>OV702291.1:283418803-285918803 GCA_916181665.1 Avena sativa
GATCTAAGATAAATTTGCAAAAAGTAATTGGAGGATCAGAGGAGAAACATACCGTAGATCACTTGTGTGCGAAGAAATCGAACAAAGTTGAGTAGAGATGAAGATCTCTTGAGGTTTTGAGAGAGTTTGGAGGTAGAAGAGAGAAAAAGGATTGAAGTTTTGGGGTTGGAGGTACCTCCAATGGTGTTTTTGTGGTCGGACGCAACTATATGGGTGAAACTATATGACCAAAACAATGTGTTCCTGCCATATAGTTGGAATGTTGTCAAAATTTTAGGGTTTCCACCTGGCGGCGCAGCTATACGACCAGAACTATACGGCCAGAATTTTTATTCCCGATGTATAGTTGGTCGTCAAACTCTCTGTACCTGGGAAAGAATTTGTACGAAAGCATCGATATCTATACGACCGGAGCTATACAGCCAGAATTTTTATTCCCGCAGTATAGTTGGTCGTTAAACCGTCAGTACATATGAAAGAAAAATTGTCGATGGCAAAAATATCTATAAGACCAGAACTATACGGCCGGAATTTTTATTCTTGTCGTATAATTGGTCATTAAACCTTCTATATGCATCAAAAAAAATTGTTTCTTCGAAAATTATTTCCTATAACATAACTTAGTTCCTTGTCTTTACAGAAAAATGAAAGTAAATATTGTCGACAAACAACAACATGTATAAAGCAGGATTTCTAGTACTATCGAACTTCTTCTCCTCAAGTGGAGCTTTCTAGCACTCTTTATTAAACATAGACTTAAAGTAAAACTTAAAAACTTAATTCAAACCTTTCTTTCACATGGGTTTCCTCCCATGAAGCTCTCTTTTATGGTCAATAACTTGACCTCAATGTTAATCACTTAGACTAGATATGTGGAACACGCACTCCAAAATAGTTGGCCTTCAAAGTGATGGCCTCCTTTTCATCATGCTTGGCTTTCTTCTTCCTAGGGAAATGAATAACAAAAGTATCCCGCGAAGGCAATTGAAGCTTCACATTCCCTTCATGTAGATTAATCAAAGCCTTAATAGTTCTTAAGAAAGGACGACCTAATATAATAGGAGCAATAGCATCTTCAGGCATGTCAACAATAACAAAATCAATAAGAGCAGGACATCCTTTAATATATACTAAAGTATTCTCATTAATTCCTACAGCTTGTTTGTAGGTCGAATCTGCAAGATGTAATTTTAACTGAGTGATTCCAAAAGAGCCAAGGTTTAACTTGTTAAAAAGAATCTTAGGAATTGTTGAGACGCTTGCACCTAGATCACAAAGTGCAGCTATCTTGTTGGTCCCAATATTAATCTTAATAGTAGGCTCAAATATATCATCAAGCTTCATAGGTAATTTTTCAGAAATTTGCTTATATTCTTCCTCAAGCTCACTTACCTTTATTTCTACCTGGTTAACAAAGTGTTGGTACATAGCTCCCTCATTTTCTTCACTTACCGGAATCTTAATATTGATCCTTTTAACAAAATCTTCAACGGTGTAACTTGGTGAAGGAGCAGTACTATAATCAAGTTCTTTAGGCTCCTCTCTTTGGATTCTCATCATCTTGAGTTCTTCAACATGATTGGGCTTAGCTTTTCCAGCAAATTTAGCTAGAATGAGAGTTTAACTCTCAGTTATCTTACCTATTTGTGCCTCAACAATCCTCGTTTTTTCTTGCAGGGACTGCAAATCATTCCTCAAACATACAACTTGGTTAGATAATTTACCAAGCATAGCATCATGGTTCTTCATTATTTTAACAAGGATATTATTTTGCTCATTTTGTGAGTCTATAAAGGACTTAAGTGTTTCTTGGAGACTACCATTACTAGTTCCCATATTACTGTTGGAGTTAACTGTAGGACTAGAATAATGTTTCTAAAAGTTAGGATTATAATTCTTCTTCCAAGCAGGGTTATAATCATTACGAGCTATGAAGTCTATTTCTTCAATATTTGTTTCTAGGATAGCTCTTATCTGGGTTTCCTTACCTTTTACAGCTAATATGAGCTCATCCAACTTAGCATTGAGTTCTTCATTTTCTTGTGGTGAGACGGAGTTCACCTTCTTTGTGTTTGATCTATCCACATACCATTGGGAATGGTTGTCTTGCATATTGTCTAGCAGCTGCTTTGCTTCGGTAATATGTTTACCCGTAAACATTCCTCCAGCTGCAGTATCAAGCATAGACTTAGACACAGGATTAAGAGCATTATAGAATAAATGGACAATTAACCAGTCTTCCATCCCATGACTAGGACAGTTTCTCATGCATTCTTTCATCCTCTCCCATGCAAATGCTAGTGGCTCACACTCTTCCTATCTAAAACCAGTAATATTAGATCTTAGTTGTGTAGTCTTTGCCGGTGGGAAAAAATTAGTCATAAATAAAGAAGTGCATTCCACCCACGATGTAATAGTATTTCTAGGCAAAGATAGCAACCATTCTTTTGCTCTTCCTCTAAGAGAGAAAGGAAATAAATGCAATTTGACCGCATCAGGGTCAACATCTTTTATACGCATCATATCACATATTTTAGTGAAAGTATTCAAGTGCATACCTGCGTCCTCAACAACAGAGCCTCCAAATTGATTTTGTTGAACCAAACTTAAATAATGGGGCTTAATTTCATAGTCATCAGCAACAATTGCTGGCTGAGTAATAGGAGTATGCAAATAATCATTGTTGGGAGTAGCAAACTCCCCAAGCTTCTTTTCATCCATATTTCCTATGTTTTTGGGTTTTCTTAAACAGAGACTTATAATAGTAAAAGCAAGAATTTAAAGGCTAACTATTTTTTTGGTTTTGCAAATAAATACTGAAAGCAAACTAAAAATTAAAAATAAGAAAACTAGCAAGGTTCATACTAACCTCACCAGTGTAGCTATTGCTTCCCAGACAACAACGCCAGAAAAAGGGTTGATACCTTCGATCCAGATTACGGATGTAGTATAGCTCTTTTTCCCTAGTACACCTAGGTTTATCGAATCCTCGGGAAGCAGAAGTGTAGTGAAGTTACTTTAACGGACCTTCGGGTGTTTTAGAGTTCCTTCTGTATTTTTATCGGACTAAGAGTTTGCGTCTTTTGTTGTTGTCGATTATGGCGAGAGAGGGCCTAGGGCATTCAGTTTCACCGGTAGTTGTGCAAAACATATGATGGGAATAAAAGATAGAAATAAAGTATGCATATAATTGTTAGAGCAAGATAAATTATATGTGGGCAGTGCATCCATAATTGCTATTGCCTCCACAACCTCTTATAGCAATAACCTACTAGTCTCATCCATAGAAGAAAGAGAACTAATGATATGCATAGTGACATCACCGTTAATCCCAAGTAAATCCCTCACATACAACTGTACTACCCCTTCTGTCACTAGGGTTCCCAACCTGCAGATTATTCATTACCCATACTCCCTATACCTGGCTCAACCCTCGGGGTCTTGGGCACCTAACAAATCCTTAGATTGAGGCAAGAGAGGATAAAATAATCATCATGTCATACAAACTAATACATGATCCCATCTATGATAAATAACATGCACAAATGCTACATGGCTAGGCCGAAGCCCTTAGCCCAAGGAGAATTACTCACACATAGAGATGAGATCAACAATCACAAACATTGTAATGGAAATCATGAGATTGATAGCAAATAGTCTTATAATGTCGCCAATCTAAGATGAGATCTACTATTACAAGTGGTGGAATATGGCTATGGTGGTGGAGAAGAGTTTGGAGATTAGATCTAAGTCTATTCTTCCGGTGGCTCTTAGGTGTGGTGGATGGAGATCTGGAGGCAGCTGATGATCTGAGGCAGGGACTCGAGAGGCTCTTTTCTCGTCGCCCGAGGTCTCTTTATATAGGGGTCCCTTCATGAAAGTTGTTTTGTTTGACCTAGCGGTGTTGATGGCAACTATACAACCGGAACTATATGGCCAGAATTTTATTTCGGTCGTATAGTTGGTCATTAAAGCGTCTGCCTCCGACTCACGACTCCTGGTTTCTTCTGGTTGTTGGAAATCTCGTATCTTTGACTTTAATTTAGTGATTCCCATCATCAAACGTTATTATCTGTGCAGGGAAAAATAGAAAGAAAGGATTGCATACCCCTTTGATCATTAGGCATTAGTGGTAGGGTTTAGAGAGGTATTTTCATCAAAAAAATGAATAGTATCTAGTTTAAATATGGATGTAGATGGCTATATTTCAGAGCCATCAGCCTCCCCATCCCCTCCGCCCCTAGCGCTGCTGCCTCCCCCTTCCCCTCCACCCCAGCCCCGAGGGCAGCCGCCTCCTCGAGCGCCTCCGACCCCGTGGTTGTAGTTTTAGTTTGTAGTTTTAAAACTTTGTTGTTGTTTTGATTTGTGATATGTAGTAGTAGTTTGTAGTTTGTAGTATGTAGTTTGTAGTTTTAGTTTGTAGTAGTAGTTTGTAGTTTATAGTATGTAGTTTGTAGTATGTAGTAGTAGTTTGTAGTTTGTACTATGGCAAGACAATAGAAACTATTAACAACTTGTTCATGTTTAGTAAAATAGATGAAATTTGCTAAATAGATGTTGCATATTTAACCATTTGTTCATGTTTTTTGCAGTTACCAGAGGATGAGCGGGGGGAGGGGGGGTGTTTCGATGACTGGGTCTCGGATCATCTTCGACGATTTGATCACGCTTCGAGGGTGAGAATCCGTTTGCCTCTCTTGTACCTAGGTTTATTTTCATGTCTAGATCACCAAGTCAAGTCTCTTTACCTAGGCGTCTTCCCGACCTCAAGCGTTACACAGATTAATATGCATTAGTAGTCTCGCATATTAATAATCATAACGCTTACGGCTTTTATCGGGCAGTCGGCAGATTCGTAGTTGGGTATGGTTCTCCCTGGCTCTACCATTATCCGAGACAGGATTTCGGCGGCGCCTCCTTGTTGTTCTACGGATGCACATCCTCTCGGATTTTTGTCGAGATGTCTATTGGGAGAGCAACAGGGAGGTGTTGCCAAAATTCTGCTTGGGTCGGGGTAGATCCAGGGAGAACTTACCCAATCTACGGATTCGGCGGCTAGTTGGGACCATCTTTTCCTATTAGACATGTAGGTTGATGCATGCATAAAAATATGAAGCATTTAATCTCCTGTTTGATACAAAATACTATATTTGTTGTTTGACTCCCAACAAAGCAGAAGAGGATGGCTAATAATGCGTGGATGTACAGTGGCCATATTAGTGCGACTAATAAAACAAAATAGTGGACACATAACACTCATTTGTTAGTGAATGAGTTAGCACGTGGTTCAAAGGCAATGGTTCGGGCACTTTGTCCCTGCGCTGATTGCAATAAGCGTCATCGTCAGGGAAAGGATGACATGTATAGACACCTTCTACAATATGGGTACATGGATCACTATGTCACGCAGGTCAACTTTGCTCAGTATGAACATGACAGAGGTGAGGTTATGCGGCAGCGGCTCAATGGCAATGGGCACGATGAGATTAGAAACTGGCTAGATGATCTCATCGATGCCGACCAACCGGATTCACCACCTCCATAGGAGGAACTACCAGAACTGGAGGAACCGCCAGAACCGAAGGAACCGGAGCCAACCGCGAAGGCCTTCCTTGATATGGTGGCCGCATCTAAGAGGCCTCTGTATGAGGGTGCAAATATTTCCTAGCTCGATGCCATCTCTCAATGTCTAGCCGACAAGTGCCAGTACTCCGTCACCCATGCTCACTTTGAAGCTAATCTGAGAACATCTGGTAACATGTTTCCCGAAGGGCATTGTCTCCTAAAACCTTTCATGAAACGAAGAAACTCATGAAGGATCTCAACATGGATTATGAAAAGATAGATTGTTGTCCAGAAGGTTGCCTTTTATTTTGGAAATAGTTTGCGGGTGAGAAGTACTGCTCCATTGGTGGGGCCTCTAGGTATGAAGAGGTAAAGGGAAAGGATGATCAGATGAGGCAGTCGAAGGTCGCTATGAAGATTCTTCGGTATCTCCCATTCTAAAAAGAATCCAGCGGCTTTATTTGAGCGAGGAGACTGCTACACAGATGACGTGGCACAAGAAGGGGAAGAGATACAAGGACGAGCATGGACGGAAGAAGATGGGACATCCATCTGATGGTAAGGCATGGAAGAACTTCGATGAAAAATACCCCCGGTGGGCAGAAGAGGCTCGAAATGTCAGAATTGCGATGGCAACAGATTGCTTCAATCCATATGGTATGTCGATGGCTGCGTATAGTTGTTGGCCGGTGTTTGTTATTCCGCTTAGTCTCCCTCCTGGAGTATTAATGCAACAAAAGACCATGTTTCTATCACTGATCATTCCAGGGCCCGAGTACCTAGGGAAGAATTTGAGTGTCTACATGTAGATGATTGTGGATGATTTGAACCACTCCTAGATACACGGGAAATTTACATATGACTGAGCATCGAGGAGAAACTTCTTGATGAAAGTTTGGTTTTAGTATACCATGCATGACATGCCCGGGTATGCCCTAACGTGTGGATGGTGTACAACCAGTAAGTGGCCATGCCCAGTGTGCAGGCACCGACTTGAGTTCCTTTGGCTAAAATCGGGTCGCAAGTATGTTGCGTTTGACATGAGTCGATAGTTCCTCAAAAGAAAGCATCCGTTTAGAGAAGACAGAAAGAACTTCAAGAAGGGCAAAGTTGTGCATGAAGTAAAAGAGGTACCAAAGTTCGATGGTGTAGCTATTGATGTCGAGCTACGTGCTCTCATGCCTGCGGCGCCAGAAACTGGCCATCAATTTGCAGGATATGGTGTAACGCACAACTGGACTCACATGGCAGCCTTAACGAATCTCGTGTATTACAAGGACCTGGAACTTCCCCATAACATCAATGTGATGCACACCGAAAAGAATGTCGGGGAGTCCCTTTTTCACACAGTCCTAAACATTCCTGGGAAGTCAAAGGATAATGTGAAGGCTAGAGCCGATGTTGAGAAGCTCTGTGATAGGAAGAGATTACACATGCAACCTCCTACTATCCGTCAAAATAATTGGTTCAAGCCGCATGCCTACTTATGCCTTGATAGTGTCCAAAGGAAGGAGGTATTCAGGTGGCTCAAATACGTCATGATGTTCCCTGATGGTTATTGTTCGAATATAAATAAGGGAGTCAATTGATGACCCACAAGTATAAGGGGTGTATCGCAGTATTTTCGATATGTAAGATTGTCGAACCCAACGAGGAGCAGAAGGTGCTGGCTAGTGGTATGGATCAGGAATTCTCTACAAATACTTAGCAAATGGATTTTTAGGGGTTTTTGATAAAGCAAGTAAATAAAGTACGAGTAAATAAAAGACAAGAAGAATAAATGCAGCAAGTGGCCCAATCCTTTATTCAGCAAAGGACAAGCCGGTTGTATTACTTAAGATGACCAAACGTTCTCGAGGACACGTAGGAATTCTGTCAAGTGCTTTTGCTTCATATAGTTGATTAATCTTCTTTAGTTTGCTAAGTGTTGTGTGGGTGAACCTGTGCTAATGTACCAACCTTCCTAGGACTAATACATACTTGTGATTATACCCCTTGCAAACATTCGTAAGTACAAGAAAGTAATTAAGGTAGAAACCTAACCACAACTTTAAACTCTAAGACCCTTACGTCCCTTGTGCAATGGTTTCCTAATGGGGGTTTAGGTTTCTGTCACTCCAGCAACCCCTACGGTTAGTAGCCAAATACACAATGCATTCCCCTAGGCCCATATAGGTGAAGTGTCATGTAGTCGATGTTCACATGACACCACTAGAACAAGTACACCACAACTTAAATATCAAACTATTGAATCTTTCTCAACACAATTCCACTACTAACAACATGACTTCTCCCATGTCCTCAAGAACAAAATGAACTACTCACAAGACATCATATGGATCATGATCAGAGATGGAATAATGATGTGTAACAATCTGAACATAAACAATAATTCAATGGTTCCACTCAATAGCATCAACTACAAAGAGTAATGAACACCAGGAAAGTTTCCCCTAAGAACTATGCAAGATTCAATACAATTGTTAAAGCAATATGGAGATGGTGATGATGGTGCTGATGGTGATGATGATGGTGATGATGATGATGATCTCGATGAAGTCCAGCTTGATGGTGGTGTTGATGGCGACGATCTCCCCTCTCCGGGAAGGAATTCCCCCGGCAGAAATCTGTCTGCCGGAGAGATCGTTCTCTCTCGGTGTTTTCCGCCCCGCAGAGGCGGCGGAATCTTTCTGTGGTTGCTCCCTGAGTATTAGGGTTTCTGGAGGATTATATACGCCAGAGGGGAGAGCCAGATGTGGACTAGGGCGGCCACACCACCTGGTGGTGTGGCCTAGGCTGGCCCGCGCCAGGCGGTGGTGTGGGCCCCCTATGGCCCATCTCCACTCCTCCTTCTGGCTTCCTTCGTCTTCTGGAAAAATAGGATTTTCCACGTATTTTTCCGGATTTTCCGATCTTCGCGAATTTTGCCTCCAAACAGTACCTTTTCCATCAGAATCCTGACTACAGCGGTCCATGCTCCAAAATTCATCAACCATGCAAAAACAGATGAAATTACATAAGTATCATCTCTTAATATGAAATATATCAATGAATATCAGTAAATTATGATATAGTGATGCAAAATGGACGTATCATCCATCTTTCGACAGGACAACTCACCGGGCTCAAGATTCATGACTATCATATATGGATTAAGCGGCTGATGCCGGTGATGGTTCGAGGATATCTCCCCGGGAAAGTCTGGCGAGTGCTTGCAGAGTTGAGCCATTTCTTCCGCACGCTCTGTGCTAAGCAGATATGTCCTCTGGTTATTGAGAAGCTGCGTGTTCAAGTGCCAGAGTTGCTATGAAATTTGGAGATGATCTTTCCGCTAGGCTTCTTTACTCTGATGGCACATCTCATTGTGCACCTCGCGAACGAGGCACTCTTGGGTGGCCCAGTGCAATTTCATTGGCAGTTTTGTATTGAGAGAGAGTTTAAGTATATTCGAAAGATAACTGGAAACAAAGCCAATATTGAAGCATGCATAGCTGAGGCAACATGACTTCTGGAGATGGCATATGTGCGACAACCTACTGGCCCAATGATGTTCCCACTATGCATAATCCGGTCTCTTGTTACAATGTTGACAGCCCAAGAATGATCCCAAGATCAAACTATTCCAATTTCCCAGTGGCAAGGCCGGTAAAGGACTAAAATATAGCTTGCAGAAGGAAGAGAAGGATTGCATAATGCTCTGTGTGCTTATGAACATGAAGGAAGTGGTTTATTTGATTAGGTAAAATGGTGAACAATTTACTTTGCAGGTAGTAACTCGATCTTGGTCTAATGCTTATTTTCTCCTTAGCGAATTCACAGATGAACAGTGGTCGAGAACGATGGATCCCTCTCCCGTGGAGTTGGACACTCTACTGAAAGAGGGTGCTCTAGGAAATAAAAAAACTTTGTGTCCTGGTTCATGGAAAAACTAATTTCTAACCTGTCCCTCTTACCTTGCAATATGTGACTTGTCCCTCTTATTCCACGTAACTAATGAACACAACAAATTTGAACTGTACTTATAGGGAGTTGATCCCAATGTTGAGATGTTAGATGAGTTGAAATGTGTTTCCCAAGGTTTTAACCGCGACATCATGAAGTATGAGAAGTATGATGTGAATGGGTTTCGCTTCTATACAGAGACGCACCAGAAGGGCCGACCGAATGCAAAAAGGGTAAATACTGGGGTATTCACTAGCGGAGCCGATACCCTTGCTTACTACGGAAGGTTAGAGAATGTATACGATCCAATCTTCAATCGTACAAACGTAGAACTCAATATCGTTGTGTTCAAGTGCCACTGGTTCGACCCAAGGGGTGGACTGAGAAGTACCCCTTCCATTGGGTTAGTTGAAGTTAGGCCTTTGTTGTGGCAACCTATAGCAAAGCCAACATCTTTGTTGTGGATCACCAAGCCAAACAAGTTGATTATTTGCCCTACCCATGCCAGAAAGCAGAACTCAAGGGCTGGGAAGTCGTTTTCCATGTATCTCCACATGGTAACCTACTGATTCCCTCGAGGACGATTACAACAACATTGACCCTGTAACATACGAGGGAATTTTGTATCAAGATCAAAAGGACTTATGGAACTTTGAGTTAGAACCTGTTGATCTTGAGGACCTCGAGAACAATGCAGAAACTTGGGGTGAGTCAGTGGTAAATCTAAATGACATAGATATGCTCGATAAGTTCCATGCTGAGAATGAAAACAATGATGAGCCTCCACCCTTCAATGAGGCTCCAGCTTTCTACTCAAAAGATAGCGATAGTGAGAATGAGAATGGGAATGAGAATGATAGTGAGTATTTATTTTTTCAATGCATTTTATTATATCTTTGTTCTTAATTGTTTCTTAATTGCAATATGCCTTTATGCTTAGTGTCTATATTTTATTATGTCTTTGTGCTTAATTATTTTCTCTTACTCAATGTAGGTGATTGAACAATATGAGCAGCAGCAAGGCAAGCTCGACGTCCTTGCTTAATGCGCTGAAACAACGCAAGAAAACTGCTACACAGAGTGGGAGACAACCAACTCCCAATTCACATTACCCCGATCTTGGCGGTGCGGGAGGAGGACGAGGTCGAAGTCGAGGAGGAGGAGGACGAGGTGGTGGGGGAGGAGGTGTGGACTTTGACCCACCACCCTCCACTTCTGGCGACGTGGCTCCTCAGTTGTTCCTAGAGGGGCCGTTTAGCGACAAGACGGAGGCGGAGGCGGAGCCCGAGACGGAGTCTAGATACCAGGCGGACTCTAGACACGAGTTGGTGGAGCAGGTGCCGTAGAAGATTACGTGAAATCATGGGTAAGCGGGAGTCCCTGACAAGAGGAAGGAGCCTAGGACCCCGGGGGCGAAAGCCCTTATTATTTTAGATGGCCTAGAGTAAGTGTACTAATTTTGCAATTTTAAACATGTAATTTCATATTGGTCATAAATAATTTGGCATGTGTACTAATATTTGATTATTGTGCAGCAATTGGACATTTCCTGGGGGGACCAAGCCCCGCATTCCTAACATCATGGTTGGAGCTCTGATTAGGAAGTTCTGGCCGGGCTGTCACACTTCCCTCGAGGGTGTCAGGAAGCTAGCCACTATTTGGACGGACTATCAAGGTGTAATTATTCTGGGCAACGGGATAACTACTGAGGCTATGATCACCAAGTTTTGGGTAAGATATATTTCTCGAGTTTCATTCATAGTTGATGACCCCAACGTGCTAACTCATGACTCTCAAATTGTTGTATGCATGATTGAAGTGCTTTTATCGTGTGGATGAGGAGGAATAGGAGAAGGCGAACATGACTTTGCTTGGGGCTTGTGTGGAGTTGACACTGCAAGTGTGGTACAACCAAAAGGTCACGACCGCTAGTCACTTCTGGGCTGACAAGGGCGTGAGGATCAAGAAGGACGACATTTTCGGTAAGAAGCCTAATCCCGAGTACTCGATGACGTGGGAAGAGTACATGTCGGTGAGTAAAATGTCAAAGAGATTCTACATTGCTACTGAGTTGCCAGTGCATTATCTGGAGTTGAGTATTGCATTTTTAGGTTGTCCCTGATTGGGCTGAGCCGCATCGAGACGCATGGGAGGAGTTAGTTACGACGAGGTGGCTCAGAGAAGATGAAAAGTTTACAGCCGTGTCGAGGCGGAACACGGAGAACCGAGGCGAGGGTGCAACACACTGCACGGGAAACAACAACTTTGACCGCTTCAAGGGGAAGATGGTATGTATACACATAGAACGACCTGCATTTATTTCCCGTCATGTTTCTACTTGATACGCATAACATTTCTTTTCGCGATGCAGGTGGCCGAGGCACTACCCGGAGAGGTGATTCATGACGTTGCCGTCTATAAGAAGATGCGGCTCAAGAAGCTCGATCTCGCGCAACCTCGGCCCTTGCACCCCGTGTTCTTCGGCAATGCCGAGAACGACTTGAATTCGTACACCACGATGGTGAAGGCTCGTCATCTGCATGTGGATGATCCCATTCACACGGAGACCGACAAGGAGTCGTTGCTCCTGTCGGGGCACAGATTGTAGCATGTACGTCTCCAGATTCTTAATAAAAATGTCATGCCTACCCTCACCAAGTGCTTCACGTGTCTCAAGGATACCCACCCCACCGACGGGCCCCCTATCCCGCCTCATGGCCAGCCTCATCGATCCACCTCTAGAGATGATGTAAGTTTCCCTTTTTTCACCATATTTACGACTTTTGTTCCTGCATGGCTAAGTGTTCACGATATTTATTGTATTTCAAATTGTAGCCTGAGTTCGAGGCGGCCTACCATGCCGCTCATGATCAATATGAGGTGTCCTTTCAGAAGCATCAGGCGGCGAATACGGCCTACATGCAGTACGTAAATGTAAGTTTGAACCTTTACTATTGCAAAAGATACAAGTCCCACTTCCCCTAGTTTGATGCTTTAAGGCCTACCATCTAAACTATCTTGTAGGCGGTGATTGTGGCTATGCAAACAGATAGAGTATTGATTTAGGGCCCATACCTCCCATGCGGGGCCGGCGCCATTCCTGCCATCGAGGGAAAGTTTCACTAGGACATACTACGCATCGTCACCGGTAAGTTCTTTGTCAAACCACCGGTTATCGCTTTACTTTGCATCGCAAGTTGCTAACATGTAGGGAACATATAGGGAATGGGATATTCCGAGAACGAGCACTTTGGTCATGACTTGCCGGGTAGCCGTGAAATGATCACACCCATCCACCCCAATGGTCCTTCTGCTGGCCGTTCTGCGGGTGGTTCTCCCGATACTTCTGCTGGTGCTTTGTCGACAACTCCCTCGCTTGGTGGTTCTTCTGCTGCTTCTACTGGACGGCAACCTCGCCGCAGGTCGCTTATTCTCACCATGGGAGATCAGGGATTCACCCCGTCTCCTCCACAGTTGTAGGGATGATGTTGATGAATTTGTGATGATTATGATACATGTTTGATTTTGTGGTCGTGTTTGAATGATGCAACTTATTGTGCATCTGGGAATATTGCTGCTTTGAATGATGAAACTTATGGTGAAATATTCCTGCTTTTAATGTGTCAATTGATGAAACTGCTGTTGTGAAATATCGCTAGTTTTGCTGCAAAAAAACCATGGGCTAGGCCTACGCCGAGGGCAGCCGTCCGCGTAGCATGGACCTACGACCAAACCTGGGCATAGGGCCGGCCTGGGCGCTCCAGCTGCCGCCACGTCGCGTGTCTGCGCCGAGGGCATGGCCGTCGGGACAGGCTCCGATCTACGTCGAGGGCCTGACCATCGGCCCAGCACCACGCCTGGGGCGCCCAGAGTCTGCCACGTAGCCACGCTACGCCGAGGGCGGCTGTCGGCGTACACCGCGCTCTGTTAGCCCGCCGTCTGACGTTAGTTGTGGGCCCACCTCATGCTGCGCCGACGGTTTCTACGCCGACAGGCAGACCTTGGCCTTCGGTCTAGCGTACGCTGACGGCTTTTGGATATGCTGAGAGCGTCCGTGGGTGCATGGATGGGGACCTTTGCCGAGGGGTCTACGCCGAGGGCCGCCGTTGGCATAGGCTACACCGAGGGCTATATGGCCTACACCGACAGCTTTTGGCCAATCGGCCTACCACGCGTTTCCTGTAGTGTTGCTAAACCAATAGCATTGTTTTTTATTGAACTAGGCTAATCTAGACAATTCAGATTTTCTTTCAACCCCTCGAGGACTAGCATTGTGTACGTTGCCACCCATGTCGGGAAAAAAATATCCCTCGCGGTATCATCCAACCGTGTATAGACCTCTGTAAATAGGTCTTGACACTCCACATGATGAAGCGGCGACCATAAACGGAGTGTAGTTGTGCATCAGAGATAACCTAAATAAGAGAAGATAATTTTGATTAAAAACCTTGTCATTTCTACATAGCCAAAGCGACTAAATAATGCTCACCCTAGAAACAATTATGTACTTAACATCAATCTCATCTATCCAGTTTTCAAATATATTTACAACACTACGCATGGGACTTATCTCAGAAGCTACATGGATGATTGGCCATATAGTTTTAGCGAATTTGCATTGGAAGAAAATATGTTTGATTGTCTCATCGTGATGACACAAAACACTTTGTTTACTTCTTTGCCAAATCCTCCTAACAAGTTGTCCTTTGTAAGAATGACACCTCGATTTTATTATTATTAACTGGTACAGAAGGCATGATCAAAGCTCTATACATAGATTCTATACAGAGAACTTTCCATTCTCAAGTAGATTCCACAAAACTCATCAGAATTATCTGATAGATGCACCGTAGTTAAATGTTGAATCAAAGCATTCCAAGATGCAAGTCTAGGTCCAATCAAGGTCCGTTTGAACGACATATTATGTGGGAAAGATTCCAGCACAGATGCAATGATATCCCCTTTATACCGGACAATGTTGTATAGAGAGGGTACCGCTGCTTCAGGTTAACCCTAGTGCAACTTTCCTTTCTCTCTTCTTTCTTCTTCCCCTTTAAGATCCACCTATCTGTTCCTCTGACCGGATGATAATGTGTTGTCAGCACTATTTGGGTACATATCCGGTGATGCATCTTCCCTTCATCATTGACGACATGTGGAGATCCCCAGTATCACATAATTCACTCGTGTCTAATCTATTTCTCGTTTTATAGAAGTAAAAGCTTTGTATTTAGAATTCCCGAGAACCATCAATAGACAAAGAATCACAGAACTAAGTACAGAGGATAAAATGGAAATGACTTGAATATACATCGTAACAAGGGACTCAAAATCTTCAGTAGAGTAAATCACTGTAATTACCACCACGGCCCCGTTCGCTCGCACCGACGACATGTAGCAGCTCAGGATAATCGCAAAGCCCGTGCACCCCATCCGCGGCTGTACTAGCTGCCGGGCCAACAGCGGTGCCGGTGGACATGTAATAGCTTCCCGTTCCAGTAACGGTGCTTCTCCCGTCGGCTCCGGGACGGCTGGAACGCGGCCGGTGGAGCTGACGTGCGGGCTCGGTGGCTTGGGTGGACTTGCCGGTGAGGCGCTGCACGAGGGACTTGAAGCTCGCGGCGTCGGAGGTGACGAACTGCGTCTCGATGTAGGTGACCTTGACGCCATTGTTGGCCATGAGTCCCTTGGCTGAACAAGGACGTGCTGCGCGTCGCGCACTTTAGCGGTCTATCTATCTCCACGTGCGCCTGGCTCTGTTCTTGATTTGCTGACGACTTTTCCTCGCCGAAAAGCAGCTAGCTCTAGGCTCAGGTTGTGTGTGTTTTGCTAGCCGTTTGAGGGGCTTTATATAGGAGTACAAGGCGAGAGCCGCGAAATTAACTGAGATTGTGGAGGGGAGAAGAACTATTCTCTGGTTGCAATGTACCAGCGATAAGGCTAAGAAGAGAATGACATGTGGGGTATAAGTCTGATCGGACCCATGTGGCCATGACAGTTTCAGGGAGGTAGTAGGTGGTAGTGGCTGATTACGATGGAAGCAAGTCGAGGTGTTTGACCGGTGCTGAGAGGTCAGTGCGAGCAAGAAAACAGACTGATCGGGCCATTTTGAAAAGTAAGGAACCGGTCATGCACTCGTGCAGGAGTATGGTTTTGACCGCTCTTGCCTCTTTCTTTCTCCCAATCGTCCGAGTTAGCTTATCAGGGTTGCCACATGTAGCTTACCAGGCTTGACTTTGATTCGTTCTTTCAAATCAGCCAAGTCTGCCTACAAGTCCCAATTCTCTGGGGCAACTTCTTCACCAGCAGTGCCCCCAATACAAAAACTTCAAATATTTAAAATAATTAATAAATACGAAATTAACAACGATTGTACGGTCAGTTCAAACAAGTTTGCACATAATTTGAATAAACAAGAGAAAAAAGACAGAACTACTAGCGGACACCGGCTAGATGGGCGAGGAGGTCGATTCCGGCCCCGAGCGCAAGCTAATTCAGTTGTGGCGGTGGTATCGCCATACGCGGGTTGTTCCTGACAGCGATGCATCGAGCACCCAGTCAACCGTGTGTCCTAGTGCGCTCCACCATCGCCGCCGGCCGTCGAATTTGTTGTTCCCCAGCGACGGGTCGGCGCCATCGTAGGCGATGATGCGGCCCGTGCGCTGTTGTTCGAAGAAGATCGTCCACCCGTGGTGATTGTTAGGATGCCACTGGGGGTCGTCCCTCTCCTCCGGCGTGAGGCCGGACCAGAAGTGGACAAATATGGCCGCGGGTAGGGCCGCGCCGGCCGGCACTGGAGGCACCTGCAGACCGCCAGCGCTGACCACCCATCCCATCGACAACTGAGAGTGCGGAGGGACTGGGTACTGGGCGTCCTAGACCACCTGCGCCTCGTGGATGAGTAGGCACCGCCGCCCAAATCCGTTGACGGAGGACCCATATTCTAGAAAATGCTCCATCGGCGGCGGGACTTCATCTATGGTTTCGACGCGCGCGAGTTGCGTGAAGAACGACGTCGACGAGGCCGTTTTAATAGCACCTCCGACCATGCCCTAGATGTAGCGGGAGAGGGTGTGAGGTCTGGTCATGGTGTAGATCTACAATGGCGATGGCCGTCGCGCCTAGCGAGAAAAGGGCAGGAAGCCCGGGCGGGAAGCGGTGGAAAAGGCGGGATAGACATGGCGGGAGAACGCACTGACGAGCAATTTCAGCGCCGCATGGACGGCGAAGGGACGATGCTCGGGAAATGAGTCGTCTATCTAACTACCAGGGTTGGCCCGCGTCGTTTTCAAATCCATCTGGCGCCCCCGCTTGCCACCCCTCCTCGTGGGTTGGGTTCGACCTGAGGGCGCCGGATAAAAAAACTAGCCACGCCGGCTTGAAAAAAAGATTGGGGGCTGGGAGTGATTTTGAGCGCCGGCACCCCCGATAGCCCTTTAGGGGGGCTTTAGGGTGAAGGGAATATGCCCGAGAGGCAATAATAACGTAGATATTATATTATATTCCATGTTTATGATAAATGTTTATTTCTCATGCTATAATTGTGTTAACCAGAAACGTTAATACATCTGTGTTTAATAAACAAATAAAAGGTTCCTAGTAATGCCTCTCATTACACTAACTTGTTGTTTAATAGATAATCAAGGTTTGTTGATCATGACATTGGATGTTGTTAATAAACGAGGTCACAACATTGGTAGAATGATGTGATGAACATTCTCCCAAAGTATAGTAACACGATCATGCCATTATGTTTATATTGCTATAACGTCATTCAGAGTAACTCTAATCCTTAGACCATGAGATCATGCCAAACACTAACTCTAGAAGAGTACTTTAATTCCATCAAACATCACATCATAACAGGGTGATTATAAAGATGTCATCTGGTACTTGGAAAGTCTTAGTTGAGGCTCAAGGATCAAGAGTGGGACTTGTCCATCCTGATGACGGAGATATATACTGAGGGCCCTCTTAGTGATATCACATTGACATAGCTTGCAAGCAAGTGATAAGATCACTAAGAATGTTATATCACGGGAACGAGAAAAGAGTACTGGTCGGTAATGAGATCGAACTAGGTATGGATGATACCAAATGATCGGATATCCGAAAAGTAAAATATCGTGGGACAAAAAGAATTGGTTACTACGAAAAAGATTCACGCGATCACTAGTTTATCGTTGAGCTGGTGGGAGTCATTATGGATCTCCAGGCCCTCCTAATGATTATTGATCGGAGAGAGTCTCGGTCATATCCACACAGTTCACGAGCCTGTAGGGATACACACTTAAGGGTAGTAGACACATTTGAGTGGATAGGGAACACCGGAGAAAATACTGGATATCACATGAATTGTTCTGATAAATCTACCAAAATAGTGTCGGTGTATCAGAATATTGTGAGGGGATAAAATGTTAATATGTTCATTAAATGAAGTACTCATTAAATGAAGTGTTCATTAAATTGAGTGGAATTAAACCAAGTGAATTAAAGTGCTTTAATGGAATGACCTTTGATTTCTTGAGTGGAAATTGAATGAGAGATAAGTGGAGCTAAATGGATGTGAGTGGAGTGTCCACCCACATAAATGGGGGAGAGGTGGGGGCACCACCATGGATGGTGCGCCATGCCCCTTGGGGCTGCCCCCCTCACCTATAAAATGCCCCCTCCTCCTCCTCCTCTCATTTCACTGATTCTCCCTTCTCTCATATGACCTTTGATTGACATCTTATCCCCTTGTTAGCTTGTCCACTATCACGAGTATGGTGCTTAGGCGAAGCCCTGCTCAAGATCTTCTCCTACACCACTACTACCATGTCATAGTGTCGTTGGAGTTCCCAAGGATCCGCTATTTCCGCTGCCGATCTAGAGAGAGGGACGGAAGTCATCGGCACACCGTATGTGTGACCGATTATGGAGGCGCTGTACTTTTGGCATTGTTCATCACGTTCTTGAGGACGGTCGTGTACACACTACAACAACCATGTTTGTTTACGGGAATGTTATCCCGCTTTACGGTCTTCGAGGGTGACTCCATCTGAAACCGTTACAAGTATCGCCTAGATTCGATCTTGGCAGTTGCAACCGTAGGAATTATTTGTTTTCTATGCAACGAACCCCATCAGTGGTATTAGAGTTATGTCTATGCGTAGATGATTTGTATGGTTGGAACACATATGAATATGTGGGCGTTGATGATTATGTTATTGCATCCTTCATGTATTTTGGATATTAGCGGCATAGTGGGATGAAGCGGCCCGGACAAACTTTATATGTCCTCGCACATGATACATGTTTCACGCTTGATATGCAACTAGTTTTGCATAAGTGGCTAGTGGGTGTGTGTCTCTCCCACTATAGTTGATATCTGATTTACAACGGGTTGCTAATAATTTGATTATCATGTTTGTGTTTCCATGTTCGTAGGTATGAATGATTCTATCTTCGAAAACCCAAAGCCACGTAAAATATGCAAAAGATAAACTAGAAGTGTCTAGTTTTATTTTTGCTGGGCATGTGTCATGATATGGTAAATGTTATAATTTTAGTATGATAGGATACTCTCGGGAATTATAACAAAGTAAGTGGGAGTGCCATAGACTTTGGAGTTACACAAATGGAATGATAGATATCATACCATGATGCTCAAGATAGTGATCAAGTGCAAGAAACATATCGTATCACTTTATGCATATGATTTTTGTTTGCATCTTATTTATGCTTATGTCTTATTTAGATCTTGGCGGTAGCATTATAAGATGATCCCTCTCACTAAATATCAAGATAATAATATGTTCTTTCTTAGTATGCACTGTTAATAAAGTTTGTCGTTTCGAAGCACCACGTGATGATCAGGTGTGATAGACTCTATGTTCTCATACAACAGGTGTAAGACAGTTTTACACACATGAGTACTAAGGTTCTTACTTAGTGAGCCTAGCATATACAGACATAGCCTCGAAACATGAACCGAAAGGTAAAACACAAGTCATATGAATGATATGGTTTTCATATGATGCTTGCCATTGGAGTTGCACCACCTCACATGATGATCGGACATGGTGTAGTGAATTTGGTTCGTGTAATCACCAAAACAACTTGAGGGATGTTGTTTTGAGTGCGAGTTCATTCAGTAACTTGGATGAATTTGTACTCAATTTATCATAAACTGAGTCAAAGTGATTTTGCATAGTTCGTTGTAGTCACTGGCATTTGTTTACTACCTTGTTTTTAGCTATTATTGAGATAATAAAACTATAGAATTCTGGAATTTTACTTTACGAACTGGTATATTATTGTTTTATGAGTGTCAAACTAAAGTTTAGAGAATTATTGCAAACTTTTAGCAAAACTTCACTTACTCACTGAAATTCAATAAATAGTATTGAATCAATAGTAACAAATTCCAGCGTTAGTATCTAAGTATCATGCTTGCCTCCATGATTCTTGATATTGAAAAATTGTTTAATATCAAAGTTATCTAGCAGCTGAAAATTGTTTCAGAAACCATCACGTGTAGAAGATATTGTGATATCTGAAACATTGCTTGGTTGCAATATGATAGAATATAATAAAATACATATTCTCGTATTGTATGAGAATTTGCAAAGGTTGGAGATGCTAGGTGTCCTGATCACCAAAAACGTTTTTGGGAATTAACATTACATTCATGATTCATCCTTATGAGCTATGGTAGCTTGATCATGAAAGTTTTCATGATAAGGACGGATAGAAGATGTAGGTAAAGTGTTTACTACATTAAAAAGATTACCAAAAGGAATGAAATTTGAAAGAACACCAAACATTTGATGATGGTGATCTACTTCAAAATGCAAGTCCAAAGGTATTAGTATTTGACTATACACGCTTTGAACTATGTGTCATATGTATGGCACCACTATTTATGTTGATAGATTCTTTTTTAAAGAAAAGGAAATGCTGAAAGAGAATCTTGGAAATATTTGGCAGAAAAGAAAAGACTGAAAATGTCCATCTTAGGTATATAAATGATATACACGTTATGAGTGTATTCTTTGCTTATTAAATAATGTGGTTCTTCGGTATTGGATACTGAATTGGTTGGTGTGAAATATCACACAGAGCAACACAATTCATGAACTGCAATGGCCTAAGTAACTAGCAGAATATGTGATGATGTTTATCAAAAACAAATAAAGTGTTATTGTGTTTCTCGTTGACATCAAAGCTTGCCTTCAAGATTTGTATTTTAATAATTGTTAGTTTGTTCCGGTATTATGAGAACGATGGTTGTTCAAATAGTTACCGTATTCCATTAAAGATGGATGAACTCTTACTAATCTAGTTGGACAAATCATGTCCATAAACACTAATGCTAAAGTGTCGTAAGACAAATGATTAGAAGATCACTAATGAATAACACTATAGTTTAAATCATATTGGAAATAAAATATGAAGAAACTCCATGTTGATAGAATTTTGGAGTCTTTTATTTTTGAATCAATTGACACTTGTGAGAATTTCCTGGAAATGATTTAAATTTCATTCCTATGCCAAAGAGGAACGAACGACTAACGTATTGGACATTATGCATATTGATGTATATAGTCCATTATGTGTAGTCGTATGTGTCGGATCATTCAAACTTCATATACGTTAACCAAAGATTTGAGTGAATATATGTATATTTACTTAATCAGGGAGAAGTATGAAATGTTTGAAAATGTTCAAATGATTTCAAGATAAAGTGGAAAATCATTGTAACGAGAAAATTAAGAATTTATGATTGGATCATAAAAGAAAATATTTGAGTTACAAGTTTAGCAAAAACACCTAAGATTCAAAGAATCGTTCCATGGATTTATGTTTCCCGATAAACCATAGAAGTATGGAGTATTCGAGAGATGTAATCAAACTTTGTTTGACATGGCAGGATCAACAATGTTATTTATAAAGTTACCATTATATTTTTAAGATTAAGCTTTTGTGACTATCGCTTTTACACTGAAAAGAGCTCTATCGTGAGTTATGGATTGGGATGAAACCCAAGTTGTCTTTTCTTAAATTTTGGTATGCTAGGCATAAGGAAAATGTTTACAAGCAAAGTCGAATGAGCACGTCTTTGTAGGTTATCCCAAATAACCGTTGGGTGTTGATGACTGCAAGTACACAGATCGTTTGTAGCTAGTTTCGAAATAAGGATATCGACCCCACAAGGAGCAGTAGGCGAAAGACTAAAATGCTTTTAACTACAACTAAATGAACTACTTAAGAAATAACTTTAAGATGCAAGAAAAGTAAATTTGTTTTGGGGGTTTTGGTTGAACGAGGTAATTTAAAGTAAAGAAAAACTTAATGCAGAAAGTAAGAATCACGTGTGTAATGAACTTTGAAACTACAATAGAGAAAAATGCGTTCCCGGGGAGTGGTGGATACACCGCTAGCAATTTAGACTAAGCTAATAAGATTAATATAACAAATATTCTCATAGTATGTATGTATGTGGGAGGAGCTCCATATATGGACAAATAGGCAGCAACCTCTACTCACATCATCCTTCATAACCACAGCTGGCGAATAAACGACATTAATCGTATTATCCCGCTATTAAAGGATTTCTCCCGCGGCATGGACATGGCTTAATGTGTTCTCCTTGATTCCCCAAGTTAGCACGTAAGGAATGACAATAGCTTTATAGTCACAGTAAGTGCTATCATCCCTCAGTATACTAACAACTAATCCCCTTCATCGAGTCCCCATAGGAGGCAAATATTAAGGAGGTGCACAACTTCCAACATCAAGATGAAGAAAATTAACACATACACATAATTATGTATAACATAATAATCTCTATCTCATCTCAATCATATGCTAGGGTTTCTCCATCTCCCAAGAACTAGAGATATACTCAGACATGGAGGCAATCAACATCATAGCAATGGTAATGGAAACAATCATAGATGAATAGTACTTGTATAAATACACAACGAGTACGGGAATTACAACAAGATCTATACAAGATGTAGATGGGATGGACGGAGATGGTGGTGATGCAATGATGGATGATGAAGATCGATGCCTTAGCCTCTCGGATCTACGCAGGTTGAAGATGGATCCCCGGTGGACAAGTTCCCCCTCTAGATGCCTTCCGGAGGTGAGGTTTTGGCGATTTCTGGGTGTTCTATATGTCGTCTCCCCGATCCAGTTGCACGGGGTGAAACTATTTGAGGAGGCGGAGGCGGCGCCAACTATACGGCCGGAAAATTTATGCTGGTCATATAGTTGGTCATTGAACCCTCTATCTCCTTTGTTCGGTTTTGGTTCTCTTTTAGTATTATTAGTATTTCCCAAATGAGTGATTTATGTTGTTTTTGACTCCTTTTATTCTCAGTACAACTGCTCCAAGAATTGTATCCATTGGATCCATCATCTGTCCTGATCCTGGTGAAAATAGACATAAAATGTGCGCGCGAGCACCGTAAAATACGAAGATACTACATCTACAATGCAAAATAATAATGTAAAACATGATGCAAGTACGCACTCATCAAATTCCCCAAGATTAGACTCTTGCTCGTCCTGAGCAAATTTGGCTTAATGGATTTGATCCTCATTTTCATGAAGCTGAGTCGATAAAATAAATGAGGCAGATGCAGCATGTGTTTATCATATACGATACATAGGAATGAGTTCATGAATAGTACCTTACTTGAACCATCTGAATAATATTAGCAGGCTTCCACACCTTAGTAATCAACAGTTCACAAAAGATGAATCTCAACATAGTGTAAAAGTATCCGGTTTAACCGAATGAGTTAGCAAGGTAGTCACTTGGGATTCAAAATCAAAAGTGTCTCTTTGTCATACTAGTGGTATATGCCTATTTGCTCTTTGTACACTCACTCTTTTTTCTTCTTTCTTTTCTTATCTTTTATATATATGCTCACACTTTTGTTTAAGTGATGTGCAAAGGAGCTAGCCATATATTACACTTCATTTTGATAGTCCTCGACTTGTTCTCACTCTATTTTGATAGTCCTCGACTTGTTCTCACTCTATTTTGATAGTATTTTCATTTTCCTTTGTCCAAGGTTTCTTTTTCAACTTAACTATATAGATAGTTTTTCTTTGTGAATCAAACCGTAGACTTACAATATATTGATCAAATTATCTTTGTACGTTTCATTAATACCAATGGTGTGGAAGACTCCTATTTCTATCATCAAGTGCAAGTAAAATTATACTCAAGCCATTCATATATCCAATAAGATAAGCACGAACTGAATATTGCTCCATAATAAAAAACTCGGAATTTCATAAAATGGATCGACTATTCCTAAAGGGAATTCTAATGATGCAAACTTATTTCTAGTTCGAACTAATGCAAAACAAAATAGTGACATAAAACTTATAAGATACATTCCAAGGTCATTAAAGATCTCCCCAAGCTTGGAATCAAGCTAGGCGGGATCAAATAACTCCTTGTTGGTACCTATTCCTCCTCCTAGGTAGAAAGAGCATCACCCTCTTGTTTTTTGTTGCCATCTTTAACTATGCTTGCAAAGCGGATGCTGAGCTCGGCCATGTTGTATTGGAGCTTCAACATTTTCTTCTTGAGGAATTTCTTCTCATCTGTCAACTCAAAGATAATTTTAATTAAGAAACCAACTCTACCATCGATGTCATCGACCTTTTTCTCAAGGTCTTTGATCATCATCCTGTAGGAGTCGATTCCTTCTCCAATTGTTTCAAAACATGCCTTCAAAGCATTTTCTAACTCATAGATCTTATCATGAATCTCATCTTGCCACACCTTCTTAGTTTTAAGAGGTGATGGTCCAAGAGGAGGTTTATAATAGGATCCTATGTTGTAACAATGAGGATTAGATAGATAATCATCCTTGTTCCGTCCCTGTTCAGCTTGCCTCATCATCTCCATCCTTTGCGGGAACATGTCCTCCCAATTTGGAAGAGGCTTGATCTCCATACTGGATGATGACGACGATGCTTTAGGTTCTACTTCTTCCATCCACTTCACGGGCTTCTCTTCTTTCTTCTTCCAGATCTTGTTGACATGAAGGGCTACATGGCTTCGCTAAACGGATGTTGTTAGAGGGGCTTCTATAGGGATGGCGAGGATTTTTCGAGGCAGGACGCTGTAGCTCTATGACAACTTAATGAAAAAGGTTAGATGCGATCAGCTTTAAAAGGAGAGGTCGAAAACCCTAGCCGCCTTTCGTAACGAGCAACTATACGAGCGCGGCCCGTATAGATCCCGCCATATAGTTATGAACCGACTAAAGATTACATCTATGGTGGATCCAACTATACGACCAAAAATATATGGGCGGGAATTTTTATTCCCGCCGTATAGTTGGTTGTTGAACTCTCCGGACTCCAAATAAAATTTCTGGAGATGGGTCGATAACTATACGACCGCAGCTATACGGGCGGAATTTTTAATTCTGGCCGTATAGTTGGTCGTTAAACTCTCAGTACCCAGGAAATAATCTTTTCAAGGGCATCGATATCTATACGACCGCAGCTATACGGGTGGAATTCTCAATTTCGGCCGTATAGTTGGTCGTTAAACTCTCAGTACCTTTCATGGATGGAAGAAGTGATGTCAAAACAACTATACGACTACAGCTATACGGCCGGAATTTTAATCCCTGTTGCATAGTTGGTCGTTGAACCTTATGTGTCCATCAAAAAAATTCTGCTTCTCCAAGGATTCTTTATTAATCTGAAACTTAACGAAATATCACGTTTTGACAAAAAAATGTCAGCTTAGATTTTCGACCAATTTTTGCACTAACAATCTTCCTTCTTCTTTGCTAGAGCATTAATTGTTTCTTATTTAACACAATGCTCAAATACAACTTTAACTGAAAATTTAAAAACTTACTCAAACCTTTATTTTGCATGGGTTGCCTCCCATGAAGCACTCTTTTATGGTCAATATCTTGACCATATTATTTCCCATTCAGTCTCGAGTCCATTCTTCTTGCAGTTGCCATTCCTTGTATATCTTTGCTTAATCACTTCTTCTGAGGTGATCAATTCTATGGTGACTGCACTTATATGTCCTTTTACTCAATAATGCTTCAAGCATTGTCCATTTACCACCCATGCAAGAGAGGGTGTTTTTCCTTGGATCTTCATTGCTCCCGATGAATAAGCTTCTTCAACTATATATGGACCTTCCTACTTTGATCTGAGCTTTCCTAGAAACAACTTGAGACTAGAGTTATAGAGAAACACATTGTCTCTAGTTTTAAATGTCTTATTCTCTATTTTTCTATCATACCATCTTTTCACTTTTTCCTTAAACAACCTAGCATTCTCATAGGCTTCACTTCTAAACTCATCTAAAGCATGAATATCTAATAAACGCTTTTCTCCTGCTACTTTAAGATCATAATTTAGGTTCTTGAGTATGGTCTTTAATTATCTATTGGTGAGTTCCACTTGACCACTTGTTTGGGGATGATATGGTGAAGCAACACGGTGAGTTACTCCATATTTGCTGAGGATTTTTCTGAAAGTTCCTTTCATAAAATGAGAACCACCATCCGTGATTAAAAATCTAGGAACTCCAAACCTAGGAAATATAACATCCTTGATCATCTTCACTGAGGTGGCTGCATCTGCATGATTTGTTGGAATAGCTTCAACCCATTTAGTAACATAGTCAACAGCAACAAGAATATGAGTATATCCATTCGATTCTATAAATAGTCCCATGGAATCCATTCCCCATACATCAAAGGGTTCAATTATGAGACTATAATTCATTGCCATTTCTTGTCTCCTACCTATATTACCCCCTCCTTGGCAAGCATCGCAGTATTCCAAATACCTATGTGCGCCCTTGAGCAAGGTGGGCCAATAGAATCCAGATTGAAGTACCTTTGCAGCTGTTCTCTTACCTGCATGATGCCCTCCATAGGGACTGTCATGACATGCTTTCAAAATTGCATTCATTTCATGATGAGGAACACAGTTCTGAATCGTTCCATTAGGTCCATGACGATATAGATACGGATCATACCAAAAGTATTATTTAAGATCATTAAAGAATTTAATCCTTTGATTTCTTGACATACCAGGAGGTATAAATTTTATTGCACGATAATTAGCATATTCCGCATACCATGGGTCAATAATTTCAACATTTGCTAAATATTCTCCTGGAAATGATTCATTTATAGGTACGGGGTTAGTAATTATTCCATCCATCCTGGAGAGATGATCTGCTACCGGATTATCTTTACCCCTCCTATCTACTATTTGCAAATCGTATTCTTGTAGTAATAAAACTCACCTAATCAATCGAGGCTTAGCGTCCTTTTTCACAAGGAGGTAATGCAAAGCTTGGTCATCTGTATGAATTATTACCTTAGAATTAATAATGTAGGATCTAAATTTGTCGCAAGCAAAAATTATAGCTAGGAACTCTTTTTCTGTAGTATCGTAATGTTTCTGAATCTTATTAAGAGGTCTACTAGCGTAAGAAATAGCATTCAAATTAATTCCATCTCGCTGTCCACACACAGCCCCTAAAGCATAGTCACTAGAATCACACATGATTTCGAAAGGTTCATCCTAGTTTGGAGATTGCATGATAGGTGCTGAAACTAATTTATTCTTAAGGTTTTCAAAAGCTGCAATGTAGTCATGATCTAAGTAAAATGGAGTTTCTTTATCAAGAAGGTTGGTGAGAGGCATAACTATCTTAGCAAAATCTTTTATAAAACGCTTATAAAAACCTGCATGTCCCAGAATTTTTTTAAGTTTTTAATGTCCAGAGGTATTGGAAGATTTTCTATAACATTTATACTAGTTTTATCTATTTCTATTACCTTCTCCGAAACCTTATGCCCAAAAACTTTACCTTCTCTTTCCATGAAACGACATTGTTCCCAATTCAAAACCAAATTTGATTGCCTGCATATCTGCAAAACTTTGGTTAGATTGTAGAGGCAATTATCAAAAGTTGTTCCACAAACAACAAAATCATTTGTTAGAACTTCCATAGTCTTCTCAACAAAATCATCAAAGATCTTTAGAACACATTCTTGAAAAGTTGATGTTATGTTACATAAGCCAAGCGGAATTAATCTATAAGCATATGTGCCATAAGGGTAGGTGAAAGTTGTTTTCTCTTGATCTTACGTTTGTATGGAAATTTGAGAATATCTAGAATAACCATCAAGAAAATAGAAATAAGAATTATTACTAAGCCTTTCTAAAATTTTATCCATGAATGGTATCGGTTTATGATTTTTCTGCGTCTCGCGGTTTAGCTTCCTAAAATCAATGCACATACGATATCCTACTACAGGCCTTACAGGAACTAGCTCACCATCCTCATTCATAGCAGCGTCAAGACCGCCTTATCTCGGTATGCAATGAGCTGGGCTAACCCACTTACTGTCATAAATAGGATATATTATGCCAACATATAGTAAGCGTATAACCTCTTTTCTTACTACTTCCTTCATTTTTAGATTAAGCTTTCTTTGTATATCTACTACTGGTTCAGCATCATCAAGCATGGTAATCTTATGTGTTACCATAGATGGATCTATTCCTTTAATATCACTTAGTGTATATCCAAAGGCTTCACGATGCTTAACCAAAACTGAAATAAGTTTATTTGTTTCATTCTTTGATAAATTATTTCTAATGATAACATGACACTTATTTTCATTATCTAAAAATCCATACCTCATATCTTCTGGAAGTTGTTTTAATTCAATTGGTGGAGGCTCTTCATATCCTTTTCTTACCAGTTCTTCATAGTCATGTGGATTTTGTGCTCCCGAAACTGAATCAAGATAATCATCCATATCTTCTCTATCCTTATCAGCTGGTGCTTCCTCCCAATTAATCAGGATCCTCTCTAATTCATCTTGTGAAGTACTAAAATGGATTGCTGCCAACTCGGCAATCCTTTTCTCTTCCTTAGTATCTTCCACTTCATATGGCCTCTTCTTTAGTTTGGCGAAGTGGAACATCATTTCCTCTTCTCCAAACATCAGTGAAATAGTCTCCTTCTTATTATCAACTCGAGCTTTGGTAATGGAAACAAAAGGCCTACCTAAAATAATAGGACAAAAAGAATCTAGAGGCATATTAACAATATGAAAATCAAGGGGGTACATGAGTGACCCAATAAAGATATAGATATTTCTGATTACACCTTCCGGTTTTATATTAGTCCTATTAGACAATTTGAAAATAGTGTCTACCAGTTCCACATATGGATTATTTAAATTATAGCGGAGTTCCTCATAAAGCGATGAAGGCATAATATTTATAGTGGAAATAGGCACACAAATTCCATATAAGAAGGTTTCTCCACAATATATAGGGGTCATTAGTTTTGAAGTTTTGTTACCTCGTACTTTACCTTCGATGAATTCTGAAGTTTCAAGGTCTAGCATAACAACTTCATTTTCCACTATTCGTGCTTCCATAAGATCCTTTAATATAACATTATTTCTATTGGTAGCTTTGTGGTTCCTTTCTGGTTTCTTCGGTCTCTTCTTTATTTGTTCTTCCTCTTTTTACCTTTTCTTGACTATCCCTTGAATAGGTGTCGAGGAGAACTCTTCCATCAGTGCTCTTGCACGCTTCTTTTCTTCGAGGGGTTTACGGGGTTCCCATTTTGTAGGTACCTGCAAATGCCCTGCATAATTCTCAATATCGAGGGTTTTAATCATTTGCATTTGTCCTTTCATCTGCAAGGAAATCGTTAATGTAAGCATATTCAGAAAAACTATTTGTAATGTTTTCCTTATCTTTAAAATTTTCCGTTTCTTCTCTCATTTTTATTACTAGATTCTAAGCTTCCTCATAGGTATAAGATAGAAAACTACCATTAGAAGTAGTGTCTAGATTCATCCTGTTTTCAATATTTAGCCCTCCATAAAAAGTATGGGTGATTAACCAATCAGGCAGATGATGATGGGGGCAATTATCTAGGTAGCTTTTGTACCTTATATATCCTTCATATAAGCCCTCACCAGGATTATTTTTGAAACTGATAATAATACCTCTCATCCTGTGAGCTTTGCTTTCTGAATAATATTTTGATAGGAATTTGGTCGTCAATTCCTCCCAAGTCATCGGTGCTTCTGCACAAAAAGATCTGTACCTGTCGCAAACATTATTAGAGACAATTTGTCTAAACAACTAGGGTTTAACCATATCAAGATTACAGTCATCGAAAATAACGAAACTTAGAACGTCTTCAAAGAATTGTAAGTGTCCATACGACTCTCTTAATTAGTTCACGCAAATTCCTTAGAGTGCAATAGTTCAAATAATAAAGGGTGGATCTCGATTCCGTCTGGTTTTATGCTTTTATTGATAGTTATAAAAGCGTCCATGGGCGAACCCATTTTCCTTACTGCCTCAAGATGGTTTAAATGCTGAGTGTTGTCCATTATTGCGGTCCTGCAACTCAAGTGAAAATTAGTACAATGAAAGTAAATAACTAAAAGTAAAGTGACTTATAGCGCTAAGCTACCCGGCAATGGCGCCAGAAAAATTGCTTGATGACTGCAAGTGCACAGATCGTTTGTAGCTAGTTTCAAAATAAAGATATTGATCCCACAAGGAGCATCAAGCGAAAGACTAAAATGCTTTTAACTACAACTAAACAAAGTACATAAGAAATAACTTTAAGATGCAAGAAAAGTAAAGTTATTTTGGGGGTTTTAGTTGAATGAGTTAATTTAAAGTAAAGCAAAAGTTAATGCAGAAAGTAAGAATCGCGTGTGTAATAGAACTTTGGAACTACAATAGAGAAAAAGGCGTTCTCAGGGAGTGGTGGATACACCGCTAGCAATTTAGACTAAGCAATCAAGATTATTATAACAAATATTCTCATAGTATGTATGTATGTGGGAGGAGCTCCATATATGGACAAATAGGCAGCAACCACTACTCACATCATCCTTCATAACCATAGCTTATGAATAAACGATATCAATCGTTTATCCTGCTATTAAGGGATTTCTCCCGCGGCATGGACATGGCTTAATGAGTTCTCCTTGATTCCCCAAGTTAACACGTAAGGAATGACAACATGTTTATAGTCATAGTAAGTGTTATCATCCCTCCGTCTACCAACAAGTAATCCCCTTCATCGAGTCCCCATAAGAGGCAAATATTAAGGAGGTTCACAACTCCCAATATCAAGATGAAGACAATTAACACATACACATAATGATGTATAACATAATAATATCTATCTCATCTCAATCATATGCTAGGGTTTCTGCATCTCCCCAAGAACTAGAGATCTACTCATACATGGAGGCAATCAACATCATCGCAATGGTAATGGAAACAATAATAGATGAATAATACTTGTATAAATCCACAACGAGTACAGGAATTACAACAAGATCTATACAAGATGTAGATGGGATGAACGGATATGGTGGTGATGCAATGGTGGATGATGAAGATCGATGCCTTAGCCTCCTGGATCTGCATAGGTTGAAGATGGATCCCTGGTGGACAAGTTTCCCCTCCAGATGCCTTTCGAAGGTGAGGTTTCGGCGATTTCTGGGTGTTCTGTATGTCATCTCCCTGATCCAGTTGCACGGGGTGAAACTATTTGAGGAGGTGGAGGCAGTGCCAACTACACGGCCGAAACTATACGACCAGAAAATTTATTCCGGTTGTATAGTTCGTCGTTGAACCTCTATCTCCTTTGTTCGCTTCTGGTTTTCTTCTGGTATTATTAATATTTCCCAAATAAGCGATATATGTTGTTTGTGACTCCTTTTCTCCTCAGTACAACTGCTCCAAGAACTGTATCCATTGGATCCATCATTTGTCCTGATCCTGGTGAAAACTGACATAAAATATGCGCGCGAGCGCTGTAAAATACTAAGATCCTACATCTACAATGCAAAATAATAATGTAAAACATGATGCAAATATGCACTCATCAGGTGTTCCTCCGTAACACCGAAGACAAAAGTGTTTGTCACATAGAACGTCAAGTTTCTTGAGAAGGATCTTTTGCAAAAATTTAAGTGGGAGGACAATAGAACTTCGATAAGGTTATTGAACCTTAGCTATATGTGTTCAGTTGCGCAGCACCAAAAAGTGTCCCAGAGGCAGGTATATTGCTCATGGCTCCCGTGACTCAAAGGTTGTGGTCACGGAGATCTAAAATCCTATTGAACCGCGTAGGTTGGTTAAACAATCAAATACTAAGATTTGAGATTAAATCATTATTGTTTGACAATGATGAACCGACTACATGCAAAGAAGTGATGATGGGACCTAACTCCGTCAAATGTTCTGAAGCCATAAAATCCGTGATAGTTCAATACACGAGAATCCAAGTTATTGAACTTGGAAGCCCCTTTGAAAGGCGTAAAGCCTATCAGTCGTATTTGGATCTATAAAAGAAACATGGATGGATGTTTCAAAACTATGAAAGAGTCAACATGCCAGTAAAGAGTTTACAACAATGTTCAAGGAGTTGAATACAACAAGATTCGATCTTTCATAGCGATATTTAGTCTGGACGGATTAGTGTAGGAACCACTACATATGCCAATTGTTGTGTATGCTAATTGAACAAGCAAAACAATGTTCTTCTAATAGAATGGTTACCTAGGACATGTACCTGACACAGTCCAAAGGGTTTTGTTCAATCAAAGGATACTAAAAAGGCATGCACACTTCAATAGTTGAAGTAATCATAGTGGAGTTGGAATCTTCACCGTGATGAAAACGTTAAAATGTTTAATTTCATCAAAGACGATGAAGATGCTTGCATTTGCAAAAAATTAAGTGGGAGCATTGATACATATTTCTAATACATTTTTATAAGACATATTTTTGATTGGAAATGATGTATATTTTATTGAAACAAGTTAAGGATTTCATTAAAATTAGACTTAAATGAAAGATTTGGGCAAAACCAGCATATTTGGCATCAAAGTCTATTTGGATAGATTGAGACGCTAATATGGTTATGCCAAATGTACATAGATGAAATATTGAATAAGTTCAATATGGAATCGACGAGAAAGGTTCTTGCCACATGGAAAAGGTTGAATCAAGATTCAAGTGTACTAACACTTGGTGAGTGAATCAAGATTCAAGTGTTTTGACACTTAGTGAGTAAAATCACATGAATATCTTGGTAAACGAGATTCAAGTGTTTTGACACTTGGTGAGTAAAATCATATGAATATCTTAATCAATCATACCGTGATATCTACATATCCAGATATGTCCTATGCTCTAAATGCTATGAGCATATACCAGGGTGACTCATAAGATAATCACCAGAAGATAGTAAGGATATTCTTGTGATCTTTGGAAGAACTAGGAATATATTATGTATGTAGAAGTGACAAATATTTCATTGTAAAGTGTTACATTGACACTATACATATAGTTCATTGTGAAGTGTTGCATTGCTACTAGTTTTGTCACAATATACAAATTAAGTTTATCTCAATTTAGGCTATTGGTTAAGGTGGCACAGTTTGATGAAATAAAGTTCCATGATATATTTGGATGAGTTCCAAAAGGTTAAGTATTATGACGAATACTACAACGAAAGGCTAAGTATAAGACTGCTCTAGCAGCAGCGTAAGAAGGCATTTCTATCAAGAAGTTTGTTAATCAAACTAGGTGTAGTTCCAAGCGGGATAATACTATGAAGATCTATTGTATGACAATCGTCAACATGTTTTAAACCCCAAGGAACTAAGGTCTCACCAAAGGACCAAATCTATAGAATGCCATCTCATTTGAGAATGAGTGATGCGTAAAGATGCAAAGACATGTAAATACACATGGACCTGAAAGCGCTAGATCTAGAGATTATGTTTACCACAAGAAAACGCATATATACAACGCCAGAAAGCCATATGTGTTGAATGCACAAGTTTTTTTCAACTAGATTATTGACTCTAGTGAAAGTGGGAGACTGAAGGGAATATGCCCGAGAGGCAATACTAAAGTAGTTATTATATTATATTCCATGTGTATGATAAATGTTTATTTCTCATGCTATAATTGTGTTAACCGGAAACGTTAATACTTGTGTGTTTAATAAACAAATAAAAGGTTCCTAGTAATGCCTCTCATTACACTAGCTTGTTGATTAACATATGATCAAGGTTTCCTGATCATAACATTCGATGTTGTTAATAACAAGGTCACAACATTGGTAGAATGATGTGATGAATATTCTCCCAAAGTATAGTAACACGATCATGCCATTATGTTTAGATTGCTATAACCTCATTCGAAGTAACTCTAATCCTTAGACCATGCGATCACGTCAATCACTAACTCTGGAAGAGCACTTTGGTTCTATCAAACATAACACCGTAGTAGGGTGATTATAAAGATGTCATCTGGTACATGGAAAGTCGTATTTGAGGCTCGTGGATAAAGAGTGGGATTTGTACATCCTAATGACAGAGAGATATACTCAGGGCCCTCTCGGTGATATCACATTGACATATCTTGCAAGCAAGTGATAAGATCACTACAAATATTATATCACAAGAATGAGAAAAGAGTACTTGTTGATAACGAGATCGAGATAGGTATGGAAGATACCAAATAATCGGATCTCGAACAAGTAAAATACCGTGAGACAAAATGAATTGGTTACTATGAAAAAGATTCACGCGATCACTAGTTTATCGTTGAGCTAGTGGGAGTCATTATGGATATCCAGGCCCCGCTAATGATTATTGATTAGGATAGAGTCTCGATCATGTCCACACAGTTCACGAGCCCGTAGGGATAAACACGTACTTAAGGGTAGTCGACGCATATAAGTGGATAGGGAACATCGGAGAAAATACTAGACAACATAGGAATTATTCTGATAAATCTGTCAGTATAGTTTAGGTGTATCGGAATATTGCGAGGGGATAAAATGTTAATGTGTTCATTAAATTGAGTGGCATTAAACCAAGTGAATTAAAGTGCTTTAATGGAAATACCTTTGATGTCTTGAGTGGAAACTGAATGAGAGATGATTGGATCTAAATGGATGTGAGTGGAGTGTCCACCCACATAAATTGGGGGAGAGGAGGGGACAACACCATGGCTGGTGCGCCATGGCCCTTGGGGCTGCCCCTCACCTGTAAAAGGCCCCTCCTCCTCCTATCATCTCACTCATCCTCCCTTCTCTTATATGCCCTTTGGTTGGCATCTTCTCCCCCTTTCTAGCTTGTCCACTATCACGAGTATGGCACTTAGGCGAAGCCCTGCTGAAGATCTTCTCCTACACCACCACTACCATGTCGTAGTGTTGCTAGAGTTCCTGAGGATCCGCTATTTCTGCTGTCGAGCTGGAGCGAGGGACGGAAGTCATCAGCACACCGTATGCTTGACAGATTATGGAGGTGCTGCACCTGTGGCATTGGTCATCGCATCCTTGAGGACGTCCGTGTACACTCTACAATAGCCATGTTTGTTTACGGGAACATTATCCTGCTTTACGATCTTCGAGGGTGAGTGCATCCAAAAGCGTTACAAGTATCGCCTAGATTCGATCTTGGTAGTTGCAATCGTCTGGAATTTTTTCTTTTCTATGCAACAAACCCCATCATAGGGCCCCCAAGTGGAGATGCTCTTAGCTCCTCTGTCTTGAGGTCAGGTCACTCCTACTGTTCTGGGGGAAACCCAAATATGAGTTTTTTGGATCGGGTGATGGTGGGCTGCGGTTTCTTTGTCTCTCTTGGGAGCATCGCTTATGGGGAAGTGCTGGATGGCAGAGGCAGGTGGTGGAGCGGTTTGTCCTGCATGGAGACTCTGGTTGAGATGTCAAGTCATGCCTAGCCGCCAGGTTCTATGCTCAGTCATGCCTAATTCGGTAGGTGTTGTTGGAATTTGGGGTCTTTGGTATTGGCCTTTGGCCTATAACCAATACAAATTCTGAAATTCTCTTTGACACATTAGGTGAGACTGGCTGTGCTATTGGTGCAAAATTTTGGTCCCACATTGCTAGTGGAAGGTGCTTTGCACTACCTTATATACTAGGTTGTTCTACCACTCACTAGTTTGAGAGAATGGAGCAGCTCACACGCACTCCTCCTCCGACGCAGCCTGCCTCGCCATGCCATGCCATGCCACACTACGCCCTGACGCGCACGCTGCAGGTTGCGGGAATGAGCCAAACTCATGTGTTTATTTTGCTGCTTGGGAACACTCTAGAAAATATCTCTCCTAGACATTTTGTCTTGTTGTTTCCATCCATATTTCCTCGGCTCTCCCTTGTCGCTTCGTGTCCGGACTTCATCGGTCTCCCTATCTCTTTCCGTCTAGGTTTCCTCGGCTCTTGTCCCCACGAAGCTTCCTTGGGAAGTAAGAGGCGCATGTCCTTTATAAACAAAGGCACATCGGATATAGAGGATATATGAGACACATACACACTTCTAGTTTTAGTTCATTGAGAAGACACCTTCGTCTTCTCCATCTCGGCCTACGACATGCACCACAGATCGGGATAGTAGTGACATGGGCATGACCCTTCGGGTGCCCACTATTGGTATATATGGTGCAGCCCAGCGGAAGGCTTACTCGAAGATATGCCAAGATCCATGAAGCCCATGATGATTCAACATATACAAAGCCTACAAGGACACTTTCTACTGGCGCACAAGACAAGGAAAGTACAAGACTAAAACATACAAACTCTAACTTGTAACCTACTCATAGTCTCCATTGATAATACAAGCAAACAAGTAGGAAGTAGGGTTTCCTCTATAAGGGCTTGAACCTGGGTAAATAACCTCCCTTGTTTGTTTGTTAAGCCGACAAAATCACTAGCGCTCTCCTTTCCCTAAAACCCGAGTCCATAACAATGGGCATTGCCGAGGTAGCACCTCATCAATTGGCGCCATCCATGGGGATCCTGGGTGCTGGAGTCATCAATTCAGCGGCTCCTTCTTCACCAAGCAAAAACTCGCCGATTAGGGTCAGTGAGATCCGCTATGATCCCATCGATCTCGATCCACACCCACCCACCCTTCTTCCGTCATCCGACAACCTCGACTAGGAGACAAATCTGATGGTAGAAAACCTCAACTTCCGCATCAGATCAGCGGAAAATTTCTACCTCTCAGATCGGATCTATTTTGGTCTGTCGGTAGCAATCACAACGCCTATAGAAACACCGACATCTTTTGTCAGCTCCATTGGAGGGGCAGCCTCGTCTCTAGCAAAACATCATGAACCATCATGCCTATGTTATGGATCGGGAGGATCTCGTCAATTTAAGCGGCAACATTTCTTTTGGTTCCAATAACAAGCTGACATCAGCTCCAGCACTCCACACCACAGACCTGATGGTGATCATCAATCGCGAACTTGACGACTATTTTTGACTCTATCAAAGACTGTTTCAACTCTGCCGAGGATTGTACTGCAAACTCGACGATCGGGAGTGGATAGATCCTTTTTAGCTCCGTTGACTTCCAAGCGACTCGTCTGTTTCAGTTCCGTTGATCTACCTCTTCACCAAGAAGCAAGATACTTCCGCATTTCCATCATCTGCCATTGTCAACTAGCAGCTCCGTCGAGTGCGAAAAATTAAGCAGAGCTCAGGGATGGAGAATACATCAATCGGATAGCACCTTGCCAAGTAGGACTCCGGAACCCTGCCTCTCGAGAACCTGTATGGGTAAGGGCGATCAGGTTTTTGGGATGCACTCAACAGGACTACGGCGACCACGACATCGTCCGGTGACGAGTTCCCTACAGATGAATTCTTCCCGGATATCAACAACATCTTAGACAACATGGCCAACAACACGAACGTTGATGCTTATCATGCTGCACCGTACGTGTCTCTAAACTTTCTCTTTCAGTTTCTACTAGAATGTCTTGTTCTAGCGTTTGGAGTAGATCTGGTCAGCTTATCTTGTATAAATGCAATCGGTCTATCTACTCCATTAGTTTACATGTATAGTTTAGTTACTGTTAATTTAATCATGCTTTACGAGTTAATTCATATTAAATTATATAAATTGTTGCTCATATTTTCAACAATCCAAAAAACTGACTATAGGCAACTAAATTCAACTGGCATAGCTGCGGTTACTAGGACACCTCCGTTCTAAGGTGCGCATTATAAGAGATGGCGCACAAGATCAATTCTTTGGTTTCAAAACCTAAACTTCTATAGTGTCACTCTTGGCAAACCTGAGGGAGAGCTTTCTGCTTCTCAGGAGGAGGCCTTTAAGAAAGTCAATAGCATGTTTATGGTGGCTCTTTTCAGTGTTCTTGGGGACAATATTGTTGACCCATATATGACATCTTATAATGGGAAGGAATGATGGCTCAAAATATGTAGAGCTCGTTGGGAACCCAAAGAGGAAGGTATGATGAGCACAGTAGCAAGTTTTCCCTTAGTTATGAAACCAAGGTTATCGAACCAGTAGGAGTAAGGAAACAACTCCAAGGTGTTGCTAACAACTTGGAATCTTGCACAACACAACCACAGAACTTTGCCCCAGCTTACAATGAGGTTGTCAATCTCACTGGTTTCACTGAAAACAAAGGATTAAATGTATAGTGTGGAAGATAGTAATTGCTTGCAGCAAGTAAACAGTAAACGGTAAACAATAGATGGTATATCAATGGTAAATGAATGGACTGGGGTCCACAGTTCACAAGAGGTGTTTCTCCTTAAGATAAATAGCATGTTGGGTGAACAAATTACAGCGGGGCAACTGATAGATTGAGAAAGCATAACAATGCATATACTAGACATCTTGACTCCTATGAGATTTGATTGGGCATTACAACATAATACATAGACCGTAATCCAACTGCATCTATGACTAATAATCCACCTTCAGGTTATCATCTGAACCCCTTCTAGTATTAAGTTGCAAGCAACAGATAATTGCATTAAGCAAAGTGTGTAAAGTAAACAATATGATTGCCCCATGGACAAAGGATTGTTGTTTTCTCCCTAGTAGCAACATCACATCTACAACCTTAGAGATTTTTGTCACTTCCCCGGATTACTAGAGGCATAAACCCACTATCGAGCATAAATACTCCCTCTTGGAGTTGCAAGCATCTACTTGGCCAAGATAGCTACTAATAACAGAGAGCATGCAAGATCACAAATAACATAGACATGATATAATCAATAATCAATCTGACATAGTATCTCAATATCCATCGGATCCCCGCAAACACAACATGTAGGATTACAAATAGATGATCTTGATCATGAACGGAGCTCACAAGATCTAAACATGATAGCACAAGGGAGCTGAACCAACCATCTAGCTATTGTATGGAGCCATCGTCCAAGGGTGAACTACTCACGCATCACTCTGGTGGCTGGCATGGTGATGAAGAAGGCCTCTAGGGTGATCTCTCCTCTCCGGCAGGGTGCCAGGAAGAGCTTCGGATCCCTCCCCCGATCTAGGGATGGAGATGGCAGCGGCTACAGACTCTTTCATGGATTTTTTGATTGAGTCCCTAGGATTTTCGTCCTGGGGTACTTTTATAGGCGAAGGGGCAAGGTCGGTGGAGGCCTGGGGGGCCCACACCACATGGTGGCGCACCCCTAGCCGCGCCGCCACAGGGTGTGGCCACCTCGTGGCCCCCCTTTGGCTGCCTTTCTGACTCCGTGTTGCTTCGGGTAAAATATTGACTTTGGCTTTTGTTCCGTCCAATTCCGAGAATATTTCTTTACTAGCTTTTCTGAAATCAAAAACAGTAGAAAACAGGCAACTGGCACTATGGCATCTTGTCAATAGGTTAGTTCTAGAAAATGTATAAAAATACCTCAAAGTGTGAACAAAACATAAGAAAGTTGATATAAAACAAGCATGAAGCATCAAAAATTATAGATACATTTACGACATATCAAGCATCCCCAAGCTTAACTCCTGCTTGTCCTCGAGTAGGTAAGTGATAAAGACAATAATTTTTGAGGTGACATGCACCATCACAACCTTGATCAAGGTATTTGCAAAGCATTGATAGCCGGGATCAAAGTACTCTAAACATGAGCATGAAAGATAGAGTTCTAAAAATAAGACATAGCAACTATGTTGTAACATGAAAAGGTATAAACAAAAGATCATGAATAGCAATGCATTGAAAGACGTTTGTTTGTTTCACATATAGAAAACATAATAAGGGTGGTTTTCAGCTTGTCCCTCATGGTATAACAAAACATAAATGCATAGGACACCTTCAAAGTTCATAAGGGTGACTAGATACAAATAATTTAAGAACAAGCAATATCAAAGTTATGAATCAATCAACAAGATTTGGGACAATGCACATTAAACTAATAATGACCACTATGCTCTCTCAATTGGTGCATAAATATAGAAGATGGAGACTCAACATAAAAGTAAAAAAGAAAGGCCCTTCACAAAGGGAAGCAGGGATTCAAGTTTCATAAAGAGCTTCCAAAAATTATGGTACTTATTTGCTTTCAGCTCTCATTGACCCTATCATAAGCATCTTGAGGTGATTAAGGTTAAAGTGACACAAATATGAGGATATGCTTGACAAGTTTTAAGTTGAAAATCTCATGCCCCTTGCTTAAGAGTACCGAACCTCATGCTACTCAACTTTAGTCACAAGTAAGTTCTTGTCCTTGTAAGTACATGTGTATCATAGAGAACCGCCAACGGGGTACCCCTTGCCCCATGACCCAGGAGCTATCCCATATCAAAATGACAAGGCAACAGACAATGAGCATCTCAGCGATCTTTTTATTTGCTATTCGCATAGGTTTTTATTGAGGATGCTTCACAGAATGCTCACTATGGTTATGCTGCAAGTTTCCACCATGATTAGGCATGGCTTAGGCTAACCTCCCAGGCATTGCTCTAACACGCATAAAAACTCCATGAGCTTACAAGCTCCCCTTTTATTTCACACCGTCGGGATCCATAAACAAAAGAACACGATATCAACTGAATAATAAGTGCAATGTTGAAAGCGTTCCCCATGACAACATGGTTCTGCTAATTCACAACTTCTAAAGTGCAAGCAGATAAGGAACATATATGGACACAATGGTTCAAGTTTATTAAGTGTAGGCAAATAAAGTGTGCCATCAAGTTTGTGAGAGCTTTAATCACTAATTTTCACGTAACAAGTTTAATTTGGAAGGTAGATAAAAACATGAATATACTTGGAATGGTGTAACACACCATGCATAGGAATTTATAGTGGACTCTTTGGAATAACTTGGTTTCCTTGGAGGTTGGATGCATGAGTGGAACTCATACTTGGTACAGGTGGAGGCTAGCAAAAGACTGGTTGCGACCAACTAAGAGAGCAATAATGGCCATAATCATGCAAAGCGACAAAACATTATCAATTAAAGCATAAAGTGATATTACAAATCAAAAACTAAATGATCATAGAGGCTATGGTGATTGGTTCATAGTCTTAACATGGTGTAAGCATGTGCCAAGTCAACCCAAATAAAGCATCAAAGGAGAATACCACAATATTATGCTTTTGTATGCTAAAACAACGCATGATACTTTCAAGGCACATTAAGCAATCTTAATTGTTTGGAACAAGTCATGCTACAACAATAATAACTAAGCATTAGGTCAAAGCAATATCAAACATGACATCATAGAGTCAAGGCCACAATGAAAACAAGCTCCTTTTGTACCACTTATAAGCATGAAGCTTCCTACTCTTTTCCAACACCAATCAACTTATTTGAAACCACATATGAATGCGGGGGTCCAACCAATTTATTTATGCAAATAAAAAAAAAACTAAAAACAAAAACAAAGATGCTCCAAGAACAACACAATTGTGGATGAAACAATAAAAATGAAGTGTTTTGGAAGAAAACCTAATATTTTTATTGATGAAGAAGGGGATGCCTTGGGCATCCCCAAGCTTTGACGCTTGTACTTCTTGAATATTTCTTGGGGTGACACGGGTGGGATCCCCAAGCTTGAGCTTTTTTCCATACTTCATCTCATCGCATTATTCTTCCATACAGTTGAAAATTTCCTTCATACAAAACTTCACACAATCTTCATTAGCAATATTAGTGTATTCAAGATAATAAGTCTTTAGGTTTAGTTTCAACACAAGTAAAACTTCCATTAAAACACAAGATACTGTAGCAATTCCTTATAAAAGCTCAAGTGATCAAAGAGAACTCAAAGAGAAAGAGATCAAGACGCAAATGCAAATAATGGCAGAAATCTGTCAAAACAGACCAGCAGGTAAAAGCCGATTTTTTCAAAGACCTTATGTTGCTCAAATCGAAAAGTGCTAAACTAATGACGGTTAGATAAAAACCTCGGTCATAATCACAGAAAAGTACAGCTCAATCCGACGTACAGGGATTTTTCACGATTTTTTACAGTGAAGCACAAAAAATTTGTTTTGGGACAGCAACTTTCCCAAGTCTTACTTCTCTCTCATTAGAGGTTATTCTTGGCACAAAAACCACACAAAAAGGATAAGAAGAGGTTATTACTTAAGCAATAACTTCCAAGACTTAACAAAAGAAAAACTTACTGAAAATAAAAATAATTTGGGTTATCTCCCAGTAGTGCTTTTCTTTAACGCCTTTCAGCTAGGCATAGGAAGCAAGATTCAAATATTTTCGAATGAAGAAGCATTAAGATCAATTTTATTGCCCCTAACTTTCTTACCTTTATTCTTATCTTTAGGGAATGTATGATTGTTTGGTGGATAGGCAAAATGCATGATGCCTTTTCCCACATCTATTATTGCTCCAAGGAGTTTCAGCAGGGATCTTCCAAGTGTAATTTGTCCTTTTCATACACATTCAATAACAAAATAATCAGTAGACACCACTTTCCCTAGGATCTTTGTAAATACTCTTTCATCTATTCCAATGGGTAATATTGTGGCATTATTGATAAGAGTTATTTCTTCTCCTCCTTCAGAAAGTCCCCAAAGATTCAAAGATTCATAGATATCTTTAGGCATAAGACAGAATTCAGACATGATATCACAACGAGCATAAAAAGTTTCATTATTTATAACAACTTTTACTATAGGAAGCCATTTTGAAGATTTAGAATTTATTGGAACATATTCATGATGCTCTCTAAGCATGTTATAGCATTGTTTTAAACTAGCTATGTTGGTATCAAGAGTGTTTAATCTAGCAATGATGTTTGTAAATGAGGAATCGGTTTTGATAGGCAAGTCATATGTTGCAACCAACTTTTTTATGGCATTAAAAGCTTCACCCTCATTGCACTCAAGGAAATCTCCTCCTACTACAGCATCCAAAGCATATCTATAACAAAGAGCAAGACCAAAGTAGAAACTGCTAAGAAATAAGCCTTGAGTCATTTTAGGTTCAGTTTTTTCATGTAACTCATAAATTATAGACCAGGCTTCTTTGAAACTCTCTTCAATTCCCTGTTTGAAAGTAAAAATCATTTCCTTAGGTGACATAGTGATTGGAGCAATGCTAGACATAAAAGCAACTTGAAGTAAAAAAATCCTATTTTTTTAAGAACTATTTTTTTTGTATTTTTGATAAAAAGAAGCAAACCAGTACAACTAATTTTTTTGTTTTTTGATAAAAAAGAAACAAGCAAAACAAAGAAAATAAACTAAGAAAAACAAAAAAAAAGTAAAGAGATTGGTTGTGAGAGACTCCCCTTGCAAGAATCTTCTTTCGACCTGAAAAGTGATTGACGAGGAGGAAGAGATTGAAGTTGTCCTTAAATCCCCGGCAACGACGCCAGAAAAAGTGCTCGATGGCTCAAAATATGTAGAGCTCGTTGGGAACCCCAAGAGGAAGGTATGATGAGCACAGTAGCAAGTTTTCCCTCAGTTATAAAACCAAGGTTATCGAACCAGTAGGAGTAAGGAAACAACTCCAATGTGTTGCTAACAACTTGGAATCCTGCACAACACAACCACAGAACTTTGCCCCAGCTTACAATGAGGTTGTCAATCTCACTGGTTTCGCTGAAAACAAAGGATTAAATGTATAGTGTGGAAGATAGTAATTGCTTGCAGCAAGTAAACAATAAACGGTAAACAATAGATGGTATATCAATGGTAAATGAATGGACTGGGGTCCATAGTTCACAAGAGGTGTTTCTCCTTAAGATAAATAGCATGTTGGGTGAACAAATTATAGCGGGGCAACTGATAGATTGAGAAAGCATAACAATGCATATACTAGACATCTTGACTCCTATGAGATTTGATTGGGCATTACAACATAATACATAGACCGTAATCCAACTGCATCTATGACTAATAATCCACCTTTAGGTTATCATCTGAACCCCTTCCAGTATTAAGTTGCAAGAAACAGATAATTGCATTAAGCAAAATGTGTAAAGTAAACAATACGATTGCCCCATGGACAAAGGATTGTTGTCTTCTCCCTAGTAGAAACATCACATCTACAACCTTAGAGATTTCTGTCACTTCCCTAGATTACTAGAGGCATGAACCCACTATCAAGCATAAATATCCCCTCTTGGAGTTGCAAGCATCTACTTGGCCAAGATAGCTACTAACAACGGAGAGCATGCAAGATCACAAATAACATAGACATGATAGAATCAATAATCAATCTGACATAGTATCTCAATATCCATCGGATCCGCGCAAACACAACATGTAGGATTACAAATAGATGATCTTGATCATGAATGGAGCTCACAAGGTCTAAACATAATTGCACAAAGGAGGTGAACCAACCATCTAGCTACTGTATGGACCCATAGTCCAAGGGTGAACTAGTCAAGTATCACTCCAGAGGCTAGGATGGTGATGAATATGGCCTCCAGGGTGATCTCTCCCCTCCGGCAGGGTGCCGAGAAGAGCTTCGGAACCCCCCAATCTAGGGATGGAGATGGCGGCGGCTACAGGATCTTTCGTGGATTTTTTGATCGGGTCCCTAGGGTTTTCGTCCCAGGGTACTTTTATAGGCAAAGGGACAAGGTCGATGGAGGCCTGAGGGGCCCACACCACCTGGTGGCGCGCCACCACAGGGTGTGGCCACCTCGTGGCCCCCCTTCGGCTGCCCTTCGGACTCCGTGTTGCTTCGGGTAAAATATTGACTTTGGCTTTTGTTCCGTCCAATTCCAAGAATATTTCTTTACTAGCTTTTTTGAAACCAAAAATAGCAGAAAATCGGCAACTAGCACTGTGGCAACTTGTCAATAGGTTAGTTCCATAAAATGTATAAAAATACATGAAAGTGTGAACAAAACATAAGACAGTTGATATAAAATAAGCATGGAGCATCAAAAATTATAGATATGTTTACGATGTATCAAGGACGCATGGGATGCGCTCGAGGCCAAGTTTGGGGTCTCGGGCGCTGACACTAAATTGTATGTCATGGAGCAATTCTAGGACTACAATATGACTGGTGAGTGCTCTGTTGTTGAGGAAGCTCATGAGATATAGTCACTTGCCAAAGAACTTGAGCAGTATCTTACCGAACAAGTTTGTCTTTGGAGGCATCATTGCCAAGCTTCGTCCTACATGGGGAATTTTTTCTACTTCTTTGAAACATAAGAGATAGGAGTTTTGCGTTATGGATCTCATTAGGTCTCTTCATGTGGAAGAAAATGCGAGAGAAAAAGACACATGTGCTTGAGGATTTGAGGGAGGTTCTAGTGTCAATTTGGTACATAAAACACTACAAAAATATCCCCATACCTGGCAGAATTTTTGGGTGACACAAGCAAAAAGTACCTCCAATAGTTAGATGCGCGGCGAATGAGCTGTTGTGGCACCATTTTGTCCCGGCGACCGTTTTCACCGCTGTCGTGTGATTCGCGGCACCTGTATGCACCATAATCCACGTGTGTTGGGTCGAACGACCGATTTCCCTTTTCCCTCCATTCTTTTCGCTTGTACCACTTATATTTCAAATGGTCCCGCCTGAAATTAGACCATCGCGGCCCTCCTTAGGAAAATCTTTCCCTTTTCCCTTTCCAAAATCCCCATTCCCCTCTGCACATTAAACCCTCAACTTCGGAGACCACCCATTGATTATGCCGACGAGGCCGGTCGACCCCTTTGTCAGGCATCACTGACGTCGCCTAGGTCATTGTGGTTAGTCTTCCGCGCGTACTCTTCTTTGTTTCCACCATCCCCCTTGTGTTTACTACCTCCATCTGCGCATCAGACATGACGCTACTTCCATTGTTGTACCATATCATAGATGGCACGACGAGGGAAGACAATGGCTTCTTCACGGCAAGAAGAAGCCCTGGCTATAATATTAGAATATAACAAGCAAAGATTAGAAACCATATAAGAGAACAATGCAAGAATCAGGGAAAGGAATTTTGCATAGAGGTTCCTTATATGACCATCCTCTCACAAAGATCCGATTGTTCCTGGACATAACAATGTTACAAATGAGGTGCATATACTTGCATGGTTGTAGTTCTACAATTACTTATTTACCCATAAATTGTACTTTAGCCGCTTCTGATTATTCTTAAATTTCACTTATAGCCTGCCGCACCATATGAGCCCGAGGATGAATGGGAAGATCCTTTGTTTCAAGAAGGTTAGGGAGCTGCAGAATGGGATGAAGAGGAAGAGGAAGAAGAACAAGAGGATAGGACCGATGATGACAACAACGGGAATGAAAGTGGCGCTAATAAGGAAGATGAATAGTAAAAGGCATGGGCAGACGCAGATGAAGTGGAAAATGAAGGTACATTGTGAAATCTGAATTTTAGTTTACAATAGTGCGAACTGAATTTTAGTCCTTGGTAGTGCTAACTAAATTCTAGTCATAGTGCTAGCTGAATTTTGGTCATCGTCCTAACTGAATTTTAGTCGTAGTGCTAACTGAATTTTATTAATAGTGCCAGCTAAATTATAGTCATAGTGCTAGCTGAATTTTAGTGCACATAACATAGCTTCCTACATTGAGTTAGATGCCAGCATCCTTGATACATGAATGGGAGGAACGTGAGGGGTCGTACTAAGATGAGGTCAATAACAAGGAGTAGTGGAAGGCTCAAAATTTTCTTCAAATTTAACAAAGTAGGCCAACCTTGTGGGCTTGCTATGACCAACTTTGCTAACTGTATTGCCTACCTGGCAAAAAAGGTGGCATATCCTTTAGGTCTACAGACTAGAGGAAAGCTAATCAGAAGCAGAAATTGTGGGTTGCACTGAACATAATCACAACGTTTCCTTGTTAACCCTTCTTGCTATTTTACATCAGTCTTATTATCCTAAAACATGTTCTCAAAATGTAGAAATATTTTGATGTGCATCCTTTATGTAAAGATAGGGTAATAAGGCCAGCTGGAAAGAAATGGCGTGATTTCAAAAGCACGCTGAAGAAGATGTATTACAGACCTGCCTTGACTGTTGAAGAGAATGTTGCAAATGGTTGTGGATATAGAATGTCACACACTGATTGTGCATCACTATGTGAGTATTGGAGCTTGGATTTCACCAAGGAGAAAGCTCGAAAGAATGCTAAAAATCATGCCAATCAAACAAATGTCTGTCATACTTATGGATCAAGGAGTTTTTCCAGGGTGAGGTACATAGGGGTGAGTAGCATCTAAGTTGTCTACTTATACTTAGGATCGATTCTTTTTGCTTCATATCCTTAAAATGTAGAAGAAATTGGATAGTCAAGAAATTTCTACTAAATAATCTTGCATAGCAGGGAAGAGCACTAGTCAACCAGAAGCTAGTGTGCAATCACCTCTTCGAAGAATGTCTCAAGTTGTGTAGACTATCCCAAACGTGGCATTTTTGATTCCATAGATATCAGAATTCCTGAAGTGGCACCTTGTTGTGTTCTACCTCTTCATGGTGCTATAATTACTCTCCCATCAAGTCTCATAGTGTTGAAGTTGTTCCTCGTTCGGTGCTAGCTTGTACTGTGACAGTGTTGGGGGGATAACCCCGGGAAGGGTCACACCGGGGTATAAAGGCCGAGTTAGCCGAGGTTCGGCAAGGCCAAAGCGGATGCTGGCCGGGTCACCTCCAGGCAGGCCGGATCACGGAGTAACCCGGACCAGGGGGGTCGCCTAACATTATATCAGCCGACTTAAGGAGTAAGTCGGAAGTGCTTGTCTAACTTGTATGCAGGAACAGGTATAGCCGGATCTACCATGATCCGGGTCCCGTTTAGCTTATGGGAGAAGGAAGGAATCTCTCTGGTCAAAAAGAAGGCCCGGTACGCACTGCATGAGCAAAGCAAGCAAGGGCAGGACCACCGGGTCATGGCCGACAAGGGTGACGACGCCCATGTCGGCTGACGCAGGCGCCGCAGAGGCTCACGTAGCTAAAGCATGTGTAACGCGGGGGAAAAGCACCCCGGTCGGGTTACCACTTTGAGAGGAGGCATATTCTTAGGAATATGCCTCCACATATGCCCTAGGCAGAGACCAGGCCGCCTCTATATAAGGGGAGCTAGGGTTTCAGTAGAAGGGGTTGGGTTTTCTTTGATACCGATTTGGCTAAGGTTCCAGGAGTGAACTGTAGGCGAGAGTAAGAGAGCTCCTTCTTCCTTCTCTCGCCAACACAGCTCTAGGAGCACTTGTAATCTTGAAAGGAAAGGAATACAATCTTCTGTGTGGAGAATCACTCCACTATCCCTCCCTGGATTCCCCTAGCGTGTATTAGTTCCCACCTTTAGCCTATCCATGGCATCTGCCGTGACACCACCACGACAGTTGGCGCCCACCGTGGGGCTAGCAACGCTAGCAGGGGTGAAGATCCGGACGGGAAACCTCATCGGCACCGGCGAACACATCGTCTCCGGGCTCGTTCAGCGCTTTGGAGCGCTGGACTTCGTCAGCGACAATGCTGGCTGCTTCGGCACGCGCCCACTTCCGCGCAACGGCCTCTTCGTCAAGTTGGGTGCACACAAGGTATATGTTGCTGTGGACGTATCATGCGTTCATCCGCAGCGCATCGTCGAGGCAGGGGAACCACCCCTTAGCGTGGTTCACGGGGCGCGTATCACTCGCTCCCCGGACCGTGCTGAAGTGATGATGACTGCGCCGGGGGCAGGCGCAAGCAAGGATCCAGCACCGGACCCAGAGGTAACACCTAAGGCACTGAGGAAAGGTAGAGGACCCCCACTAGAGAGGCCTGAGAATGTACTGAGAGAAGCTATGGACAACTTGGCAAACCCGGTAGCAGCAGTGGTAGATCTGGCTCAGGCACATGCCAAGCTAGAGGAAACTAGGCAAAAAATACTAGAAGGCGCAAAGAAAATAGCCGCGGGTCAGCAGTCGTTGAACATGACATGGCGTGAGTATGCAAAAGCAAACAAAGTTGATACGGTAAAGGTAAAAGGGAGAAATCTCATGAGCGAGATGAACAAAGAAGGTGATACTGGAGCCGAGGAATCGGAAAACTGTTTATCCGTGGGGCTGCCGAAGTATAGTACCCCGGCGAAGAACCTCAGAGCAGCGGATGTGGCTGCATCCGAGTTAGAGGGTCTGACGGGTGAGGCCCGTCAAAGACAACAAGATAGGGTTAACGAGTTAGTTCGGATCGCGAATAGACAGAACGAAGAGCTACTCAGAGCTAACCCGGAGAGAGCTGGAGCTTCCAAAATCATCCATTCGGCGATGGGTAACCCGGAGAAATCCGCTGGAGCCGCATCGTCACCTCATGGTGGTCCAAGGAGAGAAGAGGTAGTAACCTCGGCCAGACGGAACAAACAGATCGTCCCGTTCGACCCGACGCGGGCAGGAAAAGGAAAAGAGGCACAGAAAAATGATGATCGACGAAGTGTGAGCCAAGGTGAAGCTGGCCGAGGTAACCATGACCAAGGCAATGCCGGTCAAGGGAACGCTGCTAACAGCAATGCCGGACAGCGAAACTCGGCAGGAGCAGGACAACCGCAGCAGCGAAATATACCAAGGCAAGAGCAAGGCGCCGACCGAGGTATGCAACAGAGAGGTGCGCCACAAGAGCAAAACAGGTACAACGACGGTGATTCGGAGATGATGAACACGGGGTACCCAAGACCGGACTATAATGTGATAGGGTCAAGATTGGGAAGCAGGGATTTGATGCCGGATGACGCAAGATTGAAACTGGATCGCCTGTATAGGTTGGAACAGATCGAATGTCAAGGTCCACCGAGTCCAGCGTGCTTCGGACCCCAGATCATGAAGGAGCCACCGGTACCTAACTTCCAGCTGCCCAGGGGCACAAAGACATATGACAGCAGTACCAAGCCAGAGGATTGGCTGATAAACTATGCTACAGCTGTGAAAATTGCCACTGGCAACTTGAGATGGGATGTACGATACGTACGCCAGATGTTAGAAGGTCCGGCCAGAGTATGGCTGAATAATTTGCCACCCGGAGGCATCAACTGCTGGATAGATTTTGAAGAAATGTTTATCAGCAACTTCTCAAGTACATATCAGAGGCCAAATAGACCGCCGACCCTAGCAATGTTCAAGCAAAGACCTAATGAGATGGACCGTGAATTCTTGACCCGGTGGTGTACCGTGAGAAACTCATGTGAGGGTGTCATAGAGTCACAGGCCATAGCGTGGTTTACGCAAGGGTGCAGGTACGGCAGCGAGCTGTGGATGAAGTTGCAAAGGAAAATGCCAGTTACGTTGGCAGAGATGATCCGGATTGCCGATTCGTATGCTTTAGGTGATCTGACTCAACCTAGACTCGCGTCAAACAAGTCAAACGAGGAATACTATCAGAGGGACGGATCCGGGTCATCTCGGAGGAATGATTACAGAGGAAAAAGAAGAGATGATAGACCGGATGATTGCTACGGTTCGCAACAAGTTGCAGCTGTGAATCAAGATCAACCCGGAGCAGGGAGCAACCAGCGCCAGAAAACTGGAGGGCAATGGACTCCAAGAAACAATGGCAAGAAAACATGGATGCCGGAGCAAAAGAAACAATGGCAAGAAAAGAAAGACCGTCCAGGTATACTTATGAGTCGATGTTGGACCAGCCGTGTAAGTTTCACACGCCAAATCCGAGTAGCCCGGCGGGTCACACAACGAGGCAATGTGAGTGGATGCGTAAGATATAACAAGGTGGTTCAGGGAATGCTCAGGCACCCTGGAATGATCAACCTCGGCAGGAGTTACCCCGGCAGCAATTGCTCTCCGGAGCGAACACGCAACAGCTAATGTTGCCTCCCCCTCCGCCGAGGTATGACAACAATGAGAGAAGGGATGCAGTGCATCAGGTGGAAAATCAGCACCAGCCGGATTAGAGGTACCCCAGAAACGAGGGGAGGAATGAGTACAGAGAACATCACCAGAGTTATTGTGTGTTCACAACTGAGGAAACAGATAGAAAGAGCTTGCAGCCCCGACATATAGAGGTCAATGCGGTTATGCCAGTAGTGACGAGGTACATGCCTTGGTCGGACCAGGAAATCACTTGGAACATCAAAGATCATCCCAAGCTTATGCCGAGTCCAGGTTCGTATGCGCTAGTGCTGGACCCGACATTCATTGGGCCAAACATCAATGTGAGGTTCTCCAAGGTACTGATTGAAAATGGCAGTAGCATTAACATCATGTATGCGGATACAATGTGCAAGTTGGGTATCTCGGAGAACATGCTTCAGGCTACAAGGACAACTTTCCATGGTATTGTACTAGGCATTTCTTGTGAGCCCATAGGCAAATTCCGGGTTGACGTGCTATTCGGCACGAGAGATAATTGCCGAACTGAGAACGTGGAGTTTGAGGTGGTGAACTTGGAAAGTGTGTATCACGTGTTACTCGGAAGACCAGCATTGAACAAGTTCATGGCAAGCTGCCACATCATTTATCTGAAGATGAAATTGCCCGGGCCAAATGGAGTGATTACCATTGCTGGAGATTTCCGACATTCCATTGAGTGTGCCTCAGCTGGGTCTAACCTAGACGAGTCACTCGTGATTGCGCAAGAGAAAAGAAAATCCAAGAGGTGGCGGCATTAGCTCAGTCCGTGCAGCAGTATATGCCGGCGTTGAGTAACCCGCATGGTAGTGTTTCATTCCAAGCCACAAAGGATACCAAGAAGGTTCCAGTTGATGACATGTTCCCGGAGCGCACCGTAACAATTGGTGCCGGGTTAACTGATAAATAGGAAAGCGAGCTCGTCAACTTCCTCTGTGAGAATCGAGACATTTTTGCTTGGTCCACACAGGATTTGCAAGGTGTTCTGAGGGAGTTGGCCGAGCACTCTTTGAACGTAAGACCCGGAGCAAGGCCGGTGAAGCAACCTCTCCGCTGCTTCGCCGAGGATAGGAGAAAAGTCATTGGAGACGAGATAGCTCGGTTGCTAGCAGCAGGATTTATCATGGAAGTACTGTATCCGGATTGGCTCTCTAATCCGGTGCTAGTAGAAAAGAAGAAGGATGATCCGAACGTGGCAGTGGTTTGGCGTATGTGTATCGATTACACGAACCTGAATAAGGCGTGTCCAAAAGATCCATTTCCACTGCCGAGGATAGATCAGGTCATAGACTGAACCGCGGGATGTGAACTGTTGTCATTCATTGATGCATATTCTGGTTTCCACCAGATACCTCTGAATCCGGATGATAAAAAAAAGACCACGTTTATCACCCCGTACGGGGGTTATTGCTATCGCACTATGCCGTTTGGTTTACGTAATGCAGGTGCAACGTACCAAAGATGTATGCAAAAATGTTTGCACGACCAAATAGGTCAAAACGTACAAGTATACGTGGATGATGTGGTTATCAAGACCAAGGAAAGCAAAACGCTCCTTGACGACATCAGGCAGACATTCACGAACTTGAGAAGGTTCCGGATGAAGCTTAACCCGGAAAAATGTACCTTCGGTGTCCCGGCTGGAAAATTACTTGGATTTCTTGTCTCTAGCCGAGGTATCGAAGTTAACCCAACTAAGATTCGGGCCATTGAACGAATGGAGCTGCCAAAGTGTCTTAACGATGTCCAGAAGTTCACTGGGTGCTTAGCATCATTGAGTCGGTTTGTATGTCAGTTGGGAGATTGCCTCTCTACCAACTCATGAAAAAGTCGGATAAGTTCGTTTGGACACCACAGGCCGATGAAGCCTTTGCCCACTTAAAAAAGATGTTGGCCACTGCACCAGTGTTAGCCTCTCCACTATCAAAGGAGCCAATGTTGCTCTACATAGCCGCAACCAACCGAGTTGTAAGTGCAGTGATTGTAGTAGAGCGCAATGAAGAGGGTAAGTCGGTGCAGAGGCTAGTGTATTACTTGAGCGAGGTATTATCTGCCTCAAAACAGAACTACCCACACTTTCAAAAGGTGGCATATGGTGTCTATATGGCGGCAAAGAAATTAAAGCATTACTTTGAGGAGCACCCCATCAAAGTGATATGTGAAGCTCCCATATCCGAGATAATGGGTAACAAGGATGCGAGTGGCAGAATTGCAAAATGGGCAATTGAGCTAGCTCCTTATGCGCCCCAATACGACAGAAGAGAAGCAATCAAGTCTCAGGCTGTGGCGGACTTTTTTGTAGATTGGGCCGAGGTACAATACGAACCACCGCCACTGGATCCGAACTATTGGAGGATGCACTTTGACAGGTCAAAAACCAAAACCGGATTAGGCACCGGGGTTGTGCTTACCTCGCCAAAGAAGGACCAGCTAAAATACGTATTACAGATCCATTTCACGGCATCAAACAATGTCGCTGAGTACGAAGCTCTTGTGCATGGGCTCAAAGTGGCAAAAGAGATTGGCATACGTCGGATAATATGCTTTGGCGACTCGGATTTGGTGGTGCAGCAAGTGTCCGGAGTGTGGGACGCACTGGATCCAAAAATGGCATTGTACAGATTCCATGTGCAGAAGATATCTGGTTACTTTGAGGGATGCGAATTTCACCATGTATCCCGGGTGGAAAACGAGGCTGTCGACGTATTGTCGAAGCTCGGATCAACCTGACAAGCAACTCCACCGGGTGTGGCATTGGAACACCTTAGAAAACCATCTATCAGGCCAACCCCGGGAGCCGACTCGATCTATGTTCCAGAAGATATGGAATCTGGAGCTGAGCCCATGGACGTTGACATGGGAGGTAGTACGCGAGACCCGGGGACTGCATCAGCAAACCCGGGGACTTCCTCAGCAAACCCGGGGACTACCTCGCAGGACCCGGGGACTGCTCAGCGTGATTCGGCTGAAGTTATGCCGGTAGATCAGATGGAAATTGATGAGGACGTGTTCCCGGCACGAGCAATACCAGCTTGGGCACTGCCTATATTCCAATTCCTGAAAGATGGAACGTTACCCACTGAGGAGGTGTTAGCCAGGCAAACTCAGAGGAGAGCAAACGCATACACAATTATCAATTCCGAGCTATACAAACGGAGTGTAACCAATGTCCTCCAGCGATGCATTGACCCGGAAGAAGGGCTCGACATCCTCCGAGACATACACCAAGGAGAGTGCGGGCATCATGCCTCATCCCGAGCCTTGGTGGCAAAAGCGTTCTGGCATTGATTCTACTGGCCAAGTGCCTTAGAACAAGCAGAAGATCTGGTGAGAAAATGCAATGGCTGTCAGAGGTACGCCACCAAGACACATATGCCGATGTTGGAACTCAATACACAGAAGCTGAAGTGCAAGAAGCCCGGCAAAATGATGTTGATCTGCTGGAAGAAGCGAGAGAACTGGCACTGTCAAGATCCGCCATATATCAGCAAAATCTCCGACGCTACCATAGCCAGAAAGTGTGCCCCCGAGTCTTTTGGGAAGGTGATCTGGTGCTCCGGTTGGTACAACGTACTACTGGCATGCATAAATTATCCCCCTCATGGGAAGGGCCATTCATTGTGAGCAAAGCATTGCACAATGATTTTTACTATCTTATAGATGCAAAACCACAGGAAAAGAACAAGGCGGACAGGTCCGGAGAGGAATCTAAGCGACCGTGGAATGTAGCACTACTTCGTCCTTTCTACACTTAGCTAAGTGTATGTATCCGAGTCGTCTCATATGTCGGTATGTATGTCGGCAATGAGCTTATCAATGAAATAGTAGCGCCTCGAGCAGTAACTCGGGGACTGCCTTAATAATTTTTGTTGTTGTCTCTTGTGCGTTGCTGGAATAAGTTGTTCTACTTAACCCAGATTAGTAGTGTGTGAGCACCAAAAACCCAACTCTTTGACTTGCTGCTGTCCAACAAAAATTGGCTTCATGGCAAGCAAGATAACAAGTTTGGAATTGCGTAGCACATGAAAAGCGACTAAGGAAACAAATTTATTCGAGCTAACGTTTGTTTTTCGGACTAGCCTTGTATTTATTTTCAAGTTATTATGCAGCTTTATTCTTTGAGCTAAGTCTGAAAGTTTCTTAGTATTGTTAAGACAATTTTTGAAGCTCGGATTCGTAAGTCATAAAACCGAATCAAGGTAGACACGATCCGAGCCAAAAAATTGGACGAACAAGAAAAAGAAACTCGGGGACTACGCCCAAGTTAACCGGCATCAGAACTTAGTAAAATATCACATGTACACAGGATACAGTTGCACCCGGCATACCGGGGATCTGATAAATTTTCAAGTTTTTTGACCTAAGGAGCAACAGGAGGAGGAAGTTCGGCGTCGTCTTCACTGTCTTCAATATCTGAGGCATCGCCTTCTTTGTCCTCATCCAACCCGTCTTCAATGTTCTCAACGTTCTCGTCCCTAGCGGATTCCAGGAAGCTCGGTCCTTCAACCCATTCATGGATAGGAGAATATTCGATGAGGCTGTAGGCACAAGCCTGGCGCCGAGCTACCCATTCCGGGTCATCAGTCCATCTGGATCTGGTGCGCCGGCGTGTAAGGAGGATGAGGTCGATCTTCTCATACCACGTGAGTATATGGTGAAGGATAGTATCAGCTGCGGCACGCCCAACGGACTCCCTCCAAAGGTCGAGCTGGGTCTCGATATCTGACAGCTTTTCAGCAAGAAGTGTGATTCTCTTCGGAGCGCTCTCACCGGGCCAGAACGTGTTGAAAACTCGGACGGAAATGTCGAGGAGATCCTTGCCGTAGTTCTTGATGATTTCCATGCGAGATGACAGGCTGACCAATAGGTCCTCCATGTCTAAGGGAATGCTCTCACCGTCAAGAGCGACGGGAGTACCCCTCTCACGGCGGAAATTGGCAACAGCAGCGCTCGCAATAGGAGTACCCTCTGGAAAGTGGCCTGGAAACAAGGCAAAGGAAGAAGCTAAAGAAAAGACGTATGAAGTAACCCGAAGAATTATGTCGGATAAGGGAAAGGAACTTACGTGAAATGTGGCTGTGAATCCGGGTCAACTCCTTGATGCAGTTATCGCGTCTCTTGCGAAGTTGCTCAAGCTCAGCGTTTGCCGATCCAGGCTGGATGTCAGATTCTCTGAGTAGGTCCTGGTCCTTGGAGATCTGGAGATTAAGGCGCTCGCACTCTTCTGTGAAGTTCTGGCCAACCTTTTGGAGCTCGGTTTGGTGCTGGGCCTTCATCTTCTCCATCTCAGCCTTGAGCCTGGCAATCTCATTGTCCTTGGTCCGGAGGAGAGCGAGCTCATCATCTTTTTTCTTTAGCTTGGCTTGATGCTGCCCTGCTTGTTTGAGAAAATGCAGCATCATATCAGGCACGGGCACACTATCCTCAAGCGATGCTGAAATAGTGTGTTGACCCGGCAGAGCCGAGGAATGAATGTTTGCCGAGACAAGAAGAAAAGAAGATGGAAAGCAAAGCAGGGTCGGACAAAAAGGACTTACCCTTGATCTGCTCCAGGTTCTTTCGCATGATCTTGTTCTCAGCCTCCACCCCAGCTGTAGAAACCGAATGAGGAGGTTAGTTCGGCAGAAGAAGATGAAGAGAAACGGAAAAGCACCAAGGGAGAAACTTACCCCTTTTTTCATGTTCTGCAATAAGTGCAACGTGCTTTGCGTGTATCATCTTGTGGGTATCCAGCAGGCGTTGGAATTCAGCACTCCGGCGATTGGTGGTTACCTGAAAAAAGTACAGAAGCGTAAAATTAGCTTGGTGCATATTCGAAGTGTACAAGATCCGGGCCAAGTGGAATTTAACCCGGCTCTAGGTGTGTGAATATTCGAAGTGTACAAGATCTAGGCCAAGTGGAACTTAACCCGGCTCTAGGTGTGTGCATATTCGAAGCGTACAAGATCCGGGCCAAGTGGAACCTAACCCGGCTCTAGGTGTGTGCATATTCGAAGTGTGCAAGATCCGGGCCAAGTGGAACTTAACCCTGCTCTACGTGTGTGCATATTCGAAGTGCGCAAGATCCGGGCCAAGTGGAACTTAACCCGGCTCTACGTGTGTGCATATTCGAAGTGTACAAGATCCGGGCCAAGTGGAACTTAACCCGGCTCTAGGTGTGTGCATATTCGAAGTGTACAAGATCCGGGCCAAGTGGAACTTAACCCGGCTCTAGGTGTGTGCATATTCGAAGTGTACAAAATCCGGGCCAAGTGGAACTCAACCCGTCTCTAGGTGTGTGCATATTCGAAGTTCACATGGAGCTACGTTAGTTTTCTAATGAGCATCTGGCCGAGTAACAAGTTACTCCAACGGAGGCTCGGGGACTAATGGTTACTATCTACAGCATGTAAAGGAGAAGCGACATACCTCCATCATCCGCCCCGCAAGGTTAATTGCCTTAGCGGCTGTATTCATTTGGGCGGAAAATTCTGCGGGGCCGAACTTTTCCGGGAGATCGTCGTTGTGGACAAACTCCGCCTTGTTCCAGTTCATGACGAACTCAATCAGGCTCGAAGGGTACCGCTCACCGGTGGGCATATGGGGTGCCACCAAGCCCTTCGCGTGCGCTTCTTTCCTCTCAACCAAGGCAAGGGCTGGGCTGGTATGCAGAACCATTTGCTGCGTGTCAGTTGGCTCGGCAGGAGCATCCTTCGCTGCTGGAGCTTTCTTGGGAAGCATCGACGCTAGGGTTCGCTGCCCAGCCTCGACGAATGCAGACTTGGTAGCATCCGGAGCCTTTTTGCCCTTGGCTTGCTGGGAAGAAGTAACTGCAGCGGATTTCCCCTTAGGAGCTACTGGGGTAGTTCCTCGCCGAGGTTGAGATGACTCGGACAAGGTGGAAGAACTTGGCGCTGGAGCTCTTATAGTTGGACTTGGAGCAGTTGTTGATTTTCTTGGTGCCGGAACGGGTGCTGGTGCTGGTTCGGTCACTGGTACTAGAACCGTTGCTGGTGCTGGGGCCGGTGCTGGTGTCGAGGTAGTCTCGGTGGCTACTGGTTGCGGCGATGCCGAAGTTGTGGACGTCGTCGCCTCGGATGGGCTGGCCTCTCCCGCTCCGAGGTTGCATTCCTCTCGACGAGGTAGTGCGGAACCCGGAGAAGCCGCGGAACCCTCTGGAATAGGGCTCAGCGGACGTGACTCGTCATCACGAGGAGGAGAAGGGCCAGATCGAAGTGGTGAAGAGATGCTAGATCCGCTTTGAGAGACCTCCACCGGAGCCCTGAAGAAGAGAATAATGTCAGAAGAGAAATTACCACGATGCAAGGAGAAGTGAGTTACACAACGAAAAATGACTTACGCATCCGAAGTTTGGGCCTCCTTGGGTTTCCGAGCTCTTCGTGCCGGGGCTTTGCCTGCCGGCTTGCAGGCAGTCTTGTCTCTGGCCTTCTTTCGCCTTTTTGTGGGTTGAGAAGGTTCGGAGGAGGAACTTGGTGCGGCTCCGCGCCTCTTCTTCGACGCCACCGGAACCGGTTCGCCCGTAGCAAGCGGAGGATCCTCGTGGATATGCCCACCGGGGTTAGCTGATGCCGGAAAGGCAAAAGAAAGAGGGACAGCCTCAACAGGTTCAATCACGTCGACATCCGAGTCATCCTCATCATCGGGGCAGTCTCTAAGAGAAGAGAATTTACCGCTGGGTCGTTTTGTAGCGTCGGTCATAGGGAGAAACATCTCCTGGTCCGGCTCCTCCTCATCCGGGGTTTCTCGGTCCGGCGCCCACTTAAGGGTCAGATCCGTACCATCCTCAAGGGTTTGCTGAAGGAATAGCTGAGAGAAAGCATGAAGAATAGAGTCAAAAATACAACAAAAACCGACACATATTTAATCCGAAGTAAGTTTGCCCCGCGAAGCTTACCGCGGGAGGGAGCCTGTCACGGCAGAAGTGCTCAATTCCCCATGTCCATTCAGCGGAGAAATCCTTGTGGGTGGTGAAGAGAGCCTTAACCCGGTGAAAAATCTCCGTGTTGCTCAGCTCGAAGGAGGAGGTTCGGTTGGGGTCGCGGCCGAAACTCATGTGGCACACCTTGTGCGTGCGCTTCTGGAGGGGAGAGATTCGGTTGCGCACGAACGTGATCATAGCATCCTCGTTGTGCAATCCGAGTTTCTTCAGTTCCACGAACCTCTTGTTAACCTGGTTGGCCAGAGCCGTGGGCTCCTTGGAGACCTCCTCCAAAAATTTCGGATCAGGTGGACCCGGAGTATAGGGGAGCAACCAAATCAAATCTTCAGTGCCCGTGTTCCGGACATAGAAGAAGGTTCGGGCCCATCCTTTGCAGGAGTCAAGCCCGGTGACCCGGGGGAAAACAGAAGTCCTCCGGGGTGAGATGGACGCAGCTCCGAAGTGGGTGAGCTTCTTATCCTCCGACTCAACTTGGATGTTGGGGATGATGTTACGACGAAGGCCGAAAACCGGATCCACAGCTCCTTCATGGGCCACAGTCCGGTGTAGCCCTCGATCATAGAAGCAAAAGCAGAGAGAGAGGTGATAGCGTTGGCTGGAAGATGGAGTGGCTGCAGGTGATAGGTGCTAAGCCAATCCCGGAAGAAGTCACTCACCGGCAAGCCGAACCCCCGTTGGAAGTGGGACAAGAACACGACAAACTCACCCGGATTGGGTGAGGGGGCCAGTTCGGCGGAGGGGAGACGAGCGACGACGCCGGCAGGGATGCGTCTGGTCCGGTAGAGCCAGTCAAGGTCATCTTGACAGACCCATGACCCGGCCCACGCGCCACGGTCCGCCGCAGCGGCGTCCTCCTCCATTTCTTGCTCGACGACGACGAGCTCCTCCTCCGTCATCTCGTACTCACTACCCTCGCTGGTGCTAGCAGCGGCGGGGATCTGAGGCCTGGATTGGCGAGGACCCGTGGCGAGGAAGTCGCGCAGCAGTGGCTGCGATGGAGAGGCACGGGGAAAAGTGCGGCGGCGGTGCTGCTGCTAGGAGCAATGGCGGCGGCGCGGTCGCGAGGAAGATGAAGAAGAAGAGCAACGGGTAGAGGGGCGCGGAAGAGGAAAAAATCCTAAGAGGTGCGCCCCTCCGCTATTTAACCACCCCCTAAGAAGGTGAGTGGGATCGCGCCCTGCAAATGATCCACATGGTGTGGCCGTGTATCACCTGCATCAGCCAATCAGTGAGGATCCACACGGAGGGCCACAGGGCAGAGGCGATCCCATGACATGACGCACTGATGCAGTAAACGAGGAGGCAGGCGCGACGTGACCCTCGCACAGTAATAACTGACAATTACTACGGCGGTTACTGTGCAGGCCCTTAAAATAAGACAACGTAATGATTAGCCACCACATGGGTTGGTGTATGAAAGAAGGAAACAAGGCCCGGATAAAGCCATGGTAGCCCGGACAGCAGGTAAAAACTTCGAATGTGCAGAAGGAACACAAATCCATGAAATTCGAGTCAAAGTGGTAACCCGGTCGACAAGTGAAAACTTGGAACGTGCGAAGGGAATGTAAATCCACATAATCCGAGATAAAGAGCTAAATCAGAAATAATGTCCAAGGCTCGAACATAAATGAACCTGATGTGGCCTTAGCGGCCAAGGCTGCTAAGACCGCACCAGCTTCGGGGACTAATGTTGGGGGGATAACCCTGGGTAGGGTCACACCGGGGTATAAAGGCCGAGTTAGCGGAGGTTCAGCAAGGCCAAAGCGGCTGTTGGCCGGGTCACCTCCAGGCAGGCCGGATCACAGAGTAACCCGGACCAGGGGGGTCGCCTAACATTATATCAGCCAACTTAAGGAGTAAGTCGGAAGTGCTTGTTAACTTGTATGTAGGAACATGTATAGCCGGATCTACCATGATCCGGGTCCCGTTTAGCTTCTGAGAGAAGGAAGGAATCTCTCTGGTCAAAAAGAAGGCCCGGTACACACTGCATGAGCGAAGCAAGCAAGGGCAGGACCACCGGGTCATGGCCGACAAGGGTGACGACGCCCATGTCGGCTGACGCAGGCGCCGTAGAGGCTCACGTAGCTAAAGCATGTGTGACGCGGGGGAAAAGCACCCCGGTCGGGTTACCACTTTGAGAGGAGGCATATTCTTAGGAATATGCCTCCACGTATGCCCTAGGCAGAGACCAGGCCGCCTCTATATAAGGGGAGCTAGGGTTTCAGTAGAAGGGGTTGGGTTTTCTTTGATATCGATTTGGCTAAGGTTCTAGGAGTGAACTGTAGGTGAGAGTAAGAGAGATCCTTCTTCCTCCTCTCGCCAACACATCTCTAGGAGCACTTGTAATCTTGAAAGGAAAGGAATACAATCTTCTGTGTGGAGAATCACTCCACTATCCCTCCCTGGATTCCCCTAGCGTGTATTAGTTCCCACCTTTAGCCTATCCATGGCATCTGCCGTGACACCACCACGACAGGCAGCTACTAGAAGAATTCAAACTCCTACTACTCCTTTATTGTCGACTCTTGTTGATTATGTGCTAACTAGAGAAGTTGGTCATACTGAAGTGCTAACTCCAGATGGTGCTAGTGCTACTGCTAGTACACCTTCAGATGGTGGTGGTGCTGTTGGTGCACCTCCAGATGATGCTGATGCTGCTATAACTACCCCTGCATATGCTCTATAACCACCCCTCCAGATGATGCTAAACCCCCACACTACTGTTGTTGCTTTGAAGGGAGCTGCAGATTCATTCCTTTGGTGGAAATAGTTACAAGAAGAAGAAATCAGGAGGTGGTCGTTCTAGGCCTCTAGTTTTCATGCACTTTTTGTTGGTGACCATTGCAAAATTTTCAGTACTTACTTCTTCCTATTACCGTGTTAGGCATTGCAATTGTTGACATCTGCACTTTTATAGTCCGAGGATGACCATGAAGAGGATGTTCTCAAGTCTTTGAGTTCGACTAACTGCACAAGTCATGTATATGTCTTCTATACATATGTTAGCTATCAGGAATGCACATGTTGTTGATGGTACATTAACTTCCTATAGATTGAATCAAGAGTGGGTTTGTGATCCATGAAAAGTGATAGGATAGTTGCATTTGGGAAGTTAACTTGCACATACAAGAATGCACTATGGGATGATGGACAACCATTAGGGGATTACTGCACGATCCTTGATTAATGTTGTAGTGGAAAAGCATTTGCCACTTCCTAGGACACTCAGAAAGGTTAAGAAGTAGGGCCAACATCTTAACATCAACATTGCTTGACCATTTGCAAATGTATGTGATTATTGACTCCCAGCTGCCAGATTTATCAAATGCGCATATCCTGACAAATATGTATCTACTGACTTCGTAGGTCACGAAGGTAGAAGAAGCTCCTAGGTCTAACAGTAGACCTATTTCTATTCTTGGATTGAACAAAAGTATGTCTGCTATTTTAGATAGTATATATGGTACTATACATATTTCCTTGTTTGCAACAAGGTGAATTATATTTCTTTTATTCCTTGTTCATCAGGAGTTTGCCACAGACTGAACTGAATACCAAGCAATCATCACTTCATCGTAGGACTTGTTACCCTGGACGAGATGGGTTCCCTGCTGGTCGAAGTTTGAGTTAATCCGTGTGTAGTCGATTACACTTAAACTTCTCTTCAAACCTTGTGTGATGGATGTGTCAAAAATGATTATGATGCCTTTAGTAGTGATACGATGTATGTGTTGGATACTCTGTTATGCTATATATTCGAATTTGTTCTGTGATATTTGGAAGCATCATGTGTGATTTGGTGTAAATTAGGGGAACCCTAAATATTGAAACCGATGGCTAAATTGTTGCGCGTAGAACCATCATTTGTGGATACTAAAAATTATGCCGTGCATGGTTTACATAGAGCTGCACCATATTGTGTCGTAGTCTCATAGCTACCATGATATGTATGCAATGCTGCCCTACATGGGCCATGGCATAAACGCATGCTGCCGTGGAAGCACTATCTCGGAGGATCACGCTGTGCAACGCTAAAAAACCGCTGCCGTTTCAGAATCCCCGACGCATTTATCCATCGCGGATTTTTTTGCCGTGCCAGCGCGAACGCGGCAATTAAGGTTGTTCCTCGGCGTCTATAAGCGCCAGCGCCTAGGCTCCATGTTGTAATGAAATGAACTTGCAATCCCACAAGTTCAAGAATAAGAACAAATCTGAAATAAAAGGGAAGTTTGATGGCAAGAACAAAGCCTCTCACTCAACCAACTTCAAGAAGAAGAATGATAGTAAGAAAAGGGCTTGCCACGTTTGTGGTGACCCTGATCATTGGTCTCCTAGCTGTCGTAAACACTTTGAGAAGTGCCAACATGGGAACATCGGCAAGATCGCAAATGTTATTATTGGCGGTGATATTGAGATGATGGATGTTGGGTACTATACTGTTCCCAATATACTTTCAGTATGTGCTTCACCTGAATGGTTGATAGACACCGGTGCCGATACACATGTATGTTCTAATATTGCCATGTTTTCTTCTTATCAGGTCACACAGAATTGCCCCGTGATGATGGGAAATGTCTCATGTGCTTCTATTCATCGTGTTCGTACATTAAATCTAAAGTTTACTTCGGTGAAGACCTTGAAGAGGTTCCGTGGTAGAAAACAAAAATTCCTATGGCGAAACGCTCCTATCCAGGATCTATCTATGAGAAATGTTGTAACGGAGAAGGTTTCGGTAACATACCCTTGTAGAACGAAAGAAGTTAACATTTTGAGGGGAACGTGGATGAGGTAGTCGAAACCGTAGCTGACCTCAAGGTCACAAAGGTCCTCACAAGTCACCCCTTGTCCTTACACGACAACCTAGCTACCACTAGTGGCAGGACCTCCGAGGTTTCTCACACGATGGTGTACAATGACGACTTCTAGCTCCTCGATCTCTGCCGAGAGTGTGGAAGTGAATCTCCAGCTAGAATCTCTGCTGCACCTCCACGTGCCACAATGAAGTACTCCCTTTACGCGCATAACCCTGAGACGGGGCCGTAGTTGCAAGAGAGAAAGAGAGAAATTATCTAGGAAAAAATTCTCATTGAGAATATCCCAATTTATTTGTTGTGTATTTTCCCACCCCTATGGCCCTTCTTTGAAAAAGGGGAGACCCCTTTCTCCCTAGTCCTGGGGAGGACTAAAGAAGGGGAGGAGGGGAGTGGCGGCCGGCCGGGTAGGCCACCAAGGCACGCACGCGGCCTGAGGTGGCACGGTGGCCGGGTGGGCCTGACTCTGCACGTGGTGGCCCATGGCCAGCGGCGACCGGGTGGGCCCGACCCCGCGCGTGGCGGCCCATGGCCAGCAACGGTGGTGGCAGCTGCCACCTTGCCCCACTTGGGTGTCTTACAAGAGGAAGTTAATAATAGGGACACTTCTCTTCGGGGTTTTGGCCCATTAGGGAAGTTGCCCCAAATATTTATAATAATAAAAATTTATTTAATATTAATTCCAATAATTAATATATAAACACATATTATTAACTTCCTCTTGTGCTGAAACACCTTTCGGTCCGTCTGAATGACTTTGGATCCACCTGGAACAATTCCAGTTTTATTCCAGAACATTTCTGTTGTTCTCTCTTTCATGCTTTGTTTATTTCGGTCAACCAAAAGATCTACGAATATCATCGTACCCTTAAGTGTGTTACCCCTATGGTTCGGGAACAACACATACATGATAGAGAGACCTCTCTAGGATCAATGATCAATGGCTGGACCGGGATGCCCATAATGACCCTAGTGCATTCCATGATGTCTATTATCGTTTTAACCAAAAAATTTGAATCCAAATCCCTTTGTTACTTCGATACACAACTTTTTCGGGATCTGGTCATCGGCATCATCATACCTTGTTCAATCTCGTTACCAACAAGTGCAGTTTTACTCATTCCGTGATATTCCATCCTCGTGACCTAGTCACATGTTGTGCAACATTTATGGATGTAATCTCACTGAGTGGACCTAGTGTATCTTCCTATCACACAGGTGAACAATTACATATCTTGATGCATAGTCCTCAACCGATCCATCTGGAATACCCAACATACACCTTTATAGTCACCTAGTTATGGTCATGACATTTGATGATATCAAAGTAGCCTCAGGTGATAGTGATTAATATGATCTCACGGTCAAAGGACTAGGATACTTTGTTTCTAACTATTGCAACGATGAACATGTGACTATGATCGCGTTGCAATTATATTAGGTAATGTCCATTACATCATTCACTAATAATATGACTTCATTGTCAGTTGGCATAAATGCACAATGATTAGGAAACCTTGATCATCAACTGCCCAATGAAGTAGTTAAATAGATGCTACTAGGGACTCTAGTTTGTTTACATATCACATGTGTATCAATGTTTTTGATTGATATAATTATATCATGATACAAAAATAATATGAACTTATTGAGATATGATAGTAAACACTCTTTATTATTTTCCACTAGGCATATCTCCTTCATTCTACCACTTCCACTAGAGTACAAATAATCTAGTTAGCATTTGTTAGTAATCATCAAACCATATATGTGCTTGATAGCTCCAAATCATCACTTTTAACTATTGTTTTTCCTCTTGTTTATTGCCAGATTTCACTGAAGATAACGCCTTTCCACTAATATTAACATCGCAATTAGTGAATCCTTGGTTTCTTGTGATGGTTTTCAGTTAATGAATATTTATTGGAGATCTAATAGCATTTATGGGCTAAATGCACCAAAATAAGTCAATCCCCAATTGGAGCCCCCTTCATTGGAGGCGTCCAGTATGCATAACGACCACCGGTATGGTCGGGGCGCCCTCATACCACCCACCCGTACTATGCGCCAACACCTTCCTTATATCAATACAAGTAACTTCGTGAAGAGGGGGAGACAAGAAGACCCACAGAACAGAAGATACAACCACCGCAAGCCATCTAGAGGGAAAGATCAGATCTGGAAGAGGAGAATAACTTCACCTTGTTCCACGATGATCTCCAACCTCTACACCACACACTCCATCATCATTCATATCATTACTTAGAGAGAGAGAGAGATTGGCACTTGTAAGATTAGGGTTTCATACTTTGATCTACCTTTGGTTTGTATTTGATTTGATCTTTAATCGCTATTGTGGTGTGCTACAAATAAGTTTGAGATGATTTTACTTGAAATACAATTCTGCCTTTGATTTGTCTTCCTCTAATGCCTGAGTAAATCCCCATAGGCATGGGACATGTAGGGGATTGGTGAGATGTGTTGTGCCTCTTTTAAATCCATCCATTTGTGATCATTGTAGTGTTTATTTAATAGTTAGAATGATTATCTATGTTTGCCTAATGCTTGTTATCTAATTTAAGGGCCCAGGTAACATGATCCAAAGATCTCATAGGTATGAACTTGTATGCTAGTAATTCGGCGACCCCCGAGTGACACGGCCGATATCAATGAAGAGCTAGTACTACTCTAGGATAACGAGGAACCATAAAGATTAAAGCCTTGATCCAGTTGTGAGACATTAATTAATATGCTGACCATGGCCGTGGTAACAAACAAGTGGATCATTTGGATGGGGAAGAATTTTCCATGAGGACTCCTAGTCAGTATAAGTGTTGCTTTCCTACTCACTCGTAAATAAGAAATATCACTATCACATATCCCACTTTATCCATTTGGCACTTTCACTATCACCATGAACTATTTCTCTCCGCGCCTAACTTCTCATCTACAGGACCTTTACAGACCTTTCGCATCTTTACTCTTATGTGATGTCTACAAGTGCACAAATCGTTTGTAGCTAGTTTCGAACTATAGATATCGATCCCTTAGGGAGCCCAAAGGTAAGTGTTTATAGCTGAAGTCTCTGTCACACCCTAAGTTGTCACAGGTCTTCGTGTGAATTGACTGCAAGTGTTGAAATAAGAATGGGGTTTTGTTTAAATGAGATGTATTTAAAATAGAACTAAAATATAAACTTCAGAAATATAAAGCATAAAAAGTAAAGAATGACTTGGTTGTTTGTTGTTTTCTGCAGATGGCGAAAGAAGGCGCGGGCATATTTAGTTCATGGTGATAGTGACTATGCCAAGTGGACGAATAATAAATGTAAAATTATAATCTTATAAGTATATATGTAGGCGAGCAACCCTTAATTAGCCGGAAATCCTCTTGGTTGATTACATCCCAACTTCAATAATCCTACTAGCCTATTACCAAAACCATGGTCAAACACTAGACGATTAAGACCCTTCAGGTTGCTTAGAGATTAAGCTCCTTGGATCAGACTAATGCAATAAGCATAGTGGTTCCTCGTTATCCTCGAGTCTACTAGTTTTACATTGATATCCCCATGTCACCCGGGGGTTGCCGGTCTGCTAGTGAACAAGGTCCTATCTATGTAGAACAAAGCATCATGTTGTCTGGGCCCTTAATTGACAACAACCATTAGGCATCCTATAGATAGTGAAGCACACATAATATAGCAATTAGAATCAATCACAAACTAATGGAAAATATATGACAGCACATCACATCTCACCAATCCCCTACATCTACCACGCCCAAGGGAATTACTCACACATGAGAAAAGAACGGATCACCGATATAATCAAATAAAGTGAATTCGTATTTATATTACCATGGAGATCCACAATAAGAATAGAAAAATATCCAACACAATTCAAGATGGGAAGAAACAATCTCAAACCCTAGTCTTGCAAGGTAAAGACCCCTCTCTCTCTCAAGTACAAGTAGAGGCTATGGGGGTGTATTGGCGAGGAGGTCAAAGATCATGGAGCGAGATGAAGAACGCCTTCCCCTCCTTCTCCGGATCTCCTCTTTCTCCCTTATGGATGGTATGGCGGGTGTTGTGTTGTGTTTTTGCTCTCGGTCTCTTCACAGAAGTTGTTCCTTTTGAAAAGACAGAGGCGGCCGCAGCTATACGACGGGAACTATATGACCGGAAAATATTTCCGCTGTATAGTGGCTTGTTAAAGCTTCTGTATGCTCCCCTCTAGTGCTTCCAAAGAGAGACTTCCTTGTTTTCTCCAGAATATTGTGTTTCTCTAGTTAAAACCTTCTGTTGACATTCAGAACCTGAAACACACATTAAAAACCAAGTTTTATTTGCTACCGAAGTATTAGCATTAGGTAAAGCTAGAAAACGATCAAATATGGGAGAAAACCATCAATAAAAGCCATCAAAAATGTGTCGAATCTCACATCTATCAACTCCCCCAAACTTAGATGTTGCTTACCCTCGAGTGACAAGGAAATAATGAAGAATAGCGGAGATTCGAGACTAAAAATAAAGGAACTTACAAGTTTGGATTGGTGTCAAATTCTTTTCTTCACAATCCCTGCAATCTTAAACATGATCATACAAGTATTCACATGATTGCATTGAGTCCACTTCCTAACCACGTATATCTTGTTAGCAACATATCCTCAAGTAAGTGTCAAAAGTTTAGCTAGGAAAGTGAGACAAATTCTTTTGGTGTCTCTCTTTGTTGAGAGATAAAAACTTTTTTTCTTGTTTGTTTAATCAATTAAGAGTACTCAAGTTGGCATCAAAACATTTAATTTAAGAATAACTCATCTACTCCCATGTCAAAATTTCAAGACTCTCAAAGCACCTTTTTCTTTCTTTTCCCTTTCAAAAACTTCAACTCTTTCATAGAGAAATCATGCCACTATCTTTAACATGTTAATTGGGACTATGTTGTGCACTCGTGACCATGCCAACAAATAATTGTTGAGCAATAAATGGGTCATAGGAGTACTAGAACTTCACTTGGAACGTAAAACCATGAGGAGACTAAAAAATTACCCGTCATAGCATTGTTGTTACAGACGTTTACATAACTCAATAGCCGAAATCAAGTGGTTTCCCACATTTAGATCGTTCGTTGGCCAGTGGAGTTAGTAGTTCCCCATGGAGTACGACAGTGTTGTAATAACACGCACAAAGCAATATCTTATGGTAATTATTAGAAAAAGTAGTGGCATAATCTCTACTACTTCAAAGTATCCATTTTATCAAACAATTTCAATCAAGGGTACTATCGAGTCTATTTATATTAAGCTCAAATGGGATGGAGTAGTTCTAAAATCAAATTCTTTGGGCTAAACATGGACTCAAGTCATCTTTTAGATGCTTTTTCTTGTTGTAAAAGTGTAGGCAGTATTTTTAACCAAGTTAATTGCTCATTGTTTCAAGGCTAAAAAGGAGACACTAGCAAAGGAATAGAATTTATAGGATAAAAAGCTAAGCAGGGAGTGACTCTAGTGCAAGCGAGTAAATAATTGTAGAATCAATTTAAGGTTGCAGAAAGGGTGATTAAAGTTATGTGATACCTCCTCTTGCTTCTTCGTTCTCGTATTTGAGTCGAACCCCCTCTATATTTGCATATTGACAAGTCACCTGAAATTGAGCCATCTTCAAGAGAAACAAAGAAACGAACTTGCACATAAAGTTACAACTAATTTTTTTGTATTATTGGTTTAAGAATGCAAACTGAAAATAAACATGCAACTTGAAGAAATAAAATAAATAAAAAGAAGAAATAAAAACATGAATGCAGAGTTTGGAGGTTTTTAAACCTCCCCCAAGCTTAGGCTATTGCCAGGCTCAGTTGTTGCCGTCATTTGGCGGCTGGTGCGGATATTGTTGGTAGTAGTCGGGGAAGTGGGTCATGAAGTGACTAAAGTTGTGAGTCAAGGCACTCACATCTTCATTCACTCCTTGAAGAGTGTGGTCGATCTCCCCAATGCGCTGGTTGAGCTGCTGGAATTCCTGATAGGGGACGTAGCCGTACCCCTATGGTGGCTGGTTGGGCCACGAGTGCCAAGCTCCCCCTTGCTGATGTTGCTGCTGTCCCTCCCAAGTAGGGTTGTGCCTCATCCTGTTGCTCTCCTTCTCAATCTTCCTCCTCATTAGGCTGAACTTCAGCCATGATCTGCATCACTTGGTCCTTGGTGAGGATCCAAGCATCCTTCTCCATAATCGAGAAGGATTGGGGATAGGGCAACGGAACCTGCACACCCTGTGCATCACCAGGATAACCAAACTGATATGCTCGGAGCCTCCGGTTAGCTTGGTAAACACCAAGGAAGCGACAAGCAGTTAAATATTTGATGTCCATAAGCTTGGAATCGTCAATAGATGGCATAACAGGTAGTGTAATATTTAATGCATGGGCAAGGTGGGTTACCAATCCACCAATGCGAATATCACATTTGGTCTTGTTGCTTTGGTGGCGAAAGTGCTGGATGAGTAGAGCTGCAGGATTGGGGCTTTGCGGCATAGTGGGAAAAAGAGCCTTGGCGATCATTGCCATGTTCGCATTGGCCATGGAACTGGTATCACTTCTCCCCAATAGAGTGTTGGTGAGGAACAAGGCATAGTAACAAATGGTTGGGTTCTAAATGGTGGACATCTTCTTCTGGTAGAAGTTGGTGCCACCATTAATATAGATAACCTCCCAAGTTTCTTTGCTTGTGACGCTATAGAGGTTAGTAACATAAGACTCCCCAACATGAGGGAAACTAAAAGCATAGCAAAAAATTGTTCAAAAGTTATCTCATAGTGTTGTCGATTCATGGTGAAGCTTACCGTGCACATATTACCTTTCTCCTTGTGGGCGTCGTAGAAGGAGGCAAGAAACTCGTAGGTAAACACGGCGTAGGTGTCGTGGCTTGCGAAGCCATGTAACGTTAGCCCGACCTTGTTACACATGAGGTCGAAGTCCGCCTTCAAACCTGCTGCGGTGAGAAAGCTATGGTCAGACCATCGTGTGGGCAGAATCTTCCTCGATTGAGACCATGGCCAACTTGGGGTTGCGCTCGGCTCGGGACCCCGACCCTGAGCCCTCACCACATTGGCGCTTGCTCTTGCGAAAGATATTACCGATTTTGTTCATCGTGATGCACTAAAAAATTTCACCATAAAACCTTAGACATATAGTTTCTACATGATATATGAACGATCCTACATGGAAAAATTCAATCCTCACGTGAGAAATCAATAGGAAAAACAAAATAAGCTTGAGTTCATCCACTAGATCAATGTGAGAGTTTCAACCATGGAAATCTGAAAATAAAGCATGGATAGGGAGAGAAACATATTGATCTGTTGATTCCCCCACTCAAACAAACGAAATCTGCAAAGAATCAAGAGTTCTAGGTGGATTTTAAGAGGTTTGGAGAGAGAAATAATGAGGAGGGGTGAGAGACCTAGCCGCCCTGGTGCGATTTTGTGGTCACACCAAACTATATGGCCGGAACTATACGGGCGGGTGATGTTGTTCCGCACGTATAGTTGCAGTGGTGCTGCCAACTAGGGTTTCTTTACATGGAAAATGGCTATACGAACGCAACTATACGGCCGAATCGCAATGATCCCACCATATAGTTGGTCGTTAAACCGTCTGTTCCTCGAGATAAATTTCTAAAACAAGCATCGATATCTATACGACTAGAACTATACGGCCGGAATTTTTATTCCCGCTGTATAGTTGGTCGTTAAACTCTTAGTACCATTGGGATAAATTTCTAACAGAGGCATCGATATCTATACGACTGGAGCTATACAGACGGAATTTTTATTCCCTCCGTATAATTAGTTGTTAAACTCTTAGTATTTTTCAGAAAATTTTGTACGAAGGGATCGATATCTATACGACCGAAGATATACGGCTAGAATTTGTACTTCCGCCGTATAGTTGGTCGTTAAATTCTCTATGTCTTCAAAGAAAATTTGTTGATGGCAAAGATATCTATACGACTAGAACTATACGGCCAGATTTTTTATTCCCCTCATATAGTTGGTCGTTAAACCATTAGTAGTCATCAAAAAATTTCTATTTCTTCGAGAATACCTTCTTATCCCAAAACTTAGCAAAATACCTTATTTTTAACAGAAAATTGATAGTAGTCAACCAACATTAGCGTATTAAGAGCAAAATTTTAGCTTATGCAGATGAAAAATAAAACTTTTATTTTTATTCTTATTCTGTGAGACCAGGCACATGGCTTAATAGGATTGATAGAATACTCATACCAACAAGTTGCAACTTCTTTTCCGGAAGCTCATTCGAAAAGAACTCTAAGGCTAAGCATACTTGGCCTAGAGAAATTCTAGGATGGGTAACCGACCGGGAAGTGGGTATCGGGTGCGCACGAGTGAGGACAAATTGCACAGAAAAGACTAGTGTTGGTCTGTGGGGCTAGTCTAGATATCCTATTAAGCTGCCAGGAGTGACACCCCCCGGGCCCAGGAGTGTACGGGGTGTTACAAAATGGTATCAGAGCCAACCCTTGCGATTACACAGGTGTGTGCGGGTTAGTGGCAGGACATGTGGAGCATGGCGCGTGTGGCCCGGAGTGGACACGACATGGCACATGTGCCAGCACTAGACGCACAGACGCGTGCCAAGAGGAAACGTTCCTAGGGTGTGCTTGATCGATGAGGGCATCGATCTTCTAAAGGGTGGGTGTATGTGAGACCAGGCACATGGCTTAATAGGATTGATAGAATACTCATACCAACAAGTTGCAACTTCTTTTTCGGAAGCTCATTCGAAAAGAACTCTAAGGTTAAGCGTGCTTGGCCTAGATCAATTCTAGAATGGGTGACCGACCGGGAAGTGGGTACCGGGTGCGCACGAGTGAGGACAAAGTGCGCAGAAAAGACTAGTGTTGGTCTGTGGGGCCAGTCTAGATATCCTATTAAGCTGCCAGGAGTGACACCTCCCGGGCCCAGGAGTGGACGGGGTGTTACATATTATATACTCATTCAATCAATGTTTTTACTACTTTTTGACAGTTGTATCTTCACGGACGCGCTTCCACAATAATTTCCGTGAAAAAGTTATAGGAATGCGATGAACTTTTTATTCCTAGTTTATTTATTGATGAGATGGGTTGACTCCCATTAAGCATTTTGTTAATAATGGTTAAGTAACTCAACCTCTTTTCCGTTCTCGAATTCTTACCTTGGGTTGCCCCTTATCAAAGGCACTTACCACATGAACTCGTTTTTCTGGTGGAATATATCTTTCTCCTGCTTCTATCTTCTTTGGAAAATATCGGATGATTTCAGCATCATAAACATTGAAGATTATCTTTCCTTTAGCACAATCAACTGATGCCCTGCAGTACTAAGGAAAGGTCTTCCAATTATTATGTATAATATTTCATCTTCTGGCATCTCAAGAATAATAAAATCAGTGGGAATAACATGCTCATCTATTCTAAGTAGAACATCCTCAATCATACCAATGGGTTGTTTAGTGGATTTGTCAGCCATCTGTAAAGTGATAGTAGTAGGAGAATACTCCCCTAATCCTAACCTTTTATAGAGGGAGTACAACATTACACTAACTCTTGCCCCTAGATCACATAGGGCATTCTTAATATCAGTTTTACCTATTGAGCATAAAATAGTTGGTATTCCAGGATCTCCAGACTTAGAAAACAGCTTTCCCATTAACATGATAACTAGTTACCATGGCAATAGTTTCAGTTATTTTTTCTTTCTACTAAGAATATCATGAAGGAATTTAGAATAGGTAGGAACTCTGATTGCATCCGCAAACGGAATTTCTAGACGAAGGTCACTAAGTGCCTTTGTAAAAGAATTATAAATTACCTGATCTGGTGCTTTCTTTTTTAGATCTGGATAAGGAAGCCTTTTCTCACCTGACTTATTTTTGTCTTTTACCTTTTGTGGGGGGTCATGCTATTTTGTTGCTTTCTTTTGTTGTTGCCTATCACTTTTCTTCTTTTCTACTACAACAACTTCATCTTCCTTGTTTATCTCTTTTTCTTCTATTGGATCAATCGTGTTTGCATCAGAGTCATAATAGTCATCCTATGCATCATTTTGGTCCTCCTTGGTGCGATATTGTGTTTCAGTTTCATCTTGAGGATCCACCAATGTATCATTTTCTTGGCTTTCTTCGAGCAAGGCTTTTTTCCTTTCGCTCTTTTTCAGATTCATATTCCGGTGATCCTAATGGTCCTGTAACGACCACACCTCTTCTTGTGACAACATTAGTAGAAACATGAATATCTTTATCATCTCGAAGAAAAATTTGATAACCAGATGCTATTTGTTCACACTGGGTTTCAATCATACTAAGATACTTGTGAAATAATTTTATTTCTTGGCCAATCTCATCATAATTTTCCGTGAGTGCTGCCAAAATATTTTTGTGTTTTTGAAAGTGCTTATGCAAGTTATTATGAGATTTTGCTTGTTGATGTTTCAATTCTTGAAAAACTTTTCTAGTTTCATCTTCTTCAGTTAAAACATGTAACAAATCTACTTTGTTTTCCTTAACAAGTTCAGAAAGTATACCTTTTTCTTTCATTGTTTTGTGTACTTCAGGCATAAGATCAGGAGTTATCTGAAGTATCCCTTTTCCAGCTGAGTGCCAAAATCAGGATTATATAAAGAATCATTCTTAGCCCTAGTAGAGATCAAATCCAAACATTCTTTATCGATCCTTCTGCTGAGAAGTCAAGCAACTCTCTCCATTGAGTATTGAGACCGTGGTAAAATAAATGGCAAATAGTCGATTCAGAGTAGCCATGATTGGGAATGCTATTGATCATTCCAAAGAATCTATCCCAGGCTGGTGGGTAGTTTTCTCCCATGTTCTGACTAAAGTTGTCTATATTCTTTCTTAGTTCAGTTGCCTTTTTAAAAGGACTAAATCTGTTTATGAATTTAACAATGCAGGCTTCCTAGCTTTTAATATAATGACGAGGGAGAGAATATAACCAGTCTAGAGATTTACCTTTAAGAGACCAACAAAATAATTTTAGACGAGAGAAGTCTCTTGGCAAACCTTTTGGTCCAAGCAATGTTATCACATACTCGAACTCTCTAGTATGTCTTCCTGGATCTTCATCTTCCCTTCCACTGAAAGCTTTTTCCTGCAAAATTTTGATAATTCCACCATCAAATCGATATTCGCTAACTCCATGATTAGGGAATTCTATTGGTTGTTTAAGAAATTCAGAACTAGGGGCACTGTATTCTGTGAGAGTTTTCTCGGGTTTCATGGGATTTGTCATGTAAATAGACATGATATCCATAATATCACTCAGGTTTTCAACTCCAAATTTATTCGATCTTAAAAGTTTTTCAATAATTTCTTCGTGCCTTTGAGCAGGCACGCGCTCAATATAATCTGGTAGATAGGTCCTACCAGAGCGTGTAGACCGTTTGTCTCCTAGGGAGAACATTTTGTAGTACCAACACCTGAAATGTCAAAAGACAAACACTTAGCTCTTAGCTCCCCGGTAACGAAGCTAGAAAATAGCTTGATATCTTCAAGTGCATAGATCGTTTGTAGCTAGTTTTGAAGTATAGATATCGATCCCACATGGATCCCAGAGGTAAGTGTTTATAGGTGAAGTCTCTGTCACACCCAAAGTTGTCATAGGTCTTCGAGTGAATTGACTGCAAGTATTGAAATAAGAATGGGGTTTTGATTAAATGAGATGTATTTAAAATAGAACTAAAATATAAACTTCAGAAATATAAAGCAGAAAAAGTAAAAAATGACTTGGTTATTTGTTGTTTTCTGCAGATGGCGAAAGAAGGCGCGGGGAGATTCAGTTCATGGTGATAGTCACAATTATAATCTTATAAGTATATGTGTAGGCGAGCAACCCATAATTAGCTAGAACTAATCTTGGTAGATTTTATCCCAACTTCAATAATCCTACTAGCCTGTTACCAAAACCATGGTTAGACACTAGACAATTAAGACCCTTTAGGATGCTTAGGGATTAAGCTCCTTGGATCGGACTAATGCAATAAGCAGAGTGGTTCCTCGTTATCCTCGAGTCTACTAGTTTTCCATTGATATCCCCGTGTCACCTGAGGGTCGCTGGTCTGCTAGCGAATAAGATCCTATCTATGTAGAACAAAGCATCATGTCGTTTGGACCCTTAATTGGACAACAAGCATTAGGTATCCCACAGATAGTCAAGCACACATAATATAGTAATTAGAATCAATCACAAACTAATGGGAAATATATGACGGCACATCACATCTTACCAATCCCCTACATATCCCACGCCCAAGGGAATTACTCACATATGTTGTAGTATGGCTCTATAAAACTGTTAGTTATTTATCTTCCACTGAAATTGCATGACCACAGGTGGTTCCCTTTAGATGCATAAAGACTTTCTGAGTGCCCTAGGGTCTCACACCATAAATATTGATCAGATTGTCAGATGTACCCCTATGGAGGCTACTACGTTGATGAGGCCGATGATGGAGGCAGCGACCTCTGGCGTAGAGATTCCGGGGATGTAGATCTCTGAGATCTGTGGGCGGGAATATGCTTATTTCTGTGGTATCTTATGTCGATTTGAATTTTAATCCGTACTTGGATCTGTGTTTCCGCTTTTGCTTGATGATTCATTGAGATATGTATGAGTATATAATCCTAAAATATTATTACTACTATCTATATAATTTGGTTTTTGCTGTCATGGTGTTGCAATATATTTCTATTTCTTTTAGATGGAATAACTCTGATGTACTCTTGTATGTCGCTGGCATACATACTCACTTGTGTATGTTAGACTCGCAGCCAGTCGGTCACATTTCTCGCACTCGAATCTATAAACATGAATTTTGGTGTGGATGGTGGCCGGTACTGTGTCCTGCCACTGCGGACTGCTTGTGGGCGGCCTCGCGGCCTCCACGGTAGTACATCCTCTCCAGATTGGGGTTATATCGGCTTGTGATTTAGAAACATGAGGCCCAGGGATTACAATAGCTCACCATCATATGACGCAAAGACTTGGATTCAATCACCCTTTTCATCTCTTGATTTTTTTTGGAACGAGCGCAACGCATGAGTTTCACAAGCACGCTATGCCTTCGGTCATCTTTAGAACGATTAAAATTGAGGCGAAATTTTGGGTCATTGTGTGAGCTAAGAACATGAGTAATATTATTCTTGGAGAGTAGAATCATTTTATAAGTTAAAATTTTTACTTTCTTGTTGAACTCCTTGATCAATTAATAGATTGGGATAAAGTTTTTATCCCCTTTCCAAAAAAATAATCTTTGATGGTAATCTTAGGTGGACCTAGTGGCTAGCCATGTCACCCCTTAAAAGTTGCAACTACATTTTTATTAGTATATTGTTTTAGAGTTGGAACTTGGTAGGGCTGTCCTATTGTCCAAATCTAAAGAATATCAAAGGTTATAACTACACCATCAGTTTCAAAACATAATAGGGATTATTACGATGGTCTCCAGCTCATGAGGAAATTGGGACTATCTCACTACTAATCGAACAATTGGAGAAATGCCACTATCCATCGCTGATTCATTGCGTTGTACCCCTTAACATGTGTAACGCTCGCTAACATTATGTTGAGATAACTTGCCACATGGTTGACTTGATTTTTTACATGTGGGGCATTCCTTTTGCTCTATCAGCATCGATGAAAATAAATAGATATCTTATTGGGTCCCTGACATGGGGTCGCCATGGCAATGTCCATGGTTTGATACACTTTGTTTTAGCGAAAGAGAGGGGCACTGGTGGATTTGTCGACTAACAAGCAATTAGAAGGGGCACGATTTACCTAGGTTTACGCCCCGGAGGGAAATCTCTACTCATGCTTGCTTGTTCTTGATTGATGATGAAGATTACAGGGGTGCCGCAATGGCTATGGCATAGATTGGATCTTTCGTAGGACAGATTGCGATGAGTTCGAGACAGCCTCCTCGATAGGATAGGCTGGATTTTAGGTACCATGATCGAGTCAGTTATATGTTAAAGTTAACGCTAGAACTACCTAGGTTTGAGCTTGCTCTTGCTCAACGCGCCAGGATCCTAGGCTTGCAAGACTTCGTCGCCGCCAGCTCATCTTGGGCTTGATTGTCCTTAGCCCACCATCATGTTGAGCCTCCAGTAGGGTGGGAGATGGTATACCAATGGGTACCTACCCATATCGGTCCCATGGACCTAGTGGGACCCAAGTCACCCAACACACAAGATGTTTGCACATTTGCCTTCCGAAAATAAATAGATTTGAATTCCTACTGATATGTCAGACCTATCACTTAGCCCTGCCAATAGCGGGGAAATAACGGTCAACAAGTCTATCCCGAGACCTTTCAAGCCCCGACGCGGCCTCTCTAGGCATGCCGTATGGCTGCACAGTCATGTCGGTCACGTTTTGCTGCTGATTTATTTATACACTACGATATATTTGATCTCACCCATTTGCGACCATCCGGTCTATTTTAAGAGAAACATAACATACATGAAAAGAAACGAGTTTGAGCCATGTTTGGATCCAATGAGTAACGTATGTTAGATGTTTGTTAAATGAACTAGACGGAACTAATCGAATAAATTTTATATTTCTCCATTTAGTAGACGATTATAGATAAATATAACGATTAGATCATAATCTACATGATCACCGAGCCTTCTATGCTTATCCATCTTCAGCATTTACCACGCCATCTTACGCTCCCATGGTGTGGCGGTACGAACTGTTTTATATATTTTATACGCCTCTCTTTGATACTGACTTGCGGCTTGCTCTAACCAGGTGTGGTGGCCCACTTAGACCATCCGCAACAAGTTGATAAAATATTTTCATATTTTTTAAGAAATATGCTCAATATATTGCAGATCCAAGTGCAAGTGGAAATTAATCGGTCGATTTGTTCATTCTTGGTTAGGTGTTTTTCATGCTCATGAATAAAATACGTGAAATAGTCTAGACAGAGAAATTAATCATTTATCTTGTTATACACTTAATTCTAGAGGCGGCAATTCGGCTCATAGGTGTAAATACACCCATTGTGATAAAACATACTTTAAAATGTCAAAAAATTAAAAAAAATCTACATATACATTCGAACATTTTATGTTGGTTCACAAGTTTTCAGGATGTGTTGTGTATACAAAAGACAAAAATGCTACGTGAATAGTCGTATTCCTGTGACACATTTTGTCTTTTTATACACGACACATAAAATGTTTTTTCATCCCGAAAACTTATGAACCAACATAAAATGTTCTAATGTATATGTGGATTTTTTTGATTTTTTTGACATTTCGAAATATGTTTTCTAACAATAGGTGCATTTTGCACATGCGAACCGAAGTGAATATCTTCTTAATTGTAGCTTATATAGATGTAAATCATTGGTCATCGGATAACAAGCCTGCTTAATTAGATACTCTCTTTGTCCAGAAATAACTAACTTAGGTTTGTCTACATTCGAATGTATCTAGATACGTTTTAGTATATAGATACATTCGAATCTATACAAAATCAAGTCAGTTATTTTTGAATGGAGGAAGTACTTAAAATTTGTCTTCTTATTAAAAATCAAGATAACTAACATCTCCATTTATTTTGTCGAAGATGGGAGGTCCCTAGTTTCACGTACTCATGTCTAATCTGTTTTTATACAAAAAACATATATTAATATCGCGAAGATACGAATTATACCCAGCTTCTGCAATAACGCATTGCCCTAGCGGTCTTATGGATGCACACACACCCCTAAAAATAAAGAATTACAAAAAATAAAAGTTCTGCTAGAACAATCAATTTCTTATAGCAGCGACACTAATATCACCTAAATAACACTAAAAGTCTAACCTCTCCAATTGGGACTCCTTCAAGAAGAAAATAATGCGCAAGCGCCGTCATCGTTCGACCAAAGATCATAGTTTTCCACCATGAAGAAAGTCCTCACTCACAAAATAATACCTTCAACAAGTCCATTGCCAGGCACAACCAATTAACCAGGCTTCGGATTTTCACCCTGCAAGGTAGGACTGTGAACTTCTCCTGTGGTGTCGCTCCCACTAACAGTCGCTGCTACGAGTCACAGATCACCAAGCAAGTTCTTCATCATCACAAAGACTCAAACAACCATCGCTTGTCGTCATGTCACAGCTTTCATGACATTATCCACATATGACTTTACCATGGATTATCAAAGATATGACACATGATGGTGACAGATATCAGAGCTTCGCAATGCTCCTTTTGAAGCCAAATGGTCAAAAAAAATATGGGTGTGCACAACCAAATTCCTTCTGATCTATCAATCTCCAGGCATGATACATCCATGGAGTTTGTCGGCAGAACCTTCCGGAACACGCCGACAGACAGTCAGAAGATCTTCGTCTTGGCGCGGGAGGAACCCTAGGACTACCTCCTTTTTTCATGCCGAACTAGCAGTCCCCACATTATCGGCCAACTTCCAATGATCGGAACGAACATATCAGGCCTGAGTCTGGATCCCTGAGGAGTAGCCCCGCCTCCTAGGGCATGCGTGCCGCGGCCTGCAGTCGCGCCCGAAGCATCCACCTCCACACCTCCCAGACGCGAGCTGGCAAGCGCCCTGCACCGACTAGCGCCACCATGCCACCGGTCAACCACCATCTGTGTCGCACCGGGAACGAACTCCCCGCGCGAAGGGAACCTGCCCGCCACCTTCGAAGGCAGGGCATGGCTGCCATCACCAGTGCCATGGTGGCAGCGGCCGAAGAGGTCCGCCAGAGAGGCTTTTTAGGGTTAGGTTGCGGCGCCTCCGGAGCCACCCTCGTGGAGACCAAAAGCTTTGTAGTATTTACAATTTCTCTTTTATAGAAGTAAAGCTTTGTAGTATTTACAATTCCTAAGAGCCATCAATAGAAAGAATCACAGAAGTAAGTGCAGACCTTTTTTAAGGTAATGACCTGAATATACATCGTAACAAAGGGACTCAAAATCAAATATTTACACTTCAGTATAGTATATCACTGTAACTACCACCACGGCAGTGTTCTCCACTGACGACATGCAGCAGCTCAGGATAAGACTAGCCCGAATAGAAGTTGGTATCATGTATTATATCCATGTAAAATATTTACGTGTCACTACAATTAATGATAAGAGAGAATGTGTTGGTATCATAGATAGATACGGTATTATAGCATGTATAATTAAAAGAAAGTAATTAAAAAATCTTGTACATAATTTTATATTAAGATTTAAAAACAATTAATATTCTAAGACTATGGTACTTGCATTATGCAAATAGTATCTTATGCTAGTATCGTATATAATACTTCCGAACGTGACTAGTCTAATTCCGAAGCGCGTGCACCTCATCCGCGGCTGTACTACTAGCCGAGCTAACAGCGGTGCTGGTGGACATGTAATAACTTCCCGCTCCGGGACGGCTGGGGCGCGGCCGGTGGAGCTGACGTGCGGGCTCGGCGGCTGCGGTGGACTTGCCGGTGAGGCGCTGCACGAGGGACTTGAAGCTTGCGGCGTCGGAGGTGACGAACTGCGTCTCGATGTAGGTGACCTTGACGCCATTGTTGGCCATGAGTCGCTTGGCTGATCGAGCACGTGCTGCGTCGCGCACGTGTGGCTGGCTCTGTTCTCGATTTGCTGAGGACTTTTCCTCGCCGAAAAGCAGCTAGCACTAGGCTCAGTGTGTTTTGCTGGCCGCTCGAGGGGCTTTATATACTACTAGTACAAGGCGGGAGCCACAAGACTGAGATTGTGCAACGGAGGAGAACTATTCTGACCGGTGCTGATTACGATGGAAGCAAGTCGAGGTGTTTGGCTGGTGCTGAGGAGTCACTGCGAGCGAGAAAATAGACTGATCGGGCCCTTCCGAGAACCGTGGAACTGGTCAAGCGATCGTGCGTGCGGGAGTATGGTTCTGACCGCTCTTATCTCATCTTCCCGCCTCTTTCTTTCTGGCGGTCGTCTGAGTTAGCTTATCAGGCTTGCCACTTGTAGCTTACCAGGCTTGACGTTTGATTCCTTCTCCCAAATCTTTGAAGCCAACCTTAGGCATTCACCCATCAAAAATTGCAAATTATATTTTTGTTAATACTACTATTGTTTGGAGTTGGAAGAGCTGTCCTATTCCCCAAACTAATTTCTCACGTCTCGCATGCTCACAAGTACAACTATTTCACCTCGGTAGCTCAATATACTAGTAGAAACAAGGCCTCTAGTCCCGGTTTGTAAGGGGCTTTAGTCCCGGATTGCAATCCGGAACTAACGTATCGGGACTAAAGGTTCAGGCTTTAGTCCCGGTTCTGTTACGAACCGGGACTAGATTGTCTCCTCGTGGCCCCGCTAGGGTGTGTTGGGCTGGAGGATCTTTAGTCTCGGTTCGTAACATAAACCGGGACTATAGTTGTTCTGCTGTGGCAGCGTTTTGCGCTAACCTGCTGTCGCGGCAGGAGATGGGGTTTTAGGGTTTTAGGATTTTTTTTTGTGTTCAATTATTTTTAATTTTGTGTTTTCAATTCAGACAAGTTTTCATGTACATATTATTCTACGCTACTACATGTTGTATACGTTGATCCATATATAATATCATTTCTCTCACGATTACATACAGCCATATATATATACACAACTTGGTATACGAGTGCCAACCGAGACTAGAGCTCGTCTATTTGATTTATACGAAGATCATTACATGACATGGATACTTTAAGGTCTATCCACATTGTACTGTCCTTTTGTGTTTATGACGTCCCTAAGAAAAAATCCCGATAACTCCTCTTGAATTGGTAGTAGGCCTTCATGTGGTAGGAGCTTATCCCTCATCGAAGAAGTTGATCATTATGAATGTGTACAACAAGAATTATGGTATAAAATAAGTTGTGAATATATTGTTAACGTACTCGAAGAAAGTCTATGCCCTGCTCCATACACCCACGAATAAACTTGCATACGTAATATCCACATAAATTAGTCCCCTGTGGCTGCGTCGCACACTATTTGAGAATATAATTCAATCAAATAATAATCAAGCATGATAATTGTATGGAGACTAGAATTGAAGAGATGCGAGGACCTAGATCCCGTACTACTTACCGGGATCATACAAAAAGTCATCTCTTTACGCCAATCACCATGAACCTCCTTCGTGAACCTTTTCCAAACCCTGTCCGGCAAAAAAAATGAGTTATTAATTACTTGACATCTCAGAGAATGAATGAAAGAGATAGATATAGTGCGATAATGATTGAAATTACTTTTAGAGCGTATCAAGTATGCTTTGATAGTCTTCTATCGGCTTATTTAACGAGTCCGAGATTTCAACTTTTGCACGGTCAACGTCAATGTTTAGAAGAATCCAGTGGTAGCTGCGCACGTTTATACACTTAACATCGAGTAAACAAAAAGTGAATGTGTACAAGACAGTAAGACTCTAACCCATAGTGGTAAGGAAATAGTATTTGCGTCTTGTAATGTTGCTCCATTAAAAACATTAGCAAGTTATCCTCCGTTTCCTTGGGGTGCTCCTTTAGCGTATGTCCATTAACTCTGTTTGGATCAACGAACCCAATGTTGTAGATTGACTTTATTCTACATTCCTAAATCTTCATTCTGCATATATAATAGCATACAGAAGGATATATAGTGAGGATAACTACAGACAATGAATTGAACGAGTTGAGTTAGAGATTTAATTACTTACATACAATAGCAGCTGAGGAGGGACTTGTCGAGGGCGTCTAGGTTGAATAACTGGAATAATTCAGAAAGTTCAATAGAGATAATGTCTGGACGGAAGTACTCCCCTCGAACTTTACATAGGAGAAATTGTCGCTCTTCCTTTGTGACTTTCAAGTACTAGACATGCAAATGTCACATATGTGTTGGCAGATCATCGAATACGTCTTTGCTGACCAGAGGCTCCCCGTAGACAAATTTCCATGCTATTGGTGCCTTGGCGACATCTCCACCGCGTAGAAGTAGTTCGACAGGCACGTTACACTCCTTGGCTAATTTAATAGCGTATTCCATAACTATTGCACCTTCAGCGGGCTGGGGGGGTAACACCTGGAGCGGGTCGATCGATTGTTTTACCTGTTTGCCAAGCTGGGCAACTTCTTTTGATCTTCTCCCGCTTGCAGTACTGCTTGATGACTTTTATTTTAGTGTCTTCGTAAGACAGCGTGTATAGTCATCTTTCCTATTTAACACATGTTGGGGTGGTTGTGCAAGGAATTCCTTGAAGTTCTTCTTAACTTTTGGATCAACTTGCACCTATGGCTCGGGTTGTTTTGGTGCAAAATGGGCCTTCACTTCGGCTTGGGAGAGCATCATGCTTTCCTCTTAAGTCCGGTGATAGGCTAACTTGGGAGGAGACGTGTAACATCCCAAAACTCTAATCCAAGTGATCAAGATCCAAATCATCAAATTTAGAGTTAACAAAAACTTTTCCATTTAAAAATATTAAAGCATTCATATGGTGCGCATTTAATTTAGGAGTTGATTTGAATTGCCATGATTAAGTGATCCATTGATTGTAAAATGATTCTTAGGTGAAATAAACATCATCTAGATCATTCCCAAACACATCCCAAAGAAAAACAAACCAAAATGAATAAAATAACCAAATGGCCATTTGTGCCATTTTAACTACCATGCATACTTTGGATATTCCTAGAACTCAGTTCTTAACAGAAACAAATGTGGGTCTTTGCACCCCTTGCTAGTACAAGTAGTGATGTACCAAGGCCCACCTTGTGATCTACCAAAAACTTGCAAACACTAATTTTAAATGGCATTTGAAAATTGAATCTAGTGTAGGTATCAAGATCACACATATTCAAAAACCACTCAAATGACTTCCATTTTCAAAACCCAAGCACACCTAGAAGCTCAAGCATGTGATCAACCACTCCACCAAATTTCAGCCCAAAATTCAAATTTTTTCTCTTGTGGCCATTGTGTCGAACACCTTGCAGACAGAATCCATTTGGCCTAACTATTACTGTTTTGATCAATTCTTGTAAAAGCCATTTGGTTTCCATTGATCACTCTTGTCTCCCCTGAACACATCCAGACCAAAACCCACCCTAGTTCTAGCCCCTGGCGCCAGTGCAACGCCGCCCCGACGCCATGCTCGCCGGCCAACGTTGCCAACGCAGCAGCAGACCGCCAGCCCCTCTCCGCCGCTCTAGGAAGCTAGGCGCCACCCTACCGTCGCCCACGGTCCACCCCACGGCCACTGCCATCCACTGGACCACTCCCCAGCCTCGCCGCCCATTCTCTCTGTGTAGCCAGAGCTCGCCAGAGCGCCCTCACCGCCATCACGCCAGAGACCGCCCCTCGACCCAATATCGTGCACGCTGCTCTGCCTCGAGCCCAGCACCCCGCCAGACATAGCCATGCACCACAGCGCGACCCACAGTCGTCGTGCACCGTGTCGAGTACCTGAAGGGTTTCGCAGCATAGTAAATCAAAATTTTCTACGGAAGCGAACAGAGGGAAAGCCAAGATCTAATCTAGGAGATGCAAACAACGAGAGAGATTGGATTAGATCTTCATACCCTTGAAGATTCGCACAGCGGAACGTTCGTCGGAACGTGGGTGATGTAGTCGTACTCGCTTCTCCTCCTCGCGATCCGATCCGATCTAGCACCACAAGTGGCGGTGCCTCCGTGAGATGCACACGTGCGGCACCTCGACGTCTCCTCCTTCCTCGGACCAGCAAGTATGGTGGAGAGATAGATTGGATCTACAGCACGACGGCGTGGTGTATATGGTGGAGAATTTCTTCCGCAGGGCTTCGCCTACAAACAGTCGGGAGGGGGAGAGGAAGGGCAGCAGGGCAACTGGGTTTGGAGGAAGGTGTAAGGGTGTGAGAGGGGGGGGCGCACCAGCCCTCTATATATAGAGGGGGGGTGCGGCCAGCCCTAGCCTCTCCTCCAAGCCTATCTCTAGTTTAAACAATTTAAACTCTCCCTTATCTAGAAATCCTATCTTATCTTATCTCTAGTTTAAACGATTTAAACTCTCTAGGATCGGCTGGGCCCTATGGGGCCTTGTGTCCCTGGCCCAATGCGGCCAGGACACTCCCTCATAGGCCCATGCCCCCTCCCGGAAGGTGGGACCACGTTGGCCCCCTTCCGGAAGGTTCTAGAAGCTTCCGGTACAATACCGATTAACCCGGAACAATTCCGAACTCCAAAAACTGCACTGCCTTATATGAATCTTATTCTCCGGACCACTCCGGAACCTCTAGTGATGTCTCGGATCCCATCCGAGACTCCGAACAAAAATTCATAAACCAATTATCCAATCTATCCTAGCGTCGAGACACGTTAAGTGTGTGACCCTGCAGGTTCGAGAATATGCAGACATGATCTTCTATCAATAATCAACAGCGGGGTCTGGGCACCCATATTGACTCCCACACATTCATCGATGATCATATCGGATGAACCACGATGCCAGGATTCAATCAATCCCATATATATATTCCCTTCGTCTCGCGATATTTTACTTGCCCGAGATTCGATCGTCGGTATCGTCATACCTAGTTCAATCTCGTTCACAGCAAGTACTTTACTCGTTTCGTAATCCAATATCACTTTGTGATCAACTCCTTAACCACATGCTTGCAAGCGGTGTTGATATCGATTACCGAGTGGGCCCGAAGTATATCACTCCGACTTGGGAGGGACAAATTCCATCTCGATACATACAACCCAACAGATACTTTCCGATCACCTGAGAGACACCTTTATGATCACCCTCTCATAGGATGACGTTTGATGACCTCAAAGCTTTCTTCCGATACCAGGGAGTTGTATTATCTCATGGTCTAAGGAATACAATATTTGACATGAGAAAAGCTTCGCAAAGACGAACACGATGAAACGATCTAATAGCTTTGCTTAGTTTGGGTCTATCCACCATATCATTCTCCTAATGATATGATCTCATTATCAATTGACAACTCATGTCTATGGTTAGGAAACCTTAACCATCATTGATCAATGAGCTAGTCCATAGAGGCGTACTAGGGACACGGTGTTGTTCACAAACCACACAAGTATTAAAGTTTCCGCTTAGTACAATTCTAGCATGGAATATAAACTTTATCATGAACAAGAATTATAATAATAACATCTTTATTATTGCCTCTAGGGCATAATTCCAACAGTCTCCCACTTGCACTAGAGTCAGTAATCTAGTTTACATTTGGCAACAATCTCACACCCATGGCACTGAGGTGCTGATCATGTTTTACACATGGAAGAGGTTTAGTCAAAGGATCTGCGACATTCAGATCTGTATGTACTTTGCTGATCTTCAGATCTCCATCTGCTATATAATCTCGGATTATATGAAACTTGCGGTTGATATGCTTGGTCTTTGGATGATATCTTGGTTCCTTAGCGAGTGCTATGGCGCCAGTGTTGTCACACAATATCTCCAGTGGGTCCAATGCACTTGGAACCACGCCAAGCTCAGTGATGAAGTTTCTGATCCAAACTCCTTCACTTGACGCTTCTGCAGCAGCCATGTATTCCTCTTCTACTGTAGATCCGGCGACCACGCTTTGCTTGCAGCTTCTCCAGCTCACAGCTCCTCCATTCAAAATATACACGTATCCTGTCTGAGATTTAGCATCATCCTTGTCGGTGTCGAAACTAGCATCGACGTAACCTTTTACGACGAGCTGTTCATCACCCCCATAGACTAAGAACATTTCTTTAGTCCTATTTAGGTACCTTAGGATGTTCTTCACGGCTGTCCAGTGTTCCACTCCTGGATCACTTTGATATCTGCTCGTCAAACTAAGAGCATTGGACACATCTGGTCTAGTACACAGCATGGAATACATGATGGAACCTATGGCCGAGGCATAAGGCACTTTGCTCATAGCTTCCCTATCATTTACCGTAGCTGGACACTGAGCCTTGCTCAATATCTTACCTGACAACATAGGCACTGAACCTTTCAATGCATTATCCATTATGAACCTTTTCAGAACTTTGTCTAGGTATGTACTCTGGCTTAAAGCTATCAGGCGTCTTTGTCTATCTCTATAGATTTTGATGCCCAATATATAAGCAGCTTCACCTAGGTCTTTCATTGAAAAGCACTTGTTCAAATAACTCTTCACATCGTTAAGCATGTCGATGTCATTTCCAATAATCAATATGTCATCCACATATAGTACCAGAAACGTCACCGAGCTCCCACTCACTTTCTTGTAGATGCAAGCTTCATAGCAATTTGGAACAAATCCAAAGCTCTTGATCACTTGATCAAAACGAAGGTTCCAACTCCGAGACGCTTGCTTCAGTCCATAAATGGAACGCTGAAGTTTGCATACCTTATCAGCATCCTTAGGATCGACAAAACCTTCGGGTTGCATCATATACAACTCTTCATCAATGTTGCCATTGAGGAAAGCAGTCTTGACATCCATCTGCCATATTTCATAATCATGAAACGCAGCAATTGCTAATAAAATCCGAATGGACTTAAACATCGCTACGGGAGAGAAAGTCTCATCGTAGTCAACACCTTGAACTTGTCGAAAACCTTTCGCAACAAGCCGTGCTTTATAGACGGTAACATTACCATCCGCGTCCGTTTTCTTCTTGAAGATCCATTTGCACTCAGCGGCCTTTCGGTCGCTAGGAGGGTCCACCAAAGTCCATACTTGGTTTTCGCTCATGGATCCCAATTCGGATTTCATGGCTTCTAGCCATTTCTCAGAGTCTGGGCTCATCATCGCTTCCTCATAGTTCGTAGGTTCGCTGTCTTCTACTAACAAGACAGTCAAGACAGGGTTGCCGTACCACTCAGGAGGGCACGCGACCTTGTCGACCTGCGACGTTCAGTAGCAGCATCGTCTGAAGCTTCATGATCCTTGTCATTAGCTTCCTCTATTGTTGGTGCAGGCGGCACTGGAACAATTTCAGGTGCTGCGCTACTCTCCAATTCAAGAGAAGGTTCAATAACCTCGTCTAGCTCTACTTTCCTCCCACTCACTTCTTTCGAGAGAAACTCCTTCTCAAGAAAGGAACCGTTCTTTGCGACAAACACTTTGCCTTCGGTTATACGATAGAAGGTATACCCAATAGTTTCCTTAGGGTATCCTATGAAGACGCATTTCTCCGCTTTGGGTTCGAGCTTGTCCGGCATCAACTTCTTGACGTAAGCTTCACATCCCCAAACTTTAAGAAACGACAACTTAGGTTTAGCACCAAACCACAGTTCATACGGTGTCGTCTCAACGGATTTAGATGGAGCCCTATTTAAAGTGAATGCAGCGGTTTCTAATGCATAACCGCAAAATGATAACGGCAAATCAGTAAGAGACATCATTGATCGGACCATATCTAATAGGGTTCGATTCCGGCGTTTAGACACACCATTGCGCTGTGGTGTTCCGGGTGGCGTGAGTTGTGAAACGATTCCACTTGCTTTAAGATGCGTGAGAAAATCATAACTCAGATACTCGCCCCCACGATCGGATCGTAGAAACTTAATCTTTTTGTTACGATGGTTCTCCACTTCATTCTAAAATTCTTTAAACTTTTCAAACGTTTCAGATTTATGTTTCATTAAATAGATATACCCATATCTACTTAAGTCATCGGTAAAAGTGAGAAAATAGCGATATCCACCGCGCGTCGAAACACTCATCGGTCCGCATACATCGGTATGTATGATTTCCAACAAGTCCGTTGCTCGCTCCATCATACCGGAGAACGGGGTTTTGATCATCTTGCCCATGAGGCATGGTTCGCATGTGTCAAATGATTCAAAATCAAGAGACTCCAAAAGTCCATCAGAATGGAGTTTCTTCATGCGCTTTACACCAATATGACCTAGACGACAGTGCCACAAATAAGTAGTATTATCACTATCTACTTTGCATCTCTTAGCCTCAATGTTATGGATGTGTGTTTCATCCCTTTCGAGATTTAGAAGAAATAAACCATTCACAAGGGGTGCATGACCATAAAAGATGTTACTCATATAAATAGAACAACCATTATTCTCCGATTTAAATGAATAACCGTCTTGCAATAAACACGATCCAGAAATAATGTTCATGCTCAACGCAGGCACATAATAACATTTATTAAGGTTTAAAACTAATCCCGAAGGTAAAACTAAGGAGAGCGTGCCGACGGCCATCACATCAACTCTTGATCCATTGCCAACGCGCATCGTCACCTCATCCCTCGCAAGCCGCCGTCTATTCCGTAGCTCCTGTTTCGAGTTACAAATATTAGCAACTGAACCAGTATCAAATACCCAGGCACTACAACGAGGGCTAGTAAGGAAAACATCAATAACATGTATATCAAATATACCTTTGATGGTGCCAGCCTTCTTTTCCGCTAAGTACTTCGGACAGTTGCGCTTCCAGTGACCCTTGTCCTTGCAATAGAAGCACTCAGTGTCTGGCTTAGGACCAGACTTGAGCTTCTTCTCAGCAGGGGCAACGCGCTTGCCGCCGCTTTTCTTGAAGGGCTTCTTTGCACCTTTACCTTTCTTAAAGGAGGGCTTGTTGACAATCAACACATGATTATCTTTCTTGATGTCCACCTCCGCAGCCTTCAGCTTTGCGAAGAGCTCGGTGATCGTATCAGTGGAACCAATCTGATTATGAGTCACTACAAAACTTTTGTAGCTGGGAGGGAGTGATTGCAGAACCCTGTCAATCTTGAGCTCTTCTGGAATCTTGCAGTCCAGTTGCTCAAGGCGTTGAGTGTAGCCCGACATCTTAATGGCGTGCTCACTAACGGAACTCCCTTCCTCCATCTTGCAGTTAAAGAACTTCTCAGAGATCTCATATCTCTCAGAACGGGCCTGAGTCTGAAACATGGTTTTTAACTCTTCGAGAATCTCAAAGGGCCCGGGATAGTTTTCAAAATGATTTTGAAGTTCCGGTTCCATAGCAAACAACATGGTGCTCTTAATCACACCATAATCATCTTTGCGCGACTGATAGACAGCTTTCTCATCAGTCGGCGCAGTTGCAGCAGGGGGGTTACCTAACGCTTTCTCAAGGACATAGTCCTTTTGTCCGCCAGACAGAATGATTCTTAGATTGCGGAACCAGTTGGTGAAGTTAGACCCATTGTTTCTAAGCTTTTCTTTCTCAGCAAAAACGTTGAAGTTGAAGTTGGACTTGGCCATGTGATCTACAGTATTTGCAAGTAAAATTTAGACTATGTTCATGATAAATAGTTCAACTTAATCAAATTACTAGATGAACTCCCACTAAATTCAACATCCCTCAAGTTGTTTAGTGAACACGATCCAAATTCACCACACCTAATCCGATCATCACGAGAAGAGATGTGGTTTCAATGGTGGACAACGAAGTGTCGATCATATCATTCATATGACTCATGCTTAACCTTTCGGTTCTTGTGTTCCGAGGCCATGTCTGTGCATGCTAGGCTCGTCAAGTTAGACCCAAGTATTTCCGCGTGTGCAAAACTGGCTTGCACCCGTTGTATGTGAGCGTAGAGTCTATAGCACCCGATCATCACGTGATGCTTGGACACGACGAACTTTCGCAACGGTGCATACTTGGGGAGAACACAGCTTTTATCTTGATCTTTAAGTGAGGAATCATCTTATAATGCTACCATCGCGATCTAAGCATGATAAGATACATAAAAGGATAAACATCACATGCATATAACTTTATGTGACATGGTATAGCCAATCTTCGCGCAATGATCTCCATCTTGTGCGTTCCGGCATGATCTCCATCACTCCACCATGATTGCCTCCACCACGAATAGCAACTACAACTATTGCTAACTACTTAGCGATAAAGTAAAGCTATTACATGGCGTATAAGAAGTTGACTCGCAGGTCATACACAATTATAAAGACAACCATATGGCTCCTGCCGGTTGTGTACTCATCGACATGCAAGTCGTGAAACATTAAAAAACATGATCATCGCATACAATATACACATCACATCTTGGGCCATACCATATCACAGAAAACACTCCCTGCAAAAACAAGTTAGACGCCTCTACTTTGTTGTTGCATGTTTTACGTGGCTTATGGGAGTAGATGCTAAGAACGATTCTTACCTACGGAAAGCCACAACGGTGATATTATGGTTGCCAAACTCCGGTGTTAATCCCATGAAAACTATAGTGAGAGAAACTGACATCCACCAGCCGCATGTATGGTACAAGCCACACGTCAAGTGCGGAGCCGGTCTCGCGAACGACGTCGCGTAAGGTTGGCCTGGACCGCTTCAATCTCACTATCCCGCGCCATAAGAAGAACACAAACAAGAGGCTTGCAACAGAAAACATCAAAGCCCGCAACAACCATGTTGCGTTCTACTCGTGAAACACATCTACGCATAGATCTAGCTCTGATACCACTGAAGGGTTTCGCAGCATAGTAAATCAAAATTTTCTACGGAAGCGAACAGAGGGAAAGCCAAGATCTAACCTAGGAGATGCAAACAACAAGAGAGATTGGATTAGATCTTCATAACCTTGAAGATTCGCACAGCGGAACGTTCGTCGGAACGTGGGTGATGTAGTCGTACTCGCTTCTCCTCCTCGCGATCCGATCCGATCTAGCACCACAAGTGGCGGTGCCTCCGTGAGATGCACACGTGCGGCACCTCGACGTCTCCTCCTTCCTCGGAACAGCAAGTATGGTGGAGAGATAGATTGGATCTACAGCACGACGGCGTGGTGTATATGGTGGAGAATTTCTGCCGCAGGGCTTCGCCTACAAACAGTCGGGAGGGGGAGAGGAAGGGCAGCAGGGCAACTGGGTTTGGAGGAAGGTGTAAGGGTGTGAGAGGGGGGGCGCACCAGCCCTCTATATATAGAGGGGGGGTGCGGCCAGCCCTAGCCTCTCCTCCAAGCCTATCTCTAGTTTAAACAATTTAAACTCTCCCTTATCTAGAAATCCTATCTTATCTTATCTCTAGTTTAAACGATTTAAACTCTCTAGGATCGGCTGGGCCCTATGGGGCCTTGTGCCCCTGGACCAATGCGGCCAGGACACTCCCTCATAGGCCCATGCCCCCTCCCGGAAGGTGGGACCACGTTGGCCCCCTTCCGGAAGGTTCTAGAAGCTTCCGGTACAATACCGATTAACCCGGAACAATTCCGAACTCCAAAAACTGCACTGCCTTATATGAATCTTATTCTCCGGACCACTCCGGAACCTCTAGTGATGTCCCGGATCCCATCCGAGACTCCGAACAAAAATTCATAAACCAATTATCCAATCTATCCTAGCGTCGAGACACGTTAAGTGTGTGACCCTGCGGGTTCGAGAATATGCAGACATGATCTTCTATCAATAATCAACAGCGGGGTCTGGGCGCCCATATTGACTCCCACACATTCATCGATGATCATATCGGATGAACCACGATGCCAGGATTCAATCAATCCCATATATATATTCCCTTCGTCTCGCGATATTTTACTTGCCCGAGATTCGATCGTCGGTATCGTCATACCTAGTTTCAATCTCGTTCACAGCAAGTACTTTACTCATTCCGTAATCCAATATCACTTTGTGATCAACTCCTTAACCACATGCTTGCAAGCGGTGTTGATATCGATTACCGAGTGGGCCCGAAGTATATCTCTCCGACTTGGGAGGGACAAATTCCATCTCGATACATACAACCCAACAGATACTTTCCGATCACCTGAGAGACACCTTTATGATCACCCTCTCATAGGATGACGTTTGATGACCTCAAAGCTTTCTTCCGATACTAGGGAGTTGTATTATCTCATGGTCTAAGGAATACAATATTTGACATGAGAAAAGCTTCGCAAAGACGAACACGATGAAACAATCTAATAGCTTTGCTTAGTTTGGGTCTATCCACCATATCATTCTCCTAATGATATGATCTCATTATCAATTGACAACTCATGTCTATGGTTAGGAAACCTTAACCATCATTGATCAATGAGCTAGTCCATAGAGGCGTACTAGGGACACGGTGTTGTTCACAAACCACACAAGTATTAAAGTTTCCGCTTAATACAATTCTAGCATGGAATATAAACTTTATCATGAACAAGAATTATAATAATAACATCTTTATTATTGCCTCTAGGGCATAATTACAACATCACCGCCTCTGTCTCCCAGAGCGCGGGACGCTCCTGACCAAACGCCACCGCCCCTAGCCACGCATTTAAGCCGTAGAGCACCACCAGGAGGCAAGCCACCATCCCCTACCTCCAGCCACGATGATAGCTCGTTGTACAGCCCTCGCCCGAGTCGCCAGCCCATCCCGTTCTGTCGCTTCATCGCCCTATAAAAGGAGGCCACCCTAGCACAAACTACTCACACCATTTCACTCCCCTCTCTCCACTGATCCTTCCATCCCATCCCCGGAGCAAGACGGGCCACCGTTTGCTGGAATTTAGCCGGAGCTTGCCGCAGCAGGGGAGGAGAGGCGTCGTCGATTTCGTCCACCCCAGGAGCCACCGTGACCACGCCTGAGTCCGCCGTCGACAGCACGTTCGATCGCCCCCATCACCACGCTAGCTGGAACCCTGGTATGCCCCCATTGCACCCCCACCGAGCCGCTAGGGTTAGCTCTCGCCGGCGACCTCTTCGCCGGGGACGACGATCCTCAGCCGTAGATCTTCTTTTTGATCGCATGGTCCACGTTGCCCCGTACCGCTTCGCGTTTGATGTGTCGCTGACCTGCGGGACCCCCCTGTCAGTTGTCACCCGCGCCGCTGAGCGTCACTGGGATGGCCCATTAGTTTTCCCGCGCTTGCCCAGGATTTCAAATATAGGTTTTTCTATTTTAGTTTGAATTCACTTCTGTCCCTTAGTTTAAAAATCGATTCCAAAAGATTTCCTGAACCAAATTGAGTGATTCAAAATTTGTTAGAAAGCCTCTGAAAAGATCTATCCAAGCCCGTTGGATTTAATTCATTTAGAGTTAGAGATCTCTCCTAGTAAAAATAACAAGACAGAAGCATTTGCACATTCAAACATTTTTCTAAAATCAACCGTAATAGCTATTGAGTTAATTCCAACTCTCAAAAATCACATTTAACCATACCTATCTGAATATGTAATAATATTAAAGTTTACTTGCAGTGACTTTGGACTAGTACCAAAATAATGCTATATAGGCATTTCTAGTCACTTTAAATCATTAAATAATAAACTTAAACTTATTTAAATGAGATCCAACCCTTAAATTACATTCCCATATGTTAGAATATGTGGTGATGACATGTTTACACATGATCCCATATTTTAATTGGTGAATATTAAATCTTAGATATTTTCAATGAGTAGAAATTACTTTTCTTAAATAAAAAGAATGAAGCTAGTTAATAAAACCTTGTGATGCTTGTGATGATAATAGATCATCAAGTGTGTGCCTTAGAGTGCTAAGTAGACTAGTTAAGTATTGTTTGGTGATTGTGTACTCTGTATGTATTTATAGACGATAGTACCGACCAAGCTTTCGAGGAGGAGGAGTTCTACCAAGAAGAAGAGGAAGAAAACTTCAACCACTGCACTAACCAAGGCAAGCCTAGCACTTCAAGTAAATTGAGAAAGCTATTGCTAGCAAGATAGAATTAAGCTAGATAACCTAAGCAAGATGCATTAGGCATGCTTTGGTTATACCACTTTCACTAGTACCTACTCCAAGTTTACTTTCAAACTTTTACTTTCTTTACTTTACCAAAGTCCTATAGTTGTTTTGAAGGTAGCATAAAAAGTATAGAACTTGACCTATCTAGATAACTTTAGATGTCATTCTATGGCATGAGATTGATCTCAGCATCCCACCTTAGTGAACACTCTTAACTTAGTAGTTTAGAGCTAAACCCAAAACTTGATTCACTTTAGATGGGAACATTTGGTGAAAATGAATTATGAAAACCTTGGAATGATGAGTCATTATATTGAGATGTTTTGTCATGTGTTGAGAAACACAAATGGTTTATGATGATGAAAATGTTGAGGTATGAGCCTTAACCCTTTTACAAAACAGATGGTTGGATTCGAATGCGATACCATTCCAATTTTACCATACAACCACAATACCTGAATTGGGTAAGGCTTAGCCGAAAGTTTATATGCATTAGTATTAGTTCCCTCGCGGGAGAGGTTTGAGCTGAGGCTACCTCTCAATGTTGTCCACCTATGCAGTGCCCAAGATGAGAGATGGTCATGGTTGGGAGGCCATGCTCATAGGAGAGGTGCTTATACTAGGGTGTGTAAAGGAAAGGTTATGTTTGATTATCTGCATACTAAGTATGATGATTCAGGGTTATCCCTGACAGATGTATCGAAACTTGTGGTGAAAGTGTACCACCTCTGCAGAGTGTCAAACTATTCGAATAGCCGCGTCCGCGGTTATGGACAGTTGGAGTGGCCATACTGTTTCGTTGTCAGATGTTTTCAAAAGGACTTATGAAATGAATGATGAATCTTGACTTGACCATAACAGGGTTGTGACTATGACACTAGCTTCCCAACTTAAGTGATTCTAGAACTTTATTTTATCTTTCTTTGTTTCTGAACTCAGCTTAGGTTTCAAGCTTAACTTCTTAGTTAAAACTTCGCTTTAGCTTTTCCCACTAGAACTATCTTACTTGTTAGTGGTAGTTTGCGAGTACTTAAAGAGTACTCATGGCGTTTGTCCCTGGCTATTCCTATGGCCAGACTATGAAGGAGACTACCAAGATGACTGCCAGCAGGACGGCTATGATAACTAGGATTATCTGCCTTCGTCAGCATTTCCTGTGCCCCTGAAGATGGACCCCACCGCTACGCTTATTATTTATTCCGCTGCTTGTTGTATTAAGACTGGATCATGAGATCCTTATTTGTGTAAGACCTTATTTATGGTTTGTAATGGATGATGTACTGTGATATCCAATCTGTTATGTCTCGCAAAGTAATCTTGGGATTGTGATGTATGACATAACAGGCATCTGGGATTAAAAATCCGGGTGTTGACAAGTTGGTATCAGAGCCATCTTGACAATAGGAGACCCTAGTTAGAATGGACGTCCGAACAAAAAATTAATTTCAAAACCAAAGTGAGTATTTATGAAAAACTATTTCCTCTCTTACCCTTGGGAATTCATTCTTTCTAAAAAAATCATGTTCCTCCAATTCTTACATTACTACCTAAAATTTGACACACTTGATCACTTCACTAACTTCCTCATCCTTAATTCTTGTAGATGGAGACTCAGTTCAGCAAGTTCTACCAGTTGGGCAACGGAGGCCAGCTGATCTTCGTGAGGGATCTGGATTCACTATCGGAGTTACTTGGCCCCCCCATCCGAAGTTTCTTGGAGCTCAACTTCCTGGACCCCCAGGTGGAGATTTACAGTGGCTAGTCACCGATGATCTTCGAGGAAGCATAGAAGCACAAACGTCCGGGAGAATCCAGTTCTCCGTCAGAGAGAACAACTGGCTAGATGGATTAGCCAGCAATGCATGAAGCTCTCGCACGTCTATGTGCCCTCAGTGTCAACCAAATCCAAGGAACCCGTTTTGCTCATTATGCAAGACGTGACTTCATGGGAATGCCGATGGAGATGCCAAGTCACCCGGAGTTGAAGCGTCAAGTGGAGAACCTTGACTTCCCACTGTACGATCGCCAGAAGGAATTCGACAATGCTAGGGACTTTGCCAACCACAACCATGCCATTGACGACCAGAAGGCCCAGACTTTCTCACTGCTAGTCAAGGACCATCAGTCTCTTCGCCTCCAATGAGAAAAGAAGGATCACACCATCGCCCGTCTTCGCAAGAAGGTGGCCGACCTCGAGAAGACCGTCAAGGATCAAGAAGCTCAGCTTGCAGCAAAGGAGGAAGAAGAGGAGGGTGAAGAAATCCAAGGAGACATGGATTCTTACCTCAACAATGATGATGACTTTCTGGAGGAGGATGTCGTGGACTTCTACACTGACGAGGAGGATTCCCACTTCATCGACGATGAGTAGATGCACTAGAGCACTGTCGTAGCATGAGATGTATCGGTCCCACTGCATCGTAGCTTGCAGAATGGTTCTTAAAACCATCTGTTTTCCTTTGTTATTGTGGTGTGTGTGTTTGTATCGTGTGCTTGCTTGAATGAATGAAATGGAGTTAGTTGCAAAACCTGAGTCAAACTCAAAGTTTTAGCTTTGAAACCAAAACCATGAACCTTAGAACTTTCCCTCTTACCCCTTTATCTACCTCAATCTTCAGATGACTCGTGGAAACCAATGAGGGAGCAGCTCATCGCAGGACCCAATGTTGCCGATCCTGCAGAATCTCATCACAGACAGAAGCAAGCAGGGTAGAGCGCCAAGCTAATCTAGCAACACTGCAACAAATCGCCCAGATGGCTCTCAACAACCAAGGACATGGAAATCAGGATCATCAAGGATCCAAGCTGAAGAACTTCCAGAATACTAATCCCCCAATCTTTAGCACTTCAGAGAACCCATTAGATGCTGATGACTGGTTGCAGACAATGGAGAACAATTTGGAGGTAGCCAGAGTTGATGACAATGAGAAAGTTCTCTTTGCTACCCACTACTTGGTAGGAGACGCAAGAGCCTGGTGGAACAGTATCCGCCTGATGAACCATGGTCAAGTGATGACATGGGAAGCCTTCAAGATCAAGTTCAGCCGCACCCACGTGCCGCAGGGCCTAGTCACCAGAATGAGGGATGAATTCCGAGAGTTGAAGCAGGGTAGAATGACTGTGGTGGAGTACCGTGACAAATTCCTGTCGCTTGCAAGGTACGCCCCTGATGACATCAACACAGAGGCCAAGAAGAAGGAGAGATTCCTGAATGGACTGCATGATGAGATGTAGACTATCCTCGTCAACATCCGCTTCGAGGATCTCGAAGAGCTAGTCGACTCTGCCATTCAGATGGAACGGAAGATTAATCAGGCAAACGACAACCGCAAACATCATATGATGCAGCAATCTGGATCCAACAGTCACCAGAAGTACCGTCCCAACCCTCACTAGGATATGCACCGAGAAACAATCGACCCCCAATGTCTCGCCCAAGCTACCCCAACCATAGCGGAGGCAATGTGAAGCCCGGAGGAAACAACAATCACTCCGGCAACACCAGCAATTTCAATCGTGCACCTCCCAAGAGCAACAACAACAACAACACTACACCCAGAACTGGCAGCAATGTTGTGCCTATCGTAGCAAAAGACAAGTCCCAGATAACTTGTTTCGAGTGTGGAGTGAAGGGTCACTATTCCAATGAGTGCCCCAAGAAGACTGCCGCCACTACCAATGTGAATGCCCCAGCTCAACAGCAGCATCGTGTTCAACCAGGGAGAAGGTTTGCCCCAGGGAACCCTCACAACTGCAATGGTCCTCTCTTCCACATGAACGCAGAGGAAGCCCAAGAAGCGCCAGATGTAGTGCTGGGTATGTTTTCTATCAACTCAGTTTTAGCAAGGGTATTGTTTGATTCGGGAGCATCGCATTCATTTGTCACCGAAGAATTTGCATGCACTAGTAAGATTCACCCAACCAACCTGAAGCATGTCATGATAGTTCTGAAAGAACATTTCATGTTTTCCTTTGTTTTGCGTGTTAGATAACAATACTATGGAGACTTTTCATGTGTGCTAAGTGTGCAGGAAGTTTTGAGGGGGCCAGATAATCCGCCCCTCCAAGGGCCGGATAATCCGGCCTACCTCATCTCTCAAGGAAGCCAAGGCATGTCGCTCTGTGTCCGATCGGATTTTCTTCCGGAAAATCCGAACTGGGGCGGTTTTTCCTCCCCATGCCGGATAATCCGGGTTTCGCAAGGGCCGGATAATCCGGCCCCCAGTTTTCGTGCAAAAGGAGCCACGGCGCGTCGCTCTGTGTCCAGTCGGATTTTCTCTTGGAAAATCCGAACTGGGGCGATTCTTCTTCCCCAGGCCGGATAATCCGGACTTCGCATAGGGCCGGATAATCCGGCCCCTAGAAGTTGATCAAGGACAAGCTCGACGCGTCTCACTGTGTGGGGGCGGATTTTCTGCCGGATATTCCGAGTCTGGGGCGGTGTTTCCTCAGACCGGATAATCCGGCCCTCACTTGGGCCGGATAATCCGGCCCCCAAAGTGTGCAACGGCTGGTTTTTTGGAAGGGGGTATAAGTACCCCTTTTTCCCCAACGTCCGGAACTCTTGATTCATTTGAATTCGACCAGACCCTATGCAAGAGCTATAAATCTCGATCTCCCACTTCAACCACCCTAAGGTCTTGATCTTTGGTGGAATTGAAGGAGGAGACGTTCATCATCAACATCAAGAATCAAGCGCTTCAACTCCTCCCCATTCACTTGGAGAAATCCCTGATCTAGTATTCTCGTTAATACCTAGATCGTGTTATTGTATTTGACAACTTTGTTCTTGTGGCAGCTTGTTGTCATTTCGGGAGCCTCCAAGTTGTTGTGGAGTTGTTGCCCCGCTAGTTGTGTAAAGGCGTCGGTGCCCTCCTTGAAGGGTACCTATCGTGGAAGGTGGATCAGGCCTGTTATGGCGAGATCCATCGGAGAACAGGGTGAGGCCTTTTGTGGCGTGGTGGTCTTAGTACCGCCCACCCCTCCAACGTAGACGTACTTCCCTTAACAAGGAAGGAACCGCGGTCAAACAAATCCTGTGTCTCCGCGTGCTTCACTTAGGTTCACTCGTTCCTCTTACACTCGCTCCTTACTCGCTAGTAGATAGGTTTGTATATAGGGAAATTCCACACATTAGTTTATCTAGAGAATTTACCTTTGTTCTAAGCCTAAAATTGAAAAAGAATTAAAAATTGGTGTAGCACCTATTCACCCCCATCCTCTAGGTGCCCATACGATCCATTTCAATTGGTATTAGAGCCCCGGCTCTTAATTTGGGCTTAACCGCCTAAGAGTAGTATGGGTACCAGGGATGATGGAAATGAGGCTGTGGATAAGGTCACAATGGATGATCTCAAGTCATTGGAAACAACCTTGTTGAGATCCTTTGAGGCCAAGATGGAGGAGATGAATCAAATGATTGCTCGCCTTACATCATCCATAGCCCCATCTCCATCCTCCTCTGAGGCTCCCTCACCATCATCTAAGGAAAAGGGTAACACCGGATCTAAGGATGATGATGTGGAAGGTGAAAAACTAAATGGTTCCACCTCCAAAAAGGGAAGTGGTAAGGAGGAATATAGTGAGGTTCGCCACATATATTCCCCCGACCCACCTATCCCTCATCCTCATATAAACAATAGGGGTGATCCACCCAAGCTCACTGCATCTTCTTTTAACCAATGGCAATTTCTAATGAAATCTCATGTTTGCAGCTCCTCTATTGAATTGTGGAGGATCATTGAAGAAGGTCTTCATGTTGGAGATCAAACCAATCTAACAAGAAGGGAAGTTGTGGATAGCCAATTGAATGCCACTACTCTCCACATGATACAGCTGGGTGTGGGTCCCAAGGACATGCCACACATTGAACATCTCAACACGGCTAAAGAGGCGTGGGATGCTCTTATGGACCTTTTTGTTGGAAATGAAAGCATGAGAAGAAACCGGTATGATGCCCTTAGTAACGAAGCTGAGGGATTCTACATGTTGGATGGTGAAAACCATGAGGACATGTATAGAAGACTCAAGGGCATCACAACAACATTTCGGAAGCATGGGGCCACTCACATTGATGATGCATGGATAAAAAGTAAGTATGTGAGTGCCTTAATGCCTTTCAAACCAACGGATTTGAAGAGCTTGCAAGTTAGACACAACTATCATCAAATGACATCCAATGAAGTCATGCAAGAAATGGCGTCATTCAAAGTGGCAGCAAAGAATGCTGAAGATGCCCGTGCTCAGGCCATTGGAATGCAAAAGGGTGTCAATATGGCTCTCAAAGCCAATGTTGCTGAGCAAGAGGATGATGAAGGAGCATTTGAGAGGATATCCATGGACTGCCCCGATGAGGTCAAACGTGCTCATCGTGAGTACATGGCATTCTATGCAAGGAACTTTTGGAAGGACCCTGCCAAAGCGAAGTCTGGACTTGAGCGCAAGAACGGGTCAAATGGAAGAAGAGAAAGTGGCCCAAGATTGAGAACTTGCTTCAACTATGGAGATAGACTGCACTTTGTAGCCGAGTGTCCTTATGAAAATAGAGAAGACAATGGTGGCAGGTTCATTCTCAAAGAGAAATCCAAAGTTCCTAAGAAGAAGCCATTTGCTAAGAAGAATGGTCCTTTCAAGAAGCAACCCAAGATGGTCCTTGTAGCTCAAGAGGAATACTCCTCCGCAAGTGAAGATGAAGAGGAAGATGATAGTTCCCGCGAAGTGGCTGCTATAGCCACCACATCGACTCCCTCCTCTCTCTTCGACTCGACTCGCCGAACGAGAATGCCATCAACAACAACGCCACTTGCCTAATGGCAAGAGGATCCGAGGTATCGACTTCTAACTCCTCTTTTTCTAAGACTAACATAATTTTGGATATGGATGATCATGGCAGTCTTGAAATGAAAGAAGAAGTTATTGCCTTGGATACTTTTTTCACTAACCTACAAGGTGAGCACAAACTCCATTTTGATACTCTTATGAGTCAACTTGCTCGAGCCGAAGATCTCCTTGAAGAAAAGGGCAGAATTGAAAGAGAAGATGCTTTGGAGATAGCCTCTTTGAAGAATGCCTTGGAAGAGGAAGAGGAATCTCGAGTTTCTTTGGAAGAAAGACTCGAATCCCTAGAGGAGTCACAAGAAGAAGCTGTAGCTCAGCTCATTAAAGAACGCGACCATGCCCTTGCCAAGGTAAAGAAACTAAAGAAAGGAAAGATTGATTTTGGGGTTGTTCATGCTAGACTTTTGGAGAAGTTTGATGATCTTGAAAGTGCTCACAAGGCATTGAAGAGTGATCATTCTACTCTAAATGAGTCTCATGACCAGCTCCAAACTCAATTGAAACGGTATAATGTACCAAGTACCTCATCTTCATCCTTTGGAAAAGAAGATCTTGCAAGGAGTTCTCAACACAAAGGTAAAGGGGTTATTGATGAGATACTGAGCAAGAAAAACAGTAAAGAAGGTCTTGGTTACATACCCAAGATAAAGAGCAAGAAAAACAACAAGAAGAAGAACAAGACTGCTCAATCGAAGACTAGCAACATTACCAATAAAAAGACTAATTATGATGGTTTTGCAGGGATCAACAATCCTAACTTCGAACTATATTGTGATTCTTATGGTGATGTTTATGCTAGTTATGTAGGGCCTTATGATTGTTACATTCCTTGGTCTATTTGGGTTCCCAAGACCCTTGTTACTAACATGAGAGGACCCATTGAAAAATGGGTACCTAAAACCAAGAAGTAGTTTTCTTGCAGGGCTATGCTTCCAGTGGTTCTAAATGGGTACTCGATAGCGGTTGTACGAGTCATATGACCGGAAGCAAGGAGATCATCATGGAGATGCGGCCGAACCTTGATCACATTACCGTATCCTATGGTGACAAGTCAAAATCTGAGGTATTGGGTCTCGGCAAAGTTGTGGTGGCTCACGATATCTCTCTCGTGGACGTCATGCTTGTTGAGACCCTCGGGTATAACTTACTTTCTGTTTGTGCCCTTGGTAAGATGGGCTTTGCAGTTTACATTGATGCTGATTTGGTGGTACTCTTGTGGAGCAAGTCTCTAAAAGTCGCTTTCGTGGGATATGTCGAAAACGACCTGTACGTGGTAGACTTTTCGGGGAAAACCACTACAGGTCCGATGTGTCTTTTCGGAAAGGCTGACGCGGGTTGGCTATGGCATCACTGACTAGCCCACGTCAATATGAGAACTTTGCAAAGTCTCCACAAGGGTGGCCACATTCTTGGACTACAAGAAAATGTCTCTTTTGCCAAAGATCGTGTCTACAGGGCGTGTGTTGAAGGGAAAATGCATGATTCTCCTCATCGAAGGAAAACTGTTATCTCTTCAAAAAGGATCTTGGAGCTCCTTCATGTGGATCTTTTCGGACCTCCATCTCATGCAAGCCTCGGTGGGAAGAAGTATTGTCTAGTGATTGTTGATGATTACTCAAGATACACTTGGGTTTATTTCTTCAAGTTGAAGAGTGAAACTCAACAAACTGTCATCGACTTCGCCAACGAGGTTCAACGTCAACACAACGTCCCCATTCTGGCTATAAGGAGTGATAACGGCTCGGAGTTCAAGAACTACACCTTAAATGAGTTCCTAAGTGAAGAGGGGATAAGACATCAATATTCCGCTGCGTACACCCCTCAACAAAATGGTGTAGCCGAGAGGAACAATCGAACTCTAATGGACATGGAAAGATCAATGTTGGCCGAATTCAAATCTCCATATAACTTCTGGGCTGAAGCAATCTCTACTGCTTGTCATTCATCCAATCGTTTATACCTTCGCAAGATTTTGGGCAAGACTCCTTATGAAATACTGACCGCTAACAAGCCAAACATCTCATACTTTCGGGTATTCGGGTGTAAGTGTTTCTTTCTTATTAAAGGAGTTCGTTTATCTAAGTTTGAATCTAAGGCTCTAGAAGGTATTTTTGTTGGTTATGGTGCCGAATCCCACACTTATAGAGTCTACAATAAGCTCTCCGGAACTGTTGTAGAATCTTGTAGTGTGGTGTTCGAGGAAAATGACCGTTCCCGTGCGGAGCAAGTTGGTGTTTGTGATGCAGATGTTGAAATACCCCAAGATGCCATAAGAAGAATGTGCGTGGGATTCTTCTGCCCCATTGAGGAACCCCTTATGGAGGACCAGGAAGGACAATGCTCTACTCATATAGAGCCCTCATCTACACATACGCAACATGCTCCAACCACGAGGACAACTTCTACACCATCTCCATCAACTGCTGAAGGTCAAGATGCTCCAGAAAGTTCCAGGCCGGATTTTCGGTGGATACCGGATTATCCGGCCACCCTGCTCCAGCTATCCATGCAGCTCCTGGTGGTGAAGATATCAACACAAGCTCCAGGCCGGATTTTCCGGCTGACCCCGGATTATCCGGCTCCTCGCCAGGTCAAGCAAGTCCCAGGCTTCCTGATGATGCTGCTGCAAGTCCTCCCAGTCCGGATTATCCGGCCACTTCTTCGGCCGGATTATCCGTCCCTGACTCTCCAGTACTGTAGCCTCCTGTTATGGCTACGGACTCACCTCAAGGGCATGCATCTCCACCACCTGCTACTGATGTTCCAGCTACTGATCAAGGCGGAGAAAATGCCTCTAATGAAGACTCAAGTGATGAATATCCTCCACCAAGAGACAACAAACTTATTGAACTTCGTCGCAAGGCTCGGGCTGATCGTAACCTTGAGTTGAGGGGTCACACTCTCGATAAGGTTGTTGGTGATCTTCGATGAAGGGTGTCTACTAGAAGAGAATTGGCCAGTTTTGGTGAGCATCAAGCTCATATCTCCATGGTGGAACCTAAGAAGGTCTTTGAAGCTCTTGAAGACCCAGACTAGGTTGTTGCTATGCATGAAGAATTGAATAATTTTGAGCGCAACAAAGTCTAGAAACTAGTGAAGAAACCCAAAGAGTGCCGCAATGTTATCGGCACCAAGTGGATTTTCAAGAACAAGCAGGATGAGAATGCCATTGTTGTGAGGAACAAGGCAAGACTTGTGGCACAAGGTTACTCAAAAGTTGAGGGCATCGACTTCGGCGAGACTTATGCTCCTGTGGCTCGCCTTGAGTCCATCCGTATCCTACTTGCTTATGCGGCTCATAACAATTTTAAGTTGCACCAAATGGACGTCAAGAGTGCCTTCCTTAACGGTCCTCTACATGAGTTGGTATACGTAAAGCATCCCCCGGGGTTTGAGGATCCTAACTTCCCGAACCATGTCTACAAACTCGATAAGGCACTCTATGGCCTTAAACAAGCCCCACGTGCGTGGTATGAGCACCTTAAAGAGCTTTTGTTAGATCGTGGCTTCGAAGTTGAGCAAATCGACCCTACTCTTTTTACTAAGAAGGTTAAGGGGGAGCTCTTCGTATGCCAACTATATGTAGACGATATCATTTTTGGTTCTACTAACAAAGCTTTTAACGATGAATTTTCAAAGCTTATGACTGACAAGTTTGAGATGTCTATGATGGGGGAATTACGATTCTTTCTTGGATTCGAGATCAAGCAATTAAGAGAAGGAACCTTTATTAATCAAGCAAAGTACATCCAAGACATGCTCAAGAGATTCAAGATGACGAATCTAAATGGTGTCGCTACTCCGATGCAAACAAAGTGTCATCTCGAACTCAACCCTCATGGTAAAGATGTGGACCAAAAGGTATAACGGTCCATGATCGGCTCTCTTCTTTACCTCTGCGCATCTACACCCGATATTGTGTTGAGTGTGGGAGTGTGTGCAAAGTATCAAGCAGCTCCTAAAGAAAGCCACTTAGTGGCGGTCAAGAGGATCTTTCAATATTTAGTTCATTCCCCCAACTTTGGTCTCTGGTATCCCAAGGGCTCCAATTTCTCGTTATGTGGTTATACTGACTCAGATTGTGCTGATGATGAGGAAGGTGACACTGAGGAGCTTGAAGATGAGGATGAGGAAGAGCATGAGGACGAGGACTATGATGAGTGATCCCATGGGGCGCTAGCATCGGTCTTCTCCCTTTTTGGTGTCTCGATGCCAAAGGGGGAGAAGTAGTTCTATTAGGTTGTCCGTGGATTTCCATGGGTTGGGCATAAGCACTTGCACTTTTTATTTGTTATTTCTTGCTTATTCCCATTTAGCGTTGAACTTTTATATTCGTGGTTTGTGTTTTGTGGTTGAGACTTTATGTGGTTGTCTGGATGATACCTATGGACTTCATATCATGGATTATGCTCATGGTTATATCTATTCAAATCCTACTGCTGGAGGATTATCATGGAAGGCGCGCGCTCATAATGGTTATACAATAATAATTGTGATTTTTTTCAAGGATGCCTATTCTCTACTTTGGTGGTATGTGTTTTTGCCCTTTTGTCTATGGAATAGATTCACCTATTTGTGTGCATTTGTATTCCAATGCAAAACTCTATTATGCACACACTGAGGGGGAGTCCCTTCCATAGTAATCTCTGTTTGTCTTGTGTCTTTCTCCTACAAATCCTGGTATTGTCATCTAACACCAAAAAGGGGGAGATTGAAAGAACATTTTCATGTTTTCCTTTGTTTTGCGTGTTAGATAACAATACTATGGAGACTTTTCATGTGTGCTAAGTGTGCAGGAAGTTTTGAGGGGGGGGGCGGATAATCCGCCCCTCCAAGGGCCGGATAATCTGGCCTACCTCATCTCTCAAGGAAGCCAAGGCGCGTCGCTCTATGTACGGTTGGATTTTCTTCCGGAAAATCCGAACTGGGCGGGTTTTCCTCCCCATGCCGGATAATCCGGTTTTCGCAAGGGCCGGATAATCTGGCCCCCAGTTTTCGTGCAAAAGGAGCCACGGCGCGTCACTCTGTGTCCAGTCGGATTTTCTCCTGGAAAATCCGAACTGGGGTGGTTCTTCTTCCCCAGGCCGGATAATCCGGACTTCGCATAGGGCCGGATAATCCGGCCCCCAGAAGTTGATCAAGGACAAGCTCGACGCTTCTCACTATGTGGGGGAGGATTTTCTGCCGGATATTCCGAGTCTGGGGCGGTGTTTCCTCAGACCGGATAATCTGGCCCTCACTTGGGCCGGATAATCCGGCCCCCAAAGTGTGCAACGGCTGGTTTTTTGGAAGGGGATATAAGTACCCCTTCTTCCCCAACGTCCAGAACTCTTGATTCATTTGAATTCGACCAGACCCTATGCAAGAGCTCTAAATCTCGATCTCCCACTTCAACCACCCTAAGGTCTTGATCTTTGGTGGAATTGAAGCAGGAGAAGTTCATCATCAACATCAAGAATCAAGCGCTTCAACTCCTCTCCATTCACTTGGAGAAATCCATGATCTAGTATTCTCGTTAATACCTAGATCGTGTTATTGTATTTGACAACTTTGTTCTTGTGGCATCTTGTTGTCATTTAGGGAGCCTCCAAGTTGTTGTGGAGTTGTTGCCCCGCTAGTTGTGTAAAGGCGCTGGTGCCCGCCTCGAAGGGTACCTATAGTGGAAGGTGGATCAGGCCTGTTGTGGCGAGATCCATCGGAGAACAGGGTGAGGCCTTTTGTGGAGTGGTGGCCTTAGTACCGCCCACCCCTCCAACGTAGACGTACTTCCCTTAACAAGGAAGGAAGTGCGGTCAATCAAATCCTGTGTCTCCACGTGCTTCACTTCGGTTCACTCGTTCCTCTTCCACTCGCTCCTTACTCGCTAGTAGATAGGTTTGCATATAGGGAAATTCCACACATTAGTTTATCTAGAGAATTTACCTTTGTGCTAAGCCTAAAATTGAAAAATAATTAAAAATTGGTGTAGCACCTATTCACCCCCCCTCTAGGTGCCCATATGATCCATTTCAAGTTCAAATCCCCGGTTCAACTACAAAAGCTAGAAAAATTTGCAAAGTTGTGCCTATCAGAATAGATGGGACAGATTTTTATGCCAACCTAATCGTACTCGGAACCAAAGGATTGGAAGTAGTACTAGGTATGGACTGGATGTCAAGGCATAAAGGACTGATAGACTGTGCTAAGAAAGCCATCACCATGACCAGTAGCTCTGGAGTAACAGTAGAGCATATATCTGAAACCTTACCTTGTCAATTCAAGTGCAACAAGAGTCTAGCCTTACCCACCCTAGACCAAGTCAGAGTAGTCTCTAAATACCCCGACGTATTCCCAGATGAATTGCCATGTATGCCCCCAGATAGGGATATTGAGTTCATTATCGAACTAATCCCCAAAACCGGACCCATAGCCCAGAGACCCTATAGCATGAAACCCTCAGAGTTAGTAGAGTTGAAGAAGCAGTTGGATGCCATGTTAGCAACATGCTTGATTCAACCAAGCGCATCGCCATGGAGATCACCAGTGTTATTCGTCGACAAGAAAGATGGAGGCAACCGCCTGTTCACAGATTACAGAAAACTGAATGACGTCACCATCAAAAACAAGTACCCCTTGCTAAAGATAGAGGATCTATTCGATTAGTTGACTGGAGCCCGGGTATTCTCAAAGATTGATCTTAGGACTGGTTATCACCAACTTAAGATTCGTGCAACGGATATTCCGAAGACCGCCTTTACTACTCCCTATGGTTTATACGAGTATACGGTTATGTATTTTGGATTAACCAATGCCCCTGCTTATTTCATGAATCTCACGAATAAGACTTTATGAATTTCCGAGATAAGTTTGTCGTTGTGTTTATCGACGATATCCTTATCTACTCCAAGTCAGAAGAAGAGCATGAGCGACATCTGAGACTTATCCTAGAAACCCTGAGAGAGCATCGGTTATATGCCAAGTTCAGCAAGTGTGAGTTTTGGCTGAAAGAAGTAGGATTCCTAGGACATATTGTGTCTGCCGGAGGAGTCTATGTTGATCCCGCAAAGATCAAAGATGTTGAAGAATGGGAAGCCCCAATCACTCAAACCCAAGTCCGTGCATTTCTCGGATTAGCGGGATATTACCACAAGATCGTAGAAGGATTCTCGAGCATCGCCAGACCCATGACCCAATTGCTGAAGAAGGACAAGAAGTTTGAAAGGACTTACAAATGTGAAGCCAGTTCCCAAGAGCTGAAGAAGAGATTGATATCAGCCCCAATATTGATCATGCTAGACATCAAGAAGCCGTTTGATGTATATTGTGATGCATCCAAGATTGGTCTCAGATGTGTATTGATGAAAGAAGGCAAAGTTATCGCATATTTGTCTCGACAACTGAAGTAGCATGAGCAGAGTTATCCGACCCATGATCTTGAATTAGCAGCCATAGTTTTGGCATTGAAGACATGGCGTCATTATCTTATGGGTAATTGCTGTGAGATTTACTCAGATCACAAGAGCTTAAAGTATATGTTCACTCAGAAGGAGCTGAATATGAGACAAAGGAGATGGATAGAGTTAATCAAGGATTATGACCTTGACATTCACTATCACCCCGGCAAAGCCAATGTGGTAGCGGATGCCCTTAGCAGATTGCCTTGTAGGCTAAGCACCATGATCAAGGAGAAGCAACCAAGTTTGTATAAGGAGTTGGAGCAGTTTAGAACTGAGCTTGTTAGCAAAGGATTCTTATGTAGCATTGGACTTCAACCCACGTTAATCAGCCAAATCAAGGAAGCCCAGAAGGGGAATGAAAGTATCGACGAAATCAAACATCGTATTGGTACAGGAAAGGTACTTGGATTCACTAAAGACGAAGAAGGAGTTATGTGGAACAAAGGACGTATTTGTGTGCCAGCAGATTCGGAGCTGAAGCAAGTTATCAGGAAGGAAGCTCATGATACTCTTTATTCTATCCACCCCGGACGAACAAATATGTATCAAGATTTGAAAGAGCAATTTTGGTGGCACAAGATGAAGAGAGAAATCGGAAGCTACATCCCCAAGTGTGACATATGTCAAAGAGTCAAAGTAGAGCATCAGCGACCCGCAGGACTGTTACAACCTTTGCAGATTCCGGAATGGAAATGGGATTCAGTCGGAATGGACTTTATCACTGGTTTACCTACTTCTAGTAGGGGAAATGACTCAATCTGGGTCATTGTTGATAGACTATCCAAGGTAGCTCACTTTATACCTATCAAGACAACTTACCAGAGTTCGAAGCTAGCAGAGCTGTATATTGCTACAATCATTAGTCTGCATGGAACCCCCAAGACCATAGTATCAGATCGAGGAACCCTGTTTACCTCGAGATTTTGGCAGAAAGTCCAGGAAGGATTGGGAACCAAGTTGAACTTTAGCACCGCTTATCACCCGCAAACTGATGGACAGACTGAGAGAGTCAACCAAATCCTAGAGCATATGTTGAGAGCTTGTGTGTTAGAGTATGGATCAAAATGGGAAGACTGCATGCCTTTCGCAGAATTCTCATATAACAACAGTTATCAAGCCAGTTTACAGATGGCACCATTTGAGTTCCTATACGGAAGGAAGTGTCGCACCCATTTGAATTGGTCTCAAGTAGGAGAGAGTTAGATCTTTGGACCCGACATTCTTCGAGAAGCCAAAGAAAAGGTGCACAAAGTCCGTGAGCACTTCAAGACCGCCCAATCCAGATAGAAGAGTTATGCTGACAAGAGAAGGAGAGACCTGACTTTCAATGTCAGGGATTTTGTGTATCTCAAGGTTTCGCCATTAAAGGGAACGGAACGCTTTAGTCTGATCTAGATATATCAGGCCCTTCAAGATTTTGAATCGCTGAGGAGAAGTATCGTATCAACTGGAACTGCCATAAGAGATGTCAGCCATCCACAATGTGTTCCATATCTCGTTACTTCGCAAATGCCTAGAAGTGCCGTAGAAGACTGAAGTTTTCAAGAACATCGATCATCGAGCCATTGAGATCAACAATGACCTAACATATCGTGAAGTGCCCATCCGTATCTTAGAGGAATCTTACAGAACCACTAACCAGAAGTATCAAGTTTCTCCAGATTCAATGGAGCAACCATACCGAAGAGGAAACCACTTGGGAACGAGAAGATTACATTAGGACAAAGTTCCCAGATCTCTTTAGTTCCTAGTTTTCTTTCGTAAATCTCGGGACGAGATTTTGTTTAAGGGGGGAAGGTTTGTAACATCCCAAAACTCTAATCCAAGTGATCAAGATCCAAATCATCAAATTTAGAGTTAACAAAAAAATTTCCATTTAAAAATATTAAAGCATTCATATGGTGTGCATTTAATTTAGGAGTTGATTTGAATTGCCATGATTAAGTGATCCATTGATTGTAAAATGATTCTTAGGTGAAATAAATATCATCTAGATCATTCCCAAACACATCCCAAAGAAAAACAAATCAAAATGAATAAAATAACCAAATGGTCATTTGTTCCATTTTAACTACCATGCCTACTTTGGCTATTCCTAGAACTCAGTCTTAACAGAAACAAATGTGGGTATTTGCACCCCTTGCTAGTACAAGTAGTGATGTACCAAGGCCCACCTTGTGATCTACCAAAAACTTGCAAACACTAATTTTAAATGACATTTGAAAATTGAATCTAATGTAGGTATCAAGATCACACTTATTCAAAAACCACTCAAATGACTTCCATTTTCAAAACCCAAGCATACCTAGAAGCTCAAGCATGTGATCAACCACTCCACCAAATTTCAGCCCAAAATTAAAATGTGTTTCTCTTGCGACCATTGTGTCGAACACCTTGCAGATGGAATCCATTTGGCCTAACTATTACTGTTTTGATCAATTCTTGTCGAGCCATTTGGTTTGCATTGATCACTCTTGTCTCCCCTGAGCACAACCAGACCAAAACCCACCCTAGTTCTAGCCCCTAGCGCTAGTGCAACGCCGCCCCGACGCCATGCTCGCCGGCCAACATTGCCAATGCAGCAGCAGACCGCCAGCCCCTCTCCGCCGCTCCAAGAAGCTAGGCGCCACCCTATCGCCGCCCACGGTCCACCCCACGGCCACTGCTTGCCACCCATTCTCTCTGTGCAGCCAGAGCGCGCCAGAGCGCCCTCACCGCCAGCACGCCACAGACCGCCCCTCGACCCAATACCGTGCACGCCACTCCGCCTCGACCCCAGCACCCCACCAGACACGGCCGTTCACCACCCCGCGACCCACAGTCGCTGTGCACCGCGTCGAGCACCGCCTCTGTCTCCTAGAGCGCGGGACGGTCCCGACCAAACGCCACCGCCCCTAGCCGTGCATTTAAGCCATAGAGCACTGCCAGGAGGCAAGCCACCGTCCCCTACCTCTAGCCACGACGATAGCTCGCTGTACAGCCCTCGCTGGAGTCGCCAGCCCATCCCGTTCGGTCGCTTCGTAGCCCTATAAAAGGAGGCCACCCCAGCACAAACTACTCACACCATTTCACTCTCCTCTCTCCACTGATCCTTCCACCCCATCCTCGGAGCAAGGCGGGCCACCGTTCACCGGAATTTAGCCAGAGCTTGCCGCAACAGAGGAGGAGAGGTGTCGACGATTTCGTCCACCCCAGGAGCCACCGTGACCATGCCTGAGTCTGCCGTCGACAACACGTTCGATCGCCCCCATCGCCATGCTAGCTAGAGCCCTGGTATGCCCCCATTGCACCCTCACCGAGCCGCTAGGGTTAGCTCTCGCCGGCGACCTGTTCGCCTGGGACGACGATCCTCAATTGTAGATCTTCTTTTTAATTGCACGGTCCATGTTGACCCGTACCGCTTCGCGTTTGATGTGCTGCTAACCTGCGGGACCCTCCTGTCAGTTGTCACCCGCGCTGCGGAGCGCCACTGGGCCGGCCCGTTAGTTTTCCCGCGCTAGCCCAGGATTTCAAATATAGGTTTTTCTTTTTTAGTTTGAATTCACTTCTGTCCCTTAGTTTAAAAATTTACTGAAAAGATCTATCCAAATTGAGTGATTCAAATTTACTGAACAAAATTGAGGGATTCACTTCATTTAGAGTTAGAAAGCCTCTGAAAAATTGAGTGATTTACTGAAGATTTACTAAAACAAATTGAGTGATTCAAATTTTGTTGGAAAGCCTCTGAAAAGATCTATCCAAGCCCGTTGGATTTAATTCATTTAGAGTTAGAGATCTCTCCTAGTAAAAATAACAAGACAGTAGAATTTGCACATTCAAACAATTTTCTAAAATCAACCATAATAGATTTTGAGTTGATTCCAACTGTCAAAAATTACATTTAACCATACCTATCTCAATATGTAATAATATTAAAGTTCACATGCGGTGACTTTGGACTAGTACCAAACTAATGCTATATAGGCATTTCTAGTCATTTTAAATCATTAAATAATAAACTTAAACTTATTTAAATGAGATCCAACCCTTAAATTATATTCCCATATGTTAGAATATGTGGTGATGACATGTGTCCACATGATCACATATTTTAATTGGTGAATATTAAATCTTAGATATTTTCAATGAGTAGAAATTACTTTTCTTAAATAAAAAGAATGAAGCTTGTGATGATAATAGATCATCAAGTGTGTGCCTTAGAGTGCTAAGTAGACTAGTTAAGTATTGTTTGGTGATTGTGTACTCTGTATGTATTTATAGACGATAGTACCGACCAATCTTTCGAGGAGGAGGAGTTCTACCAAGAAGAAGAGGAAGAAAACTTCAACCACTACACTAACCAAGGCAAGCCTAGCACTTCAAGTAAACTGAGCAAGCTATTGTTAGCAAGCTAGAATTAAGCTAGATAATCTAAGCAAGATGCATTAGGCATGCTTTGGTTATACTACTTTTACTAGTACATACTCCAAGTTTACTTTCAAGCTTTTACTTTCTTTACTTTACCAAAGTCCTTTACTTGTTTTGAAGGTAGCATAAAAAGTATAAAACTTGACCTATCTAGATAACTTTAGATGTCATTCTATGGCATGAGATTGATCTTAGCATCCCACCTTAGTGAACACTCTTAACTTAGTAGTTTAGAGCTAAACCCAAAACTTGATTCACTTTAGATGGGAACATTTGGTGAAAATGAATTATGAAAACCTTGGAATGATGAGTCATTCTATTGAGATGTTTTGTCATGTGTTGAGAAACACAAATGGTTTATGATGATGAAAATGTGGAGGCATGAGCCTTAACCCTTTTACAAAACTGATGGTTGGATTCGAATGCGATACCGTTCCAATTTTACCGTACAACCACAATACCTGAATTGGGTAAGGCTTAGCTTGAAGTTTATATGCATTAGTATTAGTTCCCTCGCGGGAGAGGTTTGAGCTGAGGCTACCTCTCAATGTTGTCCACCTATGCAGTGCCCAAGATGACAGATGTTCATGGTTGGGAGGCCATGCTCATAGGAGAGGTGCTTATACTAGGGTGTGTAAAGTAAAGGTTATGTTTGATTATCTGCATACTAAGTATGATGATTCAGGGTTATCCTTGACAGATGTATCGAATCTTGTGGTGAAAGTGTACCACCTCTGCAGAGTGTCAAACTATTCGAATAGCCGTGTCCGTGGTTATGGACAGTTGGAGTGGCCATACTATTTCGTTGTCAGATGTTTTCAAAATGACTTATGAAATGAATGATGAATCTTGACTTGACCACAACATGGTTGTGACTATGACACTAGCTTCCCAACTTAAGTGATTCTAGAACTTTATTTTATCTTTCTTTGTTTCTGAACTCAGCTTAGGTTTCAAGCTTAACTTCTTAGTTAGAACTTCGCTTTAGCTTTTCCCACTAGAACCATCTTACTTGTTAGTGGTAGTTTGCGAGTACTTAAATAGTACTCATGGCTTTTGTCCCTGGCTATTCCTATGGCCAGACTATGATGGAGACTAGCAAGATGACGGCCAGCAGGACGGCTATGATAACTAGGATTATCTGCCTTCGTCAGCGTTGCATGTGCCCCTGAAGATGGACCCCACCGCTACGCTTATTATTTATTCCGTTGCTTGTTGTATTAAGCATGGACCATGAGATCCTTATTTGTGTAAGACCTTATTTATGGTTTGTAATGGATGATGTACTGTGAGATCCAATTTATTATGTCTCGCAAAAATGGTAATCCTGGAATTGCGATGTATGACATAACAGGCATCTAGGATTAAAAATCCGGGTGTTGACAAGACGGCGATACTCTTTGGAGGGGCTCTTGTCATTTTCAGCGTCGGCTATCCGTCGACGTAGGGGTGATATTCTTTTGCTTTCTTCCCTTTGATTCAGTGGGTGCAGGCGGAGGCGCTGGAGATGGAGATGGACTCGGGCTGCGGTCCCTCTCAGGGTGGGGTGGGCTATTGTTTCCCGGTGGAGACGGTGGACTCGAAGGTGATGGTGGCCTCGGAGGTGATGGATTTCTTCTCGGAGGAGAAGATTGCCTTGGCGCCCAGCCTGGAAACACTATGCGCTGCTTTTTCCAAAGAATGATCCCACCCTCCACTTCTCCCAGTGTTTTCTCCCCTTCACCTGCAGGGATGTCAAGCTCCAGTGATCGCCATGTCCGTTCAATTTCATCCACACCGACACAAGAATATCCAACTGGAATTTGACTTCCATGGTAGGTTGCTTCCGGTGGACAAGGTAAACCAAATCCGAGCGCCACCTTCATAGAAATGTTCTTCACAGTCACATGTAGCTCACAAGCTGTCCTTGCCTCGACTTGATCCACAGGGTAGCGAACCATCATTGCACCGGGCGTATCTATCACCGGTGCATTATTAGCTGGTACCCGTGTGGAAGCCGCGTTGCTTCTCCGTTGAGATGGGCCCACCAGACTGTCGAATGCAGGATCTTGCTATCGGGCCAGTACTCTAAGTTCATTAATCTGTTCCCGCTACAGCTTGAACATGGCTTGAAAGTCCTCATTCCTTCTTTCAACCGCCTCCAACCATGCTGCCTCCAACCGGTTCATTTTTCCGGATCGGCTTCTATAAGTGTCAATGTCCTGGGGAAACCCATTCTTCCATGGAACAGATGGTCCAAATCCTCGTGTTCGTCCGAATTTTTCAGGATTCCCGAGGGCATGTGTCAGCTCATCGTTCTCTCTGTCAGGAATGAACTTTCCATCTTGTCTCTCTTTTATCACTTTAACAAGTGCATATTTGGGTTCAATAATGTCCTTCTTTGTAACAATAATCTCTCTGGTTTCAGTGTCATATGACCCCCCATGCCCAAGTAACCAATTTTTTGACCTCATGGGCCACTGATTTGTAACTAGAATGACCCTTTATCACGCATGGCTTTCTCAGATTTTTTCCCACTTAGGCATGGCCGTCTTGTAGCCACTTGTCCCCATAGTATGGTGATATTTCTTTTTGGCCGCATTTTCCTAATTCTTTGCCGACCTTGCCTTAGCTTCTTCTGAGGTCTTGTACGCCACAAATGTGGGCTAGTTATCCCACTACAACTTCAGTGGCCTAGTGAATGGCGGAGTCAGCTTCTTCTTGACATAGTTGTTGTATAATCTTTTCTTCTAGTCCTTGAATAGTTCGACCATCTTCTTAAGGGTTCACTTTCTGACTGTCAACCTCAATGCCTCATTGAGTTTAGGAGTGTCCAATTTAGGTAGAGAGAAGTGTTTCATGAGAGAATTCCAAAGATACTCTCTTGCTCTGTCATCGACAAAATATGCTCCAACTTGATCACTTTTCTTTCCTGGCTTTTTCCACTTCTGAGTGGTGATCGGGATGGTGTCCCTGACTATCACTCCGCATTGATGTACAAATGCACTTGCGGACTCTGTCAGCTCCAAAAGTTCGCCCAGCTCAGAAACGAGATCAATAGTGAAACGCACACCATCGTCCAACTTTTTGGTCGGGCCTCATATCCTTGCAGAAGATTGGCCCGATGCGGAGGTCTAAGAGAAGAAACAGTCGTTAGTATATATATGAATCAACTAATGCATCTACTAGCTCGTGATCAACAGAGGCTTTATATACCTCACCGGACTTTGCTATGATGTCTGCACCGTCGTTTCCACCGTCGTCTCCACCAAAGAATTCATCATAGTTGTTTATACCGTAGGCTTCATCCAAGTTTAGGTATTGGGAGCCATCATCATCTCCATCGATGTCTGCTCCATCGTGATGGTAACCTCCTGTACCCTCATCTATCATCTTGTACATGCACTCTTCATCGTCTCTATTGTCCATTTTGCTAATACAGAAGAAAGATAAAACAATTTTTCTAAATGCGATAAATAAAGGAAGATAAAGTAATTCAGCTTAATATACCATATTACACATTAAAGTACCAATTAAACAATGCGATGAAGAAAGATAAAAGTACCAATTAAACAATAATACATCTTGAATAATCTAGCTAGTACAACAATAATAAAAGATCCCTATTAAACATCTATCTCAACCAAGATGTCGATCCCCGCAGGAGGTCTCCTTCCAAAGAGTAGGAACCATCACCGGAGAATATCTCGGGTAAGGTGCCTGAAGAACCTGCCAGGTATCGGAGACCCTGACTTCCAAAAGGTACATGTAACGTCGGACGTCCTCGTCCTCCTTCCTGACACGATGTTGTACCACCTCGTCGGGGGCCAGCTCCCTCTACACCACGCCTGGACCACTCGGCCGCCACCACAGAAGATCTGGGTCGACGACGAAACCTGGATTCCTCACCAAAGTACGCCTCCCGGCTGGTAGCACCTCCTAGTGCCAGCCCGACAGAGCCCAGTGCCGTGGATGCCCGTCGACAGAGCCTAGTAGTTCTCTGTTGTTCCCGCCGAGGTAACGAGGATGAGGACGCGGCATAGTCCTAAACACTAAATTAATCCTATACACTTGAAGCATGACGATAGTAAATAGTATGAACTAAAATAAACTATATTAAACACTAACAAAAATCTCTAACTAAAAATCTCTAATAAACTAACTAACTAAAATACATCAACTAAATTATAATTAACTAAATTAAGCCTAAACTTTGAACTAACCCTAAATCCTAAAATAACCCTAAAATATTAACTAACTAATTAACCCTAAAATACTAACTAACTAATTAACCCTAAATCCTAAAATAACACTAAAACACTACTAACTACTAAAATACTACTAACTACTAAAATAACACTAAAATACTACTAATTAACCCTAGAATATTACTAACTAACTAATTAACCCTAAATCCTAAAATAACACTAAAATACTACTAACAAACTAAAATACTACTAACTACTAATTAAAATACTACTAACTAAAATACTACTAACTACTAAAATAACACTAAAATACTACTAACTAACCCTAAAATATTACTAACTAACTAATTTACACTAATTAACACAAAATTATATAAAAATAGATGAAGGTAGAGCTCACCTGTGGGGCGGGGAGATGCGGGCGGCGGTGCGGGCGGCGGCGGGTCGCGGGGAGGTGTGGGCGCGGGCGGCGCGGGGGCGTGGGCGGCGGACGGTGTTGGGCGGCGAGGTGGTGGACGGTGCACGGGCGTGAGCTGCGGAGGTGGCTAGGGCGCTGGGGAAGAAGGTGGTGCTCCGGTTCGGTGCACAAACCGGGGCGGAGGGGTGAGTATTTATATACCACCCCCCTTTAGCCCCGATTTGTATCACAAACCATACTAAAGGGCCCCGGTTTGTATCACAAACTGGGACTAAAGGGTAACCTTTAGTCCGGTTTGTGATACAAACCGGGGCTAAAGGTAACTTTTAGTCCCGGTTTGTGTTACAAACCGGGACTAAAGGGTATTCGGCGTGCCACGTTTCGCGCGTAGGGACGCATTAGTCCCGGTTTGTAACACAAACCGGGACTAAAGGTGACTTTGAAGGATATAATTTATTTGTATATTCTACTCTGTTAATTTTCCTCGGGTTTATTGTTTATTGTTTATGGTTTAGGGTTAGGGGTTTAGGGTTTAGGGTTGTTTAGAGATTTAGGGTTTAGGGTTTAGATATTTCCCACTATTTCCCACCGCTTTCCGCCAAGTTTTCCCACTATTTCCCTTTGAAAGGACCTTTTTGTCCCGGTTGTAGCCACTAACTGGGACTAAAGATATTTCCCGCTATTTCCCCCGCTTCCCGCCAAGCTTTCCTACTCTTTCCATCTATATATAGGCCGACCGCACCATGGCAATCCACACATCCACACCTTCCGTTCTCACAACAATGGACAGCACCTACCAGGCCATTCTGACCCTCTAGGAGGCTGAAGCGCTGCGCGCCTCCAACTACCCATGCCCGCCGAGCTACCGGCCGCCCGTTAGCTGGATTTTGAGAACTGGAGGGGTTCCTATTCCTCCTGTGCCTCAAGGTTTGGCCCGCCAGGCGGCCATCATGAACCACTTCTACCTCGATATCACGCCAGAGTAGCGGATGGATCCCATTGGGATCCCGACAACCTCGACACCTGGAATGCCTTCTTCGCAAACCGACGGGAAAGAGCGCTTGCCAGGTACAAGGGTGACGGCCCGCCCCCCGTGAACCACAACGAGGCCGGTCGCGCCTGTGGTGGGCGAACCGGACTATCACCGACGTGATGCGCTACATCGCCATGGGAGACCATCCTCGCCTGAGGTACCCGCACTTTCACCAGCCGCATAGCCACAAGAATGGTGGTGGTGGTGAAGGCTGAGGGCGTACCGGGGTCGTCATCCGGGAGCCCCCTCCCCCGCGCGTCGTGAATATGAGGCTGGAGTGGCAGGTGCCCCCTCTCCCGTTCCCCCGTGCACAAGACGGGGAAGGGCTGAGGATCCAGTCGCGTGCTACGAGCAACGATGATGACAATGACGATGACTATTCCAAAGACGACCCTGAAGCTGTGTACTACATGGCTAGATATGATTATGACTATTTTTACATTTTAATATTAATAAATGTCTTTGTTGTTGGCCACAACAAGTTGCAATACTACCTATTGAGATCGAGACAGTTCATATCCATATATATATAAGCAGATCATTAAAAATAAAGGTTTAATAATATTGTACATCACCAACATCCACACATCTCTATTGTTAGGGTTTTCTTCTAATCCTTAACCATGGAGCATCTTCCTTACTTAACGGGATGCTTGGGTCATCCTTCACAGCGAAGGGCGGAATTTCATGAAACTTATAATAATCTTCTCACATGTATGTCTTATCCTCCACCCCCACGATGTTTCTTTTTCCTGAAAGAACTATGTGGCGCTTTGGCTCATCGTATGATGTATTCTTTTGCTTATATTTCCTTTTTCTAGGTTTGGTAGACATGTCCTTCACATAAAAAACCTGAGCCACATCATTGGCTAGGACAAATGGTTCATCTTTATACGCAAGGTTGTTGAGATCCACTGTTGTCATTCCATATTTCTTGTCTACCTCAACCCTGCCTCCTGTCAGCTTGACCCATTTGCACCGAAACTAAGGGACCTTAAAATAAGGTCCATAGTCAAGTTCCCATATCTCCTCTATGTAACTATAATATGTATCCTTTTGCCTATTCTCGTCTGTTGCATCAAATCAGACCCCACTGTTTTGGTTGGTGCTCTTTTTATCTTGGGCGATCGTGTAGATGTATTCCCATTTATCTCGTAACCTTGGAAAGTCAATATAGTCGAAGATGGTGACCTGGCCAACAAATCCAACTACTCTCCAACATTGATGTCATTCATGAGATGTGTCTGCAACCAACCGCCGAAAGTCCTCACGTGTTCATCCCTTATCCAGGAGCCAGGCTTCCCCGGGTTGTTGGTGTTGGAGATATGCCCAAGAGGCAATAATAAAAGTGGTTATTATTATATCTTTGTGTTTATGATGAATGTTTACATCCCATGCTATAATTGCATTATAAGGAAACACTGATACATGTGTGTCTTGTAAACATAAAAGAGTCCCTAGTAAGCCTCTTGTGGAACTAGCTTGTTGATTAAATGATGATTATGGTTTCCTGATCATGGACATTGGATGTCATTAATAACAAGGTTATATCGTTAGGATAATGATGTGATGGACACACACCCATAGTAATCATAGCATAAGATCAAGTCATTAAGTTCGTATTGCTATAAGCTTTCAAATGCATAGTAATCTAATCCTTCGACCATGAGGTTATGTTAATCACCATCACTGGATGGGTGCTTTGATGACATCAAACACCGCTTCATAACTGGGTGGTTATAAAGGTGTCATTGGGTATTCTGAAAGTATGTGTTGAAGCGCATGGACCAAGATTGGGATTTGTCCATCCATATGACGGATAGATATGCTCTGGGCCCTCTCGGTGGAATGTCATCTAGTTAGCTTGCCAGCATGTGACTAGGTCACAAGGGATGACATAACATGGAACGAGTAAAGAGTACTTATCAGTAACGAGGTAGAACTAGGTATGGAGATACCAACGATCAAACCTCGGATAAGTAGAATATCGCGTGACAAACGGAATTGGTTTTGTATGTTAATGGTTCTATCGATCACAAAGTCATCGTTGAGTATGTGGGAGCCATTATGGATCTCTAGATCCCGCTGATGGTTATTGATCGGAGAGGTGTCTTCATCATGTCTGCATATTCACGAACCGTAGGGTGACACACTTAAGGTTCGTAGTTGTTTTAAGTAGATATGGAATATGCGTTGGAGACCGAATGTTGTTCGGAGTCTCGGATTGGATCCGGGACATCACGAGGAGATCCGGAATTGTCCGGAGAATGAGATTCATATATTGGGGATCATTTTCTAAGTTAGGAAATGTTCCGGAGTATTTGTATGGGGATTCTAGAAGCTTTCGGAATGTTCCGGAAGGTTCTAGTAGATTTCTTGGAGTTTGCTTGAAAACCAAGAAAGGATCAAGGAGTCTTTGTGGGGCAAGATACGGATTCGTGGGGGAGGAGGATTCCTCCCCCCTCCCAATCCGCCGGCCAAGGAGGGAGGGGAGTCCTACTAGGACTCCCCCTCCCATGGCGTCTCCCTCCTTTAAATAGAGGGGAAGGGGCGCCACCCCCTAGCACTCTCCCATAACAAACCCTAGCCGTCGCCTCTCTCCTCCTCCTTCGCTCTGCTCCGGCTTAGGCGAAGCCCTACAGAATTCTCCACTCCACCACCACCACCACACCGTCATGCTGCTGGGATTCCATGGAGAAGATCTACTACCTCCGCTGCTCGCTGGAACGGGGAGAGGAAGGTCTGCTCCGACTCCGCACGTGTGACCGACTGCGGAAGCGCTGCCGGAACGCGGCACCGAAAGGATCGTCCACACGATCTTGAGATCGGCAAGTGATCGACTACATCAACCCCGAGATCTAATCTCGTAACGCTTTTGGTTCTACGAGGGTTAGTACAGATCTATCTCGTTGCACATGTCTAATAGATTAGATCTTGGCTTTTATCTAGATTAGATCTGGGTTTTGTTCATTCTTGCGGTAGAAATTTTTTGTTTTCCATGCTACGAACCCATCAGTGGTATCAGAGCCGTATCTATGCGTAGATCTATTGCACGAGTAGAACACAATGGTTTTGTGGGCGTTGGTGCTCGTGCCGTCTTTTGCTTTGTGTACTTTGCATCTTGCGGTATGGTGGGATGAAGCGGCTCGGGCTAACCTTACATGTCATCGCACATGAGACTTGCTCCACGCTTGACGTGTAACTTGCTTTGCACAAGTGGCTTTGCGGGTGTCTGTCTCTCCCATCATAGTATAGATCCAATCTACACTTTGCACTTGATAGCACTTGTATCAACGTTGTGGTTCAGTTTCGTAGGTAAGATCCGTTCTTATTCGAAAGCCCCAAACCACGTAAAACATGCAAAGAAAATTAGAGGCGTCTAACTTGTTTTTGCAGGGGTTTTGTCATGTGATATGGCCATCATGTGATTGTGATTATATTTGATGTATGCAATGATCCTTGTTGTAGTATGGCAACCGGTAGGAGCCTAATGGTTGTCTTTAATTCTGTTAAGACCTGCGTGTCTATTCATCTTATAATAGCTTTATTCCAAGTAGTTGTAATAGTTGCTGGTGATGATGGACAACCATGAAGCGGCACCACTGACCTTGACGCAATGCTGGTGATGATGGAGATCATGTCCGTGCTTTGGTGATGAAGATCAAAGGCATAAGAAGAAAGGGCCATATCATATCACACTAATTATGAATTACCTGTGATGTTAATCCTTTATGCATCTTGTATTGCTTAGATCGCGACGGTAGCATTATAAGATGATCCCTCTCACTAAATATCAAGTAATAAAAGTGTTCGTCCTTGGATGGCACCATTGCTAAGACTCGTCGTCTCGAAGCATCTCGTGATGATCGGATGTGATAGATTCTACGTGTGCATACAACGGGTGCAAGCCAGATTTGCACATGCGGAAACTAAGGTTAATCTTGACGAGCCTAGCATGTACAGACATGGTCTCGGAACACGGAATACCGAAAGGTAGAGCACGAGTCATATAAGTGATATGATGAACATGAAGATTGTTCGCCGATGAAACTACATCTTCTCTCGTGAAGATCGGACTTGGTGTAGTGGACTTGGTTCGTGTAATCACTAAGACAATTTGAGGGATGTTGTTTTGAGTGGGAGTTCACCTAGTTAATTTAAGAATTAAAATTGAACTCAATTTATCATAAACTTAGTCTCAACTACTTGCAAATTTGTTGTAGATTATGGCGAATCTCTCCATCAATTTCAATGCGTTCCTAGAGAAAGAAAATCTTAAGAACAATGGAAGAAAAAGTTTTGTATGTAGGTACCGCCGTTGTCTGGAAAACCAGAGCCAACCCCAATTGATAGCTTCTTCTGACCCCTCCCCCCACCCTTTCTCCGGCCCTTGTAGCCACGTGATTTCGTCATTGCTGCCGCCTGTTACGGTCGGGGAATGTTGAAATCGACACGGATCAAGCCTCTCGGCCATGAGTCCCACCAATAAGTACACTTTGTCTCAATGTCGTCCTCCTCTTCGAGCGTTGCACTGCCAAGCTCTGCTCCACCCAATGTGGCCGGTCAGACGGTCCTCAAATGCGATCTACCGCATTAGCAGCCGCTCTGCCCTGTGTCAGCCAAGCTTCTTCTGATTTCTCCCTGCTCCCTCTCCGGCTGCATACTCGCACGACTTTGTCGTTGCCATCACATGTAAAGGCCGGTGACGAGGGTTGAACTCATCAATGCACATTGTTATGGACTTGGGTTTTGGAGAAGGAGGGAGCACTGGAGGAATCAATCGGCTAGCAAACAAGCACATAGGGACGCACGGTTTACCTAGGTTCAGGCCTCATAGAGGTCCCTACTCATGCTTGTCTTCTCTTGGAATTATCGAGGGAGTCGAAAGTTACAAGGGGTGCGCAGATGCAATCTGGCGAGGTTGTGGAAACTAGGGTTGTGATCGTGCTCCTCGCCGCCCCCTCCTAGCCTTTATATAGATAGGCTAGGTCTCAGGTAGCAAGTCGAGTCGGTTACAAGTTAGGGTTCGCCCGTATAAACTTTCTATCTTAGGATTTGCCTTGTGCCACAAGCAGTCAGAGTCTCCGTAGGTCACCCGAATCATGGATTGGGCCCTGCTAACACCGGGGGCTTCTATCAGATCAGGCCATATATACCAAACTCGAGTACCCGTAAGGTATGCCCACATTAGTATCCCCCGAGTGTCCAATGGAATCGTAGATCCGAGTGGAGACTTTATGAAGTCTTTCGAGTGCGTATCTGAGCGTATTTTCAAGTGCTCTGTTTTGTATCTTATGGATTATAGATATACGTGCCTGATTTATCCGATGGATCGAGATCAGTTAACTGCCTTAGGGCAAAACAACGCAATCTACTCAAACTCGATTCCCCGAACTCGAATTCGGAAAAGTGCTGGTGTAATTCGACTCGGGTCACGGAGGTCTAACAGGAGTCGAATCCCAGTGTGTAAGTGGGGGCACTCGACGCGTCCGTCAAGGCTTATTCATCGTACCTGCAGGTATGGATTTATTTCTGGTAGAGCACAACAGATGCGTTGTCAGGCCTTATTTAGATCTTATCTTCACGTTGTAAACGCGACATCCGAATTTTATCACCGCGGAGATGATTCGGGTGACCCAGGAGACACAATCTCTTTGTAGGGAAAATATAAGGAGGAATCACCATAGTATTGGAGTGTGGATGTTGCCAACACAGGGTAATGTATAAGAAAATATCATAAAGTGCGCGGCAACGCTCCCTGTGGGAGTAGCCTCCGAGTGCCTATTCGAGTCGTAGAATCGAGTGGAGACTATAAGGATTTTGCGACTGCTGTCGTCTTTTTGCTTGTTTCAGTCGAATATGCTTTCAGCACTCCCTATGGGAGTAACGCGAAGTCCACAATCGAATCATAGATTCGATTGAAGGGTTTTCATGATGCTTGGATATCTTCATAAAATTGTTCGGGTGCGCGGCCAGCACTCCTGTTAGGAGTAGCCCCCGAGTGCTTGGTTGAGTCGAAGATTCGAGTAAGGACTAAAGTAGTTAAAATGTGCTCCTGCTGGAGTTGATGACGTTAGTGCTAACGATTAGATGGCCTCAGTTGCCCGCGTGAGCGGCTTTGACTGAACGAGACGAGTACTGAGTCCCACTTTCTGACTTGGAATTGACTAGGCATGCGTAATCTTCTGTTTTAACCGTGTCTCCTCGATTCTCGCGCGTAATGGGCGGAGTGGCACGACGGTTCGTGGGTTACCCTTGCCATGCGTCAACGTCGATGTGTGCCACATATTAGGTTGATTTTTTCCTGACCGTTGGATTACATCTGCTGTGAGGTTAAGTAGGGGTTCACTGTGCGGTAATTTCCCCACATCCTCTTCTCGCTCGCACACCTCCGCCATTGATGCAATTGCTGTTCCTTTGCACACATCTCCTCCGTGGCACTGGACCAACTCCGTACCTTCCCCAGCTACTTCCTGCGCTCACATCGCCAGCACAAGATGGGCAAGAAGGGAGGTTCCACCGCTAGATCTGCAGCTATTGCCGTCGCATCCAAGAAGAAGGGCGCCGTCACTGCTGGTACCAGCGCCGCCAGAGCTGGGAAGAAGAAGGGCGCGGGCACCCGCGTCACAAATGGGTCATGTCGCCCATCTGTCATCAAGTCTTTGGAGTTGTTCACCCAGCGCCAGGACGGGGTGCTCTCTGCCGCGGAGGACGACTGATGGCCCAAAATATATCGAGCTCGTTGGGGAACCCCAAGAGGAAGGTATGATGAGCACAACAGCAAGTTTTCCCTCAGTAAGAAACCAAGTTTATCAATCCAGTAGGGGCAAGAAAACACCCCAAAGGTGTAGCTAGCTGAACGTTGGTAGGGCGCACTACCGGTGCCAGCAGCAAAGTGGAGACCTACACAACACAACCACAGAACTCTGTCCCCAACTTGCGATGAGGTTGTCAATCTCACCGGTTTTGCTGAAAACAAAGGATTAAACATATCAAATGGAAGGAATTAATAGTTTGTAGAAAGTAAACACAAAGCAGTAAACAATTTGTAGATTGTATGTAAAAGAAAGGACCGGGGTCCATAATTCACTAGAGGTGGCTCTCCTTAGGATAGATAATATGCTGGGTGAACAAATTATAGCGGGGCAATTGACAAACATCGAGAAAGCATACAAGCATATACTAATCATCTTGTCTGCTTTGAGACTTGACTGGGCATTACAACATTATACATATACCGTTATCCAACTGCATCTATGACTAATAATCCACCTTCAGGTTATCATCCGAACCCCCTCCAGTATTAAGTTGCAAGCAACAGATTATTGCTTTATGAATTGCGTGTAAAGTAAACAATACGATTGTTCTATGAACAAAGGATTGTTGTTTTCTCCCTAGTAGCAACAACACATCTAGTGCCTTAGAGATTTCTGTCACTTCCCCAGATTACTAGAGGCATGAACCCACTATCGAGCATAAATACTAACTCTTGGAGTTGCTAGCATCTACTTGGCCAAGATAGCTACTAACAACAGAAAGTATGCAAGACCACAAATAACAAAGGCATGATAGAATCAATAATCAATCTGAAATACATCTCAATATCCATCGGATCTCCGCAAACACAACATGTATGGATTACAAATAGATGATCTTGATCATGAACGGAGCTCACAAGATCTAGAAATGATAGCACAAAGGAGGAGAACCAGCCATCTAGCTACTAAATGGACCCGTAGTCCAGAGATGAACTACTCACACATCACACCGGAGGCTTGCATGATGATCAAGAAGGCCTCCAGGGTGAATTTCCCTCTCTGGCAGGGTTCCGGGAAGAGCTTCAGATCCCTCCCGATCTAGGGATGGAGATGACGGAGGCTACAGACTCTTTCGTGGAATTTTGATCAGGTACTTAGGGTTTTGGTATCGGAGGCAATATATAGGCGGAAGGAGAGGCCGAGGGGGTGCTGGGGTCGGCCAGACCACCCCCTGGTGTGGGCCAGGCCTGGCCATGTGGCCAGGTGGTGTGGCCGGGCCCCAACCCTTGTCCGTCTTGTATTCTGGCTCCAGATGACTTCCGATAAAATAGCAACTTTGGCTTTTGTCCCGTCCAATTCCGAGAATATTCATTTTCTGACTTCCTAAAACCAAAAACAGCAGAAAACAGGTAGCTGGCACTGTGGCTCTTGTTAATAGGTTAGTCCAAGAAATCATATGAAAAGTACTCCAAAGTGTGGACAAAACATAAGTAAGTAGATAAAACCAAGCATGGAACATAAAAAATTATAGATACATTTGCAATGTATCAACATCCCCAAGCTTAACTCCAGCTCGTCCTCGAGTAGGTAAGTGATAAAAAGAAAGAATAATTTTTGAGGTGACATGCACCATCATAAGCTTGATCAAAGTATTTGTAAAACATTCAAAGCTTGGATCATAGTACTTCAATCATAACATGAAAGACAAAGTTCTAGCAATAAGACAAAGAAACTATGATGCAACATGAAATGGCACAAACAAAAGATTCATGAATAACAATGCTTTGCAAGACGTTTGTTTGTTTCACATAAAGAAAACATAGCATAATAGTATTCAGCTTGTCCCTCATAGAGTAGCAAATATAAATGCATAGGACACCTTCAAAGTTCATAAGAGTGACTAGATACAAATAGTTTAAAACAAGCAATATCAAAGTATGCATCAATCAACAAGTCTTGGGACAATGCACATAGAACTAAGAATGGCCACTATGCTCTCAAAGTAAGTGCATAAAGGTAGAAGGTGGAGACTCAATATATAAGTGGAAGAAAGGCCTTCATAGAAGGAAGTAGGGATTCAAGTCTCATAAAGAGCTTCCAAAAATTATGGTACTTAATAGCTTTCAGCTCTCATTTCCCCTATCATAAGCATCTTGAAGTGATTAAGGTTAAAGTGAACAAACTATGGTGTATATGCTTGACGAAGTATAAGTTGGAAATCTCATGTCCCTTGAATACGAGGGCCGCTCCTCATGCTACTCAAGTTTAGTCACCGGTAAGTTCTTGTCATTGTAAGTACATGTGTATCATAGAGAACCGCCAACGAGGTACCCCTTGACCGATGATACGGAAGAATCCCCATATCAAAATGATAAGGCAAGTAGACAACGAGCATCTCAGCAATCTTCTTATTTACCATGGGAATATGGTGCTTTTTTCTCTCTTTCCTCTTTTCATCATCTCTTTTTTTTCTTTTTCTCTTTTTTCTCAATATCGGACTCTTTTTTTTATAAGAAGAATGCTTCATAGACAGCTCATTATGGTTACACTGCAGGTTTCCACCATGTCAGCATGGATTAGACTAGCGGCCCAGGCGTTTCTCTAACACATATACATAACTCCATGGACTTACAAGCTCCCCTTTCATTTCACACCGACGACATCCATAAACAAAAGAGCATGATATCAACTAGGTACAAAGTACCCGTGCAATGTTGAAAGCGTTCCCCTTGACAACATGGTTCTGCTAATCCCCAACAAATAAGTGCAGGCACATACAACATAGACGACACAATGGTTCAAGTTTATTAAGGGCAAGAAAAGTAAAGTGTGCCATCAAGTTCATGAGAGCTTTAATCACTAGTTTTCTCATAACAAACTAAGAGAGCAATAATGGCCATAATCATGCAGAGCGACAAAACATCATTGATCAAAGCATAAAGTGATACTACAAGTTGAAAACTAAAGGATCATAAAGGCTTATGGTGACTTGAGATATTCAAAACATGGTGTGAGCATGCGCCAAGTCAACCCAAATAAAGCATCAAAGGAGAATACCACAATACTATGCTTTAATATGCCAAAACAACGCATGATTCATCCAAGGCACATTAAGCAATCTAAATTGTTTATAACAAGTCATGCTACATCAAAGAATACTAAGCATAAAGCCAAAAAAATATCAAGCATGGAATGATAGAGCATAGGCCACAGTCAAAAACAAGCTCTCTTTACCACTTAAGCATGAACTTTCCTACTCTTTTCCAAACCAAACCAAACTATTTGAAAACCAATGTATGAAAGAGGGGGTCCAACCAATTTATTCAGAAAACTAAGCAAATAAAGCAAACAAAAAACCAAGACAAAAACGAAAAATAAGACGCTCCAAGAACAACACAACTGTGCATGAAATAAAAATGAAGCGTTTGGAAGAAACCTGGGATTTTTATAGATGAAGAGGGTGATGCCTTGGGCATCGCCAAGCTTTGACGCTTGTACTTCTTGGATATTTATTGGGGTGACATGCGTGGCATCCCCAAGCTTGAGCTTTAGTCTATCCTTCATCTCATTACTCATTCCTTCCATACACCTGAAATTTTTCCTTCATACAAAACCTAACACAATCTTTATTAGCAACATTAGTGCACTCAAGATAATAGGTCTTTAAGGTTCAGTTATAACACCAATAAACTTCCATTAAAACACTAGCTACTGTATCACTTCCCTCAAAAAGCTCAATTCCCCAAAAGAACTCAAAAAGGAACCAATAAGAAGCAAATGCAGAAAATAGCAGAAATCTGTCAAAAAAGACCAGCAGGTAAAGAAGAATTTTTTCGGAGATGTTCTGTTACTCAAATAAAAAAGTGTTGAACTAATGAAAGTTAGATAACAACCTGGGGCAGAAGCACAAAAATTTACGCCTCAAAAGGAGGTTCAGAGATTTTCCACGAATTTTTACGATGAAGCACAGAAATCTGTTTCGGGACAGCAACTTTCCCAATCATTACCTCTCTCTCATTAGAGGTTACTCTTGGCACAAAAAGCAAATAAAAAGGATAAGGAGCGTCTATTACTGAAGTAATAGCTTCCAAGACTCAACTAAAACTTTTGGCTTATCTCCCAATAAGTACTTTTCTTTAACACCTTTAAGTTAGGCATAAGAAGCAAAAAGAAGAATCAAGTGTTCTCAAATGAAGAAGCATTAAGATCAATACCAGCAATATCTTCAACAAGGCAAGGTATATCATCCAAATAAGTTCTAGAGGATCCTCTATCAATGCTCTTAGGTTAACTATTTTCATCAAAAGGGTTTTCAGGAACAATCCAATCGAGATTCTTTTCTATGGCTTCATGTATTGCTACCAGTTTAAAGGGTATTGGTATCTTAGTTTCCTCCCCGTTAGGTTCAGTTTTGTTCATCTTTTCTCGTGTACCAACAACATCTACACATGAGTCTAGCATATTGAAATGTTCAAAGACTTTTCTAGCTTCCTTGGCAACATCATAGAATTCCTTAAGCAAAGTTTCAAGAATAAAATCTCTCTTCTCAGGGTCATCAATTTCTTTAAGTTTAAGAAACATTACATGCATTAAGGGGTTAAGGTTAACAAACCTAGCTTGCAACATGTGAACTAAAGAAGCTGCAGCAATCTCATAGTTTGGAGCAAGTTCTGCAAGGGATCTATCCTCAATAACCTCATGTTTACTAACATGATTAAAGAATTCTTCAATATTATCTTTTCCAATTACAGAACCACTACCTATTGAAAGGTCTTTCAAGGTGAATTTAGGGATCAACATGGTGAGCTAAGGAAGAGGTAACAACTAAAGGAGATTTAATTTTTTTGTGTTTTTAAATAAGAAAGCAAACTCGTAAAACTATTTTTTTTGTGTTTTTAAATAAGAAAGCAAACTCGTAAGTCTAATTTTTGTGTGTTTTTGATAAAGAAACAAGCAAACAAAGCAGCAGAAACTAATCAAAACAAAAATAACAAAGTAAAGAGATTGGTTATGAGGGACTCCCCTTGTGAAGATGTCCTTGACTCCCCGGCAACGGCGCCAGAAAAATAGCTTGATGGCCCAAAATATATCGAGCTCATTGGGGAACCCCAAGAGGAAGGTATGATGAGCACAGCAGCAAGTTTTCTCTCAGTAAGAAACCAAGGTTATCAATCCAGTAGGAGCAAGGAAACACCCCAAACGTGTAGCTAGTTGTACGTTCGCAGGGTGCACTACCTGTGCCAGCAGCAACGTGGAGACCTGCACAACACAACCACAGAACTCTATCCCCAACTTGCGATGAGGTTGTCAATCTCACCGTTTTACTGAAAACAAAGGATTAAACATATCGAATGGAAGGAAGTAATAGTTTGCAAAAAGTAAACACAAAGTAGTAAACAGTTTGTAGATTGTATGTAAAAGAAAGGATCGGGGTCCATAGTTCACTAGAGGTGGCTCTCCTTAAGATAGATAACATGCTGGGTGAACAAATTACAGCGAGGCAATTGACAAACATCGAGAAAGCACACAAGCATATACTAATCATCTTGACTCCTTTGATACTTGATTGGCCATTACAACATTATGAATATACCGTCATCCAAATGCATCTATGACTAATAATCCACCTTCAGGTTATCATCCGAACCCCCTCTAGTATTAAGTTGCAAGCAATAGATTATTGCTTTACGAATTGCGTGTAAAGTAAACAATATGATTGTTCTATGAACAAAGGATTGTTGTTTTCTTCCTAGTAGCAACAGCACATCTAGTACCTTAGAGATTTCTATCACTTCCCCAGATTACTAGAGGCATGCACCCACTATCGAGCATAAATACTAACTCTTGGAGTTGCTAGCATCTACTTGGCCAAGATAGCTACTAACAACGGAAAGCATGCAAGATCACAAATAAAAAAGACATGATAGAATCAATAATCAATCTGAAATAGCATCTCAATATCCATCGGATCCCCGCAAACACAACATGTATGGATTACAAATAGATGATCTTGATCATGAACGGAGCTCACAAGATCTAGACATGATAGCACAAAGGAGGAGAACCAGCCATCTAGCTACTACATGGACCCATAGTCCAGAGATGAATTACTCACGCATCACACCGGAGGCTTGCATGATGATGAAGAAGGCCTCCAGGGTGAATTCCCCTCTCCGGCAGGGTGCTAGGAAGAGCTTCAGATCCCTCCCAATCTAGGGATGGAGATGACAGCGGCTACAGACTCTTTCGTGGAATTTTGATCGGGTACTTAGGGTTTTGGTATCGGAGGCAATATATAGGCGGAAGGAGAGGACGAGGGGGTGCTGGGGTCAGCCAGACCATCCCTGGCGCGGGCCAGGCCTGGCCGCACGGCTAGGTGGTGTGGCTGGGCCCCAGCCCTTCTCCGTCTCGTATTCTGGCTCCAGATGACTTCCAGTAAAATATCAACTTTGGCTTTTGTCCCGTCAAATTCCTAGAATATTCATTTTTCTGACTTTCCTGGAACCAAAAACAGCAGAAAACAGGCAGCTGGCACTGTGGCTCTTGTTAATAGGTTAGTCCAAGAAATCATATGAAAAGTACTCCAAAGTGTGGACAAAACATAAGAAAGTAGATAAAACCAAGCATGGAACATCAAAAATTATAAATAAATTTGCAATGTATCAACGACTTACGCGTTCTTGGCGGCGAGGTAATCCCCAGTCCTCCAGCGGGTTTTCAAGTGATGTTCCTTGCGTTCATCATTCATGATCTTTCTCTCCTCCTGCATCCGTTTGTTAGGCGTCTCCTTTGCTTCTATGGGCTCTAACTTCACTAGCTGACCCCAAATTCTATCCTCCACATCGCCTGCTTCATCACTCAGAATGGAGACACACTTTGGCTTCTTCAAGAAGCTCTTCAATCTCAAACGTCAATCGGCGTCGGGTTTAGTAGTCTACGACATAGGAGGCTGCGGGATCCATGTCGATTCCAACATCACCTACTTCACCATCAAGCTCACTGCATCCGTCCAAGGAGGGAGGGAGAAGTGGTTCTACATCCGCGATCAAAAAGATGATGGAGAGCATTTCGGACTCGCACCCTTCGATCCAGTGGTGCGATGTAAGCGGAGGAGGTCGTGGAAGAACATTGTGATGCCTGCCGAAGTCGAAGAGACAGAGGCCCTCTATCAGCGTGTCTGCGACTTGGAAAAGCGCATAGGCAAGGAAGTAGGTGGCGCGGAGCTCATTCACACTTGGATGCGCCGCCGTGTGCAGCCTCTTCAGGCCAGGGTACACCCTATGTTCAGCTGGACTGGTGCTGGTGATGTCACCCGTATCTCTACAGAGAGCATATCTTCCGGCGAGGTAGATAGGATATTTCGACTGCTGACTAAGTACACCACCAAGGAGGATCTCCTAGGTGAATTAGTCATGCCTCCATTTTGCGCCAGCAATCCTCCGCCCGAGGTGGATTTCTCTTCAAAGTTTCTTGATTTTTCAATTTCTTGTGAGGAGTTTGTGCTTTTGTATACTGATACTTTTCCTGTTGTTAGGACTGGGCCGTGGCCGCCAACTTGCCTCCTCGGCCTGAAGAAATTATTCCTCGCGAGGTGGATGAAGAGGATGAGCCCAGCTCCACCGTCCCTATTTAGGAAGGGAAGGAAGCCCCCGAGTCCAGTGATCACGGGACTCGCAAGCGCTCCTATAGCGAGGATTCAGATGCTTCCTCACCGGCGACGCTGAAGGGTTCCCCTACCGCTGCAGAGGAGCCAATCCCTGCCATACCCGTACACACCATGGATCCTCCTTCTCGAAAGAAGCTGAGGTTGCCGAAGGAGTCGTCGGGAGATTCCTTCGACCTCGACAAATTTGACGGGTAAGTTCTTATATTTGCGAGTTCGTCCTGTTTTGTTCGAAGTTTCTCTTTTGAAGTGGTACTGGGCATGTTTGCAGTCAAACGGCGTCATCGTCCTCCGACGACTACCAATTTGTTAACAAATCCGGAGTCCCAGACTCCAAGAACAAGGAGGTGGCGGTACGGTCTCCTTCTGCTCCGTTGGCTGCCCACTCCGGCGCCAACTCTTCGAGTTCCCCCCACACTGGGGGCACCATATGGTTGCACGGACGCCCATTCGATAGGAACCTTCGGAGTCCCTGGAGGAGCATGTAAGTGTTTTTCTGCTGGCAGTCGAATTTTGATTGATGTTTACACTTTTGTTCATTTTTGCTGAAGCTTCTTTTTCTTTTAGTGTAGACTATTTTGAAGAATTCTCCTTGCCTCGCTGAATAGATTATGTCCTTGGGTCGACAGCATGCTATGCCGGACAACCGCCATCGCGCAGTCGAAGGTTTGTATTGAAACTTGTATCTTCGCTCTGCTTGTGTAGAGGTTTGCAAACTTATGTGTTCTCGTGCTCTGTCCTTTGTAGGTGACCATAATGAACTTCTCTATCGCGTCACTTCCCTTGAGAAGGGACTTGTGCTGACTCGTGGTTGATATCGAGCTCGTTGGGGAACCCCAAGAGGAAGGTATGATGAGCACAGCAGTAAGTTTCCCTCGGTTATGAAACCAAGGTTATCGAACCAGTAGGAGCAAGGAAACACCTCCAAGGTGTTGTTTCCAACTTGGAATCATGCACAACACAACCACAAAACTTTGCCCCAACGTATAGTGAGGTTGTCAATCTCACCGGTTTTGCTGAAAACAAAGGATTAAATGTATTGTGTGGAAGAAAGTAATAGCTTGCAGAAAGTAAACAGAAAACAGTAAACAGTTGTAGATTGATAGTAAAAGAATGGACCAGGGTCCATAGTTCACTAGTAGTGGTTCTCCTTAAGATAGATGACATGTTGGGTGAAAAAATTACAGCGGGGCAATTGACAAACATCGAGAAAGCATACATGCATATACTAATCATCTTGACTCCTATGAGATTTGATTGGGAATTACAACATTATACATAGACCGTAATCCAACTACATCTATGATTAATAATCCACCTTCAGTTTATCATCCGACCCCCCTCCAGTATTAAGTTGCAAGCAACAGATAATTGCATTACGCATTGCATGTAAAGTAAACAAGACAATTTTTCTATGAACAAAGGATTGTTGTTTTCTCCCTAGTAGCAACATCACATCTAGTACCTTAGAGATTTCTATCACTTCCCCAGATTACTAGAGGCATGAACCCACTATCGAGCATAAATACTCCCTTTTGGAGTTGCTAGTATCTACTTGGTCAATATATCTACTTTTTGGGTCTGCAGCATAGAAAACAAAAAAATTCCTACGATGAGAACTATACGCCAAGATCTATCTACTAGGTACAGAGCAACGGGTGGACATACATCCATCGAGAACTTACCCTCGAAGACAACGAGTTTTGTTAACGAGTAGGAACTCGTGGTTGATGTAGTCGTACACTTGCCAATCTCAAGATCGTGTGGAAGTCCGAGCAAGTCCGGCTCCAGCACGTCCTTCAGATCCAGCTCCAGCATGTCCAGCACCGCAAAGCAGCGGTGCATCCGTGATCGCACACACGTCTGGTACCCCGACAACCTCCGTCCCTCGCTCCAGCAAAGCAGCGGAAGCAGCAACTCCTTTCCAGATAAAGCCACCGGGAACATGTATCTCGCTAATCCGAGACCATGGGGGAATAATATAGAGGGGGAGAGAGATCCTTCACGAGGAAGTGTGAGGAAGAAGGGGAGTGAGGGGGGCCTTTTATAGGAGGAGGGGGTACCCCTCCCCATGGCCGGCGCCCCATGGGGGGTGACTCCTCACCTCCCCCATTCATCTGGTGGTAACCCCTCCACATTAAAATGCCCCTTCACATTCTCTTTTAAAGTCTCCACTTTAAATGCATTAAATTTCTCCAAATTTAATGCTCTCTCATTTAATAAAACTCTTTTATTATTTTTATTAAGAATTTTTTTAGTTACTTTACTTCACAAACATTCACATAAAACCACTGCAACATTTCAATATTACATGCAAAACCAATTTCAGCAATTTCACCCGAAACAGTTTCGGTGTCTATTGAAATAATTCCAGCGCTTTCTTAAATCTTTATCTGAAACATATTTTCTCCAAATGGTGTCGGTATCCCTTAAGTGTGTCACCCTATGGTTCGCGAATAATGCAGAAAGGATCGAGACCCCTCTCAGATCAATAATCAGAAGCGGGACCTGGAGATCCATACTGACTCCTACACATTCAATGATGACTTCTGTGATCGTGAGAACCTTTAACGCTAGTAACTAAATCCCCTTGTCTCGCGATATATTACATGTCCAAGATTCGATCATCGGTATATCCATACCTAGTTTGATCTCGTTGCCGACATGCACTCTTTTCTCGTTCCCGTGATATAACATTCTAGTGATCACATCACTTGCTTGCAAGCTATCTTAATGTGATATCACCGAGAGGGCCCAGAGTATATCTATCCGTCATCGGGATTGAAAAATTCCACTCTTGATCCATGAGCCTCAACATAACACCTTCGTAGCACTGAACCCATCTTTATAGTCACCATGTTACGGTGTGACATTTGATGTTATCAAGATACTCTTCAGGTGTTAGCAATTAACGTGATCTCATGGTCTAAGGATAAAGATTACTTCGTATGATTTTATAGCAATTATAAACATAATGACTTGATCGTAATGCTATACTTCGAATGAATGTTCATCACATCATTCAACTAATGTTGTGATCTTGTTATTAACAACATCCAATGTCCATGATCAGGAAACCTTGATCATCTTGTTAATCAACAAGCTAGTCGATAAGAGAGGCATAACTAGGAACCCTTTTTGTTTATTAAACACACATGTATTGATGTTTCTGATCAATACAATTATAGCATGCATAATAAACATTTATCATAAATATGGAATAAGATAATAACCACTTTATTATTGCCTCTCGGGACTATTCCCTTCAGTCTCCCACTTGCACTAGAGTCAATAATCTAGTTTGAAAAACTTTGCGTATTGAACACCTATGGCTTCCTGGTGTTGCATATACGCGATTGCTAGTGGTTAACATAATCTCCGGATCTGACAGTTTCAGCTCCGTGTGTATTTGCATGTCTTTGCATCTCTACGCATCACTCATTCTCAAATGAGATGGCATTGTATAAATTTGGTCCTTTGGTGAGACCTTTAGTTCGTTCCGGTTAAAATATGTTGATATTATTGTCACACAATATATCTTCATAGTATTAGCCCACTTTGAACCACACCTAGTTTGATAACAAACTACTTAACACAAATGCCCTCCTATGTTGCTACTATAGCAGTCATATACTTAGCCTTTTTTTGTAGGATCCGTCAGAATGTCTCAACTTTGGAACTCATCCAAATCCATCATGGAACATCCTTTCCATTATATTGTGCCACCCATAGTCTAAATTGAGATAAATTTAATTTGTATCTTGTGACAAAACTAGTATCAATGTAACACTTTACAATGAACTACCTTTAACTATTTGTCACTTATACATGATATATTCTTAGTTCTTCGAAAGCTCATAAGAATATCTTTACTATTGTCCAATGAGCATCTTATGGATCATTCTGGTATGTGTTCATAACATTTAGATCATAGGACATTCTGGATATATACATATCATGGTATAATCGATCAAAATCTTCATGTGATTTTACTCACCAAGTGTTGGAACACTTGAATCTTGATACAATCCTTTCCATGCAGCAAGAACCTTTCTTGTTGTTTCCATATTGAACCCTTTCAATATCTCATATATGTATGTCTGGCACAACCATATTAGCGCCTCAATCTATCCATATAGATATTGATGCCAAATATTCCAGGTTTGCCCAAGTCATTCATCGAAATCTCATTTTAATGAAATTCTTAACTTGTGTCAATACAAGATACATCATTTCCAATCAACAATATGTCCTCTACATAATGTATTAGAAATATTTCTCGGCGCTCCCACTTAATTTCTTGCAAATGCAAGCATCTTCATCATCTCCGATGAATTTAAACTCTTTTAACAATTTCATCATGGTGAAGATTCCAACTCCGCTATGCTTACTTCAACTATTAAAGTTTGCATGCCCTTTTAGCATCCTTTGAATTAACAAAACCCTTCGGACCGTGTCATGTACACGTCCTAGGTAACCATTCTATTAGAAGAACCTTGTTTTGTTTATTCAACTACCATATACCAAATTATATGTAGTGGTTGCTACATTAATCCGTCAAGACTAAATATCGCTATGAAAGATCAAACCTTGTCATAGTCAACTCCTTGAACATTGCCGTAAACTTCTTTCCGACATGTCGACTATTTCATAGATGTTAAACATCCATGTCTATTTCTTTATAGATCCAAACATGACCGACAGGCTTCACGCCTTTCTGGAGGGTCTTCCAAGTTCAGAAACTTGATTTGTCGTGTATGGATATTATCACGGATTCTTTGACTTCTAGTCATTTTATGGAGTCAGGGCCCGTCATCGCTTCTTTGCATGTAGTCGGTTCATCATTGTCAAAACAATAACGACTTGCTTATCACATCACACTATTTGATTCTTACCGACCCATACGGTTCAATAAGAACTCTAATCTCCGAGATCGCACCCTTTGTAATCACGGGGCCATGAGCATTGTGCCTGCCACCGAGACACTTTCCGGCGTTGCGCTACTTAGCACATATAGCTAAGGTTCAACAACCTTATCAAAGTTCTATTGTCCTCCCACTTAACTTTTCACGAGAAATTCCTTCTCAAGAAACTTGACATTCCAAGTAACAAACTCTTTGTCCTTGGTGTTATGGAGAAATTCCCAACAAATTCTTTGGGATAACCTAGAAAGACGTGCTTATCCGACTTTGGTTGTAAACATTCTACTTATGCATAGCATACCAAAATTTAAGAAGAGACAATTCGGGTTTTATCCCAAACCATAACTTATATGGTGTCATTTCAACAGATCACGATGTTGCTCTTTTTAGTGTAAAAGCGGTAGTCTCTAAAGCTTTAATCCTTAAAACATAATGGCAGTTTTATAAATGTCACCTTTGATCTTACCACGTCAAACATGGTTTGATTTCATCTCTCGAATATGCCATAATCCTATGGTTTATCGAGAAACACAAATGATGGAACAATTCCTCAAATCTTCGGTGTTTTTGCTACACATGTAACTCAAATATCTTTCGTTATGATCGAATCATAAACTCTTTATTTTCTTGTTACAATGATTTTCCACTTCATCTTGAAAGTCTTTGAACAATTTTCAAATGTTTCATACTTCTTCCTTATTAAGTAAATATATAGATATATTCACTTAAATTTCTGGAGAAAGCATAAGAAGCAAAAAGATCCATCGCATATGGCTACACATAATGGACTATGCACATCAGCATGTACAATTTCCAATAAACTAGTCATCCGTTCCTCTTTGGCCTATGAACGGAGTTTCAGTTATCTCGAGGAAAGTTTCACAAGTGTCAATTGATCAAAATCAAAGACTCCAAAAATCCATCAACATGGAGTTTCTTCATGTTTTCTTTCCAATATAATTTAAACAGCGATGTCACTTCATAAGTGATCTTTCAATCATTTGTCTTGCGTCATTTAGCAATACTGTTTATGGATGTGATTTCTCCAACTAGACTTTTAAAAGTTCATCCATCCTTTATGGAATACGGTAATTATTTGAATAACCATTGTTCTTGTAATACCGGAACAAAATAACAATTATTAAAACAAATCTTGAAGGCTAGGTTTGACCACAACAAAAAACACAATAACACTTTATTTGTTTTCGATGAACATCATCACTTATTCTCTTGCTAGTTACTTAGGCCATTGTAGTTCATGAATTGCGTTATCCTGTATGACACTTCATACCAACCAATTCGGTATCCAATACCGGTATCCAATACCTCAGAACCACATTGTTTAACAAGCAAGGAATACATCCATAACATGTATATCTTCTATATACCTAAGTTGGACATCTCCAACTTTTTCTTTTCTGCCAAATATTTTATAGATTCTCTTTCAGCAATTCCTTTTCCTTTTAAAAGAATCTATCAACATCAATAGTGGTGTCATTCACATGACACATAGTACAAAGCATATATAGTCAAATACTAATACCTTAGGACTTGCACTTTGAAGTGGATCACCGTCATCAAATGTTTGGTATTCTTTCAAAAATCCATTCTTTAGTAATCTATTAGTGTAGTAAACATTTTACTTACATCTTCTATTCATCCTTATCATGACAACTTTCATGATCAAGCTACTATAGCCTATAAGGAAGAATGACAAGTATAATTTTAGTTCCCAAAAACCTTTTTGGGAGATCCGGATGCCTAGCATCTCCATCCTTCACAAATTCTCATACAATATGAGAACATGTATTTTACTAAATTATACTCTATCATAATGCAACCAAAAACATTGTTTCAGATATCACAATATCTTTCACACATGATGGTTTCTGAAACAATTTCCAGCTCCTATATAATCTTGATATTAAAACAACTTTTGAATATCAATAATCATGGAGGAAAACATGATACTTTAGATACTAACATTGGAATTCTTACTCTTGATTTAATACTAATTATTAAACTTTATGGAGTAAATAGAGTTTGATAAAAGTTTGCAGTAGGACTTATAAACTTTAAATTGACATTCAAAACAATACGATACCAGTTCGTAATGTAAATATATAGAATTATATAGTTCTATTATCTCAATTAAAACTAAGCGTAAGGTAGTAAACAGATGCCAATGACTACAACAAATTATGCAAATTCACTTTGATTTAGTTTATGACAAATTGAGTTCGACTAATCCAAATTACTAATGAACTCCCACTCAAAAACGACATCCCTTGTGCCTTTTTGGTGATTACATGAACCAAATCCACTACACCAAGTCCGATCATCACGTGAGTCGGTGTAGCTTCAAAGGCGAGCATTAATATGGGCATCACATCAACTATATGACTCATGATTAACCTTTCGGTCCGTGTTCCGAGGCCATGTCTGTACATGCTAGGCTCGCTAAGTAAGAACCTTAGTACTCGCGTGTGTAAAACTGTCTTACACCCATTGTATGAAAGCGTAGAGTCGAGTACACCCGATCATCACGTGATGTCCCAAAACACGATCCATAGAACGGTGCATACTTAAGGAAGAACACATTTTATCTTGATATCTAAATGAGGGATCATCTCACAATACTACCAAAAGCGCAAAACTAGCAGTATAAGATGCTAACATCTAATGTGTAAAGTGGAATGATATGGTCCATGCATTTGATCACCATCATATGCATCGTGGTATGATCTCTATCATTCCTTTGTGTGTAAGGCCAAGGTCTATGGAACTTACACGTTAGGTGTGTTGTAAGAGTATCAACTATACATCAACTTACAACATTACCATATCATGACACTAGCCCAGCAACAATCTAAACTAGACGCCTCTAATTTATCAATTGCAAGTTTTACGTGGCTTAGGGCTTTCAAAGATAGAACCGTTCTTACCTACGAACATGGAACCACAACGAGGATAACCAATTTATTAGCAACTCGTTGTAAATTAGATATTGACTATAGTAGGAGAGACAGACACCCGCCAACCACTTATGCAAAACTAGTTGCATGTCAGTAGTGGAACCGGTCTCATGTACGATGACATGTAAGGTTGGTCCGGGCCGCTTCATCCCACTATGCCACCAATATCCAAAATACATAGAAGATGCAATAACATGATCATCATCGCCCACATATAAACATATGTGTACTACCCGTGCAAAGCACCTACGCAAAGATCTGGCTCTGATACCACTGTTGGGTCCGCAGCATAGAAAACAAAAAATTTCCTACGATGAGAACTATACGCCAAGATCTATCTACTTGGTACAGAGCAACGGGTGGACATACATCCATCGAGAACTTACCCTCGAAGACAATGAGTTTTGTTAACGAGTATGAACTCGTGGTTGATGTAGTCGTACACTTGCCGATCTCAAGATCGTGTGGAAGTCCGAGCAGCTCCGGCTTCAGCACGTCCTTCAGATCCAGCTCCAGCAAGTCCAGCACCACAAAGCAGCGGTGCATCCGTGATCGCACACACGTCCGGTACCCCGACAACCTCCGTCCCTCGCTCCAGCAAAGTAGTGGAAGAAGCAACTTCTTTCTAGATAAAGCCACCGGGAACATGTATCTCGCTAATCCGAGACCATGGGGGAATAATACTAGAGGGGGAGAGAGATCCTTCACGAGGAGGTGTGAGGAAGAAGGGGAGTGAGGGGGCCTTTTATAGGAGGAGGGGGGTACCCCTCCCCATGGCCGGCGCCCCATGGGGGGTGACTCCTCACCTCCCCCATTCATGTGGTGGTAACCCCTCCACATTAAAATGCCCCTTCACACTCTCTTTTAAAGTCTCCACTTTAAATGCATTAAATCTCTCCAAATTTAATGCTCTCTCATTTAATAAAACTCTTTTATTATTTTTATTCAGAATTTTGTTAATTACTTTAATTAACAAACATTCACATAAAACCCCTGCAACATTTCAATATTACATGCAGAACCAATTTCAGCAATTTCACCCGACATAGTTTCGGTGTCTATTGAAATAATTCCAGCGCTTTCTTAAATCTTTATCTGAAACATATTTGCTCCAAATGGTGTCGGTATCCCTTAAGTGTGTCACCCTACGGTTCGCGAATAATGCAGAAATGATCGAGACCCCTCTCAGATCAATAATCAGAAGCGGGACATGGAGATCCATACTGACTCCTACACATTCAACGATGACTTCTGTGATCGTGAGAACCTTTAACGCTAGTAACTAAATCCCTTTGTCTCGTGATATATTACATGTCCAAGATTCGATCATCGGTATCTCCATACCTAGTTTGATCTCGTTGCCGACATGTACTCTTTTCTCGTTCCCGTGATATAACATTCTAGTGATCACATCACTTGCTTGCAAGCTATCTTAATGTGATATCACCGAGAGGGCTTAGAGTATATCTATCCGTCATCAAGATTGACAAATTCCACTCTTGATCCATGATCCTCAACATAACACCTTCGTAGCACTGAACCCATCTTTATAGTCACCCTGTTACAGTGTGACATTTGATGTTATCAAGATACTCTTCAGGTGTTAGCAATAAACATGATCTCATGGTCTAAGGATAAAGATTACTTCATATGATTTTATAGCAATATAAACATAATGACTTGATCGTAATGCTATACTTCAGATGAAAGTTCATCACATCATTCAACTAATGTTGTGACCTTGTTATTAACAACATCCAATGTTCATGATCAGGAAACCTTGATCATCTTGTTAATCAACAAGCTAGTCTATAAGAGAGGCATAACTAGGAACCCTTTTTGTTTATTAAACACAGATGTATTGATGTTTCCGATCAATACAATTATAGCATGGAAAATAAACATTTATCATAAACATGGAATAAGATAATAACCACTTTATTATTGCCTCTCGGGCATATTCCCTTCACTACTAACAACGGAGAGCTTGCAAGATCACAAATAACAAAGACATGATAGAATCAATAATCAATCTGAAATAACATCTCAATATCCATCGGATCCCTGCAAACACAACATGTAGGATTACAAATAGATGATCTTGATCATGAACGGAGCTCACAAGATCTAGACATGGTAGTGCAAAGGAGAAGAAGCAACCATCTAGCTACTACATGGACCCGTAGTCCAAGTATGAACTACTCACGCATACAACCTGAGGCTTGAATGGTGATGAAGAAGGCCTCCATGGTGAATTATCCCCTCCAGCAGGGTGCCGGGAAGAGCTTAAGACCCCTCCCGATCTAGGGATGGAGATGATGGCGGCTACAGACTCTTTCGTGGATTTTTTTGATTGGGTACTTAGGGTTTCTGTATCGGATGTAATATATAGGCAAAAAGGGAGGCTGAGGAGGTGCCCTAGGCGGCCGCACCACCCCCTGGCACGGGTCAGGCCTGGCCGCGTGGCCAGGTGGTGTGGCCGCCCCCTGGACCCTCTCTGTCTTGTATTCTGGCTCCGTGTCCCCCTCAGTGAAATATTGAATTTGGATTTTGTCCCGTCCAATTCCAAGAATATTCATTTTCTGACTTTCCTGGAACCAAAAATAGCAGAAAACAGGCAACTGGCATTGAGGCATCTTGTTAATAGGTTAGTCTAAGAAAGTGTATAAAAAGTACTCCAAAGTGTGGGCAAGACATAACAAAGTAGATATAAACCAAGCATGGAACATCAAAAATTATAGATACATTTGCAACGTATCAACATCCGCAAGCTTAACTCTTGCTCGTCTTCGAGTAGGTAAGTCATAAAAAGAAAGAATAATTTTTTAGGTGACATGCACCATCATAAACTTGATCAAAGTATTTGTAAAACATTGATAGCTAGGATCATAGTACTTCAACATAGCATGAAAGATAAAGTTCTAAAAATAAGACATAGCAACTATGTTGTAACATGAAAAGGCACAAACAAAAGATTCATGAATAACAATTCTTTGCAAGACGTTTGTTTGTTTCACATAAAGAAAACGTAGCATAATGGCATTCAGCTTGTCCCTCATGGAGTAGCAAAACATAAATACATAGGACACCTTCAAAGTTCATAAGGGTGACTAAATACAAATAGTTTAAGGACAAGCAATATCAAAGTTATGCATCAATCAACAAGTCTTGGGACAATGCACATTAAACTAAGAATGTCCACTATGCTCTCTCAATAGGTGCATAAAGATAGAAGATGGAGACTCAACATAAAAGTAAAAGAAAGGTCGTCATAGAAGGAAGCAGGGATTCAAGTTTCATAAAGAGCTTCCAAAAATTATGGTACTTATTAGCTTTCAACTCTCATTGCCCCTATCATAAGCATCTTGAAGTGATTAAGGTTAAAGTGAACAAACAATGGAGTATATGCTTGGCAAAATATAAGTTGGAAATCTCATGTCCCTTGAATACGAGGGCCGCTCCTCATGCTACTCAAGTTTAGTTACCGTAAGTTCTTATCATAGTAAGTACATGTGTATCATAGAGAACCGCCAACGGGGTACCCCTTGCCTGATGATATGGAAGAATCCCCATATCAAAATGACAAGGCAAGCAGACAACGAGCATATCAGCAATATTCTTATTTACCATGGGAAAATGGTGATTTTTTCTCTCTTTCCTCTTTGCTCATCTCTTTTTTTCTTTTTCTCAATTTCTATCTCTTTTTTATAAGAAGAATGCTTCATAGATTTCTCATTATGGTTACGCTGCAGGTTTGCACCATGATTAGGCATGGATTAGACCGGCGGCCCAGGCGTTTCTCTAACACACATACATAACTCCATGGACTTACAAGCTCCCCTTTCATTTCACACCGATGACATCCATAGACAAAAGAGCATGACATCAACTAGGTACAAAGTACAAGTGCAATGTTGAAAGTGTTCCCCCTGACAACATGGTTCTGCTAATCCCCAACATATAAGTGCAAGCATATACAACATAGACGACACAATGGTTCAAGTTTATTAGGGGCAAGAAAAGTAAAGTGTGCCATCAAGTTCGTGAGAGCTTTAATCACTAGTTTTCTCATAACAAGTTTAATTCGGAAGGTAGATAAAAACATGAATATACTTGGACTAGAAAATGCTAATAGGTAGGTATGGTGGACTCTTTGGAATAACTTGGTTTTATTTGGAGTTGGATGCATGAGTGGAATTCATACTTGGTTATGGAGGCTAGCAAAAGACTGGGAGCGACCAACTAAGAGAGCAATAATGGCCATAATCATGCAAAGTGACAAAATATCATTAATTAAAGCATAAAGTGATTTTACAAGTCGAAAACTAAAGGATCATAAAGGCTATGGTGTCTTGGGATAGTCATGACATGGTGTGAGCATGCGCCAAGTCCACCCAAATAAAGCATCAAAGGAGAATACCACAATACTATGCTTTAATATGCTAAAACAACGCATGATTCTTTCAAGGAACAATAAGAAATCTCAATTGTTTATAACATGTCATGCTACAGAAAAAATCATTAAGAATAAAGCCAAAACAATATCAAGCATGACATGACAAAGCATAGGCCACAGTAAAAAAGAAGCTCTTTTTACCACTTAAGCATGAACTTTTCCTACTCTTTTCCAATCCAAACCAATCTTTTTTTGAAACTAATGTATTGAAGAGGGGTTCCAACCAATTTATTCAAGAAAACTAAGCAAACCAAGCAAACGAAAAAACAAAAACAAAGACGCTCCAAGAACAACACAACTTGTGCATGAAACAATAAAAATGAAGTATTTGGAAGAAACCAAGGATTGATGAAGAAGGGGATGCTTTGGGCATCCCCAAGCTTTGACGCTTGTACTTCTTGGATATTTCTTGGGGTGACACGGGTGGCATCCCCAAGCTTGAGCTTTAGTCCATTCTTCATCTCATTACATCATTCTCTCCATACACCTAGAATTTTTCCTTCATACAAAACTTCACACAATCTTTATTAGCAACATTAGTGCACTCAAGATAATAAGTCTTTGGGTTCAGTTTCAACACCAATAAAACTTCCATTAAAACACAAGCTACTGTAGCACTTCCCTCAAAAAGCTCAATTCCCCAAAGAGAACTCAAAAAGGAATCAACAAAAAGCAAATGCAAATAATGGCAGAAATCTGTCAAAACAGACCAGCATGTAAAAACAAATTTTTTCGAAGACCTTATGTTCCTCAAATCGAAAAATGTTGAACTAATGAAAGTTAGATAACAACCTAGGGAAGAAGAAAAAAATTCATGCCTCAAAATGACGTACAGAGATTTTACATGAATTTTTATAGTGAGGCACAATAATCTGTTTCGGGACAGCAACTTTCCCAAGCATTACTTCTCTCTCATTAGAGGTTACTCTTGGCACAAAAAGAAAATAAAAAAGATAAGGAGGGGTTATTAGAGAGGTAATAACTTCCAAGACTCATCTAAAACTTTTGGGTTATCTCCCAATAAGTACTTTTCTTTAACGCCTTTAAGTTAGGCATAAGAAGCAAGAAAAGAATCAAGTGTTCTCAAATGAAGAAGCATTAAAACCAAATTTCTTGCCCTTACCTCTCTTACTTTTATTCTTAACCTTGGGGAACATATGATTGTTTGGTGGAGAAGCAAAATGCATGGTGCCCTTTTCCACATCTATTATTGCTCCAAGGAGTTTTAATAGGGATCTTACAAGTGTAATTTGTCCTTTTCCTACACATTCGATAACAAGATAATCAGTAGAAACCATTTTCCCTAGGATCTTTGTAAACACTCCTTCAGCTATTCTAATGGGTAGTAGAAACCATTTTCCCTAGAATTTATTGGAACATAATCATGATGCTCTCTAAGCGTATTATAGCAATCTTTTAAACTAGCAGTGTGGGTCTCAAGAGTGTTCAATCTAGCAAATATGTTTATAAAGGAAGAATCAAATTTGCTAGGCAAGTTGTAAGTAAAGACCAACATCTTTATGGCATTAAAAGCATCATCCTCATTGCATTGGAGGAAATCTCCTCCCACTACAGCATCCAAAGCATATCTATAGCAAAGAGCAATTCCATGATAAAAACTGCTAAGAAACAATCTTTGAGTCATTTTAGGTTCAGTTTTTTCATGTAAATCAGAGATTCTAGACCAAGACTCTTTGAAACTCTCTTCAATTCCTTGTTTGAAAGTGAAAATCATTTCCTCAGGTGACATAGTAACTGGAGGAATGCTAGACATAATGGAAACTTAAGATAGGAACTAATAATAATTTTTTGTGTGTTTTTAATAAACAAAGCAAACTTAGTACAACTATTTTTTTTGTGTTTTTGATAAAGAAACAAGCAAACAAAGAAAAAATAAACTAAGCAAAACAAAAACAACAAAGTAAAGAGATTGGTTATGAGGGACTCCCCTTGTGAAGATGTCCAGAAAAGTACTTGCTGATTCGTGGTTGATATCGAGCTTGTTGGGGAACCCCAAGAGGAAGGTATGATGAGCACATCAGTAAGTATACCTCAGTTATGAAACCAAAGTTATCGAACCAGTAGGAGCTAGGAAACACCTCCAAGGTGTTGTTTCCAACTTGGAATGCTGTAAAACACAACCACAGAACTTAGCCCCCAACTTACAGTGAGGTTGTCAATCTCACCGGTTTTGATGAAAACAAAGGATTAAACGTATTGTGTGGAAGAAAGTAATAGCTTGAAGAAAGTAAACAGAAAACAATAAACAATTGTAGATTGATAGTAAAAGAAAGGACCGTGGTAGTTCACTAGTGGTGGTTCTCCTTAAGATAGATGACATGTTGGGTGAACAAATTACAACGGGGCAATTGACAAATATCGAGAAAGCATACATGCATATACTAATCATCTTGACTCCTATGAGATTTGATTGGGCATTACAACATTATACATAGACTGTAATCCAACTACATCTATGACTAATAATCCACCTTCAGGTTATCATCCGAACCCCCTCCAGTATTAAGTTGCAAGCAACAGATAATTGCATCACGCATTGCGTGTAAAGTTAACAATACGATTGTTCTATGAACAAAGGATTACTATTTTCTCCCTAGTAGCAACAACACATCTAGTACCATTGAGATTTTTGTCACTTCCCATATTACTAGAGGCCTGAACCCACTATCGAGCATAAATACTCCCTCTTGGAGTTGCTAGCATCTACTCGGCCAAGATATCTACTAACAAGAAAGAGCATGCAAGATTACAAATAACAAAGACATGATAGAATCAATAATCAATCTGAAATAGCATCTAAATATCCATCGGATCCCCGCAAACACAACATGTAGGATTACAAATAGATGATCTTGATCATGAATGGAGCTCACAAGATCTAGACATGGTAGCACAAAGGAGAAGAAATGAACCATCTAGCTACTATATGGACCCGTAGTCCAAGGATGAACTACTCATGCATCACACTGGAGGCTTGCATGGTGATGAAGAAGGCCTCTAGGGTGAATTCTCCCCTCCGGAAGGGTGCCGGGAAGAGCTTCAGATCCCTCCCGATCTAGGGATGGATATGACGGTGGCTACAGACTCTTTCGTGGATTTTTTTGATCGGGTACTTAGGGTTTTTGTATTGGAGGCAATATATAGGCGAATGGGGAGGCCAAGGGGGTGCCCTAGGCGGCCACACCACCCCCTGGCGTGGGCCAGGCCTGCCCGCGTGGCCAGGTGGTGTGGCCGGCCCCTAGACCCTCTCCGTCTCGTATTCTTGATCCGTGTCCCCCTCGGTGAAAGATTGACTTTGGCTTTTGTCCCATCCAATTCCGAGAATATTCATTTTTTGACTTTCCTGGAACCAAAAACAGCAGAAAACAGGCAGCTGGCACTGTGGCATCTTGTTAATAGGTTAGTCCAAGAAAGTGTATAAAAAGTACTCCAAAGTGTGGGAAAAACATAAGAAAGTAGATATAAACCAAGCATGGGACATCAAAAATTATAGATATGTTTACAACGTATCAACTTGCTACAGTGGAGAAGAAACATGTTGAGGCAGTCATGGCTCTAGAAGAGTCGCAAAAGCGCGAGGAAGATCTGCGTGCTTCCACCTCTGAGAGGGAGAAGTTGTTCGCATAATAGCTTTTCTCCATCGCGAAAGAGCTCTCAGGTATTATGTTCTTCTCTTGTATTTTCTCCTGTTCTCGTATTCGTGTTGCTGTGCTCATACATGTGTTTTTTAGATGCCGCCGGTGTGAGCTTCAATGCTTAGGCCTTGATACGCGCGGATGCCTTGGCTGGCGCCGTGGCTGTAGTCGAAAACCGCAGCGCCTCCCTCCAGGACACGCTTGGGAAAGCCAAGGGCGTGCTAAGCCGTCTCCGAGAGGATATGGTTCCCAAGGCTGGCTTAATCGAGAACCTTGATGGCCTGGTGGAATCCTTCGCTGAAGGCATCCTAATGGACTTCAAGAACTTGAAGTAGTCTGTCGGCGCCACCATGGCACTCGCGATGGCGCAAGCCCATGGTTTGGAGCTGGACCCCAGCGCAATCTCTGAGGCAATGCCTGTCGACGCAGATGGCCAGCAGGTAGTATTTGCTCCCTTCGCCAGTAGCTGTAGTAAGTATGGGCACCAACTCATCAATACAGTCGCAAAATACTCTGCGGAGCTACGGCGAGCGAAGGCGGTGAAGGCTTTGGCGTCTAGGGATACCATTGGAAAGTTTATGGTGTCGGAGATTGCCACGGATTCGAGGAAGCCCCCGAAGTCGAAGTCCAAGTCAAAGAAGCAGATCGTGCCTTAGCTGCTATTTGTAATAGTTTAGTTTTCTTTTTGCAGAACCATGTTTTGTGGGGATACCCCTATTGATACTTCTACCTAATTTGAATGCACTCCGCCCTTTTTATCAATGTATGGTTGGTCTCATTTGCCTCTTGCTTGGCTATAATAGGGTCCTTCAAGTGGTCCTCCTAACTCTCCTCCCACGAATGAAACTGCGGCGCAACCGCGTTCAAAGGTGGAGGAGCCGTCGCTGCTTTCGCGACTTCACGATCGTATAAAGCAATTGGAGCAGGAGGTGCCCATTGTCTGCGGTAACACGGACGTGTGGCAGTCGAAGTCTGAAAAGTCCACCGCTCACGAGAGGTATCTCTTGGATGAGATTGCATAGTTGAATGAGCAATTTAAATGTTAGCTCTCTATCTTCTTATCCTTTCCTTTAGACATTCGCGGTGTTGCCCTCTCTTATGCTTTGGTCTTGCTTTTGTAGTTGTCAACGCTCGTCACCCGCAGGATGAGACGGACCAAGTGGCCATTCGAATGAATGACTTAACCCAGGAGCAGCTGCAGGCTAGTGGGTACTTCTGGGTGGACCATGATCGTGCAGTCATGTTGGCGATGTTGCAGGATCGTGCGTTGCAAGTTCTCTAGTGTTTGAAGAAATCGCAGTCATGCCTAAAGTATATTTATCAGACGATGTTTCCGCTGGACGTTGTGCCCTCAAGCTTGTTGGTTCATCTGGCGAAGTTCCAGGATATCAGCATGGTCCGCGAATGCGTGCGCCAATAGCTGGTCGTGGGTGCTAAGGCTGCCTTGTCGCTTGTTCGACTGCATCGGCCAGATGTGGACGTCACGGCTGTCACCGCTGGACCACCGCCGCCGCCAGAAAGGATGACTTGGAATATGGTGCCGCACTATCAGGCAGTTGATGACCCATAAGTATAAGGGGTGTATCGCAGTATTTTCGATAAGTAAGAGTGTCGAACCCAACGAGGAGCTGAAGGTGTTGACGAGTGGCTTGGAGCAGGAATTCTCTGTATATACTTAGCAAACAGATTTTTAGGGGTTTTTGATAATGCAGATAAATAAAGTGCGAGTAAATAAAAGAGAATAATATAAATGCAATAAGTGTCCCAATACTTTATTTAGCAAAGGACAAGCTGGTTGTATTACTTAAGATGACCAAACGTTCTCAAGGACACACGGGAATATCGTCAAGTGCTTTCGCTTCATATAGTGGATTAATCTTCTTTAGTTAGATAAGTGTTGTGTGGGTGAACCTGTGCTAATGTACCGACCTTCCTAGAACTAATACATACTTGTGATTAAACCCCTTGCAAACATTCGCAAGTACAAGAAAGTAATTAAGATAGAAACCTAACCACAACTTTAAACTCTAAGATCCTGGCATCCCTTGGGGAAAGGTTTCCTAACAAGGGTTCATGTTTCTGTCACTCCGGCAACCCCTACGATTAGTAGCCAAATACACAATACATTCCCCTAGGCCCATAAAGGTGAAGTGTCATGTAGTCGACATTCACATGATACCACTAGAAGAATAACACCACAACTTAAATAACAAACTATTGAATCTTTCTCAACACAATTCCACTACTAACAACATGACTTCTCCCATGTCCTCAAGAACTAAACGAACTACTCACAAGACATCATATGGATCAAGATCAGAGATGATATAATGATAAGTAACAATCTGAACATAACAATAATTTAACAGTTCCACTCAATAGCATCAACTACAATAAGTAATCAACACCGGGAAAGTTTCCCCTAAGAACTATGCAAGATTCAACCCAATTGTTACAGCGGTATGGAGTGGTGATGATGGTGCTGGTGGAGATGATGATGGAGATGATGGTGATGATGATCCCGATGAAGTCCAGCTTGATGGTGGTGTTGATAGCGATGATCTCCCCTCTCCGGGAAGGAAGTCCCCCAACATAATTCTGTCTGCCGGAGATATCTTTCTCTCTCTGTAGTTTTCCGCCCGCAGAGGCGACATAATCTTTCTATGGTTGCTCCCCCAGGCTTAGGGTTTCGTGGGGATAATATACGCCAAAGGTGAGAGCCGGGAGTTGGCCAGGGTGGCCACACCACCTGCTGGCGCGGCCTAGGGTAGCCCGTTCCAGGGGTGGTGTGGGCCCCCTGTCGCCCAACTCCGCTCCCCCTTTAGGCATCCTTCGTTTTCTGGAAAAATAGGATTTTCCATGTATTTTCCCAGATTTTCTGATCTTCACGAATTTCGCCTCCAAACATCCCCTTTTCCATCAGAATCCCGACTTTACGGTCCATGCTCCAAAAGTCATCAATCATGCAAAAACAGATGAAATAACATAAGTATCATCTCTTAATATGAAATATATCAATGAAAACAGTAAATTAGGATATAGAATAGTGATGCAAAATGGACGTATCAACTCCCCACAAGCTTAGACTTCGCTTGTCCCCAAGCGAAAACTGAGCTCAATAAACATGACCTCAGGTTTATGGAGTGAAGAGTCGATAAAAGAATACGGACAAGAAGCATCACATTCATCAATACACAAATCATAATAGAAGACAACTCACTATTATATAACTTAACTTGCAATAAGTAAAGGAAACACAATAAAGATACACAAAGTAAATCATAATTGGTAATGGCAAACTTTGCTCTTCGTCAAAGAATAGTTAACAATATGAAGGAGTTCAAACATAATGGGGTTTTCAATGATAGCTTTCAAAGTAGTATTCACTAAGATAAGAGCAATGTGCAAAACAAGGAACATAAGAAACATGATTGAATAAATCATCATATGAATGAATGAAACACAACAACTCAAAATACTTGCTGAGATAGAAAGGAATAGGTTTACTGACTCAACAAAAAAGGTAAAAGATAGGCCCTTCGTAGAGGGAAGCATGATACTTATTAGCTTCTAGCTCTCATTGCCCCTATCATAAGCATCTTTAGGTGGTTAAGGTTAAAGTGAACAAACTATGGAGTATATACTTGACAAAGTATAAGTTGGCAATCTCATGTCCCTTGAATATGAGGGTCCCTCCTCATGCTAGTCAAGTTTAGTTACCGGTAAGTTCTTGTCATAGTAAGTACATGTGTATCATAGAGAACCGCCAATGGGGTACCCTTGCCCGATGATACGGAAGAATCCCCATATCAAAATGAAAAGGCAAGCAGACAATAAGCATCTCAACATCTGCTTATTTACCATGGGAAAATGGTGCTTTTTTCTCTCTTTCCTCTTTTCTCATCTCTTTTTTTCTTTTTTTTCTCAATCTCTATCTCTTTTTTTATAAGAAGAATGCTTCATAGATTCCTCATTATGGTTACGTTGTAGGTTTCCACCATGATTAGGCATGGATTAGACCAGTCGCCCAAGTGTTTCTCTAACACACGTACATAACTCCATAGACTTACAAGCTCCCCTTTCATTTCACACCGACGACATCCATAAACAAAAGAGCATGATATCAACTGGGTACAATGTACAAGTGCAATGTTGAAAGCGTTCCCCATGACAGCATGGTTTTGCTAATTCCCAATGTATAAGTGCAACCATATACAACTTAGATGACACAATGGTTCAAGTTTATTAGGTGCAAGAAAAGTAAAGTGTGCCATCAAGTTCGTGAGAGCTTTAATCACTAATTTTCACATAACAAGTTTAATTCAGAAGGTAGATAAAAACATGAATTTACTTGGAATAGAAATAGTGCTAGTAGGTAGATATGGTGGACACAAATGGCATAGGTTTTGGTTTTAAGGATTGGATGCACGAGAAGCATTCCCTCTTAGTACAGGTTTTAGGCTAGCAAGGCTGGGTAGCAAGCGTAAGAGTTGAAAGAAACAAACAAACATAAAAGTGATAAAAAACATGCAATCTTCCTTGGAAGCACAGAAGATCCTAACTAGAGAATACTAAGCTTATGAGCAAATCAAGAAAGAAATATGATGACATTATATTCTTTAAGAGAACTTTTATCTTTTTCATTCAATTCTCATAATAGTGTTGCTACTGACCGAGCCAGGTTTGCCAAAACCAACTAAATTAACTCAATGATCCCAAAGTGATACCAATAATAATAACAAGATCAATCATATAATAGGAATTGAAAACTAATATAAGATATGCAAAAAAGTAAATGATAGAACTTCTCATTAATATTCCGTAACGACAACTCACATCAAGGGATACATAGATATCTAACGAGAGGGGGGACACTTCCATAATGAAAACCATCCTACATGATAACTTCTCTATTCATGATATGACTCTACTAAAAAAGTAAAAAGATAAAAGATAGTGATGTGATACCGTGGCACTCCCCCAAGCTTGCAACAAACCAAGGGGATGCCAAAACCTGATGACGAATTAGTCCTTTGGTGGTGGTAGTGTTCTCTCGATCGAGGTGAGATGATCTTCCAGGATCTTGCGGAGCCTGTTATTCTCTTCTTGTAGTTTGTCCACCTCTCTCCTTAGGACTCGGTACTTATCACAAAACTCATCAATGGCACGTAGAGCTTCCACCGCTGCAGGGCAGGAACTGAGGTTTAGAATTGGAGGTATCAGCCCTTGTCCTTTAATGCATGCCGACATTCCCTTCACTTCCTCCTTGATGCTGCAATCCATATCTTCGTGCCTAGTTGTGATCCTTTCTTCTTCCACCCATCCTACGAAGGTCTTCTACTCCAAGTCCTAATGGAGCTCGCGCCGGTGCCGAAGCTCATAGTCCTCCGAAAACGAACACTGAAACGACATTTGAACAACGAAAACATGACGAGAACACGATATACGAACCTTGGGGGATCCGGGCAATTATATATTACGAATTTTTACAACAAAAGGAAAGTACTGGGAGAAAACGGGTTGGAGACGGACTCCGGGGCGGCCACACGACCTGATGGCGTGGCTAAGGGGGGCCCATGCCAGGGGGTGGTGTGGGCCACCCTGGCTCCGTTTCTGTCCCCCTTTCTCTTTGTTGCCTTCCTTGTGGGATAAAAACTGTAAAAATATAACTTGACAGATTTTTTGCGAACCTTTTCTTACCAGAACTGTTACCTATTCGAAAACGGACTCTGCATGTCTCTGAAGTTGGCATTTATTAGATTCTTCCAGCCTCACTGCTTGAATAACATCAATATCTTCATATTCATACACATATTACTTGAGTCATGAAACTTTTCACTATCTTATTACACCATTTTCTCCAATAACCTAGAAATTTCTTTCACACAAAACTTCACACAATTCTCATTAGAAACATTAGTGTAAGAGAGGTAATAAACCTTTTAAGTTCAATCTCAATTGAAATCCATCAAAACATAAGCTACTGTAGCAACTCCTTCCGAAAACCCAAAAAGAATTTAAAAAGGAAATCGATTTAAGAGGCAAATGCAAGAGTGGCAAAAATCTGTCAAAACAGACCAGCAGGTAAAGATCAATTTTTTCAAAAATCTTCTGTTGCTAAAATCAAAAAGTGCAAAACTAATCAAAGCTAAATAACAACCTGGGGCAGAAGCACTAAAAATTACAGCTCAATCCGACATAGAGAAATTTTTCACGAATTTTTATAGCGAAGCACAAAAATCTGTTTTGGGACAGCAACTTCCCCAAATCTTACTTCTCTCTCATTAGAGGTTGACCTTGACACAAAAACCAAATAAAAAGGATAAGGAGAGTTTATTGCCAAAACAATAACTTCCAAGACTCAAATAAACAAAACAAACTGAAAGAAAAAGAAATATATTGGGTTGTCTCCCAAAAAGCTCTTTCTTTATAGCCATTAAGATGGGCATGATAATTTCAACGATGCTCACATAAGAATATGAATTGAAGTAAAAGAGAGAACCAAGAAGCAAAAATACACATGTTTAAGTCTAACCCACTTCCTATGCAAGGGAATTTTGTAAGCAAATAAATTTTTGAAACCAGAAGCTGCAAGCATAGGAAGGCAAAACAAGTCCAACATAAAGACTTTCAACATAAAGTGAGGAAACTTAATATTATTGAGATGTATAAGAACACTTTTCCCTCTCTCATAATAACTTTCAGTATCATGCATAAATTTAACGATATAACTATGAGATGAACCATTATAGCAATGATCACTTATCCTAACAGAAAACACATGGACACTAGCTCTCATTACACTACTTTGTGAAACAATATTAGGGATATCCTTACAAAGGATAGTGTGTCCCTCTTCTACATATTTAGTGACAAAGTCTTTCACATTTGCTATCATAGGTTCAATAACTACTTGTTCATCAGGTTCAATAGCTTTATGTGTACTTTCATTAACGATACTAGCTATCATAGAATGTTCCTTTATCTTAACTAGGAAAGGCATTTTCTCAATGTAAGGTTCAGGTAAAACATGATTAGCAGTATAAACTTTAGTATTTCTTGCAGGAACACTATTAACAATGTCTTTATAAGGTGCATGATAGTTATTCCACTTCTTTTTAGAAATTTTAATAGAAGAAGCAAAAGCTTTAAACTAAGTTGCAATAGCTTGAGAGTCTATACCATAAGCATTCCTAATATTTGGAAAGTTATCAGTTCCCATAAAAGATTCAATACATTCATGATCATAATTTATACCTGAGTTTCTTCCTTTATCATTCTCCCATGCTTCAACATTGTCTTGAATGCGGTCTAGAAGATCCCATTTAGCTCCTTCTTCCATGTGTGTCAATGATCCAGCACAAGAAGCATCCAATAGATCCTTATCATGAAGAGAAAGCCTTGCATAAAAGTTATTGATAATAATATTGTTGGGGAGCTCATGAATAGGACATTTGAGCATTAGTAACTTCAATCTCCCCCAAGCTTAAGCTGTACTCTCTCCATCAAGAGGCCAAAAGTTGTATATTTGATTCCGATCTTTATAAATCTCACTAGGAGGATAAAATTTTGAATAAAAGAGAGGTACCACTTCCTCCCATTCAAGAGCTTGACCATTCTTCAGCATCTTACACCATTCCCCAGCTCTTCCTTTCACTAATAATGAGAATAACTTCTTCTTGACTTGATATGTTGTAATACCTACACACTTGAACAACCCGCATAATTCGTGTATAAAGAGCAAATGATCACCGGGATGGACAGTTCCGTCTCCAAAATAGTAGTTATCCATAACACGATCAATAATTCTTGTAGGTATCTTAAAAGTATCATTTTCAGCAGGTGGTGGTTCATGTACTACCTTAGCAGTGGTAGTAGCATTACGAAATAAGAAACTAAGTGAATTATCCATATTGAAATAAAGTAACTAACAGAAATAAACAATACTCACAGTAGAAGTTTCCTTTACCAGTTCCACTCTCCAATAGCGCTTCACTCCCCAGCAACAGTGCCAGAAAATAGTCTTGATGATCCACAAGTATAGGGGGTGTATTGCAGTATTTTTGATAAGTAAGAGTGTCAAACCCAACGAGGAGCAGAAGGTGTTGACGAGTGGCTTGGAGCAGGAATTCTCTGTAAATACTTAGGAAATGGATTTTTAGGGATTTTTGATAATGTAGATAAATAAAGTGCGTGTAAATAAAATACAATAATAATAAATGCAGCAAGTGTCCCAATCCTTTCTTTATCAAAGGACAAGCCGATTGTATTACTTAAGATGACCAAACTTTCTCGAGGACACACAGGAATATCGGCAGGTGCTTTCGCTTCATATAGTTGATTAATCTTCTTTAGTTTGATAAGTGTTGTGTGGGTGAACCTGTGCTAATGTACCGACCTTCCTAGGACTAATACATACTTGTGATTAAACCCCTCGCAAGCATCCACAAGTACAAGAAAGTAATTAAGATAGAAACCTAACCACAACTTTAAACTCTAAGATCCTGACATCCCTTGTGCAAAGGTTTCCTAACAGAGTTCATATTTCTATCACTCCGGCAACCCCTACGATTAGTAGCCAAATACATAATGCATTCCCCTAGGCTCATAAAGGTGAAGTGTGATGTAGTTGACGTTCACATGACACCACTAGAAGAATAACACCACAACTTAAATAACAAACTATTGAATCTTTCTCAACACAATTCCACTACTAACAACATGACTTCTCCCATGTCCTCAAGAACTAAACGAACTACTCACAAGACATCATATGGATCAAGATCATAGATGATATAATGATAAGTAACAATCTGAACATAACAATAATTCAACGGTTCCACTCAATAGCATCAACTACAACAAGTAATCAACACCAGGAAAGTTTCCCCTAAGAACTATGCAAGATTCAACCCAATTGTTACATCGGTATGGAGTGGTGATGATGGTGCTGGTGGAGATGATGATGGAGATGATGGTGGTGATGATCCCGATGAAGTCCAGCTTGATGGTGGTGTGATGGCGACGATCTCCCCTCTTCGGGAAGGAATTCCCCCGACAGAATTCTGTCTGCCGGAGAGATCTTTCTCTCTCTGTAGTTTTCTGCCCCGTAGAGGCGGCGGAATCTTTTTGTGGTCACTCCCCCAGGCTTAGGGTTTCGTGGGGATAATATACGCCAAAGGGGAGAGCCAGGAGTGGCCCAGGGTGGCCACACCACCTGGTGGCGCGACCTTGGGTAGCCCGCACCAGGGGGTGGTGTGGGCCCCCTGTGGCCCAACTCTGCTCCCCCTTCTGGCATCCTTCGTCTACTAAAAAATAGGATTTTCCATGTATTTTCCCGGATTTTCTGATCTTTGCGAATTTCGCCTCCAAAGAACCCCTTTTCAATCAGAATCCTGACTGCAGCGGTCCATGCTCCAAAAGTCATCAACCATGCAAAAACAGATGAAATAACATAAGTATCATCTTTTAATATGAAATATATCAATGAATAACAGTAAATTATGATATAGAATAGCGATGCAAAATGGACGTATCAACAGTTGACCGGCTAGTTGAAGATATTGTCGACTTCTTCGAAGAGCAAATAAATGTGCTCCTTCTGTGGTAGTAGTGTAAGATAGTCCTGCATAGAGATGTACAAGTGTTGTAAAAGTTCATATAATTGTGCCGGGTTTGTTTGGTACTCGTTAATGTCGAGAGCTTGCTAGCTTGCATATATTTTTTCGAGAGTATTGTATTCTATAGTTCTTTTTTGTTAGCCTGACGTGTATTTATCTCAAGGTTTAGGGCACATCCGAGTGATATAATTGCAAGTAAAATAGAAAAAGCACAAGGTTTAGGGCACTTAGCTTCATTTATTCACAGAGTATCACGAAGTACAATGTGTGGCTAAGTAGCCTGGCTGAATAGCCTTATTTCTAAAGTAAAAAAACGTCTAAGGGTAGAAACGGTGCAGCTGGGCGATGTTCCAGGGGTTGGAGTATGCGACTCCGCTCTCTAAGTCTTTAAGGCGATAGGCGTCCCCTGGGATTACTTCGGTAATCACATAAGGTCCTTCCCAAGGGGACTCGAATTTGAGGTACCCTTGCTACTTCAGTCGCAGGACTAGGTCTCCTTCAATGAAGGATCTGGGACATAGCCTTCTGCTGTGGTAGTTTCGGAAGTTCTGCTAGTAGATCGTGGATCTCTTCGCAGCAATCTCGTTTGCTTCATCGAGGAGGTCGAAAGAGTCTTCGAGTGCGCGGGTTGATTCTTTCTTGCTGTATGCAACCACCCGCGGAGCTTTGTAGCGCACTTCTGCGGGTAGTACCGCTTCGGCACCGTGCACCATGCAGAATGGAGTGTAGCCTGTGGTGCTGTTTGGAGTTGTGCGCAGGCTCCAAGTACTGATTGCAGCTCATCTGGCCAGCACCCGGCATCTTGCTCGAGTGGCAGGAGGAGCCTTTTATTTATACCACCATAGACGAGGCCGTTCGCCTTTTCGACTTGACCATTGGTCCGAGGGTGGGCCACCGAGGCATAGATGATGTTTTTTCCCAGGTTTTTGCAGAATTCCTGGAACTCCTTGGAGGTGAAGTTCATCCCGTTGTCCGTGAATATACTATGTGGTACCTCGAAGCGGAAGACAGTGGACTCGAACAATTTGACAGCGTTGGCTCCCGATTGGTTTGTCACCGGCATGGCCTTAATCCACCTGGTGAATTTGTCGAGCGCGACTAGGCGGTAGACGTATCCTCCTCGTGAGGATCTCTATAGCTTGCCGACCATGTCAAGTCCCCATTGTGCGAAAGGCCAAGCCACAGGTATTGGTCTGAGCTCTGCGCCCGGTGCGTGCGGTTTGTCCACGATTCGCTGGCAAGCGTTGCAGCGCTGGACGATGTCCTTGGAGTCACGCATGGCCATTGACCAGTAGAATCCATCTCGTAGATATTTGGCGATGAGGGCGCGACTGCCGGCGTGGTGCCCACAAGTGCCTTCGTGTATGTCGAGGTGGATGGATCTTCCGTCCCTGTTGGAGACGCATCATTGAAGGACTCATGTGATGTTGCGCTTGTATAGTTCGCCGTTGATGAGGGCGAATGCCTTGGATCATCGCGCTATGTGACGTGCATCAGTCGGGTCATCTGGCAGCCTTTTGCTGAGAAGGTATGTGATGTATGGCTGTGTCCAGGATGGCTCGATCATCATGACCTCCATGGGGTCTTCGAGTCTTGTGTCAGGCTCCGTGTTGTTGAGTGCCATGGGCTCGCTCGGTGGCGTAGCCCCCGAGTCCTTTGTCGTACTGACTTTAGGCTCTGTAGCCTTTTGCTTGATGGACCGCTCGCAAATGCACTATAGAAATACGCCATCTGGCACTTGGGCATAGGTGGAACCAATGTTGGCGAGTATGTACGCCTTCTTGTTGCTTTCACGGCCGACGTGTCGCAGCTCGCAGCCGTCGAAGTCCCCTTCGAGTGTGTCATAGAGGTCGTGGTAGGCGACCATGTTGTCACTCAGAGCGTCACACTCATTCATTGTTTGGTTGACCACTAACTTGGAGTCGCCGTAGATGACGAGTCGCTTAGCGCCACAGGCTTTTGCCATTCGCATCCCGTGGATCAACGCTTCATATTCGGCTTCATTGTTGGAGGCTGTGAATTGCATTTTCAGAATGTACCTCATCTTGTCACCTTGGGGCGATGTCAGTATGACACCTGCGCTAGCCCCTTCTTTGCTCTTGGATCCGTCGAAGTGCATGGTCCATAGGTAGGACATGTCTGACTTGTCAGGGAGCTGGTTCTCCATCCAGTGGACAAGGAAGTCCGGGAGAACTTGTGATTTGATCACATCACGCTTCTTGTACGTGATGTTTCTTGGAGACAGTTCTATGCCCCAGAGCGCGACTCGTCCGGTGGCGTCGGGATTATTGAGTATGTGCCCGAGTGGGGCATCATTCACCACTACAATTGGGTGCTCCTGGAAGTAGTGGCGCATTCGCCTGGCGTGTCATGAAGACGCTGTAGGCCAGCTTCTTGTAGTACGGGTTCCGCTATTTTGTTGGTGTGAGCACCTCGCTGGGGTAGTAGACTGGGGATTGTACTCCGTGGACTTTATTTTCTTCAAATCGCTCCACCATGAGCATGGTGCTGACCACCTGGTTGGTGGCGGAGATATATAGCAACAGCGGCTCCTTTTTGCGAGGTGTCACCAATACTAGCGAGGTGGACAGTAGACACTTGAGGTCTTCGAATGCTTCTTGTGCTTTGTCTGTCCACTCGAAACTTGTCAGCTTTATGGAGAAGTTGATAGAAAGGAAGTGCCTTTTCGCCCATTCGACTGATGAATCGACTAAGCGCCACGATTCACCCAGCCAGCTACTGGACGCCTTTTACGTTCTTATGATTCTCCATGGCCAGTATGGCCTTTATTTTCTTTAGGTTTGCTTCAAACCCTCCCGCGGAGATGAGATACCCGAGAAGTTTCCCATATGGTATGACGAATGCGCATTTGTCCGGACTGATCTTGATCCGGTCGTGATCGAGGTTATCGAAGGTCTTGCGGAGATCGTTGAGTAACGCAGCTTCCTCTTTGGTTTTGATGACGATGTTGTTGATGTAGACTTGGATATTGCGACCAAGTTGGTTCTTGAGGTAGGCCTGGATACACCGCTAATAGGTGGCTCCTGCGTTTTTTTAGCCCGAAGGGCATCGTGTTGTAGCAGAACACACCAAAGGGTGTCGTGAACGCTATTTTCTCCTAGTCTTCCTCCTCCATTCGAATCTTATTGTAGCCTGAGTAGGCGTCAAGGAATCAGAGGCTCTCGCATCCCGCAGTGGAATCGATTATTTGATCGATCCGTGGCAATAGGAAGCGATCCTTCGGGCAGTGCTTGTTCAAGGAGGTGAAGTCCATGCACATCCACCGAATATCCATGTCCTTTTTAGGCACAAGCACCAGATTTGCAAGCCAGGTGCTTTCCTTGATCTCGCGTATGAATTTTGCATCGAGGAGTCTATTGATTTCCATACTGACCGCTTTTGCTCTTGGTTCAGACAGTCGCCGTATTGTTTTCTTGACTGGCCTTGCGTCTAGATTCATATTGATTGAGTGCTCGGTGAATTCCCTAGGAACTCCTGGCATGTCCGCTGGACACCAGGCGAAGATTTCCCAGCAGTCAGGGAGGAATTCGATGAGCGCGAGTTCCTATGCGGGACTCAAATTGTTGGCGATGAGGGACGTCTTGGTCGGGTCCGTTGGGTGGACCTGGACTTTCTTGGTGTGCACCGATGTGTCGAAGGATTGGTCTGGTGAGCTTGGCTTTCTCAGGGGAGGCAGACTGTTGACTGTCGAATCCTTCAACCTCGTGAGTTCCTCTTGCATGCCAAAGGACTGGGAGATTCTATTGAATTCCCTATCATAGATATCAGACCCGTCGAAGCTTCCGTTGATTGTGATGACACTATTTGGGCCCGGCATTTTCATCTGCAGGTAGGCGTAGTGTGGTACCGCCATGAACCTTGTGAATGCGACACGCTCGAGGATGAAGTGGTACTGTGAAGGCCAGTCGACAACTTCAAAGTCGATGCGCTCTCGCCGAAAGTTTTGCGGCATGCTGAAGATGACATCGAGGTTGATCTTGCCCGGGGGTACACGCCCTTCCCTGGAACGATGTCGTGGAACGTCATGTCTGAAACTTCGAGACATGACAGAGGGATCCTCATTACTCGCAAGGTACTTGCGAACATGAGGTTGATGCCGCTTCCGTCGTCCATGAAGACGCGACTCATCTCGAAGCCTCCAATCTGTGTCTCGAGCACCAGGGGACAGTGGACTGGGCGAGGTACTTGACGCGGGTGATTGCACTTGTCGAAGGTGATGCAAGACTCGCTGCCACTGAGGTACTCAGTGGTGGAGGGCAGAGAGTTCATCGCTAGATTGACATGGCGAGTGATCGATTTCTGCACTCGATTTGAGGGACGACCCTTCTGGATCATTCCCATATTCCCCAGTGGTCGGGGGTATGGTTCGCCTCCATGATTCTAGACTGGTGCAGCCACAGGTGGTATCGGACCTGGCAGTGGTGGAGGAGCTCCATGTGCCATAGCGCCCGGGGCAGCTCCATAGCCTTGGTTAATCGCGTCATGATTCATCTGGCCAGACCTTCATGGAGCTTGAGGAATTCGCAGTAGTCCTTAAGGAGGTGGCTGGACTTTTTCTTGCTGTCGTGCTTGGCGATGTAGAAGTACATGTTGCATGGTCCGGACTATTTGTCTTGGATGGATGTTGCGGGTGCCTCATCATGAGTGCGGCGCTGCCACACTTGCGTGGTTTTCCTGCTGTTGCGGTATTCACTGCTACGGTATCCTCTGTTGCGGTTGTTGTCGTGTTTGTCAGCGTAGCCAGCCGCTACCATGTCGACCTCTTCGCGGTCCTCGTAACCACGCATTCGACGTTTCCCTCAGTGATCGCGTCTATTCCCGAGGTCATCATCGTCATTGGAGTAGGAATGGTTTTTCACTGAGTCATCTCCATCAGCCCACCTATTCGCGATCTCCATCAGGTAGTCGATTGTCTTGGGCTTCGAGCGGCCCAGCTCCTCCTTGAGCTCTCTGCAGCGCATGCCGCCATTGAACGCGTCGATTGCACGATCCTCGGAGATGTCTTCTGCAGAATTCTTGATGATGGACCATCTCTAGATGTATGAGTGTAGCGACTCGCCGGACCTTTGGTGGCAGCCTTGATGGCCCAAAATATATCGAGCTCGTTGGGGAACCCCAAGAGGAAGGTATGATGAGCACAACAACAGTTTTCCCTCAGTACGAAACCAAGGTTTACTCGAACCAGTAGGAGCAAGGAAACACCCCAAAGGTGTTGCTAGCTGAGCCTTGGCAGGGCGCACTACCGGTGCTAGTAGCAACATGGAGACCTGCACAACACAACCACGGAACTCTGTACCCAACTTGCGATGAGGTTGACAATCTCACTGGTTTTGCTAAAACAAAGGATTAAACGTATCGAATGGAAGGAAGTAATAGTTTGAAGAAAGTAAACACAAAGTAGTAAACAGTTGATTGTAGATTGAAAGTAAAAGAAAGGACCGGGGTCCATAGTTCACTGGAGGTGGCTCTCCTTAAGATAGATAACATGCTGGGTGAACAAATTATAGCGGGGCAATTGACAAACATCGAGAAAGCATATAATCATCTTGACTACTTTGAGATTCGATTGGGCATTACAACATTATACATAGGTCGCCATCCAACTGCATCTATGACTAATAATCAACCTTCAGGTTATCATCCGACCCCCCCTCCAGTATTAAGTTGCAAGGAACGGATAATTGCATTACGAATTGCGTGTAAAGTAAACAATACGATTGTTCTATGAACAAAGGATTATTGTTTTCTCCCTAGTAGCAACAACACATCTAGTACCTTAGAGATTTCTGGCACTTCCCCAGATTACCAGAGGCATGAACCCACTATCGAGCATAAATACTAACTCTTGGAGTTGCTAGCATCTACTTGGCCAAGATAGCTACTAACAACGAAAAGCATGTAAGATCACAAATAACAAAGACATGATAGAATCAATAATCAATCTGAAATAGCATCTCAATATCCATTGGATCCCCGCAAACACAACATGCAGAATTACAAATAGATGATCTTGATCATGAACGGAGCTCACAAGATCTAAACATGATAGCACAAAGGAAGAGAACCAGCCATCTAGCTACTACATGGACCCGTAGTCCAGAGATGAACTACTCACGCATCACACCGGAGGCTTGCATGGTGATGAAGAAGGCCTCCAGGGTGAATTCCCCTCTCCGGCAGGGTGCTGGGAAGAGCTTCCGATCCCTCCTGATCTAGGGATGGAGATGACGGAGGCTATAGACTCTTTCATGGATTTATGATCGGGTACTTAGGGTTTCCGTATCAGAGGCCATATATAGGCGGAAGGAGAGGCCGGGGGGGTGCCTGGGGTTGCCAGACCACCCCCTAGCATGGGCTAGGCCTGGCCGCGCTGTCAGGTGGTGTGGTCGGGCCCCAGCCCCTCTCCGTCTCGTATTCTGGCTCTAGGTGTCTCTCGGTAAATTAATGACTTTGTCTTTTGTCCTGTCCAATTCCGAGAATATTCATTTTCTGACTTTCCTGGAACCAAAAATAGCAAAAAATAGGCAGCTAGCACTGTGGCTCTTGTTAATAGGTTAGTCCAAGAAATCATATGAAAAGTACTCCAAAGTATGGACAAAACATAAGAAAGTAGATAAAACCAAGCATGGAACATCAAAAATTATAGATACATTTGTAATGTATCAAGCCTCTTAACTCTTCGATTGATGCAGGCCTTTTGTAAGTGCCCTTGAAATTTTGCACGAAGCTGTAGACCAGCTTTTCCCAGCTGCCAATGGATCTACGCGGGAGATTATTAAGCCATGCTCGAGCGACACCTTGCAGCTATAGCTGGAGGCATTGCATCGTCGTGCTCGAGCTTCCGCCGTGCAGCTTGACAGAGGAGATGTTATCTTCCAGCCATATTTTTAGGTCCTGGAGGCCGTCGATTTCGGGTTCCCCGATGGGAGCTTGAACCCCTTAGGCATTCGCTTTTTCCTGATGGCTCTGCTGAAGCATCTGGCGCCACATAGCTCTATTTCGTCATCCTCCAAATCAGTCGAACGATCATGCCTTGTGCGCATCTTATCGACCTTGTGCTGTGTGATGTCATCACGTGCGTCATAGTCATGGTCGTGTCGTCGTGAGCGGTGACGTCGAGACAAGTCATGGCTATCATCACCGGATGAGGGCGAGGAGTAGCGTTTGGCCAGATCCTTGATCTTCTTAGGCTCTGGCATCAGATCCTTGATGAGGGAACCTTCGACTAGTCCCACGCCTACGATCGTAGATCGGTGCATAGCAGCTCGCGGATCCCCTGCCGGAGGCTGGTTGTTGAGGAGGTACATGGTGGCTACAGTCACCGCTGCCCGCGGTGTCTTCGGGAGCATGTTTCCCCGTGTATCCACCGTCATGGACGAGAAGTCGAGGACTCGCATGGCCTCTTCTCGCTCCTTGTCAGTTAGGTGGGCTAGTCGAGAGCGCCTTTTGGCGGCACATGGTTGTTGCCCTTGAAGGAAGATCCTCCCATGGAGGAGAGCTGAGTCTGCCGAAGGCTCGATTCATCCACCAGTTTTCTATGTGCATCGAGTTGCGCAATTACTTGTTGTTGGCGCTTTTACTCCTTCTTGAGAAGCCAATGGTAACCCATCAGCATCTCTTGCGATGAGTTTAAGGATAGGGGATTGCCCCGCAGAGCTTCTCGATAGCGACCCACTCGTTGTCGTTGATCTTGATCAGCACGCGTTCTTCTGTGCGCTCATTCGCCGTGAGGTGCGGGTCTTCTGTCCCATTGTTGGTGGGTGCGCCGTTGACGGGGCCATCGTTCGTGACTGGGATGCCGCCGTTGGTCGGGCCAGTGCCAATGTTTTCGCGACTCGCGCTGGAGTCGCCTGCGTTGATAACGGCGCACATGTAGTGATTAGGGAAGTTATTGCTTCCGCAACTTTTAGATCTGGAGTCGTAGGCTCTATCTTCAGTTGCTAGATCGTCCAGATCGGATCCGCAACTGTTGTCCCTGATTGCATTCCCGACTATTGTCGGGGCATTGAGTTCGCTCAGGGTGCCGATCGGCGGTGGAAACCACGATGCTGGAGCAATCGCAGAAACCATGGGCTGATCAGGGAGGCGAAGTGTGCCCAGCTGACCAACTTGCAAGCACAAACTCCCGATCGCCAGGCCGATCCCTTCGCCCACGTACTCGAAAGACGGGCGAGTGGCCGGCGTGTGTACGGTGAAGTCGAAGGCACCGAAAAGGAGGCGAGTCTCTGTTGTTGCAGAGTTGTAGATCGCGGTTGATGGGGACGAAGAAGTCACGACATCAGCACTCCCAGTTCCCACAGACGGCACCAATTGACGATGGTTGAACTCATCAATGCCCATTGTTATGGACTTGGGTTTTGGAGAAGGAGGGAGCGTTGGAGGCATCAATCGGCTAGCAAACAAGCACACAGAGACGCACGGTTTACCCAGGTTCAGGCCTCGTAGAGGTCCCTACTCCTGCTTGTTTGCTCTTGGAATTATCGAGGGAGTCGAAAGTTACAAGGGGTGCGCAGATACAATCTGGCGAGATTGTGGAAACTAGGGTTTTGATAGTGCTCCTCGCCGCCCCCTCCTAGCCTTTATATAGATAGGCTAGGTCTCAGGTAGCAAGTCGAGTCGGTTACAAGTTAGGGTTCGTCCATTTAAACTTTCTATCTTAGGCTTTGCCTTGTGCCGCAAGCAGTAGGAGTCTCCGTAGGTCACACGAATCATGGATTGGGCCCTGGTAACGCCGTAGGCTTCTATCAGATTAGGCCATATATACAAAACTCGAGTACCCGTAAGGTATGCCCACATCAGCCAGGGAAGGTCGAAACCGACACTGATCGAGCCTTGTTGTTGTGAGTCCCAGCAATAAGTACGCTTTGTCGCCACGCCATCCTCCTTGTCGAGCCGCCGCACCACCGAGATATGCTCCACCCAATGTGGATGCTCAGATGGTCCTTGAAAGCAAGCCGCCGCGACGGTACTCGCTCTACCTCGCGTAGTCCAGAAGGCTCTTGGCAGACCATGGCAAGGTGCCGCTCCCACACCGACGCGCTCACAGCATCTGCGAGCCGTCCCCGGTTGTTTCCTAGGACGCCATCGTGGCGCCTGCACCTCTACTGCTCCCTCGATCCCACGGCATCCTGGAGGGCTTCAGAGAGCCAATGCAGATTTCTGGTGCAATCAACAACTTAAATTTTGTTTCTATAGTTTCCTGTTGTATACAAGTTTTGAATGTGTATTTAATTAATAGTGTTGTTTTGAAAAACTAATGTGTGTGTTTTGAAAAACTAATGTGTGTGTTTTGAAATAGATCTTGTTGATTTGTAGTGCTATTATATTATATCATTTTCTAGAACTTTCAGCAATTGATTATTACTTTCAGTTTATAAGTACTTTTTTGTTTTGTTTTTAGAAAAGGGGAATGGACTATCAAAACAAGTGTGCGATTGACCAAAACGGGAATGTCTATATGTATTAGTAACAACGTATGTCTTTTGTTGTACCAAACTTGATGGGTATGTGTATATATCCATTGGTTATTTATATCTTGATTTTATGTGTGTTTATCAAAGCTTTCACATCATGCCTGAAAACAAAAGGTATGCATATAAAGCATGCACACAAATAACTATTCTAAAACTGCAATGATATAACAGCGTCTACTTAAAGCAATAGATAATGCAAACCAAACTATATATACTTAAACATGTTCTTACGCAACCAAGAAAATATAAGAGATGCTCGATCACAACAGCTCTAACAATACACCAACAACTTCATCAAATAGTAGTACTACTTCTCCGCCTTATTGTTGGCAGGCTTGGCAGGCAGGGATATATGCATTCAGGTTGGCAGACTTCGTCAAGAACGTAGAAGGCAGCGTGCTTTGGCTTAGTAGAGCCTGAAGGTTTGTGTCCTCTATGGCCTATGCCCTTGGCACGCTGCACCATACCGTTCGAATCTTTCCCAAAGGATTTTGTATAGAATGGGCACTTGTAGCTGGTGCCACGCTGGTATGGATACTTCCCATTCTGCAGCTTCCTCAGGACGTGACCATTTTTAGCATGCCCGTATTCCTTGTCACTTGAGACATCATCAAAGAGGTCATGTGAATTAGAAAGTAGAGTTACAGGAGCTTGCAGGTGTTGGTCGGGCAGGATGAGGCCGAAGACTCTAGGTTGTGTCGGGTGGAGACTCCGGTCATAGGGTGGAGACTCCGGGTGGACATCAGCAACTTTCAATGGCGGTTGTGGTTGGCTGGGTCGGAGACTCCGGGACAATGCAGGCGAACACTCCGGGCCTGGTTCAACCTTCTCGTGTCAATCTTCCATGGTAACTTGGCGATGATCTTGGAATTCATAATTGAGTATATAAAGTGTGTTTGCATGCAGTTGCAAGCCATTCAGAGGGGTATAAAAGTCACACATAGAGAGAAGCAAGTTAACTTTATCATGGAGGAGTTAGTTTGGGCGTGGGTCATGAATTCACATGAGGGACTTGACAGAGTAGATGTAAAGTTGTCTGTAGGATGGGTTGCATCACTTGCCAAGGAGGAAAACACTTAAAACATAAACGTATTCTCACAGAACATAAATGCGCATCTGCATAAAAGTTATTTTTTGGTGAAAGAGATATACTACTCATATTACACACTACGGGATAAGAGGAAGGCGTCGATGATATTTGTCGGGGCTATCGGCGTAGGCCCCGAGCCGAGCAGCCGAGCAAACCTACCATCGACCAAGGTTTGCCATCAGCGTAGGATGGGATAGAGCGACGACAGTCGTCGGCGTAGACCGGACCGTCCACGCATGGATTGGACGTGACGGCGATGCGACGACATCAAGTCTACGCCGACGGCTTGGTCCTCATCCTAGGTTTCACACCTACGCCGACGGCAAAGCAGTCGGCATAACATTTTTTCCTTTTTGCCACATTAATTCTAAAAAAACATAACTAAATCATTCTAATTTAGAAAATAGATATAATATATCAAAATTTGCAGAAAATTAAGATCTATCTACCTAAACTCAAATATTACATATTTTTGTTAAATAAAACTAAAAACATTACATATACTTTCGTAGAACACATTTTCTATTTTCCGAGTGTGAAAAAGGGGTATTTTGTGAAGCAACTACCAAATGAAAGTTTCAAAATGGTACCACCCCATTTTACCAAAATACTAGGCCACCTTGCATGGACGATGTCCCAGCCGAGATATCTTAAACCTTTCTATCCACCCCTCTAAAAAGACAAATTTCTGCCGAATCGGCAGGAAGTGGGTCAGATTTGAACTAAAGGTACATGATCCGATACTCATGATTTTTTGGAAAAATCATTTTTAGGTTCACACTATGCTTGTTTGCATCATTGTTATTGAACAAGTCATACACCACCTGCTCTAACTTTTTCTTCTCAGCCTTCGTAGCATCTCTTTCTGCATCCCATTCCATCTTTCTTGCTTTCAGTACCTCATCTTGATTTATCTGGATCTTCTTCAGCTCATCAACTAGCTTCTGGAGCTCTTCAACCTCATCATCACACCCACATTTTAGCTAGTGGTAGTTCTGAACAATGCCCCTCTTCTATTGTTCATCGGAAAACTTTTCACATCATCTAAAAGGCTATAGTACTTCTTTTCCAGATTGTCCCTTGCTACAAACAACTCCTCTACAAACCTGCCATGGACAATCTTCTCATCAATCCTAGCATTGTTTTCTGCATGGTACATTCCCAAAATTCTGTTGAGTGCATTCTGTAATGTTTCTGGCCACTCATCATCAAACCAGCGAACAAAGCCACGGTTTTGCACTTCCTTTATATGTACAATGTAAATTAAGACTAGTACTTACATTATCCATTCATATATTACACCAACTAGCCATCAACTAATTTGTTATATCTACAACTTACCAATTAAATACTATAGCTTAGCAATTAAATACTATAACTTATTTGTTTAGTACTACACCTTGGTCTGAAGCTAGAAATGCAAATGAACTGAGCACATATATGTAACTACATCTAGAAGAACTAACAATAAAATATGGGTTCAGAGCAACAATGGAAATAAAAAACTGACATTTTTCAGCTAGAAGAACTTACATTCTCCACTGAGCACATGTAGAATCGTTGTCCAGTGTTTGTGCCCTCAAATGCCACAGATTTATGTGGTTCTAGACAGTGGCCGCTGCATAGGAACTCATAGCCCATGACTTTCCCACATAATATCTCGTCTTGGTAGGCAGAGGGGCATAATCAAGGGGTGTGAGGTCCTATTAGGCCATAAATTGCAAAGAAAGGAGCTTAGATTGGAAAGAACCGACCAAATTCATGGAATTCCAAAACCAGGAACCCTAACCCTAGAAATCAAATTGGGAATGGGAATCTTACCAGTAGTGGCGACTGGCTCGAAGAGGAACCATCATGATATCTAGGCATGGCAACAAACAGCAACACATGGATCACGGTGGCGGTGGCATGGGGCGAGCTGCAGCGATGAAGGAAGTGAGTGGGTGGGTCTAGCTTGCCGGCGGTGTGAGAGGGCTAAGACGGGGTCATCTTACTGCGGGGCCCACGTGAGCATTAACAGTTGTCCGTACCGGTCGTCTATCCCTCCCACGTCATCACTGGTAGTGGGGCCCACCCGTCTGAAATGTCATTAGCTATCGCCAAATCGGCCATCAGTGGACATTGCAAGCACCAGACTCAATTTACGCGGAATTTTTTTCAAGTTTGTGCAAAAGTGGTGGATTTTTGAACTTGCCGCATGATTGTTGTGTTTTTTGCAATTAATTCGGTGTGTGCATATGCACCCCATGTCTTTCGTGTCCCACCCGACAGCCCGCCGGCCGGTCACCGGGAAAGATGGACGGACAATCGACGAATAGTGCGATCGTTGGACTAGCCTAAAGGGAATATGCTCTAAGAGGCAATAATAAAGTTGTTATTATATGTATTACAAGTATATGATAGATTTTTATTTTGCATGCTACAATTGTATTAATTGGAAACGTTAATACACGTGTGCTTAATAAACAAATAGAAGGTTCTTATTTATGCCTCTCTTATAAACTAGCTCGTTGATTAACAAGATGATCATGGTTTCCTGATCATAGATATTGGATGTTGTTAATAACGAGGTCACAACATTGGTGGAATGATATGATGAATATTCATCTGAAGTATAGCATTACAATCAAAGTCATTATGTTTATATTGCTATAATATCATACGAAGTAATCCTAGTCCTTAGACCACGAGCTCATATCAATCACTAACACAAGAAGAGTATCTTGATAACATCAAACGTCACACCGTGACATGTTGACTATAAAGGTGGGTTCAGTGCTATGAAGGTGTTATGTAGAGGCTCATGGATCAAGAGTTGGATTTGTCATCCCAATGATGGATAGATATACTCTAGGCCCTCTCGGTGATATCACATTGTGATAGGTTGCAAGCAAGTGATGTGATCACTAGAATGTTATATCATGAGTGCATGTCGGCAACAAGATCAAACTAGGTATGAAGATACCGATGATCAAATCTCGGACATGTAATATATCGCGAGACAAAGGGGTTCAGTTACTAGCGTTAAAGGTTCTCTCGATCACCAAAGTCCTCCTTGAATGTGTGAGAGTCAGTATGGATCTCCAGGTCCCGCTACTGATTATTGATCGGAGAGGGGTCTTGATCATGTCTACATTATTCGCGAACCGTAGAATAACACACTTAAGGGATACCAACACTATTTGCAGCAAATATGTTTAAGACGAAAGAATTGCAAAGCGCTTGAATTATTTCAATGAACACCGAAATTGTTTTGGTAAAATTCCTGAAATTGGTTCCACATGTCAGCCTGCCGTTTAGTCAGGCTGCTAGGTCCCACATGTCAGCCTCTCATAGAAGGATCGTGTGCATGATGGAATTTTTTCCTTCGCTCGTGCTACCCTGTTTCGAAGTTGCTAGCGCTGCTCCATGCATCTACCATTTAATCAACCTCCTGGGACCGACATGTCATCCTCTCATTAGAAGAAACGTGTGCATGATGAAATTTTTTCCTTCGCTAGTGCTACCCCATTCCGAGTTGATAGCGTTGCTCGACGCATCTACCGTTTAACCAACCTCATGATCCCCACATGTCATCCTCTCATTAGAAGAAACATGTGTATGATGTATTTTTTTCCTTGGCTCGCGCTACCCCGTTCCGAGTTGATAGCGCTGCTCGATGCATCTACTGTTTAACCAACCTCCTGAGCCCCACATGTCATCCTCTCATTACAAAAAATGTGTGTATGATGGAATTTTTACCCTCTGTCGCGCGTTTGTGTTCCGAACTTGATAGTGTTGCTCGCTGCGTCAGCCGTTTATACAGGCTGGTGGGCCCGACATGTCAGTCTCCTCTGTGCAGGAAACATGTGCATGCTAGACTTTTTTCTTCTATCGTGCCTCCCTGTTTGGAACTTGGCAGCGTTGCTTGATACAGCACCCGTATAATGTCTCCCTGCTGGGTCTATATGTCAGCCGCCTATGTAGAGGAAACGTGTGTATGTTGGACATTGTTTTTGGTCGTGTCCGTCGGTTTGACCTTGGTAACGTTGTTCCATGCGGCAGGCGTGTATGGTCTTGCTGCTAGGGCCCACGTGTCAGCCCCTCTCGACAAGAAACGTGTCGATCTTGGTCTTCTTTTTTCTGGTCAAGACTGTTGTACAAGTACTTTTTAAACGCGCTCGTTAAACTCGATCTCTTGTATGGTAAGGTTGATGGGCGCTATCTGCAGGCAGTGGGTCGGCCATGTCAGCCTCTTAGTATAAAAATATTGCTATAGATAAACTGCATGCCTTGCCACTACACAAAAAATCGTTATCATTTATAAATGTAAAAAATGTATACTAACATTGTATATAACTTATTTATTTTTCTTCTTAAAAAATTGCTTGTCCATCTGCTACGCGTGATTGCTAGCAGCTCAACTAAAAAATGTTAAGTATACATAATGTAGTAGGTAGTACTTAAAAACATGGATAGACGGAGTTTTCTTAGGGGTGGGTGGACGGTGCCCAAAAACGGCCGAATTGAAGAAAAATGGGCCAGTTAGGGATTGATGGACTATTTTTCATGGGCTCTCGCCCAATCTAACTGGGTTATTTGCGCGACCGAATGACCCAAAACATGGCCGAGTTAGAAGGTCTTGGGCTATAATGAGGTCGGATGGGCCAATTTCTTAGGCTCGATAGTTAAAATCCCAAGGCACGTGCTGGGCTCGGCCGGATTCGAAACAAAGCCATCAATAAGGGGAAAAAAGTATAAAATATGAGCGCCTAGATCCCAAGCGCCTGAGAACTTGTTATGTTAAGGAGCTGACGTCACCCTACTAATTATGCTAATACTCAGTTGTAACCTAGTAGTTGCAACTCATTAAATTCCCAGTTACAAGCTGTTGCAACAAATGTGTAACCCTCACGTTGCACCAATCGCGAGGTAAATCCAATGGCGAGAGAGGTGACTCTTGAGAACTGGCACATACGATAAAATATTCACATATATTTCTATGAAAATTATGGACAAACACCCCGCGCCCGCCAAAATTTTTCGCCGAGACCCCAAACTTTCCTAAGTCCGCCCTTAATCGAGCTACCAACCCCTGTCTCTTCAAATTTTGTGCCGTTTTTATGGGAGATGCACCGGATTAGAACCAGGCCGCAAACTTCTCCACGCCTTAAAAAAACTTCTCGACGCCTTTATATCAACAGTGCCAGCCTACCACAATTGGCCGTGCCGTTCTTCACCAGACGCACCGGTCGGCAGTCAGCTGGGTGATCCCCATGCTTCGCCTGCTAGATTCAGGCACTGGACATTCTTCTTGGCTTTGGTTTGTTCTCCACCTCTCCTAGAAATAGTTAAAGCTTGTGACCATCTAGATTTACAAGGTGCTTGCAGATTTCGGTAGGTACGTTCTTTAGGTAAATCTATAGTAAAGCTCAGGATAGAAGAGTTCGAAAACATCTTAAAAAGGACTTGACAGAGATCCGTGCAAGCTTTTGCCCTGATATATTCCCCATCCTTATTTGATACGATGGAGCATTTGGCTGTTGATGTACCTGATGAGGAAGTACTTAGAGGTACACTACAGTATAGATGGATGTACCCTATAGAACGTCGACTTCGGCTTTCCAAGGAGCGTGAAGATATCCGTAGATAGTTTGATAAGTGAGCATTACGCAAAGATATCTTCACATATAAGACTGTAGAAAAGTTAGATATATTCAGATGTATGACTTTGCTATGTTTTGTAGGTTCTTCGCAGAAATAAAAGTACTAGCAAATTTTGTTCCACCAATAAAAAGACTAGATGGACTAAAATCTAAGGATCATGTAAGACACTCAAATTGCATAGTGAATTGTCTATGAATTGTCCAAATGGGGTAACCTCTTGTCTATTTTGTAACGCTAGATTTCAGAGCTTGAATTTCTGGCCCTTATCTATGGTCCTAATAGGAGTATAACAAAAGCTTTAGCTTGCATTTGCAACGGTGTCTGCCATAGCGCTGATGTACCTCATGTGGAGACTAACGCAGCTGGAGGTTGTCCTGATGAACCTGCACTGGTTTGTGTTTCGATTCGAAATTCTGCACTTGACATTGTCATCCCAAGGAAAAGAAGGTTGTGGATCTGGTAATAACGCCTTCTATAGAACAAGATGCTGGAGGTGAGGATTTATGAATTGCATGCCCCTCTGTATCAATGAAAATGGCATATCGTTTGCCTTGTTTCAAAAATAAATAAATATTTGCATGTCTCCTTGTGTTAGTCGATGCAAAGAAGATACTGTTTTTTGTTCAAGTCATGTGAACAAATATGTTTGTATTGAGAGACATAAATGCGGATTGGGTGAAAAAATCAACATAAAATTGCCAGATCAACAACACAAGCATAATGACATTGCAAGAAAAGGAACAAAACCATCTTTTCACCCTGCTTGAGAAAAGGAGATGAGCCAGGAACCACGCCCGCAAGTGGCGGAGGCCAATTCTCGTGCAGCTTAGCTAACATTAGTTTATCATCGATAATACTCAAGAATTCGTATATTATTATTACATACTAGGAGTAGTTCTAGTTCCACACTATGGTTCAACAGGCAAAAGTGTAAGAAATGTGTAAGGTAGCTCCATAATATAGGTTCCGGAGAAATGCATACAAATCATAAGAAAAAAAGCTCCGCATCATAGTTCACCACCTTTAGGTGCAACAGTTTCTACAGATTATAAACCCAAATCACCGCCTCCTTTAGGTGGCACGATAATTTCGGGAGCGGGATTAGCAGCACCAACAGCAGTGCCAGCACCGGTAGCATGAGTCTCCACAATAGGCGAACTATCGAGCACCATAATGTCCTCTTAAGGCTCTTCACTGCCAGCTCCAGCCGCGCAAGTCTCCGCGGATGGTAAAACCAATCCACCACCTCCATCATCTAGCACGACGATGGCAGGTGCAGTCTCATCAGTACCAGCTGCAGCTGCAATTGCATCAGTCTCCACAGAAGGTAAACAAGGAGGTGTCTTAGGTGTAGCGACCTTACATCGATTTTCTACTCTGTCATCAGGAAACTGAGAGTCTTCTTCAACTTTGTGCTTCTATGGTTACAAGATAAATAGAGATTACAGCGAAAGCATCTACGAACAACAACAAGAACATATGTCATTCTATTAATTTACCTTGTCATCTGGGATAGCAGAAGTCACAGGATTGGAACCTATTTCATCGAGAATCCTCTTTTTCGCTCCTTCCCCTATCTCCTTCTGCAGCAAGTTGTAATATTGATTACATGATGTTGATTGACAAATATATGCAAATGTTCAAAAGTTTGCGTTGTCAAACTACATACCAACTTCGAATGGATCCCCACTGTTCTTAGTTATGGGATCTAGCCCAGAAAACAAGCTTCTATGGAATCCTAGTCTACAAAAAAAGGATGCATACTCGGGATAAGAACTACTCTACACATGACAATGCTGCGCAATCGACAATAAAAATTTAACCGCATCATCAACTCTATCATGTAAGTTTAGAGTGAATCTAGATAAACTCATTTCACATAATCTAAAACATCTTATATTATGAAACAGAGGGAATAGGTACGAGTGTTCTAGTATTTCACAAACCGCCATTGCTGCCGTGGGACAGAGATGATGGATGCTCCACCGCCCTACGGAAGGTTGCCACGCCAATCTCACCGCCACCTATAGAGGACGGAGCCGAGGAGCTAGTCCGCAATAATATGGAGCGAGAGGCCAGGGGGCGGTAGTGGATGGGAAGAAGGGACTGAGTAAAAGAGGCTGTGTGTGTGTGCGGGGAGGCCGGTGAGGGAGTTAAATCCATCTTGTCTCGGAAGGAACACGCTGCCACGTGCACCGGCGTGTGCAAAACTCCCTCCCTCTCTCTTCTACGGCAGCTACTAACGGTAGTATTCCAGCTAGCTTCATCGAGTTCTCTAGTACTCCTACTAGTAGACCTTTACTACTTTTTTTACTACTACTAGGGTAGACAAGGAGTACCTGTTCAGAAGAAGAAAAACTAGATGAGCACACCATCGTATAGTATTGCCTTGTCAAATCACTGGTGATGCCATGATGAGCAACATGTTTTTCCTGGTAAACCTAGAAACATCGTGTTCCTTCCCCCGCGTGCAGTTTCTGAGCAAAGTACTTACCAACACGTCCAACTTAGGCTTACAGGACCCAAACTGCAGTGAAAAAGAAACAAAACTTCGGACCTGCAAGGAGTAATACTAACAGTACTACTATTATACAGCATTCTGGAAGAAATTATGTACGGAATAGTAGTAGTAGAGTACAATTGTACTCCTAATAAGGTTCTTTTACAAGCTTGGTGAAATATACACGCTGGAGAAACTACCAAGTGTACAAAAGGGGTTTTTGGTCATACCGAGTATTTTACAAGCCGGACCGGATGCGAAACTAAATGCTGAGTACCCGTACATCAGTTAAAAACCAGCCAAAAGAAAGAGTTCAACAGAAGGCCAAGACCGAATGAGCTATCCTTGAACAGGCTCGTTCCACTCCAAGGCGTTTGAGAAGCTTGGGATGAACCAAAATGGAGTCTCCGACCATGTCCAACGAGTGTTGGTGTGGAAACCAACAGCTGCGTCACCATTCAGACTGAAGCGGCAAATTTCAGGACGCGACATGTACTTGTAGACAATTTCTTTGTGTGATGTGTAACACAGTTTCTTCACGTCAGATGTCCTCGCAGATCATTTGCATCGCCTACTGCAATGATAATCGGATAGTTCACGCCAAGGAAAAGTGAATATGATCCAAGGTCAGTAACCCTTTTCCATCGGTTAGCTGCAGTTAACTGGCTTGTGTCCATCGAAAACAACATGCACTCAAACCCAGAAGGATAGGTGCGAACGATGCGACCATAGTGAACAACACTAGTATCATCAGCAATTGCATTGCCTGAGACACCATACGTATAGACCAGATGAAGTCTTGAACCACCGGCAGATCTTGCTAATCACCACCTACCAGGATCATTCTCCTCATCGTCTTTAACAAACCCATGTGTCAGGTACAACACATCGCGTGGCGACATGATAAGGATAGGACCTTCAAAGGGAAAGGAAATGTAATATGGAAATAATATTGATATTGATCTGACATTGTAGAAGTTGATATACAGTACTATTTTGAAAAATCTTGATTATACTTAAGATGTTTGATTGCGTCAAAAAATGCCAACCTAGGGAGATGCTATGGAAATTCTAATTCTTTTCGAAATAGGGATATGGTATGGAAATTCTCCTAGAGACACGGTTTGATTCATGGGATCAAATGAAATAGGAAATAATCCTATAGGATCTTGAATGTAAAGTTCGTAGGGAAAAAGCAAGGTTGGATTCTACAAGATTTTGGTGTCTTATACACCAAAGGAAAACCAACAAAGATTATTTCTAGGAGGTTTAATATCTTATCTTATCTTATAATAATATTACCACTATGTAGTGTATGGATAACTTTGAATATTCACTATTAGATCAGGACTTGCGAATCCCAACATTGCTAGCAGTTGGATCTTCTTTTCCATTCTAGCATCTATTTGAAGATTCTATTGATAGTCTTTAGAACAATGAACGATATGCACAATCTTCAAAACACACTTCTCCATCATTCTAGAATCTTCTCCTTCATTTCTTAAGACCATGTTAACAAAATTTACAAGTACTAGTACCTAATAAACATTGACTTCTACATGATAGAAAATACAAGAACTAAATATGCGCCCATACTTTATAGATGTCGATCAAATTTCTAATTTTTTGAGCTTTACCTAGTATTATAATTTTATATAGTTATGATATGTCATATGTCTAGTATCTGAGTCTCACGTAAATACTACTAGTAGATACCATATTTTTCATGGATGTACTAGTACTAGGAGACAAGGAAATACTATCGGCAGAACTCAATCTTATGAATCAAATTACTTATATGTAAGAAAACTTAGTAAGTATTGTATTCCTCTGAAATTCCTAAGGAATTCGTACGAATCAAAGAGGCTAAAATTCCTATGAAATTCCTACTAACCAAAGAAACTTCAGAAAAAATAACTTACATTGATTCAGGAATAATATCTGGGTCTCGCATAAGTACTTACTACTACGTAGTAGATACCATAGTTTTCATGGGATGTACTAGGAGACGAAGTAATACTATCAGTAGAACTCAATCATATGAAACAAACTACTTATATGTAAGAAAACCTCGTAAAGATTGCATTCCTCTGAAATTCCTAGGGAATTCCTTCGAATGAAAGAAACTAAAATTTTAATGGAATTCCTACTAACCAATGAAAGTTCAGAAAAAATAGCTTGCATCAAATTCAGGAACAAAGCTAATAAAATACGTAGGGAGGACAAATTACCAAGTTTCAGAGACTTCCATGCATAAACACAGCCGTTCTTGGTCAAGGCGAACACACGATCATGTTGGATAATAGCATCGCAGTATCTGAAGTAGCCCTGGAACTCGTTCACCCAAACTGACCATCCATAACTATCATTCCCGTTGATGACAGCAATCTTGAATTCGAAAATGGCGACTAGAGAGAAATCTTTGTATCCCCCAGCAGCTATCGGAACTTGGCAAATGACTATCTTCTGCAGTTTAGTACGTCGACCTTCATCAGCATCATCCTGAAAATGTAAGTGCAGAACCTTCGGTCGGTTCAAACCCCGACACTTGCGGAATAACAATCTTGCGACGAGTGTACACGTTGAAAAGGCCCCACATGAAATCGAGTCCAACTGTGATAATCCAATCTCCATTACCACCTGCTCGCTGCTCATCAAAACCATTTGGCATCACAGCATCGAAGGAGAACCTGTCCAGCGGCGTAAGCTTGCACGGGCTGCCCGCCACTTCGAAGTAGTCTTTGGATTCCCACGGTCTCACCGTTGGGTGAGAATGAAGAACACATGGGAGGCCAAACGGATGAGAAGAAGGCATAGTTCCGCTCTCTTTTGTTGATTGAAGAATATGTTTGGATGAACCAACGAGGCTCGCGGCCATGGTGGCATCGCAATGGTTGATGAGTACTTGAAGAGGGCCTTCGGTGAACACCTTCTGAAACTGCTCAAGATCTTTACAGACCTTGCTCGATCTCACCATGGAAGGGGGATGCGAATGGTGTTTTGGGGGCTTTCTTTGGGGTGGGATGGGGTGGGGTGGGGGAGGAAGGGAAGATCGTTGGCGTGAGCTGGCAGCCGAGGTGCGATGGAGAAGACAAAGGTTGATGCTGCGTTACTCTACTACTAGTAGTACTGCAGAAGGTGGGCGAGTCGGGGTGGGGCTCCAATTGAGGCTAGTTGCACAAACCTCCAATAATTAGAGCCATAGTTGCGAAGAGCTCCAACTGTTGAGCCCCGGGTATGTAAGAAATAATGCTAAGAGGGCTAATCGAGAATTTTGTGCTATGTGCAGCATTTGTACCCAAAAGTAATTGTAGTTCAGTAGTTTCTTGCAACTAGACTATCCTGATTATCTGGAGTTCCCTGCAATTTTGAATCCAATTGTTGGAGGTTTGTGCAATTTCCACCCTCCTCGTGTTCCGAGGAAGCTCTATGACCCTATGTTCAAACAAAAAAATGATCAAAGACAGACAAAAAAAAGACCATCTCTCAGGGTTCGTTTGATTTGCAGGATTCTCAAAACATAAGAAGAGGAAACTACATGAATTTGGATCAAGTATGTGTTTGAATCACAGGGAAAGCAAAGGAAAACTTTGAAGGAATCTCAATTCCCGTGTTTTTCCTATTCCTATATTTTTCCTATCCTGCGTTCCAAATGGGACATAATTCCTACATATTGGAATCCTATGAATCAAACAAAAAGCATAGGATTATTTCCTAAGGGACAAGATCCTTCACAAAAACTTTGAATTTTCTTTGAATCAAAGAAGGAATAAAAAATGGTTTCCTCTCTCAGAAAAAAAGGAACTCCACCTCTTGGAGAAAAAAAAAGAAACTCGATCTCTTGGAGAAAAAAAAAGGAACTCCACCTCTTGGATAATTCACTATGACGAGAGTAGCTACTACTAAAGTCTATGTCTGGTACTAGCTGTAGGGCCCAACCGTAGCATGTTATTTACAAGTAGTACTAATTAGTACAGTACAGTATCAGTCTTTGCAGGTGGCTGGAAGGAAACAAAATAAAGCTCTGCAGGTAATAGATGGCCATGGCAATTTCCAAGATACACAATCTTTTGCTTGTTCATTTTGATCTGGGCGACAGCCGGAGGATAGAGGAGTACTAGCTGTTTCGTTTCTTGAGCCATCGAGTTGGAGTAGAAATTTAGATATCTAAAAACCTGAATTGTCCTGTCAAACCAATGCTTGTTGCATGTAGCTTGACCAAACAGACTTACTGCACTACTTTACCGTGCGTCCGAAAAACTAGTGAGTTCAAGAAGTACTATTACACTAATGTTACACAGAGAGTTTTTTTAACGGCACATAGAGTTCCACATTCATCTTGTAGCGCCAAAAGCAGAAGTTGTGCCAATATAGAAGTGCAGTAGTCACGTCCAGGTTGCCTTACAGGAAAAAAAATAGTATGATGAGGAACAAGATCTATCTATTTTTTACTCCTATTTGCGTATACTAGTAGTACTACTACGTACTCAGGAACGGCACGAGCGTGTGCTCCACTAGTGCGCCTCCGCACGTAGGGTAATCCAGTACGGAGTAGATCACTACCGCATGGTCGCGTGATTATTGTGCATCGGTCCATGCTCTAGTCGTGGGCACATGCCTTAGCAGTAATTTTTTTTGTGAAAAATAGATTATTCATAAAAAATTACTCACTCCATCCTAAAATAGTAGTTACTGACTTGGCTTTGTCTAGATACACATGTATTTCAACGCATTTTAGTACTTAGATGCTCTCTCATTTCCAAATTAGAAAGCATACTAGGTTTTGTCGAAGTCAATATTTATAAAGTTTGACCAACAATATGTATAAACATACTAACTTACATAATGTCAAACGCATATAATATGAAAACTTGGTTCGTGATGATTCTGATAACATTGAGTTGATGTCGTAGATGTCCATGTTATTTTCTAGATATTTAGGCTAGATTCTAGGGCATCCTATTCTGCACACTGGACCCACATCGATGTGTCGTCCACACCAGCGCAATTTCGACGGCAATCTTGGTTCAAGACTTAAATCAAGTCGAATTAACAAGTTTGGGCATAAACTTCCGTAATCACTGAGTTAGATGACTAAATTCGAAGCACCGTAAGAACGGTTAGTGTGTTTATCTCTGGTCCATGTCGTAGAAGTGAACAATTACATAAAAGTCATACTAAACCCCTAAATACTCCATAATAACAGTAGCAGCAAACTTAGTTTACATCCAAAATGCATCCTTCCTAGTACCAAAAAAGAACCTACATGCGACTACTACTAGTAAATTGGAGTAGTAAAATAGTACTACTAGCAGTACTATTTATCTGCTAATACTCCATTACGGTCTTGATCATCAGCCATAGTTTAAGATCATTTTTTCTTGTCGATGCAAATCTAGAAAGATACATGGGTAGACTATCTAACCTTCATCAGGAACCGCGGCGGCACCCGACGTACGTCCTGTGCTTGTCGGACGGGAGGTTGGCCGGTGACGAGCTGCTCGTCAGCTCGATTACCGCATTAAGGCTCTCGACCATCGACAAGTCCGCCGACCCCGGCGGGCCAGGCGCACACAGTTTCACCGTGTACCACGGCCACAAGCACCTGTCCTGCCTGATGCACACCAAGGACACGATGGCGGCCGGGCCGAGCGTGCTGATGGTCAGGCCGAACATGGCACCGTCATCCCCGCAGAGGAAGCGTGTGAATCCCCCCCGTGCTTCTTGGTGGTGGAGTCGGGATGAGGCAAAATAAGGCGCTGCCATAGTTGGCCCTGGTTACTATGACCCTGTGGGCCTCCTTCATGTGGGGAAGGAGTCCTGCCAGCGAGGCAATGAAATCACAGGCGGAATCAATGCAGGAGCATGGGCCATGCGAGCAAGCGATCTTGTGCTCGTCGAGCTTGTCGAAGGCAACCAAGCTAAAGCAGCTGTCATAGGGGCACTCAATCACCGCCTCAGACTGGAGGGCGTCCATAGTAGACGGCTCACGGTCGAATCCGCCGACGCGGTACATGAACTTGTGGGAGTGGTTACAGAGAGAAGATCGGCTCACCGATGTAGTCCCCGCGGGCTAGAAACCCGGGTTGGGTGAGTATACTGAAGAGTATACTGACTGAGTTTCGTACTGTACTGGTACGATTGTACAGGAATACGCTAGGCATGGGTGCACCGGTGGCAGCTGCACTTGGCCACTTTATTCTTAGACAGTGTCCCACATGCTGTACATGCTTCGTCAAAACAAAAGGGCTGCAGAAAGTTGACAGGTGAGTAATAAAGCCGGTGTCACGCTGTACTGTACCAGATAGTACAGTACAGACAGAGGGAGAGACCGAGGCAAGAAGATCCAGGTGAGTGAGAGGCAAGAAGATCTCTCCTAGAGAGAGACGAAAAGTCTGCGGCCTGCTGTAGGGTGTACAGTGCTGCAGGGGAGAGACCGAGGACTGCATGCATGTCTTCGACACCAACCTGTAATTAACTATTTTGGTCTTATCAAATTTAAATGGTAATAGTAGTAGTACTACATCTTACAACAAGTCAGATAAACTAGTACTGCATTTATTAGTGGTACTTTTTTTTGAAAAATTATAATTGGTAGTAGTACTTAGATATGTGAAAAACACTTTATTCCTTAGTTTCAGGGATCTTGTGCTAAATACATGGACTTGGATGTAATTTTCATTTTTATGAGGTCCTTGATATAACTTGTACTTCCACCGACCGCGTGTTAACTAATAAAGCACCTCGCTCCTACATGACCTACCATAATTAAAAAATAATTACACTGCCCCGATTATCATACAAAGTGGAATATGGTTTCTTATAATTCCAAAATTTTAAGAAATAGGATGTTTCAATCTTCCCAGCTAACTTTGCACACTTTAGTGACTTTTTGTCGATTTAACGAAATTAGGTCAAACATTTGCTACAAAAGTAAGGGCAATTGATTTCTATTGAAATAAATGTATTTTAGAGGTAGATGTGTGATGTAGTAAACAATGTCGTCGGTGTTAGTTTCCAACTATCATGAAAGAACATTTAATTCTCAATTTTTCGAGTGTTGACGAGATTGTTCTTTTACATAAAGAAACTCCGAAGAATATGGATCTGAATACCAGAAGACAAGTTTTCAGACATAAAGAGTGGATCAACATGTTGTGCTGATGATACCCATGTTTTATGAGCTTTCAAACTTCTAAGCTAACTACTCCAACTTTAATGACTTTATGCCATGTATTTATCGAGTTTAGGTCAAATTTGAACTACAAGTAAATTGTAGGTTGCTTTGAAAGTTTTATGAAAACTCTTCTGGAGGTACCTATTGAGAGGACAATTAATATATCATAAACCACCGAGAGTTTTGACAACATATTCAACTTCATGCTAAGATTTTGCATCTTGATAGTTAACAAAATTAGGTCAAACTTGAGCTACAAGTAAGCGCGAAAGGTCGCTCTTGAATTAAATGTTTGTTGATATTTGAATGACTTCCTAGCTAACTCTGCCCATTTGAATGACTTTATGTCGATTTATCGAAATTAGGTCAAATTTGAAACTACAAGTAAATTGTAGGTTGCTTTGAAAGTTCTACGAAAAAGCTTTTGGGGTCACCCATCGAGGGGTCACAATTAATATGTCAGAAACCACCGAGAGTTTTGACGGTAGTTTCAACAAAAAGATTTTGCATCCTGACTATTTAACGAAATTAGGTTAAACTTGAGCTACAAGCAAGTAAGCGCGATGGATTTCTCTTGAATTAAATGTATTTTCTAGGATAGATGGGTGCATCTTCCTTTAGTAAACAATGCTGTCAGTGTGAGTTTCCAACTATCGGGAAAGAACATTCTCAATTTTTCGAGTGATATCAAGATTATTCTCTCCTATAAAGGAAGTCCAAAGAATAAGGATCTAAATGCCACAAGCCAAGTTTTCGCACATATATAGTGGACCAACATATTGTACTTATGATTTCCCGTGTTTTATGAGTTCTCAAACTTCCTATAGCTTATTGCTCTGCCCACTTGAATGACTTTATATGTCGATTAATCAAAATTAGGTCAAATTTGAACTATATACTACAAGTTTTTGTAGGTTGCTATGAAAGTTATACGAAAAATCTTTTGGAGGTACTCATCGGGGGTTCACAATAAATATATGAGAAACAACCGAGAGTTTTGACAACTGGTTTGACTTTATGCTAAGATTTTGCATCATGACACTATTTAACGAAATTGGGTCAAACTTGAGATACAAAGTAAGCGCGATAGATTGCTCTTGAAATATATGACTTTTCAGAGGTAGATGGGTGTATTTTCCTATAGTAAATAATGTCATCGGTGTGATTTTCCAACTATCAGGAAAGAACATTCAATTCTCAATTTTTCGAGTGATGATGAGCGAGGTTGTTCTTTTCCGTAAAGAAATGTTCGAAGAATATTGGATCTGTATGCCAGAAGCCAAGTTTACCAACATATATAGTGGACCAACATGTTGTACCAACGATTTCCATGTTCTATGATTTTTCAAACTTCCTAGCTAACTCTGCCCATTTGACCGAATGACTTTATGTCAATTTATAAAAATTAGGTCAAATTGGAAACTTCAAGTACATTATAGGTTGCTTTGATAGTTTTACAAAAAAACTTTTGGAGGTACCCATCGATGGGTCACAATTAATATATCATAAAACACCGAGAGTTTTGACGATAGGATCAACTTCTTGCTAAGATTTTGCATCTTGACAATTTAATGAAATTAGGTCAAACCTGATCTACAAGTAATTAAGCACGATAGATTTCTCTTGAAATTAAATGTATTTTCAGAGGTAGATTGGTGTATCTTGTTGTAGTAAACAATGTCGTCAATGTGAGTTTCCAACTATCAGGAAAGAACATTCAATTCTACATTTTCCAAGTGAAGATGAGTGAGGTTGTTGTTTTTCGTAAGAAGTCCGGAGAATATTGGATGTGAATTCCATACCAAGTTTACAGACATATATAGTGGACCAACAGGTTGTACCAATGATTCCCATGTTTTATTTATGAGTTTTCAAACTTCCTAGCTAACTCTGCCCATTTGACAGAATGACTATATGTCGATTATCAAAATTAGGTCAAATTTGAAACTACAAGTAAATTGTAGGTTGCTTTGAAAGTTTTACAAAAAATCTTTTGGAGATACCCATCGAGGGGTCACAATTAATATATCTGAAAACAACGAGAGTTTTGATGATAGGTTCATCTTCTTGCTAAGATTTTCCATCTTGACAATTTAACGAAATTAGGTCAAACCTGATCTACAAGTAATTAAGCGCAATAGATTGCGCTTGAAATTAAATGTATTTTTAGAGTTAGATGGGTGTATCTTGTTGTAGTAAACAATGCCGTCAATGTGAGTTTCCAACTATCAGGAAAGAACATTCAATTCTACATTTTCCAAGTAAAGATAAGCGAGGTTGTTCTTTTTCCTAAGAAGTCCGGAGAATATTGGATGTGAATGCCACGCCAAGTTTACAGACATATATAGTGGACTAACATGTTGTACCAACGATTCTCATGTTGTATTTATGAGTTTTCAAACTTCCTAGCTAACTCTGCCCATTTGACCGAATGACTATATGTCGATTAATAAAAATTAGGTCAAATTTGAAACTACAAGTAAATTGTAGGTTTCTTTGAAAGTTTTAAGAAAAAAAATGGCAGTACCCATCGAGGGGTCACAATTAATATATCTGAAAACAACGAGAGTTTTGACGATAGGTTCAACTTCTTGCTAAGGTTTTGCATCTTGACAATTTAACGAAATTAATTAGGTCAAACTTGTGCTACAAGTATGCGCTATAGATATCTCTTGAATTAAATGTCATTTCAGAGGTAGATGGGTGCATTTTCTAGTAGTAAGTAGTGTTGTGGATGTGAGTGTCCAACTACCAGGAAAGAACATTGAATTTTATGTTTTCCGAGTGAAGACGAACGAGGTTAGTTATTCTTTTCCGTAAAGAGAAGTCCAAAGAATATTGGATGTGGATGCCACAAGCCAAGTTGTCAGACCTACATATATATATATATATTCAGCACCCAGGGTGCACAATAGTTATTTTGCACCCCACATATTTTTGAGGATCGCCAACATGTTGTACTTGTGATTCCCATGTTTTATGGGGTTTGAAGCTTCCTATAGCTAACCTTGCACATTTGAATAACTTTATGTTGATATCTCGGAGTTAGGTCAAATTTGAAACTACAAGTAAATTGTAGGTTTTGCTTTGATAGATTTACGAAAAAGCTTTTGGACGTACCAATCGAGGGTTCAAAATTAATATACCAGAAACCAGTGAGAGCTTCGACGATAGGTTCAACTTCTTGCTAAGACTTTGCATATTGGTAATATAACGAAATTAGGTCAAACTTGAGCTAGCTACAAGTAAACGCCATAGATTGCTCTTGAATTTAATGTTTTTTCATAGGTAGATCATCGGTGCATCTTCTAGTAGTAAATAGTGTCGTCGGTGTGAGTTTCCAACTATCAATAAATAACATTCAATTCTACATTTTCCGAGTGAAGAATACGAGCGAGGTTGTTCTTTTTCCTAAAGAAAAGTCCGAAGAATATTGGATATCAATGCCACAAGCCAAGTTTACATACATATATATTGGACCAACATGTTGTACCAACGATTCCCATGTTTTATGAGTTTTCAAACTTTCCAGCTAAGTCTGCCCATTAGAATGACTTTATGTTGATTTATTGAAATTAGGTGAAATTTGAAACTACAAGTACTAGTAAATTGCACGTGCTCTGCACGTGAGACTCGGATAATAGACATCTGACATATCATCACTATATAAAATTATAATAGGCAAAGCGGAAAAATATAAAAGGCAAAATTTGAACTACTACAAGTAAACCGTGTAGGTTGCTTTGAAAATTTTACGGAAAATCTCTTAGAGGTACCCATCAGAGGGGGCACACGGGGGGAGGGGGGGTGGGCAATTAATATACTATTAGGAACCAAAAGAGAGTTCTAATGGCAGGTTCATCTTCTTGCTAAGATTTTAGGTCTTGACAGTTGAATGAAATTAGGTCAAACTTGAGCTACAACTAAGTGCGATAGATTTCTCTTGAATTTAATGAAATTAGGTCAAACTTGAACTACATGTAATAAATTCTATGTTTCTTTGAAAGTTTTATGAAAAAATCTTTTGGTGGTATGCATCGAGCGGTTAATTAATATAACAGAAACCACAGAGAGTTTTGACGAGTGGTTCGACTTCTAGCTAAGATTTTGTATCATGAAAATTTCCAACACCTTTTGAAAACGATCACATGAAATAGGGAGAGAGGGGAAATTATATTTTTATTCTCTATGGGTAACCCACAAGCTTGAGGTGCACCTCAGGCTTAAAGATAACTTTATTTTTTCCACTATGTATAAGGTGAACCTTAGCGGATGCCACATAGTAGGCCATTTTTTTTAACGGGTAGTAGCCCATATTAAGGTGTTCTATTTTACACAATGCGGGAGTATTATATTTCTTTGCTTAGACATATGGTTACCTCTGTCCACGCGCTGTACATGCTGAGAGAATAAAACATTGGCAGGGGAAGAGGGCAGCAACGAAGAGAAGTTGAAGGCAGTTCCATGTCCAAGCAAAGTTATGATGGGTTTCTGACACGAGGTACTCATGTGGCCTTACAGTGTACACTCTACTAGTAGTAAATTTCAGGACCTATGCACGCAAAGAAAATCGTGTGTTTTCTCTCTCCTTCCCTATGCTCCATCTCTCCTCCCCTTTCCCCTCGCGCACCGGTCCGTCTGATCTTTCTCCCCTCGTCCATAGCATGGTGTTGTGCACGTGTGTCTTGGTATGGCGGCTGTGTGTCTCTGGCATGTTCGGCAGACGGCGTTGGTGTGGAGTAGGGATGGGGAGTACATAGGAAGGAAACCACTTTGGTCCTTGGCGGCAAAAAAATTCGAACTTTTCCGGTTTTCGAAATTTTCACTTGCTTCCCAAACATCGGGAGGGAAGGTTATCCAAAAGATCAGCCATTCATAGTACTTCTTATCTTATCTTTATCTTGTCTTATCATTTACAATACCATACTATACCACTTTATAGTGTACGGATAACTTAGAACACTGACCATTGGATCAAGACCGGCAAATCCAAACATTGCTAACCGTTGGATCTTCTTTTCCATTCTTAGCATCTACAAAGATTCTATTGATAGTCTTTAGCACGATGAACGGTAGTATGAACAAACCTCAAAACATACACTTCATTGCTCAGTTTCAGGGTCCTTGTGCTAAATGCATGGACTTGGGTGCAATTTTCATTTTTATGAGGTCCTTGATGTAACTTGTACTTCCACCAACCATGTTAACTCTCAAGCACCTTGCTCCTACGAGACCTACCACGGTTAAAAGAAAATGCAACCGCCCCAATTATCAAACAAACTGGACCACAGTTTATTATACGTAATACCCAAGTTTTTAGTACTAGGATTTTTCAAGGTTCCTAGCTAACTTCGCACACTTCAGTGACTTCTTGTCGATTAACGAAATTAGGTCAAACTTGAGATACAAGTAAGCGCGATAGATTGCTCTTGAATTAAATGTATTTTCGGAGGTAGATGGGTGCATTGTCTTGTAGTAAACAATGTCGTCAGTGTGAGTTTCCAACTATCGGGAAATAAAATTCTTAGTTTTCCGAGTGATGACGAGATGGTTATTTTCTGTAAAGAAAGCTCAAAGCAGAATATGGATCTCAATGCCATAAGCCAAGCTTCTAGACATATTAAGTGGACCAACCTGTTTTACTTACGATTCCCATGTTTTTTGAGTTTCCAAACTCCCTAGCTAATTAACTCCGCCCACTTGAATGACTACATGTCGATTTATCGAAATTAGGTCAAACTTGAACTATAACTAAATTGTTGGTTGCTCTGAAAGTTTTACGAAACAGCTTTTGCGGGTACCGTACCGATCGGGAGGGGTGTCACAATCAATATATGAGAAAAAACCGAGAGTTTTGACAACTGGTTTGACTTCTTCCTAAGATTTTGCATCGCATGACACTATTTAACGAAATTGGGTCAAACTTGAGCTACAAGTAAGCGCGATAGATTGCTGTTGAAATATATGACTTTTTATAGAGGTAGATGGGTGTATTTTCTTGTAGTAAACAGTACGGTCGGTACGGTGTGATTTTTGAACTATATCAGGAAATAAGATTCAATTATTCTCAATTTTTTGAGTGATGACGAACAAGGTTGTTCTTTTCCGTAAATAAATGTCCGAAGAATAATATTGGATCTGAATGCCAGAAGCCAAGTTAACCGACATATATAGTGGACCAACATGTTGTACCAATGATTCCCATGTTTTATTTATGAGTTTTCAAGCTTCCTAGCTAACTCTGCCCATTTGACCGGATGACTTCATGTCGATATATCGAAATTAGATCAAATTTGAAACTACAAGTAAATTGTTGGTTGCTTTGAAAGTTTTACGAAAAATCTTTTGGAGGTACCCATCAAGGGGTCACAATGAATATATCATAAAACACCGAGAGTTTTGATGACATGTTCAACTTCTTGCTAAGATTTTCCAGCTTGAGAATTTAAAGAAATTAGGTCAAACTTGAGCTACAAGTAAGCGCGATAGATTTCTCTTGAATTAAATGTAATTTCGGAGGTATATCGATCCACCTTCTTGTAGTAAACAATGCCGTCAGTATGAGTTTCCAACTATCAGGAAAGAACATTCAATTCTACATTTTCCGAGTGAAGACGAGCGACGCTACTAGTTGTTATTTTTCGTAAACAGAAGTCCAAATAATATTGGATGTGGATGCCATAAGCCAAGTTGACAGATATATATAGTCGATCGACAACATGTTGTACTTGCGATTCCCATGTTTTATGAGATTTTAAACTTCCTAGCTAATTCTGGCCATTTTAATGACTTTAAGTCGATTTATCGAAATTAGGTTAAATTTGAAACTACAAGTAAATTGTAGGTTTTGCTTTTTAACTTTTATGAAAAAGCTTTTAATTTGGAGGTACCCATCGAGGGGTCACAATTAATATATCTGAAAACAACAAAAGTTTTGACGATAGGTTCAACTTCCTGCTAAGATTTTGCATCTTGACAATTTAACAAAATTAATTAGGTCAAACTTGAGCTATAAGTAAGCACGATAGATAGCTCTTGAATTAAATGTCATTTTAGAGGTAGATGGGTGCATTTTCTAGTAGTAAGCAGTGCCGTGGGTGTGAGTGTCCAACTACCAGGAAAGAACATTCAATTCTATGTTTTCTGAGTGAAGACGAACCAGGTTAGTTGTTCTTTTCCATAAAGAAAAGTCCAAAGAATATTGGATCTGGATGCCACAAGCCAATTTGACAGACATATATATATATAGTGGATCGACAACATGTTGTACTTGCGATTCGAATGTTTTATGGGTTTTGAAGCTTGCTATAGCTAACCCCGCACATTTTAATAAATTTATGTCGATATCTTGGAATTAGGTCAAATTTGAAACTACAAGTAAATTGTAGGTTGTGCTTTGATAGATTTATGAAAAAGCTTTTGGAAGTACCCATCGAGGGTTCAAAACTAATATACCAGAAACCAGCGAGAGTTTCGACGATAGGTTCAACTTCTTGCTAAGACTTTGCATATTGGTAATTTAACAAAATTTGGTCAAACTTGAGCTAGCTACAAGTAAACGCCATAGATTGATCTTGAATTAAATGTATTTTCATAGGTAGATCATAGGTGCATCTTCTTGTAGTAAACAGTATCGTCGGTGTGAGTTTCCAAATATCAAGAAAGAACATTCAATTCTACATTTACCGAGTGAAGAATACGAACGAGGTTATTTCTTTTCCTAAAGAAATGTCCGAAGAATATTGGATCTCAATGCCACAAGCCAAGTTTACATACATATATATTGGACCAACATGTTGTACCAACGATTCCCATGTATTATGAGTTTTCAAACTTCCTAGCTAACTCTGCCCATTAGAATGACTTTATGTCGATTTATCGAAATTAGGTCAAATTTGAAACTACAAGTACTAGTAAATTGCACGTGCCCTGCACGTGAGACTCGGATAATAGACATCTGGCATATCATCACTATATAAAATTATAATAGGCAAAGCGGAAAAAATATAATTGGTAAAATTTTAACTACTACAAGTAAACCGTGTAGGTTGCTTTGAAAGTTTTACAGAAAAGCTCTTAGAGGTACCCATCGGAGGGGGCGCGTGGGGGGGGGGAGGGGCAATTAATATACTATCAGGAACCAAAAGGGAGTTCTGACGACATGTTCATCTTCTTGCTAAGATTTTGCGTCTTGACAATTTAATGAAATTAGGTCAAACTTAACCTACAACTAAGTGCGATAGATTGCTCTTGAGTTTAACGAAATTAGGTCAAACTTGAACTATAAGTAATAAATTGTAGTTTGCTTTGAAAGTTTTATGAAGAAAGCTCTTGGAGGTACCCATCGAGCGGTTAATTAATATATTAGAAACCATAGAGAGTTTTGACGAGTGGTTCGACTTCTAGCTAAGACTTTGCATCATGAAAATTTTGATCACCTTTTGAAAATGATCATGTTCATCTAGACATAGTTCGTGCCCCAAAATTTCAGATATTTCGAAATTCCCATTCTACCCCTATTAAATTCGGAAGGTCGGGGGCTTCACTTGTAATTTTCCCAGTATAGTGCTAGCAGTACCTAAACCCAACCCTGCCCCTGCCCCTCCCCCTGTCTCTCCTCTAGGAATACGTCACCAGACGGAACATCCCCGCTGCACTTTAGCCGGCGTACCTGCACACCTGATCTGCTCAACGAACCCTCTTGTCCAGCGCGCTGATCACATCATCGACCACCTAGGATCTGCTCCATGGACACCGTGGTCTAGTGTTCTGCTCGTATCCTCGCCCACCCAAGATCTGCTTCCCCGTCGTCGACACCCACTACGACCATAGCACCTTCGGCGACCTCGATGTGACCCGTGAGGATGTGGAGGAGGCCTAGACGCCGCCCCGACCGAGGTAAAACCAGATCTCCCTGCGTGATTTTTTGTTGGCAATGTACTGTATTCGTGCTAAATTTCCTAACTAATAGATTCTTTACTGGATATACACCTGTTATGTACTCCCTCTGTTTCAAAATATAAGATGCTTTAGCTTTGTGAAAGAAGTGTATCCAGACTCATTTTAGTGTGTAGGTTCACTCCAAACCTAGATGAACCTACACACTAAAAGAGGTCTAGATGCACTCTTTTCACAAAGCTAAAACATCTTATATTTTGTAACGGAGGGAGTACTAAATTAACCCATTGTAGTTACGCTTAAACTTCACGCATTGAACTGTTTTTATGTACTGTACTATTTCTTTGTGAATTATTAGTCACTTAACATATTTGTTTACATTCTCTGTTGTACCTGTCCACATGAGATATGATTATATAATATCTCTCTCATTCGCCGATTTACGAACTATAGTATTACCATCATGCTATTGTCCTGCTATCTAATACTACACGTTTACACACGTCATACTATTTGACCATTATGTACTATCGATTTAATCCCTCTTAACCTATGGCTCAAACTGTTTGTTGTTATTATGCAAGGAGCAGCCTCAGTTTCCACACAATATCATAGAGTGAATGGCTCCTATAATCTCGTAAGACCCCATCACTTTTGTTTCACTTCATGCCAACGTATATCATATTGGAACCTGTTTGTATTTACAGTTGACCTTACCTTTATGCAGAGGAGCAACAATGGAGTACAAACTACGCCCGTCAACACGAGCCGCCGTAGATCTCGTGTAACACCTCCGTAAGGCCCCCCACCCAAAGTTTGGTCCTTGCCACATTTTTTGTTTGCTTAAATTTACCATTTATCTTTCTTGTTTTCATATTTTTTTGCCAAAAATTAGCTTCAAACATTTTAGCCCCACTATGGTCTGCTTTTGTTCCATGTGCTTAGTTCAATTTCCAAGATATGGAGAGGCCGGGTGTATTACATCTGAGTTTTCTGATAATAAGAACAAGGCTACACTAGCGATAAGATCCACACATGTATCATAAGGAACTCTGTGCAGTTCATCTCACTCTTGTATCTACTGTGTATCATATTTAAATGAACTGGCTATTTTAATACGAGGCACTTGATGGTTTAGTGTGTTGTTCTCAGGCCACCGAAGCGTTGAAATTGTCTGGCTATTCATGAATAATTCAATGTATGATTGCTTGATTCATTATTTATCTGAAATTATCTGGCTAGCATATTCGAGGCTCACAATTGATGTGTTTTTATTGGCTGAGTTACTCTTTTTTTTCTATGATTAAATCAGTGGCAGATTTTGTTGTGTAGTTCCTGGCTAGTTTATATATGAGAAACATAATGGCTTAGTTTTAATATTCGTTTTATTCATGTTCTACACATTCTAGTTTGAGCAGTCTACATCAGGTACTTTGGTTGATTGCTCCCATTGTTATTCAAAATGAACTTAGTTTGTTTCCCAAGTCTATTGTTTAAGTAACTTGTTTTGTCTTGGTCTCAGCCATGTTCAAGTAGAGCAGTCATTTCACAGAGCAGCACATGCTCGCTTCGCTCCATGGCGCCAGCTGGTCCACTTATTCAAGAAGAAATAGATCTATGAGCCACCACTGTTAATTGCTTCCTTATATATTACCGCGTTGACACATTTAAAATTCATGGCGGTGTGATTGCATGGTAATGCTGTTATAACTTGTTTTGTGTTTGTTTCAGGCTGCCAATTACGCTCTGAATGCCGAACAAAGACCCGCTTCTCCAAGTTTAGATATTTTTTCACACAGCAGTAGTGACAATACCTATTTCTCATTGCACACCACTTCGACTGATCCTTGTTTTTCAGCCGAAAGATTATTTGAGGATGCCATCCAAGATGCCCTTGATATGGTTGAGCAAGAAGCCAACAAAATAGATTCAGTAATCACCATAGCACGCAAAGACTTATATGAATTGAAAAACAGGCAAGCCTTAACATAGAACATACTTAATAATCTCATCTGCAGCTCTCATGGGAAGCCAGTTGTTACATGTCTCGGGATGCAAGATCCATAGAGACCTTTTCTGTAACACGAGTTATGGTATTTTTTTAGTTATCTGAACTCTGCTGAAACTTTTATGCTTCATTTTATTACTATCAAGTTTACTGAGGATTGTAATAATCTACTATAATTTGCAGTTGTAAGTTGTTTGAGGATTATTGCAAACTAAGCATCTATCAGAATTACTACACACACATGAAAAAACAGTGAAATTGTAAGAGGTACAACACACGATCTACCGGAACAGGGAGAACATCCATGGTATTACACGGGCACCATAAAACTTGCAAAATTCATAGACGTTCACTCAACAAAGTGAACTCATAAAGAGTAGATCTGAAGAGAATACATCAGGAACAGACCCACACAATCCATTAATCTGATGGATAGCCATCGTAGTAATCGTAGTGTGTGGTACCATCCTCTCCATATGGCGGCACCATCTACAGCTCAGAATGCTCGACGATTCTGCAATACTCTGCCAGCAATGGATCGAGTTTGAAAGGACGATCATGCCATAATCCTCCTACTGCATACCCATATACAACGCTTGGCTCCTCTTCCCACGCAAGAGCCTCAAAGTTATAAGATTTAATCTCAGATAGATCCGCATAGTATATGCCGCCAGCCTACACCATGGGTACCCTAGTGCTGTCGACGCAGACGCACCGATTCTCAGCAACAAAGAGAGCATAACTTCCGATGCCTCTGACCGGCTGAATGACACGGTTCTGGGTATCAACTCGGTAAACAGCTGGCCTGACGCCGTAGACCGGTCCACTCACAACGAACAGCAACTCCCCATCGGACTCGACGAGGTAAAAATGATTCTCTGGGAACTGGCAGTCCAGAACAGGGCCTGCAACGGTGGGATGCATCTCCAGGGTTTGTGTGGAGCGCTGCAGCTGCACATCTCCATGAGCAGCATCACACATAGTCGAGAGGATATACCCGTATCTGTCTACGACAAAAACATCACTGGCGTAAGAGGTCATGCTCCGGATTTCCGCGAAGTCATACGGCGAGTACCACCCTTCACCAAAGACCGGGCGACTCCCTTCCTCCATGCTCTCATCCGCTCACCGAATGGTGGTGTTCTGATTGTTTGATGTAAACACCATCAATAACGGGAATATCGTCACAGCGATAGAAGCCACCCTCTCGGTCGGTATCTCTGCCCTCAGGTGCTTGATAGCACCCGAGAAGGGGTTGTACAACTGGGTCTTGTATGGCTGCACCCTCTATCCAAGCACAAGGAGGCCGTCGGTTGTGCTACCGACATAAAAGTACCTTCTAGAGAGAGAGGGGGGAGAAACAGAGATTCAGTCAAGGTAAATAGACTGAAATTCAATCAAGGTAAACCATGGAGAAAAAGCCTGGGCAACAAGTGGACGAAGAAATAGAACTTGAAAAACATATAGTATAAGATGTGAATGCAAAATGACGCCATGCACACAGCAATCGCAGGCGCGTTTCATCAAACCGGTACATGCACGCGCATGCGCACGCGCACTAATTACGGTATAATGGTCGTGTGCACACCAGCTTTACGACTCCTAGGAGCACATGAGTGTGTAGGTGTAGGATGATACTAGTAGTAGTATCATAACCTCATTGTATTTAATTATCCCAAAATCTAAGAAGAAAACATGCGCTCCCTGGTCCTCAGGGCACACGTAAACGCAGGGCATTTTCAATTTTTTGCAAGGCATTTTCCATTTTTCAATTTCGCTTTTGGATGTGCCCTTGGATGCTCACCATGTGGCCGGATGGGGTGTATGCTCCGTGGAGCTAAAAACCTCATGTTCTCTCAATAACACGATTGTTAATTATTGAGGTATATATGTTTTTAGTCCCACAACTTGCACCGCGGCAGCGTTTTAGTCCCACATCTTGCAAAGTGAGCAACAATAGCCCCACAACTTGTAACCAGAAACATTTTAGTCCAATTCAATCAAGTTTCTGTGATTTTGTCTGAATTCGTCGTAACTAATTCTGGAAGTGACATGTGGCATCACATTTTTTACAAAATGACCCCTGTGTATTTTCTGCCTGCCAGTTGTGACCTTGGTATGACTTGACAGGAGGATCTGAATAAGAAAATAAATAAGAAAAACTACCAATGCATTGTAGGGTATCGAACTGATTACCTGCACTAGTGAAGAAATCAACCTTGCCACTACAACATGCACACGGAAGTGATTAACTGAAGAGCGATCTAGCTGATGTGTTCTGTATTTTGGATATAAAAAATATGTGTTCTGGGTACAATAACAACTCAACTTTATTCCTTTTCATTTTTGCGAATAAGAAAAAACTCAAGTTTATTCTAGACACTGCAGCTAGCTACTAGGTTAACGACAAAGCTATACATTGATATTATGGACCGTGCCAACATAGACGTGAGCATCTTTTGCGTTCGTATGTACCTTTTTATTGTATAAATAATTACTTTCCCCCAAGTACTCCTCGTCTGGCATAATTACGTCCTCTCTAGTACTCCTCGTCTCACATGAGTAGTCGTGGACATCTACCGGTATAGTGGCTTATGGGTGTGTGTGTCATTGTACAAAAGTGTTAAGTTAGAATCCACTCTCATCTTAGATATTTAACTATTTTATTTGTGCATCTACTAACAGGTGGCCCACTTATCAGTCCGCATAGGGACACAAATAACATAAAAAAATATAGATGGGTCATTTTTTAAAAAAATCAACGTCATTTGTGGATAAATTAAGTCAAATTCACTGAAATTCCATTAAATTGGACTAAAATGCTCTCGAGATATAAGTTGAGGGACTAGTATTGCTCATTTTTCAATATGTGGAACTAAAACGCTCTCGCGGTGCAAGATGTGGGACTAAAGCTGTATATACCTCTTAATTATTTTACAGCCTCAATTGCTAGGCTGGAGGATCAATTAATGCTCCTAGTTTTGCTCAATTACTCCTCTAGTTGACCGTAAAATATGAACCACCATGTTGTGTAATTCTCTTGGCCGGTCATGTTGTTAAAACGGGAGTGCATCCATTGGCTTGCATGTTTTCAATTAGATGCGGTGGCCACGAGCATTGCCTGGATTTTAGGATTACTACTGCATGCAATAACTAGCTATAAAGCGAGTAGGTGAAGATAATTCTCCGAACTAGTACTACTCCAGCCTAGTAATACGGAACACAGGGAGTACCTCAAGTGTGGTTATATGGATGATCAGTTGATGTGACTCTCGGCCATGAATTCCTGACCATATAGTTGTACGTTCTACCACCTTTTTTTACTACTCCTACTACTAGTAGTACATGGACGCTAGCAAAATTCAAAATATCAATCGAGTGGCAAAATCACACACACCAAGTTCGAAGCATTTCCCGCCTAACTATTTCAAAAACTTTGAGCCAAAATCTCCCACCTAGGGAGTACCATTTTTATATTATTATTATTATTATCAGATGGGCGCTTGTCAAATTCAAAATCTCAATCGAGCGGCAAAACTGCACACCTACTTTGAAGCAGTTCCCGCCCCTCCTTTTCAAAAACTTTGAGGCAAAATCTCCCACTGGGGCTGTACCATTTTTGTATTATTATCAGATGGGCTCTTGTCAAATTCAAAACCTCAATCGAGCGGCTAAACCATACACTGACTTTGAATCATTTCCCGCCCCTCAGTTTCAAAAACTTTGAGGCAAAATATCCCACCGGGGCAGGACCATTTTTATATTATTATTAGATGGACGGTTGCCAAATTCAATATCTCAATCAAGCGGCAAAATCACACACCAATATTGAAGCATTTTCCGCCCCTCGGTTTCAAAAAAATTTGACTTCAAAATTCCGATTCTACCCATTGTTCTGACACCCTATGGGCAAGCTAAAGTCGGTAGCTTGGGGGCATGATCGTAATTTATATTTCTGTTCAACTCCTTAGTCCGGATTTGCCCAAATTTTCCCGCTGGTCCTTCCAAAAACCCAGCCCCCTCTTTCCCACGCCCTCACCTCCACAACCACGACGCGCACCGGCCGGCGGAAATTCCATGACGGCTCGACCCGCTTGAGCGGCGGTCTCATGCACCGCCGCGGAGCCGCTTCACCGATTCTCACCCACCGAATCTGGTTCACCGGGTCTCTCTGCCATTGCACCAGAGCTGCGGTGTCGTTCACCATGTCGATGGCATCATCGACCGCCAAGCTCTGCTTCCCAGCCGCCGAAAGCTAACCAACCGTACCGGATCCGCTTCACCGGTGCACACTGGACGTGATCTAGTTCCGGGAGTTCCATATCCACCGCTCTAGACCTACTACTCTACCGTCGCCGTTCACTGCACTAGATCTGCCTCATTGACACTCTCGTCCACCATGCTCAAGCCGGCATCGACCGCCCAAGATCTGCTTCCCCGACGCCAACAGCCAATGCAACTGTAGCACCCTCGGTGACCTGGACGTCACCCGCATGGTACCGATGATGCTTAGACGCCTCTCCGACCAAGGTTAACCAAATCTGCAACCCATTTTTGTTTTGTCAGCAGTATAAGCAGGTTCAAGCCTGTTGTAGTGAACTGCATTTTTGTCATCGTGTTCGTGCATACAAGTTAGTGGGCATGCCTGTTCTTCGTGCTAGTACATACAAGGTCATTAGACATGTTGGTTTGCATGCGCTGCTCTACAAATTTCAAGTCATAGACATGTTTGTTATTTTGTCATACACATGTTCTTAGCTACTCCATAAAACAGTAATTACCTGCTACCGTGTAATTCTTGCAAAATCTAAAGTGAGCGAAAAATATTAGTGTGGATTCCCTGCTCTACAGTTGCTGAATCTATCTGTTTCGTCCCGAGATCAGTTCCTGCTATTATTTACTCCTTGGCATCATTCTTCTATCATGTAGTAGCCGTTTAAAATCTTTGTACTAATTCGATTATAATTTTTTTGTTGCCATCTGCTTCTTCAAAAGCTGCATCACTAACTATTTCTTTTTTCTTGCATATAGCTCAAACTGGAACAATGAACATGTTGGTTTGCATATCTTATTCTACAGGTTCACTGGGGATGCCATTAATTCCTTATCTGGTGCTTGTTCGTCCTGACAATGGCATAACTATCCTCTACTATGTAGTTCACTCGTGGTTTGCATTCCTGCTCTAGACTTTCTCTTATGATGCAACTACATGCCATTGTGTAGCTCTACTATCTGGTTGATTCTTAGCTATGATAGCAACTACATGCCATTGTGTAGCTCACCGCAAATTCTGAGTCACCCAACGACTATGCATTCCAGGAGATGTCACTGCTTCCATATATATTTGCTCAAATGACCTCGCTTGTTTATATTTGCTGAAATTTTAAGAAACACTTTGCTTGATTGCTCATTTCATTCTAGGCACACTTGTCTAATGCTTGTTTGTCCTGCTCTACAGGTTCACGAGCGACGCCATTATATCTTGCATCTGGTTCTGGGTCTGGTTCATCCTAAGTAACGACATAACTATCCTCTACAATATATAGTTCATCTGTGGTTTGCATTCTTGCTCTACAAGTTCTCGTATGATGCGGTTATAATTTCTATCTGGTTCATTCTTCGCTATGACAATAACTGCGTGCCATTTTGTATCTCAACGCAAATTCCGAGTCACCTGACATCTCTTGCATTTTAGGGTATAGAACTGCTTCCATATATTTTTTGTTGAAATGACATGGCTAGTTTATTTTTGCTGAAATTCTAAGCCACACACACACACAGTTTTTGATTGCTCGTTTTACGGTAGGCACACTTGTTTAATGCATACTTGCTTGTCCTGTTTGTTTGACGTGTTGGTCAATAATTGAACCATTGACCAGTTGTAAACTCCAGATCATAGCTCCTGTCATATCAGTCAAATGAGTAGTTTGTCTTGTTTGATGTATTATCTTGTTATTAGTTAGTTTCAGTGTGCAATTATTTCTATAGCCACCAAAGAGGAGGCTGCAAGATCATGTCTCCTCCAATGTAGCTGTCACACTCAAAGGAAGATGCAGGTGATCAATTGAGGACTCTGCTATCAACTTGATTGTCAACTGAAATGCCGATTTGTCTTTCCCTTGATTTGATAATATGTAATAATTTTAAGAAGTTTGCAGCTGATGTAATATCTAGATAACTCGCGTAGGCCATGTATGCATTTAGTTGACGCTGTCCACATATGCGATAGTCGTTATGGTAATTACGCCAGGCAGGTCCATTAGGCAACAATACCGTGCTTTGTTATTGGCCCGTCGTGTATTCAGCCGACGGTGAACAGTAAAAAATGCTGGATTATATAAAAGTTTTATGATATTGTTTTGGGCTTCAAAAAAGGCCGAAACTATAAAAGGCCATAAACGTAATGGGCCGACCTACAAGTTGTAAATAGATGTAACAGTAACAGGCCGTAAGAATAACAGGTCATAACTGTAACACGCCATAATAGTAACATGCCTTAATAGTAGCAGGCTGTAACAGAAACAACCCATCGCTGTAACAGGCAAGAAACTATGAAATCCTAGAATAGTAACAGGCCAAAACAGTAGTCGGCCGCAACAGTAATGGGCCAGAATAGTGAAAGGCTAGAATAGTGACAAGCCAGAATAGTAACGGGCCGAGAAATTTCCAGGCTAGGGCAGTAACAGGCCGACACATTTACCAGACTAGAACAGTAAATGGCCGCTTGTGGGCCTGAACAGGTAAAGCCCGGAACATTGAAAGGCTAGGACAGTAACAGGCCTAAACAGTAACGGGCCATCTCAGACAAGGGTTGTTAGTAGGTTGCCTATGATGGGCTGCGATAAACAGTTATGGGCCGCCCGCAGGCCTTAAATGTACAGGAGCGACTTGGCGCAGGCTGCTAATGGGTTGCAGAGTGTTGGACCATCATGGGCCTTCTTTAGGCCAAAACAGTATTGGGCCTAAAAGTTCGCGGGCCGCTACTGGCTGCAACTTTGGGCCCATTTCAAATAGTACATGACAAAACAGTAACGAGTCATCTTCTTATTAGGCTCCCTTAATGGGCCGGCCCAGCTAGAATTTAGCAGGCCTTGGATGGGCCTAGCTTCTGCCACGGTTTCTATGGCCGTTAACGGCGGTAACTGACCGCTAACGGTGGCTGCCACGTGGCAGTTTGCATGACATCAGCAGTCAATGTGGCTGGCGAACAGATCTAAGACGGAACAAGTTTTCATGGCTGAAGGTTGCGATCTGCCACGGTCAGGAAAAAACCGTGGTAGATTCTTTTGTGACGGGGGTTTTACCACGATGGCCATCCGTTATAGAAGACTTTTTAGCCACGAAAAATGGGCCTTTAACCACGAAAATCGTCTGTTGTAAAAGCCAACTTTGCTTGTAGTGTGCCACTGTCATTTTGGGGTTATGCACTAGAAACCGCTGCATTCACTTTAAATCGAGCACCATCTAAATCCGTTGAAAAGACACCATATGAATTTTGGTTTGGAAACAAACCTAAGCTCTCATTTCTTAAAGTTTGGGGATGCGATGTTTATGTGAAGAAACTTCAGCCTGATAAACTCAAATCCAAAGAGGAAAAATGTGTCTTCATAGGATACCCTAAAGAAACAATTGGGTATTCCTTCTATCATAGATCCGAGGGCAAGGTTTTCGTTGCCAAGAATGGATCCTTTCTAGAGAAAGAGTTTCTCGCAAAAGGTGTGTGTAATCGGAAGGTAGAACTCGAAGAGGTTACTGAACCTTCTCTTCATGAAATGGCGAGTAGCACAGCGCCAGAAATTGTTCTGGAGTTGACTTCACCGAATGAAGAAGGAACTAATGATAATGATTAGGAAACTCTGAAAGAGAACACTACCAAACCTCGCAGGTCAAGCAGGACACGTGTGGCTCCTGAACTATACGGAAATCATGTTATGAATTTCATGGTTGATGAAATAGATGACCCTGCGACGTATGAGGAAGTGATGATGAGCCCGAATTCCAACAAATGGCTATAAGCCATGAAATCCGAGATGGAATCCATGTACGAAAACCAGGTTTGGACCTTGGTGGACTTACCTCACGCCCGAAAGGCCATTGAGAATAAATGGATTTTCAAAAGAAAAACTGATGCTAATGGTAATGTGACCATCTATAAAGCTCGACTTGTCTCTAAGGGGTTTTGACAAATTCAAGGAGTTAACTATGATGAGACATTCTCTCCCATAGCGATGCTAACGGCGGTTAGGATTATGTTAGTAATTATTGCATATTTCGATTATGAGATATGGCAGATGGATGTCAAAACTGCATTCCTCAATGGTAATATTGAGGAAGAATTGTATATGATACAACAAAAGGGTTTTGTCGATCCTAAGGATGCTGACAAGGTATGCAAACTTCAGCGATCCATCTATGGACTAAAGCAAGCATCCCGGAGTTGGAATCTCTGCTTTCATGAGGTGATCAAAGAGTTTGAATTTGTCCAAACTTATGGAGAGGCTTGTATTTACAACAAAGTGAGTGGGAGCAATGTGGGATTTCTGATATTATATGTGGATGACATATTAATGATTGGAAATGATTTAGATCTCTTAAACAGTGTTAAAAGTTATCAAAACATCAAATTTTTGATTAAGCACCTTGGTGAAGCATCATATATATTAGGCATTAAGATCTATAGTTATAGATCAAGGCGCCTAATTGGGTTATCACAGAGTACATACCTTGATAAGATTTTAAAGAAGTTTAAAACAGACAAAAGTAAGAAGGGGTTCTTACCTATGTTGCAAGGTAAGACATTGAGTAAGACTCAACGTCCGGCTATGGTGGAAGAAAGATAGATAATGGATAAGATCCCCTATGCTTCAGCCATAGGCTCTATAATGTAATTCATGCTATGTACAAGACCAGATATGGCACACGCTATTAGTTTGACTAGTAGGTACCAATCTGATCCAGGTTCGGAACACTGGATAGCAGTCAAGAATATCCTTAATTACTAAAGAAGAACTAAGGAAATGTTTCTTGTATACGGAGGTGAAGAAGAGTTGATCGCTAATTGTTATGTTGATGCTAGCTTTGACACTGATCCGGATGACTCTAAGTCGCAATCCGAATACGTATTTCTTATGAACGGAGCAGCAGTTAGTTGGAGGAGGTCCAAACAACCTCTAGTGACAAGATCCACAACGAAGGCGGAATATATTGCTGCTTCAGAAGCAGCGCAGGAAGCGGTTTGGATGAAGGAGTTCATAACTGAACTAGGTGTGATTCCTAGTGCGTTGGACCCAATGGTGATCTATTGTGACAACAATGGAGCCATATCCAACTCCAAGGAGCCAAGGTCTCACAAGAATACCAAGCATATTAAGCACAGGTTTCACTCCATCCGCGAGCATGTCAAGGATGGAGATATAAAGATTTGTAAAGTACACACGGATCTCAATGTAGCAGATTTGTTGACTAAACTTCTCCCTAAGGCAGAACATGATCAACACCAGAACTCCATGGGTGTTAGATTTATCACTATGTTACTAGATTATTGTCTCTAGTGAAAGTGGGATACTGAAGGGAATATGCCCTGAGAGGCAATAATAAAGTTGTTATTATATGTATTACAAGTATATGATAGATGTTTATTTTGCATTCTATAATTGTATTGATTGGAAACGTTAATATATGTGTGCTTAATAAACAAATAGAAGGTTCCTAGTTATGCCTCTCTTATAAACTAGCTCGTTGATTAACAAGATGACATGGTTTCCCGATCATGGACATTGGATGTTGTTAATAACAAGGTCACAACATTGGTGGAATGATGTGATGAACATTCATCCGAAGTATGGCATTCCGATCAAAGCCATTATGTTTATATTGCTATAACATCATACGAAGTAATCCTAGTCCTTAGACCATGAGATCATGTCAATCACTAACACAAGAAGAGTATCTTGATAACATCAAACGTCACACCGTGACAGGGTGACTATGAAGGTGGGCTCAGTGCTACGAAGGTGTTATGTAGAGGCTCATGGATGAAGAGTGGGATTTGTCCATCCCGAGGATGGATAGATATACTATGGGCCCTCTAGGTTATATCACATTGAGATAGCTTGCAAGCAACTGATTGGTGAGTGTATATTTGCATCATGTTTTCCATTATTATTTTGCATTGTAGATGTAGGATCTTGGTATTTTACGGTGTTCGCGTGCACATTTTATGTCTGTTTTCACCAGGATCAGGACAGATGATGGATCCAATGGATACAATTCTTGGAGCAGTTGCACTAAGGAGAAAAGGAGTAAAAAAGAACGTAGATCGCTTATTTGGGAAATATTAATAATACCAGAAGAAAAGCCAAAACGAATAAGGGAGGCAGAGAGTTCAACGACCAACTATATAGGTGGAGCAATTTTTCTGGCCGTATAGTTGGCGCTGCCTCAGCCTCATCAAATAGTTTCACCCCGTGCAATTGGTTCGAGGAGACGACATACAGAACACCCAAAAATCGCAGAAACCTCACCTCCGGAAGGCATTTGGAGGGAGGGAACTCATCATCTTTGCCTTGCACAGATCCGTAAGGCTAAGGCATCGATCTTCATCATCCACCGCTGCATCACCACCATCTCCATCCATCCCATCTACATCTTGTCTAGATCTTGTTGTAATTCGTATACTCGTTGTGGATTTATACAAGTACTATTAATCTATGATTGTTTCCATTACCATTGTCATGATGTTGATTGCCTCCATGTCTGAGTAGATCATTAGTTCTTGGGGAGATGGAGAAACCCTAGTATGAGATTGAAATAAGATAATGTCTATTATGATATTCAATGCTGTGACCATGTGTTAGATTTTCTACATCTTGATGTTGAGAGAAGTCGACCTATCAATATTTGCCTCTTGTGTGGACTTGATGGAGGAAACTACTTGTTGGAAGACGGAGGCGTGCTAGCACTTACTGTGACTATAAAGCTGTTGGCACCCCTTACGTATCAACTTGGGAAACCGAGGTAACTCACGGAACACTATCCATGCCATGGGATACGTCCTACGGGATTACATCCCTTAATAGCACAGTAATTCGATTGATGTCGATTGCTGACAGTTGTGGTTATGAGGATGATGTGAGCAGCGGTTGTTGCCAATTCGTCCAAATACGAAGTTCCTCCCACACATGCATAGTTGAGAATGTTCATGATGATAATCTTTATCTTAGATCTTTACAATACTAGTGGTGTATCCGTTACTCCTTGAGAACGCATTTTCCCTACTACAGTTCCAATCTCTCTTACATACACGATACTTACTTTTTGTACTCAATTGTTTTACTTTACTTTACTTTATTGCTCTTATACCCAAAACCCGAAATAACCTTTTTACACAATACTCGCATTTTATCTTGTCACTTAGATCTTTATCTAGCATTTCTATCGTAATATTTATTTCAAGAGTTATTAGACTTCAGACTCCTACTCCCTGTGGGATCGATATCTTTATTTCGAAACTAGCTACAAATGATATGTGCACTTGCAGTCATCGAGCTATTTTCGGGCGCCGTTGCCGGGGAGCTAAGCACTGTAGGTCTTTTATTTTTGCTTATTTATTTTTGTCTTGCTAAATTTTGTTTTGAGTTACAGGTTTCCACCAACATGATGGAGTTTGAGCATATGACTAGTGCTAACCCACTCAACCACTTTGGGAAGCCCTATGATATTTATAAAATAGACAATTCCAATGAGTAGACAAGGGGGTTTGAAATAAATCCTCTACTACTTATTATTCTACATAAGAAGCAATTTACTGGAGATGAAGAAGATCCAGATCCATATTAGCATATTGCATGTTTTAAAGATATATGTGGCACTTTTCTATTGACGAGATATACCGCCGATGAGGTAAGGGTTAAACTTTTTAGTCAAACTTTGACAAGTACATATCTCTCATGGTATAGATCTCTACCCCCTGAAGCCACTACTACTTGGGATAATCTAGCTTGTGAATTTCTATCAAAATATTATCCATTATCAAAATCTTTTGGAATCAGGCATTTTATATTGACTTGGAAGAATCATTCTAATGAAGGACTAGTAAGAGATTATATTAGAATTAAAGATTAACTACAACTATGTCCTCATCATGATTTTCCCGAATGGTATTTACTACATATCTTTTATGGCGGTTTAATTGAACCTAATAAAATTGAACTGGACTCTTTCACGGAAGGAGCCTTTATGAATCTTCCTACACCTATAGCTTGGGCTTTACTTAATAGAATTCATTATCATAGAGTTTGATGGAATTTTGGTCTAGGAAGTGAAGGAGGCGTAGAAATACAACATGATTGTATTCATGACTATAATAAAAAAAGGCATGTTAAAGAATTATCTAAAGAACTCTATTTGGATTTAGATCTTGTGTTGCAAGTTGTTAAAGCTTTTACAGAACATATTAAAGCTCCAAAGGAGGGTCTAGTCAAGTATGATCCACCACCCGAACCTGAAAAGAAAAGAGAAGATGAATCAACACTGGCCTCCGTAGAACCAATATATGAAGTCCCTTTCCCTAACATTGCGCAGAAGCATATTTTTGAATATGAGCAGGTCAAAGCAGTACAGGAAAAGATGGAAGGGGAAAGCAGGCCAGAAGTCGTGGAACATCTGAAAGAAACCAAAGATGAAGAGCTAACCAAGGAAGCAATTATGGCTATGTACTCACACTGTAACATCGTTGAACTTGATGAAGAGACTTCCGTATTGGTTGAAGGTAAAACAAAGGTAAAAGATGTGGGTAAGCCTATTCTTCCCTACATATTCAAAGAAACCTCTCATTACGGTTTATGTGATCTTGGTACCGAAGTTAATGTTAAATCTTATGATTTCTACTTAGAAATAAAAGAATAAATAGAACCGGCTACAATTGAAAATACTGATATAACAATTATGTTAGCCAATAAAAACCTTAGAATCCCAATGGGAGTAGTTGACAATGCAACTGTCACAATTGGCAACAAAAACTTTCCTATTGATTTTGTACTTGTTGATATGCTAGCTGACACTCTTTGCCCAATTATACTTGGAAGGAACTTTTTGGGTGATATAGGTGCCTATGTTAACTTCAAGAAGGAGATTGTGCCTCTTAAGCTTGGGGGAACGGAAAATAAATTCCAATTTTCCAAATTTAAAGACAGGCCTCCACAAATACAAGAAGAAGAGAGAACTATTGAGGAAATGGTGGCTCTTTTCTTTACTAATCAAGAAGAATAAATAGATGAAGATCCAAATTATGAAGAAATATTTATGGAGGACAAGTCCCTATGAGAACTAGAAGATGAATTCGATTAACTTCCCATTTTGGGACCTTCAACTGATGAGGCTTTTGAAGAGCCAGAAAAGAGAGGGGGCAAGGAATTACCACCCCCAGAGTTAAAGACTCTACTATAAATTCTTAAATATAGGTTTTTAGATGATACGAATAAATTCCATGTTATTATTAGTGCTAAAATTTCACGAGAAGAAGCATGAGGATACTTAAGGAGCATCGCCAGGCCTTTGGGTACTCAATGGATGACTTGAAGGGAATTAGTCCCATGATAGCCATCCATCAAATATTCATGGAAGAAGGTGCTAAACCAGTTGCAGAATTCAACAAAAGACTGAAGCCTGAAATGAAAGAAGTGGTAAGAAAAGAAATTGTACGCCTATTGGACGCAGGTATAATCTATCATGTTAAAGAAAGTGAATGGTAAGTCTTGTTCATTGTGTTCCTAAGAAGGGCGATTTTACTGTTGTTCCTAATGAAAACAATGAATTGATACCTACTAGAACTGTTGTTGGGCATAGGATGTGCATAGACTTCAGGAAATTAAACAAAGAAACTAGGAAAGATCACTATCCATTACCGTTCATAGATCAAACTTTAGAAAGGCTAGCAAACCATACTCATTTTTGCTACTTAGATAGATACTCTGGTCTCTCTCAAATAGTTGTTCATCCGGATGACCAACTTAAAACAACTTTCATTAGTCCTTACAGTTTACATGCTTACCGACGTATGCCTTTTGGTTTATGTAATGCTCCAGCTACTTTTCAAAGATGCATGACTGCTATTTTTGCTGATTTTATAGAACTTATAATGGAAGTATTTATGGATGACTTTTCTATCTATGGAACTTTATTTACTAGTTGTTTAAATAATCTCAAAAGAGTTTTGTAGCATTGTGAAGAAACTATTCTCATTCTAAACTAGGAGAAGTGCCATTTTATGGTAAAAGAAGGCATAGTCCTTGGACACCAGGTATCAGGTAAGGGAATTGAAATTGATAGAGCTAAGTTTGAAGCAATAGAGAGAATGCCACAACCTAGGGATATTAAAGGTATAAGAAGTTTTCTTGGTCATGTGGGTTTTTATAGAAGGTTCATTAGAAATTCTCTGGAATATCTAAACCTTTGACAAACCTCTTGCAAAAGGGAATGAGATTTAATTTTGATGATAAGTGTCTTGAAGCCTTTGATAAACTAAAAAATGATTTATCTCGCGCTCCTATTATTAAACCACCTATCTGGGATACAACCTTTGATTTAATATGTGAAGCTAGTGATGATGTTGTAGGAGTTACTCTAGGACAACATATTGGTCGTGGATTTAATATTATACATCATGCTAGTAGAACTCTCAATGGTGCTCAAAAGAACTACCCTAAGGAAGAAAATGAACTTTTTGTTGGATTCTTCTCTTGTGATAAATTTTGTTTCTATATAGTTGATGTAAAGGTAAGAGTTCACACAGATCGTGATGGCTTAAAAGAACTCCTTGAAAGGAAAGACCATAAGCCAAGGTTGATCTATTGGATTCTTTCACTTCAAGAATTTGAATTGCATATTATGCAGAGACAAGAAATAAAGATGTTAGATGCAGTGTCCATGTTTGGCCCGCAAGACACCAATCTTATTGAGAGGAACTATAGTCCTAGTGATTTTCATTTACGGGAATTATTCAATGAACTAAAGTCAATTCCTCCAAAAGAGAAGAAGTCTTTGTTATGGGAGGAATTTTTCATCCCTGAATAAACAATGGTAAGTGCAAGGTAAGTGTTCTTGCCCAAATAAGTGATTTGTTTTCACAATTCTTACTTTTAAAAATTCTGCCTTTGAATTCCTTGTATTTTTTTGTAGTTTTAGAGCAGTTTTTCCAACTATACGGGTGCTGAATCGTGTAATAACGAGCTCGTTGGGAAAATCCAAGAGGAAGGTATGATGAGCACAGCAGTAAGTTTCCCTCAGTTATGAAACCAAGGTTATCGAACCAGTAGGAGCAAGCAAATACCTCCAAGGTGTTGCTAGCTGGCCTTTGGTAGGGCGCACTACCGGTGCTAGCAGCAACGTGGAAACCTGCACAACACAACCACAGAACATTGTCCCCAACTTACAGTGAGGTTGTCAATCTCACCGGTTTTGCTGAAAACAAAGGATTAAACGTATTGTGTGGAAGAAAGTAATTGCTTGCAGAAAGTAAACAGAAAGCAGTAAACAGTTGTAGATTGATGATAAAAGAAAGAACCGGGGCCCATAGTTCACTAGTGGTGGTTCTCCTTAAGATAGATGACATGTTGGGTGAACAAATTACAGCGGGGCAATTGACAAACATCGATAAAGCAATATGCATATACTACTCATCTTGACTCCTTTGAGATTTGATTGGGCATTACAACAATATACATAGACCGTAATCCAACTACATCTATGACTAATAATCCACCTTCAGGTTATCATCCGAACCCCCTCAAGTATTGAGTTGCAAGCAACAGATAATTGCATTTCGCATTGCGTGTAAAGCAAACAATACGATTGTTCTATGAACAAAGGATTGTTGTTTTCTCCCTAGTAGCAACAACACATCTAGTACCTTAGAGATTTCTGTCACTTTCCCAGATTACTAGAGGCATGAACCCACTATCGAGCATAAATACTAACTCTTGGAGTTGCTAGCATCTACTTGGACAAGATAGCTACTAACAACGGAAAGCACGCAAGATCACAAATAACAAAGACATGATAGAATCAATAATCAATCTGAAATAGCATCTCAATATCCATTGGATCCCCGCAAACACAACATGTAGAATTACAAATAGATGATTTTGATCATGAACGGACCTCACAAGATCTAAACATGATAGCACAAAGGAGAAGAACCAGCCATCTAGCTACTACATGGACCTGTAGTCCAAGGATGAACTACTCACGCATCACACCAGAGGCTTGCATGGTGATGAAAAAGACCTCCAAGGTGAATTCTCCCCTCGGGCAGGATGCTATGAAGAGCTTTAGATCCCTCTGATCTAGGGATGGAGATGACGGCGGCTATAGACTCTTTCGGGGAATTTTGATCGGGTACTTAGGGTTTCTGTATCGGAGGCATCTTATAGGCGAGAGGGGAGGCAGAGGGGGTGCCTGGGCTGGCCACACCACCCCCTGGCGCAGGCCAGGCCTGGCCGCGAGGCTAGGTGGTGTGGCTGCCCTCTGGCCCCTCTCTGTCTCGTAGTTTGGCTCCGTGTGTCCCTCGGTGAAAAACTTACTTTAGCTTTTGTCCCGTCCAATTCTGAGAATATTGATTTTCTGACTTTCCTGGAACCAAAAACAATAGAAAACAGGCAGCTGGCACTATGGCTCTTGTTAATAGGTTAGTCGAAGAAAGTGTATAAAAAGTACTCCAAAGTTGGAACAAAACATAAGAAAGTAGATAAAAACCAAGCATGGAACATCAAAAATTATGGATATGTTAGCAACGTATCAATATCCCCTAGCTTAACTCCTGCTCGTCCTCGAGTAGGTAAGTGATAAAAACAAAGAATAATTTTTTAGGTGATATGCACCATCATAAACTTGATCAAAGTATTTGTAAAACAATGATAGCTGGGATCATAGTACTTCAATCATAACATGAAAGACAAAGTTCTAACAATAAGACAAAGCAACTATTGTTACAACATGAAAAGGCATAAACAAAAGATTCATGAATAACAATGCTTTGCAAGACGTTTGTTTGTTTCACATAAAGAAAACATAGCATAATGGCATTCAGCTTGTCCCTCATAGAGTAGAAAACATAAATGCATAGGACACCTTCAAAGTTCATAAGAGTGACTAGATACAAATAGTTTAAAACAAGAAATACCAAATCTATGCATCAATCAACAAGTCTTGGGACAATGCACATAGAACTAAGAATGGCCACTATGCTCTCAAAGTAGGTGCATAAAGATAGAAGGTGGAGACTCAACATAAAATTAAAAGAAAGGCCTTCATAGAAGGAAGCAGGGATTCAGGTTTCATAAAGAGCTTCCAAAAATTATGGTACTTATTAGATTTCAGCTCTCATTGCCCCTATCATAAGCATCTTTAGGTGATTAAGATTAAAGTGACACAACTAAGAGGATATGTTTGACAAGTTATAAGCTGAAATCTCATGCCCCTTACTTACGAAGACCGAACCTCATGCTACTCAACTTTAGTCACAAGTAAGCTCTTGTCATTGTAAGTACATATGTATGATAGAGAACCGCCAACGGGGTACCCCTTTCACTGGATACATGAGCTATCCCATAATCAAAATGACAAGGCAAGCAGACAATGAGCATCTCAGCGATCTTTTTATTTGCTATTTGCATAGGTTTCTATTGAGGATGCTTCATAGAGTGCTCATTATGGTTATGCTGCAAGTTTCCACCATGATTAGGCATGGCTTAGGCTAGCGTCCCAGGCGTTTCTCTAACACAAATACAAACTCCATGATCTTACAACTTCCCCTTTTATTTCACACCACCGGGATCCATAAGCAAAAGAACATGATATCAACTAGGTACAATATACAAGTGCAATGTTGAAAGCGTTCCCCATGATACATGGTTATGCTAACTTCAACTTATAAAGCACAAGCATATACGCAACAAAGATGGATGCAATGGTTCAAGTTTATTAAGTGCAAGAAAGTAAAGTGTGCCATCAAGTTCGTGAGAGCTTTAATCACTAATTTTCACATAATAAGTTTAATTCAGAAGGTAGATAAAAACTTGAATATACTTGGAATAGCAAATGCTAATAGGTAGGTATGGTGGACTCTTTGGAATAACTTGGTTTTAGGAGTTGGATGCATGAGTGGAACACATACTTGGTTACAGAGGCTAACAAAAGACTGGGAGCGACCAACTAAGAGAGCAATAATGGCCATAATCATGCAGAGCGACAAAACATCATTAATAAAAGCATAAAGTGATACTACAAGTCGAAAACTAAAGGATCATAAAGGGTATGGTGACTTGGGATAGTCATAACATGGTATGAGCATGCGCCAAGTCAACCCAAATAAAGCGTCAAAGGAGAATACCACAATACTATGCTTTAATATGCTAAAACAACGCATGATTCTTCAAAGGCACATTAAGCAATCTCAATTGTTTATAACATTTCATGCTACAGCAAATATCACTAAGCATAAAGCCAAAACAATATCAAGCATGGCATGACAAAGCATAGGCCACAGTCTAAAACAAACTCCTTCTACCACTTAAGCATGAACTTTTCCTACTCTTTTCCAATCCAAACCAAACTATTTGAAAACCAATGTATGAAAGAGGGGGTGCAACCAATTTATTCAGGAAAAAAAGAAAACTAAGCGAACAAAAAACAAAACAAAAATGAAAAAGAAGACGCTCCAAGAACAACATAACTGTGCATGAAACAATAAAAATGAAGTGTTTGGAAGATACCTGGATTTTTTATTGGTGAAGAAGTGGATGCCTTGGGCATCCCCAAGCTTTGACGCTTGTAATTTTTGGATATTTCTTGGCGTGACACGCGTGGCATCCCCAAGCTTGAGCTTTAGTCCATTCTTCATCTCATTACTCATTCCTTCCATACACCTCAAATTTTTCCTTCATACAAAACTTCACACAATCTTTATTAGCAACATTAGTGCACTCAAGATAATAAGTCTTTAGGTTCAGTTCCAATACCAATAAAACTTCCATTAAAACACAAGCTACTGTAGCACTTCCCTCAAAAAGCTCAAATCCCCAAAAGAACTCAAAAAGGAACCAACAAGAAGCAAATGCAAATAATGGCAGAAATCTGTCAAAACAGACCAGCAGGTAAAGACCAATTTTTAAGAAGACCTTCTGTTGCTCAAATCGAAAGGTGTTGAACGAACGAAAGTTAGATAACAACCTGGGGCAGAAGCAAAAAAATTCACGCCTCAAAAGGACGTACAGAGATTTTACACGAATTTTTACGGTGAAGCACATAAATCTGTTTCGGGACAGCAACTTTCTCAATCATTACTTGTCTCTCATTAGAGGTTACTCTTGGCACACAAAGCAAATAAAAAGAATAAGGAGAAGTGATTACTAAAGTAATAACTTCCAAAACTTATCTAAAACTTTTGGGTTATCTCCCAATAAGTACTTTTCTTTAATGCCTTTAAGTTAGGCATAAGAAGCAAGAAAAAGAATCAAGTGTTCTCAAATGACGAAGCATTAAAACCAAATTTCTTGTCCTTACCTCTCTTACTTTTATTCTTAACCTTGGGGAACGTATGATTGTTTGGTGGAGAAGAAAAGTGCATGGTTTCCTTTTCGACATCTATTATTGCTCCAAGGAGTTTCAATAGGGATTTTCCAAGTGTAATTTGTCATTTCCCTACACATTCAATAACAAGATAATCAGTAGAAACCATTTTCCCTAGGATCTTCGTAAACACTCCTTCAGCTATTCCAATTGGTGATATTGTTGCATTATTAGAAATAAATATTTCTTCTCTCCTTCAGAAAGTCCCCAAAGATTCAAAAATTTATAGATATCTTTAGGCATAAGACATAATTTAGACATGATATCACAGCGAGCATGAAAAGTTTCATTATTTATAGCAATCTTTACTGTGGGAGGCCATTTTGAGGATTCAGAATTTATTAGAACATAGTCATGATGCTCTCTAAGTGTATTATAACAATCTTTTAAACTAGCAGTGCTGGTCTCAAGAGTATTCAATCTAGCAAATATGTTTATGAAGGAAGAATCAGATTTGCTAGGCAAGTTGTAAGTAAAGACCAACTTCTTTATGGCATTAAAAGCATAATCCTCATTGCATTGGAGGAATCTCCTACCACTACAACATCCAAAGCATATCTATAGCAAAGAGCAATTCCAAGGTAAAAATTGCTAAGGAACAAGCTTTGAGTCATTTTAGGTTTAGTTTTTTCATGTAGATCAGAGATTCTAGACCAAGCTTCTTTGAAACTCTCTTCAATTTCCTTAGGTGACATAGTGATTGGAGCAATGCTAGACATAATGGAAACTTTAAGATAGGAACTATTTTTTTTGTGTTTTTAATAAAGAAACAAGCAAACAAAGAAAAAAGTAAACTAAGCAAAACAAAAATAACAAAGTAAAGAGATTGGTTATGAGGGACTCCCCTTGTGAAGATGTCCTTGACTCCCCGGCAACAGCGCACAGAAATTACTTGATGACTCGTGTAATAACGAGATCATTGGGGAACCCCAAGAGGAAGGTATGATGAGCATAGCAGTAAGTTTCCCACAGTTATGAAACCAAGGTTATCGAACTAGTAGGAGCAAGGAAACACCTCCAAGGTATTGCTAGCTGGCCTTTGGCAGGGCGCACTACCGGTGCTAGCAGCAATGTGGAAACCTGCACAAGACAACCACTGAACGTTTTCCCTAACTTACAGTGAGGTTGTCAATCTCACCGGTTTTGCTGAAAACAAAGGATTAAATGTATTGTGTGGAAGAAAGTAATTGCTTGTAGAAAGTAAACAGAAAGCAGTAAATAGTTGTAGATTGATGATAAAAGAAAGGACCGGGGTCCATAGTTCACTAGTGGTGGTTCTCCTTAAGATAGATGACATGTTGGGTGAACAAATTACAGCGGGGCAATTGACAAACATGGAGAAAGCAATATGCATATACTAGTCATCTTGACTCCTTTGAGATTCGATTGGGCATTACAACATTATACATAGACCATAATCCAACTTCATCTATGACTAATAATCCACCTTCAGGTTATCATTCGAACCCCCTCCAGTATTAAGTTGCAAGTAATAGATAATTGCATTACGCATTGCGTGTAAAGTAAACAATATGATTGTTCTATGAACAAAGGATTGTTGTTTTATCCCTAGTAGCAATAGCACATCTAGTACCTTAGAGATTTCTGTCACTCCCCTAGATTACTAGAGGCATGAACCCACTATCGAGCATAAATACTAATTCTATAGTTGCTAGCATCTACTTGGCCAAGATAGCTACTAAAAACGGAAAGCATGCAAGATCACAAATAACAAAGACATGATAGAATCAATAATCAATCTGAAATAGCATCTCAATATCCATCGGATCCCCACAAACACAACATGTAGAATTACAAATAGATGATCTTGATCATGAACGGAGCTCACAAGATCTAAACATGATAGCACAAAGGAGATGAACCAGCCATCTAGCTGTAGTCCAAGGATGAACTACTCACGCATCACACTAGAGGCTTGCATGGTGATGAAGAAGGCCTCCAGGGTGAATTCTCCCGTCCGGCAGGGTGCCGGGAAGAGCTTCAGATCTCTCCCGATCTAGGGATAGAGATGACGGCGGCTACTGACTCTTTTGTGGAATTTTGATCGGGTACTTAGGGTTTCTGTCTCGAAGGCATCTTATAGGCGAGAGGGGAGGCCGAGGGGGTGCCTGGGCTGGCCACACCACCCCCTGGCACGGGCCAGGCCTGGATGCATGGTCAGGTGGTGTGGCCGCCCTCTGGCCCCTCTCCGTCTCGTATTCTAGCTCCGTGTGTCCCTCGGTGAAAAACTGACTTTGGCTTTTGTCCCGTCCAATTCCGAGAATATTCATTTTCTAACTTTCCTGGAACCAAAAATAGCAGAAAACAGGCAGCTGGCACTGTGGCTCTTGTTAATAGGTTAGTCCAAGAAAGTGTATAAAAAGTACTCCAAAGTTGGAACAAAACATAAGAAAGTAGATAAAAACCAAGCATGGAACATCAAAAATTATGGATACATTAGCAACGTATCAACGGGCGGAGCTATACGACCGGAGAGGAAGCTCCCGCCGTATAGTTGGTTGTTAAACTATCTGTATCATCTTCGTGAAATTGTTTTCTCTATCTGAGCCTATACGGTCGCAACTATACGACCGTAGCAAAAAATTCGGCCGTATAGTTGGTCGTAAACTCTTAGACACTTTTGGTTTTGATGTCTGTATCTATACGGTCGCAACTATATGACTGGAACCAAAAATTCTGGCCGTATAGTTGGTCGTTAAACTCTCAGACACTTTTTCGTTCAATCTTTTGTTTATTATTCGTCTAAACAAACGTTGGTCGGTTCCGAGTCGTGATTTAATCGACTTGGACTCAAGATATTTGGAAATATCTACCAGGAACCAACTATACGGCCGGAGCTATACGAGCCGTGCCCATATAGTTGGTCATTACACGGCAGGACACTTCCAAATCCGTGATTTCTTTCCCTGTTTCGTTTGGATTCTTTTCTTGGGCAACAATTTGGTGTTTCTCGCGAGTTTTACCAACCTCTGAACCCCCTTATATACTGCCATTGTCTCCCTCTATAATCATAATCTCCAGAAACCAATCAACCTCTTATTCACACGCGAGGACTCTCAAGCAAGGTGTAGAGGTCAAGAAGAAGAGCTTCTATGGAGATCGGGGGAAATAGAGAGCAAGGCAAGGAGACCAAGACCATCCCTATAGAGTTCCTTGACACCAACCATGGGTGTCGGAAGAGGGATTTGAAGGCTCTGGAGTTGAAGATCGAAGAGTTGGACAAGGAGAAGCCAGGGACACCCAAATACCTTTGATTGGTGTGATTTTATCTTAATAAAAGATGAAGATATCAAGCGGACAACCGAAGCAGGTTTTTCTATGAGTCTTAAGGCACTACAAACACTTCAGGATAACAACGAGTTCACTAAGGAACAAGTAAAGGTGTTGGAGAGGAAAAATCTTTTCTACAAGCTGCGTGTTAAAGAATTGGAAGATGTAAATCAATCCCTCCGCCTCAGGATGGCCCATGAGGATAAGATACCACATGCCATGGCACCCCATTGATCTACAACAATCATGGTATCAAATAATATCAAGGGATTATTTGATCCCGCCTGGCTTGATTCCAAGCTTGGGGAGATCTTTAAGACCTTGTAGTCTATCTTATAAGTTTTTATTACTATTTTCGCATTAGTTCAAACTAGAAATAAAGTTTGCATCATTAGTATTCCCTTTAGGAATAGTCGACCCCTTTTATGAAATTCCGAGTTTATTATTATATATGGAGTAATATTGAGTTTATGTTTGCTTTATTGATATATGAATGGATTGAGTGTACTTTTACTTGCACTTGATGATAGTAATAGGAGTCTTCCACACCATTAGTGAACACCTAAAGATAATTTAGTCAATATGTTGTAAGTCTACAGTTTGATTTACAAAGAAAATTATCTACACAGTTAAGTTCAAAAAGAAACCTTGAACAAAGGAAAATAAAAGTGCTGTCAAAATAGAGTGGGAACAAGTCGAGGTAGAATCTTCAAGTCATAAGAATGCTTCATATACAGTTGGAATTTAGTAATTGAGATCGTTAAACTTTGAATTCCTACACGAAGTGGAATGTATGGCTAGATCCTTTGCATAGTACTTAAGCAAAAGTTTGAGCATATATATACAAAAGAAAACAAAAAGAAGAATAAAAAGAGCGAGTGTGCAAAGAGCAAGTATCCGTATACCACCGAATTATAGTATGACAAATAGATACTTTTGAGATTCTAAATCCCAAGTGAATATGTTGATCCTAAAACACTTGGGACTACCTCGTTAACTCATTCGGTTGAACCGGATTCTTTTACATTATTTTGAGATTCATCTTTTATGAACTATTGATCACTAAGGTGTGGAAGCCTTCTAAATACTATTCCTATGGTTCGAGAGAGGTACTATTCATGAACTTATTCCTATGTATCGTACATGATAAACACATGCTGCAATTGCCTCCTTTATTTTATCGACTTAGCTTCATGAATATGAGGATCACATCCATTAAGCTAGAGCTTGCTCGGGATGAGCAAGAGTCTAAGCTTGGGGAAGTTGATGAGTGCATATTTGCATCATATTTTTAATTATTATTTTGCATTGTAGATGTAGGATCTTGGTATTTTACGGCGTTCGCACGCACATTTTATGTATGTTTTCACTAGAACCAGGACAGATGATGGATCCAATGGATACAATTCTTGGAGCAGTTGCACTGAGGAGAAAAGGAGTTAAAAACAACGTAAATCACTATTTGGGAAATATTAATAATACCAGAAGAAAACCAGAAGCAAACAAGGGAGGTAGAGAGTTCAACGACCAACTATATAGGCGAACCAATTTTCCGGCCATATAGTTGGCGCCGCCTCCACCTCGTCAAATAGTTTCACCCCATGCAATTGGTTCGAGGAGACGACATACAGAACACCCAGAAATCACAGAAACCTCACCTCCAAAAGGCATATGGAGGGGGAACTCATCCATCGGGAATCCATCTTCGCCCTGCGCAGATCCAGGAGGCTAAGGCATCGATCTTCATCATCCACCGCTGCATCACCGCCATCTCCATCCATCCCATCTACATCTTGTCTAGATCTTGTTGTAATTCTTATACTCACTGTGGATTTATAAAGTACTATTCATCTATGATTGTTTCCATTACCATTGCCATGATGTTGATTGCTTCCATGTCTGAGTAGATCATTAGTTCTTGGGGAGATGGAGAAACCCTAGTATGAGATTGAAATAAGATAAAGTCTATTATGATATTCATCACTATAACCATGTGTTAGATTTTCTACATCTTGGTGTTGAGAGAAGTAGACCTCTCAATATTTTCCTCTTGTGGGGACTTGATGGAGGAAACTACTTGTTAGTAGACGGAGGAGTGCTAACACTTATAGTGACTATAAAGTTGTTGGCACCCCTTACGTATCAACTTGGGAAACTGAGGAAACTCACGGAACACTATCCATGCCATGCGATACATCCTACGGTATTATGTCCCTTAATAGCACAGTAATTCGATTGATGTCGATTGCTAACTTCTGTGGTTATGAGGATGGTGTGAGTAGCGGTCGTTGCCTATTCGTCCAAATACGGAGTTCCTCCCACACATACATAGTTGAGAATGTTCATGATGATAATCTTTATCTTAGATCTTTACAATACTATTGGTGTATCCGCTACTCCCTAAGAACGCCTTTACCCAACCGCAGTTCCAATCTCTCTTATATACGCGATACTTACTTTCTGTACTCAATTGTTTTACTTTACTTTATTGCTCTTATACCGAAAACACAAAAACACCTTTTTACACAATACTCGCATTTTATCTTATCACTTAGAACTTTATCTATCATTTATATCGTAATATTTATTTCAAGAGTTATTAGACTTTAGACTCCTTCTCCCTGTGCGGTCGATATCTTTATTTCAAAACTACCTACAAACGTTTTGTGCACTTGTAGTCATTAGTGATGTGATCACTATAATGTTATATCACGGGAACGAGAAAAGAGTGCATGTTGGAACGAGATTAAACTAGGTATGGAAATACAGATGATAGAATCTCGGACATGTAATATACCACGAGACAAAGGGATTTACTTACTGGCGTTAAAGGTTCTCTCGATCATAGAAGTCATCATTGAATGCGTGGGAGTCAGTATAGATCTCCAGGTCCCACTACTGATTATTGATCGGAGAGGGGTCTCAGTCATGTCTTCATTATTCGCGAACCGTAGGGTGACATACTTAAGGGATACCAATATCATTTGGAGCAAATATGTTCTAGACGAAAGAATTGCAAAGCGCTGGAATTATTTCAATGGACACCAAAATTGTTTCGGGTGAAATTGTTGAAATTGGTTCTGCATGTGATATTGAAATATTGCAGGGGGTTTTATGTGAATGTTTGTTTATTAAAGTAATTAACAAAATTCTGAATAAAATAAATAAAAGAGTTTTATTAAATGAGAGTTGTATTAAATTTGGTGAAAATTTAATGCATGTGAGTGGAATTCTGAGTGGAGGCAAATTTATGTGAGTGTAATCTCCACCACATGAATGTGGAAGAGGTGGGGGCACCTCCTCTTGGCTGCCGGCCATGGGAGGGGCTGCCCCGTCTCCTCCTCACAAAGCACACCTCCTCATGAAGGATCTCTCTCCCCCTCTAGAATTATTCCCCCATGTTCTCGGATTAGCGAGAGACATGTTCCCGGTGGCATTTCGTCTGGAAGAAGTTGTTGCTTCTGTTGCATCATTAGAGCAAGGACGTGGAGGTTGTTCGGTGGACCGGATGTGTGTGCAAGCACGGATGCGCTGCTGACTTGCAGTGCTGGACTTCTTCTCGGTCTTGAGATCGACAAGCGTTCGATTACATCATCCACGAGTTCAACCTCGGTACACTTTGTTGGTCTACAAGGGTATGTTCTCTATGGATGTATATCCACCCATTTCTTGTATCTAGGTAGATAGATCTTGGTGCTTAGTAGTTCCCATCGTAGGAATTTTTTTGTTTTCTATGCTATGCACCCAACATGACCGGCTTACATCCACACAGCAAGCTCCAGCCGGGCGTGCGCGTTCATGGCGCGGAAGATTTAATGGATCGGAAGGAATATTATCCATCATGATTTGTCATTGTCGATGGCGAGAGATATGGGAGCGGATATATTGAGCTAGCAGGAGGCCTCAAACCCCGGGGTTGTCGTCTTTGTTCGTTGCAACTGCACGTGCATGCGTCGCGCCCAGAGGATGGTGCATGATGTACTAAGGTCATCTCCACCGGCCCGACCCAAACATGCGACCTAAACTGTCTGTTTCTGTCTGTTTGGGTCAGCCCGCGGTTGCTTTGGGGTCGTGGTCCGGCCTGTCCGGCCAACCGCGCCTAGCGGCCCGATCCATCTGTCTGTCTCCCCCCGCTGTCACCACTTGACGAGGGATAACCTCATCAATGCCCATGGTTATGGACTTAGGGTTTCACGGAAAAGAGAACACTGAGTATTTCGTCGGATGTCAGGAAAACAAGGGAGTCAAAGTCACCTAATTATTAGTGGACAATAAACTTTACAGATCACTTGGGGGTTTTTCGGTACCTCCTCATAGGCTTCTCCCGTCCTATAAATAATAGGCCGGGTCCCAAAGCCGTATATGGATAGGTTACATATGTTTGATTACAACATCAATACAATGTCGATTCATCTTTCCTTTCCTAATAAAACTAAGGTTTCTGTCGGATGCTTCCTGGGCCATCATCTTGAATCTTCATGGGCCATGAGCCTTTATACAACTAGGCTAGTAGATCATAAGTACCTGAGTAATCATACCCATGTTAGTAGCCCCCGAGACTTTACCTAAATCATAGATTCTGGTTAAGTCTCAAATATATTTTCATTTTTTCTATGTTCTGAGATTTTATGATTTATAGGGATTTGGTATAAAAGACCCGATGCATCTGATGGATCGGGAATCAGTTAATTGCTCCTGGGCAAAGACATTGTAGACCTACATCAAATTCAGGTCCCCACCCCTGAACTCGGAATTATAACTGGCGTAACTCAGTTTGAGCCGCTGAGGTCTTATCGAATACTGAATTCCAGTTTAATTTTATCGGGTACCCAACGCGTCCGTCAGGATTCTACAACGTATCATTGATACGGATATTTTACTGGCAGAGCGATTCTTGTGCGATTACCAGGCCACATAGGACAAATCCCGGGATCTTACCTTCATGTCGTGGACACGATATTCAGATTTTTTTGTTGCGTCTAGCGCAATCTGAGATTTTTGTATATATTTTATCGACTGCCTTATTTGGCTGTTGGAATTGCTGATGTTTACCGGTTCCTATAGATGCTCCCGATAGGAGTAATTATTTTGTAGATACCAATACTTATTAATCTCAACACATGAGGATAATTTTATCTTTGGGTATTGCCTTGGAACAAATTAACTTTCTTCGCCAGGTGCGCGACAGCGCTCCTGATAGGAGTAGCACCCGAGGCTATGTTCGGATGTTTTCATCGGGACATAGGCTCGAAAACTTATGTTGTAAATATTTTTGACAATGTCACCTTGTGTTTTGTCGGGTGTGCACCCAACGCTCCCAATAGGAGTAGCCCCCGAAGCTACAGTCAAGTTATTTGTATTCGATTGTTGTTTCAAAGTCTCTCTTTCTGAGAAATTTTCTTCGAGTCAAATTTTTTTGATTCTTTTCCTCGGGTCCTTGTACTTTTGATAGCGCCGAAGTTTTCTTTGTGACTTGCATGGTATGACGTCACTGATGCTGAATTTACACCGTGGTTTCCTAGAGACACGTCTCAATGGGACGTTTCGAATGTGGGGCGATGCGGAAGTAGTGATGACGCATGGGTGGCATATTCAGCGGAGTTTTTGACTGCACGTCCCCTTTTCCGTGCAAAGTTCGAGGCGTTGTGCGGGGTTTCTCCATTTTTACCGCAGTAATAACTACTTAGGATTTTTTCCTTTGGATATCTTCTGACATGCGTCGCCATCTTATGTGTTTCCGACGGTTCGATTTTACATCGAACGGCTGAGATGCATGCTTTGTATCTTTATAAAGGAGAGGAGACTTGTTTTAATGCTTTTACCTCCTCTTCGCTGGGTTCATCTTCTTCCTTGCACCCTGCCTATCTTTGCCTCTCTCGCTTATTCATGCTTTCCTCCGTGTGCTAGTGATGCTCCTCAATCACCATGGGCAAGAGAATGGTGGGAACTTCTGCTACGGCCACCAAGGCCACAAGGAAGAGTGCTATCGTATGGGCCTCGTCAAAGTGCTCTACGCGAGGCACGGAACTCCCGTCATCTTGGGGAGGGAACCTTCAACGTTCCAGGGGATGAAACCGCTCCCATCCCCGAATATGGCTAGAGGGTAATGTTCTCTCCTTTTTATTTCGTGGCCTTTCTCTCCCTATCCATGAATTTCTTTGAGGTCTCATCTTTGTCTGTGGCGTGCAGCTGTATCAGCTCATGCCCAACTCTATCCTTCATGTTGCTTGTTTTGTTACCCTTTGCACATGCTTCCTCTGGATACATCCCCATTGGGCATGTGGAAGTACTTCTTCTATGTTCGTCAGAATGCCACCAAAACCATTATTCATGATGTTGGTGACACCATTTTCTCCCTTCACTCTGAAGTCAATTATCTTGACTTCAAGATTACTGATTCCGTCCAAGGCTGAAAAACCAAATGGTTTTACATCAAGGATCAAAAGGTCGAGAGTCAATCTTTCGGCATAGCCCCTTTTGACCCCAAAAAAACTTGTCAAAAACTCGATTCTTGGGATCAGCGTCCAACTCCTGAAGAAATGATGGAGATTGAACCCCTTCTTGCCCGCATTGACAAACTATGTCACGAGGTTGGCAAGGACCTGTCGGGACTTCAAATCCTGGCGTATTTTCTGCGGATCCATGTGTAGTCTCTTCAGGCGAGGCTCTCTCGTATGTGGGCATATACTGGAAAGAAAGACCCGATGAGGATTTCACCAGATGATCTTATCCTCAAGGCCTACCAAAAAAAGGTTCGAAACTTCACCGTGCTGACCAAGAATAGTTCCGTTCCCTCTGATTGTTGTGTAGAGCTATTTGGCATGAAGAAACGCCTTCCAGAGGTAAATTTCCATTGACTTCCTTTTTTCCCCTTACTTTTTATGTGGATGTGCTTTTATTCTTTACAAGTATCCTCCCTTTTGATTGTTGGTCTTCTGTCGTATAGGATTATGATCATCTATCTTCGCTTCGTCCTCTCACTGAAAGCAGTGAGCTCCCAGCAAATCCTTCTGTATCCGACGATCTTCCTATGGTGGGACTATTGCCGATGAGTAGATGGAGGCGTCTGTCGCTGAATCTTCATCGAGGCCTCAGTCTCTTCTGTCGGCTCGCTCTAAAGATTTTTGTGTGGCGCCTGTTGGCGAAAAAAGAAAACATCTTGGCGCAGCAGAGATGATTGAAGACTCGGATGACTCCACTGGCTCAAAACCTCTACATGTCGTCCCAGATTCGTTGGCTCCTTCCCAGATGAATCTGTTACGCTTTACATAGGACGTTTCTTCATAAGTACTCGCTGCCCTTTTATTGATTTTTCGGATGGGCAAGTTATTTAATTTTTTGCGTTGCTTTTGTAGTGGTGATGATGGGGAAGATCCTCCCATGTCTCCTCTTGGTACATATGTTTCCCCTCCTTCGGTTAAATCACCTCCTCCTTTTTCTTGAGTTTTGCCTTACTTTTGAATTTCCCAGCTGCTGCCAAAGAGTCTGGGGTCATCCAGGACGAGGCGATAAAGCGTGCCGATGCTCTGGAGGCCAAACTGTGGGTCGCTGACAATCCTTTGGAGGAAACCAAGAAGAAGGCCAATGCTGATGCCGAAGAAAATACCAAACAAGTTGCCACCCGAGATGAAGATCTTCGGAAGCGCTTGGAGGCCCTCAATGCTTCCTTGACTCATGAGTATTCTATCTTCGAGGAAAATTTTCTATTTTGCTCCTTGATCTTCCTTTTCGTTCTCAACCCTTTTTATATTTGTAGAACTGATTGGCCACAATTTAGTGCCGGACAAAGATAAGAAGGTTGACCCTTTATCAGATGTTGTTGGCACTTTGGAGCCTAATAGTGTTCCTAGGCACAACCTCCTTATCCGCTCACATCGTGCTTTCAAGAGCTTACATGCCAAAGTTTTTCCCTCGAAGGAAGTGTCGGCTGATTTGAACGACCTTGTTGTTGTCTTCGGTGCTGACCCAAGTATGTTCGTTGGCTACATCATGATGCAGTCAAAGAGTGGAACTGAAACTTCGATGGCATTGGCCATGGCGCGTGGTAAGAAGGTCGACTGGCAAAAGGTTAGCTCCTCTATCCCAGTCACCTCCAATGGCCAAGAAGATGATTTGAAGCCTTCCATTAAGAGGGCCAAGAAGTACTCTCGGCTGATTTTGGGCATAGGCACGGGTCTGGCAAAATCAACTGCCCCTTCTTCGGCTGGTGTCCCTTCATCGAATGTTGCTGCAGTTATTCCTGCAACTAGCGCTCCATCCGCTAGCGCCGACTTATCTATAAAGAAGACTGCTCTGTATTTTGTTTTTTATCCTTTAGTATCTTTTTCTTCCATTACTGTAATGAACTTGGCTTATCTTGTTTAAGTGCCTCCTATTGCTGAGAGACAGCTTTTGTATATATATATATATGAATTGACCCTTGTGTGTTGTATTTCATGTGCCCTGCCAGATATTGTGTGATTCGGGGACTCCTTTTGCACCTGCCCAGACTTTGAATGCGATCCCATCTTCTTATGGATTGGGTGCGATTGAGAGTGTTGTTGTTCGTGTAGTAGACCCACCGTTGTATCTAGAGAAAATTGAGCAGGTGAAGAAACTTGAAGGAAAACTTCAAGTTGTCCAATCAAAGGTGGATATTTCTTAATCAAAAACACGCTAGGCCCTGGATCGTGAGGCGTACTTCTTAGAGGAAATTTCCAGGCCGAGCGAGAAGATGTTGCGTAAGCCTTCCATGTTATTTTGCATTACTTCCTGGTTGTTTGTAGGGTTTTTAATTTTTTTCTCCCTCTTTTTCTATAGGCATTCGATTGTGCGAGAGGGAATAAACCCAACATCTGTGCAATAGAATCCAAGTTCTTGGGGCTACTTCTCAAAATTCCAAAACGGACTTTTGGATTGATCACCGTCGCGCCTACATTGTGGCTTTGCTTCAAGACTGTGTGTCGGAGGTGGAACAGTTTGTCGAGTGCTGCCGCAGATCGTTGACCATTGTATACAATGCCATGTTTCCCCGGGATCCTTAGCCTCAGACTCTATCTGATTTACTAGCGAAGTTTCGACAGGGTGAGAGGATTCATCACTTCGTGAAGCTCCAATATGTGGCGGGTGCCAGACATGCGCTTGCTTGGTTGCACACGCACCATCCAACACTGGACTTGGATGATGTATCGTTGGGCTGCCTCCCCCTCCTAGTGGTGGGCTTGTTAATATGGCGCCTCATTATGTTGTCACCCATAGTCCTACTATTAGGATTGTTCGGAGGTGCCTAGAGGCAGATGAAGATTTCTTCATAAATTTTTCCATCGAACTGTTTTTCTTCATTGTGTACCTTTGTACTTTAGAGAAATAGTGTGTGACGCCATTGTATTTGTGTACCTTTGTACTTTAGAGAAATAGTGTGTGACAAGATTTTGCTTATCTACGTAGGACACCCTTTATTTTCACGTTATATAGGAACCGACGATTTAGCATTTTTGGCATAATTGTCGAAGCCCCCGTGTATTAAATTGATGAATAGAACAACATAGATCTCGAAACATAGTTTTGGGAACTTTTCTTTATTTATCGTCGAATATCAGAGGATACATTTTTTGGCATGTTCGCCTGGCCGTTCGCCTTATTGAATATAAAATGCATAGAAGTAAAAAATCTTCCTAAAATATGTGGCTTCTATCTTGAGGTGCTCCATCATGCTCCGCGTGGGTTTAAGAGGGTTTCATGTTTTTGACTAGAGGCGCCATGTCTGCACAGCGGACCAGAGAGAAAAGTGGTTGATTTGTTGGATCGCTTGTAGTTGGTAAATCGATGCATACACGTAGGCCGACGCCTTTTTTGGGGACGAGTATTGGGTTGGCTACCCATGCTGCTTTTGTTATCTCTACAATGCACCATGTATTTGTGAGGAGAGGGACTTTCTGTCCAACGGCCTTGATTCATCGGGTAGATTGTTCATTGTCTGCTGTGTTTGATCTTGCTGGGTACTCGTCGGGTTCCTTTTGGGCTTCTTCTGTTTTGACGGAGTTTCCAATAGTTTTCCAATTCTCACGGGGAACACCGACGAGCGCGCCTTCCTCTGCGGGACCGAATGTGGAGGTCGGATAGTTATCTTTGCGGGTGCACAGTGTGCCTGATTTTCCGAAGTTTGCTCACTAGGGATAGATCCTTCATCTAGTAGGTTTGCATCCGCGAGTTTTAGCTGGCCAAATTCTGTCTCCATCCCAAAACATTTTGATATTTTGTTGAATTCTCGGTCGTAGCTATCCGAGCGACTAAAACTTCCTCTTACTGGTATGACCCCATTGGGGGCTGGCATTTTTAGCACCAGATATGCATAGTGGGGCACTGCCATGAATCTAGCGAAAACTGGTCGCCCCAAGATCGCGTGGTACTGCGATGGCCAATCCATGAATTCAAACTCTAGTTTTTTGCATCTGAAGTTGTTCCTTGATCTGAAGACTACATCGAGGTAAACTTTGCCCAAAGGAACCTCGTCTTTTCTCAGAACTATCCCGTGGAAAGTTGTGTCTGTAGGCGGTAGTTTTGTCAAGGACCAATTCATTGCCCGTAAGGTTTTGGCGTAGATGAGGTTGATGCTGCTTCCTGCGTCCAAGAAAAACTTGCTCATGTCGAACCCTCTAATTTGTGCTTCCACTACTAAGGCTGATTGACCCAGACGTGGTACCCGAAGCGGGTGATCAACTCTACTGAATGTGATTTCTTGTTCTGACCAATGAAGATATTCGGGTGTGGGAGGTGGTGTTGTTGTTGCCATATTTACTTGTCTTCTAATTAGCTTATGTGTCCTATTAGAGGTTTGTCATTTCTGGATCATCGACGTTGCTCCTTTCGACCTTGGATATTCATCTTCTTGGTTTTCTGTATTTTGTGGCTGCCCAACTAGCGGATGCACCGGTGGTGGTGGTGATGCGGCAATGGCCAAAGCACCAGGTGTAGTGGCATAACCTCGGTTTGTTGCCTCGGTTGCTCTTGCATTGCATAGCTCCTGCATCTTGAAAAATGTTCGGCAATCCTTCTGGAGGTGATTGGATCGCCTTTTGCATGTTGATCGATGTAAAAATGCATGTTGTAGGGTCCCTCTAGCATTTTCCCTGCAGAAAATGGTGGGTCTCGATTTCTTGGCTGGTATCGCTGTTGTGGATGGCTTCCACCGGTGTCATCCCTACTGCTGCGATACCCATTGTTGTAATTATCGCTTCTTCGGTTGTCCCCTCTGGAGAAACCAGCCGCGACATAGCTTGGTCCGATGTATCCATCATTGCTTCATCGTCTTTTGTCATTATTACGCATATCCTTGTCTTCTTCGGGTGAACGGGCTCTCTTATTTTGTACCGTGTCTTCTCCATCAGCCTAGCGATTAGCCATGTTCATCAGCTATGAGATCATCTTGGGCTTGACTCGTCCCAATTATTCTATTAATTTTTACCAACGAAGGCCATCATTAAAGGCATCGATTGTCCTTTCGTCGGATATAGCTTCAGCCGAGGTTTTAATAATGTTCCACCGCTGGATGAAGGCCCGTATTGGTTCTCCCGGTTTTTGCTTGCATGCTTGCAATTGTTCCAAAGACGCGGGTCGCTTGAATGTGGAGTGGAAATTTCGGATGAATTTGACCTCAAGATCGTTCCAGCCGCTGATGGAATCTTCGGGTAGCTGCCTTATCTAGGATCATGCAGCGCCAGTTAGATGTAGGTGCAAGCTCTGCATTGCGGTGGCCTTGGAGCCACCATGTAATTTGACAGATGCTAAATAATCTACCAACTAGGATTCAGGTTCTTGGAGACCGTCGTACTTCTGACAATCATGGGGGAGTTTGAATTCCTTTGGTACTGGAGTTTTGCGAACCCGTTGGGTAAAGCAACTAGCTCCACATAGTTCATGTTCATCTTCGCTTGCCCCATCGTAATATCTTTGGCTGCTATGCTCTTCTCTGGATCTAACAATCCTACACTGTGTAATATCGTCTCTTGTGTCGTTTCGTGGTTCGGAGCCTGAAAACTAGACTCGATGTGGTGATCATGATCGTTGGGTGTGCCCCACTGATGTCTACACACTTCTATTCTTGTAGACAGTTGTTGGGCCTCCTAGTGCAGAGGTTTGTAGAATAGCAGCAAGTTTCCCTTAAGTGGATCACCCAAGGTTTATCAAACTCAGGCAGGACGTGGTCAAAGGTATCCCTCTCAAGCAACCCTGCAATCAAGATACAAGAAGTCTCTTGTGTCCCTAATACACCCAATACACTTGTCAGGTGTATAGGTGCACTAGTTCGGCGAAGAGATAGTGAAATACAAGTGGTATGGATTATTAGAAGTGGTAACGGTGCCAGAAAATAGCTTTGATGGCACGTGGAAAAGACTAAAGGAAAACTGAAATAAAGATGGAAGCAAGCAAACATGTAACAGATCTAATTGCAAAGGTGTTTCAATGCTTAGAAACAAGGTTTAGGGATCATACTTTCACTAGTGAACACTCTCATATAAATATCTCCTCTTTATGATACTACTCTCCGGTTGGACACTCTAATCCATGGTAGGGCTATAACAACACTCCTTAAAGTCCGCTTTCCCCATCTAGATAACCCCACACTGTCACCTTGAGCTCTAGATGGTTCCAACAAACACCACAATTTCATAGAAACATCCAACTCCAAATATAACTCATAACAAGTAATTATAATCTCTAGCCTAAGTGCCACCATGGTGTGCACGCTGTCACTTTCACACACATGGGGAGAGCAGAGATCTATTAAATCACTTGAGTAGCAAGGTAGATCTACTTAATTGCAAAGCTCATGATCACAATATGATCATGCATAGAGAGAGATGAACACATAGCTACCAATAGAGCCCTTAGCCTCGAGGAAGAACTACTCCCTCATCATCATGGGAATCAGCAACGGTGATGGAGATGGTGATGGAGATCGATGGAGATGGCGGTGAAGATGGTGAAGAGGCGGCGGCGTGGAGGACTCCTTCACCGCTGCTGGTATCACAGGGGAGCACCGCCCCTTAGCCCCCTTCCTTCATGGCTTTTTTGGGAGCCCTCTCCCATGGAGATGGGATCTATGGGAGAGGCAAAAACGTGGCTTTGGTGGCTGCAAATTCGTAGGTGGAGGTGTCTCTGACGAATTAGGTTTCCTCCCTTTATATAGCTTCTTGGATTCCCGTCATCCCATCTTGGGCTGAAGTAAATCAGGCCTATCGGGTCCATCCGGACTCAGAATCAGCTAAATTTTATGTCCAGAACATTTACCGTGAAATTTCCAACAACTTTGTAGCTGAAGAGTTTTCCGTTTAACGCCGTCTACGATCCGAAACATGACCATGTTCAAAAAGAGTTCTGAGACAGATTTCTGAAAATCCCAATTTGACTCGAACAAGGTTTCCACTTGTATTCTTGGTAATTCCTACACATTAAAGTGTAAAACAAGAACATTGTACACTTTTGCAACTATTAGTTGGTTAGTCCAAATAAATCATAAACTTTATATAAAAAGGAGTATCAAAAGCATATTATTAGCATAAAACCATAAAAAATTATAGATACGTTATGAACGTATCAACATCCCCAAGCTTAGTTCCTGCTCGTCCTCGAGTAGGTAAATGATAAAAACAATAGAATTTTTGAGGTGACACCCAGACAACACAATCTTGATCATCATTATTGTAAAAGCATTGGTAGCTGGGATCAAGGTACTCTAAACATGAAAATGAAAGATAAAGTTCTAACAATAAGACATAGCAACTATGTTGTAACATGGAAATGTACAAACAAAAGATCATGAATAACAATGCATTGAAAGACGTTTGTTTGTTTCACATATAGAAACCATAATAAGAATAGTATTTAGCTTGTCCCTCATAGTGTAGCAAAACATAAATGCATAGGACACCTTCAAAGTTCATAAGGGTGACTAGATACAAATAGTTCAAGAACTAGCAATATCAACATTATGAATCAATCAATAAGTTTTGGGACAATGCACATAGAACTAAGAATGACAACTATGCTCTCTTAATTGGTGCCTAAAGATAGAAGATGGAGACTCAACATAAAAGTAAAAGAAAGGCCTTCATAGAAGGAAGCAGTGATTCAAGTCTCATAAAGAGCTTCCAAAAATTATGGTACTTATTAGCTTTCAGCTCTCATTGCCCCTATCATAAGCATCTTGAAGTGATTCAGGTTAAAGTGAACAAACTATTGAGTATATGCTTGACAAAGTATAAGTTGGAAATCTCATGTCCCTTGAATACGAGGGTCGCACCTCATGCTATTCAAGTTTAGTTACTGGTAAGTTCTTGTCATAGTAAGTACATGTGTATCATAGAGAACCGCCAACAGGGTACCCCTTGCCCGATGATACTGATACATTGCAAATGTATCTATAATTTTTGATGTTCCATGCTTGGTTTTATCTACTTTCTTATGTTTTGTCCACACTTTGGAGTACTTTTCATATGATTTCTTGGACTAACCTATTAACAAGAGCCACAATGCCAGTTTCCTATTTTCTGCTGTTTTTGGTTCCAGGAAAGTCAGAAAATGAATATTCTCGGAATTGGACGGGACAAAAGCCAAAGTTCCTATTTTCCCGGAAGACTCACGGAGCCAGAAGGAGAGTCGGAGATAGGCCACAGGGTGGCCACACCCCCATGGCGCGGGTACCCCAGGCCCGCCAGGGCATGGTGTGGGCCCCCTGGTTGCCCATCAACCTTGCCTCCTTCACCTATATATTCCCCCCAAGGCAAGAACCCTAAATCATCAATCAGAAATCCACGAAAAGTTCCGCAGCACCGCCGCCACCGAAGGGGAGATTCAGGGACAGAAAGTCTCTGTTTCGGCACCCTGCCGGGACGGGGAACTGCCCCCGGAGCCATCTCCATCGATCTCCACCACCATCTCCAGCACCATTGCTGATTCCCATGATGAGGAGGGAGTAGTTCTCTCTCGAGGCTAAGGGTTCTACCGGTAGCTATGTGTTCATCTCTCTCTATGCATGATCATATTGTGATCATGAGATTTGTAATCAAGTAGATCTACCTTGCTACTCAAGTGCTTTAATAGATCTCTCCTCTCCCCATGTGTGTGAAAGTGACAGCGTGCACACCATGGTGGCACTTAGGCTAGAGATTACAAATACTTGTTATGAGTTATATTTGGAGTTGGATGTCTCTATGAAATTGTGGTGTTTGTTGGAACCATCTAGAGCTCAAGGTGATAGTGTGGGGTTATCTAGATGGGGAAAGCGAACTTTGAGGAGTGCTGTTATAGCCCTACCATGGATTAGAGTGTCCAACCGGAGAGTAGTTAAGAGTAGTATCATAAAAAGAAGATATTTATATGAGAGTGTTCACTAGTGAAAGTATGATACCTAGGCCTTGTCTAAACATTGAAACAATGTTTGCAACTAGATATGTTACATGTTTGCTTGCTTCCATCTTTATTTTAGTTTGCCTTTGTCTCTTCCATGCCATCAATGTATTTTCTAGCACCGTTATCTTATATCCATACCACTTGTATTTCACTACCTCTTCGCTGAACTAGTGCACCTATACACCTGACAAGTGTATTGGGTGTGTTGGGGACACAAGAGACTTCTTGTATCTTGATTGTAGGGTTGCTTGAGAGGGAATACCTTTGACCACTTCCTCCCTGAGTTCGATAAACCTTGGGTGATCCACTTAAGGGAAAACTTGCTGCTGTTCTACAAACCTCTACACTTGGAGGTCCAACAACTGTCTACAAGAATAGAAGTGCGTAGACATCAAGCTCTTTGCTGGCGCCGTTGCCGGGGAGGTAAGGTAAAAGGTATTCACACCGGAGGATTACAGAAGAAGAACCTCCCACGGCAAACGCCTATTTTCTGGAGCCGTTGCCGGGGAAGTAAGGTAAAAGGTACTTACATCCTCCGGTGTGAGTGCTCGAAGTTATTCCTTTAGATTCTGCATTTTTTTCTTTTTGTTTCTTGTTTTCACTAGTTACGCTTAATGGAAAACAACAACAAAAATAGAGAGCTTTATAGTATTTATCTTGAGTTAGGACATGAAGTGTTTGAAGAGAAAATTAAAAAACCTATAGAACTTTATTTTCATGCTAATAGCAATGTTGTTAGTATTAATTCTTTGGACACCATTATTGCTAATGCTATGGAAAATTCTAAGCTTGGGGAAGCTAGTTTTTATGAAAATGATCTTTTTAGTTCCCCAACTTTGGAAGATAGCTATTCTATTTCTTATGATGATACCAAACCTCCAATATATGATGATTACAATGATGAATATGATATTTTCAGTCCACCTACTATTGAGGAGAAAATTAATTATGATTATAATATGCCTCCTATATTTGATGATTATGGTGATGAGGATAATAATGATAGCTATTTTGTTGAATTTGCTCCCACTACAATTAATAAGAATGACTATGTTTATGTGGAGAGTATTAATTCTTTTATGCATGTGGCTCATGATAAGAATATTTTATGTGATAGTTATATTGTTAATTTTATTCATGATGCTACTGAAAGCTATTATGAGAGAGGGAAACATGGTTTTATGCATCTCAATAATATTAAGTTTCCCCTCTTTATGTTGAAAGGCTTGAAGTTGCACTTGTTTTGCTTTACTATGCTTGTTGCTTTGTGCTTTCATGACTTATTTATTTACAAGATTCCTATGCATAGGAAGTGGGTTAGACTTAAATGTGCTTTGAATTTGTTTCTTGATTCTCTCTTTTATTTCAATTCATATTTCTTATGTGAGCATCTTCTCAAACTATCATGCCTAACTTAAAGGCGTTAAAGAAAAGTACTTATTGGGAGATAACCCAAAAGTTTTAGATGAGTCTTGGAAGTTATTACCTCTGTAATAACCGCTCCTTATCCTTTTTATTTGCTTTTTGTGCTAAGAGTAACCTCTCATGAGAGAGAAGTAATGCTTGGAAAAGTTGCAGTCCCGAAACAGATCTCTGTGCTTCACTGTAAAAATTCATGTAAAATCTCTGTACGTCTTTTTGAGGGGCGAATGTTTGTGCTTCTGCCCCAAGTTGTTATCTAACTTTCGTTAGCTCAACACTTTTCGATTTAAGCAACAGCAGATCTTCGAAAAAATTCGTCTTTACCTGCTGGTCTGTTTTGATAGATTTCTGCCATTTTCTGCATTTGCTTCTTGTTGGTTCCTTTTTGAGTTCTTTTGGGAAATTGAGCTTTTTGAGGGAAGTGCTACAGTATCTTGTGTTTTAATGGATGTTTTATTGGTGTTGAAACTTAACCCAAAGACTAATTATCTTAAGTGCACTAATGTTGCTAATAAAGATTGTGTGAAGTTTTGTATGAAGAAAACAATTTTAGGTGTATGGAAGGAATGAGTAATGAGATGAAGGATGGACTAAAGCTCAAGCTTGCGGATGCCACGCGTGTCACCCCAAGAAATATCCAAGAAGTACAAGCGTCAAAGCTTGGGGATGCCCAAGGCATCCCCTTCTTCATCAATAAAAATCCCAGGTTTCTTCCAAACGCTTCATTTTTATTGTTTCATGCACAGTTGTGTTGTTCTTGGAGCGTCTTGTTTTTCATTTTCGTTTTCTTGGTTTTCTTAGTTTTCTGAATAAATTGGTTGGACCCCCTCTTTCATACATTGGTTTTCAAATAGTTTGGTTTGGTTTGAAAAGAGTAGGAAAGTTCATGCTTATGTGGTAAAAAGAGCTTGTTTTTGACTGTGGCCTATGCTTTGTCATGCCTTGTTTGATATTGTTTTGGCTCTATGCTTAGTATTCTTTGCTGTAGCATGACTTGTTATAAGCAATTGAGATTGCATAATGTGCCTTAGATGAATCATGCATTGTTTTATCATATTAAAGCATAGTATAGTGGCATTCTCCTTTGATGCTTTATTTGGGTTGACTTGGCACATGCTCACACCATGTTATGACTATCTCAAGTCACCATAAGACTTTATGATCCTTTAGTTTTCAACTTGTAGTATCACTTTATGCTTTGATCAATGATGTTTTGTCGCTCTGCATGATTATGGCCATTATTGCTCTCTTAGTTTGTCGCTCCCAGTCTTTTGCTAGCCTCCGTAACCAAGTATGAGTTCCACTCATGCATACAATTCCTAAACCAAGTTATTTCAAAGAGTCCACCATACCTACCTATTAGCATTTGCTATTCCAAGTATATTCATGTTTCTATCTACCTTCCAAATTAAACTTGTTATGTGAAAATTAGTGATTAAAGCTCTCACGAACTTGATGGCACACTTTACTTTACTTGCCCTTAATAAACTTGAACCATTGGGTCCTTCTTTGTTGCGTATATGCTTGCGCTTTATAAGTTGAAGTTAGCAGAACCATGTATCATGGGGAACGCTTTCAACATTGCACCTGTACTTTGTACCCCGTTGATATCATGTTCTTTTGCTTATGGATCCCGGCGGTGTGAAATAAAAGTGGAACTTGTAAGATCATGGAGTTTGTATGTGTGTTAGAGAAACGCCTGGGCCGCTAGCCTAAGCCATGCCTAATCATGGTGGAACCTTGAGGCATCACCATAATCAGCACTCTATGAAGCATCCTCAATAAAAACCTATGCAAATAGCAAATAAAAAGATCGATGAGATGATCATTGTCTGCTTGCCTTGTCATTTTGATTATGGGATAGCTCCTGTATCATGTGCAAGGGATACCCCGTTGGCGGTTCTTAATGATACATATGTACTTACAATGACAAGAGCTTACTTGTGACTAAAGTTGAGTAGCATGAGGTTCGGTCTTCGTAAGTAACGGGCATGAGATTTCGGCTTATAACTTTTCAAGCATATCCTCTTAGTTGTGTCACTTTAACCTTAATCACTTCAAGATGCTTATGATAGGGGCAATGAGAGCTGAAAGATAACAAGTACCATAATTTTTGGAAGCTCTTTATGAAACTTGAATCTCTGCTTCCTTCTATGAAGGCCTTTCTTTTACTTTTTTGTTGAGTATCCACCTTCTATCTTTATGCACCTACTTTGAGAACACTGTGGCCATTCTTAGTTCTATGTGCATTGTCCCAAGACTTGTTGATTGATGCATAACTTTGATATTGCTTGTTTTAAACTATTTGTATCTAGTCACTCTTATGAACTTTGAAGGTGTCCTATGCATTTATATTTGCTACTCTATGAGGAACAAGCTAAATGCTACTATGCTATGTTTTATTTATGTGAAACAAACAAACGTCTTGCAAAGCATTGTTATTCATGAATCTTTTGTTTGTATCCTTTCATGTTACAACATAGTTGCTATGTCTTATTGTTAGAACTTTATCTTTCATGCTATGTTCAAGTACTATGATCCCAGCTATCAATGTTTTACAAATACTTTGATCATGTTTACAATGGTGCATGTCACCTCAAAAATTATTCTTTCTTTTTATTTACCTACTCCAGGACGAGCAGGACTTAAGCTTGGGGATGTTGATACATTGCAAATGTATCTATAATTTATGATGTTCCATGCTTGGTTTTATCTACTTTCTTATGTTTTGTCCACAATTTGGAGTACTTTTCATATGATTTCTTGGACTAACCTATTAACAAGAGCCACAGTGCCTGTTGCCTGTTTTCTGCTATTTTTGGTTCCAGGAAAGTCAGAAAATGAATATTCTCAGAATTGGACGGGACAAAAGCCTAAGCTCCTATTTTCTCGGAAGACTCACGAAGCCAGAAGGAGAGAAGGAGAGGGGCCACAGGGTGGCCACACCCCCAGGCGCGGGTAACCCCAGGCCGTGCCAGGGCATGTTGTGGGCCCCCTGGCTGGCCACCGACCTTGCCTCCTTCGCCTATATATTCCTCCTGAGGCAAAAACCCTAAATCATCAATGAGAAACCACGAAAAGTTCCACAGCGCCACCGCCACCGAAGGGGAGATTCGGGGGACAGAAAGTCTCTGTTCCAGCACCCTGTCGGGACGGGGAAGTGCCCCCGGAGCCATCTCCATTGATCTCCACCACCATCTCCATCACCATTGCTGATTCCCATGATGAGGAGGGAGTAGTTCTCTCTCGAGGCTAAGGGTTCTACTGGTAGCTATGTGTTCATCTCTCTCTCTATGCATGATCATATTGTGATCATGAGCTTTGTAATCAAGTATATATACCTTGCTACTCAAGTGCTTTAATAGATCTCTACTCTCCCCATGTGTGTGAAAGTGACAGCGTGCACACCATGGTGGCACTTAGGCTAGAGATTACAAATACTTGTTATGAGTTATATTTGGAGTTGGATGTCTCTATGAAATTGTGGTGTTTGTTGGAACCATCTAGAGCTCAAGGTGACAGTGTGGGGTTATCTAGATAGGGAAAGCTAAATTTGAGGAGTGCTGTTATAGCCCTACCATGGTTTAGAGTGTCCAACCAGAGAGTAGTTAAGAGTAGTATCATAAAAAGAAGATATTTATATGAGAGTGTTCACTAGTGAAAGTATGATCCCTAGGCCTTGTTTCTAAACATTGAAACACCGTTTGCAACTAGATCTGTCACATGTTTGCTTTCTTCCATCTTTATTTCAGTTTGCCTTTGTCTCTTCCATGCCATCAAAGTATTTTCTAGCACCGTTATCTTATATCCATACCACTTGTATTTCACTATCTCTTCGCTAAACTAGTGCACCTATACACCTGACAAGTGTATTGGGTGTGTTGGGGACACAAGAGACTTCTTGTATCTTGATTGTAGCGTTGCTTGAGAGGGAATACCTTTGACCACTTCCTCCCTGAGTTCGATAAACCTTGGGTGATCCACTTAAGGGAAAACTTGCTGCTGTTCTACAAACCTCTGCACTTGGAGGCCCAACAACTGTCTAAAAGAATAGAAGTGCGTAGACATCAGATACGGAAGAATCCCCATATCAAAATGACAAGGCAAGCAGACAATCAACATCTTAACAATCTTCTTATTTACCATGGGAAAATGGTGTTTTTTCTCTATTTCCTCTTCTCTCATCTTTTTTTCTTTTTCTCTTTTTCTAAATCTCTATCTCTTTTTTTGTAATAAGAATGCTTCATAGATTGCTCATTATGGTTATGATGCAGGTTTCCACCATGATTAGGCATGGATTAGACCAGCCGCCCAGGCGTTTCTCTAACACACATACATAACTCCATATACTTACAAGCTCCCCTTTCATTTCACACCGACGACATCCATAAACAAAAAAGCAAGATATCAACTGAGTACAATGTACAAGTGCAATGTTGAAAGCATTCCCCCCTGACAGCATTGTTCTGCTAATCCCCAACGTATAAGTGCAAGCATATACAACATAGATAACACAATGATTCAAGTTTATTAGGGGCAAGAAAAGTAAAGTGTGCCATCAAGTTCGTGAGAGATTTAATCACTAGTTTTCTCATAACAAGTTTAATTCAGAAGGTAGATAAAAACATAAATATACTTGGAATAGCAAATGTTAATAGGTAGGTATGGTGGACTCTTTGGAATAAATTGGTTTTATGTGGAGTTGGATGCATGAGTGGAACTCATACTTGGTTATGGAGGCTAGCAAAAGACTGGGAGCGACCAACTAAGAGAGCAATAATGGCCATAACCATGCAAAGCGACAAAACATCATTAATTAAATCATAAAGTGGTATTACAAGTCGAAAACTAAAGGATCATAAAGTCTATGGTGACTTAGGATAGTCATAACATGGTGTGAGCATGTGCCAATTCAACCCAAATAAAGCATCAAAGGAGAGTACCACAATACTATGCTTTAATATGCTAAAACAACGCATGATTCTTTCAAGGCACATTAAGCAATCTCAATTGTTTATAACATGTCATGTTATAGCAATAAATCACTAAGCATAAAGCCAAAACAATATCAAGCATGACATGACAAAGCATAGGCCACAGTCAAAAACAAGCTCCTTTTTGTACCACTATAAGCATGAAGCTTCCTACTCTTTTCCAACACCAATCGACTTATTCTAAACAACTCACAAAGATAATAATAAATAAAGATCAGTGAGCTTGTATCACAAATCCACAAAGAAGACCTAAAAAGTTCTAAGATGAAAGCACAAGAAAACTAAGGCTAAACACAATGTTAGTAAAATAGAACAATCATAAGACAATAAGAATGAAAACTAGAGTGTTCTAGGCAATGAAAACAGAGTGTGTGTCTCTCCAAAATAAGTCATGGGATCCAACCAACTTATTGTAGCAAACCAAGCAAAATAAAACTAAAAACAAAAACAAAGATGCTCCAAGAACAACACAACAGTGCATGAAACAATAAAAACGAAGTGTCTAGAAAGACCTGAGATTTTTATTGATGAAGAAGGGGATGCCTTGGGCATCCCCAAGCTTTGACGCTTGTACCTCTTGAATATTTCTTGGGGTGACACGGGGTGGCATCCCCAAGGTTGAGTTTTTGTCCATTCTTCATCTCATTACATCATTCTTTCCCTACACCTGAAAATTTTCCTTCATACAAAACTTCACACAATCTTTATTAGCAACATTAGTGTACTCAAGAAAATAAGTCTTTTGGTTCAGTTCCAACACAAGTAAAAATTCCACTAAAACACAAGATACTGTAGCACTTCCCTCAAAAAGCTTAATTCCCCAAAAAGGAATCAACAAGAAGCAAATGCAAATAATGGCAGAAATCTGTCAAAACAGACCAGCAGGTAAAAACCAATTTGTTCTAAGACCTTCTGTTGCTCAAATCGAAAAGTGTTGAACTAACGAAAGTTGGATAACAACCTGGGGAAGAAGCATAAAAAATCACAGCTCAAACCTATGTACAGAGATTTTACACGAATGTTTACAGCGAAGCACAAAAATCTTCTTCGGGACAGCAACTTTCCCAAGTCTTACTTCTATATCATTAGAGGTTACTCTTGGCATAAAAAGCAAACAAAAATGATAAGGAGAGGTTATTAATGAAGCAATAACTTACAAGACTCAACTAAAAGTTTTGGGTTATCTCCCAATAAGTATTTTTCTTTAACGCCTTTAAGTTAGGCATGATAGTTTGAGAAGATGCTCACATAAGAAATATGAATTGAACTAAAAGAGAGCATCAAGAAGAAAATTCAATTCACATTTAAGTCTAACCCACTTCCTATGCATAGGAATCTTGTAAAGAAACAAGTCATGAAAGCACAAAGCAACAAGCATAGTAGAGCAAAACAAGTGCAACTTCAAGACTTTCAACATAAAGAGGGGAAACTTAATATTATTGAGATACATAAAACCATGTTTCCCTCTCTCATAATAACTTTTAGTAGCATCATGAATAAAATTAACAATATAACTATCACATAAAACATTCTTATCATGAGCCACATTCTTAAAAGAATAAATACTCTCCACATAAACATAGTCATTCTTATTAATCATAGTGGGAGCAAATTCAACAAAATAGCTATCATTATTATTCTCATAACCATAATCATCAAATATAGGAGGCATATTATAGTCATAATTAATTTTCTCCTCAATAGTAGGTGGACTGAAAATATCATATTCATCATTGTAATCATCATATATTGGAGGTATAGTATCATCAAAGAAATTTTTCTCTAAAAATGGGGGACTAAAACGATCATTTTCATCAAAACTAGCTTCCCCAAGCTTAGACTTTTCCATAAAATTAGCAATAATGGTGTCCAAATAATTCATACTAACAACATTGCTATTAGCATGCAAATAAAGTTCCATAGGTTTTTTAATTTTCTCTTCAAACACTTCATGTCCTAACTCAAGATAAATACTATAAAGCTATCTATTTTTGTTGTTGTTTTCTATTAAGCCTAACTAGTGAAAACAAGAAACAAAAAGACAAAACTGTAGAATCTAAAGTAAATAACTTCGAGCACTCACACCGGAGGATGTGAGTACCTTTTACCTTACCACCCCGGAAACGGTGCCAGAAAATAGCTTGATGTCTACGCACTTCTATTCTTGTAGACAGTTGTTGGGCCTCCAAGTGCAGAGGTTTGTAGGATAGCAACAAGTTTCCCTTAAGTGGATCACCCAAGGTTTATCGAACTCAGGGAGGAAGTGGTCAAAGGTATCCCTATCAAGCAACCCTGCAATCAAGATACAAGAAGTATCTTGTGTCCCCAACACACCCAATACACTTGTCAGGTGTATAGGTGCACTAGTTTGGCGAAGAGATAGTGAAATACAAGTGGTATGGAAAATTATAAGTGGTAACGGTGCTAGAAAATAGCTTTGATGGTGTGTGAAAAAGACTAAAGGCAAACTGAAATAAAGATGGAAGCAAGCAAACATGTAACAGATCTAATTGCAAATGTTGTTTCAATGCTTAGAAACAAGGCCTAGGGATCATACTTTCACTAGTGAACACTCTCATATAAATATCTCCTCTTTATGATACTACTCTCCGGTTGGACACTCTAATCCATGGTAGGGCTATAACAACACTCCTCAAAGTCCGCTTTCCCTATCTAGAGAAACCCCACACTGTCACCTTGAGCTCTAGATGGTTGAAACAAACACCACAATTTCATAGAAACATCCAACTCCAAATATAACTCATAACAAGTAATTATAATCTCTAGTCTAAGTGCCACCATGGTGTGCATGCTGTCACTTTCACACACATGGGGAGAGCAGAGATCTATTAAATCACTTGAGTAGCAAGATAGATCTACTTAATTACAAAGCTCATGATCACAATATGATCATGCATAGAGAGAAAGATGAACACATAGCTACCGGTAGAGCCCTTAGCCTCGAGGAAGAACTACTCCCTCATCATCATAGGAATCAGCAATGGTGATGGAGATGGTGGTGGAGATTGATGGAGATGGCGGTGAAGATGGTGAAGAGGCGGCGACGCCAGCGGTGGTGCGGAGGACTCCTTCCCCGCTGCCGGTATCACAAGGGAGCACCGCCCTTAGCCCCCTTCCTTAATGGCTTATTGGGAGCCCTCTCCCATGGAGATGGGATCTATGGGAGAGGCAAAAACGTGGCTTTGGTGGTTGCAAATTCGTGGGTGGAGGTGTCTCCCACGAATTAGGTTTCCTCCCTTTATATAGCTTCTCGGATTCCCGTCCTCCCATCTTGGGCTACAGTAAATCGGGCCTATCGGTCTCATCCGGACTCGGAATCAGCTAAATTTTATGTCCAGAATGTTTGTCGTGAAATTTCCAACAACTTTACAGTTGAAGAGTTTTCCGTTTGACGCTGTCTTCGATCTGAAGTGTGACCATCTTCAAAAAGAGTTCTAAGACAGATTTCTGGAAAATCCAAATTTGACTCGAACAAGGTTTCCACATGTATTTTTGATAATTCCTACACATTAAAGTTAAAAACAAGAACATTGTGCACTTTTGCAACTATTAGTAGGTTAGTCCAAATAAATCATAAACTTTATATAAAAAGGAGTATCAAAAGCATATTATTAGCATAAAACCATCAAAAATTATAGATGCGTTATGAACGTATCACCCACCTACCGAGGGTTGCTGCGACAACATGGGGATTTGTCGGGTTGTCGTGTGATTCCTTGTTCTGTTTGTGCGAGAGATGCTCCTACCATGTCGAGGTTCATCAGGGCAGAGCGGTGGATAATTGCACGAGGATCATCGGGTGCAGGTTGAGTTGTGAGTAAGTACATTTGTGCGGCTAAAATTGCAGCTTGGGATGCTTTTGCTTTGATGTGTCCTGTTGGATCTACTGACATGAATGATAAATAAATATATCACGTCATCTCATTTCTTTGAGCTTCAGGGATATTTTGCAGCCGTGAGGCTCCTCTCCTTGGCTGTGTTCCTCCAGTTACACTTCCTGATCCTCAGGTAGAACTTAGCTGGGCCCGCCGAAGGCTGGATTCGTCACCTGGTCTTTTCCTTTCATAGAGCTGCCTCTTCATCCTTAGGAGGTCTATTTTTTGTGATGAAGAAGGTATTGGTATGCCAGTAGATCTTCGCGGGTGGCATCGGCTGTCACTGGAACTGCAACCGAAATTGCCGCTCTTGCTTTTTGCCATGCTTCGGCTAGTAGCCGGAGAGTTTTCCTCTCTCCTCTGCGTCATTCTCCTCCTCCTGGGATTATGCGGTTGTTCGTCGGGTCTCCTTCATTTCCGTGATTTCCTTTGTTTCTGTGATCTCCTGCATTCAGACAATATCATCAGGGTCAAAAATAGGGTTGCCATTGGAGTTGTGCTGAGTTGAGGCGTCCCTGATGATCATGCACACTTGGTTCTAAGTTATGTATGAACTCGTGACATCATCGTAGAAACTGAGGGAGACACTTGGTTCTAAGTTATGTATGAACTCGCGAAGTCTAGCAGTTTCTATTCTAGGTAAATTTAAGCTATCCTAATTCCGAAGTTGATACTCTCATCACTTTCTTCGGGTTCCATGTTTATCGGACTTGATCCGCGTGGCGTGGTTGGATTGGGGTCTGATTCGAAGGAGAGATCGTCATAAAGACCATTAAGATCCCCTAGATCTGTCATGTTTTCCTTGTATTCTTCAGTTGTCTTGGCCTGTAGCATGACTTCTGCGGATGATCCGACAAATGACGCAGCTATCGCTGTAGGCACAATTTTTCTGACCAACGGTTCGGAGCCGAGAGTTGTGGTTCTTCGGGACCCTCCACTTGAAAATGGAAACTTCCAATGATGAGATCGGATTCGCCATTGGAATCGGCGGGTACCGAAACAGGGGTGGGCGAGCGTGGTGCCAATTCCATTGGATTGCTGCTTGATGAAAAGTGTCCGGCAAATCCATGACTCCAGCGTTCAGGTTTCCCACATACGACGCCAATTGACGAGGGGTAACTTTGGCAATGCCCATGGTTATGGACTTAGGGTTTCGCGGAAAAGAGAACGCTGGGGATATCATCGGATGTCAGGAAAATAAGGGAGTCGAAGTCGCCTGATTATTAGTGGAAAATACTATTACAGGTACCTCCTCATAGGCTTCTCCCATCCTATATATAATAGGTCGGGTCCCAAAGCCATATACAGATAGGTTACATATGTTTGATTACAACATCAATACAATGTCGGTTCATCTTTACTTTCCTAATATAACTAAGGTTTCTGTCGGATGCTTCCTAGGCCGAGATCCTTTATACAACCAGGGTAGCAGATCATAAGTACCCGAGTAATCATACCCATGTCACCACTTGACACCCCGACGATGGGACGTTAATGGCAACACGACGTCAGCCATCAACACCGGTGGCTTCCCTTGCGGCCGGCGTTTCCTGCCATTGTAACTTTTCATTTCCCGCGCGCGCCTTCCCAGGATGCCGACATCGACAATGTCGACCTCCAAGCCATGTTGATGTCCCAGTGCATGGCTGAGGCGGAGGTGGTGGCCTTCGAGGAGGAAGGTCGTGTGGTCGAGGCGGTGCTAGAGCAGGTGGTGGAGGCGGCTGGACAGGTGGCGGCCCAATGGGCGGTGCTTGAGGTTCACCATGTCGCTGCCAAAGAGGCGGTGGAGGCGGTGGCCAAGGAGGCCACATTAGGGGCCCTCCGTGAGATCCGCCAAGACGTGGCCATGATCACGCTAGAGAATGTGGCCAAGGAGGCTACCAAGGTGGCCGTCCGCGAGCTTTGCCAGGCCGTTGCCACGTGCAGCACGGTGGAAGCGGTGGAGCACGCCGCCAAAACAGCGACAGAGTAGCTGCGAGTGGCTACGGCCGGCAAGGTGGCGAGCGCGTGGGCTCTCGTCGACGGGGACAAGACCGAGGTGGAGGACAACGACGAGGAGGGGGAGGAGGTTGATCAGGTGGTGGTGGAGGAGGGAGCGAGCGAGGAGGTGATTGTCGCCCCCCTGCAGATCGCGCAGGCCCTCGGTCTCGAACCCAACGGAGCTCCGGTGATGGTGCCCCCCTTGGTAGCGAGGGTGGCCACGATGGCGGAGGTGGAGGACCAGGAGGCGAGGGACCACTGGGCGTCCGACATGGAGAAGGCACTGGCCAACCAGGCATCGATGGACCGTGCGAAGGCGGCCAGCAAGAAGGAGGCTCGTGGCTGAGCGAGCGAGTGTTACCACGATAGCCTCCAGCAGAAGGCCATCAGGTCGGCTATGGTAGCGATAGATGGTGCGAGCGGCAACGGTGGCCGCGGCAACGGCGGCCAGTAGCCGTAGGGATGGCCTCCTCCATCAGCAGTAGTTGTAGTTCTTATTTTTAGTTTGTTCAAATGAGCCTTTTTGTAATCGGCGGGGCCTAATATAATGGAAAGGCAGATTAGTTATTAATGTTTCACTTACGTATAGACCCCGAGCGGCCGACAGGCGGACACCCGCGCGGTGCTTGCGCTGTCCGGGCCAACGCATCGGTCACGCAAATTAGGTGCGCTGATGGGTTGATCCGGGCACGCTGATCCGGATGGGTCGTGCCGCTTGGAGGCCGCGCATGCCCCACACGTCCACGCGGACGCGTTCGGACGTGCCTGGGCGGGTTGGGTCGGCCCGGTGGCGATTCCCTAAGCCTAGCATAGTAGCATAGCTAATTATAAGGTGGCTAAATCTCTTCCACACAAATACTCATGTTGGACATGCAAAAATATCTTTCTTGGCCCTTCTATTAATTCTGATCAGTCATGGAATTCTCTGGGATATAAAGTGTTGCTTCTAAATGCACATTCACTATAGGAATTGAATGCTACCTAACTGCTAACTGTAAAAAAATAAAAAAAAATCAATTTTTTCTCAATTTTTTTAATGTTTGAATTGTTTGACTCATTAATCTCTCACTTGAAATATTTTTAACACTAATTACACTTAATTTTCGATCAAATTGTAGTATTGGTCAAACTTCCCAGTCGATCACCCATCCTCATACTACTCAACCCCCAGCACGCTTAATGTTGGGGGGATACCCCCGGGTAGGGTTATGCTAGGGTATAGAGGCAGTGTTAGCCGAGGTACGACACGGTCAAAGCAAATGATGGTCGGGTCTCCTCAAGGCAGGCTGACTTACGGAATAACCCGGCCTAGAGAGCATTCACCTAATACTTACCCGGCCGGCATAAAATATATGTCGGCTATGCTTAATCTACCATGTGTGCAGGTACCCTCCTGGCCGAGTTAGTCAGGCGCTAGTGATACATTGCAAATGTATCTATAATTTTTGATGTTTCATGCTTGGTTTTATCCACTTTCTTGTATTTTGTTCCAACTTTGGAGTACTTTTCATATGATTCCTTGGACTAACCTATTAACAAGAGCCACAGTGCCAGCTGCCTATTTTCTGCTCTTTTTCGTTCCAGGAAAGTCAGAAAATGAATATTCTCGGAATTGGACGGGACAAAAGCCAAAGTGCCTATTTTTCCGGATGTCATCAAGTGCCAGAATACGAAACGGAGAGGGGAAAGGGGGCCACCACACCACTTGGCCACGCGGCTAGGCCTGGCCCGCGCCAGGGGGTGGTGTGGGAGCTCCCGGCACCCCCTCGGCGTTCCCTTCCGACTATAAGATGCCCTCAAGACGTAAAACCTAAGTACCCGATCAAAAATCCACGAAAAAGTCTGTAGCCGCCATCAACTCCATACCTAGACCGGGAGGGATCTGAAGCTCTTCTCGGCACCCTGCCAGAGTGGGGAATTCACCCTGGAGGCCTTTGATGGCTCAATGCACGGTGCCCAGAAAAATGCTTGATGGCGGTGTTGATGTAGAGCTCGTTGGGAACCCCAAGAGGAAGGTATGATGAGCACACAGCAGCAAGTTTCCCTCAGTTATGAAACCAAGGTTTAATTGAACCAGTAGGAGAAAGGAAACACCCCAAAGGTGTTACTAGCTGAGCTTTGGCAGGGCGCACTACCGGTGCTAGTAGCAACGTGGAGACCTGTACAACACAACCACAGAACTTTGTCCCCAACTTGCGATGAGGTTGTCAATCTCACCGTGTTTTGTGGAAAACAAAGGATTAAACGTATCGAATGGAAAGAAGTAAAAGTTTGCAGAAAGTAAACACAAAGAGTAACAGATTGTAGATTGAATGTAAAAGACAAGGACCGGGATCCATAGTTCACTAGAGGTGGCTCTCCTTAGATAGATAACATGCTGGGTGAACAAATTACAGCGGGGCAATTGACAAACACCGAGAAAGCAATACATGCATATACTAATCATCTTGACTCCTTTGAGACTTGATTGGGCATTACAACATTATACATAGACCGCCATCCAACTGCATCTATGACTAATAATCCACCTTCAGGTTATCATCCGAACCCCCTCCAGTATTAAGTTGCAAGCAATAGATTATTGCTTTACGAACTGCGTGTAAAGTAAACAATACGATTGTTCTATGAACAAAGGATTGTTGTTTTCTCCCTAGTAGCAACAACACATCTAGTACATTAGAGATTTCAGTCACTTCCCTAGATTACCAGAGGCATGAACCCACTATCGAGCATAAATACTAACTCTTGGAGTTGCTAGCATCTACTTGGCCAAGATAGCTACTAACAACAGAAAGCATGCAAGATCACAAATAACAAAGACATGATAGAATCAATATTCAATGTGAAATAGCATCTCAATATCCATCGGATCCCCGCAAGCACAATGTGCAGAATTAGAAATAGATGATCTTGATCATGAACGGAGCTCACAAGATCTAGACATGAAAGCACAAAGGAGGAGAACCAGCCATCTAGCTACTACATGGATCCGTAGTCCAAGGATGAACTACTCACGCATCACACCGGATGCTTGCATGGTGATGAAGAAGTCCTCTAGGGTGAATTCCCCTCTCCGACAGGGTGCCGGGAAGAGCTTCAGATCCCTCCCGATCTAGGGATGGAGATGACGGCGGCTACAAACTCTTTCGTGGATTTTTGATCGGCTACTTAGGGTTTTCGTCCTGAGGGCAATATATAGACGGAAGGAGAGGCCGAGGGCGTGCCAGGAGCGGCCACACTACCCCCTGGCATGGGCCAGGCCTGGCCGCGTGGCCAAGTGGTGTGGTGGCCCCCTGGCCCCTCTCTGTCTCGTATTCTGGCACTTGATGACATCCGGAAAAATAGGCACTTTGGCTTTTGTCCCGTCCAATTCCGAGAATATTCATTTTCTGACTTTCCTGGAACCAAAAATAGTAGAAAACAGGCAGTTGGCACTGTGGCTCTTGTTAATAGGTTAGTCCAAGAAATCATATGAAAAGTACTCCAAAGTTGGAACAAAACACAAGAAAGTGGATAAAACCAAGCATGGAACATCAAAAATTATAGATACATTTGCAATGTATCAACATCCCCAAGCTTAACTCCTGCTCGTCCTCGAGTAGGTAAGTGATAAAAAGAAAATAATTATTTTTGAGGTGACATGCACCATCAAAGACTTGATCAAAGTATTTTTAAAACATTCAAAGCTAGGATCATAGTACTTCAATCATAACATGAAAGACAAAGTTCTAGGAATAAGACATAGCAACTATGATGCAACATGAAAAGGCACAAACAAAATATTCATGAATAACAATGCTTTGCAAGACGTTTGTTTGTTTCACATAAAGAAAACATAGCATTCATCTTGTCCCTCAATAGAGTAGCAGATATAAATGCATAGGACACCTTCAAAGTTCATAAGAGTGACTAGATACAATAATTTAAAACAAGCAATAACAAGATATGCATCAATCAACTAGTCTTGGGATAATACACATAGAACTAAGAATGGCCACTATGCTCTCAAAGTAGGTGCATAAAGGTAGAAGGTGGAGAATCAATATAATGGTGGAAGAAAGGCCTTTGTAAAAAGGAAGTAGGGATTCAAGTCTCATAAAGAGCTTCCAAAAATTATGGTACTTATAGCTTTCAGCTCGCATTGCCCCTATCATAAGCATCTTGAAGTGATTAAGGTTAAAGTGAACAAACTATGGTGTACATGCTTGACGAAGTATAAGTTAGAAATCTCATGTCCCTTGTATACGAGAGCCACTCCTCATGCTACTCAAGTTTAGTCACCGGTAAGTTCTTGTCATCGTAAGTACATGTGTATCATAGAGAACCGCCAACAGGGTACCCCTTGCCCGATGATACAGAAGAATCCCCATATCAAAATGACAAGGCAAGCAGACAACGAGCATCTCAACATTCTTCTTAATTACCATGGGAATATGGTGCTTTTTTCTCTCTTTCCTCTTTTCATAGTATCTCTTTTTTTCTCTTTTCTATTTTTTCAACATAGGACTTTTTTTATAAGAAGAATTCTTCATAGACAGCTCATTATGGTTACGCTGCAGGTTTCCACCATGTCAGCATGGATTAGACCAGCGGCCTAGGTGTTTCTCTAACACATATACATAACTCCATGGACTTACAAGCTCCCCTTTCATTTCACACCGACGACATCTATATACAAAAGAGCATGATATCAACTAGGTACAAGTACCAAGTGCAATGTTAAAAGCGTTCCCCATGAAAGCATGTTTCTACTAATTCCCAACAAATAAGTGCAAGCATATACAACATAGACGACACAATGGTTCAAGTTTATTAAGGGCAAGTAAAGTAAAGTGTGTCATCAAGTTCGTGAGAGCTTTAATCACTAGTTTTCTCATAACAAGTTTAATTTGGAAGGTAAACAAAAGCATGAATATACTTGGAATAGCATAAGCTAGCAGGTAGGTATGGTGGACTCTTTGGAATAACTTGGTTTAGGGAGTTGGATGCATGAGTGGAACTCATACTTTGTTGTGGAGGCTAGCAAAAAACTGGGAGCGACAAACTAAGACAGCAATAATGGCCATAATCATGCAGAGCGACAAAACATCATTGATCAAAGCATAAAGTGATACTACAAATTGAAAACTAAAGGATCATAAAGGCTATGGTAACTTGAGATAGTCATAAAATGGTGTGAGCATGCGCCAAGTCAACCCAAATAAAGCATCAAATGAGAATACCACTATACTATGCTTTAATATGCTAAAACAACGCATGATTCATCCAAGGCACATTAAGCAATCTCAATTGTTTATAACAAGTCATGATACAGAAAATAATACTAAGCATAAATCCAAAACAATATCAAGCATGGCATGACAAAGCATAGGCCACAGTCAAAAACGAGCTCTTTTTACCACATAAGCATGAACTTTCCTACTCTTTTCCAAACCAAACCAAACTATTTGCAAACCAATGTATGAAAGAGGGGGTCCAACCAATTTATTCAGAAAACTAAGAAAACCAAGCAAACGAAAAACCAAAATGAAAACGAAAAAGAAGACGCTCCAAGAACAACGCAATTGTGCATGAAACAATTGAAGCGTTTGGAAGAAACCTGGAATTTTTATTGATCAAGAAGGGGATGCCTTGGGCATCCCCAAGCTTTGACGCTTGTACTTCTTGGATATTTCTTGGGGTGACACGTGTGGCATCCCCAAGCTTGAGCTTTAGTCCATCCTTCATCTCATTACTCATTCCTTCCATACACCTGAAATTTTTCCTTCATACAAAACTTCACACAATCTCATTAGCAACATTAGTGCACTCAAGATAAAAGATATTAACGTTCGGTTCTAACACCAAATAAACTTACGTTAGAACACTAGCTACTGTAGAATTTCCCTAAAAAATCTCAATTCCCCAAAAGAACTCAAAAAGGAACCAACAAGGAGCAAATGCAGAAAATGGCAGAAATCTGTCAAAACATACCAACAGGTAAAGAAGAATTTTTGCGAAGACCTTATGTTGCTCAAATAAAAAAGTGTTGAACTAACTAAAGTTAGATAACAACCTGGGAAAGAAGCAAAAAAATTTACGCCTCAAAAATACGTTCATAGATTTTACACGAATTTGTACGGTGAAGCACAGAAATCTGTTTCGGGACAGCAACTTTCCCAATCATTACTTCTCTCTCATTAGAGGTTAGTCTTGGCACAAAAAGAAAATAAAAAGGATAAGGAGCGGTTATTACAGAGGTAATAACTTCCAAGACTCATCTAAAACTTTTGGGTTATCTCCCAATAAGTACTGTTCTTTAACACCTTTAAGTTAGGCATAAGAAGCAAAGAAAGAATCAAGTGTTCTCAAATGAAGAAGCACTAAGACCAAATTTTGTTTTCATAGGAGAAGCAAAAGAAATCTTTTCTCTCTTTTTAGGGAAGTGTTCTGTACCTTTCTTGAGTGGGAGTTGGTATTTAATGGTGCCTTCTTTCATATCAATGATGTCACCAACATTTATAAGAAAAGGTCTTCCCAAAGTAATAGGACAAGAAGCATTGTATTCAACATCCAAAACATAGAAATCAACGGGGACATAGGCATTATTAACCATAATAAGAACATCATTAAGACTCCCCATGAGTTTCTTTTTAGCATTATCATCAAGTGGGATATTCAAATAACAATCTTCAATAGGAGGCAAATCAAGCATATCATAAATCTTTCTAGGCATAATAGAAACACTACTATCAAGATCACATAAAGCTTTGAAATCAAAGTAATTTACTTTCATATTAATGATGGGTTCCCAACCATCTTCTTGTTTAATAGGAATAGAAGCTTTATGTTTCATCTTTTCTTCTTTAATCTTTATGAGAGCATGAGTAATGTGTTTTGTAAAAGCCATGTTCATAGCACTAGCATTAGGACTTTTAGCAAGCTTTTGTAGGAACTTAATAACTTCAGAGATATTGCAACCATAAAGATCAAAATCAATTTTATCATCTAAAGTAGTAGAACTATTACTAGCCTCAACACTAGTGGTGGTGATAGTAGAAACACTAATGTTTCTAGCAATTTCATCTTCTCTTTCCCACTTAGCATGTAATTCAGCTAATAGTCTAACATTTCCATCAATTCTTACTTGTATAGCATTAGTAGCTGCAAAGGGATTATCATTACTTTCAGGTTTAGCAGCCATTTTATTAATCAATGAAGATTGAGCTTCAGCCAAAGATGTTATATTTCTTTCCGCATTAGAGAGTTTTTCCTTAATAGTTTTATTGAAGGCAGTTTGTTTACTAATAAACTCTTTAAGCATGACTTCAAGTTCAGAGGGAGCACTCTTATTATTGTTGTAAGAATTTCCATAAGCATTACCATTGTTGGGACGATATGGCTTATAATTGTTGTTACCAAAATTGTTCCTATAAGCATTGTTGCCAAAATTGTTATTTCTTATGAAGTTCACATCAACTTGCTCTTCTTGAGCAACCAAAGAGGCTAAAGGAACATTATTTGGATCAATATGGGCTTTACCATTCACAAGCATAGACATAATAATATCAATTTTATCACTCAAGGAGGAGGTTTCCTCAACAGAATTTACCTTCCTACCTTGTGGAGCTCTCTCAGTATGCCATTCAGAATAGTTAACCATCACATTATCCAAAAGCTTTGTTGCAACACCCAAAGTGATGGTCATAAAGGTACCTCCAGCAGTAGAATCCAATAGGTTCCTTGAAGAATAGTTCAATCCTGCATAAAAAGTCTGGATGATCATCCAAGCAGTCAGTCCATGAGTGGGACAATTCTTTACCAAAGATTTCATTCTTTCCCAAGCTTGAGCAACATGCTCATTATCAAGTTGTTTAAACTTCATTATTCCACTTCTCATAGATATAATCTTAGCAGGAGGATAGTATTTTCCAATAAAAGCATCTTTGCACTTAGTCCAAGAATCAATATTATTCCAAGTTAAGGAATTCAACCATTTTTTAGCTTTTCCTCTCAAAGAGAAAGGAAACAATTTAAGTTTAATAATATCACCATCTACATCCCTATGCTTTTGCATCTCACAAAGTTCAACAAAGTTATTTAGATGGGAAGCAGCATCTTCATTACCGATACCAGAAAATTGTTCTCTCATAACAAGATTGAGCAGAGCAGGTTTTATCTCAAAGAAAGTATTTTCAGCCACAGGTGGAGCAATAGGTGTGCTCATAAAATCATTGTTGTTGGTGCTAGTGAAGTCACACAACTTAGTGTTTTCAAGAGTAGTCATTTTTTTGGGTTTTCAAATAAGAAAGCAAACTAGTAAAACTAAATTTTTTGTGTTTTTGAATCACAAAACAAGCAAACAAAGCAAAAGAAACTAAGCAAAACAAAAATAACAAAGTGAAGAGATTGGTTATGAGGGACTCCCCTTGTGAAGATATCCTTGACTCCCTAGCAACGGCGCTAGAAAAATGCTTGATGGGTCAATACACGGCGCCCAGAAAAATGCTTGATGGCGGTGTTGATGTAGAGCTCGTTGGGAACCCCAAGAGGAAGGTATGATGAGCACAACAGCAAGTTTCCCTCAGTTATGAAACCAAGGTTTAATCGAACTAGTAGGAGCAAGGAAACACCCCAAAGGTGTTACTAGCTAAGCTTTGGCAGGGCGCACTACGGTGCTAGTAGCAACGTGGAGACCTGCACAACACAACCACAGAACTTTGTCCCTAACTTGGATGAGGTTGTCAATCTCACCGTGTTTTGCGGAAAACAAAGGATTAAATGTATCAAATGGAAAGAAGTAAAAGTTTGCAGAAAGTAAACACAAAGCAGTAACAGATTGTAGATTGAATGTAAAAGACAAGGACCGGGATCCATAGTTCACTAGAGGTGGCTCTCCTTAGATAGATAACATTCTGGGTGAACAAATTATAGCGGGGCAATTGACAAATACTGAGAAAGCAATACATGCATATACTAATCATCTTGACTCCTTTGAGACTTGATTGGGCATTACAACATTATACATAGACTGCCATCCAACTGCATCTATGACTAATAATCCACCTTCAGGTTATCATCCGAACCTCCTCCAGTATTAAGTTGCAAGCAACAGATTATTGCTTTACGAACTACGTGTAAAGTAAACAATACGATTGTTCTATGAACAAAGGATTGTTGTTTTCTCCCTAGTAGCAACAGCACATCTAGTACCTTCGAGATTTCTGTCACTTCCCCAGATTACCAGAGGCATGAACCCACTATCGAGCATAAATACTAACTCTTGGAGTTGCTAGCATCTACTTGGCCAAGATAGCTACTAACAACGGAAAGCATGCAAGATCACAAATAACAAAGACATGATAGAATCAATAATCAATGTGAAATAGCATCTCAATATCCATCGGATCCCCGCAAACACAACATGCAGAATTACAAATAGATGATCTTGATCATGAACGGGGCTCACAAGATCTAGACATGAAAGCACAAAGGAGGAGAACCAGCCACCTAGCTACTACATGGATCCGTAGTCCAAGGATGAACTACTCACGCATCACACAGGAGGCTTGCATGGTGATGAAGAAGGCCTCCAGGGTGAATTCCCCTCTCCGGCAGGGGGCCGGGAAGAGCTTCAGATCCCTCCCGATCTAGGGATGGAGATGACGACGGCTATAGACTCTTTCGTGGATTTTTGATCACGTACTTAGGGTTTTCGTCTCGAGGGCAATATATAGGCGGAAGGAGAGGCCGAGGGGGTGCCGGGAGCGGCCACACCACCCCTTGGCACGGGTCAGGCCTGGCCGCGCAGCCAGTTGGTGTGGTGGCCCCCTGGCCCCTCTCCGTCTCGTATCCTGGCACTTGATGACATCCGGAAAAATAGGCACTTTGGCTTTTGTCCCGTCCAATTCCAAGAATATTCATTTTCTGACTTTCCTGGAACCAAAAACAGCAGAAAACAGGCAGCTCGCACTGTGGATCTTGTTAATAGGTTAGTCCAAGAAGTCATATGAAAAGTACTCCAAAGTTGGAAGAAAACACAAGAAAGTGGATAAAACCAAGCATGGAACATCAAAAATTATAGATACATTTGCAATGTATCAGCCTTCTTCATCACCATGCAAGCCTCCGGTGTGATGTGTGAGTAGTTCATCCTTGGACTACGGATCCATGTAGTAGCTAGATGGTTGGTTCTCCTCCTTTGTTCTTTCATGTCTACATCTTGTGGGCTCCGTTCATGATCAAGATCATCTATTTGTAATTCTACATGTTGTGTTTGCGGGGATCCGATGGATATTGAGATGCTATTTCAGATTGATTATTGATTCTATCATGTATTTGTTATTTGTGATCTTGCATGCTTTCCGTTGTTAGTAGCTATCTTGGCCTAGTAGATGCTAGCAACTCCAAGAGTTAATATTTATGCTCGATAGTGGGTTCATGCCTCTAGTAATCTGAGGAAGTGACAAAAATCTCTAAGGTACTAGATGTGTTGTTGCTACTAGGGAGAAAAAAACAATCCTTTGTTCATAGAACAATCGTATTGTTTACTTTACACAGAGTTCATAAAGCAATAATCTGTTGCTTGCAACTTACTACTGGAGGGGGTTCGGATGATAACCTGAAGGTGGATTATTAGTCATAGATGCAGTTGGATGGCGGTCTATGTATTATGTTGTAATGCCCAATCAAGTCTCAAAGGAGTCAAGATGATTAGTATATGCATGTATTGCTTTCTCGATGTTTGTCAATTGCCCCGCTGTAATTTGTTCACCCAGCATGTTATCTATCTAAGGAGAGCCACCTCTATTGAACTATGGATCCCGGTCCTTTTCTTTACATACAATCTATAAACTGTTTACTGCTTTGTGTTTACTTTCTGCAAACTTTTACTTCTTTCCATTCGATAGTTTAATCCTTTGTTTTCTACAAAACACGGTGAGATTGACAACCTCATCGCAAGTTGGGGACAACGTTCTGTGGTTGTGTTGTGCAGGTCTCCATGTTGCTACTAGCACCGGTAGTGCGCCCTGCCAAAGCTCAGCCAGTAACACGTTTGGGGTGTTTCCTTGCTCTTACTGGTTCGATTAAACCTTGGTTTCATACTGAGGGAAACTAGCTGTTGTGCTCATCATACCTTCCTCTTGGGGTTCCCAACGAGCTCTATCAACGCCGCCATCAAGCATTTTTCTGGGCGCTGTGCATTGAGCCATCAACTAGCCGAGCTACCACTTGGCTTCTAAGAGAAGGAAGGAATCTCTCGTTGGTCAAAAGGTGTTCTTTGCATGCTGTAGCGTGAGCGAGGCGAGCAGAGGAGAGGACCAGTGGGGCGTGGTCGAGAAAGGTGACGCAGGCGAAGCCGGCTGACATAAACCGTGTCTGGTGACGCCAAAAGACAAGGGGCACGCAAAGGTTTACGTCCAAAGCACGTACGAGCCATTTAAAGCAAATAACGAAGCATCTAGCTTTAACCAAGGGGCATATTCGGGGAATATGCCTCCACGTAAGCCCTAAAAATTGTACCCTGGGCTCACCTATTTAAAGAGCATCGGGGCCTCCATAGGAGGGGATCGTTCATTTTCTCTGTCTAAGGTAGAACTCTAGAGCATAGTTGTGGGGGGGGGGGTAAGAGACTGGTCTCCTTCTCATGAACAGCTCGAGGAGCACTTGTAATCCACCATTGATAGAGAAAATATACGAACACTTGTGTGTGGAATCACCACACTATCCCTCCCTGGATTCCCCTAGCATACTTTGGACCCATCTTTAGCCTATCCATGGCATCTACCGTGCCACCACCATCACAGTTGGCGCCCACCGTGGGGCTAGCGGCGCTAGCAGGGGTGAAAATCTGGACGAGAAGCATCTCCGGCACCGGCAAGGACGTCGCCTCTGGCCTAGTTCAGTGCTTTGGGGCAGTGGACTACGGCAGCGACAATGCTGGGAGCTTCGGCAAACATCCTCCTCCGCGCAACAGCCTCTTCATCAAGCTTCACACGCACAAGATCTACATCGGTGTGGACGATTCCTGGCTCATCCATGGCATGTCGTCGAGGGAGGCGAACCGCCTCTCAGTGCAGCTCGCGTTGTGTGTATCACTCGCCCCGATAGCAGCGTTGAGGTCATGATGGTCGCGCTAGACGCAGGAGCAAGAAAGGACCCGGCGCCAGATCCGGAAGTCACGCCAAAACAGGCAAGGTCTAGATTTCCTCTGCTAGAGAGGCCAGAGAATGTACTCTAGAAAGCAATAGATAGCCTAGCAACCCCAATAGCTCCTATAGTTGATCCAGCTCAGGCGCAAGCTGAGTTAGAGGAAACTATGCAAAAAATGCTAGCTGGCGCGAAGAAGGTAGCAAAGTTATAACAGTCTTTGAACATCACTTTGAGGGAATATGCAAAGGAAAACTTCATAGATGGGGTGAAAATATGAGGTAGAAACCTGATTACAGGGATTGACAAGGAATGTGAACCTAGGCTGGGTCAGACAGCCACAATAGTAACAGGAGGGCTGGAGAGGTACAGTACCCCGGCGAAGAACCTTAGAGCTACAAATGCGGCTGTGTCCAAGTTAGAGGGTTTAACCGGAGAGGCCCGAGAGAGGCAAAAGGAGAGGTTTAACCACTTGTTGAGGTTGACTTGCCAGGAAAACAAGGAAATGAACAAGGAAAACCCGTGTCAACACCCGTATTTTTAATCCCAGATGCCCGTTATGCCATACCTCGCAATCCCAGGATTACCATTTTTGCGAGACATAACGGATTGGATATCACAGTACATCATCCATTACAAACCATATATAAGGTCTTACGCAAATAAGGATCTCATGATCCAGTCTTAATACAACAAGTAGCGAAAATAAACGATAGCGTAGCGGTGGGGTCCATCTTCAGGGGCACGGGCAATGCTGACGAAGGCAGATAGTCCTAGTTATCATAGCCGTCCTGCTGATCGTCATCTTGATAATCTCCTTCATAGTCTGGCCATGATAATAGCCAGGGACAAAAGCCATGAGTACTCTTTAAGAACTCGCAAACTACTACTAGCAAGGAGTATAAATCTAAGTTAAAGTGCTGAATCTAAGTTAACTATCAAGTTAAGTTTGAAACCTAAGCTGAGTTCAGAAGCAAAGAAAGATAAAGTAAAGTTCTAGAATCACTTAAGTTGGGAAGCTATTATCATCAACACAACCCTGTTGTGGTCAAGTCAAAGTTCATCATTCATTTCAAGTTATTTAGAGAACATCTGACAACGAAACAGTATGGCCATTCCAACTGTCCATAACCGCGGACGCGGCTAATCGAATAGTTTGACACTCTACAGAGGTGGTACACTTTCACCACAAGATTCGATACATCTGTCAGGGATAACCCTGAATCATCATACTTAGTATGCAGATAATCAAACATAACATTCCCTTTTCACACCCTAGTACAAGCACCTCTCCTATGAGCATGGCCTCCCAACCATGACCATCAGTCATCTTGGGCACTGGATAGGTGGACAACATTGAGAGGTAGCCTCAGCTCAAACCTCTCCCATGAGGGAACTAATACTAATGCATATAAATTTCCAGCTAAGCCTTACCCAATTTAGGTAATGTGGTTGTACGGTAAATTTGGAATGGTATCGCATCCGAATCCAACCATCAGTTTTATAAAAGGGTTAAGGCTCATGCCTCATCATTTTCATCATCATAAACTAGTTGTGTCTCTCAACACATGTCAAAACATCTCAATAGAATGACTCATCATTCCAAGGTTTTCACAATTTATTTTCACCAAGTATTCCCATCTAGAGTGACTCAAGTTTTTGATCTATACTAAGATACTAAGTTAAGAGTGTTCACTAAGGTGGAAGTGATGGGATCAATCTCATGCCATAGAGTGACATCTAAAGCTTTCTAAGTAGGTTAAGGTTTATACTTTTTATGCTACCTTCAAAATAAGTAATGAACTTTGTGTAAACTAAGGGAGGTAAAACTTGTCAATAAGACTTGGGGTACTAATAGTCAAAGGGGTGTGATCAAAGCATGCTTAAGGCATCTTTGCTAAACCATCTAGTTTAATTCTAGCCTGCTAACAATAGCTTGCCCATGTTGGTGCAGTGGTTGAAGTTTTCTTCTTCTTATTCTTGGTAAAACTCCTCCTCCTCGAAAGCTTGGTCGGTACTAGCGTCTATAAATGCATAGGGTGTGCACAATCACCAAACAGTACTTAACTAGGCTAAGTAACATTCTAAAACACACTTTGATGATCTATTATCATCACAAACATCACAAGTTTTAATTCAATAGTTTCATACTTTTTATTTTAGAAAAGTAATTTCTACTCATTGAAATATTAACTAAAATTTTAATATTCACCACCAAAATATGGGATCATGTGGACACATGTCCTCACCACATATTCTAACATGTGGGAATGAGATTTAAGGGTTGGATCAATATTACTTTGGTTTAAGTTCATTATTGAATGATTTAAAGTGACTAGAAATGCCTATATAGCATTATTTTGGTACTAGTCCAAAGTCACTGCATGTCAACCTTAATATTATTATATATTTAGATAGATATGATGAAATGTGATTTTTGAGAGTTGGAATCAACTCAAAAGCTAACTTGGTTGATTTTATAAAAATGTTGCAACTTTAAAAAAAGCTTCTGTTTTGTTATTTTTATTAGGAGAGATCTATAACTCTAATTGACTTAAATCCAACGGGCTTAGATAGATCATTTTAATACCTTTCAGACAAAATTGGTTTCATATAATTTGGATTTATAAAACTCTCTGAATTGATTTTTGAAACTAGGGGACAGAAACTAGATTTAACTAAAAAGGAAAAACCAGATTTAAATCTATGGGCTAGCGCGGGAAAAGAAATGGGCCGGCCCAGTGGCGCTCCACAGCGCGGGGCTCAGTTGACAGGGGGGTCCCGTGTGTCAGCGACACTTAACACGTGAAACGGTACGCGCGTTGTGGGCCGTGCGATTAGAAGCGAGATCAACGGTTGAGGGTCATCATCGACGACGAACAGGTCGCCGGCGAGCTCGAACCCTAGCGGCTCGGTGGGGGTCTACTGGGGGTGTACCAGGACTCCAGCGGGGTCGGTGAGGCAGGCAAACGACGTGGAAGACGACGGCGAGGCGAGGCGTGGTCGCGGCGGAGCTTGGGGCGGTCGAAATCAACGGCACCCTTCTCCTCCAGAGGCGCGGCTCCGGCTCCAATTCTGGTGAGCTGCTACTCCAGTTGCTCCGGCTAAAGGTGGGTGTGGTTCAGAGAGGTGAGGGGAGTGGAATGGTGTGGAAAAGAATGGCTGGGGAGGGCTCCTTTTATTGGCCCGACGGTGAGACCGAGCGGGATGGGCGGTCGACGGTGGCGACATGGCTACGGCGAGCTAGCGGCATGGCAGGGGATGGCGATCGATGGGCGGTTCCCTAGCGGTGCTCTAGGACTTAAATGCGGCTGTAGGGGCGGTGCCAAGTGGTCTGGGCGAGGTGGCGCTCTGCGCGGCCGAAGCGGCAGTGTCCATGGCGAGCGGTGGCTGCGAGGCTTTGGGCGGCGAACGGGGATGTCTGGGGTGTTCTCTAGGTCGAGGCGGAGCGGCAGGCGCCGGCTGCGGTCGAGCGGTGACTTGTGCACGCGGGGACAAGGCGCGCTCTGGAGGCGGCACTGGCATGGTGCGGTGGCACTGGGTGCGGGCTCTCCTCGGTGGTCCACGGCAGCACTTGGCTCGGGCAGGGTACAGAGAGGGGCGGTGAGGTGCTGGCTACCTCCTAGACATGGAGAGAGAGGGGGAGGTGGTCTCCTTGGGTGAGGGCAAGGTTGGCCGGCAAGTTGGTGCTCGGCATGGCTTGGCCTAGCCACTAGGGTGTAGGGGATGGGGTGGTAATGGCATGGTTTGATCAAGTGGAGACAGAGGGAGTGTTTTGTGGTTAAATGGGTGGCTAAACTCTGTAGAAACAGTGAGTTAGCTATTTGTGTTTGATTCTGCCTGCCATGTGTTTGATGAAATGGCCGCAAGAGAAAAAGTTTTGAATTTTGGTTTCAAAAATTTTGAGTGATCTCCACTAGTGATAGGTAGTCTCTGGTTGCAAGGGTTTTGAAAATGGAGCTCAAATAGATGGTTTTTGAAATAGGGGTGATCTATGCATATGCATTAGATTCAATTTTAAACTGTCATTTAAAATAGTTAACAGAATGTTTTTAGCAGATCAAAAGGTGGGCCTTGGTACCTCATTATGTGTACTAGCAAGGGGTGCAAAGATCAAGAATTGTTTCTGTTAAGAATTGAGTACTAGGAATAGCCAAAGTAGGCATGAGAGTTAAATTTTCCAAAATGACCATTCCTTCTTTTTAATTCTTTTTGATTTGATTTTATTTAGGAAAAGTTTGGGAATGATGTAGATGATGTTTAAATCACCTAAGAAACATTTTACAAGCATTGGATCAATCAATCATGGCAATTCAAACAACTCCTATTTTAAATGCACACATATATGAATGCTTTCATTTTAAATTTGGAAAAGTTTTTGTTAACCCTATTTTTGGATGATTTGATCTTGATAAGCTTGGATTAAAGTTTTGGGATGTTACAACCCGGTGCCACCCGGAGCGTCAAACGTGGTTTATTCGGCCAGGAACAACCCGACGAAATCTGCTGGAGCTGCATCTTCCTCGGGTCATGACCCAAGGAGAGAAGAAGTGGTAAAATCGGGAAGAAAAGACAAAAAGATGGTCCCCTATGACCCGGTGAGATCCAGAAAAGGAAAGGTCGTGCAAGTTGATGAGGACCGCCACAGTACCAGTCGAGGTGAAGCTGGCTAAGGTAACCGCGACCAAGGCATTGCTGGTCAAAGGAACGCTGCCAACTGCAATGCCGGACAACGTGATCCGGCGGGAGAAGGGCAAAATGCACCTCGGTAGCAGTAGCAACAATACGCACCTCGGCAGGATAGAAGTGCAGGCCCGGCAATGCAGCAGCAATATGCTCGTCCGGATCAGGATAGGTATAATGATGGTTACCCGGCGATTGTCAATGATGGATTCCCTAGGCCGGGGCACCATGTGATCGGATCAAGGCTGGGGCACAGAAACTTACAGCCAGATGATGTAAGGCTGAAGCGGGACTGGATTTATAGGTCAGAGATGATCGAGGTACAAGGTCCTCCTGGTCGGGTGTGCTTTGGACCTCGGATCATGAGGAAACCACCAGTACCAAAATTTCAGCTGGACAGAGGAACAAAGACCTACGATGGAAGCACCAAGCCAGAGGATTGGCTCATTGACTATGCGACAATAGTTAAGAGCGCAACAGAAATTTGAGATGGGCAGTGAGGTATGTGCCTAAAATGTTGGAAGGACCTGCGAGAGTTTGGCTGAACAACTTGCCACCAGGGAGTATCAACTGTTGGCTAGATTTTGAGGAGTTATTTGTTAGCAACTTCTCAAGCACCTACAAGAGGCCCAATAGGCCACAAACTTTGGCATTATGCCGACATAGACCGAATGAGCCTGACCGATATTTTCTAACTCGGTGGTGCAACATGCGCAACTCATGTGAGGGGGTAATTGAATCACAAGCAATTGCGTGGTTCGCCCAAGGCTGTAGATATGGAAGTATGTTGTGGCAGAGATTACAGCGAGATATGCCAACCACTTTGGCTGAGATGATCTGGATCGCAGATTCGTATGCTTTGGGAGACCCGACTCAACCCCGACTAATGTCAAGCGAGCCAAATGAGGAGTATTACAACAGAGATGGCTCCGGGTCATCGAGGAGAAATGATTTCCGAGGAAAGAGAAGGGACGAACATCCGGATTACAGGTATAACTCGCATTAGGTGGCAGCAGTAGACCGAGATCAGCACAATGACGGTGCTAGCTAGCGCCAGAAAACTGGAGGATAGCACTGGCAGCAGAAGGGCGGAGGCAAGAAGCCCTAGACCCCGAAGCAGAAAAAGAAATGGCGGGAACGAAAGGATTGTCCGAGGTATACATTCGAGTCTATGTTGGACCAACCTTGCAAATTTCATACGCCAAGTCCGAATAGCCCGGTGAACCATAAAACCGGGCAATGTGAGTCGATGAGGAAGCTAGAAAAGGGTATCTCGGGGAATGCTCAGGCACCTCAGAATGAAGCACCTCGGAATGAGGTACCTCGGCAGCCATTACTCACAGGGGAATGGACAGCAACTAATGTTGCCTCCACCTCCACCGAGGTACGAAAATTAGGAAAGAAGGGATGCGGTGCATCAGGTGAATAACAACCAGCAGCAAGATCAAGGTTACCATGCTAAAGAGGGACGAAATGAGTACAGGGAGCATCACCAAAGCTATTTACTACAGAAGAGACTGACGGGAAGAGTTTGCAGTGCCGGCATATGGAGGTGAATGCAGTAATGCCGGCTGTGGTAAGGTATATGCCTTGGTCGGATTAGGAAATTACTTGCAGTATCAAGGATCACCCGAAATTATGCCTAGTCCAGGGACCTACGCTCTGGTCCTAGATCCGATGTTCATTGGTTCAAATCTCAATGTAAGGTTCTCAAAGGTACTAATGGACAATGGCAGTAGCATTAACATCGTGTACAAAGATACCATGCACAAATTGAGGATATCAGAAAATATGCTCCAAGCAACTAGGACCACTTTCCATGGCATCGTGCCTTGTATCTCCTGTGAGCCCATTGGTAAGGTCCGGGTTGATGTGCTGTTCGGTACAAGGGATAACTGCCGGACTGAAAATTTGGAGTTCGAAGTGGTGAACTTGGAGAGCGCCTATCACGCGTTACTCGGCAGGCCTGCTCTGAACAAGTTCATGGCAAGTACTCACATCAGTTACCTAAAGATGAAACTGCTCGGACCAAGGGGAGTGATAACCGTATTAGGGGACTTCAGGCGTTCGATCGAGTGCGCTTCTGCTGGATCTAACTTAGCCGAGTCACTCGTTATAGCTCATGAAAATAGGATAATACAGGAAGTGGCAGCATTGGCTCAGTCCGCGCAGCAACATATGCCGGCCCTGACCAACCCTCATGGAAGTGTGTCATTTCAAGCAACCAAGGACACTATGAAAGTGCCAATTGATGATTAGTTCCTAGAGCGCACCGTAACCATTTGTGCCTGGTTAGGAGACAAATAGGAAAGCGAGCTCGTCAACTTCCTCCGTGAGAATTGGGATATCTTTGCTTGGTCCACGCAGGATCTACAAGGTGTGCCGAGGGAGTTAGCTGAACACTCTTTGAATGTGAGACCCGGTGCTAAGCCGGTGAAGCAACCTCTCCGCCGCTTTGCCGAGGACATGAGAAAAGTCATTGGAGATGAGATAGCTAGGCTCCTTGCAACCGGATTTATCATGGAAGTACTTTACCCGGATTGGCTCTCTAATCTGGTGCTCGTGGAAAAGAAAAAGGATGACCCAAACGTGGTCGTGGTGTGGCGTATGTGCATTGATTACACGAACCTAAATAAGGCGTATCCAAAAGATCCATTCCCACTGCCTAGGATAGACCAAGTCATAGACTCAACAGCCGGATGTGAACTGTTGTCATTCATTGACGCGTATTCTGGTTTCCACCAGATACCGTTGAATCCGGAAGATCAAATAAAGACTGCATTTATCACCCCGTACGGAGCTTATTGATATCGCACTATGTCGTTCGGATTACGTAATGCTGGAGCAACGTATCAGCGATGCATGCAAAAATGTTTACATGACCAAATAGGTCAGAATGTCCAAGTTTACATGGATGATGTTGTGATAAAGACTAAGGAAAGCGATACGCGCCTTGATGACATCCGGCAAACGTTCGCAAACCTTAGACGGTTCCGGATGAAGCTTAAGCCAGAAAAATGTACCTTTGGTGTATCCGCTGGAAAATTACTTGGTTTCCTCGTATCAAGCCAAGGTATCGAGGCTAACCAGACGAAAATCTAGGCTATAGAGAGAATGGAACTGCCAAAGTCCCTTAACGATGTGCAAAAGTTCACTGGTTGCCTAAAATCGTTAAGCCGGTTCGTAAGTCGGCTAGGAGAGAAGGCATTACCCCCTCTACCAGTTAATGAAAAAGGCAGACAAATTTACATGGACACCGCAAGCGGATAGCGCATTTTGGGAGTTAAAAAAGATGTTGTCCTCTGCACCAATACTAGCTACCCCACTACCTAAAGAGTCGATGCTTCTCTACATAGCCACAACCAACCGGGTTGTAAGTGCAGTGGTAGTGGTGGAACGCGACGAGGAGGGAAAATCAGTCCAGAGACCGGTGTATTACCTAAGCGAGGTATTGTCGACCTCAAAGCAAAATTACCCACATTACCAAAAGATGGCATATTGAGTGTATATGGCGGCCAAGAAATTCAAACACTACTTTGAGGAACACCCCATCAAAGTGATATGTGAGGCACCCATATTAGAGATTATGAGCAACAAAGATGTTAGCGGCCGAATAGCAAAGTGGGCAATTGAGCTGGCCCCATACGCACCATAGTTCGAGAGAAGAGATGCGATCAAATCGCAGTCTGTGGCGGATTTCTTCGTGGATTGGGCCGAGATGCAATACGAACCACCCTTGCTGGACTCAAATTATTGGCGGATCCACTTTGACGGGTCAAACCTGAAGGAAGGACTGGGCGCCGGGGTAGTAGTTACCTCTCCCAAGAAAGATCAGTTGAAGTATGTCCTCCAAATCCATTTAAGTGCCTCAAACAATGTTGCAGAATATGAAGCACTTGTGCATGGGCTTAAAGTGGCAAAGGAAGTAGGAATACGTCGGATAGAATGCTTTGGAGACTTGGATTTGGTGGTGCAGCAGGTATCTGGCAATTGGGATGCCTTGGATGCTAACATGGCCCTTTACAGATTCCATGTTCAAAAGATAAGCGGGTTCTTTGAGGGGTGTGAATTCCATCATGTTCCTCAGATTGAAAATGAGGCAGCCGACGTACTGCCAAAGTTGGGCTCATCCCGACAACCAATCCCGCCAGATGTTGCTTTGGAGCACTTCAGAAAACCATCTATTAGACCATCACCGTAATCCGACTCAATCTATATCCCGACTCTCTCCGGGTCAGAAGCTACACCTATGGAAATAGATTAGGGAGGCTCTTCCACAAACCCGGGGACTGCTTCAGCAAACCCGAGGACCGCCTCAGCAAAACCGAGGACTGTTCAGCTAAACCCGACAGGAGTTATGTCGGTGGATGCAATGGAAATTGATGGAGAACTTTTTCCCATACAGCCTATACCCACTTGCACTAAGCCAATATTTGATTTCCTAAAAGAAGGAATTTTGCAGGATGATGAGGTGCTTTCAAGGCAAATCTAGAGAAGAGCAAAGGCTTATACTATCATCAACACCGAGCTATACAAAATAAGTGTAACCACTATGCTGCAACGATGCGTAGATCTGGACATACTTCGATATATCCACCAAGGAGAGTGTGGTCATCATGCGTCTTCAAGAGAGTTAGCAGCAAAGGCTTTTCGGCATGGATTTTACTATCCAAATGCCTTGGAACAAGCAAAGGATTTGGTGAGGAAATGTAATGGATGTCAGAGGTACGCCACCAAAACCCATGTGCCAATGTCGGAGCTGAAGACTATCCCTATTACTTGACCATTTGATGTATGGTGCCTAGACATTGTAGGACCATTTAAGCCGGCTAAGGGAGGATTGACCCATATCTTGGTTATGGTGGACAAATTCACCAAATGGATTGAAGTAAAGCCAATCAGGAAATGTGATGGGGCAACAGCAGTGAGGTTCCTCAAGGATATAATCTTGAGATATGGCTATCCCCACAGTATCATAACTGATAATGTCACCAATTTTGCTGAAGGTGCATTTGCAAGGTTCTGCCGAGAGAAGATGATCCAGCTAGATGTTGCCTCTGTGGCTCACCCCACATCAAACGGGCAAGTAGAAAGATCCAACAGACTAGTCTTGTCTGGGATAAAACCCCGGCTCATAGAGCCGCTGCAAAGATCAGCGGGCCGCTGGATAGAAGAACTACCAGCGGTATAGTGGAGTTTAAGAACAACTGCGAATCGATCAACAGGCTATACACCATTTTTCTGGTATATGGGGAAGAAGCTGTACTACTAGCCGATATAGAGCATGATTCGCCAAGGGTCACCCTATACACAGAAGCCGAAGTGTGCGAAGCCCGGCAAAACGATGTTGATATGCTGGAAGAAGCGAGAGAACTCGCCTTGTCCAGATCCGCAATATATCAACAAAACCTCCAACGCTACCATATCCAGAAAGTAAACCCCCGAGTCTTCCGGGAAGGTGATCTGGTACTCCGGCTGGTGCAGCCAATTACTGGCATGCATAAGTTATCCCCTCCATGGGAAGGACCTTTCATTGTAAGCAAAGCTTTGCACAATGACTCCTACTATCTTATTGATGCACATCCACAGGAGAAGAACAAGGCAGATAGGTCCGGAGAGGAATCTAAGTGTCCATGGAATGTAGCATTACTTTGTCCTTTTACACCTGACCAAAGAGGTGAATGTATCTGAGCTACTTGTATGTCGGTATGTATGTCGGCAATGAGTTTATGAACGAAACTTCAGCACCCCTAGCAGAAACTTGGGGACTGCCATAATAATTGTCTTTATTGCTTTTCTATTTTATATACGTCGGCTAGGTTAAGTTGCTTACACGATAGTCGGATTAGTAGTGTGTGAGCACCAAAAACCCAACTCTTCGACTTTGCTGTTGTCCAACAAGATTTGGCTTCATGGCAAGCAAGAGAACAAGTTTTGAATTGCAAAGCACATGAAAAACGACTAAGGAAAAGAAAGTAATCGAGCTGGCGTTTGTTATTCGGACTAACCCCGTATTTACTTCATTCATTTTTCGTCGAATTATTTTGTGCTAATCTTAAAGTTTCAAGTATTGTTAAGTCAATTTTTTGAACCTCGGACTCATAATTCGAAAAACCGAATTAAGGTAGACGCGAGCCGAGTCATAAAATTGGGGGAACAAGAAAAGGAAACTCAGGGACTTCGCCCATGTTAATACGATGTTAAGAACTTACTAGAAAATGACACTAATTGTAGAAAAACCAAACCATTATGCTTAAGTACAACTTCACCCGGCATACCAGGGATCTGACGAATATTGTTAAGTGTTTTTCAAATTCAAGGGGAAGTAGCAGAAGCCGAATCATCGGTCGAGGGAGGAGGTACTTCGGCATCTGTAGGCGGGGCACTAGCCTCGGCCTCATCTTCAGGATTGGCCTCCTCGTCCTCTGGGTCCTCCACATCGTTGCAAAGCTCGGAGGCTTCCTCCTTGTCCTCCTCACCACCACCGCCGCCATTAGAAACGTAGGCGTCATCAATTACATCAAGATAACTCGGCGCATCATTCCATCCGTGGTAGAAGGCATATTGGATGAGCTTGTTGGTGTAAGCTTTGCGCTGCGCAATGCACTCCAGGTCATTGGACCACTTTGACCCGGTGCGCAAACGCTCAAGCGGATTAAGATCCATCTCTTCATACCAAGACATAACAAACTTCAGCGCTGTATCAGCTCCGGCTCGAGCAGGAGATTCCCGCCAATGGTGAACTTGGGTCTCACATTCCATAAGTTTTGCCAGAAAAGCAGTGGTTCCTTCGGGAGTGCGCTCAGTAGGCCAAAGAGCGTTGAACATCCGAACTGCTACTGGCATTATGTTTGTGCCATAGTTCTTCACAATTTCAAGGCGGGCGACAAGGCTAACCAGCAGATCCTCCACCTCATAGGGAATTGACCCGGTGGTAGGACCTGTTGGGATACCCCGCTGGTGGCGAGACCTAGCCACGACACCAGAAGCAATAGGGTCACCTTCTGGGAACTTGCCTGTGAACAGAACAAGGGATGTCAGTGAGCAAGAACACCAAATCCAGAGAGATACGAATTGAAAAAGAGGAAGGGAACTCATGTGAAATCTGGAAAAGGATACGAGTGAGCTCGGTATACACATTGGCGTTGTTGGCCTGGAGTTTTTCATATTCAGAGGTCACCGACGTAAGTTTTACGTAGTCTTCCTGCAGCAAGTCCTTGTCCTTGGAAATTTGAGTGGTTAGTCACTCCTTTTCCTCGGCGAACTCCTGAACCGCCTTATCTAGCTCGGATTTGTGGAGGTCCTTGAGCCTTTGGATTTCAGCATTCAGCCGAGTAATCTATGAGTCCTTGAGGCGCAGCTGAGCAATCTCGTCATCCTTTTTCTTCAGTTCAACTTGGTGCTTCCCTGCTTGTTCGAGAAAAAGTGTCATCATATCAGGAATGGGCATGCTATCTTCAAGTGTAAATGCAATAGTGAGTTGACCTGACAGAACCGAGGTATAAATATCTACCGAGTCAAGGAAAGTGCACGCAAAGGCTAAAGGAACAAGACAGGTTACCTTGATCTCAGCCAAGTTCTTACGCATGATGACATTTTCTGCCTCAGCCTCAGCTGCGTGATTCGGATAACAAATTAATACGGATAGTGAGTAATTCAAAGGAACAAGAAGGAAAAGGTCTTAAGCAAAGAAAATTACCCTTCTTCTGGTGATCAACCAACAACTTGCCGTATCTGGCACAAAGATCTTTGTATGAGTCCAGTAAGCGCTGGAACTCAGCACTTCGGTGGTTGGTGGTGATCTAAAATAATGAACCAATGTTAGTTCATGGGTAAAGAGTAAGTAATTTGAAGTCTACAAGATCCGGGCCAAGTGGAACTTAACCCGGCTCTAGGTGTGTGGATATTTGAAGTCTACAAGATCCAGGCCAAGTGGAACTTAACCCGACTCTAGGTGTGTGGATATTCGAAGTCTACAAGACCCGGCCCAAGTGGAACTCAACCCGGCTCTAGGTGTGTGGATATTCGAAGTCTACAAGATCCGAGCCAAGTGGAACCTAACCCGGCTCTAGGTTTGTGGATATTCAAAGTCTACAAGATCCGGGCCAAGTGGAACTCAACCCGGCTCTAGGTGTGTGGATATTCGAAGTCTACAAGATCTAGGCCAAGTGGAACTTAACCCGGCTCTAGGTGTGTGGATATTCGAAGTCTACAAGATCCGGGCCAAGTGGAACTCAACCCGGCTCTAGGTGTGTGGATATTCGAAGTCTATAAGATCCGGGCCAAGTAAAACTTAACTCGGCTCTAGGTGTGTGGATATTCGGAGTATACAAGATCCGGGCCAAGTGGGGCTTAACCCAGCTCTAGGTATGTGGCTTTTTGAAAATGTTAAGGACTTCCACTAAATTCTCTAAGAGCATCTGACCGAGAAAATAAATTACTCCCTCGGAGGCTCGGGTTCTAGTGGGTATATCTATTGCGTATATAAAAGGCTTAGCAGAAAAAAGAGTTACCTCCATCATCTGGCCAGCAAGGGAGATGGCCTTAGTAGCGGAGTTCATCTGAGCACTGAAGTCCGCCAGACCAAATCTCTCCAGCAAGTCATCTTGCGGGTTGATAAGCTCGGCGTTATTCTAGTTGTGCACATATTCTATAAGTGGCGAACTGTAGCTTTCGCCGCTGAGAGAATGGCTCGTCACCAAGCCCTTGGCATGGGCCTCTCGCCTCGCGGACTGAGAAGCAGTAGGACTGGTATGCAGGATCAACTGCTTACTACTCTCAGACCCGGCGGTGAGAGACCCGGAAGCAGAATCCTTAACCGGCTTGGCGACTTTCTTGCTCTTGCTAGATGATGCAGGCCGCTGAAGAAGAGCCAAGGCTGCAGAGCCGAACTGAGCTTGGGGGGCTGGCTGAAAATGTCCTTAATGGACACAGTGGATCCGGAGGCAGCAGACTGAGACCTTTTCTTCGAAGGGGGCTTGGCGGTGGTTGCTGGTGCTGGTGCTGGCGCTACTTCCGCTGGTACTGGTGCCCCAGGTGCTAGTGCTGCTGGTATTGATGCCGCTAGTGCTGGTGCTACGGGTGCTAGTGCTGCTGGTGCTGGTGCCGGTACTAATGGTGCTGCTGGTGTTGCTCATGATGCTGGAGAGACTGAAACTGAAGAAGGAATTATTTGGGGCAGTGTCGATGAAGCTGGCACCTCGGAACTGGATGGTTGTGGCCGAGCAGAGGAACTGGGGAGATCCGGCATCATCATATCCTCAGCCGCTCCACTACCCCCCACGTCGATGTTGCCCTCCACATGACGAGGTGGGCTCTGGTCTGGCGCTGCCGCGGAGCCCTCTAGGATAGGACGCAGCGGATGGATGTCATCATCGCCGGGGAGAAGAGACGCTCTAGATCGGAGACAAAATGCTGGAGCCACTCTGGGGAATAACCCTAGGAGCACTGAAGGAAGAAAAAAACAGCAAGCCAAAGAGAGAAAGGAAAACGTAGAAGCAGAAAAACTCGAAAGCGAAAGGAAAAGAAAGGCGACTTACTCGTCCGAGGTTGGGGGTGCCCGAGGTTTGGGTGCCCTCCGGACTGTGCTCTTGACCGTGGGTTTAGCCGGAGCCTTGACCCCAGATTTCTTCTGCCTCTTCTTGGGCGGTGGCACCTCCAAAGCTATAGCCGAGGTAGCTGCGTGCTTCTAGGAAGGAGCAGGAGCCGTATCATCTGTGTCAAGAGGGGGAACCTCGAGGACCTGACCGGCATGTTAGCTGAAGATTCGAACATAACCAGGAATTCGTAAGAAATAGGCACAAGATCAAGTACCTCCAAAACCTCAACATCAGAGTCATCGTCATCCGGCCAATCCCTTAGAGAAGAGGCCTTACCAGAGGGTCGTTTGGAGCTGTCTGGGGTGGGCAAGAACCTCTCTGAGCCAGGTTCCTCCTCATCTAGTTTTGCGCGGTCAGGCACCCATTTGAGGGTTAACTCCTTGTCGTCCTCAACTATCTGCTGGAGAAACAGCTGAGAGCAAAAGTACTAAATTGTTAAGTTAGGGAGCTATCCGACATACTGCAAAAACCTGGACAAGATATCAAGAAAAGAGTTTACCTTAGGAGGAGGGTTAGCCTGGGATAAAGGGTGCAAGCCCCCATTTCCAAAGCCTCGGAGAACTCCTTCTCCACCTTGAAGATGGCCTTGACCCGGCGAAACACCTCGGAGTTGCCAAGCTCGAAGGAGGAGGTCCGGTGGGGGTCAAGGGGGCCACTAAGATAGCAAAACTTGTGGGCGCGCCTCTGAAGGGGGCAGACTCGGCTGCGGACAAATGTGATCATAATGTCTTCACTGCGTAGTCGCAGCTCGAGGAGCTCCTTAATCTGGCGATCCACCTAGTTTGCCAAGGCAGTGGGCCGCTTCGAAATCTTCTCCCACAGAGAAGTTTCTGGGGCGCCCATCTTGGAGGGGAGGAGCTGGATCAGATCTGTATCTGTGTTGTTCCGGACATTGAAGAAGGTCCGGGCCCAGCCTTTGCAAGATTCAAGGCCGGTAACCCGGGGAAAAGGAGAAGTCTTGTAGGGAGAGATTGAGGCTCCACCACACTGCGTCAGATGCTTTTCGGCTGGAGCAAGGTGTTTGTCTGGGACAATGTTTTTCTTGAGACCAAAGAACTTAATCCAAAGTTCTTTGGTAGGCTAGAGGCCAAGGTAACCCTCGATGCCGGAGGCGAAAGAGGAAAGATAAGTAATAGCATTAGCAGGGAGATGATGCGGCTGAAGTTGGTAGGTGGAAATGAAATCACGGAAGAAATCAGAGACAGGCAGGCCAAAGCTGCGCTGGAAATGGGAGAGGAAGACAACATACTCGCCTGGATTTCACGAAGGGGAGATTTATTCGACGGCGAGGCGGCATGTGACGCCCTCTGGGATGCAGCGCATCATGTACAGCCAGTCGATGTAGTCCTGGCAGACGAAATTGCCTGCCCAAGCACTGCGCTCGTGGGCTTCATCCTCCTCCTCCTCCTCAGCAACATTGGTGGCCTCCTCCTCTATCATGGTTAGGTCAAGATCCTCAAGAAGATAATCGGAGAAGAGGTAGCCAACCGTGGGAAACTTGGAAGCGCAGGGCCCCGTGGCGAACGGCTCAAGCAGAGGTGGTGGCACAGTCGTAGAGAGCGGTTGAACATGGCAGCGACAACGCAGCACTAGCACAGAAGTGGTGGTGGCGGTGTTGTCGTTGTGGAGAAGAAGAGGGGCAGGGGGCATGCAAAGTGGGGGAACTTCCCCAAGGACCGCCCCTGCCCCCTATTTAACCACGCGTCGCAGGCGTGTAGTAGGATCAGTTGCTGCAGCCCAACCGCATGCTATGGCCGTGTATCCTCCACGTCAGCCAATCAGGCACATGTCACAACAAAGGACACAAGGAATAGAGGATCCCATGACGTGATGTTATGATACCGTTAGCAAGGCGCTGCCACGACATGACGTGTGGAGCAGTTATTCCTAATATTTACTACAGTAACCAGCACAGTAAACTGGCGCGACCCTTAAAATGAGGCAAAGTGATGATTACCCTCCATGTAGGACGTGGGGAAGCGTATGAGAGAAGGAAAGGTAACCCAGATACATGGGCAGAAACCCGGCCAGCAAGAAGTAACCCGGATCGAGCCAAGGGAGCATTGAGGTAAAGAGTCCGAGTTACTGGGTAACTCGGCTGAATAAGTGCAGATTTGGATTGGGGAACCTGATGTGGCCTTAACAGCTGAAGTTGCTAAGACCACACCAGCTTCGGGGACTAATGTTGGGGGCTATCCCCGGGTAGGGTTACGATGGGGTATAGAGGTAGTGTTAGCCGAGGTACGGCACGGTTAAAGCAAATGTTTGCCAGGTCAGCTCAAGGCAGGCCGACTTATAGAGTAACCTGGCCCGGAGAGCATTCACCTAACACTTACTCGGCCGACATAAAATATATGTTGGCTATGCTTAATATACCTTGTGTGCAGGTACCCTCCTGGCCGAGTTAGCCAAGAGCTAGCCGGACTACCGCTTGGCTTCTAAGAGATGGAAGGAATCTCCCGTTGGTCAAAAGGTGTTCTTTACCTGTTGTAGCGTGAGCGAGGCGAGCAGAGGAGAGGACCAACAGGGCATGGCCGATAAAGGTGAGGCGGGCGAAGCCGGCTAACGTAAACCGTGTCTGGTGACGCCAAAAAACAAGGGGCACGCAAAGGGTTACGTCCAAAGCCCGAACAATCCGTTTAAAGAAAATAAAGAAGCATCTAGCTTTAACAAAGGGGCATATTCGGGGAATATGCCTCCAAGTAAGCCATAAACATTGTACCCTGGGCTCGCCTATATAAGGAGCACCGGGGCCTCCATAGGAGGGGATCGATCATTTTCTCTGTCTAAGGTAAAACTCTAGAGCATAGTTGTGGGGGTAAGAGACTAGTCTCCTTCTCACGAACAACTCGAGGAGCACTTCTAATCCACCATTGATAGAGCAAATATACGAACACTTATGTGTGGATGAATAATATGTCTAAATTGATTAGAATAATGAGATGAATCCAAATATGATATCCATATCAACTTATCACAAACTATGCATGATTCTAGCCATAATCATTTGGACGTTTCAAACTATGGTCAAAATTGACCGAGTTCCAACTGATTAGGTAGAAATTTGTCTATTTCATGAGGGGGGCGGAAAGGTATAAGATATCCCGATTGGTAAGTTGTCCATGTAAGGTGGTATAGTATTTTTGAAAAATGGGGTAGTACCAATGTGAAACTTTTATTTGGTGGTTGTTTCACAAAACACCCTGTTTTGACACTCAAAAATAGAAAATGCCTTTTTGGTGCGATGAAATAGAAAACTTCCTCCTGTAAGATTGTAAGTCATCTAAAGATACACATGTGTGCACAATATGGACACATTATCACAAACTATGCCACAAATTTAGACATAACATTGGTCGTTTGGCTTGAAAGCCATGAAACCTCGAACATGATAGATTATTTTGAGAAGTTTTTTTGTGATATATACAATAATACAAGTTTTTATTTTTTATTGCAAGTATATCAGATAATATGACACCACGCGAAGGTTTTACATTTTTTGGATCGTTATTTAATTTCTTATACCCGTTTCAAACTATAGTCAAAGCGGCGGGCATGAAGATTCTTAGCAGAGGGTTGAGCCTCGCTAAACATGAAGTGGATCTATGATAAAAATAGCATATTGTGAACCTAAAAATGATTTTTCCAAAAAATCATGAGCATTAGATCATGTACATGTAGTTCAAATCTGATCAACTTTCTATCGATTCGACTGGAATTTGTCTTTTTCATGAGGGGTGGATGAAAAGGTTTAAGATACCCCTGTTAGAAAATTGTCCATGTAAGGTGGTCTATTATTTTTGAAAAATTTGCTAGTACCAATGTGTTAAACCTTCATTTCGTGGTTGCTTCACAAAACACCTCGTTTTTGGCACTCAAAAAATAGAAAATATCTTTCTGGTGCGATGAAAAGGAAAACTTCCTTTTGCAAGATTGTAAGGCATCCGAATATGCACATGTGTGCATAATATACGCATATTATCACAAACTATATCACGATTCTAGCCGTAACATTGGTCGTTTGGCTTGAAAGCCATGAAACCTCGAACATGATAGCTCATTTTGAGAAGTTTTTTGTGATATTTTGAATAATAAAAGTTTTATATTTTTCCTTGCAACTATATCATATAATATGACACCACGCAAAGGTTTTACATTGTTTGGATCTTTTTTAAATTTCTTATGCCTGTTTCAAACAATGGTCAAAACGGCAAGCATGAAGATTCTTAGCACGGAGTTGAGCCTCGCAAAATTAAAGTGGATCTTCGATGAAATAGCATATTGTGAACCTAAAAATGATTTATCCAAAAAAATCATGAGCATTACATCATGTACATGTAGTTCAAATCTGACCGACTTCCTACCAATCCTGCAGGAATTTGTCTTTTTCATAAGGGCTGGACGGAAAGGCTTACGATACCTCGGTTGGAAAATTGTCCATGTAAGGTGGTATAGTATTTTTGAAAAATAGGTTAGTACCAATGTGAAACTTTCATTTGGTGGTTGATTCACAAAACACCCTATTTTTTGCACTCGGAAAATAGAAAATAGCTTTTTCGTGTGATGAAAAAGAAAACTTCCTCCTGCAATATTATAAGTCTTCTCAAGATGCACATGTGTGCACAATATGGGAATATTATCACAAACTATGTCGCGATTCTAGCCATAACATTGGTCGTTTGGCCTGAAAGCCATGAAACATCAGGTTTCAATAGCTCATTTTGAGAAGGTTTTCGTGATATTTACAATAATAAAACTTTTATATTTTTTCTTGCAAATATATCACATAATATAACACCATGCGAAGGTTTTACATTGGTTGAATCGTTTTTGAATTTCTTATGCTCGTTTCAAACTATGGTCAAATCGGCGGGCATGAAATTTTTTAGCCTGGGGTTAAGCCTCGCTATAATTGAAGTGGATCTATGATAAAATAGCATATTGTGAAGCTAAAATGATTTTTCCGCAAAATCATGAGCATTAGATCAAGTACATATAGTTCAATTATGACCGACTTCCTACCGATTTGGCAAGCATTTGTCTTTTTTATGAGGGATGAACGGAAAAGTTTAAGATATCCCGATTGGAAAATTTTCCATGTAAGGTGATCTAGTATTTTTGAAAAATGGGGTAGTACCAATGTGAAACTTTCATTTGGTGGTTACTTCACAAAACACCTCGTTTTTTTGCACTCAGAAAATAGAAAATGGCTTTTTGGTACAATGAAAAGGAAAGCTTCCTCTTGCAAGAATGTAAGCCATCCCAATATGCACATGTGTGCATAATATAGGCATATTATCATAAACTATGTCACGATTCTAACCATAACATTGGTCGTTTGGCTTGAAATCCATGAAACCTCGAACATGATAGCTCATTTTGAAAAGTTTTTTGTGATATTTACAATAACACAAGTTTTATATTTTTCCTTGCAACTATATCATATAATATGACACCACTCGAAGGTTTTACATTGTTTGGATCTTCTTTAAATTTCTTATGCCCGTTTCAAACAATGGTTAAAACGGCAGGCATGAGGATTCTTAGGCCGGAGTTGAGCCTCGCTAAAATTCAAGTGGATATCCAATGAAATAGCATATTGTGAACCTAAAAATGATTTTTCTAAAAAATCATGAGCATTAGATCATGTACATGTAGTTCAAATCTGACCGACTTCTACCGATTCTATAGGAATTTGTCTTTTTCATGAGGGGTGGACGGAAAAGTTTAAGATACCCAGATTGGAAAATTATCCATGTAAGGTGGTATAGTATTTTTGAAAAATGGGGTAGTACCAATGTAAAACTTTCATTTGGTGGTTGATTCACAAAACACCCTGTTTTTTGCACTCAGAAAATGGAAAATAGCTTTTCGGTGCGATGAAAAAGAAAACTTCCTCATGCAAGATTGTAAGCCTTCCCAAGATGAACATGTGTGCACAATATGGAACATTATTATAAACTATGCCATAATTCTATCCATAACATTGGTCGTTTGGCTTTAAAGCCATGAAACCTCGAACATGAAAGCTTATTTTGAGAAGGTTTTTGTGATATTTACAATAATGAAAGTTTTATATTTTTCCTTACAACTATATCACATAATATGACACCACGCGGTGGTTTTAAATTGTTTTGATCGTTTTTGAATTTTATATGCCCGTTTCTAACTATGGTTAAAACGGCGACATGAAGATTCTTAGCCCAGGGTTGAGCCTCGCTAAACTTGAATTGGATATATGATAAAATAGCATATTATGAACCTAAAAATGATTTTTCCAGAAAATTATGAGCATTAGATCATATACATGTAGTTCAAATCTGACCGACTTCCTACCGATTTGGCAAGAATTTGTCTTTTTATGAGGGGTGGACGAAAAGGTTTAAGATATCCCGGTTGAAAAATTGTTCATATAAGGTGGTCTAGTATTTTTGAAAAATGGGGTAGTAACAATGTGAAACTTTTATTTGGTGGTTGCTTCACAAAACACCTCGTTTTTGGAACTCAGAAAATAGAAAATAGCTTTTTGGTGCGATGAAAAGTAAAACTTCCTCTTGCAAGATTGTAAGCCATCCCAATAAGCACATGTGTGCACAATATGGGCATATTATCAGAAACTATATCATGATTCTAGTCATAACATTGGTCGTTTGCCTTGAAAGCCATGAAACCTCGAACATGATAGCTTATTTTGAGAAGTTTTTTTATATTTACAATAATACAAGTTTTATATTTTTCCTTGCAACTATATCATATAATATAGTTGCAAGGAAAAATATAAAAACTTGCCTCTCGAAGATTTTACATTGTTTGGATCATTTTTAAATATTTTATGCCCGTTTCAAACTATGATCCAAACGGCGGACATGAAGATTCTTACCCTGGGGTTGAGCCTCGCTAAACTTGAAGTGGATCTCTGATAAAATAGCATATTGTGAACCAAAAAATAATTTTTTCCATAAAAAAGTCATGAGCATTAGATTATGTACATGTAGTTTAAATCTGATAGACTTCCTACCAATTCTGCAGGAATTCGTCTTTTTCATGTGGGGTGGATAGAAAGGTTAAAGATACCTTAGTTGGAAAATTATCCATGTAAAGTGGTCTAGTATTTTTGAAAAATGGGATAGTATCAATGTGAAACTTTTATTTGGTGGTTGCTTCACAAAACACCCCTGTTTGGCACTCGAAAAATAAAAAATGACTTTTTTGTGCGATAAAAAGGAAAATTTGCTCTTGCAAGATTGTAAGCCATCCCAAGATGCACATTTGTGCATAATATAGGCATATTTTCACAAACTATGTCGCGATTCTAGTCATAACATTGGTCGTTTAGCTTGAAAGTCATGAAACCTCAAACATGATAGCTCATTTTGAGATTTTTTTTATGATATGACAATATTTCAAGTTTTATATTTTTTCTTGCAACTATATCATATAATATGACACCACGCGAAGGTTTTATATTGTTTGGATCGTTTTTAAATTTCTTATACCAATTTCAAACTATATGTAATGTTTTTATACTTTACTTAATTTTTATTTATAAATGTGTAATATCTAAGTGTAGATAGATAGATTTTTTTTTTCTGCAAATTTTAATATATTATTTATATTTTTCTGAATTAGAATGGTTTAGTTATGATTTTTCTAAAATTAATGTGGTAAAGGGGAAAATAGCTATGCCGATGGCATTGCCGTCGGCATTGCTATCCTACGCGAGGACAGTCCTATGCCGACGACAAGCTTGGTGCTAGAGCGGGTGTGCGGAGTTCCAGGCCAGCATTCGCCGGCACACACGAGCTACCCGCCTGGCATCGTTGGCGGCGGGGCCGAACGGCAGCCCCGCCCATGCAGGCAAGATCACGCGGGTGCTCGCGAGGGTGTCGTGTGCGCGTCCCTGCTCGGAGCGGCGCCGGTGGATCTCCTCCTCCGACATTCACCGGAGGGCGAGCTCGTGAGCCGGAGCTCCCGCCATAGCGGGACAGGCAACGAAGAGGGTTTCTGCGCCGGGGACGGAGGGGAAAACGGACGCGGTATCCAACACCCCCCCCCCTCAAATACACACACCACGACCACCGAATATATGCGGGATGGGTGGCCCTCCATGCGGGATACCGCAAACAATTGCGGTTTATACCCGTTTACGGTATCTAGAAAGACTACTTTTGGCCTCGATACCTCATATCGGCCAAAAGAAATTACGGACTAAGAGATATGCGATATCTGTTAGATATGCTCTTAGCTGAAAGCGCCCTGAGGAACTCGCTGCAGTGTACTGTACACTGTGTGCAGTCTAATTTCATATACAGATCAGGTTGTGTTCTACGCAACCTTAACGGCCGGGTCTTCCGATACCTTGACCTTGCTAACCATGTATCTACGCCGTGTTCTAATTGCGTCGATCGCCGTGCTTGCTCGTCCATATTGATCGTATCCACGCCCGTACTAGAAGATACTGCTATAGTAGTACATTTATATTTCGCTCTTGTGCTTGCGTTGAGAACGTACTTGTCTTGAGAACAAAGCAACCTCCTGTTTTCCTCGTTTTTATCATCGATTGATGCTTTGCTGCATCCAGCGACGAGATCGGGCGGTAATATAGTCGTTTTAATTAGCTACGCACGTGCGCGCAGGATTGAACTATCGTGGCATCATGTGCCATGAGTGCTGGTACAGATGTTACACTGGGCCAAAAAAAAAAGCTCACCAGGATTATTGTAAATTGTAATGTGACCTCATCTGCGTAATACTTAATCCGCTAAACATTTAGGTTATCAAAATGTTATATAATGTGTCACTATAGGAGGCGACGGCCAAATCTATCGTCGCCGGATCGCGACTTGCTGCTAACCTGAAGAAACTGCAACTAAAAAACAAAATTCAGATAGATTGGACAGAGGTGTTTTTGTGCCACGCACACTTCCTGCGACGTTTTCTGTTTTCTCATTCTCCTTATATATGGAGCTACATGCAAAGTGGATCACTCCACGATCCTAAACTCACACCACACCCACCACTCATCAACGTGCCATCCCACGTCGAGCTGGTGTCCTGTGTTCTCCGGCTGCCTAGCGCATGACTCAAACTAAACATAAACACGCACACACGCACAAAGAGAAACAACAAACATGCTGCTACACTAGTGATCTTCCTAACAAATCACCCCCTCAGTCGTGGCATCCGTTCTTCACATCCACCACGCCGAGCTTCTCTCTGAACTCGATGAATTTCACCTTCCCGAGTGACTTCGTCAGTATGTCAGCGACTTGCCCTTCAGTGCTCACATGCTGAACATCGATCTTCCCCTCCTCGTTGCACTCCCGAATGAAATGATACCTTGTATCAATGTGTTTGCTGCGGTCGTGGTGCACAGGATTTTTTGCATAGGGCGATAGCAGACTTGTTGTCGACGAGAAGCTTAACCGCCATGGGCGCCTGGCCGCTGAGTTCTCCGATCAGCCGGCTGAGCCAAACGCCCTGACATGCAGCCGTTGCCGCGGCGATATATTCCGCCTCGCAGGACGACAATGCCACGATCTTCTGCTTCTGTGACGCCCAGGTCACGCAGCTTGAGCCGAAATAGAAAGCCATGCCACTAGTGCTCTTGCGATCGTCTGCGTCGCCGGCGAGGTCACTGTCGGAGTAGCCCACCAGCTTGGGATCCGAGAGACCATGCCGCTCGTAGAGGCACCCGTGGCCAGCCGTGCCACTAACATACCTGAGAATGTGCTTCACGGCCTCCATATGCTGGACCGTTGGTGCCTCCATGTATCTGTTGACGATGCCAACGGCGTAGCCAATGTCAGGGCGCATGTTCACCAAGTAACGCAGGCTCCCGACGATGCTCCTGTATTGCGTGGGATCGACAATGCCGCTGTCGTCACTCTTTCCTAGCTTGAGCCTGTTCTCCATCGGTGTCTGCCGTGGATTGCAGCACTCCAGGCCCACGGCCTCGACGATCTTCCGCGCGTAGCTACTCTGGCACAGCGTGATCGCCTCCGCCGTCTGGCTCACCTCAATGCCGAGGTAGTACGAGAGGATGCCTAGATCCCTCATGCTATACATCTTCATCATCTGCTCCTTGAACTCGACGATGTCAGCGGTGCGGGAGCCGGTGATGATTAGATCATCAACGTACACCCCCACAAGAAGAGACGTGCCCTTCTTCCTCCTCCGGTAGACAGCGTGCTTGAGCGGGCTGCGCTCAAAGCCCAGCTCCACCAGTGAGCTATCCAGCTTGGAATTCTAAGCGCGCGGGGCTTGACGGAGCCCATAGAGCGCCTTGCACAGCTTGAGTACCTTGTGCTCGTTGCCACCGTCGATGAAACCCGGCGGTTGCCGAACGTACACCTCCTCCGCGAGGTCTCCGTTCAAGAACGCTGACTTGACGTCCATATGATGGACCTCCCAGCCGCCGTGTGCCGTGAGTGCGATGAGCACCAGGACCGTCTCCATGCGCGCCACGGGGGCGAAGACCTCGTCGAAGTCGATGCCCTGTCTCTGCGCATAGCCTTTGGCGACTAATCGGGCTTTGTGCTTGATCACGTTACCTTGGGGGTCCTTTTTTACCTTAAACACCCACTTCAGCCCGATCGCACGCTGTTCGGGGTGGAGGTCAGCCAACTCCCATGTGTGGTTGCCACGGATGGAGTTCATCTCCTCATCCATGGCATGCTTCCAGCACACCTCCTTCAGTGCCTGCTCGACGCTTGATGGTTCCTCAGCTGCCACCAGATAGAGCCCGTTGTACTCCAAGTCATGCGGCTTGGTGGCATCGACTAGCTCCTGGTACATGCGGTAGCGGAGCGGCACACCTTCAGAGTCATGTGACCCGCCGCTGGGCGGTGTGACGAACACCGGCGCCACGGGTGTCACTGGCTCGGGCATGGTCGATGGTGCAGCTGGTGACACCGGCTCGGGCGTGGGCGCCGCGCTCGGCACCCTTTGCGCTGCTGGTGTCGCAGCGCTAGGCTCCTGGGCACTGGTCGTGATGACGCCGTCATCTACCTCGTACTCCACCGTGAACGTGCTTGGCGCATTGTGTGCCGATGTCGTGGTCGCGTTTGCAGGCGCGGATCCCTGCTCCATGGCCTGCCTTCGTCGAAGACCATGTCGCGGGTGTCGTGCAGCTTGTGTGCCACCGGGTCGTAGACACGGTAGGCTTTGTTGCCGTTCTCGTATCCCACAAATACCATTGGCGTCGCTCTGTCGGAGAGCTTGGTGACGCCTGGTCCCACCTTCTTGACGAATGTCGTGCAGCCGAAAGTGCGCAGGTAGGAGACATCGGGTCGCCGCCCATGCCATGATTCATACGGCGTGATGCCGTTCAACGTGCGCGTCGGCGTCCGGTTCAGGATGTGCACTGCAGTTTTCACTGCCTCGCCCCAGAACCGCGCCGGTACCTGCATCGATTTCAGCAAGCTTCGCGCCATTTCGACCACCGTATGATTGCGACGCTCTACAACCATGTTTTGTTGTGGGGAGTATGGCGTCGTCGTGTACCTCTTGATGCCGTTATCGTCGCAGTAGTTCTTGAACTCGATGGAGTTGAACTCGCCACCGCGATCACTTCGGAACGCCATCAGCTTCCCTTGGCGCTCCGTCTCGGCGAGCGCCTTGATCTTGCGGAAGAAGAGGAACGCCTCGTCCTTCGTCCTTAGCATCTCCACCCACATGAACCTGCTGTGGTCGTCGATGATCAGCAGGAAATAGCAATTCCCGCTCGACGTTGCTGGCGAGATGGGGCCACACAGGTCGCCGTGGGCTAGCTCCAGCCTTTTCTCGGCTCGGTATGGTGAGGCCTGTGGGAACGGGGCCCTGTGCATCTTGGTCATGGCGCAGCTGTCGCACAGCTGCTGCTCGCGCTCGATCGTGGGCAGTCCCTTCACCATGTCCTTCGCCGCCAGGTCGTGGAGAGCGCGAAAGTGGAGGTGCACGTAGCACGTGTGTTAGCGCCATGCCATGTCGTCCCCTTTTGCCAGGAGACATACCGGAGATGTGATCTCCAGCGACAGCTTGTACAGGCGATTTGGCGACCGCCGTACCCTTGCCAGCAGAAGCCGCTCTAGATCGAAGATGACCATCTTGCCGGCTTCCACGATGGTCTTGCAGCCTATCTCGTCCAATTGGTCGATGCTGATTATATTGCTATGCAGGCGGGGAATCAGATATACCTCGGTGAGCACACGATGCCCCTGGTTCTTGCACATGAACATGACCGAGCCCTTTCCACAGATCTTGACGATCGATCCATCTCCGAACTTGACGGTGCCCGTGACCGTCTCGTAGATCATGGAGAACATTCGCCGATCACCGTCATGTGGTTGCTGGTGCCCGTGTCTAGGTACCAGATGTTCGGCGTGTTCACCTTGGGAATCACCTTCTCTTTGTTCAGGTACACGTGCTCGTGTGCCGGTGCGTCAGCGATCTGCACCAGACCGACGTGCACCGCCATCAGCAACGATGGATGATCCTCGCTTGTCTGCGTCAGGTTCGCCTCCTGCCTCCGCTCTTTGCGCGGTTTGTGGCAGTCGCGGGCGTAGTGGCCCACAATGCCGCAGTTGTGGCCGGTGCCCTTGCCGCTTGACGGCCCATAGCCGCCGCTGGGCGCGCCGTCCCTAGGTGTGTCGCCCTTCTTCTTGCCGTCCTTGTTCTGACGCCTATTGCCATGCCTGCCACCGCCCTTGTCCGGAGATTTGCGCTGTGCCGATCCCTCGCCCTGCTCCTGGAGCTTGGCGCGTGCCATCCACTCCTCCTCCGTGAGGAGCAGACTTCCATCGGCGCCGCTGGCAACGTCCTTCTCGTACCGGTTCTCGGCGGCGATGATCCGCCCGATGAGATCCTCGATGCTGAGGGTGGAGAGATCGACCAGCGTCTCGATGGAGAGTGCGGTCTGCGAGTACCTTGGTGGCAGCACGTGCAGGAACTCGTGGACATCATCCTCCTCATTGACCTTGCTGCTGAGGGACTTGAGATTGGTGACTAGGCTCTCGATCCTGGTGGAGGGGGCTACCGAGATGCGATACCAAAGTTCGAGGGCGAGTGCACCGCGGTACCTAAGTTGCCTGAAATTGTCGCGTTTCGAAATGTTGGGCCGCCAACTACCGAGAGGGGCTATTTCGATGCAAACTCGTCTCACCCCTACCAAATCCAAACATGCCGTGAAACTGCCCTATGAAGTAGACGGTCGGGACCCTCATGTCAGTAATATTTCTGTGACGCGAGTGCCAACACGGCAACCATGTAGGCAAAACGAGATACTAAAGGAGCATGGTGCGTTGACCAAATTCACAAATCCACTCCCTTCCTCCTTTCGCATGAACCCTAGAACCAGCGGCGTCGAAATCCCCTCTCCAACCAGAATGATCTCTTCAGGCATTTGACTTCTGGTGCCAAGTTGCTGCGCCTACTTGCTGCTACCGAGCTCTAATGCCGAATGTCGTGCCAGCCATTGCGACGATCTAGCCCGCCTCTACTGCCGACGAGCTGAGCAACACGAAGGATGGCAGATCCATTTGCCGAGGAAGAAGTACTTCTGGCTAATTTCGGGTAAGCTACTCTTCTCTTTGCTATTCGCACTACCTATAACTGCTAGTTGGCTATTGGCATTACAGAGATATATCGAACATAGAATGGTTTGCTAGCACGACGCTGACAAACAATTCTTATCTTTTGTCTCCAATTTTCTGTCAACTAGGATCTCCACTGAACCCAAATACACGGTTCTGGTAGCCATCTGCGGCTACCTCATTAAATTAGCAAATGGGAAGAGCACGTGAAAACAAGCTCAGAACCTGAAGATGGAAGTAGCGCCTGTGCAGTTATGCACTATCCCTGTTTTGGTTGTTGTTGTGCGTGAACTTGCTGAAATGAGGCCAGAGCAGACTGCACGGTTCAGCATCGTTGATGAACGAGGCTTGAAGGTTCCTATAGCGTGTGATAGTCAGCTAATTGGGTTGATGAAACGGCATGTTAGGCTTCGCGTGATTATGCTAGTGTGTAACATACTGGATGAGGAAGCTCCTACTACTGGGAGTCACCCAGCTATTATTGGACAGGGAGGTCTAACTCGAACCCCTGTTGTTGTTGAGCAAAATGTGGTTCCTCGTCCGTGACATTCTTCTGTCAGGCATCCTCCTCGTAGGAGTCCCCGTATTGTAGTTGTGGAAAACTCTGCTCTGGAATCTGTTGGTACTGGTCGTCCTCGTCCCCGTGTCCGTGTTGTTGCGGCTGCTGCTCACCCAATCCATGCCGTTGTTGAGCAAACTAAGGCATCCGGAGGCTGCCCCACTGTTGTTGCCAAGACCGCCGCCTTGTGTGCTGCTCCTCCTCAAAACCGTCCTCAAGTTGTGCAAACCCGTGCTCTGGAATCTGCTGGTACTGGTCGTCCTCGTGTTATTGTTGTTGATTTGGACGCTGTTGACCCAATCCCTGCCGCTGTTGAGCAAACTAAGGCTTCCGGAGGCTGCCCCACTGTTGTTGCAAGGACGGATGCCTTGTCTCCTCCTCGAACCCGTGCTCGGGTTCAGCGAGCTGCTGGTTTGAAGCCAGCTCATGGTCTGGACTCTGCTAGCACTCGAAACACTACTGTTGTGGGAACTGCTCCTAATTGTCGATGTGGCATGGCAGCAGCTGATCCTATTGTGGCTGCCGTTAGAAGGGGCCCTACCTGTCCACCATGTAATGTAGCTCCCGCTGATAAGGGCCCTCGCCTTGCTCCTAGTACTAATACTTCCACCGAGGTTGATCCAGCTAACGATGACGCTGGTGATGGCGGCGGTGGCATTGGGGCTGGGTCTGATGGTGCCGCTCCATCTCTCGAACCTCTCGGAGGTTTCTATCCTAAAGAACCTGATGATGGCAAAGTAATCGTTCGTATCAGTGTCACAGATTATACTGCAAACTTAGATGATGGCATAGAAAAATTCTATGACGAGTTTGATGTAATCCTTGGCAGATACAACCCTGAAGTGGTAGAGTTATTTGATCTGATGGCATCGTTACGTGTGAAGGTGTTGTGGGGGTCCTCCCAGGAAGCACGTTTGTTATATTATGGTTACAGGAGCAAAAAGGCTATCGAAGTGAAAGATACCAGGGATTTAGTCGTACTATTTACAAGGAAACATTATAGAGGTGAAGTTTACTTCCACTTGGTAGTGCTCACGGTTGGAGAGGAATTGGAACTTGACAATAGAGATGATGGACTTTTAGAAGGCATGCGTGACCTGATCCATGGCATCACTGGGGCTGGTGCGACTGAGGTAGCTTCGAACCGAAGAGAGTCTTACAGAGGAGCGTCATAAAGAGGAGCAGGAAGAGCATCCCTAGAAAGGGCACCCCGAAGAAGAACGTCACCAAGGAGACCACGCCAGAGAAGAGGACGACCAAGAGTCGCACGATAAAAGGCACCACGCCGCAGAGTACACCCCTGATATCTAGTCAAAATGCCACACCGAACGGTAGCAGCAAAAACGCTAAGAGGGCTAGCACGGTGGTGAACACTCCCATGAGTGGTAGCAAAGAGGCGAAGATGGCCAGTACGGAGGCTACCACACCCAATGGGAGCAGAAAAAATACTAATTTGGAGCGGAACAGGCCGCTGTCAGGGAATTATGACAACACGAAGGATAACACGCCCAATAGTAGTAGCAAAAGGGCTAATTGGAGCAGAACACGCCGCTGAGGTCAGGCTATAATGCCAGCACGAAGGAGAAGACACCCAATAGTAGCAGCAAAAGGGCTAATTTGGAGCGGAACACGCTGCTGGGGTCAGGCAATAATGCCAGCACGAAGGAGAACACGCCCAATAGTAGCAGCAAAAGGGCTAATTCAAAGAAGAACACGCTGCAGAGGTCAGGCAATAATGCTAGCACCCTGGAGCCAACACCCGTGAGGGGAGGCAGTAAGGAGATCACACCCAAGAGCGGCAGCAAAAGGCCTAGTTCGATGGGGAATGGAACGCGTATGTCAAACCCTACTGATACCATCAGGAAAGATTACATCAGGAAGGAGGATGTACACAGGAAGAGCAAGAGGGTTCTATACACTCAAGATGAAATTGATTCTGACTGCTGTTTTTCCACTAAAGAACCTGGGATGCGTGCAAACGTAAGACCACCCCATGTGGTTGCAGCAGAACGAACCGAGTGTCTTGGAGAAAACAGAGTTGCAGGTGAGGTGGATTGGGGCAATGTTCCTGTCCATCCGGGTGGAGACGATGGTGCAGCCCCACCCATGGGAGTCAATATGATGTGTGCAGTACTAGGCATTAGAGACGATGTCGAAGATTCTGAATCAGATGAAGAAGAAGGCACTGTAGAGGATCAAGAATCTGGTGATGATGAAATAGACGAGGAACTTAACGATGAGGCTGGTATTCCAGTCGATGATTTGGGTGTTGAAGTAGAAGAAATGAAACATGACCACGAGTATCCTATAATTTCGGTCGGCACCGAGTTCAGGAGCATGCATGAGTTCCGGATGTCGTTCCAGCATTTTTGTATCAAAGGGGAGTTCGACGTTTATCGACTGAAGAACTCTGCCGAGAGGTATGAGGCTGTTTGCAAGTTAACGTGGATGAATGGACGGGCTGAGGTACATTGTCCATGGAGGATCACAGCAAGAGCCTTACCTGCGTTGACTGCAATTAGGGTACTGGGGCAATGAATGCAGCAAACCATTAGAACTCTCTCTCTTTTCACTCTATAACTACAATTGATGTGCGGTATCTTACTGGCAAGTAGTTGACTCCGCTTATCTTTTAAATAATCTGTGTTGCAGGTGAACAAAATGGGCCCTCCACACATGTGTCCGACAGACAGCAAACTGAAATCCCCAATGGCTGATATGGAGTGGGTGGCTATGCAATCTATGTCCATACTAAAGGATAACCCTAAGGAGACCGCGAAGAATATTCAGACTAGCCTCAGTTCTAAATACAACATTGTCCTTCCGTATTACACGGTTTGGAAAGGTAAAGAGAAAGCTCTAGGGGTCTTGCACGGGGATTGGACCAATAGCTTCAGGATGTTGTACAACTTCAAGGCGGAGGTACAAGCTAGGTGTCCGGGGAGTGTTGTGGAGATTGACACCGAATCAGAAGGTGGTAAAATATATTTCAAAAGATTTTTCATGGCGCTTAAACCTTGCATCTATGGATTCAAGGATGGATGTAGGCCGTATCTGAGTGTAGACAGCATTGTCCTAACTTGCAAATGGAAAGGCTGCCTGCCATCTACCACTGCACTTGATGGTCACAACTGGATGTTCCTAGTGGCATTCGGGCTATTTGAAACAGAAACGGAGGAAAACTGGGTCTGGTTTATGAGGCAGCTCAGGAGATCAATAGGCCACATGGATCCATTGGCTATATCCACGGATGCATGCAAAGGGCTGACGAATGCAGTGAAGGAGGTGTTCCCGCGAGCTGAAGGTAGAGAATGGCATGCCCATATGATGCTTAACTTGTACTCACACTATGCAGGTAGCATATTTCATTACATGTTTCCTGCTGCTAGAGTTTACAAACCTAGTAGCAGCGAATATTTCATGAGGAAGATTTTTGCTGAAGCCCCTAAACTTCTAGAGTACTTAGCCATCCATCATTCAAAAGTATGGAAGAGGAGTCAATTCAACCCTGACATCAAAGTTGATTACATAAACAACAACCTTGCAGAATGCCTGAATAACTGGGTGAAGGACATAAAAGTGCGTCCTGTTCATATCTTGATGGACAGCATACATGGTATGATCATGAAGCTGTTAAATATAAGGAGAGAGATCGGTAAGATACTTAGAGGATATATGCTACTGCCAGTTGTACAGCAACTACACAAGAGAAGCCAAGGACTTGCTCATCTTAAGGTTCTCCCGTCAACCAGCAGAAGCTGTGAGGTGGTCGATATGTCCAAGAGTGGCAAAAGGGATGTTGTGAACATCCAGCTGCGAGAATGCACCTGCTTAGAGTGGCAGCATACCGGGAAACCTTGTGACCACGCCTTGGCCTTCTTGGTGAAGAAAAGAACTCTACCGCATTTGGATCAGTATTTGTCAGACTACTACTCTATGGAAAAGTTCAGAGCTGCGTACGTTGGATCCGTCGAACCATGTACAGACCCATCTCAGTGGCCTCAAGTCCAACTGTCTTTCGAGCTTTGCCAGCCAGTTACAAAAAGGGGCAGATGAAGACCCCAGGTGAATAGGTTTAAGAATTTTCTAGAGAAGAAGGGTTCGGCTTTCTGTGCTACAAAGAACAGCAAAAAACAGATGCAAGACCTGCCATCTTATAGGCCATAGAGCAGCTGGATGTCCCCTTAATGCTCCCAAACCTAGGTATTAGATGGTACATTCACATAAAAAATTGTGTATAGTCTGTAGATATAAGGTAGTAATCTATGTACTGTTTTTTTACAGGAAGCGCAAGGTAAGAAACAAGACAGCCGACTCAGTGATTTTGTTGCAGGAAGAAAACCAAAACGAGTGGAGTGATGATGCCGAACAAGATTCTGGTGCTGATTGGCCTGACTTCCCTCCGCCCGGAGATGCAGGGTACGTGAAGGTAAGAAAATTGGCACACAGGAAGAGGAAGAAGGCAATGGACGTGAAGGAAAGAGGAAGAAAGTTGGCACCCAAGCAGAGAAAGAGGGCTAGCAGTGTAGCAGCCTAATGATGTATTGAACTTGAACCTATATATGTAGTTCGGTTAAACTCTGGAGCTGTATGCGTGGAACTTGTCGGGCGAAAAAATCTGCCTCCCGTACTTGGAGTAAAATATATCGCGACTTTAGGATTTGATACGGCCGAGGCCACTAGTTGAATCCAAAACTGTGACTGTGCCACTACTATCTGAACAATCGCGATAGATGAGCGGTTAAATCCTCTCCAAAATCGATGGGTGTTAGTGGCATAGACATGATTTATTTATAGACGCTTAATAAATCCATGCTGTTGGCATTACACTTATGATAAGTTTCTAGGCTGAAAAACAATTTCTTAAGCTGGCTGCTCACTCCATGAAGCAGCAACTTATTTCAGCTGTTGGACAACGACATGGCAACATAAACTGCAAATGCAATAGATAATGCCCAGATAATGAGGAAATTGTTTCCACTATCTGGCCTAATCTTGAGCCCGTCTATCTCACCACCTCCCAGCCCCTGCCTCCCCTGCACCTGGCGAAGCTCCCGGATCTCTCGCTCCATCGCACTAATCTCCTCTTTATTGTCCCACACAGCATCACGCAGATCCTGAACAAGCTCTCTGTGAAAACCTGTCAGTGGCTTTTCGATCCACACAAACTTGTCATAGCCAGTCCCTCTCCCTTCTTGCGTAGTAGATCAAAGGAAACAAAAAAAAGAATTACATTACGCTTTCCAGATCTAGGTTACCATTGTACCTACAGTAGGAACTTACCACTCTGATGCTACAGTTGCTGAATTTTCCTGCAGTATTTTCGTCGGTCCATGAAATCCACTCGGCATCTTCTCACCGCACAAACACAGCATATCGGGGTAGTAATCATAGGGCGCGCTCTGGTACCTGATGGGGGCACCCGCCTGCCGGCGTTGAGCCAACCCTGATTCCACCTAGGACGATCTGCACGAGCTACGAGCCATGACCGAGGGGAGCGAGGGAAGAGGAAAGAGGAGCCTTTGGATGTCAGGGTAGTGGTGAAGTGTGATTTATCCCTACTTAATAACTCGGGCAAAATCCTACCATCCACATTCGGCTGACAGGCGGGGGACCTAGCGTGTGGACTTGTCAAAAAAAACCTCGCGCCTTCGTGGTTCAAAAGCCCTCTCACGTGCATTGGACGAAATTTTTTGGCACCTTGCCCGTGTACATATCACTGGGAGGCCTTGCTCAAGAACCAGAGACGCCTAGCCCACAATCTTACTCCCTCCTAGGAACTTGTCATGGCTCGCGCCGGCAGATCCATCCGCTCCACCGCTTCCGGTAGGGCTCGTCGCGGCGGATCCACCCCAAGATCCTACCGTCGCAGTATCAAATGGCCATGTTTTATTGAGAGGAGCGATGATGCTACATATGCAAGCTCGGCCCTCCTACCTATAGAAGGACTGATGCGGCGTCGAGCTCGAGCAGGAGCCGACAGGCGCGATGACGCTCGATCCATGCCAACCCCGTCACGTTCGTCATTGTCGATTCCGATGTGGAGGACGACGGGGATGAAGCTGTGCAGAACGCCATTGTTGCCTCCTTGGCGAAGGGCAAGCCACGGGAGGGAGTGGATGTCGCTGGGAAGGGCACAGCGGTGTCCCCAATCGAGGTGGACTCCGACGACAGTGGTGTGATGTGGGTTTAGATGTTGTTTAGGATGGTTGCAATTTTGGTTGTGTTTAATGCGAGTACAATTATTGTAATGGGTTTGTCGAGCTATATTGAGAAATATGTGCAATAGCAGCGTGTGAGTGCTTCCACTTTAGAAATTGTGTCTGTGCCATTTGCATGTTGCATTATCAACGTAGATTACTTGTAAACAATCCAACGAAAATCAGATTACAACCATCGGACGGGAGTGGCAGGATGGAAGAGAAGTTGGGACAGTGGCTTCGAGGGGAAGGAAGAGGAGGGGGCGTGACACTGGTAAGTGGGCCCTCAGAACACGTGACACTGACATGCGGGAGTGGAAGCACACGGTATTGCCGGTCTTTCCAGAGCAAGCGGACTTTGCAACGTGACAACAGCAAGCTGATTGGACCAATATAATAACTCGTCGAATTATTAAGGAGTACTGAAAACTACAACTGGGGTACATTCGCACAACACGTATGCTCTAAGAACCTGAGAAGCATCGCTTAAGTCTAACAGTAACGACATCACAAGTACTACATTTCCCTGTCAGTCTTCTCGATACAAATGTAGAAATGCATCTGCATGTTCGATCCAGCACCGACAAGGTACTGAGATGGCACGCATAGGATTGACCTTAGGTCCACATACTCCACCTCCCGCGGTGTCGGGAAGCTCGGCGCCTCGGCTAGCACAAGAATGCTATCCGACGATGGCGGCTGGGCGTTCGCCCACATGCACACCATGTATACGGGCCAGGTGCACGAGACCGACCTGACGCATATGGCACACACGGCGGTGGGCCCGGCTCTGGTTCCCGGAACACCAGCGGTGATGGTTAGGACAAAAATAGAGCCGTCCCCCCTGGAAAATTAGCCGGCGGTGTGCCAAGTCAGTGAACGGCACCTGCTCTTGGAGAAGTTGGGCTTTCCCGTACGAGATCCTAATCACTTTGATCAAGTGCCCCTCTGCAAGGTGGACGGCGAGCTCTGTCGGCGGGCCAGTGTAGTTGCAGCCCGGCTCCGTGCAGGAGCACGCGCCGTGCGGGCATGCGAGCTCGTGGTAGGAGTAACGACAAAAGCATCCTGGGTGGGAGCGCACAAGTGGGAACGCTGCTGCGAAGTTGCACGCGAGGATCTCTAGATTCTTGGGTTGCAGCATCTGCCACATCTGAAGTTCATCGAGAAATCAGAAAAAAGATCAGCAGTTAGATTGGCGAATAACAGGAATATGTAGGATAAGTTCAAAATCTTGTAAAATGATTTCTTTGCATGAAGGTAGCGAGCCGAGAATTGGCGGATGTCGTCGCCTTGCGGCTACGGCAGGATGGAAGTGAAGTGGGGAAAGTGGCTTCGAGGGTAAGAAAGAGAAGTACGGGGAGGAATAGAAGTAACGGGGACGTGACACCGGGATATGGACCACTAAACTCGTGAGTCGTGACACTCGCAACATTCCAGTTTGCCTAGAGCAAGTGTGGCCAATCATGCCGCAGAACAGCCTACTCGAGGATCGCTCTCACGAAGACCATCCCAATCGTCCAAGCGCCCCAATCGAATGGTATGTAACAATCGTCAAGCAGAACAACTATGTTATGGCGTGCCTTCTAGAATACTCGGTCTAACGGTGGATCCAAGGGGGGCAGTGCTAGTTTTAGTATAAGAACACACATGCAATGACTCTAATGGATCCATATGTGGTTTGTGGAAAGAACACATAGGCAAGGACACTTCTTGATCCATGTGTGGTTTGTGGAAAGAACACACATGCAATGACTATAGTGCTAGTTTTAATATAAGAACACACATGCAATGACTCTAATGGATCCATATGTGGTTTGTGGAAAAGAACACACATACAATGACCACTGGTTGATCCATGTGTGGTTTGTGGAAAGAACACACATGCAATGACAGTGGTGGATCCATGTGTGGTTTGTGAAAAGAACACACATGCAATGAGTCTAGTACTGGTTTTAGTATAAGAACACACATGCAATGATTCTAGTGGGTCCACATGTGGTTTGTGAAAAGAACACACATGCAATGACCACTGGTTAATCCATATGTGGTTTGTGGAAAAGAACACACATGCAATGAACACTGGTGGATCCATAAGTGGTTTGTGGAAAGAACACACATGCAATGACTCTAATGTTGGTTTTAGTATAAGAACACATATGGATCCATATGTGGTTTGTGGAAAAGAACAAACATGCAATGACCACTGGTTGATCCATGTGTGGTTTGTGGAAAGAACACACATGCAATGACTCTAATGCTAGTTTTAGTATAAGAACACACATGCAATGACCACTGTTTTATCCATAAGTGGTTTGTGGAAAAGAACACACATGCAATGACCACTGGTGGGTCCATATGTGATTTGTGGAAAGAACACACATGTAATGACATTGGTTGATCCATGTGTGTGAAGGGAATATGCCCGAGAGGTAATAATAAAGTGGTTATTATCTTATTCCATGTTTATCATAAATGTTTATTTTGCATGCTATAATTGTATTGATCAGAAACATCAATACATGTGTGTTTAATAAACAAAAAGGGTTCCTAGTTATGCCTCTCTTATAGACTAGCTCGTTGATTAACAAGATGATCAAGGTTTCCTGATCATGGACATTAGATGTTGTTAATAACAAGGTCACAACATTGGTGGAATGATGTGATGAACATTCATCTGAAGTATAGCATTACGATCAAGTCATTATGTTTATATTGCTATAACATCATATGAAGTAATCTTTATCCTTAGACCATGAGATCATGTTAATTGCTAACACCGGAAGAGTATCTTGATAACATCAAACGTCACACCGTAATAGGGTGACTATAAAGATGGGTTCAGTGCTACGAAGGTGTTATGTTGAGGCTCATGGATCAAGAGTGGAATTTGTCAATCCCGATGACAGATAGATATACTCTAGGCCCTCTCGGTGATATCACATTAAGATAGCTTGCAAGCAAGTGATGTGATCACTAGAATGTTATATCACAGGAACGAGAAAAGAGTGCATGTCGGTAACGAGATCAAACTAGGTATGGAGATACCGATGGTCGAATCTCGGACATGTAATATATACCGAGACAAAGGGATTTAGTTAGTAGAGTTAAAGGTTCTCACGATCACAGAAGTCATCGTTGAATGAGTAGGAGTCAGTATGGATCTCCAGGTCCCGCTTCTGATTATTGATCTTAGAAGGGTCTCGGTCATGTCTGCATTATTCGCGAACCATAGGGTGACACACTTAAGGGATACCGACACCATTTCGAGCAAATATGTTTTAGATAAAGATTGAAGAAAGCGCTGGAATTATTTCAATAGACACTGAAACTGTGTCGGGTGAAATTGTTGAAATTGGTTCTGCATGTAATATTGAAATGTTGCAGGGGGTTTTATGTGAATGTTTGTTAATTAAAGTAATTAACAAAATTCTGAATAAAAATAATAAAAGAGTTTTATTAAATAAGAGAGCATTAAATTTGGAGAAATTGAATGCATTTAAAGTGGAGACTTTAAAAGAGAATGTGAAGGGGCAAATTTATGTGGAGGGAGTTACCACCACCTGAATGAGGAGGTGAAGGGTCACCCCTTGAGGCGCCGGCCATAGGGAGGGGTACCCTCCCCTCCTCCTATAAAAGGCACCCCTCACACCCCTTCTTCCACACACCTCCTCGTGAAGGATCTCTCTCCCCCTCTAGTATTATTCCCCATGGTCTCGGATTAGCGAGATACATGTTCCCGGTGGCTTTATCTGGAAAGGAGTTGCTGCTTCCGCTGCTTTGCTGGAGCGAGGGATGGAGGTTGTCGGGGTACCGGATGTGTGTGCGATCATGGATGCACCACTGCTTTGCGGTGCTGGACTTGGTGGTGCTGGAGCTGGATCTGAAGGACGTGCTGGAGCCGGAACTGCTCGGACTTCCTCACGATCTTCAGATCGGCAAGTTTACGATTACATAAACCACGAGTTCCTACTCGTTAACAAAACTCGTTGTCTTCGAGGGTAAGTTCTTGATGGATGTATGTCCACCCGTTGCTTTGTACCTAGTAGATAGATCTTGGCGTGTAGTTCTCATCGTAGGAAATTTTTTTTTCTATGTTGCGGACCCAACAGTGGTATCAGAGCCTGATCTATGCGTAGGTGCTTTGCACGGGTAGTACACATATGTTTATTTGTGGGCTATGATGATCATTTTATTGCATCTTTCATGTATTTTGGATATTGGTGGCATAGTGGGATGAAGCGGCCTGGACCAACCTTACATGTCATCGTACATGAGACCGGTTCCACGACTGACATGCAACTAGTTTTGCATAAGTGGTTGGCGGGTGTCTATCTCTCCTACTATAGTTAATATATGATTTACAACGAGTTGCTAATAACTTTGTTATCCTTGTTTTGGTTCCATGTTCGTAGGTAAGAACGGTTCTATCTCCGAAAGCTCTAAGCCACGTAAAACTTGCAATTGATAAATTAGAGGCGTCTAGTTTAGATCGTTGCTGGGCTAGTGTCTTGATATGGTATTGTTGTAAGTAGATGTATGATAGATACTCTTACAACACACTCAACGTGTAAGTTCCATAGACCTTGGCCTTACACACAAAGGAATGATAGAGATCATACCACGATGCAAATTATAGAGATCAAATGCATGGACCATATCATCTCACTTTACACATATGATGTTTGCATCTTATATTGCTAGTTTGGCGTTTTAGTAGCATTTTAAGATGATCCCTCATTTAGATATCAAGATAAAAATGTGTTCTTCCTTAAGTATGCACCGTTCTATGGATCGTGTTTCGAGACATCACGTGATGATCGGGTGTACTCGACTCTACGCTTTCATACAACGGGTGTAAGACAGTTTTACACACACGAGTACTAAGGTTCTTACTTGGCGAACCTAGCATGTACAGAGATGGCCTCGGAACACGGACCGAAAGGTTAAGAATGAGTCATATAGTTGATATGATTCCCATATTGATGCTCTCCTTTGAAGCTACACCGACTCACGTGATGATCAGACTTGGTGTAGTGGATTTGGTTCATGTAATCACCAAAAAGGCACGGGGGATGTCATTTTTGAGTGGGAGTTCATTTTTAATTTGGATTAGTCGAACTAAATTTATCATAAACTAAATCGAAGTGGATTTGCATAATTTGATGTAGTCATTGGCGTCTGTTCACTACCTTATGCTTAGTTTTAATTGAGATAATAGAACTATAGAACTCTGGATATTTACTTTACGAACTAGTATCGTATTGTTTTGAATGTCAATTTAAAGTTTATAAGTCCTATTGCAAACTTTCAGCAAACTCTATTTACTCCATGAAGTTTAATAAGTAGTATTAAATCAAGAGTAAGAATTCCAATGTTAGTATCTAAAGTATCATGTTTGCCTCCATGATTATTGATATTCAAAAGTTGTTTTAATATCAAGATTATATTGGAGCTGAAAGAATTGTTTCAGAAACCATCATGTGTGAAAGATATTGTGATATCTGAAACAAAGTTTTTGGTTGCATTATGATAGAGTGTAATTTAGCAAAATACATGTTCTCATATTGTATGAGAATTTGTGAAGGATGGAGATGCTAGGCATCCGAATCTCCCAAAAGGTTTCGGGAACTAAAATTATACTCATCATTCTTCCTTATAGGCTATAGTAGCTTGATCATGAAAGTTGTCATGATAAGGATGAATAGAAGATGTAAGTAAAATGTTTACTACACTAAAAGATCACTAAAGAATGGATTTTTGAAAGAACACCAAACATTTGATGATGGTGATTCACTTCAAAGTGCAAGTCCTAAGGTATTAGTATTTGACTATATACGCTTTGTACTATGTGTCATGTGAATGACACCACTATTGATGTTGATAGATTCTTTTAAAAGTAAAAGGAATTGCTGAAAGAGAATCTATAAAATATTTGGCAAAAAAGAAAAAGTTGGAGATGTCCAACTTAGGTATATAGAAGATATACATGTTATAGCTGTATTCCTTGCTTGTTAAACAATGTGGTTCTGAGGTATTGGATACCGAATTGGTTGGTATGAAGTGTCATACAGGACAACGCAATTCATGAACTACAATGGCGTAAGTAACTAGCAAGAGAATAAGTGATGATGTTCATCGAAAACAAATAAAGTGTTATTGTGTTTTTCGTTGTCATCAAACCTAGCCTTCAAGATTTGTTTTAATAATTGTTATTTTGTTCCGGTATTATGAGAACAATGGTTGTTGAAATAATTACCATATTCCATAAAGGATGGATGAATTTTTACAAGTCTAGTGGGAGAATTCACATCCATAAACACTATTGCTAAAATGTCGCAAGGCAAATGATTAAAATATCACTTATGAAGTGACATCGCTGTTTTAAATCATATTGGAAAGAAAACATGAAGAAACTCCATGTTAATGGAATTTTTGGAGTCTTTGATTTTGATCAATTGACGCTTGTGAGACTTTTCTCAAGATAATTGAAACTCCATTCATAGGCCAAATAGGAACAGATGACTGGCTTATTGGAAATTGTGCATAGTCCATTATGTGTAGCCATATGCGATGGATCTTTTTGCTTCATATGCTTTCTCTGAAAATTTGAGTGAATATATCTGTATATTTACTTAATAAGGAAGAAGTATGAAACATTTGAAAATTGTTCAAAGACTTTCAAGATGAAGTGGAAAATCATTGTAACAAGAAAATAAAGAGTTTATGAGTCGATCATAAAGGAAGATATTTGAGTTACGTGTTTAGCAAAAACACCTAAGATTTGAGGAATTGTTCGATGATTTGTGTTTCCCGATAAACCATAGGATTATGGCATATTCGAGAGATGAAATCAAACCATGTTTGATGTGGTAAGATCAAAGGTGTCATTTATAAAACTGTCATTATGTTTTAAGGATTAAAGCTTTAGAGACTACCGCTTTTACACTGAAAAGAGCACCATCGTGATCCGTTGAAATGACACCATATAAGTTATGGTTTGGGATAAAACCCGAATTGTCTTTTCTTAAATTTTGGTATTCTATGCATAAGTAAAATGTTTACAACCAAATTCGGATAAGCACATCTTTGTAGGTTATCCTAAAGAATTTGTTGGGAATTTCTCCATAACACCGAGGACAAAAGAGTTTGTTACTTGGAACGTCAAGTTTCTTGAGAAGGAATTTTTCGTGAAAAGTTAAGTGGGAGGACAATAGAACTTGGATAAGGTTGTTGAACCTTAGCTATATGTGCTAAGTAGCGCAGTGCCGGAAAGTGTCCTAGTGGCGGCCACAATGCTCATGGCTCCCGTGATTACAAAGGCTGTGATCTCGGAGATTAGAGTTCCTATTGAACCGTGCGGGTCGGTAAGAATCAAATGGTGTGATTTGATAAGCAAGTCATTATTGTTTTGACAATGATTAACCGACTACATGCAAAGAAGCGATGATGGGTCCTGACTCCATAAAATGACTAGAAGTCATAGAATCTGTGATAGTAACCATACACGAGAAATCAAGTTTCTGAACTTGGAAGACCCTCCGGAAAGGCGTGAAGCCTATCGGTCGTGCTTGTATCTATAAAGAAATAGACATGGATGTTTAACATCTATGAAATAGTCAACATGTCTGAAAGAATTTTAGGGCAATGTTCAAGGAGTTGACTATGACAAGATTTGATCCTTCATAGCGATATATAGTCTTAACAGATTAATGTAGCAACCACTACATATAATTTGGTATATGGTAGTTGAATAAAGAAAACAAGGTTCTTCTAATAGAACGGTTACCTAGGACATATACATGACATGGCCCAAAGGGTTTTGTTAATTCAAAGGGTGCTAAAAGGGCATGCAAACTTCAATAGTTGAAGTAAGCATAGCGGAGTTGGAATCTTCACCATGATGAAACTATTAAAAGAGTTTAAATTCATCGGAGATGATGAAGATGCTTGCATTTGCAAGAAATTAAGTGGGAGCGCTGAGACATATTTCTAATACATTATGTAGAGGACATATTTGAAGGAAATATGCCCTGAGAGGCAATAATAAAGTTGTTATTATATATTCCTTATATATGATAGATGTTTATTTTACATGCTAGAATTATATTGATCAGGAAACATAAATACATGTGTGTTTAATAAACAAAAAGGGTTCCTAGTTATGCCTCTCTTATAGACTAGCTTGTTGATTAACAAGATGATCAAGGTTTCCTGATCATGGACATTGGATGTTGTTAATAACAAGGTCACACCATTGGTGGAATGATGTGATGAACATTCATCCGAAGTATAGCATTACGATCAAGTCATTATGTTTATATTTCTATAACATCATACGAAGTAATCATTATCCTTAGACCATGAGATCATGTTAATTGCTAACACCGGAAGAGTATCTTGATAACATCAAACATCACACCGTAACAGGGTGACTATAAAGATGGGTTCAGTACTACGAAGGTGTTATGTTGAGGCTCATGGATCAAGAGTGGAATTTGTCAATCCCGATGACGGATAGATATACTCTGGGCCCTCTCGGTGATATCACATTAAGATAGTTTGCAAGCAAGTGATGTGATCACTAGAATGTTATATCACGGGAACGAGAAAAGAGTGCATGTCGGTAACGAGATCAAACTAGGTATGGAGATACCGATGATCGATTCTCGAACATGTAATATATCGAGAGACAAAGGGATTTAGTTACAAGCGTTAAAGGTTCTCACGATCATAGAAGTCATCGTTGAATGTGTAGGAGTCAGTACGGATCTCCAGGTCCCACTGCTGATTATTGATCGGAGAAGGGTCTCGATCATGTCTGCATTATTCGCGAACCGTAGGGTGGCACACTTAAGAGTTACCGGACACCATTTTGGAGCACATATGTTTCGGACGAAAGAATTGCAAAGCACAGGAATTGTTTCAATAAAAACCAGAAACTGTTTCGGGTGAAATTGCAGAAAGTGGTTCTGCATGTGATATTGAAATATTGCAAGGGGCTATATGTGAATGTTTGTTAATTAAAGTAATTAACAAAATTCTGAATAAATTTAATAAAAGAGTTTTATTAAATGAGAGAGCATTAAATTTGGAGAAATTTAATGCATTTAAAGTGGAGACTTTAAAAGGGATTGTGATGAGGCATTTTAATGTGGAGGGGTTACCACCACATGAATGGGGGAGGTGAGGGGTCACCCCCCATGCGCCGGCCATGGACAGAGGGGGCACTCCCCTCCTCCTATAAAAGGCCACCCATTCCCTCCTTCATCCACACACCTCCTTGTGAAGGATCTCTCTCCCCCTCTATAATTTTTCTCCCATGGTCTCGGATTAGCGAGATACATGTTCCCGGTGGCATTTTGTCTGGAAGGAGTTGCTGCTTCCACTGGATCGCTGGAGCGAAGAGCTGGAGGTTATCCGGTGGCTTGAACGTGTGTGCGAATACGGATGCGCTTCTGAGTTGCGGCGCTTGGACTTCCTCACGATCTTCAGATCGGCAAGTGTACGACTACATCAACCACGAGTTCCTACTCGTTAACAAAACTCGTTGTCTTCGAGGGTAAGTTCTCGTTGGATGTATGTCCACCAGTTGCTTTGTACCTAGTAGATAGATCTTGGCGTGTAGTTCACACCGTAGGAAATTTTTTGTTTTCTATGCTGCGGACCCAATAGTGGTATTAGAGCCTGATCTATGCGTAGGTGCTTTGCACGGGTAGTACACATATGTTTATATGTGGGCAATGATGATCATGTTATTGCATCTTCTATGTATTTTGGATATTGGTGGCATAGTGGGATGAAGCGGCCCAGACCAACCTTACATGTCATCGTACATGAGACCGGTTCCACGACTGACATGCAACTTGTTTTGCATAAGTGGCTGGTGGGTGTCTGTCTCTCCTACTATAGTCAATATCTGATTTACAATGACTTGCTAATAACTTAGTTATCCTCGTTGTGGTTTATGTTCGTAGGTGAGAGAGGTTCTATCTCCAAAATCCCTAAGCCACGTAAAACTTGCAATTGATAAATTAGAGGCGTCTAGTTTAGATCATTGCTGGGCTAGTGTATTGATATGGTATTGTTGTAAGTAGATGTATGATAGATACTCTTACAACACACTCAACATGTAAGTTCCATAGACCTTGGCCTTACACACAAAGGAATGATAGAGATCATACCACGATGCAAGTGATAGAGATCAAATGCATGGACCATATCATCTCACTTTACACATTAGATGTTATCATCTTATACTACTAGTTTGGCGCTTTTGGTAGAATTATAAGATGATCCCTCATTTAGATATCAAGATAAAAATGTGTTCTTCCTTAAGTATGCACTGTTCTGCGGATCGTGTTCGGAGACATCACGTGATGATCGGGTGTACTCGAACCTACACTTTCATAGGAACGGGTGTAAGACAGTTTTACACACGCGAATACTAAGGTTCTTACTTGGCGAGCCTAGCATGTATAGACATGGCCTCGGAACACGGACCGAAAGGTTAAGCATGAGTCATATAGTTGATATGATGCCCATATAGATGCTCGCCTTTGAAGCTACATCAACTCACGTGATGATCGGACTTGGTGTAGTGGATTTGGTTCATGTAATCACCAAAAGGACACGAGGGATGTCATTTTTGAGTGGGAGTTCATTAGTAATTTGGATTAGTTGAACTCAATCTATCATAAACTTAGTCTACATAAACTTTACAAATTCTGTTGTAGATGGCACCACCTGCTTTTAATTTCAATGTGTTCATGGAGAAAGAGAAACTTGCTGTGAATGGTAGCAACTTCACCAACTGGGCTATGAATTTGAGGATTCTCCTCACTTCTGCACAAAAGCAATATGTGCTAGATGCGCCGCTAGGCCCCCCACCAGCTCCTGATGCCCCTGACGAGGAAAAGAATGTCTATGTGACTTGTCAGGAGGAAAACAGCTCCGTTAGTGAGCACGTACTCAAAATGTCTAGGTACGCCGATAAGCTTGTGTCCTTGGGAATAACGATTCCCATTGACTTAGGCATACATCATGTTCTCCAATATCTACCACCTAGCTACAAGAGCTTCGTGATGAACTATAATATGCAGGGCATGAAGAAGTCTCTTCCCGAGCTTCTGTCAATGCTTAAGACTGCAGAAGTGGAGATTAGGAAAGAACATCAAGTGTTGATGATCAATAGGACCACCGGTTTCAAGAAAGACAAGAAAGGCAAGCACAAGGGAAAGAAGGGTGGCAAGTCTGTTGTCACGCCTGAAAAGAAACCCCGAGCTGGCCCTAAGTCTGATACCGAGTGCTACTATTGTAAGGGGACTGGTCATTGGAAGCGCAACTGCCCCAGGTATTTGGTGGACAAGAAGTCTGGCAAGGCAAACAAAGGTATATGTGATATACATGTTATTGATGTGTACTTGACTAGTACTCGCAGTAGCACCTGGGTATTTGATACGGGATCGGTTGCTAATATATGTAACTCGGTTCAGGGGCTACGGAACAAGCGACAACTAGCAAGGGATGAGGTCAGGATGCGGGTCGGCAATGGATCAAAAGTTGATGTGATCGTCGTCGGGATGCTACCTCTCCATTTGCCATCGGGATTAGTTATAAACCTAAATAATTGTTATTTAGTGCCTGCACTGAGCATGAACATTTTATCTGGATCGTGTTTGATGCAAAGTGGTCATTCCTTTAAATCTGAAAACAATGGTTGTTCGATTTATAAGAATGATATCTTTTATGGTCATGCACCTATGTTGAATGGTTTATTTCTGATAGATCTCGATAGTAATATTACACACATTCATAATGTTAATGCTAAAAAGATTAAACTTGATGATGATATGTCTACATATATGTGGCACTGCCGTCTAGGTCATATTGGCGTTAAACGCATAAAGAAACTCCATTCTGATGGACTTTTGGAATCACTTGATTTTGAATCATTTGATACATGTGAGCCATGCCTTATGGGCAAGATGACTAGAACGCCGTTTTTCGGTTCAATGGAACGGGCGACAGATCTATTGGAAATCATACATACCGATGTGTGTGGACCAATGAGTGTATCGGGCACGAGGTGGATATCGTTATTTTGTTACTTTCACGGATGATTTGAGTAGATATGGGTATATCTATTTGATGAAACACAAGTCTAAAACTTTTGAAAAGTTCAAGGAATTTCAGAATGAAGTGGAAAATCATCATAATAGAAAGATCAAATTTCTACGGTCTGACCGAGTGTGGAATAGTTTCACAACTCACGCCTGCCGAAACACCACAACGTAATGGTTTGTCGGAACGTCGTAATCATACCTTATTGGATATGGTTCGATCTATGATGTCTTTGACTGACTTGCCACTGTCATTTCGGGGTTATGCACTGGAAATAGCTGCATTCACTTTAAATCGGGCACCATGTAACTCCATTGAAACGACACCGTATGAATTATGGTTTGCAAACAAACCTAAGCTGTCATTTCTTAAAGTTTGGGGATGCGATGTTTATGTGAAGAAACTTCAACCAGATAAACTCGAACCCAAAGCGGAAAAATGCGTCTTCATAGGATACCCTAAGGAAATAATTGGGTATACCTTCTATCACAGATCCGAGGGCAAGGTTTTTGTTGCCAAGAATGGATCCTTTCTTGAGAAGGAGTTTCTCGCAAAAGGTGTGAGTAGTCGGAAGGTAGAACTCGAAGAGGTTATTGAACCTTCTCTTCATGGAATGGCGAGTGGCACAGCACCGGAAGTTGTTTTGAAGTTGACTTAACCTGATGAAGAGAGAGCTAATGATAATGATCATGAAACTCCGAAAGAGGACACTACCAAACCTCGCAGGTCAAGCAGGACACATGCAACTCCTGAACTATACGGAAATCCTGTAGTGAATTTCATGGTTGATGAAATGGATGACCCTGCGACGTATGAAGAAGCGATGATGAGCCTGGATTCCAACAAATGGCTGGAAGCCATGAAATCCGAGATGGAATCCATGTACGAGAACCAAGTTTGGAACTTGGTGGACTTACCTCACGATCGAAAGTCTGTTGAGAATAAATGGATTTTCAAAAGAAAAACTGATGCTGATGGTAATGTGACCATCTGTAAGGCTCGACTTGTCGCAAAGGGGTTTCGACAAATTCAAGGAGTTGACTACGATGAGACATGCTCTCCCGTAGAGATGCTTAAGTCGGTTAGGATTATGTTAGCAATTGCTGCATATTTCGATTATGAAATATGGTAGATGGATGTCAAAACTGCGTTCCTCAATGGTAATATTGAAGAAGAGTTGTATATGATACAACCTAAGGGTTTTTTCGATCCTAAGGATGCTAATAAGGTATGCAAACTTCAGGGATCCATCTATGGACTGAAGCAAGCATCCCGGAGTTGGAATCTCCGCTTTTATCTGGTGATCAAAGAGTATGGATTTGTCCAAACTTATGGAGAGGCTTGTATTTACAAGAAAGTGAGTGGGAGCAATGTGGCATTTCTGATATTATATGTGGATGACATATGATTGATTGGAAATGATATAGATCTTTTAAACAGTGTTAAAAGTTATCTAAACAGCAAATTTTCGATGAAAGACCTTGGTGAAGCGTCATATATATTAGGCATTAAAATCTATAGAGAGAGATCAAGGCGCCTAATTGGGCTATCGCGGAGTATATACCTTGATAAGATCTTAAAGAAGTTTAATATGGACGACAGGTAAGAAGGGGTTCTTACCTATGTTGCAAGGCAAGACATTGAGTAAGACTCAAGGTCCGGCTACGGCGGAAGAAAGAGAGATGATGGATAAGATCCCCTATGCCTCGGCCATAGGCTCTATTATGTATGCCATGCTATGTACAAGACCGGATGTGGCACATGCTATTAGTTTGACTAGTAGGTACCAATCTGATCCAGGTTCGGAACACTGGATAGCGGTAAAGAACATCCTCAAGTACTTGAGAAGAACTAAGGATATGTTTCTCTATATACGGTGGTGAAGAAGAGCTAGTCGCTAAGTGTTATGTCGATGCTAGCTTTGACACCAATCCGAATGACTCTAAGTCTCAATCCGGATACGTATTTCTCATGAACGGAGCAACAGTTAGTTGGAGGAGTTCCAAACAACCTGTGGTGGCTGGATCAACGACGGAGGCGGAATATGTTGCTGCTTCAGAAGCGGCGCAGGAGGCGGTTTGGATGAAAGAGTTCATTACGGAACTAGGTGTGGTTCCCAGTGCGTTGGACCCAATGGTGATCTATTGTGACAACAATGGAGCCATAGCCAATGCAAAGGAACCGAGGTCTCACAAGAATTCCAAGCATATTAAGCGCCGGTTTCACTCCATTCGCGAGCATGTCAAGGATGGAGATATAAAGATTTGTAAAGTACACACGGACCTAAATGTAGCAGATCCATTGACTAAAGTTCTCCCTAGGGCAAAACATGATCAACACCAAAACTCCATGGGTGTTAGATTTATCACTATGTGAACTAGATTATTGTCTCTAGTGCAAGTGGGACACTGAAGGAAATATGCCTAGAGAGGAAATAATGAAGTTGTTATTATATATTCCTTATATATGATAGATGTTTATTTTACATGCTAGAATTGTATTGATCAGGAAACGTCAATACATGTGTGTTTAATAAACAAAAAGGGTTCCTAGTTATGCCTCTCTTATAGACTAGCTTGTTGATTAACAAGATGATCAAGGTTTCCTGATCATGGACATTGGATGTTGTTAATAACAAGGTCACACCATTGGTGGAATGATGTGATGAACATTCATCCGAAGTATAGCATTATGATCAAGTAATTATGTTTATATTGCTATAACATCATACGAAGTAATCTTTATCCTTAGACCATGAGATCATGTTAATTGCTAACACCGGAAGAGTATCTTGATAACATCAAACGTCACACCGTAACATGGTGACTATAAAGATGGGTTCAGTACTACGAAGGTGTTATGTTGAGGCTCATGGATCAAGAGTGGAATTTGTCAATCCCGATGACGGATAGATATACTCTGGGCCCTCTCGGTGATATCACATCAAGATAGCTTGCAAGCAAGTGATGTGATCACTAGAATGTTATATCACAGGAACGAGAAAAGAGTGCATGTCGGTAACAAGATCAAACTAGGTATGGAGATAACGATGATCGAATCTCGGACATGTAATATATCGAGAGACAAAGGGATTTAGTTACAAGCGTTAAAGGTTCTCACGATCACAGAAGTCATCGTTGAATGTGTAGGAGTTAGTACGGATCTCTAGGTCCCGCTGCTGATTATTGATCGGAGAAGGGTCTCTATCATGTCTGCATTATTCTCGAACTGTAGGGTGGCACACTTAAGAGTTACTGGACACCATTTTTGAGCACATATGTTTCGGACGAAAGAATTGCAAAGCGCAGGAATTGTTTCAGTAAAAACCGGAAATTGTTTTGGGTGAAATTGCAGAAAGTGGTTCTGCATGTGATACTGAAATATTGCAAGGGGCTATATGTGAATTTTGGTTAATTAAAGTAATTAACAAAATTCTGAATAAATTTAATAAAAGAGTTTTATTAAATGAGAGAGCATTAAATTTGGAGAAATTTAATGCATTTAAAGTGGAGACTTTAAAAGGGATTGTGAAGAGGCATTTTAATGTGGAGGGGTTACCACCACATGAATGGGGGAGGTGAGGGGTCACCCCCCATGCGCCGGCCATGGAGAGAGGGGGCACCCCCCCTCCTCTTATAAAAGGCCACCCATTCCCTCCTTCATCCACACACCTCCTTGTGAAGGATCTCTCTCCCCCTCTAGAATTATTCCCCCATGGTCTCGGATTAGCGAGATACATGTTCCCGGTGGCATTTCGTCTGGAAGATGTTGCTGCTTCTGCTGGATCGCTGGAGCGAGGAGGTGGAGGTTGTCCTGTGGCTTGAACGTGTGTGCGAGTACGGATGCGTTGCTGAGTTGCGGCACTCAGACTTCCTGACGATCTTGAGATCGGCAAGTGTATGACTACATCAACCACGAGTTCCTACTCGTTAACAAAACTCGTTGTCTTCGAGGGTAAGTTCTCGTTGGATGTATGTCCACCCGTTGCTTTGTACCTAGTAGATAGATCTTGGCGTGTAGTTTACACCGTAGAATTTTTTTGTTTTCTATGCTATGGACCCAACAATATTGTTGATTGGAAATGATGTATCTTGTATTGACACAAGTTAAGAATTTCATTAAAATAAGATTTCGATAAAAGACTTAGGAAAAACTAGAATATTGGGCATCAATATCTATATGGATAGATTGAGGCACTAATATGGTTGTGCCAAACCTACATATATGAGATATTGAAAGGGTTCAATATGCAAACAACAAGAAAGGCTCTTGCTGCATGGAAAGGATTGTATCAAGATTCAAGTGTTTCAACACTTGGTGAGTAAAATCACATGAAGATTTTGATCGATTATACCGTGATATGTATATATCTAGAATGTCCTATGCTCTAAATGTTATGAGCACATACCAGAATGATTCATAAGATGATCATTGGACGATAGTAAAGATATTCTTATGAGATTTGGAAGAACTAAGAATATATCATGTATAAGTGACAAATAATTAAAGGTAGTTCATTGTAAAGTGTTACATTGATACTAGTTTTGTCACAAGATACAAATTAAAATTTATCTCAATTTAGACTATGGGTGGCACAATGTAATGGAAAGGATGTTCCATGATGGATTTGGATGAGTTCCAAAGTTGAGATATTGTGACGGATACTACAACAAAAGGCTAAGTACATAACTGCTATAGTAGCAGCAAAGGAGGGCATTTGTGTTAAGTAGTTTGTTATTAAACTAGGTGTGGTTCAAAGTGGGCTAATACTATGAATATATATTGTGTGACAATAATATCAACATACTTTAACCTGAATGAACTAAAGGTCTCACCAAAGGACCAAATTTATACAATGCCATCTCATTTGAGAATGAGTGATGCGTAGAGACGCAAAGACATGCAAATACACACGGACCTGAAATTGTCAGATCCGGAGATTATGTTAACCACTAGCAATCGCGTATATGCAACACCAGAAAGCCACAGGTGTTCAATACGCAAAGTTTTTCAAACTATATTATTGACTCTAGTGCAAGTTGGAGACTGAAGGGAATATGCCCGAGAGGCAATAATAAAGTGGTTATTATCTAATTCCATGTTTATGATAAATGTTTATTTTGCATGCTATAATTGTATTGATCGGAAACATCAATACATGTGTGTTTAATAAACAAAAAGGGTTCCTAGTTATGCCTCTCTTATAGACTAGCTCGATGATTAACAAGATGATCAAGGTTTCCTGATCATGGACAATGGAGGTTGTTAATAACGAGGTCACAACATTGGTGGAATGATGTGATGAACATTCATCCTAAGTATAGCATTACGATCAAGTCATTATGTTTATATTGCTATAACATCATACAAAGTAATCTTTATCCTTAGACCATGAGATCATGTTAGCATGCTAACACCGGAAGAGTATCTTGATAACATCAAACGCCACACCGTAACAGGGTGACTATAAAGATGGGTTCAGTGCTATGAAGGTGTTATGTTGAGGCTCATGGATCAAGAGTGGAATTTGTCAATCCCGATGACGGATAGATATACTCTGGGCCCTCTCAGTGATATCACATTAAGATAGCTTACAAGCAAGTGATGTGATCACTAGAATGTTATATCACGGGAACAAGAAAAGAGTGCATGTCGGTAACAAGATCAAACTAGGTATGGAGATACCGATGATTGAATCTCGAACATGTAATATATCGCGAGACAAAGGGATTTAGTTACTAGTGTTAAAGGTTCTCACGATCACAGAAGTCATCGTTGAATGTGTAGGAGTCAGTATGGATCTCTAGGTCCCGCTTCTGATTATTGATCTGAGAAGGGTCTCGATCATGTCTGCATTATTCGCGAACCGTAGGGTGACACACTTAAGTGATGACACACTTAAGGGATACTGACACCATTTGGAGCAAATATGTTTCAGATAAAGATTTAAGAAAGCGTTGGAATCATATGTTTCAGATAAAACTGTTTCGGGTGAAATTGCTGAAATTGGTTCTGCATGTAATATTGAAATGTTGCAGGGGGTTTTATGTGAATGTCTGTTAATTAAAGTAATTAAAAAATTCTGAATAAAAATAATAAAAGAGTTTTATTAAATGAGAGAGCATTAAATTTGGAGAAATTTAATGCATTTAAAGTGGAGACTTTAAAATAGAATGTGAAGGGGCAAATTTATGTGGAGAGAGTTACCACCACATGAATGAGGAGGTGAAGGGTCGCCCCTTGAGGCGCCGGCCATGGGGAGGGGTACCCTCCCCTCCTCCTATAAAAGGCCCCCTCACACCCCTTCTTCCACACACCTCCTCGTGAAGGATCTCTCTCCCCCTCTAGTATTATTCCCCCACGGTCTCGGATTAGCGAGATACATGTTCCCGGTGGCTTTATCTGGAAAGGAGTTGCTGCTTCTGCTGCTTTGCTGGAGCGAGGGACGGAGGTTTTCGGGGTACCGGACGTGTGTGCGATCACGGATGCACCGCTGCTTTGCGGTGCTGGACTTGGTGGTGCTGGAGCTGGATCTGATGGACGTGCTGGAGCGGGACCTGCTCGGACTTCCTCACGATCTTGAGATCGGCAAGTGTACGACTACATCAACCACGAGTTCCTACTCGTTCACAAAACTCATTGTCTTCGAGGGTAAGTTCTCGATGGATGTATGTCCACCCGTTGCTTTGTACCTAGTAGATAGATCTTGGCGTGTAGTTCTCATCGTAGGAAATTTTTTGTTTTCTATGCTGCAGACCCAACAGTGTGGTTTGTGGAAAGAACACACATGCAATGCCATTGGTTGATCCATGTGTGGTTTGTAGAAAAGAACACACATGCAGTGAACAATGGTTGATCCATAAGTGGTTTGTGGAAAGAACACACATGGAATGACCACTGGTTGATCCATAAGTGGTTTGTGTAAAAGAACACACATGCAATAACCACTGGTTGATCCATGTGTGGTTTGTGGAAAGAACACACATGCAATGACATTGGTTGATCCATATGTGGTTTGTGGAAAGAACACACGTGCAATGACACCGGTTGATCCATGTGTGGTTTGTGGATAGAACACACATGCAATGACTCTAGTGGGTCCATATGTGGTTCATGTCAGGAACACACATGCAATGACACTGGTTGATCCATGTGTGGTTTGTGGAAAAGAACACACATGCAATGAGTCTAGTTCTGGTTTTAGTATAAGAACACACATGCAATGACTCTAGTGGGTCCACAAGTGGTTTGTGAAAAGAACACACATGCAATGACCACTGGTGGATCCATATGTGGTTTGTGGAAAAGAACACACATGCAATGAACACTGGTGGATCCATAAGTGGTTTGTGGAAAGAACACACATGTAATGACTTTAATGGATCCGTATGTGGTTTGTGGGAAAGAACACACATACAATGACCACTGGTTGATTCATGTGTGGTTTGTGGAAATAGCACACATTCAATGACAATAGTTGATCCATGTGTGGTTTGTTGAAAGAACACACATGCAATGACACTGGTTGATCCATATGTGGTTTATGGAAAGAACACACGTGCAATGACACCGGTTGATCCATGTGTGGTTTGTGGATAGAACACACATGCAATGACTCTAGTGGGTCCATATGTGATTCATGTCAGGAACACACATGCAATGACACTGGTTGATCCATGTGTGGTTTGTGGAAAGAACACACATGCAATTACTCTAGTGGGTCCATATGTGGTTTGTGGAAAAAAAACACATGCAATAACACTGGTTGATCCATATGTGGTTTGTGGAAATAACACACGTGCAATGACACTGGTTGATCCATGTGTGGTTTGTGGATAGAACACACATGCAATGACTCTAGTGGGTCCATATGTGGTTCATGTCAGGAACACACATGCAATGACACTGGTTGATCGATGTGTGGTTTGTGGAAAGAACACACATGCAATGACTCTATTGCTAGGTTTAGTATAAGAACACACGTACAATGACTCTAGTGGGTCCACATGTAGTTTGTGAAAAGAACACACATGCAATGACCACTTGTTGATCCATAAGTGGTTTGTGGAAAAGAACACACATGCAATGAACACTGGTGGATTCATGTGTGCTTTGTGGAAAAGAACACACATGCAATGAGTCTAGTGCTTGTTTTAGTATAAGAACACACATGAAATGTCTCTAGTGGGTTCACATGTGGTTTGTGAAAAGAACACACATGTTAAGTCAAAAGAAAAGAACACACATGCAATGACCACTGGTAGATCCATATGTGGTTTTTGGAAAAGAACACACATGCAATGAACACTGGTGGATCCATAAGTGGTTTGTGGAATGAACACACGTGCAATAACTCTAGTGGGTCCATATGTGATTTGTGGAAAGAACACACATGCAATGACACTAGTTGATCCATGTGTGGTTTGTGGAAAGAACACACATGCAATGCCATTGGCTGATCCATGTGTGGTTTGTGGAAATAACACACATGCAATGACTCTAATGGATCCATATGTGGTTTGTGGAAAAGAACACGCATGCAATAACCACTGGTTGATCCATGTGTGGTTTGTGGAAATAACACACATGCAATGACACTAGTTGATCCATATGTGGTTTGTGGAAAGAACACACGTGCAATGACACTGGTTGATCCATGTGTGGTTTGTGGATAGAACACACATGCAATGACTCTAGTGGGTCCATATGTGGTTCATGTCAGGAACACACATGCAATGACACTGGTTGATCCATGTGTGGTTTGTGGAAAGAACACACATGCAATTACTATAGTGCTGGTTTTAGTATAAGAACAGACAAGCAATTACTCTAGTGGGTCCATATGTGATTTGTGGAAAGAACTCACATGCAATGACACTGGTTGATCCATGTGTGGTTTGTGGAAAAAACACACATGTAATGCCATTGGTTGATCCATGTGTGGTTTGTGGAAAGAACACACAGGCAATGACTCTAATGGATCCATATGTGGTTTGTGGAAAAGAACACACATGTAATAACCACTGGTTGATCCATGTGTGGTTTGTGGAACTAACACACATGCAATGACACTTGTTTATCCGTGTGTGATTTGTGGAAAGAACACACATGCAATGACACTGGTTGATGCATATGTGGTTTGTGGAAACAACACACGTGCAATGACACCGGTTGATCCATGTGTGGTTTGTGGTGTTGGGTCCGCAGCATAGAAAACAAAAAAATTCCTATGATGAGAACTATACGCCAAGATATATCTACTAGATACAAAGCAACGGGTGGACATACATCCATGGAGAACTTACCCTTGAAGACAACGAGTTTTGTTAACGAGTAGGAACTCGTGGTCTATGTAGTCGTACACTTGCCGATCTCAAGATCATGTGGAAGTCCGAGCGCCGCAAATCAGCAGCGCATCCATCCTCGCACACACGTTCAAGCTATCGGACAACCTCCACCTCCTCGCTCCAGCGATGCAGCGGAAGCAGCAACTCCTTCCAGACGAAATGCCACCGGGAACATGTATCTCGCTAATCCGAGACCATGGGGGAATAATTCTAGAGGGGGAGAGAGATCCTTCACGAGGAGGTGTGAGGAAGAAGGAGGAAGAGGGGGGCCTTTTATAGGAGGAGGGGGTACCCCCTCCATGGCCGGTGCCTCATGGAGGTGACCCCTCACCTCCTCGATTCATGTGGTGGTAACTCCCTCCACATTAAAATGCCTCTTCACATTCTTTTTTAAAGTCTCCACTTTAAATACATTAAAATTATCTAAGTTTAATGCTCTCTCATTTAATAAAACTATTTTATTAAATTTATTCAGAATTTTTTTAATTACTTTAATTAACAAACACTCACATAAAACCCCTTGCAACATTTCAACATCACACGCAGAAGCACTTTCTGCAATTTCACCTGAAACAATTCCGGTTTCTATTGAAACAATTCATGTGCTTTGCAATCATTTCGTCTGAAACATATGTGCTCCAAAATGGTGTCCGGTAACCCTTAAGTGTGTCACCCTACGGTTCACGAATAATAGACATGATTGAGACTCCTCTCAGATCAATAATCAGAAGCGGGACCTGGAGATCCATACTGACTCCTACACATTCAAAATGACTTTTGTGATCGTGAGAACCTTTAACGCTAGTAACTTAATCCCTTTGTCTCATGATATAATACATGTTCGAGATTCGATCATCGGTATCCAAATACCTAGTTTGATCTCGTTACCGACATGCACTCTTTTCTCGTTCCCGTGATATATCATTCTAGTGATCACATCACTTGCTTGCAAGCTATCTTAATGTGATATCACCGAGAGGGCCCAAAGTATATCTATCTGTCATCGGGATTGACAAATTCCACTCTTGATCCATGAGCCTCAACATAACACCTTCGTAGCACTGAACCCATCTTTATAGTCACCCTGTTACGGTGTGGCGTTTGATGTTATCAAGATACTCTTCTGGTGTTAGCAATTAACATGATCTCATGGTCTAAGGACAAAGATTACTTCGTATGATGTTATAGCAATGTAAACATAATGACTTGATCGTAATGCTATACTTCAGATGAATGTTCATCACATGATTTCACAAATGCTGTGACCTTGTTATTAAGAACATCCAATGTCCATGATCAGGAAACCTTGATCATCTTGTTAATTAACAAGGTAGTCTATAAGAGAGGCATAACTAGGAACCCTTTTTGTTTATTAAACACACATGTATTGACGTTTCTGATCAATACAATTATAGCATGCAAAATAAACATCTATCATATACGAGGAATACATAATAACAACTTTATTATTGCCTTTCAGGGCATATTTCCTTCAGTCTCCCACTTGCACTAGAGACAATAATCTAGTTCACATAGTGATAAATCTAACACCCATGGAGTTCTGGTGTTGATCATGTTTTGCCCTAGGGAGAACTTTAGTCAACGGATCTGGTACATTTAGGTCCGTGTGTACTTTACAAATCTTTATATCTCCATCCTTGACATGCTCGTGGATGGAGTGAAACCGGTGCTTAATATGCTTGGAATTCTTGTGAGACCTCGGTTCCTTGGCGTTGGCTATGGCTCCGTCATTGTCACAATAGATCACCATTGGGTCCAATTCACTAGGAACCACATCTAGTTCCATTATGAACTCCTTCATCCAAACCGCTTCCTGCGCCGCTTCTGAAGCAGCAACATATTCCGCCTCCGTCGTTGATCCAGCCACCACAGGTTGTTTGGAACTCCTCCAACTAACTGCTGCTCCATTCAAGAGAAATACGTATCCGAATTGAGACTTAGAGTCATCCGGATCGGTGTCAAAGTTAGCATCATCATAACACTTAGCGACTAGCTCTTCTTCACCTCTGTATAGAAGAAACATATCCCTAGTTCTTCTCAAGTACTTAAGGATATTCTTGACCGCTATCCAGTGTTCCGAACCTGGATCAGATTGGTACCTACTAGTCAAACTAATAGCATGTGCAACATCCGGTCTTGTACATAGCATGGCATAGATTATAGAGCCTATGGCCGAGGCATAGGAGATATTATCCATTATCTCTCTTTCTTCCGCCGTAGCTGGACTTTGAGTCTTGCTCAATGTCTTGCCTTGCAACATAGATAAGAACCCCTTCTTACTTCCGTCCATATTAAACTTCTTTAATATCTTATCAAGGTATGTACTCTGCGATAGCCCAATTAGGTGCCTTGATCTATCTCTATAGATTTTTAATGCCTAATATATATGACGCTTCACCAAGGTCTTTCATCAAAAATTTGCTGTTTAGATAACTTTTAACACTGTTTAAAAGATCTATATCATTTCCAATCAATAATATGTCATCCACATATAATATCATAAATGCCACATTGTTCCCACTCACTTTCTTGTAAATACAAGCCTCTCCATAAGTTTGGACAAATCCAAACTCTTTGATCACCTAATCAAAGCGGAGATTCCAACTCCGGAATGCTTGCTTCAGTCCATAGATGGATTGCTGAAGTTTGCATACCTTATCAGCATCCTTAGGATTGACAAAACCCTTTGGTTGTATCATATACAACTTTTCTTCAATATTACCATTGAGGAACGCAGTTTTGACATCCATCTGCCATATTTCATAATCGAAATATGCAGCAATTGCTAACATAATCCTAACCGACTTAAGCATCGCTACAAGAGAGAATGTATCATCATAGTCAACTCCTTGAATTTGTCGAAACCCCTTTGCGACAAGTCGAGCCTTATAGATGGTCACATTACCATCAACATCAATTTTTCTTTTGAAAATCCATTTATTCTCAACGGCCTTTCGATCGCGAGGTAAGTCCACCAAGGTCCAAACCTGGTTTTTTTACATGGATTCCATCTCGGATTTCATGGCTTATATCCATTTGTTGGAACCCGGGCTCATCATCGCTTCTTCATACGTCACAGGGTCATCTATTTCATCAATCATGAAATTCATAACAGGATTGCCGTACAGTTCAGGAGTTGCACGTGTCCTACTTGACCTGCGAGGTTCGGTAGTGTCCTCTTTCGGAGTTTCATGATCAATATCATTAGCTCTCTCTTCATTAGGTGAAGTCAACTCCGAAACAATTTCCGGTGCTGTGCTACTCGCCATTTCATGAAGAGACGGTTCAATAACCTCTTCGAGTTCTACCTTCCGACTACTCACACCTTTCGTGAGAAACTCCTTCTCAAGAAAGGATCCATTCTTGGCAACAAAAACCTTGCCCTCGGATCTGTCATAGAAGGTATACCCAATCGTTTCCTTAGGGTATCCTATGAAGACGCATTTTTCCGCTTTGGGTTCGAGTTTATCTGGCTGAAGTTTCTTCACACAAACATCGCATCCCCAAACTTTAAGAAATGATAGCTTAGGTTTGTTTCCAAACCATAATTCATACGGTGTTGTTTCGACGGATTTAGATGGTGCCCTATTTAAAGTGAATACAGCGGTTTCCAGTGCATAACCCCAAAATGACAGTGGCAAGTCAGTCAGAGACATCATAGATCGAACCATATCCAATAAAGTATGATTATGACGTTCCGACACACCATTATGTTGTGGTGTTCCGACAGGCGTGAGTTGTGAAACTATTCCACACTCTTTCATGTGTGTGCTAAACTCGTAACTTAGATACTCACCTCCACGGTTGGACCACAGAAATTTGATCTTTCTGTTACGATGATTTTCCACTTCATTCTGAAATTCCTTGAACTTTTCAAAGGTTTCAGACTTGTGTTTCATCAAATAGATATACCCGTATCTACTCAAATCATCCGTGAAAGTAACAAAATAACGATATCCACCTTGCGCCGACACACCCATTCGTCCACACACATCAGTATGTATGATTTCCAATAAATCTGTCGCCCGTTCCATTGAACCGGAAAATGGCGTTCTAGTCATCTTGCCCAAAGGCATGGCTCACATGTATCAAATGATTCAAAATCAAGTGATTCCAAAAGTGCATCAGAATGGAGTTTCTTCATGTGTTTAACACCAATATGACCTAGACGGCAGTGCCACATATATGCAGATATATCATTATCAAGTTTAATCCTTTTAGCATCAACATTATGAATATGTGTAATACTACTATCAAGATCCAATAGAAATAAACCATTTAACACAGGTGCATGACCATAAAAGGTATCATTCTTATAAATCGAACAACCATTGTTTTCAGATTTAAAGGAATAACCACTTTGCATCAAACACGATCCGGATACAATGTTCATGCTCAGTGCAGGCACCAAATAACAATTATTCAGATTTATAACTAATCCCGATGGCATATGGAGAGGTAGCGTCCCGACGGCGATCACATCAACTCTTGATCCATTGCCGACCCGCATCTTGACCTCATCCCTTGCTAGATGTCGCTTGTTCCGCAGCCCCTGAATCGAGTTACATATATTAGCAACCGATCATGTATCAAATACCCAGGTGCTACTTCGAGTACTAGTCAAGTACACATCAATAACATGTATATCACATATACCTTTGTTTGCCTTGCCGGCCTTCTTGTCCGCCAAATACTTGGGGCAGTTGCGCTTCCAATGGCCAGTCCACTTGCAATAGTTGCACTCGGTATCACACTTAGGGCCAGCTCGGGATTTCTTTTCAGGTGTGGCAACAGATTTGCCACCCTTCTTTTCCTTATGCTTGCCTTTCTTGTCCTCTTGAAACTGGTGGTCTTATTGATCATCAACACTTGATGTTCTTTCCTAATCTCCACTTCTGCAGTCTTAAGCATTGACAGAAGCTCGGGAAGAGACTTCTTCATGCCCCGCATATTATAGTTCATCACGAAGCTCTTGTAGCTAGGTGGCAGAGATTGGAGAACACGATGTATGCCTAAGTCAATGGGAATCGTCGTTCCCAAGGACACAAGCTTATCGGCGTACCTAGACATTTTGAGTACGTGCTCACTAACAGAGCTGTTCTCCTCGATCATGCAGCTAAAGAACTTTTCAGAAGCATTATAACTCTCTACGGCAGCATGGGTATCGAAAATCATTTTCAATTCTCCCATGGTATCAAAGGAATTGCCATTTTCGAAACGCTTTCGAAGTTCTGGCTCTAGCCCATATAGTATGTCGTAATGAACTAAGTTGTGGTCCTCCTGATGAGTTATATAGACATTATTTTCCTTGCCAGGGGCATCAGGAGCTGGTGGGGGGCCTAGTGGCGCCTCTAGCACATATTTCTTTTGTGCAGCAATGAGGAGAATCCTCAAATTCATAGCCCAGTTGGTGAAGTTGCTACCATTCGCAGCAAGTTTCTCTTTCTCCATGAACACATTGAAATTAAAAGCAGGTGGTGCCATCTACAATAGAATTTGTAAAGTTTATTTAGACTAAGTTTATGATAGAGTGAGTTCAACTAATCCAAATTACTAATGAACTCCCACTCAAAAATGACATCCCTCGTGTCCTTTTGGTGATTACATGAACAAAATCCACTACACCAAGTCTGATCATCACGTGAGTCGGTGTAGCTTCAAAGGCGAGCATCTATATGGGCATCATATCAACTATATGACTCATGCTTAACCTTTCGGTCCGTGTTCCGAGGCCATGTCTATACATGCTAGGCTCGCCAAGTAAGAACCTTAGTATTCGCATGTGTAAAACTGTCTTACACCTGTTATATGAAAGCGTAGAGTCGAGTACACCCGATCATCACGTGATGTCTCGAAACACGATCCACTGAACGGTGCATACTTAAGGAAGAACGCAGTTTATCTTGATATGTAAATAAGGGATCATCTTACAATGCTACAAAAAGCGCCAAACTAGCAGTATAAGATGCTAACATCTAATGTGTAAAGTGAGATGATATGGTCCATGCATTTGATCTCTATCATTTGCATCGTGGTAGGATCTCTATCATTCCTTTGTGTGTAAGGCCAAGGTCTATGGAACTTACACATTGAGTGTGTTGTAAGAGTATCTATCATACATCTACTTACAACAATACCATATCAAGACACTAGCCCAGCAACGATCTAAACTAGACGCCTCTAATTTATCAATTGCAATTTTTACGTGGCTTAGGGCTTTCGGAGATAGAACCGGTCTTACCTACGAACATGAACCACAACGAGGATAACCAAGTTATTAGCAACTCGTTGTAAATCAGATATTAACTATAGTAGGAGAGACAGACACCCGCCAGCCACTTATGCAAAACAAGTTGCATGTCAGTCGTGGAACCGGTCTCATGTACAATGACATGTAAGGTTGGTCTGGGCCACTTCATCCCACTGTGCCACCAATATCCAAAATACATAGAAGATGCAGTAACATGGTCATCATCACCCACATATAAACATATGTGTACTACTCGTGCAAAGCACCTAGGCATAGATCAGGCTCTGATACCACTGTTGGGTCCGCAGCATAGAAAACAAAAAATTTCCTATGATGAGAACTATACGCCAAGATATATCTACTAGATACAGAGCAACAGGTGGAAATACATCCATGGATAACTTACCCTCGAAGACAACGAGTTTTGTTAACGGGTAGGAACTCGTGGTTGATGTAGTCGTACACTTGCCGATCTCAAGATCATGTGGAAGTCCAAGCGCCACAAATCAGCAGCGCATCCGTCCTCGCACACATGTTCAAGCCACCGGACAACCTAAACCTCCTCGCTCCAGTGATGCAGCGGAAGCAGCAACTCCTTCCAGACGAAATGCCATCGGGAACATGTATCTCGCTAATCCGAGACCATGGGGGAATAATTCTAGAGGGGGAGAGAGATCCTTCACGAGGAGGTGTGAGGAAGAAGGAGGAAGAGGGGGGCCTTTTATAGGAGGAGGGGGGTACCCCCTCAATGGCCGGCGCCTCATGGAGGTGACCCCTCACCTCCTCCATTCATGTGGTGGTAACTCCCTCCACATTAAAATGCCTCTTCACATTCTCTTTGAAAGTCTCCACTTTAAATGCATTAAAATTCTCTAAGTTTAATGCTCTCTCATTTAATAAAACTCTTTTGTTAAATTTATTCAAAATTTGTTAATTACTTTAATTAACAAACATTCACATAAACCCCTTGCAACATTTCAATATCACGTGCATAACCACTTTCTGCAATTTCACCCGAAACAATTCTGATTTCTATCGAAACAATTCGTGCGCTTTGCAATCCTTTCGTCTGAAACATATGTGCTCCAAAATGGTGTCCGGTAACCCTTGAGTGCGCCACCCTACGGTTCGCGAATAATGCAGACATGATTGAGACTCCTCTCAGATCAATAATCAGAAGCGGGACCTGGAGATCCATAATGACTCCTGCACATTCAAGATGACTTCTGTGATCGTGAGAACCTTTAATGCTAATAAATTAATCCCTTTGTCTCATGATATAATACATTTCCGAGATTCGATCATCGGTATCCAAATACCTAGTTTGATCTCGTTACCGACATGCACTCTTTTCTCGTTCCCATGATATATCATTCTAGTGATCACATCACTTGCTTGCAAGCTATCTTAATGTGATATCGCCGAGAGGGCCCAGAGTATATCTATACGTCATCGGGATTGACAAATTCCACTCTTGATCCATGAGCCTCAACATAACACCTTCGTAGCACTAAACCCATCTTTATAGTCACCCTGTTATGGTGTGATGTTTGATGTTATCAAGATACTCTTCTGGTGTTAGAAATTAACATGATCTCATGGTCTAAGGATAAAGATTACATCGTATGATGTTATAGCAATGTAAACATAATGACTTGATTGTAATGCTATACTTCGGATGAATGTTCATCACATCATTTCACAAATGATGTGACCTTGTTATTAACAACATCCAATGTCCATGATCAGGAAACCTTGATCATCTTGTTAATCAATAAGATAGTCTATAAGAGAGGCATAACTAGGAACCCTTTTTGTTTATTAAACACACATATATTGACGTTTCCGATCAATACAATTATAGCATGCAAAATAAACATCTGTCATATACGAGGAATACATGATATGAACTTTATTATTGCCTCTCAGGGCATATTTCCTTCATGTGGATAGAACACACATGCAATGACTCTAGTGGGTCCATATGTGGTTCATGTCAGGAACACACATGCAATGAAACTGGTTGATCCATGTGTGGTTTGTGGAAAGAACACACATGCAATGACTCTAGTGGGTCCATATGTGGTTTGTGGAAAAAACACACATGCAATGACACTGGTTGATCCATATGTGGTTTGTGGAAAGAACACATGTGCAATGACACCGGTTGATCCATGTGTGGTTTGTGGATATAACACACATGCAATGACTCTAGTGGGTCCATATGTGGTTCATGTCAGGAACACACATGCAATGACACTGGTTGATCCATGTGTGGTTTGTGGAAAGAACACACATGCAATGACTCTAGTGGGTCCATATGTGGTTTGTGAAAAGAACACACATGCAATGACCACTGGTTTATCCATATGTGGTTTGTGGAAAGAATACACATGCAATGACACTCCTTGATCCATGTGTGGTTTGTGGAAAGAACACACATGCAATGACTCTAGTGCTAGTTTTAGTATAAGAACACACATGCAATGACTCTAATGGATCCATGCGTGGTTTGTGGAAAAGAACACACATGCAATGACCACTAGTTGATCCGTGTGTGGTTTGTGGAAATAACACACATGCAATGACACTAGTTGATCCATGTGTGGTTTGTGAAAAGAACACACATGCAATGACACTGGTTGATCCATATGTAGTTTGTGGAAAGAACACACATGCAATGACCACTGGTTGATCCATAAGTGGTTTGTGGAAAAGAACACACATGCAATGAATGCAGGTGGCTCCATGTGTGGTTTGTGGAAAAGAACACACATGCAATGAGTCTAGTGCTGGTTTTAGTATAAGAACACACATGAAATGACTCTAGTGGGTCCACATGTGGTTTGTGAAAAGAACATAGATGCAATGACCACTGGTTGATCCATAAGTGGTTTGTGGAAAAGAACACACATGCAATGAACGCAGGTGGCTCCATGTGTGGTTTGTGGAAAAGAACACACATGCAATGAGTCTAGTGCTGGTTTTAGTATAAGAACACACATGAAATGACTCTAGTGGGTCCACATGTGGTTTGTGAAAAGAACATAGATGCAATGACCACTGGTTGATCCATATGTGGTTTTTGGAAAAGAACACACATGCAATGAACATTGGTGGATCCATAAGTGGTTTGTGGAAAGAACACACATGCAATGACTCTAGTGCTAGTTTTAGTATAAGAACACACATGCAATGACTCTAATGGATCCATATGTGGTTTGTGGAAAAGAACACACATGCAATGACCACTGGTTGATCCATGTGTGGTTTGTGTAAAGAACACACATGCAATGACAGTGGTGGATCCATGTGTGGTTTGTGAAAAGAACACACATGCAATGAGTCTAGTGCTAGTTTTAGTATAAGAACACACATGCAATGACTCTAGTGGGCCACGTGTTGTTTGTGAAAAGAACACAGATGCAATGACCACTGGTTGATCCATATGTGGTTTGTGGAAAAGAACACACATGCAATGAACACTGGTGGATCCATAAGTGGTTTGTGGAAAGAACACACATGCAATGACTCTAATGCTGGTTTTAGTATAAGAACACACATGCAGTGAACACTCATTGATCCATAAGAGGTTTGTGGAAAAGAACACACATGCAATGAGTCTAGTGCTGATTTTAGTATAAGAACACACATGCAATTACTCTAGTGGGTCCACATGTCGTTTGTGAAAAGAACACACATGCAATGACCACTGGTTGATCCATATGTGGTTTTTGGAAAAGAACAAACATGCAATGAACATTGGTGGATCCATAAGTGGTTTGTGGAAAGAATACACATGAAATGACCACTGGTTGATCCATAAGTGGTTTGTGGAAAAGAACACACATGCAATGACCACTGGTTGATCCGTATGTGGTTTGTGGAAAGAACACACATGCAGTGAACACTGGTTGATCCATGTGTGCTTTGTGAAAAGAACACACATGCAATGCCACTGGTTGATCCATGTGTGGTTTGCGGAAAGAACACACGTGCAATGACTCTACTGCTAGTTTTAGTATAAGAACACACATACAATGACTCTAGTGGGTCCACGTGTAGTTTGTGAAAAGAACACACAAGGAATGACCACTTGTTGATCCATAAGTGGTTTGTGGAAAAGAACACACATGCAATGAACACTGGTGGATCCCTAAGTGGTTTGTGGAAAGAACACACATGCAGTGAACACTGGTGGACCCATATGTTGTTTGTGAAAAGAACACACATGCAATGACTCTAGTGCTGGTTTTAGTATAAGCACACACAAGCAATGACTCTAGTGGGTCCATATGTGATTTGTGGAAAGAACACACAAGCAATGACACTGCTTGATCCATGTGTGGTTTGTGGAAAGAACACACATGCAATGACTCCAGTGCTAGTTTTAGTATAAGAACACACATACAATGACTCTAGTGGGTCCACATGTAGTTTGTGAAAGTTACACACATGCAATGACCACTGGTTGATCCATAAGTGGTTTGTGGAAAAGAACACACATGCAATGAACACTGGTGGATCCATGTGTGGTTTGTGGAAAAGAACACACATGCAATGAGTCTAGTGTTGGTTTTAGTATAAGAACACACATGAAATGACTCTAGTGGGTCCACATGTGGTTTGTGAAAAGAACACACATGCAATGACCACTGGTTGATCCATCTGTGGTTTTTGGAAAAGAACACACATGCACTAAACACTAGTGGATCCATAATTGGTTTGTGGAAAGAACACACATGCAATGACTCTAGTGCTGGTTTTAGTATAAGAACACACAAGCAATGACTCTAGTGGGTCCATATGTGATTTGTGGAAAGAACACACATGCAATGACACTGGTTGCTCCATGTGTGGTTTGTGGAAAGAACACACATGCAATGCCATTGGTTGATCCATGTGTGGTTTGTGGAAATAACACACATGCAATGACTCTAATGGATCCATATGTGGTTTGTGGAAAAGAACATATATGCAATGACCACTGGTTGATCCATGTGTGGTTTGTGGAAATAACACACATGCAATGACACAAGTTGATCCATGTGTGGTTTGTGGAAAGAACACACATGCAATGACACTGGTTGATCCATATGTGGTTTGTGGAAAGAGCACACGTGCAATGACCACTGGTTGATCCATGTGTGGTTTGTGGATAGAACACACATGCAATGACTCTAGTGGGTCCATATGTGGTTCATGTCAGGAACACACATGCAATGACACTGGTTGATCCATGTGTGGTTTGTGGAAAGAACACACATGCAATGACTAGTGGGTCCATATGTGGTTTGTGGAAAAAATACACATGCAATGACACTGGTTGATCCATAGGTCGTTTGTAGAAAGAACACACGTGCAATGACACTGGTTGATCCATGTGTGGTTTGTGGATAGAACACACATGCAATGACTCTAGTGGGCCCATATGTGGTTCATGTCAGGAACACACATGCAATGACATTGGTTGATCCATGTGTGGTTTGTGGAAAGAACACACATGCAATGACTCTAGTGGGTCCATATGTGGTTTGTGAAAAGAACACACATGCAATGACCACTGGTTGATCCATATGTGGTTTGTGGAAAGAAGACACATGTAATGACACTGCTTGATCCATGTGTGGTTTGTGGAAAGAACACACATGCAGTGACTCTAGTGCTAGTTTTAGTATAAGAACACACATGCAATGACTCTAGAGGATCCATATGTGGTTTGTGGAAAAGAACACACATGCAATGACCACTGGTTGATCCATGTGTGGTTTGTGGAAAGAACACACATGCAATGACAGTGGTGGATCCATGTGTGGTTTGTGAAAAGAACACGCATGCAATGAGTCTAGTGCTGGTTTTAGTATAAGAACACACATGCAATGACTCTAGTGGGTCCACATGTGGTTTGTGAAAAGAACACACATGCAATGACCACTGGTTGATCCATATGTGGTTTGTGGAAAAGAACACACATGCAATGAACACTGGTGGATCCATAAGTGGTTTATGGAAAGAACACACATGCAATGACTCTAATGCTGGTTTTAGTATAAGAACACACATGAAGTGAACACTAGTTGATCCATAAGTGGTTTGTGGAAAATAACACACATGCAATGAGTCTAGTGTTGGTTTTAGTATAAGAACACACATGCAATGACTCTAGTGGGTCCACATGTGGTTTGTGAAAAGAACACACATGCAATGACCACTGGTTGATCCATATGTGGTTTTTGGAAAAGAACACACATGCAATGAACACTGGTGGATCCATAAGTGGTTTGTGGAAAGAACACACATGCAATGACCACTGGTTGATCCATAAGTGGTTTGTGGAAAAGAACACACATGCAATGATCACTGGTTGATCCATATGTGGTTTGTTGAAAGAACACACATGTAGTGAACACTGGTTGATCGATGTGTGGTTTGTGAAAAGAACACACATGCAATGCCACTGGTTGATCCATGTGTGGTTGGTGGAAAGAACACACATGCAATGACTCTAGTGCTAGTATAAGAACACACATACAATGACTCTAGTGGGTCCACCTGTAGTTTGTGAGAAGAACACACCACTGGTTGATCCATAAGTGGTTTGTGGAAAAGAACACACATGCAATGAACACTGGTGGATCCATAAGTGGTTTGTGTAAAGACACATATGTAGTGAACACTGGTGGATCCATATATTGTTTGTGAAAAGAACACACATGCAATGACTCTAGTGCTGGTTTTAGTATAAGAACACACAAGCAATAGTGGGTCCATATGTGATTTGTGGAAAGAACACACATGCAATGACACTGGTTGATCCATGTGTGGTTTGTGGAAAGAACACACATGCAATGCCATTGGTTGATCCATGTGTGGTTTGTGGATAGAACACACATGCAATGACTCTAGTGGGTCCATATGTGGTTCATCTCAGGAACACACATGCACTGACACTGGTTGATTCATGTGTGGTTTGTGAAAAGAACACACATGCAATGACTCTAGTGCTGGTTTTAGTATAAGAACACACAAGCAATAGTGGGTCCATATGTGATTTGTGGAAAGAACATACATGCAATGACACTGGTTGATCCATGTGTGGTTTGTGGAACGAACACACATCCAATGAATCTAGTGCTAGTTTTAGTATAAGAACACACATACAATGACTCTAGTGGGTCCACATCTAGTTTGTGAAAAGAACACACATGCAATGACCACTGGTTGATCCATAAGTGGTTTGTGGAAAATAACAAACATGCAATGAACACTGGTGGATCCATGTGTGGTTTGTGGAAAAGAACACACATGCAATGAGTCTAGTGTTGGTTTTAGTATAAGAACACACATGAAATGACTCTAGTGGGTCCACATGTGGTTTGTGAAACGAAAACACATGTAATGACCACTGGTTGATCCATATGTGGTTTTTGGAAAAGAACACACATGCAAGGAACACTGGTGGATCCATAAGTGGTTTGTGGAAAGAACACACATGCAATGACTCTAGTGGGTCCATATGTGATTTGTGGAAAGAACACACATGCAATGACACTGGTTGATCCATGTGTGGTTTGTGGAAAGAACACACATGCAATGCCATTAGTTGATCCATGTGTGGTTTGTGGAAATAACACACATGCAATGACTCTAATGGATCCATATGTGGTTTGTGGAAAAGACACATGCAATGACCACTGGTTGATCCATGTGTGTTTTGTGGAAATAACACACATGCAATGAGACTAGTTGATCCATGTGTGGTTTGTGTAAAGAACACACATGCAATAACACTAGTTGATCTATATGTGGTTTGTGGAAAGAACACACGTGCAATGACCACTGGTTGATCCATGTGTGTTTGTGGATAGAACACACATGCAATGACTCTAATGGGTCCATATGTGGTTCATGTCAGGAACACACATGCAATGACACTGGTTGATCCATGTGTGGTTTGTGGAAAGAACACACATGCAATGACTCTAGTGCTGGTTTTAGTATAAGAACACACAAGCAATGACTCTAGTGGGTCCATATGTGATTTGTGGAAAGAACACACATGCAATGACACTGGTTGATCCATGTGTGGTTTGTGGAAAGAACACACATGCAATGCCATTGGTTGATCCATGTGTAGTTTGTGGAAATAACACACATGCAATAACTCTAATGGATCCATATGGGGTTTGTGGAAAAGAACACACATGCAATGATACTAGTTGATCCATGTGTGGTCTGTGGAAAGAACACATATGCAATGACACTGGTTGATCCATATGTAGTTTGTGGAAAGAACACACGTGCAATGACCACTGGTTGATCCATGTGTGGTTTGTGGATAGAACACACATGCAATGACTCTAGTGGGTCCATATGTGGTTCATGTCAGGAACACACATGCAATGACACTGGTTGATCCATGTGTGGTTTGTGGAAAGAACACACATGCAATGACTCTAATGCTGGTTTTAGTATAAGAACACACAAGCAATGACTCTAGTGGGTCCATATGTGATTTGTGGAAAGAACACACATGCAATGACACCGGTTGATCCATGTGTGGTTTGTGGAACGAACACACATGCAATGCCATTGGTTGATCCATGTGTGGTTTGTGGAAATAACACACATGAAATGACTGTCATGGATCCATATGTGGTTTGTGGGAAAGAACACACATGCAATGACCACTGGTTGATCCATGTGTGGTTTGTGGAAATAACACATGCAATGACACTAGTTGATCCATGTGTGGTTTGTGGAAAGAACACACATGCAATGCCATTGGTTGATGCATGTGTGGTTTGTGGAAATAACACAGATGCAATGACTCTAACGGATCCATATGTGGTTTGTGGGAAAGAAAACACATCCAATGACCACTGGTTGATCCATGTGTGGTTTGTGGAAATAACACACATGCAATCACACTAGTTGATCCATGTGTGGTTTGTGGAAAGAACACACATGCAATGACATTGGTTGATCCATATGTGGTTTCTGGAAAGAACACACGTGCAATGACACCGGTTGATCCATGTGTGGTTTGTGTATAGAACACACATGCAATGACTCTAGTCGGTCCATATGTGGTTCATGTCAGGAATACACATGCAATGACACTGGTTGATCCATGTGTGGTTTGTGGAAAGAACACACATGCAATGACTCTAGTGCTGGTTTTAGTATAAGAACACACAAGCAATAACTCTAGTGGGTCAATATGTGATTTGTGGAAACAACACACATGCAATGACACTGGTTGATCCATGTGTGGTTTGTGGATAGAACACACATGCAATGCCATTGGTTGATCCATCTGTGGTTTGTGGAAATAACACACATGCAATGACTCTAATGGATCCATATGTGGTTTGTGGGAAAGAACACACACGCAATGACCACTGGTTCATCCATGTGTGGTTTGTAGAAATAACACACATGCAATGACACTAGTTGATCCATGTGTGGTTTGTGGAAAGAACACACGTGCAATGACCACTGGTTAATCCATGTGTGGTTTGTGAATAGAACACACATGCAATGACTCTAGTGGGTCCGTATGTGATTCATGTCAGGAACACACATGTAATGATACTGGTGTATCCATGTGTGGTTTGTGGAAAGAACACACATGCAATGACTCTAGTGTTGGTTTTAGTATAAGAACACACAAGCAATAACTCTAGTGGGTCAATATGTGATTTGTGGAAAGAACACACGTGCAATGACACCGGTTGATCCATGTGTGGTTTGTGGAAATATCACACATGAAATGCCATTGGTTGATCCATGTGTGGTTTGTCTAAAGAACACACATGCAATAACACTGGTTGATCCATATGTGGTTTGTGGAAAGAACACACGTGCAATGACCACTGGTTGATCCATGTGTGTTTGTGTATAGAACACACATGCAATGACTCTAGTGGGTCCATATGTGGTTCATGTCAGGAACACACATGCAATGACACTGGTTGATCCATGTGTGGTTTGTGGAAAGAACACACATGCAATGACTCTAGTGCTGGTTTTAGTATAAGAACACACAAGCAATGACTCTAGTGGGTCCATATGTGATTTGTGGAAAGAACACACATGCAATGACACTGGTTGATCCATGTGTGGTTTGTGGAAAGAACACACATGCAATGCCATTGGTTGATCCATGTGTAGTTTGTGGAAATAACACACATGCAATAACTCTGATGGATCCATATGGGGTTTGTGGAAAAGAACACACATGCAATGACCACTGGTTGATCCATGTGTGGTTTGTGGAAATAACACACATGCAATGACACTAGTTGATCCATGTGTGGTTTGTGGAAAGAACACACATGCAATGACACTAGTTGATCCATATGTGGTTTGTGGAAAGAACACACGTGCAATGAGACCGGTTGATCCATGTGTGGTTTGTGGATAGAACACACATGCAATGACTCTAGTGGGTCCATATGTGGTTCATGTCAGGAACACACATGCAATGACACTGGTTGATCCATGTGTGGTTTGTGGAAAGAACACACATGCAATGACTCTAATGCTGGTTTTAGTATAAGAACACACAAGCAATGACTCTAGTGGGTCCATATGTGATTTGTGGAAAGAACACACATGCAATGAAACCGGTTGATCCATGTATGGTTTGTGGAACGAACACACATGCAATGCCATTGGTTGATCCATGTGTGGTTTGTGGAAATAACACACATGAAATGACTGTAATGGATCCATATGTGGTTTGTGGGAAAGAACACACATGCAATGACCACTGGTTGATCCATGTGTGGTTTGTGGAAATAACACATGCAATGACACTAGTTGATCCATGTGTGGTTTGTGGAAAGAACACACATGCAATGCCATTGGTTGATGCATGTGTGGTTTGTGGAAATAACACACATGCCATGACTCTAATGGATCCATATGTGGTTTGTGGGAAAGAAAACACATCCAATGACCAGTGGTTGATCCATGTGTGGTTTGTGGAAATAAAACACATGCAATGACACTAGTTGATCCATGTGTGGTTTGTGGAAAGAACACACATGCAATGACACTGGTTGATCCATATGTGGTTTCTAGAAAGAACACACGTGCAATGACACCGATTGATCCATGTGTGGTTTGTGGATAGAACACACATGCAATGACTCTAGTGGGTCCATATGTGGTTCATGTCAAGAACACACATGCAATGACACTGGTTGATCCATGTGTGGTTTGTGGAAAGAACACACATGCAATGACTCTAGTGCTGGTTTTAGTATAAGAACACACAAGCAATAACTCTAGTGGGTCAATATGTGATTTGTGGAAACAACACACATGCAATGACACCGGTTGATCCATGTGTGGTTTGTGGAAATAACACACATGCAATGCCATTGGTTGATCCATGTGTGGTTTGTGTAAAGAACACACATGCAATAACACTGGTTAATCCATATGTGGTTTGTGGAAAGAACACACGTGCAATGACCACTGGTTGATCCATGTGTGTTTGTGGATAGAACACACAGGCAATGACTCTAGTGGGTCCATATGTGGTTCATGTCAGGAACACACATGCAATGACACTGGTTGATCCATGTGTGGTTTGTGGAAAGAACACACATGCAATGACTCTAGTGCTGGTTTTAGTACAAGAACACACAAGCAATGACTCTAGTGGGTCCATATGTGATTTCTGGAAAGAACACACATGCAATGACACTGGTTGATCCATGTGTGGTTTGTGGAAAGAACACACATGCAATGCCATTGGTTGATCCATGTGTAGTTTGTGGAAATAACACACATGCAATAACTCTAATGGATCCATATGGGGTTTGTGGAAAAGAACACACATGCAATGACCACTGGTTGATCCCTGTGTGGTTTGTGGAAATAACACACATGCAATGATACTAGTTTATCCATGTGTGGTTTGTGGAAAGAACTCACATGCAATGACACTGGTTGATCCATATGTAGTTTCTGGAAAGAACACACGTGCAATGACCACTGGTTGATCCATGTGTGGTTTGTGGATAGAACACACATGAATTGACTCTAGTGGGTCCATATGTGGTTCATGTCAGGAACACAGATGCAATGACACTGGTTGATCCATGTGTGGTTTGTGGAAAGAACACACATGCAATGACTCTAATGCTGGTTTTAGTATAAGAACACACAAGCAATGACTCTAGTGGGTCCATATGTGATTTGTGGAAAGAACACACATGCAATGACACCGGTTGATCCATGTGTGGTTTGTGGAACGAACACACATGCAATGCCATTGGTTGATCCATGTGTGGTTTGTGGAAATAACACACATGAAATGACTGTAATGGATCCATATGTGGTTTGTGGGAAAGAACACACATGCAATGACCACTGGTTGATCCATGTGTGGTTTGTGGAAATAACACATTCAATGACACTAGTTGATCCATGTGTGGTTTGTGGAAAGAACACACATGCAATGCCATTGGTTGATGCATGTGTGGTTTGTGGAAATAACACACATGCAATGACTCTAATGGATCCATATGTGGTTTGTGGGAAAGAAAACACATCCAATGACCACTGGTTGATCCATGTGTGGTTTGTGGAAATAAAACACATGCAATGACACTAGTTGATCCATGTGTGGTTTGTGGAAAGAACACACATGCAATGACACTGGTTGATCCATATGTGGTTTGTGGAAAGAACACACGTGCAATGACACCGGTTGATCCAAGTGTGGTTTGTGGATAGAACACACATGCAATGACTCTAGTGGGTCCATATGTGGTTCATGTCTGGAACACACATGCAATGACACTGGTTGATCCATGTGTGGTTTGTGGAAAGAACACACATGCAATGACTCTAGTACTGGTTTTAGTATAAGAACACACAAGCAATAACTCTAGTGGGTCAATATGTGATTTGTGGAAAGAACACACATGCAATGACACCGGTTGATCCATGTGTGGTTTGTGGAAATAACACACATGCAATGCCATTGGTTGATCCATGTGTGGTTGTGTAAAGAACACACATGCAATAACACTGGTTGATCCATATGTGCTTTGTGTAAAGAACACACGTGCAATGAACACTGGCTGATCCATGTGTGTTTGTGGATAGAACACAGATGCAATGACTCTAGTGGGTCCATATGTGGTTCATGTCAGGAACACACACGCAATGACACTGGTTGATCCATGTGTGGTTTGTGGAAAGAACACACATGCAATGACTCTAGTGCTGGTTTTAGTATAAGAACACACAAGCAATGACTCTAGTGGGTCCATATGTGATTTGTGGAAAGAACACACATGCAATGACACTGGTTGATCCATGTGTGGTTGTGGAAAGAACACACATGCAATGCCATTGGTTGATCCATGTGTAGTTTGTGGAAATAACACACATGCAATAACGCTAATGGATCCATATGGGGTTTGTGGAAAAGAACACACATGCAATGACCACTGGTTGATCCTTGTGTGGTTTGTGGAAATAACACACATGCAATGATACTAGTTGATCCATGTGTGGTTTGTGTAAAGAACTCACATGCAATGACACTGGTTGATCCATATGTAGTTTGTGGAAAGAACACACGTGCAATGACCACTGGTTGATCCATGTGTGGTTTGTGGAAATAACACATTCAATGACACTAGTTGATCCATGTGTGGTTTGTGGAAAGAACACACATGCAATGCCATTGGTTGATGCATGTGTGGTTTGTGGAAATAACACACATGCAATGACTCTAATGGATCCATATGTGGTTTGTGGGAAAGAAAACACAAGCAATGACCACTGGTTGATCCATGTGTGGTTTGTGGAAATAACACACATGCAATGACACTAGTTGATCCATGTGTGGTTTGTGGAAAGAACACACATGCAATGACACTGGTTGATCCATATGTGGTTTCTGGAAAGAACACACGTGCAATGACACCGGTTGATCCATGTGTGGTTTGTGGATAGAACACACATGAAATGACTCTAGTGGGTCCATATGTGGTTCATGTCAGGAACACACATGCAATGACACTGGTTGATCCATGTGTGGTTTGTGGAAAGAACACACATGCAATGACTCTAGTGCTGGTTTTAGTATAAGAACACACAAGCAATGACTCTAGTGGGTCCGTATGTGATTTGTGGAAGGAACACACATGCAATGACACCGGTTGATCCATGTGTGGTTGTGGAAAGAACACACATGCAATGCCATTGGTTGATCCATGTGTAGTTTGTGGAAATAACACACATGCAATAACTCTAATGGATCCATATGGGGTTTGTGGAAAAGAACACACATGCAATGACCACTGGTTGATCCTTGTGTGGTTTGTGGAAATAACACACATGCAATGATACTAGTTGATCCATGTGTGGTTTGTGCAAAGAACTCACATGCAATGACACTGGTTGATCCATATGTAGTTTGTGGAAAGAACACACGTGCAATGACCACTGGTTGATCCATGTGTGGTTTGTGGAAATAACACATTCAATGACACTAGTTGATCCATGTGTGGTTTGTGGAAAGAACACACATGCAATGCCATTGGTTGATGCATGTGTGGTTTGTGGAAATAACACACATGCAATGACTCTAATGGATCCATATGTGGTTTGTGGGAAAGAAAACACAAGCAATGACCACTGGTTGATCCATGTGTGGTTTGTGGAAATAACACACATGCAATGACACTAGTTGATCCATGTGTGGTTTGTGGAAAGAACACACATGCAATGACACTGGTTGATCCATATGTGGTCTCTGGAAAGAACACACGTGCAATGACACCGGTTGATCCATGTGTGGTTTGTGGATAGAACACACATGAAATGACTCTAGTGGGTCCATATGTGGTTCATGTCAGGAACACACATGCAATGACACTGGTTGATCCATGTGTGGTTTGTGGAAAGAACACACATGCAATGACTCTAGTGCTGGTTTTAGTATAAGAACACACAAGCAATAACTCTAGTGGGTCAATATGTGATTTGTGGAAACAACACACATGCAATGACACCGGTTGATCCATGTGTGGTTTGTGGAAATAACACACATGCAATGCCATTGGTTGATCCATGTGTGGTTTGTGTAAAGAACACACATGCAATAACACTGGTTAATCCATATGTGGTTTGTGGAAAGAACACACGTGCAATGACCACTGGTTGATCCATGTGTGTTTGTGGATAGAACACACATGCAATGACTCTAGTGGGTCCATATGTGGTTCATGTCAGGAACACACATGCAATGACACTGGTTGATCCATGTGTGGTTTGTGGAAAGAACACACATGCAATGACTCTAGTGCTGGTTTTAGTACAAGAACACACAAGCAATGACTCTAGTGGGTCCATATGTGATTTCTGGAAAGAACACACATGCAATGACACTGGTTGATCCATGTGTGGTTTGTGGAAAGAACACACATGCAATGCCATTGGTTGATCCATGTGTAGTTTGTGGAAATAACACACATGCAATAACTCTAATGGATCCATATGGGGTTTGTGGAAAAGAACACACATGCAATGACCACTGGTTGATCCCTGTGTGGTTTGTGGAAATAACACACATGCAATGATACTAGTTTATCCATGTGTGGTTTGTGGAAAGAACTCACATGCAATGACACTGGTTGATCCATATGTAGTTTCTGGAAAGAACACACGTGCAATGACCTCTGGTTGATCCATGTGTGGTTTGTGGATAGAACACACATGAATTGACTCTAGTGGGTCCATATGTGGTTCATGTCAGGAAGACAGATGCAATGACACTGGTTGATCCATGTGTGGTTTGTGGAAAGAACACACATGCAATGACTCTAATGCTGGTTTTAGTATAAGAACACACAAGCAATGACTCTAGTGGGTCCATATGTGATTTGTGGAAAGAACACACATGCAATGACACCGGTTGATCCATGTGTGGTTTGTGGAACGAACACACATGCAATGCCATTGGTTGATCCATGTGTGGTTTGTGGAAATAACACACATGAAATAACTGTAATGGATCCATATGTGGTTTGTGGGAAAGAACACACATGCAATGACCACTGGTTGATCCATGTGTGGTTTGTGGAAATAACACATTCAATGACACTAGTTGATCCATGTGTGGTTTGTGGAAAGAACACACATGCAATGCCATTGGTTGATGCATGTGTGGTTTGTGGAAATAACACACATGCAATGACTCTAATGGATCCATATGTGGTTTGTGGGAAAGAAAACACATCCAATGACCACTGGTTGATCCATGTGTGGTTTGTGGAAATAAAACACATGCAATGACACTAGTTGATCCATGTGTGGTTTGTGGATAGAACACACATGCAATGACACTGGTTGATCCATATGTGGTTTGTGGAAAGAACACACGTGCAATGACACCGGTTGATCCAAGTGTGGTTTGTGGATAGAACACACATGCAATGACTCTAGTGGGTCCATATGTGGTTCATGTCTGGAACACACATGCAATGACACTGGTTGATCCATGTGTGGTTTGTGGAAAGAACACACATGCAATGACTCTAGTACTGGTTTTAGTATAAGAACACACAAGCAATAACTCTAGTGGGTCAATATGTGATTTGTGGAAAGAACACACATGCAATGACACCGGTTGATCCATGTGTGGTTTGTGGAAATAAAACACATGCAATGCCATTGGTTGATCCATGTGTGGTTGTGTAAAGAACACACATGCAATAACACTGGTTGATCCATATGTGCTTTGTGGAAAGAACACACGTGCAATGAACACTGGCTGATCCATGTGTGTTTGTGGATAGAACACACATGCAATGACTCTAGTGGGTCCATATGTGGTTCATGTCAGGAACACACACGCAATGACACTGGTTGATCCATGTGTGGTTTGTGGAAAGAACACACATGCAATGACTCTAGTGCTGGTTTTAGTATAAGAACACACAAGCAATGACTCTAGTGGGTCCATATGTGATTTGTGGAAAGAACACACATGCAATGACACTGGTTGATCCATGTGTGGTTGTGGAAAGAACACACATGCAATGCCATTGGTTGATCCATGTGTAGTTTGTGGAAATAACACACATGCAATAACGCTAATGGATCCATATGGGGTTTGTGGAAAAGAACACACATGCAATGACCACTGGTTGATCCTTGTGTGGTTTGTGGAAATAACACACATGCAATGATACTAGTTGATCCATGTGTGGTTTGTGTAAAGAACTCACATGCAATGACACTGGTTGATCCATATGTAGTTTGTGGAAAGAACACACGTGCAATGACCACTGGTTGATCCATGTGTGGTTTGTGGAAATAACACATTCAATGACACTAGTTGATCCATGTGTGGTTTGTGGAAAGAACACACATGCAATGCCATTGGTTGATGCATGTGTGGTTTGTGGAAATAACACACATGCAATGACTCTAATGGATCCATATGTGGTTTGTGGGAAAGAAAACACAAGCAATGACCACTGGTTGATCCATGTGTGGTTTGTGGAAATAACACACATGCAATGACACTAGTTGATCCATGTGTGGTTTGTGGAAAGAACACACATGCAATGACACTGGTTGATCCATATGTGGTTTCTGGAAAGAACACACGTGCAATGACACCGGTTGATCCATGTGTGGTTTGTGGATAGAACACACATGAAATGACTCTAGTGGGTCCATATGTGGTTCATGTCAGGAACACACATGCAATGACACTGGTTGATCCATGTGTGGTTTGTGGAAAGAACACACATGCAATGACTCTAGTGCTGGTTTTAGTATAAGAACACACAAGCAATGACTCTAGTGGGTCCGTATGTGATTTGTGGAAGGAACACACATGCAATGACACCGGTTGATCCATGTGTGGTTGTGGAAAGAACACACATGCAATGCCATTGGTTGATCCATGTGTAGTTTGTGGAAATAACACACATGCAATAACTCTAATGGATCCATATGGGGTTTGTGGAAAAGAACACACATGCAATGACCACTGGTTGATCCTTGTGTGGTTTGTGGAAATAACACACATGCAATGATACTAGTTGATCCATGTGTGGTTTGTGCAAAGAACTGACATGCAATGACACTGGTTGATCCATATGTAGTTTGTGGAAAGAACACACGTGCAATGACCACTGGTTGATCCATGTGTGGTTTGTGGAAATAACACATTCAATGACACTAGTTGATCCATGTGTGGTTTGTGGAAAGAACACACATGCAATGCCATTGGTTGATGCATGTGTGGTTTGTGGAAATAACACACATGCAATGACTCTAATGGATCCATATGTGGTTTGTGGGAAAGAAAACACAAGCAATGACCACTGGTTGATCCATGTGTGGTTTGTGGAAATAACACACATGCAATGACACTAGTTGATCCATGTGTGGTTTGTGGAAAGAACACACATGCAATGACACTGGTTGATCCATATGTGGTCTCTGGAAAGAACACACGTGCAATGACACCGGTTGATCCATGTGTGGTTTGTGGATAGAACACACATGAAATGACTCTAGTGGGTCCATATGTGGTTCATGTCAGGAACACACATGCAATGACACTGGTTGATCCATGTGTGGTTTGTGGAAAGAACACACATGCAATGACTCTAGTGCTGGTTTTAGTATAAGAACACACAAGCAATAACTCTAGTGGGTCAATATGTGATTTGTGGAAACAACACACATGCAATGACACCGGTTGATCCATGTGTGGTTTGTGGAAATAACACACATGCAATGCCATTGGTTGATCCATGTGTGGTTTGTGTAAAGAACACACATGCAATAACACTGGTTAATCCATATGTGGTTTGTGGAAAGAACACACGTGCAATGACCACTGGTTGATCCATGTGTGTTTGTGGATAGAACACACATGCAATGACTCTAGTGGGTCCATATGTGGTTCATGTCAGGAACACACATGCAATGACACTGGTTGATCCATGTGTGGTTTGTGGAAAGAACACACATGCAATGACTCTAGTGCTGGTTTTAGTACAAGAACACACAAGCAATGACTCTAGTGGGTCCATATGTGATTTCTGGAAAGAACACACATGCAATGACACTGGTTGATCCATGTGTGGTTTGTGGAAAGAACACACATGCAATGCCATTGGTTGATCCATGTGTAGTTTGTGGAAATAACACACATGCAATAACTCTAATGGATCCATATGGGGTTTGTGGAAAAGAACACACATGCAATGACCACTGGTTGATCCCTGTGTGGTTTGTGGAAATAACACACATGCAATGATACTAGTTTATCCATGTGTGGTTTGTGGAAAGAACTCACATGCAATGACACTGGTTGATCCATATGTAGTTTCTGGAAAGAACACACGTGCAATGACCTCTGGTTGATCCATGTGTGGTTTGTGGATAGAACACACATGAATTGACTCTAGTGGGTCCATATGTGGTTCATGTCAGGAACACAGATGCAATGACACTGGTTGATCCATGTGTGGTTTGTGGAAAGAACACACATGCAATGACTCTAATGCTGGTTTTAGTATAAGAACACACAAGCAATGACTCTAGTGGGTCCATATGTGATTTGTGGAAAGAACACACATGCAATGACACCGGTTGATCCATGTGTGGTTTGTGGAACGAACACACATGCAATGCCATTGGTTGATCCATGTGTGGTTTGTGGAAATAACACACATGAAATAACTGTAATGGATCCATATGTGGTTTGTGGGAAAGAACACACATGCAATGACCACTGGTTGATCCATGTGTGGTTTGTGGAAATAACACATTCAATGACACTAGTTGATCCATGTGTGGTTTGTGGAAAGAACACACATGCAATGCCATTGGTTGATGCATGTGTGGTTTGTGGAAATAACACACATGCAATGACTCTAATGGATCCATATGTGGTTTGTGGGAAAGAAAACACATCCAATGACCACTGGTTGATCCATGTGTGGTTTGTGGAAATAAAACACATGCAATGACACTAGTTGATCCATGTGTGGTTTGTGGATAGAACACACATGCAATGACACTGGTTGATCCATATGTGGTTTGTGGAAAGAACACACGTGCAATGACACCGGTTGATCCAAGTGTGGTTTGTGGATAGAACACACATGCAATGACTCTAGTGGGTCCATATGTGGTTCATGTCTGGAACACACATGCAATGACACTGGTTGATCCATGTGTGGTTTGTGGAAAGAACACACATGCAATGACTCTAGTACTGGTTTTAGTATAAGAACACACAAGCAATAACTCTAGTGGGTCAATATGTGATTTGTGGAAAGAACACACATGCAATGACACCGGTTGATCCATGTGTGGTTTGTGGAAATAACACACATGCAATGCCATTGGTTGATCCATGTGTGGTTGTGTAAAGAACACACATGCAATAACACTGGTTGATCCATATGTGCTTTGTGGAAAGAACACACGTGCAATGAACACTGGCTGATCCATGTGTGTTTGTGGATAGAACACACATGCAATGACTCTAGTGGGTCCATATGTGGTTCATGTCAGGAACACACACGCAATGACACTGGTTGATCCATGTGTGGTTTGTGGAAAGAACACACATGCAATGACTCTAGTGCTGGTTTTAGTATAAGAACACACAAGCAATGACTCTAGTGGGTCCATATGTGATTTGTGGAAAGAACACACATGCAATGACACTGGTTGATCCATGTGTGGTTGTGGAAAGAACACACATGCAATGCCATTGGTTGATCCATGTGTAGTTTGTGGAAATAACACACATGCAATAACTCTAATGGATCCATATGGGGTTTGTGGAAAAGAACACACATGCAATGATCACTGGTTGATCCTTGTGTGGTTTGTGGAAATAACACACATGCAATGATACTAGTTGATCCATGTGTGGTTTGTGCAAAGAACTCACATGCAATGACACTGGTTGATCCATATGTAGTTTGTGGAAAGAACACACGTGCAATGACCACTGGTTGATCCATGTGTGGTTTGTGGATAGAAAACACATGCAATGACTCTAGTGGGTCCATATGTGGTTCATGTCAGGAACACACATGCAATGACACTGGTTGATCCATGTGTGGTTTGTGGAAAGAACACACATGCAATGACTCTAATGCTGGTTTTAGTATAAGAACACACAAGCAATGACTCTAGTGGGTCCATATGTGATTTGTGGAAAGAACACACATGCAATGACACCGGTTGATCCATGTGTGGTTTGTGGAACGAACACACATGCAATGCCAATTGTTGATCCATGTGTGGTTTGTGGAAATAACACACATGAAATGACTGTAATGGATCCATATGTGGTTTGTGGGAAAGAACACACATGCAATGACCACTGGTTGATCCATGTGTGGTTTGTGGAAATAACACATGCAATGACACTAGTTGATCCATGTGTGGTTTGTGGAAAGAACACACATGCAATGCCATTGGTTGATGCATGTGTGGTTTGTGGAAATAACACACATGCAATGACTCTAATGGATCCATATGTGGTTTGTGGGAAAGAAAACACATCCAATGACCACTGGTTGATCCATGTGTGGTTTGTGGAAATAACACACATGCAATGACACTAGTTGATCCATGTGTGGTTTGTGGAAAAAACACACATGCAATGACACTGGTTGATCCATATGTGGTTTCTGGAAAGAACACACGTGCAATGACACCGGTTGATCCATGTGTGGTTTGTGGATAGAACACACATGCAATGACTCTAGTGGGTCCATATGTGGTTCATGTCTAGTGGGTCAATATGTGATTTGTGGAAAGAACACACATGCAATGACACCGGTTGATCCATGTGTGGTTTGTGGAAATAACACACATGCAATGCCATTGGTTGATCCATGTGTGGTTTGTGTAAAGAACACACATGCAATAACACTGGTTGATCCATATGTGGTTTGTGGAAAGAACACACGTGCAATGACCACTGGTTGATCCATGTGTGTTTGTGGATAGAACACACATGCAATGACTCTAGTGGGTCCATATGTGGTTCATGTCAGGAACACACATGCAATGACACTGGTTGATCCATGTGTGGTTTGTGGAAAGAACACACATGCAATGACTCTAGTGCTGGTTTTAGTACAAGAACACACAAGCAATGACTCTAGTGGGTCCATATGTGATTTGTGGAAGGAACGCACATGCAATGACACTGGTTGATCCATGTGTGGTTTGTGGAAAGAACACACATGCAATGCCATTGGTTGATCCATGTGTAGTTTGTGGAAATAACACACATGCAATAACTCTAATGGATCCATATGGGGTTTGTGGAAAAGAACACACATGCAATGACCACTGGTTGATCCCTGTGTGGTTTGTGGAAATAACACACATGCAATGATACTAGTTGATCCATGTGTGGTTTATGGAAAGAACTCACATAAAATGACACTGGTTGATCCATATGTAGTTTCTGGAAAGAACACACGTGCAATGACCACTGGTTGATCCATGTGTGGTTTGTGGATAGAACACACATGCAATGACTCTAGTGGGTCCATATGTGGTTCATGTCAGGAACACAGATGCAATGACACTGGTTGATCCATGTGTGGTTTGTGGAAAGAACACACATGCAATGACTCTAATGCTGGGTTTAGTATAAGAACACACAAGCAATGACTCTAGTGGGTCCACATGTGATTTGTGGAAAGAACACACATGAAATGACACCGGTTGATCCATGTGTGGTTTGTGGAACGAACACACATGCAATGCCATTGGTTGATCCATGTGTGGTTTGTGGAAATAACACACATGAAATGACTGTAATGGATCCATATGTGGTTTGTGGGAAAGAACACACATGCAATGACCACTGGTTGATCCATGTGTGGTTTGTGGAAATAACACATGCAATGACACTAGTTGATCCATGTGTGGTTTGTGGAAAGAACACACATGCAATGCCATTTGTTGATGCATGTGTGGTTTGTGGAAATAACACACATGCAATGACTCTAATGGATCCATATGTGGTTTGTGGGAAAGAAAACACATCCAATGACCACTGGTTGATCCATGTGTGGTTTGTGGAAATAAAACACATGCAATGACACTAGTTGATCCATGTGTGGTTTGTGGAAAGAACACACATGCAATGCCACTGGTTGATCCATATGTGGTTTCTGGAAAGAACACACGTGCAATGACACCGGTTGATCCATGTGTGGTTTGTGGATAGAACACACATGCAATGACTCTAGTGGGTCCATATGTGGTTCATGTCAGGAACACACATGCAATGACACTGGTTGATCCATGTGAGGTTTGTGGAAAGAACACACATGCAATGACTCTAATACTGGTTTTAGTATAAGAACACACAAGCAATAACTCTAGTGGGTCAATATCTGATTTGTGGAAAGAACACACATGTAATGACACCGGTTGATCCATGTGTGGTTTGTGGAAATAACACACATGCAATGCCATTGGTTGACCCATGTGTGGTTGTGTAAAGAACACACATGCAATAACACTGGTTGATCCATATGTGCTTTGTGGAAAGAACACACGTGCAATGACCACTGGCTGATCCATGTGTGTTTGTGGATAGAACACACATGCAATGACTCTAGTGGGTCCATATGTGGTTCATGTCAGGAACACACATGCAATGACACTGGTTGATCCATGTGTGGTTTGTGGAAAGAACACACATGCAATGACTCTAGTGCTGGTTTTAGTATAAGAACACACAAGCAATGACTCTAGTGGGTCCATATGTGATTTGTGGAAAGAACACACATGCAATGACACTGGTTGATCCATGTTTGGTTTGTGGAAAGAACACACATGAAATGCCATTGGTTGATCCATGTGTAGTTTGTGGGAATAACACACAAGCAATAACTCTAATGGATCCATATGGGGTTTGTGGAAAAGAACACACATGCAATGACCACTGGTTGATCCTTGTGTGGTTTGTGGAAAAAACACACATGCAATGATACTAGTTGATCCATGTGTGGTTTGTGGAAAGAACTCACATGCAATGACACTGGTTGATCCATATGTAGTTTGTGGAAAGAACACACGTGCAATGACCACTGGTTGATCCATGTGTGGTTTGTGGATAGAACACACATGCAATGACTCTAGTGGGTTCATATGTGGTTCATGTCAGGAACACACATGCAATGACACAGGTTGATCCATGTGTGGTTTGTGGAAAGAACACACATGCAATGACTCTAATGCTGGTTTTAGTAGAAGAACACACAAGCAATGACTCTAGTGGGTCCATATGTGATTTGTGGAAAGAACACACATGCAATGACACTGGTTGATCCATGTGTGGTTTGTGGAACGAACACACATGCAATGCCAATTGTTGATCCATGTGTGGTTTGTGGAAATAACACACATGAAATGACTGTAATGGATCCATATGTGGTTTGTGGGAAAGAACACACATGCAATGACCACTGGTTGATCCATGTGTGGTTTGTGGAAATAACACATGCAATGACACTAGTTGATCCATGTGTGGGATGTGGAAAGAACACACATGCAATGCCATTGGTTGATGCATGTGTGGTTTGTGGAAATAACACACATGCAATGACTCTAATGGATCCATATGTGGTTTGTGGGAAAGAAAACACATCCAATGACCACTGGTTGATCCATGTGTGGTTTGTGGAAATAAAACACATGCAATGACACTAGTTGATCCATGTGTGGTTTGTGGAAAGAATACACATGCAATGACACTGGTTGATCCATATGTGGTTTGTGGAAAGAACACACGTGCAATGACCACTGGCTGATCCATGTGTGTTTGTGGATAGAACACACATGCAATGACTCTAGTGGGTCCATATGTGGTTCATGTCAAGAACACACATGCAATGACACTGGTTGATCCATGTGTGGTTTGTGGAAAGAACACACATGCAATGACTCTAGTGCTGGTTTTAGTATAAGAACACACAAGCAATAACTCTTGTGGGTCAATGTGTGATTTGTGGAAAGTACACACATGCAATGAAACCGGTTGATCCATGTGTGGTTTGTGGAAATAACACACATGCAATGCCATTGGTTGATCCATGTGTGGTTTGTGTAAAGAACACACATGCAATAACACTGGTTGATCCATATGTGGTTTGTGGAAAGAACACACGTGCAATGACCACTGGTTGATCCATGTGTGTTTGTGGATAGAACACACATGCAATGACTCTAGTGGGTCCATATGTGGTTCATGTCAGGAACACACATGCAATGACACTGGTTGATCCATGTGTGGTTTGTGGAAAGAACACACATGCAATGACTCTAGTGCTGGTTTTAGTACAAGAACACACAAGCAATGACTCTACTAGGTCCATATGTGATTTGTGGAAAGAACACACATGCAATGACACTGGTTGATCCATGTGTGGTTTGTGGAAAGAACACACATGCAATGCCATTGGTTGATCCATGTGTAGTTTGTGGAAATAACACACATGCAATAACTCTAATGGATCCATATGGGGTTTGTGGAAAAGAACACACATGCAATGACCACTGGTTGATCCCTGTGTGGTTTGTGGAAATAACACACATGCAATGATACTAGTTGATCCATGTGTGGTTTGTGGAAAGAACTCACATGCAATGACACTAGTTGATCCATATGTAGTTTGTGGAAAGAACACACGTGCAATGACCACTGGTTGATCCATGTGTGGTTTGTGGATAGAACACACATGCAATGACTCTAGTGGGTCCATATGTGGTTCATGTCAGGAACACACATGCAATGACACTGGTTGATCCATGTGTGGTTTGTGGAAAGAACGCACATGCACTGACTCTAGTGCTGGTTTTAGTACAAGAACACACAAGCAATGACTCTACTGGGTCCATATGTGATTTGTGGAAAGAACACACATGCAATGACACTGGTTGATCCATGTGTGGTTTGTGGAAAGAACACACATGCAATGCCATTGGTTGATCCATGTGTAGTTTGTGGAAATAACACACATGCAATAACTCTAATGGATCCATATGGGGTTTGTGGAAAAGAACACACATGCAATGACCACTGGTTGATCCCTGTGTGGTTTGTGGAAATAACACACATGCAATGATACTAGTTGATCCATGTGTGGTTTGTGGAAAGAACTCACATGCAATGACACTGGTTGATCCATATGTAGTTTGTGGAAAGAACACACGTGCAATGACCACTGGTTGATCCATGTGTGGTTTGTGGATAGAACAAACATGCAATGACTCTAGTGGGTCCATATGTGGTTCATGTCAGGAACACACATGCAATGACACTGGTTGATCCATGTGTGGTTTGTGGAAAGAACACACATGCAATGACTCTAATGCTGGTTTTAGTATAAGAACACACAAGCAATGACTCTAGTGGGTCCATATGTGATTTGTGGAAAGAACACACATGCAATGACACCGGTTGATCCATGTGTGGATTGTGGAACGAACACACATGCAATGCCATTGGTTGATCCATGTGTGGTTTGTGGAAATAACACACATGAAATGACTGTAATGGATCCATATGTGTTTTGTGGGAAAGAACACACATGCAATGACCACTGGTTGATCCATGTGTGGTTTGTGGAAATAACACATTCAATGACACTAGTTGATCCATGTGTGGTTTGTGGAAAGAACACACATGCAATGCCATTGGTTGATGCATGTGTGGTTTGTGGAAATAACACACATGCAATGACTCTAATGGATCCATATGTGGTTTTAGGGAAAGAAAACACAAGCAATGACCACTGGTTGATCCATGTGTGGTTTGTGGAAATAACACACATGCAATGACACTAGTTGATCCATGTGTGGTTTGTGGAAAGAACACACATGCAATGACACTGGTTGATCCATATGTGGTTTCTGGAAAGAACACACGTGCAATGACACCGGTTGATCCATGTGTGGTTTGTGGATAGAACACACATGAAATGACTCTAGTGGGTCCATATGTGGTTCATGTCAGGAACACACATGCAATGACACTGGTTGATCCATGTGTGGTTTGTGGAAAGAACACACATGCAATGACTCTAGTGTTGGTTTTAGTATAAGAACACACAAGCAATAACTCTAGTGGGTCAATATGTGATTTGTGGAAAGAACACACATGCAATGACCCTGGTTGATCCATGTGTGGTTTGTGGAAATAACACACATGCAATGCCATTGGTTGATCCATGTGTGGTTTGTGTAAAGAACACACATGCAATAACACTGGTTGATCCATATGTGGTTTGTGGAAAGAACACACGTGCAATGACCACTGGCTGATCCATGTGTGTTTGTGGATAGAACACACATGCAATGACTTTAGTGGGTCCATATGTGGTTCATGTCAGGAACACACATGCAATGACACTGGTTGATCCATGTGTGGTTTGTGGAAAGAACACACATGCAATGACTCTAGTGCTGGTTTTAGTATAAGAACACACAAGCAATGACTCTAGTGGGTCCATATGTAATTTGTGGAAAGAACACACATGCAATGACACTGGTTGATCCATGTGTGGTTTGTGGAAAGAACACACATGCAATGCCATTGGTTGATCCATGTGTAGTTTCTGGAAATAACACACATGCAATAACTCTAATGGATCCATATGGGGTTTGTGGAAAAGAACACACATGCAATGACCACTGGTTGATCCCTGTGTGGTTTGTGGAAATAACACACATGCAATGATACTAGTTGATCCATGTGTGGTTTGTGGAAAGAACTCACATGCAATGACACTGGTTTATCCATATGTAGTTTGTGGAAAGAACACACGTGCAATGACCACTGGTTGATCCATGTGTGGTTTGTGGATAGAGTACACATGCAATGACTCTAGTGGGTCCATATGTGGTTCATGTCAGGAACACACATGCAATGACACTGGTTGATCCATGTGTGGTTTGTGGAAAGAACACACATGCAATGACTCGAATGCTGGTTTTAGTATAAGAACACACAAGCAATGACTCTAGTGGGTCCATATGTGATTTGTGGAAAGAACACACATGCAATGACACCGGTTGATCCATGTGTGGTTTGTGGAACGAACACACATGCAATGCCATTGGTTGATCCATGTGTGGTTTGTGGAAATAACACACATGAAATGACTGTAATGGATCCATATGTGGTTTGTGGGAAAGAACACACATGCAATGACCACTGGTTGATCCATGTGTGGTTTGTGGAAATAACACATGCAATGAAACTAGTTGATCCATGTGTGGTTTGTGGAAAGAACACACATGCAATGCCATTGGTTGATGCATGTGTGGTTTGTGGAAATAACACACATGCAATGACTCTAATGGATCCATATGTGGTTTGTGGGAAAGAAAACACATCCAATGACCACTGGTTGATCCATGTGTGGTTTGTGGAAATAACACACATGCAATGACACTAGTTGATCCATGTGTGGTTTGTGGAAAGAACACACATGCAATGACACTGGTTGATCCATATGTGGTTTCTGGAAAGAACACACGTGCAATGACACCGGTTGATCCATGTGTGGTTTGTGGATAGAACACACATGCAATGACTCTAGTGGGTCCATTTGTGGTTCATGTCAGGAACACACATGCAATGACACTGGTTGATCCATGTGTGGTTTGTGGAAAGAACACACATGCAATGACTCTAGTGGTGATTTTAGTATAAGAACACACAAGCAATAACTCTAGTGGGTCAATATGTGTTTTGTGGAAAGAACACACATGGAATGACACCGGTTGATCCATGTGTGGTTTGTGGAAATAACACACATGCAATGCCATTGGTTGATCCATGTGTGGTTTGTGTAAAGAACACACATGCAATAACACTGGTTGATCCATATGTGGTTTGTGGAAAGAACACACGTGCAATGAACACTGGTTGATCCATGTGTGTTTGTGGATAGAACACACATGCAATGACTCTAGTGGGTCCATATGTGGTTCATGTCAGGAACACACATGCAATGACACTGGTTGATCCATGTGTGGTTTGTGGAAAGAACACACATGCAATGACTCTTGTGCTGGTTTTAGTACAAGAACACACAAGCAATGACTCTACTGGGTCCATATGTGATTTGTGTAAAGAACACACATGCAATGACACTGGTTGATCCATGTGTGGTTTGTGGAAAGAACACACATGCAATGCCATTGGTTGATCCATGTGTAGTTTGTGGAAATAACACACATGCAATAACTCTAATGGATCCATATGGGGTTTGTGGAAAAGAACACACATGCAATGACCACTGGTTGATCCCTGTGTGGTTTGTGGAAATAACACACATGCAATGATACTAGTTGATCCATGTGGGGTTTGTGGAAAGAACTCACATGCAATGACACTAGTTGATCCATATGTAGTTTGTGGAAAGAACACACGTGCAATGACCACTGGTTGATCCATGTGTGGTTTGTGGATAGAACACACATGCAATGACTCTAGTGGGTCCATATGTGGTTCATGTCAGGAACACACATGCAATGACACTGGTTGATCCATGTGTGGTTTGTGGAAAGAACACACATGCAATGACTCTAATGCTGGTTTTAGTATAAGAACACACAAGCAATGACTCTAATGGGTCCATATGTGATTTGTGGAAAGAACATACATGCAATGACACCGGTTGATCTATGTCTAGTTTGTGGAACGAACACACATGCAATGCCATTGGTTGATCCATGTGTGGTTTGTGGAAATAACACACATGAAATGACTGTAATGGATCCATATGTGTTTTGTGGGAAAGAACACACATGCAATGACCACTGGTTGATCCATGTGTGGTTTGTGGAAATAACACATTCAATGACACTAGTTGATCCATGTGTGGTTTGTGGAAAGAACACACATGCAATGGCATTGGTTGATGCATGTGTGGTTTGTGGAAATAACACACATGCAATGACTCTAATGGATCCATATGTGGTTTGTGGGAAAGAAAACACAAGCAATGACCACTGGTTGATCCATGTGTGGTTTGTGGAAATAACACACATGCAATGACACTAGTTGATCCATGTGTGGTTTGTGGAAAGAACACACATGCAATGACACTGGTTGATCCATATGTGGTTTCTGGAAAGAACACACGTGCAATGACACCGGTTGATCCATGTGTGGTTTGTGGATAGAAGACACATGCAATGACTCTAGTGGGTCCATATGTGGTTCATGTCAGGAACACACATGCAATGACACTGGTTGATCCATGTGTGGTTTGTGGAAAGAACACACATGCAATGACTCTAGTGTTGGATTTAGTATAAGAACACACAAGCAATAACTCTAGTGGGTCAATATGTGATTTGTGGAAAGAACACACATGCAATGACACCGGTTGATCCATGTGTGGTTTGTGGAAATAACACACATGCAATGCCATTGGTTGATCCATGTGTGGTTTGTGTAAAGAACAAACATGCAATAACACTGGTTGATCCATATGTGGTTTGTGGAAAGAACACACGTGCAATGACCACTGGCTGATCCATGTGTGTTTGTGGATAGAACACACATGCAATGACTCTAGTGGGTCCATATGTGGTTCATGTCAGGAACACACATGCAATGACACTGGTTGATCCATGTGTGGTTTGTGGAAAGAACACACATGCAATGACTCTAGTGCTGGTTTTAGTATAAGAACACACAAGCAATGACTCTAGTGGGTCCATATGTGATTTGTGGAAAGAACACACATGCAATGACACTGGTTGATCCATGTGTGTTTTGTGGAAAGAACACACATGCAATGCCATTGGTTGATCCATGTGTAGTTTGTGGAAATAACACACATGCAATAACTCTAATGGATCCATATGGGGTTTGTGGAAAAGAACACACATGCAATGACCACTGGTTGATCCCTGTGTGGTTTGTGGAAATAACACACATGCAATGATACTAGTTGATCCATGTGTGGTTTGTGGAAAGAACTCACATGCAATGACACTGGTTGATCCATATGTAGTTTGTGGAAAGAACACACGTGCAATGACCACTGGTTGATCCATGTGTGGTTTGTGGATAGAGTACACATGCAATGACTCTAGTGGGTCCATATGTGGTTCATGTCAGGAACACACATGCAATGACACTGGTTGATCCATGTGTGGTTTGTGTAAAGAACACACATGCAATGACTCTAATGCTGGTTTTAGTATAAGAACACACAAGCAATGACTCTAGTGGGTCCATATGTGATTTATGGAAAGAACACACATGCAATGACACCGGCTGATCCATGTGTGGTTTGTGGAACGAACACACATGCAATGCCATTGGTTGATCCATGTGTGGTTTGTGGAAATAACACACATGAAATGACTGTAATGGATCCATATGTGGTTTGTGGGAAAGAACACACATGCAATGACCACTGGTTGATCCATGTGTGGTTTGTGGAAATAACACATGCAATGACACTAGTTGATCCATGTGTGGTTTGTGGAAAGAACACACATGCAATGCCATTGGTTGATGCATGTGTGGTTTGTGGAAATAACACACATGCAATGACTCTAATGGATCCATATGTGGTTTGTGGGAAAGAAAACACATCCAATGACCACTGGTTGATCCATGTGTGGTTTGTGGAAATAACACACATGCAATGACACTAGTTGATCCATGTGTGGTTTGTGGAAAGAACACACATGCAATGACACTGGTTGATCCATATGTGGTTTCTGGAAAGAACACACGTGCAATGACACCGGTTGATCCATGTGTGGTTTGTGGATAGAACACACTTGCAATGACTCTAGTGGGTCCATATGTGGTTCATGTCAGGAACACATATGCAATGACACTGGTTGATCCGTGTGTGGTTTGTGGAAAGAACACACATGCAATGACTCTAGTGGTGGTTTTAGTATAAGACCACACAAGCAATAACTCTAGTGGGTCAATATGTGATTTGTGGAAAGAACACACATGCAATGACACCGGTTGATCCATGTGTGGTTTGTGGAAATAACACACATGCAATGCCATTGGTTGATCCATGTGTTGTTTGTGTAAAGAACACACATGCAATAACACTGGTTGATCCATATGTGGTTTGTGGAAAGAACACACGTGCAATGACCACTGGTTGATCCATGTGTGTTTGTGGATAGAACACACATGCAATGACTCTAGTGGGTCCATTTGTGGTTCATGTCAGGAACACACATGCAATGACACTGGTTGATCCATGTGTGGTTTGTGGAAAGAACACACATGCAATGACTCTAGTGCTGGTTTTAGTATAAGAACACACAAGCAATGACTCTAGTGGGTCCATATGTGATTTGTGGAAAGAACACACATGCAATGACACTGGTTGATCCATGTGTGGTTTGTGTAAAGAACACACATGCAATGCCATTGGTTGATCCATGTGTAGTTTGTGGAAATAACACACATGCAATAACTCTAATGGATCCATATGGGGTTTGTGGAAAAGAACACACATGCAATGACCACTGGTTGATCCCTGTGTGGTTTGTGGAAATAACACACATGCAATGATACTAGTTGATCCATGTGTGGTTGGTGAAAAGAACTCACATGCAATGACACTGGTTGATCCATATGTAGTTTGTGGAAAGAACACACGTGCAATGACCACTGGTTGATCCATGTGTGGTTTGTGGATAGAACACACATGCAATGACTCTAGTGGGTCCATATGTGGTTCATGTCAGGAACACACATGCAATGACACTGGTTGATCCATGTGTGGTTTGTGGAAAGAACACACATGCAATGACTCTAATGTTGGTTTTAGTATAAGAACACACAAGCAATGACTCTAGTGGGTCCATATGTGATTTGTGGAAAGAACACACATGCAATGACACCGGTTGATCCATGTGTGGTTTGTGGAACGAACACACATGCAATGCCAATTGTTGATCCATGTGTGGTTTGTGGAAATAACACACATGAAATGACTGTAATGGATCCATATGTGGTTTGTGGGAAAGAACACACATGCAATGACCACTGGTTGATCCATGTGTGGTTTGTGGAAATAACACATGCAATGACACTAGTTGATCCATGTGTGGGATGTGGAAAGAACACACATGCAATGCCATTGGTTGATGCATGTGTGGTTTGTGGAAATAACACACATGCAATGACTCTAATGGATCCATATGTGGTTTGTGGGAAAGAAAACACATCCAATGACCACTGGTTGATCCATGTGTGGTTTGTGGAAATAAAACACATGCAATGACACTAGTTGATCCATGTGTGGTTTGTGGAAAGAACACACATCCAATGACACTGGTTGATCCATATGTGGTTTGTGGAAAGAACACACGTGCAATGACCACTGGCTGATCCATGTGTGTTTGTGGATAGAACACACATGCAATGACTCTAGTGGGTCCATATGTGGTTCATGTCAGGAACACACATGCAATGACACTGGTTGATCCATGTGTGGTTTGTGGAAAGAACACACATGCAATGACTCTAGTGCTGGTTTTAGTATAAGAACACACAAGCAATAACTCTAGTGAGTCAATATGTGATTTGTGGAAAGAACACACATGCAATGACACCGGTTGATCCATGTGTGGTTTGTGGAAATAACACACATGCAATGCCATTGGTTGATCCATGTGTGGTTTGTGTAAAGAACACACATGCAATAACACTGGTTGATCCATATGTGGTTTGTGGAAAGAACACACGTGCAATGACCACTGGTTGATCGTTGTGTGTTTGTGGATAGAACACACATGCAATGACTCTAGTGGGTCCATATGTGGTTCATGTCAGGAACACACATGCAATGACACTGGTTGATCCATGTGTGGTTTGTGGAAAGAACACACATGCAATGACTCTAGTGCTGGTTTTAGTACAAGAACACACAAGAAATGACTCTAGTGGGTCCATATGTGATTTGTGGAAAGAACACACATGCAATGACACTGGTTGATCCATGTGTGGTTTGTGGAAAGAACACACATGCAATGACACTGGTTGATCCATGTGTGGTTTGTGGAAAGAACACACATGCAATGCCATTGGTTGATCCATGTGTAGTTTGTGGAAATAACACACATGCAATAACTCTAATGGATCCATATGGGGTTTGTGGAAAAGAACACACATGCAATGACCACTGGTTGATCCCTATGTGGTTTTTGGAAATAACAAACATGCAATGATACTAGTTGATCCATGTGTGGTTTGTGGAAAGAACTCACATGCAATGACACTAGTTGATCCATATGTAGTTTGTGGAAAGAACACACGTGCAATGACCACTGGTTGATCCATGTGTGGTTTGTGGATAGAACACACATGCAATGACTCTAGTGGGTCCATATGTGGTTCATGTCAGGAACACACATGCAATGACACTGGTTGATCCATGTGTGGTTTGTGGAAAGAACACACATGCAATGACTCTAATGCTGGTTTTAGTATAAGAACACACAAGCAATGACTCTAGTGGGTCCATATGTGATTTGTGGAAAGAACACACATGCAATGACACCGGTTGATCCATGTGTGGTTTGTGGAACGAACACACATGCAATGCCATTGGTTGATCCATGTGTGGTTTGTGGAAATAACACACATGAAATGACTGTAATGGATCCATATGTGGTTTGTGGGAAAGAACACACATGCAATGACCACTGGTTGATCCATGTGTGGTTTGTGGAAATAACACATGCAATGACACTAGTTGATCCATGTGTGGTTTGTGGAAAGAACACACATGCAATGCCATTGGTTGATGCATGTGTGGTTTGTGGAAATAACACACATGCAATGACTCTAATGGATCCATATGTGGTTTGTGGGAAAGAAAACAGATCCAATGACCACTGGTTGATCCATGTGTGGTTTGTGGAAATTACACACATGCAATGACACTAGTTGATCCATGTGTGGTTTGTGGAAAGAACACACATGCAATGCCACTGGTTGATCCATATGTGGTTTCCGGAAAGAACACACGTGCAATGACACCGGTTGATCCATGTGTGGTTTGTGGATAGAACACACATGCAATGACTCTAGTGGGTCCATATGTGGTTCATGTCAGGAACACACATGCAATGACACTGGTTGATCCATGTGTGGTTTGTGGAAAGAACACACATGCAATGACTCTAGTGCTGGTTTTAGTATAAGAACACACAAGCAATAACTCTAGTGGGTCAATATGTGATTTGTGGAAAGAACACACATGCAATGACACCGGTTGATCCATGTGTGGTTTGTGGAAATAACACACATGCAATGCCAGTGGTTGATCCATGTGTGGTTTGTGTAAAGAACACACATGCAATAACACTGTTTGATCCATATGTGGTTTGTGGAAAGAACACACGTGCAATGACCACTGGTTGATCCATGTGTGTTTGTGGATAGAACACACATGCAATGACTCTAGTGGGTCCATATGTGGTTCATGTCAGGAACACACATGCAATGACACTGGTTGATCCATGTGTGGTTTGTGGAAAGAACACACATGCAATGACTCTAGTGCTGGTTTTAGTATAAGAACACACAAGCAATGACTCTAGTGGGTCCATATGTGATTTGTGGAAAGAACACACATGCAATGACACTGGTTAATCCATGTGTGGTTTGTGGAAAGAACACACATGCAATGCCATTGGTTGATCCATGTGTAGTTTGTGGAAATAACACACATGCAATAACTCTGATGATCCATATGGGGTTTGTGGAAAAGAACACACATGCAATGACCACTGGATGATCCCTGTGTGGTTTGTGGAAATAACACACTTGCAATGATACTAGTTGATCCATGTGTGGTTTGTGGAAAGAACTCACATGCAATGACACTGGTTGATCCATATGTAGTTTGTGGAAAGAACACACGTGCAATGACCACTGGTTGATCCATGTGTGGTTTGTGGATACAACATACATGCAATGACTCTAGTGGGTCCATATTTGGTTCATGTCAGGAACACAGATGCAATGACACTTGTTGATCCATGTGTGGTTTGTGGAAAGAACACACATGCAATGACTCTAATGCTGGTTTTAGTATAAGAACACACAAGCAATGACTCTAGTGGGTCCATATGTGATTTGTGGAAAGAACACACATGCAATGACACCGGTTGATCCATGTGTGTTTTGTGGAACGAACACACATGCAATGCCATTGGTTGATCCATGTGTGGTTTGTGGAAATAACACACATGAAATGACTGTAATGGATCCATATGTGGTTTGTGGGAAAGAACACACATGCAATGACCACTGGTTGATCCATGTGTGGTTTGTGGAAATAACACATGCAATGAAACTAGTTGATCCATGTGTGGTTTGTGGAAAGAACACACATGCAATGCCATTGGTTGATGCATGTGTGGTTTGTGGAAATAACACACATGCAATGACTCTAATGGATCCATATGTGGTTTGTGGGAAAGAAAACACATCCAATGACCACTGGTTGATCCATGTGTGGTTTGTGGAAATAACACACATGCAATGACACCGGTTGATCCATGTGTGGTTTGTGGAAATAACACACATGCAATGCCATTGGTTGATCCATGTGTGGTTTGTGTAAAGAACACACATGCAATAACACTGGTTGATCCATATGTGGTTTGTGGAAAGAACACACGTGCAATGACCACTGGTTGATCGATGTGTGTTTGTGGATAGAACACACATGCAATGACTCTAGTGGGTCCATATGTGGTTCATGTCAGGAACACACATGCAATGACACTAGTTGATCCATGTGTGGTTTGTGGAAAGAACACACATGCAATGACTCTAGTGCTGGTTTTAGTACAAGAACACACAAGAAATGACTCTAGTGGGTCCATATGTGATTTGTGGAAAGAACACACATGCAATGACACTGGTTGATCCATGTGTGGTTTGTGGAAAGAACACACATGCAATGCCATTGGTTGATCCATGTGTAGTTTGTGGAAATAACACACATGCAATAACTCTAATGGATCCATATGGGGTTTGTGGAAAAGAACACACATGCAATGACCACTGGTTGATCCCTGTGTGGTTTGTGGAAATAACACACATGCAATGATACTAGTTGATCCATGTGTGGTTTGTGGAAAGAACTCACATGCAATGACACTAGTTGATCCATATGTAGTTTGTGGAAAGAACACACGTGCAATGACCACTGGTTGATCCATGTGTGGTTTGTGGATAGAACACACATGCAATGACTCTAGTGGGTCCATATGAGGTTCATGTCAGGAACACACATGCAATGACACTGGTTGATCCATGTGTGGTTTGTGGAAAGAACACACATGCAATGACTCTAGTGCTGGTTTTAGTATAAGAACACACAAGCAATGACTCTAGTGGGTCCATATGTGATTTGTGGAAAGAACACACATGCAATGACACTGGTTAATCCATGTGTGGTTTGTGGAAAGAACACACATGCAATGCCATTGGTTGATCCATGTGTAGTTTGTGGAAATAACACACATGCAATAACTCTGATGATCCATATGGGGTTTGTGGAAAAGAACACACATGCAATGACCACTGGATGATCCCTGTGTGGTTTGTGGAAATAACACACTTGCAATGATACTAGTTGATCCATGTGTGGTTTGTGGAAAGAACTCACATGCAATGACACTGGTTGATCCATATGTAGTTTGTGGAAAGAACACACGTGCAATGACCACTGGTTGATCCATGTGTGGTTTGTGGATACAACACACATGCAATGACTCTAGTGGGTCCATATTTGGTTCATGTCAGGAACACAGATGCAATGACACTTGTTGATCCATGTGTGGTTTGTGGAAAGAACACACATGCAATGACTCTAATGCTGGTTTTAGTATAAGAACACACAAGCAATGACTCTAGTGGGTCCATATGTGATTTGTGGAAAGAACACACATGCAATGACACCGGTTGATCCATGTGTGTTTTGTGGAACGAACACACATGAAATGCCATTGGTTGATCCATGTGTGGTTTGTGGAAATAACACACATGAAATGACTGTAATGGATCCATATGTGGTTTGTGGGAAAGAACACACATGCAATGACCACTGGTTGATCCATGTGTGGTTTGTGGAAATAACACATGCAATGAAACTAGTTGATCCATGTGTGGTTTGTGGAAAGAACACACATGCAATGCCATTGGTTGATGCATGTGTGGTTTGTGGAAATAACACACATGCAATGACTCTAATGGATCCATATGTGGTTTGTGGGAAAGAAAACACATCCAATGACCACTGGTTGATCCATGTGTGGTTTGTGGAAATAACACACATGCAATGACACCGGTTGATCCATGTGTGGTTTGTGGAAATAACACACATGCAATGCCATTGGTTGATCCATGTGTGGTTTGTGTAAAGAACACACATGCAATAACACTGGTTGATCCATATGTGGTTTGTGGAAAGAACACACGTGCAATGACCACTGGTTGATCGATGTGTGTTTGTGGATAGAACACACATGCAATGACTCTAGTGGGTCCATATGTGGTTCATGTCAGGAACACACATGCAATGACACTAGTTGATCCATGTGTGGTTTGTGGAAAGAACACACATGCAATGACTCTAGTGCTGGTTTTAGTACAAGAACACACAAGAAATGACTCTAGTGGGTCCATATGTGATTTGTGGAAAGAACACACATGCAATGACACTGGTTGATCCATGTGTGGTTTGTGGAAAGAACACACATGCAATGCCATTGGTTGATCCATTTGTAGTTTGTGGAAATAACACACATGCAATAACTCTAATGGATCCATATGGGGTTTGTGGAAAAGAACACACATGCAATGACCACTGGTTGATCCCTGTGTGGTTTGTGGAAATAACACACATGCAATGATACTAGTTGATCCATGTGTGGTTTGTGGAAAGAACTCACATGCAATGACACTAGTTGATCCATATGTAGTTTGTGGAAAGAACACACGTGCAATGACCACTGGTTGATCCATGTGTGGTTTGTGGATAGAACACACATGCAATGACTCTAGTGGGTCCATATGTGGTTCATGTCAGGAACACACATGCAATGACACTGGTTGATCCATGTGTGGTTTGTGGAAAGAACACACATGCAATGACTCTAATGCTGGTTTTAGTATAAGAACACACAAGCAATGACTCTAGTGGGTCCATATGTGATTTGTGGAAAGAACACACATGCAATGACACTGGTTAATCCATGTGTGGTTTGTGGAAAGAACACATATGCAATGCCATTGGTTGATCCATGTGTAGTTTGTGGAAATAACACACATGCAATAACTCTGATGATCCATATGGGGTTTGTGGAAAAGAACACACATGCAATGACCACTGGTTGATCCCTGTGTGGTTTGTGGAAATAACACATGCAATGACACTAGTTGATCCATATGTAGTTTGTGGAAAGAACTCACATGCAATGACACTGGTTGATCCATATGTAGTTTGTGGAAAGAACACACGTGCAATGACCACTGGTTGATCCATGTGTGGTTTGTGGATACAACACACATGCAATGACTCTAGTGGGTCCATATTTGGTTCATGTCAGGAACACAGATGCAATGACACTTGTTGATCCATGTGTGGTTTGTGGAAAGAACACACATGCAATGACTCTAATGCTGGTTTTAGTATAAGAACACACAAGCAATGACTCTAGTGGGTCCATATGTGATTTGTGGAAAGAACACACATGCAATGACACCGGTTGATCCATGTGTGTTTTGTGGAACGAACACACATGCAATGCCATTGGTTGATCCATGTGTGGTTTGTGGAAATAACACACATGAAATGACTGTAATGGATCCATATGTGGTTTGTGGGAAAGAACACACATGCAATGACCACTGGTTGATCCATGTGTGGTTTGTGGAAATAACACATGCAATGACACTAGTTGATCCATGTGTGGTTTGTGGAAAGAACACACATGCAATGCCATTGGTTGATGCATGTGTGGTTTGTGGAAATAACACACATGCAATGACTCTAATGGATCCATATGTGGTTTGTGGGAAAGAAAACACATCCAATGACCACTGGTTGATCCATGTGTGGTTTGTGGAAAAGAACACACATGCAATGACCACTGGATGATCCCTGTGTGGTTTGTGGAAATAACACACTTGCAATGATACTAGTTGATCCATGTGTGGTTTGTGGAAAGAACTCACATGCAATGACACTGGTTGATCCATATGTAGTTTGTGGAAAGAACACACGTGCAATGACCACTGGTTGATCCATGTGTGGTTTGTGGATACAACACACATGCAATGACTCTAGTGGGTCCATATTTGGTTCATGTCAGGAACACAGATGCAATGACACTTGTTGATCCATGTGTGGTTTGTGGAAAGAACACACATGCAATGACTCTAGTGCTGGTTTTAGTACAAGAACACACAAGAAATGACTCTAGTGGGTCCATATGTGATTTGTGGAAAGAACACACATGCAATGACACTGGTTGATCCATGTGTGGTTTGTGGAAAGAACACACATGCAATGCCATTGGTTGATCCATGTGTAGTTTGTGGAAATAACACACATGCAATAACTCTAATGGATCCATATGGGGTTTGTGGAAAAGAACACACATGCAATGACCACTGGTTGATCCCTGTGTGGTTTGTGGAAATAACACACATGCAATGATACTAGTTGATCCATGTGTGGTTTGTGGAAAGAACTCACATGCAATGACACTAGTTGATCCATATGTAGTTTGTGGAAACAACACACGTGCAATGACCACTGGTTGATCCATGTGTGGTTTGTGGATAGAACACACATGCAATGACTCTAGTGGGTCCATATGTGGTTCATGTCAGGAACACACATGCAATGGCACTGGTTGATCCATGTGTGGTTTGTGGAAAGAACACACATGCAATGACTCTAATGCTGGTTTTAGTATAAGAACACACAAGCAATGACTCTAGTGGGTCCATATGTGATTTGTGGAAAGAACACACATGCAATGACACCGGTTGATCCATGTGTGTTTTGTGGAACGAACACACATGCAATTCCATTGGTTGATCCATGTGTGGTTTGTGGAAATAACACACATGAAATGACTGTAATGGATCCATATGTGGTTTGTGGGAAAGAACACACATGCAATGACCACTGGTTGATCCATGTGTGGTTTGTGGAAATAACACATGCAATGACACTAGTTGATCCATGTGTGGTTTGTGGAAAGAACACACATGCAATGCCATTGGTTGATGCATGTGTGGTTTGTGGAAATAACACACATGCAATGACTCTAATGGATCCATATGTGGTTTGTGGGAAAGAAAACACATCCAATGACCACTGGTTGATCCATGTGTGGTTTGTGGAAATAACACACATGCAATGACACCGGTTGATCCATGTGTGGTTTGTGGAAATAACACACATGCAATGCCATTGGTTGATCCATGTGTGGTTTGTGTAAAGAACACACATGCAATAACACTGGTTGATCCATATGTGGTTTGTGGAAAGAACACACGTGCAATGACCACTGGTTGATCGATGTGTGTTTGTGGATAGAACACACATGCAATGACTCTAGTGGGTCCATATGTGGTTCATGTCAGGAACACACATGCAATGACACTAGTTGATCCATGTGTGGTTTGTGGAAAGAACACACATGCAATGACTTTAGTGCTGGTTTTAGTACAAGAACACACAAGAAATGACTCTAGTGGGTCCATATGTGATTTGTGGAAAGAACACACATGCAATGACACTGGTTGATCCATGTGTGGTTTGTGGAAAGAACACACATGCAATGCCATTGGTTGATCCATGTGTAGTTTGTGGAAATAACACACATGCAATAACTCTAATGGATCCATATGGGGTTTGTGGAAAAGAACACACATGCAATGACCACTGGTTGATCCCTGTGTGGTTTGTGGAAATAACACACATGCAATGATACTAGTTGATCCATGTGTGGTTTGTGGAAAGAACTCACATGCAATGACACTAGTTGATCCATATGTAGTTTGTGGAAAGAACACACGTGCAATGACCACTGGTTGATCCATGTGTGGTTTGTGGATAGAACACACATGCAATGACTCTAGTGGGTCCATATGTGGTTCATGTCAGGAACACACATGCAATGACACTGGTTGATCCATGTGTGGTTTGTGGAAAGAACACACATGCAATGACTCTAATGCTGGTTTTAGTATAAGAACACACAAGCAATGACTCTAGTGGGTCCATATGTGATTTGTGGAAAGAACACACATGCAATGACACCGGTTGATCCATGTGTGTTTTGTGGAACGAACACACATGCAATGCCATTGGTTGATCCATGTGTGGTTTGTGGAAATAACACACATGAAATGACTGTAATGGATCCATATGTGGTTTGTGGGAAAGAACACACATGCAATGACCACTGGTTGATCCATGTGTGGTTTGTGGAAATAACACATGCAATGACACTAGTTGATCCATGTGTGGTTTGTGGAAAGAACACACATGCAATGCCATTGGTTGATGCATGTGTGGTTTGTGGAAATAACACACATGCAATGACTCTAATGGATCCATATGTGGTTTGTGGGAAAGAAAACACATCCAATGACCACTGGTTGATCCATGTGTGGTTTGTGGAAATAACACACATGCAATGACACCGGTTGATCCATGTGTGGTTTGTGGAAATAACACACATGCAATGCCATTGGTTGATCCATGTGTGGTTTGTGTAAAGAACACACATGCAATAACACTGGTTGATCCATATGTGGTTTGTGGAAAGAACACACGTGCAATGACCACTGGTTGATCGATGTGTGTTTGTGGATAGAACACACATGCAATGACTCTAGTGGGTCCATATGTGGTTCATGTCAGGAACACACATGCAATGACACTAGTTGATCCATGTGTGGTTTGTGGAAAGAACACACATGCAATGACTTTAGTGCTGGTTTTAGTACAAGAACACACAAGAAATGACTCTAGTGGGTCCATATGTGATTTGTGGAAAGAACACACATGCAATGACACTGGTTGATCCATGTGTGGTTTGTGGAAAGAACACACATGCAATGCCATTGGTTGATCCATGTGTAGTTTGTGGAAATAACACACATGCAATAACTCTAATGGATCCATATGGGGTTTGTGGAAAAGAACACACATGCAATGACCACTGGTTGATCCCTGTGTGGTTTGTGGAAATAACACACATGCAATGATACTAGTTGATCCATGTGTGGTTTGTGGAAAGAACTCACATGCAATGACACTAGTTGATCCATATGTAGTTTGTGGAAAGAACACACGTGCAATGACCACTGGTTGATCCATGTGTGGTTTGTGGATAGAACACACATGCAATGACTCTAGTGGGTCCATATGTGGTTCATGTCAGGAACACACATGCAATGACACTGGTTGATCCATGTGTGGTTTGTGGAAAGAACACACATGCAATGACTCTAATGCTGGTTTTAGTATAAGAACACACAAGCAATGACTCTAGTGGGTCCATATGTGATTTGTGGAAAGAACACACATGCAATGACACCGGTTGATCCATGTGTGTTTTGTGGAACGAACACACATGCAATGCCATTGGTTGATCCATGTGTGGTTTGTGGAAATAACACACATGAAATGACTGTAATGGATCCATATGTGGTTTGTGGGAAAGAACACACATGCAATGACCACTGGTTGATCCATGTGTGGTTTGTGGAAATAACACATGCAATGACACTAGTTGATCCATGTGTGGTTTGTGGAAAGAACACACATGCAATGCCATTGGTTGATGCATGTGTGGTTTGTGGAAATAACACACATGCAATGACTCTAATGGATCCATATGTGGTTTGTGGGAAAGAAAACACATCCAATGACCACTGGTTGATCCATGTGTGGTTTGTGGAAATAACACACATGCAATGACACCGGTTGATCCATGTGTGGTTTGTGGAAATAACACACATGCAATGCCATTGGTTGATCCATGTGTGGTTTGTGTAAAGAACACACATGCAATAACACTGGTTGATCCATATGTGGTTTGTGGAAAGAACACACGTGCAATGACCACTGGTTGATCGATGTGTGTTTGTGGATAGAACACACATGCAATGACTCTAGTGGGTCCATATGTGGTTCATGTCAGGAACACACATGCAATGACACTAGTTGATCCATGTGTGGTTTGTGGAAAGAACACACATGCAATGACTCTAGTGCTGGTTTTAGTACAAGAACACACAAGAAATGACTCTAGTGGGTCCATATGTGATTTGTGGAAAGAACACACATGCAATGACACTGGTTGATCCATGTGTGGTTTGTGGAAAGAACACACATGCAATGCCATTGGTTGATCCATTTGTAGTTTGTGGAAATAACACACATGCAATAACTCTAATGGATCCATATGGGGTTTGTGGAAAAGAACACACATGCAATGACCACTGGTTGATCCCTGTGTGGTTTGTGGAAATAACACACATGCAATGATACTAGTTGATCCATGTGTGGTTTGTGGAAAGAACTCACATGCAATGACACTAGTTGATCCATATGTAGTTTGTGGAAAGAACACACGTGCAATGACCACTGGTTGATCCATGTGTGGTTTGTGGATAGAACACACATGCAATGACTCTAGTGGGTCCATATGTGGTTCATGTCAGGAACACACATGCAATGACACTGGTTGATCCATGTGTGGTTTGTGGAAAGAACACACATGCAATGACTCTAATGCTGGTTTTAGTATAAGAACACACAAGCAATGACTCTAGTGGGTCCATATGTGATTTGTGGAAAGAACACACATGCAATGACACTGGTTAATCCATGTGTGGTTTGTGGAAAGAACACATATGCAATGCCATTGGTTGATCCATGTGTAGTTTGTGGAAATAACACACATGCAATAACTCTGATGATCCATATGGGGTTTGTGGAAAAGAACACACATGCAATGACCACTGGTTGATCCCTGTGTGGTTTGTGGAAATAACACATGCAATGACACTAGTTGATCCATATGTAGTTTGTGGAAAGAACTCACATGCAATGACACTGGTTGATCCATATGTAGTTTGTGGAAAGAACACACGTGCAATGACCACTGGTTGATCCATGTGTGGTTTGTGGATACAACACACATGCAATGACTCTAGTGGGTCCATATTTGGTTCATGTCAGGAACACAGATGCAATGACACTTGTTGATCCATGTGTGGTTTGTGGAAAGAACACACATGCAATGACTCTAATGCTGGTTTTAGTATAAGAACACACAAGCAATGACTCTAGTGGGTCCATATGTGATTTGTGGAAAGAACACACATGCAATGACACCGGTTGATCCATGTGTGTTTTGTGGAACGAACACACATGCAATGCCATTGGTTGATCCATGTGTGGTTTGTGGAAATAACACACATGAAATGACTGTAATGGATCCATATGTGGTTTGTGGGAAAGAACACACATGCAATGACCACTGGTTGATCCATGTGTGGTTTGTGGAAATAACACATGCAATGACACTAGTTGATCCATGTGTGGTTTGTGGAAAGAACACACATGCAATGCCATTGGTTGATGCATGTGTGGTTTGTGGAAATAACACACATGCAATGACTCTAATGGATCCATATGTGGTTTGTGGGAAAGAAAACACATCCAATGACCACTGGTTGATCCATGTGTGGTTTGTGGAAAAGAACACACATGCAATGACCACTGGATGATCCCTGTGTGGTTTGTGGAAATAACACACTTGCAATGATACTAGTTGATCCATGTGTGGTTTGTGGAAAGAACTCACATGCAATGACACTGGTTGATCCATATGTAGTTTGTGGAAAGAACACACGTGCAATGACCACTGGTTGATCCATGTGTGGTTTGTGGATACAACACACATGCAATGACTCTAGTGGGTCCATATTTGGTTCATGTCAGGAACACAGATGCAATGACACTTGTTGATCCATGTGTGGTTTGTGGAAAGAACACACATGCAATGACTCTAGTGCTGGTTTTAGTACAAGAACACACAAGAAATGACTCTAGTGGGTCCATATGTGATTTGTGGAAAGAACACACATGCAATGACACTGGTTGATCCATGTGTGGTTTGTGGAAAGAACACACATGCAATGCCATTGGTTGATCCATGTGTAGTTTGTGGAAATAACACACATGCAATAACTCTAATGGATCCATATGGGGTTTGTGGAAAAGAACACACATGCAATGACCACTGGTTGATCCCTGTGTGGTTTGTGGAAATAACACACATGCAATGATACTAGTTGATCCATGTGTGGTTTGTGGAAAGAACTCACATGCAATGACACTAGTTGATCCATATGTAGTTTGTGGAAACAACACACGTGCAATGACCACTGGTTGATCCATGTGTGGTTTGTGGATAGAACACACATGCAATGACTCTAGTGGGTCCATATGTGGTTCATGTCAGGAACACACATGCAATGGCACTGGTTGATCCATGTGTGGTTTGTGGAAAGAACACACATGCAATGACTCTAATGCTGGTTTTAGTATAAGAACACACAAGCAATGACTCTAGTGGGTCCATATGTGATTTGTGGAAAGAACACACATGCAATGACACCGGTTGATCCATGTGTGTTTTGTGGAACGAACACACATGCAATTCCATTGGTTGATCCATGTGTGGTTTGTGGAAATAACACACATGAAATGACTGTAATGGATCCATATGTGGTTTGTGGGAAAGAACACACATGCAATGACCACTGGTTGATCCATGTGTGGTTTGTGGAAATAACACATGCAATGACACTAGTTGATCCATGTGTGGTTTGTGGAAAGAACACACATGCAATGCCATTGGTTGATGCATGTGTGGTTTGTGGAAATAACACACATGCAATGACTCTAATGGATCCATATGTGGTTTGTGGGAAAGAAAACACATCCAATGACCACTGGTTGATCCATGTGTGGTTTGTGGAAATAACACACATGCAATGACACCGGTTGATCCATGTGTGGTTTGTGGAAATAACACACATGCAATGCCATTGGTTGATCCATGTGTGGTTTGTGTAAAGAACACACATGCAATAACACTGGTTGATCCATATGTGGTTTGTGGAAAGAACACACGTGCAATGACCACTGGTTGATCGATGTGTGTTTGTGGATAGAACACACATGCAATGACTCTAGTGGGTCCATATGTGGTTCATGTCAGGAACACACATGCAATGACACTAGTTGATCCATGTGTGGTTTGTGGAAAGAACACACATGCAATGACTTTAGTGCTGGTTTTAGTACAAGAACACACAAGAAATGACTCTAGTGGGTCCATATGTGATTTGTGGAAAGAACACACATGCAATGACACTGGTTGATCCATGTGTGGTTTGTGGAAAGAACACACATGCAATGCCATTGGTTGATCCATGTGTAGTTTGTGGAAATAACACACATGCAATAACTCTAATGGATCCATATGGGGTTTGTGGAAAAGAACACACATGCAATGACCACTGGTTGATCCCTGTGTGGTTTGTGGAAATAACACACATGCAATGATACTAGTTGATCCATGTGTGGTTTGTGGAAAGAACTCACATGCAATGACACTAGTTGATCCATATGTAGTTTGTGGAAAGAACACACGTGCAATGACCACTGGTTGATCCATGTGTGGTTTGTGGATAGAACACACATGCAATGACTCTAGTGGGTCCATATGTGGTTCATGTCAGGAACACACATGCAATGACACTGGTTGATCCATGTGTGGTTTGTGGAAAGAACACACATGCAATGACTCTAATGCTGGTTTTAGTATAAGAACACACAAGCAATGACTCTAGTGGGTCCATATGTGATTTGTGGAAAGAACACACATGCAATGACACCGGTTGATCCATGTGTGTTTTGTGGAACGAACACACATGCAATGCCATTGGTTGATCCATGTGTGGTTTGTGGAAATAACACACATGAAATGACTGTAATGGATCCATATGTGGTTTGTGGGAAAGAACACACATGCAATGACCACTGGTTGATCCATGTGTGGTTTGTGGAAATAACACATGCAATGACACTAGTTGATCCATGTGTGGTTTGTGGAAAGAACACACATGCAATGCCATTGGTTGATGCATGTGTGGTTTGTGGAAATAACACACATGCAATGACTCTAATGGATCCATATGTGGTTTGTGGGAAAGAAAACACATCCAATGACCACTGGTTGATCCATGTGTGGTTTGTGGAAATAACACACATGCAATGACACCGGTTGATCCATGTGTGGTTTGTGGAAATAACACACATGCAATGCCATTGGTTGATCCATGTGTGGTTTGTGTAAAGAACACACATGCAATAACACTGGTTGATCCATATGTGGTTTGTGGAAAGAACACACGTGCAATGACCACTGGTTGATCGATGTGTGTTTGTGGATAGAACACACATGCAATGACTCTAGTGGGTCCATATGTGGTTCATGTCAGGAACACACATGCAATGACACTAGTTGATCCATGTGTGGTTTGTGGAAAGAACACACATGCAATGACTTTAGTGCTGGTTTTAGTACAAGAACACACAAGAAATGACTCTAGTGGGTCCATATGTGATTTGTGGAAAGAACACACATGCAATGACACTGGTTGATCCATGTGTGGTTTGTGGAAAGAACACACATGCAATGCCATTGGTTGATCCATGTGTAGTTTGTGGAAATAACACACATGCAATAACTCTAATGGATCCATATGGGGTTTGTGGAAAAGAACACACATGCAATGACCACTGGTTGATCCCTGTGTGGTTTGTGGAAATAACACACATGCAATGATACTAGTTGATCCATGTGTGGTTTGTGGAAAGAACTCACATGCAATGACACTAGTTGATCCATATGTAGTTTGTGGAAAGAACACACGTGCAATGACCACTGGTTGATCCATGTGTGGTTTGTGGATAGAACACACATGCAATGACTCTAGTGGGTCCATATGTGGTTCATGTCAGGAACACACATGCAATGACACTGGTTGATCCATGTGTGGTTTGTGGAAAGAACACACATGCAATGACTCTAATGCTGGTTTTAGTATAAGAACACACAAGCAATGACTCTAGTGGGTCCATATGTGATTTGTGGAAAGAACACACATGCAATGACACCGGTTGATCCATGTGTGTTTTGTGGAACGAACACACATGCAATGCCATTGGTTGATCCATGTGTGGTTTGTGGAAATAACACACATGAAATGACTGTAATGGATCCATATGTGGTTTGTGGGAAAGAACACACATGCAATGACCACTGGTTGATCCATGTGTGGTTTGTGGAAATAACACATGCAATGACACTAGTTGATCCATGTGTGGTTTGTGGAAAGAACACACATGCAATGCCATTGGTTGATGCATGTGTGGTTTGTGGAAATAACACACATGCAATGACTCTAATGGATCCATATGTGGTTTGTGGGAAAGAAAACACATCCAATGACCACTGGTTGATCCATGTGTGGTTTGTGGAAATAACACACATGCAATGACACCGGTTGATCCATGTGTGGTTTGTGGAAATAACACACATGCAATGCCATTGGTTGATCCATGTGTGGTTTGTGTAAAGAACACACATGCAATAACACTGGTTGATCCATATGTGGTTTGTGGAAAGAACACACGTGCAATGACCACTGGTTGATCGATGTGTGTTTGTGGATAGAACACACATGCAATGACTCTAGTGGGTCCATATGTGGTTCATGTCAGGAACACACATGCAATGACACTAGTTGATCCATGTGTGGTTTGTGGAAAGAACACACATGCAATGACTCTAGTGCTGGTTTTAGTACAAGAACACACAAGAAATGACTCTAGTGGGTCCATATGTGATTTGTGGAAAGAACACACATGCAATGACACTGGTTGATCCATGTGTGGTTTGTGGAAAGAACACACATGCAATGCCATTGGTTGATCCATGTGTAGTTTGTGGAAATAACACACATGCAATAACTCTAATGGATCCATATGGGGTTTGTGGAAAAGAACACACATGCAATGACCACTGGTTGATCCCTGTGTGGTTTGTGGAAATAACACACATGCAATGATACTAGTTGATCCATGTGTGGTTTGTGGAAAGAACTCACATGCAATGACACTAGTTGATCCATATGTAGTTTGTGGAAAGAACACACGTGCAATGACCACTGGTTGATCCATGTGTGGTTTGTGGATAGAACACACATGCAATGACTCTAGTGGGTCCATATGTGGTTCATGTCAGGAACACACATGCAATGACACTGGTTGATCCATGTGTGGTTTGTGGAAAGAACACACATGCAATGACTCTAATGCTGGTTTTAGTATAAGAACACACAAGCAATGACTCTAGTGGGTGCATATGTGATTTGTGGAAAGAACACACATGCAATGACACCGGTTGATCCATGTGTGGTTTGTGGAACGAACACACATGCAATGCCATTGGTTGATCCATGTGTGGTTTGTGGAAATAACACACATGAAATGACTGTAATGGATCCATATGTGGTTTGTGGGAAAGAACACACATGCAATGACCACTGGTTGATCCATGTGTGGTTTGTGGAAATAACACATGCAATGACACTAGTTGATCCATGTGTGGTTTGTGGAAAGAACACACATGCAATGCCATTGGTTGATGCATGTGTGGTTTGTGGAAATAACACACATGCAATGACTCTAATGGATCCATATGTTGTTTGTGGGAAAGAAAACAGATCCAATGACCACTGGTTGATCCATGTGTGGTTTGTGGAAATAACACAGATGCAATGACACTAGTTGATCCATGTGTCGTTTGTGGAAAGAACACACATGCAATGCCACTGGTTGATCCATATGTGGTTTCCGGAAAGAACACACGTGCAATGACACCGGTTGATCCATGTGTGGTTTGTGGATAGAACACACATGCAATGACTCTAGTGGGTCCATATGTGGTTCATGTCAGGAACACACATGCAATGACACTGGTTGATCCATGTGTGGTTTGTGGAAAGAACACACATGCAATGACTCTAGTACTGGTTTTAGTATAAGAACACACAAGCAATAACTCTAGTGGGTCAATATGTGATTTGTGGAAAGAACACACATGCAATGACACCGGTTGATCCATGTGTGGTTTGTGGAAATAACACACATGCAATGCCCTTGGTTGATCCATGTGTGGTTTGTGTAAAGAACACACATGCAATAACACTGTTTGATCCATATGTGGTTTGTGGAAAGAACACACGTGCAATGACCACTGGTTGATCCATGTGTGTTTGTGGATAGAACACACATGCAATGACTCTAGTGGGTCCATATGTGGTTCATGTCAGGAACACACATGCAATGACACTGGTTGATCCATGTGTGGTTTGTGGAAAGAACACACATGCAATGACTCTAGTGCTGGTTTTAGTATAAGAACACACAAGCAATAACTCTAGTGGGTCAATATGTGATTTGTGGAAAGAACACACATGCAATGACACCGGTTGATCCATGTGTGGTTTGTGGAAATAACACACATGCAATGCCATTGGTTGATCCATGTGTGGTTTGTGTAAAGAACACACATGCAATAACACTGTTTGATCCATATGTGGTTTGTGGAAAGAACACACGTGCAATGACCACTGGTTGATCCATGTGTGTTTGTGGATAGAACACACATGCAATGACTCTAGTGGGTCCATATGTGGTTCATGTCAGGAACACACATGCAATAACACTGGTTGATCCATGTGTGGTTTGTGGAAAGAACACACATGCAATGACTCTAGTGCTGGTTTTAGTATAAGAACACACAAGCAATGACTCTAGTGGTTCCATATGTGATTTGTGGAAAGAACACACATGCAATGACACTGGTTAATCCATGTGTGTTTTGTGGAAAGAACACACATGCAATGCCATTGGTTGATCCATGTGTAGTTTGTGGAAATAACACACATGCAATAACTCTGATGATCCATATGGGGTTTGTGGAAAAGAACACACATGCAATGACCACTGGTTGATCCCTGTGTGGTTTGTGGAAATAACACACATGCAATGATACTAGTTGATCCATGTGTGGTTTGTAGAAAGAACTCACATGCAATGACACTGGTTGATCCATATGTAGTTTGTGGAAAGAACACACGTGCAATGACCACTGGTTGATCCATGTGTGGTTTGTGGATACAACACACATGCAATGACTCTAGTGGGTCCATATTTGGTTCATGTCAGGAACACAGATGCAATGACACTTGTTGATCCATGTGTGGTTTGTGGAAAGAACACACATGCAATGACTCAAATGCTGGTTTTAGTATAAGAACACACAAGCAATGACTCTAGTGGGTTCATATGTGATTTGTGGAAAGAACACACATGCAATGACACCGGTTGATCCATGTGTGTTTTGTGGAACGAACACACATGCAATGCCATTGGTTGATCCATGTGTGGTTTGTGGAAATAACACACATGAAATGACTGTAATGGATCCATATGTGGTTTGTGGGAAAGAACACACATGCAATGACCACTGGTTGATCCATGTGTGGTTTGTGGAAATAACACATGCAATGACACTAGTTGATCCATGTGTGGTTTGTGGAAAGAACACACATGCAATGCCATTGGTTGATGCATGTGTGGTTTGTGGAAATAACACACATGCAATGACTCTAATGGATCCATATGTGGTTTGTGGGAAAGAAAACACATCCAATGACCACTGGTTGATCCATGTGTGGTTTGTGGAAATAACACACATGCAATGACACTAGTTGATCCATGTGTGGTTTGTGGAAAGAACACACATGCAATGACACTGGTTGATCCATATGTGGTTTCTGGAAAGAACACACGTGCAATGACACCGGTTGATCCATGTGTGGTTTGTGGATAGAACACACATGCAATGACTCTAGTGGGTCCATATGTGGTTCATGTCAGGAACACACATGCAATGACACTGGTTGATCCATGTGTGGTTTGTGGAAAGAACACACATGCAATGACTCTAGTGCTGGTTTTAGTATAAGAACACACAAGCAATAACTCTAGTGGGTCAATATGTGATTTGTGGAAAGAACACACATGCAATGACACCGGTTGATCCATGTGTGGTTTGTGGAAATAACACACATGCAATGCCATTGGTTGATCCATGTGTGGTTTGTGTAAAGAACACACATGCAATAACATTGTTTGATCCATATGTGGTTTGTGGAAAGAACACACGTGCAATGACCACTGGTTGATCCATGTGTGTTTGTGGATAGAACACACATGCAATGACTCTAGTGGGTCCATATGTGGTTCATGTCAGGAACACACATGCAATGACACTGGTTGATCCATGTGTGGTTTGTGGAAAGAACACACATGCAATGACTCTAGTGCTGGTTTTAGTATAAGAACACACAAGCAATGACTCTAGTGGGTCCATATGTGATTTGTGGAAAGAACACACATGCAATGACACTGGTTAATCCATGTGTGGTTTGTGGAAAGAACACACATGCAATGCCATTGGTTGATCCATGTGTAGTTTGTGGAAATAACACACATACAATAACTCTGATGATCCATATGGGGTTTGTGGAAAAGAACACACATGCAATGACCACTGGTTGATCCCTGTGTGGTTTGTGGAAATAACACACATGCAATGATACTAGTTGATCCATGTGTGGTTTGTGGAAAGAACTCACATGCAATGACACTGGTTGATCCATATGTAGTTTGTGGAAAGAACACACGTGCAATGACCACTGGTTGATCCATGTGTGGTTTGTGGATACAACACACATGCAATGACTCTAGTGGGTCCATATGTGGTTCATGTCAGGAACACAGATGCAATGACACTTGTTGATCCATGTGTGGTTTGTGGAAAGAACACACATGCAATAACTCTAATGCTGGTTTTAGTATAAGAACACACAAGCAATGACTCTAGTGGGTCCATATGTGATTTGTGGAAAGAACACACATGCAATGACACTGGTTGATCCATGTGTGTTTTGTGGAACGAACACACATGCAATGCCATTGGTTGATCCATGTGTGGTTTGTGGAAATAACACACATGAAATGACTGTAATGGATCCATATCTGGTCTGTGGGAAAGAACACACATGCAATGACCACTGGTTGATCCATGTGTGGTTTGTGGAAATAACACATGCAATGACACTAGTTGATCCATGTGTGGTTTGTGGAAAGAACACACATGCAATGCCATTGGTTGATGCATGTGTGGTTTGTGGAAATAACACACATGCAATGACTCTAATGGATCCATATGTGGTATGTGGGAAAGAAAAAACATCCAATGACCACTGGTTGATCCATGTGTGGTTTGTGGAAATAACACACATGCAATGACACTAGTTGATCCATGTGTGGTTTGTGGAAAGAACACACATGCAATGACACTGGTTGATCCATATGTGGTTTCTGGAAAGAACACACGTGCAATGACATCGGTTGATCCATGTGTGGTTTGTGGATAGAACACACATGCAATGACTCTAGTGGGTCCATATGTGGTTTATGTCAGGAACACACGTGCAATGACACTGGTTGATCCATGTGTGGTTTGTGGAAAGAACACACATGCAATGACTCTAGTGCTGGTTTTAGTATAAGAACACACAAGCAATAACTCTAGTGGGTCAATATGTGATTTGTGGAAAGAACACACATGCAATGACACCGGTTGATCCATGTGTGGTTTGTGGAAATAACACACATGCAATTCCATTGGTTGATCCATGTGTGGTTTGTGTAAAGAACACACATGCAATAACACTGGTTGATCCATATGTGGTTTGTGGAAAGAACACACGTGCAATGACCACTGGTTGATCCATGTGTGTTTGTGGATAGAACACACATGCAATGACTCTAGTGGGTCCATTTGTGGTTCATGTCAGGAACACACATGCAATTACACTGGTTGATCCATGTGTGGTTTGTGGAAAGAACACACATGCAATGACTCTAGTGCTGGTTTTAGTATAAGAACACACAAGCAATGACTCTAGTGGGTCCATATGTGATTTGTGGAAAGAACACACATGCAATGACACTGGTTGATCCATGTGTGTTTTGTGGAAAGAACACACATGCAATGCCATTGGTTGATCCATGTGTAGTTTGTGGAAATAACACACATGCAATAACTCTGATGGATCCATATGGGGTTTGTGGAAAAGAACACAGATGCAATGACCACTGGTTGATCCCTGTGTGGTTTGTGGAAATAACACACATGCAATGATACTAGTTGATCCATGTGTGGTTTGTGGAAAGAACTCACATGCAATGACACTGGTTGATCCATATGTAGTTTCTGGAAAGAACACACGTGCAATGACCACTGGTTGATCCATGTGTGGTTTGTGGATACAACACACATGCAATGACTCTAGTGGGTCCATATGTGGTTCATGTCAGGAACACAGATGCAATGACACTTGTTGATCCATGTGTGGTTTGTGGAAAGAACACACATGCAATGACTCTAATGCTGGTTTTAGTATAAGAACACACAAGCAATGACTGTAGTGGGTCCATATGTGATTTGTGGAAAGAACACACATGCAATGACACCGGTTGATCCATGTGTGTTTTGTGGAACGAACACACATGCAATGCCATTGGTTGATCCATGTGTGGTTTGTGGAACTAACACACATGAAATGACTGTAATGGATCCATATGTGGTTTGTGGGAAAGAACACACATGCAATGACCACTGGTTGATCCATGTGTGGTTTGTGGAAATAACAGATGCAATGACACTAGTTGATCCATGTGTGGTTTGTGGAAAGAACACACATGCAATGCCATTGGTTGATGCATGTGTGGTTTGTGGAAATAACACACATGCAATGACTCTAATGGATCCATATGTGGTATGTGGGAAAGAAAAAACATCCAATGACCACTGGTTGATCCATGTGTGGTTTGTGGAAATAACACACATGCAATGACACTAGTTGATCCATGTGTGGTTTGTGGAAAGAACACACATGAAATGACACTGGTTGATCCATATGTGGTTTCTGGAAAGAACACACGTGCAATGACACCGGTTGATCCATGTGTGGTTTGTGGATAGAACACACATGCAATGACTCTAGTGGGTCCATATGTGGTTCATGTCAGGAACACACATGCAATGACACTGGTTGATCCATGTGTGGTTTGTGGAAAGAACACACATGCAATGACTCTAGTGCTGGTTTTAGTATAAGAACACACAAGCAATAACTCTAGTGGGTCAATATGTGATTTTTGGAAAGAACACACATGCAATGACACCGGTTGATCCATGTGTGGTTTGTGGAAATAACACACATGCAATGCCATTGGTTGATCCATGTGTGGTTTGTGTAAAGAACACACATGCAATAACACTGGTTGATCCATATGTGGTTTGTGGAAAGAACACACATGCAATGACCACTGGTTGATCCATGTGTGTTTGTGGATAGAACACACATGCAATGACTCTAGTGGGTCCATTTGTGGTTCATGTCAGGAACACACATGCAATGACACTGGTTGATCCATGTGTGGTTTGTGGAAAGAACACACATGCAATGACTCTAGTGCTGGTTTTAGTATAAGAACACACAAGCAATGACTCTAGTGGGTCCATATGTGATTTGTGGAAAGAACACACATGCAATGACACTGGTTGATCCATGTGTGGTTTGTGGAAAGAACACACATGCAATGCCATTGGTTGATCCATGTGTGGTTTGTGGAAAGAACACACATGCAATGCCATTGGTTGATCCATGTGTAGTTTGTGGAAATAACACACATGCAATAACTCTAATGGATCCATATGGGGTTTGTGGAAAAGAACACACATGCAATGACCACTGGTTTATCCCTGTGTGGTTTGTGGAAATAACACACATGCAATGATACTAGTTGATCCATGTGTGGTTTGTGGAAAGAACTCACATGCAATGACACTGGTTGATCCATATGTAGTTTGTGGAAAGAACACACGTGCAATGACCTCTGGTTGATCCATGTGTGGTTTGTGGATAGAACACACATGCAATGACTCTAGTGGGTCCATATGTGGTTCATGTCAGGAACACACATGCAATGACACTGGTTGATCCATGTGTGGTTTGTGGAAAGAACACACATGCAATGACTCTAATGCTGGTTTTAGTATAAGAACACACAGGCAATGACTCTAGTGGGTCCATATGTGATTTGTGGAAAGAACACACATGCAATGACACCGGTTGATCCATGTGTGGTTTGTGGAACGAACACACATGCAATGCCATTGGTTGATCCATGTGTGGTCTGTGGAAATAACACACATGAAATGACTGTAATGGATCCATATGTGGTTTGTGGGAAAGAACACACATGCAATAACCACTGGTTGATCCATGTGTGGTTTGTGGAAATAACACATGCAATGACGCTAGTTGATCCATGTGTGGTTTGTGGAAAGAACACACATGCAATGCCATTGGTTGATGAATGTGTGGTTTGTGGAAATAACACACATGCAATTACTCTAATGGATCCATATGTGGTTTGTGGGAAAGAAAACAAATCCAATGACCACTGTTTGATCCATGTGTGGTTTGTGGAAATAACACACATGCAATGACACTAGTTGATCCATGTGTGGTTTGTGGAAAGAACACACATGCAATGACACTGGTTGATCCATATGTGGTTTCTGGAAAGAACACACATGCAATGACACCGGTTGATCCATGTGTGGTTTGTGGATAGAACACACATGCAATGACTCTAGTGGGTCCATATGTGGTTCATGTCAGGAACACACATGCAATGACACTGGTTGATCCATGTGTGGTTTGTGGAAAGAACACACATGCAATGACTCTAGTGCTGGTTTTAGTATAAGAACACACAAGCAATGACTCTAGTGGGTCCATATGTGATTTGTGGAAAGAACACACATGCAATGACACCGGTTGATCCATGTGTGGTTTGTGGAAAGAACACACATGCAATGCCATTGGTTGATCCATGTGTGGTTTGTGGAAATAACACACATGCAATGACTCTAGTGTTCGTTTTAGTATAAGAACACACAAGCAATGACTCTAGTGGGTCCATATGTGATTTGTGGAAAGAACACACATGCAATTACACCGGTTGATCCATGTGTGGTTTGTGGAAAGAACACACATGCAATGCCATTGGTTGATCCATGTGTGGTTTGTGGAAATAACACACATGCAATGACTCTAATGGATCCATATGTGGTTTGTGGAAAAGAACACACATGCAATGACCACTGGTTGATCCATGTGTGGTTGGTAGAAATAACACACATGCAATGACACTAGTTGATCCATGTGTGGTTTGTGGAAAGAACACACATGCAATGACACTGTTTGATCCATATGTGGTTTGTGGAAAGAACACACGTGCAATGACCACTGGTTGATCCATGTGTGGTTTGTGGATAGAACACACATGCAATGACTCTACTGGGTCCATATGTGATTCATGTCAGGATCACATATGCAATGACACTGGTGTATCCATGTGTGGTTTGTGGAAAGAACACACATGCAATGACTCTAGTGCTGGTTTTAGTATAAGAACACACAAGCAATAACTCTAGTGGGTCAATATGTGATTTGTGGAAAGAACACACATGCAATGACACTGGTTGATCCATGGGTGGTTTGTGGAAAAACACACATGCAATGCCACTGGTTGATCCATGTGTGGTTTGTGGAAATAACACACATGAAATGATTGTAATGGATCCATATGTCGTTTGTGGGAAAGAACACACATGCAATGACCACTGGTTGATCCATGTGCGGTTTGTGGAAATAACACATGCAATGACACAAGTTGATCCATGTCTGGTTTGTGGAAACAACACACATGCAATGCCATTGGTTGATGCATGTGTGGTTTGTGGAAATAACACACATGTAATGACTCTAATGGATCCATATGTGGTTTGTGGGAAATAAAACACATCCAATGACCACTGGTTGATCCATGTGTGGTTTGTGGAAATAACACACATGCAATGACACTAGTTGATCCATGTGTGGTTTGTGGAAAGAACACACATGCAATGACACTGGTTGATCCATATGTAGTTTGTGGAAAGAACACACGTGCAATGACACCGGTTGATCCATGTGTGGTTTGTGGATAGAACACACATGCAATGACTCTAGTGGGTCCATATGTGGTTCATGTCAGGAACACACATGAATGACACTGGTTGATCCATGTGTGGTTTGTGGAAAGAACACACATGCAATGACTCTAGTGGGTCCATATGTGGTTTGTGGGAAAGAAAACACATCCAATGACCACTGGTTGATCCATGTGTGGTTTGTGGAAATAACACACATGCAATGACACTAGTCGATCCATGTGTGGTTTGTGGAAATAACACATGCAATGACACTAGTTGATCCATGTGTGGTTTGTGGAAAGAACACACATGCAATGCCATTGGTTGATGAATGTGTGGTTTGTGGAAATAACACACATGCAATGACTCTAATGGATCCATATGTGGTTTGTGGGAAAGAAAACAAATCCAATGACCACTGTTTGATCCATGTGTGGTTTGTGGAAATAACACACATGCAATGACACTAGTTGATCCATGTGTGGTTTGTGGAAAGAACACACATGCAATGACACTGGTTGATCCATATGTGGTTTCTGGAAAGAACACACGTGCAATGACACCGGTTGATGCATGTGTGGTTTGTGGATAGAACACACATGCAATGACTCTAGTGGGTCCATATGTGGTTCATGTCAGGAACACACATGCAATGACACTGGTTCATCCATGTGTGGTTTGTGGAAAGAACACACATGCAATGACTCTAGTGCTGGTTTTAGTATAAGAACACACAAGCAATGACTCTAGTGGGTCCATATGTGATTTGTGGAAAGAACACACATGCAATGACACCGGTTGATCCATGTGTGGTTTGTGGAAAGAACACACATGCAATGCCATTGGTTGATCCATGTGTGGTTTGTGGAAATAACACACATGCAATGACTCTAGTGTTCGTTTTAGTATAAGAACACACAAGCAATGACTCTAGTGGGTCCATATGTGATTTGTGGAAAGAACACACATGCAATTACACCGGTTGATCCATGTGTGGTTTGTGGAAAGAACACACATGCAATGCCATTGGTTGATCCATGTGTGGTTTGTGGAAATAACACACATGCAATGACTCTAATGGATCCATATGTGGTTTGTGGAAAAGAACACACATGCAATGACCACTGGTTGATCCATGTGTGGTTGGTAGAAATAACACACATGCAATGACTCTAATGGATCCATATGTGGTTTGTGGAAAAGAACACACATGCAATGACCACTGGTTGATCCATGTGTGGTTGGTAGAAATAACACACATGCAATGACACTAGTTGATCCATGTGTGGTTTGTGGAAAGAACACACATGCAATGACACTGTTTGATCCATATGTGGTTTGTGGAAAGAACACACGTGCAATGACCACTGGTAGATCCATGTGTGGTTTGTGGATAGAACACACATGCAATGACTCTACTGGGTCCATATGTGATTCATGTCAGGATCACATATGCAATGACACTGGTGTATCCATGTGTGGTTTGTGGAAAGAACACACATGCAATGACTCTAGTGATGGTTTTAGTATAAGAACACACAAGCAATAACTCTAGTGGGTCCATATGTGATTTGTGGAAAGAACACACATGCAATGACACTGGTTGATCCATGGGTGGTTTGTGGAAAGAACACACATGCAATGCCACTGGTTGATCCATGTGTGGTTTGTGGAAATAACACACATGAAATGATTGTAATGGATCCATATGTCGTTTGTGGGAAAGAGCACACATGCAATGCCATTGGTTGATCCATGTGTGGTTTGTGGAAATAACACACATGCAATGACTCTAATGGATCCATATGTGGTTTGTGGAAAAGAACACACATGCAATGACCACTGGTTGATCCATGTGTGGTTGGTAGAAATAACACACATGCAATGACTCTAATGGATCCATATGTGGTTTGTGGAAAAGAACACACATGCAATGACCACTGGTTGATCCATGTGTGGTTGGTAGAAATAACACACATGCAATGACACTAGTTGATCCATGTGTGGTTTGTGGAAAGAACACACATGCAATGACACTGGTTGATCCATATGTAGTTTGTAGAAAGAACACACGTGCAATGACACCGGTTGATCCATGTGTGGTTTGTGGATAGAACACACATGCAATGACTCTAGTGGGTCCATATGTGGTTCATGTCAGGAACACACATGCAATGACACTGGTTGATCCATGTGTGGTTTGTGGAAAGAACACACATGCAATGACCACTGGTTGATCCATGTGTGGTTTGTGGAAATAACACATATGCAATGACACTAGTTCATCCATGTGTGTTTTGTGGAAAGAACACACATGCAATGACACTGGTTGATCCATATGTAGTTTGTGGAAAGAACACACGTGCAATGACCACTGGTTGATCCATGTGTGGTTTGTGGATAGAACACACATGCAATGACTCTAGTGGGTCCATATGTGGTTCATGTCAGGAACACACATGCAATGACACTGGTTGATCCATGTGTGGTTTGTGGAAAGAACACACATGCAATGACTCTAATGCTGGTTTTAGTATAAGAACACACAAGCAATGACACCGGTTGATCCATGTGTGGTTTGTGGAACGAACACACATGCAATGCCATTGGTTGATCCATGTGTGGTTTGTGGAAATAACACACATGAAATGACTGTAATGGATCCATATGTGGTTTGTGGGAAAGAACACACATGCAATAACCACTGGTTGATCCATGTGTGGTTTGTGGAAATAACACATGCAATGACACTAGTTGATCCATGTGTGGTTTGTGGAAAGAACACACATGCAATGCCATTGGTTGATGAATGTGTGGTTTGTGGAAATAACACACATGCAATGACTCTAATGGATCCATATGTGGTTTGTGGGAAAGAAAACAAATCCAATGACCACTGTTTGATCCATGTGTGGTTTGTGGAAATAACACACATGCAATGCCATTGGTTGATCCATGTGTGGTTTGTGTAAAGAACACACATGCAATAACACTGGTTGATCCATATGTGGTTTGTGGAAAGAACACACGTGCAATGACACCGGTTGATCCATGTGTGGTTTGTGGATAGAACACACATGCAATGACTCTAGTGGGTCCATATGTGGTTCATGTTAGGAACACACATGCAATGACACTGGTTGATCCATGTGTGGTTTGTGGAAAGAACACACATGCAATGACTCTAGTGCTGGTTTTAGTATAAGAACACACAAGCAATGACTCTAGTGGGTGCATATGTGATTTGTGGAAAGAACACACATGCAATGACACCGGTTCATCCATGTGTGGTTTGTGGAAAGAACACACATGCAATGCCATTTGTTGATCCATGTGTGGTTTGTGGAAATAACACACATGCAATGACTCTAGTGTTCGTTTTAGTATAAGAACACACAAGCAATGACTCTAGTGGGTCCATATGTGATTTGTGGAAAGAACACACATGCAATTACACCGGTTGATCCATGTGTGGTTTGTGGAAAGAACACACATGCAATGCCATTGGTTGATCCATGTGTGGTTTGTGGAAATAACACACATGCAATGACTCTAATGGATCCATATGTGGTTTGTGGAAAAGAACACACATGCAATGACCACTTGTTGATCCATGTGTGGTTGGTAGAAATAACACACATGCAATGAAACTAGTTGATCCATGTGTGGTTTGTGGAAAGAACACACATGCAATGACACTGTTTGATCCATATGTGGTTTGTGGAAAGAACACACGTGCAATGACCACTGGTTGATCCATGTGTGGTTTGTGGATAGAACACACATGCAATGACTCTACTGGGTCCATATGTGATTCATGTCAGGATCACATATGCAATGACACTGGTGTATCCATGTGTGGTTTGTGGAAAGAACACACATGCAATGACTCTAGTGCTGGTTTTAGTATAAGAACACACAAGCAATAACTCTAGTGGGTCCATATGTGATTTGTGGAAAGAACACACATGCAATGACACTGGTTGATCCATGGCTGGTTTGTGGAAAGAACACACATGCAGTGCCACTGGTTGATCCATGTGTGGTTTGTGTAAATAACACACATGAAATGATTGTAATGGATCCATATGTCGTTTGTGGGAAAGAACACACATGCAATGACCACTGGTTGATCCATGTGCGGTTTGTGGAAATAACACATGCAATGACACAAGTTGATCCATGTCTGGTTTGTGGAAACAACACACATGCAATGCCATTGGTTGATGCATGTGTGGTTTGTGGAAATAACACACATGTAATGACTCTAATGGATCCATATGTGGTTTGTGGGAAAGAAAACACATCCAATGACCACTGGTTGATCCATGTGTGGTTTGTGGAAATAACACACATGCAATGACACTAGTTGATCCATGTGTGGTTTGTGGAAAGAACACACATGCAATGACACTCGTTGATCCATATGTAGTTTGTGGAAAGAACACACGTGCAATGACACCGGTTGATCCATGTGTGGTTTGTGGATAGAACACACATGCAATGACTCTAGTGGGTCCATATGTGGTTCATGTCAGGAACACACATGCAAGGACACTGGTTGATCCATGTGTGGTTTGTGGAAAGAACACACATGCAATGACTCTAGTGGGTCCATATGTGGTTTGTGGGAAAGAAAACACATCCAATGACCACTGGTTGATCCATGTGTGGTTTGTGGAAATAACACACATGCAATGACACTAGTTGATCCATGTGTGGTTTGTGGAAATAACACATGCAATGACACTAGTTGATCCATGTGTGGTTTGTGGAAAGAACACACATGCAATGCCATTGGTTGATGAATGTGTGGTTTGTGGAAATAACACACATGCAATGACTCTAATGGATCCATATGTGGTTTGTGGGAAAGAAAACAAATCCAATGACCACTGTTTGATCCATGTGTGGTTTGTGGAAATAACACACATGCAATGACACTAGTTGATCCATGTGTGGTTTGTGGAAATAACACATGCAATGACACTAGTTGATCCATGTGTGGTTTGTGGAAAGAACACACATGCAATGCCATTGGTTGATGAATGTGTGGTTTGTGGAAATAACACACATGCAATGACTCTAATGGATCCATATGTGGTTTGTGGGAAAGAAAACAAATCCAATGACCACTGTTTGATCCATGTGTGGTTTGTGGAAATAACACACATGCAATGCCATTGGTTGATCCATGTGTGGTTTGTGTAAAGAACACACATGCAATAACACTGGTTGATCCATATGTGGTTTGTGGAAAGAACACACGTGCAATGACACCGGTTGATCCATGTGTGGTTTGTGGATAGAACACACATGCAATGACTCTAGTGGGTCCATATGTGGTTCATGTTAGGAACACACATGCAATGACACTGGTTGATCCATGTGTGGTTTGTGGAAAGAACACACATGCAATGACTCTAGTGCTGGTTTTAGTATAAGAACACACAAGCAATGACTCTAGTGGGTGCATATGTGATTTGTGGAAAGAACACACATGCAATGACACCGGTTCATCCATGTGTGGTTTGTGGAAAGAACACACATGCAATGCCATTTGTTGATCCATGTGTGGTTTGTGGAAATAACACACATGCAATGACTCTAGTGTTCGTTTTAGTATAAGAACACACAAGCAATGACTCTAGTGGGTCCATATGTGATTTGTGGAAAGAACACACATGCAATTACACCGGTTGATCCATGTGTGGTTTGTGGAAAGAACACACATGCAATGCCATTGGTTGATCCATGTGTGGTTTGTGGAAATAACACACATGCAATGACTCTAATGGATCCATATGTGGTTTGTGGAAAAGAACACACATGCAATGACCACTTGTTGATCCATGTGTGGTTGGTAGAAATAACACACATGCAATGAAACTAGTTGATCCATGTGTGGTTTGTGGAAAGAACACACATGCAATGACACTGTTTGATCCATATGTGGTTTGTGGAAAGAACACACGTGCAATGACCACTGGTTGATCCATGTGTGGTTTGTGGATAGAACACACATGCAATGACTCTACTGGGTCCATATGTGATTCATGTCAGGATCACATATGCAATGACACTGGTGTATCCATGTGTGGTTTGTGGAAAGAACACACATGCAATGACTCTAGTGCTGGTTTTAGTATAAGAACACACAAGCAATAACTCTAGTGGGTCCATATGTGATTTGTGGAAAGAACACACATGCAATGACACTGGTTGATCCATGGCTGGTTTGTGGAAAGAACACACATGCAGTGCCACTGGTTGATCCATGTGTGGTTTGTGTAAATAACACACATGAAATGATTGTAATGGATCCATATGTCGTTTGTGGGAAAGAACACACATGCAATGACCACTGGTTGATCCATGTGCGGTTTGTGGAAATAACACATGCAATGACACAAGTTGATCCATGTCTGGTTTGTGGAAACAACACACATGCAATGCCATTGGTTGATGCATGTGTGGTTTGTGGAAATAACACACATGTAATGACTCTAATGGATCCATATGTGGTTTGTGGGAAAGAAAACACATCCAATGACCACTGGTTGATCCATGTGTGGTTTGTGGAAATAACACACATGCAATGACACTAGTTGATCCATGTGTGGTTTGTGGAAAGAACACACATGCAATGACACTCGTTGATCCATATGTAGTTTGTGGAAAGAACACACGTGCAATGACACCGGTTGATCCATGTGTGGTTTGTGGATAGAACACACATGCAATGACTCTAGTGGGTCCATATGTGGTTCATGTCAGGAACACACATGCAAGGACACTGGTTGATCCATGTGTGGTTTGTGGAAAGAACACACATGCAATGACTCTAGTGGGTCCATATGTGGTTTGTGGGAAAGAAAACACATCCAATGACCACTGGTTGATCCATGTGTGGTTTGTGGAAATAACACACATGCAATGACACTAGTTGATCCATGTGTGGTTTGTGGAAATAACACATGCAATGACACTAGTTGATCCATGTGTGGTTTGTGGAAAGAACACACATGCAATGCCATTGGTTGATGAATGTGTGGTTTGTGGAAATAACACACATGCAATGACTCTAATGGATCCATATGTGGTTTGTGGGAAAGAAAACAAATCCAATGACCACTGTTTGATCCATGTGTGGTTTGTGGAAATAACACACATGCAATGACACTAGTTGATCCATGTGTGGTTTGTTGAAAGAACACACATGCAATGACACTGGTTGATCCATATGTGGTTTCTGGAAAGAACACACGTGCAATGACACCGGTTGATCCATGTGTGGTTTGTGGATAGAACACACATGCAATGACTCTAGTGGGTCCATATGTGGTTCATGTCAGGAACACACATGCAATGACACTGGTTGATCCATGTGTGGTTTGTGGAAAGAACACACATGCAATGACTCTAGTGCTGGTTTTAGTATAAGAACACACAAGCAATGACTCTAGTGGGTCCATATGTGATTTCTGGAAAGAACACACATGCAATGACACCGGTTGATCCATGTGTGGTTTGTGGAAAGAACACACATGCAATGCCATTGGTTGATCCATGTGTGGTTTGTGGAAATAACACACATGCAATGACTCTAGTGTTCGTTTTAGTATAAGAACACACAAGCAATGACTCTAGTGGGTCCATATGTGATTTGTGGAAAGAACACACATGCAATTACACCGGTTGATCCATGTGTGGTTTGTGGAAAGAACACACATGCAATGCCATTGGTTGATCCATGTGTGGTTTGTGGAAATAACACACATGCAATGACTCTAATGGATCCATATGTGGTTTGTGGAAAAGAACAAACATGCAATGACCACTGGTTGATCCATGTGTGGTTGGTAGAAATAACACACATGCAATGACACTAGTTGATCCATGTGTGGTTTGTGGAAAGAACACACATGCAATGACACTGGTTGATCCATGGCTGGTTTGTGGAAAGAACACACATGCAGTGCCACTGGTTGATCCATGTGTGGTTTGTGTAAATAACACACATGAAATGATTGTAATGGATCCATATGTCGTTTGTGGGAAAGAACACACATGCAATGACCACTGGTTGATCCATGTGCGGTTTGTGGAAATAACACATGCAATGACACAAGTTGATCCATGTCTGGTTTGTGGAAACAACACACATGCAATGCCATTGGTTGATGCATGTGTGGTTTGTGGAAATAACACACATGTAATGACTCTAATGGATCCATATGTGGTTTGTGGGAAAGAAAACACATCCAATGACCACTGGTTGATCCATGTGTGGTTTGTGGAAATAACACACATGCAATGACACTAGTTGATCCATGTGTGGTTTGTGGAAAGAACACACATGCAATGACACTCGTTGATCCATATGTAGTTTGTGGAAAGAACACACGTGCAATGACACCGGTTGATCCATGTGTGGTTTGTGGATAGAACACACATGCAATGACTCTAGTGGGTCCATATGTGGTTCATGTCAGGAACACACATGCAAGGACACTGGTTGATCCATGTGTGGTTTGTGGAAAGAACACACATGCAATGACTCTAGTGGGTCCATATGTGGTTTGTGGGAAAGAAAACACATCCAATGACCACTGGTTGATCCATGTGTGGTTTGTGGAAATAACACACATGCAATGACACTAGTTGATCCATGTGTGGTTTGTGGAAATAACACATGCAATGACACTAGTTGATCCATGTGTGGTTTGTGGAAAGAACACACATGCAATGCCATTGGTTGATGAATGTGTGGTTTGTGGAAATAACACACATGCAATGACTCTAATGGATCCATATGTGGTTTGTGGGAAAGAAAACAAATCCAATGACCACTGTTTGATCCATGTGTGGTTTGTGGAAATAACACACATGCAATGACACTAGTTGATCCATGTGTGGTTTGTGGAAATAACACATGCAATGACACTAGTTGATCCATGTGTGGTTTGTGGAAAGAACACACATGCAATGCCATTGGTTGATGAATGTGTGGTTTGTGGAAATAACACACATGCAATGACTCTAATGGATCCATATGTGGTTTGTGGGAAAGAAAACAAATCCAATGACCACTGTTTGATCCATGTGTGGTTTGTGGAAATAACACACATGCAATGCCATTGGTTGATCCATGTGTGGTTTGTGTAAAGAACACACATGCAATAACACTGGTTGATCCATATGTGGTTTGTGGAAAGAACACACGTGCAATGACACCGGTTGATCCATGTGTGGTTTGTGGATAGAACACACATGCAATGACTCTAGTGGGTCCATATGTGGTTCATGTTAGGAACACACATGCAATGACACTGGTTGATCCATGTGTGGTTTGTGGAAAGAACACACATGCAATGACTCTAGTGCTGGTTTTAGTATAAGAACACACAAGCAATGACTCTAGTGGGTGCATATGTGATTTGTGGAAAGAACACACATGCAATGACACCGGTTCATCCATGTGTGGTTTGTGGAAAGAACACACATGCAATGCCATTTGTTGATCCATGTGTGGTTTGTGGAAATAACACACATGCAATGACTCTAGTGTTCGTTTTAGTATAAGAACACACAAGCAATGACTCTAGTGGGTCCATATGTGATTTGTGGAAAGAACACACATGCAATTACACCGGTTGATCCATGTGTGGTTTGTGGAAAGAACACACATGCAATGCCATTGGTTGATCCATGTGTGGTTTGTGGAAATAACACACATGCAATGACTCTAATGGATCCATATGTGGTTTGTGGAAAAGAACACACATGCAATGACCACTTGTTGATCCATGTGTGGTTGGTAGAAATAACACACATGCAATGAAACTAGTTGATCCATGTGTGGTTTGTGGAAAGAACACACATGCAATGACACTGTTTGATCCATATGTGGTTTGTGGAAAGAACACACGTGCAATGACCACTGGTTGATCCATGTGTGGTTTGTGGATAGAACACACATGCAATGACTCTACTGGGTCCATATGTGATTCATGTCAGGATCACATATGCAATGACACTGGTGTATCCATGTGTGGTTTGTGGAAAGAACACACATGCAATGACTCTAGTGCTGGTTTTAGTATAAGAACACACAAGCAATAACTCTAGTGGGTCCATATGTGATTTGTGGAAAGAACACACATGCAATGACACTGGTTGATCCATGGCTGGTTTGTGGAAAGAACACACATGCAGTGCCACTGGTTGATCCATGTGTGGTTTGTGTAAATAACACACATGAAATGATTGTAATGGATCCATATGTCGTTTGTGGGAAAGAACACACATGCAATGACCACTGGTTGATCCATGTGCGGTTTGTGGAAATAACACATGCAATGACACAAGTTGATCCATGTCTGGTTTGTGGAAACAACACACATGCAATGCCATTGGTTGATGCATGTGTGGTTTGTGGAAATAACACACATGTAATGACTCTAATGGATCCATATGTGGTTTGTGGGAAAGAAAACACATCCAATGACCACTGGTTGATCCATGTGTGGTTTGTGGAAATAACACACATGCAATGACACTAGTTGATCCATGTGTGGTTTGTGGAAAGAACACACATGCAATGACACTCGTTGATCCATATGTAGTTTGTGGAAAGAACACACGTGCAATGACACCGGTTGATCCATGTGTGGTTTGTGGATAGAACACACATGCAATGACTCTAGTGGGTCCATATGTGGTTCATGTCAGGAACACACATGCAAGGACACTGGTTGATCCATGTGTGGTTTGTGGAAAGAACACACATGCAATGACTCTAGTGGGTCCATATGTGGTTTGTGGGAAAGAAAACACATCCAATGACCACTGGTTGATCCATGTGTGGTTTGTGGAAATAACACACATGCAATGACACTAGTTGATCCATGTGTGGTTTGTGGAAATAACACATGCAATGACACTAGTTGATCCATGTGTGGTTTGTGGAAAGAACACACATGCAATGCCATTGGTTGATGAATGTGTGGTTTGTGGAAATAACACACATGCAATGACTCTAATGGATCCATATGTGGTTTGTGGGAAAGAAAACAAATCCAATGACCACTGTTTGATCCATGTGTGGTTTGTGGAAATAACACACATGCAATGACACTAGTTGATCCATGTGTGGTTTGTTGAAAGAACACACATGCAATGACACTGGTTGATCCATATGTGGTTTCTGGAAAGAACACACGTGCAATGACACCGGTTGATCCATGTGTGGTTTGTGGATAGAACACACATGCAATGACTCTAGTGGGTCCATATGTGGTTCATGTCAGGAACACACATGCAATGACACTGGTTGATCCATGTGTGGTTTGTGGAAAGAACACACATGCAATGACTCTAGTGCTGGTTTTAGTATAAGAACACACAAGCAATGACTCTAGTGGGTCCATATGTGATTTCTGGAAAGAACACACATGCAATGACACCGGTTGATCCATGTGTGGTTTGTGGAAAGAACACACATGCAATGCCATTGGTTGATCCATGTGTGGTTTGTGGAAATAACACACATGCAATGACTCTAGTGTTCGTTTTAGTATAAGAACACACAAGCAATGACTCTAGTGGGTCCATATGTGATTTGTGGAAAGAACACACATGCAATTACACCGGTTGATCCATGTGTGGTTTGTGGAAAGAACACACATGCAATGCCATTGGTTGATCCATGTGTGGTTTGTGGAAATAACACACATGCAATGACTCTAATGGATCCATATGTGGTTTGTGGAAAAGAACAAACATGCAATGACCACTGGTTGATCCATGTGTGGTTGGTAGAAATAACACACATGCAATGACACTAGTTGATCCATGTGTGGTTTGTGGAAAGAACACACATGCAATGACACTGTTTGATCCATATGTGGTTTGTGGAAAGAACACACGTGCAATGACCACTAGTTGATCCATGTGTGGTTTGTGGATAGAACACACATGCAATGACTCTACTGGGTCCATATGTGATTCATGTCAGGATCACATATGCAATGACACTGGTGTATCCATGTGTGGTTTGTGGAAAGAACACACATGCAATGACTCTAGTGCTGGTTTTAGTATAAGAATGCACAAGCAATAACTCTAGTGGGTCAATATGTGATTTGTGGAAAGAACACACATGCAATGACACTGGTTGATCCATGGGTGGTTTGTGGAAAGAACACACATGCAATGCCACTGGTTGATCCATGTGTGGTTTGTGGAAATAACACACATGAAATGATTGTAATGGATCCATATGTCGTTTGTGGGAAAGAACACACATGCAATGACCACTGGTTGATCCATGTGCGGTTTGTGGAAATAACACATGCAATGACACAAGTTGATCCATGTCTGGTTTGTGGAAAGAACACACATGCAATGCCATTGGTTGATGCATGTGTGGTTTGTGGAAATAACACACATGTAATGACTCTAATGGATCCATATGTGGTTTGTGGGAAAGAAAACACATGCAATGACCACTGGTTGATCCATGTGTGGTTTGTGGAAATAACACACATGCAATGACACTAGTTGATCCATGTATGGTTTGTGGAAAGAACACACATGCAATGACACTGGTTGATCCATATGTAGTTTGTGGAAAGAACACACGTGCAATGACACCGGTTGATCCATGTGTGGTTTGTGGATAGAACACACATGCAATGACTCTAGTGGGTCCATATGTGGTTCATGTCAGGAACACACATGCAATGACACTGGTTGATCCATATGTGGTTTGTGGGAAAGAAAACACATCCAATGACCACTGGTTGATCCATGTGTGGTTTGTGGAAATAACACACATGCAATGACACTAGTTGATCCATGTGTGGTTTGTGGAAAGAACACACATGCAATGACACTGGTGGATCCATATGTGGTTTCTGGAAAGAACACATGTGCAATGACACCGGTTGATCCATGTGTGGTTTGTGGATAGAACACACATGCAATGACTCTAGTGGGTCCATATGTTGTTCATGTCAGGAACACACATGCAATCACACTGGTTGATCCATGTGTGGTTTGTGGAAAGAACACACATGCAATGAATCTAGTGCTAGTTTTAGTATAAGAACACACATACAATGACTCTAGTGGGTCCACATGTAGTTTGTGAAAAGAACACACATGCAATGACCACTGGTTGATCCATAAGTGGTTTGTGGAAAAGAACACACATGCAATTAACACTGGTGGATCCATGTGAGGTTTGTGGAAAAGAACACACATGCAATGAGTCTAGTTCTAGTTTTAGTATAAGAACACACATGAAATGACTCTAGTGGGTCCACATGTGGTTTGTGAAAAGAACACACACGCAATGACCACTAGTTGATCCATATGTGATTTTCGGAAAAGAACACACATGTAATGAACACTAGTGGATCCATAAGTGGTTTGAGGAAAGAACACACATGCAATGACTCTAGTGCTGGTTTTAGTATAAGAACACACAAGCAATGACACTAGTGGGTCCATATGTGATTTGTGTAAAGAACACACATGCAATGACACTGGTTGATCCATGTGTGGTTTGTGGAAAGAACACACATGCAATGCCATTGGTTGATCCATGTGTGGTTTGTGGAAATAACACACATGCAATGACCCTAATGGATCCATATGTCGTTTGTCGAAAAGAACACACATGCAATGACCACAGGTTGATCCATGTGTGGTTTGTGTAAATAACACACATGTAATGACACTAGTTGATCCATGTGTGGCTTGTGGAAAGAACACACATGCAATGACACTGGTTGATCCATATGTGGTTTGTGGAAATAACACACGTGCAATGACCACTGGTTGATCCATGTGTGGTTTGTGGATAGAACACACATGCAATGACTCTAGTGGGTCCATGTGTGGTTCATGTCAGGAACACACATGCAATGACACTGGTTGATCCATGGGTGGTTTGTGGAAAGAACACACATGCAATGCCTCTAGTGCTGGTTTTAGTATAAGAACACACAAGCAATGACTCTAGTGGGTCCATATGTGATTTGTGGAAAGAACACACATGCAATGACACTGGTTTATCCATGTGTGGTTTGTGGAAAGAACACACATGCAATGCTATTGGTTGATCCATGTCTGGTTTGTGGAAATAACACACATGCAATGACTCTAATGGATCCATATGTGGTTTGTGGAAAAGAACACACATGCAATGACCACTTGTTGATCCATGTGTGGTTTTTGGAAATAACACATATGCAATGACACTAGTTCATCCATGTGTGGTTTGTGGAAAGAACACACATGCAATGACACTGGTTGATCCATATGTGATTTGTGGAAAGAACACACGTGCAATGACCACTAGTTGATCCATGTGTGGTTTGTGGATAGAACACACATGCAATGACTCTAGTGGGTCCATATGTGGTTCATGTCAGGAACACACATGCAATGACACTGGTTGATCCATGTGTGGTTTGTGGAAAGAACACACATGCAATGACTCTAGTGTTGGTTTTACTATAAGAGCGCACAAGCAATAACTCTAGTGGGTCAATATGTGATTTGTGGAAAGAACACACATGCAATGACACTAGTTGATCCTTGTGTGGTTTGTGGAAAGAACACACATGCAATGACTCTAGTACTGGTTTTAGTATAAGAACACACAAGCAATGACTCTAGTGGGTCCATATGTGATTTGTGGAAAGAACACACATGCAATGACACTGGTTGATCCTTGTGTGGTTTGTGGAAAAAACACACATGCAATGCCATTGGTTGATCCATGTGTGGTTTGTGGAAATAACACACGTGCAATGACTCTAATGGATCCATATGTGGTTTGTGGGAAAGAACACACAGGCAATGACCACTAGTTTATCCATGTGTGGTTTGTGGAAATAACACATGCAATGACACTAGTTGATCCATGTGTGGTTTGTGGAAAGAACACACATGCAATGACACTGGTTTATCCATATGTGGTTTGTGGAAAGAACACACGTGTAATGACACCGATTTATCCATCTGTGGTTTGTGGATAGAACACACATGCAATGACTCTAGTGGGTCCATATGTGGTTCATGTCAGGAACACACATGCAATGACACTGGTTGATCCATGTGTGGTTTGTGGAAAGAACACACATGCAATGACTCTAGTGGGACCATATGTGGTTTGTGGAAAAAACACACATGCAATGACACTAGTTGATCAATATGTGGTTTATGGAAAGAACACACGTGCAATGACACCGGTTGATCCATGTGTGGCTTGTGGATAGAACACACATGCAATGACTCTAGTGGGTCCATATGTGGTTCATGTCAGGAACACACATGCAATGACACTGGTTGATCCATGTATGGTTTGTGGAAAGAACACACATGCAACGACTCTAGTGCTAGTTTTAGTATAAGAACACACATACAATGACTCTAATGGGTCTACATGTAGTTTGTGAAAAGAACACACATGCAATGACCAGTGGTTGATCTATAAGTGGTTTGTGGAAAAGAACACACATGCAATGAACGCAGGTGGATCCATGTGTGGTTTGTGGAAAAGAACACACATGCAATGAGTCTAGTGCTGGTTTTAGTATAAGAACACACATGAAATGACTCTAGTGGGTCCACATGTGGTTTGTGAAAAGAACACACATGCAATGACCACTGGTTGATCCATATGTGGTTTTTGGAAAAGAACACACATGCAATGAACACTGGTGGATCCATAAGTGGTTTGTGGAAAGAACACACATGCAATGACCCTAGTGCTGGTTTTAGTATAAGAACACACAAGCAATGACTCTAGTGGGTCCATATGTGATTTGTGGAAAGAATACACATGCAATGACACTGGTTGATCCATGTGTGGTTTGTGGAAAGAACACACATGCAATTCCATTGGTTGATCCATGTGTGGTTTGTGGAAATAACACACATGCAATAACTCTACTGGATCCATATGTGGTTTGTGGAAAAGAACACACATACAATGACCACTAGTTGATCCATGTGTGGTTTATGGAAATAACACATGCAATGACACTAGTTGATCCATGTGTGGTTTGTGGAAAGAACACACATGCAATGACACTGGTTGATCCATATGAGGTTTCTGGAAAGAACACACGTGCAATGACACCGGTTGATCCATGTGTGGTTTGTGGATAGAACACACATGCAATGACTCTAGTGGGTCCATATGTGGTTCATGTCAGGAACACACATGCAATGACACTGGTTGATCCATGTGTGGTTTGTGGAGAGAACACACATGCAATGACTCTAGTGGGTCCATATGTGGTTTGTGGGAAAAACACACATGCAATGACACTGGTTGATCCATATGTGGTTTGTGGAAAGAACACACGTGCAACGACTCTAGTGGGTCCATATGTGGTTTGTGGAAAAAACACACATGCAATGACACTAGTTGATCAATATGTGGTTTATGGAAAGAACACACGTGCAATGACACCGGTTGATCCATGTGTGGCTTGTGGATAGAACACACATGCAATGACACTAGTGGGTCCATATGTGGTTCATGTCCGGAACACACATGCAATGACACTGGTTGATCCATGTGTGGTTTGTGGAAAGAACACACATGCAACGACTCTAGTGCTAGTTTTAGTATAAGAACACACATACAATGACTCTAATGGGTCTACATGTAGTTTGTGAAAAGAACACACATGCAATGACCAGTGGTTGATCTATAAGTTGTGGAAAAGAACACACATGCAATGAACGCAGGTGGATCCATGTGTGGTTTGTGGAAAAAACACACATGCAATGACACTAGTTGATCAATATGTGGTTTATGGAAAGAACACACGTGCAATGACACCGGTTGATCCATGTGTGGCTTGTGGATAGAACACACATGCAATGACTCTAGTGGGTCCATATGTGGTTCATGTCAGGAACACACATGCAATGACACTGGTTGATCCATGTATGGTTTGTGGAAAGAACACACATGCAACGACTCTAGTGCTAGTTTTAGTATAAGAACACACATACAATGACTCTAATGGGTCTACATGTAGTTTGTGAAAAGAACACACATGCAATGACCAGTGGTTGATCTATAAGTGGTTTGTGGAAAAGAACACACATGCAATGAACGCAGGTGGATCCATGTGTGGTTTGTGGAAAAGAACACACATGCAATGAGTCTAGTGCTGGTTTTAGTATAAGAACACACATGAAATGACTCTAGTGGGTCCACATGTGGTTTGTGAAAAGAACACACATGCAATGACCACTGGTTGATCCATATGTGGTTTTTGGAAAAGAACACACATGCAATGAACACTGGTGGATCCATAAGTGGTTTGTGGAAAGAACACACATGCAATGACCCTAGTGCTGGTTTTAGTATAAGAACACACAAGCAATGACTCTAGTGGGTCCATATGTGATTTGTGGAAAGAATACACATGCAATGACACTGGTTGATCCATGTGTGGTTTGTGGAAAGAACACACATGCAATTCCATTGGTTGATCCATGTGTGGTTTGTGGAAATAACACACATGCAATAACTCTACTGGATCCATATGTGGTTTGTGGAAAAGAACACACATACAATGACCACTAGTTGATCCATGTGTGGTTTATGGAAATAACACATGCAATGACACTAGTTGATCCATGTGTGGTTTGTGGAAAGAACACACATGCAATGACACTGGTTGATCCATATGAGGTTTCTGGAAAGAACACACGTGCAATGACACCGGTTGATCCATGTGTGGTTTGTGGATAGAACACACATGCAATGACTCTAGTGGGTCCATATGTGGTTCATGTCAGGAACACACATGCAATGACACTGGTTGATCCATGTGTGGTTTGTGGAGAGAACACACATGCAATGACTCTAGTGGGTCCATATGTGGTTTGTGGGAAAAACACACATGCAATGACACTGGTTGATCCATATGTGGTTTGTGGAAAGAACACACGTGCAACGACTCTAGTGGGTCCATATGTGGTTTGTGGAAAAAACACACATGCAATGACACTAGTTGATCAATATGTGGTTTATGGAAAGAACACACGTGCAATGACACCGGTTGATCCATGTGTGGCTTGTGGATAGAACACACATGCAATGACACTAGTGGGTCCATATGTGGTTCATGTCCGGAACACACATGCAATGACACTGGTTGATCCATGTGTGGTTTGTGGAAAGAACACACATGCAACGACTCTAGTGCTAGTTTTAGTATAAGAACACACATACAATGACTCTAATGGGTCTACATGTAGTTTGTGAAAAGAACACACATGCAATGACCAGTGGTTGATCTATAAGTTGTGGAAAAGAACACACATGCAATGAACGCAGGTGGATCCATGTGTGGTTTGTGGAAAAGAACACACATGCAATGAGTGTAGTGCTGGTTTTAGTATAAGAACACACATGAAATGACTCTAGTGGGTCCACATGTGGTTTGTGAAAAGAACACACATGCAATGACCACTGGTTGATCCATATGTGGTTTTTGGAAAATAACAAACATGCAATGAACACTGGTGGATCCATAAGTGGTTTGTGGAAAGAACACACATGCAATGACTCTAGTGCTGGTTTTAGTATAAGAACACACAAGCAATGACTCTAGTGGGTCCATATGTGATTTGTGGAAAGAATACACATGCAATGACACTGGTTGATCCATGTGTGGTTTGTGGAAAGAACACACATGCAATGCCATTGGTTGATCCATGTGTGGTTTGTGGAAATAACACACATGCAATAACTCTACTAGATCCATATGTGGTTTGTGGAAAAGAACACACATACAATGACCACTGGTTGATCCATGTGTGGTTTGTGGAAATAACACATGCAATGACACTAGTTGATCCATGTGTGGTTTGTGGAAAGAACACACATGCAATGACACTGGTTGATCCATATGTGGTTTGTGGAAAGACACACGTGCAATGACACCGGTTGATCCATGTGTGGTTTGTGGATATAACACACATGAATGACTCTAGTGGGTCCATATGTGGTTCATGTCAGGAACACACATGCAATGACACTGGTTGATCCATGTGTGGTTTGTGGAAAGAACACACATGCAATGACTCTAGTGGGTCCATATGTGGTTTGTGGGAAAAACTCACATGCAATGACACTGGTTGATCCATATGTGGTTTGTGGAAAGAACACACGTGCAACGACTCTAGTGGGTCCATATGTGGTTTGTGGAAAAAACACACATGCAATCACACGGGTTGATCCATGTGCAGTTTGTGGAAATAACACACATGCAATAACTCTACTGGATCCATATGTGGTTTGTGGAAAAGAACACACATGCAATGACCACTGGTTGATCCATGTGTGGTTTGTGGAAATAACACACATGCAATGACACTAGTTGATCCATGTGTGGTTTGTGCAAAGAACACAGATGCAATGACACTGGTTGATCCATATGTGGTGTGTGGAAAGAACACATGTGCAATGCCACTGGTTGATCCATGTGTGGTTTGTGGATAGAACACACATGCAATGACTCTAGTGGGTCCATATGTGGTTCATGTCAGGAACACACATACAATGACACTGGTTGATCCATGTGTGGTTTGTGGAAAGAGCACACAGGCAATGACTCTAGTGCTAGTTTTAGTATAAGAACACACATACAATGACTCTAGTGGGTCCACATGTAGTTTGTGAAAAGAACACACATGCAATGACCACTGGTTGATCCATAAGTGGTTTCTGGAAAAGAACACACATGCAATGAACGCAGGTGGATCCATGTGTGGTTTGTGGAAAAGAACACACATGCAATGAGTGTAGTGCTGATTTTAGTATAAGAACACACATTAAATGACTCTAGTGGGTCCACATGTGATTTGTGAAAAGAAGACAGATGCAATGACCACTAGTTGATCCATATGTGGTTTTTGGAAAAGAACACACATGCAATGAACACTGGTGGATCCATAAGTGGTTTGTGGAAAGAACACACATGCAATGACTCTAGTGCTGGTTTTAGTATAAGAACACACAAGCAATGACTCTAGTGGGTCCATATGTTATTTGTGTAAAGAACACACATGAAATGACACTGGTTGATCCATGTGTGGTTTGTGGAAAGAACACAGATGCTATGCCATTGGTTGATCCATGTGTGGTTTGTGGAAATAAAACACATGCAATGACTCTAACGGATCCATATGTGGTTTGTGGAAAAGAACACACATGCAACGACCACTGGTTGATCCATGTGTGGTTTGTGGAAATAACACACATGCAATGACACTAGTTGATCCATGTGTGGTTTATGGAAAGAACACACATGCAATGACACTGGTTGATCCATATGTGGTTTGTGGAAAGAACACACGTGCAATGACACCGGTTGATCCATGTGTGGTTTGTGGATAGAACACACATGCAATGACTCTAGTGGGTCCATATGTGGTTCATGTCAGGAACACACATGCAATGGCACTGGTTGATCCATGTGTGGTTTGTGGAAAGAACACACGTGCAATGACTAGTGGGTCCATATGTGGTTTGTGGAAAAAACACACATGCAATGACACTGGTTGATCCATATGTGGTTTGTGGAAAGAACACACATGCAATGACTCTAGTGGGTCCATATGTGGTTTTTGGAAAAAACACACATGCAATGACACTGGTTGATCCATGTGCAGTTTGTGGAAATAACACATATGCAATAACTCTACTGGATCCATATGTGGTTTGTGGAAAAGAACACACATGCAATGACCACTGGTTGATCCATGTGTGGTTTGTGGAAATAACACACATGCAATGACACTAGTTGATCCATGTGTGGTTTGTGGAAAGAACACACATGCAATGACACTGGTTGATCCATATGTGGTGTGTGGAAAGAACACATGTGCAATGCCACTAGTTGATCCATGTGTGGTTTGTGGATAGAACACACATGCAATGACTCTAGTGGGTCCATATGTGGTTCATGTCAGGAACACACATGCAATGACACTGGTTGATCCATGTGTGGTTTGTGCAAAGAGCACACATGCAATGACTGTAGTGCTAGTTTTAGTATAAGAACACACATACAATGACTCTAGTGGGTCCACATGTAGTTTGTGAAAAGAACACACATGCAATGACCACTGGTTGATCCATAAGTGGTTTGTGGAAAAGAACACACATGCAATGAACGCAGGTGGATCCATGTGTGGTTTGTGGAAAAGAACACACATGCAATGAGTGTAGTGCTGGTTTTAGTATAAGAACACACATTAAATGACTCTAGTGGGTCCACATGTGATTTGTGAAAAGAAGACAGATGCAATGACCACTGGTTGATCCATATGTGGTTTTTCGAAAACAACACACATGCAATGAACACTGGTGGATCCATAAGTGGTTTGTGGAAAGAACACACATGCAATGACTGTAGTGCTGGTTTTAGTATAAGAACACACAAGCAATGACTCTAGTGGGTCCATATGTTATTTGTGGAAAGAACACACATGCAATGACACTGGTTGATCCATGTGTGGTTTGTGGAAAGAACACATATGCTATGCCATTGGTTGATCGATGTGTGGTTTGTGGAAATAAAACACATGCAATGACTCTAACGGATCCATATGTGGTTTGTGGAAAAGAACACACATGCAACGACCACTGGTTGATCCATGTGTGGTTTGTGGAAATAACACACATGCAATGGCACTAGTTGATCCATGTGTGGTTTGTGGAAAGAACACACATGCAATGACACTAGTTGATACATATGTGGTTTGTGGAAAGAACACACGTGCAATGACCACTGGTTGATCCATGTGTGGTTTGTGGATAGAGAACACATGCAATGACTCTAGTGGGTCCACATGTGGTTCATGTCAGGAACACACATGCAATGACACTAGTTGATCCATGTGTGGTTTTTGGAAAGAACACACATGCAATGACTCTAGTGCTGGTTTTAGTATAAGAACACACAAGCAATGACTCTAGAAGGGTCCATATGTGATTTATGGAAAAACACACATGCAATGACACTAGTTGATCCATGTGTGGTTTGTGGAAAGAACACACATGCAATGCCATTGGTTTATCCATGTGTGGTTTGTGGAAATAACACACATGCAATGACTCTAATGGATCCATATCTGGTTTGTGGAAAAGAACACACATGCAATGACCACAGGTTGATCCATGTGTGGTTTGTGGAAATAACACATATGCAATGACACTAGTTGATCCATGTTTGTTTTGTGGAAAGAACACACATGCAATGACACTGGTTGATCCATATGTGGTTTGTGGAAAGACCACACGTGCAATGACCACTGGTTGATCCATGTGTGGTTTGTGGATAGAACATACCTGCAATGACTCTAGTGGGTCCATATGTGGTTCATGTCAGGAACACACATGCAATGACACTGGTTGATCCATGTGTGGTTTGTGGAAAGAACACACATGCAATGACTCTAGTGGTAGTTTTAGTATAAGAACACACAAGCAATAACTCTAGTGGGTCAATATATGATTTGTGGAAAGAACACACATACAATGACACTGGTTGATCCATGTGTGGTTTGTGGAAACAACACACATGCAATGCCATTGGTTGATCCATGTGTGGTTTGTGGAAATAACACACAAGCAATGACTGTAATGGATCCATATGTGGTTTGTGGAAAAGAACACACATGCAATGACCACTGGTTGATCCATGTGTGGTTTGTGGAAATAACACACATGCAATGACACTAGTTGATCCATGTGTGGTTTGTGGAAAGAACACACATGCAATGACACTGGTTGATCCATATGTGGTTTGTGGAAAGAACACACGTGCAATGACCACCGGTTGATCCATGTGTGGTTTGTGGATAGAACACACATGGAATGACTCTAGTGGGTCCATATGTGGTTCATGTCAGGAACACACATGCAATGACACTGGTTGATCCATGTGTGGTTTGTGGAAAGAACACACATGCAATGACTCTAGTGGGTCCATATGTGGTTTGTGGAAAAAAACACATGCAATGACTCTGGTTGATCCATATGTGGTTTGTGGAAAGAACACACGTGAAATGACCACTGGTTGATCCATGTGTGGTTTGTGGAAATAACACACATGCAATGACACTAGTTGATCCATGTGTGGTTTGTGGAAAGAACACACATGCAATGACCACTGGTTGATCCAGGTGTGGTTTGTGGAAATAACACACATGCAATGAGACTTGTTGATCCATGTGTGGTTTGTGGAAAGAACACACATGCAATGACACTAGTTGATCCATAAGTGGTTTGTGGAAAGAACACACGTGCAATGACCACTGGTTGATCCATGTGTGTTTGTGGATAGAACACACATGCAATGACTCTAGTGCTGGTTTTAGTATAAGAACACACAAGCAATGACTCTAGTGGGTCCATATGTGATTTGTGGAAAGAACACACATGCAATGCCATTGGTTGATCCATGTGTAGTTTGTGGAAATAACACACATGCAATAACTCTAATGGATCCATATGTGGTTTGTGGAAAAGAACACACATGCAATGACCACTGGTTGATCCGTGTGTGGTGTGTGGAAATAACACACATGCAATGACACTAGTTGATCCATGTGTGGTTTGTGAAAAGAACACACATGCAATGACACTGGTTGATCCATATGTAGTTTGTGGAAAGAACACACGTGCAATGACCACTGGTTGATCCATGTGTGGTTTGTGGATAGAACACACATGAAATGACTCTAGTGGGTCCATATGTGCTTCATGTCAGGAACACACATGCAATGACACTGTTTGATCCATGTGTGATTTGTGGAAAGAACACACATGCAATGACTCTAGTGCTGGTTTTAGTATAAGAACACACAAGCAATGACTCTAGTGGGTCCAATGTGATTTGTGGAAAGAACACACGTGCAATGACACCGGTTGGTCCATATGTGATTTGTGGAAATAACACACATGCAATGACACTGGTTGATCCATGTGTGGTTTGTGGAAAAACCCACACATGCTATGCCATTGGTTGATCCATGTGTGGTTTGTGGAAATAACACACATACAATGACTCTAATGGATCCATATGTGGTTTGTGGAAAAGAACACACATGCAATGACCACTGGTTGATCCATGTGTGGTTTGTGGAAATAACACACATGCAATGACACTAGTTGATTCATGTGTGGTTTGTGGAAAGAACACACATGCAATGACACTGGTTGATCCATATGTGGTTTGTGGAAAGAACACACGTGCAATGAGACCGGTTGATCCATGTGTGGTTTGTGGATAGAACACACATGCAATGACTCTAGTGGGTCCATATGTGGTTCATGTCAGGAACACACATGCAATGACACTGGTTGATCCATGTGTGGTTTGTGGAAAGAACACACATGCAATGACTCTAGTGGGTCCATATGTGGTTTGTGGAAAAAACACATGCAATGACACTGGTTGATCCATATGTGGTTTGTGGAAAGAACACACGTGCAATAACACCGGTTGATCCATGTGTGGTTTGTGGATAGAACACACATGCAATGACTCTAGTGGGTCCATATGTGGTTCATGTCAGGAACACACATGCAATCACACTGGTTGATCCATGTGTGGTTTGTGGAAAGAACACACATTCAATGACTCTAGTGCTACTTTTAGTATAAGAACACACATGCAATGACTCTAGTGGGTCCACATGTAGTTTGTGAAAAGAACACACATGCAATGACCACTGGTTGATCCATAAGTGGTTTGTGGAAATGAACACACATGCAATTAACACTGGTGGATCCATGTGTGGTTTGTGGAAAATAACACACGTGCAATGAGTCTAGTGCTAGTTTTAGTATAAGAACACACATGAAATGACTCTAGTGGGTCCACATGTGGTTTGTGAAAAGAACACACATGCAATGACCACTGGTTGATCCATATGTGGTTTTTGGAAAAGAACACACATGTAATGAACACTAGTTGATCCATAAGTGGTTTGTGGAAAGAACACACATGCAATGACTCTAGTGCTGGTTTTAGTATAAGAACACACAAGCAATTATTCTAGTGGGTCCATATATGATTTGTGGAAAGAACACACATGCAATGACACTGGTTGATCCATGTGTGGTTTGAGGAAAGAACACACATGCAATACCATTGGTTGATCCAGGTGTGGTTTGTGGAAATAACACACATGCAATGACTCTAGTGGGTCCATATGTGGTTTGTGGAAAAGAACACACATGCAACGACCACTGGTTGATCCATGTGTGGTTTGTGGAAAGAACACACATGCAATGACACTAGTTGATCCATGTGTATTTTGTGTAAAGAACACACATGCAATGACACTGGTTGATCCATATGTGGTTTGTGGAAAGAACACACGTGCAATGACCACTGGTTGATCCATGTGTGGTTTGTGGATCGAACACACATGCAATGACTCTAGTGGGTCCATATGTGGTTCATGTTAGGAACACACATGCAATGACACTAGTTGATCCATGTGTGGTTTTTGGAAAGAACACACTTGCAATGACTCTAGTGCTGGTTTTAGTATAAGAACACACAAGCAATGACTCTAGTGGGTCCATATGTGGTTTGTGGAAAAGAACACACATGCAACGACCACTGGTTGATCCATGTGTGGTTTGTGGAAAGAACACACATGCAATGACACTAGTTGATCCATGTGTATTTTGTGGAAAGAACACACATGCAATGACACTGGTTGATCCATATGTGGTTTGTGGAAAGAACACACGTGCAATGACCACTGGTTGATCCATGTGTGGTTTGTGGATCGAACACACATGCAATGACTCTAGTGGGTCCATATGTGGTTCATGTTAGGAACACACATGCAATGACACTAGTTGATCCATGTGTGGTTTTTGGAAAGAACACACTTGCAATGACTCTAGTGCTGGTTTTAGTATAAGAACACACAAGCAATGACTCTAGTGGGTCCATATGTGATTTATGGAAAAACACACATGCAATGACACTAGTTGATCCATGTGTGGTTTGTGGAAAGAACACACATGCAATGCCATTAGTTGATCCATGTGTGGTTTGTGGAAATAACACACATGCAATGACTCTAATGGATCCATATGTGGTTTGTGGAAAAGAACACACATGCAATGACCACTAGTTGATCCATGTGTGGTTTGTGGAAATAACACATATGCAATGACACTAGTTCATCCATGTGTGTTTTGTGGAAAGAACATACATGCAATGACACTGGTTGATCCATATGTGGTTTGTGGAAAGAACACACGTGCAATGACCACTGGTTGATCCATGTGTGGTTTGTGGATAGAACATACATGCACTGACTCTAGTGGGTCCATATGTGGTTCATGTCAGGAACACACGTGCAATGCACTGGTTGATCCATGTGTGGTTTGTGGAAAGAACACACATGCAATGACTCTAGTGGTAGTTTTAGTATAAGAACACACAAGCAATAACTCTAGTGGGTCAATATGTGATTTGTGGAAAGAACACACATGCAATGACACTGGTTGATCCATGTGTGGTTTGTGGAAAGAACACACGTGCAATGACTCTAGTGCTGGTTTTAGTATAAGAACACACAAGCAATTACTCTAGTGGGTCCATATATGATTTGTGGAAAGAACACACATGCAATGACACTGGTTGATCCATGTGTGGTTTGAGGAAAGAACACACATGCAATACCATTGGTTGATCCATGTGTGGTTTGTGGAAATAACACACATGCAATGACTCTAATGGATCCATATGTGGTTTGTGGAAAAGAACACACATGCAACGACCACTGGTTGATCCATGTGTGGTTTGTGGAAGTAACACACATGCAATGACACTAGTTGATCCATGTGTATTTTGTGGAAAGAACACACATGCAATGACACTGGTTGATCCATATGTGGTTTGTGGAAAGAACACACGTGCAATGACCACTGGTTGATCCATGTGTGGTTTGTGGATCGAACACACATGCAATGACTCTAGTGGGTCCATATGTGGTTCATGTCAGGAACACACATGCAATGACACTAGTTGATCCATGTGTGGTTTTTGGAAAGAACACACTTGCAATGACTCTAGTGCTGGTTTTAATATAAGAACACACAAGCAATGACTCTAGTGGGTCCATATGTGATTTATGGAAGAACACACATGCAATGACACTAGTTGATCCATGTGTGGTTTGTGGAAAGAACACACATGCAATGCCATTGGTTGATCCATGTGTGGTTTGTGGAAATAACACACATGCAATGACTCTAATGGATCCATATGTGGTTTGTGGAAAAGAACGCACATGCAATGACCACTAGTTGATCCATGTGTGGTTTGTGGAAATAACACATATGCAATGACACTAGTTCATCCATGTGTGTTTTCTGGAAAGAACACACATGCAATGACACTGGTTGATCCATATGTGGTTTGTGGAAAGAACACACGTGCAATGACCACTGGTTGATCCATGTGTGGCTTGTGGATAGAACATACATGCAATGACTCTAGTGGGTCCATATGTGGTTCATGTCAGGAACACACGTGCAATGACACTGGTTGATCCATGTGTGTTTTGTGGAAAGAACACACATGCAATGACTCTAGTGGTAGTTTTAGTATAAGAACACACAAGCAATAACTCTAGTGGGTCAATATGTTATTTGTGGAAAGAACACACATGCAATGACACTGGTTGATCCATGTGTGGTTTGTGGAAAGAACACACATGCAATGCCATTGGTTGATCCATGTGTGGTTTGTGGAAATAACACACAAGCAATGACTGTAATGGCACCATATGTGGTTTGTGGGAAAGAACACACATGCAATGACCACTTGTTGATCCATGTGTGGTTTGTGGAAATAACACATGCAATGACACTAGTTGATCCATGTGTGTTTTGTGGAAAGAACACACATGCAATGACACGGGTTGATCCATATGTGGTTTGTGGAAAGAACACACGTGCAATGACACCGGTTGATCCATGTGTGGTTTGTGGATAGAACACACATGGAATGACTCTAGTGGGTCCATATGTGGTTCATGTAAGCAACAGACATGCAATGGCACTGGTTGATCCATGTGTGGTTTGTGGAAAGAACACACATGCAATGACTCTAGTGGGTCCATATGTGGTTTGTGGAAAAAACACACATGCAATGACACTGGTTGATCCATATGTGGTTTGTGGAAAGAACACAGGTGCAATGACTCTAGTGGGTCCGCATGTGGTTTGTGGAAAAAACACACATGCAATGACACTGGTTGATCCATGTGCAGTTGTTGGAAATAACACACACACAATAACTCTAATGGATCCATATGTAGTTTATGGAAAAGAACACACATGAAATGACCACTGGTTGATCCATGTGTGGTTTGTGGAAATAACACACATGCAATGACACTAGTTGATCCATGTGTGGTTTGTTGAAAGAACACACATGCAATGACCATTGGTTGATCCATCTGTGGTTTGTGGAAATAACACACATGCAATGAGACTTGTTGATCCATGTGTCGTTTGTGGAAAGAACACACATGCAATGATACTGGTTGATCCATATGTGGTTTGTGGAAAGAACACACGTGCAATGACCACCGGTTGGTCCATGTGTGTTTGTGGATAGAACACACATGCAATGACTCTAGTGGGTCCGTATGTGGTTCATGTCAGGAACACACATGCAATGGCACTGGTTGATCCATGTGTGGTTTGTGCAAATAACACACATGCAATGACCACTGGTTGATCCATATGTGGTTTGTGGAAAGAACACACGTGCAATGACCACTGGTTGATCCATGTGTGTTTGTGGATAGAACACACATGCAATGACTCTAGTGCTGGTTTTAGTATAAGAACACACAAGCAATGACTCTAGTGGGTCCATATGTGATTTGTGGAAAGAACACACATGCAATGACACTGCTTGATCCATGTGTGGTTTGTGGAAATAACACACATGCAATGATACTAGTTGATCCATGCGTGGTTTGTGGAAAGAACACACATGCAATGACACTGGTTGATCCATATGTAGTTTGTGGAAAGAACACACGTGCAATGACCACTAGTTGATCCATGTGTGGTTTGTGGATAGAACACACATGCAATGACTATAGTGGGTCCATATGTGGTTCATGTCAGGAACACACATGCAATGACACTATTTGATCCATGTGTGGTTTGTGGAAAGAACACACATGCAATGACTCTAGTGCTGGTTTTAGTATAAGAACACACAAGCAATGACTCTAGTGGGTCCATATGTGATTTGTGGAAAGAACACAGGTGCAATGACACCGGTTGGTCCATATGTGATTTCTGGAAATAACACACATGCAATGACACTGGTTGATCCATGTGTGGTTTGTGGAAACAACACACATGCTATGCCATTGGTTGATCCATGTGTGGTTTGTGGAAATAACACACATGCAATGACTCTAATGGATCCATATGTGGTTTGTGGAAAAGAACACACATGCAATGACCACTGGTTGATCCATGTGTGGTTTGTGGAAATAACACACATGCAATGACACTAGTTGATCCATGTGTGGTTTGTGGAAAGAACACACATGCAATGACACTGGTTGATCCATCTGTGGTTTGTGGAAAGAACACACGTGCAATGACACCGGTTGATCCATGTGTGGTTTGTGGATAGAACACACATGCAATGAATCTAGTGGGTCCATATGTGGTTCATGTCAGGAACACACATGCAATGACACTGGTTGATCCATGTATGGTTTGTGGAAAGAACACACATGCAATGACTCTAGTGGGTCCATATGTGGTTTGTGGAAAAAAACACATGCAATGACACTGGTTGATCCATATGTGGTTTGTGGAAAGAACACACGTGCAATAACACCGGTTGATCCATTTGTGGTTTGTGGATAGAACACACATGCAATGACTCTAGTGGGTCCATATGTGGTTCATGTCAGGAACACACATGCAATCACACTGGTTGATCCATGTGTGGTTTGTGGAAAGAACACACATGCAATGACTCTAGTGCTAGTTTTAGTATAAGAACACACATGCAATGACTCTAGTGGTTCCACATGTAGTTTGTGAAAAGAACACACATGCAATGACCACTGGTTGATCCATAAGTGGTTTGTGGAAAAGAACACACATGCTATTAAACTGGTGGATCCATGTGTGGTTTGTGGAAAATAACACACATGCAATGAGTCTAGTGCTAGTTTTAGTATAAGAACACACATGAAATGACTCTGGTGGGTCCACATGTGGTTTGTGAAAAGAACACACATGCAATGACAACTGGTTGATCCATCTGTGGTTTTTGGAAAAGAACACACATGTAATGAACACTAGTTGATCCATAAGTGGTTTGTGGAAAGAACACACATGCAATGACTCTAGTGCTGGTTTTAGTATAAGAACACACAAGCAATTACTCTAGTAGGTCCATATATGATTTGTGGAAAGAACACACATGCAATGACACTGGTTGATCCATGTGTGGTTTGTGGAAAGAACACACATGCAATACCATTGGTTGATCCATGTGTGGTTTGTGGAAATAACACACATGCAATGACTCTAATGGATCCATATGTGGTTTGTGGAAAAGAACACACATGCAACGACCACTGGTTGATCCATGTGTGGTTTGTGGAAATAACACACATGCAATGACACTAGTTGATCCATGTGTGTTTTGTGGAAAGAACACACATGCAATGACACTGGTTGATCCATATGTGGTTTGTGGAAAGAACACACGTGCAATGACCACTGGTTGATCCATGTGTGGTTTGTGGATCGAACACACATGCAATGACTCTAGTGGGTCCATATGTGGTTCATGTCAGGAACACACATGCAATGACACTAGTTGATCCATTTGTGGTTTTTGGAAAGAACACACATGCAATGACTCTAGTGCTGGTTTTAGTATAAGAAGACAGAAGCAATGACTCTAGTGGGTCCATATGTGATTTATGGAAAAACACACATGCAATGACACTAGTTGATCCATGTGTGGTTTGTGGAAATAACACACATGCAATGCCATTGGTTGATCCATGTGTGGTTTGTGGAAATAACACACATGCAATGACTCTAATGGATCCATATGTGGTTTGTGGAAAAGAACACACATGCAATGACCACTGGTTGATCCATGTGTGGTTTGTGGAAATAACACACATGCAATGGCACTAGTTCATCCATGTGTGTTTTGTAGAAAGAACACACATGCAATGACACTGGTTGATCCATATGTGGTTTGTGGAAAGAACACACGTGCAATGACCACTGGTTGATCCATGTGTGGTTTGTGGATAGAACATACATGCAATGACTCTAGTGGGTCCATATGTGGTTCATGTCAGGAACACACGTGCAATGACACTGGTTGATCCATGTGTGGTTTGTGGAAAGAACACACATGCAATGACTCTAGTGGTAGTTTTAGTATAAGAACACACAAGCAATAACTCTAGTGGGTCAATATATGATTTGTGGAAAGAACACACATACAATGACACTGGTTGATCCATGTGTGGTTTGTGGAAACAACACACATGCAATGCCATTGGTTGATCCATGTGTGGTTTGTGGAAATAACACACAAGCAATGACTGTAATGGATCCATATGTGGTTTGTGGAAAGAACACACATGCAATGACTCTAGTGGTAGTTTTAGTATAAGAACACACAAGCAATAACTCTAGTGGGTCAATATGTGATTTGTGGAAAGAACACACATGCAATGACACTGGTTGATCCATGTGTGGTTTGTGGAAAGAACACACATGCAATGCCATTGGTTGATCCATGTGTGGTTTGTGGAAATAACACACAAGCAATGACTTTAATGGAACCATATGTGGTTTGTCGGAAAGAACACACATGCAATGACCACTTGTTGATCCATGTGTGGTTTGTGGAAATAACACATGCAATGACACTAGTTGATCCATGTGTGGTTTGTGGAAAGAACACACATGCAATGACACGGGTTGATCCATATGTGGTTTGTGGAAAGAACACATGTGCAATGACACCGGTTGATCCATGTGTGGTTTATGGATAGAACACACATGGAATGACTCTAGTGGGTCCATATGTGGTTCATGTCAGCAACACACATGCAATGACACTGGTTGATCCATGTGTGGTTTGTGGAAAGAACACACATGCAATGACTCTAGTGGGTCCATAGGTGGTTTGTGGAAAAAACACACATGCAATGACACAGGTTGATCCATATGTGGTTTGTGGAAAGAACACACGTGCAATGACTCTAGTGGGTCCGTATGTGGTTTGTGGAAAAAACACACATGCAATGACACTGGTTGATCCATGTGAAGTTGTTGGAAATAACACACACGCAATAACTCTAATGGATCCATATGTAGTTTGTGGAAAAGAACACACATCAAATGACCACTGGTTGATCCATGTGTGGTTTGTGGAAATAACACACATGCAATGACACTAGTTGATCCATGTGTGGTTTGTTGAAAGAACACACATGCAATGACCACTGGTTGATCCATGTGTGGTTTGTGGAAATAACACACATGCAATGAGACTTGTTGATCCATGTGTGGTTTGTGGAAAGAACACACATGCAATGACACTGGTTGATCCATATGTGGTTTGTGGAAAGAACACACGTGCAATGACCACTGGTTGATCCATGTGTGTTTGTGGATAGAACACACATGCAATGACTCTAGTGGGTCCATATGTGGTTCATGTCAGGAACACACATGCAATGGCACTGGTTGATCCATGTGCGGTTTGTGCAAAGAACACACATGCAATGACCACTGGTTGATCCATATGTGGTTTGTGGAAAGAACACACGTGCAATCACCACTGGTTGATCCATGTGTGTTTGTGGATAGAACACACATGCAATGACTCTAGTGCTGGTTTTAGTATAAGAACACACAAGCAATGACTCTAGTGGGTCCACATGTGATTTGTGGAAAGAACACACATGCAATGCCATTGGTTGATCCATGTGTAGTTTGTGGAAAGAACACACATGCAATAACTCTAATGGATCCATATGTGGTTTGTGGAAAAGAACACACATGCAATGACCACTGGTTGATCCGTGTGTGGTTTGTGGAAATAACACACATGCAATGACACTAGTTGATCCATGCGTGGTTTGTGGAAAGAACACACATGCAATGACACTGGTTGATCCATATGTAGTTTGTGGAAAGAACACACGTGCAATGACCACTGGTTGATACATGTGTGGTTTGTGGATAGAACACACATGCAATGACTCTAGTGGGTCCATATGTGGTTCATGTCAGGAACACACATGCAATGACACTGTTTGATCCATGTGTGTTTTGTGGAAAGAACACACATGCAATGACTCTAGTGCTGGTTTTAGTATAAGAACACACAAGCAATGACTCTAGTGGGTCCATATGTGATTTGTGGAATGAACACACGTTGAATGTCACCGGTTGGTCCATATGTGATTTGTGGAAATAACACACATGCAATGACACTGGTTGATCCTTGTGTGGTTTGTGGAAACAACACACATGCTATGCCATTGGTTGATCCATTTGTGGTTTGTGGAAATAACACACATGCAATGACTCTAATGGATCCATATGTGGTTTGTGGAAAAGTACACACATGCAATGACCACTGGTTGACCATGTGTGGTTTGTGGATCGAACACACATGCAATGACTCTAGTGGGTCCATATGTGGTTCATGTCAGGAACACACATGCAATGACACTAGTTGATCCATGTGTGGTTTTTGGAAAGAACACACATGCAATGACTCTAGTGCTGGTTTTAGTATATGAACACACAAGCAATGACTCTAGTAGGTCCATATGTAATTTATGGAAAAACACACATGCAATGACACTAGTTGATCCATGTGTGGTTTGTGGAAAGAACACACATGCAATGCCATTGGTTGATCCATGTGTGGTTTGTGGAAATAACACATATGCAATGACTCTAATGGATCCATATGTGGTTTGTGGAAAAGAACACACATGCAATGACCACTGGTTGATCCATGTGTGGTTTGTGGAAATAACACATATGCAATGACACTAGTTCATCCATGTGTGTTTTGTGGAAAGAACACACATGCAATGACACTGGTTGATCCATATGTGGTTTGTGGAAAGAACACACGTGCAATGACCACTGGTTGATCCATGTGTGGTTTGTGGATAGAACATACATGCAATGACTCTAGTGGGTCCATATGTGGTTCATGTCAGGAACACACGTGCAATGACACTGGTTGATCCATGTGTGGTTTGTGGAAAGAACACACATGCAATGACTCTAGTGGTAGTTTTAGTATAAGAACACACAAGCAATAACTCTAGTGGGTCAATATGTGATTTGTGGAAAGAACACACATGCAATGACACTGGTTGATCCATGTGTGGTTTGTGGAAAGAACACACATGCAATGCCATTGGTTGATCCATGTGTGGTTTGTGGAAATAACACACAATCAATGACTGTAATGGAACCATCTGTGGTTTGTGGGAAAGAACACACATGCAATGACCACTTGTTGATCCATGTGTGGTTTGTGGAAATAACACATGCAATGACACTTGTTGATCCATGTGTGGTTTGTGGAAAGAACACACATGCAATGACACGGGTTGATCCATATGTGGTTTGTGGAAAGAACACACGTGCAATGACACCGGTTGATCCATGTGTGGTTTGTGGATAGAACACACATGGAATGACTCTTGTGGGTCCATATGTGGTTCATGTCAGCAACACACATGCAATGATACTGGTTGATCCATGTGTGGTTTGTGGAAAGAACACACATGCAATGAATCTAGTGGGTCCATATGTGGTTTGTGGAAAAAACACACATGCAATGACACCGGTTGATCCATATGTGGTTTGTGGAAAGAATACACGTGCAATGACTCTACGCGGTCCGTATGTGGTTTGTGGAAAAAATACACATGCAATGACACTGGTTGATCCATGTGCAGTTGTTGGAAATAACACACACGCAATAACTCTAATGGATCCATATGTAGTTTGTGGAAAAGAACACACATGAAATGACCACTGGTTGATCCATGTGTGGTTTGTGGAAATAACACACATGCAATGACACTAGTTGATCCATGTGTGGTTTGTTGAAAGAACACACATGCAATGACCACTGGTTGATCCATGTGTGGTTTGTGGAAATAACACACATGCAATGAGACTTGTTGATCCATGTGTGGTTTGTGGAAAGAACACACATGCAATGACACTGGTTGATCCATATGTGGTTTGTGGAAAGAACACACGTGCAATGACCACTGGTTGATCCATGTGTGTTTGTGGATAGAACACACATGCAATGACTCTAGTGGATCCTTATGTGGTTCATGTCAGGAACACACATGCAATGGCACTGGTTGATCCATGTGTGGTTTGTGCAAAAAACACACATGCAATGACCACTAGTTGATCCATATGTGGTTTATGGAAAGAACACACGTGCAATGACCACTGGTTGATCCATGTGTGTTTGTGGATAGAACACACATGCATTGACTCTAGTGCTGGTTTTAGTATAAGAACACACAAGCAATGACTCTAGTGGGTCCATATGTGATTTGTGGAAAGAATACACATGCAATGACACTGCTTGATCCATGTGTGGTTTGTGGAAAGAACACACATGCAATGCCATTGGTCGATCCATGTGTAGTTTGTGGAAATAACACACATGCAATAACTCTAATGGATCCATATGTGGTTTGTGGAAAAGAACACACATGCAATGACCACTGGTTGATCCGTGTGTGGTTTGTGGAAATAACACACATGCAATGACACTAGTTGATCCATGCGTGGTTTGTGGAAAGAACACACATGCAATGACACTGGTTGATCCATATGTAGTTTGTGGAAAGAACACACGTGCAATGACCACTGGTTGATACATGTGTGGTTTGTGGATAGAACACACATGCAATGACTCTAGTGGGTCCATATGTGGTTCATGTCAGGAACACACATGCAATGACACTGTTTGATCCATGTGTGGTTTGTGGAAAGAACACACATGCAATGACTCTAGTGCTGGTTTTAGTATAAGAATACACAAGCAATGACTCTAGTGGGTCCATATGTGATTTGTGGAATGAACACACGTGGAATGACACCGGTTGGTCCATATGTGATTTGTGGAAATAACACACATGCAATGACAATGGTTGATCCATGTGTGGTTTGTGGAAACAACACACATGCTATGCCATTGGTTGATCCATTTGTGGTTTGTGGAAATAACACACATGCAATGACTCTAATGGATCCATATGTGGTTTGTGGAAAAGTACACACATGCAATGACCACTGGTTGATCCATGTGTGGTTTGTGGAAAGAACACACATGCAATGACACTGGTTGATCCATATGTGGTTTGTGGAAAGAACACACGTGCAATGACAACGGTTGATCCATGTGTGGTTTGTGGATAGAACACACATGCAATGACTCTAGTGGGTCCATATGTGGTTCATGTCAGGAACACACATGCAATGACACTGGTTGATCCATGTGTGGTTTGTGGAAAGAACACACATGCAATGACTCTAGTGGGTCCATATGTGGTTTTTGGAAAAAAACACATGCAATGACACTGGTTGATCCATATGTGGTTTGTGGAAAGAACACACGTGCAATAACACCGGTTGATCCATGTGTGGTTTGTGGATAGAACACACATGCAATGACTCTAGTGGGTCCATATGTGGTTCATGTCAGGAACACACATGCAATCACACTGGTTGATCCATGTGTGGTTTGTGGAAAGAACACACATGCAATGACTCTAGTGCTAGTTTTAATATAAGAACACACATGCAATGACTCTAGTGGGTCTACATGTAGTTTGTGAATAGAACACACATGCAATGACCACTGGTTGATCCATAAGTGGTTTGTGGAAAAGAACACACATGCAATTAACACTGGTGGATCCATGTGTGGTTTGTGGAAAATAACACACATGCAATGAGTCTAGTGCTAGTTTTAGTATAAGAACACACATGAAACGACTCTAGTGGGTCCACATGTGGTTTCTGAAAAGAACACACATGCAATGACCAATGGTTGTTCCATATGTGGTTTTTGGAAAAGAACACACATGTAATGAACACTAGTTGATCCATAAGTGGTTTGTGGAAAGAACACACATGCAATGACTCTAGTACTGGTTTTAGTATAAGAACACACAAGCAATGACTCTAGTGGGTCCATATGTGATTTGTGGAAAGAACACATATGCAATAACACTGGTTGATCCATGTGTGGTTTGTGGAAAGAACACACATGCAATACCATTGGTTGATCCATGTGTGGTTTGTGGAAATAACACACATGCAATGACTCTAATGGATCCATATGTGGTTTGTGGAAAAGAACACACATGCAATGACCACTGGTTGATCCATGTGTGGTTTGTGGAAATAACACACATGCAATGACACTTGATCCATATGTGGTTTGTGGAAAGAACACACGTGCAATGACACAGGTTGATCCATGTGTGGTTTGTGGATAGAACACACATGCAATGACTCTAGTGGGTCCATATGTGGTTTGTGGAAAGAATACACGTGCAATGACCACTGGTTGATTCATCTGTGTTTTTGGATAGAACACACATGCAATGACTCTAGTGGGTCCATATGTGGTTCATGTCAAGAACACACATGCAATGACACTGGTTGATCCATGTGTGGTTTGTGGAAAGAACACACATGCAATGACTCTAGTGCGTGTTTTAGTATAAGAACACACAAACAATGACTCTAGTGGGTCCATATGTGATTTGTGGAAAGAACACACATGCAATGACACTGCTTGATCCATGTGTGGTTTGTGGAAAGAACACAAATGCAAGGCCATTGGTTGATCCGTGTGTGGTTTGTGGAAATAACACACATGCAATGACACTAGTTGATCCATGTGTGGTTTGTCGAAAGAACACACATGCAACGACACTGGTTGATCCATATGTGGTTTGTGGAAAGAACACACGTGCAATGACCACTGGTTGATACATGTGTGGTTTGTGGATAGAACACACATGCAATGGATCTAGTGGGTCCATATGTGGTTCATGTCAGGAACACACATGCAATGACACTGGTTGATCCATGTGTGGTTTGTGGAAACAACACACATGCAATGACTCTAGTGCTAGTTTTAGTATGAGAACACACAAGCAATAACTCTAGTGGGTCAATATGTGATTTGTGGAAAGAACACACATGCAATGACACTGGTTCATCCATGTGTGGTTTGTGGAAAGAACACACATGCAATGCCATTGGTTGATCCATGTGTGGTTTGTGGAAATAACACACAAGCAATGATTGTAATGGAACCATATGTGGTTTGTGGGAAAGGACACACATGAAATGACCACTTGTTGATCCATGTGTGGTTTGTGGAAATAACACATGCAATGACACTAGTTGATACATGTGTGGTTTGTGGAAAGAACACACATGCAATGCCATTGGTTGATGCATGTGTGGTTTGTGGAAATAACACACATGCAATGACTCTAATGGATCCATATGTGGTTTGTGGGAAAGAAAACACAACCAATGACCACTAGTTGATCCATGTGTGGTTTGTGGAAATAACACACATGCAATGACACTAGTTGATCCATGTGTGGTTTGTGGAAAGAACACACATGCAATGACACTGGTTGATCCATATGTGGTTTCTGGAAAGAACACACGTGCAATGACACCGGTTGATCCATGTGTGGTTTGTGGATAGAACACACATGCAATGACTCTAGTGGGTCCATATGTGGTTCATGTCAGGAACACACATGCAATGACACTGGTTGATCCATGTGTGGTTTGTGGAAAGAACACACATGCAATGACTCTAGTGCTGGTTTTAGTATAAGAACACACGAGCAATAAATCTAGTGGGTCAATATGTGATTTGTGGAAAGAACACACATGCAATGACACTGGTTGATCCATGTGTGGTTTGTGGAAAGAACACACATGCAATGCCATTGGTTGATCCATGAGGGGTTTGTGGAAATAACACACATGCAATGACTCTAATGGATACATATGTGGTTTGTGGGAAAGAACACACATGCTATTACCACTGGTTGATCCATGTGTGGTTTCTCGAAATAACACATGCAATGACACTAGTTGATACATGTGTGGTTTGTGGAAAGAACATACATGCAATGACACTGGTTGATCCATATGTGGTTTGTGGAAAGAACACACATGCAATGACACCGGTTTATCCATCTGTGGTTTGTGGACAAGAACACACATGCAATGACCACTAGTTGATCCATGTGTGGTTTGTGGAAATAACACACATGCAATGACACTAGTTGATCCATGTGTGGTTTGTGGAAATAACACACATGCAATGACACTATTTGATCCATTTGTGGTTTGTGGAAAGAATACACGTGCAATGACCACTGGTTGATCCATGTGTGGTTTGTGGATAGAACACACATGTAATGACTCTAGTGGGTCCATATGTGGTTGATGTCAGGAACACACATGCAATGACACTGGTTGATCCATGCGTGGTTTGTAGAAAGAACAAACGTGCAATGACTCTAGTGCTGGTTTTAGTATAAGAACACCGAAGCAATAACTCTAGTGGTCAATATGTGATTTGTGGAAACAACACACATGCAATAACACTGGTTGATCCATGTGTGGTTTGTGGAACGAACACACATGCAATGCCATTGGTTGATCCATGTGTGGTTTGTGGAAATAACACACATGCAATGACTCTAATGGATCCATACGTGGTTTGTGGGAAAGAACACGCATGCAATGACCACTGGTTGATCCTTTTGTGGTTTGTGGAAATAACACATGCAATGACACTAGTTGATCCATGTGTGGTTTGTGGAAAGAACACACATGCAATGGATCTAGTGGATCCATATGTGGTATGTGGAAAGAACACACGTGCAATGACACTAGTTCATCCATCTGTGGTGTGTGGATAGAACACACATGCAATGACTCTAATGGGTCCATATGTGGTTCATGTCAGGAACACACATGCAATGACACTGGTTGATCCATGTGTGGTTTGTGGAAAGAACACACATGCAATGACTCTAGTGGGTCCATATGTGGTTTGTGGAAAAACACACATGCAATGACACTAGTTGATCCATATGTGGTTTATGGAAACAACACACGTGCAATGACCCCGTTTGATCCATGTGTGGTTTGTGGATAGAACACACATGCACTGACTCTATTGGGTCCATATGTGGTTCATGTCAGGAACACACATGCAATGACACTAGTTGATCCATGTGTGGTTTGTGGAAAGAACACACATGCAATGACTCTAGTGCTAGTTTTAGTATAAGAACACACATACGCTGACTCTAGTGGGTCCACATGTAGTTTGTGAAAATAACACACATGCAATGACCACTGGTTGATCCATAAGTGGTTTGTGGAAAAGAATACACATGCAATGAACGTAGGTGGATCTATGTGTGGTTTGTGGAAAAGAACACACATGCAATGAGTCTAGTGCTGGTTTTAGTATAAGAACACACAAGAAATGACTCTAGTGGGTCCACATGTGGTTTGTGAAAAGAACACAGATGCAATGACCACTAGTTGATCCATATGTGGTTTTTGGAAAAGAACACACATGCATTGAACACTGGTGGATCCATAAGTCGTTTGTGGAAAGAACAAACATGCAATGACTCTAGTTGGTACATATGTGATTTGTTGGAAAGAACACACATGCAATGACACTTGTTGATCCATGTGCAGTTTGTGGAAATAACACACATGCTATGCCACTGGTTGATCCATGTGTGGTTTGTCGAAATAACACACATGCAATGACTCTAATGGATCCATATGTGGTTTGTGGAAAAGAACACACATGCAATGACCACTAGTTGATCCATGCGTGGTTTGTGGAAATAACACATATGCAATGACACTAGTTAATCCATGTGTGGTTTGTGGAAACAACACACTTGCAATGACACTAGTTGATCCATATGTGGTTTGTGGAAAGAACACACGTGCAATGACCACTGGTTTATCCATGTGTGGTTTGTGGATAGAACACACATGCAATGACTCTAGTGGGTCCATATGTGGTTCATGTCAGGAACACACATGCAATGACACTGGTTGATCCATGTGTGGTTTGTGGAAAGAACACACATGCAATGACTCTAGTGCTGGTTTTAGTATAAGAACACACAAGCAATAGTGGGTCCATATGTGATTTGTGGAAAGAACACACATGCAATGACACTGGTTGATCCATGTGTGGTTTGTCGAAAGAACACACATGCAATGCCATTCGTTGATCCATGTGTGGTTTGTGGAAATAACACACATGCAATGACTCTAATGGATCCATATGTGGTTTGTGGAAAAGAACACACATGCAATGACCACTGGTTGATCCATGTGTGGTTTGTGGAAATAACACACATGCAATGACACTAGATGATCGATGTGTGGTTTGTGGAAAGAACACACATGCAATGACACTGGTTGATCCATATGTGGTTTGTGGAAAGAACACACGTGCAATGACCACCGGTTGATCCATGTGTGGTTTGTGGATAGAACACACATGCAATGACTCTAGTGGGTCCATATGTGGTTCATGTGAGGAACACACATGCAATGACACTGGTTGATCCATGTGTGGTTTGTGGAAAGAACACACATGCAATGACTCTAGTGCTCGTTTTAGTATAAGAGCACACAAGCAATAACTCTAGTGGGTCACTATGTGATTTGTGGATACAACACACGTGCAATGACACTGGTTGATCCATGTGTGGTTTGTGGAAAGAACACACATGCAATGCCATTGGTTGATCCATGTGAGGTTTGTGGAAATAACACACAAGCAATGACTGTAATGGAACCATATGTGGTTTGTGGGAAAGAACACACATGCAATGACCACTGGTTGATCCATGTTTGGTTTGTCGAAATAACACATGCAATGACACTAGTTGATCCATGTGTGGTTTGTGGAAAGAACACACATGCAATGACACTGGTTGATCCATATGTGGTTTGTGGAAAGAACACACGTGCAATGACACCGGTTGATACATGTGTGGTTTGTGGATAGAACACACATGCAATGACTCTAGTGGGTCCGTATGTGGTTCATGTCAGGAACACACATGCAATGACACTGGTTGATCCATGTGTGGGTTGTGGAAAGAACACACATGCAATGACTCTAGTGGGTACATATGTGGTTTGTGGACAAAACACACATGCAATGACACTGGTTGATCCATATGTGGTTTGTGGAAAGAACACATGTGCAATGACTCTAGTGGTTCCATATGTGGTTTGTGGAAAAAACACACATGCAATGACACTGGTTGATCCATATGTGGTTTGTGGAAAGAACACACGTGCAATAACACTAATGGATCCATATGTGGTTTGTGGAAAAGAACACACATGCAATGACCACTGGTTGATCCATGTGTGGTTTGTGGAAATAGCAAACATGCAATGACACTAGTTGATGCATGTGTGGTTTGTGGAAAGAACACACATGCAATGACACTGGTTGATCCATATGTGGTGTGTGGAAAGAACACACGTGCAATGACCACTGGTTGATCCAGGTGTGGTTTATGGATAGAACACACATGCAATGACTCTAGTGGGTCCATATGTGGTTCATGTCAGGAACACACATGCAATCACACTGGTTGATCCATGTGTGGTTTGTGGAAAGAACACACATGCAATGACTCTAGTGCTAGTTTTAGTATAAGAACACACATACAATGACTCTAGTGGGTCCACATGTAGTTTGTGAAAAGAACACACATGCAATGACCACTGGTTGATCCATAAGTGGTTTGTGGAAAAGAACACACATGCAATGTACGCAGGTGGCTCCATGTGTGGTTTGTGGAAAAGAACACACATGCAATGAGTCTAGTGCTGGTTTTAGTATAAGAACACACATGAAATGACTCTAGTGGGTCCACATGTGGTTTGTGAAAAGAACATAGATGCAATGACCACTGGTTGATCCATATGTGGTTTTTGGAAAAGAACACACTTGCAATGAACACTGGTGGATCCATAAGTGGTTTGTGGAAAGAACACACATGCAATGACTCTAGTGCTGGTTTTAGTATAAGAACACACAAGCAATGACTCTAGTGGGTCCATGTGTTATTTGTGGAAAGAACACACATGCAATGACACTGGTTGATCCATGTGTGGTTTGTGGAAAGAACACACATGCTATGCCATTGGTTGTTCCATGTCTGGTTTGTGGAAATGACACACATGCAATGACTCTAATTGATCCATATGTGGTTTGTGGAAAAGAACACACATGCAATGACCACTGGTTGATCCATGTGTGGTTTGTGGAAATAACACACATGCAATGGCACTAGTTGATCCATGTGTGGTTTGTGGAAAGAACACACATGCAATGACACTCGTTGATCCATATGTGGTTTGTGGAAATAACACATGTGCAATGACCACTGGTTGATCCATGTGTGGTTTATGGATAGAACACACATGCAATGACTCTAGTGGGTCCATATGTGGTTCATGTCAGGAACACACATGCAATGACACTGGTTGATCCATGTGTGGTTTGTGGAAAGAACACCCATGCAATGACTCTAGTGCTGGTTTTAGTATAAGAACACACAAGCAATGACTCTAGTGGGTCCATATGTGATTTGTGGAAAGAACACACATGCAATTACACCGGTTGATCCATGTGTGGTTTGTGGAAAGAACACACATGCAATGCCATTGGTTGATCCATGTGTGGTTTGTGGAAATAACACACATGCAATGACTCTAATGGATCCATATGTGGTTTGTGGAAAAGAACACACATGCAATGACCACTGGTTGATCCATGTGTGGTTTGTGAAAATAACACACATGCAATGACACTAGTTGATCCATCTGTGGTTTGTGGAAAGAACACACATGCAATGACACTGGTTGATCCATACGTGGTTTGTGGAAAGAACACACGTGCAATGACCACTGGTTGATCCATGTCGTGTTTGTGGATAGAACACACATGCAATGACTCTAGTGGGTCCATATGTGGTTCATGTCAGGAACACACATGCAATGACACTGGTTGATCCCTGTGTGGTTTGTGGAAAGAACACACATGCAATGACTCTCGTGCTAGTTTTAGTATAAGAACACACAAGCAATAAGTCTAGTGGGTCAATATGTGATTTGTGGAAAGAACACACATGCAATGACACTGGTTCATCCAGGTGTGGTTTGTGGAAAGAACACATATGCAATGCCATTGGTTGATCCATGTGTGGTTTGTGGAAATAACACGCAAGCAATGACGGTAATGGAACCATATGTGGTTTGTGGGAAAGAACACACATGCAACGACCACTTGTTGATCCATGTGTGGTTTGTGGAAATAACACATGCAATGACACTAGTTGATCCATGTGTGGTTTGTGGAAAGAACACACATGCAATGACACTGGTTGATCCATATGTGGTTTCTGGAAAGAACACACATGGAATGACACCGGTTGATCCATGTGTGGTTTGTGGATAGAACACACATGCAATGACTCTAGTGGGTCCATATGTGGTTCATGTCAGGAACACACTTGCAATGACACTGGTTGATCCATGTGTGGTTTGTGGAAAGAACACACATGCAATGACTCTAGTGGGTCCATATGTGGTTTGTGGAAAAACACACATGCAATGACACTGGTTGATCCATATGTGGTTTGTGGAAAGAACACACGTGCAATGACTCTAGTGGGTCCGTATGTGGTTTGTGGAAAAAATACACATGCAATGACACTGGTTGATCCATGTGTAGTTTAAGGAAATAACACACATACAATAACTCTAATGGATCCATATGTGGTTTGTGGAAAAGAACACACATGTAATGACGACTGGTTGATCCATGTGTGGTTTGTGGAAATAACACACATGCAATGACACTAGTTGATCCATGTGTGGTTTGTCGAAAGAACACACATGCAATGACACTGGTTGATACATGTGTGGTTTGTCGAAATAACACACATGCAATAACTCTAATGGATCCATATGTGGTTTGTGGAAAAGAACACACATGCAATGACCACTGGTTGATCCATGTGTGGTTTGTGGAAATAACACACATGCAATGACACTAGTTGATCCATGTGTGGTTTGTGGAAAGAACAGACATGCAATGGCACTGGTTGATCTATATGTGGTTTGTTGAAAGAACACACGTGCAAAGACCGCTGGTTGATCCATGTGTGGTTTGTGGATAGAACACACATGCAATGACTCTAGTGGGTCCATATGTGGTTCATGTCAGGAACACACATGCAATGACACTAGTTGATCCATGTCTAGTTTGTGGAAAGAACACACATGCAATGACTCTAGTGCTGGTTTTAGTATAAGAACACACAAGCAATAACTCTAGTGGGTCAATATGTGATTTGTGGACAGAACACACATGCAATGACACTGGTTGATCCATGTGTGGTTTGTGGAAAGAACACACATGCAATGCCATTGGTTGATCCATGTGTGGTTTGTGGAAATAACACACATGCAATGACTCTAATGGATCCATACGTGGTTTGTGGGAAAGAACACGCATGCAATGACCACTGGTTGATCCTTTTGTGGTTTGTGGAAATAACACATGCAATGACACTAGTTGATCCATGTGTGGTTTGTGGAAAGAACACACATGCAATGGATCTAGTGGATCCATATGTGGTATGTGGAAAGAACACACGTGCAATGACACTAGTTCATCCATCTGTGGTGTGTGGATAGAACACACATGCAATGACTCTAATGGGTCCATATGTGGTTCATGTCAGGAACACACATGCAATGACACTGGTTGATCCATGTGTGGTTTGTGGAAAGAACACACATGCAATGACTCTAGTGGGTCCATATGTGGTTTGTGGAAAAACACACATGCAATGACACTAGTTGATCCATATGTGGTTTATGGAAACAACACACGTGCAATGACCCCGTTTGATCCATGTGTGGTTTGTGGATAGAACACACATGCACTGACTCTATTGGGTCCATATGTGGTTCATGTCAGGAACACACATGCAATGACACTAGTTGATCCATGTGTGGTTTGTGGAAAGAACACACATGCAATGACTCTAGTGCTAGTTTTAGTATAAGAACACACATACGCTGACTCTAGTGGGTCCACATGTAGTTTGTGAAAATAACACACATGCAATGACCACTGGTTGATCCATAAGTGGTTTGTGGAAAAGAATACACATGCAATGAACGTAGGTGGATCTATGTGTGGTTTGTGGAAAAGAACACACATGCAATGAGTCTAGTGCTGGTTTTAGTATAAGAACACACAAGAAATGACTCTAGTGGGTCCACATGTGGTTTGTGAAAAGAACACAGATGCAATGACCACTAGTTGATCCATATGTGGTTTTTGGAAAAGAACACACATGCATTGAACACTGGTGGATCCATAAGTGGTTTGTGGAAAGAACAAACATGCAATGACTCTAGTTGGTACATATGTGATTTGTTGGAAAGAACACACATGCAATGACACTTGTTGATCCATGTGCAGTTTGTGGAAATAACACACATGCTATGCCACTGGTTGATCCATGTGTGGTTTGTCGAAATAACACACATGCAATGACTCTAATGGATCCATATGTGGTTTGTGGAAAAGAACACACATGCAATGACCACTAGTTGATCCATGCGTGGTTTGTGGAAATAACACATATGCAATGACACTAGTTAATCCATGTGTGGTTTGTGGAAACAACACACTTGCAATGACACTAGTTGATCCATATGTGGTTTGTGGAAAGAACACACGTGCAATGACCACTGGTTTATCCATGTGTGGTTTGTGGATAGAACACACATGCAATGACTCTAGTGGGTCCATATGTGGTTCATGTCAGGAACACACATGCAATGACACTGGTTGATCCATGTGTGGTTTGTGGAAAGAACACACATGCAATGACTCTAGTGCTGGTTTTAGTATAAGAACACACAAGCAATAGTGGGTCCATATGTGATTTGTGGAAAGAACACACATGCAATGACACTGGTTGATCCATGTGTGGTTTGTCGAAAGAACACACATGCAATGCCATTCGTTGATCCATGTGTGGTTTGTGGAAATAACACACATGCAATGACTCTAATGGATCCATATGTGGTTTGTGGAAAAGAACACACATGCAATGACCACTGGTTGATCCATGTGTGGTTTGTGGAAATAACACACATGCAATGACACTAGTTGATCGATGTGTGGTTTGTGGAAAGAACACACATGCAATGACACTGGTTGATCCATATGTGGTTTGTGGAAAGAACACACGTGCAATGACCACCGGTTGATCCATGTGTGGTTTGTGGATAGAACACACATGCAATGACTCTAGTGGGTCCATATGTGGTTCATGTGAGGAACACACATGCAATGACACTGGTTGATCCATGTGTGGTTTGTGGAAAGAACACACATGCAATGACTCTAGTGCTCGTTTTAGTATAAGAGCACACAAGCAATAACTCTAGTGGGTCACTATGTGATTTGTGGATACAACACACGTGCAATGACACTGGTTGATCCATGTGTGGTTTGTGGAAAGAACACACATGCAATGCCATTGGTTGATCCATGTGAGGTTTGTGGAAATAACACACAAGCAATGACTGTAATGGAACCATATGTGGTTTGTGGGAAAGAACACACATGCAATGACCACTGGTTGATCCATGTTTGGTTTGTCGAAATAACACATGCAATGACACTAGTTGATCCATGTGTGGTTTGTGGAAAGAACACACATGCAATGACACTGGTTGATCCATATGTGGTTTGTGGAAAGAACACACGTGCAATGACACCGGTTGATACATGTGTGGTTTGTGGATAGAACACACATGCAATGACTCTAGTGGGTCCGTATGTGGTTCATGTCAGGAACACACATGCAATGACACTGGTTGATCCATGTGTGGGTTGTGGAAAGAACACACATGCAATGACTCTAGTGGGTACATATGTGGTTTGTGGACAAAACACACATGCAATGACACTGGTTGATCCATATGTGGTTTGTGGAAAGAACACATGTGCAATGACTCTAGTGGTTCCATATGTGGTTTGTGGAAAAAACACACATGCAATGACACTGGTTGATCCATATGTGGTTTGTGGAAAGAACACACGTGCAATAACACTAATGGATCCATATGTGGTTTGTGGAAAAGAACACACATGCAATGACAACTGGTTGATCCATGTGTGGTTTGTGGAAATAGCAAACATGCAATGACACTAGTTGATGCATGTGTGGTTTGTGGAAAGAACACACATGCAATGACACTGGTTGATCCATATGTGGTGTGTGGAAAGAACACACGTGCAATGACCACTGGTTGATCCAGGTGTGGTTTATGGATAGAACACACATGCAATGACTCTAGTGGGTCCATATGTGGTTCATGTCAGGAACACACATGCAATCACACTGGTTGATCCATGTGTGGTTTGTGGAAAGAACACACATGCAATGACTCTAGTGCTAGTTTTAGTATAAGAACACACATACAATGACTCTAGTGGGTCCACATGTAGTTTGTGAAAAGAACACACATGCAATGACCACTGGTTGATCCATAAGTGGTTTGTGGAAAAGAACACACATGCAATGTACGCAGGTGGCTCCATGTGTGGTTTGTGGAAAAGAACACACATGCAATGAGTCTAGTGCTGGTTTTAGTATAAGAACACACATGAAATGACTCTAGTGGGTCCACATGTGGTTTGTGAAAAGAACATAGATGCAATGACCACTGGTTGATCCATATGTGGTTTTTGGAAAAGAACACACTTGCAATGAACACTGGTGGATCCATAAGTGGTTTGTGGAAAGAACACACATGCAATGACTCTAGTGCTGGTTTTAGTATAAGAACACACAAGCAATGACTCTAGTGGGTCCATATGTTATTTGTGGAAAGAACACACATGCAATGACACTGGTTGATCCATGTGTGGTTTGTGGAAAGAACGCACATGCTATGCCATTGGTTGTTCCATGTCTGGTTTGTGGAAATGACACACATGCAATGACTCTAATTGATCCATATGTGGTTTGTGGAAAAGAACACACATGCAATGACCACTGGTTGATCCATGTGTGGTTTGTGGAAATAACACACATGCAATGGCACTAGTTGATCCATGTGTGGTTTGTGGAAAGAACACACATGCAATGACACTCGTTGATCCATATGTGGTTTGTGGAAATAACACATGTGCAATGACCACTGGTTGATCCATGTGTGGTTTATGGATAGAACACACATGCAATGACTCTAGTGGGTCCATATGTGGTTCATGTCAGGAACACACATGCAATGACACTGGTTGATCCATGTGTGGTTTGTGGAAAGAACACCCATGCAATGACTCTAGTGCTGGTTTTAGTATAAGAACACACAAGCAATGACTCTAGTGGGTCCATATGTGATTTGTGGAAAGAACACACATGCAATTACACCGGTTGATCCATGTGTGGTTTGTGAAAAGAACACACATGCAATGCCATTGGTTGATCCATGTGTGGTTTGTGGAAATAACACACATGCAATGACTCTAATGGATCCATATGTGGTTTGTGGAAAAGAACACACATGCAATGACCACTGGTTGATCCATGTGTGGTTTGTGAAAATAACACACATGCAATGACACTAGTTGATCCATCTGTGGTTTGTGGAAAGAACACACATGCAATGACACTGGTTGATCCATACGTGGTTTGTGGAAAGAACACACGTGCAATGACCACTGGTTGATCCATGTCGTGTTTGTGGATAGAACACACATGCAATGACTCTAGTGGGTCCATATGTGGTTCATGTCAGGAACACACATGCAATGACACTGGTTGATCCCTGTGTGGTTTGTGGAAAGAACACACATGCAATGACTCTCGTGCTAGTTTTAGTATAAGAACACACAAGCAATAAGTCTAGTGGGTCAATATGTGATTTGTGGAAAGAACACACATGCAATGACACTGGTTCATCCAGGTGTGGTTTGTGGAAAGAACACATATGCAATGCCATTGGTTGATCCATGTGTGGTTTGTGGAAATAACACGCAAGCAATGACGGTAATGGAACCATATGTGGTTTGTGGGAAAGAACACACATGCAACGACCACTTGTTGATCCATGTGTGGTTTGTGGAAATAACACATGCAATGACACTAGTTGATCCATGTGTGGTTTGTGGAAAGAACACACATGCAATGACACTGGTTGATCCATATGTGGTTTCTGGAAAGAACACACATGGAATGACACCGGTTGATCCATGTGTGGTTTGTGGATAGAACACACATGCAATGACTCTAGTGGGTCCATATGTGGTTCATGTCAGGAACACACTTGCAATGACACTGGTTGATCCATGTGTGGTTTGTGGAAAGAACACACATGCAATGACTCTAGTGGGTCCATATGTGGTTTGTGGAAAAACACACATGCAATGACACTGGTTGATCCATATGTGGTTTGTGGAAAGAACACACGTGCAATGACTCTAGTGGGTCCGTATGTGGTTTGTGGAAAAAATACACATGCAATGACACTGGTTGATCCATGTGTAGTTTAAGGAAATAACACACATACAATAACTCTAATGGATCCATATGTGGTTTGTGGAAAAGAACACACATGTAATGACGACTGGTTGATCCATGTGTGGTTTGTGGAAATAACACACATGCAATGACACTAGTTGATCCATGTGTGGTTTGTCGAAAGAACACACATGCAATGACACTGGTTGATCCATGTGTGGTTTGTCGAAATAACACACATGCAATAACTCTAATGGATCCATATGTGGTTTGTGGAAAAGAACACACATGCAATGACCACTGGTTGATCCATGTGTGGTTTGTGGAAATAACACACATGCAATGACACTAGTTGATCCATGTGTGGTTTGTGGAAAGAACAGACATGCAATGGCACTGGTTGATCTATATGTGGTTTGTTGAAAGAACACACGTGCAAAGACCGCTGGTTGATCCATGTGTGGTTTGTGGATAGAACACACATGCAATGACTCTAGTGGGTCCATATGTGGTTCATGTCAGGAACACACATGCAATGACACTAGTTGATCCATGTCTAGTTTGTGGAAAGAACACACATGCAATGACTCTAGTGCTGGTTTTAGTATAAGAACACACAAGCAATAACTCTAGTGGGTCAATATGTGATTTGTGGACAGAACACACATGCAATGACACTGGTTGATCCATGTGTGGTTTGTGGAAAGAACACACATGCAATGCCATTGGTTGATCCATGTGTGGTTTGTGGAAATAACACACATGCAGTGACTGTAATGGATCCATATGTGGTTTGTGGGAAAGAGCACACATGCAATGACCACTGGTTGATCCATGTGTGGTTTGTGGAAATAACACATGCAATGACACTAGTTGATCCATGTGTGGTTTGTGGAAAGAACACACATGCAATGCCATTGGTTGATGCATGTGTGGTTTGTGGAAATAACACACACGCAATGACTCTAATGGATCCATATGTGGTTTGTGGGAAAGAAAACACATCCAATGACCACTAGTTGATCCATGTGTGGTTTGTGGAAATAACACACATGCAATGACACTAGTTGATCCATGTGTGGTTTGTGGAAAGAACACACATGCAATGACAATGGTTGATCCATATGTGGTTTCTTGAAAGAACACACGTGCAATGACACCGGTTGATCCATGTGTGGTTTCTGGATAGAGCACACATGCACTGACTCTAGTGGGTCCATATGTGGTTCATGTCAGGAACACACATGCAATGACACTGGTTGATCCATGTGTGGTTTGTGGAAAGAACACACATGCAATGACTCTAGTGGGTCCATATGTGGTTTGTGGAAAAAACACACATGCAATGACACTGGTTGATCCATATGTGGTTTGTGGAAAGAACACACGTGCAATGACACCGGTTGATCCATGTGTGGTTTGTCGATAGAACACACATGCAATGACTCTAGTGGCTCCATATGTGGTTCATGTCAGGAACACACATGCAATGACACTGGTTGATCCATGTGTGGTTTGTGGAAAGAACACACATGCAATGACTCTAGTGCTGGTTTTAGTATAAGAACACACAAGCAATAACTCTAGTGGGTCAATATGTGATTTGTGGAAAGAACACACATGCAATGACACTGGTTGATCCATGTGTGGTTTATGGAAAGAACACACATGCAATGCCATTGGTTGAACCATTTGGGGTTTGTGGAAATAACACACATGCAATTACTCTAATGGATCCATATGTGGTTTGTGGGAAAGAACACACATGCAATTACCACTAGTTGATCCATGTGTGGTTTGTGGAAAGAACACACATGCAATGACACTGGTTGATCCATATGGGGTTTGTGGAAAGAACACACGTGCAATGACACCGGTTTATCCATCTGTGGTTTGTGGATAGAACACACATGCAATGACTCTAGTGGGTCCATATGTGGTTCATGTCAGGAACACACATGCAATGACACTGGTTGATCCATGTGTGGTCTGTGGAAAGAACACACATGCAATGACTCTAGTGGGTCCATATGTGGTTTGTGGAAAAAATACACATGTTTTGTGGTTTGTGGAAAAAATACACAATGACACCGGTTTGTGGTTTGTGGAAAGAACACACGTGCAATGACACCGGTTGATCCATGTGTGGTTTGTCGATAGAACACACATGCAATGACTCTAGTGGCTCCATATGTTGTTCATGTCAGGAACACACATGCAATGACACTGGTTGATCCATGTGTGGTTTGTGGAAAGAACACACATGCAATGACTCTAGTGCTGGTTTTTGTATAAGAACACACAAGCAATAACTCTAGTGGGTCAATATGTGATTTGTGGAAAGAACACACATGCAATGACACTGGTTGATCCATGTGTGGTTTGTGGAAAGAACGCACATGCAATGCCATTGTTGAACCATTTGGGGTTTGTGGAAATAACACACATGCAATGACTCTAATGGATCCATATGTGGTTTGTGGGAAAGAACACATATGCAATTCCCACTGGTTGATCCATGTGTGGTTTGTCGAAATAACACATGCAATGACACTAGTTGATCCATGGGTGGTTTGTGGAAAGAACACACATGCAATGACACTGGTTGATCCATATGGGGTTTGTGGAAAGAACACACGTGCAATGACACCGGTTTATCCATCTATGGTTTGTGGATAGAACACAGATGCAATGACTCTAGTGGGTCCATATGTGGTTCATGTCAGGAACACACATGCAATGACACTGGTTGATCCATGTGTGGTCTGTGGAAAGAACACACATGCAATGACTCTAGTGGGTCCATATGTGGTTTGTGGAAAAAATACACAAGCAATGACACTAGTTGATCCATATGTGGTTTATGGAAAGAACACACGTGCAATGACACCGGTTGATCCATGTGTGGTTTTTGGATAGAACACACATGCAATGACTCTAGTGGGTCCATATGTGGTTCATGTCAGGAACACACATGAAATGACACTGGTTGATCCATGTGTGGTTTGTGGAAAGAACACACATGCAATGACTCTAGTGCTAGTTTTAGTATAAGAACACACATATAATGGCTCTAGTGGGTCCACATGTGGTTTGTGAAAAGAACACAGATGCAATGACCACTGGTTGAGCCATATGTGGTTTTTGGAAAAGAACACACATGCAATGAACACTAGTGGATCCATAAGTGGTTTGTGGAAAGAACACACATGCAATGACTGTAGTGCTGGTTTTAGTAAAAGAACACACAAGAAATGACTCTAGTGGGTCCATATGTGATTTGTGGAAAGAACACACAGGCAATGACACTGGTTGATCCATGTGTGGTTTGTGGAAAGAACACACATGCTATGCCATTGGTTGATCCATGTGTGGTTTGTGGAAATAACACACATGCAATGACTCTAATGGATCGATATGTGGTTGGTGGAAAAGAACACACATGGAATGACCACTAGTTGATCCATGTGTGGTTTGTGGAAATAACACACATGCAATGACACTAGTTGATCCATGTGTGGTTTGTGGAAAGAACACACATGCAATGACACTAGTTGATCCATATGTGGTTTGTGGAAAGAACACACGTGCAATGACCACTAGTTGATCCATGTGTGGTTTGTGGATAGAACACGCATGCAATGACTCTACTGGGTCCATATGTGGTTCATGTCAGGAACACACATGCAATGACACTGGTAGATCCATGTGTGGTTGTGGAAAGAACACACATGCAATGACTCTAGTGCTGGTTTTAGTATAAGAACACACAAGCAAAGACTCTAGTGGGTCCATATGTGATTTGTGGAAAGAACACACTTGCAATGACACTGGTTGATCCATGTGTGGTTTGTGGAAAGAGCACACATGCTATGCCATTGGTTGATCCGTGTGTGGTTTGTGGAAATAACACACATGCAATGACTCTAATGGAGCCATATGTGGTTTGTGGAAAAGAACACACATGCAATGACCATTGGTTGATCCATGTGTGGTTTGTGCAATAACACACATGCAATGATACTAGTTGATCCATGTGTGGTTTGTGGAAAGAACACACATGCAATGGCACTGGTTGATCTATATGTGGTTTGTGGAAAGAACACACGTGCAATGACCACTGGTTGATCTATATGTGGTTTGTGGATAGAACACACATGCAATGACTCTAGTGGGTCCATATGTGGTTCATGTCAGGAACACACATGCAATGACACTGGTTGATCCATGTGTGGTTTGTGGAAAGAACACACATGCAATGACTCTAGTGCTGGTTTTAGTATAAGAACACACAAGCAATAACTCTAGTGGGTCAATATGTGATTTGTGGACAGAACACACATGCAATGACACTAGTTGATACATGTGTGGTTTGTGGAAATAACACACATGCAATGCCATTGGTTGATCCATGTGTGGTTTGTGGAAATAACACACATGCAATGACTGTAATGGATCCATATGTGGTTTGTGGGAAAGAACACACATGCAATGACCACTGGTTGATCCATGTGTGGTTTGTGGAAATAACACATGCAATGACAGTAGTAGATCCATGTGTGGTTTGTGGAAAGAACACACATGCAATGCCATTTGTTGATGCATGTGTGGTTTGTGGAAATAACACACACGCAATGACTCTAATGGATCCATATGTGGTTTGTGGGAAATAAAACACATCCAATGAGCACTAGTTGAGTCATGTGTGGTTTGTGGAAATAACACTCATGCAATGACACTAGTTGATCCATGTGTGGTTTCTGGAAAGAACACACATGCAATGGCAATGGTTGATCCATATGTGGTTTCTTGAAAGAACACAGGTGCAATGACACCGGTTGATCCATGTGTGGTTTGTGGATAAAACACACATGCACTGACTCTAGTGGGTCCATATGTGGTTCATGTCAGGAACACACATGTAATGACACTGGTTGATCCATGTGTGGTTTGTGGAAAGAACACACATGCAATGACTCTAGTGGGTCCATATGTGGTTTGTGGAAAAAACACACATGCAATGACACTGGTTGATCCATATGTGGTGTGGAAAGAACACACGTGCAATGACACCGGTTGATCCATGTGTGGTTTGTGGATAGAACACACATGCAATGACTCTAGTGGGTCCATATGTGGTTCATGTCAGGAACACACATGCAATGACACTGGTTGATCCATGTGTGGTTTGTGGAAAGAACACACATGCAATGACTCTAGTGCTGGTTTTAGTATAAGAACACACAAGCAATAACTCTCGTGGGTCAATATGTGATTTGTGGAAAGAACACACATGCAATGACACTGGTTGATCCATGTGTGGTTTGTGGAAAGAACAAACATGCAATGCCATTGGTTGATCCATGTGGGGTTTGTGGAAATAACACACATGCAATGACTCTAATGGATCCATATGTGGTTTGTGGGAAAGAACACACATGCAATAACACTGGTTGATCCATGTGTGGTTTGTCGAAATAACACATGCAATGACACTAGTTGATCCATGTGTGGTTTGTGGAAAGAACACACATGCAATGACACTGGTTGATCCATATGTGGTTTGTGGAAAGAACACACGTGCAATGACACCGGTTTATCCATCTGTGGTTTGTGGATAGAACACATATGCAATGACTCTAGTGGGTCCATATGTGGTTCATGTCAGGAGCACACATGCAATGACACTGGTTGATCCATGTGTGGTCTGTGCAAAGAACACACATGCAATGACTCTAGTGGGTCCATATGTGGTTTGTGGAAAAAATACATATGGAATGACACTAGTTGATCCATATGTGGTTTATGGAAAGAACACACGTGCAATGACACCGGTTGATCCATGTGTGGTTTGTGGATAGAACACACATGCAATGACTCTAGTGGGTCCATATGTGGTTCATGTCAGGAACACACATGCAATGACACTGGTTGATCCATGTGTGGTTTGTGGAAAGAACACACATGCAATGACTCTAGTGCTAGTTTTAGTATAAGAACACACATATAATGGCTCTAGTGGGTCCACGTGTAGTTTGTGAAAAGAACACACATGCAATGACCACTGGTTGATCCATAAGTGGTTTGTGGAAAAGAACACACATGCAATGAACGCAGGTGGATCCATGTGTGGTTTGTGGAAAAGAACACACATGGAATGAGTCTAGTGCTGGTTTTAGTATAAGAACACACATGAAATGACTCTAGTGGGTCCACGTGTGGTTTGTGAAAAGAACACAGATGCAATGACCACTGGTTGATCCATATGTGGTTTTTGGAAAAAAAGCATACATGCAATGAACACTGGTGGATCCATAAGTGGTTTGTGGAAAGAACACACATGCAATGACTCCAGTGCTGGTTTTAGTATAAGAACACACAAGGAATGACTCTAGTGGGTCCATATGTGATTTGTGGAAAGAACACACATGCAATGACACTGGTTGATCCATGTGTGGTTTGTGGAAAGAACACACATGCTATGCCATTGGTTGATCCATGTGTGGTTTGTGGAAATAACACACATGCAATGACTCTAATGGATCGATATGTGGTTTGTGGAAAAGAACACACATGCAATGACCACTGTTTGATCCATGTGTGGTTTGTGGAAATAACACATGCAATGACACTAGTTGATCCATGTGTGGTTTGTGGAAAGAACACACATGCAATGACACTGGTTGATCCATATGTGGTTTGTGGAAAGAACACATGTGCAATAACACCAGTTGATCCATGTGTGGTTTGTGGATAGAACACACATGCAATGACTCTAGTGGGTCCATATGTGGTTCATGTCAGGAACACACATGTAATGACACTAGTTTATCCATGTGTGGTTTGTGGAAAGAACACACATGCAATGACTCTAGTGGGTCCATATGTGGTTTGTGGAAAAAAACACATGCAATGACACTGGTTGATCCATGTGTGAATTGTGTATAGAAAACACATGCAATGACTCTAGTGGGTCCATATGTGGTTCATGTCAGGAACACACATGCAATGACACTGGTTGATCCATGTGTGGTTTGTGGAAAGAACACACATGCAATGACTCTAATGCTAGTTTTAGTATAAGAACACACAATCAATAACTCTAGTGGGTCAATATGTGATTTGTGGAAAGAACACACATGCAATGACACTGGTTGATCCCTGTGTGGTTTGTGGAAAGAACACACATGCAATGCCATTGGTTGATCCATGTGTGGTTTGTGGAAATAACACACATGCAACGACTGTAATGGATCCATATGTGGTTTGTGGGAAAGAACACACATGGAATGACCACTGGTTGATCCATGTGTGGTTTGTGGAAATAATACATGCAATGACACTAGTTGATCCATGTGTGGTTTGTGGAAAGAACACACATGCAATGCCATTGGTTGATGCATGTGTGGTTTGTGGAAATAACACACATGCAATGACTCTAATGGATACATATGTGGTTCGTGGGAAAGAAAACACATCCAATGACCACTGGTTGATCCATGTGTGGTTTGTGGAAATAACACACATGCAATGACACTAGTTGATCCATGTGTGGTTTGTGGAAAGAACACACATGCAATGACACTGGTTGATCCATATGTGTTTTTTGGAAAGAACACACGTGCAATGACACCGGTTGATCCATGTGTGGTTTGTGGATAGAACACACATGCAATGACTCTAGTGGGTCCATATGTGGTTCATGTCAGGAACACACATGAAATGACACTGGTTGATCCATGTGTGGTTTGTGGAAAGAACACACATGCAATGACCACTGGTTGATCCATGTGTGGTTTGCGGAAATAACACACATGCAATGACACTAGTTGATCCATGTGTGGTTTGTGGAAAGAACACACATGCAATGACACTGGTTGATCCTTATGTGGTTTGTGGAAATAACACACGTGCAATGACCACTTTTTGATCCATGTGTGGTTTGTGGATAGAACACACATGCAATGACTCTTGTGGGTCCTTATGTGGTTCATGTCAGGAACACACATGCAATGACACTGGTTGATCCATGCGTGGTTTGTGGAAAGAACACACATGCAATGACTCTAGTGCTGGTTTTAGTATAAGAACACACAAGCAATGACTCTAGTGGGTCCATATGTGATTTGTGGAAAGAACACACATGCAATGACACTGGTTGATCCATGTGTGGTTTGTGGAAAGAACACACCTGCAATGCCATTGGTTGATCCATGTGTGGTTTGTGGAAATAACGCACATGCAATGACTCTAATGGATCCATATGTGGTTTGTGGAAAAGAACACACATGCAATGACCACTGGTTGATCCATGTGTGGTTTGTGGAAATAACACACATGCAATGACACTAGTTGATCCATGTGTGGTTTGTGGAAAGAACACACATGTAATGACACTGGTTGATCCATATGTGGTTTGTGGAAATAACACACGTGCAATAACACCGGTTGATCCATGTGTGGTTTGTGGATAGAACACACATGCAATGACTCTGGTGGGTCCATATGTGGTTCATGTCAGGAACACACATGCAATGACACTGGTTGATCCATGTGTGGTTTGTGGAAAGAACACACATGCAATGAGTCTAGTGGGTCCATATGTGGTTTGTGGAAAAATCACACATGCAATGACACTGGTTGATCCATATGTGGTTTGTGGAAAGAACACACGTGTAATGACACCGGTTGAGCCATGTGTGGTTTGTGGATAGAACACACATGCAATGACTCTAGTGGGTCCATATGTGGTTCATGTCAGGAACACACATGCAATGACACTGGTTGATCCATGTGTGGTTTGTGGAAAGAACACATGTGCAATGACTAGTGGGTCCATATGTGGTTTGTGGAAAAAACACACATGCAATGACACTGGTTGATCCATATGTGGTTTGTGGAAACAACACACGTGCAATGACACCGGTTGATTCATGTGTGGTTTGTGGATAGAACACACATGCAATGACTCTAGTGGGTCCATATGTGGTTCATGTCAGGAACACACATGCAATCACATTAGTTGATCCATGTGTGATTTGAGGAAAGAACACACATGCTATGCCATTGGTTGATCCATGTGTGGTTTGTGGAAATAACAGACATGCAATGACTCTAATGGATCGATATGTGGTTGGTGGAAAAGAACACACATGGAATGACCACTGGTTGATCCATGTGTGGTTTGTGGAAATAACACACATGCAATGACACTAGTTGATCCATGTGTGGTTTGTGGAAAGAGAACACATGCAATGACACTAGTTGATCCATATGTGGTTTGTGGAAAGAACACACGTGCAATGACCACTGGTTGATCCATGTGTGGTTTGTGGATAGAACACACATGCAATGACTCTACTGGGTCCATATGTGGTTCATGTCAGGAACACACATGCAATGACACTGGTAGATCCATGTGTGGTTGTGGAAAGAACACACATGCAATGACTCTAGTGCTGGTTTTAGTATAAGAACACACAAGCAAAGACTCTAGTGGGTCCATATGTGATTTGTGGAAAGAACACACATGCAATGACACTGGTTGATCCATGTCTGGTTTGTGGAAAGAACACACATGCTATGCCATTGGTTGATCCATGTGTGGTTTGTGGAAATAACACACATGCAATGACTATAATGGAGCCATATGTGGTTTGTGGAAAAGAACACACATGCAATGACCACTGGTTGATCCATGTGTGGTTTGTGGAAATAACACACATGCAATGACACTAGTTGATCCATGTGTGGTTTGTGGAAAGAACACACATGCAATGGCACTGGTTGATCTATATGTGGTTTGTGGAAAGAACACACGAGCAATGACCACTGGTTGATCCATGTGTGGTTTGTGGAAATAACACACATGCAATGACTCTAATGGATCGATATGTGGTTGGTGGAAAAGAACACACATGGAATGACCACTGGTTGATCCATGTGTGGTTTGTGGAAATAACACACATGCAATGACACTAGTTGATCCATGTGTGGTTTGTGGAAAGAACACACATGCAATGACACTAGTTGATCCATATGTGGTTTGTGGAAAGAACACACGTGCAATGACCACTGGTTGATCCATGTGTGGTTTGTGGATAGAACACACATGCAATGACTCTACTGGGTCCATATGTGGTTCATGTCAGGAACACACATGCAATGACACTGGTAGATCCATGTGTGGTTGTGGAAAGAACACACATGCAATGACTCTAGTGCTGGTTTTAGTATAAGAACACACAAGCAAAGACTCTAGTTGGTCCATATGTGATTTGTGGAAAGAACACACATACAATGACACTGGTTGATCCATGTCTGGTTTGTGGAAAGAACACATATGCTATGCCATTGGTTGATCCATGTGTGGTTTGTGGAAATAACACACATGCAATGACTCTAATGGAGCCATATGTGGTTTGTGGAAAAGAACACACATGCAATGACCACTGGTTGATCCATGTGTGGTTTGTGGAAATAACACACATGCAATGACACTAGTTGATCCATGTGTGGTTTGTGGAAAGAACACACATGCAATGGCACTGGTTGATCTATATGTGGTTTGTGGAAAGAACACACGTGCAATGACCACTGGTTGATCCATGTGTGGTTTGTGGATAGAACACACATGCAATGACTCTAGTGGGTCCATATGTGGTTCATGTCAGGAACACACATGCAATGACACTGGTTGATCCATGTGTGGTTTGTGGAAAGAACACACATGCAATGACTCTAGTGTTGGTTTTAGTATAAGAACACACAAGCAATAACTCTAGTGGGTCAATATGTGATTCGTGGACAGAACACACATGCAATGACACTAGTTGATCCATGTGTGGTTTGTGGAAATAACACACATGCAATGCCATTGGTTGATCCATGTGTGGTTTGTGGAAATAACACACATGCAATGACTCTAATGGAGCCATATGTGGTTTGTGGAAAAGAACACACATGCAATGACCACTGGTTGATCCATGTGTGGTTTGTGGAAATAATACACATGCAATGACACTAGTTGATCCATGTGTGGTTTGTGGAAAGAACACACATGCAATGGCACTGGTTGATCTATATGTGGTTTGTGGAAAGAACACACGTGCAATGACCACTGGTTGATCCATGTGTGGTTTGTGGAAATAACACACATGCAATGACTCTAATGGATCGATATGTGGTTGGTGGAAAAGAACACACATGGAATGACCACTGGTTGATCCATGTGTGGTTTGTGGAAATAACACACATGCAATGACACTAGTTGATCCATGTGTGGTTTGTGGAAAGAACACACATGCAATGACACTAGTTGATCCATATGTGGTTTGTGGAAAGAACACACGTGCAATGACCACTGGTTGATCCATGTGTGGTTTGTGGATAGAACACACATGCAATGACTCTACTGGGTCCATATGTGGTTCATGTCAGGAACACACATGCAATGACACTGGTAGATCCATGTGTGGTTGTGGAAAGAACACACATGCAATGACTCTAGTGCTGGTTTTAGTATAAGAACACACAAGCAAAGACTCTAGTGGGTCCATATGTGATTTGTGGAAAGAACACACATACAATGACACTGGTTGATCCATGTCTGGTTTGTGGAAAGAACACATATGCTATGCCATTGGTTGATCCATGTGTGGTTTGTGGAAATAACACACATGCAATGACTCTAATGGAGCCATATGTGGTTTGTGGAAAAGAACACACATGCAATGACCACTGGTTGATCCATGTGTGGTTTGTGGAAATAACACACATGCAATGACACTAGTTGATCCATGTGTGGTTTGTGGAAAGAACACACATGCAATGGCACTGGTTGATCTATATGTGGTTTGTGGAAAGAACACACGTGCAATGACCACTGGTTGATCCATGTGTGGTTTGTGGATAGAACACACATGCAATGACTCTAGTGGGTCCATATGTGGTTCATGTCAGGAACACACATGCAATGACACTGGTTGATCCATGTGTGGTTTGTGGAAAGAACACACATGCAATGACTCTAGTGTTGGTTTTAGTATAAGAACACACAAGCAATAACTCTAGTGGGTCAATATGTGATTCGTGGACAGAACACACATGCAATGACACTAGTTGATCCATGTGTGGTTTGTGGAAATAACACACATGCAATGCCATTGGTTGATCCATGTGTGGTTTGTGGAAATAACACACATGCAATGACTGTAATGGATCCATATGTGGTTTGTGGGAAAGAACACACATGCAATGACCACTGGTTGATCCATGTGTGGTTTGTGGAAATAACACATGCAATGACACTAGTTGATCCATGTGTGGTTTGTGGAAAGAACACACATGCAATGCCATTGGTTGATGCATGTGTGGTTTGTGGAAATAACACACACGCAATGACTCTAATGGATCCATATGTGGTTTGTGGGAAAGAAAACACATCCAATGAGCACTAGTTGATCCATGTGTGGTTTGTGGAAATAACACTCATGCAATGACACTAGTTGATCCATGTGTGGTTTGTAGAAAGAACACACATGCAATGACAATGGTTGATCCATATGTGGTTTCTTGAAAGAACACACGTGCAATGACACCGGTTGATCCATGTGTGGTTTGTGGATAGAACACACATGCACTGACTCTAGTGGGTTGTAACTACCTCGGTGAATTACACTCTTAGTTACAAGCCTGGATGATCGGAAATGGTTAAAATAGTACGGTGGGGCCAAATGCCACTCACAGGTAGACCTTTCGGCCGTCCTAACCATTTCCAAACATCGGGACAAGAACGATCGGCGTAATCGGCAGGCGAAGGGATCAACTACATACACAAATGAGTATGTATGCAAGCCACCATACAACAGTCCTCAGAGCCATTCCATCTAAAAGAAATAGAAATATTGCAAAGCCATACGGAAAGATCCAAATATCCTAGATAGATATAATAGTTTAGGATATCTCCTCATACATCAAGCATCAGAGTATCAGGCGGATGCGGAAAACAAGATCCGAGTACGGATAAGAAGCAAAATGGCATAAGATGCCCCATAAATAAACACATCCCGCCCACAGATCTCACGGATCCCCGTTCCCGGAATCTCTACACCGAGTGATCGTTGCCAACATAGTCCGTCTGCTCCACCCAGTATCCATCTTGTGAGTGTACCTGTTCATCTGAATCAAACAATTTATCGTGTGAGACCCTAGGGGTACTCAGCAAGTCTTTATGTCTCTAAAGGGGACACAACCTGGGGTGACGCAATTGCAGCAAAAGATAATACCTAACAATTCTACAGATACTCGCTAACCATCCGCCTAACCAAAGATAGACGGATGTCCGTGAATTAATAACAACAGTTAAAACGGTAATATTAACAGATCCATCCTCCTCCTCGCTTACCAACGAGGAAGCGGACGAACAACCCCCCATCTGTTGGCAGTTTTATTATCCATTCCATGAGTGTTGCACTATTTACTAGTCAGGTACTTAGTCAAATTAAAAGCGGTACTTTAGTTATACTTGTCTATGATCGAGAAACTGTGCTCCAAGTCGTCCATAACCGCGGACACGGCTTTCAGAAAGTTTTACCCTGCAGGGGTGCACAAATAGCAACACACACTCGATCAGCATCGGAAAAACCAAATCAAAACCCAACGAGGCATTCACGACAAAGCGATCACAGGATTCAGAAATATTTCAGGGGGCCACCCCATTAAGCTACCCACAACGAAGTTGGCCGGCTCCGAGACGGACTCAAGGTTTGCGTAAGTGGCTGTAAACGACTGGGAACCCGAAAGTGTGACTGGGCTTATCGATACCGCGAAAACACTCCGCCTCCAAAACAGTATAGGTGCTCCTCGCACAATCTTAAATAAAGCAGTAAAGCATGGCATAAGTACAGGATAGTAATAAAGCCCCAAACTACTTTGTGGCCCCAAGAAATAAGAATGAATCAAGCTCTGGCTTAGGGGGGTTCATAAGCCTCCCGGATGTGGATAGCGCGAATATTCAAGGAACAGGAATCAAGTACTCGGGGTCCTACGGGACACAAGTGAGCATGAAAAACCAAATAGCAGATATTGCTCACCGGTGCCACTTTCATTAGTTATCCCACTACTACCCAGGTTAAGTTGTTTAGGTACCTCGTTATTCATCAGACACTCACATACCCTACACATGCTGTTCTACGACCCGCATGGCTCAAACAACTCCTATAGTAATGGCTCATGGGATGGAGGAACAAGCTTCGGTGGGGTTTAAAAGTAAAGGCTATGCAGTACTTGGGATTCAGATTAATGCAATCGCGACTCAATGATGCAAGAATAAGATAGAGGCAATAGGTACTATATTTATGCAATCATGTGGTAGTGCTTGCCTGGCAGCTCAGTCGAAGCGAGAGAAGGATCTGGGTCGTGCTCCTGGGTTTCTTGATATATCCCCTGCTCAGCGTCTATTCGAAGAAGAACCAAACAAACAAGGGCCAACATAAATAAAGTGCACAAGAATATGAATTAAAATGCGACAAGCAAACAATCATGTCATGATGAATGATGCACAATTTGCATGGCAATAATGTAGCATGGCATGGGTGAGGTGTGGAATACAAGAATAAAGCTTTTTATGGAGTTTTAGTCACATTTTATACTCAAATAAGTTGTTGTATACTTTATATTTATATGATGCATGATGCAATTCAGAACATGGAATGCATAAACAGAAAGATCTCGTCGAGCTGATCGATTTAGACATATTATTTGTCAACTTTGGAGTTATAAAACTAAAGTTATTAATTAATTAAGGAAAAGGGCATTTTATTGTAATTTTAATCAACTCGAAAATTAAAGTGTTAAAAATATATTTTGAAGGGTATAATTGAAATCCTCACATTTTTCTGATTTCAAAACATATATTACATGTTTAATTTGGAATTATATTTTAAAAGATATTTGAAAACAGATTTAAATTTGAATTTAAATCAATTTTGGAAAAGGTTTAATTAAAACAGACACAGGAAAAACTTTTGTTACCCAGCCCAGATCTAGCCACAGACAGTGACGAGTGGGGCCAGGCTGACTGGCGGGGCACACGCGCGCGAAAAAGCTTTTTACACCGCGGGTTGGCCTAGCTGCTGCGGTTGACAGGTGGGTCAGCGAGCTAGGGCCCATGCGTCAGCGGCCGAACGCGCAGAGACTGCCAGGTGGGGTTGTGATGGAGCGCGGTTTGAGGGCCTAAGAGCTGGGGGGCTTAACTGCAAGAATGCCAGGCAGCTGACAGGTGGGGTAGGCTGGACCGCGGGTTGAGCGCGGGATAAAAGAGGGGGCTAAAGACAAAACTACCACGGCCCGTACTGTGGATCTTCTCCACGGTCTGGCGCGCGCGGTGTGCGGCGCAGCGAGGCGGGGATTCGATCCCGCGACCTGGGGCTCGCGCGCGGAGACGGTAACCAGTGCGGCTAGGTGGGGTTGTTGTCAGGGAGGTAGCACACAGCTAGGTGAGGCTTTACGCGGCGCGGAAAACGTGCAGACAACGGTGACCGAGGGCGCACCGAGGGCGTTCGGCGAAACGCCTGGCGCAGCTAGGGTTTCCCGGTGGGGCGGAGGTTGTCCAGGCGATATAGGGGCTCACTGCGGGGTGGTCGGTGGCGACGGATCGGTGCGGGCGACGACGGAACGGCGAGGAAGCAGAGGCCGGGGTTCTAGGGTTTCAGCGGAGTGGCGAGGATGCTGGCGGTCCTGGGGCTCCCTTTTCCGCGTCGACGTGTCCGGGGCGAAGCAGGGGACTGCTCCTGGTCTTCCATGCCACCTCCTCGACGCGCTCGCGGGCCGGAGCGACGGGAAGCAGGGGGTAGACGGCGGCGACTGGCGACGAACGGCGGTAGGTGGTGGTCGCTAGGGAGGAAGAAGGAGGAGAGGAGGGCGTCTCGGGGAGATCTGGAGAGGCCAGAGGAGGCGTGTGGAAGGAGGAAAAAGGAGGGAGAGGGAGGAGACACAGCCGTGGCAGGGTAGATAAAGTGGCCTCGGGTGCCACCTTTCCCTCCTCCTCACGTGCTCGTCATGGGGAGGCTAGGCAGAGGCTGCAAGGGGGAGCAGAGGGGTGAGGCCAGGCTCGGCTGGGTCCAGCAGGGCAGGGAGAGAAAGAGAGAGGCTTGGGTAGATGTAGCTAGGGCTAGACGCTCGGGTTAGGGTTTGTGCTAGGGTTGGGGTAGGAGGGTAGCTCGGCCAGGGGGAGTAGGTGGCTAGGTGGGGCCTGCATGGTAGGGAGAGGGGGCACCTCGGCATGGTTGGAGGAGAGGGTGAGAAGAGAGGGGGTGATGGGTGTAACTAGGGTTAGATTAGAGAGGGGACTAGGTTTAGGTTTTGGGTTAGCTAGGTTAGAGGGAGGAGAGATGAGAGAGGGGTTAGGGTTTAGGGGTGATCCACTAAGATCAAGCAAGGGTGGAGGATGTGATGATGGATAAGGAGAGTGAGATGAGAGAAGAGGTGGTGTGAGGGTTTTAACATGATCCCAACACAAGATCAAGATGATGGGGTTTTGAATAAGAGAGAAAGGGAAGCTCACAAAAGAAAGGATCCACTCAAAAACCAAAGAAAAACCAAAGGAGAAAGAATGGTGGTGCTTTGCATGGCCCATGCAAAAACATTAAATGCCATGTTTTAACCTTGTGAAAACAAAATAATAATCATGGCATTATTACTATGCATTACCCAAAATGTGGAGTAAGGCCAAGCAAAAGAATTTAAATGAAAGTTCCAAGTGGAGTAGATGGAGATGATCATATTTGATTATAATTGGGACTTGCTAGTGTGTATATTCCACTAGATATTTAATAGTCCCAAAAATATCCCAACATGAGCATAAATCCATAATAATCCATATGAAACCTAGGAAAAGGAGCACTACTCATAATGCATGCAAAGGTGGCTCCACATATCAATAATGTGAAAACAACATGATGCTAATACGAGAGCATGTGGAAATAGAATTGGATCCATCCCAACCCACATGAGCTAGAAGTAAAATCCCAAAAAGGTGCAAAGCTCATATTTAGTTGGATGGTGGCATTATAAGGTGGTGAAAGAAAGGGTGGTGGAGTGAAATAAAAGATATGCCCCCAACTCAACTTGGGCATTTAAACAATATATCAATAACCAATACAATATCAAGATGCAAATACAATTAATAATGCATAAGAGAGAAGAACCAAAGAAAGAGGGTTTTATATGATGCTCAAATGCAAGGTGGCATGATGACATGAGCATGATATAATTATGATGCAACACTTACATATAGGAAGTAGCATTTATATAGACTAGGCTAGTAGCATTGCAATTGTTAGACAATTGGGATGCTACAACTCTCCCCCACTAAACAAGAATCTCGCCCCGAGATTCCTAGGAAAAAGAAAACAACACAAGGAGAGGCGGTTGTTCGGACGAAGGTGACCCTCACGTTCCCAAGTTGATGAACAACGGAATGGTTCGACCACTACACCTTGCAAAACTTGCTAGACTTGTTGCGAGTCTTGCGTTTTGCTTGAGAAACAACGGGTTAGAAGAATTGAAGGATTGTCGTGAGACAAGAAGGATAGGATGGACATAGCTCCGGTTTTCTCAAGAAACATGATAAAAGAATAGAACCACTTGTGAAAGAAAGGACAAGATGATGTATCATGGATAAAGAAAGACACACCATTAAGATTAAAGATTTACCGATACTAGAGATGATGAAATCTTTCTCTCGCCGGAAGAAAAGAACTAGGTTGGAGAGGTTTGAACCACTATGACAATAGCATCATATCTTCTCTCGGATTTGAGAAATGAAGTACGGAAACAATATTGCCTTCAAACAATAGAGCCCCTTGATATCAACAGAAAGATTTAGTTAGACATCGTCGGATTAGATTCTTGATGCGCCGGTAAGAACCAAGGATCACGCAATTGAGGTGCGCGGATATAACTTCCAGAGACGGATGTGAAGCTAGATCATGGTGGAATCCCGAGAAGCAAAGAATATGGAGGATCTGGAGTTTATTGTAGAGATACTTATTGCTTTCTTTAGCCTTGAGTCTAACGCAATAGATTTGCGGCTGATGGCATCAACCATAATTGGCTTTACCACAGAAAAAGAATTGATGAAACAAAGAGAGAGATAGTTTCCTTTCATCTTGTTTGGGGATGCCGAGCATCGGTAGAAATACGAGGACCGAAAGGAGTTTGCGTTTGTTCCCACTGGATAATTGAAGATTTTGCTCCATCTAGAATAGACATACCACCAACAAGAGATTATTGATTACTTTCTTCGAGAGAGCACTCCGAAAAAAAAACAAGGACATAAGTAAAAGTATCGAGGGATAAAGACCACTTCTAACTTCCGTGGAATGAGTGAAATCACATTAATTCACCAATTCAATGTACAAGAGCGAATGATAAGAGTAGTGGTATGGTAGCTACTCCATCCCGCACTCAAAGCATTACTCCGCACATGAATAAGAAAAACCATGCAACCCAACTACCGAAACAGACTGAAGGTATTGACAATAACTCATGGAACTTCGTTAGAAAACAAGGATAGATGCAAACGATTCGCCGGATTCATAGATAGATAAAGATGATGATGTTGTCGTCATGTCTGAAGTACTAAGCCACCAGAAAGATATGAAGGAAGATTACGGAGAAGAACTGCAAGATTCAACAGCTACAGAAAAGATAGCACCAACTTGAACAGAAGGAATACAAGATCTGGAAGGTCTACATGGCCTCCGGTGGATTGAGCATAGACGATAGAGCGAGAGGGTTTCAAGAGATTACTTAACGAGATAGAGGTGAAAAGAACTCCATGTTCTTCTTGAAATGATTGAGAGAGATTTAGCAGTCTTGAGGAAATCTTCGGCGGAACGACGATGATAACTCGCCAACAAGGAAAGACTCTGGGTTTGATTGAAGATGGAAGATGGAATTAATAATGAACTTGCTGATTCCAGAATTGAAGCGATCTATTTAGCAGAAGGACGTGGCCGAGATAGGTGACTTCAGAAAGTCAGAATTCTCACTTTGAGACTTTGCACACAGGCACTGCTCACGAAGCTTGAGAGAAAGAGACACAGATGATCTTCCATGTCCTTCCATTGATATCGAATAGGCAAGCATATTATCAACATATACCACCATGGATTAACAAGATATTCCCAGAATACCAAGTTCAAAAGGTGAGAGAGACGAACAAATACTCGAACACTTCCTGAGCTCAACGCTCTTAGAAAGATCAATATTAAGAGCACGGGTTCGTGTTGAAGAAGATGCACTGGAAGAATAGATTATCTGGTCCTTCGGAAGAAAAAGAGATGTCACCTGGTTCACATTGTCGATCGGATCACCGGTTACAAAGATAAAGAGATCTTGGATGAGAACCGATGATAGCTCATACCTTAAGCAAAGCTATCAGAGACGAAAAGATGCAATTCCCTTGTCTCAAAGAGAATTTTGCAGATATGGAGTTCAAAAGATGTACAGCATGATGGGCAGAGGATAGACCGCTGTAGTGCTTTGAGAAACTCCGGATTGCCAAAGATGCTTGAATATGCATAGATATGATCACGGTGTACTCAAAATCACAGGAGATAACCGTCACCATTTGGAGGATAGTGTTGATAGCATTTTCCATATTCCACTCATGATAAGTGTCATATAGCTATGCCGAGAACCAAATTACAATCACCAGCATCGGATCGACACATGTTATGTAATTAGCCCAAGAGAATTGGAGATGAAATAAAACTCCAGGATTAAGCGCCGGTGACAAAAGAATGAGTTAGCATGGGCATGTTGATAAAAGGGAGATAGATAATGTTTCACACACGACCGAAAAGGAGTGTGGAAGCACAGATGTATCAAAGAATATTTTTTTCGCATTTTCGGCATTAAAATACCAATAGATGCGCAAAATCACTTATCAGGTAGAGATTAGCAACTCCACATTCTGTGAAAGCATGCTGGAAGGAAGAACACCCTTAAGAAGATGGCACCGGTTAACAAGGAGTCGGATAGATCGCGCCGGTTTTCAAAAGCCTGTCAGTATGGAATGTACCAACAGTTGATAACCAAAGGCAGATTGCGATAACAAGTTGGATGCAACAGATAGACAAGGAATTCTCACACACACACACACACACACACACTTTCTATGGTACTACGGAAAACCCAGAACACGTGAATCCTAGTTTGAATTTTAAGAAGAGGATTGGAAACGTTACACTTCCTTACCAGAAAAGGGTGGGTGGGTGGTTAAGAAGAAAAGTGGAAGCAGTCCTACTCTCACGTTTTGTTTTTCCCTAGTATACATAGCTACCAAAAATATTTGCTAGACTGACAACGACCATTTGGCTGAGACCCTGAAGGGCGGGATGGCTCTGATACCAATTGTAACTACCTCAGTGAATTACGCTCTTAGTTACAAGCCTGGATGATCGGAAATGGTTAAAATAGTACGGTGGGGCCAAATGCCACTCACAGGTAGACCTTTTGGCCGTCCTAACCATTTCCAAACATCGGGACAAGAACGAGCGGCGTAATCGGCAGGCAAAGGGATCAACTACATACACAAATGAGTATGTATGCAAGCCACCATACAACAGTCCTCAGAGCCATTCCATCTAAAAGAAATAGAAATATTGCAACGCCATACGACAAGATCCAAATATCCTAGATAGATATAATAGTTTAGGATATCTCCTCATACATCAAGCATCAGAGTATCAGGCGGAAGCGGAAAACAAGATCCGAGTACGGATAAGAAGCAAATCGGCATAAGATGCCCCATAAATAAACACATCCCGCCCACAGATCTCACGGATCCCCGTTCCCGGAATCTCTACACCGAGTGATCATTGCCAACATCGTCCGTCTCCTCCACCCTGTATCCATCTTGTGAGTGTACCTGTTCATCTGAATCAAACAATTTATCGTGTGAGACCCTAGGGGTACTCAGCAAGTCTTTATGCCTCTAAAGGGGACACAACCTGGGGTGACGCAATTGCAGCAAAAGATAATACCTAACAATTCTACAGATACTCGCTAACCATCCGCCTAACCAAAGATAGACGGATGTCCGTGAATTAATAACAACAGTTAAAACGGTAATATTAACAGATCCATCCTCCTCCTCGCTTACCAATGAGGAAGCGGACGAACAACCCCCCATCCGTTGGCAGTTTTATTATCCATTCCATGAGTGTTGCACTATTTACTAGTCAGGTACTTAGTCAAATTAAAAGCGGTACTTTAGTTATACTTGTCTATGATCGAGAAACTGTGCTCCAAGTCGTCCATAACCGCGGACATGGCTTTCAGAAAGTTTTACCCTGCAGGGGTGCACAAATAGCAACACACACTCGATCAGCCTCGGAAAAACGAAATCAAAACCCAACGAGGCATTCACGACAAAGCGATCACAGGATTCAGAAATATTTCAGGGGGCCACCCCATTAAGCTACCCGCAACGAAGTTGGCCGGCTCCGAGACGGACTCAAGGTTTGCGTCAGTGGCTGTAAACTACTGGGAACCCGAAAGTGTGACTGGGCTTGTCGATACCGCGAAAACACTCCGCCTCCAAAACAGTACAGGTGCTCCTCGCACAATCTTAAATAAAGCAGTAAAGCATGGCATAAGTACAGGATAGTAATAAAGCCCCAAACTACTTTGTGGCCCCAAGAAATAAGAATGAATCAAGCTCTGGCTCAGGGGGGTTCATAAGCCTCCCGGATGTGGATAGTGCGAATATTCAAGGAACAGGAATCAAGTACTTGGGGTCCTACGGGACACAAGTGAGCATGAAAAACCAAATAGCAGATATTGCTCACCGGTGCCACTTTCATTAGTTATCCCACTACTACTCAGGTTAAGTTGTTTAGGTACCTCGTTATTCATCAGACACTCACATACCCTACACATGCTATTCTACGACCCGCATGGCTCAAACAACTCCTGTAGTAATGGCTCATGGGATGGAGGAACAAGCTTCGGTGGGGTTTAAAAGTAAAGGCTATGCAGTACTTGGGATTCAGATTAATGCAATCGCGACTCAATGATGCAAGAATAAGATAGAGGCAATAGGTACTATATGTATGCAAGCATGTGGTAGTGCTTGCCTGGCAGCTCAGTTGAAGCGAGAGAAGGATCTGGGTAGTGCTCTTGGGTTTCTTGATATATCCCCTGCTCAGCGTCTATTCGAAGAAGAACCAAACAAACAAGGGCCAACATAAATAAAGTGCACAAGCATATGAATTAAAATGCGACAAGCAAACAATCATGCCATGATGAATGATGCACAATTTGCATGGCAATAATGTAGCATGGCATGGGTGAGGTGTGGAATACAAGAATAAAGCATTTTATGGAGTTTTAGTCACATTTTATACTCAAATAAGTTGCTGTATACTTTATATTTATATGATGCATGATGCAATTCAGAACATGGAATGCATAAACAGAAAGATCTCGTCGAGCTGATCGATTTAGACATATTATTTGTCAAATTTGGATTATAAAACTAAAGTTATTAATTAATTAAGGAAAAGGGCATTTTATTGTAATTTTAATCAACTCGAAAATTAAAGTGTTAAAAATATATTTTGAAGGGCATAATTGAAATCCTCACATTTTTCTGATTTCAAAACATATATTACATGTTTAATTTGGAATTATATTTTAAAAGATATTTGAAAACAGATTTAAATTTGAATTTAAATCAATTTTGGAAAAGGTTTAATTAAAACAGACACAGAAAAAACTTTTGTTACCCAGCCCAGATCTAGCCACAGACAGTGACGAGTGGGGCCAGGCTGACTGGCGGGGCACACGCGCGCGAAAAAGCTTTTTACAGGTGGGCCAGCGAGCTAGGGCCCATGCGCCAGCGGCCGAACGCGCAGAGACTGCCAGGTGGGGTTGTGATGGAGCGTGGGTTGAGGGCCTAAGAGCTGGGGGGCTTAACTGCAAGAATGCCAGGCAGCTGACAGGTGGGGTAGGCTGGACCGCGGGTTGAGCGCGGGATAAAAGAGGGGGCTAAAGACAAAACTACCACGGCCCGTACTGTGGATCTTCTCCACGGTCTGGCGCGCGCGGTGCGCGTCGCAGCGAGGCGGGGATTCGATCCCGCGACCTGGGGCTCGCGCGCGGAGACGGTAACCAGTGCGGCTAGGTGGGGTTGTTGTCAGGGAGGTAGCACACAGCTAGGTGAGGCTTTACGCGGCGCAGAAAACGTGCAGACAACGGTGACCGAGGGCGCACCGAGGGCGTTCGGCGAAATGCCTGGCGCAGCTAGGGTTTCCCGGTGGGGCGGAGGTTGTCCAGGCGATATAGGGGCTCACCGTGGGGTGGTCGGTGGCGACGGATCGGTGTGGGCGACGACGGAACGACGAGGAAGCAGAGGCCGGGGTTCTAGGGTTTCGGTGGAGTGGCGAGGATGCTGGCGGTCCTGGGGCTCCCTTCTCCGCGTCGGCGTGTCCGGGGCGAAGCAGGGGACTGCTCCTGGTCTTCCATGCCACCTCCTCGACGCGCTCGCGGGCCGGAGCGACGGGAAGCAGGGGGTAGACGGCGGCGACTGGCGACGAACGGAGGTAGGTGGTGGTCGCTAGGGAGGAAGAAGGAGGAGAGGAGGGCGTCTCGGGGAGATCTGGAGAGGCCAGAGGAGGCGTGTGGAAGGAGGAAAAAGGAGGGAGAGGGAGGAGACACAGCCGTGGCAGGGTAGATAAAGTGGCCTCGGGTGCCACCTTTCCCTCCTCCTCACGTGCTCGTCATGGGGAGGCTAGGCAGAGGCTGCAAGGGGGGCTAGCAGAGGGGGTGAGGCCAGGCTCGGCTGGGTCCAGCAGGGCAGGGAGAGAAAGAGAGAGAGGCTCGGGTAGATGTAGCTAGGGCTAGACGCTCGGGTTAGGGTTTGTGCTAGGGTTGGGGTAGGAGGGTAGCTCGGCCAGGGGGAGTAGGTGGCTAGGTGGGGCCTGCATGGTAGGGAGAGGGGGCACCTCGGCATGGTTGGAGGAGAGGGTGAGAAGAGAGGGGGTGATGGGTGTAACTAGGGTTAGATTAGAGAGGGGACTAGGTTTAGGTTTTGGGTTAGCTAGGTTAGAGGGAGGAGAGATGAGAGAGGGGTTAGGGTTTAGGGGTGATCCACTAAGATCAAGCAAGGGTGGAGGATGTGATGATGGATAAGGAGAGTGAGATGAGAGAAGAGGTGGTGTGAGGGTTTTAACATGATCCCAACACAAGATCAAGATGATGGGGTTTTGAATAAGAGAGAAAGGGAAGCTCACAAAAGAAAGGATCCACTCAAAAACCAAAGAAAAACCAAAGGAGAAAGAATGGTGGTGCTTTGCATGGCCCATGCAAAAACATTAAATGCCATGTTTTAACCTTGTGAAAACAAAATAATAATCATGGCATTATTACTATGCATTACCCAAAATGTGGAGTAAGGCCAAGCAAAAGAATTTAAATGAAAGTTCCAAGTGGAGTAGATGGAGATGATCATATTTGATTATAATTGGGACTTGCTAGTGTGTATATTCCACTAGATGTTTAATAGTCCCAAAAATATCCCAACATGAGCATAAATCCATATGAAAGCTAGGAAAAGGAGCACTACTCATAATGCATGCAAAGGTGGCTCCACATATCAATAATGTGAAAACAACATGATGCTAATATGAGAGCATGTGGAAATAGAATTGGATCCATACCAACCCACATGAGCTAGAGGTAAAATCCCAAAAAGGTGCAAAGCTCATATTTAGTTGGATGGTGGCATTATAAGGTGGTGAAAGAAAGGGTGGTGGAGTGAAATAAAAGATATGCCCCCAACTCAACTTCGGCATTTAAACAATATATCAATAACCAAATACAATATCAAGATGCAAATACAATTAATAATGCATAAGAGAAAAGAACCAAAGAAAGAGGGTTTTATATGATGCTCAAATGCAAGGTGGCATGATGACATGAGCATGATATAATTATGATGTAACACTTACATATAGGAAGTAGCATTTATATAGACTAGGCTAGTAGCATTGAAATTGTTAGACAATTGGGATGCTACATGGGTCCATATGTGGTTCATGTCAGGAACACACATGCAATGACACTGGTTGATCCATGTGTGGTTTGTGGAAAGAACACACATGCAATGACTCTACTGGGTCCATATGTGGTTTGTGGAAAAAACACACATGCAATGACACTGGTTGATCCATATGTGGTTTGTGGAAAGAACACACGTGCAATGACACCGGTTGATCCATGTGTGGTTTGTGGATAGAACACACATGTAATGACTCTAGTGGGTGCATATGTGGTTCATGTCAGGAACACACATGCAATGACACTGGTTGATCCATGTGTGGTTTGTGGAAAGATCACACATGCAATGACTCTAGTGCTGGTTTTAGTATAAGAACACACAAGCAATAACTCTAGTGGGTCAATATGTGATTTGTGGAAAGAACACACATGCAATCACAGTGGTTGATCCATGTGTCGTTTGTGGAAAGAACAAACATGCAATGCCATTGGTTGATCCATGTGGGGTTTGTGGAAATAACACACATGCAATGACTCTAATGGATCCATATGTGGTTTGTGGGAAAGAACACACATGCAATAACACTGGTTGATCCATGTGTGGTTTGTCGAAATAACACATGCAATGACACTAGTTGATCCATGTGTGGTTTGTGGAAAGAACACACATGCAATGAAACTGGTTGATCCATATGTGGTTTGTGGAAAGAACACACGTGCAATGACACCGGTTTATCCATCTGTGGTTTGTGGATAGAACACATATGCAATGACTCTAGTGGGTCCATATGTGGTTCATGTCAGGAACACACATGCAATGACACTGGTTGATCCATGTGTGGTCTGTGGAAAGAACACACATGCAATGACTCTAGTGGGTCCATATGTGGTTTGTGGAAAAAATACACATGCAATGACACTAGTTGATCCATATGTGGTTTATGGAAAGAACACACGTGCAGTGACACCGGTTGATCCATGTGTGGTTTGTGGATAGAACACACATGCAATGACTCTAGTGGGTCCATATGTGGTTCATGTCAGGAACACACATGCAATGACACTGGTTGATCCATGTGTGGTTTGTGGAAAGAACACACATGCAATGACTCTAGTGCTAGTTTTAGTATAAGAACACACATATAATGGCTCTAGTGGGTCCACGTGTAGTTTGTGAAAAGAACACACATGCAATGACCACTGGTTGATCCATAAGTGGTTTGTGGAAAAGAACACACATGCAATGAACGCAGGTGGATCCATGTGTGGTTTGTGGAAAAGAACACACATGGAATGAGTCTAGTACTGGTTTTAGTATAAGAACACACGTGAAATGACTCTAGTGGGTCCACATGTGGTTTGTGAAAAGAACACAGATGCCATGACCACTGGTTGATCCATATGTGGTTTTTGGAAAAAAAAACACACATGCAATGAACACTGGTGGATCCATAAGTGGTTTGTGGAAAGAACACACATGCAATGACTCCAGTGCTGGTTTTTGTATAAGAACACACAAGAAATGACTCTAGTGGGTCCATATGTGATTTGTGGAAAGAACACACATGCAATGACACTGGTTGATCCATGTGTGGTTTGTGGAAAGAACACACATGCTATGCCATTAGTTGATCCATGTGTGGTTTGTGGAAATAACACACATGCAATGACTCTAATGGATCGATATGTGGTTTGTGGAAAAGAACACACATGCAATGACCACTGGTTGATCCATGTGTGGTTTGTGGAAATAACACATGCAATGACACTAGTTGATCCATGTGTGGTTTGTGGAAAGAACACACATGCAATGACACTGGTTGATCCATATGTGGTTTGTGGAAAGAACACATATGCAATAACACCGGTTGATCCATGTGTGGTTTGTGGATAGAACACACATGCAATGACTCTAGTGGGTCCATATGTGGTTCATGTCAGGAACACACATGCAATGACACTAGTTTATCCATGTGTGGTTTGTGGAAAGAACACACATGCAATGACTCTAGTGGGTCCATATGTGGTTTGTGGAAAAAAACACATGCAATGACACTGGTTGATCCATGTGTGATTTGTGGATAGAACACACATGCAATGACTCTAGTGGGTCCATATGTGGTTCATGTCAGGAACACACATGCAATGACACTGGTTGATCCATGTGTGGTTTGTGGAAAGAACACACATGCAATGACTCTAATGCTAGTTTTAGTATAAGAACACACAATCAATAACTCTAGTGGGTCAATATGTGATTTGTGGAAAGAACACACATTCAATGACACTGGTTGATCCATGTGTGGTTTGTGGAAAGAACACACATGCAATGCCATTGGTTGATCCATGTGTGGTTTGTGGAAATAACACACATGCAACGACTGTAATGGATCCATATGTGGTTTGTGGGAAAGAACACACATGGAATGACCACTGGTTGATCCATGTGTGGTTTGTGGAAATAAGACATGCAATGACACTAGTTGATCCATGTGTGGTTTGTGGAAAGAACACACATGCAATGCCATTGGTTGATGCATGTGTGGTTTGTGGAAATAACACACATGCAATGACTCTAATGGATACATATGTGGTTTGTGGGAAAGAAAACACATCCAATGACCACTGGTTGATCCATGTGTGGTTTGTGGAAATAACACACATGCAATGACACTAGTTGATCCTTGTGTGGTTTGTGGAAAGAACACACATGCAATGACACTGGTTGATCCATATGTGTTTTTTGGAAAGAACACACGTGCAATGACACCGGTTGATCCATGTGTGGTTTGTGGATAGAACGCACATGCAATGACTCTAGTGGGTCCATATGTGGTTCATGTCAGGAACACACATGAAATGACACTGGTTGATCCATGTGTGGTTTGTGGAAAGAACACACATGCAATGACCACTGGTTGATCCATGTGTGGTTTGCGGAAATAACACACATGCAATGACACTAGTTGATCCTTGTGTGGTTTGTGGAAAGAACACACATGCAATGACACTGGTTGATCCTTATGTGGTTTGTGGAAATAACACACGTGCAATGACCACTTTTTGATCCATGTGTGGTTTGTGGATAGAACACACATGCAATGACTCTTGTGGGTCCTTATGTGGTTCATGTCAGGAACACACATGCAATGACACTGGTTGATCCATGCGTGGTTTGTGGAAAGAACACATATGCAATGACTCTAGTGCTGGTTTTAGTATAAGAACACACAAGCAATGACTCTAGTGGGTCCATATGTGATTTGTGGAAAGAACACACATGCAATGACACTGGTTGATCCATGTGTGGTTTGTGGAAAGAACACACCTGCAATGACATTGGTTGATCCATGTGTGGTTTGTGGAAATAACGCACATGCAATGACTCTAATGGATCCATATGTGGTTTGTGGAAAAGAACACACATGCAATGACCACTGGTTGATCCATGTGTGGTTTGTGGAAATAACACACATACAATGACACTAGTTGATCCATGTGTGGTTTGTGGAAAGAACACACATGTAATGACACTGGTTGATCCATATGTGGTTTGGGGAAATAACACACGTGCAATAACACCGGTTGATCCATGTGTGGTTTTGGGATAGAACACACATGCAATGACTCTGGTGGGTCCATATGTGGTTCATGTCAGGAACACACATGCAATGACACTGGTTGATCCATGTGTGGTTTGTGGAAAGAACACACATGCAATGAGTCTAGTGGGTCCATATGTGGTTTGTGGAAAAATCACACATGCAATGACACTGGTTGATCCATATGTGGTTTGTGGAAAGAACACACGTGTAATGACACCGGTTGAGCCATGTGTGGTTTGTGGATAGAACACACATGCAATGACTCTAGTGGGTCCATATGTGGTTCATGTCAGGAACACACATGCAATGACACTGGTTGATCCATGTGTGGTTTGTGGAAAGAACACATGTGCAATGACTAGTGGGTCCATATGTGGTTTGTGGAAAAAACACACATGCAATGACACTGGTTGATCCATATGTGGTTTGTGGAAACAACACACGTGCAATGACACTGGTTGATTCATGTGTGGTTTGTGGATAGAACACACATGCAATGACTCTAGTGGGTCCATATGTGGTTCATGTCAGGAACACACATGCAATCACACTGGTTGATCCATGTGTGGTTTGTGGAAAGAACACACATGCAATGACTCTAGTGCTAGTTTTAGTATAAGAACACACATATAATGGCTCTAGTGGGTCCACGTGTAGTTTGTGAAAAGAACACACATGCAATGACCACTAGTTGATCCATAAGTGGTTTGTGGAAAAGAACAAACATGCAATGAACGCAGGTGGATCCATGTGTGGTTTGTGGAAAAGAACACACATGGAATGAGTCTAGTGCTGGTTTTAGTATAAGAACACACATGAAATGACTCTAGTGGGTCCACATGTGGTTTGTGAAAAGAACACAGATGCAATGACCACTGGTTGATCCATTTGTGGTTTTTGGAAAAAAAACACACATGCAATGAACACTGGTGGATCCATAAGTGGTTTGTGGAAAGAACACACATGCAATGACTCTAGTGCTTGTTTTAGTATAAGAACACACAAGAAATGACTCTAGTGGGTCCATATGTGATTTGTGGAAAGAACACACATGCAATGACACTGGTTGATCCATGTGTGGTTTGTGGAAAGAACACACATGCAATGCCATTGGTTGATCCATGTGTGGTTTGTGGAAATAACACACATGCAATGACTCTAATGGATCCATATGTGGTTTGTGGAAAAGAACACACATGCAATGACCACTGGTTGATCCATGTGTGGTTTGTGGAAATAACACACATGCAATGACACTAGTTGATCCATGTGTGGTTTGTGGAAAGAACACACATGCATTGACACTGGTTGATCCATACGTGGTTTGTGGAAAGAACACACGTGCAATGACCACTGGTTGATCCATGTAAGGTTTGTGGATAGAACACACATGCAATGACTCTAGTGGGTCCATATGTGGTTCATGTCAGGAACACACATGCAATGACACTGGTTGATCCATGTGTGGTTTGTGGAAAGAACACACATGCAATGACTCTAGTGCTGGTTTTAGTATAAGAACACACAAGCAATGACTCTAGTGGGTCCATATGTGATTTGTCGAAAGAACACACATGCAATGACACTGGTTGATCCATGTGTGGTTTGTGGAAAGAACACACATGAAATGACACTAGTTGATCCATGTGTGGTTTGTGGAAAGAACACACATGCAATGCCATTGGTTGATCCATGTGTGGTTTGTGGAAATTACACACATGCAATGACTCTAATGGATCCATATGTGGTTTGTGGAAAAGAACACACATGCAATGACCAATTGTTGATCCATGTGTGGTTTGTGGAAATAACACACATGCAATGACACTAGTTGATCCATGTGTGGTTTGTGGAAAGAACACCCATGCAATGACACTGGTTGATCCATATGGGGTTTGTGGAAAGAACACACGTGAAATGACATCGGTTGATCCATGTGTGGTTTGTGGATAGAACACACATGCAATGACTCTAGTGGGTCCATATGTGGTTCATGTCAGGAACACACATGCAATGACACTGGTTGATCCATGTATGGTTATTGGAAAGAACACACATGCAATGACTCTAGTGGGTCCATATGTGGTTTGTGGAAAAAACACACATGCAATGACACTGGTTGATCCATATGTGGTTTGTGGAAAGAACACACGTGCAATGACACCGGTTGATCCATGTGTGGTTTGTGGATAGAACACACATGCAATGACTCTAGTGGGTCCATATGTGGTTTGTGAAAAGACCACACATGCAATGACCACTGGTTGATCCATATGTGGTTTGTGGAAAGAACACACATGCAATGACACTGCTTGATCCATGTGTGGTTCGTGGAAAGAACACACATGCAATGACTCTAGTTCTATTTTTAGTATAAGAACGCACATGCAATGACTCTAATGGATCCATATGTGGTTTGTGGAAAAGAACACACATGCAATGACCACTGGTTGATCCATGTGTGGTTTGTGGAAAGAACACACATGCAATGACAGTGGTGGATCCATGTGTGGTTTGTGAAAAGAACACACATGCAATGAGTCTAGTGCTGGTTTTAGGATAAGAACACACATGCAATGACTCTAGTGGGTCCACATGGGGTTTGTGAAAAGAACACACATGCAATGACCACTGGTTGATCCATATGTGGTTTGTGGAATAGAACACACATGCAATGAACACTGGTGGATCCATAAGTGGTTTCTGGAAAGAACACACATGCAATGACTCTAATGCTAGTTTTAGTATAACAACACATATGGATCCATATGTGGTTTGTGGAAAAAAACACATGTAATGACCACTTGTTGATCCATAAGTGGTTTGTGGAAAGAGCACACATGTAGTGAACACTGGTTGATCCATGTGTGGTTTGTGAAAAGAACACACATGCAATGCCATTGGTTGATCCATATGTGGTTTGTGGAAAGAACACACATGCAATGACACTGGTTGATCCAAATGTGGTTCATGACAGGAACACACATGCAATGACTCTTGTGGATACATATGTGGTTTGTGGAAAGAACACACATGCAATGAACTCTAGTGGATCTATCTTGGCATAATTTGATGTATGCCACGATGCATTTCATTGTAAAAGACACCCACTTTCCATTTTTATACTACTCAGCTTTGCCCTTGGTTTTTTTATACTACCCAGTTTTGCCCTCTCTCTCTTTCGTAGAAGCCCAAACCTGTGCCCACTCTGTCTGCTACGCCCTAATTGGTTGTCACAGTTGTCACGCGGATCGTGCGCACCAACCGTTGATCTTGTGTGTTCCAACGAGGCTCGTTGCACACGTCGTGCCCTTCACAGGACAGCGCGAGACAGCACGGACGTCTCCCTCAACGAGACTTCTACAAGAAGGAACACGATGTCGTCCATGGAAAAAGTCGTCGAGTGGTCATGTTATGTTTAATCTAGTCTACAAAGGCTACAAGTCTACTGCACGGCAACTGGTCATCCATGGACCACCGGCTATACCATTTTTACTATGCAGCGCACCTGCACTCTCACTTCCAACAGGTCCCCACCACAGAACCTTCCACGCGGCAGCCGCAGCCGGAAGAGCTGCCAACCGGGGCCCTCGAGGAGGCCTAAACGTTCCCGCATTAAAAACCCAGCCTATCGGGTCCTCCATTCGCACTCATGCACTACTCTCTCTTCCCTATCCAGCAAAACCCCATAATCTTGAACGTACTTGCACGAACCTTCTCCATGAAACCAGTGCGTGGGGGTGAGTGTCCGGGCATCGCCGCTGGGGTGGTGCTTCACGCGGCAGATCTGTAGGAGCATCACGTAGCACAAGCCGAGGAGGACGTGCAGTTCAACCCCTTGGGGGACCATGTGCTCGCCGGTGCTGACGACTTCGGAGGCGCCGATGAGGGCGTGGAGTTCGACGAACATGCTCTACTCATGTACCCGGAGGTACATCTATTTCTACATGTTTCATATTTTATGCTCGAGCTTAATCTATCCTAGCGTCATAAAAAATCTAGTCCTAATTATTAGATGCAACATACGAACCGGTACATGGAGAGATCTAGTCTATTCTGAATGAATCCACATTATTTATTTATTAATAAGTTACCAACACAAACCACATTAATTTAGGAGTGAGCTGGGGAGACGGCCGTAATGAACTGCTGAACCTGTATAGACATGTTATTGCATCGAAAGTAACTCGGAATGGTGGAAGGAATATATATTTATTATTTTGCTCATTTTGGTTTGTATTCCATACATTATAGGTGTATTCAAGTGAGATGGACTCTGACAAGGAGACCAGGGACAACAAGAGCCGCCATGTCATGAAGAAGCTCAAGAGCGGGATAATCCCTTTCCGCACTCGACTGAGGGAGCTCAAGTGCCCTTTCTGTAAGAAAGGAGTCAACCCGAGGATTGCCAGCTTGATTCCGCATGTGGTTGGCATCGGTAAAAGCCCGGCTAGTAAACACAAGTCGGCGACCAAGGCTAAGCATGCTGCTTATGGCAAGTTCCTGAGGGAGTATGTCAAGACCGGCCTAGTGTCCCCTTACTTAGGAATCAACAACTTCTAGCCGACCAACCCCGTCACTGTGCTAGCCTGGCCACTAATAATATTTAGTTCTCTTACCGTATCTAGACCCTTAAACTATGGGGATTTCTATTTTCGTACCGTTCAAAATATATTCAAGTTCATTTGTTTATGGAGTTAAAGTTCCGGTGGCATACTCGTTATTTTACATGGATAGAGGGGTGCTCCCGACAAATATAAGGGTTATCCTGTCCGCTAGATCACAGAGGATCAATGGTTGGTGGGCAAAACTAAGTACAACTGAATCGCCATGGTTAGATACGAGGGAAAAAACGTGACTCACAGTACACGTGCGCGGTGCACGGGGCGGTAGCGGACACGTGTGGCCGTGCATGGTGCATTAGCGTACGCGGTGCACGGTAGTGCAACGAAACATCGCTTCCCTTCTCCTTTAATAGAGGCCTCCCCACTCCCACTCATCATGCACTCGCTCACTCAACCGTCTCCACTGTCTCATCACCTTCTACAAACGCCCAACAAAACCCCAACCACATCGGCGAAGGAGAAGATCGGCGCAGTGGCCATCGGCGCCACCAAGGCCGCCGGCAAGGAGCCCCCCGTCCCCGTCCCCACATCCGCCGTAGCCGCCGGCGAGGAGGCCCCCGCCGGTCTCGAACAGATCCCGCTCGGCTAGGACCCCTACGAGGAGGTTGTCTACATAAGGCCGGAGAACCCCTACGACACCAGCATCGCCGATCCATGGTCTTAGGTAACCAGGGTTTTGTCCCCTTCCCTTGTTCTTCCCCCTTTCCCATCGTTGGATGCTAGATCCTATGTTATAGGGCTCGGCTGTTTGTATTTTTTACAGTAGCTAATCCTCTTGTGTTAGATCTCGATTTTCGATGAATCCCCCTGTTCGTAGTTGGGATCAGTATTCGATTTGGTTTGAGATTTGGGGAATAATCGGGAGATCTCATTCGGTTAATTTATGCAAAAAATCAATCCCGATAATCAAAGTATCTCAATCATGTCCTTATTTCACTCTATTGTTTTTTCCAACAGGAGGATAGCAGCGACCTCCGCGGTGACGACGAGTCCAAGGACACCAAGACTCACCATGTGCTGAGGAGGCTAAAGTCCGGTCAGTACAGCAACTTCTTCATCGGTGATGTGTATAGGTGCCCCTTCTGCCCCACCAAGAGGCTCCGTGCCACGGACTTCAACTCCCTCGTGAAGCATGCCGAGGACGTGAGGACCTGCGGCGAGTCCATGAACGTCCACAGCTTTAGGGCCAAGCACCAGGCGCTCGGTCTTCACCTCCGCAACCTCTAGAAGGTGGCTATTGAGGAGGGTCACATGCCCCCGATCACACCCATGGCGCCCAAGGTCAAGGGGCTAGGCAACAAGAAGTGGAGGAGGCGCCAGAGGGAGGAGGCGGATGCCCTCCTGGCAGAGGCCACGAGGGGCCACTGATCTGCTGTTGCTGCTGCTGTAAAGCAGCTTCTTTTGTCTTGTCTGTGTTGAAGCAGTCTGTTGCTGCTGCTGCTGAGCAGCCTATTTGTCGAACCTCGTTAAGTACCGTACTATATAACCTATATTAGCTGCTTTATCTACATCTGCTCTGTTTACTGAATTTATTTATGGTGCTAGTTTTTTTTTGCTACACTAGATTTGCTACCAGATTGGGGAAACACGATCATAAAAGGAACAATGAATGAAGAGAGAAGCTGCTCTAGATTCCCTACCTTTTTGGGCAAAAAAAACACAATTGTTAGAGAGAGAGGGGAAAAGGCGCTCTTAAAAAGGCCAAATAACAAAAAAAACTTCCACTTTAGGCGTCATGGCGCACGTAACAACCAAGCCTTTGACCAGACAACACCCCCCTCCGAGTGCATGTGAGGGCTTCGGAATATCGGGAGGGCAAAAGTGAGGACAAACGAGACACAATTTTGCTATAGCTAAATCTAACAAAAAGCTGAATTTGGCTTTACCATGCAATTTGGCTAGAGCTCCACAATGTAGCTATTCTAAATCCCTAAACTATGTGGTGCGTTGAAACCTAATGCTTTTCCACCGACATGTGTGTTGCAAAGTTTCTTGATCGTGCATGCTTACAGAAGTGGCCTACAGAGAAACTTATAGAAGTATGGGAAAACGAGCTTCATTTTGGCAAATTCGGGACAAGCTTTGTGCAATTGGGCCTGATCGGCTGGGCGGCTGCCCCGGGGTGCAGGGATGCTAGGTCCATGTCTATGCTTACACTTCTTAAACTTGTTAGGAATTAATAATAACTGTACACTTCCTTCTGTCCTATCACGTTACGTCGTGTCAGCACTGCGCACCCGCTGCGGATCGGCAACGGGACGGTGGTCTACATGACCGGTCTCTGCCACGCCAAAGCCACGTCGCACACCCATCCCATCGCCTACCGGGACGGACGCCGAATTTAATCGTTAGGATTGGAAACCATCGGTGCTCGCCCAGTCAAACTTGCTTCCGCATGGGAATGACCGGAATATTGGTAAACGGAATTTATGCATCGCCTTCTGTCCCCTCAGCACATCACTATGCAAAAATCCCCAACTCATTCCTTCCGCCGCCGCCGCCACCGCAAGAACCATCGACGCTGTCGTAGGCACCGCCTCCGCCTAGCCATACCACCGCAACAGATCACTCCACCTCCACGCCCAGTCCCAGCCACCGCTACCAACCCTAGGCCACCGCCGCCGCATTAGCTGCTGCCATGGACGCATAGTACAGCGTGTTCAGCGACGGGAGAGACTACACCGATGAGTACACCGTCACCGCCCATGGCACCACCAAGCTGACAGTCGTCCACACAAATGCGTCAGCGGATGTCGCCAAGGTCATCGCAATGTACGAGCGCTGGCTACAGGAGCCGATGGATAGGTACAAGATTGTCGGCCTTGACCTCGATTATACCGAAGATAGGAAGAGGACGACGCTTTTGCAGCTGTCCATGTGCAAACGCTGCCTCCTATATCACGTATGTAGGGCCAAATCTGTATGCCCGGAGCTTCGCGAGTTCCTACACAGGAGGGAGATCTACTTCGCCAGCGTCGACATCAAGAACGACACTCTGAAGCTAGAACGGGATCTCCTCGTTCATGTCGTCAATCACGTCGATCTCCAATGTTTGTGGAGGTACCCGGATGGCGGTATGAGGAAAGCCAGCATGGCTAGACTCGCTTCCGACATCATCGACCGCGAGTACGTCGGCATGAAAGTCGAGTTCCCGAAGCACCTGCACGAGCGATGGGAGTGGAGGCACCTAGATTACGATGCGATCAAGTACGCAGCCAGGGATGCGTATGACTGCTACAAGATGCTCAACAGGATCTGGCGGGTGGGTGAGTGTGATGTTTACCACTACTAGTTTCGCATTTTGTTCCTAGTTTTATCTCGCCTGTATTTTATCTCGCATGTATTTTCTAAGCATTTTGTGTGTAAGAACCAAGCTTGTATGATCCCTGTGCTATTAGCTACTTAACCTGTATGAATTACATTCCCCCTTCTGTATGCTCAACATTCATTCTTACAAATTCTGTCTGTGCCATTTGCATGCGGCAGAATCCAGGACTGACATGCATAAGGTGTGATACAGTCATAAGTCATAACCAAACCCAGATTATAGCAAAGGATACAGTCATAACCAAACCCAGATTATAGTTTGACAAAGGTAATACACAGCAGTTCGTAATTTCTCACATAGTGTACTTATGCAATAACATATTTTCATAAACACAACAATCATGCACTAATAGTCTACATCCTAGCCTGTTGGAGAAGGCAACCGATCCTAGGATGCCTTTGGTCGCTTGCCCTGGTTTGTAGATTCATCTACACTCCGGCATCTGGGGCAAACAACCTGCCTTGGTGGTGGTTCAATGATGCGATGCCTGGAGCGAGATTTTTCAATCTGGTGGTACAGTTCGTGGCTAACATACCCGTCAATTGCAGCGTACTTCAGATTAGGTTCAGAAAGTGGCTTATCCTTCCAGTAATCATGCCCTAAACGCCTCCACGAACATCTCGGCAATCTGTCCTTCATGTCAGCGTACCATGGGTCGATGAGTTTGGAGGCAAGAGTGGCCATCCCGGTATTGCCGCCCTTCATCCCTGGGATCTAGTAAATTTCCTGAATGTCCACTCTGCACTCCTTTGGGATTCTAATGTTGACAGTCGGGCTTTCAAGCAGTTTAGTGTCATTCTGATGTCAACACTAGTAAATGTTATGTGCTGGTTCACGAGAAAGTCATGAAACAGATCCCTAATGCTTTCGCCCCACCTGCATGAAAATGAATTCAGACAAATAATATAGCAATAACTTTTGCAAAAAGACGGTTCAGGAACAAAAAGACAGCAAAGTCTACCAGATCCCATCAGCCTCCTTCTCGCAAAAAGGCTGGTATACGAGGACGTGCCCCTTCATGGAGAGTTGCACCACGGCGATCCTACGGTGATCGCGGCTGTACTCGAGGTCGAGACCTACGAACCTGTTTTCTTCGAACTGCAGCCAACTCGTGTAATTATTCAGAGTGTTCCTCACTGTCCAAGGGTCAGTGGTGTAGACGACATCGATCTTCTTCCCGCCATGTACTTCGATGTCGAAGTGCACAGTTTCTTGCCTATCGTCATTTCGGACATCCGAAAAGTCCATGACTATAGGCAAGAGGGAAAGGATACAGAGGAAGAGGGTGATGCGGTGGTGGAGGAAATGGATGAGGCCGTGGAGGAGAAAGACGATGAGGCCATGGAGGAGGTAATGAGATGGAGAAGTGAAAGATTGGAACCGCCCTTACCAATATCTAGAATGGTGCACGACCGTTCGTAGTAGGGTGAAGGTGGAGAAAAACGGCGGTTTTACACGTCGACACTAGCGCTTCCTAAAATTTGTTCTGCACCACTTGCATGCGGTGGAATCAACTCAAACGTAGGCACGTTTGCGCGTGCCGACCTTCACTCACTTACAGGCGGGCCGCACATTTCTCTTTTACGATTTATTTTTTCACTTCCTCTAGACGGTTCCGGTGCCCACCCTCAATAATTACGCCCCCCTTCTTGTCTTCCACGCGGACAAGAATCGGCGACGGCGGCAGTTCCTTGTAGATTCACTACCTACTCGAACAACTGCCCCCATCCCTGATTCCACCCCCTCTCGAATCCATCCGCCTCCTTATCACAATGCCTCCATTAATCTACCGGATTCCAGACTCCATTTTCCGCTATGGGTAGAGCTTGGGGTAGCAGCAGGCTGAAGCGAAAGGCATGCGACGATGAAGCGGATGGCCAGGGTGACCGCTACCACGAGGATTGGGGATGGCCGAACCTCAACGCCACAGACGTGCACAGGATCGCCTCAGGGTTGGACATCATCTCAACCGGCCGCCTCGCTTTCTGCATCCCTGGCTACCGCTTGACGATGCGGAACATGGACGAACAACCGTCCTTCTTTACCCCGATAACAGCAAATGGCCAAACGACCGTGATGGCCATGTAAGTTCCAGTATTTAGCTTATTCGTTCAGTCATATCATTGATTCATATGTGCTGAACTCTCATCGGAATCCTATGTTCCTTTCGTCAAACGTGTTGTGTGCACGCGCGTTTTGAACAAATCGAACCATTTAAGACTATTCTGTACAGCGGAAGCTCTGCTTGTACCTTATATTCTGGTATTTTCGTAATGACACAGTCTTACTTTAGGTGATAGACGAGTTGTCAATTTCGATTTTGCAATGGAATGCCTGCTAGATGATATTCTGTTTCCTAAAATAAAAACAAACAGATTAGACGATTTAAGGCTGTTATGCCCCGAGCTGTTTATGATCATCGTCAGGAGTTTGTTCTAGGGCTCTACTACTACTCCATATATTGAGTATCTTCGTAGTGACACATGCATAATTTAGGCGATATTTGAGGAGACACTCGTATTTAGGCGATATTTTGTGTACTTTAATCTGAAGGCCCAGTTGTCAAATTGTATTTGCAATGGAATCCATGCTAGATGATTGTACCAACTGACAACAAACTCTGCATAATATTCATGCAAAACTGATGCTGCTCGATAAGTGGTCCGAATCAGTAGTGGTGAATATCAAGGAAGAAGAAGAAGAGACGGAAATGGAAGATGACCAAAACTGGGTGGGTGGCAACAGCGAGTGGCTTGTCCTTTTATCACAGGATGGCAGTACTTGGACTCTAAAAAATGGCTACAGATTGGTGAGACTTGCAGTGCCATCTTTGAAGGGTGTCGGCATTACTGCATTCAACAGCGGGTGGCCGCCGCCCATTTCCAGATTCGCTTACAGGTTCAACATGGCAGAACTTGACCTCGTGAAGGTACAAATCCCACATAGACCGTGGGAGGGGGCGTGGAAGAACTGGTAGTACGACCTCTTAGCGGTGTTCGACAAGGAAATCACATTCATTAGATGCCCAGAAGACAATGAATGGACAGTCTTGCGCGATGACTTCCTGCGGCCGGAGAAGTATGTCGACGACGTCTTCACCTACGGCTACTCTTCGTATAGACCACAACGCATTTATGCGGTCACTGAACCTAGCGGCGACGTGCGTGTTTGGGAGCCGTCCATTTGGGGTGAGTCATGGTGTCATATAGCATGTAAAATCCCATTCAAAATTCTGCTTACTGACTGTTAGTAACACGCAGGTACCCACGCAGCCCCGCGCATCATTCCAGCTCTGGTCATCGAAGATGCAGTAGCAGATGCTGAACTTGGGACACGGCGCTAGTTCCTGGCACCTCCCGGAGACAACACGGAACAGGATGATGAACTCTTGTGGATTCATATCAAGGGAGCACTAAACAGTGTTGGTGATACAATAGAACATATGGGGACACAACTTTCTTCATACCCATCGATGCGGTGTCATGTTTCCTCGAGGTTCGCATGCCCATCCGAAGACCCAGTAGAGCAAGTCTGGAGCAGAGTGAACAATCTGAAGGGAAAATCTGTGTTTCTTGGGATCAACTACCCTTTCTTTGTCGGAGCCCCTAGAACTGTTGAACCTGTAATTGCTCAGGCAGCCCTGGCCCCTGATGTTGCTGCTGCTGGTGGTGGTGGTGGTGTTGGTGGTGGTGGAGCTAATGAAGAACTAGCTGCTTCTGCTCCTAGTGAAGCTGACAAAATACTTGGTGATGCTGCTGTTGGTGAAGCTGACGAAATACTTGCTAATGCTGCTGCTGGTGAAGCTGACGAAATACCTGCTGAGGCTGCTGCTGGTGAAGGTGACGAAATACCTACTAAGGCTGCTGCCAGAGTCCAGGAAGAACATGCTGGTGTTGTTGTTGAGGTGCCAGCACTTCCAGTGTTGATAGCAGACTCTGTGTTTGCTGCACACTCACGCGCCTATCATGTTGACACTCTAGATCCGACCTAGAGCCGAATCCACGTCGGAGGGAGGGGGCCTACAATTGGCTCATCAGTGGGGTCGTACTATTTGAAGGAGAATGAAATACGGCCAAACGCAGCATTCTGGTTCATTTCGACGATACCACCAGCTCCAGGGACCTAGTGCTCATACTGGCAGATTCAATGAACCATTTGTCTTTATCTTTATCATTAGTTAGGCTTATGTGTGTAAATACTAAGGTGTGCTTATTCGTGTAAGACTAAGTTAGGCCTAACTGCGTAATATTCAGTGAAGCCCAACTTTTCTTTCCATGCCCATAACAATAGAATTGCAGCATAGAAAATGTAATGTGCATACCAGGCATTTTTGCTTAGGATAACAACCACTTCAAGCAAATGATACATCGTGTACGCATTTGAACGCATCACTAGAATGTGCCACCTATTGATGATTGATGACATGGATCTCGCTTTTCTGCGCGTATTTGCATTGAATAACTCATTGATTTGTTCACATATTTTTTGGCAATGGCTGATGAACTCCACTCTCTTGGTAACTTGCTTCGTCAGGGAGCACCTATTGATGCAATGCAAAGTACAGAACATGGTCGTCATCGTCATTCCATTTAGGTTCTCTATGTTTCGTCATCACGGAGCTACTAATTTCAAATGAAAATCTAGTAAACAATATATGTGTACATTGTTAGATATGCTACGGCCACGGTACATACATGTTTTTCTACAATCACAAGAAGAGAACTTGATGCATTTTCACCTTGTTGGCTTTGTGCCGAACTGGGTGGATGTGGCTTTGGGGTTCGGAGAGGAAGGCATCGTGGCTGGTGTGTGTGCGACCATGGCAACGTCGAGCTCGGATTCTAGAGGAGGCCAACAGGACCGAGCATGGTCGGCATGGTGACAGATCTCACCCGGGAATGAATTCCCGTCCCCGCGCCATGCCAATGGTGCAGTCATGGTGAGGGCGAGCTCCGATTCGGGATGGGGAGGAGAACGGGCCGAGCAGGTTCGTCCAAGTACTAGCTCCACGCCATGGCCACGACCACATATTGCCGCCCCGTAGGAAGAAGAAGACACGTAAAGGATGCATGCACCAACGCTGCAAGCCTACATCGCAGCCTACATGGCAGCGACGACGGCAGCGACATAATGGCGAAAACTGACAGGGGGCCCAACTTGACGGCCATTAGCCTGATTTTTTGTATTGAAACTTAAAGTTGAATTCGTGCCGAAAAAGACCCTCTGAGTATTTTGCACGCCAACTATAGTCATCGCGTCTGATTTCAGGGAACTTGGGTACCGCGTTGCATGGCCACCCCAACTTTCAGGCCGCAAAATGATATTCTCCTGGTGGAGAAATCATCGACAGATTCTTCGGCCTTGAACTCGATATTCTCGAATTCCTTCATCAAGGACTGGCATCGGGCCTGACGCACGCCCTTGCTTCCCAGGTGCTTCGTCTTGATGGCATCCCAAGCCGCCTTCGCTGTTGGCTTCACGGCCAGCGAGCAGACCATCTCCGGTGGTACTGCCCGCAGGATAGCCTCCATGGCCTGCCTGTCCTCGTGGTGCTCGACCTCGCCATGATCGACGGCGTCCCAGATGAATCTGGATTCCATCATCACCTGCATCAACACAGCCCAATCGCCATAGTTTGTCTTGGTTAGCATCGGCCACTACACCGATCCAGAGTTCCTGATCGTGCGCTGCACGACCGCGGGCACCACCTCGTGCCCACGGTGCACCGTGCGGCTCTGCCCGTGCGGCTTCAGAGGTGGAGACCTGGATGGTGACCGCGACTGCATGGCGCTTGCTCGCGGCATCCTTGACCCGCCCGTAGCGCCGTCCCGCTGGATCGCTGGATCACAAGATCCTGCCATGGCTCCTGATCGGTGTGGCTCTGATACCACTTGTCGTTGCCGGATCGTGACTTGCTGCTAACCTGAATAAACTGCAACTGAAAGAACAAAATTCAGATAGATTGGACAGAGGTGTTTTTGTTCCATGCACACTTCCTGCGGTGTTTTCTGTTTTCTCATTCTCCTTATACATCGAGCTACATGCAAAGTGGATCACTCCACGATCCTAAACTCACGCCACACCCAGCACTCATCAACGTGCCATCCCACGTCGAGTTGGTGTCCTGTTTTCTCCGGCTGCCTAGCGCATGACCCGGACTGAACATACACACGCACGCATGCACAAAGAGAAACAACAAACATGCTGCTACACTAGCTATGACACGGGTGATCTTCCTAACAAAATCTTGTCGGCGTAGCCTGTGATTGCTATCGGCGTAGGCTTACGGGTACTATCGGCATCTGGCCGCCGGCTGTCGGGGGATGACTCTCGGATACCCAACCAGACAAGAACTAAGGCAGGCGGTTTGTGTCCGGCTAGCAGATCATAGCCGGACACGGACACTTCGTACCGTCTACTAGACCGTAGCCGGAACCAGGAAGGATGACAAGGTTCAAGACCGGCTACACAGCCGTAGCCAGACGCAATCAGGAGGACATGGCGACGTGCTGCACAGTGCGCGGTACGCCCTGGTACAGCGACGAGACCTGCAACTACGAGGAAACACCGAAGACTTTGCGGGTGACACGGGCACAGTGGCCGGATGCTGACGACAGGCTCACACGGTGTTCACTATACCCACGACGACCCACACCACATGTACTTCGACGGGACATACCATACCGGAGACTGTACATGACCAGCCGGCTAGGGCCCGCCTATGGGACCCGCCAGCCGGACTGGCCAGTGAGACCGTTGCCCCTATACCTATATAAGGAGGGGAAAGGCTCTTGTAGCAAGGGTTGGTCTCTCAGCATTTAAGAAGGTAGCTAGATCATACAGCTCGAGGAGCAAGTGTACTCTATATTCTACCCATAGTCAAATCGACAGGAGTAGGAGTTTTACCTCACCACGAGGGCTCCGAACCTGGGTACCTCGTGTGTCTCGTTACACTAGCTCGTATCCAATCCCGCCTGCGGACGCCGTCAAGAGCTTCCCTGCTAGTCCCCACACCTCTATCTAACCTTCTCAGGTATTGCCGTTCCCAATACAATGACAGTTGGCGCCAACCATGGGGCTAGATGGCTTCGATCGGAGTCACGTTCTGCACGGGACCTCGCACTTCAGCCGGTGAGCACGTGGCCTCCGGCCTAGTGCTTACGCTCGGCAAGTTTGACTGCGTCATCGACAACGCATCGTGTTTCACCGGATCCACATTTCTGGCAAAGGCTCCATCCTGCTTTTCGGCGACCTTCTCGTCTATGTCACCACCGTGCCGGAGCGTTTCCCTAGGGAGATCATCTCCGTCCCGGAATCGTTGCTCCCCAGTAGCGGCATCTCCGACGCTTCGCGCGGCGTCGAGGTCATGATGGCCGGCTCTAGCTCCTAGCCTTGCCGTCGTTGGGAGCAGGGTGTGGACGAGGTTGGAACTTCGGCCCCACCGTGGTCAAAGAACCCGGTGGAAGAGGCCATTTGACCGGCTCCTCATGTCGGTTAACCTCAGGGACAACCCTGAGGAGGTGGAGGAGAACTTCACCATGGAGAGGCATCCCCTCCTGTAGGACGCCATCGAGCTGGCTGCCGACAAGAAGCAAGTCGACATCACCATGCGCGAGGACGACCACGCCTATGGCCACACTCCGGCTACTGCGGAGCCAAGCCGGCGCGGGCAATTATGGCACCAGGGCGGCGAACTAGGCAGAAGGATAGACAGGGGTGGCGAGCCGGATCTGCCACATGTTGTTGTTCGAGCAACCTACATCACGCCCATTAAGAACCTGTGCGCGGCGTGATCCACGGCAGACGAGCTGCCCAGCATGGAGGGCGAGGAGCGAGACCGGCAACAAGCCCCGGTGCAGGAGTTCCTCCGGATCACGGATAGGCAGGCTTATGCCATCCGGTAGATGCACAAGGACCCCAGCTGCTCCAGGGGAAGCAAGCCGCCCGGCAACAGCAAGGGCGCACCCCGCAAGACCCAGCAGGCGTCCTCTCCTCCGGCAAGATCCCGTAGCTAGCGCCATAGTTCCGGCCACAGGGGCCAGCCGCGTTAGGAGCAGACGGTGAACAACAACCCACCACCGCCCCCTCCACCAACCAGAGCGCCACGATCTGCCGGTTCCCGTCTCTCAGGCCAGGTAGGAGCACCCAACCTGGACCGTCCGGATGCCCGTGACCGCATCAAGCTCCTAGCTCAAGCGTGCGTCACGGAAGAGGAAGATTCCACCAGGCCGGTTTGTTTCAGACCCCGCATCCGGAACGAGCCGTTTCCGGACAAGTTTACCCTGCCCCGGGATACCCCCAAATACGACAGCAACATGAAGCCAGAGGACTGGCTGACCGACTACGCCACGGCAGTCGGCATCGCCCATGTGAACAAGCGCATAATGGTGCGCTACGTCCCGCTCATGCTAACCGGGTCGGCAAGGGTGTGGCTCAACAGCCTCGCGCCTAACAGCATCAACTCCTGGCCAGATTTCGAGAAGGTGTTTGTCCGCAACTTCAATGACACGTACAAGCGTCTGGGTTGCCCTCACGATATGCCCATGTACGTCCAGGGTGATCGCGAGTCAAACCGCGAGTACCTCGCTAGATGGACAGAGCTGCGCAACACCTGCGAGGGCATCCTGGAGAGCCAGGCGATCGGGTTCTTCGTCGAGGGGTGCCAAAAAGGCACCATGCTTCACCACCGGCTACTGTGCGACGAGCCAAAAACCATGGCGGAGCTCATGATGGTTGCAGACCAGTATGCCACGGCTGACGCTGCAATGAAAAAACCTCTCCGGGTGACTGACTCCCTTAGAGCCGGCTCGCGACCGACCAAGTAACCAGGGTGGCAAAGCCGGATCCTCCAGGCGGCACGGCAACAACCGGTTCCACAGGGACCACCAAGGCGGACAGCAGAAGCCCCGCTACCACGTGAGGCAGGTCAACGCTGTTGAAGGTGCGTCCGATGCACCAGCTGGCGACGCAAGAAGGCAGAAGCCGCGGCTCACCTTCGACCAAATGTTCGATGGCCCGGGCAAGTGGCATAGCGGATCCTTCAAACCGGCTACACAAACCACCCGGAACTGCAGCTGGACCCGCCAGATGAAGGACCAAGGTCACCAGCAACGGCTACCGCTGCCCCCTCCTAGTGGACCACCACCACCAGCTAGGGGAGCCGGCAACAATGGCAACAGCGACAACAACAACAATGGCTACCCTCAGCTGCACGCCGCTTACTACATCTTCGAGACCGAGCAGGACGACAAGCACAACCGTAGATGGCGCTCTAAGGAGGTCAACGCCATCGTTTCCCTAATCCCCCAGTACCTGAACTAGTCAGAGACCCCCATCACCTGGAGCCGGGAGGATCAGCCGGATCAGCTTCCGAATTCCGGGGGCTACACGATGGTGCTTGACCCCCTCATCGTCTCCAATGAGTGCACCTGCCACTTTTTGCGCGTCCTCATCGACGGGAGCAGCAGCCTCAACCTGCTCTACCTGTCATCCCTGGAGAAGCTTGGCATCCGCGAGTGCGACCTTTGCCCGACTACCATGACGTTCCATGGTGTGCTGCCAGGGCCGACTTGCTCCCCGCTGGGTAAAATCTAGCTGGACGTCACCTTCCGGACCGAGGAGAACTTCCGGCGCGAGCCGGTATGGTTCGAGGTGGTGAACCTGGCAAGCTCCTACCACGCTCTCCTCGGGATCCCCACCCTCTCCAAGTTCATGGTCGTCCCCCACTACGCATACCTCAATACAAAGTTATCGGGGCCAAATGGCATGATCACCATCGTCGGCTGCTTTAGGCGGTCCATGGAGTGCGTGTCAGCCTGCTCCAAGCTGGCCGAAGCCCTCATCATAGCCGAAGAGAAGCGCGAGATCATGCGCAATGTGGCCGTGTGCCCAGCAAGAGATGCTAGCTAGCAGGAAGCCGGTTGGTGATGCGGCTTTCTAGTCGGACAAGGAGACGAAGAGGATCTTGCTTGACCCCACCGACCCGACCAAGTTTGTCACCATTGGCGCCAACTTGGACAGCAAATAGGAAGGCGCGCTCGTCGACTTCCTCCGCGAGAACCGGGATATCTTCGCATGGTCACCCAAGGACATGCCAGGTGTGCCGAGGGAGTTTTCTGAGCATTCACTTCACGTGTGGCCAGATGCCAAGCCGGTCAAGCAGCCCTTGCGCTGGTTCGCAGAAGAGAAGAGTAAGATCATTGGTGAAGAAATCACCCGGCTCCTTGCAGCCGGGTTCATCATGGAAGTGTACCAACCGGACTGGCTGGCCAACCCAGTCCTAGTGTTGAAGAAAAACAAGACTTGGTGTATGTGTATTGACTACAACAGCCTAAACAAGGCATGCCCGAAAGACCCCTTTGCTTTGAACGTATCGATCAGGTTATCGATTCCATGGCGGGTTGTGACTTGTTGTCCTTTTTGGATTGTTATTCCATCTACAATCATATCTGGCTAAACCCGGCTGACTAGATAAAGACATTATTTATCACCCCGTACGGGGCTTTCTGCTATGTAACCATTCCTTTCGGTCTGAAGAATCCAGGCGCTACCTATCAGCGATGTATGTAGGAATGCCTACACTCGCAGATCGGCCGAAACATGCACGCCTACATAGACGACGTCGTCATCAAGACGAAGGAGAAGTACACCCTCCTCGAGGACCTGGGGGAAAAGTTCGGCAACCTCTGCCGGTACCATATGAAGCTGAACCTGGAGAAATGCGTCTTTGATGTCCCATCCGGCTAGCTACTCGGTTTCCTTGTTTCACAACGAGGGATTGAGGCAAACCCGAAGAAGATTGCAGCCATTGAGAGGATGCAGCCGCCCAAGAGCTTGCTCGGTGTCCAGAAGTTCACCGGATGCCTGGCCTCCCTTAGCCGTTTCGTCAGCCGGCTGGGGTAGAAGGCACTTCTATTGTACCAGTTAATGAAGAAGACGAACAAGTTCTCCTGGACCTCTCAAGCAGACGCCACCTTTCACGACCTCCAGCACATGCTATCCACATCGCCGGTTCTAGCCACGCTGGCTAGCAAGGAACCGATGTTGTTCTATATAGCAGCCATCATCCGGGTCGTCAGCGTCGTCCTGGTGGTGGAGCGCCCCGAGGAAGGCAAGGCTCAGCCGGTTCAAAGACCCGTCTACTACCTCAACGAGGTTCTCTCCCAGTCCAAGCAGAACTACCCACACTACCAGAAGATGTTCTACAGCGTGTACCTGGTGTGCAAGAAGCTCCAACACTACTTCTTGGAGCATCCGATTAAGGTGGTGTGCACAACACCCCTTTCAGAAATCATTGACAACAAGGATGCCACCGGCCAAGTCGCCAAGTGGGCCATCAAGCTCGTCGCCTACTGCATCCAGTACGAGCCAAGGCTCACGATCAAGTCGCAGGCTCTGGCGGACTTCCTTGTCGACTGGGACAAAACCCAGTACCTCCCGCCGGTTCCAGACTCGGATCACTGGAGGATGCACTTCGACGGCTCGAAGATGCTCGGGGGCTTGGGAGCCGGCATCGTCCTCACCTCGCCCAAGGGCGACCGGCTGGAGTACATTCTCTAGATCCACTTCAAGGCATCCAACAATGTCACCGAGTACGAGGCGCTGGTGCACGACCTCCAGCTAGCCAGGGAGATTAGCGTAAACCGGATCCTTTGCTTCGGCGATTCGGATCTGGTGGTGCAGCAGGTATCCGAAGAATGGGACGCCCGCAACGCGAACATGTCCCTTTACCGGTTCCACGTGCAGAAGCTCAGCGCCTGCTTCTACAGATGTGAATTCCATCATGTCCCTCGCGTGAACAACGAGGCAGTCGATTCGCTCTCCCGAATCGGATCAACTAGGCAGGCGATCCTGCCAGGGGTCTCCTTGGAGCATCTGTGCAAGCCCTCCATCAACCCGTCTCCTGAGTCGGATTCCTTCATTTGGGCAGGAAGCGCGTGGCAGATGGCGTGAAACCCGCAGAACCCGCGAATAAAAAGGCACGCACCGACTCCGGCGTGCCCGCACCCTCTGGGTCGAAAGACCTGGGGGCTGCCAGCTCATCAAGTGGCTCGGGGGCTGCTGTCCCGGGTACCTCACCCGGACAACCCCCTGACATTCCTTAGCCGGAGAACGAGAGCGTCCTCACCATCCGGGAGATACCATCTTGGGCGCAGCCCTTCATGAACTACATCGCCAACGGGAGCTGCCAGATCACGAGGTGGAGGCCAGGAAAATCCGGCGACACGCGCACATGTACACCATCATCAACAAGGAGCTGTACAAATTCAGTGTATCCGACATCTTACAGTGGTGTGTCGACGTAGACACGGGCTAACGGCTACTCAAGGACATCCACCAGGGCGAGTACGGGCATCACGCTTCATCCCGGGCGATAGTCACCAAGGCATTCTGCCACGGATGCCATAGCTTCGGGCAGCTCAGGCACATGCCGGCTATGGTGCTCAAAACCATACCGATTACCTGGCCTTTGCCATCTAGGGGCTCGACATGGTCGGCCCCTTCAAGCGGGCATGCGCGGGCATGACCCATCTGCTAGTAGCGGTGGACAAGTTAATGAAGTGGATAGAGGCCAAGCCTATCCAGAAGCTGGAAGGGGCGACAATCGTCACCTTCTTCACCGACATCATCAACCAGTTCGTCTACCCCAATAGCACCATCATAGATAACGGCACGAACTTCGCCAAGGGGGCCTTCCCCCGATTCTGTAGCAACAAGGGTATCCGGCTGGACTTGGCATCCGTCGCTGTCGTTGTATTGGGAACGACAGTACCTAAACAGGTTAGATAGAGGTGTAGGGACTAGTAGGGAAGCTCTCGACAGCGTCCGCAAGCAGGATTCGATACGAGAAAGTGTAGCGAGACACAAGAAGTATCCAGTTCAGAGCCCTCATGGTGAGGTGAAGCTCCTACTCCTATCGATCTGACTATGAGTACTATACGGGCTACAATCGCTCCTAGAGCTGTATCTTCTATTTACCTCCTTAAAATGCAGTGAGACCAACCTCTGTATGTGTATGAGTGCGTGTCCCTGGGAGTGAGGGAGATAGCTCCCAGGGAGAGTGATCGATCGATGGGTGGGCATGAGCCTGAACCTGGGAGTCCCTCCCTTGGTGCCTTATAAAGGTGGCCCAAGCGACAAAGGTGGGACCCGCCTGCCTAACTACACTATGCATGTGTCATCTAATAGTACAAGGTGTCTTGCATAGTGTCTACCGTTTATTACATCATCTGACTAGTGGACTATTGCAGTTGTGGGCAGTAGTGGCTTTGGTCTTGTCGGTCTCTTCTTGTTGTACGTATGTTGTCCACTTGTCCTGATCGTCTTGCCTGGAATCCAACGCCTGAATAGCTGGTACTCGGTCGATGCGGTGCTAGTCGGTAGCTACTGGGCAGCAACCGGCCGAACTGGGAGCAGCCAACTAGGGCGATCCGGAGAGGACCGGCCGGCTGGGATCGATAGATCCCAGCTAACCAGCAGCGGCAGGGCTGGCCAGGCTACAGGCCCAGGCGAGGGGAGGTGGCCCACCCGGGCGGCAGGAATCAGGCTGGAGGGTGCGGCCCAGCCAAGGCGATGGGATCCAGGGCCAGCCCATCCGAACGGGGCGGAGACGGCCCACCTGGGGCAGAAGGACCCTAGCCAGGGGAGGCGAGTGGATCCGCATGGGCCAGCGGGAGCCAGCCCAGCCGGATCGGAGGGCAGGCGGCGGACGGGCCGACTGGGACGGCCTAGCCGGACGGGGGAGTTAGCGCCTGTGAGGTGGTGGGCCGGCTGGGAGGCTCCAGCCCGCCCAGGTTGCCTTCTTTTGTTTTTTCTTTTATCCTTTGCATTTTTTGACTATATTGGGGCATCTTTGGGGCGTCTTTGGGGTACCCGGGGACGATCCCCCCGACACTAGCCCCCGAGCACGTGCTGATTTCGCCCGGAGGGGGAAATTCGCACGAGCTCCAAAAACTTGACGTTGTCGTTGTAGATGAAGTTCTTGAATGGCGTCCGGTTGGACACCTCTATCCTGGGAAACAACACAACTCCCGCGGGAGCGCGTGAGCGCACCCGCGGGGTGTAGCCCCTGAGATTCGGAGTAGCTGACGAAGACATGTGCTTCGGATCTTCTATATCTTGCCATTTTCGACACCTCGAACTTGCTATCCGGCTGAACGCCATCAGCCGAACTAGAGCACTTGATTACACCGGGGGCGCGTGAGCGCACCCAGTGGGTGTAGCCCCCGATATTTGAAGTAGCTAGCGAAGTCATGTGCTTTGGATCTTTATCTGCACTTGAAATCCGACTCGGTGCAGTAGTGCAAAAACAAACAAACAGAAATGAATTTGTTGTCAGTACATCAACATATAGCACATGTGCTATCAACCGGATAATGGTTTTATTTTTCAAAAACTAGCTCGTGCTTCTCTGAATACTTAGTCACTTTCTCGTGCGCTCTGTTGTTCACGCTGTATCCTTGTCGGCCAGCCGGGTTGCGGTCTGGAGCCGGAACCGAATGGGGAGCTGACAGTACATTGCGCACGGTACTGGAGGATGAGCAGCCGAAAAATACCAACTAGGCACAAGACCGGAATGCCCGATCTGTCGCATCCTTCGCCGTTTTTCATGTGGGATACCTCGGGTTTTGCTCTTGCTAGCCGGACAGCCGGGTTGCGGTCTGTAGCTGAGACGAAGAGTGGGCCTCTGACACCATCGCACACTACTCAGTCTGTTTACAAATTTAGCAGCCCAGGCCAACCGGCGAGCCCCGGGTAGGGGTTGCCGGCGCCAAAAAACTGATAGCAAGAAGGAAAACAATACCCGGCGAGCTCTCAAGGGTTGCTCGAGGTCGGACAAACACTCACAATTGCAGCAGTTGGTGCGGTAGGGTCGAAGACGCGATTCCGTAGTCATTGCGGGTGCTGAAACGGTCCAACTGGCATTCCAGTCGGATAGCGAGGCCTCAGCCGGACAGGCAACCAAACGCGGAGTAGCCGGATTCGGTCCCTAGTCGGTCGGGCAACCAAACGCGCCAGGACGTGCAGAGCCGGTCTGGCCCAGTCAAAACGAGGTCCAGCTGGCCGAACTGGCAACCAAACAGGGCAAACACTCTTCTAGCCGGTCAAATCGGCAGCCAAACGGACGAAGTCGCACCAAGTTGGCCAGACTCGGCGGAACGAGGGCCGAACCGGACGAATCGGACAGAAAAACGGAGTCAGCCGAACTGATGTAGCCGGAACAGTATAGCTCCGAATTTTTTCTTGCCCCTTTTTTTCTCAGCCAAATTTTCCTAGCAGGATCTTACTTTTTCCTCTCGCAGCCGGATTTTTCTTTACTTCAACCGGACTAGTGTAGCCGGATTTCTCTCTATTTATTTTTTTCTTAACTAGCCGGATCTCCACTTCCCTTTTTTCTTGATTTTTCTGGCCGGTCATTCCATTTCTCTTTCCTTTCTCTCACTTTTTTCTCTAGCTCTGCTCATTCTTTTTCTCCCATTTTTTCCCTCATCCGGTCACACCTAACCGGCCCTTTCTTTCTTTTTCTTTTTTTCTTCTTTTTTTCTTTTTTTCTTTTCTTTCCTACTCAGCTGGATGGATCCCCACGTTCCTTTTTTCAGTCGGTCCCGACACTCGCTTTTACCTCCGTCCTCCTAACCGGCTCGTGCTCCTTCCGCCAGCAGAGAAAAAGGCAGACGCCGACGAGCGCGGCGGAGTGGGGCCACGGCACGGAGGCGCACGGACGCCCAGCGGAGGGGTGCGCAACGTCCATAGCATTGGCAGACGGGGCTGCGGCGTGATGCCGCGGCGGGGCAGGGACGCGGCCGGGCGCTATCGCAGGGGGCGGCGCGGATGGAGCCCTCGGGCGGCAGAGCACACGCACGGGAGGCCAGGTCGGAGCGGCGCTGCCCCTCCACAGCGGTGCGAACGGGCGTACGCGGGCCGTACTGGTGTGGCGCGCGTGCGGCGGGGCGGAGGAGCGGTGGTGCGGGTACTGCAGCGCGAGGGGGCCGTACGGCACGAACGCGACTCGCGCGCGGGGGAGGTCGCTCGAGGTAGGGGTGGCGACACGGAACTCGCCGCCGGGGTGCGCGAAGTCGAGGTCGACGGTGCCGGCGCGAGCGCGTGGGCAGGCGAACTTGGGCTGCGCGGGCGAGCCGGAGCGCACAGGGGCGTATCTACGACGCTGCAACAATGTCGCGACGACACAGCGCGGCCGGAGCACATGCGCGAGGCAGGGATACGGTGGTTGCAGTGGCGATGTGCGCGGACTAGCAGAGAAGCTATCGACGGCGTCTGTAGGCGGGATTGGATACGAGCAAGTGTAGCGAGACACAAGAAGTACCCAGGTTCGAAGCCCTCATGGTGAGGTAAAGCTCCTACTTCTGCCGATCTGACTATGAGTAGTATACGGGCTACAATCGCTCCTGGAGCTGTATCTTCTATCTACCTCCTTAAAATGCACTGAGACCAACCTCTGTATGTGTATGAGTGTGTGTCCTTGGGAGTGAGGGAGCTAGCTCCCGGGGAGAGTGATCGATCGATGGGTGGGCGTGAGCCTGAACCTGGGAGTCCCTCCCTTGGTGCCTTATAAATGTGGCCCAGGGGACAAAGGTGGGACCCACCTGCCTAACTACACTATGCATGTGTCATCTAATAGTACAAGGTGTCATGCATAGTGTCTACTGTTTATTATATCATCTGACTAGTGGACTATTACAGGTGTGGGCAGTAGTGGCTTCGGTCTTGTTGGTGTCTTCTTGTTTTACGTACGTTGTCCTCTTGTCCTGATCGTCTTGCCTGGAATCCAACGCCTGAATAGCTGGTACTCGGTCGATGCGGTGCTAATCGGTAGCTACTGGGTAGCAACCGGCCGAACTGGGAGCGGCCAACTAGGGCGATCCGGAGAGGACCAGCCGGCTGGGATCGATCGATCCCAGCTAGCCAGCAGCGCCAGGGGTGTCCAAGAGGCTACAGGCCTAGGCGAGGGGAGGTGGCCCACCCGGGCGGCAGGAATCCGGCTGGAGGGTGTGGCCCAGACGGGGCGATGGGATCCAGGGCCGGCCCATCCGGGCGGGGCGGAAGGACCCCAACCGGGGGAGGCGAGCGGAGCCGCATGGGCCAGCTGGAGCCGGCCCAGCCGGGGAGCAGCCAGCCGGATCGGAGGGGAGGCGGCATACGGGCCGGCTAGGACGGCCCAGCCGAATGGGGGAGTTAGCGCCTGCGAGGTGGTGGGCCGTCTGGGAGGCTCCAGCCGGCCGAGGTTGCCTTCTTCTGTTTTTTCTTTTATCCTTTGAATTTTTTACTATATTGGGGCATCTTTGGGGTACCCAGGGACGATCCCCCCAATAGTCGCCCACCCGCAATCCAACGGGCAAGTTGAAAGTGCGAACGGCCTAGTGCTAGCCGGCATCAAGCCACGCCTCATTGAGCCGTTGGAGCGGTCACCCGGATGCTAGATTGAGGATCTTCCGGCTGTACTGTGGAGCCTCCGTACCATGCCGAATCAGTCAACCGGCTTCACCCCGTTCTTCCTCGTCTACGGCGCAGAAGCCGTCCCCTCCGCGGACATCGAGTTTGACACACCCCGCAAGCTCCTCTACGACGAGCAAGCCAATCATGAGGCGAGGGAGGACGGCGTGGACCTCCTCAAGGAAGCTCGCGAGCTGGCACTATCCAGATCAGCACTGTACCAGCAGCGCCTACACCACTACCATTCGAGCCGGATCCGGCCCATCGTGTTCCACGTGGGCGATCTGGTTCTCCGGCTGGTGCAGGACACGAAGGGCATGCACAAGATGTCGCCACCTTGGGAAGGCCCCTTCATCATCAGCCGAGCGCTGCACAACAATTCCTACTACCTCATCGACGCGCAGCGGCCACGCAAGAACAAGATGGACAAGTAAAATGAGGAAATGGAACGCCCCTAGAACGCGGCCCTGCTCCGCCCGTTTTACACCTTGTAGTCTGACGGTGTATGTATCCCACAAACTCTATGAATGAAAAATGCAGAACCCCGAGAGATACTCGGGGGCTCCCGGCCAGAAATTTGCATATATTCGTTTTCCGGTTCAGTTTTCCTGGCTCTAGCAACCCCTACCCGGTGGCTCGCCGGCTGGCTCGGCCTGCTAATTCTATAAACCGACTGAGTAGGTGCGATAGTGTCATAGGCCCACTCTTCGTCTCAGCTATAGACCGCAACCCGGCTGTCCGGCTAGCAAGAGCAAAAGCCCGAGGCATCCCACATGAAAAACGGGGAAGAGATGTGACAGATCAGGCGGTCCGGCCTTGTGCCTAGTTTGAGATGATCTAGCTACCGAGCCTCCAGTACCGTGTGCAATGTATTGTCATCTCCCTTCGATTCTAGCTGTAGACCACAACCCGGCTGCCTGACAAGGACGCAGCGTAAACCGTAGAGCACACTGGAAAGCGACTAAGTGTCCAAAGAAGCACAAGCTAGTTTTTGAAAAAACCAAAGCTACTTTCCGGCTTAAAAGCAGTACCCTAACGTATTGACAACGGATCTATATGTATGTCTGTTTTGTACAACTACATCGAGTCGGTCGTCAAAAAGAAAGAAGATTCGAAGTCCTTGCCGTCATCAAGCGCTCCGAATCTCAAGGGCTATAATGACCCACAAGTATAGGGGATGTATAGAAGTATTTTTCTATAAGTAAGAGTGTCAAACCCAATGAGGAGCAGAAGATGTTGACGAGTGGCTTGGAGCAGGAATTCTCTATAAATACTTAGCAAACGGATTTTTAGGGGTTTTTGATAATGCAGATAAATAAAGTGAGAATAAATAAAAGACAATAATAATAGATGCAACAAGTGGCCAAATCCTTTCTTTAGCAAAGGACAAGCCGATTGTATTACTTATGTTTACCAACCGTTCTCGAGGACATATGGGAATATCGTCAAGTGCTTTCACTTTATATAGTTGATTAATCTTCTTTAGTTTGATAAGTGTTGGGTGGGTGAACCTGTGCTAATGTACTGGCCTTCCTAGGACTAATACATACTTGTGATTATACCCCTTGCAAGCATCCGCAACAACAATAAAGTAATTAAGATAAAAGCCTAACCACAGCCTTAAACTTTGAGATCCTACACTCCCTTGTGCAAAGGTTTCCTAATGGGGGTTAAGTTTTCTGTCACTTCGGTGACTGATGACCCACAAGTATAGGAGATCGCAACAGTCTTCGAAGGAAGTAAAACCCAATTTATTGATTCGACACAAGGGGAGCCAAAGAATATTTATAAGCCTTAACAACTGAGTTGTCAATTCAGCTGCACCTGGAAGCAATCTTGCTCGCAGTAGTTTACCAGTAGCAACAGTTTTGTAATAGCAATAGCAAGTAATAACAAGAGTAAAAGTAAAGACAGTAGTAACAATTGCAGTAAACAGTAAGATTAAAGCGTGGTAGGCATAGGGATTGATGGACGGGCGTTGCATGGACAAGACAATTCATATAACAATCAAGATATAGGGCATTTGCAGATAAATAAGGTAAAGCATCCAAGTACTAAATAATCATAGGCATGTGTTCCATGTATAGTCATACGTGCTCGCAATGAGAACTTGCACAACATCATTTGTCCTGCCAGCCCGTTGCAGCGGGGCCTCAAGGGAATCTAATGGCAATTAAGGTGCTCCTTTTAATAGAGCACCGGAGCAAAGCATTAACACTCCGTGAACACACGTGATCCTCATATCACAACCATTCCCTCCGGTTATCCTGATTCTTGTCACTTCGGGGCCTTTGGTTCCAGATAATAATATGTGTATTCAACTTGCATGTAAGATCATAAACAATACTATCATCATGAATCAATAACATGTTCAGATCTGAAATCATGGCACTCGGGCCCTAGTGACAAGCATTAAGCATAACAAGTTGCAACAATGTCAAAAAGCACTAACAATAGATACTAGGCACCATGCCCTAACAATCTGATGCAATTACATGAACGATCTCATCCAATCCCTACAATCCCCATAGCCTACAACGGGGGATTAATCACTCATGGATGGGGGGTCATGGATGGTTGATGGAGAAGTGATGGTGATGAGGATGGCGATGATATCCTCCAATTCCCGGTCCCGGCAAGGTGCCAAAACGGAGTTTCTAGTTCCGAATCGTGGTTTCTGGTGGTGGCGGCGCAGTAGAACTCTATCTGGAAAACATCGAACCCCCCGTCTGTTTTATGTTAGAGGGCTTTTATAGGCAAAAGAAGAGGTCGAGGCAGAGTCCGAGGTGGCCAAACCACCCCTTGGCGCGGCCTGACCTGGTCTGTGCGGCCAGGTGGTGTGGACCCCTCATGGAACTTCTTTGTCTCGTCTTCTGGCTCCAAGAGTCTTCTGGTAAAATAGAAGTTTTGTGATATTTTCTGGGATTTTTCCTAAAAGCTGATTTCCTGCACAAAAACGAGACACCAAAGCAATTCTGCTGAAAACAGCGTTAGTCCACATTAGTTGTATCCAAATCACACAAATTAGATAAGAAACAATAGCAAAAGTGTTCGAAAAAGTAGATACGTTTTGGACGTATCAACTCCCCCCAAGCTTAGCTTATTGCTTGTCCTCAAGCAATTCAGTTGAAAACTGGGTGCGATAAAAGCAACTTTCACGAACACATTTACTTCATAAGATGTATATATTCTCAGCATATGGTCAAATACTTAGGCAATTCATAATAAAGAATATGCAAATAAGTTTACCCAGTAGTCATGCAAGCTATGAAGAGATTCCAACCCATTAATAATAAGCAACATGACACATAAGCATATGCAGGATTGTAGTGCTCATAAGAAGATATGATAAAGTGTTGTCTCGCTTTCCTTCTTTGGAGCAAAACATAAATGCCAGGGCACCTCTGAAGTTTAAGTGAAGACTAGAAATAAAAATATCAAAGATTCAAGTGTCAAAGTTATGTCATAATTAACCATGTTTTGGGACAAGCATATTACACTAAGAATGACAACTATGCTTTCGGGAAGGTGCTCAAAGAATAAATGGTGACTCAACATAAAAGTGAAAGAAAAAGATTTAAAAGTTTGAAAGGCTTCCAAATGTTGAAAGTATGGTACTCATTAGCTTTGAGCTCTCATTGCCCCCATCATAAGCATCTTTAGGTGATTAAGGTCAAAGTGAACAAATATGAGGATATGTTTGACAAGTTATAAGCTGAAAATCTCATGCCCCTTTCTTACGAGTACCGTTCCTCATGCTACTCAACTTTAGTCACAGGTAAGTTCTTGTCATTGTAAGTACATGTGTATCATAGAGAACCGCCAACGGGGTACCCCTTTCCCGATGATACGGAAGCTTTCCCATATCAAAATGACAAGGCAAACAGACAATGAGCATCTCAGCGATCCTTTTATTTCCTATTTGCATAGGATTTTTTTTCTTTCCTATTTGCATAGGGTTTTTTTTATATTGAGGATGCTTCACAGATTGCTCACTATGGTTATGTTGTATGTTTCCACCATGATTAGGCATGGCTTAGACTAGCCCCCCAGGCATTTCTCTAACACATATACGAACTCCATGAGCCTTACAAGCTCCCCATTCATTTCACACCGCTAGGATCCATAAGCAAAAGAACATGATGTCAACTAAATAAAGTGCATTGTTGAAAGTGTTCCCCATGATAACATGGTTCTGCTAATTAATAACTTACAAAGTGCAAGCATATACGCAACATAGATGGGCACAATGGTTCAACTTTATTAAGTGCAAGAAAGTAAAGTGTGCCATCAAGTTCGTGAGAGCTTTACTAACTAATTTTCACATAATAAGCAAACATTTTTATTGGAAGAAAACAAAGCATAATAAATATGCAAGGAATAGCAATAATGCTAATAGGTAGATATGGTGGACTCTTTTTGACAACTTTGGTTTTGGGGAGTTGGATGCATGAGTGAAGCTTATACTCAGCACAAGTGAAGGCTAGCAATAGAAAGGGAGCGACAATCGAGAGAGCAGTAACTATCATAATCATGCTTGCGACGGAACAAATTTAATAATGGCACAGAAGTGACACAAGAACTCTAAGGCAGAATAAATCATCATGGCTTAACTGACTTTTTGTTTAGTCATATGCATGTGTGAGCATGTTCCAAGTCGATTCAAATAGAACATTCAGAGGAGGACACCACAATGTCATACCAAGTTATGAATAGAACAATGTGAGCAAACAGTTATATGACATGTTACGAACTAATAATGGATTGGAACTGATCATAAGAAGGCAAGGACCACTAAGTATCCATTAAATAACATACACCTTACATAAACAGACTAAGCATGCTCACAATGATGAGTATATGTACATAAATGAAAACAAATAGAGTTCATACCAGCCTCTTACCACACCTCGAACTGTCATAAATCATCACTGCCTTTCACTTTTGTGACTTGAATAATAAGATAAAACTAAACTCCAAGGAATCACTAAGGACTGCTGAACCCTGCAACGAACTTTACAAAACCAGAAAAGAACAACAAATATTTTTGTGTTTTCGATTTTTAAAGGCAAGAACTGAAGGGAAGAATAAGCAAAGCGAAATCTTTTTGGGTTTTTCAAATAATCAAAACTAAACTAAAAAGGATGAAGCAAACCAAGGCTAAGAGATAAACAAGCAAATAAAGAGAAATACAGAAAATATTTTTGGTCTTTTTGTGTCTTGGAAAGCGAAATAAAGAGAGGACAAAAAACTAAAAAGAAAATGAAACATGGATATGCAAACTACCGGCGGAAAATGATATGTAGATGAGTGTGATGTCGGTGTACCTCCCCCCAAGCTTAGGCTTTTGGCCTAAGTGGGTATCAATCCCAACGCGGGTAGGAACTCCAAACCGGCGGGTCATCATAAGAATGATCATAGTTAGGCCCTTGTGAAGAAGAAGAAGAAACTCCCCAATCATAGGCAGGCTGCTGGTACGAAGACTCCCCCTTGTTTGAGGGTTGGAACGAATCATCTGTAACTCCCTTCCAGTATCCTGCTCTTGCTAGGAGAGCTCCCCCAGATATGTATCGAGCTCTTCCTCAGTGAGTGACCATCCTACCCTGGTATCAAGGTTAAACAAAATAGGCGCAGGCAAAAGAACAACACGCTCGGACTTACCCCTTCTCCAACCAGCCTTGAGAAAGGTTATTTCATAAGATAAATCACTCAAATTAGCCCAGGAAGAAACGAATTTATGTTGTATCATGAAATTAAGATCAAGCCTCTCTATGGGAAACTGTAGGTCTAAATGATGAGGCGCTACACCATACAAAGCTAATAAACGAGAGGCGATGAGGCCTCCACAAAATCCACCTTTCTCGCGGTTAGCAGCAAGACGGAAAGCTATCAAAGTACCCAAATTATAAGTCCTATCTCGTTTTAAGGCAGCTGAGATAAAGGGATCATATGAGGATAATTTACTAGCAGTTTTCCTAGCAAGACCGCACTTGGCAATAAAGTAGGTAAAGTATCGAATAGATGGGAGGTGAATATTACGAATTTTACCACTCTCCTTTGAGAAGCTGCTCCCTTGGCAAATCTCTACATACAAGTCCATGAGTGGTGTAGGCCGCTCTCTAATCCTGCACAAAAATCATCAAAAGGGAGATCGACAGCTATATTGTAAATTTTGTAATGAACCATGGGGTTAGGCAAGGAGCAACTAAATCGAAAATCCTGCACCATAGACATAGTTAGTTTCACATATTGGTAAGGTTCATCTTCCACAAAATGCTCCAATCCTGCATGAGAAATTAAAGTATGGAAATCTTGAGAAATCCCTGTAGCCCTCATGAATTCAGGGCATGGATAGATAGAAGGAAAGACTTCCTCCTCACGGTGAACCTTCATAACCGCAGGCACTCTTAATTCATGTTGGTTGAGTTGGTGTTCATTCATATCCTTTTCTGAAATTTAGACAACCATCATACAAGTGATTGCAAAGTGATTACATAATGAAAGGAACTACTTATAGGGACTTGTGAGAAGCCTAAACATGCATCAAAACCATTTCTCTAAGAAAAGAACAAGCTTGCAACCTCATATAACCTGTCACCTATAGTAGAAAAATACTCAAGATATAATCCACTAATCAGAAATCTACTTGGACAACCGGAGGAGTCACATACCCGAGATCAAATGCTCCAAATCTTAGCAGTGAAGATGGGCTGAGCAACGAGATCGAAACTCGCGAGCAAGAACACCAAGAACATGGGTTTGAGAAAAGAACTTGTGTTTTCTCGGGAGAGAGAAAGGAGTGGAAGGTAGGAGAATAATTGGAGGTCCAGGGGTGGACCACACCATGGACAGGCGCGCCCCTGGTGTTGCCGCGCTACCAGGTGGTGTGCCTGACTGGTGGTCCCCTCTGGGTGACTCCAGGTACTTCTGTTCCCCTCTTTTGACGTAAAAATTTAATACGAATTTTCTGGAATTTTTCGAGACACTTTATTTTTTTAGCAATTTTCAGGTATTGATGAATAATTTTTTGGTAGAAAGATAATTTTGGAATGATGCAATAACAAAACAAAACCTAAACTTCAGAAGTTCTAAGACACTCTAATAGGCAAGCAACTAGTAATAGAAAAGTAAACTAAGTGAAAGCAAAAATTAAAATGGATAAAATAAAAGTAAGCAAAGATAATCATGGTGAAAACATTGTTTTGATCATTAAAATCCCTTTGTTAACAAGGTTGATTAGGTCTTGTTACCAAAAAAAATTATATGAAACAAAACTTTGCATTTCACTAAATGATTATGTTACCTCAACCTTGATAGCAATGGTCCCAATCATAATAGTTTCATATTTTTCTCGTGGTATGGGACAATATATTTCTCCAACTTGGATGCCCTCAATATCTTCAGTTGAATTTAGGCCATAGGTCTTATCAATCTTCTTGGGGAAATAGACAGTATGCTCCTTGTCATTAACATTAAAAGTTACCTTTCCTTGATTACAATTAATGACAACACCTGCAGTATTAAGAAAAGGTCTCCCAAGAATAATAGACATATTATCATCTTCAGCCATTTCAAGCAAGACAAAGTTAGTTAATATCAAGAAATTATGAGCCACTTGAAAAGGAACATCCTCACATATACCAACAGGAATAGTGGTAGATTTATCAGCCATTTGCAAAGATATATCAGTTGGTATTAATTTCTCCAATTGAAGTCTTTTATAGAGAGAAAAAGGCATAACACTAACTCCTGCTCCCAAATCACACAAAGCAGTTCTAACATAGCTATTTTTAATAGAACATGGAATAGTTGGAATCCCTGGGTCTCCGTGTTTCTTTGGAACTTCACCATTAAAGGAATAATTAGCAAGCAAAGTAGAAATTTCCTCATTAGGGATTTTTCTTTTATTAGAGACAATATCCTTCATATACTTTCAATAAGTAGGTAATTTAATAGCATCAGTTAAAGGAATTTGCAAAAATAATGGTTTCATCCACTCACAAACTTATTGTAGTGTTCGTCATCCTTTGACTTGTGTTTCTTATCAGGGAAAGGCATTGGTTTTTGGACCCAAGGCTCTCTTTCACTACCATGTTTTTTAGCAACAAAATCCTCCTTAGTGTACTTAGTATTCTTAATGTGCCTCTCAGGTTCTTCAATTTCTTCTTTATCAGGAGCATCATTTTTCTCATTACCACTCTCAGTTTCAGCATCAGAGATAGATATACTATTAGGATCTTTAGCAGTTTTAGAAGATTCTATAATTGTTTTATGTTTCTTTTTATTTCTCTTAGAAGAAGTACCACTATTTTCAATTTGTTGGGAATCCTTCTCAATTCTTTTAGGATGCCCCTCGGGATATAGAGGATCCTAAGTGGCAGCACCACTTCTAGTTCTAATTTCATAAGCATGTTTTTCTTTAGAAGCATTAACTAGCAAATCTTTTTGTACCTTAATAAGCCGATCAATTTGAGTTTGAACCATTTGGAAATGTTTAACAAGCATTTTAACATCATTGGAGGTTCTGTCCACAATATCCCTCAACTCAATAATAGCTCTACTATTTTCCATCAAATGATTTTGCACTCTTTTATTAAAATTATCTTTCTTAACAACAAAGATATCAAATTCTTCTAAGCATTGATCAGGAGGTTTAGAATAAGGAATATCACCTTCGTCAAAATGTTGGAGAGAATGTACATCAATAGTGGATGAGTGGGAGATTGGCTTACATAACTCTTCTATAGGAGGTAAATTCTTCACATCTTCAGATTTAATACCCTTCTCCTTGAGACATTTCTTAGCTCCCTTCATCACTTCATAATTTAATTCAATAACTCCCCTCTTCTTTGGTGTTGGTGTTGGCTCAGGCACAGTTAACTCAGGTGTAGTTGACTCAGGTGTAGTTGACTCAGGTAAGTCCAGTCATCATAATTCTTGCTTATTTTAGCCATTAATTCCCCAGCTTCTTTGGGAGTTCTCTTCCTGAAAACACAATCAGCACAACTATCCAGGTATGTCCTAGATTCTTCAGTTAGTCCATTATAATATATATCAAGAAGCTCATTTTAGGTAATGGACACACATGCTGTGCATGAATCAGAGCACAAAACCTTGCCCATGATTCAGGCAATATCTCCTTTTCTCCTTGTTTAAAATCAAAAAGTTCCTACAGAATGGCATGCCTAGCACTAGGAGGGAAATATTTCTGAAAGAAAGTATCAATCAAGCAATCAGGGTTATCAATAGATACAGGAGGTAAATTATTAAACCAATCTTTAGCCTCTCCTTTCAGTGAAAAGGGGAAAAATTTAGCAACAAAGTAGGTGCGCATCTTAATATCATCAGAAAATAGGCCACTCATGGTAGAAATCTCAGTCATATGTACTACAACACTTTCATTTTTAGTCCCACAAAAAGGTTCTTTCTCAAAAATGGTTGTGTAAGATAAATCAAGAGAGAAATCATAATCCTTATCTTTAATGTTTTATGGGAGATGTAGCAAACTTAGCATTAGGAGACAATTTAGGTCTAACAGTATGTTTCTCAAGAATACTCTTAATAGCACTTCTACCATGAGTGTTTTGGCATTCTTTAATAAATTCATCAGTCATTTCTATATATACGTCTTCAATATCATAGCTCTCTCTAGACTCAGGTGAACTGACAGGTGTAGTAGTATCTTCATTAGGAGTTTCAGTATTTCCAGCTATAGTTCTAGCAATCGTAGCATCTAGGAAAGGACGTAATGAACCACTCTTATCAAGCATAGTATAAGCAACATCATAAGTATCAGAAGTTTCAGATTCAACAGAAGGAACAGTATGTGTAGCGTGTGTATATGGTGGGGGTGTAAGGAGCTTACTCATCACAAATGGTGAATCAAGAGCAACAGTGGTGTTCAGAACTATACCTCTCCTTGTAGTGGATGGTAATATAGGAACCTTTCATCACGAGATTTACCCATGATTGATGGATAGCAGCGAACAATAGTGATTCCAAGTGAACTTGATAAATAGAGCTATGCTCCCCGGCAACGGCACCAGAAAATAGTCTTGATGACCCACTAGTATAGGGGATCGCAACAGTCTTCGAGGGAAGTAAAACCCAATTTATTGATTTGACACAAGGGGAGCTAAAGAATATTTATAAGCCTTAACAACTGAGTTGTCAATTCAGCTGCACCTGGAAACAATCTTGCTCGCAGTAGTTTATCAGTAGCAATAGTTTTGTAATAGCAATAGCAATTAATAGTTGTAGTAAAAGTAAAGATAGTAGTAACAATTGCAGTAAACAGTAATTTTAAAGCGCGGTAGGCATAGGGATGGATGGACGGGCGTTGCATGGAAAATACAATTCATATAGCAATCAATATATAGTGCATTTGTAGATAAATAAGATAAAGCATCCAAGTACTAAATAATCATAGGCATGTGTTCCATATATAGTCATACGTGCTCGCAATGAGAACTTGCACAGCATCTTTTGTCCTACCAGCCCATTGTAGTGGGGCCTCAAGGGAATCTACTGGCAATTAAGGTGCTCCTTTTAATAGAGCACGGGAGCAAAGCATTAACACTCCATGAACACATGTGATCCTCATATCACATCCATTCCCTCCGGTTATCCCGATTCTTGTCACTTCGGGGCCTTTGGTTCCAAACAATAATATGTGTATACAACTTGCAGGTAAGATCATAAACAATACTATCATCATGAATCAATAACATGATCAGATCTGAAATCATGGCACTCGGGTCCTAGATACAAGCATTAAGCATAACAAGTTGCAAAAATGTCAAAAAGCACTAACAATAGATACTAGGCACCATGCCCAAACAATCTGATGCAATTACATGAACAATCTCATCCAATCCCTACCATCCCCATAGCCTACAACGGGGGATTACTCACTCATGGATGGGGGAATCATGGATGGTTGATAGAGAAGCGACGATGATGTTCATGGCGATGATCTCCTCCAATTCCTCGTCTCGGCAGGGTACCAGAACGGAGTTTCTGGTTCCGAATCACGTTTTCTGGTGGTGGCGGTGCAGCCGAACTCTATCTGGAAAAACGTTGAACCCCCCATCTGTTTTGGGTCAGAGGGCTTTTATAGGTGAAAGGAGAGGCCGAGGCGGAGTCCGAGGCGGCCACACCACCCCCTGGCGCGGCCTGGCCTAGTGGCTCTTCTTCGTCTCGTCTTCTAGCTCCGTGAGTCTTCTGGTAAAATAGGATTTTTGCGATATTTTCCTAGATTTTTCCTAAAAGTTGATTTCCTGCACAAAAACGAGACAACAAACAATTCTGCTGAAAACAGCGTTAGTCCGCATTAGTTGTATACAAATCACACAAATTAGAGAAGAAACAATAGCAAAAGTGTTTGGGAAAGTAGATACATTTTGGACGTATCAGCAACCCCTACGATTAGTAGCCAAATACACAATGAATTCCCCTAGGCCCATAAAGGTGAAGTATGATGTAATCGACGTTCACATGACACCACTAGAAGAATAACACCACAACTTAAATATCAGACTATTGAATCTTTCTCAACACAATTCCACTACTAACAACATGACTTCTCCCATGTCCTCAAGAACTAAACGAACCACTCACAAGACATCATATGGATCAATATCAGAGATGAAATAATGATAAGTAACAATTTGAACATGAACAATAATTCAATGGTTCCACTCAATAGCATCAACTACAACAAGTAATCAACATCGGGAAAGTTTCCCCTAAGAACTATGCAAGATTCCACCTAATTGTTATAGCGGTACGGAGTGGTGATGATGGTGCTAGTGAAGATGATGATGATCTCGATGAAGTCCAGCTTGATGGTGGTGTTGATGGTGATGATATCCCCTCTCTGGGAAAGAATTTCCCCAGCAGATTTCTGCCTGCCAGAGATCTCTTTCTCTCTCTCCAGTTTTCTGCCCCACAGAGGCGGCGGAATCTTTCTATGGTTGCTCCCCGAGTCTTAGGGTTTCGGGAGGATTATATACGCCAAAGAGCAGAGCCAGAGGTGGGCCAGGGTGGCCACACCACCTGGTGGCGCGGCCTAGGGTGGCCCGCGCCAGTGGGTGGTGTGGGCCCCCTGTGGTCCATCTCTTCTCCCCCTTCTGACTTCCTTCTTCTTCTGGAAAAATAGGATTTTACATATATTTTTCGGGATTTTAGGATCTTCGCGAATTTCTCCTCCAAACAGTGCCTTTTCCATCATAATCTTGACTTCGGTGGTCCATCCTCCCAAAGTCATCAACCATGCAAAAATAGATGAAATAACATAAGTATCATCTCTTAATATGGAATATATCAATGAATAACAGTAAATTATGATATAGAATAGTGATGCAAAATGGACGTATCAACTCCCCCAAGCTTAGACTTTGCTTGTCCCCAAGCGAAAACTGAGCTCAATAAACATGACGTCAGGTTTATGGAGTGAAGTGTCGATAAAAGAATACGGACAAGAAGCATCACATTCATCAATACATAACTCATAATAGAAGACAACTCACTATTATATAACTTAACTTTCAATAAGTAAAGGAAACACAATAAAGATACACAAAGTAAATCATAATTGGTAATGGCAAACTTTTTTCTTGGTCAAAGAATAGTTAACAATTTACAGGAGTTCAAACATAATGGGTTTCAATGATAGCTTTCAAAGTAATATTCACTAAGATAAGAGCAGTGTGCAAAACAAGGAACATAAGAAACATGATTGAATAAATCATCATATGAATGAATGAAACACAACAACTCAAATACTTGCTTGATATAGAAAGGAATAGGTTTACTGACTCAACTAAAAACAAAAAGATAGGCCCTTCATAGAAGGAAGAAGGGATTCAAGTTTCATAAAGAGCTTCCAAAAATTATGGTACTTATTAGCTTTCAGCTCTCATTACCCCTATCATAAGCATCTTTAGGTGATTAAGGTTAAAGTGAGAAAATAAGAGGATATTCTTGACAAGTTATAAGCTTAAAATCTCATGCCCCTTGCTTACGAGTACTATTCCTCATTCTACTCGACTTTAGTCACACGTAAGTTCTTGTCATTGTAAGTACATGTGTATCATAGAGAACTGCCAACGAGGTACCCCTTGCCCGATGATATAGAAGCTTTCCCATATCAAAATGACAAGGCAAGCAGACAATGAGCATCTCAGCGATCCTTTTATTTCCTATTTGCATAGGGTTTTTTTCTTTTCTATTTGCATAGGTTTTTTTATTGAGGATGCTTCACAGATTGCTCACTATGGTTATGCTGCACGTTTCCACCATGATTAGGCATGGCTTAGACTAGCCGACCAGGCGTTTCTCTAACACATATATGAAGTCCATTAGCCTTACAAGCTCCCCTTTCATTTCACACCGCCGGGATCCATAAGCAAAAGAACATGATATCAACTAAATAAAGTGGAATGTTGAAAGTGTTCCCCATGATAGCATGGTTCTGCTAATTCACAACTTGCAAAGCGCAAGCATATACGCAACATAGATGGGCACAATGGTTCAAGTTTATTAAGTGCGAGAAAGTAAAGTGTGCCATCAAGTTCGTGGGAGCTTTAATCACTAATTTTCACATAACAAGTTTAATTTGGAAGGTAGATAAAAACATGAATTTACTTGGAATAGCAATAATGCTAATAGGTAGGTATTTTGGACACAAATGGCATAGGTTTTGGTTTAAGGATTGGATGCACAAGAAGCATTCCCTCTCCATATAGGTTTTTGGCTAGCAAGGTTGGGTAGCAAGCATAAGAGTTGAAGGAAACAAACAAACATACAAGTGATAAAAACAAACATGCAATCTTCCTTGGAAGCACAAAAGATCTTAACTAGAGAATACTAAGCTTATGAGCCAATCAAGAAAGAAATATGATGAAATTATATTTCTTAAGAGTACTTTTATCTTTTTCATTCAATTCTCAAGATAGTGTTGCTACTGACCAAGCCAGGTTTGCCAAAACCAACTAAATTTACTTAATGATCCCAAAGTGATACCAATACTAACAACAAGATCAATCATATAACAGAAATTGCAAACTAATATAAGATATGCAAAAAAGTAAATGATAGAAGTTCTCATTAATATTCTATAATGGCAACTCACACCAAGGGATACATAGATATCTAACGAGAGGGGAGATACTTCCACAATGCAAACCATCTTATATGATAACTTCTCTATTCATGATATGACTCTACTTAAAAAGGTAAAAAGATAAAAGATAAAAGATGTGATACCACGGCACTCCCCCAAGCTTGGAACAAACCAAGGGGATGCCAAAACCTGATGACGAATTACTCCTTTGGTGGTGGTGGTGTTCTCTCGTCATCGTCCAACTTCCAAGGTAAGGGCTCCCCATCACAAAAGACATCCCGGTTTCCAACATCCTGAAACTAGCAGGAGAACTTATGTGTTTAAACCTAACCTCATACTCACACTTTTGATTTTTGCATGTCGTAGAGCTGTGCTTGTAGTTGGTTGGTTGATCGGTGGAGTGAGAGAATTTCATCCTTAAGCTCAGCAGTCTCCTTCTAGTGCTTTGCGATGATTTCTAAACTAATCTTATGGATGATATCCACTTCGCGTTCCGCCATCTTCTTGTACCTAAAGACTTCTTGCTCCAGTGCTTCCATCCTGTCCTCCAGACTACCTTCACCTTTAGGGCCCTGAACCTCTTTTATCTATACCTTCCCATATTCGAGCAACAACTCCTTGGGATGCATCTTCAACTCACGCATGTATGGGTTGGTGATGTTCACGGAGGAATCTTCCTTGGCTGATCCAGAGGAAGACATTGTTGCTCAAATACTGAGACTCTACCTGTCAGAAACAGACTGAAACAAAAACATGACGAGAACACGATATAGGAACCTCGGGGGATCCAGGGGATTATATATTACGAAGTTTGACAACAAAAGGAAAGTACTGAGAGAAAACGGGTCGGAGACGGGCTCCGGGGTGGCCACACCCCCTGGTGGCGCGTCTAGGTGGGCCCGCACCACGGGGTGGTGTGAGCCACTCGGGCTCCATTTCTGTCCCTCTTTCTACTCATTGCTTTCCATGTTAGATAAAAACTGCAAAAATATAAATTGACAGATTTTTGGAGGAGCTTTTCTTACCAGAACTGTTACCTATTTGAAAACGGACTCTGTAGGTTTCTGAATTTGGTCTTTGATAAAATTTTCCGGAGTCACCATTTGAATAGCATCAATATCTTCACTGTAAGAATCTCCAGAAATATAGTGCTTGAGTCTCTGACCATTCACCAGTTGTTTAGTGTTATATTTTAAGGAAGAAATTTTTATTGCACCTGAACGATACACCTCTTCAATAACAAAAGGTCTTTTCCATTTTGAGAGTAGTTTTCCTGCAAAAAATCTGAGACGAGACCTATACGATAGAACCTTCTCACCAACAAGGAACTCCCTCTTAAGAATTCTCCTGTCATGCCATCTTTTAACTTTTTCTTTAAAGAGTCTAGCATTTTCATATGCTTCACTCCTCCACTCGTCTAATGAACATAAGTCAAATAATCTTTTCTCACCAGCAAGTTTGAAGTCTCTATTAAGTTCTTTCACTGCTCAATAAGCTTTGTGTTCTAATTCTAAAGGCAGGTGGCAAGCTTTCCCATAAACCATTTTGTAAGGAGACATTCCCGTAGATTTTTATAAGAAGTTCTATAAGCCCATAAAGCATCATTCAACTTTTTAGCCCAATTTTTTCTAGATCTATTAACAGTCTTTTGCAAGATGGATTTAATTTCTCTATTTGATAGTTCTACTTTACTACTAGTTTGGGGATGATAAGTTGAAGCAATTCTATGATTAACATCATATTTAGCAAGGGTCTTTCTAAAGCCACCATGAATGAAATGAGAACCTCCATCAGTCATAAGATACCTAGTCACTCCAAACCTGGGAAACATAATATCCTTAAGCATTTTTAAAGAGGTCTCACCATCAGCACTTTTCGTAGGTATGGCTTCTACCCACTTAGTAACATAGTCAACAACAGCAAGAATTTGATTATAACCATTTGAAGGGGGAAAAGGACCCATAGAGTCAAATCCCCAACAATCAAATGGTTTAATAACAAGAGAGTAATTCATATGCATTTCATTGCGTCTAGAAATATTACCAACACGTTGACATTCATCACATGATAAGACAATTTTTTTTGCATCTTTAAAAAGGGTAGGCCAGTAAAAACCTGATTGTAGAACCTTTTGTGCGGTTCTATCTCCCGGATGATGTCCTCCATAGGCACTACCATGACATTTCCACAATATCTCATTTCGTTCATATTCTAGAACACATCTTCGCATAATACCATCTAGTCCCTCTTTATATAGATGTGGGTCATCCCAAAAATAATGCCTCAAATTGTAAAAAAAACTTCCTTCTTTGTTGGGCTATAAAATTTGGAGGCAAATACTTGGAAACGATAAAGTTAGCATAATCAGCATACCAAGGACTCTCTCGCGAGCTTACCCCTACTACAACCAACTATTCATTTGGGAAACTATCATTAACAGGCATAGGATCAAAAGAGATGTTTTCCAATCAAGATAAATTATCAGCAACAGGATTCTCAGCACCTTTCCTATCTACATATGTAGGTCAAACTCTTGTAAAAGCAACACCCATCTAATAAGCCTAGGCTTAGCATCTTTCTTCATCATAAAGGTATTTAATAGCAGCATGATCAGTATGAATGGTAACTTTTGAATCAATAATATAAGGTCTAAACTTATCACAAGCAAAGACAACAGCTAAGAACTCTTTTTCAGTAGTAGCATAATTCTTTTGAGTAGCGTCAAGAGTCTTACTAGCATAATGGATAACATTTAACTTTTTATCTATTCGTTGCCCAAGAACAGCACCTACAGCAAAATCACTAGCATCGCACATGATTTCAAAGGGTAAGTTCCAATCAGGTGGTTGGACAATATGAGTGGTAGTTAAAGCTTTCTTTAGAGTTTCAAAAGCTTCCTTACAATTATCATCAAAAAGAAAGGGTACATCTTTTTGGAGAAGATTAGTAAGGGGTTTTTATATCTTGGAGAAATCTTTAATAAACCTTCTATAGAAACCAACATGACCAAGGATACTACGAATACCTTTGACGTCTCTAGGATACGGCATTTTCTCAATTGCTTCAACTTTAGCTCTGTCAACTTCAATGCCGCTTTTAGAAATTTTATGTCCAAGGATAATTCCTTCTTTGACCATGAAGTGGCATTTCTCCCAATTAAGAACAAGATTAGTTTATTCACACCTCTGCAAAACTTTATCAAGGTTGTGCAGACAATTATCAAAAGAAGTTCCATAGACAGAAAAATCGTCCATGAATACTTCCACAATTTCCTCACAAAAACCTTGAAATATAGCAAACATGCATCTTTGAAAAGTAGAAGGAGCATTACACAAACCAAAAGGCATTCGCCTATAAGCATAGGTTCCATAAGGGCACGTAAAAGTAGTTTTTTCTTGATCTTGTTGTTTAACACCAATTTGAGAGAACCCGGAGTATCCATCAAGAAAGCAAAAATGGGTCTCTTTAGATAACCTTTCTAACATTTGATCAATAAAAGGCAGTGGGTAATGATCTTTCTTAGTAACTTTGCTAACCTTTCTGAAGTCAATGCACATCCTATAACCTACTACTATTCTTTGGGGGATAACCTCATTATTCTCATTAGGCACAACAGCAATTCCCCCTTTCTTAGGGACACAATGAACAATACTAACCCATTCACTATCAGCAATAGGATAAATAATACCAGCATCAAGGAGTTTTAATTCCTCGTTTCTTACCACTTCCTTCATCTTAGGATTTAAACGACGTTGATGTTCTACCACTGGTTTTGCATCGGGTTCTATATTGATAGCGTGCTGACATATAGTAGGACAAATCCCCTTTAAATCATCAAGGGTATAGCCCATAGCTCCTCGGTGTTTCTTCAATATTTCCAATAATCTTTCCTCTTCCTTCCATAAAAGTTTAGAACTAATAATAACAGGATATATTTTCTTATTATCAGTGTAAGCATATTTAACATCATCAGGTAAAGGTTTCAGATCAAAAACCGGATCCTTTTTAGGTGGCAATGTGGTACCCAAATCTTTCGTAGGCAAGTTATGCTTAAGCATCTTAGGTTGATGACGGAGAATCTCGTCAATCTCATTTCTTTCTTCCATGAAGATTTCACTTTCGTGGTCTTCCATAAATTGCTGCGAAGCATTCTTAGGATCAAGAGAAATAAAAGCAAGTTGTTCAACTCTAAAATCCTCATTAGGAGTTCCATCTTCATAAGGAACTATAGCAAATTTAGAAAAATTAAACTCAAAAGATTCCCCATCAAATTTAGTTAAAATTTTCTCCCTTTTACAATCTATAATGGCTCCACACGTGTTCAAGAAAGGTCTACCAAAAATGACAGGATAGGTTTGACTAGCAGCTGAAGCAAGTATTAGAAAATCAGCAGGATATTTAATCTTACCACAAAGAACTTCCACATCTCTTACATACCAATTGGAGAGATGGTCTCTCCATTTTCAAGGTGAATAACCACATCAATTTCTTCTAGTTCGCATGGACTAATTTCATGCATAATTTCTTTGTAAAGCTCGTAAGGAATAGCACTTGAACTTGCACCAATATCACATAAACCAAATAGCAATGATCACCAATTCTAACAGAAAGCACAGGGGCACTAGCTTTTCTAATTCTATTAGGATGTGAGACAATATTAGAAGCATCCTCACAGAAGACAATGTGTCCATCTTCTACACTTCTAGTGACAAGGTCTTTCACAATTGCTACTGCAGGTTCAATGTTTATTTGTTCATCAGGCTTTACAGCTCTCATTGTACTTTTATTAATTACACTAGTTATCATAGAGTGCTCCTTTACCTTATCCGGGAAAGGCATTTTCCCGATATAAGGTTCAGGTAAGATACGATCAATAGTACAAACTTCAGTACTTCTAGCAGGAACACAACTAACAATATCTTTATATGGTGCATGATACTTGTTCCACTCTTTTTTTGGAATTTCAATATTTGAGGCAAAATCCTTAAAACAATTTGCAATAACTTGAGAGTCTGGACCATAAGCATTACTAATATTATGAAAGTCATTAGTTCCCATAAAAGATTTAATGCATTCATAATCATAATTTATACCTGACTTTCTTCCTTTATCATTCTCTCATGCTTCAACATTGCCTTGAATACGGTCTAGAAGATCCCATTTAGCTTCTTATTCCATGCGTGTAAATGATCCAGCACAAGAAGCATCAAATATATCCTTATCATGAAGAGAAAGTTTTGCATAAAAGTTATTCATAATAATATTATTAGGAGCTCATGAATAGGACATTTGAGCATTATTTACTTCAATCTCCCCCAAGCTTGAGCTGTACTCTCTCCATCACGAGGCCAAAAGTTATATATTTGATTCCGATCTATATGAATCTCACTAGGAGGATAAAATTTTGAATAAAAGAGAGTTACAACTTCCTCCCATTCAAGAGCTTGACCATTCTTCAGCAGGTTGTACCATTCCTCAGCTCTTCCTTTTAGTGATAATGAGAATAACTTCTTCTTGACTTGATATGTTGTAATACCTGCACACTTGAACAACCCGCATAATTAAATGATCACCGGGATGGACAGTTCCATCTCAAAAATAGTAGTTATCTATAACACGATCAATAATTCTTGTAGGTATCTTAAAAGTATCATTTTTAGGAGGTGGTGGTTCATGTACTACCTTAGCAGTGGTAGTAGCTTTACTAAATAAGAAACTAAGTGAATTATCCATATGGAGATAAAGTAACTTAACAAAAATAAACAATAGTCACAGTAGAAGTTTCCTTTACCAGTTCGACTCTCCAATAGAGCTTCACTCCCCGGCAGTGGCGCCAGAAAATAGTCTTGATGACCCACAAGTATAGGGGGTGTATCGCAGTATTTTCGATAAGTAAGAGTGTCGAACCCAACAAGGAGCAGAAGGTGTTGACGAGTGTCTTGGAGCAGGAATTCTCTGTAAATACTTAGCAAACAGATTTTTAGGGGTTTTTGATAATGCATTTAAATAAAGTGCGGATAAATAAAAGACAATAATAATAGATGCAGCAAGTGGCCCAATCCTTTCTTTAGCAAAGTACATGCCGGTTGTATTACTTATGATTACCAAGCATTCTCGAGGACACATGGGAATATCGTCAAGTGCTTTCGCTTCATATAGTTGATTAATCTTCTTTAGTTTGGTAAGTGTTGTGTGGGTGAACCTGTGCTAATGTACTGACCTTCCTAGGACTAATACATACTTGTGATTATACCCCTTGCAAGCATCCACAACTACAAGAAAGTAATTAAGATAAAAACCCAACCACAACCTTGAACTTTGAGATCCTACACTCCCTTGTGCAAAGGTTTCCTAATGGGGGTTTAGGTTTTTGTCACTACGGCAACCCCTACGATTAGTAGCCTAATACACAATGCATTCCCCTAGGACCATAAATGTGAAGTATCATGTAGTCGACGTTCACATGACACCACTAGAAGAATAACACCACAACTTAAATATCAAACTATTGAATCTTTCTCAATACAATTTCACTATTAACAACATGACTTCTCCCATGTCCTCAAGAACTAAACGAACTGCTCACAAGACATCATATGGATCAAGATCAGAGATGAAATAATGATAAGTAACAATCTGAACATGAACGATAATTCAATGGTTCCACTCAATAGCATCAACTACAACAAGTAATCAACACCAGGAGAGTTTCCCCTAAGAACTATGCAAGATTCAACCCAATTGTTACAGCGGTACGGAGTGGTGATGCTGGTGCTGGTGGAGATGATGATCCCGATGAAGTCCAGCTTGATGGTGGTGTTGATGGCGATGATCTCCCCTCTCCAGGAAGGAATTTCCTCGGCAGATTTCTGCCTGCCGGAGAGCTCTTTCTCTCTCTGCAGTTTTCCGCCATGCAGAGGCGGCGGAATCTTTCTGTGCTTGCTCCCCGAGTCTTAGGGTTTCAGGAGGATTATATACGCCAAAGAGCAGAACCAGAGGTGGGCCAGGGTGGCCACACCACCTGGTGGCGCGGCCAAGGGTGGCCCGCGCCAGGGGGTGGTGTGGGCCCCCTGTGTCCCATCTCCGCTCCCCCTTCTAGCTTCCTTCATCTTCAGGAAAAATAGGATTTTCCCATACATTTTCTGGGATTTCTGATCTTCGCGAATTTTGCCTCCAAATAGTGCCTTTTCCATCAGAATGCTGACTTCAGCGGTCCATCCTCCCAAAGTCATCAACCATGCAAAAATAGATGAAATAACATAAGTATCATCTCTTAATATGGAATATATCAATGAATAACAGTAAATTATGATATAGAATAGTGATGCAAAATGGACGTATCAGGCTACACCCACTGGGTGGGCTCACGCGCCCCTAGTGTAATCATGTAGTCTCAACCGGCTAAAGGAGTATAGCCGGATATTTGGGGCCCAGGTGAGGGCAAGGGCATGGAAGGAGGAAGATTCGAAGCACCTAGTTTCGCCAGCTACTCTGAATCTCTGGGGCTACACCCAGTGGGTGCGCTGGCGCGCCCCCGCTGCCGGTTGTAGTGATCGGCTGATCTGGGCAAGGTCAGGATTAGCCGGCTAGAGGCATCTAGCCGGAAGAAGCTAAAGTCTTGAAGAAAAGAAAGAAGAAGATTCGAAGCAACTGGCTTCGCCAGCTACTCTGAATCTCGGGGGCTACACCCAGTGGGTACGCTAGCGCGTCCCCACTGGAGTTGAAGTTCTCCCGACTAAAGATGTTCAGCCATGCAAAGATAGTCGGATAATCGGAACTGGCAAAAGATAAAAACTTCGAAGCACGCAAGACCACATGGAAAATATAGGCGAGCAAACAACATGATTAAATAAAGGGGAGTCGAAGCTCCCATAGGTTCAACCGGCATCAGAAACAGTCGGCACAAGCAAACAAGTTCAACAAGACAAGTTTTACAAATTCACCCGGCATCCCGGGGATCATGTCTAAGCGGCAGGGCCCTTGCCGTGAGGTTGATTATAACCGGAGGCTGCTTCGAGAGGTGGAGGAGGTGCGCTGGCAGATCCAGCTCCGGCATCCCCGCCAGTCGGCTGCGACGATTCATCGGCCTCTGTATTCGGCGCCCTAGTGAACTCCAAGTCGGTGATGACCTCATCGATGTCGGTGTAGCCAACAATCTTGATGGCACAAGCGTGGAGCTCGGGATGGGCTTGGTGAATGGCGGCGAGGCCGGCACCGGCACGGAAGCCTCCGTCGATCTTCTTGACGCGGGCGTCCTTGTACCAGGAAAGCATCAAGGCCAAAGCCATCTCCACTCCGGCTCGCGCCGTCAGATCCCTCAGCCGCTCGACGGAAGCCGGCACCTTCATCACCTTGGCCGCTAGCTGGGGGCTCATCTCCAGCACCACGGCATCCGGCCACAGGAAATCGAAGACCGCATGAGCCACTTTACGCAGCTCAGCGGCCTCCTCGCCGAGAAGGGCGACCAGCTCCTGAGAGGTGGGCTACTCCCCTGGCCAGTTCGCCTACAGCCGGTTGTACGCCAACAGGTCTACGCCGTGATAAAATGCTGTCAAAAAAAGGAAAGTCAGGTCCAGCTATCGGATCCGGACAAGAAAAGCTAGTCGGAAAGCACTTACCCTTGGCGGTGCAGCCAATCTGCATCAGCTCCTCAAAGAGGGCCTTCTCCCGGTTTGCTAGCCGATCTCCTTCTCCTGATCTTTGCTCTAGGCATCGAGGAGATCGAAGGCCTGGGCCCGGCTGGCGAGGGCGGAGTCGAGCTCCTTGAGAGTGCCAGTCCTTATTCTGCAATTGGAGGTTGGAATTGGACTTGGTCAGCGAGTCGTTCGCCTTATTCAGGCGATCGATCTCCCGCTGGGCACACACCATGATGGCTACAAGAAACCGGCTATCAGCAAAAAAACAAAGAGGAAGAAGAAGAAAGTAGCCAGCCACGAAAGCCGAGTAGGAGAACTTACTCTGGGAAGTGCCGTTGGCAGCGGCCAGCTTCTGCTCCAAGGACCGGTTGCTCCCGGACGCGGCTTCCAGCAGCCGGATTTCCTTCACCACCAGCTCAAGGGTGGCGGCCAAGTCCGCCAGCGAGGCAGCAGGAGAAGCATCGTCGTCAATAGCGTTGACGGTCAGCGACTCCTTCGCCTCTAGAACCGCGGTCCACCACTCCTCCCCTGGCTCGCCGTCGGAGTTGTCATCCGCGACGACCACCAGCTCCTTGCCGGCTGTGGCCCTCCTCACCCCCACGGTGGAACTACCTCCACTTTGTGGGGTCGCCGTAGCCACGTCCGGATGCACCACAATGGTCTGCGGGGCGCCCCTAGCCCCAACTGCGGTAGCCGGGTTGGCATGAGGCGGAGGCAGAGGCGGACGTGGAGCCCTGGGCAAAGGAGTGGGGGAAGCAACAAAAGCGGAAGGCGGTGTGACATCCGGCGCGTGGGGTGGCGAGCCAGTCGGTGCCCGCACCGGGTTGGTGACACCGAAGGAGACGAGCGAGCTGAAAACCAAAAGACAAGAAAAAGGAGCAAGTAAGAAAAGCAAGAGATAGAAAAAGTTATGCAAGAGGAAAAGGAGGAAGAAACGCAAGGCGAGAACGGGAGATACTCACCCCTACACCACTAGAGGCAGCGCCTTCTTCCGGCCAAGCCGGCTAAGGGGGAGTGTGCTGGTCCAGCTCCTCTTGGGGGTCGGATCCTCCACTTCGGGATGCCTAGACCCGCTCCCCCGTGCCGGACCGGCTAGACCCGCTCCCTGTGGCGCTAGACCGGCTGGAGTCGTTGTCCGGTTCGGTATTGGGTGACTTGGCATCTCTAGTGGCATTCCCATGGAATCACACCTTGCATAGTGAACAAAGTGGGTTCCTTGGATTAGGTTGACACTCAGGGCACATAGACGTGCGAGAGCTTCATGCATTGGCCTGGCTAATCCATCTAGCCAGTTGTTCTCTCTCACGGAGAACTGAATCCTCCCAGATACTGGTGCTTCTATCTTGCCTCGAAGATCAGCAGTTATTAGCCATTGTAAATCCCCTCCTGGTGGACCCGGGAGTTGAGCTCCAAGGAATTCCGGATGAGGACGCTCCAAGAACTCGGACAGTGAATCCAGATCCCTTTCGAAGATTAGTTGGCCTCCGTTGCCCAACTGGTAGAACTTGCTGTATTGGGTTTCCATCTATAAGAATGTTTAGGATGAGAAAGTTAGTGAAGTGATCAAGTGTGTCAAAGTTTTATGTAGTAATGTAAGAATTTGGAGGAACATGAATTTTTTTGAGAGAAAGAATTCCCAAGGGTAAGAGAGGAAATAGTTTTCATAAATACTCACTTTGGTTTTTGAAACTAAGTTTTTGTTCGGACGTCCATTCTAACTAGGGTCTCCTATGGTCAGGATGGCTCTAATACCAACTTGTCAACGCCCAGATTTTTAATCCCAGATGCCTGTTATGCCATACATCACAATCCCAGGATTACCATTTTTGCGAGACATAACAGATTGGATATCACAGTACATCATCCATTACAAACCATAATAAGTTCTTACAAAAATAAAGGATCTCATGATCCAGTCTTAGTACAATCAAGTGGCGGAATAAATAGCATAGCGGTGGGGTCCATCTTCAGATTCACAGGCAATGCTGACGATGGGAGATGATCCTAGTTGTCGTAGCCGTCCTGCTGTCCTCCTTCAGGGTAGTCCTCCTCATAGTCTGGCCATACAAATAGCCAGGGACAAAAGCCATGAGTACTCTTTAAGTACTCGCAAACTACCTCTAGCCCTCCTCCAACCACTCCTTGGTGATTGTCCACACCCACTCCTTGAGGTTGTGGAAGCGGGGATCATGGCGAGATAGCCGGGTGGGGTCCAGCCGGCCGGAGTAGTAGCACATCTTGTGTGTGTGCTGCTGCAACGGCATCATCAGCCAGGACATCTAGCTAAGTGTGATGTCTAGGTCGGTCAAGCCGGCGGTGACAAGGGAGCCCATCCGCTGCAGCATCGCGTCCGTCTACGCCTTGTCGATGTGGATCTTCAGGACCCAGTGCTGCCGGCTGGACTCCACATCCTGGAAAGCCGGCAAGTTGATCCGGTCGACTCTGGTGATGTTGCTGACCATGTCCTGGAGCATGAACTTCGGGTAGCCGGTTTGGGAGCGGCAGTAGATGGAGGCGCCTCCACAGGCTACCAGCGGCCCTGCGTGAACTTCACCTGTGGCCGGACTCGGAAGAGCCGGCAGAAGATCCCGAGGTAGCACTCGCAAAACACCACAAAGTGCGCGAGCGTGCCAATGGAGTTGGCGCAGAGGTGGTGAAGGCACAGATGAAGAAGGAGAGGAAGGTGAGAAAGAAAGGATGCACGGGCAGCGCTAAGCCATGAGCGAGGTGGGAGAGGAAAATGACCCGCTCCCCTTCCGCCGAGTGCAGTGACTCCTCCTCCGGCAGCGCCAACCACACCTTCACCTCCGTCTCTGGTGGAAGGACATGGGTGGTGCGGTACTTTGCGATGTGCTAATCCATGATGGAGGAGCCGCACCAAGTGCCACGCTCGGTAGCCATCACGATTTCATCCGCTGTGGTGCTAGGAGACGAATGATGGTGGCCCGTATCTCCGGCGATGCTAAAGGAGCGACGCGGCTAAGTCCGGCGGCAAGTGCTCATGAGGCAGTGGCGAGGCAACAAGGGCGCAGGGGAAGAGAGAGGAGGCACTGAGCGGAAGGGAGAAGCGGCTCCCCTGGGCGGCCTTTTAAGACCTGGGAGGGCAACCGTCTATAGCGCCACGCGGCGCTCACCAAGACGCGCCCCACCCCCAGTACCGCTCCAGATCCCGTGTGCTGGCGCCGAGTGCGCAGAAGATCTCGGGCCAGGAACCGAAGCGCCAAACGGCAGTTCCCAAGGCGACGTGCGACGCGACATTACACTGCGCACCGCAGCGCAATGATGGATCGTGCGTGCGTGGCCGGCGTCAGCGCTGACGTCACAGGCAGCGCAACCGCTAGGTGTAGCCGGACACATATTTCAAATTCAAGAGGGAGCACGCGCATATTTCACCTAAGGGAGAAATCTACACATGCTTGGGGGCTAGTGTCAGGGGGATGACTCCCGGATACCCCAACCAGACAAGAACTAAGGCAGGCGGTTCGCGTCCGGCTAGCAGATCGTAGCCGGACACGGACACTTTGTACCGGTTACTAGACCGTAGTCGGAACCAGGAAGGGCGACTAGGCTCAAGACCGGCTACACAGCCATAGCCGGACGCAATCAGGAGGATAGGTCGATGTGCTGCACAATGCGCAGTACGCCCTGGTACAGCGAAGAGACCCGCAACTACGAGGCCATACCGAAGACTTTGCGGGTGATGTGGGCATAGTGGCCGGATGCTGACAACAGGCTCGCACGGTGTTCACTGTACCCATGATGACCCACACCACATGTACTTCGACGGGACATACCTTACCAGATATTGTAGATGACCAGCCGGCTGGGACCCTGTCAACATCCGGATTTTTAATCCCAAATGCCTGTTATGCAATACTCCCTCCGTCCCAAAATATAAGGCACCTAACGATTAGTCAAAAGTTAACATTTTTTAAGTTGGACCATGATTATACACAAAAATATAAAAATGTATAATACTAAATTAATATCAATAGATTCACCATAAAGTATATTTTCTTAATATGTCCATTCAATATTGTAGATGTAGATATTTTTTTCTAAATATTTGGTCAAAGTTAGTAAGGTTTGACTTTTGACCAATCCTTAGGCACCTTATATTTTAGGACGGAGGGAGTACATCGCAATCCCAGGATTACCATTTTTGTGAGACATAACAGATTGGATATCACAGTACATCATCCATTACAAACCATAATAAGTTCTTACACAAATAAAGGATCTCATGATCTAGTCTTAGTACAATCAAGTGGCTGAATAAATAGCGTAGTGGTAGGGTCCATCTTCAGAGTCACAGGCAATGCTGACTGTGGGAGCTGATCCTAGTTGTCGTAGCCGTCCTACTGTCCTCCTTCAGGGTAGTCCTCCTCATAGTCTGGCCATAGGAATAGCCAGGGACAAAAGCCATGAGTACTCTTTAAGTACTCGTAAACTACCACTAACAAATAGGATGATTCTAGTAGGAATGCTAACTCTAAGTTTATTTGTAAAGTTAAGTTTGAAACCTAAGCTGAGTTCAGAAGAAAGATAAAATAAAGTTTGAAAACACCTAAGTGGGAACTTAGTTGTCATAGTCACAACTCTGTTGTGGTCAAGTCATGTCACAATTCATTTCATAAGTCATTTTGAAAACATCTGACAACAGAACAGTATGGCCACTCCAACTGTCCATAATCACGGACGCGGCTATTCGAATAGTTTGACACTCTGCAGAGGTGGTACACTTTCACCACAAGATTCGATACATCTGTCAGGGATAACCCTGAATCATCATACTTAGTATGCAGATAATCAAACATAACCTTTCCTTTACACACTCTAGTATAAGCACCTCTCCTATGAGCATGACCTCCTAGCCATGACCATCTGTCATCCTGGGCACTCCATAGGTGGACAACATTGAGAGGTAGCCTCAGCTCAAACCTCTCCTGCGAGGGAACTAATACTAATGCATATAAACTTCCGGCTAAGCCTTACCCAATTCAGGTATTGTGGTTCTACGGTACAATTGGAATGATATCGCATCCGAACCCAACCATCAGTTTGGTAAAAGTGCTAAGGCTCATGCCTCAACATTTTCATCATCATAAACCATTTGTGTTTCTCAACACATGTCAAAACATCTCAATAGAATGACTCATCATTCCACGGTTTTCACAAATCATTTTCACCAAGTATTCCCATCTAAAGTGAATCAAGTTTTGGTTTAGTTCCAACTACTAAGTTAACAGTGTTCACTAATGTGGGATGCTAATCTCAATCTCATTCCATAGAATGACATCTAAGTCTAACTAGATAGGTCAAGTTTTATACTTTTTATGCTACCTTTAAACAGATAAAGCACTTTGATAAAGTAAAGAAGGTAAAGCTTGTAAATAAAACTTGGAGTAGGTATAAGTCAAAATGGTATAACCAAAGCATGACTAATGCATCTTTCTTGGGTTATCTATCTTGCAAGGGTTAGCTTGCATTGCTAAAGATGGCTTGCTAGGTATAATATTTGCAAGTGTTAGCTTGCCAATAATAGCTTGCCTTGGTTGGTGTAGTGGTTGAAATTCTTTATCTCCTCCTCCTCGTAGACTTGGTCGGTACTATCATATATAAATACATACGGAATACACAATCACCAAACAATGCTTAACTAGTCTACTTAGCACACTAAGGTACACATTTGATGATCTAGTATCATCACAAACATCACAAGATTTAATGAACTCGCTTCATTCTTTTTATTTGAGAAAAGTAATTTCTACTCATTGAAATTAACTAAGATTTAATATTCTCTAATTAAAATATGGGATCATGTGGACACATGTCATCACCACATATTTTAACACATGGGAATGTGATTTAAAGGTTGGACCATATTTTAATAAGTTTAAGTTTAATAATTAATGATTTAAAGTGACTAGAAATTCCTATATAGCATTATTTTGGGTACTAGTCCAAAGTCACTGTCTGCAAACCTTAATATGATTACATATTCAGATAGGTATGGATAAATGTGATTTTTGAGAGTTGGAATCAACTCAAAAGCTATTTTGGTTGATTTTAGAAAAATGTTTGAATGTGAAAAAGCTTCTGTCTTGTTATTTTATCTAGGAGATATCTATAACACTAAATGATTTAAATCCAACGGTCTTGGATAGAGTTTTTCATTAGCTTTCCAACAAAATTGGAATCACTCAATTTGGATTTGCACAACTCTCTGAATTGATTTTTAAACTAGTGGACAGAATTGATTTTAAGTCTAAATAGAAAAATCCTAATTTGAATTAACTGGGTCGTGCGGGAACACTAACGGGCCGGCCCAAATTCACTCTGTGGTGCTGAGGATGGCTGACAGGGGGGTCCCGCCTATCAGTGGCTCATTACACGTGAAGCGGTACGGGGCGAGATGGACCGTAGGATTAGAATGCAGATCTACGGCTGGGGCTTATCGTCGACGACGGACTCATCGCCGGCGAGACTGAACCCTAGCGGCTCGGTTGGGGTGCAGTGGGGACGTACCGGGGCTCTAGCTAGTGCAGCGAGGCGGGCAAATGAACGAGGAGACAACGGCAGGCTCAGGCGAAGTCGCGGCAGGGGCTGAGGTGGACGAAATCAACGGCAACATCTCCTCCTCTGCTGCGGCTGCTTCCGGTGAAATTCCGGCGGCCTGCTGCTCGAGCTGCTCTGGCGAGAGGTGGGGAAGGACTGGTGGAGAGAGGGGAGTCAAATGGTGTGGCGATTGAGGCTAGGGAAGGTGTCCTTATATAGGCTCAAGGAGGGGACTGAAGGGGCGACGGCGAGCTCATCGGTGACGATGATACAGGGGCCTAGAGGCATGGGCGGCGTAGGCGGATGGTGGCTTGCCTTTTGGCGGTCCTCTACGGCTTTATGTCGCAGCTAGGGGCGGTGGCAATCGGTCGGGAGCGTCGCGCGCTCTAGGAGACAGGGCGGTGCTCGACGGGTTTCCTGGCGATTGTGGGTCGTGCGGCGTAGCACGGCCGTGTCTGGCAGGGTGAGGTGGTCAAGGCGGAGCAGTGTGTATGGTCTGCGACAGAGGCGCGGTCTGTGGCGTGCTGGCGGTGAAGGCGCTCTGGCGTGCTCTGGCGCGGCGCATAGAGGATAGTGCTGCGCTGCTCTGGGGTGGTCCAGGGGTTGGCAGTGATCGTGGGGTGGACCATGGACGGCGGTGAGGTCACGCCTCACTCCCTAGAGCGGCGGAGAGGGGGTGGCGGTCTGCTGTGGCTTGAGCAAGGTTGGCCGGCGGGCATGGCCTCGGGGTGGTGGTGCACTGCTGCTAGGGACAAAGGGGTAGGCTGATTATGGTTTGGTTAGAGCTAGGAGGGACACAGGGAGTAAATTGAGTTCAAATGGGTTGCAAAACCCTCTAGAAACAGTGAACCTAAACTAGAGTGTGATCAGTGCATGCCAAGTGTTTAATTAAATGGCCGCATGAAGAAAACTTTTGAATTTTTTAGAGATTTTTGGTGGAGTGGTTTGTCACGTGCTTAAGCATCTGCGGTTGCTAGGATTTGTCAAATGGAATTCATTTGAGTGGTTTTTGAAAAAGTGTGATCTATACATATGAACTAGATTCAATTTTCAAATGTCATTTAAAATTAGAGTTTGAATGTTTTTGGGATATCACAAAGTGGGCCTTGGCACATCACTACTTGTACTAGCAAGGGGTGCAAAGATCCACATATGTTTCTATTGGAAATTGAGTGCTAGGAACACCCAAAGTGGGTTAGGTGATTAAAATGGCATTAGTGACCATTTCCTTTATTTAATTCTTTTTTATTTCTTTTTCTTTGGGATTTGCTTAGGGATGATCTAGATGATGTGACATTCATCATAGAACCATTTTACAACCAATAGATCACTCAATGATGGCAATTCAAAACAACTCATATTTTAGATGCACACACATATGAATGCTTAAAGATTTTTAAATGGAAAAAGGTTTTGTTAACCCTAAATTGGGTAGATTTGATCTTGATCACTTGGATTAAAGTTTTGGGATGTTACAGACCCGCCTGTGGGACCCGCCAGCCGGACTGTCCAGTGAGACTGTTGCCCCTCTACCTATATAAGGAGGGTCAAGGCTCTCGTAGCAACGGTTGGTCTCTTGGCATTTAAGAAGGGAGCTAGATCATACAGCTCGAGGAGCAAGTGTACTCTGTATTCTACCTATAGTCAGATCGGCATGAGCATGAGTTTTACCTCAGCATGAGGGCTCTGAACCTGGGTACCTCGTGTGTGTCTTTACACTAGCTCGTACCCAATCCTGCCTACGGACGCGGTCGAGTGCTTCTCTGCTAGTACCCACACTTCTATCTAACCTTCTCAAGTACTTCCGTTTCCAATACAACGACACTGGCCTAGTTTTTTCTCAATTTTTTGTATTTTTTGAATTGTTGAACTCGTTAATCTCACAAGCATCTTCTTTTGAATTGTTTGACTCGTTAATCTCACAAACGTCTTTTTAACTCTAAGTACGATTAATATCTGGTCAAATTGCACTCATGATAAAACTTCTCGATCGGTCGCTCATCCTCACACTACTCAAACCCCAGGACGTTTAACTTCTCTGTTCCTTCTAGATGAGCTTTTGATAAGAAAAGTAGACCATATTAACAATACTACCATATCAATTCTATTAATCCTTAGACCATATCAATTTAAAACAACTCCTATTTTAGATGCACACACATATGAATGCTTAAAGATTTTTAAATGGAAAAAAGTTTTGTTAACCCTAAATTGGGTAGATTTGATCTTGATCACTTGGATTAAAGTTTTGGGACGTTACAAACCTTCCCCCCTTAAAAAAAATCTCGTCCCGAGATTTAAGAAAGAAAACTAGGAACTAAAGAGATCTGGGAACTCAGTCCTAATGTAATCTTCTTGCTCCCAAGTGGCTTCTTCTTCGGTATTGTTGCTCCATTGAATCTTGAGAAATTTGATACTCCGGGTCCTGGTGGTTCTGTAGGCTTCCTCCAAGATACGGATGGGCACTTCACGATACGTCAGATCCTTGTTGATATCAACAGCTCGATGATCGATGTTCTTGAAAACATCAGTCTTCTCTGGCACTTCTAAGCATTTGCGAAGTAACGAGATATGGAACACATTGTGGATGGCAGACATCTCTTCAGGCAGTTCCAGTTGATAAGATACTTCTCCTCGGTGATTCAGAATCTTGAAAGGTCCAATATATCTGGGGGCTAACTTTCCTTTCAGACTAAAATGTTGCGTTCCCTTCAATGGTGAAACCTTGAGATATATAAAATCTCGGACACTGAAAGTCAGGTCTCTCCTTCTCTTGTCAGCATAACTCTTCTGTCTGGATTGGGCGGTCTTGAGGTGCTCACGAACTTTGTGAACTTTCTCTTCGGCTTCTCGGAGAACTTCGGGTCCAAAAATCTGACTCTCTCCTACTTGCGACCAATTCAAAGGGGTATGACACTTTCTTCCGTATAAGAACTCAAATGGTGCCATTTGCAAACTGGCTTGATAACTGTTGTTATATGAGAATTCTGCGAAAGGCAGACAATCTTCCCATTTTGATCCATACTCTAACACACAAGCTCTCAACATATCTTCTAGGATTTGGTTGACTCTTTCAGTTTGTCCATTGGTTTGCGGGTGATAAGCGGTACTGAAATTCAACTTGGTTCCTAATCCTTCTTGGACTTTCTGCCAAAATCTCGAGGTAAATTGGGTTCCTCGATCCGACACTATGGTCTTGGGGGTTCCATGCAGACTAACAATTCTGGCAATATTCAACTCTGCTAGCTTCGAACCATTGTAGGTTGTCTTGACAGGTATGAAATGAGCTACCTTGGACAGTCTATCAACAATGACCCAGATTCAGTCATTTCCCCTACTCGAAGTAGGCAAACCGGTGATAAAGTCCATTCCGACGGAATCCCATTTCCATTCCGGAATCTGTAAGGGTTGCAACAGTCTTGCGGGTCTCTAATGTTCCGCTTTGACTCGTTGACAGATATCACAATTGGCGATGTAGCTTCCGATTTCTCTCTTCATCTTGTGCCACCAAAATTGCTCCTTCAAATCCTGATACATCTTTGTTACTCCGGGGTGGATAGAATAAAGAGTATCATGAGCTTCTTGCATGATAACTTGCTTCAGCCCTGAATCTGCTGGCACACAGATACGGCCTTTGTACCACAGAACTCCTTCTTCGTCTTCGGTGAATCTAGGTACCTTTCCTGTACCAATACGACGTTTGATTCCATCGATACTTTCATTTCCCTTCTGGGCTTCCTTGATTTGACTAATCAAAGTGGGTTGAAGTTCAATGCTAGCTAGAAATCCTTTGCTAACTAGCTCAGTCCTAAACTGCTCCAACTCCTCATACAAACTTGGATGGTTCTCTTTGATCATGGTGTTTAACCTACATGGCAATCTGCTAAGAGCATCCTCTACCACATTGGCTTTGCCGGGGTGATAGTGAATGTCAAGGTCATAATCCTTGATTAACTCTATCCATCTCCTTTGCCTCATATTCAGCTCCTTCTGAGTGAAAATATACTTCAAGCTTTTGTGATTTGAGTAAATCTCACAGCGATTACCCATAAGATAATGACGCCATGTCTTCAATGCCAAAACTACGGTAGCTAACTCAACATCATGGGTAGGATAGTTCTGCTCATGCTGCTTCAGTTGTCTAGACAGATATGCGATAACTTTGCCTTCTTGCATCAATACACATCCAAGACCAATCTTGGATGCATCACAATACACATCAAACGGCTTCTTGATATCTGGCATGATCCATATTGGGGCTGAAATCAATCTCTTCTTCAGCTCTTGGAAACTTGCTTCATATTTGTCGGTCCATTCAAACTTCTTGTCCTTCTTCCACAGTTGGGCCATGGGTCTGGCAATGCTCGAGAACCCTTCAACGAACTTGCGGTAATATACCGCTAATCCTAGAAATGCACGGACTTGGGTTTGAGTGATTAGGGCTTCCCATTCTTCAACATCTTTGATCTTGGCGGGATCAACAGCGACTCCTCCGATAGACACAATATGTCCTAGGAATCCTACTTCTTTCAGCCAAAACTCACATTTGCTGAACTTGGCATACAACCGATGCTTCCTAAGGGTTTCAAGGATGATTCTCAGATGTTTGTCATGCTCTTCTTCTGACTTGGAGTAGATAAGGATATCATCGATAAACACCACGAAAAACTTATCTACAAAATTCATAAAGATCTTATTCATGAGATTCATGAAATAGGAAGGGGCATTGGTTAATCCAAAAGACATGACCATATACTCATATAATCCATATGGAGTAGTAAAGGCGGTCTTCGGAATATCCATTGCACGAATCTTAAGTTGGTGCTAACCAGTCCTAAGATCGATCTTAGAGAACACATTTGCCCCATTCAACTGATCAAATAGATCCTCTATCTTTGGCAAAGGGTACTTGTTCTTGATGGTAACGTCATTCAGCTTCCTATAAACTATGCACAAACGGCTGCCTCCATATTTCTTGTCGACGAATAACACTGGCGATCTCCATGGTGATGCGCTTGGTTGAATCAAGCCTGTTGCCAACATAGCATCCAGCTGCTTCTTCAATTCCACTAACTCTGAGGGGTTCATACTATAGGGTCTCTAGGCTATGGGTCTGGTTCCGGGGATTAGTTCAATAATGAACTCAATATCTCTATCCCGGGGCAACTCGTCTGGGAATACGTCGGGGTATTCACAGACTACTCTTACTTGGTCAATGGTGGGCAGGGCTAGACTCTTATTACACTTGAATTGACGGGGCAAGTTTTAAAATCAATGCTCAACTGAGACTCCAGAGCTACTGGTCATGGTGATGGCTTTCTTGGCATAGTCAATCAATCCTTTATGCTTTGACATCCAATCCATTCCTAGTACTACTTCCAAACCTTTGGTTCCAAGTACTATTAGATTGGCATAAAAATATATCCCATGTATTCTGATAGGCACAACTTTGCAAATTTTTCTAGCTTTTGTAGTTGAACCAGGGATTTGAACTATCATGACATGCCTCAAGTTGGTTGGGTGAATCTTACTAGTGCATGCAAATTCTTCGGTGACAAATGAGTGCGATGCTCCCGAATCAAACAATACTCTTGCTAAGACTGAGTTGATGGAAAACATACCCAGCACTACATCTGGCGCTTCTTGGGCTTCTTAGGCGTTCATGTGGAAGAGACGGCCATTGCGGTTGTGAGGGTTCCCTGGGGCGAATCTCCTTCCTGGTTGAACACGACGCTGCTGTTGAGCTGGGGCATTCACATTGGCAGTGGTGGCAATCTTCTTGGGACACTCATTGGAATAGTGGCCCTTCACTCCACACTGTAATCTAAGACTTGTCTTTTGCTGCCACGGGCACATCATTGCTTCCAGTTCTGGGTGCTGTGTTGTTGTTGTTGTTGTTGCTCTTGGGAGGTGCACGGTTGAAATTGCTGGCATTGCCGGGGTGATTGTTGTTTCCTCCGGACTTCACATTACCTCCGCTACGGTTGGGGTAGCTTGGGCGAGACATTGGGGGTCGATTGTTCCTTCGTGCATATCCCACAGAAGGGTTGGGACGGTACTTCTGGTGACTGTTGGATCCAGCTTGGTGCATCATACGACGTTTGCGGTTGTCATTTGCTCGAATAAGCTTCCCTTCCATTTGAATGGCAGAGTCGACTAGCTCTTCCAGATCCTCAAAATGGATGTTGACGAGGACAGTCTGCATCTCATCATGCAGTCTGTTAAGGAATCTCTCCTTCTTCTTAGCCTCCGTGTTGATCTCATCAGGTGCACACCTGGCTAGGGACAAGAATCTTTCACGGTACTTGATACATTGCAAATGTATCTATAATTTTTGATGTTACATGCTTGGTTTTATCCACTTTCTTGTGTTTTGTCCACACTTTGGAGTACTTTTCATATGATTTCTTGGACTAACCTATTAATAATATGCCACGGTGCCAGTTGCCTATTTTCTGCTGTTTTTGGTTCCAGGAAAGTCAGAAAATAAATATTCTCGGAATTGGACGGGACAAAAGCCAAAGTCGCTATTTTATCGAAAGGCATCTAGAGCCAGAGTACGAGACGGAGAGGAGCCAGGGGGCCACCACACCACCTGGCCGCGCCAGGGGGTGGTGTGGCCAGCCCGGGCACCCCTCGGCCTCTCCTTCCGCCTATATATTGCCTTTGGGACCAAAACCCTAGATAATCAAGCCTCCAGCCACGAAAAGTTCCGCAGTGCCGCCACCACCGAAGGGGAGATTCGGGGGACAGAAAGTCTCTGTTCCGGCACCCTGCCGGGACAGGGAATTGCCCCCGGAGCCATCTCCATCGATCTCCACCACCATCTCCATCACCATTGCTGATTCCCATGATGAGGAGGGAGTAGTTCTCTCTCGAGGCTAAGATTCTACCGGTAGCTATGTGTTAATCTCTCTCTATGCATGATCTTATTGAGATCATGAGCTTGTAATCTATATATCTACCTTGCTACTCAAGTGCTTTAATAGATCTTTGCTCTCCCTATGTGTGTGAAAGTGACAGCGTGCACACCATGGTGGCACTTAGGCTAGAGATTACAAATATTTGTTATGAGTTATATTTGGAGTTGGATGTCTTTATGAAATTGTGGTGTTTGTTGGACTCATCTAGTACTCAAGGTGACAGTGTGGGATTTCTAGATGGGAAAGATGAACTTTGAGGTGTGCTGTTATAGCCCTACCATCGATTAGAGTGTCCAACCGAAGAGTAGTTTAGAGTAGTATCATGAAGATAATATATTTATATGAGAGTGTTCACTAGTGAAAGTATGATCCCTAGGCCTTGTTTCTAAGCACTGAAACACCGTTTTCTATTAGATCTGTTACATGTTTGCTTGCTTCCTTCTTTATTTCAATTTGCCTTTAGTCTTTTCCATGCCATCAAGCTATTTTCTATCACCGTTACCACTTATAATCATCTATACCACTTGTATTTTCACTATCTCTTCACTGAACTAGTGCACTTATACACCTGACAAGTGTATTGGGTGTGTTGGGGACACAAGAGACTTCTTGTATCTTGATTGCAGGGTTGCTTGAGAGGGGATACCTTTGACCACTTCCTCCCTGAGTTCGATAAACCTTGGGTGATCCACTTAAGGGAAAACTTGCTGTTGTTCTACAAACCTCTGCACTTGGAGGCCCAACAACTGTCTACAATAATAGAAGTGCGTAGACATCAGTACTCCACTACAGTCATTATACCCTGCTTCAACTCTCTAAATTCATCCCTCATTCGGGTGACTAGACGCTGCGGCATGTGGGTGCGGCTGAACTTGATTTTGAAGGCTTCCCATGTCATTACTTGACCATGGTTCATTGTGCGGGTGCTGTTCCACCATGCTCTTGCATCTCCTGCCAAATAGTGGGTGGCAAAAAGAACCTTCTCATTGGCATCCACTCCTGCTACTTCTAGGTTGTTCTCCATCGTCTGCAACCAGTCATCAGCATCCAGTGGGTTCTTCGAAGTGCTAAAGATTGGGGGATTTGTATTCTGGAAGTTTTTGAGTTTGGACCCATGATGATCCTGATTTCCAAGGTTCTAATTGTTGTGAGCCATCTGGGCGATCTGCTGCAGTGTTGCTAGATTATCTTGGCGCTCTACCCTACTAGCTTCACGGTCTGCAATGAGAGTCTGCAGAATCTGCAGCATTGGGTCTTGCGATGAGTTGCTCTCTCCTCGGTTTCCACGAGTCATCTGAAGATTGAGATAGATAAAGGGGTAAGAGGGAAAGTTCTAAGGTTCATGGTTTTGATTTCAAAGCTAAAACTTTGAGTTTGGCTCAGGTTTTGCAACTAACTTCTTTTCATTCATTCAAGCAAAGCACACGATACAAACTCACACACACCACCACATCAAAGGAAAATAGATGGTTTTAAGAACCATTCTGTAAGCTATGATACAAGGGGACCGATACTCCTCACTCTACGATAGTGCTCTAGTGCATCTACTCATCATCGATGAAGTCGGAGTCATCATCGTCGGTGTAGAAGTCCACGGCATCCTCCTCCGGATAGTCATCATCATTGCTGAGGTAGGAGTCAATATCCCCTTGGATGTCTTCACCTTCCTCTTCTTCTTCTTTTGCTACAATCTGAGCTTCTTGCTCCTTGATGGTCTTCTCGAGGTCGGCCACCTTCTTGCAAAGATGGTCGATGGTGCGATCCTTCTTGGCGCATCGACGGCAAAGAGACTGACGATCCTTGATGAGCAGTGAGAAAGTCTGGGCCTTCTGGGCGGCAGGGCGAGGTTGTTGTTGGCGACCTCTCTAGCATTGTCCAACTCCTTATATATGTCGTACAGTAGGAAGTCGAGGTTCTCCACTTGACGCTTCAGTATTGGGTGACTTGGCATCTCTAGCGGCATTCCCATGGAATCACGCCTTGCATAGTGAGCAAAGCGGGTTCCTTGGATTAGGTTGACACTCAGGGCACACAAACGTGCGAGAGCTTCATGCATTGCCCTGGCTAATCCATCTAGCCAGTTGTTCTCTCTCATGGAGAACTGAATCCTCCTAGATACTCGTGCTTCTATCTTTCCTCGAAGATTAGCAGTTATTAGCCATTGTAAATCCCCTCCTGGTGGACCCGGGAGTTGAGCTCCAAGGAATTCCGGATGAGGACGCTCCAAGAACTCGGACAGTGAATCCAGATCCCTTTCGAAGATCAGTTGGCCTCCGTTGCCCAACTGGTAGAACTTGCTGTATTGGGCTTCCATCTATAAGAATGTTTAGGATGAGAAAGTTAGTGAAGTGATCAAGTGAGTCAAAGTTTTATGTAGTAATGTAAGAATTTGGAGGAACATGAATTTTTTGAGAGAAAGAATTCCCAAGGGTAAGAGAGGAAATAGTTTTCATAAATACTCACTTTGGTTTTTGAAACTAAGTTTTTGTTTGGACGTCCATTCTAACTAGGGTCTCCTACGGTCAGGATGGCTCTGATACCAACTTGTCAACACTCGGATTTTTAATCCCAGATGCCTGTTATGCCATACATCACAATCCCAGGATTACCATTTTTGCGAGACAGAACAGATTGGATATCACAGTACATCATCCATTACAAACCATAATAAGTTCTTACACAAATAAAGGATCTCATGATCCAATCTTAGTACAATCAAGTGGCGGAATAAATAGCGTAGTGGTGGGGTCCATCTTCAGAATCACAGGAAATGCTGACGATGGGAGATGATCCTAGTTGTCGTAGCCATCCTGCTGTCCTCCTTCAGGGTAGTCCTCCTCATAGTCTGGCCATAGGAATAGCTAGGGACAAAAGCCATGAGTACTCTTTAAGTACTCGCAAACTACCTCTAGCCCTCCTCCAACCGCTCCTTGTTTATCGTCCACACCCACTCCTTGAGGTTGTGGAAGCGGGGATCATGGCGAGATAACCGGGTGGGGTCCAGCCGGCCAGAGTAGTAGCACATCTTGTGTGCACGCTATTGCAACGGCATCATCAGCCAGGACATCCAGCTAAGTGTGATGTCTAGGTCGGTTAAGCCGGCGGTGACGAGGGAGCCCATCTGCTGCAGCATCGCGTCCGTCTCCGCCTTGTCGATGTGGATCTCCTGGTCCCAGTGCTTCCAGCTGGACTCCACATCTTGGAAAGCCAGCAAGTTGATCCGGTCGACTCTGGTGACGTTGCTGACGTAGAAATACGACTGCTGCCATAGCAGGACCGTGTCCTGGAGCATCAACATCGGGTAGCCGTTTTGGGAGAGGTTGTAGATGGAGGCGCCTCCGCAGGCTACCAACAGCCCCTGTGTGAACTGCACCTGTGCCTGGACTCGGAAGAACCGGCAGAAGATCCTGAGGTAGCACTCGCAAAACACCACAAAGTGCACGAGCGTGCCAATGGTGTTGGCGCAGAGGTGGTGAAGGCGTAGATGAAGAAGGAGAGGAAGGTGAGGAAGAAAGGATGCACGGGCAGCGCGAAGCTGTGAGCGAGGTGGGAGAGGAAAATGACTCTCTCTCCCCCTCCGCCGGGTGCGGCGACTCCTCCTCCGGCAGCGCCAACCACACCTTCACCTCCGTCTCCGGTGGCAGGACACGGGTGGTGCGATACTTTGCGATGTGCTCCTCCGTGATGGAGGAGCCGCACCAAGCGCCACGCTCGGTAGCCATCACGATTTCATCCGCTGTGGTGCTGGGAGACGAATGACGGTGACCCGTGTCTCCGGCGATGCTACAGGAGCGGCGCGGCTAAGTCCGGCGACAAGTGCTCATGAGGCAGTGGCGAGGCAGCAAGGGCATATGGGAAGAGAGAGGAGGCAGTGAGTGGAAGGGAGAAGCGGCTCCCCCGGGCGGCCTTTTATGGATCAGGGAGGGCAACCATCTATAGCACCACGCGGCGCTCACCGAGCCGCGCCCCACCCCCACTACCGCTCTAGATCCTGTGTGTTGGCGCCGAGTGCGCAGAAGATCCCGGGCCAGGAGCCGAAACGCCAAACGGCAGTTCCCGAGGCGACGTGCGACGCGACATTACACTGCGCGCCGCAGCACAATGATGGCTCGTGCACGCGTGGCCGGCGTCAGCGCTGACGTCACGGGCAGCACAACCGTTAGGTGTAGCCGGACACATATTTCAAATTCAAGAGGGAGCGCACGCATATTTCACCTAAGGGCGAAATCTACACGTGCTAGGGGGCTAGTGTCGGGTGGATGACTCTCGGATACCCCAACCAGACAAGAACTAAGGCAGGTGGTTCGCGTCCGGTTAGCAGATCGTAGCCGGACACGGACACTTCATACCGGCTACCAGACTGTAGTCGGAACCAGGAAGGGTGACAAGGCTCAAGACCGGCTACGCAGCCGTAGCCGGACACAATCAGGAGGATAGGCCGACGTGCTGCACAATGCGCAGTACGCCCTGGTACTGCGAAGAGACCCGCAACTACGAGGCCATATCGAAGACTTAGCGGGTGATGCGGGCACAGTGGCCCGTTGCTAACGACAGGCTCGCACGGTGTTCACTGTACCCACGATGACCCACACCACATGTACTTCGACGGGACATACCTTACCGGATACTATAGATGACCAGGCGGCTGGGACCCTGTCAACACCCGGATGTTTAATCCCAGATGCATGTTATGCCATACATCGCAATCCCAGGATTACCATTTTTGCGAGACATAATAGATTGGCTATCACAGTACATCATCCATTACAAACCATAATAAGTTCTTACACAAATAAAGGATCTCATGATCCAGTCTTAGTACAATCAAGTGGCGGAATAAATAGCGTAGCGGTAGGGTCCATCTTCAGAGTCACAGGCAATGCTGACGATGGGAGATGATCCTAGTTGTCGTAGCCATCCTGTTGTCCTCCTTCAGGGTATTCCTCCTCATAGTCTGGCCATAGGAATAGCCAGGGACAAAAGCCATGAGTACTCTTTAAGTACTCGCAAACTACCTCTAGCCCTCCTCCAACCGCTCCTTGGTGATCGTCCACACCCACTCCTTGAGGTTGTGGAAGCGGGGATCATGGCGAGATAGCCGGATGGGGTCTAGCCGGCCGGTTGTGGTCAAGTCATGTCACAATTCATTTCATAAGTCATTTTGAAAACATCTGACAACAAACTGTCCATAACCGCAGACGTGGCTATTCGAATAGTTTGACACTCTACAGAGGTGGTACACTTTCACCACAAGATTCGATACATCTGTTAGGGATAACCCTGAATCATCATACTTAGTATGCAGATAATCAAACATAACCTTTCCTTTACACACTCTAGTATAAGCACCTCTCCTATGAGCATGGCCTCCCAGCCATGACCATCTGTCATCCTAGGCACTTCATAGGTGGACAACATTGAGAGGTAGCCTCAGCTCAAACCTCTCCCGTGAGGGAACTAATACTAATGCAAATAAACTTCCGGCTAAGTGTTGGGGATATACTTTTCGGGTATCCTCACAGTTCCTCACTGACGAGGGTGGCCCACTTTGGGCTAGAGCTTTGCTTCACGGGTGGCCCAGTCAGGGAGAAAAGACGGAGTCCAATCCGGCTACGGGAAGGCCCAGAAGACTTACCGACTTAGGCCCATAAATTTACTTGTAGTTCAAGATGTACTCTGTAACCGACTCTTAGTCATAGCCGGATAGATCTCTCCTGTAAACCCTAGGATGGATATCTATATAAGCCATCCTAGGGAGAGCCTTTAGGGCACCCAATACTTTAGACCCTCAACTCGCACAGGCGAAACCCTTGTAACCCATATTCCGGCTCTGCCGTATTACTGGATTGCTCGCAGGAGTAGGATCCGTCCAAAGCCGGCGGATTCGAACCTAGGTAAACTTGTGTGCTCACCGTCCCGGAACATAGTACGTCTCACACCCCTCTCTTCCGCATGCCTCGAGGACCCCCTCATGGTGTACTTGTCATCAATCCGACGACAGTTGGCGCCCACCGTGGGGCAAGTGAGCTTTGGATCTGCGTTCCAAGCGGAATCTGCAAGAATCGGAATCGGCGAGACTATCGCTGTCGGTCGCATCCTCTATGCCAGCGACGTCCATCTCATCGTTCTCGACGAGACTTGGATTCCGGCAAGGGAGGCCGTGACTGCCTACACAATCATGTCTTTTGGCGAGATCGATGTTTACATCGGTTTTGCTGAACCTGCCCAATCCACCCCAGCGGTGATGATAGAGGCAAAAGAATTTTCTGGGTCCCCTTTGTCCGCGGAGGCGGTAGAGTTCCGGGTCTCAGAAAACCCTAATCCCACCCAGCCCGCACCAGTTGCGGAGATAGTGGAGAAACCCGAACCTGAAGAAGACCTAGCGGTCAACGTCGAATCTGGAGTGGATCTCCCAGGAGGAGCCGAATCCCAGATCGACCCACCCGTGGAAGTCGAAACCCAGGAGGAGCATATCAACGACATTGATTCTGGCTCTAATGATGTCGGAACAGACAGGCCTTTCCTAAGGTACACACTACGACGTATGATACTGCAAGGCGAAAGCGCAGATGCAATCCTCGAGACCATCAAAAGTTTCGATTTGGCTGATCGCGAAAGCCGCAGGTACCTCAGGAAGCACGCGTCGCACTTTGTCGGATACGTGGGATCCGAATCCGGCTCTGCCGATGCTGGAGAAAACACCGACTTGGTGTTGGAGGCAATCGGAACAAACGTCGACGTACCCGCATCCTCGGATGAGTCGATGACGTCAGCAGATCTCCGAAAGTTCTCCGCGGAATATGAAGAGGAGTATAACTCCAAAGCTGCAGAAGAAGGAGAAGCCATGGATGAAGGATCCGGGGAACACTCTCCCAAAACGCAGGATGACATGGACGTCGGAGATAATCCCGAGGTCCATATGTCCGAAAGTACCGATCAGAGCTTGACTCCAGGAAACGGACCCAAAGCCGTCTTTGCTACCGGTGCTGCCAAGAAGGCAAAGAAGAAGAACAAGAAAAACAAGACCCCAGCAAAAGACCCTCTGACAAAGGAGGTGATTGCCAAGGAATACGAAGAAGACTCGGATGGAGCACTTATCCCAGGCGAGCTGAAAAAAGAAGCATCGATGGATGGACACGTGATCACTAAAGGTGCACGTAAACTCATCGATGCCGCATTAACCACACCTATGCCTACAGCTGCAGAACTTACTGCAGATGAGCTGGATGAAAGGGCGCAAGCCCTAGAAGCGCGTCATCAATAGCTCCTCGATGAAGCCAAAAACATCGAGGTGGAGAAGAAACGCATGTCGAACAAGGAGTACATGTCTCGTCTGCATCAGAAGACACGGAAGCGTCACATAGATGACAACCAATTCCCACGTGTCCGTGCCGTCCTTTTTGGAGATGAGATGGGGAAGCCACGGAAAGATAGCAACGGAGATTGGGTATACCCAACACCAGTACAAAATACCGTGGCAGCCCAAGATATTCTATCGGCTAATCCAGGACCAGAGGAGATCCGTTTGGGTATCAAGCTACTCAACAAGGGACTGGAGCAGCAAAAGGTCGCCCTGTTCAGAAGTCAAAAACTGGTCTCAGATTCTGACCAATGTCGCACAGATCCGGCATGGGATGGCGTAAGATCCCATTATGTCCGGGCGCAGTATCATGACCCCGAACGCAGGGAAGACAACTATTCAAGAACCGGATCTTCAGGACAGCATCACAAAACTTCGCGTAACTGGAGCAACGTCGCCCCAGTGGCCGAAAAAGACGCCATCGCTGCCTTGAATCCGACGAACCCTCCCCAGCAAGAATCTAAAGATCGAAGGGGAGAAGATAAAGAGAAACATCGGGAGGAGGACCGTCAGAGAATGCCACCTCCTAGACATGAGAACCATCCGGCTGAGCCTCACCATGGTGGGAACGACGAACGAAGAAACGATGGAAACCATGCCGGTACAAGCCGGCAGGGGGCTCGTCGTAGTCAAGCTGCTCCACCCTCTCCACCATACAGTCATCACAACGGCTCCCATGGAGGCCAAGGAGGACGACATGGCGGAGGAGGTGGTGGCAGAAGCCGAAGTCCGGCTCCATGGCACCGCAGCCACAGCCGACATTCGGGACGATCTCTATCCCCGAACGACGCAAGGCACAGGATCAACTCCAACATAGAGGCTCGGCGCTATGAAAATGATGACGTGTACGTGGGCCCAAAGTGCTTCGGTCCATGCATCAGAGCTACAAAATTCCCGGAAGGATTTGCTATCTCAAGACATATCCAAGCCTACGACGGCATTGCTCGGCCAGACACCTGGTTACAAGATTTCTTCCAAGCTAGCTGCATCGCCAAAGGTGGAAACAGCCTGGTCGCAACCCGATATCTCCCACTTATGTTGTGGAAGACGACACGATCATGTCTCAATGAACTTCCGGCAAACACCACCAATAACTGGTATGATTTACAAAGCGTGTTCTTTCGGAATTTCTAAGGCACATATCGGAGGCCCTGTACGGTTGGAGACCTACAGCGTTGCACCCAGAAAGCCGGAGAAACTTGCCGAGATTACCTCGAACGATGGATCGACACCAAGAACTCCTGCGAAGGAGTAAATGATCAAACTGTGATTGAAGCTTTCATCGCAGGTCTCCCTACTGGTTTACTACGCCATCGCTTGAAGTGTGACAAGGTTACCGATTTGGGAGAGATGATAGAAACAGCGAGCAAGTATGCAGATGCTGACGACGATGTAGAAGGACTACTCAATGCCCTAGTTGTGCCTCAGTCGGCAGAACAACCAAAGCAACAAGCTCAGAAGCGCAAAAACACCTCAGAAGAAAAACCCAACGTGGAAACAGCGGTAGTCACTACTGTTTCCGGGTCTGGAGGACGTGGCGGAGGCCGCGGGCATGGTCGTGGGACATCAAGGGTCCAAGGTAGATGAGAACAACAACCAGGCAAAACCTACTCTTGGGCCGACATTGCCAATAACCCATGTGTGCATCACCTAGACGCCAATGGGGGCTCGTCCCACACCAACGCTGAATGTCGGTTCAATGACGACATCAAAATAGATGACACCGTGGGCTACAAAGCTAAGCGGAAGAAGGGAAAGAAAAATCCCGAAAAAGACAAGGAGACCAAGGAAGATTCCGACATGGAGGAAGCTGATGCTTCAAATCCCAACTCGGAAGGGAAGAAGACTTTTCCCACCAAGAAGGACACTTATGTCACCTTCCTCGGATCTCAACCAGCAAAGGTCAAGAAAGCAGTTCTACACGAGCTCAATGCAATAGTTCCGGCCGTCCCCTAGTATTTGGACTGGTCGGAAGTGGCAATCACGTTTGACCGCGATGATCATCCGCCTAAGTTACACAGGCGAGGAAAATACGCCTTAATCGTCAACCCACTTATTGACGGTTATGGTTTCTCCAAGACCCTCATGGACGATGGTAGAAGCATCAATATTCTCTATGTCGAAGCGCTACGCCGGATGAAGATCTCGGAGACCCAGTGAAACCATAGCTCTGTGATTTTTCACGGAGTTGTCCCAGGAAGACAAGCTAATTCCCTGGGAGAGATCACCTTGGATGTTACCTTTGGAACTCCAAAGAATTATCGGACGGGGGCACTTTCCTTTGAAGTGGTCCCGTTCAAGAGCGCATACCACGCTATATTCGGACGCCCGGCTTACTGGGCTTTTATGGCTCGTCCGTGTTACATTTACAATATGATGAAAATTCCAGGTCCCAACGGCGTGATCACCATCAGGGGAGACCCGAAGAAAGCGCGAGAGTGCGAGGATGGAAATGCCGCCTTTGCTGAAGCCGTGTTGCATGCCCAAGAGTACTAGGAGATCAAGAAGAGCATAGATCCGTCCGAGATGCCCGCAATGAAGAAGGAGGTTACCAAGCCAAATCCGGAGTTCAAGGCATCAGAAGAGACGAAGAAAGCGCCGTTGAAGGATGATGACCCCTCCAAGGTGACCCAGATAGGCGTAGGCCTAGATAGCGCATAAGAAAGTGCGCTCGTCAAGTTCCTCCAAGCAAATCAAGATATCTTTGCATGGCAGCCATCTGACATGACCGAAGTACCTAGGGAACTTGCTGAGCACTCTCTAAATGTAAACCCAAACGCTAAACCCGTCAAACAGTCTTTACGACGGTTTGGCGACGAAAAGCTTAAGGCAATAGCTAAGGAACTAGCATGGCTCGAGTTAGCCGGATTCATAGAAGAGGTCATCCACACTGAGTGGTCGGCCAATCCTGTAATGGTCCCTAAAAAGGACACCACTGATTTAAGGATGTGTGTTGATTATACTGCCTTGAATAAGGCTTGTCCAAAAGATCCATTCACACTACCTAGAATTGATCAGGTTATCGATTCTACGGCAGGCTCGGAACTCCTCTGTTTTCTCGACGCATATTCCGGTTACCACCAAATCCGGATGAAGGAATCTGACAAAGTCAAAACTTCATTCATAACCCCCTTCGGAACCTTCTATTTTGTTACGATGCCCTTTGGGCTGAAGAACGCAGGAGCTACATACTAGCGCACGATGCAGCGTTGCCTCCACGACCAACTCGGACGCAATGTACATGCATACGTGGATGATATCACGGTGATGTCCAAATAGAAGGAAACACTCATTCCGACTTGGAGGAAACGTTCGCCAATCTACGAAAATACAACATCATGCTTGACCCGAAGAAATGCTTCTTTGGAATACCAGCCGGAAAATTGTTAGGTTTCATCGTGTCTCAAAGAGGCATAGAGGTGAACCGCGAAAAAATCAAGGCTATACTCAATATTTCCAGGCCAACTCGCCTGAAGGACGTACAAAGATTAACTGGTTGCATTGCTGCGGTCAGTCGATTTGTAAGCCGGCTTGGTGAAAGAGCCGCACCATTATACAAACTCCTCAAGAAGACCAAGGATTTTGTCTAGACTGACGAAGCTGAAGCTGCACTACAAGACCTAAAGAAAGTACTCTCATCTGCTCCTATCCTTGCAGCGCCGGAACCTCAGGAACCGATGTTGCTTTATATTGTTGCGACAAATAAGGTCGTTAGTATCGTCATGGTGGTGGAGAGACCAGAGGAAAATCAGGAACCCTTGGTGCAGCGTCCGACGTACTTCGTCAGCGAGGTCTTGACAGAATCAAAACAGCAATGTCCGCACTATCAAAAGTTGGCTTACGGTGTTTTCCTAGCATCTCGTAAGTTATGACACTATTTTCAGGAGCACCCAATTATCGTGGTGAGCAGAGCTCCCATGAGAGACATAATCAACAACAGCGACGCCACAGGGCGTGTCGCCAAATGGGGCATAGAGCTCTCAGCTTTCGATATTGAGTATAAACCTCGGACAGCAATCAAATCCCAGATCCTTGCTGACTTTATCGCTGATTGGATAGAGACGAAGGAGAACATGGTCCTCCCTGAGTCGGAATACTGGACCCTCTTTTTTGATGGGTCTAAGGTTCGAGGGGACTCGGGGGCTGGCGTGGTGCTCAAATCACCCCAAGGAGATAAACTATTATATGTGTTGCAGATCCACTTCACAGCGACAAACAATATTGCCGAGTATGAAGCACTGCTGCATGGAATCCGGATTGCCAAGGATATTGGCATCCGACGTTTGATGTGTTACAGAGATTCGGATCTTGTTGCTCAGCAAGTCTCGGATATTTGTAATGCAAATAAGCACATGGCAGCATATAAAGCTGTCGTGGATGATCTATCTAAATCGTTCGAAGGGTTTGAAGTTCAACACATCCCTCGAGTAGAAAATGAGGAAGCAGATGCACTATCTCGAATAGGCTCTGCGCGGAAAGAGGTCCCAGATGGCGCATTTTTAGAGCACCTCAAAGTTCCCTCGATGAAGGGAGTAGATGAGGAATATCCGACCAAATCCGACTCACCTTTAATAGCGGTTCTGGCTGTAATTCCCAGCTGGACTCAACCCTACCTTGATTATTTGGTAGATGGCAAATTACCCGAAGACGAGGTGCTGAGCCGGCAGATTATCCGACGAGCAAAAGCCTATACTATTGTTAAGGGTGAGCTCCATAAACAGAGTGTTTCTGGGGGTTTTCAGCGTTGTGTATCTCCGGAAGAAGGAGTGGAAATCTTAAGGGAAATCTTAAGTGGAAATCCTAGTGATTTAATTCATACTTCTCCTAGATTGGCCGCTTATATCGAAGAGGATGCCGAGATTTCTCGACAAAATGATCTCGACTTAGTCGAAGAAGTTCGCGTCGTTGCTGAAATGAGATCTACAGCCTATCAGCAGAAGTTACGCAAGTATCATAGACAGAGAGTCCGAAATAGATCTTTCAATAAAGGTGATTTGGTTATCCGGCTTGTGCAACAAAGAAAGCACAAACTTTCCCCAGTATGGGAAGGGCCCTTTTTAGTTAGTCTAGTATTGCACAATGGATCGTACTACTTAACTGACATGAGGACAGTCAAAGAAAGACCTGCTACTAAGAAGAGAAAGAGAGCTGGAGGCGGTACAAATCCGGATGAGTTAGACAGACCATGGAATATTGCTCAGCTACGTCCCTTTTATTCTTAGTTTATCCTTCTTTGTAATCATACATATGTACTTGTTCTGTGAGAAATAAAAGTTTTGGTTGCCTCAAGTTTTTTCTGAGAAGTTCTTAGACCATCTTATTTCCGAATGATCATGTCATAGTCGAAAATCCCAGAATGCTTGAAAGTACTTTATGCTCATGTTCGTTCTGGTCTAGATTTCCGATTCTAAAAACTGCTACCTTCGGGTATAACTCTAAAAATTTCTAGTCTTTACTTTGGTTATTTATCTGATTGCCGGATGCGGGCATTTTCCGAGTAGTGAATTGTTGGTACTGGAAGCCGGCTTTGTTTCCGAGTTTAAACTGGTTTAGCAATTGAGCTTCGTTGCTCGGCAAAGTTTCTGGCTGAAGGTTTAGCTGGCTCACGAAAGGGACGAGGCGGAAAGCCAGATAAACGATAAGTCGAGATGAAAAATATAAGTGCTTGTGTAAACATTTCAGGCACGCAAAAATTTCAAAAGTCAAAAGTGATGAATAGATCAAAAGCTTAGCACTTGCAAAAGATAAATAGTACTTATATTTATAATCGCATCAGTTTTTCTGGAATAATATATGAATTTCTGGTCTATGATGCAGGAGGAGATGAAGGATCTACTGGCTCGCTGGTCACTCCGCCTTGATATCGTTCTGAGATATCCGCATCCGAGTTGGTGCGTTCATCGTCGGAAACTTCTTCGGCTTCTTCTGCAGGAGGAAGCGGAGTATCCACGCGGGTGAAGAAGGGGATCTCGTAGCTGGTCAGATCAGCTACGTGGCACCCGTATCTGGCGCAGGAGTGCATGATGGCTTGAAGGTCCTGCTCCTGGCCGTCTTCGTCTACCTTGCAGTACCCTTTAGTCACTTGCCATATTTCCATGTTTCCATGGTGGCTCATGACCATGGAGAGAGCGTTCTGCACAGCAGTCCGCGTGTAGGACATGTTCCAGTCCTGAACAAGCTACGACATCTCCTTGGCCTTGTCCCGCACCTGAAAATCCGACATGCTTGGCATGTCCGGAATCTTGAGGGCTTTGCCGACGTCCTCAAGGGACTGGCGGAAGTCATGAAGAAGATCACCGACTTGGGTAAGCCGATGGGTGCGGGGCTCGGACGAGGAAGAGTCCGTCAACTACAGAGGACCTATACATCAAAATAAAGTTAAGAAAAAACTGACACTGATAAAAATCGAAGAAAAGATAAGTCAGAGAGGTGGAACATACCAAAAATGACGTCGTCAATCTTGGTCTTCTCCTCCCGGAGACTCTGGAGTTCAGCCCGGAGCGCCTGGGATATGTCCTTCTCTCTGCCAAGCTCATTCTTGAGTTCCGAGATTACTTTATCTTGAGCAGCAATCTTGCGATCACGCTCTTCAGTGGCCATGGAGGAGGATTCCAGGACATGAGCTATGCTCGTTTCATGATCCGCCTTGAGCTTATCGAGCTCTTGGCGAAGTCCCTTGTTTTCCACCACCAGGGTTTTGAGGTTCTCGGCCTCTTCAATCATAGCGATGGATTGTTTCACCAACGCTGTAAGACAAAAAGAACAACAGTTCAGAAAAATTCGACATAGAAAAAGCAAAAGACAAGGTTTCAATCTCGAATGTTTACCTTCGGCTTCATCCTTGGCTACCTTGAGCTCAGCATTTTTAAGCCGGAGAGCTTTGATTTCTCTCCGCTTATCACAGACATTGGTCAATAATTCCCGGTTATAGGAACATACTTTCTGTAAGTCAGAATACCCAAAGTAAGAAAGCTACTTAAGACTCGGGCTAATATTTTTTGCTAAATATCAGCACGAGCCTTGGGGGCTACACTAGTTTGTTCTTTGACATCCTAATGAAAGCATAAACTCGGATTCTATATCTTACTTCATGCTTGGGGGCTAGAGGATATGATATAACATAATGTAAAAACAAGAGTTGGAATTCCGACTTACATATTGCTCGCGGGTGAGTTTGTCTAAACCCGCGTTCACTTCAGCTGCCACCTTCTCGGAGAGAGTAAGAGGGATCACTGGGGCTGTTGGAAGCTCACCGGTCCTGATCCTCTCGTTGCGAAGGTGGACTTGAGCGAGAAGGTCAGAGAACTTGACGTCCTCTGCTTCTTGCGCCACCTCTTCGGGGGATAGATGGCTTTTGTCCAGGACTTGCCTAGCTAGCCGCTGGATATCCTCTGTAGATTTTCGGGCCAGGCCAAACTTGGCAAGACCCGGATTGTTGAGGAGGTTTTCGGCGAAGACTTCAGCCGAGGGATCATTACCAGAAGAGGGTTCACCCTTATCTTGACCTGACGCACCCACAGTGGCGTCAGTTTGCGACCCAAGGATCGCAGGCTCCGTTTGAGGAGCCAGATCTTCCGCAGCATCCGACGAGATAACCGGAGTTGCAGAAGGTTGAGGGGCCGGAGTCGGAGGAGCTACGGCAGGCGAAGCTATGGTAAGCTTCGTCTGGCGTAAGGGCTTCGAAGAAATCCCTTTCCCCTTGCCCTTGATGATCGATTTTGCTCTGAGAAGGTAACAAAGTCGGAAACGTTACATCTCGGAAAGAAGTTTAAGTAAAGCACAAAGACGGAAAAGTTGTGACGGAAAGGATACCTCTTCACGACAGGCACCTCCTTTGTGCCAACCGCTACTGTCGGAGCTTTGCGCTTCTTGAGTGCAAGATCCGGCAGTGGAACTACTTCCACCTCCTGAGAGAACTCCGGAGGGTATCCTTCGAGCGGAGCAAGTTCCGACTCGGGAGCAAGCTGAAAATAAGAAAACATATCAGTATTGCAATATAACTCAAAGATAGAAACACATAAAAGATGTGACGATAAAAGCTTACTGGCACCACGGGGTTTTCTGCCGTGTGCATGTCCAAAGAAACCTCTGGAATCCGCCTTTCGATCTGCTCCTTAATCAGCCACTTGATTTGGCTTCTGTAGCCTTGAGTGGTGTAGGCCATGGGGCTGATGCGGAGAGAGTCGGTTAGAGAAGACGTGACGGAGTGCATCAGTCTATCCCCGTGGTACTGAAGTGGCTAGATCCGGCGTGAGACCCAGCACTGGACCAAGTCGGATCCCTTCAGACCATTGTGCTTGATCAGATATTCGATCCGCCTCTTAGCAAGGATCGGATCATCTGTGAGAGCCGGAGCAGCCTCATCCCAGGAAGGTTGGGACGTGGCGGCTCCGTCAACAAAATCTGGCAAAGCAATATCTTTGCCGGGAGCCGGAATATCCCTATGGTAGAAAAAAGTGGCTGGCCATTGTTTGACCGAGTCACTGGCAGAAATTTTGGGATATGCCCGGTCTCGTCTAAGAGAAAAACTAATGGTGCCGGTGATGTAAGGAACACCGGCAGTGATGGAATTCCTCCGGACATGAAAGTAAAACCGGAAGAGAAGCAAACTCGGCCTAATGCTGAGAAAACCCTCATAAAGCGCAGCATATGCGCTCATTTCTAGAAGAGGATTGGGAAGGAAGGAAACGACAAAGGACTGATGGAAAGGAGAAGAAGAAATCTGAACCCCTTATATCCACCTACCTGCGCCAAGATTCATGCAAACGCTACAGTGCAACCACCACGCGTCGTGGAAAGAACTAGGAAGGACCTGCGTGATGATTGCGTCGCCTCGATCTCCACGCACGCATTGAAATGGCGCCTTGGTTCCGCGGACCGCGGACCCACCAATGGTCGTGCTGATGGAACGCCTGTCAGATGACGTGACTTGACCATGCTTGTGTCAGGTGGCGTTAGAGACCAAGTTCCGGCTTAGTTTAAAAACGAGCTAGAAAATCCGAGTAACCAACTGAAAGGTCCGACTTGTTTTTTAAGACCCGGATCGTATCTTTTGTTGTGAAGTTTCAGGAACCCTTCAAGATTCTGTAAGCCGGAGATCAAGCTAGACGATGATAAATCCGACTTTGGATCTTGGAGGCCTCCGAGGGCTGCTGTTGGGGATATACTTTCCGGGTATCCTCACAGTTCCTCACTGACCAGGGTGGCCCACTTCGGGTTAGAGCTTTGCTTCACGGGCGGCCCCGTCAGGGAGAAAAGAGGGAGTCCAATCCGTCTACGAGAAGGCCCAGAAGACTTACCAACTTAGGCCCATAATGTTACTTGTAGTTCAAGATGTACTCTGTAACCGACTCTTAGTCATAGCCGGATAGATCTCTCCTGTAAACCCTAGGCCGGATATCTATATAAGCCGTCCTAGGGAGAGCCTTCAGGGCACCCAATACTTTAGACCCTCAACTAGCACAGGCGAAACCCTTGTAACCCATATTCTGGCTCTACCGTATTACTGGATTGCTAGCAGGAGTAGGATCCGTCCAAAGCCGGCGGATTCGAACCTGGGTAAACTTGTGTGCTCATCGTCCCGGAACACCATACGTCTCACACCCCTCTCTTCCGCACGCCTCGAGAACCCCCTCATGCCGTACTTGTAGTCAATCCAACGACACTAAGCCTTACCCAATTCAGGTATTGTGGTTGTACGGTAAAATTGGAATGGTATCGCATCCGAACCCAACCATCAGTTTTGTAAAAGGGCTAAGGCTCATGCCTCAACATTTTCATCATCATAAACCATTTGTGTTTCTCAACACATGTCAAAACATCTCAATAGAATGACTCGTCATTCCAAGGTTTTCACAAATCATTTTCACCAAGTATTCCCATCTAAAGTGAATCAAGTTTTGGTTTAGTTCCAACTACTAAGTTAAGAGTGTTCAATAATGTGGGATGCTAATCTCAATCTCATGCCATAGAATTACATCTAAGTCTAACTAAATAGGTCAAGTTTTATACTTTTTATGCTACCTTTAAACAGATAAAGGACTTTGATAAAGTAAAGAAGGTAAAACTTGTAAATAAAACTTGGAGTAGGTATAAGTCAAAATGGTATAACCAAAGCATGCCTAATGCATCTTGCTTGGGTTATCTATCTTGCAAGGGTTAGCTTGCATTGCTAAAGATGTCTTGCTAGGTACAATACTTGCAAGTGTTAGCTTGCCAATAATAGCTTGCCTTGGTTGGTGCAGTGGTTGAAATTCTCTTCCTCCTCCTCTTGGTAGAACTCCTCCTCCTCGTAGACTTGGTCGGTACTATCGTCTATAAATACATACGGAATACACAATCACCAAACAATGCTTAACTAGTCTACTTAGCACACTAAGGTACACATTTGATGATCTAGTATCATCACAAACATTACAAGATTTAATGAACTAGCTTCATTCTTTTTATTTGAGAAAAGTAATTTCTACTCATTGAAATTAACTAAGATTTAATATTCTCTAATTAAAATATGGGATCATGTGGACACATGTCATCACCACATATTCTAACACATTGGAATGTGATTTAAAGGTTGGACCATATTTTAATAAGTTTAAGTTTAATAATTAATGATTTAAAGTGACTAGAAATGCCTATATAGCATTATTTTGGGTACTAGTCCAAAGTCACTGTCTGCAAACCTTAATATTCTGTCTTGTTATTTTATCTAGGAGAGATCTATAACTCTAAATGATTTAAATCCAACGGGCTTGGATAGAGTTTTTCATTAGCTTTACAAAAAAATTGGAATCACTCAATTTGGATTTGCATAACTCTCTGAATTGATTTTTAAACTAGTGGATAGAATTGATTTTAAGTCTAAATAGAAAAATCCTAATTCGAATTAACTGGGTCGCGCGGGAACACTAACGGGCCAGCCCAAATTCACTCCACGGTGCTGAGGACGGCTGACAGGGGGGTCCCGCCTGTCAGAGGCTCATTACACGCGAAGCGGTACGGGGTGAGATGGACCGTCGGATTAGAATGCAGATCTACGGCTGGGGCTTATCGTCGACGAAGGACTAGTCACCGGCGAGACTGAACCCAGCGGCTCGGTGGGCGTGCAGCGGGGATGTAACGGGGCTCCATCTAGTGCGGCGATGCGAGCAAACGAATGAGGAGATAACGGCGGGCTTAGGCGAAGTCGTGGCAAGGGCTGAGGTGGACGAAATCAACGACAACGTCTCCTCCTCTGCTACGGCTGCTTCCGGTGAAATTCCGGTGGCCTGCTGCTTGAGCTGCTCCGGCGAGAGGTGGGAAGGACTGGTGGAGAGAGGGGAGTCAAATGGTGTGGCGATTGAGGCTGGGGAAGGTCTTCTTATACAGGCTCAAGGAGGGGACCGAAGGGGCGACGGCGAGCTCGTCGGTGACGACGATACAGGGGCCTAGAGGCATGGGCGGCGTAGGCGGATGGTGGATTGCCTCCTGGCGATCCTCTATGGCTTTATGGCGCAGCTAGGGGCGATGGCAATCGGTCGGGAGCATCGTGCGCTCTAGGAGACAGGGGCGGTGCTCGACGGGGTTCCTGGCGACTGTGGGTCGCGCAGTGGTGCACGGCCGTGTCTGGCAGGGTGAGGTGGTCAAGGCGGAGCGGCGTGCGCAGTCTGCGGTCGAGGCGCGGTCTGTGGCGTGCTGGCGGTGAAGGCACTCTAGCGTGCTCTGGCGCGGCGCAGAGAGGATAGTGCAGCGCTGCTCTGGGGTAGTCCAGGGGCTGGCAATGATCGTGGGGTGGACCGTGGATGGCGGTGAGGTCACGCCTCACTCCCTGGAGTGGTAGAGAGGGGCTAGCGGTCTGCTTTGGCTTGGGCAAGGTTGGCCGGCGGGCATGGCCTCGGGGTGGCGGTGCACTGCTGCTAGGGACAAAGGGGTGGGCTGATTATGGTTTGGTTAGAGCTAGGAGGGACACAGGGAGTAAATTGAGGTCAAATGGTTGGCAAAACCCTATAAAAACAATGAACCTAAACTAGAGTGTGATCAGTGCATGCCAAGTGTTTGATTAAATGGCCGCATGAAGAAAACTTTTGAATTTTTCAGAGATTTTTGGTGGAGTGGTTTATCACATGCTTAAACATCTGTGGTTGCTAGGATTTGTCAAATGGAATTCATTTGAGTGGTTTTTGAAAGTGTGATCTATACATATGAACTAGATTCAATTTTCAAATGTCATTTAAAATTAGAGTTTGAATGTTTTTGGGATATAACAAAGTGGGCCTTGGCACATCACTATTTGTACTAGCAAGGGGTGCAAAGATCCACATTTGTTTCTATTGGAAATTGAGTGCTAGGAACACCCAAAGTGGGTTAGGTGATTAAAATGGAAAAGGTGACCATTTCTTTTATTTAATTCTTTTTTATTTCTTTTTCTTTGGAATTTGCTTGGGGATGATCTAGATGATGTGACATTCATCATAGAACCATTTTACAACCAATAGATCACTCAATGATGGCAATTCAAAACAACTCATATTTTAGATGCACACACATATGAATGCTTAAAGATTTTTAAATGGAAAAAGGTTTTGTTAACCCTAAATTGGGTAGATTTGATCGTGATCACTTGGATTAAAGTTTTGGGATGTTACAGACCCGCCTGTGGGACCCGCCAGCCGGACTGGCCAGTGAGACTGTTGCCCCTCTACCTATATAAGGAGGGCAAGGCTCTCGTAGCAAGGGTTGGTCTCTCGGCATTTAAGAAGGGAGCTAGATCATACAACTCGAGGAGCAAGTGTACTCTGTATTCTACCTATAGTCAGATCGGCATGAGCAGGAGTTTTACCTCAGCACGAGGGCTCCGAACCTGGGTACCTCGTGTGTGTCTTTACACTAGCTCGTACCCAATCCCGCCTACGGATGCGGTCGAGTGCTTCTCTGCTAGTCCCCACACCTCTATCTAACCTTCTCAAGTACTTCCGTTTCCAATACAATGACACTGGCCTAGTTTTTTCTCAATTTTTTGTATTTTTTGAATTGTTGAACTCGTTAATCTCACAAGCATCTTCTTTTGAATTGTTTGACTCGTTAATCTCACAAACGTCTTTTTAACTCTAAGTACGATTAATCTCTGGTCAAATTGCACTCATGATAAAACTTCTCGATCGGTCGCTCATCCTCACACTACTCAAACCCCAGGACGTTTAACTTCTCCGTTCCTTCTGGATGAGCTTTCGATAAGAAAAATAGACCATATTAACAATACTACCATATCAATTCTATTAATCCTTAGACCATGGTGTGTCACACGCATTTATTTTATAAATTTTAAACAATTATTTAAATAAACAAAAATAAATAAGTAGTAATAATCTTGAATTCAAATAACAATAGAATGATTTTTTATTGCCTTCTTCTATTTAATATGGAATAATTTATATCTTTAAATCTGTAAATCGGAATTCGACAAATAATATGTCTAAATTGATTTGAAAAATTAGAAAATCCAAACATGACATCCCTATCATATTTTTAATTATGCATCATGTCATTTTAAATAAAATTCATTTAATAGTGTTCAAATCTTCAAAAAATCATATCAAAATTTCCCTTATAAATTTGAGGATTCTAAAAAATCCTTAGCTCGGGATGATCCTCAGTAAACTTGCAATGGATCTCTAATGAAATTGTATATTGTGAACCTAAAAATGATTTTTTTAAAAAAAATCATGAGCATTAGATCATGTACATGTAGTTCAAATCTGACCGACTTCCTACCGATTCGGCGGAAATTTGTCTTTTTAATGAGGGGTGGATGGAAAGGTTTAGGATACCCCGGTTGAGAAATTGTCCATGTACGGTGGTCTAGTATTTTTGAAAAATGGGACAGTACTAATGTGAAACTTTCGTTTGGGGGTTGATTCACAAAACACCTTGTTTTTTGGCACTCGGAAATTAGAAAATACCTTTTTGGTGCAATAAAAAATAAAACTTCCTCCGCAAGATTGTAAGCCATCCCAAGATACACTTTATCTCAAACTATGTCGCGATTCTATCCATAACATTGGTCGTTTGGCTCGAAAGATATGAAACATCGAACATGATAGCTCATTTTGAGAAGGATTTTTGTGATATTTACAATAATACAAGTTTTATATTTTTCCTTGCAACTATATCACATAATATGAAACCACGCAAAGATTTTACATTGTTTGGATCGTTTTTGAATTTCTTATGCCCATTTCAAACTATGGCCAAAACGGCGGGCATGAAGATTCTTAGCCCGGGGTTAAGCCTCGCTAAACTTGAAGTGGATCTCTGATAAAATAGCATATTGTGAATCTAAAAATGATTTTTTTTAAAAAAATCATGAGCATTAGATCATGTACATGTAGTTCAAATTTGACCGACTTCCTATTGATTCGGCAGGAATTTGTCTTTTTCATGAGGGGTGGATAGAAAGATTTAAGATGCCCCGATTGGTAAATTGTCCATGTAAGGTTGTCCAATAATTTTTGAAAATGGGGTAGTACCAATGTAAAACTTTTATTTGGTGGTTACTTCACAAAACACCCCGTTTTTAGCACTCAGAAAATAGAAAATGCCTTTTTGGTGCGATAAAAAGAAAAGTTCCTCCTATAAGTTGTAAACCACCCCAAGATGCACATGTATACACAATATGAGCATATTATAACAAACTATGTCATGATTCTAGTCATAACATTGGTCGTTTAGGTTGAAAGACATAATACCTCGAACATGATAGCTCATTTTGTGAAGGTTTTTTATGATATTTACAATATTCCAAGTTTTATATTTTTTCTTGCAATTATATCACATAATATGATACCACGCGAAGATTTTACATTGTTTGGATCATTTTTGACTTTGTTATGTCCGTTTTAAATTATGGTCAAAATGGCGGGCATGAATATTGTTAGTTCGGGGTTGAGCCTCGCCAAATTTGAAGTGGATCTCTGATAAAATATCATATTGTGAACCTAAAAATGATTTTCCAAAAAATCATGAGCATTAGTTCATATACATGTATTTCAAATCTGATCGACTTCCTACCGGCAGGAATTTGTCTTTTTCATGAGGGGTTGATGAAAAGATTTAAGATAGCCTGGTTGGAAAATTGTCTATGTAAGGTGGTCTAGTATTTTTGAAAAATGTGGTAATACTAATGTGAAATTTCATTTGGTGGTTGATTCACAAAACACACTGTTTTTGGCACGATGAAAAATAAAACATCCTACTGCAAGATTGTAAGCCATCCCAAGATACACATGTGTGCACAATATGGACACATTATCACAAACTATGCCGCAATTCTAGCCATTACATTGGTCGTTTGGCTTGAAAAACATGAAACCCCGAATATGATAGCTCATTTTGAAAAGGTTTTTTTAATGATATTTACAATATTCCAAGTTTTATATTTTTTTTATAACTATATCACATAATATGATATCACACGAAGGTTTTACATTGTTTGGGTCGTTTTTGAATTTCTTATGCCCGTTTTAAACTGTTTTAAACTATATGTAATGTTTTATATTTTACTTATTTTTTATTTAAAAATATGTGATATTTAAGTGTAGATAGATAGATCTTATTTTCTTCAAATTTTGATATGTTATCTGTATTTTTCTGAATTAGAATGATTTTATTATAATTTTTCAAGGATTAATGTGGTAATAGAAAAAATAGCTATGTTTGTCATCGGCGTAGTTATGAAAGCTATGCCGTCGGCATAGCCATCCTACGCCGACGGCAAGCTTCGCGGGGTGTCCAGTTCGTGGCATACGCCGACGGCCTCGACTTTTGGCCATCGACGCGTCGCACTATTTCTGTAGCGAGCGCACCTTCAAGTTGACAATCATATCACGTGTTATTTTGCTTTATATTCACAATGCGATACATGAAACTATCAAAGCAGCTTGGTAAAGAGAGTTTTGTAGTACTATTTGTAAGGCAATCGATCGATGAAAATTCTGGCTAATCTCAAGCATAGACGCATAGTAGGAGTAACTAGTATAGGAGCTCCATGTAGCATGCATGCATCTTTGACCAGGTTACGTTGTTAGAGAATAAAATAGAACTAGACGAACAAGCGCGCTTCGCCGCGCCGCATACATAGAGTCGGCACACAACCTGCCTGCTGCGGTACACTCAAAGGCGCTTACATTTGTGACGAACCTAGGCGTAACATGTCTGTATTTTTAGTTATTGTCCATGGTGCACTCCAGTAAGTTAGGGCAATCCAATATACCTTCTCTCTTAACACAAAAATGATGCCACTAAATGCGGTAGCGCCATCAGCAAAGTTGTCTTTGCGAGCTCCAGTGAGAAGAGCTCTCTTGAGGATATTGGAGATTCATATCCATCAGACAAACCGACATGGAGTGAACAACATCTAGATAAAAGGCTGTCTTGAATGCTTGCATAGTCCTACTGCAGATCCTCGTTGCTAGGAGCAGACTGCATATTTTCCTTACTCTCAAGCACGTCCACGATCTCCAGCCTGATAAGTCAACATAAAAGATCTATTATGCATACATGCCAATTCTAGTCATCAGGTGCCAACATTAAATAATCCCATATGTAACTTCAAATTAGGCAAGAACTTGTGCTTACTGTGTTGCAATAAACTGATAAAGCATTGCATGGAGACGGAATTGTGGAGCATAAAGAATAATGCAAAACAATTTTATAGCTAGCTACCTAGGGAAACGATTGTGATACCTTTCACAGCTTTATCCTGATTCTCAGTGTTCCAACAGGCTTCCACACCCTGATGATCTAGTGTAGCATACTGAGTACAACATAGCTGTGTTGTAGGCTATTCATGTTGAGCCATGTTATAGATGAGATTCTTATTCCCGCAACGCACCAATTTGCAAACATGCGAATAGGTGAAGTTGATACGTATAGTATATGGCAAAACTATCTCATGAAATAATTGAAAGGAGAAGTTTTATGAAGTACTAATATCTATGGTGCCAAGTGTCAATTCTCTGTATTTTGGGGTAATATGTTCCTACAGACCAGATCTAGAAGAGAGATTAGGCTCCACTTTGGCACTTCGTTCGGTGGAATCCTGTCTTTCCACCCTAGCGTCTGGAAGACGGGAGGGCCATAGCTAGTAGATAGGTTAAGTTCATTAACAGAAACACCAACAGATTATTTTTCTAGACAAAAGGATTACTAAAGAGAGAAATAACTAAAATAATACTCAGAACATGCATCCTTGTCTGTTGTCTCGTACATCTTATAACCAAAAAATAAGTGTTTCTCTCTGGTTTACTTGTTTCATCACACAGAGAAATCATATGTATATTTAGATGAACATATTAAAATGGCTTAGCAAGCATGTATAAGTATTTCTTGCTAACGAACATGTTTCAAAAGTAATGATGATACAAATCAAGGGGCTAAGTTTTCCAAACCTCGTGTCCGTGATCCGTAGAGTCCTTTTCGAGGTCAGCCTTCCTTTCACATATATGTTGCCAATGGGTGATACATCTATAACTATCGTGATTACATCTACATATACGAAATAACACAGATTCAATGATAAACATATATAGGAACACAAGATGGAAAACAAATATGTGAATCCAAACCAACTACCAAACCAAACCCTACTATTGTGTATACCCGCAATAAATCTTTTGTCAAGTGTAGTGCTTAGAATGATCTGAAATGATTTAAGCATAGAAAGGAAAATTCTGAGACATAGAACTAATCTCTAAACTTTTGGCCATCTGATTAGGGTGTCAAGCGGCACCCGCATAACAACCCGCGAAGTAAAATATAGACAAAAAGGGGTCTAGAAAGTTAGTAAAATTAAAGAAGGGTTAGTGAAAAAGTAGTGCCGCAACCCGCCCCGCTTGACGCCCTACATCTGATAAATCAAGCCTAAAATCGATGTTAAGTAGCCCAATACATGTCCCTTTTTGGATCAGTCTCCTAGGACTAAAAATTACAGGTAATTCTGGTTTGGGCGATGCAGTTGTATTCGCACAGGGTCTAGTGGGCATTTGGCTATTCTTTTCTTTTAGCTTGCTTCCCTATCCTTTTTCTCGCAGATGGGCTGCATGTTGTGCGTAAGTGTATAGCATCATAACTGAAGAAATAATGAGTGTAAATGTCTACTAATAACCAAGCAAGAGAGCATGCTGAGAAAAGCTAAATTTGATAAACTGATACAATTAAAGTTCCTAAAATGACGACCAACAAATATAGATTATAAGTACAATTTAGTACCATATGAAATGGCACCATAACAGAACAAATTAGTAGAACTAAACCATCTCAAATAGCAGCATAACTAACTGAACAAATTAGTACAATTTATATATAATAGAGATCTAGCGACATGACTGCTGCAAAGTGCATCCTCACAAAATTAAACAAATTAAGGAAATTGCAAATTTGCAATACACATACTGAAAGGAATCACAAGAACACAATAGTGGAGCACGATATCACCTCCTTGGATGCATGGAGATATCTGCATGCCGGAGGGGACCTCTCGACCCGTTGTTGCTCATGTGGGTCATCACGGCGATGCATATTGCAAGCCACAGTGCCTCCTGCATGGGTCGCCCTCCAACACCTCCTTCTCCACAGTTGGGTCCACGATTATGGGGACCTTGAAATAAATGGAAGGACAACTTCCTCCACGCCAAATCGAGCCTCGTTGTTGCTGGTTTGAGAAAAGGGGATCACTGGCCTTGGCTCCACTGCCACCCCTTCTGAGTTCTGTTTGGTTGGGCAACATCTCCGTTTTTAGAGGCAACTGCAAGGGCGACGTGGGCGAGATGCCTGGGGTTTGGCCCCGGAGGCTGGAGGAGAGGAGGTGCGAGCGACACGGCTAGGGTTTGTCCCGGGTAGGCCGATGGAGGAGACACGAGAGGAGGTGCGGGGGCGAGGGCAATTTCGGGCAAGCGCCTCTGCGGGGTGTCACGCACAGCTTTTTCACGTGTGTGCAGAGCATATTGTCCTCTGTGTTGTGGACCGATGTCATGGTTAGGGCCATTAGTTTCACAGGAGAGGCATCCCACCATGGTAACAAAAAAACTTACTTTACCAGCCCGAACCAATGGTCCAGATGAGTTGTACGTGATATTGAGTGGCTGACAGCACACGTGGCCGGGAGTAGCCTCAGAAGGCAGGGTCAGCACCACGCTTAAGACATAGTATAATAGAGCAGAACATTAAATCTGATCTACTACTTAAATGGAAGAACAATTGAAAGAAAATCAATGCTTACTTGCTTACATGCCTTCGGTTCATGTTCGAGTCGCCTTCTTGTTCATCGGATTCGATGAATACATTACCTTTTGTAGACAATAGAGAGTAAGAACATCCCTCACATCCATAGAGGGGAAGGGAGGCTACTTTTCTTGATGTTCCCCACCGCCACCTGCTAGATTTTCCGCCCTGTCAACACTCGTCGTTCCCCGCCGCTACTCGCTGAGAAAGGGAGGAAAGGGCCACAAAGGAGATAGGGGAGAGAGCAGGGGAGAGATTGCATCCACGGAAGGAGAGACCCTTCTCCAGTTGTTCCCGTTGCCTGGGCCTCCGGACGCTCCGCCGCCGCAGAGGAGGGCGAGAGATGCGAGGAGGTGAACGGGAGAAAGAGAGAGACGTGAGAGGAAAAGTCGCACCATCTTCCCCACAAACCTACTTGGCTCACACAGTAGACAAGCACGGTCGGCAAAGGCGCCCCCTGGCCCACCAATAGCGGAATGGACCGGCAAGGCCCAGTACCAGTGGCAGCATATGCGTCCATTGCACGACAGATGGCCTCAGCTTCCTTGCATGTCACCAAGCGTAAGCTTTTAGTTAATAATGACTTAGAGGTCATAAAAGAAAAATATATTGAACAAAAATATCACCAACAAACCAGGAAAGCACTTACAGGTCATAAGATAAAAATATATTAAACAAAAAAAACACCAACAGACCAGGAAAACATATTAAAATAACCAACATAAGAAAATTTGTTCTAGATAGAAATTGATACCTTATCGTCCATATGTAATTAATCTCTCTTTAGACAGTCCAGAAATAGACAAACCTGCATGAATGAGATGAGATGAAGCCTGAAATACGTTCACACCAATTTCCACATGATATTTCTCTAAATCTCCTTTGTGCTATGCTATTCAAGATATTTCCATAACCAAAAAATATTTCTGTATGAACCTATCTCGAAAGAAGAATTAAGACCACTTAACTTAGTTTCTTACAGTTTAAAACCAAAACTCCATTAGGTCAGCCAATTAACCAATGTGATTAGAATATATTCTGTATACTTTTCATGAAAAACTAAATTGTTGAAACTTACAATTTGTAGGAAGAAACTACTGTTGCCTCAAATATAGAGTAAATATGTCCCAACTATGGACCTGCAGCACTGATATGAATTTCAAATAGCAATTACTTACAAATATGTTGTCTCCAAACATGCAGACATAGGAAAATAATAAATCTTGAATATCAATGCTAGACTAAAATACTGGCACCATGGTAGATGAACTATTACTCCTTTAGTTCTTCAAAATAAATTGTTTTGACATATCAGTGTACAGATGTTTGAGAATTTCTCTCTTGAGACCACAATGTTTTCTCTCACACACTCTCTGCAATAATATGAATACATATGAAGAAATAAAAATATATCATAACATGCAAACTTGATGCCAAAACGAAAAAAGAGCCAGAAGTTTAGGCAGGACTCTCCTTAAAAAGGACACATAATTATTATTACCTTCAATTTATTTTCTCATAGATTCAGCAGAAACTTGGCAAGTCAAATTACTGCATTGTTCTTAAGATATAGGGTCAAGTTGCAAGTACAATACAGTATATAGATGCAAAGAAAATCAAATGAGAAAATAATGTCAGATTTGCTGGAAGAAAAACATGATTGATTTTTGGATTTCCAGTAATTGTGCAGGTAGGAAAAGCTGCAGAGTTCTAATATATCGTAATCATAGACATTGGTGTGAAAAAGGAAGAAGCTAGCTAGTAGGATAGCAAAATTGCCATCAACAATCGAAATACCTTGGCTTCTCCCCTGCACGGTCGTGCGTCCCCTACCCCATAGCGGAAAGCAAGGAAAAAAGGCAACGAAAATATGTAAGAGTGGACATCGCACCGTCGCCAGCCAGCCACCGCCTTGAATAGATTAACCGCAGATAATGGAGCGGGCCAGACTGAGACGGACGGAGGCAGCCGCCGCCGGACGCGGACGCCGTTCCTAGTATCCGATACTGCTGACTGGCTAGCCGCAATTTCTAGACTCCAGGCGCAGGAGCTCGCCAGGAGCCGAATTGATTGGGGGTACAAGCGGCGGCGGCACAGATGGAGGAGGAGGCGTCCGCAGATCCAACAGCCGCCTCGTCCTCCTGTGTCTACTGCTTCTCTGGCTCTATCCTCTGCTGATTTGAAAAACTCGTCGGTGGGATTGGGCACACGCGCGTGGGGCTTGGAGTATGGCCTGCGAGGGGGTCGCGGTGGCGGCAGCGACGCCAGGGTTGGGGGAGGACAGTCCTTAGTCGATCGGAGTAAGGTGAGGATCCTTCTCTGCGATAGGGACCCCGATAGCTCCCGGGATGTGCTTCGCCTCCTCTCCAACTGCTCCTACCAAGGTCAGTTTACCTTAGGACGCGGCGATGAAGCTGGGGAGGGCGGATGCGGCAGTTCCGAGAGGGCGCCGGTATCCAACGTCATCGCCAGCGAGGCAGGAGGGGAGGGGAGATGCGGGCGATCGGGAAGGAGGGGGAAACACGTTTAGTTCTCCCACCATCGCACGCGTTGACCAAACCAAAATTGTGAGGCTCCCGCGTAGGACCAGGCCCACGGGCAGCGGCAGCACGCGCGGCAATGTGCCGCAGATGGCCTCAACGCTCTCGCTTTTTCTCACGCTTAAGACTTAGAATAATGTAACAGTGCTTAGACACGCATCGGAGTTTGTGTAATCGATAGCGTTAGAATCCCTCTGATCCAGCAATCAAAGACCAAAATTATTTCCAAACTTGTTTCGGCCGGAAAAGTTGGCAGCGCCCATGGAACTTCGAGCTTACAACAACCCATGGAAGACCCAGCCAAAAATGAAACAAGAAGAGCTCGTGCGGTTAGAGCATAGAAATAAAGAGAGTATGGACTATATGTAGAGATAAAGTTTGGATCGGTCAGTGAGCATTACAACTCTTAGAATATTAGGCATATACAATTGTTATAATAGTTTAGATAGAGTTAGGATCTATTTACATATAGTTCTAACTTGACTTGTATTTTAAGATGATTCTCTGTACGTCTATATATACTTGTCCATAAGGCTTAATAAAACATCCATCATATTCCGTCAAACTCATACTCTTTCATGGTATCAGCCTAACCGGTCCAAACCCTAGCCGCACGCTTCCACCGTGCCGCCCCCGGGGATCGATCTCCGTGATCTCCGCCGGAGGCCGCGTGATCCGTCGCATGGTTCCCTCCGATCTGTGATCGGCTGCCCTGGTGAGTCTTTTCCGATCTCTAGATCGGTTTTTTCTTTCCCCCGATCGCTTGGCTGGTCTTTTTTTTCGGTTTACCGATCATAGCTCGGATTGAGTCGCCCACCGCCGTCGTCATCACCGCGCCTTTACTCCGACCATCGAGATCGGCGATCTACACAGCGCCAGTGCACCTGCCTCCTTCGCTCCCGCACCTGCCTCGGCAGGCTGTCGCGGCCTCACGGTAGGCTGCCGCACACCTCGACCGACTGCTACGCCTTCCTCGAAAGGCTGCTGCCGCCGCCCCCCTCGGATCTTCTTCGTCGTCATCATCCGGGACTTCACCGACAACCCCGCCATCAACTCCGATCTACACATCGTCCACGTCATGGTGCATACGGCGCATAGTCGGTCTAATCAAACCGATCCCGCGCCCATCTACGCCAAGCATGTCCCCGAGTACGCGCCTACCACCGATCGAGCTACGGGCTGTCGTTGCGTCACGCCTTCGGGCTGTAGCACCGCCTCCTTGGTCAACCAGCTGTTGCACCGACTCGTGCCCTTTAACGCGGTCATCATCGCCGTCCCCGCGCACCGACGTACTTGGCTCCACCCCGCCACCTCCCACGGCGCGGGTCGCCACCTTTCATGCATGGTCTTCGTCACGCCGCCGGGTTCTTCCTCGCCAACTTTGAGTACCGCTGTCGCGCCAATCTAGGCGTCCAACATGACCACTCCAGGCCACCGTTGGTTTCGTCGCCTTCTAAGTCTTTTTCCCTGCCCATGCGTGCCTGGTATTCGCAACACCGGTGCGTGCCTTCATCACCGACGCGTCCTCGAGCCTGGCAATCTCGGATCGGCTCCTCGTCTTCATCGGTCTCGACAACGTCTTCTTCGGCATCGACACCTTCCTCTACGACTGCCTCGACCGCGTCACTGGCAAGTTCTTCTTTGCGTACTCGGTTCTGGCACAATCGAAATATGCCTTCATCTCCGACGTACGCCTGGTTTTGGCAAAACTATGGTTGCACTTTGTCTCCGACGGCTCGGACCGCATCAACTTCTGCATTCGACATCCTCAACGACTGCCTCGACACGTCTCCATCATTCTACTCGCGCACTGTGCGCTTGCGGCTTCATGCGCAGCTACCTCAACACCAGCACCCGACCACGACATCGATCACGGCGACCCCTCGCACGGCTACCTCGACCAAGGCTGCAGTATCCAACACTCTCGGCTACCCCGACATCGGCACAAAGGGCTACCACCTCGCTTGAACACCTCATCAACTTCCTCTACAGTCCAAGCATTTGCGCCGCGACACGCCATCTACGATACTCCCGCTGCTACTGTGGGGGGATGTCAGCCTACTGGATTCTACTTCGGTTTCTCTCCAGTCTGACTGTCCACGATGTTCCTGTTGTTTACGACGCTACCGCTATGACTGCGAGAGGAGTGTTACAGTATTAGACATATACAATTGTTATGATAGTTTAGATAAAGTTAGAATCTGTTTACGTAAAGTCCTAACTTAACTTATACTCTAAAATGATTCCATACACGTCTATATATATTCATCCATGAGCCTCAATAAAACATCCATGATATTCCGTCAAACTCATACTGAACAACCAACACTTTCTATCCCGGAGAATTCCATGATTGATCGGAATAGCGCTGTGCCAGGACAGGAGTGATAATTTTCTTGTCCAACGTGAGTATTTTTGTTAAAGGATTTAGCCACCTTATAAATTTGCTAGGCTAGGCTTCGTGCATCGTACATCGTCGTCCTCTGGGCCCGGCCGTGGCCGGGATACATGCTGGCGGTACGCGCGCGGCGCGTACACGTGCAGCTGCAACGAATGACGACGACACCGTGCTAGCTCAATTTATCTGGTCCCCGGGGTTCGAGGCCTCCTACTAGCTCAATATATCCGCTCCCATCTCTCGCCCGCGCCATCGACAACGACAAATCAAGACGGATAATATTCCTTCCGCTCCATTAAATCGTCCACGCCATGAACGCGCACGCCCTGTTGGCGCTTGCAGTGTGGATGTAGTACGCCGGCCAGTCCAACGATCGCGCTATCCGTCGATGATCGGTCCATCTTTCCCGGCGACCGGCCGGCGGGCTGCCGGGCGGGACACGGCAGACACGGGGTGCATATGTCTGAATGAATGATGAATGTTTGCTATTTTCGCCATGCTTATGAGTCCGATCTGCAACCAACCGGTATGGCACGACGGCACCACACGTCAGCAACGGTCGTGACAAAGCGCCGCGCCGCCGCACCCGGGTCGACGGACGTGCGTACCAAGCTAGTGGCAGCAGGGTTCCCCGTATATCTCCTCGAGCTGGAGAGGCCGGCCGCCGCACCCGTATTGACGAACGTGCGTGTCAAGCGGAACGGGTTGTGGCATTGTTTTTTAACTAATATATACTACTTCCTCATCCGAATCTATACAAATCCAAATCAACTAATATGGGTCGGAGGGAGTATTAATTACTAGTAGAAGGCACGTGCTTTGCACGTATGCGTTACCATTTATATAACACCTTTGGCTTCAGTTAAATGATTATTCGCCTCTCTAGGGATTTATTATTACACAAGATAAAACAGGCAAAACCACAGAAATGGTTATACCTAGTAGGGCAAGAGATCGATAAAGATAATAATTAGAGAGTGATGATCAAAAGAAAATTATAGTGTAATAGATGTAACATTGGTTCCATTTCGGTGAAGCTGGCCGATTGGAAATTTGTAAAATCTCTGAAAGGATCATTCCCTTACATCTTATTGGATCTTGATAGATTGCTTCTGGTGTTTTCTACAATATTCTATTCCCTCCGTTAAAAAATATAATACGTTTTAGCTTTGTGAATCGAATGTATCTAGACGTTTTTTAGTGTATAGGTTCATAAAGGTTCGGAGTAAACCTATATACTAAAAAGCGTCTAGATACATTTATTTCACAAAGCTAAATGTATTATATTTTTGAACAGAGGGAGTACTATACAAGCATTGCACTAATAGAATAATTCTCACAAGAAAAGCAGTGATATAGAATCATTTTGCGTTCATATGGCATTGCCTTTTATGGTCTATCAACAGATATCAGTTTGGACAAAAACACAAACACCTTGCGTGCAAGAAAAAACAGAGTAGTCCAAATGGTACAACCAGACCAATGTCTAGTTCCCGTGTGCAAATATAGTGACACTCCTACTATTAACAAGAAGAATGACGTATGTGGCATTCTCATTGAAAAGAATCTTCACAAAACTCACAAGCGACAGGAAGAGATAGGCAGACAAAACAAGGAACTTATTTCTGGCTTGTGGCACTCTGGTCAACTGGTCGGCTACCATAAGACTGAACCCAGCAGTTGTCAAGGAATCTCGAACCTAACGCAAGCCTGCAAGGAGATGGTGGCGGAGCTGCAATGGAGGTGGTGGTGTGGAGCAGAGGCGACGAGGAGATGGACCGATGGAGGTGGTGGTGTGTGACGGGCTAGAAAGATTACCTAAGGCTAACAGTGTTGTCAGGCAATACATCAGCGTGAGGAGGATTGAGGGAGGTTGGCAAGAAACCGTGTTGCTTCACATTTTGCAAGAGGCGGCAAGGACCGTGAGCTCTGGACTCTTCCAGAAGGGTCAGCGAATTCAAAGGTTGGCGGGGATTGGGGGTGGTGAATCCGGATGTGAGCAGCCGTTAGATTGAATCAAATCGACGGCTAGCAATGAATTTGTTTTGGCTAGTGGCGGGAGAAACGGGGGAGAGGAAGGTAGATTCAAATTTTAAAAATCGTGTACTATCTATATATCTACTAATTTATGTAGCGGTATGTTCGTCGCGTTTTGAAATTTTCCGTCTGCCTATAGTTTGGACGGTTTTGCCCCTTCTATTCGGAGGTATTACACCCTTGCCACCGCTAACTACCACGACCCTATCCACTCACGCTCACCTGATCCCCTCCCTCTCGACCCGGCCGCTTGCGTCTCCGTATTCCTTCGCCGAATCGACGCCCGCCTCCGCTGAATCCAGCCGGCCGCCGGACATCGGCCATATCGACGCCCGCCGAAAACCAGGAGTCTTGCACAAGTCACGACCACGGCCTGAAACGAGATCAACCACGATGAAGACGAGGTCGCCCGTCCTGTTTGACTCCTCCCTGTCTAGATCGACACCCCGACCATGGACTCCCGATCGTCCCGACTAGCGGCGTCGAACGTCAACTCCGTCGCTACCTCTAAAAAATCCGTGGCTTCAGGCCTCGTGAACATGGGGTCGCGGTAATGACAGGATAGGGCGGCAGTTCACGCGCCTGTTCGTTCACGAGAGATTTTTTCTCCTCTCTCACCATCTTCCCGAACAGAGTCATGGGGATGACCTCAATCAATCCAGGATGGGGAAGGCAGAGGGGGCCGGGCGTTGCACCTTGGGAGGGGCAGAGTGGCAGAAGGGGCCGGGCGTTGCACCTTGCGAGGGGCAGAGTGGCAGAGGTGGCTCAGGGACGAGGAAGATGGTGTCTCGGGGATGAGGAAAATGGGGATCTAGGGAACAAGGAGCAGTTCCCGATTGTGAACGCCTTGGGATCGTGGCCGTCGATCTCCGGCGACCTGCGACCCCCGCCTCCTCCGACGGGTGGACGAGACAGCGGCAGCTGGCGGACGAGGCCAATTCGTAGCGGGACGCCCTGCGCTCCTAGCCTACGTATCATGTGAGGTGGATCAGTAGTGTCGCGTGACTAGAGTTGGCCTTATCCACTACATCCACGCCGGCGGCCGCCGGGCGCCACGCGCGGATGCCGATAAGCCTCCGGGTCCGCCGCCTCACTCGGATCTGGTCGTCTTCATCCTTCAAGTTGAGCCATTGGCGCTATCGATTTTGGTCTGGATTTGAGGAATTTGGTTCGATTGGTTTTCATTCTTGCATGTGCCCGGCCGCCTACGTGCTCCTTACATCGACGCCCGCCCGCGTCCAACCCACGGAGAGAGGGGCGAAGGAAGGATAGATGAGGAAGGGAGGAGGAGCGGTGGTGTTGGTACGTTGCAGGGACGGGGAGGGCGGGCCGGCACTGGGCAGGGGAGAGAGGGGAGGAGCAACGGTGGTGGTCCAGCTCTCTGCTGCCACCGTCCGGTGTGGCCGTCACCAGCCGTACGTGAACGCGGCCGGCAAGGTGGTTTTCAACGACCTTTGCCGCAGCTTCAGCAGCTGAGCCGTCTGGACGGCCGACAGCGCAACCCATCCGGCTCCGGTGGATGGATCGTGCCTAGGCGTCCCCATGTGCGGCATGTCTATCTTGGTGTTCAACCCAGAGCTTGTCGGTCGCGGAGGTTCATGGCCGCGCCTGCCACCTCCACGTCGCTGCCCCGCCCAACCTGCAATTCCAGCCACTACGAAGGGCTGGAGCGAGCCAGAGCTGGCCAAGTGGATCAATGTGCGCGCACAGGTTTTGCACAACTAAGACGGCGGCAAGGACGTCCCATCCAGGCTGTGCTCGTGATTAATTGGTGATCACAAGAATTAGTAGCAGACTAGAAGTAAGATGCGGCTGGCGTTAAGATTTTTTATATGTTCTTAGTTCATTTGTTTTGACAGATATCCTGATTGAGCTGCGCCCGCAGAGGATGTGTTATGACGGTGGCGCTTCCGGGCGGCGACGGCTTGGCACACAATCGGCTGGGGCAACCCATCCATTCGTCGATGTTTAGGCGCAGCTGTCCCTGCGGAATAATTGTCTTCCCCAACCTGGTGATGGGTCTGCCTACTTTGTGCTCTTGCTGCATAAAAATCATCTTTTATGTATGTGTAGCTGGGTACAGATTCCGGCTGCATTGTCCATAATGTTACCTATACGTTGATATTTTCTAAACGAACATATCATCACTGAGTAGAAATTAGACATCATGCTTCTGCTGTTAAATCTTATTGTGGTGATGTTTCCTGATGGATTTTTCAGAAGAAATTAGACATAACGAGAATACTACGCTGCCTGTTTATTCCATCCTGTACAACCCTGACGAACTGTACTCTGCGAGATGACATGATCGCGTGACGCTTGTCCGATCAATTTTTACATGGACATCATTCTTTTCCAGTAAACATGGACAACAATTACCATGGGTATAGTAGGACTCAATATTGTAATCTTAGTCTTAAATTCTAAAGAAATTTTTTATCACCGATAAGATCATTTAGGACTTATTCAAGGGGTTATAGTCTATTTTCATATAATCTATTCGACATTGCCTAAAAAAGCCTATCCGTCAATTTTTCTTACATTAGGTAACGGCCGGGCCTTTGGGCCATGTCGGTCGGAGTCTCTCAAATGTTTTTCATTTATAAACATTTTTATTTATTTATTTTTGTTCTGTTTTACCAAAAGTTAAATAAATAGCTTAGATCATATCCGTGTACAGCAAGTTCGGGGTAGATTTGTCAGATTTGCTTTTTAAAATTTTTGACCCTTTGCGATTTAATTCTCTTTTCTAATACAAACTACCAGCCAACTTTAAACAAGAAAACATCTATTTAGCTCTGGAATTTTGAGAGGACAAACTGAAGCACAACTCACCATAAATCCAAAATGAAAAAAGTTTTGTTCATTTTATGTTTACACGTGAGACAAGTGTAATAAAGAAAAAAATTCAATGACCTTAGCAACGCACGGGCATTCAGCTAATAGTAGAGTAGACACTCGTGCCGTTTGTCGTCAGCAAAATTTCCATCTGCCTATTTTCTAGACGGTTTTGCCTCTAGCAGTTCGTACATATTGCCACCGCCTACGTGAGAAAATAACGGTTCCTGAGCCTCCTCTGAGCGCAACTCGTCTCCGCCGCGACGTTCATCCGGTCCCAACCGCCAAGGACCGGATCCAGGATTCGCCTTCATGCGCTCCTACGACCCCGAGCGCCCTTGCTCGCCTCCAATCCCCATCGCACCGGCCACGCTGCTCGCCCCGACCCTGCAGCGCCAGCTCGCACCGGCCATGTCCCAATGACACCGGCTCCCGTCCCCGTCGAGGACCGCGTCGCTCCAGAGGCCCTCGACCTCACCGCTCGGCTGCGTGGTCATCTTCTTTCAGCTACAGTTCAAGCATGCCTACATACCCCTACGCGAGTGTCCACCTCCGCTGCTCATGCTCGTGCTTGGATTTTGCCACTGCTTGTTCCTGATAGCTGCCTCCTTGAATGACCGGCAGGGGCAGCTCCTATGTGTGTACGTGCATCCTCTTGGATATTTTTCCCTACTCCTCATCTTCCGCTTCGTGTTTTTTTGGTGTCTTATGTCCACCGCATGTTTGTGTTAATGCCTCGATGAGCACCGCTATTGGATTTTAGCTAACATGTTCGAATGTGAATATGCTCAGAGAATTGCTGTTTGTGATGGTCTTGGTTGTTTCATTTACTTTTCACCATTGGCTGATGGAATAGACACTGCGATGTGTTGCACAAAGAAGGTATTCCCTACTCCAGATTTATCATCATAATCCTAAATGGTTAAGGGTGTGGCACAATAAATCGTGTTCCAATGTATTCTTCAGGTATTTCTTTTTAAAAAGAGGGACTATTATCTCTGCATGCAATCTTCAGAGATAACCAAAATAATAGAGGTAATTTATCTATGTGGCAATTATATGGTTCTACCCTCCTGATTTAACCAAATCCTATTTAACGAAGTGTTGTACACTCAGCCAACAATTTTTTGTAGTATGACCCACTTTTTAACCAAATCTGAATTTTATCTGCACTCTATGGACACATACACCTTCCTTTGATTCAATACGATCCTAGATAGCCTATGTGTTTGATTCACCACGTGTGTTAGACAGTCTATAGAGAAGTCTTGCTGCAGCCGTACCAAACCAGTAGTTTTTAGATATAATCTATCTATAACATCAAAAGGCTAGAGGTGGCTTTTATCGCACGACACCTGATCTTATGGATACTTCCTCCCCTGATTGACATCAAGTATGTATGCTCCCCGTCGCTGCAAGTCTGCAGCCCCCGTCCTCCTGTGGGTCCGTGCCCTCAACATCGTCCTAAGAGGGCAAAGAAGGCAAGAACCCCGACGCCCTCAGTTCGCGTACTACCCCCATCGCTGCAGCAGAGCTAGGCAGCACCCCAGGTCCTCCTTTTCTTGCCGCGGGACCTCTAGCGAAGTGGCACAATACGGGATAGGGTACTAAGCCAGATGCTTGTCACTGGCTTTGTGGTGCTTAGGGTACTGTCTCTAGGAGCTTGGAAAAGTTTTAGCGAAGGTGCGGATACTGGACATGACACGTTTCTCAAATACAATGTCTCTGCCTAGATAACAATGCCTAGATAACAATGACGTACACATTCAGATTAGCCTGAAAGTAACTCCCTTCATTTTCGGTTGTTGTTCACAAAATTGTATAAAAGATGTTTACTCTATTAATTTTTTAATCTAGCTACCTATTGTATTTTTATGGCAATAAAATCCTTAGTTTTACGGTTCGAATCAATTTCATTGCATGTTTACTCTTTTAAGTAACTATATGGGCTGAACTGAGAGACATGTCATATTCGGAGCACTAGGCATTTTATTTCAAAGTTATGAAATCTTCAGTACTCAAATAACAAATATTATTTTGATCGACTCTATCAAGTCACTATGTTGTGTATATTTGTCATCAAGTACTTTTAGTATACTTATCCAGCTTCACGTTTCAATTCATTGTTGTCATGAATTTATTTTGTGTTTTCTAACTTATTGCCTAAATTATGATACGGTAATGTTTTTAGAATAATAAGTTCATAATTTTATTTGATAGGTCTAATTTTTTGGGCCGTACCAACGCACGGACATTCAGCTAGTCTTTCTCTAATTTTGCTAGCTTCCCAGATCTCTTCTTAGCATATTTTGTTTTGGGGATCATTATGCGGGTGTGGTTTGCCATCTTAGGCGTGGAAGTAGGTTTCCCCGTATATCTCCTCGAGCTGGAGAGGGGGCGGGCAGACGACGGAGTATTTTATATTCTCTACGTACGAGTCATGTTGTGCTAGTCTGCATTGCATACGCGGTCAACTTCGTCTTGGAAGTCTTAAACTGATCTGTGTGTACGTGAGTATATAAAAATCGCCGTGACCGGCCCATGCGATAGCTAGAGAACGCATGACACGAGCGTACCGTGCGCTTGCAAGCTAGCTTGCCAAGAACACAAGCAAATCTCGAGAATCATGGATGCATGCATGATGCATATGCATGGAAGTCCTCGCACATCTTTTCCTATACGATTATATGATTGTGTCTCTCCTCAGTATCAGATAACCATGTCTTGAGCAATGTGTAGTTTAATTTACATTTTTCACCTTCTATTATATACCTTTAACATGCTGGTTCTTCCGAAGAAAAAAATCTACCTGCTACGAGAAAAAAAACGGTAAGTAGAACTTCAAACATTTGCTATTTCTCATCCCCTCGAAGTTTTTGTAGAGTATATAAATAAAACTTTATAATATTTGGGTATACTTGTTAAAAAAAACGTTTTTTATAGAAAACATCATATATTAATAAAAAATAAAACAGTGTTAGGAGGAACTAGACATTTTTTTAATATACTAGAAGCAGGTTGGCCTGAGAATTTCAAAACTTCGTCCGTGATAAAGATTATATATTAATATCACGAAGATATCAATTACACTCTGCCTCTGCAACAACGCATACCATATTGGTATTATGGATGCACACAGCCGAAAAAAGAAGAAATACAAAAAAAAAAATCGCGCTACAGCGATCAGATCCTTAGCAGCAGGTACACTAACACCATCAAAACAACACCAGAAGTCCAACCCTCCAAAAGCGACGCTCCAATAAGGAAACAGTGCAAACGTTGTCATTGCCCGATCAAATATCTTAGGTTATCATCCTAGAGAAAGTCATCGCTTGCAAAACAATGCTTTTTGCAAGACTATTTCTAGGCACAACCAATAAAGACCAGACCTTGGGTTTTCACCCTGCAAGGTAAGACTGTGAACTTCTTCTGTGTTGTCTCCCTCTCTAATAGATGTTGCTATGAGTCACAGATCACCAAGCCATATCCTTATCGCCAGAAAGACTCAATCCACCATAGCTAGCCCACATGCCTCTGACTTCATGACATTCTCCTCATCTCACTTCACCATGGATCATCAAAGATATGGCACATGATGGCAACAGGTAGCAGAGCTTCACCTCGGTCCCTTTGAAACTAAATGGCCAACTAAAAAACACAGGTGCGCTCGACCGAATTTCTTCCGGTCCAGCAAGCTCCAGGCATATGCGTCCATGGAAGTTCGCCGGCGGAGCCTTCCGAAACCACACTCCGGCCAGATCAATGGATACATGCATCAAGTAGATCTTTGTCTTGGTGTGAGAGGGACCCGAGGACCAACACCTTTATTCAAACCGAGCCGACCGCCCCCTCGCCACCCTCCGGCAACCTGCAAGATCCGCCACACCAAACCCTACTAGAAGCCATGCGGCTAGGCCAGTAACGAGAGAGATGAGCGCAAAGCAGGGTCAACCCCCACCGGATCCGGCCCTACCAGCAGCGAAGAAGACCTGGGAGGCAGCATAGGAGACCTAGATCGGAAGATCTACGGTTTCCAACACAGCCTACCTAGCCTTGGACTTCCACCGTTTGTCATGGTGCCGCCGGGAGGGACCTCAGCCACGATCCTAACCAGGGGCTCCGTGTTGGTCGCTAGTCATCGTCGATCTGGCCATCTCTGCCCAAGCAGCCATGGCGGCCAACTCCGGCATCCACCAACCCCAGACCACCTTCGGCCTCACCGCCCGGTGGAGCTCTGGCGGCGCGTGGTGTCGCCCTAGGGTGCGACACGCGAGTTTTTTTTTGCCTTCTCTCTTTTTTTTTGCAACTTGCAAGACTGATCGCGTTCATTAAAAAAGTCGTATAGCCTCGGTACGAATACAAACATATAAAAGGATATTAGCATTCTTTTTTTTACTTGAGGAGTGTCCAAAATGTCACCTAGTTGTGAACCGGATGGAACTACACATGTTTTTTTAGCTGAACTAAACTAGTCAATAATACTGAACAGGTACGTACGGGGTACAGATGAAGAGGCGATTGAGGCGGTTGTAGAACTATCTAGAGTTTTGCACTCCCCCGCCCCCTCCCCCCCCCCCCCCCCCCCCCCCGTGCGCACGTGCGCCGACGACACCGTCGGTGTGCTCCGTCTCCGTTGTCCTTGGGGACTCGGAGGTGTGGAGGACCACCGTCTCACGCCGACGGGATGGTTTTCGTTCTTTTGTTTAGACTATTGTCAACGTATTCTTTGGGATGGTGAGACGAAAACTACATCCTGAAGATAGAGTAAGATCCTCCATGTCATATCATCGCTCCTGTAGTGCGTCTAGCGCCGATGGAGGACGCATGGAGTCATATGTCCGATGTAACTCTTGGGATCCGGTTGTTCTTCGTGTCCGTTGGTGTTGTTTCAGGTCAGTCTTTTCCGATCTACGGTTATCATGATTGATGATGATTGCTAGTCTGGTGTGCTGGTCCCATGGGGACTTAGCACGACGATTTCTCGTTTGTCTACGACAGCAAGCTCTACTAACAAGTTTTGCCCGGCTCCAGGGAAGGATGGGCGAGGACGGTGTCGTGTCTTCGGCTCGCGCTAGTGTTTGTAGTTATTGCTAGGCGGCCCAATGGTCTATTTATAATTTTGTATTACCTTTTATGCTCTTTGTACTAATATTGAAGATTATTAATAGATAGGTGAAATTTTTGCAAAACGGTTACTCGATAAAATTATAAGAAACCACCCAGAGGTGGATTGCGAGTTGATTTCTATAAAATATAAGGGTTTATTTGGATATGTTGGCAACCAATAGATCTACGACAATTTAAATAAAAATAATCCAAAATTCAAACAAATTTAAATAATAAACCTTCCAGCAAACAATTTCACAGGAGGTAACCCTTTCTTGCCACTCCCGTCCACGCGGCGCCGCACCCTAGGCTATAGCTCCAGCTCGCACGGTGTCGCACACCTGCCACGCTGGCTCCGTGGGTCCAGGGGCCGCAGACATGCCACGCTGGCGCACACGTGCAGTGCCAGATCGCACGGCGTTGCACTCTCAGCGGTGGCGCCTCCTTGGATGGCGCGACAACCCCTCCACGCTGGCGTTGCGGGCCCCGAAAGCGCAAGTGCTGCACCACTCGTGGGGGCGCTGCATCCTTGCCTGCAGCGCCAGGACGCACGACGCCGCACAAGCAGCAGCACTTAGCCACGCCGGCCCTCCCCTAGCCCGACCCAAACCTAACTTCTTCCTCTTCTCTTCTTCACCCGGCAGCGGCGGCGGCTCCACTTCTCGCCCCTCCAATCTTCACCACGAGGCCCCAAATCTCAAGGAAAAGAAGGGTTTTTCTTTCCCAAACGCTTCCCCAAGGTACTCTCCTCCACTTCTCTCCATTTCATCCCAAAATTTCAAGTTATTTGTCCCTAATTTGCAAAATTCGTCCAAATCTCAAATCCTATTGGGTATGTAAATTTGTATGGACCAATGGGGTGTTTGGTTGATATATAGAGTAAGGATTGGTATAGCTAAGATTATTAGTGTTATTGTTAGGTTCAAGGTGAGGGTTATGGTAAGGGTTAGGGTTAGTGTTAGTGAGCATTTTTTTAGTGTGACTTATTGCCTAGATACTTATTGAATTTATCTCGGTGTTCTTATACTTATTTTAGGGATGGCTAGAATTGTGCATGTTCATCATATGGACAAGGACGGGTTCTTGAGAGGCAATATTGAGCCGGACCCGGATGAGATTGACTTAGTGTTCGAGCGTAGTCCTACCTATGTCGAGGTGTTGCACCAAGTTCAGGTAGATTTGAATTGGATTGATCCTAATGATGTTGTTGAGTTGGAAGGTAGGCACAATGTTGGATTTGGGTTGCACAACCGTTGGAAGACAATGCGTATTAGCTCCGAGCAACGTTGGGTTACATATAAGGAAGTGGTGGCCGAATCACAAGACAAAGATGCTGAATTACTTGCCACAAAAAAGGTTGATGCTAATATGCAAAATAGTATTATATAAGTTGCCTCCCCATATGAAGCTCGGAGTCCTCCACCCATTAACCAAGAGGAATTTATTGAGCCTCCTTTGACCCAACAACATGAAGTGAGGACATGTGTGAGACCCGTTTCAAACAACCAAGATGAAGCATTGGGAGAGGACAATGATGAGTGATGGCCCAAAATATATCAAGCTCGTTGGGGAACCCCAAGAGGAAGGTATGATGAGCACAACAACAAGTTTTCCCTTAGTTATGAAACCAAGGTTATCAATCCAGTAGGAGCAAGGAAACACCTCCAAGGTGTTGCTAGCTGGACTTTGGCAGGGCGCACTACCGGTGTCAGCATCAACGCGGAAACCTGCACAACACAACCACAAAACTTTGCCCCAACTTACAGTGATGTTGTCAATCTCATCGGTTTTGCTGAAAACAAAGGATTAAACGTATTGTATGGAAGAAAGTAATAGTTTGCAGAAAGTAAACAGAAAGCAGTAAACAATTGTAGATTGATGATAAAAGAAAGGACCAGGATACATAGTTCACTAGTGGTGGCTCTCCTTAAGATAGATGACATGTTGGGTGAACAAATTACAACAGGGCAGTTTACAAACATCGAGAAAGAAATATGCATATACTACTCATCTTGACTCCTTTGAGATTCGATTGGGCAATACAACATTATACATATACCGTAATCCAACTGCATCTATGACTAATGATCTACCTTCAGGTTATCATCCGAACCCCCTCCAGTATTAAGTTGCAAGCAACAGATAATTGCATTACGCATTGCGTTTAAAGTAAACATACGATTGTTCTATGAACAAAAGATTGTTGTTTTCTCCCTAGTAGCAACAACACATCTAGTACCTTAGAGATTTCTGTCACTTCCCCAGATTACTAGAGGCATGAACCCACTATCGAGCATAAATACTAACTCTTAGAGTTGCTAGCATCTACTTGGCCAAGATAGCTACTAACAACAGAAAGAATGCACGATCACAAATAACAAAGACATGATAGAATCAATAATCAATCTGAAATAGCATCTCAATATCCATCGAATCCCCGCAAACACAACATGTAGGAATTACAAATAGATGGTCTTGATCATGAACGGAGCTCACAAGATCTAAACATGATAGCACAAAGGAGGAGAACCATCCATCTAGCTACTACATGGACCCGTAGTCCAAGGATGAACTACTCACGCATCACATCGGAGGCTTGCATGGTGATGAAGAAGGCCTCCAGGGTGAATTCCCCCTCCGGCAGAGTGGCGGGAAGAGCTTCAGATCCCTCCCGATCTAGGGATGGAGATGACGATGGCTACAGACTCTTTCGTGGAACTTTGATTTGGTCCTTAGGGTTTCTGTATCGGAGGCAATATATAGGCGAAAGGGGAGGCCGAGGGGGTGCCGGAGGCGGCCAGACCACCCCCTGGCATGGGCCAGGCTGGGCCACGCGGCCAGGTGGTGGGGCGGCCCCTTGGCCCCTCTCCGTCTTGTACTCTGGCTCCTTGTGTCCCTCGGTGAAAAACTGACTTTGTCTTTTGTCCCGTCCAATTCCGAGAATATTCATTTTCTGACTTTCCTGGAACCAAAAACAGCAGAAAACAGGCAGGTGACACTGTGGCTCTTGTTAATAGGTTAGTCCAAGAAAGTGTATAGAAAGTACTCCAAAGTGTGGACAAAACATAAGAAAGTAGATAAAACCAAGCATGGAACATCAAAAATTATAGATACATTAGCAACATATCAACATCCCCAAGATTAACTCCTACTCGTCCTCGAGTAGGTAAGTGATAGAAAGAAAGAATAATTTTTGAGGTGACATTCACCATCATAAACTTGATCAAAGTATTTGTAAAACAATGATAGCTGGGATCATAGTACCTCAATCATAACATGAAAGACAAAGTTCTAACAATAAGGCAAAGCAACTATGTTGCAACATGAAAAGGCATAAATAAACGATTCATGAATAACAATGCTTTGCAAGACGTTTGTTTGTTTCACATAAAGAAAACATAGGATAGTAGCATTCAGCTTGTCCCTCATAGAGTAGCAAACATAAATGCATAGGACACCTTCAAAGTTCATAAGAGTGACTAGCTACAAATAGTTTAAGAACAAGCAATATCAAAATTATGCATCAATCAACAAGTCTTGGGACAATGCACATAAAACTAAGAATGGCCACTATGCTCTCAAAGTAGGTGCATAAAGATAGAAGGTGGAGACTCAACATAAAAGTAAAAGAAGGGCCTTCATAGAAGGAAGTAGAGATTCAAGTTTCATAAAGAGCTTCCAAAAATTATGGTACTTATTAGCTTTCAGCTCTCATTGCCCCTATCATAAGCATCTTTAGGTGATTAAGGTTAAAGTGACACAACTAAGAGGATATGCTTGACAAGTTATAAGCTGAAATCTCATGCCCCTTACTTACGGAGACCGAACCTCATGCTACTCAACTTTAGTCACAAGTAAGCTCTTGTCATTGTAAGTACATATGTATCATAGAGAACCGCCAACGGGGTACCCCTTGCACATGATACAAGAGATATCCCATAATCAAAATGACAAGGCAAGCAGACAATGAGCATCTCAACGATCTTTTTATTTGCTATTTGCATAGGTTTTTATTAAGGATGCTTCATAGAGTGCTCATTATAGTTATACTGCAAGTTTCCACCATGATTAGGCATGGCTTAGGCTAGCGGCCCAGGAGTTTCTCTAACACAAATACAAACTCCATGATCTTACATGCTCCCCTTTTATTTCACACCGCTGGGATCCATAAGCAAAAGAACATGAATCAATGGGGTACAAAGTACAAGTGCAATGTTGAAAGCGTTCCCCATGATACATGGTTCTGCTAACTTCAACTTATAAAGCGCAAGCATATACACAACAAAGATGGATGCAATGGTTCAAGTTTATTAAGGGCAAGAAAATAAAGTGTGCCATCAAGTTCGTGAGAGCTTTAATCACTAGTTTTCTCATAACAAGTTTAATTCGGAAGATAGATAAAAACATGAATATACTTGGAATAGCAAATGCTAATATGTAGGTATGGTGGACTCTTTGGAATAACTTGGTTTTAGGAGTTGGATGCATGAGTGGAACTCACACTTGGTTATGGAGGCTAGCAAAACACTGGGAGCGACCAACTAAGAGAGCAATAATGGTCATAATCATGCAGAGCGACAAAACATCATTAATCAAAGCATAAAGTGATACTACAAGTCGAAAACTAAAGGATCATAAAGGCTATGGTGACTTGGAATAGTCATAACATGGTGTGAGCATGCGCCAAGTCAACCCAAATAAAGCATCAAAGGAGAATAGCACAATACTATGCTTTAATATGCTAAAACAACGCATGATTCTTCAAAGGCACATTAAGCAATCTCAATTGTTTATAACATGTCATGCTACAACAAAGATCACTAAGCGTAAAGCCAAAACAATATCAAGCATGGCATGACAAAGCATAGGTCACAGTCAAAAACAAGCTCCTTTTACCACTTAAGCATGAACTTTCCTACTTTTTTCCAATCCAAACCAAACTATTTGAAAACCAATGCATGAGAGAGGGGGTCCAACCAATTTATTCAGCAAAATAAGAAAACCAAGCAAACGAAAAACCAAAATGAAAACGAAAAATAAGACGCTCCAAGAACAATACAACTACGCATGAAACAATAAAAATGAAGTGTTTGGAAGAAACCTGGGATTTTTATTGATGAAGAAGGGGATGGCTTGGGCATCCCCAAGCTTTGACGCTTGTACTTCTTGGATATTTCTTGGGGTGACACGCGTGGCATCCCCAATCTTGATCTTTAGTCCATCCTTCATCTCATTACTCATTCCTTCCATACACCTGAAATTTTTCCTTCACACAAAACTTCACACAATCTTTATTAGCAACATTAGTGCACTCAAGATAATAAGTCTTTAGGTTCAGTTCCAACACCAATAAAACTTCCATTAAAACACAAGATACTGTAGCACTTTCCTCAAAAAGCTCAATTCCCCAAAAGAACTCAAAAAGGAACCAACAAGAAGGAAATGCAAATAATGACAAAAATCTATCAAAACAGACCAGTAGATAAAAACCAATTTTTTCGAAGATCTTCTGTTTCTCCAATCGAAAAGTGTTGAACTAACGAAAGTTAGATAACAACCTAGGACAGAAGCACAAAATTCATGCCTCAAAACGACGTACAAAGATTTTACACGAATTTTTACGGTGAAGCACAAAAATTTGTTTCGGGACAGCAACTTTTCCAATCATTACTTCTCTCTCATTAGAGGTTACTCTTGCCACAAAAAGCAAATAAAAAGGATAAGGAGAGGTTATTACTGAAGCAATAACTTCCAAGACTCATCTAAAACTTTTGGGTTATCTCCCAATAAGTACTTTTCTTTAACGCCTTTAAGTTAGGCATGATAATTTGAGAAGATGCTCACATAGGAAATATGAATTGAAGTAAAAAAGAGCATAAAGAAGCAAATTCAAAACACATTTAAGTGTAACCCTCTTGCTATGCATAGGAATATTATACACAAATAAATTCACAAAGAACAAAGAGACATGCATAGGACGATAAAACGAGAGTAACTTCAAAATTTCAGCAAATAGAGAGGTGTTTTAGTACCATGAAAACTTTTACAACCATATTTTCCTCTCTCATAATAATTTTCAGTAGCCTCATGAATAAACTCAACAATATAACTATCACATAAAGCATGCTTTTCATGATCTACAAACACTAGAGCTTTATTATAAACATTTTCAAAAGAATCCTTAGGGACATGGCATTCGTCCTCCTTTGGTAAGCATGGGGGACAATCAAATAATGTAAGGGGTAAAGAGTTACTCTCATTAGAAGGTAGGGATGGGTAGATCCAGTCTTCCTCCTCTTGATCATCACTCTCCTCCCCTTTATCATCCAATGAGCTTCCAGTTTCAGCAATTTCTTCTTCCATAGGCTCCTGCAAGGCATTAGTCTCTTCCATTGGTGAAGAGCATCTATTAAGATATTCAAGAATATAGCCATTTTCTACCTTGTAATTATCAAAGCAAAATTTAAGTATATCATAAACCTCATATTTGTAAGGTGAATCATCAGTATTTTCAAGCAAACTAGCAAGTTCAAATGCACCCTTCCAAGCAATAAATTCTTCAATTTGTTCCACATCATAAAAGTCATAATTTCCCTTAACATAAGAAGATATGGTAACAACATCATTATACTCACATTGAAAAGGGAGGTGTTTATACCCCCTACAGCAATAAGATTTATCAAAGCAATAAGTAACATTATAAGTAGAGCACATGTTTATAGCAATGGTATACAATTTATCAATTTGTTCCCATAAGTGTTTTCCTTTTTGTGACAAGCGGTGTTCCTTATAATAATATTTTTGTTCTTCCATGAACCCACCTTGCCAATAAGATTCAGTTTCAAAGAAACCAGCCATTGATAGAAAGCGTGATAAAGCAAGACAATAACAGACCAATGAAAATAACAACTACAGTAGGAACTATTTTTTTTGTATTTTTGATAAAGAAAAAAGCAAACAAAGCAAAAATAAACTAAGCAAAACAAAAACAACAAAGTAAAGGGATTGGTTATGAGGGACTCCCCTTGTGAAGATGTCCTTGAGTCCCCAGCAACGGCACCAGAAAAATAGCTTGATGGCCCAAAATATATCGAGCTCGTTGGGGAACCCCAAGAGGAAGGTATGATGAGCACAACAACAAGTTTTCCCTCAGTTATGAAACCAAGGTTATCAATCCAGTAGGAGCAAGGAAACACCTCCAAGGTGTTGCTAGCTAGACTTTGGCAGGGCGCACTACCGGTGTTAGTAGCAACGTGGAAACCTGCACAACACAACCACAAAACTTTGCCCCCAACTTACAGTGAGGTTGTCAATCTCACCGGTTTTGCTGAAAACAAAGGATTAAACGTATTGTGTGGAAGAAAGTAATAGCTTGCAGAAAGTAAACGGAAAGCAGTAAACATTTGTAGATTGATGATAAAAGAAAGGACCAGGGTCCATAGTTCACTAGTGGTGGCTCTCCTTAAGATAGATGACATGTTGGGTGAACAAATTACAGCGGGGCAATTGACAAACATCAAGAAAGCAATATGCATATACTACTCATCTTGACTCCTTTGAGATTCGATTGGGCATTACAACATTATACATAGACCATAATCAACTGCATCTATGACTAATGATCCACCTTCAGGTTATCATCCGAAACACCTCCAGTATTAAGTTGCAAGCAACAGATAATTGCATTACACATTGCATGTAAAGTAAACAATACGATTGTTCTATGAACAAAGGATTGTTGTTTTCTCCCAAGTAGTAACAGCACATCTAGTACCTTAGAGATTTCTATCACTTCCCCAGATTACTAGAGGCATGAACCCACTATCGAGCATAAATACTAACTCTTGGAGTTGCTAGCATCTACTTGGCCAAGATAGCTACTAACAACAGAAAGAATGCACGATCACAAATAACAAAGACATGATAGAATCAATAATCAATCTGAAATAGCATCTCAATATCCATCGAATCCCCGCAAACACAACATGTAGGAATTACAAATAGATGGTCTTGATCATGAACAGAGCTCACAAGATCTAAACATGATAGCACAAAGGAGGAGAACCAGCCATCTAGCTACTACATGGACCCGTAGTCCAAGGATGAACTACTCACGCATCACACCGGAGGCTTGCATGGTGATGAAGAAGGCCTCCATGGTGAATTATCCCCTTCGATAGAGTGCCAGGAAGAGCTTCAGATCCCTCCCAATCTAGGGATGGAGATGACGACGGCTACAAACTCTTTCATGGAATTTTGATCAGGTCCTTAGGGTTTCTGTATCGGAGGCGATATATAGGTGAAAGGGAAGGCCGAGGGGGTGCCGGAGGCGGCTAGACCACCCCCTGGCGCGGGCCAGGCTGGGCCGCCCGGCTAGGTGGTGTAGCAGCCCCCTGGCCCCTCTCTGTCTCGTACTTTGGCTCCTTGTGTCCCTCAGTGAAAAACTGACTTTGGCTTTTGTCCCGTCCAATTCTGAGAATATTCATTTTTTGACTTTCCTGGAACCAAAAATAGTAGAAAACAGGCAGCTGGCACTGTGGATCTTATTAATAGGTTAGTCCAAGAAAGTGTATACAAAGTACTCCAAAGTGTGGACAAAACATAAGAAAGTAGATAAAACCAAGCATGGAACATAAAAAATTATGGATACGTTAGCAACATATCAATGAGTATGAGGACAGTGAGGACAAGGTGGAGCTCCATGACAACACTGTTTGAGATTTGGACCTATATGTTACACAAGAGAACATGGATCATGACATCCCATATTCTAGAATGTATGCATCGGACTCGGATGAGGATGGTCCCGATGAAGAGGTTGATGAGGAGGGTTTCACGAAGGATGAGGCCAAAGTGCACGAGAAGGTATTGGGTAGGGATCCTCGGATACCCTTGTTTCGCGATCTCAGTCTAGAAGATGAAGCCACGATTGATGGCAGCAAAGGTGTAGTGCTTGGACCAAGGCCAACTTCCTACCGGGATGATAGTCACAAGAAGAACGGGATTTCAAAAGGACTTAGGTTTGCAAAATTGTTGGAACTTAATAAATGGATCAAGGACTTATCTATTAGGTATCATCGGCCATTCACGGTGGTTCACTCGGACGTGAAGAAGCGTTACACGGTTAAATGCGAGGATGATGGATGTCCTTGGATTGTGCGGGAAAGACCATACAAGGGAGGGCCCGATCGGCGCATTTCAAGCTATGTGTCAACACACATGTGCCATGGTAAACGGGTGGATGTCAAAGATGTGAAGCACGAGCACCGCTAGCTGACCTCCAAGTTCTTCGCCTTTAGGCTTTCGAACCAAATTTCATCACTTCGAACAATGACCATCAAGATGGTCATGGAGATCGTGGAAGCTCTATTTAACTATGAGGTGAAGTACGGGAAGGCCTAGAAGGCGAAGCAAGCCCCATTCAGGATGTTGTACGGTGGTTGGGAAGAATCATACAGCCGAATCCCTAGGTTGTTGTTAGCAATGGCCAATGCTAATCCAGGCATGGTTCATGTGGTTGAGCCATATGGGCCTAAAACAATAGTTCGTAATGGAAGAAATGTTTGAGTATTTGGTCGTGCTTTTTGGGCATTCGAGCAATGTGTAAGGGGCTTCGAACATTGTAGGCCGGTAATCTCCATTGATGGAACCTTCTTAACCGGGCAGTTCAGTGGCACTCTCTTGATTGCAATAGGAAATTATGCAAATAAGCTGTTGCTTCCTCATATGTTGCAAACGTATCTATAATTTTTGATGTTCCATGCTTGGTTTATATCTACTCTCTTATGTTTTGTCCACACTTTGGAGTACTTTTTATAAACTTTCTTGGACTAACCTATTAACAAGATGCCACAGTGCCAGCTGCCTATTTTCTGCTATTTTTGGTTCCAGGAAAGTCAGAAAATGAATATTCTTGTAATTGGACGGGACAAAAGCCAAAGTAAATATTTCACCGAGGGGGACACAGAGCCATAATACAAGACGGAGAGGATCCAGGGGCCGCCCACACCACCTGGTCGCGCGGCCAGGCCTGGCCCACGCCAGGGGGTGGTGTGGCCGCCTAGGGCACCCCCTCGGCCTCCCCTTTCGCCTATATATTGCCTCCAATACATAAACCCTAAGCACCCGATCAAAAATCCACGAAAGAGTCTGTAGCCACCGTCATCTTCATCCCCAGATCGGGAAGGATTTGAAGCTCTTCCCGGCACCCTGCCGGAGGGGAGAATTCACCCTAGAGGCCTTCTTCATCACCATGCAAGCCTCCGGTCTGATGCGTGAGTAGTTCATCCTTGGACTATGGGTCCATGTAGTAGCTAGATGGTTGGTTCTTCTCCTTTGTGCTACCATGTTTAGATCTTGTGAGCTCCGTTCATGATCAAGATCATCTATTTGTATTCCTACATGTTGTGTTTGCGGGGATCCGATGGATATTGAGATGCTATTTTAGATTGATTATTGATTCTATCATGTCTTTATTATTTGTGATCTTGCATGCTCTCCATTGTTAGTAGATATCTTGGCCGAGTAGATGCTAGCAACTCCAAGAGGGAGTATTTATGCTCGATAGTGGGTTCATGCCTCTAGTAATCTGGGAAAGTGTCAGAAATCTCTAAGGTACTAGATGTGTTGTTGCTACTAGGGAGAAAACAACAATCCTTTGTTCATAGAACAATCGTATTGTTTACATTACATGCAACGCGTAATGCAATTATTTGTTGCTGGCAACTTAATACTGGAGGGGGTTCGGATGATAACCTAAAGGTGGATTATTAGTCATAGATGCAGTTGGATTACGGTCTATGTATAATTTTGTAATGCCCAATCAAATCTCATAGGAGTCAAGATGATTAGTATATGCATGTATGCTTTCTCGATGTTTGTCAATTGCCCCGCTGTAATTTGTTCACCCAACATGTCATCTATCTTAAGGAGAACCACCACTAGTGAACTATGGACCCCGGTGCTTTCTTTTACCATCAATCAAATATTTACTATTTTATGTTTACTTTCTGCAAGCTATTACTTTCTTCCACACAATACGTTTAGTCCTTTGTCTTTAGCAAAACCGGTGAGATTGACAAACTCACTGTAAGTTGGGGGCAAAGTTCTGTGGTTGTGTTGTGCAGGATTCCAAGTTGGAATCAACACCTTGGAGGTGTTTCCTTGCTCCTACTGGTTCGATAACCTTGTTTTCATAACTGAGGGAAACTTACTATTGTGCTCATCATACCTTCCTCTTGGGGTTCCCCAATGAGCTCGATATCAACCACGAGTCAGCACTTCCCTTGGCGTTTGCTTTGGTTGAGGTGGAGAACAATGTCAATTGGGAGTGGTTCTTACGTCTTTTGAGAACCAAAGTATTACCTCTTGATAGGGAAATATGTGTCATCTCGGATCACCATCAAGGAATTCTCAATGCGGTGATGATTGACATTCCCGGTCATCCTCCTTTGCACCACCGATGGTGCATGAGACATTTTGCTTCCAACTTCTATATGGCATGTAAGAGCAAGGAGTAGTCTGATGATCTTCAAGATTGTTGTCTTGCTTTCATGGACCGGCGTTCCACAAACTTATATCTCAGATTGCGGAACAAAAAAAACTCGACTCGAAGGGTCAAGAGTTTCTCAATAGGCACATTCAACTCCGTGACAAGTGGGCACGAGCTTATGATGAGGATGGCCGGAGGTACGGTCAAATGACAAGCAACATGGCAGAGGCCTTCAACAAGGTGCATAAGGGTGTCCGTGCATTGCACGTCACTACAATAGTTCAATACACATTCGACAAGTTGAATGGTTATTGTTTGAACTACTCACTTGAAACGGATAAGCAAATTGCGGGACAGAACAAAAACGAGTGCAAGTACAAGTACCATCCCAAGGTTGATAATTGGATGACATTTCAGTCATGGAAGGCGGACTCCCAAGTTTCCACGGTTTTTGATAACGACTAGCTCATTTACCAAGTGGTCGAGCCTGGAGGAACCACTTCGGATGGTGTCCAACACGGAGGTAGAGCCTTCAAGGTCTCCCAAAGGAATTGTGATTGCACATGCGGAAGGCCATTGTTGCTTCATCTTTCTTGTTCTCACTTGCTATGTGCGTCTCAGAAGCGCCATGTCGATTATAATCATGAGCGTACCATTAAAGAGTCTGAGTTCTCTATCATGAAGACGAAGATGACATGGGATCCTAGATTTCATCCATACCTTGACCAATTGCAATGGCCGGAGTACCATGGATTGCAACTATGCCCCCATCTAGAATGGAAGGTGGTTAAACATAGTAGACGCAAGACAAAGCATCTTAGAAGTGACATGGACAGATGGGGCCGTGCTGGTGCGCGGGAATCAGGAAACGACCAATTTCAAGAGCCTTGTGAGAGATCTCATTGTGGGAAGTGTAGTGGTGAAGGGCACAATGTTAGGAGTTGTACACAAAGGAAGATAGAAAAAGGAAATGAAGCAAGCACAAGTGTTCCAAGCCAACGAAATGATCCTAGCCAACCAAGAAGTAGCCAACAAAATGGTCCAAGCCAACAAAATCCTAGCCAACCAAGAAGTAGTGAACAAAATGGTCCAAGCCAACAAATTCCTAGCCAACCAAGAAGTAGCCAACAAAATGGTCCAAGTCAACAAATTCCTAGCCAACCAAGAAGTAGCCAACAAGCCCGTCGCCAACAAAGAAGTAGCCAAAAAATTCCTAGGCAACAAAGAGGGAGGCAACTTGGGCTTACAAGAGGTCGTACACACCAAGTTCCTAGTCAACAAGCTCCCAATCGGACAAGCATGTTTACATACCTAAATGGACCATTCATGTATGTATATTCTTACATAATGACATTTATTTATATACATTCTTTACATTAATGCTTATTTTACTAACTTTTACCTTTCATTCTTAATATAGGTATGGCGACGCAACCCAACAATGGCAATGATGGGGAAGGTGTGAACTACTCGAAGTTGTGGGTGGACGCTTTGGAGGTTGTGAGAAACAGGAAGGAGAAAGAGGAAGAGAGGAAGCGGAAGGAGAAACTTGCTAGTGAATTCAATTCGGTAGCTCAACTTGCTCGTGACTTGGCAAAAAAGAAGGATGAAGAGGAAGAAGGAAGAGGAAGAGAGGAAGAGGGAAAAGGAGAAGGAAGACGAAGAGCGGAAGAAGAAAAAGGAGAAGGAAGACAAAGAGAGGAAGAGGAGGGAAAATGCTAGGCCACTTTGCACCGATCAAGATGAAAGGCCACGGAGAGTGTTTCGTACATCCGAGGCCCATGGAAAGGAGGTTCCAATCTGTTGGTGCAAAGATGATTGCATTGTTAAATAGTCCATCAACTACAATTCCGATACTTGCGGAAGGAACTTATTCATGTGTCCCAACTACTCTCACTCTCCCGTGCATACCCGCAACCCATATGAGACTCCACCGGTATGCATAATGCAAGTTAGTTTAAGAACCTCTATTCCATATCATAGTACTAACATGCACTATTTCCTTGTAGTATCCCCCTCCAGTATGCAGGTACTACACTTGGATAGATCTCAAGCAAGATCACGCTACAAAGACTATCCAGGAGATCGATGCTGCAATAGTTAGAACCCGGTACCATGAAGCTGTGCGTAACGAGGAGTTGGCAAAGAAGCACAAGGAACATGAGGACGATCGTCTCAAGAAAGAGGAGGAAGAGAAGCGCATCGCTAAGTAGGCTCGTGATGCGGAGAGGGAAAGGAAGCGTCAAATGGCATGACGCTCCATGGAGGAAGACGAAGAGTGCAAGAAGAAGGGCAAATGACCTCGTGTTCTAGACTTGTAGACGGCGAGGCTCGGGATGAACTATTTCTTCGTGCGATGTGTGAACCTTAGTTGATCTTGAGAACTATGTGTATGCGATGTGTGAACTATGTGACCAAAACTTATTTGGGTATGCGATGTGTGAACTATGTGTAAAATTATTTTAAGGATTGGTCTATGCTGATTGAAATTTGGTGTATGCGATGTGTGAGGCTGCATCACACTTGGGATGAAAAAGGAATTCAGAACTGTGGCGCCATGCTGGCCGGCGCTACACATGTACTGCGGCGATAAGTGGGGTGGCGCGACACACCTAGGATAGTGCGGCTCCATGCTGGAGGGCGCTGCACGTGTGGCTGCGGTGTTGTCTTGGCCCTCGATGCGACAGTGGAACCTTCTTTCTCTGGGGGTAAATTCGATTCGAACCTACAGCGCCAGGCTAGGTGGCGCTGCACGTGTGGGTGCGGCGGCAGGTGGAGCAACGCGTCACACCTGGGAAAGTGTGGCGCCAGGTGAACTAGAGAAGCACCTGCGGTGCCATAGTGGGCGGCGCAGCACTCGCGGATGCAGTGCCAGCATTGCCCAAGGAGCAGCAACGATTGGGTCAGTACCCTTGGAAACTGTAAATCTCATTGAGCGGCGCCACCTCGGACGACGTGGCACGCCTTGAGGTGTGCAACACCACCACCCATGGCGCCGCAGGCCTAGAGGATTGCAGCACCGCCCCTGGGCCTTAGAACTAGGCGCTCAGCTCAAACGACACAATGACCCTTTAGGTGTGCAGCGCCACCTCCCACGGCGCAACAGACCTGTAAGATAAAAATTGTGGGGAACTTTTCTAGCCAAATGATAGATTTCGTGACCACATTTGTAGCCAAATACACATTTCTAACAAACTAATACGAAGATTAACATGAACCATATCATCACGAACAAGGTATCCAACAAGTTCACTTCCAACAAGCCAACCCAAACATAGTATCCAACAAGTCAAGTTTACTACATTGCAAATTAGCACAACATATCCAACAAGGAAAGTTCACTACTTTATCGCATGCTTGCTCTTGCCTCCTCTCCTCGGAGCAATCTTCTGGCGCGACTCCTCATCATCCTCGGACTCAATAATCGGAGGGTTCCTTGGCCTTAGCTTGATTGCGGACCGTACCTTGGGCTTAGTTTGATTGCGGACTTGTACTCTGTACCTTTCCCATGGCATGTCGTCCGACATGGCCTCATCTTTATCTTCGGCCTTTAGAATGAGAACAATGGTCTCATTTGAGTTGTGATACATGGAAATTCATTAAAGGATGTCATCAGTCAAGTTTATGTCAAACCGTAGTAGATTTCTCTTCATTGGGGATACCTTCCTCTGCTGAGGTCGACTTGGCCTGTTGCTTGGACGACGTCGCAACAAGCAAGTTCGCGAAGTGACATAATTTTTGTGTCGGCCTCTTAACGAAATCCCTTAACTTGTATGGCCCTCCTCGTCCCTTGGAAACTCTAAAGCGCCCTCCAATTCATCTGCCTCTTCTGGACCTCCGTGCACTGACATGCAAGCAAATAAAGACACAAATTATACATTTGTTGAGGTGGTAACACGAATAAAAACTACCCGACTTGCCACAAAGTTGATCACGGGAGCAAAGGAGGTTTAGTGCCCTTCTCTAACAAACTGGTTGTACTCAAGCTTGCTTAGGTCGTCAAAACCAGGCAGCAACTCCTCCAAAATGTTTTCCGGATAGGCATCTGGTAGGAGCTTGACATGAGTGTTCTCTGAAAACCAGCGGAGGTACTCGTTGAAAGCACCCTCACAATGGGGTTTTGCGAGCATTCTTTTTGATTTCTTAGCTTCTTTCACACAAATGAGAAACCGAGACACGTGCTTCTGGTGAATCTTGTCCAAGTCCGTCTTCTTGCTTATGAGCCTGTCCAACCTGTATATGAACAAAGCGCAATTTTTTTAGCACACATAACTATCATACATCATCTTGGGAAACATGTATAGAAGAAATTCTTACCGGTGAAGATCGATGCCGGTGTCCTGCCAATCTGGAGGGGTAGACTGATAGAGACCAAACTGTCTCATAACCGGCTGCGACATATGATGCTCAACAACCCACTTGCATATCATGGGGCACTTCATGTACCATAGATTACATTCTGCGTTGCACTGCGGGTTAAGACAAAAATCCTCGCAACCAAAATTGTCCCTAGGACCATATGTTGGGTCCGCAGCATAGAAAACAAAAAATTTCCTATGGTGTGAACTACATGCCAAGATCTATCTACTAGGTACAAAGAAACGGGTGGATATACATCCCACGAGAACTTACCCTCGAAGACAACAAGTTTTGTTAACGAGTAGGAACTCGTGGTCGATGTAGTCGTACACTTGCCGATCTCAAGATCGTGAGGAAGTCTGAGCGCCGCAACTCAGCAGCGCATCCGTACTCGCACACACGTTCAAGCCACCGGACAACCTCCACCTCCTTGCTCCAACGATCCAGCGGAAGTAGCAACTCCTTCCAGACGAAATGCCACCGGGAACATGTATCTCGCTAATCCGAGACCATGGGGGAATAATTCTAGAGGGGGAGAGAGATCCTTCACAAGGAGGTGTAAGGATGAAGGAGGGAATGAGTGGCCTTTTATAGGAGGAGGGGGTGACCCCTCTCTCCATGGACGGCACATGGGGGGTGACCCCTCACCTCCCCCATTCATGTGGTGGTAACTCCTCCACATTAAAATGCCTCTTCACACTCCCTTTTAAAGTCTCCACTTTAAATGCATTAAATTTCTCCAAATTTAATGCTCTCTCATTTAATAAAACTCTTTTATTAAATTTATTAAGAATTTTGTTAATTACTTTAATTAACAAACATTCACATATAGCCCCTTGCAATATTTCAATATCACATGCAGAACCTCTTTCTACAATTTCACCCGAAACAATTTCCGGTTTCTATTGAAACAATTCCTGTGCTTTGCAATTCTTTCGTCTGAAACATATGTGCTCCAAAATGGTGTCTGGTAACTCTTAAGTGTGCCACCCTATGGTTCGCGAATAATGCAGACATGATCGAGACCCTTCTCCGATCAATAATCAGCAGCGGGACCTGGAGATCCGTACTGACTCCTACACATTCAACGATGACTTATGTGATCATGAGAACCTTTAACGCTTGTAACTAAATCCCTTTGTCTCTCGATATATTACATGTCCAAGATTTGATCATCGGTATCTCCATACCTAGTTTGATCTCGTTACCGACATACACTCTTTTCTCGTTCCCGTGATATAACATTCTAGTGATCACATCACTTGCTTGCAAGCTATCTTAATGTGATATCACCGAGAGGGCCTAGAGTATATCTATCCGTCATCGGGATTGACAAATTCCACTCTTGATCCATGAGCCTCAACATAACACCTTCGTAGTACTGAACCTATCTTTATAGTCACCCTGTTACGGTGTGACGTTTGATGTTATCAAGATACTCTTCCGGTGTTAGCAATTAACATGATCTCATGGTCTAAGGATAAAGATTACTTCGTATGATGTTATAGCAATATAGACATAATGACTTGATCGTAATGCTATACTTCGGATGAATGTTCATCACATCATTCCACCAATGGTGTGACCTTGTTATTAACAACATCCAATGTCCATGATCAGGAAACCTTGATCATCTTGTTAATCAACAAGCTAGTCTATAAGAGAGGCATAACTAGGAACCCTTTTTGTTTATTAAACACACATGTATTGATGTTTCCTGATCAATACAATTCTAGCATGTAAAATAAACATCTATCATATATAAGGAATATATAATAACAACTTTATTATTGCCTCTCAGGGCATATTTCCTTCAGTCTCCCACTTGCACTAGAGACAATAATCTAGTTCACATAATGATAAATCTAACACCCATGGAGTTCTGGTGTTGATCATGTTTTGCCCTAGGGAGAACTTTAGTCAAAGGATCTGCTACATTTAGGTCCGTGTGTACTTTACAAATCTTTATATCTCCATCCTTGACATGCTCGCGGATGGAGTGAAAACGGCACTTAATATGCTTGGAATTCTTGTGAGACCTCGGTTCCTTTGTGTTGGCTATGGCTCCATTGTTGTCACAATAGATCACCATTGGGTCCAACGCACTGGGAACCACACCTAGTTCCGTAATGAACTCTTTCATCCAAACCGCCTCCTGCGCCACTTCTAAGCAGTAACATATTCTGCCTCCGTCGTTGATCTAGCCACCATAGGTTGTTTGGAACTCCTCCAACTAACAGTTGCTCCGTTCAAGAGAAATACGTATCTGGATTGAGACTTAGAGTCATCCGGATCGGTGTCAAAGCTAGCATCGACATAACACTTAGAGACTAGCTCTTCTTCACCTCCGTATATAAGAAACATATCCTTAGTTCTTCTCAAGTACTTGATGATGTTCTTTACCGCTATCCAGTGTTTCGAACCTGGATCAGATTGGTACCTACTAGTCAAACTAATAGCATGTGCCACATCCGGTCTTGTACATAGCATGTCATACATAATAGAGTCTATGGCCGAGGCATAGGGGATCTTATCCATCATCTCTCTTTCTTCCACCGTAGCCGGACTTTGAGTCTTACTCAATGTCTTGCCTTGCAACATAGGTAAGAACCCCTTCTTACTTCCGTCCATATTAAACTTCTTTAATATCTTATCAAGGTATGTACTTTGCGATAGCCCAATTAGGCGCCTTGATCTATCTCTATAGATTTTAATGCCTAATATATATGACGCTTCACCAAGGTCTTTCATCGAAAATTTGCTGTTTAGATAACTTTTAACACTGTTTAAAAGATCTATATCATTTCCAATCAATAATTTGTCATCCACATATAATATCATAAATGCCACATTGCTCCCACTCACTTTCTTGTAAATACATGCCTCTCCATAAGTTTGGACAAATCCAAACTCTTTGATCACCTCATCAAAGCGGAGATTCCAACTCCGGGATGCTTGTTTCAGTCCATAGATGGATCGCTGAAGTTTGCATACCTTATTAGCATCCTTAGGATCGACAAAACCCTTAGGTTGTATCATATACAACTCTTCTTCAATATTACCATTGAGGAACGCAGTTTTGAAATCCATCTGCCATATTTCATAATCGAAATATGCAGCAATTGCTAACATAATCCTAACCGACTTAAGCATCGCTACGGGAGAGAATGTCTCATCGTAGTCAACTCCTTGAATTTGTCGAAACCCCTTTGCGACAAGTCGAGCCTTATAGATGGTCACATTACCATCAGCATCAGTTTTTCTTTTGAAAATCCATTTATTCTCAACGGCCTTTCGATCGTGAGGTAAGTCCACCAAGTTCCAAACTTGGTTCTCGTACATGGATTCCATCTCGGATTTTATGGCTTCCAGCCATTTGTTGGAATCCAGGCTCATCATCACTTCTTCATACGTCGCAGGGTCATCCATTTCATCAACCATGAAATTCACAACAAGATTGCCGTACAGTTCAGGAGCTGCACGTGTCCTGCTTGACCTGCGAGGTTCGGTAGTGTCCTCTTTTAGAGTTTCATGATCATTATCATTAGCTCTCTCTTCATCAGGTGAAGTCAAATCCAAAACAACTTCCGATGCTACGCCACTCGCCATTCCATGAAGAGAAGGTTCAATAACCTCTTCGAGTTCTACCTTCCAACTACTCACACCTTTCGCGAGAAACTCCTTCTCAAGAAAGGATCCATTCTTAGCAACAAAAACCTTGCCCTCGGATCTGTGATAGAAGGTATACCCAATTGTTTCCTTAGGGTATCCTATGAAGACGCATTTTTTCGCTTTGGGTTCGAGTTTATCTGGTTGAAGTTTCTTCACATAAACATCGCATCCCCAAACTTTAAGAAATGACAGCTTAGGTTTGTTTCCAAACCATAATTCATACGGTGTCGTTTCAACGGATTTAGATGGTGCCCGATTTAAAGTGAATGCAGCTGTTTCCAGCGCATAACCCCAAAATGACAGTGGCAAGTCAGTCAGAGACATCATAGATCGAACCATATCCAATAAGGTATGATTACGATGTTCCGACACACCATTCCGGCAGGCGTGAGTTGTGAAACTATTCCACACTCTTTCATGTGTGTGCTAAACTCGTAACTTAGATACTCTCCTCCACGGTCAGACCGTAGAAATTTGATCTTTCTATTATGATGATTTTCCACTTCATTCTGAAATTCCTTGAACTTTTCAAAAGTTTCAGACTTGTGTTTCATCAAATCGATATACCCGTATCTACTCAAATCATCCGTGACAGTAACAAAATAACAATATCCACCTCGCGCCGACACACTCATTGGTCCACACACATCAGTATGTATGATTTCCAATAGATCTGTTGCCCGTTCCATTGAACCGGAAAACGGCGTTCTAGTCATCTTGCCCATAAGGCATGGCTCACATGTATCAAATGATTCAAAATCAAGTGATTCCAAAAATCCATCAGAATGGAGTTTCTTCATGCGTTTAACGCCAATATGACCTACACGGTAGTGCCACATATATGTAGACATATCATCATCAAGTTTAATCTTTTTAGCATTAACATTATGAATGTGTGTAATATTACTATCGAGATCTATCAGAAATAAACCATTCAACATAGGTGCATGACCATAAAAGGTATCATTCTTATAAATCGAACAACCATTGTTTTCAGATTTAAAGGAATGACCACTTTGCATCAAACACGATCCAGATACAATGTTCATGCTCAGTGCAGGCACTAAATAACAATTATTTAGGTTTATAACTAATCTCAATGGAAAATGGAGAGGTAGCGTCCCGACGGCGATCACATCAACTTTTGATCCATTACCGACCCGCATCCTGACCTCATCCCTTGCTAGTTATCGCTTGTTCCGTAGCCCCTGAACCGAGTTACATATATTAGCAACCGATCCCTATCAAATACCCAGGTGCTACTGCGAGTACTAGTCAAGTACACATCAATAACATGTATATCACATATACCTTTGTTTGCCTTGCCGGACTTCTTGTCCGCCAAATACTTGGGGCAGTTGCGCTTCCAATGGCCAGTCCCCTTGCAATAGTAACACTCGGTGTCAGACTTAGGGCCAGCTCGGGGTTTCTTTTCAGGCATGGTAACAGACTTGCCACCCTTCTTTCCCTTGTGCTTGCCTTTCTTGAAACCGGTGGTCCTATTGATCATCAACACTTGATGTTGTTTCCTAATCTCCACTTCTGTAGTCTTAAGCATTGACAGAAGCTCGGGAAGAGACTTCTTCATGCCCTGCATATTATAGTTCATCACGAAGCTCTTGTAGCTAGGTGGCAGAGATTGGAGAACATGATGTATGCCTAGGTCAATGGGAATCGTTATTCCCATGGACATAAGCTTATCGGCGTACCCAGACATTTTGAGTACGTGCTCACTAACGGAGCTGTTTTCCTCCATCATGCAGCTAAAGAAATTTTCTGTAGCATTATAACTCTCTACGGCAGCATGGGTATCGAAAATCATTTTCAATTCTCCCATGGTATCAAAGGCATTGCCATTTTCGAAACGCTTTCGAAGTTCTGGCTCTAGCCCATACAGTATGCCGCAATGAACTAAGTTGTGGTCCTCCTAACGAGTCACATAGACATTCTTTTCCTCGTCAGGGGCATCAGGAGCTGGTGGGGGGCCTAGCGGCGCATCTAGCACATATTGCTTTTGTGCAGCAGTGAGGAGAATCCTCAAATTCATAGCCCAGTTGGTGAAGTTGCTACCATTCGCAGCAAGTTTCTCTTTCTCCATGAACACATTGAAATTAAAAGCAGGTGGTGCCATCTACAACAGAATTTGTAAAGTTTATTTAGACTAAGTTTATGATAGATTGAGTTCAACTAATCCAAATTACTAGCGAACTCCTACTCAAAAACAATATCCCTCGTGTCCTTTTGGTGATTACATGAACCAAATCCACTACACCAAGTCTGATCATCACGTGAGTTGATGTAGCTTCAAAGGCGAGCATCTATATGGGCATCATATCAACTATATGACTCATGCTTAACCTTTCGGTCTGTGTTCCGAGGCCATGTCTATACATGCTAGGCTCGCCAAGTAAGAACCTTAGTATTCGCGTGTGTAAAACTGTCTTACACCCGTTCCTATGAAAGCGTAGATTCGAGTACACCCGATCATCACGTGATGTCTCGACACACGATCCACAGAACGGTGCATACTTAAGGAAGAACACATTTTTATCTTGATATCTAAATGAGGGATCATCTTATAATGCTACCAAAAGCTCCAAACTAGTAGTATAAGATGCTAAAATCTAATGTGTAAAGTGAGATGATATGGTCCATGCATTTGATCTCTATCACTTGCATCGTGGTATGATCTCTATCATTCCTTTGTGTGTAAGGCCAAGGTCTATGGAACTTACATGTTGAGTGTGTTGTAAGAGTATCTATTATACATCTACTTACAACAATACCATATCAATACACTAGCCCAGCAACGATCTAAACTAGACGCCTCTAATTTATCAATTGCAAGTTTTACGTGGCTTAGGGCTTTCGGAGATAGAACCGTTCTCACCTACAAACATGAACCACAACGAGGATAACTAAGTTATTAGCAACTCGTTGTAAATCAGATATTGACTATAGTAGGAGAGACAGACACCCGCCAGCCACTTATGCAAAACAAGTTGCATGTCAGTCGTGGAACCGGTCTCATGTACGATGACATGTAAGGTTGGTCCGGACCGCTTCATCCCACTATGCCACCAATATCCAAAATACATAGAAGATACAATAACATGATCATCATCACCCACATATAAACATATGTGTACTACCCGTGCAAAGCACCTACGCATAGATCAGGCTCTGATACCACTGTTGGGTCCGCAGCATAGAAAACAAAAAAAATTCTATGGTGTGAACTACACGCCAAGATCTATCTACTAGGTACAAAGCAACGGGTGGATATACATCCCACGAGAACTTACCCTTGAAGACAACGAGTTTTGTTAACGAGTAGGAACTCATGGTTGATGTAGTCGTACACTTGCCGATCTCAAGATCGTGAGGAAGTCCGAGCGCCGCAACTCAGCAGCGCATCCGTACTCGCACACACGTTCAAGCCACCGGACAACCTCCACCTCCTCGCTCCAGCGATCCAGCGGAAGCAGCAACTCCTTCTAGACGAAATGCCACCGGGAACATGTATCTCGCTAATCCGAGACCATGGGGGAATAATTCTAGAGGGGGAGAGAGATCCTTCACAAGGAGGTGTAAGGATGAAGGAGGGAATGGGTGGCCTTTTATAGGAGGAGGGGGGTGCCCCCTCTCTCCATGGCCGGCGCATGGGGGGTGACCCCTCACCTCCCCCATTCATGTGGTGGTAACCCCTCCACATTAAAATGCCTCTTCACATTCCCTTTTAAAGTCTCCACTTTAAATGCATTAAATTTCTCCAAATTTAATGCTCTCTCATTTAATAAAACTCTTTTATTAAATTTATTCAGAATTTTGTTAATTAATTTAATTAACAAAGATTCACATATAGCCCCTTGCAATATTTCAATATCACATGCAGAACCTCTTTCTGCAATTTCACCCAAAACAATTTCCAGTTTCTATTGAAACAATTCCTGTGCTTTGCAATTCTTTCGTATGAAACATATGTGCTCCAAAATGGTGTCCGGTAACTCTTAAGTGTGCCACCTTATGGTTCGCGAATAATGCAGACATGATTGAGACCCTTCTCCGATCAATAATCAGCAGCAGGACCTGGAGATCCGTACTGACTCCTACACATTCAACGATGACTTCTATGATCATGAGAACCTTTAACGCTTGTAACTAAATCCCTTTGTCTCTCGATATATTACATGTCCGAGATTCGATCATTGGTATCTCCATACCTAGTTTGATCTCGTTACCGACATGCACTCTTTTCTTGTTCCCATGATATAACATTCTAGTGATCACATCACTTGCTTGCAAGCTATCTTAATGTGATATCACCGAGAGGGCCCAGAGTATATCTATCCGTCATCGGGATTGACAAATTCCACTCTTGATCCATGAGCCTCAACATAACACCTTCGTAGTACTGAACCCATCTTTATAGTCACCCTGTTACAGTGTGATGTTTGATGTTATCAAGATACTCTTCCGGTGTTAGCAATTAACATGATCTCATGGTCTAAGGATAAAGATTACTTCGTATGATGTTATAGCAATATAAACATAATGACTTGATCGTAATGCTATACTTCGGATGAATGTTCATCACATCATTCCACCAATGGTGTGACCTTGTTATTAACAACATCCAATGTCCATGATCAGGAAACCTTGATCATCTTGTTAATCAACAAGCTAGTCTATAAGAGAGGCATAACTAGGAACCCTTTTTGTTTATTAAACACACATGTATTGATGTTTCCTGATCAATACAATTCTAGCATGTAAAATAAACATCTATCATATATAAGGAATATATAATAACAACTTTATTATTGCCTCTCAGGGCATATTTCCTTCACCATATACCTCACATACAACCTTAATCACACACAAGTTAGTTCAATGAGAAAAGGTGTTGAAAGGAATGCTAAATGGTATATGGGTTGGAAATTCTTACTTGCTCCCAGATAAGGTTTTCAAACTCATTGGTGTATCTAATGTATGCCGCTTGTAGGTCGGTTGGGGGCTTGGAGACCACGTCCCAATTGTAAGCCCATGTTGGCCACCTTGATCGGTTCCCTCCATCGATATAATCCTTGGGGGCCATTTTTTTTGGGCCGTCCAACTGGAAAGTGTTCCCACATCCACACCGAGAGAAGTAGCAATGGACCATGAATGTAAGCCTCAGCACCAGTCTGCGATAAGCCTCGTCCAGCTATGAACCAAAGCAAACAAATTTTAATCATGGGGACATTCAAAGAGCACATGTAAAGATGGGAAAAATATAAGCACTTCATTACCTGCCGGTACAAGAAGGCCAATGCCGCTGAACCCCAGCTCCCTTTTTTATCCATTTTACTCAAAGCCTTCAGCGAGTGCCAGTGAGCCATGTTGCCCTTACCATCAGGAAATATAGTCTCGTGATAACATACCACAAATACACACGGGCATATATCATGACCTCATCCTCACTAGCATTCTCAGGACATGTATTGAAGTTCTGTGATATCCACTTGAAAGTAGCCCCGGTTGTGACCCTCAATTTTACCCCGTGTGAGTTTATAGTGTCACCAGGACACTTACCACCAGTAAGGGAACACATCTGGTCACGCCAGTTGTCAGAGGATGTGTTAATGCAGAGAGGATCCCCCTGGATAGGGAGTGCAAGGATCATGGACATGTCCTGAAGAATCACAGTCATCTCATCAGTACGGAGGTGAAAACTGTGCGTCTCCGGCCTCCACCGGTCGACAAGCGCGGTGATGGCAGCAGGTTTCATGTGCGGTGTACCACGATTGACCATATGGATGAATGGGAGTAGTCCTAGCGCTTGGATGTGCACCGTGTACCGATCATTGTATGACATCATCTCTTGGAAATGCTCGTGATACCGCAGTCGTAGGGGAACAAGAGTCTGCACACATACAAGCTCAATTATAACATGTCCATCAAACTTGAGCAACATATCATGAATTGGGGGGTTTATTTTTCTTACCTTAATCCTCTCGGCGATAATGTAGCCATGACGATGCTTATCATACGCCGTCTCAAGAAGCGACGTGCCTTTGACAAACCCACTTTGTACATAGGTTGGGGAGTGGGTTTGTTCCTCTTCCGATTCCGACATACTATATAATTAAAAAAAGAAAGTGCAACTACATATGTGATCATATTGTAAACAACATACTAATATGAATATAGTGCTTTCTATATGGTCATATCTATGTGAGCAAATTTTATGAACCGTTCTTTCTATGTGGGCTAACAAGCACATGAGGAAGTATCGCTAACCAATTGCCATCTCTATGTGAGCATACATACTACAAATATTTTCAAGCACAAACATAGTAGTTCAAGCATATATTTTCAAGCTACAAGCACAGACAAGATTTCAAGCATATATATTTGGCATCTCTATGTGGCCATCTCTATGTGAGCATACATACTAATATTTTCAAGCTACAAGCACGAACATAATTTCAACCATATATATGTGACATTATTTTTCCTAAAAAGTTTCCAACCTAAACCTAAACACTATCACATATCTATTCTCCCTTTAAGTAATCAACTATATGTCTTGATTTTGGGATGAACTATGGTTTCCCTAAACTATCAAAATTAGTGAGATTCATTAGACAAAGAGGGGGATTTCTTGGACAAATACCTGGAGGAGGTGCTCAACAACAAGATCCACGGAAAAAATCTTCAGATTTGAGCCATTGGAGAAGGATTAGAGGAGGGGGAGATAAACCCTAGCCGCCGTCGCTATGGTATCTGTGAGCGGCTGGAGAGGAAAAGGGAGAAGAGGGGGCGGGCCAGTCCAACCCGCGCGCAGCTTAGTGGTGGCCACCGTGCGCCCCGGTGAGGCAGGCAAGGATGCAGCGCCCCCACAAGTGGGGCAGCACTTACGCTGCAGGGGGCCGCGCGCCATCATGGCAGGGAGTGCGGCGCCGCACCGACGGGAGCGGCAGCAGTCCATGCAGTGCCTTCCTGGATGGCGCTACCCATTCGCGCCAACGTGATGGTTGCGCGGCGCCATGCCAGGTGGAGTGGCACCAGTATGTGTGGCGCCACGCGGGCGGGAGTGGCAGAAAAGGGTTACCTCTTGTGAAATTGTTTGCTGGAAGGTATATTATTTAAATTTGTTTGAAATTTGGGTTATTTTTATTTAAATTTCCTAGATCTACCGTAGAGTGCATGTTGATTTCCATAAAACAAAGATATATTATTTGAGATTTGTCGGAAAGTAATATGTAGCCTGAAGCTCAAAACTTTGGATGTCGAGAAGTCTAGTTTGAACTAACTTCCCACTATGGAGGGCTTGTGCAAGTTGCCACCTTGCAAAGTTGCTGCATGCATGTAGAAAATTCGTGTTCCACTATTAAGCCTAGTTTTTCTTCGGAAAGGGGAGAACCTCGCCCTCTGCATCAAATGATCACACAACCATAGTATTTATTAAAAGTTTGTCTTCAGAAACTTTAGCTACACTTATTAATTGGATCTATAGTGTGAGACAATAGAATTGGGGGAACTGGCTCAACCCTCAATGGGGTGGCCTATCATATATATATATAATAGGTGTGTTTCAAGTGGTACAATACACGTACACATATACAGAAGCTATACATAGTCTAACACCCTTACTCAATCTTAGCCACTTCCTAAAGAATCTAGAAGGGTAAGATTGCGCCTACATGCCTCAAACTGTGGTAGAGGCAATGGCTTGGTGAAGATGTCTGCAAGTTGATCCTTAAAGGAGATGAACCTGATCTGTAGTCGCTTCTGTGACACACGTGCCCACACAAAGTGATAGTCAACTTCAATGTGTTTCTTTCAGGCATGGAATACCGGATTTTTAGAAAGGTATATAGAACTGATGTTATCATACCAAAGGATAGGAGGCTACGATTGAGATATATCCAACTCCTGAAGCAAAGACTGTACCCAAATAATCTCTGCAGTAGCATCAACCATAGCCTTATACTCGGCTTCAGTACTGCTACATGAGACAATAGCCTGTTTCCGAGCACTCCAAGCGATCAGATTAGAGCCAAAGAACACATCATAGCCCCCTGTGGATCGCCTGTCATCCGGTCTGCCAGCCCAGTCCGCATTAGAATATGCCGAGAGGACCCCGGAGGGGTTCGGCCGCATATGCAGCCCACGAGACACTGTCAGACAGACATAGCGCAAGATACGCTTAACAGCTGACCAATGAATGTCGCGAGGCGTCTGGAGCTACTAACAAACTCTGTTGATAGCATAAGATATATCTGGTCTCGTGATCGTCAAATACTGGAGACCACCAATAATACTCCTGTACTCCATCGCATCAGTAGAAGACAGAATCTCACCATGAACAACAGTGATCTTGTCAGTGGTAGACATAGGCGTAGTAGTCGTCTTGCACTTAAGCATCCCAGCCCGCTGCAACAAGTCCAATGAATACTTCTTTTGCGTCAAAACAAGTCCATCAGCACGAGAAGCAACCTACACACCAAGAAAGTAATGGAGCTTCCAAAGATCCTTGACAGCAAACTCAGCACCAAGAGAGCGAACAAGAGAATCTGCAGCTCACTGAGAGGAGCTGACCAAAATAATATCATCCACATAGACCAACAAGTACATAGTGACCTCGGGCTTCTGTAGAAGAAAAATCGATGAATCAGCAGTAGACGGTGCAAAACCATGAGCACGAAGGGCTGTAGCAAGATGGGCATGCCAGGCATGAGGAGCTTGCTTCAAGCCATAGAGTGTTTTGGTAAGACGACAGATATGATCAGAACGGTCAGGATCAGAAAAACCAGGTGGCTATCGCATATAAACTTCCTCCTCCAACACACCATGAAAGAAAGCATTTTGCACATCAAGCTGACGAAGAGACCAACCTCGAGTGACAGCAATAGGGGCATGTTCGTCTGCGGTACCAAAGTTCGCAGGCCAGCGCATGGTGGTACCTTTGTTGCCTGAAACTGCCGCGTTCTGAAAAGTTGGTCCACCAACTACTGAGAGGGGCCATTTCGAGGCAAACTCATCTCACCCCTGCCAAATTCAAACATTCTGTTAAACTGCCCCGTGAAGTAGACGGTCGGGACCCCCATGTCGGTCATCTGTCCATGACCCGAGCGCCAACGCAGCAACCTCTTAGGAAAATCAAATAGCTAAGTGGATTGGATGCATTGACCAATTTCACAAATCCATTCCCACCTTTCCCCTAGCACCGGCGGCGTCAGAATCCACCCTCCAGGCAGGACGATCCCTTTGGACATTTGACTTCCGGTGCCAAGTTGCTGCGCCCAGTCGCTGATCCCGAGCTCCAATGGCGCATGCTGTAGCCGCTGTTGCGAGGATCTAGCCCGCCTCCGCCGCCGACGAGCCGAGCAGTTCGGAGGATGGCAGATCCTACTATCAAGGAAGAAGAAGTTCTAGCTACAAGCGGGTGAGCCACCCTTATCTTTGCTATTCGCACTAATTATAACTGCTAGCTGGCTACTGAACCTCAAATTGTTTGTGAGCCCAACGCTGACAAACATATTTTGTCCACAGTTTTCTGTCAAGTGGGATCTCCGCGGACCCCCTTACCTGGTTATGGTAGTCCTCTACAGGTACGACTCTAAGGGCAAGTGGTATGGACACCTTTGTTTCACGATGGAAGAAGCGTCTACGCAGATCTGCACTATATCTGGTATGGTTTCTGCTCTGCGTAATCATGATGAATTATGGCCGAAGCAGACTGCAAAGTTCAGCTTCATGGATGAACGTGGCATCATGGTTCCTCTAACATGTGACAGTCGGCTAATTGGGCTGATGAAAAGGTATGCTTTGGCTGCCATGTTTGAGCTGAAATGTGATGTACTGGATGTGGAAGCTGCTGCAACTGGGAGTCGCCCTTCTATTCTTGGACAGGGTGGTTGCTCGAACCCAATTAGCTCCTGGTAAGCAAAGGTCGCTTGGGGTTCACATATTTGTGCTGAATTGTAATTTTTGTTTTATTTACTCTATAGATATTGGACAGTTATGCAATAGTCTTGTTTTTTTGACAGGAAGCATCGCAAGGTTAGAAACATGACTGCCAGGTCAGTCATTTTGCTGCCCGAAGAAATTAAAAACGAGTGGAAAGATGATGTTGTACACGATTCTGGTGGCCATTGTCCCGGCGATGCAGAGTACGTGAAGCTAAGAAAATTGGCACCAAGGAAGAGGAAGAAGACAGGAAATGAAGAAGCTAGTGGACGTGACGGCTTGGCACCCAGGATGTAGAAGAAGGCTGTTGGCAATGAAGATTCATAGTAATGTGTTGAACTTGAACCTATATACGTAATTCTGTTAAATTCTGGAGCTCTGTGTGTGGCATGTTGCTGGGCGAAACAATCTACCCACGTTCTCTGAGTAAAATGTATCACGACTTAGGATTTGGAAACGCCCGAGTCAGTAGTTGAATCTGAAATTGTGATTGTGTCACTGCTATCTGAAAACACGCAGCACCGGTTCCACGATTGCTAAGGGGCAGGAGGTCTCCAAATATGACGAAATATAAGTGGCACAGAAATAAATTATTTAAGCTGCCACACTCCACGAAGCAGTAACTTATTTCAGATGATGCACAACGACGTGGCAACATAAACAACAATGTTCTCACCGATAATGCCTAGATGAGGAGGAAATCGGTACCACTTTCTGGCCTAATCTTGAGCCCGTTTATCTCACCGCCTCTCTGCTCCTGCATCCCCTGTATCTTGCGAAGCTCCCGGATCTCCAGTAACCGGGTGTACGTGCTTTCACTTTATAAATTGTGGTTGTACCATTTGCATGCGGCACAATCCACGTAGATTACAATTAAACAAACCACCAATGTCAAAATACACTAGTAGAAAAGGTGTCTTTGGTCCACGGTCACGTTCCCAATCCGGGACAGAGATCTAAATCAAGGCAGAAATTGATCTAAATCACAAATTCTTCCATAAATTAATCAAGACAGAGATCTAAATCGAGGCATTTCATTACTTGAACCACAAATTCTTCTAAACAAAGGTGCGATTTCACATCCTACATTAATTCAACCACTAGTCAACAATTTCACTTCCGTTGTCACTGTCCTCCGAGCCGCTGGCTTCCTCGTCGCTGTCGGACGGAACCTCCACGATTTTCGCATTGTTCGCGAGAAGGAGCACCTCTTCACGGCGAGCGGCGGCGATGACGGTGTACTTGGTCCGTCTAGGGACGGACCAGAACCTCTCCTTCCCTTCTAGGTTGCGGAGATCCCGGTGCACCACGCGCCCGTCAATGATGCGGTTGCCAATCTTGGCCTTCCGCTCCTTCTTGAATAGCGCTGGCCAGTACGGGCTGGCTGCCACGTACCGGGGCAGCGTCCTCTTCCACGCAGGCATCAGGCGGCGGCGTGCCGCGATTTTGCTCTCCATATCGGCTCGGCCAGGTAGCGGATCCACCGGCACCCCCGCAGAGCTGATGCGCCATCCGTGGGGCACCGTCGCGGCTGGCGGCACGAGGATGTCAAAGTTCGCAAACATCACCGCCTCGTAGAAGTTCAGATCGGGCATCTCCATGGCGGCACGAAGGATATTGGAGAGGGAGCGAGGGGATGGACGATGAAGCAACGGCGCTGTGGAGATTGGAGAGGACGAGGGGATGGACGATGAAGTGACGCGTTGTGGCGCCTCCTATTTGTACACGAGGACGACAAAGCGACGGGCGCAATATCCAAAGGGCATTGGTCAGACAAAAGAAGTAATGCGGGGTCAGACTAACGGGAGAGCAATTTTTTCCTCCCTAGACTCCAGGACCAATAGTTCAGACCGCTAGGTCAACAAGTACAACTATTACAACTTAAAAAGGCACGGAGCTTAATTTAAATAGAACTAGTTATCACACATCTCCTTGATCTTCCTAATCTTAGCCCGATGCGCATCTTCCTGGGAGAGCAAGGATCGAATCGTCTGCTCCTTCCTTTTATCATCTTACTTGCACAGCTTCAATTGTTTCTCTGCATTTTTCCTCATGCACTTGTCAATACTCGTAGTTGTGAACTGCAGGACTTTGGCCTGGTGGAGATCATTCCTTGCTTGAGTCAGTTCTTGCTCTACTTTAGCCTTCAGGGCCAACATCATGTCCCTCTCCTTCTCGACTTTGCTAACCTTGTCTTGCACCCACCTGAGATCTCGCTTATGCTTGGTCGTGTCAACTGGTTCCCATAGCTTCATCTCAACACTGTCAAGAAGTGAGCTGAATACGGATTCTTTCAACTCAATAGTCATTTCCCATAGTTTGTCCAGCATTTTCTGTATCGATTTGGGCCACTCTCGATTTACCCATTTGACAACACCGCAACTTCTGCCTTGCATCATTGCACGATGTCCTTGACACCGTAGAAACCTCTTACCTGCGTTTCGTACTTTGAACACTACAAATTTAGCGGGCACATATCCATGTTTACATAGAAGAGGACTGTCTTCATCCTCTAAACCGTGATAGTCGGAGTCATACATCATCTAGTTGGCCTAACACATCATACGCGCATGAGTAAAAAGATTAGATCTAGCTCAAAAAATAGATAACTGGCCACAGATGATAGAAATAGAGATGAGATGACTCACATCGAAATCATCATCCCTGTCATCACAACGCGTTTCCTCACCGTCTCCCCTTGAAACCATGGCGAGAGGGGAGGGAGGTGGCTGCCGGAGAGGGGATTGGGATGGAGGCATCGTCGTCTTGTGGCTACGGCAGGATGAGAGTGAAGTGGGGAAAGTGGCTTTGAGGGGAAGGAAGAGAAGTACGAGGAAGAAGAGAAGTAATGGGGACGTGACACTGGGGTGTGGCCCACTGAACTCGTGAGACGTGACATCGCAACAGGGAGCACCCGGTGTTGCCAATTTGTCCAGAGCAAGCGTGGCCAATCATGCCACAGAAAAGCCTAGTCGCGGATCGCTCTCACGAAGACGATCCCAATCGTCCAAGCGGCCCGATCAAACGGTATGTAACAATCGTCAAGCAGAACAACTGTGTTAGGGCGTGCCTTCTAGAAGACTCGGTCTAACGGCCACTAATACATTGCAAATGTATCTATAATTTTTGATGTTCCATGCTTGGTTTTATCTACTTTCTTGTGTTTTGTCCACACTTTGGAGTACTTCTCATATGATTTCTTGGACTAACCTATTAACAAGAGCCACAATGTCAGTTGCCTGTTTTCTGCTGTTTTTGGTTCCAAGAAAGTCAGAAAATGAATATTCTCGGAATTGGACGGGACAAAAGCGAAAGTGCCTATTTTCCGGAAGACATCTGAAGCCAGAATACGAGACGGAGAAGGGCTGGGGGCCGGCCACACCACCTGGCCGCGCGGCCAGGCCTGGCCCGCGCCAGGGGGTGGTATGGCCGACCCCAGCACCCCCTCGGCCTCTCCTTCCGCCTATATATTGCCCTCAGGATGAAAATCCTAGGGACCCGATCAAAAATCCACAATAGAGTCTATAGTCGCCATCATCTCCATCCCTAGATCGGGAGGGATCTGAAGCTCTTCCCGGCACCCTGCCGGAGAGGGGAATTCACCCTGGAGGCCTTCTTCATCATCATGCAAGCCTCCGGTGTGATGCGTGAGTAGTTCATATCTGGACTATGGGTCCATGTAGTAGCTAGATGGCTGGTCTCCTCCTTTGTGCTATCATGTCTAGATCTTGTGAGCTCCGTTCATGATCAAGATCATCTATTTGTAATTCTGCATGTTGTTTTTGCGGGGATCCGATGGATATTGAGATACTATTTCAGATTGATTATTGATTCTATCATGTGTTTGTTATTTGTGATCTTGCATGCTTTCCGTTGTTAGTAGCTATCTTGGCCAAGTAGATGCTAGCAACTTCAAGAGTTAGTATTTATGCTCGATAGTGGGTTCATGCCTCTGGTAATCTGGGGAAGTGACAGAAATCTCTAAGGTACTAGATGTGTTGTTGCTACTAGGGAGAAAACAACAATCCTTTGTTCATAGAACAATCGTATTGTTTACTTTACACGCAATTCGTAAAGCAATAATCTGTTGCTTGCAACTTAATACTGGAGGGGGTTCGGATGATAACCTGAAGGTGGATTATTAGTCATAGCTGCAGTTAGATGGCGGTCTATGTATAATGTTGTAATGCCCAATCAAGTTCCAAAAGAGTCAAGATGTTTAGTATATGCATGTATTGCTTTCTCGATTTTTGTCAATTGCCCCGGTGTAATTTGTTCACCCAGCATGTTATCTATCTTAAGGAGAGCCACCTCTAGTGAACTATGGACCCCGGTCCTTTCTTTTACTTACAATCTACAAACTGTTTACTGCTTTGTGTTTATTTTCTGTAAACTATTACTTCCTTCCATTCAATATGTTTAATCCCTTGTTTTCACCAAAACCGGTGAGATTGACAACCTCATCGCAAGTTGGGGACAGAGTTCTATGGTTGTGTTGTGCAGGTCTCTACGTTGCTACTAGCACCGGTAGTGCGCCCTGCCAAGGCTCAGCTAGCAACACCATTGGGGTGTTTCCTTGCTCCTACTGGTTCGATTAAACCTTGGTTTCATAACTGAGGGAAACTTACTGCTGTGCTCATCATACCTTCCTCTTGGGGTTCCCCAATGCGCTCCACGTCAACACCGAGCCATCAGCCACCCATGCAATGACACTGGTGTATCCATGTGTGGTTTGTGAAAATAACAAACATGCAATTACACTAGGTGGATCCATATGTGGTTTATGGAAGTAACAGACATGCAATGACTCTAGCTGTGATTCATGAAAAGAACAGACATTCAATGGCAATGGTGGATCCATGTGTGGTTCATGAGAAGAACACACATCCAATGACACTAGTGGACTCTAGTTGTGGTTCATGAAAAGAACAGACATGCAATGACACTGGTGTATCCATATGTGGTTTGTCTAGAGGAACACACATGCAATGACACTGGGTATGGTTCATGAAAAGAACAGACTTGCAATGACACTGGTGGATCCATGTGTGGTTTATGGAAGTAACAGACATGCAATGAATCTAGCTGTGATTCATGAAAAGAACAGACATGCAATGAGACTAGTGGATCCATGTGTGGTTCATGAGAAGAACACACATCCAAGGACACTGGTGGATCCTTATGTGGTTCATGAAAAGAACAGACATGCAGTGACACCGGTGGATCCTTATGTGGTTTGTCTAGAGGAACACACATGCAATGACACTGGGTGTGGTTCATGAAAAGAACATACATGCAATGACACTGGTGGATCCATGTGTGGTTCATGAGAAGAACACACATCCAATCACATTGGGTGGACCCTTATGTGGTTTGTCTAGAGGAACACACATGAAATGACACTGGGTGTGGTTCATGAAAAGAACAGACATGCAATGACACTGGTGGATCCTTACGTCGTTTGTGAGAAGAACGGACATGCAATAACACTGGTGGATCCATGTGTGGTTCATGAAAAGAACTGACATGCAATGACACAAGTTGTGGTTCATGAAAAGAACAGACATGCAATGACACTAGTGGATCCATGTGTGGTTTATGGAAGTAACAGACATGCAATGACTCTAGCTGTGATTCATGAAAAGAACAGACATGCAATGACACTGGTGGATCCATGTGTGGTTCATGAGAAGAACACACATCGAATGACACTAGTGGATCATAATGTGGTTCATGAAAAGAACAGACATGCAGTGACACCGGTGGATCCTTATGTGGTTTGTCTAGAGGAACACACATGCAATGACACTAGGTGTGGTTCATGCAAAGAACATACATGCAATTACTTATGTGGTTTGTTTAGAAGAACACACATGCAATGACACTTGGTGTGGTTCATGAAAAGAACAGACATGCAATGACACTGGTGGATCCTTATGTGGTTTGTTAGAAGAACACACATGCAATGACACTTGTGGATCCTTATGTGGTTTGTTTAGAAGAACACACATGCAATGACTCTAGCTGTGGTTTATGAAAAGAACACACATGCAATGACACTGGTGGATCCATGTCTGGTCTGTGAAAAGAATAGACATGCAATCACACTGGGTGGATCCATGTGTGGTTTGTTTAGAAGAACAAACATGCAATGACTCTACCTGTGGTTCATGAGAAGAACACACATCCAATGACATTGGTGGACTCTAGTTGTGGTTCACGAAAAGAACAGACATGTAATGACTCTGGTGGATCCATATGTGGTTTGTCTAGAGGAACACACATGCAATGACACTGGGTGTGGTTCATGAAAAGAACATACATGCAATGACACTGGTGGATCCATGTGTGGTTTATGGAAGTAACAGACATGCAATGACTCTAGTTGTGGTTTGTTACAAGAACAAACATGCAGTGACACTGGTGGATCTATGTGTGGTTCATGAGAAAAACACACATCCAATCACACTGGTGGATCATTACGTGGTTCATGAAAAGAACAGACATGCGGTGACACAGGTGGATCCTTATGTGGTTTGTCTAGAGGAACACACATGCAATGACACTGTGGTTCATGAAAAGAACAGACATGCAATGACTTATGTGGTTTGTTTAGAAGAACACACATGCAATGACACTACGTGTGGTTCATGAAAAGAGCATGCATGCAATGACACTGGTGGATCCTTATGTGGTTTGTTTAGAGGAACAGACATGCAATGACACTAGGTGTGGTTCACGAAAAGAACACACATCCAATGACACTGGTGGATCCTTATGTGGTTCATGAAAAGAACAGACATACAATGACACCGGTGGATCCTTATGTGGTTTGTCTAGAGGAACACACATGCAATGACACTGGGTGTGGTTCATGAAAAGAACAGACATGCAATAACACTGGTGGATCCTTATGTGGTTTGTGAGAAGAACAGACATGCAATAACACTGGTGGATCCATGTGTGGTTTATGGAAATAACAGACATTCAATGACTCTAGGTGTGATTCATGAAAAGAACACACATACAATGACACTGGTGGATCCATGTGTGGTTCATGAAAATAACTGACATGCAATGACACAAGCTGTGGTTCATGAAAAGAACAGACATGTAATGACACTACTGGATCCATGTGTGGTTTATGGAAGTAACAGACATGCAATGACTCTAGCTGTGATTCATGAAAAGAACAGACATGCAATGACACTGGTGGATCCATGTGTGGTTCATGAGAAGAACACACATCCAATGACACTGGTGGACCATTATGTGGTTCATGAAAAGAACAGACATGCAGTGACACCGGTGGATCCTTATGTGGTTTGTCTAGAGGAACACACATGCAATGACACTACGTGCGGTTCATGAAAAGAACGGGCATGCAATGACTTATGTGGTTTATTTAGAAGAACACACATGCAATGACACTGGGTGTGGTTCATGAAAAGAACAGACATGCAATGACACTGGTGGATCCTTATGTGGTTTGTTTAGAAGAACACAAATAAAATGACACTGGTGGATCCTTATGTGGTTTGTTTAGAAGAACACACATGCAATGACTCTAGCTATGGTTCATTAAAAGAACACACATGCAATGACACTGGTGGATCCATGTGTGGTCTGTGAAAAGCACAGACATGCAATCACACTAGGTGGATCCATGTGTGGTTTGTTTAGAAGAACAAACATGCAATGACTCTAGCTGTGGTTCATGAGAAGAACACACATCCATTGACACTGGTGGACTCTAGCTGTGGTTCATGAAAAGAACAGACATGTAATGACACTGGTGGATCCATGTGTGGTTTGTCTAGAGGAACACACATGCAATAACACTGGATGTGGTTCATGAAAAGAACAGACATGCAATGACACTGGTGGATCCATGTGTGGTTTATGAAAGTAACAGACATGCAATGACTCTACCTAGGATTCATGAAAAGAACAGACATGCAATGACACTGGTGGATCCATGTGTGGTTTATGAAAGTAACAGACATGCAATGAATCTACCTAGGATTCATGAAAAGAATAGACATGCAATGACACTGGTGGATCCATGTGTGGTTCATGAGAAGAACACACATCCAATGACACTGGTGGATCATTATGTGGTTGATGAAAAGAACAGACATGCAGTGACACCGGTGAATCCTTATGTAGTTTGTCTAGAGGAACACACATGCAATGACACTGGGTGTGGTTCATGAAAAGAACAGACATGTAATGACTTATGTGGTTTGTTTAGAAGAACACACATGCAATGACACTAGGTGTGGTTCATGAAAAGAACAGACATGCAATGACACTGGTGGATCCTTATGTGGTTTGTTTAGAGGAACAGACATGCAATGACACTGGGTGTGGTTCATGAAAAGAACACACATCCAATGACACTGGTGGATCCTTATGTGGTTCAAGAAAAGAACAGACATGCAGTGACACCGGTGGATCCTTATGTGGTTTGTCTAGAGGAACACACATGCAATGACACTGGGTGTGGTTCATGAAAAGAACAGATATGCAATGACACTGGTGGATCCTTATGTGGTTTGTGAGAAGAACAGACATGCAATAACACTGGTGGATCGATGTGTGGTTTATGTAAATAATAAACATTCAATGACTCTAGTTGTGATTCATGAAAAGAACACACATACAATGACACTAGTGGATCCATGTGTGGTTCATGAAAATAACTGACATGCAATGACACAAGCTGTGGTTCATGAAAAGAACAGACATGCAATGACACTAGTGGATCCATGTGTGGTTTATGGAAGTAACAGACATGCAATGACTCTAGATGTGATTCATTAAAAGAACAGACATGCAATGACACTGGTAGATCCATGTGTGGTTCATGAGAAGAACACACATCCAATGACACTGGTGGACCATTATGTGGTTCATGAAAAGAACAGACATGCAGTGACACCGGTGGATCCTTATGTGGTTTGTCTAGAGGAACACACATGCAATGACACTAGGTGTGGTTCATGAAAAGAACGGTCATGCAATGACTTATGTGGTTTGTTTAGAAGAACACACATGCAATGACACCGGGTGTGGTTCATGAAAAGAATAGACATGCAATGACACTGGTGGATCCTTATGTGGTTTGTTTAGAAGAACACACATGCAATGACATTGGTGGATCCTTATGTGGTTTGTTTAGAAGAACACACATGCAATGACTCTAGCTGTGGTTCATGAAAAGAATACACATGCAATGACACTGGTGGATCCATGTGTGGTCTGTGAAAAGAACAGACATGCAATCACACTGGGTGGATCCATGTGTGGTTTGTTTAGAAGAACAAACATGCAATGACTCTAGCTGTGGTTCATGAGAAGAACACACATCCAATGACACTGGTGGACTCTAGCTGTGGTTCATGAAAAGAACAGACATGTAATGACACTGGTGGATCCATATGTGGTTTGTCTAGAGGAACACACATGCAATAACACTGGGTGTGGTTCATGAAAAGAATAGACATGTAATGACACTGGTGGATCCATGTGTGGTTTATGAAAGTAACAGACATGCAATGACTCTACCTATGATTCATGAAAAGAACAGACATGCAATGACACTGGTGGATCCATGTGTGGTTCATGAGAAGAACACATATCCAATGACACTGGTGGATCATTATGTGGTTCATGAAAAGAATAGACATGCAGTGACACCGGTGGATCCTTATGTGGTTTGTCTAGAGGAACACACATGCAATGACACTGGGTGTGGTTCATGAAAAGAACAGACATGTAATGACTTATGTGGTTTGTTTAGAAGAACACACATGCAATGACACTAGGTGTGGTTCATGAAAAGAACAGACATGCAATGACACTGGTGGATCCTTATGTGGTTTGTTTAGAGGAACATACATCCAATGACACTGGGTATGGTTCATGAAAAGAACACACATCCAATGACACTGGTGGATCCTTATGTGGTTCAAGAAAAGAACAGACATGCAGTGACACCGGTGGATCCTTATGTGGTTTGTCTAGAGGAACACACATGCAATGACACTGGGTGTGGTTCATGAAAAGAACAGACACGCAATGACACTGGTGGATCCTTATGTGGTTTGTGAGAAGAACAGACATGCAATAACACTGGTGGATCCATGTGTTTTTTATGGAAATAACAGACATTCAATGACTCTAGCTGTGATTCATGAAAAGAACAAACATACAATGACACTGGTGGATCCATGTGTGGTTCATGAAAATAACTGACATGCAATGACACAAGCTGCGGTTCATGAAAAGAACAGACATGCAATGACACCAGTGGATCCATGTGTGGTTTATGGAAGTAACAGACATGCAATGACTCTAGATGTGATTCATGAAAAGAACAGACATGCAATGACACTGGTAGATCCATGTGTGGTTCATGAGCAGAACACACATCCAATGACACTGGTGGACCATTATGTGGTTCATGAAAAGAACAGACATGCAGTGACACCGGTGGATCCTGATGTGGTTTGTCTAAAGGAACACACATGCAATGACACTAGGTGTGGTTCATGAAAAGAACGGTCATGCAATGACTTATGTGGTTTGTTTAGAAGAACACACATGCAATGACACTGGGTGTGGTTCATGAAAATAATAGACATGCAATGACACTGGTGGATCCTTATGTGGTTCGTTTAGAAGAACACACATGCAATGACATTGGTGGATCCATGTGTGGTTTGTTTAGAAGAACACACATGCAATGACTCTAGTTGTGGTTCATGAAAAGAACACACATGCAATGACATTGGTGGATCCATGTGTGGTCTGTGAAAAGAACAGACATGCAATCACACTAGGTGGATCCATGTGTGGTTTGTTTAGAAGAACAAACATGCAATGACTCTAGCTGTGGTTCATGAGAAGAACACACATCCAATGACACTGGTGGACTCTAGCTGTGGTTCATGAAAAGAACAGACATGTAATGACACTGGTCGATCCATATGTGGTTTGTCTAGAGGAACACACATGCAATAACACTGGGTGTGGTTCATGAAAAGAATAGACATGTAATGACACTGGTGGATCCATGTGTGGTTTATGAAAGTAACAGACATGCAATGACTCTACCTATGATTCATGAAAAGAATAGACATGCAATGACACTGGTGGATCCATGTGTGGTTCATGAGAAGAACACACATCCAATGACACTGGTGGATCATTATGTGGTTCATGAAAAGAACAAACATGCAGTGACACCGGTGGATCCTTATGTGGTTTGTCTAGAGGAACACACATGCAATGACACTGGGTGTGGTTCATGGAAAGAACAGACATGTAATGACTTATGTGGTTTGTTTAGAAGAACACACATGCAATGACACTAGGTGTGGTTCATGAAAAGAACAGACATGCAATGACACTGGTGGATCCTTATGTGGTTTGTTTAGAGGAACATACATCCAATGACACTGGGTGTGGTTCATGAAAAGAACACACATCCAATGACACTGGTGGATCCTTATGTGGTTCAAGAAAAGAACAGACATGCAGTGACACCGGTGGATCCTTATGTGGTTTGTCTAGAGGAACACACATGCAATGACACTGGGTGTGGTTCATGAAAACAACAGATATGCAATGACACTGGTGGATCCTTATGTGGTTTGTGAGAAGAACAGACATGCAATAACACTGGTGGATCCATGTGTGGTTTATGGAAATAATAAACATTCAATGACTCTAGCTGTGATTCATGAAAAGAACACACATACAATGACACTGGTGGATCCATGTGTGGTTCATGAAAATAACTGACATGCAATGACACAAGCTGTGGTTCATGAAAAGAACAGACATGCAATGACACTAGTGGTTCCATGTGTGGTTTATGGAAGTAACAGACATGCAATGACTCTAGATGTGATTCATTAAAAGAACAGACATGCAATGGCACTGGTAGATCCATGTGTGGTTCATGAGAAGAACACACATCCAATGACACTGGTGGACCATTATGTGGTTCATGAAAAGAACAGACATGCAGTGACACCGGTGGATCCTTATGTGGTTTGTCTAGAGGAACACACATGCAATGACACTAGGTGTGGTTCATGAAAAGAACGGTCATGCAATGACTTATGTGGTTTGTTTAGAAGAACACACATGCAATGACACTGGGTGTGGTTCATGAAAAGAATAGACATGCAATGACACTGGTGGATCCTTATGTGGTTTGTTTAGAAGAACACACATGCAATGACACTGGTGGATCCTTATGTGGTTTGTTTAGAAGAACACACATGCAATGACTCTAGCTGTGGTTCATGAAAAGAATACACATGCAATGACACTGGTGGATCCATGTGTGGTCTGTGAAAAGAACAGACATGCAATCACACTGGGTGGATCCATGTGTGGTTTGTTTAGAAGAACAAACATGCAATGACTCTAGCTGTGGTTCATGAGAAGAACACACATCCAATGACACTGGTGGACTCTAGCTGTGGTTCATGAAAAGAACAGACATGTAATGACACTGGTGGATCCATATGTGGTTTGTCTAGAGGAACACACATGCAATAACACTGGGTGTGGTTCATGAAAAGAATAGACATGTAATGACACTGGTGGATCCATGTGTGGTTTATGAAAGTAACAGACATGCAATGACTCTACCTATGATTCATGAAAAGAACAGACATGCAATGACACTGGTGGATCCATGTGTGGTTCATGAGAAGAACACACATCCAATGACACTGGTGGATCATTATGTGGTTCATGAAAAGAATAGACATGCAGTGACACCGGTGGATCCTTATGTGGTTTGTCTAGAGGAACACACATGCAATGACACTGGGTGTGGTTCATGAAAAGAACAGACATGTAATGACTTATGTGGTTTGTTTAGAAGAACACACATGCAATGACACTACGTGTGGTTCATGAAAAGAACAGACATGCAATGACACTTGTGGATCCTTATGTGGTTTGTTTAGAGGAACATACATCCAATGACACTGGGTATGGTTCATGAAAAGAACACACATCCAATGACACTGGTGGATCCTTATGTGGTTCAAGAAAAGAACAGACATGCAGTGACACCGGTGGATCCTTATGTGGTTTGTCTAGAGGAACACACATGCAATGACACTTGGTGTGGTTCATGAAAAGAACAGACACGCAATGACACTGGTGGATCCTTATGTGGTTTGTGAGAAGAACAGACATGCAATAACACTGGTGGATCCATGTGTGGTTTATGGAAATAACAGACATTCAATGACTCTACCTGTGATTCATGAAAAGAACAAACATACAATGACACTGGTGGATCCATGTGTGGTTCATGAAAATAACTGACATGCAATGACACAAGCTGCGGTTCATGAAAAGAACAGACATGCAATGACACTAGTGGATCCATGTGTGGTTTATGGAAGTAACAGACATGCAATGACTCTAGATGTGATTCATGAAAAGAACAGACATGCAATGACACTGGTAGATCCATGTGTGGTTCATGAGAAGAACACACATCCAATGACACTGGTGGACCATTATGTGGTTCATGAAAACAACAGACATGCAGTGACACCGGTGGATCCTTATGTGGTTTGTCTAGAGGAACACACATGCAATGACACTAGGTGTGGTTCATGAAAAGAACGGTCATGCAATGACTTATGTGGTTTGTTTAGAAGAACACACATGCAATGACACTAGGTGTGGTTCATGAAAAGAATAGACATGCAATGACACTGGTGGATCCTTATGTGGTTCGTTTAGAAGAACACACATGCAATGACACTGGTGGATCCTTATGTGGTTTGTTTAGAAGAACACACATGCAATGACTCTAGCTGTGGTTCATGAAAAGAACACACATGCAATGACATTGGTGGATCCATGTGTGGTCTATGAAAAGAACAGACATGCAATCACACTGGGTGGATCCATGCGTGGTTTGTTTAGAAGAACAAACATGCAATGACTCTAGCTGTGGTTCATGAGAAGAACACACATCCAATGACACTGGTGGACTCTAGATGTGGTTCATGAAAAGAACAGACATGTAATGACACTGGTGGATCCATATGTGGTTTGTCTAGAGGAACACACATGCAATAACACTGGGTGTGGTTCATGAAAAGAATAGACATGTAATGACACTGGTGGATCCATGTGTGGTTTATGAAAGTAACAGACATGCAATGACTCTACCTATGATTCATGAAAATAATAGACATGCAATGACACTGGTGGATCCATGTGTGGTTCATGAGAAGAACACACATCCACTGACACTGGTGGATCATTATGTGGTTCATGAAAAGAACAAACATGCAGTGACACCGGTGGATCCTTATGTGGTTTGTCTAGAGGAACACACATGCAATGACACTGGGTGTGGTTCATGAAAAGAACAGACATGTAATGACTTATGTGGTTTGTTTAGAAGAACACACATGCAATGACACTAGGTGTGGTTCATGAAAAGAACAGACATGCAATGACACTGGTGGATCCTTATGTGGTTTGTTTAGAGGAACATACATCCAATGACACTGGGTGTGGTTCATGAAAAGAACACACATCCAATGACACTGGTGGATCCTTATGTGGTTCAAGAAAAGAACAGACATGCAGTGACACCGGTGGATCCTTATGTGGTTTGTCTTAAGGAACACACATGCAATGACACTGGGTGTGGTTCATGAAAAGAACAGACATGCAATGACACTGGTGGATCCTTATGTGGTTTGTGAGAAGAACAGACATGCAATAACACTGGTGGATCCATGTGTGGTTTATGGAAATAACAGACATTCAATGACTCTTGCTGTGATTCATGAAAAGAACACACATACAATGACACTGGTGGATCCATGTGTTCATGAAAATAACTGACATGCAATGACACAAGATGTGGTTCATGAAAAGAACAGACATGCAATGACACTAGTGGATCCATGTGTGGTTTATGGAAGTAACAGACATGCAATGACTCTAGATGTGATTCATGAAAAGAACAGACATGCAATGACACTGGTAGATCCATGTGTGGTTCATGAGAAGAACACACATCCAATGACACTGGTGGGCCATTATGTGGTTCATGAAAAGAAAAGACATGCAGTGACACCGGTGGATCCTTATGTGGTTTGTCTAGAGGAACACACATGCAATGACACTAGGTGTGGTTCATGAAAAGAACGGTCATGCAATGACTTATGTGGTTTGTTTAGAAGAACACACATGCAATGACACTAGGTGTGGTTCATGAAAAGAATAGACATGCAATGACACCGGTGGATCCTTATGTGGTTCGTTTAGAAGAACACACATGCAATGACACTGGTGGATCCTTATGTGGTTTGTTTAGAAGAACACACATGCAATGACTCTAGCTGTGGTTCATGAAAAGAACACACATGCAATGACATTGGTGGATCCATGTGTGGTCTGTGAAAAGAACAGACATGCAATCACACTGGGTGGATCCATGTGTGGTTTGTTTAGAAGAACAAACATGCAATGACTCTAGCTGTGGTTCATGAGAAGAACACACATCCAATGACACTGGTGGACTCTAGCTGTGGTTCATGAAAAGAACAGACATGTAATGACACTGGTGGATCCATATGTTGTTTGTCTAGAGGAACACACATGCAATAACACTGGGTGTGGTTCATGAAAAGAACATACATGCAATGACACTGGTGGATCCATGTGTAGTTTATGAAAGTAACAGACATGCAATGACTCTACCTATGATTCATGAAAAGAACAGACATGCAATGACACTGGTGGATCCATGTGTGGTTTATGAGAAGAACACACATCCAATGACACTGGTGGATCATTATGTGGTTCATGAAAAGAATAGACATGCAGTGACACCGGTGGATCCTTATGTGGTTTGTCTAGAGGAACACACATGCAATGACACTGGGTGTGGTTCATGAAAAGAACAGACATGTAATGACTTATGTGGTTTGTTTAGAAGAACACACATGCAATGACACTAGGTGTGGTTCATGAAAAGAACAGACATGCAATGACACTGGTGGATCCTTATGTGGTTTGTTTAGAGGGACATACATCCAATGACACTGGGTATGGTTCATGAAAAGAACACACATCCAATGACACTGGTGGATCCTTATGTGGTTCAAGAAAAGAACAGACATGCAGTGACACCGGTGGATCCTTATGTGGTTTGTCTAGAGGAACACAGATGCAATGACACTGGGTGTGGTTCATGAAAAGAACAGACACGCAATGACACTGGTGGATCCTTATGTGGTTTGTGAGAAGAACAGACATGCAATGACACTGGTGGATCCATGTGTGGTTTATGGAAATAACAGACATTCAATGACTCTAGCTGTGATTCATGAAAAGAACAAACATACAATGACACTGGTGGATCCATGTGTGGTTCATGAAAATAACTGACATGCAATGACACAAGCTGCGGTTCATGAAAAGAACAGACATGCAATGACACTAGTGGATCCATGTGTGGTTTATGGAAGTAACAGACATGCAATGACTCTAGATGTGATTCATGAAAAGAACAGACATGCAATGACACTGGTAGATCCATGTGTGGTTCATGAGAAGAACACACATCCAATGACACTGGTGGACCATTATGTGGTTCATGAAAAGAACAGACATGCAGTGACACCGGTGGATCCTTATGTGGTTTGTCTAAAGGAACACACATGCAATGACACTAGGTGTGGTTCATGAAAAGAACGGTCATGCAATGACTTATGTGGTTTGTTTAGAAGAACACACATGCAATGACACTTGGTGTGGTTCATGAAAAGAATAGACATGCAATGACACTGGTGGATCCTTATGTGGTTCGTTTAGAAGAACACACATGCAATGACACTGGTGGATCCTTATGTGGTTTGTTTAGAAGAACACACATGCAATGACTCTAGCTGTGGTTCATGAAAAGAACACACATGCAATGACATTGGTGGATCCATGTGTGGTCTATGAAAAGAACAGACATGCAATCACACTGGGTGGATCCATGCGTGGTTTGTTTAGAAGAACAAACATGCAATGACTCTAGCTGTGGTTCATGAGAAGAACACACATCCAATGACACTGGTGGACTCTAGTTGTGGTTCATGAAAAGAACAGACATGTAATGACACTGGTGGATCCATATGTGGTTTGTCTAGAGGAACACACATGCAATAAAACTGGGTGTGGTTCATGAAAAGAATAGACATGTAATGACACTGGTGGATCCATGTGTGCTTTATGAAAGTAACAGACATGCAATGACTCTACCTATGATTCATGGAAAGAATAGACATGCAATGACACTGGTGGATCCATGTGTGGTTCATGAGAAGAACACACATCCAATGACACTGGTGGATCATTATGTGGTTCATGAAAAGAACAAACATGCAGTGACACCGGTGGATCCTTATGTGGTTTGTCTAGAGGAACACACATGCAATGACACTGGGTGTGGTTCATGAAATGAACAGACATGTAATGACTTATGTGGTTTGTTTAGAAGAACACACATGCAATGACACTAGGTGTGGTTCATGAAAAGAACAGACATGCAATGACACTGGTGGATCCTTATGTGGTGTGTTTAGAGGAACATACATCCAATGACACTGGGTGTGGTTCATGAAAAGAACACACATCCAATGACACTGGTGGATCCTTATGTGGTTCAAGAAAAGAACAGACATGCAGTGACACCGGTGGATCCTTATGTGGTTTGTCTAGAGGAACACACATGCAATGACACTGGGTGTGGTTCATGAAAAGAACAGATATGCAATGACACTGGTGGATCCTTATGTGGTTTGTGAGAAGAATAGACATGCAATAACACTGGTGGATCCATGTGTGGTTTATGGAAATAATAAACATTCAATGACTCTAGCTGTGATTCATGAAAAGAACACACATACAATGACACTGGTGGATCCATGTGTGGTTCATGAAAATAACTGACATGCAATGACACAAGCTGTGGTTCATGAAAAGAACAGACATGCAATGACACTAGTGGATCCATGTGTGGTTTATGGAAGTAACAGACATGCAATGACTCTAGATGTGATTCATTAAAAGAACAGACATGCAATGACACTGGTAGATCCATGTGTGGTTCATGAGAAGAACACACATCCAATGACACTGGTGGACCATTATGTGGTTCATGAAAAGAACAAACATGCAGTGACACCGGTGGATCCTTATGTGGTTTGTCTAGAGGAACACACATGCAATGACACTAGGTGTGGTTCATGAAAAGAACGGTCATGCAATGACTTATGTGGTTTGTTTAGAAGAACACACATGCAATGACACTGGGTGTGGTTCATGAAAAGAATAGACATGCAATGACACTGGTGGATCCTTATGTGGTTTGTTTAGAAGAACACACATGCAATGACACTGGTGGATCCTTATGTGGTTTGTTTAGAAGAACACACATGCAATGACTCTAGCTGTGGTTCATGAAAAGAATACACATGCAATGACACTGGTGGATCCATGTGTGGTCTGTGAAAAGAACAGACATGCAATCACACTGGGTGGATCCATGTGTGGTTTGTTTAGAAGAACAAACATGCAATGACTCTAGCTGTGGTTCATGAGAAGAACACACATCCAATGACACTGGTGGACTCTAGCTGTGGTTCATGAAAAGAACATACATGTAATGACACTGGTGGATCCATATGTGGTTTGTCTAGAGGAACACACATGCAATAACACTGGGTGTGGTTCATGAAAAGAATAGACATGTAATGACACTGGTGGATCCATGTGTGGTTTATGAAAGTAACAGACATGCAATGACTCTACCTATGATTCATGAAAAGAACAGCAATGCAATGACACTGGTGGATCCATGTGTGGTTCATGAGAAGAACACACATCCAATGACACTGGTGGATCATTATGTGGTTCATGAAGAGAATAGACATGCAGTGACACCGGTGGATCCTTATGTGGTTTGTCCAGAGGAACACACATGCAATGACACTGGGTGTGGTTCATGAGAAGAACAGACATGTAATGACTTATGTGGTTTGTTTAGAAGAACACACATGCAATGACACTAGGTGTGGTTCATGAAAAGAACAGACATGCAATGACACTGGTGGATCCTTATGTGGTTTGTTTAGAGGAACATACATCCAATGACACTGGGTATGGTTCATGAAAAGAACACACATCCAATGACACTGGTGGATCCTTATGTGGTTCAAGAAAAGAACAGACATGAAGTGACACCGGTGGATCCTTATGTGGTTTGTCTAGAGGAACACACATGCAATGACACTGGGTGTGGTTCATGAAAAGAACAGACACGCAATGACACTGGTGGATCCTTATGTGGTTTGTGAGAAGAACAGACATGCAATAACACTGGTGGATCCATGTGTGGTTTATGGAAATAACAGACATTCAATGACTCTAGCTATGATTCATGAAAAGAACAAACATACAATGACACTGGTGGATCCATGTGTGGTTCATGAAAATAACTGACATGCAATGACACAAGCTGTGGTTCATGAAAAGAACAGACATGCAATGACACTAGTGGATCCATGTGTGGTTTATGGAAGTAACAGACATGCAATGACTCTAGATGTGATTCATGAAAATAACAGACATGCAATGACACTGGTAGATCCATGTGTGGTTCATGAGAAGAACACACATCCAATGACACTGGTGGACCATTATGTGGTTCATGAAAAGAACAGACATGCAGTGACACCGGTGGATCCTTATGTGGTTTGTCTAAAGGAACACACATGCAATGACACTAGGTGTGGTTCATGAAAAGAACGGTCATGCAATGACTTATGTGGTTTGTTTAGAAGAACACACATGCAATGACACTGGGTGTGGTTCATGAAAAGAATAGACATGCAATGACACTGGTGGATCCTTATGTGGTTCGTTTAGAAGAACACACATGCAATGACACTGGTGGATCCTTATGTGGTTTGTTTAGAAGAACACACATGCAGTGACTCTAGCTGTGGTTCATGAAAAGAACACACATGCAATGACATTGGTGGATCCATGTGTGGTCTATGAAAAGAACAGACATGCAATCACACTGGGTGGATCCATGCGTGGTTTGTTTAGAAGAACAAACATGCAATGACTCTAGCTGTGGTTCATGAGAAGAACACACATCCAATGACACTGGTGGACTCTAGCTGTGGTTCATGAAAAGAACACACATGTAATGACACTGGTGGATCCATATGTGGTTTGTCTAGAGGAACACACATGCAATAACACTGGGTGTGGTTCATGAAAAGAATAGACATGTAATGACACTGGTGGATCCATGTGTGGTTTATGAAAGTAACAGACATGCAATGACTCTACCTATGATTCATGAAAAGAATAGACATGCAATGACACTGGTGGATCCATGTGTGGTTCATGAGAAGAACACACATCCACTAACACTGGTGGATCATTATGTGGTTCATGAAAAGAACAAACATGCAGTGACACCAGTGGATCCTTATGTGGTTTGTCTAGAGGAACACACATGCAATGACACTGGGTGTGGTTCATGAAAAGAACAGACATGTAATGACTTATGTGGTTTGTTTAGAAGAACACACATGCAATGACACTAGGTGTGGTTCATGAAAAGAACAGACATGCAATGACACTGGTGGATCCTTATGTGGTTTGTTTAGAGGAACATACATCCAATGACACTGGGTGTGGTTCATGAAAAGAACACACATCCAATGACACTGGTGGATCCTTATGTGGTTCAAGAAAAGAACAGACATGCAGTGACACCGGTGGATCCTTATGTGGTTTGTCTAGAGGAACACACATGCAATGACACTGGGTGTGGTTCATGAAAAGAACAGACATGCAATGCCACTGGTGGATCCTTATGTGGTTTGTGAGAAGAACAGACATGCAATAACACTGGTGGATCCATGTGTGGTTTATGGAAATAACAGACATTCAATGACTCTAGCTGTGATTCATGAAAAGAACACACATACAATGACACTGGTGGATCCATGTGTTCATGAAAATAACTGACATGCAATGACACAAGATGTGGTTCATGAAAAGAATAGACATGCAATGACACTAGTGGATCCATGTGTGGTTTATGGAAGTAACAGACATGCAATGACTCTAGATGTGATTCATGAAAAGAACAGACATGCAATGACACTGGTAGATCCATGTGTGGTTCATGAGAAGAACACACATCCAATGACACTGGTGGACCATTATGTGGTTCATGAAAAGAACAGACATGCAGTGACACCGGTGGACCCTTATGTGGTTTGTCTAGAGGAACACACATGCAATGACACTAGGTGTGGTTCATGAAAAGAACGGTCATGCAATGACTTATGTGGTTTGTTTAGAAGAACACACATGCAATGAGACTAGGTGTGGTTCATGAAAAGAATAGACATGCAATGACACCGGTGGATCCTTATGTGGTTCGTTTAGAAGAACACACATGCAATGACACTGGTGGATCCTTATGTGGTTTGTTTAGAAGAACACACATGCAATGACTCTAGTTGTGGTTCATGAAAAGAACACACATGCAATGACATTGGTGGATCCATGTGTGGTCTATGAAAAGAACAGACATGCAATCACACTGGGTGGATCCATGTGTGGTTTGTTTAGAAGAACAAACATGCAATGACTCTAGCTGTGGTTCATGAGAAGAACACACATCCAATGACACTGGTGGACTCTAGTTGTGGTTCATGAAAATAACAGACATGTAATGACACTGGTGGATCCATATGTGGTTTGTCTAGAGGAACACACATGCAATAACACTGGGTGTGGTTCATGAAAAGAACATACATCCAATGACACTGGTGGATCCATGTGTGGTTTATGAAAGTAACAGACATGCAGTGACTCTACCTATGATTCATGAAAAGAACAGACATGCAATAACACTGGTGGATCCATGTGTGCTTCATGAGAAGAACACACATCCAATGACACTGGTGGATCATTATGTGGTTCATGAAAAGATTAGACATGCAGTGACACCAGTGGATCCTTATGTGGTTTGTCTAGAGGAACACACATGCAATGACACTGGGTGTGGTTCATGAAAAGATCAGACCTGTAATGACTTATGTGGTTTGTTTAGAAGAACACACATGCAATGACACTAGGTGTGGTTCATGAAAAGAACAGACATGCAATGGCACAGGTGGATCCTTATGTGGTTTGTTTAGAGGAACAGACATGCAATGACACTGGGTGTGGTTCATGAAAAGAACACACATCCAATGACACTGGCGGATCCTTATGTGGTTCAAGAAAAGAACAGACATGCAGTGACACCGGTGGATCCTTATGTGGTTTGTCTAGAGGAACACACATGCAATGACACTGGGTGTGGTTCATGAAAAGAACAGACATGCAATGACACTGGTGGATCCTTATGTGGTTTGTGAGAAGAACAGAAATGCAATAACACTGGTGGATCCATGTGTGGTTTATGGAAATAACAGACATTCAATGACTCTAGCTATGATTCATGAAAAGAACACACATACAATGACACTGGTGGATCGATGTGTGGTTCATGAGAAGAACACACATCCAATGACATTGGTGGATCCTTATGTTGTTCATGAAAAGAACAGACATGCAGTGACACTGGTGGATCCTTATGTGGTTTGTCTAGAGGAACACACATGCAATGACACTGGGTTTGGTTCATGAAAAGAACAGACATGCAATGACTTTGTTGTTTGTTTAGAAGAACACACATCCAATGACACTTGGTGTGGTTCATGAAAAGAGCAGACATGCAATGACACTGGTGGATCCTTATGTGGTTTGTTTAGAAGAACACATATGCAATGACACTAGTGGATCCTTATGTGGTTTTTGAGAAGAACAAACATGCAATGACACTGGCTGTGGTTCATGAGAAGAACTGACATGCAATGACTATAGCTGTGGTTCATGAAAAGAACAGACATGCAATGACACTAGGTGGATCCATGTGTGGTTTATGGAAGTAACACACATGCAATGACTCTAGCTGTGGTTCATGAAAAGAACACACACGCAATAAAACTGGTGGATCCATGTGTGGTTTGTGAAAAGAACAGACATGCAATCACACTGGGTGGATCCATGTGTGGTTTGTTTGGAAGAACACACATGCAATGACTCTAGCTGTGGTTCATGAAAAGAACACACATGCAATGATACTGGTGGATCCATGTGTGGTTCATGAAAAGAATAGACATGCAATGACTCTAGCTGTGGTTCATGAAAAGAACACACATGCAATGACAATGGTGGATCCATGTGTGGTCTGTGAAAAGAACAGACATGCGATCACACTGGGTGGATCCATGTGTGGTTTGTTTAGAAGAACACACATGCAATGACTCTAGCCGTGGTTCATGAGAAGAACACACATCCAATGACACTGGTGGACTCTAGCTGTGGTTCATGAAAAGAACAGACATGCAATGACACTAGTGGATCCATATGTGGTTTGTCTAGAGGAACACACATGCAGTGACACTGGGTGTGGTTCACGAAAAGAACAGACATGCAATGACACTGGTGGATCCATGTGTGGTTTATGGAAGTAACAGACATGCAATGACACTGGGTGTGGTTCATGAAAAGAACAGATACGCAATGACACTGGTGGATCCTTGTGTGGTTCATGAGAAGAACACACATCCAATGACACTCGTGGATATATATGTGGTTCATGAAAAGAATAGGCATGCAGTGACACTGGTGGATCCTTATGTGGTTTGTCTAGAGGAACACACATGCAATGATACTGGGTGTGGTTCATGAAAATAACAAACATGCAATGACTTATGTGGTTTGTTTAGAAGAACACACATGTAATGACACTCGGTGTGGTTCATGAAAAGAACAAACATGCAATGACACTGGTGGATCCTTATGTGGTTTGTTTAGAATAACACACATGCAATGACACTGGTGGATCCTTATGTGGTTTGTGAAAATAACAGACATGCAATGACACTAGGTGGATCCATGTGTGGTTCATGAGAAGAACACACATGCAATGAAGCTGGTGATATGTGTCTGTGTAAAGAATAGACATGCAATAACTCTAACTCTGGTTAATGAAAAGAGCAGACATGCAATCATACAGGTGGATCCATGTGTGGTTTATGAGAAGAACACACATCCAATGAACCCTAGTGGATCTATCTTGGCATAATTTGATGTATTCCACGATGTATTTCATTGTACAAGACACTTTCCATTTTTATACTACTCAGTTTTGCCCTTGGTTTTATGTGGTACTACTTAGTTTTGCCCCCCTCTCTCTATCTTTCGTAGAAGCCCAAACCTGTGCTCTCCCTGTATGCTACTCCCTGATTGGTTGTCACAGTTGTCACACAGATCGTGCGCACCAACTGTTCATTCTGTGCGATCCAACGATGATCGTTGCATACGTCGTGCCCTTCACAGTACAGCGTGAGACAGCACGGACGTTTCCCTCAGCGAGACTTCTACAGGAAGGAACACGATGTAGTCCATGGAAAAATTCGTCGAGCATTCATGTCAAGTTTAATCAAGTGTGAAAATCCTACTACTGCTACTACTACAACACATGCACATGTCAACGGGGTCATCGAGTGCACGGTTGTCGATGGGACGCTGCAATTTATTGCCACTTGATTTTAATAAGACATATCCCATCTTTACGCAGCGCTCTCAATCTCACTTCCAATTGGGCCCTACCGCTAGTAACTTCCATGAGTCAAGGGCCCCCCTCGAGTGGATCTAACATTGCTAGAAATTGGTTCCGCGCCACTTGCATGCAGTGGAATCGAGGTCTGCCATGAGCGTGTTTTCAATGCAGCTCTAAAGTTGAGATCGTGGCTGTTTCAAAAAAAAGGGAACCCAAAAAAATGGTGGAGATCGTGGTATCCCCCCGCCCCCCGCCCACCACACATGTCCACTCGAGGACTACGAACGGTCCGATGTTTATAACCCCCCTCGACCTTCTTCTTCCATGAGCTCGTGTCATTTCTCCCCCAGTCTGTCTAGTCCCAAGACCCTAATCTACACCTGCCGCACGCACCGAAGCTCCCTCGCTTGCACTACCTCCTTCCCTTGGTGCGCCAAGAAGCGTACGCGTGGAGACGAGCCGGAGGTGAAGCCAGTTAAAGGCACAACAGCAGATGGCTCGGTCATTGCCAAGCAGGCGGAGGCGTCTTCTACGGGCACGAACGCCGCTCGTCGCCGCACCGTCGAGGGTGTAGCCAGTAGCCGTCACCGCCGAGCAGCAGGTGGTAGCCATCATCGCCGAGCAGCAGGTAGTAGCCGTCGCCACGGAGCAGCAGGTGTCCGACAACGTCGTGGTGCCAGCGGCAGATCTGGATGGGGGGCAGGCGGCAGGCGGAGGCAATCCGGTGATCTACATCAACGACCCCATCACCGTACAAGAAATCTTGGACGCAATCACGGAGAATGACGAGTTCGAGGAGGAGGTCCCAGATGAGGAGTCTGAGATACTACATTGCTAGCTTGTCTAGTCGCAGCCGCAGTTTTCACTGTTCATACATAGGATTTGCTCAATCATGTACAAATTCTTTTGCTCTTGAAGTAGGGTAGTATATATATGGTTCGATTGGTCGATTGATGCATCCATCTAGTCACAAAACCTCAATCTTCTCATCTGCCATCTGGTTGAGTTTGCTAGTTGAGTGTTGATTTCGATACACAACAGGCCTATAACATTACATTTCTATTCCTTACTGAGCCCAATGATTCAATTTTTCCCCAAAATAGTGCAAGGGCATCTGATGGTGTCATTTTCTTAGGGATGGTGAGTGAACCTCAGGCAGCAATGCACATAAACAATATAGGTTGTGTTGTTGGTATTTTGGTTCTCCGACTCCATCGCTAAAAAAACGAGGCCCTAATTTTTTTCTCATATGGAACTATATATATAATCTTTGTATTGTTTCTGATCTATGAATGTGTTGTATGATGCATATGTATATCCCTGAATATTGTTTTGTACGATTACATTTCAATTTCTTATTGTGGCCAATGATTCAAATTTGCCCCAAAGAGAGGCAGACACATTGGTGTCAGATTTTTTCAGGGATGAGTGAGCGAACCTAGGACCATGTACAAGAACAATATAAGCTATGCAATTATTACTTGGTTTGCTCATGCCCTCCCTGAATAAACTTATGAGTCCGTAATCTTTATTCTACATTCATAGAACTATGATATTCAAATTATCTATTCCATGCATTCATAGTGTATAAGAATTACATTTTAGTTTGTCACCGAGGCTGATGATTGAAATTTGCCCCAAAAGAGTTCAAGGGGAGACACGTATGATGGTGTCGTGTTTTAGGGATGGGTTGGTGAACCTAAGGCAGTAATGCACACAAACAATATAGGTTGTGATGTTGGTACTTTGGTTCTCCAACTCCATCTCTGAAACAAATTATGAGGCCCTAGATTTATTCTCATATGGAACTACATATATGATCCTTGAATTGTTTCTGATCTTTTAATGATTGGCATGATGCATATGTATATGAATGGTTTTGATCATAAGTATTTTTAACATGTACCTGAAGATTAATTGTTTGGTTTTTTATTTATAATTAAAATATTTAGGCTTGTTTTTGTACCTGACTATGTATATCCCTGAATAATGTTTTGTACGATCACATTTCAATTTCTTATTGTGGCCAATGATTCAAATTTGCCCCAAAAGAGAGGCAGACACATTGGTGTTAGATTTTTTCAGGGACGAGTTAGTGAACCTGGGGCGATGTACAAGAACAATATAGGTTGTTCAATTGTTACTTGGTTCACTCACGCCATCCCTGAATAAACTTATGAGGCCTCAATAATTATTCTACATTCATAGAACTATGATATTCGAATTATCTATTTCATGCATTCATAGTGTATAAGAATTACATTTTAGTTTGTCATCGAGGCCGATGATTGAAATTTGTCCCAAAAGAGTTCAAGGGGAGACACGTATGATGGTGTCGTGTTTTAGGGATGGGTTGGTGAACCTAAGGCAGCAATGCACACAAACAATATAGATTGTGTTGTTAGTACTTTGGTTCGCCAACTCCATCTCTAAAACAAATTATGAGGCCCTAGATTTATTCTCATATGGAACTACATATATGATCCTTGAATTGTTTCTGATCTTTTAATGATTGGTGTGATGCATATGTATATGAATGGTTTTGATCATAAGTATTTTTAATATGTACCTAAAGATTAATTGTTTGGTTTTTCATTTATAATTACAATATTTAGGCTTGTTTTTGTACTTGACTATGTATATCCCTGAATAATGTTTTGTACGATTATATTTCAATTTCTTATTGTGGCCAATGATTCAAATTTGTCCCAAAAGATAGGCAGACACATTGGTGTCAGATTTTTCAGGGATGAGTTAGTGAACCTAGGGCGATGTACAACAACATTACAGGTTGTGCAATTGTTACTTGGTTCACCTACTCCATCCTTGAAGAAACTTATGAGGCCCCTAGATTTATCCTACATTCACTCTGATGCAATTATTTGTCATTGTGTTGAGATGAAATGATATATGAACCGATCAAACTATTGCTGAGATGCTTTATCTTTGATATCCACGGATATATTGTCTTACATATACATGTTGTCAATTCTTGAGTTGTAATACAATTCACTCATATGTATGAGTTCTAAGTTATGTTCTTAAAAATCAGCAGGAGGATGATGATGAAGTGGACGATAGCAAGGTATCCAGGGACAACAAGAGCCGCTACGTGCTGAGGCGGTTATGGTGTGGGATAATCCGTTTCCACCGTAGGGCAGACTGTTTTTCCCATTCTGTGGCAGAGCAATCAACGTGGAGCTCAATAGCATGATCTAGCACACGGAGGGCGCTGGTAGAGGCGGAGGCAGAAGCCATAGGCCGATTACCTTGGCGCGACACGCAGCCTACGGCAAATTCCTCCGGGAGAATGTCAGGACTGGCCTGTATCCCATCGACTAGGCTGCCGCTGCCTCCTGCTGATAAACCCCTGCCCTGCTAGGCGTCTCCGTGTCCCGGCCTCCTGCTGCAGCCCCTGCTTTTATTTTGTTCTAGTTAATTATTACCTGTGTGTGGCATGTAAGACAATATATCCGCGGTGTCTCTAGTGAACCTTCTATATTAATCTACTCCTTTATATGGAGTGCCTTAAAGTTTCTAGTGTTCAATTATATTTATTGATCATGCTCATGCACACTACAAAATATTTCTAGTGCTCGATTATATTATAATTGTCAAAAAATACATCAACAAGTTAAATTGGTCGAAATGTTGTATTGAAGTAACTAAATGTATCAAACACATAATAAACTAGAAACTAAAATCTAGTTCAAACACATAATGTATCACCACCACTTGTTGTCGTCCTTGACTTCCTTCCCCTTCAACCGCTTGATGTCGCCACCGTCCCAAGATCCCTGCTCGTCCTGAAACCGCTTTCTGTCCTCCTCGCGCTTCTTCTCCTGGGCTAGCTTGCAACCAGGGCATAGCTCTCATGCGAAAAACCCCGCCTTAACCATCCTATCTTTCATGGTAATGAGCTTACTGTACAACTTTTACGCCATGTAGGCGTCTCTGGCTTCATACTCGAGGCGCACCTGGCTCATCGGCTTCCACTCCCAGTAGTCGTGATCGAGTCGCTTCAATTTCTACAGTTTTTCATAGGATTTATCGATGATTTCCGCTGCCAGATCACCCATGCCATCCTTCCCTGGGTAGGGTTTGATCTTGTACAGATTTTGGATGTCGATGTGGTACCCATCTGGGATTTTTATCAACGCACGAGAAAGCATAATTGTGTCATTTGTGATATCCACACTAGTGAAAGTTATCCCTTTCCTACACAAGAACTCGACCAGAGCCAGACAATGCATCTCAGTTGGTTTACTCCTGCACTTAGATGGTTCTAGGGATGTAAGGAAACAAGGGATGCAGAAGTGGTGATCTCAAATTTAAATTTCACATACCTGCAGAAGTGGTAAATGAGGACCTCCTCATGTATGGCGATTTGCACGACAGTGATCTCTTGTGGAGGATTTTTTCGCTTATTTGCACGGGTGTACTCCAAGTCTATCCCCACAAACTTGTGCTTCTCTTTCTCAAGCAATTGCTCAAACCTGGCGAGAGTTGTCTCCACAGTCGCTTCATCATTTGTGTACACCACTGTCAAAGTCGTGGTGCCATGGGCAGGGACCAAGTGAGTCTCTGTTGTGCGTTTCCCATCGTCCATGCCTGCAAGGAAATGGGTGAAAGGAAATTCCTGCATGGAACTGCCTGCGAGAGGAAGAAGAAGATGAACCGATGGTTCTAGAATAGAGGAAGAAGAAGCGCCCAGGAAAAACTGCAGAGGAATGACTGAGGAAGAGGAATGACTGTAGAAGAAACGTGGTAACTGCAACTTTTGGTTCGAGAACTCACCATGGTTACGTGGAGATCATAGCAGTGCTGCTGGATCAACAAGTGGGGCCAGTTCCTATGAGAATATGGAATTAGCCGTGCATTTTTCTATGCGAGAAATCTAGAGAAATCATTTATATTTTGTCTTTCATAATTAAACATAATGAAGTTGGTACAGCCCAAGAGATTTGAACAAAAGAGATTTGCTAGTTTAACATATAACAACACAAAAGTTTCTGAGCATGTATTCTTGAAATTTAAATTATGATGATTTATTTAGAAGTTCTGAGCTACAACCGACATTACAGAGCCAACGCTCTTGTCTTCGTCCTCCTCATGCCGCTCGTCGTTGTCGTCTTCCGCATCCTCCTGTTTCCTCTGCCGGAACGGTGACCACCTCAATAATTAGCTTGATATAGTGCCTCATCACCTTGACCTGGACGAAGAGAAGATCATCAAGGCAAATTCTATTTTTAGCACAGAATTCAGCCCAGGGGTCGGTGAACTCAATGCAATCGTCATATACTTCCGATATGCAATATCGCCCCAAGATTTTCAGGCCTTTGTTACAATTATTCTTCATGCATACACAATAGAACCCTTAACGTCCCAACATGGCAAAACTTGAGCTAACACAAAGACCTCGGCAGAGGTGGCAGAATTGGTGCGGGTGCAACCACGGCGACGACGAGCTCGGATTCTAGAGGAGGAAAACAGAACCGAGCATGGTCGACACGGTGATAGATCTCAACGGGAACCAATTCTCGTCCCCGCACCGTGCCATGGGTGCGTCCATGGTGAGGGCGAGCTCCGACTCAGGATGGGGAGGAGAGCGGGGCCGAGCAGCTTCATCATGTCCCAGCTCTGCGCCATGTCGGTGACCACAGATTGCCACTCCGGGGAAGAAGACGCATAATGGATGCAGGCGCCAACGCTGCAAGCCTACACGGAGGAGAGCTGGGCCGAGCAGGTTCGTCCATGTCCCAACTCCGTGCCATGGCTGCGACGCCCCATAGATTGCCGCTCCGGGGAAGAAGAAGACGCGTAATGGATGCAGGCGCCAACGCTGCAAGCCTAATTGACATCTAATCTACGGGAGCGATAGGAGCGACATAACGGCGAGAACTGACAGGGGGGGCCCAACTTGAGGGCCGTTAGCCTGATTTTTTGTATTGAAACGTAAAGTTGAATTCGTGCCGAAAAAGACCCTCTGAGTATTTGGCACACCAACTATAGTCATCGCGGCTGATTTCAGGGAACTTGGGTTCCGCGTTGCCTGGGCGACCCAACTTTCGGGCCACAAAATGATATTCTCCAGCAATAGATAGAAGAAGCCTGATGGTAGTAGGCTTGACCACTGGACTGAAGTTGTCTTCATAGTCAAGTCCATAACGTTGTCGAAATCCTCGAGCAACAAGATGCGCTTTGTAGCACTCAATAGACCCATCCGAGTGCTTGTTCATTTTGAAGACCCATTTAGAATCAATCACATTAACTCGCGGTGGTGGAGGAACAAGAGTCCACGTCTCATTGCGAATAAGAGTGTGATATTCCTATTCCATAGCCTCTCTCCAATGAGGAATACTCATAGCAGCCTGATACGTGCGGGGCTTGGAGGATGGATCTGCAATGGCAGCAGTAATACACGCAACATGCCAAGCAACCGTGCTGTCAGTCCGTGATACATTGCAAACCTATCTATAATTTCTTATGTTTTGTCCACGCATTGGAGTCTTTTTATACACTTTCTTGGACTAACCTATTAACAAGATGCCACAGTGCCAGTTGCCTGTTTTCTTCTGTTTTTGGTTTCGGAAAAGGCAGAAAATCAATATTCTCGGAATTGGACCAAACAAAAGGCAAAGTTGATATTTTACCGGAAGACACATGGAGTCCGAAGGAGAGACGAAGGGGGCCACAGGGCGGCCACACCACCCCTTGGCACGGGCATCCCTAGGCTGCACCAGGGCATGGTGTGGGCCCCCTGGCCAGCCACTGACCTCGCCCCTTCGCCTATAAAATCCTCCCGGGACAAAAACCCTAAATCGAAGAGCCTCCAGCCACGAAAAGTTCCACAACGCCGCCGCCACCGAAGGGGAGATTCAGGGGACAGAAAGTCTCTGTTCTAGCACCCTGCCGTGATGGGGAAGTACCCCCGGAGCCATCTCCATCTATCTCCACCGCCATATACATCACCGTTGCTGACTCCCAGATGAGGAGGGAGTAGTTCTCTCTCGAGTCTAAGGGCTCTACCGGTAGCTGTGTGTTCATCTCTCTCTATGCATGATCATATTGTGATCATGAGCTTTGTAATCAAGTAGATCTACCTTGCTACTCAAGTGCTTTAATAGATCTCTGACTCTCCCCACATGTGTGAAAGTGATAACATGCACACCATGGTGGCACTTAGGCTAGAGATTACAAATACTTGTTATGAGTTATATTTGGAGTTGGATGTCTCTATGAAATTGTGGTGTTTGTTGTAACCATCTAGCGCTCAAGGTGACAGTGTGGGGTTATCTAGATGAAAGCGAACTTTGAGGAGTGCTGTTATAGCCCTACCATGGATTAGAGTGTCCAACCGGAGAGTAGTATCATGAAGAGAAGATATTTATATGAGAGTGTTCACTAGCGAAAGTATGATCCCTAGGCCTTGTTTCTAAGCATTGAAACACCGTTTGCAACTAGATCTGTTACATGTTTGCTTGCTTCCATCTTTATTTCAGTTTGCCTTTAGTCTCTTCCACGCATCAAGTTATTTTCTGGCACCGTTGTCTTTTATCTATACCACTTGTATTTCACTATCTCTTCACCGAACTAGTGCACCTATACACCTGACAAGTGTATTGGGTGTGTTGGGGACACAAGAGACTTCTTGTATCTTGATTGCAGGGTTGCTTGAGATGGGATACCTTTGACCACTTCCTCCATGAGTTCGATAAACCTTGGGTGACCCACTTAAGGGAAAACTTGCTGCTGTTCTACAAACCTCTGCACTTGGAGGCCCAACAACTGTCTACAAGAATAGAAGTGCGTAGACATCAAGCTATTTTTCTGGCGCCATTGCCGGGGAGGTAAGGTAAAAGGTACTCACATCCTTCGGTGTGAGTGCTCGAAGTTATTTCCTTTAGATTCTGCAATTTTGTCTTTTTGTTTCTTGTTTTCACTAGTTAGGCTTAATGGAAAACAACAACAAAATTAGAGAGCTTTATATTATTTATCTTGAGTTAGGACATGAAGTGTTTGAAGAGAAAATTAAAAAACCTATGGAACTTTATTTGCATGCTAATAGCAATGTTGTTAGTATGAATTCTTTGGACAACATTATTGCTAGTGCTATGGAAAGTCTAAGCTTGGGGAAGCTAGTTTATATGACAATGATCTTTTTAGTTCCCCAGCTTTGGAAGATAGCTATTCTATTGCTTATGATGATACCAAACCTTCAATATATGATGATTACAATGATGAATATGATATTTTTAGTACACCTACTATTGAGGAGAAAATTAATGATTACAATATGCCTCCTATATTTTATGATTATGGTGATGAGAATAATAATGATAGCTATTTTGTTGAATTTGCTCCCACCACAATTAATAAGAATGACTATGCTTATGTGGAGAGTAATAATAATCTTATGCATGTGGCTCATGATAAGAATGTTTTATGTGATAGTTATATTGTTAATTTTATTCATGATGCTACTGAAAGTTATTATGAGAGAGGAAAACATGGTTTTATGCATCTCAATAATATTAAGTTTCCCCTCTTTATGTTGAAAATTTTGAAGTTGCACTTGTTTTGCTTTCCTATGCTTGTTTCTTTGTGCTTTCATGACTTGTTTCTTTACAAAATTCCTATGCATAGGAAGTGGGTTAGACTTAAATGTGCTTTGAATTTGCTTCTTGATGCTCCCTTTTACTTCAATTCATATTTCTTATGTGAGCATCTTCTCAAACTATCACGCCTAACTTAAAGGCGTTATATAAAAGTACTTCTTGGGAGATAACCCAATAGTTTTCTTGAGTCTTGGAAGTTATTGATTCAGTAATAACCTCTCCTTATCATTTTTGTGTGATTTTTGTGCCAAGAGTAAACTCTAATGAGAGAGAAGTAATACTTGGGAAAGTTGCTGTCCCGAAACAGATTTTTGTGCTTCGCTGTAAACATTCGTGTAAAATCTCTGTACGTCGTTTTGAGGCGTGAAGTTTTGCGCTTCTGTCCCAGGTTGTTATCTAACTTTCGTTAGTTCTATAGTTTTCGATTTGAGCAACAGAAGGTCTTCGAAAAAATTGGTTTTTACCTGCTAGTCTGTTTTGACAGATTTCTGCCATTATTTGCATTTGCTTCTTGTTGGTTCCTTTTTGAGTTCTCTTTGGGGAATTGAGCTTTTTGAGGGAAGTGCTACAGTAGCTTGTGTTTTAATGGAAGTTTTATTGGTGTTGAAACTAAACCTAAAGACTTATTATCTTGAGTGCACTAATGTTGCTAATAAAGACTGTGTGAAGTTTTGTATGAAGGAAGAATTTGAGGTGCATGGAGAGAATGATGTAATGAGATGAAGAATGGACTAAAGCTAAATCTTGGGGATGCCACGCATTTCACCCCAATAAATATCCAAGAAGTACAAGCGTCAAAGCTTGGGGATGCCCAATGCATCCCCTTCTTCATCAATAAAAATCTCAGGTTTCTTCCAAACACTTCATTTTTATTGTTTTGTACACACTAATGTTGTTCTTGGAGCGTCTTTGTTTTTGTTTTTGGTTTTCGTTTTCTTGGTTTGCTTGAATAAATTGGTTGGACCCCCTCATTCATACATTAGTTTTCAAATAGGTTGGTTTGGATTGGAAAAGAGTAGGAAAAGTTCATACTTAAGTGGTAAAAAGGAGCTTGTTTTTGACTGTGGCCTATGCTTTGTCATGTAATGCTTGATATTGTTTTGGCTTTATGCTTAGTGATTTTTGCTGTAGCATGACATGTTATAAACAATTGAGATTGCTTAATGTTCCTTGAAAAGAATCATGCGTTATTTTAGCATATTAAAGCATAGTATTGTGGTATTCTCCTTTGATGCTTTATTTGGGTTGACTTGGCGCATGCTCACACTATGTTAAGACTATCCCAAGTCACCATAGCTTCTATGATCCTTTAGTTTTCGACTTGTAATATCACTTTATGCTTTAATTAATAATGTTTTGTCCCTTTGCATGATTATGGCCATTATTGCTTTCTTAGTTGGTCGCTCCCAATCTTTTGCTAGCCTCCATACCAAGTATGAGTTCCACTCATGCATCCAACTCCAAATAAAACTAAGTTATTCCAAAGAGTCCACCATACCTACCTATTAGCATTTGCTATTCCAAGTACATTCATGTTTTTATCTACCTTCCGAATTAAAACTTGTTCTGAGAAAACTAGTGAATAAAGCTCTCACGAACTTGATGGCACACTTTACATTTCTTGCCCCTAATAAACTTGAACCATTGTGTCATCTATGTTGTATATGTGCACTTATTTGTTGGGGATTAGCAGAACCATGTTGTCATGGGGAACTCTTTCAACATTGCACTTGTACATTGTACCTAGTAGATATCATGCGCTTTTGTCTATGGATGTCGTCGGTGTGAAATGAAAGGGGAGCTTGTAAGTCCATGGAGTTATGTATGTGTGTTAGAGAAACGCCTGGGCCGCTGGTCTAATCCATGCCTAATCATGGTGGAAACCTACAGCGCAACCATAATAAGCAATCTATGAAGCATTCTTCTTATAAAAAAAGAGATAGAGATTGAGAAAAAGAGAAAAAGAAAAAAAGAGATGAGAAAAGAGGAAAGAGAGAAAAAAGCACCATTTTCCCATGGTAAATAAGAAGATTGCTAAGATGCTCGTTGTCTGCTTGACTTGTCATTTTGATATGGGGATTCTTCCGTATCATCGGGAAAGGGGTACCCCATTGGCGGTTCTCTATGATACACATGTACTTACTATGACAAGAACTTACCGGTAACTAAACTTGAGTAGCATGAGGAGCGGCCATCGTATTCAAGGGACATGAGATTTCCAACTTATACTTTGTCAAGCATATACTCCATAGTTTGTTCACTTTAACCTTAATCACTTCAAGATGCTTATGATAGGGGCAAAGAGAGCTGAAAGCTAATAAGTACCATAATTTTTGGAAGCTCTTTATGAGACTTGAATCCCTGCTTCCTTCTATGAAGGCCTTTCTTTTACTTTTATGTTGAGTCTCCATCTTCTGTCTTTATGCACCTATTGAGAGAACATAGTGGCCATTCTTAGTTTAATGTGCATTGTCCCAAGACTTGTTGATTGATGCATAACTTTGATATTGCTTGTTCTTAAACTATTTGTATCTAGTCACCCTTATAAACTTCGAAGGTGTCCTATGCAATTATGATTTGCTACATCATGAGGGACAAGTTGAATGCCACTATGCTATGTTTTCTATATGTGAAACAAACAAATGTCTTTCAATGCATTGTTATTCATGATCTTTGTTTGTATCCTTTCATGTTGCATGCATAGTTACTATGTCTTATTGTTAGAATTTCATCTTTCATGCTCATGTTTAGAGTACATTGATCCCAGCTTTCAATGCTTGCAAATGGTTTGGTCTTGATTGTGATGGTGCATGTCACCTCAAAAATTATTCTTTTTATCACTTACCTACTCGAGGACGAGCATGAGTTAAGCTTGGGGATGTTGATACGTTGCAAACGTATCTACAATTTTTGATGTTCCATGCTTATTTTATATTTACTTTCTTATGTTTTGTCCACACTTTGGATTATTTTTATACACTTTCTTGGACTAACCTATTAACAAGATGCCACAGTGCCAGTTGCCTATTTTTTTTTCTGTTTTTGGTTCCAGAAAAGGCAGAAAATTAATATTCTCGGAATTGGACCAGATAAAAGGCGAAGTTGATATTTTACCGGAAGACACATGGAGTCCGAAGGAGAGACGAAGGGGGGGCACACCACCCCTTGGCGCGGGCAGCCCTAGGCCGCGCCAGGGCATGGTGTGGGCCCCTGGCCGGCCACCGACCTCGCCCCTTCGCCTATAAAATCCCCCCCGGGACGAAAACCCTAAATCGAAGAGCCTCCAGCCACAAAAAGTTCCGCAGCGCCGCCGCCACCGAAGGGGAGATTCAAGGGATAGAAAATCTCTGTTCCGGCACCCTGCTAGGATGGGGAAGTTCCCCCGGAGCCATCTCCATCGATCTCCACCGCCATCTCCATCGTCGTTGCTGACTCCCATGATGAGGAGGGAGTAGTTCTCTCTCGAGGCTAAGGGCTCTACCGGTAGCTATGTGTTCACCTCTCTCTCTATGTATGATCATATTGTGATCATGAGCTTTGCAATCAAGTATATCTACATTGCTACTCAAGTTCTTTAATTGATCTCTGACTCTCCCCACGTATGTGAAAGTGATAGCATGCACACCATGGTGGCACTTAGGCTAGAGATTACAAATACTTGTCATGAGTTATATTTGGAGTTGGATGTCTCTATGAAATTGTGGTGTTTGTTGGAACCATCCAGCGCTCAAGGTGACAATGTGAGGTTATCTAGATGGGGAAAGCGAACTTTGAGGTGTGCTGTTATAGCCCTACCATGGATTAGAGTGTCCAACCGGAGAGTAGTTCAGAGTAGTATCATAAAGATAAGATATTTATATGAGAGTGTTCACTAGCGAAAGTATGATCCCTAGGCCTTGTTTCTAAGCATTGAAACACCGTTTGCAACTAGATATGTTACATGTTTGCTTGCTTTTATCTTTATTTCAGTTTGCCTTTAGTCTCTTCCACGCCATCAAGCTATTTTCTAGCACCGTTGTATTTTATCTATACCACTTGTATTTCACTATCTCTTTGCCAAACTAGTGCACCTATACACCTGACAAGTGTATTGGGTGTGTTGGGGACACAAAAGACTTCTTGTATCTTGATTGCAGGGTTGCTTGAGAGGGGATACCTTTGACCACTTCCTCCCTGAGTTTGATAAACCTTGGTGATCCACTTAAGGGAAAACTTGCTGCTGTTCTACAAACCTCTGCACTTGGAGGCCCAACAACTGTCTACAAGAATAGAAGTGAGTAGACATCAGTGCGCTCCTTGGGGCGATGAATCCCACTACGACTGCGCATATGGGGGCGCAGTACAGGAGCCATAGAGGTCGAAGGTGAAGCCAGCGAGGGGCTGGCTGACGACGATGGATAGGGCCAAGCCGACGAAGGGCTGGGCGATGGTGACAGCGATGGCCCACCCGGTGAGGGGCTGGGCGACACGCTGCGAGCCGACGCACTAGGCATCGGAGAGGCCGGTGTCGCACTGGGCGTCCGGGAGGCCGATCCGGAGCCCGCCAAGGGAGTCACAGGGGCTGGGCTGCTCAGCGAGGGAGACAACCCAGACGAAGGCGACGTAGGCGAGGCAGGCATGGAAGGCCCGGGACTCGACGAGGACGGCCCAGCGGCAGGGGGCGACAGTGGGCGTGCATGGGCACGATGCCCGAGGCCATGCAGGAGCACGGGCGGATCGACGTGCGCGTCAGATGACGCCGATGATGGAGGTGCTGGTGCCTCAAAGATTTCCAAACAAGCCCCACATCTAGTGCCTGCACCGTGATTAGGCAACAATACAGGAGAGTATGCAACATCATCAAATTTGTCAGAGGCAATGGAAGATGAATGCATGGATGGAGGTTCATCGGTGGACACAGGGAGTTTGACAAAGGGAAAAACATGCTCATCAAACATGACATCCCGAGAAATATAGACACGATTAGTGGGAACATGAAGACATTTGTAGCCTTTATGAAGGTAACCATAGTCAAGAAAGACAGACTTTTTGGACCGAAATTCTAGCTTACGTTTATTGTATGAGCGAAGATGCGGCCAGCAAGCATACCCAAACACTTTAAAAAATGTATAATTAGGCTGTTCATTAAGAAGGAGTTCAATAGGAGTCTTCATGTTTAGAACACATGTGGGAGTACGGTTGATGAGAAAAAATGCAGTGGTAAAAGCACCACTCCAAAACTGAAACGGAACCGATGCATGGGTCAAAAGAGTAAGACCAGTTTCAACGATATGACGATGCTTACGTTCTACAGAGCCATTTTGCTGATGTGTATGTCGACATGCTAAACGGTGAGCGGTTTCAAGCGACTGGAAAAAAGAGTTGAGGTTGTGATATTCACCACCCCAATCCGACTGAACATGAACAATTTTATGCTTGAGAAGGCGTTCAACATGTTTTTGAAACTGGACAAAGATATCGAACACATCAGATTTACGCTTAATAAGATAAAGCTAGGTAAAGCGACTGTAAGCATCAACGAAATTGATATAATAATTATTACCACTAATAGAGGTTTGGGCAGGGCCCCATACATCCGAAAACACAAGTTCTAGAGGATGTTTCACCTCACGACTAGACTCCAAAAAAGGAAGTTGATGACTCTTCCCCTGCCGACAAGCATCACACACTGCTACATCTTTATTACTAGGCATGAGAGGAAGCTCATGACAACGCAAAACATGACGAACGATAGGAGTGGCAGGATGACCAAGGCGAGCATGCCACTGTGATGACGAAATGCGAGCTCCACTAAAAACGCGAGAGACTCCAGGATGCTCCAAACGATAGAGGCCCTGGCACAGACGCCCACTAAGGAGCACGTTCCTCGTGTCCCGATCCTTAATAAAAAGATCAAACAGGTGAAATTCGCAAAATACATTATTGTCATAAGTGAGTTTAGGAACTGAAAGAAGATTACGCGTCATAGATGGTACTTGGAGAATATTGCGAAGTTGGAGACTCCTATTGGCATGACTAGTGAGAAGAGATGCTTGACCAATATGGGAGATGTGCATACCTGCTCCATTGGCGGTGTGGACCTTATCGGACCCGTGATATGGCTCGCGGGTGTGGAGCTTCCCCATCTCGTTCGTCAGGTGCCTCGTTGCCCCCGAGTCCATGTACCAATATGGGTCAATGGAGTAGGACAGAGTTTGTCCAAGGTTCGCCTGGGGCTTTAGGGGCGGCGTCGGACGATCGGCCATAGCCGCCTGACATGCATTATTACGCGCATCCTTGCCGTCATTGTCGATGCCGAGGAAACTCTTCTGAAAGCGGCGGTGGCACTTGGAGGCCCAGTGCCCCTCAAGACCACACAGCTGGCAGACCCGCCGACCCCCGCTGGAAGGCAGCGTCGAAGGGGGGCCGGACGGAAATGGCGGCGATGGCGCGGGCCCCTTGCCCGAGGCGGATGACGGGGCACCTGTAGACAGCATTCGCGGAGGAGCCCCCTACACGGCTGCGATTGGCGCGGCGCGCCTCGACGCGCTGCTCGGTGAGGAGAAGGCGGGAGTAGACCTCATGCGCCATCATGGGCGTCGAGTTGCCCCGCTCATTGATGATCTTGACCAAGCCATCATACCCCTCGTTGAGGTTGTTGACGATGAAAGAGTTGAACTCAGGGTCGGTGAGCGGCTGTCCAATGGATGCCAGCGTGTCGGCGAGGGCCTTGACCTTGTTGTAGAACTCCGTGGCGGTGGTGTCGAGCTTCTCACACTCGCCGAGCTCGCGACGGAGAGCGCTGGCACGGGCCTGCGACTGTGACACGAAGGAGCGCTCAGGGATTCTCCATGCCTCATGAGACGTCTTGGCAAAGACCATGAGCCCGGCAACAGCCGGGGTGAGCAACCCCTGGATGGAGGAGATGTTCGCCTGGTCCTGCCCCATCCACATACGGTGCGCTGGATTATAGACCGGGCCGTTTACGCTGTCCACCAGCACGGGGGGGGGGGGGCAAGGAAGTGTGCCGTCGACGTAGCCGAGCAGGTAGTGACTCCCAAGGAGCGGAAGGACCTGCGCGCGCCAGAAGATGTAGTTATCCGGTGATAGCTTGACGATGATGAGATTGCCAAAGTGAAACGACGGAGGCAGCAAGCCCGTCGAGAAGACTGTCGGAGGCGCGTACGCCGTAGGGGCAGAGGCGGGCGGCGCGACCGATGATGCCGAGGGGAAACCCTCGGGCGGAGCAAGGTGAGATCCTGCAGGAGGCGTGGACGCCGTGAGGGCAGGGTGCATCGGCGCGAGGTCCGACACAGAGGGCCTGGCGGTCCAGGCCGCCGAGGAGGCCGCGGGCGCAAAGGCGAGCGGCGAGACGGCGGCGGCCGTGGCGGCGTGCGAGGAGGCGCTGGACGTGTGGACCGTCAGCGGGTGCCCCGGCGACGAAGGGGCTGAGGGATGGTTGGAGAAGAAGGAGCCGACGCTCCTCGTCCCGATCGGGGGCGGCCGGATGGTGGCGGCGTCGATGGGGCGGGAGAGGAGGGCGGCAAGGGAGGCGGACAGGTAGCCCGTGTTGGTGGAGCTGGATGCGGCGGCGACGATCGGCGGGCGATCGGCGACACGGTAGGGTTTGGTGGAGGCGGCAGAAGCGGAGGTCGTAACCAAGTCTGTTACCATGTGAGGCAATAGAATTGGGGGGAACCGGCTCAACCCTCAATGGCGTGGCCTATCACATATATATAATAGGTGTATTACAAGTGATACAATACACGTAGACATATACAGAAACTATACACAGTCTAACATATAGTAGCATAATATAAATTATGAAATCTTACCTCTAGAAATATGTTGCACCCACAAGGCCAATGTTTCATAGTTGGACATTTTTCTATGTTGGTGGTGTTGTTTTTTCACCAAGGGGTAAATAGGATAACTGGTATATAACCAGCTAGGTCAAATCTCAAGTCCGAAATAAATAAATTAATAGGAGATTGGTTACATAGCACCCTAAGTGACAGCGCGATATTTGAAATTTGTTACATGTACAACCTATAGTACATCCGTAATTGGGATGTGTAAAGTATGTGATGATCAATGCTAGTGTCAGACGACTTCACTCGAAAGAATAAGAAAATTCTCATCCTGCTGGAATACTATAAGGGATCTGGCAGGTGATTAGAAGGAGAATAGAAAGGAATATGGAACAATGGAAGGCACTGATCAGGTTTAATTCCCTGACTCCCACACGACTGGTCAAAGCACGATCAGGAGTTTGTTTACACTAAACTATACACGGGTGTGGCTGTGAACCAGCACGACATGGGGTGCTCCCAGTCCCAGTCCCACAACATGATGAAGCTGGCACCATGCAGCGGCGGCGACCGCTTCGGCGCAGCTACGGACTGGTCGATCCTAGACAAGCTCCTGGAGTCGCACCAGAACTTGGACCAACTCTTCCATGGCAAGCTCGTTGGGGAATTAGCAGTAGGAGCCCCTCCTCCAAACCAGCACCATCATCAGCTGACAGCAGCAGCAGAGAGTGGCGCTTCTTCGTTGCAGAGGCTACCGTTCTTCTTCGCTGCAGAGGCTTGAAATTTTGACAACACCCAACCCAACCACATGGACTTTTGAGATGGAAGTTGGAACATTGCCGAAAAATTGGCTTTATCAGACCAATTCATGTTCAGCAGTCTTCCATCAAAAGTCAGTGGTCTACCCTGTATTTTAGTCTAGTTCAAACAAATGAACTGGTTTTATAAAAAAGGATTGATTTATAAAAATATAGGTTATTTTTCTTGTACTCCCTCCAGCAGTTCATATTAATGACCTCAAATTTGTCTAGATACAAATGCATGTAGTCTAAATATTTAATTAGATACATACGAATATAGACAAAGTTGAGGCATTAATATGGACCGGATAGAGGGAGTACTAAAGAGGGTACCCACTTCCATCCTTTTGCATAGATATTGTACATGTATAAGCACACTATTAGGAATACACACTGATAAAAATAATGGTAAATGGAATAGATAACTCATGCCAAACTATCGTTACCAAAAAGTGCTTGGAAGCTGGTTTGCCTAATGGAGCCTATGTTTTCTAGCCGTGTAAAAGGAGCGTAAGATAAGTTAAAAAAAAGCCCCCCGCGTCGCCCTTCCTTGCTGACACGGGACCGCTGCCGCCACCACCACTAGCGCCCTCTCACCGCCCTCTCTCGCTTTGCCGCCGCCGAAGGGGCCGCCGGCGAAGCCATATGCGCCTCAGGGAAGGGGGCGGCGGGGCTTCTTTCTCTCCTCCCAACGAGGGAGGCTTTCCAGGCGGCAGGATTTGGCGGTGGTGCTGAGGGCGGGTGCGGCGGCGTCGGGCTGTGGGCGGCGCGTTGCTGCGGAGCATGACCTGGAGGGCGCGGCGACGTGGCTGGCGGAGAGCGGCGCTGGCTCGGTGGAGAGTTGCAGATGGCGGCCTGGGCAGGCCCGATCTAGGCCCTGCCTGGGCCGGGAGTGGCACGGCTGCTGTAGGGGCTGGGCGTGCGTCTAGAGTTTGGTTGCCGCGGGGTTTGCCTGCTCTCGAGGGGGCTGGATGCGATGCTGTGACGGTTGTGCTGTACGGCTATGGGCAGAGGATGCTGGGGCAGCGGCCCCAGGACAAGGAAGATGGTGTGTTGGCGTATCAGCGCGTCTGTGGGCATTGACGGAGGGCTCGTGGCGGCGGTGCGGGCTCGTTTTGGGCCCGCTCTAGGGCATGCGGGCCGCAGCCATTGCGATGGCACGAGGTGGAAGTTCGGGGTGTTCTGGCCCGCTCTGGGCCGCCAAGGGCTGATGGTGGCTGCGATCTTCAATCCCGTTTGCGGTGGCGGCTGCACGGGTTCGCTATAGTTGTTTTGGCAACTATCTCGTAGGCAATGGTGATGATCTGAACGGCGGCTTTCGTCGCGGCGACGGGGAGCCTAGGCGTGGCGGCATGTGGGATGTGTGATCATCGGGTGCGGAAGGCTAGCGGTCTGTGTGCAGGTTAGCTTGGTGGTTGGGCTAGCCCATGTGGGGCGAGTGTGTTGTTGTGGCTCATCGCTGGGGGATATCCTTGTCTTAGCGGTTGTCCGGGACAGACGACAGTGACGTCTTTGGGAGCCACATTCTTCTTGAAGTCGTCGTTGTTGCGGTGTTCTCGCTTCTCCGCCTGAGTTCTTCGGGGGAAACCCTAGATCTCTTATGGGATCGGGCGAGTGCGGTGCTCTTAAGTCGTTTGCCTCCTGGGGCCTCGCTTTGGATGTTCTGCTGGCCGGAGGGACCTGTGGAGTTTGTCAGTGGTTGGCGGTGGCGTGTTTCGTCTTCAACTTGGAGTTGGAGCGGCGGCTTCGGTCTTTTTGCCTCCGCCTTTTTCCGGTGAGGTGTTTGTGTTTTGGGTGTCGACCTTGTTCGCTTGGGTGTCTTGGTCATCGACCCGTGTGGTGCGTGGCCTTGGGGCCGGCATGCTGCGTTTTGTGCTGTAACGGTTTTTGGCCAGTTTTTCTTATAAACGGGCCAGTTCTTTGCAACTCTTTTGCCTCGTTTCAAAATAAAAATATCATTACTCCTAGGAAATAGATTGTCCCTGCAAAATACATCAATTGGATAAACAAAAAGACAAACTCAGCCCAAAATGTGTGCCCTAGACTTAACTAAAGGATGAAATCCTACATGTCCTTTCTGGCGTACCCTTCAAACCTTCGGCATCCGCAAGCAAAACAAAAAGACAGGGGCGGTGTTTTGGCTCCCAGTTGCAAATGCTCATATTATTAAAAACACATTAAAATAAAATTTAAATTGTCAAGAAAATCTGAATGAAAATTTCGCATATACATTCGGACATTCTATGTTCGTGTACAAGTTTTTAGAAAAAATGAACATTTTATGTGGCTTGTATAAAAATACAAAAAACATGTTCGTTAATAGACACGTTGGAGCACTGAAATTTATCTTTTTTACATGGGACACCTAAAATGTTCTTTTCACCTGAAAATTGTTGACGAACATATAATTTTCGGTTATACATGTAAGTAATTTTTTCAGATTTTTTTTGACAATTTGAAATATGTTTTCACACAATGGATTCATTTGCATCCGTGGGCCGAATTAGATTTCCGATAAACTCAAGCGATTCAATACTTTTTCTACTTTTAAAATATAAAGAGCGTAAGCAATGACTTACAGAACAAAAACTCAGCATAATCATATATGTAAATTGTAAATGGCTACATATATGTTTTTGCCTGAGAATAGTAGGACGGACTCTACGAAATTGGAGCCCCGGTACCAAAACCATGTGAAACACAAAATGCACTCAGCAAAACAGCCCCAAAAGCAACCACAAACTTAAAAAGATGAAAATAGTTAGAAACTTCAGCAAATAGATGTCGTCCTAAAAATACAGAGCCTCCTACGGTTGTCACGACGACATTCCAGCAGAAAAAAGGGAAATACCAAATTGTCTACAACTAGGGGAGGTCCCCGAGAAACTTATGAGTGGGGGCAAATCGAATGAGTGGTGGCATTCCATGCATAAACTTAGCAAAATTTAGTTATTTTGGTGTCAAATATGAACGTATACTTCCTCCGTTTCAAAATAAGTGACGTGAATTTGTCTAGATTCGAATGTATCTAGACACGTTTTAGTATATAGGTATATGCGAATTTAGACAAACTCAAGTCACATATTTTAAAACGGAGGGAGTAGTATAGATATTCGAAATATTGAGCGGGGACCAAGGCTCCCGCTCAGCACTATTTGGGTCCGCCCCTGCCTACAATAGGATTCTAGTAGAAACTCGAACATCAACGACTCTTGCAGCTAGTACTCGATGGACGACTACAACGAGGAGTACTCCTCCACGAGGCCGCCCTCAAGCCCTGAATTCGAGAACATCGAGTACTAGGAAGGGCTGATTCCGGCACCTGAGAGCAACTTCAGGTAGGAGTATCCCGAGTTCGAGGATGGATATCCGGATGACGCTGACAACTAGGAGGACGGCGAGGAGGATATCATATACACCTCGTCCGACAACGAGGAAGAGGAGGAGTAGGATGAGAAGCCGAAGATGTCAGCAAGAAGCGTGACCAGGACGACGATGAGCTGAAGCGCGCAAATTAGTATCATGCACGATTGGGTATTGGTTTATACATAGGGTATTTCTTAGTCGTTATAACTATATTAACCATTCAATGAAGGTTCAACCATGAACATATTCGAAATTGTATTTTGCCTGATTTTTTCCTTTAGTTTAGTTTATACTTTATCCTTACAAATACCGCCACATTGTCTTTGCGATCGAGTAGTGTTTCTGCATTGTCCGTCGTTTGTTCTTGACGAATGTATCGCACAAAATCTTAAGTGAAATAATTGTGTGTGATTGTATAGTTGTACAATCGCACATGCTTTAACCACAGAACTGACGCACACGGTTCTCTCGGTCTAAACATTTTTTTTTGAAAAGAGTATATATTAATATCACAGTGATACCAATTACACCCAGCCTCTGCAACAACGCATGTCCTAGCGGCTCTACGGATGCACACAACCTAGAAAAAAGAAAAAAAGAATTACAAAAAAGAAAAATCCCACTACAGAGAACTAATCCTCAAAGCAACGACACTGACACCATCAGAACAACACCGGTAGCCCACCACTCCAATAACAACGCCTTCAAGAAGGAAATGGTGCCCAAGCGCCGTCGTTGCCCGGTCAAAGATCATAGATTTTCACCCTGGAGAAAGTCCTCGCTCACAAAACAATGCCTTCAACAAGGTCATTGCCAGGCACAAGCAGTTAAGGCCAGACCTTGGATTTTCACCCTGCAAGGTAAGACTAGGAACTCCCCTGTGTTGTCTTCCCGCACCAGCAGACGCTGCAATGAGTCCCAGATCACGCAACCAGATCTCCGTCACCACAAGAACTACAATCACCATCACTACCCTCATATTTCCGCTTTTCTGACATTCTTCGCATCTGACTTCACCATAGCTCTAAGAATGGCACTTGGTGGGAACAAACAACAGAGCTTCACAACACTCCCGCTGAAACCAAATGGCCAGAAAAACAAGGTGCGCACGACCGAATACCTTCTGATCTAGCAATCTCCAAGCATGATACGCCCATGGGAGTTCGCCGGTCGAGCCTTCCGGAACCCGCCTCTCCAGACCAGATCAACGAGGGCAGACATCAAGCAAATCTTCGTCTTCGTGCAAAAGAAACTAAAGGACCACCTTCTTTATTAGATCCGACACAGCGATCCCCACACCGCCGGCCGGTTCCGGAGAATGGATCGAGCAGGCCGACCATCGGTGTCGGATCAGGCTTAGCACCGCCACTAAGGGCGCGCCATCGCCTCCATCCTCAGCACCATCCGCCGCTTCCCCTAGATCCCGGCCAACGCCGCCCACGACCCTCGCCGCCCCGGTCCAGCAGCCGCCGGACCCGAGTACGAAACCACCGCTCCACGCAGCCCTCCATGCCACAGCAGGGTGACGCCACCGCGCGAGCCACGCCACCTAGCCGGGCGCCGCTGCGCCCCGCGCACGCGCGCCGCCGCCGGTCATTGATCTTTGCCCGCGCCTAGATCTGGCGAACCACAGGGAGAAAAGGGCCCCGCCGCCACCGACGCTGAGCGGCTTTGCCGTTGGCGTATCCCGACGGCGGCGAGGAGGGAGGAGCGGAAGGGAGCGGGAGACCCGGCGGCGGCTAGGGTTCCCCCCGGTCGCTCGCGGGAGCGACGCGGGAGGGGTTACGGGAGGGAGCCCCAGGATCTGAATCATGACCGATTGATCTCGGTCTAAAGTTATGTGATATGATATGACCGATTTATCTGAATCATGTGAGATATAAGCCGACGGGTTTACAGATAGGCCATAAACGATCTTTCGTGTAACAGGCTGACCTCCACCGGTGATGGTTCGTATGCTTCTTCCGTACGTGGAAAATGTTCAAAATATAAACGAATTCACCCAGAACCATCATGACACGTATTTTTTGGCGAGAGAGATACATTACATAGATGAGGTCACGTTACACTAATCCTGGTGAGCTCATTGTTATCAGGACCATCATTTAATTAAACCACACACTGTGACACGACCTTTCGTTCCTGTGTATTTAATTAAACGGTTGTATTACCAGCCCGATCTCGTTGCACGATGCAGCAAAGAATCAATCCAATAGAATGAGAAAAAAACAGGATGTTGCTCTGTTGCTGGTCATAGTGGGGTAACTTTACTACTCCTTCCATACCGGTTTATTGGGCTAATAGTGTTTTTAGAGATATACCAGATTATTAGTCTAAATTGTGTATTGATTACCCCAATAATTACCCTGCGTGGCCTCTTTCCTCCTAAAAACTTTTCCAGCCATTCCATATCTTAATTACCCCAACTAATTGACCACTGCATGCGACTTGTTTCTCCTGAGAAAAGGAAGAGAGAGATCATGCATGCCTCCATCGTATTCCAGTTTTAATTACCCCATGGATCAAGACTAAGGCCTGTCACAATAGGGTGTCTCTTAGCTCGTTATCCTAGTTAGTGATGTGTCTTAAGAGACAACTAGTACAATGGTTTGTATCTTAGTATATATATCTATATTTAATGACTTTGGGTACATGCATGCATGTGATTGGATTAACCATGTATTTTGCCTATGGTCCCGTGCAAAGCTTGTATCTAAGCTAAGATACAACAACACCTTCTCTCTTCATTAAGTATGGTGCCACATAAGCAATTTGCCTATGATATCGTGCTAAGAAACGTCCATTGACAAAGGCCTAAACCACCACATCTTCCTCCTTTTCCAACGCCAATCAAAAATCACCTAGGTCCCAGCGCTCTGCTATTTTAGCCCAATAAACCGGTATGAAGGGAGTAGTAACTAAGAGTTCAAGTCAGCATTTTTTCTTATGTGGCAATGATTTAATAAAGAGAGATTGAGTAACTAGCTATGTTACTATAATATCACACATACCAAGACAAAGTGTGTCTACAACCTAATTAATGTAACATTGCATGCTATCACAACTAAGTTAGTATTTTCTATTATGAGAGTAATAACTTAGACTAATAACATATACATGTTACTACTCTAAGTTACTCTCCACTATGACCAGCCTCAAGATAAGTATGTTCGCAGCTCGACCACATGCAGCCCTAGAAGTACCTATTGGTACGAGCGTACGATAGAATCGAGGTGGACAAGCACGCACGGCGATCGACGCAATTACAACGCGGCTCGTATATATGGTTACCGAGGCCAAGGTATTGGAAGTCCCGGCCGTTCTGATGCATAGTATTTGGAAAATGACTAGATGAACCTAGCGTGCTGCTTTGCCGCGCCACCTTTTGGTAATGACATTTAAACTGTACAATATGGTGCTTGTTTGCTGGAGTATACATGTTTTCTGTATTTAGTTTAATGTGTCATGGGCTTGTTTCACCAGGAACAACCACAGAGAACTCCACTAATATAGAGTATATCGGGAAAATACAATGAATCTCAGTGTAAAAACAAAAATACGCACGGCAGGAACAATGAACAATCAAACCATGAGCAGAAGAAACACGAGGACCCACATAACCACGCGCATCCAGCTCACCCAACGCCTGAACCGAATCTCCACTAGATATCCACACTACCGCACAACACAACACACAAGCACCAATTTATATAAACAACAAACAAGATAGCCGGCGAAACAAAACAAGAATATGCAAATGTCAAGCAATGACAAATAAGATTCCAAAACGCTTTCGACCACGGTGATCACACGTGGGTTGCCCGACATCCACCCAACAAAGCAACAAACAGATAAATCTAGGCACACCATCCTCAAACCTGCCACGCAAGGAACATCAACAAAATTCAGAGCACACTGACACCGAGATGCCGCACTCGCTGAACCTCCAATGATACATGCACAACACACTCCCAATGACTATGAACCGACCCACCATATGAATTGAAAGAAATCGACCCCAAAAGCCACCACCCAGTGCATCCCAAGCGCACACATATGCTGACCAAAATGGCAACAATAAACAAAACATGACAACATAAAAAAAGGGACATGAATTGTGTCTCGGGCATCCTCAAATCAAGCAATCCACAACACATCCGAGGACCGGCCTCGATCGGTGCGAGCCGCAGAAATGACCACCACCAAAAATCCACATCACACACATGCCCAGCGAACTGCGCCACCGGAACCAGCCCCAAAATAGCATTGAAAGAATACAGAGCAGAGAGCAGAGAAAATAAACCCAAGCATGGGGTAGGTCCGGAGAACACATGTGGGCGCAGTGCGCACGCCCAAAACCAGCCTGCACCGATGAAGCTCAAGAGGCGGAAAAGGAGGAAGCCACCACAACGCCAAAGGAAACCACCACAGAAAAAGAAGAGCAAAAGAGAGAAAAACAAGGAACCAATCACGCGTCCGGCGTCTCCCTTCCACTTTGAACACATGCGGCTACCCATGGCAGCCCGCAAGGCCACACATACAAATGGCACGCAGATAGGAAGGCCCACACCGAACGACGACATACATCGAAGCGATTACATGTCGAAAGCTAGGGCCTAACCAAAATGACATAAGGGAAAGAATCCACATGAACCCAATTCAACCGAAAGCAACAACACACTAGATAGAAAACCCTAGCTAGCGGGACATAACCCAGCCAACCACAACCCATCGGTCCAACGAGAAGCGAAAGGCAACCAGTGTCACATAGCGAGGTGGAGCACCGACTCTCCTATAGAAGCCTCCTGCATGGGCCAGACCAAGATCTTACTTCGTGTCGCTATTTTTCCAGATATTCATGTTGCTATTTTATTTTAGATGTTCATGTATCATGCTTGTTCGGGTATTACTGCTTTCCTGTTCAATTTTTTAGAATGTTTTTTATATGCTTTTTGGTTTTATCTTTTTTTATTTTCTTCTCATTTTACAGTTTTCTTCTAGTTTGTCTCTTCTATTTGTCATTGTTTTTATTCAATACTTCTCATTTCATTTTGCACTAAAATTTATTTATTTTAGTTTTTTTTTCATATTTCAATCTGCTCATGCATTTTTCCTTTCTCTCCTTATTTTCTTTTCCTATTCTTATTTATCTTTTCTTTTTAAAACATATGAATATTTATTGTGGAACACGTGAACGTTTTTTTAGTTAAACGAACATCATGGACATATTTTAGACTGATGAACTTTTGTTAATATATTTTTCGGACCAATGAGAACTTTTTTAGACTGTTGAACATTTTTTCAAACTGGTGAATAGTTGTTAAAATTACGTGAACATATTTATGTAGACATGAGAGAGCTTTTTGTAGGCCGATGAATATTTTTTCAACCTCGTGAATAGTTAAAAAAACATGAACATCTTAATTCAAACCATGACATTTTTAGATCAACGAATATTTTAAATTATTATATGTGAACATTATTCATGTTGTCATTATTTATATAATTGTTAAATCGTTAATATATTTTATATAGCTAATTTATTTTACGAGTTAAGTATAAAAATTAACAATCTGCTAGGCCATGACCGTTAATAATTTTTAAACAGATATTGTCTAGGTAAACTTGGAAGCAACATAGCATGCCACTTCAGTGAATCACACTGTGACACATCACGAGTAAGAAGAAGCTTTCAATTCAAGGGAGCTTAGAGCTCTTAGAGATACCCTTCCCGGGGAATCGAACCCCCAGGTCATGACCGTGCTCCACCAACCATCACTAAAAAAAACCAACCCCACCATTCCTTCTTCCTTACATGACCGCATGGATCCAGCGCCGCTGCGCATCCGCGCGTGTGCCGGCCGCCGCCCTACACGCCCGCCACCTTGCCTCATCGTCGGGATCCCAAGGCTCTCATCTTACACTACCCCATGCCCGCATGCCTCTCTGATGTCCTATGTAGCTCGCCTGCATCCATGGTTGCGCGATGTATGGCGCGATGTATAGGGCAGACGAGGGCACCGCTGCTACTGCTGCAGGCCACTCTTCGTGGAAGCGCTGCCACCCGCACTGATGGTGGGCTGCCCCCTGCAGGATGCTCGCCGGAAGTCGTCGATGGTCTAGGTCGCGGTCGTCGTCGACCTCCCTGGACCGCAACCATGGCAAAGTTGGGGTGGTTCGGCCGTCCTGGCCCTACTCACAGCGGCACCGATGTTGCTCCCTGATGACCCACAAGTATAGGGGGTGTATCGCAGTATTTTCGAGGGTAGTGAAACCCAATTTATTGATTCGACACAAGGGGAGCCAAAGAATATTTATATAAGCCTTAACAATTGAGTTGTCAATTCAGCTGCACGCAGAAACAATCTTGCTCACAGCAGTTTATCAGTAGCAACAGTTTTGTAGTAGGAATAGTAAAGCAGCAGCAGTAGTAAAGTAAAGACAATAGTAACAATAGCAGTAAACAGTAGGGTTCGAGTGCGGTAGGCATAGGGATGGATGGATGGGCGTTGCATGGACAAGACAATTCACATAGCAATCAGAACATAGGGCAATTGCAGATAAATAAGATAAAACATTCAAGTACTAGATAATCCTAGCCATGTGTTCCATATATAGTCATACGTGCTCGCAATGAGAACTTGTACAACATCTTTTGTCCTGCCAGCCCGTTTGCAGCGGGGCCTCAAGGGAACTACTGGCAATTAAGGTTCTCCTTTTAATAGAGCACCGGAGCAAAACATTAACACTCCATGAACACATGTGATCCTTACATCGAATCCATTCCCTTCGGTTATCCCGATTTCTATCACTTCGGGGCCATTGGTTCCGGACAACAACGTGTGTATACAACTTGCAGGTAAGACCAAAAACAATACTATCATAATGAATCAATAACATGTTCAGATCTGAAATCATGGCACTCAGACCCTAGTGACAAGCATTAAGCATAACAAGTTGCAACAAAGTCATAAAGCACTAATAGAAGATACTAGGCACCATGCCCTAACAATCTAATGCCATTACATGAACGATCTCATCAAATCCCTACCATCCCCATAGCCTACAGCGGGGGATTAGTCACTCATAGACGAGGGAAACATGGATGGTCGATGGAGAAGCGATGGTGGTGATGATGGCGATGATCTTCTCCAATTCCCCGTCCCGACAGGGTGCCAGAACGGAGTTTCTGGTACTGTTTCGTGGAATCTGGTGGTGGCGGCGGAGCGGAACTCCTTCTGGAAAAACGTCGAACCCCGCGGAGTTTTTAGGTCAGAAGGATTCTTATAGGCGAAGAGGGAGACCGAGGGGGTGTCTGGGGTGGCCAGACCACCCCCTGGCGCGTCCTGGGCTACCCCGCGTGGCCAGGTGGTGTGGCCTAGGCCCATCCCCCCTCCTTCTCGTATTCTGGCTCCTAGAGTTTTCTGGTGAAATAGGATTTTTGGCATATTTTCTGGGATTTTTCATGATAGTTGATTTTCTGCACAAAAAGTAGACACCAAGGCAATTTTGCTGAAAACAGCGTCAGTCCATGTTAGTTGCATCCAAATCACACAAGTTTAGAGGAGAAACAATAGCAAAAGTGTTCGGGAAAGTAGATACGTTTTGGACGTATCAACTCCCCCCAAGCTTAGCTTATTGCTTGTCCTCAAGCAATTCAGTTGAAAACTGAGTGCGATAAAAAAACTTTTACGAACACATTTGCTTCATATGATGTATATATTCTCAGCATGTGATCAACTACTTAGACAATTCATAATAAAGAGTATGCAACTAAGTTTACTTAATAGGCAATGCAAGCTATGAAGAGATTCCAACTTAAAAATAATAAGTAGCAAGAAACATAAACATAAGCAACATTACAATGCTCATAACAAGGTATGATAGAGTGGTATCTCGCTTGCCTTTGATCCAAGGCACCTCTGAAGTTCAGGAGAAGACTAGAAGTAAAGATGTTAAAGATACAAGCATCAAAGTCATAACACAAATAATCAAGTTTTGAGGCAAGCACATTACACTAAGAATGACAACTATGCTCTCAAGAAGGTGCTCATAGAATATGTGGAGACTCAACAAGGAAACGAAAAAGGTTTTGAATAGTTTGAAAGGCTTCCAAATGCTGAAAGTATGGTACTCGTTAGCTTTGAGCTCTCATTGCCCCTATCACAAGCATATTTAAATGGTTAAGTTTAAAGTGACACAACTAAGAAGATATGCTTGACAAGTTATAAATCAAAGTCTCATGCCCCTTACTTACGAAGACCGATCCTCATACTACTCAACTTCAGTCACAAGTAAGCTCTTGTCATTGTAAGTATATACTGTTGGGTCCGCAGCATAGAAAACAAAAAAAATCCTACGGTGTGAACTACACGCCAAGATCTATCTATTAGGTACAAAGCAACGGGTGGACATACATCCAACGAGAACTTACCCTCGTAGACAACAAGCTTTGTTAACGAGTAGGAACTCGTGGTTGATGTAGTCGTACACTTGCCGATCTCAAGATCGTGATAAAGTCCAGTAGGTCCGGCTCCAGCACGTCCATCAGATCCAGCTTCAGCACCACCAAGTCCAGCACCGCAAAGCAGCGGTGCATCCGTGATCGCACACACGTCCAGTATCCCGACAACCTTCGTACCTCGCTCCAGCAAAGCAGCGGAAGCAGCAACACCTTTCCAGATAAAGCCACCGGGAATATGTATCTCACTAATCCGAGACCATGGGGGAATAATACTAGAGAGGGAGAGAGATCCTTCACAAGGAGGTGTGTGTGAGAAGTGAGGAGAGGGGGGCCTTTTATAGGAGGAGGGGAGGGTACCCCTCCTTCATGGCCGGCGCATGGGGGAGGTGACCCTTCACCTCCTCCATTCATGTGGTGGTAACCCCTCCACATTAAAATGCCCCTTCATATTCTCTTTTAAAGTCTCCACTTTAAATGCATTAAATTTCTCCAAATTTAATGCTCTCTCATTTAATAAAACTCTTTTATTATTTTTATTCAGAATTTTGTTAATTACTTTAATTAACAAACATTCACATAAAACCCCCTACAACATTTCAATATTACATGCAGAACCAATTTCAGCAATTTCACCCGAAACAGTTTCGGTGTCTATTGAAATAATTCCAGCGCTTTCTTAAATCTTTATCTGAAACATATTTGCTCCAAATGCTGTCGGTATACCTTAAGTGTGTCACCCTACGGTTCGCGAATAATGCAGACATGATTGAGACCCCTCTCCGATCAATAATCAGCAGCGGGACCTGGAGATCCATACTGACTCCTACACATTCAACGATGACTTCTGTGATCGTGAGAACCTTTAACGCTAGTAACTAAATACCTTTGTCCCGCGATATATTACATGTCCGAGATTCGATCATCGGTATCTCCATACCTAGTTTGATCTTGTTACCGACATGCACTCTTTTCTTGTTCCCGTGATATAACATTCTAGTGATCACATCACTTGCTTGCAAGCTATTTCAATGTGATATCACCGAGAGGGCCCAGAGTATATCTATCCGTCATCGGGATGGACAAATCCCACTCTTGATCCATGAGCCTCAACATAACACCTTCGTAGCACTGAACCCACCTTTATAGTCACCCTGTTACGGTGTGACGTTTGATGTTATCAAGATACTCTTCCGGTGTTAGCAATTAACATGATCTCATGGTCTAAGGATAAAGATTACTTCGTATGATATTATAGCAATATAAACATAATGACTTTGATCGTAATGCTATACTTCGGATGAATGTTCATCACATCATTCCACCAATGGTGTGACCTTGTTATTAACAACATCCAATGTCCATGATCAGGAAACCTTGATCATCTTGTTAATCAACAAGCTAGTCTATAAGAGAGGCATACCTAGGAACCCTTTTTGTTTATTAAACACACATGTATTGATGTTTCTGATCAATACAATTGTAGCATGTAAACTAAATATTTATCATAAACATGGAATAAGATAATAACCACTTTATTATTGCCTCTCGGGCATATTCCCTTCAGTCTCCCACTTGCACTAGAGTCAATAATCTAGTTTGAAAAACTTTGCGTATTGAACACCTATGGCTTTCTGGTGTTGCATATATGCTATTGCTAGTGGTTAACATAATCTCCGGATCTGACAGTTTCAGGTCCGTGTGTATTTGCGTGTCTTTGCGTCTCTACGCATCACTCATTCTCAAATGAGATGGCATTGTATAAATTTGGTCCTCTGGTGAGACCTTTAGTTCGTTCGGCTCAAAATATGTCGATATTATTGTCACACAATATATCTTCATAGTATTAGCCCACTTTGAACCACACCTAGTTTGATAACAAACTACTTAATACAAATGCCCTCCTTTGCTGCTACTATAGCATTCATATACTTTGCCTTTTGTTGTAGTAATCCGTCACAATGTCTCAACTTTGGAACTCATCCAAATCCATCATGGAACATCCTTTCCATTACATTGTGCCACCCATAGTCTAAATTGAGATAAATTTAATTTGTATCTTGTGACAAAACTAGTATTAATGTAACACTTTACAATGAACTACCTTTAACTATTTGTCACTTATACATTATATATTCTTAGTTCTTCCAAAGCTCATAAGAATATCTTTACTATTATCCAATGATCATCTTATGAATCATTCTGATATATGCTCATAACATTTAGAGCATAGGACATTCTGGATATATACATATCATGGTATAATCGATCAAAATCTTCATGTGATTTTACTCACCAAGTGTTGAAACACTTGAATTTTGATGCAATCCTTTCCATGCAGCAAGAACCTTTCTTGTTGTTTCCATATTGAACCCTTTCAATATCTCATATATGTATGTCTGGCATAACCATATTAGTGCCTTAATCTATCCATATAGATATTGATGCCTAATATTCCGGGTTTGCCCAAGTCTTTCATCAAAATCTTATTTTAATGAAATTCTTAACTTGTGTCAATACAAGATATATCATTTCCAATCAACAATATGTCCTCTACATAATGTATTAGAAATATGTCTCAGTGCTCCCACTTAATTTCTTGCAAATGCAAGCATCTTCATCATCTCCGATGAATTTAAACTCTTTTAACAGTTTCATCATGGTGAAGATTCCAACTCCGCTATGCTTACTTCAACTATTGAAGTTTACATGCCCTTTTAGCACCCTTTGAATTAACAAAACCCTTTGGACCATGTCATGTACATGTCCTAGGTTACCGTTCTATTAGAACAACCTTGTTTTGTTTATTCAACTATCATATACCAAATTATATGTAGTGGTTGCTACGTTAATCCGTCAAGACTATATATCGCTATGAAAGATCAAATCTTGTCATAGTCAACTCCTTGAACATTGTCGTAAACTTCTTTCCGACATGTCTACTATTTCATAGATGTTAAACATCCATGTCTTATTTCTTTATAGATCCAAACACGACCGATAGGCTTCACGCCTTTCCGGAGGGTCTTCCAAGTTCAGAAACTTGTTTTCTCGTGTATGGATACTATCACAGATTCTATGACTTCTAGTCATTTTATGGAGTCAGGGCCCATCATCGCTTCTTTGCATGTAGTCGGTTCATCATTGTCAAAACAATAACGACTTGCTTATCAAATCTTACTATTTGATTCTTACCGACCCACACGGTTCTATAGGAACTCTAATCTTCGAGATCACACCTTTTGTAATCACGAGAGCCATGAGCATGGTGGCCGCCACCGGGACACTTTCCGGTGTTGTGCTACTTAGCACATATAGCTAAGGTTCAACAACCTTATCAAAGTTCTATTGTCCTCCCACTTAACTTTTCACGAAAAGTTCCTTCTCAAGAAACTTGACGTTCCAAGCAACAAACTCTTTTGTCCTTGGTGTTATGGAGAAATTCCCAACAAATTCTTTTGGATAACCTACAAATACGTGCTTATCCTACTTTGGTTGTAAACATTTACTTATGCATAGCATACCAAAATTTAAGAAAAGACAATTCGGGTTTTATCCCAAACCATAACTCATATGGTGTCATTTCAATGGATCACGATGGTGCTCTTTTCAGTGTAAAAGCGGTAGTCTCTAAAGCTTCAATCCTTAAAACATCATGGCAGTTTTATAAATGACACCCTTGATCTTACCATGTCAAACATGGTTTGATTTTATCTCTCGAATATGCCATACTCCTATGGTTTATCGGGAAACACAAATCATGGAACAATTCCTCAAGTCTTAGGTGTTTTTGCTAAACATGTAACTCAAATATCTTCATTTATGATCGAATCATAAACTCTTTATTTTCTTGTTACAATGATTTTCCACTTCATCTTGAAAGTCTTTGAACAATTTTCAAATGTTTCATACTTCTTCCTTATTAAGTAAATATACATATATATTCACTCAAATTTTCGGAGAAAGCATATGAAGCAAAAAGATCCATCGCATATGGCTACACATAATGGACTATGCACATCAGCATGCACAATTTCCAATAAGCTAGTCATCCGTTCCTCTCTGGCCTATGGACGGAGTTTCAATTATCTCGAGGAAAGTCGCACATGCGTCAATTGATCAAAATCAAAGACTCCAAAAATCCATCAACATGGTGTTTCTTCATGTTTTCTTTCAAATATAATTTAAACAGCGATGTCACTTCATAAGTGATCTTTCAATCATTTGTCTTGCGACATTTTACCAATAGTGTTTATGGATGTGATTTCTCCAACTAGACTTGTAAAAGTTCATCCATCCTTTATGGAATACGGTAATTATTTGAACAGCCATTGTTCTCATGATACCGGAACAAAATAACAATTATTTAAACAAATCTTGAAGGTTTGGTTTGATGACAACGAAAAACACAATAACACTTTATTTGTTTTCGATGAACATCATCACTCATTCTCTTGCTGGTTACTTAGGCCATTGTAGTTCATGAATTGCGTTGTCCTGTATGACACTTTATATCAACCAATTCGGTATCCAATACCTAAGAACCACATTGTTTAACAAGCAAGGAATATAGCCATAACATGTATATCTTCTATATACCTAAGTTGGACATCTCCAACCTTTTATTTTCTGCCAAATATTTTATAGATTCTCTTTCAGCAATTCCTTTTCTTTTAAAAGAATCTATCAACATCAATGGTGGTGTCATCAACATGACACATGGTACAAAGCGTATATAGTCAAATACTAATACCTTTGGACTTGCACTTTGAAGTGGATCACCATCATCAAATGTTTGGTGTTCTTTCAAAAATCCATTCTTTAGTAATCTATTAGTGTAGTAAATATTTTACTTACATCTTCTATTCATCCTTATCATGACAACTTTCATGATCAAGCTACTATAGCCTATAAGGAAGAATCGCGAGTATAATATCAGTTCCCAAAACCTTTTTGGTAGATTCGGATGCCTAGCATCTCCATCCTTCACAAATTCTCATACAATATGAGAACATGTATTTTGCTAAATTACACTCTATCATAATGCAACCAAAAACTTTGTTTCAGATATCACAATATCTTTCACACATGATGGTTTCTGAAACAATTCTTTCAGCTCCAATATAATCTTGATATTAAAACAACTTTTGAATATCAATAATCATGGAGGCAAACATGATACTTTAGATACTAACATTGGAATTATTACTCTTGATTTAATACTACTTATTAAACTTCATGGAGTAAATAGAGTTTGCTGAAAGTTTGCAATAGGACTTATAAACTTTAAATTGACATTCAAAACAATACGATACCAGTTCGTAAAGTAAATATCCAGAATTCTGTAGTTCTATTATCTCAAATAAAAACTAAGCATAAGGTAGTGAACAGATGCGAATGACTACAACAAATTATGCAAATTCACTTCGATTTAGTTTATGACAAATTGAGTTCGACTAATCTAAATTAGAAATGAACTCCCACTCAAAAACGACATCCCTCGTGCCTTTTTGGTGATTACATGAACCAAATCCACTACACCAAGTCCGATCATCACGTGAGTCGGTGTAGCTTCAAATGCGAGCATCAATATGGTCATCACATCAACTATATGACTCATGCTTAACCTTTCGGTCCGTGTTCCAAGGCCATGTCTGTACATGCTAGGCTCGCCAAGTAAGAACCTTAGTATTCGCGTGTGTAAAACCGTCTTACACCCGTTGTATGAAAGCGTAGAGTCGAGTACACCCGATCATCACGTGATGTCTCGAAACACGATCCATCGAACGGTGCATACTTAAAGAAGAACACATTTTTATCTTGATATCTAAAAGAGGGATAATCTTACAATGCTACAGAAAGCGCCAAACTAGCAGTATAAGATGCTAACATCTAATGTGTAAAGTGAGATGATATGGTCCATGCATTTGATCTCTATCACTTGCATCGTGGTATGATCTCTATCATTCCTTTGTGTGTAAGGCCAAGGTCTATGGAACTTACACGTTGACTGAGTTGTAAGAGTATCTATCATACATCTACTTACAACAATACCATATCAAGACACTAGCCCAGCAACGATCTAAACTAGACGCCTCTAATTTATCAATTGCAAGTTTTACGTGGCTTAGGGCTTTCGGAGATAGAACCGTTCTTACCTACGAACATGAACCACAACAAGGATAACTAAGTTATTAGCAACCCGTTGTAAATCAGATATTGACTATAGTAGGAGAGACAGACACCCGCCAGCCACTTATGCAAAAAAAGTTGCATGTCAGTCGTGGAACCGGTCTCATGTACGATGACATGTAAGGTTGGTCCGGGCGCTTCATCCCACTATGCCACCAATATCCAAAATACATGAAAGAAGCAATAACATGATCATCATTGCCCACATATAAACATATGTGTACTATCCGTGCTAAGCACCTACGCATAGATCAGGCTCTGATACCACTGTTGGGTCCGTAGCATAGAAAAAAAAATTCCTACGGTGTGAACTACACGCCAAGATCTATCTATTAGGTACAAAGCAACGGGTGGACATACATCCAACGAGAACTTACCCTCGTAGACAATGAGCTTTGTTAACGAGTAGGAACTCATGGTTGATATAGTCGTACACTTGCCGATCTCAAGATCGTGATGAAGTCCAGCAGGTCCGGCTCCAGCACGTCCATCAGATCCAGCTTCAGCACCACCAAGTCCAGCACCGCAAAGCAGCGGTGCATCCGTGATCGCACACACGTCCGGTACCCCGACAACCTCCGTCCCTCGCTCCAGCAAAGTAGCGGAAGCAGCAACACCTTTCCAGATAAAGCCACCGGGAACATGTATCTCGCTAATCCGAGACATGGGGGAATAATACTAGAGGGGGAGAGAGATCCTTCACAAGGAGGTGTGTGTGAGAAGTGAGGAGAGGGGGGCCTTTTATAGGAGGAGGGGAGGGTACCCCTCCTTCATGGCCGGCGCATGGGGGAGGTGACCCTTCACCTCCTCCATTCATGTGGTGGTAACCCGTCCACATTAAAATGCCCCTTCACATTCTCTTTTAAAGTCTCCACTTTAAATGCATTAAATTTCTCCAAATTTAATGCTCTCTCATTTAATAAAACTCTTTTATTATTTTTATTCAGAATTTTGTTAATTACTTTGATTAACAAACATTCACATAAAACCCCCTGCAACATTTCAATATTACATGCAGAACCAATTTCAGCAATTTCACCCGAAACAGTTTCGGTGTCTATTGAAATAATTCCAGCGCTTTCTTAAATCTTTATCTAAAACATATTTGCTCCAAATGGTGTCGGTATCCCTTAAGTGTGCCACCCTACGGTTCGTGAATAATGCAGACATGATTGAGACCCCTCTCCGATCAATAATCAGCAGCGGGACCTGGAGATCCATACTGACTCCTACACATTCAACGATGACTTCTGTGATCGTGAGAACCTTTAACGCTAGTAACTAAATCCCTTTGTCCCGCGATATATTACATGTCCGAGATTCGATCATCGGTATCTCCATACCTAGTTTGATCTCGTTACCGACATGCACTCTTTTCTCGTTTTCGTGATATAACATTCTAGTGATCACATCACGTGCTTGCAAGCTATTTCAATGTGATATCACCGAGAGGGCCCAGAGTACATCTATTCGTCATCGGGATGGACAAATCCCACTCTTGATCCATGAGCCTCAACATAACACCTTCGTAGCACTGAACCCACCTTTATAGTCACCCTGTTACGGTGTGACGTTTGATGTTATCAAGATACTCTTCCGGTGTTAGCAATTAACATGATCTCATGGTCTAAGGATAAAGATTACTTCGTATGATATTATAGCAATATAAACATAATGAATTTGATCGTAATGCTATACTTCGGATGAATGTTCATCACATCATTCCACCAATGGTGTGACCTTGTTATTAACAGCATCCAATGTCCATGATCAGGAAACCTTGATCATCTTGTTAATCAACAAGCTAGTCTATAAGAGAGGCATAACTAGGAACCCTTTTTGTTTATTAAACACACATGTATTGGTGTTTCCGATCAATACAATTCTAGCATGTAAAATAAACACTTATCATAAACATGGAATAAGATAATAACCACTTTATTATTGCCTCTCGGGCATATTCCCTTCATATACATATCATAGAGAACCGCCAACGGGGTACCCCTTGCACATGACACAAGAGCTATCCCATAATCAAAATGACAAGGCAAGCAGACAATGAGCATCTCAGCAATCTTTTTATTTACTATGTGCATAGATTTTTATTGAGGATGCTTCATAGAATGCTCATTCTGGTTATGCTGCAAGTTTCCACCATGATTAGGCATGGCTTAGGCTAGCGTCCCAGGCGTTTCCCTAACACATATACAAACTCCATGATCTTAGAAGTTCCACTTTTATTTTACACCGCCGAGATCCATAAGCAAAAGAACGTGATATCAACGAGGTACTAAGTACCCATGCAATGTTGAAAGCGTTCCCCGTGATACATGGTTTTGCTAACTTCAACTTATAAAGCGCAAGCATATACACAACAAAGAAGGACGCAATGGTTTAGGTTTATTAAGTGCATGAAAATAAAGTGTGCCATCAAGTTCGTGAGAGTTTTACTAACTAACTTTCTCATAACAAGCAAACATTTTATTCGGAAGAAAACAAGGCATATTGGATATGCACGGAGATAGCAAATGATGCTAATAGGTAGGTATGGTGGACACTTTGGCAATATTTGGTTTTAGGGAGTTGGAAACATGAGTAAAATACTCAGTGAAAGTGAAGGCTAGCAATAGTAAGGGAGTGACAAACGAGAGAGCAATAGCTGTCATAATCATGCTTGTAACAAAACAGGACTAATCATGGCATGAGAGTGATTCAAGACCCTCAAGGCAAAATAATTCATCGAGGCTCAACTGATTATTTCAGTCATATGCATGCGTGAGCATGTGCCAAGTCAATTCAAATAAAACATTCAGAGGAGGATACCACGGTGTCATACCAAGTTATGAATAGAGTAATGCAAGCAAACATTCATATGACATGCTACAAACTATCAGCAAGCTGGGGCTAATCATATGAAAGCAAGAACTACTAAGCATCCATAAATAACATACACCCTACACGAACAGGCTAAGCATGCCCACAATGATGAGTATATGTACAAAAATGAAAACAAATAGAGTTCATTACCAGCGTCTTACCACACCTCAAGTTGTCATTAATCCTCATTATTGCTCTTCACTTGTGTGGCTTGAATAATAATATGAAACCAATATCCACTGAGGACTGTTGAACCCTACAAAAAACTCACAAAGCCAAAGAAGAACAACAAATATTTTTGTTGTTTTCGATTTTTAAAATAAGAACCAAAAAGGGAAAACAAGCAAAGAAAAATCTTTTTGGGTTTTTCGAATAGTTCAAACAAAGCAAAAAGAAAAACCAAACCAAGGAAAAAAGAAAAAGGAACAAACCAAAGAGAAACAACAGAAATATTTTTGGTCTTTTTGTGTTTTAGAAAGCAAAAGCAAAGAAAGAACGGAAACTAAAAAGAGAACGAAACATGAATATACAAAGTACCGACACAACATGATAAGGAGATGAGTGCGATGTCGGCGTACCTCCCCCCAAGCTTAGGCTTTTGGCCTAAGTGGGTATCAATCCAGATACGGGTAAGGGTTCCAAGCAGGAGGATCATGATAAGAATGATCGTAGTTGGGCCCTTGGGAGGAAGAAGAAGCTCCCCAATCATAGATAGGCTGATGATATGAAGACTCCCCCTCATTCAAGGGCTGGACCGAATCATCTGTGACCTTCCTTCTAGTATCCTGTTCCTGCTGGGAGAGCTCTCCCAAATACGTATCAAACTCCTCCGTGAGAGACCATCCTATCATGTTATCAAGGTTAAACAAAACAGGTGTAGGCAAAAGAACAACACGCTCGGACTTGCTCCTTCTCCAACCAGCTTTGAGAAAGGTTATTTCACAAGACAACTCACTCAAACTAGCCCACGAGGAAACAAATTTATGTTGTATCATGGAATTAAGATCAAGCCTTTCTATGGGAAACTGTAGGTCTAAATGATGAGGCACTAAACCATGTAACGCTAGTAAACGAGAAGCAATGAGGCCCCCACAAATTCCACCTTTCTCGTGGTTAGCGGCAAGACGAAAAGCTATCAAAGCACCCAAGTTGTAAGACCTATCTCGTTTAAGAGCAGCAGAGATAAATGCTAAATCATACAAAGATAACTTATTGACAGTTTTCCTACCAAGAACACACTTGGCAATAAAGTAGGCAAAGTAGCGAATGGAGGGGAGATGAATGTTACGGAATTTTCCACTCTCCTTTGAGAAGCTGATCCCTTGGCAAATTTATGCGTATAAATCCATGAGTGGTGCAGGTCGCTCTTTAATCCTTCCACATGATCCCCACTGAGGTACCTTAATAGCTGCACAAAAGTCATCGAGAGAAAGATCGACAGCAATATTGTAAATTTTGTAGTGGACCATGGGGTTAGGCAAAGAGTAGCTAAATTGAAAGTCCTGCACCATAGACATGGTTAGCTTCACAAATTAACAAGGTTCATCTTCCAAAAAGTGCTCCAACCCTGCATTAGAAACCAAAGTGTGGAAATTTTGGAGAATTCCTGCAGCTCTCATGAACTCAGAGCATGGGTAAATGGAAGGAAAAACTTCCTCCTCCCGGTGAACCTTCATGACCTCAGGCACCCATAGTTCATGTTTGTTTAGTTGATGCTCATTCATCTTCTATTCTAAAAATTAAACACCTATTAGACAAGTGATTGCAAAGTGAATATAATGAAGGGTACTACTCATAGGGACTTGTAAGATGCCTAAACATTCATCAAAACTATATCTCTAAGCAGCAAACAAGCTTACAAGCTCTCATAACATGTCACCTAAAGCAGCAAAATACTCAAGATATAATCCACTAAACACAAATCTACTTGGACAAGGGGAGGAGTCACATACCAGGGAACAAGTGCTCCAAATTTCAGGAACAAAGATAAGCTGAGCAAGGAGATCGAAAAAATCGAGAGCAAGCACAGCAAGAACGCGATTTTGAGCAATGAACTGAAGCTTACTCAGGAGAGAGAAGAAAGTGGCAGGTGAGAGAGTTAGTGGAGGGCCAGGGGTGGCCCACACCATGGCATAGCGCCACCCAGGGCAGGCCGTGCCACCAGGTGGTGAGCCTGCCTGATGGGTCCCCCTGGTACCTTCCAGGCACTCCTCTGCCCCTTTTTTCTCATAAAAATTTAATATGAATTTTTTGGTATTTTTCGAGACACTTTATTTTTGGGCATTTTTCAGGTATAGATGAATGATTTTCTGACAGAAAGATTTTTTTGGAAATGATGCAATGAAAAAACAAGGCTAGAACTACAGAAGTTCTAAGACACTCTAACATGCAAGCAACTAACAACAAAAAGGAAGACTAAATGAAAGCAAAAACTAAAATGGATAGAATAAAAGTAAACGGAGATAATCACGGTGAAAACATTGTTTTGTTCAATGAAATCCTTTTGTTAACAAGGTTGATCAGGTCTTGTTACCAAAACAATTCCATATGAGGCAAAACTTTGTATTCCACTAATGATTATGTTACCTCAACCTTGATAGCAATGGTCCCAATCATAATAGTTTCAATTTTTTCTCTTGGTATGGGACATTATATTTCTCCAATTGGAATACCCTCAACATGTTCAATTGAATTCAAACCATAAGTCCTTTCAATCTTCTTGGGGAAATAGACAGTATGTTCCTTGTCATTAACATTGAAGGTCACCTTTCCTTGATTACAATTAATAACAGCTCCTGCAGTATTAAGAAAAGGTCTCCCAAGAATAATAGACATATTATCATCTTCAAGCATTTCAAGCACAACAAAATCAGTTAATATCAAGCAATTATGAGCCACTTGAACAGGTACATCCTCACATATACCAACAGGAATAGTGGTAGATTTATCAGCCATTTGCAAAGATATATCAGTTGATATTAATTTTTCTAGTTGAAGCCTCTTATAGAGAGAGAAAGGCATAACACTAACTCCAGCTCCCAAATCACACAAAGCAGTTCTAACATAACTATTCTTAATAGAGCAAGGGATAGTTGGAATCCCTGGGTCTCCAAGTTTCTTTGGAACCTTACCATTAAAGGAATAATTAGCAAGCAAAGTAGAAATTTCTTCATTAGGGATCTTCCTTTTATTCGAGACAATATCCTTCATATACTTTGAGTAAGGAGGCAATTTAATAGCATCAGTCAAAGGAATTTGCAAGAATAAGGGTTTCATCCACTCACAAAACTTATTATATTGTTCATCTTCCTTTGACTTGTGTTTCTTATCAGGGAAAGGCATAGGTTTTTGGACCCAAGGATCTCTTTCACTACCATGTTTCTTAGCAATAAAATCTTCTTCAGTGTATTTAGTATTCTTAGTGTGCTTTTCAGGTTCTTCTTCGACTTTTTCTTCATTTGGAGCTTCATTTTCTTCATTGACACTTTTAGTTTTAGCATCAGAGGCAGATATACTATTAGGATATATAGCAGGTTCAGAGGGTTCTACAATAGTTTTATGTTTCTTTTTTCCTTTTCTTACGAGTAGAGCCACTATTTTCAGCTTGTTGAGAATCCTGCTCAATTTTTTTGCGATGCCCTTCAGGATATAGAGGATCCTGGTTAGCAGCACCACTTCTAGTTCTAATTTCATAAGCATGTTTTTCTTTAGCAGCATTAACTAGCAAATCTTTTTGCACTTCAGTGGGTTGATCTATTTGAGTTTGAACCATTTGAAAGTGTTTAAAAATCATTTTAACATCATTAGAGGTTCTTTCCACAATATCTTTTAACTCAACAATAGCTCTAGTGTTTTCCATTAGATGATTTTGCACCCTTTTATTAAAATTATCTTGCTTAACAATAAAGATATCAAATTCTTCTAAGCATTGATCAGGAGGTTTAGAGTAGGGGATATCATCTTCATCAAAGTGTTGGAGAGAGTGTACCTCAATAGTGGATGAGTAGGGGTAGGCTTACATAATTCATCTATTGGAGGTAAATTCTTGACATCTGCAGCTTTAATTCCCCTCTCCTTAAGACATTTCTTAGCTTCCTTCATCACTTCATCATTTAATTCAATAATTCCCCTCTTCTTAGGTAATGGAATAGGCACAGGGATAGTTGGTGCAGGTATAATTACTTCAGGTATAGTTGGTTCAGGAGGAGTCCAATCTTCATAGTTCTTGCTTATTTTAGCCATTAATTCCTCAGCTTCCTTGGGAGTCCTATTCCTGAAAACACAATCAGCACAACTATCTAGGTATGTCCTAGATTCTTCAGTTAGTCCATTATAAAATATATCAAGAAGCTCATTCTTAGGTAATGGACTTCTAGCCTGTGCATGAATCAAAGCACAAAACCTTGCCCAAGATTCGGGCAATGTCTCTTTTTCTCCCTATTTAAAATCAAAAAGTTCCTCCAAAATAGCATGTCTAGCACTAGGAGGAAAATATTTCTGCAGGAAAGTACTAATCAAGCAATCAGGGCTATCAATAGATCCAGGAGGTAAATTACTAAACCAAGTTTTAGCTTCTCATTTTAGTGAAAAGGGGAAAATCTTAGCAACAAAGTAAGTACGCATCTTAATATCATCAAAAAACAAGCCACTCATGGTAGAAAGCTCATTCATATGTGCTACCGCACTTTCATTCTTAGTCCCACAAAAAGATTCTTTCTCAAAAATGGCTATGTAAGATAGGTCGAGAGAGAAATCATAATCTTTATCTTTAATTTTTATGGGAGAAGCAGCAAACTTAGCAATAGGAGACAATTTTGGTCTAATAGTACGCCTCTCAAGGAGACTCTTAGTAGCGCTCCTATCATGGGTGTTTTTACATTCTTTAATAAATTTAACGGTCATCTCAACATAACCATCTTCAATATCATAACTCTCACTAGACTCAGGTGAACTAACATGTGTAGTAGTGTCTTCATTAGGAGTTTCAGTATTTCTAGCTATAGTTAGCAATCGTAGCATCTAGGAAAGGACCTAATGAACACTCTTATCAAGAACAGTAGAAGCAACATCATAAGTATCAGAAGTTTCAGATTCAGCAGTAGTAGCAGTGTGTGTAGCATGTGTATGTGGTTGTGTAACGAGCTTACTCATAACAGATGGTGAATCAAGAGCAACAGAGGTGTTTAGAACCGTACCTCTTCTTGTAGTGGATGGTAAAATAGGAACCTTCCCATCACGAGACTTACCCATGATGGATGGATGGCGGCGAACAATAGAGAATCCAAGTGAACTTGATAAATAAAGCTATGCTCCCCGGCAACGGTGCCAGAAAATAGTCTTGATGACCCACAAGTATAGGGGGGTATATCGCAGTATTTTCGAGGGAAGTGAAACCCAATTTATTGATTTGACACAAGGGGAGCCAAAGAATATTTATAAGCCTTAACAACTGAGTTGTCAATTCAGCTACACCTGGAAACAATCTTGCTCACAGCAGTTTATCAGTAGCAACAGTTTTATAGTAGGAATAGTAAAGCAGCAACAGTAGTAAAGTAAAGACAGTAGTAAAGTAAAGACAGTAGTAACAATAGCAGTAAACAGTAGGGTTCGAGTGCGGTAGGCATAGGGATGGATGGACGGGCGTTGCATGGACAAGACAATTCACATAGCAATCAGAACATAGGATAATTGCAGATAAATAAGATAAAGCATCCAAGTACTAGATAATCCAGGACATGTGTTCCATATATAGTCATACATGCTCGCAATGAGAACTTGCAGAACATCTTTTGTCCTGTCAGCCCGTTTGCAGCGGAGCCTCAAGGGAACTTCTGGCAATTAAGGTGCTCCTTTTAATAGAGCACCGGAGCAAAGCATTAACACTTCGTGAACACATGTGATCCTCACATCAAAGTCATTCCCTTCGGTTATCCCGATTTCTGTCACTTCAGGGCCATTGGTTCCGGACAACAACGTGTGTATACAACTTGCAAGTAAGACCAAAAACAATACTATCATAATGAATCAATAACATGTTCAGATCTGAAATCATGGCACTCGGGCCCTAGTGACAAGCATTAAGCATAACAAGTTGCAACAAAGTCATAAAGCACTAATAGAAGATACTACGCACCATGCCCTAACAATCTGATGCCATTACATGAACGATCTCATCCAATCCCTACCACCCCCATAGCCTACAACGGGGGATTACTCACTCATAGACGGGAGAAACATGGATGGTCGATGGAGAAGCGATGGTGGTGATGATGGCGATGATCTCCTCCAATTCTCCATCCCGACAGGGTGCCAGAACGGAGTTTCTGGTACCGTTTCGTGGAATCTGGTGGTGGCGGCGGAGCGGAACTCCTTCTGGAAAAACGTCGAACCCCTGGAGTTTTTAGGTCAGAAGGCTTCTTATAGGCGAAGAGGGAGACCGAGGGGGTGTCTGGGGCTGCCAGACCACCCCCTGGCACGGCCTGGACTAGCCCGCGCGGCCAGGTGGTGTGGCCTGGGCCCAGCCCCCTCCGTCTTGTATTCTGGCTCCTGGAGTCTTCTGGTGAAATAGGATTTTCGGCATATTTTCTGGGATATTTCCTGATAGTAGATTTTCTGCACAAAAAGTAGACAACAGGGCAATTCTGCTGAAAACAGCGTCAGTCCGTGTTAGTTGCATCCAAATCACACAAGTTTAGAGGAGAAACAATAGCAAAAGTGTTTGGAAAAGTAGATACGTTTTGGACGTATCACTCCCTGAGGAAGCCGGCTATGCTACCCATGGTGTACGGAGTTGCTCCGGGCGGCGACCGTCGTTGCTACCCGCGGAGGCCCGTGTTGCTCCCTGAGGTGTCTAGCTACAGGTTTTGCTACCTACGGCGTCCAGAGTTGCTACATACGATGACCCATAATGCAGCCTTGGGTCGACGATGTTGCTATCGACGATAGCGGCTGTTGCTACCTTATTTGGGAAAAGCGGGCGAAGCTGATTTTGCTACATACTCATTTATAATTTGCTATGTACTCACTACCGCATACTAGTTCTTTGTCGTGTGGGCAGTCCCTGGAACATGGCAAAGACTTTGCCATGTGTATACACACGACAAAAACCACACGGCAGCATTCGCCACTGCAAAGAGTCTTTGCCGTGTGTCTTGCGCAATAGACATGGCAAAGGCTTTTCCATGTGTTTTTTCGGCTACACAACAAAGAAAAATGACTTGACATATTGAGGTGGAGACGACGGTGTGTGGGTTTTGACGTGGTGGTCTATTTTTTGTTTGCCAAAGACATGTTTTATTTTAAAAAAGCCCAAACTGGCTAGTTCGGGATTCGAATCTCGGAGCAGGGTAAAGAAAGCGTGCAAATCTTGCCACTGGGCTGAGTGTTTATTTGTTCATAACCATAGCACCCACGCCTTTTGAGCTGAGAAAAAATAAAGTCTTTGTCGTGTGTCTCTGAAAATATACATGGCAAAACTGGTCTTTCCCGTGTGTCTCTGGAAATATACACAGCAAAGCTGGTCTTTGCCGTGTACCCTCTAACACCAGACACGACAAAGAAGCCACCGTCAGCGCTGCGCCGTTAAGTACGACTGGAGGGCCACGGTCCCATCTCTTTGCCATGAAGGCAACCTTTGCCGTGTGCCTTGTGTCCTTTGCCGTGTAGGGATTCTTTGTCGTGTCCCACCTGTTCTCTTTGTTGTTTTTTTTGTCGTGTTCCTTCCTAGAACTCTTCTGTGATGCTAAACTTTGTTGTGTGCTTTCGGGGACACACGGCAGTGTATTTCTTTGCCGTGTTCCGGGCCATTTGGCACACGGGAAAGACATTTTTGCTACATTGATCTCCTCCAAATGCTACATTTATTCTATAAATTTTCGCTACAAATTCCAGTTGGTGTCACGGCGATGCTCCGGCAAAGTTGACTTTTTGCTACACTAGCATAAATTATTTGCTACAATTATTCTCTAGTTTTGCTACATTAGCATAATTTTTTTGCTACAAAGTATCCACGAGTAGGTTTTGCTATATTAGTATAATTATTTTTGATACGGTATCTCCGACAAGATCTCCGACGAGGGATAGTCTTTTTGTTTTATTTTCGTGCGAACCGCTATGTAGCAAAAGCGGATTAGTGCAGATAAAAGATACGTTTCAGCAGAGGACCCGAGGGATCGAAAGTTTTGATCCGGAGGACACGTAGCACCCTCCTTCAGCTAAGCATAGAATATCAGAACGATGAGCTCCAACATCACCCCAGGGAAACCGCTTATCGTTCTATACTGAGGCTGAACAAAGAATAGGCATAGTTGGCTCGAACTAAAAGTGGTGACCAGGAAGGCGGGAGAACCAGCCGCACGTACGCATGGCCCGCAAACCCCGTTGCTTGCGACTCATGACTATTGACCAGCCACTCGCTAGATCTTCATCACCCATGACTGAGTGGTTTAGTGTCCTAAATAAATTCCTAATCAGCAATCACCAACCAAACTAGTACGTGTATAGTCAAACTAAATGGCCGGCTGAGCGGCTAGTTTGATTATTTGTGCGATCAGATGTTCAGATGCAGACACAATATACTCCCTCCGTTTTAAAATATAAGATGTTTTAGCTTTATGAAGGGAGTGTATCTAAACCCTTTCTAGTATCTAGGTTCACTCCAAACCTAGATGAACCTAGCCACTAAAAGAAGTCTAGATATACTTTATTCATAAAGCTAAAACATCTTATATTTTGAAACGGAGAGAGTATATTGTTTGGGCAACTGGAATTGTTATTTTTGCACTCCTGTGTGAACAGGTGCATGAGGGGGACAGAGAAGCATATAAAAATGGGCTGATCACACACACGAACGGATGGTGCATGGTGGCAGAGAGGAGAGAATATGGGAAAGGGGAAGCTTGGCTCCATCGTCCTTCCTCTGAACTGTAATTTGTCATCTCTGGTGTAACCATTTCAAATTGAGGTTAGTATTATAATATTATTATACTCCTGTATGTATGTATTAGTCGTAACGACACAAGAAGGTAGTGCAGCTGCGTGCAAGATTAACTAATCGATCAGGAGGAGAAAGAATAACTTGGGAAGGAACACTGCTCTGAAATGTAGGCGGACAGGCGCACAAGTGGACAATCTTACTTGTACTGTTTTACATGTATTGTATGTATGCCCGGCTTGACATGTAAACTGCATTTTCATCTACAGCTGTGGGAAGCATCAAGGTGCATATCCTCCTAACCACTCCTAGCCACTGAGCTGATCCTTCGCTTTGATGTTGCCATGGAGAGTAGACAGCTTTCCCCTGAAGAGCGTGGACTGAGATGCCTTCTCAAGTCAAGAAGGAGCTCCTGGGGCTGGCCTCCCTGGAGAGAACCCTGGCACGACAGCGATCACGGCTCCTCTGGCTTCGAGAGGGCGATGTCTGCACACGTTTTTTTCCCATACGCATGCTAGCCATCGTAGACGGAAGAACTTCATTAGTCATCTTCTGGTAGACAATGTTCGTGTTTCAGAGTATGCAGACAATGAAGCCGTGGACTCATTCTTCGAAAAGCTGCTGGGGGTGGCTGAGGATCGCCCCTTCTCTTTGGATCTAGACTCCCTAGGCCTGCAGTCGACAGACCTCTAGCACATTGACGGGGTTTTCACTGAGGAGGAAGTCCTGGCTGCCATCAAAAGCATGCCGCTAGACAAGTGCCCTGGGCCAGATGGTTTTGTCCAACCGCTTCTTTGTCTCTTGCTGGGGCATCATCAAGTATGACATTATGGACACCTTTCACTCGCTCTCTAGGCTGGACTGCCGTGGATTTGGGGCAGTAAACAGTGCATTGGTCACGCTGCTGCCCAAGAAGCCAGGTGCGGAAGAGGTGCGTGACTTTCGGCCAATCAGCCTAATCCATGGGATCGCCAAATGGGTGGCCAAGGTGATTGCGAGCCGCGTGGCGCCGGTCCTGGCACAGATGGTAGGGGTTCACCAGAGTGCATTCGTGCATGGACGTTGCCTGCATGAAAACTTTATGATGTCCCAAGGAACAGCTTGCAAGCTACACACAAACAAAACCCTAGCCGTGCTCCTCAAGCTGGATATCACCAAAGCTTTTGACACAGTGGATTGGGCCTTCCTGCTGGAAGTCCTTAGGAAATTGGGCTTCAGAGAGCGTCTCCTCACATGCATTTGTGCGCTCCTATCCATAGCCTCCACGCGAATCTTGATGAACGGATGCACAGGGGCAAAGATAGCCAACAGGCGTGGATTACGGCAAGGAGACCCGCTCTCCCCACAACTATTCATCCTGATGATGGAGGTCTTCCACCTAATGATAGTCAAAGCCGAAGACCAAGGGCTCCTCGCCAGACTTGTGACAGCAGGTCTCCAGCACCATACTTTGATCTATGCGGATGACATGGTCACCTTTCTGAGACCTTCAGTGGTGGATTTCCAGGTGATCTCCGGGATCATCAAGGACTTCAGGGGGGGCATTTGGTCTACGGACCAATTCTGGCAAGTGATCAGCCAACCTGATCAGGTGCTCTGATGTGGACAGGGACCTGGTGGCCTAGGAACCTCCGTTGCCACATCACACAGTTTCCACTATGTTACCTAGGGCTTCCACTTTCCCTACGGAAACCCTCAACGACATAGTTCCAAACCCTTGTCGATCTTGTGGCCGCCAAACTACCACCATGGAAAGCATCCATGCTTAACAAAGAAGGGCGTCTCAAGCTGGTAAAGACAACCCTGTTAGCCATACCGATTTACGCCATGATGTCCCTCGACCTCCCCATTGAGACCATCACTGCCATCGAGAAGATCATTCGTGGCTTCCTCTAGAAAAGGCAGGAAAGATGTGCATGGTGGGCACTGTCTGGTGGCGTGGGATAGAGTTGCATGCCCAAGGAGATGGGGGACTCGGTATCCCCAACCTGCGCCTTATGAACATTGCGCTAAGGGCCAGATGGTTTTGCATGAAGCGGACTGAGGTGGACAAACCATGCCAAGACCTCGACATCCATTTTCTGAAACTGATGAGACAACTCTTCGAGGCGGAAACTTACTCGGTGCTTGGGGACGGGGCCTCACATTCTTCTGGACAGACAGGTGGATGCACTGTGGATGGATCCGGGATATAGCGCCAAACCTCTTCGCGGTGGTCCCAACGAGTGCGGTATCTACATTCCGAGTTCGCGAGGGTCTGGCAGGAGGATGGCTGCATGACGTGGCCGCTGACCTAGGCGCTGCAGCCATTAGAGAACTCCTTGAGGTTGCTGATCGGCTAGAGGTGATCACCTTAACGGAGGGAACGCAAGATGTCTTCAAGTGGAACTGGGACCCAAGCAGCTGCTACAATGTCTGTTCCTGTTACCAAGCCCTTTTTGTAGGACGAACCTCGATGGCTGGAGCTCTGCAGATCTAGCGCTCCAACGCCCCTGCCAGCTATAAGATCGCGCTCTGGCTTTCCATCAGAAACAAATGTTGGACTGATGACAGGCTAAGCCGACAGGGCCTCTAACACCCGGCAGTCTGTCCCTTCTGTGACCAATGTGGAGAGACCATTGATCACCTGCTGATAGGGTGCGTCCTTGCAAGTGAAGTATGGGCAACTTGCCTGAGCTGGTGGAACAAAAGCCATTGGATGCCGGACCACGACTCCAAGTTGGTACTTGGCTTCAGGATAGACGGGGCGGCAAAGGTCGAGAGCGTGATATTTGGACTAAGATATCTCTCGTCTGCTGGATGCTCTGGCACCACAGGAATGACATATTCTTCGAGGGGGCTAGCCCATCCCCTGTAGAGGGCATCCGCAAGATCTCCGTGGAGCCGGACCTGTGGAGGATGGAAGGGCTGTTCCGTGGCTGGCTGGGGCAGGTGGATAGGTGGAGATGTCGCGAGTTGTTAGCTAGGATGTGTGTGCTGTCTTTGTGACGGCGGGGAGTTGCGCTCGTGGCGCTTGTGCCATTGCGTGTTGTAATTGGGCCTCTTGACATTTCCTTCTATGAAAAAGATACGACTCCTAAGATGTATCCTTGAAAAAATATGGACGGTGTAAAAGCTACACAGTATCACCATCTCAAACACTATTTATAAGCAAGAAAATAACTATAGCTTATATATTGTAGTTGTGTTATTTTGCTAATATATTCAAACTTTTATTTTCGTACAGTGATACATGAAACTGTCAAATCGGCTTGCTAAAGAAAGTCTTGTTATATTTATAAGGCAATCGATCAATGAAAATCCAGTCTAATCTTAAGCATAGTACCTAGTAGGAGCGCATGCAGCATGCATGCATCTTTGACCAGGTTGTTAGAGAATACTCCCACTGGTCCAGCATCGGAGGTCGTGTAGTCGATGGCGTGAGAATCCCACTGGTCCAGCAATCAAAGACCGCGATTATTTCCAAACTAGTTTCAGCCGGAAAAGTCGGCAGCGTCCATCCGTGGAACTTCGAGCTTAGCACAACCCATGGAAAATCAAGCCAAAAGGAAGTAAAATTTGGATCGGTTCATCTTTTACTATGATAGAAGTGTATATATATGGAGATAAAGTTTGGATCGGTCAATGCGCATTACAACCAACACTTTCTACCCCGGAGAATTCCATGATTGATCGGAGTTTAATAGCAGGCTAGGAGAGATAATTTTCCATGTCCAACATAAGTATCTTTGGAAAACGAAAAATGTGTCTCACGCTCCGCTTCCCCCTTGGCGACCTACTAGACGACACGCCTTCTTCTCAGATCTCCGCCGGCAAGCATGCCGCAGGGCGGCAGCCTTCCCCCTCCTCGCCCTAGAGAGGACAACGAGAGGGTGTGGTTCGAAATTCTAGGCGCTGGCGTGGCGAGCACGGATGAAGAGGAGTCTTCAGAAGAAGAAGATGCGAGGTTCGGGCATGAGGAGGCGCTGCCGGCGACGCCGGGCCCGGCTATGCTGGCGGACTTCTTCGACCCTGCATGGATGTTAGTGGAGAAGAGGAAACCGGGTAAGCGGCAGCGATGCTCGGCCTTTGCTCCTGGTGGGAAGGGCTCGCGGTTCGTGCCGGCGACGGTGGCGGCGGGTGCCACAAACCCTAGATCTGGCAGGTCTCAGCTCCAGAGTGGAGATGTGACGGATACAGAGGGATTCCCTCCTCTTGGGGAGGCGTTATCGCTACCGGAGCGGACGGTGAATACAGTGAGCTTCGGCTCCCTGGTGTGTCCCTTACCAGATCTGGTTTGACCGCTGCCACCACCGCAGCGGCCGGTGATGGCGGCGGGCATGGCTGTGCTAGAGGTGCAGAAGCGGTCCGCTCCAGATGGGGTTCGTCCTCAAGCTGGGTTGAACCCCTTGTCTAGGCAGGCTGGAGCCCACGTGGAGAGTCCAGGTGGGAGGGCAGTGTCGAAACCTAGATCAGTTTTGATCCAGCCCATTTTGGCCCCTGTCCTCCCTGTCCAGCTTGGCCCACATTCCTGTTCGCACTCCTGTCCTGACGCTTCCCCTCCTCCACTACTTATGTGGTTTTGGAGACCGGTGGGAACCCTAGATCCATTACTCCGCTTCCCCGCCTCCTCTTGTGATCTCCACTTACACCTTCATCTCCACTCCTCCAGATCTGCTCGTCCACGCGCCACCATGGATAGAAACTAGCGTGAAGGGTGATGCTCCAACAAGCGTCCCTACGAAGAAGTTGGCCAGAGTAGCCACCGCTGACCTGAAGATCTGTCTGAATCTGAGCTCCGTCAGCTCCTCGAGCAGCGTCGGAACCATCAGCGTGACTGGTCTCCAGTGAGGCAGCCTGATGCGCCTCGCCAGGATGGGGAAGCAGGGTGCTACCCCATGAGCACGATGAAATAGCGCGGCAGTGACGGTGGTGAAGGTGGCCCTCGCCCCCCCATAAAAATATGGCCATCAAGAAATACAAGAAGAAACCAGTCTTGGCTCCGGCCTCCTCTGCTCCAGGGCCATCCATGGGCAGATCTTTCCCCGCGTAGGAAGAGGTGCTGGATGTGAAGCCTTTGAGGACTAAACCAAAAATCACTTTCTTCAACCGCTCCCAACATGGACATTTCCAATCTAGATGCACCCTCCCTCCCCACTGTGTGCTCTGTGATGTGGATGATCACACGACGGGGATGTTCCCGACAGCCAATAAGCCCCTTGTTCTTGTCCACTATGGTGTCGCGGTTGATGGCTATGGCTTCTTTGCTATGGAGAATCTTCTTCCCATGTCGATAGAGAGGAAACCGAATCTGTCATATGTGGTGCCGAATGATGCTAAAGCCTCGGAAGTAGTGAACGAGGACGGTCTGAAAAAGCTGGTTTGTGAAGACTAGGACTGGGAGGTGCTTCTTCTTAGCGACACGGTTTTTTCTGTGGTCTTTCCCACCCCAGAAAGCTTGCGCATATGCATGAATGTTGTGGACTTATCTCTGTCTAGGAGCAAGATCTGGGTTATCGTCTTGGACAAGACCGCTCCTGCGGCTGACAATATGGGATCGCTCAAATAAGTGTGGGTGCGGCTCCTTGGGGGTACCTAGTGCGCTCCTAACAGAGGACCGCCTCTTAGTGGCTACTATTCCGATGGAGAAACCAGTTCATGTGGATGCTCTGTCTTTGTTCAAGGAACCGGAAGCTATTTTTATGAAGTTTATGTCACCTGTCCCAGAAAAGCTTGCCTTCTCCTTTGTGGTGTTTGTCAATGGAGAAGGTTTCAAGATTGATGTGGTGCCTGAAAAGCGTGAGAGGGGAACCAGTGTGGCTCCCCCACCGCCTCCTCCTAAACCTCATGATGATTTGGATCATGAGGAGGAGGATGCTGAAACGGACGATCGTGTGTCTTTGGATCCACAGTGGAAGCACCAAAAAGGTTCATCGGTTGGAAAGTCTGGCTCTGTGGTTGAGAAGGGGAAAGGAGTGGAGGATCCCAGAGGAGAGAGAACATTGGAGTGGCCCAGAGCAGGCGCTCTAGATCGTTCAAGCACGCATCATGCCGCTCATCTAAGGGGAAAGAATCTGGCAGCGTGCCAGAAAAGACTTGCTCGGTGGTGGCTCCGACCTCGCCAGCATCTGCCCCCGCCTCCTTGACGGCCAACAAGCTGGACCAATACGGCTCCCACCTGTCCACCCCGTCATTTGCTGAAAAGCTTTCTGAGGCTGTGTCTCCACTCCCTCCCTCTTCGCTCCCCATCTCAAAGAATGCCCCTCTCTCTCCCATCTCCTAGGAATCCCTGGAGGAATCTTCAGAAGATGGGGGAAAGAGTTCATATCCCCTCCTTCACCCAGGTAAAATGCAGGGTATGTCTGCACGTGACAAGAGGGAGATAGGGTGGGAGAGTCCTGATGAGTGGCAATTCGAGAATGAGACACTGGCTGCCCGCTCCAAGAAGCTCAAAGCAGCCAAGATGTACCCTCCTCTAGCGGCGGTTGACCTGTCGAAAGAAGTTGCGGTCTCTGTGCCCATCTCCAAAGGAAAACGTTAGATTCCCATAGCTGTGGATGGTGAGGTGACTACACCCTCCAAGTCGACATCGACCTCTTCCAAGATCTCCAAGGCCTCCGCGTCTTCTCAGGCCCTTCAAGCCACTCCTTCTTCTACGCATCGCAGCCAGAGGCGCAAAGACAACGATGAGGAGTCCATCATGGAGAAGGCTATGCGCATCATGGCGGAGAAGAATCGTCCAAGTAATCAGACCTCTCCCCAGGTTGTTGATCCGGATTTTTTACCCATTTCTAGGTTATCTAATTCGTATATTCTTGAGGTTCCTATGCACTCTGGCTTTGCATTTAATTCGGTTTGTTCCCTGCCTTCACTTCTTTCTCCGATTCGTGCGAAGGATCTTGCTCAATCTGCCCTAGCAGTGGCCAAGGAGAAGCATCCTGATCAATCTGCTGGTGTTGCATCAACTTCCAGCGTCGATGTGTAGGAAGAAGCCAGAGTGGATATTCCAATGGCCATCTTGTCCCCAATAGGTTCTAGGAGAGAGTCTCCTACTAAACCCAAAGCAAGGAAAGCCCAAGCTCGTTAAAAATGATTGACCATTTCCAGCCTAGTAGGCCCTAGTGCGAATCTTTGCAAAACCCCAGCTCACCAAACAAGGGTTGTTTGCTCGTCCAATCAATTGTTGGGTCCGCAGCATAGAAAACAAAAAATTTCCTACGGTGTGAACTACACGCCAAGATCTCTCTACTAGGTACAAAGCAACGGGTGGACATACATCCAACGAGAACTTACCCTCGAAGACAACGTGTTTTGTTAACGAGTAGGAACTCGTGGTTGATGTAGTCGTACACTTGTCGATCTCAAGATCGTGAGGAAGTCCGAGCGCCGCAACTCAGCAGCTCATCCGTACTCGCACACACGTTCGAGCCACCGGACAACCTCCACCTCCTCGCTCCAGCGATCCAACGGAAGCAGCAACTCCTTCCAGACGAAATGCCACCAGGAACATGTATCTCGCTAATCCGAGACTATGGGGAAATAATTCTAGAGGGGGAGAGAGATCCTTCACAAGGAGGTGTGAGGATGAAGGAGGGAATGGGTGGCCTTTTCTAGGAGGAGGGGGGTGCCCCTCCTGTCCATGGCCGGCGCATGGGGGGCTGACCCCTCACCTCCCTCATTCATGTGGTGGTAACCCCTCCACATTAAAATGCCTCTTCACATTCCCTTTTAAAGTCTCCACTTTAAATGCATTAAAATTCTCCAAGTTTAATGCTCTCTCATTTAATAAAACTCTTTTATTAAATTTATTCAGAATTTTGTTAATTACTTTCATTAACAAACAATCACATATAGCCCTTTGCAATATTTCAATATCACATGCAGAACCACTTTCTGCAATTTCACCCGAAGCAATTTCCAGTTTCTATTGAAACAATTCCTGCGCTTTGCAATTCTTTCGTTTGAAACATATGTGCTCCAAAATGGTGTCCGGTAACTCTTAAGTGTTTCACCCTACGGTTCGCAAATAATGTAGACATGATCGAGACCCTTCTCCGATCAATAATCAGCAGCGGGACCTGGAGATCCGTACTGACTCCTACACATTCAACGATGACTTCTGTGATCATGAGAACCTTTAACACTTGTAACTAAATCCCTTTGTCTCGCAATATATTACATGTCCGAGATTCGATCATCGGTATCTCCATACCTAGTTTGATCTCGTTACCGACATGCACTCTTTTCTCGTTCCCGTGATATAACATTCTAGTGATCACGTCACTTGCTTGCAAGCTATCTCAATGTGATATCACCGAGTGGGCCCAGAGTATATCTATCCGTCATCGGGATTGAAAAATTCCACTCTTGATCCATGAGCCTCAACATAACACCTTCATAGTACTGAACCCATCTTTATAGTCACCCTGTTACAGTGTGACATTTGATGTTATCAAGATACTCTTCCGGTGTTAGCAATTAACATGATCTCATGGTCTAAGGATAAAGATTACTTCGTATGATGTTATAGCAATATAAACATAATGACTTGATCGTAATGCTATACTTCGGATGAATGTTCATCACATCATTCCACCAATGGTGTGACCTTGTTATTAACAACATCCAATGTCCATGATCAGGAAACCTTGATCATCTTGTTAATCAACAAGCTAGTCTATAAGAGAGGCATAACTAGGAACCCTTTTTGTTTATTAAATACACATGTATTAATGTTTCCGATCAATACAATTCTAGCATGCAAAATAAACATCTATCATATATAAGCAATACATAATAACAACTTTATTATTGCCTCCCAGGGCATATTTCCTTCATCAATGAGAGACCTTGGGTGGAACATTCGTGGTTTTCGGTGTAGAGGACGCAGAAACCAACTGACGGAGTACTTGAGAAACAAGAAGATAGATATTTTTCTCCTGCATGAGACCAAATGCCAGGATTTTCCCCCTCAGGAACTAGAGAGTCTGGAGTTGGGGGATAAATTTTATTGGGCTTGTCTTCCAGCCAATGGAAGATCCGGTGGTCTGCTTCTTGGCATTAGGGATTTGATATTTGAGGTTGGAGAAATTTCTTAAGGGGAGTTTTTCATTAGCGCTACTTTACGCTTGAAAGCAGACAAGATCATCTTCACTTTTATCGAGGTGTATGGCCAAGCGGTCCACTCCCACTCTCGGCGTTTTTTGGAGGAATTGGATTCTCTTCTTCACGCCTCTTGCTATCCAGTGCTGATAGCGGGCGATTTTAACCTTATCAGAGGTGTGGCGGACAAAAGTAACAGGAATAAAGACTGGCAGCGTGCCAACATGTTCAACGATGCAATCACGCGCTGGCAGTTGCGTGAGATTGCTTGTTCGGGCGCTAGATTTATTTGGTCCAACCACCAGCCAAACCCCATCAGATCTGTGTTGGATAGGATGCTGGTCTCCCTAGAGTGGGATGCCAAGTTTCCCCTAGCGTCGATGTGCGCAGAACATAGCATAGGATCTAACCATACTCCTTTATTACTTGATTCGGGTGGGATGGACCTCCCCAAATCTAACCGTTTCTTCTTCAAAAATGCATGGCTGTCGACTCCTAATTTTTTCCAGACCTTGGTCCAGAAATGGAATATCTTTGCACAGAATCCTGCGCGGAGGCACGATATCATTGACATCTCGCAACCACAATCTCATGGCCTGAGAATATTTCTTAGAGGGTGGGCCGCTAACTCATCTAAAGCCGAAAGGGTAGAGAAAACCTCGATTCTCCAGAAAATCCAAGAGCTAGACAAGCTTGCAGACAGGTCTGGGCTTGATGAGGATGGTTGGGCCCATAGGTACCACCTAGAAGACCAGCTTGTTATCATTTACCAAAAAGAGGAAGAACACTCGCGCCAAAGAGGAAGGCTAAAGTGGACGCTACAGGGTGATGCTAATACCAAATTCTTCCATGGGATTGCCAACGGGAGACGTAGGAAATGCTTAATCAATTCTCTCGTCTCCCCTTCTAGAGCTATTTCGGATTGTTAGGCCATTATGTCTCATGTGTACAGCTTCTACCGTGACCTTATGGGCGCTGATGAGCCCCACAATCTTGCTCTTAGACATGACATCTGGTCAGAGGCCCAAAAAGTGTTGGAGGGCAAAAATCTTACTCTAGCAATTACTTTTCTTCCTGAGGAGCTTGACTCGATCTTGAAGGAGACCAAGACCGATACATCTTGTGGTCTTGGTGGTTTCCTTGTTGTCTTTTTCAAATTCTTTTGGCAATTTCTTAAACACTTGGTTCTCAAACTTCTTAACGATTTCATGTTAGGTAGGGTGGACATTTCTCGTATTCTGTCTTTGATTCCTAAAGTTCCAGGGGTAGATGATATCAAGCTGTTTCGCCCAATAGCGCTCATCAATGTAATCTTTAAACTAATATCCAAAGCAGTGGCATCCAGACTGACTATTTTGTTTTTGCAGACGACATTTATCAAAGGTGTCTGATTCATGATGGAGCCGCTTGCCCTCCATGAAATCATTCTTGAACTCGCTAGTAATAAATCCAAGGCTATGATCCTCAAGTTAGATTTCAAAAAGGCTTATGACCGCTCTAGCTTGGACTTTCTTAGAGATGTCCTGAATCGAAAGGTCTTTGATCCAGGCGTCATTCACCGCTTGATGCAGTTGGTAACGGGTGGTCAAACGGCTATCGGTATGAATGGGATTGTTGGTCCCTTTTTTTAGGAACATGAGAGGTGTGCGTTAAGGCGACCCCATCTCTCCTCTGCTCTTTCACTTTATGGCAGATGCATTAGTAGCTATTTTGGATTCTGCTAAGGAGGCAGGCCACATTCAAGGTGTGGTGCCTCATCTTATTTCTGGTGGGGTATCACATCTGTAATACGCGTACATTACGATTCTTCTAGTGGATTTGAACTATAGATGTTTAAAGAACCTGATGATTATTCTCCTCTGCTTGGAAGTTGCCTCTAGCCTGAAAATCAACTTCCTCAAGAGTGAGGATTTTGTGTTAGGAGTGGAGCTAGAGGAAAGGATGAGAGTGGCGAGGCTACTTAAATGCCAAGAAGGAAAAATTCCTTTTACTTACCTAGGTTTCCCCATGTCAGATAAATTTTTGACCATGACAGATTGGGAGAGCCTCATCTCTATTGTGGGTCGAATGGTTGAGCCTTGGCAAGGTAGGTTCATGTCTTCGGCAGCGAGACTCACCTTGGTTAACTCCTCCATGTCTAGTTTACCTATGTTTTGTATAGGCCTTTTCCTTCTTGCGATGGAACCCTTGATGGTTTTGATAAACACATGGCCATATTTTTTTGGGAAGGAGTTTCAGACAAAAGGAAGTTTCATTGGGTGTGCTAGCAGGATGTGTGTACACCAAAGGATGGTGTGCTTAACTCTAGAATTATGAATGTTTCCCTGATGCCCAAATGGATTTGGCGTTTGCTGAACCATGGGGAATCCCACAATCTATGGCATAGACTGCTAGTCGCGAAATATCAGAATATCTACAACTTCCTTAATTCCAATGGCCATGGTGGCTCGCAATTCTGGGAAAGTATCAACTGAATCAAACATTTCTTTTCCTTGTGGGGTTAGATATGCGATCGGGAGAGGGTTAGATTCTGGCACGATTGGTGGCTAGGGGAGAGCCCCACTGCCACCAGATACCCTAGACTCTTCAGTATCTGCTCTGATCCCGATGCGATGGTTCAAGACCTGTGTTTGGGAAATCGTTGGAACATTGTGTTCCGTAGGACCTTTGGGCCGGTTGAGCTTTCCCTTTGGGGGCGCCTGACATAGGAGTTGGGAGGGGTCCAGCTCTCTGAGCAAGCCGATGTCATCTCATGGGCACTTGGATAACTCTGGAACTTACTCGGTGGCATCCATGTACCGAAAGATTATTGGAGGAACTAGTGAAACCAGCTCACAAGTTAATTAGAAAGTCAATCTTCCGTTAGAAATCAAAATATTCACCTGACAGCTAGCCAGAGGGCGAACGCTAGCCAATGAGTTAATTCACGAGCGACACGACCCGACAGATGGCAAGTGTTGCTTTTGTGGGGAAACGGAATCAGTGCCTCACCTGTTCTTACAATGTGTTTTAGCCTAATTCTGTTCAAGATGTTCTTAGCGTTTCCTAGAACCCTAATAATTTTGAGGATTTCTTGGCTATTTTGCTCTCGTTATCTCCCAACCGCCCAATGCTGGGCTACATGGAACGTACGAAACAAGTTTACTATTGAACACAAGTTTCCTAATCAACCCGCTGATTGTATCAACAGAATTTATATCTTTCTGCGGCTATGGAGACTGCTATACAGGAGTAAGGGTCGAGAGGGGCTAGACGTGTTGATGGAGGATATGCGCAAGCTGCACCAAGACACTCTCTCACCTCCAGAGGGCATAATATGTTCCCTTGGCAAATTCTTTGACTGCGTAGACATATGCACGGATGTACTGATGTACTATAGATATAAATATGGTCAATTCATACATTAGTAACTTGCTTGTTGAACGTCGCATGCTTGGACATTGACTTCGAGCACGCACAACTTTATTTTTGCCAATTGTTTCTCATTGCGATATATATATATATAAAAATATTTCAGCGTATATCTGCCTTGTGTTGTTCTAATTTAGTTGCTTTCAGTGTTGTCGGTACCTCCTATTTCCCTGTTTGTTCCATGCCCTTTGTTGAGTAGGCCTCCTCAATTTGTGCCAAATGGCGGCTCTGAATATCTACTTCCTCCGCCGTCTCGGCCAGGTACATCTAACTTCTTGTATTAGGATTTTTCCCGTGTTTAAAACCCTGTGTATGCTGCTCCGATGCTTGCCCTGCATGTCGACTTTAATTTTAATATGACATGTTCTAATGATAATGTCCTCACGGTCTAACTGACATGAGCTTGTATGGATATTGTACATGTACGACATACTTGTTACATTGTTAGGCCTTAGCAGCCACACTAGGAGTTGTGATCTTCCCATAATTTTTCCTAGTGAAAATCAGTGATGCAATACCGTCAACACATTCATCTTTAAGATAGGTATGCCTCTTTTAAATCGTGCTATCTAATAGCGTGCAATGCATGGTGTTCCGCAACAATATTGTTAGATATAATTTATCAGCTAGAGTAGACAGGTTCAGGTTCTTGCAACTAGATTGAAAATAATCTGCCTCGTAAACATCCACAACTAAGAAATTGTTGATTATTTAGTTGACTACAGTAACATTTGCTAGAAAAATTGTATTGTTTGGAGCATTTTAGGTGTTCTCGATTTAACACAATCATGTACCTTGCTGTTTTTTGTTATCCATAATATAGTATAATAATAGTAGTTGTTCATCGGTGGTACCAACCTGAAAAGTTCTCACAATTATATGCTCATTTTCTCTTTTGTATAAGGTCGAGGATGTCATCAATGTCATGCATGATTCAGGTCTATACGAGGAAGACATAATGAAAGAATTAGCAACAAGATGATGAAAATGTAGAACAATGAAAGGAACTTTTAACTATGCATATGACCATAATACATGTGCTGTGGTGGTGCTGTTTTTTGGAGTTCAAACTAGCTAGATAACTCATCAAGAAACTATTCTTTCTTAGTCTATGATAGATTGTAAGTTCTTATGCCAGTGTATGTGTTAATCGTATAAATATTATGTCATATTGGTTTATGTGAGTGTAACTGATACAACATTTTTTACTGTGCTATCCAAAATATTCGTGGAAAATTCATTATATATTCATATAACATCTTATTATGTTGTTTGGAATTATGTTGTTTGGAATATTCGTGGAAAAAGCATTTAATTTTTTATTATTGAAATTCAAATTAGTGACGGGCAAGATAAGAGCCGGTCACTAGAAAACCTGTAGTGTTGCGGCTTTTGATTACAACTAGTGACATGTATCTCTTTTGCCTGTCACTAGTATACATATACTAGTATACATATACTAGTGACAGACACGCATAAAAGCCTGTCACTAGTAGCCTCATACCAGTGACTAGTTGTCAGTGACAGGCGCTTTGCCTGTCACTAATGGATGTTTGAACCTGTCACTGATAGCCTATTCTGCAGTAGTGGTTTTGTGAATCGAATATATTTAGACATCATTTAGGTTCGTAGAGGTTCGGAGTGAACCTATACACTAAAAGATATCTAGATACGAATATCTTATATTTCGAAACGGAGGGAGTAAGTGTCTTTGTGGAAGAGAATTGTACTAGCTAGCCACCTTATGAATTAGCTAGGCTAGGCTTAGTAGATCGTGCATCGTTCTCTGGGCCTGGCCGGGGATACAAGCTGGTACGGGCGCGGCGCGGCGCGTGCACGTTCGGCTGCAACGAACGACGATGACACCCCCGGGGTTTGAGGCCTCCTGCTACCACAATATATCCGCGAGAAAAGTCCAAAATAAACTTTAAACTTATAGAGATTAGCTAAATCGAATCCCGAACTTTGAATCTCGCAAATTGGCACTCTGAACTTATGAATCCCGGTCTATTTCAAACCCTATACCCATTAACCGATGATCCTGGGCGGGATTAGGGATGGCAATGGAGCGGGTTTGGACGGATATAGCAAAACCAAATCCAAATCCAAATCCATGAAACTCACTCTAGCCCGCCCACGAAGATATCCATGGGCATGGATGTCGCTCCAGATCCAAACCCGCCGGATATCCAGTATCCATGGATATCCATTGGTTTACACACTATATACAATAATCATAATAATATTCAGAATAACTACGATATAATAGTAATTTCCGATAGTATTTCAACAGCATTTTAGCAAATATTATATGGATAATACATAGAAGTATCAAAGCAATAATATTTTAACCATATAGTACTTAAAATATCACATGGTAACATCACAAAGTACATAGATGTCTCATAACAGTCTTAGAGAATGCTTTTTTTACAAGTTTTCAATACAACATCTTATAAATTCAATAGATTTAGCAATGCATAGTATAAATGTTGAGTGGTCGTCTGCCTCCTGGCGGCTGACTCGAGTACGACCTGGGGATGGGGTGGCGAAACAAGTGCGACCTGGGCTAGGGGTTACACCATACAGTAATTGGGGGGAATTAGGTTAATTAGGATTACTACTTAGGTGGGCTTTTGGGCCTATGTCTTGAAATTTGGGGCCATTTATTGTGTAAATATTGTATACATAAAAAAATAATCTCACTGACATGTGGGTCCCACATGTCAGCCGGGTATCCGTTGGATATCCGTGGAGCGAAACTACTACCCATGCCCGCCCCATAAATTAGCGGATATCCGCCCCATGAAATCTGTGGATGTACTTAGGCCTCCATACCCTTGCCCACCGGGTCGAATATCCATGGATACCCGGATCCATGGATAAAATTGCCATCCTTAGGCGGGATAACCTGCCAATAAATCTCTCACTCACTGAAAATGGGGGCCATTGTCATAGTTTAATCGTTATTAAAAAGGGGTGGGATGTCGAATGTGCAGTTCAACAGCACCGCGAGCACGCGCGCGGCGCGCATGAGCTAGGCACTCATCTACAGGTACCCGATCAATTGGAACCATGATATGTAAAATGTAGCTAGCTGCCACGCATGAATCTTTTGCGATCGGACCAAACTTCAAAAAACGAAAATTTGCTTTTTATGTAACACAATCCATCCGCATTCATTTAGCAATCAATTCCTCGCTGTGCCCTTGTGGCCACAACGGTCCGCCATGGACGACGGTCGGGAGGAGGAGTACGTGGTGCTTGAGTTCTTCTTCGCGTCGGCATGAATCGACGCGGCGCCGGGCTTGGTGCTAATAACTCGAGCCGTCGTCTCTGTACCAGGTCGTTGCTTGGTGTACCACTCACCTCGGACGTCGGGCGGAGCACAGGAGGTCGTCGACCCATCCATGACTATCTTCCACGGCCTCCTCCGCGCCATCAGGCTGGTGGCCTGGCTCCATCCAGCCACTGTGTTACTGCATGGAAGAGACAGAGAAAGTGAATTGGTTCGAGAAAGTGGATGTGTGCGTCAGAGATGTGAAAGGGGATGAGTACTACATATGGGCCTAGGTAGTCAGTGAGAGTAGCAAAGTATATTTTTTTTCTGAAGTGTAAATCATGTCCAAGGTTTGGAATAAACCGGAATTCTGAAGTTTAGAGTGCCAATTTCCGAGATACAAAGTTCGAGGTTTGATTTAGCTAAGCTCTACGAGCTCAAGGTTTGTTTTGGACTTTTCTCTATATTCTCCCATCTCTCGCGCCATCGACGACAACGACAATCATGACGGATAATATTCCTTACGCTCCATTAATTCGTCCGCGCTATGAACGCGCACGCCCGGCTGGCGCTCGCTGTGTGGATGCATGCCGGCCGGCCGGTCCATCGACCGCGCTATCCGTTGATGATCGGTCCATCTTTCCCGGCCACCGGCCGGCGGCTGCGGGACGAGAGACGGCAGACACGGGGTGCGGAGCATGCACACACCTGAATGAATGATGAATGTTTGCTATTTTCGCCATGCATATGAGTCCGATCTGCAACCAACCGGTATGGCACGACGGCACCACGTCGCCGACGGACATGACAAAGCGCCGCGCCGCCACAACCGGGTCGGCGGTCGCCGTACGTGCGTACCCAGCTAGCGGGAGCAAGGTTCCCGTATATCTCCCGACCTGAGAACGGGCAGACGAGTAGTACGTAGTATTTATATTCTACGTACCCGTCATGCATTGCATACGGTCAACTTCGTCTTTGAAGTCTTGAAAGATCTGTGTACGCATGACTTCAAAGTTTCGGCTACGCGCGGCCAGGGTGAGGAAAAAAAGACCTTACCCTAGGGTACTCGCCTTCCAACGCCGGCCTCCGGCGGCTCCCCCTCCGGCGACCTAGGTCGTCGGTGGTGAGGGGGGTCGCCGGATCCACGCGTGTGGATAGTCTTAGTCTAAAGTAGATTCGTTTTTAGACTGTTCATCGTCTTGGCTTTGGGGATGAAGATGACGGTGCTGAATAAATTTTCTTCAGATCCTTCCCCAATGAATTTGGAGATCAGTCTATCCAAACAAGGATGGTGTGGCGGTGACGCCATCCTCGTGATGGATTTGTGTCCTCAGGCTCCGCCGCTGCGGCGGCGTTTGCTCCAGCGCCGGCGCAGAACCTGGGAGGTAGTCCAGGAGCGGATGCAGATTGTGATCTGCATCGACGGCATCTGAAAGATGGCGGATCGTGTGTTGGGTCTGTGGTTCGTGGATGACAGGTGTGGCTTCCTTCTTCGACGTCTTAGTCGTGCGAAGGGGCTAGATCTGGAGCTCGATGTCGTGTCCAGGGTGTTGCCCTGGTCTGATTCGTTCAACGACAATGATTTCACCTTGGGTGAGCCACCTTGGAGGTCCGCAAAGCTGCATGTCAGCGGTGGAGCCGCATCGAGCTCGGGTGAGGAGGTGATCCATTATTATTTCCTTTGGTGGCCGCTATGGTGGTGCCAGAGGCAGGTGATGGGCGTCGGCGTTATGCTCAGAGGTTTCTTCGGTTTAAATTGTTTTCTTTCTTGGCTGGTGGTCCTTTGCGCAAAAGCTTGTGTTTTGCTGTCTTTTCAGTTTTGTCAGGTCGGTGTTTACGTGACTTGTACTATGATCTTATAATATATAAATAAGACACGTATTATCATGAAAAAAAATCTGTGTACGCATAAATAAACCACCGTGACCGGCCTTCCCTATACTCGCTCGAGAACGCATGACACGAGCCTACTGTGCGCTTGCGAGCTACCTTGCCGAGAACACAAGCAAATCTCGAGTATCATGGATGCATGCATGCGTGGAAGTCCTCACACATCTTTTCCTATACGATTTATATGATTGTGTCTCTCCTCTGTATCAGATAACCATGTCTTGAGCAATGCGTAGTTTAGTTTACATTTTTTCACCTTCTATTCTAGTAGTATACCTTTAACATGCTAGCTCTCCGCAAGAAAAAAAAATTCTACATGTTACTAGAAAACAATAGTAAATAGAACTTCAAAAACTTGCTATTTCCCATAACTATATATATTGCAATTTGAACTAATTCAGGAGGGGTTGGGATTTGGGAAAGAACACCAAACCGCTCCGCACCACTCCCGGAGTGGGTGACCAGAGCGGCGCACCTCCGTTCCCTTCCCCAGGCTCCCTCCGACCTCTCCCTCCCCGCTGTTGCTGGCAGACACCACCGGGCGTTGCCCGTGCGGTGCCGACGCCCGACAGACGCTCCTCTACCCACGCGTGTGGGAGCCCGGCTCGGGTGGGTCGGCCGCCGTCGGTGCGGCTCAGCGGCGATGGTTTGGCTCGATAGCGGGGTAGCTCGACGTCAGCTGGGTGCTCGACATCTCGGGCGTGGCCATTGGTGGCGAGCTCTGTGGAGGCTGGCGGTGGTGCTCGCTCTCCCCATATATGGGCCCTTCGGTCCCTATCTGGGGTCGGGCGGGCCATATGTCACATTGTTGCGGTGGTTCCTGGAGGTGGAGGACTAGCTCGCGTGGGCGTCTGGGTGGTGGTGGCGGTGTTGCTGGCCTGCTGCAGCATGGCAGTGGGGGCTTTGTGGGCCTAATATGGGCCCGGCAGGGGGCGGTGGGTGTAGTTCCCTCCAGCCGGCGGCGCTGCTGTCACCTCCGATTCTTGCGGTGTTGTCCTACTCCTCTTGGCCTCGTGCTCGTGATCACAGGGAGACGTCAAGGGTGGCATCTCGATCGTGATGGCGCATGTTGGTGGGCGGCAAGTGTGGTCGAGCGTTTCTGAGCGTCTCGGGTAGTGGTTTTGGGGGGGGGGGGGGTCGGGAGAAATCCATGTTGGCTCGTCTGGCACAATAACGCGGTGACACCTACGGGTGCCACCATTCCTTTCTGGAGGGCGTCGGGTGCACCCCTTCTCCACTCCCCTCCGAGTACTGGGGGAAACCCGTAGGACTAGGTCGGGCAACATAGTCGCCGTCGTCACGCCCCTTCTTAAAGGTGCTGGTTGGTACACGGCGCTTCAGAATGCTAGGAGCGTGGTAGGACAATGTCGGAGGGCGCATCGATTGCGGGTCACCCTTGTTTACTCGATCTTCCATTGTTGGCTTTCGCTTCTCTTTTCTTTCTCTCTTTTTTCGTTTGAGCTTGATTGTGCTGCTGCCCAACACTTGTATCGTATGGTTGCTATATTAATATAGCGGGGCAAAAGACTATTTCAAGGAAACTAAGTTTTGTGGTAGCTTTGTGGAGTATATGCATAAAACTAAATTTTATAACTTGTTGATATACTTGTTGAAACAAATCTTACAGACACGGTGCCAATATTCCACAACTAGTTGCATGTGCACCCCTTTATAACTTAAAAGTTTGCAATACAAACATATAAAAGGATATTGGCAGTCATTTTCATTTTCTTTTTGTTTTTTGACTTAAGAAGTGTAAAAATGTCACCTAGTTGTGAACCGGATGGAAATATACTACTCCTTCCGTCTCAAAATAGATGTCGCAATTTGTTTAAATTTGGACGGAAGGAGTAGGTTACCTGAACTATACTACTCAATCAAACTTATAAGAAACAGCCCAGAGGTAGATTGCAAGTTGATTTCTATAAAATGGAAGGGTTTATTTGCATGTATGTCGGCGACCAATAGGTGTACTGTAGAGTGACATGTTGATTTCGCTAAAACAGAGAGATAGATTTGAGATTTGTCGGGAAGCAATATGTAGATATTGAGAAGTCTTATTTGAACTAACTTTCTACTTTTCTGAGGGCTTATGCGGGTTGCCACCTTGCAAGTCTAGCGCCAACAGTCCGCATGCATGTAGAAAATTCAGAAAGGGGAGAACCTCAACCTCTGCATCAAATGATCATACAACCATAGTATTTATTAAAACTTTGTCTTTAGAAACTTTAGCCACACTTATTAATTGGATTATAGTTGCATAAAATAAAATAAATTATGAAACCTTATACCTCTAGAAATATGTTGCACCCACTAGACCAAAGTTTCAGAATTGGACATTTTCTATGTTAGTGGTGATCTTGTTTCACCGAGGGGTAAATAGGACAACTGATATATAAGCAGCTAGGTCAAATCTCAAGTCCGTAATAAACCCGATTAATTAATACGTAGGAGATTGGTACGTAGCACGCTACAGCACGATATTTGAAATTTCTTACATGTACAACCTATAGTAGATCCGTAATTGGGATGTGTAAAGTATGTGATGATCAATGCTAGTGTCGGACGACTTCACTCGAAGGAAGAATATGAAAATCCTCATCCTGCTGGAATACAATAAGGGATCTGGCAGGGGATTAGAAGGAGAATAGAAAGGGAATATGGAACAATGGAAGGCACTGATCAGGATTAATTCCCTGACTCCCACACGACTGGTCAAAGCGCGATCAGGAATTTGTTTACACTAAACTTTACACGGGTGTGGCCCTAACACCTTTTAGACTGAATAAATTAAGAACAAAAGATGCAGACAATAAAATGTTAGGGCGCACTAATCTGCAGATAGGGACACCTCAATGCTCCTTCTGAGGCCATTTTTGTGGCAGTACAGTCTCCTGGTCCAGAGACAATCTTCCTTCTTTCCTTTAGTCCTTCCAAAACCAGTCATGACCAATGCAAACACTTTCACTAACATTACATGTAGGCAACAGCTAATCCCCACCTCCAGAGGGACATTTTATATCCCCAGTTCCTTGTCTTTGCTGAGGCATCTCAGACCAGATGACCAAATTATCCCCAAGTTCCCACTAGCCCTACCTCACTCTCCTTTATAACTCCACGTCTCACTCTCTTGGAACACAACATAGGCACAAGCACAGCTAACTTCTTGGCTTCCTTTGTCTGAAGAGTACTAGTATTGCTTTGAAGCTGAGCAAAACCAAGGAAACCTAGATACATCGAAGGGGCATTCTCGGTTTCCAAGGTATATATGTGCAATTTTGCTCATCTTTGATTTTTTTTCCTTTGAGAATAAAGGCATATATGGATGTGATTGAGAGCTTCTAATGTGTTTCTTTTGGTCAGATCTTTGGGTGGGAGGAAGCATGCATCCAGGTGTAGAGCCATTGACGGTGCCCCCGGGATTCCGGTTCCACCCGACCGACGAGGAGCTCCTGTATTACTACCTAAGGAAGAAGGTTGCTTATGAGGCCATAGATCTGGATGTCATCAGGGAGATTGACCTCAACAAGCTTGAGCCCTGGGATCTCATAGGTAGGTAATTTTTGGTACATAGATGGGCGATGGCTATTCTGAAGATGTCATTAGTATTCATGGTGGCGTGTGCGCTTGGGTATGTGCAGATCGGTGCAGGATTGGGACGGGCCCTCAGGATGAGTGGTACTTCTTCAGCCACAAGGACAAGAAGTACCCGACGGGGACGCGGACGAACCGGGCCACGGCGGCGGGGTTCTGGAAGGCCACTGGCCGCGACAAGGCCATCCCCCTCAGCAACGGAGCCCGGAGGATCGGGCTCAGGAAGACGCTCGTCTTCTACACCGGCAGGGCGCCGCACGGCACCAAGACCGACTGGATCATGCACGAGTACCGCCTCGACGACGACAACGCCGACACACCGCTGACCGTACGCACTCACGACACGGCACTAGCAGTAAGCTATATCTGTACGTGCGATAGTTGTCTGCAGTTTTCTTAATGGTGCAATTGGAAATATGTGCAGGAGGATGGGTGGGTGGTGTGTAGGGTTTTCAAAAAGAAGAGCATCCAGAGGGGCTACGAGCAGCCGGACATGGCCGCCACCGAGCTCCAGTCGCAGCTGTTCCATGGCACGCCAGACATGGCACCTGTCGAGATAGACCAGAAGCACGGCTTCCACCAGCTGATGCACGGCGGCGACTTTCCCACCTTTGACCCCTCGATGCACCTGCCGCAGCTCGCGAGCGCCGAGACAACGCCGGCACACAGCTGACCACCCCGCATCTGGCCGTGAACCAGCTCGACCTCGGGTGCTCCCAGTCCCAATCCCGGGACATGAGGAAGCTGGCACCGTGCAGGTGCAGCGGCGGCGGTAACGGGGAGATGCTCCTTAGCGGCGGCGACCGCTTCGGCGCAGCTACGGATTGGTCGATCCTGGACAAGCTCCTGGAGTCGCACCAGAACTTGGACCAACTCTTCCATGGCAAGCTCGGCGGGACATTAGCGGTAGGATCCCCTCCTCCACACCAGCATCATTATCAGCAGCAGCAGCAGCTGATGGAGATTGGCGCTTCTTCGCTGCAGAGGCTGCCGTTCTTCCATTACCTCGATTGCGAGGCTGCTGAGCTCCTCAAGTTCTCCAAGTAGATCGATTGATATGTATTGTGCAACCTGGGCATCTGAGAGCATGCTACTAGACTACTAGTTTGGTTCATATTTTGATGGGTACTTTGATCATCTTTAATCGGATTTTTTATTGGTACGATTTTTGATATGTATATAAGTTCATGAACGAATGCGCTCAGCGCGAGAATTGATCCATTGTGGGGTGTGGGGATCCATGGAGAACCTGGTTTATGAAATATCCAAGACAGATGGTATATCTACCACCAGTTTTTGTTTTCATCAAATATACCTATCACTATTTACAGATGAATATGAAATGGCAGCACTAAGATATTGTTTGTCCTTCGAATATGTTAGAACCGTGACAAGCAAATAACGAAGAACGGAAAAGAAATCGCAGTAAGGGGCCATAAATTTAACGTTGAAAAAATTCTCCAACAAAGAGAGAAAAAAACCACGGACGCCAGCTAGCAAAACTTCACTATATCGGGAATTATTTACACAATGCTAGGGATTTTTTAAGACCCAACCGGTGGCTTATAAGAGGTATATATAGAGGTGGAAACCTAGGTCTTTAACGATCCGTACCGCACGATGGGCGACAGGTCTCGCTCCGCTCGTCAGAAGTTAGCCTCGTTAATAAATTTGGATCATACTTTAACAAACTTCACCTTGAGATGAATTCCTTCTTGTAGCATCAAAACAACAACCATCTCTATGAACAAACAAAGCAAATACTTTTGGCGCCAATAGCCACTTCGGGTAGTCAGTTAAACCAGGATTACACTACTACAGAAAACCTTATCAGTTGCGCACGACATATGCTATCCGTGGCGCATGGCCCGTGCGCCACTGTCATCATGCCACTGGTATTTTATCAGTGGCGCACGTCTCTGTGCGTCATGGATAGTTTAAATATCCATGGCGCATCCCCAGCCGTGCGCCATGGATAACGGCCACCCACAGATACACTTCCAATATATGTGGCGCACTACGTTGCCGTACGCCACTAATAAGGTGCGCCACTGATAGTTTTTCCATTTTTTTGTACGCCGACCTCGTATTTGTAAAGGTATTATCCAGTTATGTACACACAATGACAGTGATAATATTTCATCACATTAATAAGAATTCACAACCATCGAGTAGCAAGTTAGTCATCAAATGACAAAACAAGTGTTCACCTAAACTATAATCAAATACAGTAGAACCGCAACAACGGTGAGCAAGACGGGGACCACGACCAAAGCCTTCGTCCGGTTCTTCCACCTAGCTTCCTCTCGCATACGGTTCCTTCACCTAGCTTCCGCCATCTCTCTAGTCTTGTATCCTTTGTAGTTATTGCCGTTGAACTTGTTCACCTGTTTTAGACAGTCCTCTCACTCACCCTAGACTCCTGGAACCCACCACGTACCACTTTGCCATCTGTCTACATAAGTTAGATAGTATATTATGCAACAGAAATCAAATGGTTGACATGCATGTTCAGAAAAACTACAAAACAACAAAAGCAACATCATCATACAGAGCCATTGCAACAAATATGAACTAGGACCTCATACTTAGAGTAGACATAGAAAATCATAGGGATGGTGTTAGTGATCCAAGTAGGATACACATGATATGTATTTGCGCATATCATAAGGCTCACTCACACCACCCCCTGGATCACATCTGAAATCAAGGCACACCTGTAGTGGCGCCCTAACATTTTAATCATCGTGCAACAAATAAGAACCAAAACAATGAACATCAAGTACTAGGGCCTCATACTTTGAGTGGACACAAAAATCACAGGGACGGTGTTAGCGAGCCATGTAGGATACACAAGATATGTATTTGTACATATCACAAGGCTCGCCCACACTGTCCCAGGATCACATCCAAAATTGAGGCACACCTGTATAGTGGTGCCATAGCATTTTAATCATCGGCATTGCAACAAGTAAGAACCAAAAATATGAATATGAAGTACTAAGGGCCTCATACTTATGTTGGACACAAAAATCTCAGGGATGGAGTAAGCAAGCCAAATAGGATGCACAAGATTTGTATTTGTACATATCACAATTAAGCATCAGACGATTCATAACCTTGATAAATACCATCGATCACGATTATATAAGTAACTCTAACGACTATGAAATAATATATATAGAGAGTAGGTGTATTGTTGATCACAATAATTAAGTTCAACGACTGTACTGTTTCGAGTTAGGCAAGTTATTAATCAGTTTATGATGTCAGACAAATGACTACCGATATATAGTTCAGAACTACATCCAACTATACTATGCAAACATCAAGACTTCTGACTCGGTGCAGGGAATGGTAGTACACCTCCTTTTGTCATGAACTTCCTATCATCACCCTGCATTTCAAGGCATTCTTCTATCTCGGGATTTCGCAATCTAATGCGGGTGTAGTAGAAGACCCCCCTTAATGCAGACATCATAATTGATGATTTCCGACATTTGAGTCTAGATGCGAAAGAAGTGTTCTTTGAGATAGTCATCCGCGATGGTTGCTAAATTTTGGGACTTCTTCCGGAGTTGATATGGCAGTGTAAGCATTTGTTGATCCTAGACGAACCCGCTCTTGTGATAGAGGGCGTAGAAGGTCTCCTTTGACTATTTGTCAGCTGCTTGATGTTGGGGAATTCCATTACATGGGTAAACACGTGTTTGCCTTCCCTGACATCCCGCCTTGCCGAAGTAGCCTCCATCTAAGGCGTAGGCGTTGAGAGCATCATCCAGAACACTCTTTATGTTGTTGTAGTCTTTCTTATTTGTCAAAGTTCCCGTGTCGAAATACATGGCTTGCGAAAGCTTCAGGCGAATGTTGATGAGTGTGCCGTATTTATTTCTGCGCAAAAAAATTCAAACGGAATGTATTGGAAAAAACGATGGAAATCTAAGAAAACATGGTATGGTGGCCAGCGAATAAGTATTGTACTTACTCGGGAAAGAAAGGCATGAGAAGGTAATCATTCTTTCTATTCTTCAACATGAATTCTTGGAGGTAATTCTCCACGAGTGTCCAGTCCCTAGGGTTCAACAAGATCCTTTCACACATGTAGAAGGGGTCCGCTATTGTAGAACCCCGGGAAAATACTACTAGAAAATCGCTTATTGTTCTTGCTCTTTGCATCATCATGATATCATGTGTAACATCCCAATTTTAGCAACCCTGATTAGTTGTCCAGAATGCAAAAATCAAGGGGGAGGGGGGGGGACAAAAAACTTTTTCTTGTTTAGAGATGCATAGTTTACTTGCTTGATTGCTTGTGTTTATGCATCTGATTCTGCAATATAAGTTGTACTCCTTACCTCAACCCCAGTTGACAAAAACTATTTAAAAAACTGTCCTGGCTCATTTTGCATATTCTCAAATGTTCTCCCATTTCAAAACCTGAGCCAAGTTGCCTTTGTAGGACCAACTATTTGCTTAGACTCTATTTACAAAACTTTGGAGATCTATATGATATAATCTCCCTATGTTTTCAAGACAGAACTTTCAGCTTTTCTTACCTCTAGGTTTTCCAAACAACATTTTTATCAAGCTTCTGAATTCTAATCTTGGTAGAGATACCAAGGACTCTCACCTTATTCAAACTCCAACCTTTAAAAATACCCATACTTACCCCAAGCTAGGCTTGATGGTAATCCAAGTAGTAGTTTGATTTGCTTTGAAGATGAATTGCCTTGATCTGCTGTCTGATGATTTGCCTTTATCTGCTGTCTGACTGATCTTATTAGGGAGTGCTATGAGCTACTCTAGGAGCTCATCCGCAAGTATCAAGCAAAGATAATATTACAAACCCTAAGCAAGATTCCAAATCTTGATCTGACCCATAACCATTAGGTGATCATCCAAAATCCTTAACCAGATCACTTCTGAAGATTATTCATTCTAGAATCTTCCAAGTTAATGAAGACCAATATTAAGCATGGATCTATCCTACTCAATCCACAATTAATCATCATCCACTTGATGATGATTTGGAACCTTGCAACCAATCAAAAACATGAACACTTATATTCTAGTCAATATCTCCAACTCTGCCAAAAATGACCAAGTATGGAAATCTGATATCAATATCACATCTTTGAGTCTCCCTCATGTATAAACCTTGTGAATTTTTGGAAATGCACTTGAATAATCTTGTAGACCATAATAAGTACTACCAAGGTCCAGTTTTCCCTTGGTTATATCATCTTCCAACCCACTTGTTCTTGATGGTTTTGCAGGCAAGAAAATAATAATTTCTGCAAATCTTATCAACTAGCCTACTTTGGATGAAGTTCACATCTCCATACTACCTTCTTTGGACTAACTCCTTGAATGTTTGTATTAAGCTCATGAAGGTCTATCCACCCCTACTTCACTTGTTTCAATTGGAGCTTTATGCTTCTAAAACCCACATAGTTTTGAAGGCTATTTGACAATCTATTTTGGCACCTTTATTTTATTCAATTTTTGGCATCCATTCTTGAATAGCTCAATCATGATCAACCTTAAACATCTGTACCATGGTGATCTACCTAAGCTAGTATATCTATTCATATATCCCATGACCCAAGATTAGCTTTGAGCTCCAAGATCCAACCATGTTTTCATGGTATAAAAGTAATAGTGCCCAAGATCCTCTATTCTTTGTTTTCTTCCCAAATAAAGTTAAATTTCCAAAACCCAAGGTTGAAAATGGTAGATACAACATGTGGACATAATCTACCTTTATTGCAAAACTTTACCAAATATTATCAACAATTATTTTGGCACAAAATTAATTAAATTCCTTGATTGGGCAAAAACTCCCAATCTCCCTCTATAAAGGCAAGTTTGTTTTTCTCCAAATCACTTTGCCAAATCAAGGCACACTTGAGTTCTAAACATCATACCCTACCTTCCCATCTAAAAAATAAATATTTTCGATATTCTAGATTACTTCTTTTTTCCCTTTTTCTTAAATGGCAGAAACAAGAAATAATAGCTTTAAAATACTTTTCCTTATAAATAAAATCCAAGAAAATTCTCCAATGTGTGATGTGGTATTTAGGACTATATCACAAAAAAACCCAACCTTGTCCAATGTAGAAATATCAATTGAGCTTCTAAAAACTACTTCTGCACTTTGTGAATAAATGATTTTAAGTGGATTTAAAATCCTCTGAAAAATCCGAATTAATTCCTAGGGTTATGCATTGACCCTATCTACACACCAGTACCATTTACTCATCTTGCCAAAGACAAGTTTATAAACTTCCTTCACTTGATTTATAAGGAAACCACCGCCCCCAACACCCAATGAGGAGGCCATGGACCTGCCCTAGCCCATGCATGGACTTTGTCCACCCTAAACCATCTCCACTTGATTTATAAGGAAACCACAAACCCCAACTCTCCCATGTGATCTCATTTGCCCCCTCTCGCTATCACTCAGCTCCCCCGAGCTCCCCATTCCCTCTCTCCCCTTCTACTAGCCCCCAAAAGCAACCACCACCCTTTTCGGCCATTATTGAGCTTGAGCTCGAGGTGCCTTCTCCCTTGCTCCCCTCCCCTTGCATGTGGCCTCACAATGATCCTCTAGCTCGGATATACGATCCCCTAGCTCTAGAGATCCTCCTAGCCATTTTCTCGCCTAGGATAGGCATCTCTCTCTCTCGGTTTTCTTCAAGAAAACCACTTGGTGGTCTCCCTCCTCCGTTTCTACTCTCTCTGTGCGCATGCTTGTTCTCCTCCGACCCAACACTAACCTCCCCTACCCTTCTTTCCCCCTTGCAGGCTCCGTAGTAGCGGCCCGACGAGCTCCGTTGCATGCGTCGTCGTGGTCTTCGTGCGTGCCCTTCTCTCCTGCCAAACAGGGGTGTACCGCCCCTCTCCAGGATCTTCGCACCACCCCACTCATCCGCCTCCACCCCTCTGACGTCGGCGAGGCTCGATGAACCCTCCCCGACGAGTCACCGTTGCTGCTAGGGTTTCCTCCCGGGGCCCCCGATCGCAAGGAAGAAGACGCGTCAACACCATGTATCGCAACTTGATCCAACGGTAGGCGTCGACGGATACCCCTTAGGTCCCCATCTTGCGATGACATCTGGGCCCCGCCCGCGCCTCTTCAAACTCGGCTCCCGCGTGATGCCTTGTGCACCGTGGGCCGGATCTGCACGGTGAGGCCCATTTCGGCTCAGATCTGGCCCAGTTCCTTCTTTTCCTTTTAATAATATTCTAGATCTACAATATTGCTAGTTGGTTTAAATCTAGAACAAAATTGAAAATGGGGTAAATTGACCGGAAATAATTTTTATCATGTTCCTATATGCTTTGTCTACCATGCAGAACTGGTCCCTTGCCAAAAATAAATTTCATTATTTATTGGAATTAAATCTACTAAAATGTACCTTTTTTCCTTAAATAAATTTCTAAGTGTGATAGATATACACAAATGGGATGAATAAAAGTTTATATGAAAGGTACTTTATATACCTATACATTAGGCTTTATCTCATGCCAAGGTGAACCCTAGTTTTACCTCAGTAAAAATAACAAAAACAACTATTTATTGAATTTAGAAAATTTCTTAAGCCTAACTATATCATGTTTTGAGTTGATTCCAACTCTCAGGGATGTGGTACATCAGTACTATTCAAATCTAGGAGATCACTATTTAGTGAGCTTCTGAGTATTTTTAGTGAATTAAATACTTCTATATGTGGTTATATCACAAGATAAATCATTTCAGAACCTTAGCAGATCCAAAAATAGTGATTCCAATTTCTACTGGAAGTAATTTGCAATGCCCATCAAATGTCCTTATTCTCATACCTTTGGACCTGTAAAATAAATCCGGTTAAAAAGATAAATTGACTACAGAATTGACATTGTGATTTTCTCAAGGGCATTCTATTTTGAGTTGATTGCAACTCCCAAAAATCACCCACTCAAAGGTATACAATATACTCTGAACACAAATTTATTTGAGCCACAGATCTTTTATGGGTATTTATTCACCTAAACTAGGGTGATTTACACTAAAATAATCATATCTAATTAAGGAAAATTGATAAAATCAGGAAACCACTTTTGTTGGCCTTATTATTTCAATTCCCATCTGATGATACCATTTTTGTACAATGATATCATACATACCCAAGCCTTATTCCAAAACCCCTTCATCAAGTAGTATTTGGCAATTAAATCATTAAACAAGCTCCACAAATTCTTTTCCAATACTTCCAATTGCAATATGCACAATCCATCACAACCTACTAAAGTGAATAATGTGTGGTATGTTCGTTTGCTGTATGGTATTGGTGATTGTATGCCTTGTGTTGATTGTGCCCTTTGTTTGCTTGCATGTGATCCATAATGACTATAGATGTGATTATATCAGAGACTAGAAGAAGATGGTTATTATTATTGGTTATTATGGTATTCTAAGAAGAAGTCCAGGAACATATATTGCTAGTTTTGTGATCAGGCAAGCCACCTTATTGCTCATAAGCCTTGTCCTACTGTTTTACTTATGCATGGTTTACCTACTGTTAATGAAAACTGCATTGTTTCATTATATGATGATATATATCTGGTAGTGTTTTGGCTCCTCCAAACCATTACACAATTGTACTACATTGTACAACCCCCTTGAATACACCTATTTTTCCCTAGTATATTAGATGGTGTATAACACCATACCCCTTTGCAGACCCCATTTTAGTCGAAGTAAAACTGTAGGATGGGAAGACCCTGAAAAAGTTTACAAAATGTTTTATGATAAAACCTTGGTGAGGTCTGACCTACCAAGAGAAGTTTGAAAAAGGAAAAAGGGTTTGTATTACAAAATGATGAAAGAACGATGGAGGAGAAAGGTTTACAAAAACACACCCGTTTCTTTGCAGTTTTGCCAAAACAATTAACCCGTGCAACCACATTACTCTGGAATGGGACAGGGCCAGACTTGAAGTTTGCTACTCTGGTGTAGGAATTCTGACAACTACTTGTAAGGGATCATCTCACTCTAATACCGGGGTTCCTTTACAAAAAGGGTCAACTGTTAGACAGTCACTTGGAGGAATTGCAAACTGCCCTTAGGATAAGTCGAGCGATACTATGAGCCTCTAATTGAAAGTGCACACTCTGGAGGAGTCGTAATGTGCTCCGGTTGGTCTTTGGCCCAGACGTCCTAGTGTTGAGAGGAACAACTCATAGGGTAGGTCCTATACTAGAGTGGCATCTAGAGAGTCTTGATCGGTTACTCGACCCACGATCGGTGTAGATCAGGGTAGGGTCCCCGGATGGTGTGGGTAAAGTGTACAACCTTTGTATAGTGTAAATCTATTCGAATAGCCGTGTCCGCAGTTATGGACGATTGGGAAGGTTGCTATAGAGAAGTGCTGGTTTTGATTTAAAAAAAGGAATTCGGAAAAGCAAAGGATTTGGAAATTTTTGTGACCATGGGATGGTTGGAAAGGAAGGAAAGAAGTTGGTCATGGGATGACTGGAAGGAGGAACAAATGGGTGACCCATTCCTAGTGTTTTCCAAAAACTTTTCAAAAAGGCTTCCAAAATGTTCTACAGAAGTTTTCAACAGAGATATGTACATGCTATATCTACAAGAGAAACTATTTGAGAAAAGAACCTCTCTTGGAGCCCTCATACTACCATAGCCATATTGCATATCCTCTTGTTATTATTTTTCTCTTAAGGTGGTTTGTGAGTACATTCAAAGTACTCACTAGCATTGTCCCTGGCTATTAATTTGGTCATATATCAAGAAGAAGGTGAAGTTGACGACTATGTGAGCTAGGATGTTCTCCCAGTCAGCTGCCTGTGGGTTAAGGCATGGATCGGACTCGACGCTTGATAAGTTCCGCTGATGATGATCTATGTAGCCATAATGGCAATTTAGGTATGACTTGTATTTGCTTAAGTAATCGATGCTTACTTTGATACTTGTCGGTTATGTGCCACGACAGACTGATCATGGGATCGTGATGTATGCATAACAAGGATTCTCGGAGGATTAAATCCAGGGCCCCCACAGACTTGGTATCAGAGCCATCCTGACTGTAGGAGAACCTTAGTTAGCATGGTCGTTAGATAGAAAAACTATTTTTGGAAACACTGGCTTTCGAAAATTACTTTCTCAAAAGCTTTTCAAAAGATTCTACTCCTTATCTCATTCTAATTTTAAAGGACTTCAAAAATGGTTTCCTCTACCTCTCGTCAAACTTCAAACATATGGGTTTCAAACAAATAGGACCTAGAACCCGGTGAAGGTAGTAATAACAGGATAAATAGAAGCAACTACCAGCAAGCACAAGGAGACTACAAGATCGCACTACCAGCGGAATCCTCATAATCAGAAGAAATCAAGTGCTACGCTATTGAGAAGCATCCAATGACTCGGTAAAGGCTTCATACCGCAAGATAGCGACTCCGACCCTAAGAACAATGACATTTAGGATTAATAGTCCTAAGACAGGATTCCCCTATATCGCGAGTAGTTAACTCCTAGGTCCCCATGGTAGACCGTGTTTGCTTGCCTAAGTGCTTAATGTGTTGCTAGATTTTTGCTATTTTCGGAGAACATTGTGACCCCGTCGCTCTGTTCACCTTGTATGTATGTTCCGTGCTTGCTTGACCTCTATAAATTGTGCTTTGAGGATCGATAACCCACCTAGTAACTTAGGAAACCCCCCATGTTGGTTGTCTCTAACAAGAATCCATACTAACCTCAGGAGATATGAGAGGAAAAGCATCACAAGAACCCCGAGTTCGGCATCGTCTAGTAAGAATCACTCAAAGACTGCTCCCCAGCAAGATGGAATATCTCGTCAAACTCCCGTCTCGAGACTCGTCATCAATACTGCGCGCCAACACTTATCTGCCAACAATAGCAAGAATCACATCGAAGCCGGAAGTCTATCACCGAAGGACCCCCAGTATCCTCGAGAAACCACCAGATGTGCTAACAAGGAGAAGAAGTGAATACCTAAATCCACTAACCTTCGACAAATTAGAGCTTCCAATAGCCCCAAAATGACAAATTATTTTAGTCAACCCTCTGCCCAAACCAACGGGAAGTTCCTCACCAGAAGGCAAGAGTACTCCAAAGCCTAGAAGATAGGGATGCACGGAGACTCTGAGTCTACTCTGCTAGAGGGCAAGAGAAAACACAGAGTTCTAGTGAAGATGTCTCCTCTGAAGTTAGATGACTCTACTCTGAATGAGGACTAGTGTCAACACCCGGATTTTTTAATCCCAGATGCCTGTTATGCCATACCTCGCAATCCCAGGATTACCATTTTTGCGAGACATAACGGATTGGATATCACAGTACATCATCCATTACAAACCATAATAAGGTCTTACACAAATAAATGATCTCATGATCCAATCTTAATACAATCAAGCAGCAGAATAATAAAGCATAGTAGTGGGTTCCATCTTTAGTGTCACAGGAAATGCTGACGATGGGAGATGATCCTAGTTATCGTAGCCATCCTGTTGTCCATCTTCCTGATAGTCCTCCTCATAGTCTGGCCACGGGAATATCCAGGGACAAAGCCATGAGTACTCTTTAAGTACCCGCAAACTATCACTAACAAGTAAGGTGGTTCTAGTAGGAATCTTAAGCTCTAGGTTTATTTGCAATAACCAAGATTTATCTAAAGCTGAGTTCAGAAGTAAAGAAAGCTAATTTAATGTTCTAAATCACCTAAGTGGGAACTTAGTTTTCATGTTCACAACCCTGTTGTGGTCAAGTCAAAGTCACAAATCATTTCACGAGTCTTTTTGAAAACATCTGGCGACGGAACGGTATGGCCACTCCAACTGTCCATGACCGCGGACGTGGCTATTCGAATAGTTTGACACTCTGGAGAGGTGGTACACTTTCACCACAAAATTCGACACATCCGTCAGGGATAACCCTAAATCAATCATACTTAGTATGTGGATAATCAATCATAACCTTTCAATTACACACCCTAGTATAGGCACCTCCCCTATGAGCTTGGCCTCCCAGCCATGGCCATCTGGCATCCTGGGCACTGCATAGGTGGACATCATCAAGAGGTAGCCTTAGCTCAAACCTCTCCTGCGAGGGAACCCATACTAATGCATATAAACTTCCGGCTAAGCCCTACCCAATTTGGGTATTGTGGTTGTACGGTAAAATTGGAATGGTATCGCATCCGAAACCAACCATTAGTTTTGTAAAAGGGCTAAGGCTCATGCCTCAACATTTTCATCATCAAACCATTGTGGTTCTCAACACATGTCAAAACATCTCAATGTAATGAATCATCATTCCAAGGTTTCATAATCATTTTCACCAAGTATTCCCATCTAAAGTGATCAAGTTTTATGCTTAGCACTAGCCACTAAGTTAAGAGTGTTCACTAATGAGGGGTGCTAATCTTCAATCTCATGCCATAGAATGACATCTAAGTATAACTAGATATGCCAAGTTTTATACTCTTTATGCTATCTATACTAAAAGTAAAGAACTTTGGTAAAGTAAAAGAATAAAGCTTGCAAGTAAAACTTGGGACTTGGTATAATCAAAGTGGTATAACCAAAGCATGCCTAGTGCATCTTGCTTGGGTTCTCAAGCTTGCAAGTATTAGCTTGAATTGTTAATGATGACTTGCCTTGATTGGTGCAGTGATTGAAGTTTTCTTCGTCTTCTTCGGGGTAGAACTCCTCCTCTTCGTATCCTTGGCCGGTACTATCGTCTATAAAGGAAAACGGGGTACACAATCACCAAACAATACTTAACTAAGTATATTTAGCACACTAAGGCTCACACTTGATGATCTAGCATCATCACAATCATCACATGCATTAAAGAACTAGTTTTGTTCATTTTATTTTGGAAAAGTAATTTCTACTCATTGAATTTAATTAAGATTTAATATTCTCCAAATAGAATATGGGATCATGTTGACACATGTCATCACAACATATTAAAATACATGGGAAATGTGATTTAAAGTGTTGGTCATATTTTATAAAGTTTAAGATTATTATTTAATAGATTTAAATTGACTAGAAATGCCCTAATAGCATCATTTTGGTACTAGTACAATGTCACTACATGCAAACCTAAATATTTTTACATATTCAGATAGATATTGTCAAATGTGATATTTGAGAGTTGGAATCAATTCAAAAGCTATTATGGTTGATTTTTGAAAAATATTTGAAGTTGCAAAAGTCTCTGTCTTGTTATTTTTGCTATAGATTATCTCTAACTCCAAATGATTTAAATCCAACGGTCTTGGATAGATAATTTAATTACCTTTTTAGAAAAATTTGAATCATGCAATTTGGTTAAGTGAAACTATCTGAATTGATTTTTGAATTTGTGGACAGAAACTAGTTTAAACTAAAATGGAAAAATAATTATTTGAATTTCCAGGCCAGCACGGTAAGTTAAACGGGCCGGCCAAGTTACACTACGCGACGCAGAGGGCTGCTGACAGATGGGGTCCACTTGTCAGTGACTCTAACTATGTAAAGCGGTATGGGCGAATCTGAGCCATGCGATTAGAAGGCAGATCAACGGCGGAGAATCATCGTCGACGACGAACAGCTCTGGCGAGGAATCTGGCCTAGCGCGGCGGTGGGGGTCTCGCAGGGCATACCTAGCCTCCAGCTAGGGTCGGCGATGGGGGAAATCGATGTGGTAGACGATGGCGAGGCGAGGCGTGGTCACGACAGGGCTTGGGGTGGTCAGAATCGACGACGCCCTTCTCCTCCAGTAGCGGCGGACTCTGGTGAAATTCCGGCACGGTGGTGCTCGCCTTGACCCGGGGAGAAGTGGGGGAGGTCAGTGAGGAGTGGGGAGTGGATTGGTGTGGAGAATGGAGGCGGGGGTGGCCTCCTTTTATAGCGCGGCGAGGGGACCGAGTGGTGTGGCAGGCGTGGTGCATTGCTCCCTGGCAGTTCTTACAGGCATAATGGCACGACGTGGGGCGGCGTGGTGCGGTCGGGCGCGTGCGGTGTTCTAAGCAGAGGCAGAGGTGTTTGCGGCAGCGTGCGGCAGCTGCAGTGTTGGGGATATACTTTCTGGGTATCCTCACAGTTCTTCACTGACAGGGTGGCCCACTTCGGGTTAGAGCTTTGCTTCATTGGCGGCCCAGTTAGGGAGAAAAGACGGAGTCTAGTCCGGCTACGGGAAGGCCCAGAAGACTTACCGACTTAGGCCCATAGTGTTATTTGTAGTTCCAGATGTACTCTGTAACTGACTCTTAGTCGTAACCGGATAGATCTCTCCTGTAAACTCTAGACCGGATATATATATAAGCCGTCCTAGGGAGAGCCTTTAGGGCACAACTCAATAGTCTACAATCTCAACTCGCACAGGCGAACCCTTGTAACCCATATTCCGGCTCTACCGTATTACTAGATTGCTAGCAGGAGTAGGATCCGTCCAAAGCCGGCGGATTCGAACCTGGGTAAACTTGTGTGCTCACCGTCCCCAAACATCGTACGTCTCACACCCCTTGTTGGGGATATACTTTCCGGGTATCGTCACAGTTTCTCACTGAACAGGGTGGCCCACTTTGGGTTAGAGCTTTGCTTCACGGGCAGCCCAGTCAGGGAGAAGAGATGAAGTTCTGTCCGGCTACGGGAAGGCCCAGAAGACTTACCGACTTAGGCCCATAGTGTTACTTGTAGTTCAAGATGTACTCTGTAACCAACTCTTAGTCGTAGCTAGATAGATATCTCCTGTAAACCCTAGGCCGGATATCTATATAAGCCGTCCTAGGGAGAGCCTTTAGGGCACACCTCAATAGTCTACAATCTCAACTCGCATAGGCGAAACCCTTGTAACCCATATTCCGGCTCTGCCGTATTACTGGATTGCTAGCAGGAGTAGGATCCGTCCAAAGCCAGCGGATTTGAACCTGGGTAAACTTGTGCGCTCACCGTCTCGGAACACCATACATCTCACACCCCTCTCTTCCGCACGCCTCGAGGACCCCCTCATGGCATACTTGCCCTCAATCCGACGATAGTTGGCGCCCACCGTGGGGCAAGTGATCTTCGGATTTGCGTTCTGAGCGGAATCTGCAAGAATCGGAATCGGCGAGACTATCGCCGTCGGTCGCATCCTCTATGCCAGCGACGTCCCTCTCATCGTTCTCGACGAGACGTGGATTCCGGCTAGGAGGCCGTGACTACCTACACAATCATGTCTTTCAGCGATATCGATGTTTACATCGGTTTTGCTGAACCTGCCCCACCCACCCCAGAAGTGATGATAGAGGCAGAAGAATCTTCTGGGTCCCCTTTGTCCGCGGAGGCGGCAGAGTTCCGGATCTCAGAAAACCCTAATCCTACCTAGCCTGCACCAGCTGCGGAGATAGTGGAGAAATCCGAGCCTGAAGAAGACCTAGCGGTCCAAGTCGAATCTGGAGTGGATCTCCTTGGAGAGGCCGGATTCCAGATCGACCCACCCGCGGAAGTTGAAATCCAGGAGGAACTCATCAACGACACTGATTCCGGCTCTAATGACGCCGGGACAGATAGGCCTTTCCTAAGGTACACACTGCGATGTATGATAATGCAAGATGCAAGCACATATGTAATTCTTAAGACCATCAAAAGTTTTGACATGGCTGATCGCGAGAGCCGCAGGTACCTCAGGAAGCACGCATCGCACTTCATAGGATATGTGGGATCCGGATCCGGCTCTGCCGATGCTGGAGAAAACACCGACTCTATGCTGGAGGCAATTGGAACAAACGCCGACGTACCCGCATCCTCGGATGAATCGATGACGTCAGAGGATTTCCGAAAGTTCTCCGCGGAATATGAAGAGGAGTATAACTCCAAAGCTGCAGAAGAAGGAGAAGCCATGGATGAAGGATCCAGGGAACACTCTCCCAAAGCGCAGGATGACATGGAAGTCAAAGATAATCCCTAAGTCCAGATGTCTGAAAGTACCAGTCAGAGCTTGACTCCGGGAAACGGACCTAAAGCCGTCTTTGCTACCGGCGCTGCCAAGAAGGCAAAAAAGAGGAATATGAAGAACAAGACCCCGGCAAAAGACCCTCTGACAGAGGAGGTGATTGCCAAGGAATATGAGGAAGACTCGGATGGAGCACTTATCCCAGAAGAGCCGAAAAAAGAAGAATCGGTGGATGGATACGTGATCACTGAAGGTGCGCGTAAACTCAACGATACTGTGTTAACCACACCTATCCCTACAGCTGCAGAACTTACTGCTGAAGAGCTGGACGAAAGGGCCCAAGCCCTAGAAGCGCGTCGTCAACAACTCCTGGATGAAGACAAAAACATCGAGGAGGAAAAGAAACACATGGCAACTAAGGATTACAAGTCTCGGTTGCATCAGAAGACCCGGAAACGTTACACAGGTGACGGTAAATTTCCGGAAGTGAACAGGGTCCTCTTTGAAGGAGATCCAGGGATGCCTCGTCTCGACAGCAAAGGATACCTAGTGTACCCAACACCGGTACAGAACACTATCGCAACACGAGATATCCTGTCAAATAACCCAGGCCCAGAACAGGTTCGATTGGGCATCAAGCTACTCACCAAGGGTCTGGAGCAACAGATGGCTGCGAAATCCGGAAGTGGAAAACTGGTCTCAAAATCCGACCAATGTCACACAGACTTAGCCTGGAATGATATAAGTCCCCAGCATGTTCCGGAACAGCGTCACCGTTTCGACCGACGAGAAGACAATTAATCCAGAACCGGATCATCAGGACAGCATCACAGAACCGCACGTGACTGGAGCAACGTTGTTCCAGCGGCCGAGCAAGATTCCATTGCTGCACTATATCCAAGGAACCCTCCCCGACGAGAGTCGAACGATTGAAGGGGAGAAGATAAAGAGAAACGTCGGGAGGAGGCTCGTCAAAAAATGCCACCTCCTAGACATGCAAGCCGTCCGGATGAGCCTCACCATGGTGGGAACGACGAACGAAGGAACGACGGAAACCATGCCAGAACAAGTCGACAAGGGGCTCGTCGTAGTGAAGACCCTCCCTGGAACCGGAATAATGACGCTCCGGACGGAGGCCGGCGATCAGCCGGAAACAATCCAGCTGCCTTACCCTCTCCACCAAGTAGTCATCACAATAGCTCTCAAGGAGGACGACGGGGCGGAGGAGGTGGTGGCAGAAGCCGAAGTCCAGCTCCAAGGCACCGCAGCCATAGCCGACATTCGGTACGATCTCTATCCCCGAACGACGCAAGGCACATGATCAATTCCAACATAGAGGCGCAACGCTACGAAAATAATGATATCTACGTGGTCCCAAAGTGATTCGGACCACGCATCAGAGCTACAAGATTCCCGGAAGGATTTGCTATCTCAAGACATATCCAAGCCTACGACGGCATTGCTCGGCTAGATACCTGGCTACAGGATTTTTTCCAAGCTTGCTGCATCGCCAAAGGCGGAAACAGCCTGGTCGCGACCCGATATCTCCCACTCATGTTGCGGAAGACGGCACGATCATGGATTAATGAACTTCCGGAGAACACCATCCACAACTGGTATGACATGCAAAGTGTGTTCTTTCAGAATTTTGAAGGCACATATCGGAGGCCCTGTACGGTCAGAGACCTACAGCGTTGCACCCAGAAGGCCGGAGAAACTTGCCGGGATTACCTCGGATGATGGATCGACACCAAGAACTTCTGTGAAGGAGTAACTGATCAAACTGCGATTGAAGCTTTCATCGCAGGTCTCCCAATTGGTCTACTGCGCCATCGCTTGAAGTGTGACAAGGTCACATATTTGGGAGAGATGATAGAAACAACGAGCAAGTATGCAGATGCCGACGATGATGTAGAGGGATTACTCAATGCCCTAGCTGTGCCACAGTCGGCAAAACAACCAAAGCAATAGGCTCAGAAGCGCAAAAATACCTCGGGTCTGGAGGATGAGGAAACGGCAGTGGTCACTGCTACTTTCGGGTCTGGAGGATGAGGAGGACGCGGCAGAGGCCGCGGGCGTGGGCATGGAACTTCAAGAGTCCAAGGTAGAGGAGACCAGCAACCAGGCAAAACCTACTCTTGGGCCTACATTGCCAATAACCCATGTGTGCATCACCTAGATGCCAATGGGGGCTCGTCCCACACCAATGCCGAATGTCGTTTCAATGACGACATCAAAAGAGATGACATCGTGGGCTACAAAGCTAAGCAAAAGAAGGGAAAGAAGAATCCCGAAAAAGAAAGAGACCAAGGAAGATTCCAACATGGAGGAAGCTGATGCTTCAAATCCCAAGCCGGAAGGGAAGAAAAATTTTCCAAACAAGAAAGACACTTATGTCACCTTCCTCGGATCTCATCCAGCAAAGGTCAAGAAAGCAGTTCTACATGAGCTCAACGCAACAGCTCAGGCTGTCCCCCAATTCTTGGACTGGTCGAAAGTGGCAATCACATTTGACCGCGCTGATCATCCGCCTAAGTTGCACAGGCGAGGAAAATACGCCTTAATCGTCAGTCCACTTATTGACGGTTATGGTTTCTCCAAGACCCTCATGGACGGCGGCAGTAGCATCAATATTCTCTATGTCGAAACGCTATGCCGGATGAAGATCTCGGAGACCCAGCTGAACCATAGCTCTGTGATTTTTCACGCAGTTGTCCCAGGAAGACAAGCCAATTCCCTGGGAGAGATCACTTTGGATGTTACCTTTGGAAATCCAAGGAATTATCAGACGAAGGCACTTTCCTTCGAAGTGGTCCCGTTAAAGAGCGCATACCACGCTATATTCGGACGTCCGGCTTACTGGGCTTTTATGGCTCGTCTGTGTTACATTTACAATATGATGAAAATTCCAGGTCCCAACGGCGTGATCACCATCAGGGGAGACCCGAAGAAAGCGCAAGGGTGCAAGGATGGAAATGCCACCTTTGCCGAAGCCGTGCTGCACGCCCAGGAGTACCAGGAGATCAAGAAGAGCATAGATCCGTCCGAGATGCCCGCAACGAAGAAGGAGGTGACAAAGCCAAATCCAGAGTTCAAGGCATCAGAAGAGACAAATAAGACGCCGTTGAAGGATGATGTCCCCTCCAAGGTGACCCAGATAGGCGTAGGCCTAGATAGCGCATAGGAAACCGTGCTCGTCAAGTTCCTCCAAGCAAATCAAGATATCTTCGCATGGCAGCCATTTGACATGACCGGAGTACCTAGGGAACTTGCCGAGCACTCTTTAAATGTAAACCCGAATGCTAAACCCGTCAAACAGTCCTTACGATGTTTCGGCGATGAAAAGCGTAAGGCAATAGCTAAGGAACTAGCGCGACTCGATTTAGCCGGATTCATAGAAGAGGTCATCCACACTGAGTGGTCGGCCAATCCTGTAATGGTCCCTAAAAAGGACACCACTGATCTAAGGATGTGTGTTGATTATACTGCCTTGAACAAGGCTTGTCCAAAAGATCCATTCGCTCTGCCTAGAATTGATGAAGTTATCGATTCTACGGCAGGCTCGGAACTCCTCTGTTTTCTCGACGGATAATCCGGTTATCACCAAATTCGGATGAAGGAATCTGACAAAGTCAAAACTTCATTCATAACCCCCTTCGGAACCTTCTGTTTTGTTATGATGCCCTTTGGGATGAAGAACGCATGAGCTACGTACCAGCGCACGATGCAGTGTTGCCTCCATGACCAACTCGGATGCAATGTACATGCATACGTGGATGATATTGCGGTGATGTCCAAAAAGAAGGAAACGCTGAGTTCCGACTTAGAGGAAACATTCGCCAATCTACGAAAATACAACATCATGCTTAACCCGAAGAAATGTTTATTCGGAATACCAGCCGGAAAATTGTTAGGTTTCATCGTGTCTCAAAGAGGCATAGAGGTAAACCGGGACAAAATCAAGGCTATACTCAATATTTCCAGGCCAACTCGCCTGAAGGACGTACAAAGAGTAACTAGTTGCATTGCTGCAGTCAGTCGGTTTGTAAGCCGGCTTAGAGAAGGATCCGCACCATTATATAAAATCCTAAAAAAGACCAAGGATTTTGTTTGAACTGACGAAGCTGAAGCTGCACTAAAAGACCTGAAGAAAGCACTCTCATCTGCTCCTATCCTTGCTGCGCCGGAATCACAGGAACCGATGTTGCTTTATCTTGCTGCGACAAACAAGGTCGTTAGTATCGTCATGGTAGTGGAGAGACCGGAGGAAAATCAGGAACACCTGGTGCAGCGTCCGACTTACTTTGTTAGCGAGGTCCTGACAGAATCAAAACAGCGATATCCGCATTATCAAAAGTTGGCTTACGGTGTTTTTCTAGCATCTCGTAAGTTACGACATTATTTTCAGGAGCATCCAATTACTGTGGTGAGCACAGCTCCCATGAGAGATATAATCAATAAAAGTGATGCCACAGGACGCGTCGCCAAATGGGGCATAGAGCTTTCAGCTTTTGATATTGAGTATAAACCTCGGACAATAATCAAATCCCAGATCCTTGTTGACTTTGTCACTGATTGGATAGAGACGAAGGAGAACATGACCCTCCCTAAGTCGGAATACTAGACCCTCTACTTTGATGGGTCTAAGGCTCGAGGGGGCTCGGGGGCTGGCGTGGTGCTCAAATCACCCCAAGGAGATAAACTTCTATACGTGTTGCAGATCCACTTCACAGCGACAAATAATATTGCCGAGTATGAAGCACTGCTACATGGAATCCGGATTGCTAAGGATATTGGCATCCGACGTTTGATGTGTTACGGAGATTGGGATCTTGTTGCTCAACAAGTGTCGGATATTTGTAGTGCAAATAAACACATGGAAGCTTATAAAGCTGTTGTGGATGATCTATCTAAATCGTTCGAAGGGTTTGAGGTTCAACACATCCCTCGAGCAGAAAATGAGGAAGTAGATGCACTATCTCGGATAGGCTCTGCATGGAAAGAAGTCCCAGATGGCGCAGCATGGAAATCCACGAAGGCGAGTGTGGTCACCACGCTGCAGCCAAATCTTTAGTGGCAAAAGCTTTTAGACACGGATTTTTCTGGCTTACAGCTCAGGCATATGCCGAACGATTAGTCAAGACGTGTAAAGGTTACCAAAAGTACGCCAAACAAGCTCATGTTCCGGCTGATCCGCTGCGAACAATACCTATAACATGGCCTTTTGCGGTCTGGGGGCTTGATATGGTAGGACCATTTAAACGAGCTCCAAGTGGATTTACTCATCTCTTAGTGATGGTGGATAAATTCACCAAATGGATTGAGGCTAAACCCGTCACTAGTTGTGATGGAGCAACATCCATAAGATTTTTGTAGGATGTTATAATCTGGTATGGTTATCCGCATAGCATTATCACGGACAACGAAAGTAACTTTTCTATGGGAGAATTGGCCAAATTCTGCAACGAGAAAAATATCCGGCTTGACATTGCATCAGTCGCAGATCCACAGGCTAATGGACAAGTCGAAAGAGCAAGTGGTTTAATCCTGCAAGGCCTAAAACCGAGACTCGAAGCACCATTATGACGTGCTGCGGGGGCTTGGGCAGAGGAATTACCCTCTGTAATACGGAGTTTACGAACGACTCCGAACAGGTCAACCGGATACACACCTTTCTTCTTTGTCTATGGCGCAGAAGCAGTTCTTCCTAGTGATTTGATTCACATTTCTCCTAGAGTGGCCGTGTATATTGAAGAGGATGTCGAGATTTCTCGACAAAATGATCTCGACTTAGTCGAAGAAGTTTGCGTTGTTGCTGAAACGAGATCAACAGCCTATCAGCAGAAGTTACGCAAGTATCATGGCCAGAGAGTCAGAAACAGATCTTTCAATAAAGGCGATTTGGTTCTCCGGCTTGTGCAGCAAAGAAAGCACAAGCTTTCCCCAGTATGGGAAGGGCCCTTTTTAGTGAGTCAAGTATTGCACAATGGTTCGTATTACTTAACTGACATGAGGCCAGTCATAGAAGACCTGCTACTAAGAAGAGAAAGAGAGCTGGAGGCAGTACAAATCCGGATGAGTTAGACAGACCGTGGAATATTGCTCAGCTACGTCCCTTTTATTCTTAGTTTATCCTTCTTTAATCATATATATGTACATGTTCTGTGAGAAATAAAAGTTTTGGTTGCCTCAAATTTTTCTGAGAAGTTCTTACCATCTTATTTCCGAATGATCATGTCATAGTCGAAAATCCCAGAATGCTTGAAAGTACTTTATGCTCATGTTCATTCTGGTTTAGATTTCCGATTTTAAAATTTCTACCCTCGGGTATAACTCTAAAGTTTCTAGTCTTTACTTTGGTTATTTGTCTGATTGCTGGATGCGGGCATTTTCCGAGTAGTGAATTGTTGGTACTGGAAGCCGGCTTTGTTTCCGAGTTTAAACTGGTTTGGCAATTGAGCTCCGTTGCTCGGCAAAGTTTCCGGGCAGAAGGTTTAGCCAGCTCACAAAAGGGACGAGGCGGAAAGCCAGATAAATGATAAGTATAGGAGAAAAAAGTTCAAAGTGCTTATGTAAACATTTCAGGCACACAAAAATTTAAAGCCAAAAGTGCTAAATAGATCAAAAGCTTAGCACTAGAAAAATTATATTTACAGACGCATCATGTTTTTTAGGATAATACAAATGTTTCTGGCAATCTATGATGCAGGAGGAGATGAAGGAGCTGCCGGATCGCTGGATATGTCGCCTTGATATCGTTCCGAGATGTCCACATCCGAGGTGGTGTGTTCATCGTCGAAAACTTCTGCTGCTTCTTCTGGAGGTGGAGGCGGAGTGTCCACGCGGGTGAAGAAAGGAGTATCGTAGCTGGTCAAATCAGCCACGTGACACCCATATCCGGCACATGAGTCCATAATAGCCTTGATGTCCTGCTCCTGGCCATCTTCATCCACTATAGAGTACCCTCTGGTCGCTTGCCATATCTCCATGCTTCCATGGTGGCTCATGACCAAGGTGAGAGCGTTCTGTGCTGTGGATCGCGTGTAGGACATATTCCAATCCTGGACAAGCTGTGGCATTTCCTTCGCCTTGTCCCACACCTGAAAATCCGACATGCTATGCATGTTCGAATCTTGAGAGCTTCGCCAATATCCTCAAGGGATTGGCGGAAGTCGTGAAGCAGGTCACCGTCTTGGGTAAGCCGGTGGGTGCGGGGCTCGGCGGAGGTGGAGTCCTCAAATTCAGAGGAGCTATACACAAAACAAGTTAAGAAAATCCGATATTGAAAGAAGTCGAAGAAAATGGAAAAGTCAGACAGATGGAACGTACCGAAAATGACGTCATCAATTTTGGTCTTCTCCTCCCGAAGACTCTGGAGTTTAGCCCGGAGCGTCTCGGAAAGGTCCCTCTCTCTGCACAACTCGTTATTGAGGTCTGAGATTTTCTGATCTTGAGCAGCAATCTTGCGATCACGCTCATCAGTAGCCATGGAGGAGGATTCGAGAACTTGAGCTATGCTCTTCTCATGATCCACTTTGAGCTTATCCAGCTCTTGGCGAAGTTCCTTGTTCTCCACCACTAAAGTCTTGAGGTTCTCGTCCTCTTCAATCATGGTGCAGGATTGTTTTACCAGCGCTGTAAGTCAAAAAGAACAACAGTTTAGAAAAAAATTCGACTACGAAAAACATCAAAGACAAGGTTTGAGTCTCGGAATGTTTACCTTCGGCCTCATCCTTGGAGACCTTAAGTTCAGCATTTTTAAGTCGGAGAGCCTTGATCTCTCTCCGCTTGTCATAGACATTTTTCAACAAATCCTGGTTATAGGAACATACTTTCTGTAAGTTAGAATACCCAAAGTCATAAGTCTACTAAAGACTCGGGCTAATATTTTTACTAATATCAGCACGAGCCTTGGGGGCTACACTAGTTCATTCTTTGGCATCCTAATGAAGCATAAACCCAGATTATATATCCTACTTCATGCTTGGGGGCTAGAGGATATGATATGAAATGAGGAAATACAAGAGTTAGAATTCCGACTTACATATTGCTTGCGAGTGAGTTTATCCAAACTCGCGTTTACTTCAACAGCAACCTTCTCGGCGAGAGTCAGAGGAATCACTGGTGCTATTGGAAGCTCACCGGTCCTGATCCTCTCGTCGCGAAGACACACTTGTGCAAGAAGGTCGGAGAACTTGACATCCTCTGCCTCTTGTTCTTCTTCTTTGGCAGATAAGTTTCTTTTCTCCAGGCATTGCCTGGCCAGCCGCTGGATCTCTTCCGCAGATTTCCAGGACAAGCCAAACTCGGCAAGACCTGGATTGTTGAGAAGGTTTTTGGCGAAGATCTCTGCTGAGGGATCATTACCCGAAGAGGGTTCACCCTTATCTTTACCTGACTCACTCATGGTGAGGTCAGTTTGTGATTCAAGGATCACATGCTCCGTTGAAGGAGCCGGATCTTCTACGACAGTTGGAGAAGGAATGATCACTGGCGTTGCGGAAGGTTGGGGGCAGGAGTCGGAGGAGCCACGGCAGGAGAAGGTATGGAAAGCTTCGTCTGTCGCAGGGGCTTCGAAGAAGTTCCCTTGCCCTTGCCCTTGATGAGCTGTTTAGCTCTGAGAATGTGATGAAGTTGAAAACATTACATCTCGAAAGACAATTCGAGTAAGGTACAAAGGCGGAAATTGTGTTGAAAGATTACCTCTTCACGATAGACACCTCCTTTGTGCCGACAGCCACTGTCGGAGCCTTGTGTTTCTTAAGCGCAATGTCCGACAATGGGACCAGTTCCGCCTCCTGAGAAAATTCCAGAGGATATCCTTCGAGAGGAGCCAGTTCCGACTCGGGGAGGTCAGCAAGCTAAAAAGAAGAAAACATATCAGTATTACAATATAACTTAAAGATTGAAACGCATAAAAAGTTTTGTTGATAGAAACTTACCGGCACTACGGGGTTTTCCGCCGTATGCATATCTAGAGAAACCTTCGGGATCCTCCTCTCGATCCGCTCCCTTGTCAGCCATTTAATCTGGCTTATATAGCCTTGCATGGTGTAGGCTCTGGGGCTGATGCAGAGGGAGTCTTTCTTGGACGACGTGATGGAGTGCATCAGTCGGTCTCTGTGGTACTGAAGGGGCTAGATCCGGCGTGACACCCAGCATTGGACCAAGTCAGATCCCTTCAGTCCTTTGTGTTTGATCAGATATTCGACCCGCCTCTTAGCGAGGATCAGATCGTCACTGAGAGCCGGAGCGGCCTCGTCCCAAGACGGTTGGGCCGTGGCAGCTCCGTCGACAAAAGCCGGCAAAGCAGTAGCTTTGTCGGGAGCCGGAATATCCTTATGATAAAAGAATGTGGCTGGCCACTGTTTGACCGAGTCACTAGCTAAGATTTTGGGATATGCGCGTCTAAGTGAAAAACTAATGGTACCGGTGATATAAGGAACACCGATAGTGATAGAATTTCTCCGGACATGAAAGTAATACCGGAATAAGGTCAAACTCGGCCTAATGCCGAGAAATCCCTCACACAAAGAAGCATAAGTGCTAATCTCTAGAAGAGAGTTAGGAGGAAGATGGTGGAGTTGAACACTATAATGGTCAATCACCTCGGAAAAGAATTCCGAGGGAGGAACTGACAAACCTCTGTCAAGGTGGGTGCCGAAGTGGACCCGCTCGCCGGCGCGCGGGTTGGGGATGGTTTCCCCGAAGCCGCTCTGCCAGTCACCAGCGTGGAGGAGCCCTTATGTCTCCACGCCTTGGAGCTTCTCATCATCAAGAATGCAGGGGATCCAGACCCCGCGGAAGCTTTCCTTCTACGCCGCCGCTTCAGTCGCCGCCGTCGCTGCTGCCAAGCCGGAAGAGGATGAAGAAGCCATTTCTCCGGCGAGCAGATGACCTAGGATGGGTGGCGCTGGGAGTTTTTTGGGGGAAAGTAGAGGAGCTCTGTGCGCGCGGGGGAGATTTGGAGGAGAGGAAAAGGCAAGGGAACATGTGAAGAAAGGAGGAGTAGTATCCTAACCCCTTATATCCACCTAACCGTGCCAAGATTTGTGCAAAATGCTACAGTGCAACCGCCACACGTCATGAAAGGGACTGGGAAGGACCCACGCGATGATTATGTCGCCTCGATCTCCGTGCATGCATTAAAACGGCACCTCGGTTCCGCGAACCGCGGACCCACCAACGGTCATGCTGACAGGATGTTTGTCAGATGACGTGACTTGACCATGACATGTGTCAGGTGGCATTAGATACCAAATTCTGGCTTAGTTTGAAATTAAGCTGGAAAATCCGAGTAACCCGTTGATAGGTCCGACTTATTTTTAAGACCGAGATCATATTTTGTTGTGAAGTTTCAGGAACCCTTCAAGATTCTGCAAGCCAAAGATCAAGCTAGACGATGATAAATCCGACTTTGGATCTTGGAGACTTCCGGGGGCTACTGTTGGGGATATACTTTCCGGGTAATCTCACAGTTCCTCACTGACCAGGGTGGCCCACTTCGGGTCAGAGCTTTGCTTCACGGGCGGCCCAGTCAGGGAGAAGAGACGGAGTTCTATCCGGCTACGGGAATGCCCCGAGGACTTACCGACTTAGGCCCATAGTGTTACTTGTAGTTCAAGATGTACTCTGTAACCAACTCTTAGTCGTAGCCAGATAGATCTCTCCTGTAAACCCTATGCCGGATATCTATATAAGCCGTCCTAGGGAGAGCCTTTAGGACACATCTCAACAGTCTACAATCTCAACTTGCATAGGCGAAACCCTTATAACCCATATTCCGGCTCTGCCGTATTACTGGATTGCTAGCAGGAGTAGGATCCGTCCAAAGCCGGCGGATTCAAACCTGGGTAAACTTGTGTGCTCACCGTCCTGGAACACCGTACATCTCACACCCCTCTCTTCCGCACGCCTCTAGGACCCCCTTATGGCGTACTTGTCCTTAATCCGACGACACCCCTCTCTTCCGCACGCCTCGAGGACCCCCTCACGGCGTACTTGTCATCAATCCGACGACAGTTGGTGCCCACCATGGGGCAAGTGAGCTTCGGATCCGCGTTTCGAGCGGAATCTGCAAGAATCAGAATCGGCGAGACCATCGCCGTCGGTTGCATCCTCTACGCCAGTGACGTCCCTCTCATCATTCTCGATGAGACGTGGATTCCGGCTAGGAAGGCTGTAACTACCTACACAATCATGTCTTTTGGCGAGATCGATGTTTACATCGGTTTCGCTGAACCTGTCCCACCCACCCTAGCGGTGATGATAGAGGCAGAAGAATCTTCTGGGTCCCCTTTGTCCGCGGAGGCAGCATAGTTCCGGATCTCAGAAAAACCTAATCGCACCCAGCCCGCACCAGTTGCGGAGATAGTGGAGAAATCCCAACCTGAAGCAGACCTAGCGGTCCAAGTCGAATCTGGTGTGGATCTCCTTGGAGAGATTGAATCCCAGATCGACCCACCCACTGAGGTTGAAATCCAGGAGGAGCATAGCAACGACACTGATTCTGGCTCTGATGACGTCGAGACAGTCATGCCTTTCCTAAGGTACACACTGCGACGTATGATAATGCAAAACTCATGCGTAGACGCAATTCTTGAGACCATCAAAAGTTTTGACGAAGCTGATCGCGAGAGCCGCAGGTACCTCAGGAAGAACGCATCGCACTTTATCGGATACGTGGGATCCAGATTCGGCTCTGCCGGTACTGGAGACAACACCGACTCGATGCTGGAGGCAATTGGAACAAACACCGACGTACCCGCATCCTTAGATGAACCGATGACGTCGACAGATTTCCGAAAGTTCTCTACGGAGTATGAAGAGGAGTACAACTCCAAAGCTGCAGAAGAAGGAGAAGCCATGGATGAAGGATCTGGGGAACACTCTCCCAAAGCGCAGGATGACATGGAAATCAAAGATAATCCCGAGATCCAGAGGTCTGAACGTACCGATCAGAGCTTGACTCCGGGAAACGGACCCAAAGCCGTCTTTGCTACCGGCGCTGCCAAGAAGGCAAAGAAGAAGAACAAGAAGAACAAGACCCCGACAAAAGAGCCTCTGACAGAGGAGGTGATTGCCGAGGAATACGAGGAAGACTCGGATGGAGCACTTATCCCAGAAGAGCCGAAAAAAGAAGAATCGGTGGATGGACACGTGATCACTAAAGGTGCGCGTAAACTCATCGATGCTGCATTAACCACACCTATCGCTACAGCTGCAGAGCTTACTGCTGAAGATCTGGACGAAAGGGCCCAAGCCCTAGAAGCGTGTCGTCAACAACTCCTGGATCAAGCCAAAAACATCGAGGAGGAGAAGAAACGCATGGCAACTACGGAGAATTACATCTCTCGGTTGCATCAGAAGACACGGAAACGTTACACATTTCTGGAAGTGAACAAAGTTCTCTTTGAAGGAGATCGAGGGATGCCTCATCGCGACAGCAAAGGAGATCTGGTGAACCCAACACCGGTACAGAACACTGTCGTAGCTCGGGATATCCTGTCAAACAACCCAGGCCCAGAATAGGTTCGATTGGGCATCAAGCTACTCACCAAGGGTCTAGAGCAATAGATGGCTGTGAAATCCAGAAGCGGAAAGCGGGTCTCCAAATCCGACCAATGTCGCATGGACTCAGCCTAGAATGATATAAGGCCCCAGCATGTTCCGGAACAGCATCACCGTTCTGACCGACGGGAAGACAACTACTCTAGAACCAGATCATCAGGACAACATCATAGATCTGCACGTGACTGGCGCAACGTCGCTCCAGCGGTCGAGCAAGAGGCCATTGCTGCACTGTATCCGAAGAATCCTCCCTGACGAGAGTTGAACGATCAAAGGGGAGAAGATAAAGAGAAACGTCGGGAGGAGGATTGTCAAAAAATGCCACCTCCTAGACATGCAAGCTGTCCGGCTGAGCCTCACCATAGTGGGAACGATGGACAAAGGAACGACGGAAACCATGCCGAGACAAGCCGACAGGGGGCTCGTCGTAGTGAAGACCCTCCCCGAAACCGGAATAACGACGCTCCGGACGGAGGCCGGCGAACAGCCGGAAACAATCCAGCTGCCCCACCCTCTCCACCAAGCAGTCATCACAACGGCTCTCAAGGGGGACAAGGAGGACGACATGGTGGAGGAGGTGGTGGTAGAAGCCGGAGTCCGGCTCCAAGGCACCACAGTTAGAGCCGTGACTCTGGGAGACGATCTTTGTCTCCAAGTGACGCACGACACAGGATCAACTCCAACATAGAGGCGCGGCGCTACGAAAACGATGATATCTACATGGGCCCGAAGTGCTTCGGACCACGCATCAGAGCTACAAGATTCCCGAAAGGATTTGCTGTCTCACGACATATCCAAGCCTACGACAGCATTGCTCGGCCAGATACCTGGCTACAGGACTTCTTCCAAGCTTGCTGCATCGCAAAAGGCGGAAACAGCCTGGTCGCAACCAGATATCTCCCACTCATGTTGCAGAAGACGGCACGATCATGGCTTAATGAACTTCCGGAGAACACCATCCACAACTGGTATGACATGCAAATCGCGTTCTTTTGGAATTTCGAAGGCACATACCGGAGGCCCTGTACAGTCAGAGACCTACAGCGTTGCACCCAGAAGGCCGGAGAAACGTGCCAGGATTTCCTCAGATGATGGATAAACACCAAGAACTCTTGTGAAGGAGTAAATGATCAAAATGCGATTGAAGGTTTCATTGCAGGTCTCCCAATTGGTCTACTACGTCATCGCTTGAAGTGCGACAAAGTCACTGATTTGGGAGAGATGAGAGAAACAACGAGCCAGTATGCAGATGATGACGATGATGCAGAGGGATTACTCAATGCCCTAGATGTGCCACAGTCGGCAAAACAACCAAAGCAACAAGCTTAGAAGCGCAAAAGTACCTTAGAAGAGAAACCCAACGCGGAAACGATAGTAGTCACTGCTACTTTCGGGTCTGGAGGACGAGGAGGACGCGGCGGAGTTTCGAGAGTTCAAGGTAGAGGAGACCAGCAACCGGGAAAAACCTACTCTTGGGCCGACATTGCCAATAACCCATGTCTGCATCACTTAGACGCCAATGGCGGCTCGTCCCACAGCAACGCCGAATGTCGTTTAAATGACGACATCAAAAGAGATGAAACCGCTGGCTACAAAGCTAAGCGGAAGAAGGGAAAGAAGAATCCCGAAAAATATAAAGAGACCAAGGAAGATTCCGACATGGAGGAAGCTGATGCTTCAAATCCCAAGCTGGAAGGGAAGAAAACTTTTCCCACCAAGAAGGACACTTATGTCACCTTCCTCGGATCTCAACCAGCAAAGGTTAAGAAAGCAGTTCTACATGAGCTCAATGCAACAGTTCCGGCTATCCCCCAATTCTTGGACTGGTCGGAAGTGGCAATCACATTTGATCGCGCTGATCATCCGCCTAAGTTGCACAAGCAAGGAAAATACGCCTTAATCGTCAATCCACTTATTGACGGTTATGGTTTCTCCAAGACCCTCATGGATGGTGGTAGCAGTATCAATATTTTGTATGTTGAAACGCTATGCCGGATGAAGATCTCGGAGACCCAACTGAACCATAGCTCTGTGATCTTTCACGGAGTTGTCCTAGGAAGACAAGCCAATTCCCTGGGAGAGATCACTTTGGATGTTACCTTTGGAACTCCAAAGAACTATCAGACGGAGGCACTTTCCTTCGAAGTGGTCCCGTTCAAGAGCGCGTACCACGCTATATTCGGATGTCCGACTTACTGGGATTTTATGGCTCGTCCGTGTTACATCTATAATATGATGAAAATTCTAGGTCCCAACAGCGTAATCACTATCAGCGGAGACCCGAAGAAAGCGCGAGAGTGCGAGGATGGAAATGCCGCCTTTGCTGAAGCCGTTCTGCATGCCCAGGAGCACCAGGAGATCAAGAAGAGCATAGATCTGTCCGAGATGCCCGCAACGAAGAAGGAGGTGACAAAGCCAAATCCGGATTTCAAGGCATCAGAAGAGACGAAGAAGACGCCATTGAAGGATGATGTCCCCTCCAAGGTGACCCAGATAGGCGTAGGCCTAGATAGCGCATAGGAAACCGTGCTCGTCAAGTTCCTCCAAGCAAATCAAGATATCTTCGCATGGCAGCCATCTGACATGACCGGAGTACCTAGGGAACTTGCCGAGCACTCTTTAAATGTAAACCCGAATGCTAAACCCGTCAAACAGTCCTTACGACGTTTCGGCGATGAAAAGCGTAAGGCAATAGCTAAGGAACTAGCGCGACTCGATTTAGCCGGATTCATAGAAGAGGTCATCCACACTGAGTGGTCGGCCAATCCTGTAATGGTCCCTAAAAAGGACACCACTGATCTAAGGATGTCTGTTGATTATACTGCCTTGAACAAGGCTTGTCCAAAAGATCCATTTGCTCTGCCTAGAATTGATGAAGTTATGAATTCTACGGCAGGCTCGGAACTCCTCTGTTTTCTCGACGGATAATTCGGTTATCACCAAATTCGGATGAAGGAATCTGACAAAGTCAAAACTTCATTCATAACCCCCTTCGGAACCTTCTGTTTTGTTACGATGCCCTTTGGGATGAAGAACGCAGGAGCTACGTACCAGCGCACGATGCAGCGTTGCCTCCACGACCAAATCGGACGCAATGTACACGCATACGTGGATGACATTGCGGTGATGTCCAAAAAGAAGGAAACGTTGATTTCCGACTTGGAGGAAACATTCGCCAATCTACGAAAATACAACATCATGCTTAATCCAAAGAAATGCTTCTTTGGAATTCCAGCCGGAAAATTGTTAGGTTTTATCGTGCCTCAAAGAAGCATAGAGGTGAACCGGGAAAAAATCAAGGTTGTACTCTATATTTCGAGGTCAACTCGCCTGAAGGACGTACAAAGACTAACTGGTTGCATCGCCGCAGTCAGTCGATTTGTAAGCCGGCTTGGTGAAAGAGCCGCACCATTATACAAACTCCTGAAAAAGACCAAGGATTTTGTGTGGACCGACGAAGCTTCCCCTACACTATAAGACCTGAAGAAAGTACTCTCATCTGCTCCTATCCTTGCTGCGCTGGAACCACAGGAACCGATGTTGCTTTATCTTGCTGCGACGAACAAAGTCGTTAGTATCGTCATGGTGGTAGAGAGACCAGAGGAAAATCAGGAACACTTAGTGCATTATCCGACGTACTTTGTCAGCGAGATTCTGACAGAATCAAAACAGCGGTATCCGCACTATCAAAAGTTGGCTTACAGTGTTTTTCTAGCATCTCGTAAGCTACGGCACTATTTTCAGGAGCATCCAATTACCGTGGTGAGCACAACTCCCATGAGAGATATAATCAACAACAGTGATGCCACAGGACGCGTCGCCAAATGGGGCATAGAGCTTTCATCTTTCGATATTGAGTATAAACCCCGGACAGCAATCAAATCCCAAATCCTTGCCGACTTTGTTGCTGATTGGATAGAGACGAAGGAGAATATGACCCTCCCTGAGTCAGAATATTGGACCCTCTACTTTGATGGGTCTAAGGCTCGAGGGGGCTCGGGGGCTGGCGTGGTGCTCAAATCACCCCAAGGAGATAAACTTCTATACGTGTTGCAGATCCACTTCACAACGACAAATAATATTGCCGAGTATGAAGCACTGCTGCATGGAATCTGGATTGCTAAGGATATCGGCATCCGATGTTTGATGTGTTACGGAGATTCGGATCTTGTTACTCATCAAGTGTCGGATATTTGTAATGCAAATAAACACATGGCAGCATATAAAGCTATCATGGATGATCTATCTAAATCGTTCGAAGGGTTTGAGGTTCAACACATCCCTCGAGCAGAAAATGAGGAAGGAGATGCACTATCTCGGATAGGCTCTTTTGCATGGAAAGAGGTCCCAGATGGCGCTTTTTGAGAGCACCTCAAAGTTCCCTCAATAAAGGGAGCGGATGAGGAATATCCGACCAAATCCGACTCACCGCTAATAGCGGTACTGGCTGTAATCCCCAGCTGGACCCAACCCTACCTTGATTATCTGGTAGATGGCAAATTACCCGAAGACGAGGTTCTGAGCTGGCAGATCGTCCGACGAGCAAAAGCCTATACTATAGTTAAAGGTGAGCTCTATAAGCGGAGCGTTTCTGGGGGTTTTCAGCACTGCATATCTCCGGAGGAAGGAGTGGAAATCCTAAGGGAAATCCACGAAGGCGAGTGTAGTCACCACGCTGCAGCCAAATCTTTAGTGGCAAAAGCCTTCAGACACGGTTTTTTCTGGCTTACAGCCAAGGCAGATGCCAAACGGCTAGTCAAGACGTGCAAGTTCTGCCAAAAGTACGCAAGCAAGCTCATGTTCTGGCTGATCAGCTGCGAACAGTACCTATAACATGGCCTTTCACGGTCTGGGGGCTTGATATGGTAGGACCATTTAGACGAGCTCCAAGTGGATTTACTCACCTCTTAGTGATGGTGGATAAATTCACCAAATGGATTGAGGCTAAACCCGTCACTAGTTGTGATGGAGCAACATGCAAATGATTTGGTGAGGATGTTATAATCCGGTATGGTTATCCGCATAGCATTATCACGGACAACGGGAGTAATTTCTCTATGGGAGAATTGGCCGAATTCTGCAACAAGCAAAATATCCGGCTTGACATTGCGCCAGTCGCACATCCACAGGCTAACAAACAAGTTGAAAGAGCAAATGGTTTAATCCTACAAGGCTTGAAACCGAGACTCGAAGCACCACTACGACGTGCTGCGGGGGCTTGGGTAGAGGAATTACCCTCTGTAATATGGAGTTTACGAACAACTCCGAACAGGTCAACCGGATACACACCTTTCTTCTTGGTCTATGGTGCAGAAGTAGTTCTTCCTAGTGATTTAATTCACACTTCTCCTAGAGTGGCCGCGTATATCGAAGAATATGCCGAGGTTTCTCAACAAAATGATCTCGACTTAGTCGAAGAAGTTCGTGTCGTTGCTAAAATGAGATCAATAGCCTATCAGTAGAAGTTACGCAAGTATCATAGCCAGAGAGTCCGAAACAGATCTTTCAATAAAGGTGATTTGGTTCTCCGGATTGTGCAACAAAGAAAGCACAAACTTTCCCCAGTATGGGAAGGGCCCTTTTTAGTTAGTTGAGTATTGCACAATGGTTCGTACTACTTAACTGACATGAGGCCAGTCAAATAAAGATCTGCTACTAAGAAGAGAAAGAGAGCTGGAGGCAATACAACTCCGGATGAGTTAGATAGACCATGGAATATTGCTCAGCTACATCCCTTTTATTCTTAGTTTATCCTTCTTTGTAATCATACATCTGTACATGTTCTGTGAGAAATAAAAGTCTTGGTTGCCTCAAGTTTTTTCTGAGAAGTTTTTACCATCTTATTTCCGAATGATCATGTCATAATCGAAAATCCTAGAATACTTGAAAGTACTTTATGCTCATGTTTGTTCTGGTTTAGATTTCTGATTCTAAAAATGCTACCTTTGGGTATAACTCTAAAAGTTTCAAGTATATACTTTGGTTATTTGTCTGATTGCTGGATGCGAGTATTTTCCGAGTAGTGAATTGTTGGTACTAGAAGCTGTCTTTGTTTCCGAGTTTAAACTGGTTTAGCAATTGAGCTCCGTTGCTCGGCAAAGTTTCCGTGCAGAAGATTTAGCCGGCTCACAAAAGGGACAAGGAGGAAAGCCAGATAGACGATAATTATAGACGAAAAAGTATAAGTGCTTGTGCAAACATTTTAGGCACACAAAAATTTAAGGTCAAAAGTGCTGAATAGATTAAAACTTGGCACTAGCAAAATTATTATACTGCATTTACAGACCCATAATGTTTCTTAGAATAATACATTTTCTGGTAATTTATGATGCAGGAGGAGAGGAAGGAGCTGCCAGCTCGATGGATACATCGCCTTGATATCGTTCCGAGATGTCCACGTCCGACATGGTGTGGTCATCATCGGAAACTTCTGCTGATTCTTCGAGAGGCGGAGGCGGCATGTCCACGCGGGTGAAGAAGGGAGTGTCGTAGCTGGTTAGATCAGCTACATGGCACCCATATCCGGCGCAGGAGTCCATGATTGCCTTGATGTCTTGCTCCTGTCCGTCTTCGTCCACCTTGTAGTACCCTCTGGTCACTTGCCAGATCTCCATGCTTCCATGGTGGCTCATGACCACGGTGAGAGCGTTTTGTGATGCAGATCACGCGTAGGACATGTTCCAATCCTGGACAAGTTGCGGCATCTCCTTCGCCTTGTCCCGCACCTGAAAATCCGACATGCTATGCATGTCCGGAATCTTGAGAGCTTCGCCAATATCCTCAAGGGATTGGCAGAAGTCATGAAGCAGATCACCGACTTGGGTAAGCCGGTGGGTGCGAAGCTCGGCAGAGGTGGAGTCCGTCAAGTTCAGAGGACCTATACACAAAAACAATTCAGGAAATCCAACATTGAAAGAAGTTGAAGAAAATAGACAAGTCAGACAGATGGAACATACCGAAGATGATGTCGTCAAGTTTGGTCTTCTCTTCTCGAAGACTCCGGAGTTCAGCCCGGAGCGCCTCGGAAAGGTCCTTCTCTCTACAAAGCTCATTATTGAGGTTCGAGATTTTCTGATCTTAAGCAGCGATCTTACAATCACGCTCGTCAGTTGCCATGGAGGAGGATTCGAGAATTTGAGCGATGCTCTTCTCATGATCCACCTTGAGCTTATCTAGCTCTCGGCCAAGTTCTTTATTCTCCACCACCAAGGTTTTGAGGTTCTCAGCCTCTTCAATCATAGCACAGGATTGTTTCACCAGTGTTGTAAGTCAAAAAGAACAACAGTTCAACGAAAAAATTCGACTATGAAAACACAAAGACAAGGTTTGAGTCTCGGAATGTTTACCTTCGGCCTCATCTTTGGAGACCTTCAGCTCAGCATTTTCAAGTCAGAGAGCTCGGATCTCTCTCCGCTTGTTGCAGATATTCTTTAACAAATCCTGGTTATATGAATTAACTTTCTGTAAGTCAGAATACCTAGAGTCAGAAGTCTACTGAAGACTCGGGCTAATATTGTTACTAATATCAGCACGAGCCTTTGGGGCTACACTAGTTCATTCTTTGGTATCCTAAGGAAGCATAAACCCGGATTATATATCCTACTTCATGCTTGGGGGCTAGAGGATATGATATAAAGTACAATAAAGAAAAACGTGAGTTAGAATTCCGACTTACATGATGTTCATGTGTGTGCTTGCTCAGACATATGTTCACCTTGGTGGAAACTTTCTCGGCGAGGGTGAGTGGAATAATCGGAGGTGGTGGAAGCACACCAGCTCTAATTCCCTCGTCGTGAAGGCGAACTTGTTCAAGAAGGTCGGAATACTTGATGTCTTCCGCCTCTTGTGCTTCTTCTTCGGCAGAAAGATTTCTCTTCTCCAGGCACTGCCGGGCCAGCCGCTGGATCTCCTCCGTAGATTTCCGGGACAAGCCAAGTTTGGCATGCCCCAGATTGGTGAGAAGATTTTCGGCAAAGGTCTCTACCGAGGGATCATTACCCAATGAGGGTTCACCCTTATCTAAACCTGACTCACTCATGGTGATGTCAGTCTGCGATTCAAGGATCGCTGGCTCCGTTGAAGGAGCCAAATCTTCTGCGATAGCTGGTGATGGAGTAACCACCAGCGTTGCAGAGGGTTGAGGGGTAGGAGTCGGAGGAGCCACGGTAGGAGAAGCTATGGTCAGCTTCGTCTGTCGCAAGGACTTCGAAGAAGTTCCCTCCCCCTTGCCCTTGATGAGCTGCTTAGCCCTTAGAATGTAATAGAATGGAAAACATTACATCTCGGAAGAAAGTTTGAGTAAGGTACAAAGGAGAAAAAGTTGTGTCGAAAAGTTACCTCTTCACGATTGGTACCTCCTTTGTGCCAACAGCCAATGTCGGAGCTTTGCGCTTCTTGGTCACAACATCCAGCAATGGAACCAATTCAGCCTCCTGAGAAAACTCTGGAGGATATCCCTTGAGTGGAGCAAGTTCCGACTCGGGGAGGTCGGCAAGCTGAAAAGAAAGAAAACATCTCAGTATTGTGAAACAATTTAAAGGTGAAACACATAGAAAGGGTTTATTGTTAAAAGCTTACCGGCACAACAGGGTTTTCTGCTGTGTGCATGTCCAGAGAAACCTCCGGGATCCTCCTCTCGATCTGCTCCCTTATCAGCCATTTAATCTGGCTTATGTAACCTTGCGATGTATAGGCTCTAGGGCTGATGCGGAGGGAATCTTTTTTGGACGTCGTGATGGAGTGCATCAGTCGTTCTCCATGGTACTGGAGGGGTTGGATCCGGCGTGATACCCAACAATGGACTAAGTCAGATCCCTTCAGTCCTTTGTGTTTCATCAAATATTCGATCCGCCTCTTGGCAAGAAGCAGATCGTCATTGAGAGCCGGAGCAGCCTCGTCCCAAGATAATTGAGGCGTGGCGGCTCCATCGATAAAATCCGGCAAAGCAGTAGCTTTACCAGGAGCAGGAACATCCTTATGGTAAAAGAAAGTGGATGGCCATTGCTTGACTGAGTCACTGGCTAGAATCTTAGGATATGCGCGCTCACGCCTAACTGAAAAACTAATTGTACCGGTAATATAAGGATTAACGGCGGTAATAGAATTTCTCCAGACATGGAAGTAATACCGGAACAAAGTAAGACTTGGCCTAATGCCGAGAAACCCCTCGCACAAGGCTGCGTAAGAGCTCATTTCTAAGATGCAGTTCGGGGGAAGATGGTGGAGTTGTACACCATAGTGGTCAATCACCTCAGAAAAGAATTCTGAGGGAGGAAAGGACAAACCTCTGTCGAGGTGGGTGCCGAAGTGGACCCGCTCGCCGGCGTGCGGGTTGGGGATGGTTTCACCGAAACCGCTCCACCAGTCGCCAGCGCGGAGGAGCCCTTCAGTCTCCATGCCGCGGAGCTTCTTGTCATCTAGCAGGCAGGGGATCCAAACCCCGCGGTTGCTTTGCTTCTCTGCCGCCGCCTCCGTCACCGCTGCCGCTGCCAAACCAGAAGAGGAAGAGGAAGCCATTTCTTCGGTGTGTCGGTGACCTTAGATGGGCGGAGCTAGGAGTTTTTGGGGAAAGCAGAGGAGCACTGTGCACGAGGGAGATGTGAAGGAGAAGGAAACAACGAAGGAACATGTGAAGAAGATGAGGGAAGAGGAATCCTCACCCCTTATAACCACCTAGCCGTGCCAAGATTCGTGCAAATGGCACTGTGTAACCGCCACGCGTCATGGAAGGAACTAGGAAGGACCCACGCGATGATTACGTCGCCTCGATCTCCACGTACGCATTGAAACGGCGCCTCGTTTCCGCGAACGGCGGACCCACCAACGGTCGTGCTGACAGGATGTTTGTCAGATGACGTGACTTGACCATGACTGGTGTCAGGTGGCGTTAGAGACCAAGTTCCGGCTTAGTTTGAAAATCAAGCTGAGAAATCCAAGTAACATGTTGATAGGTCCGACTTATTTTTAAGACCCGACTCGTATTTTTTGTTGTGAAGTTTCAGGAACCCTTCAAGATTCCGCAAGCCGAAGATCAAGCTAGACGATGATAAATCCGACTTTGGATCTTGGAGACTTCCGGGGGCTGCTGTTGGGGATATACTTTCCGGGTATCCTCATAGTTCCTCACTGACCAGGGTGGCCCACTTCGGGTTAGAGCTTTGCTTCACGGGCGGCCCAGTTAGGGAGAAAAGATGGAGTCCATTCCGGCTACGGGAAGGCCCAGAAGACATACCGACTTAGGCCCATAGTGTTATTTGTAGTTCAAGATGTACTCTATAACCGACTCTTAGTCGTAGCCAGATAGATCTCTCCTATAAACCCTCTGCCCGATATCTATATAAGCCGTCCTAGGGAGAGCCTTTAGGGCACAACTCAATAGTCTACAATCTCAACTCGCACATGCGAACCCTTGTAACCCATATTCTGGCTCTGCCGTATTACTGGATTGCTAGCAGGAGTAGGATCCGTCCAAAGCCGGCGGATTCGAACCTGGGTAAACTTGTGTGCTTACCATCCCGCAACACCGTACGTCTCACACCCCTCTCTTCCGCACACCTCGAGGACCCCCTCATGGCGTACTTGTCATCAATCCGACGACATGCGGGTCGCGCAGCGGCGAACGGGGGTGTCTGCTGGGTTGGCGTGATCATGGCGGGCTTGTGTGTGCGCGGTGAGGGCAAGGCGCGAGCTGGCGGAGTTGGTCAGGCACGACACTCTGGCGCGCTTTGGACATGGCATAGAGAGGCGGGGGACAGCACGACTAGGGTGGTCCATGGCTTGGCTGGGGTCGTGGCCTGGATACGCGTGGCAGTAGAGTGCGGTGTAGCTCCTGGACATCCTAGATGGGCGTGGGGCGGTCTGCTGCGAGCTGGCTGTGGTCGGCTGGTGATGACCACAAATGGGCGGCACTCCACTATGCTCCACGGCGAAGGGGGGGTTGGTCTGGGTCATGGTTGGACTCAGAGGGGACCAGGAGGTTAAGAGGGGACCAAATGGTCGAGGTTTACTGTGCACAACAGTGAAGTTAGGCAGAGGTTAATTCTGTGTAGACATGGTGTTTGTGTTAATGGCCGCATGAAATATACTTTGGTATTTTTGATTCAAAATTTTTAAGTGATCATTTGTTAAGCTTGAGAGTCTAGGTTTGCTTGGAGAGGTCAAGGTGAATTCATTTGATGGGTTTTTGAAAAAGTGTGATCTTAACATAGGAAATAGATTCAATTTTCCATTGTCCATTAAATTGATTTGCTAGTTGTTTTTGTAAGTTTGTAAAGTGGGCCTTGATACACTTTTACTTGGTCTAGCAAGGGGTGGAAAGAAGTGGAAATGTTTCTGTTAGAAATTATCTTCTAGGAACACTCAAAATGCCCTAGTGGTTTACTTTTGTCAAAATAACCATTTGGTTTATTTATTCATATTTGATTTCTTTTTCTTTGGATTTTGTTTGGAAATGGTCTAGATGATGTAGTATTCACCTTTAAACCATTTCACATCATTTAGAACAATCAAGCATGGCATATACACTCAATTCTACACTAATGCAAACACACATGCATTCATATTCATTTTATTAATAAAAGTTTTTGGTAACCCTAAATTGGGGTGATTAGAACTTGATAATCTTGATTAGAAGTTTTGAGATGTTACAAACCTTCCCTCCTTAAACAAAATCTCGTCCCAAGATTTAAGAAAAACTAAGAACTAAAGAGATCTGGAAACTCAGTCCTAATATAATCTTCTCGCTCCTAGGTAGCTTCTTCTTCGGTATGGTTGCTCCATTGGATCTTGAGAAACTTGATACTCCGGGTCCGGGTGGTTCTGAAGGCTTCTTCCAAGATACGGATGGGAACTTCACGATACGTCAGCTCCTTGTTGATATCTATGGCTTGGTGATCGATGTTCTTGAACACTTTGGTCTTCTCCGAAACTTCTAGGCATTTGCGAAGTAACGAGATATGGAACACATCATGGATGGCTGGCATCTCCTCTAGCAGTTCCAGTTGATAAGGTACTTCTCCTTGGCGATTCAGAATCTTGAATGGTCCAATATATCTAGGGGCTAACTTTCCTTTCAGTTGAAAACGTTGCATTCCCTTCAAGGGTGACCCTTTGAGATACAAAAAATCTCCGATATTGAAGGCCGGGTCACGATGTCTCTTTTCAGCATAACTCTTCTGTCTGGATTGGGCGGTCTTGAGGTGCTCACGGAATTTGTGAACCTTCTCTTCAGCTTCTCGTAGGATGGTTGGTCTGAAAATCTGACTCTCTCCTATTGGCAACCAATTCAAGGGGGTAAGGCACTAACTTCCATATAAGAACTCAAATGGGGCCATTTGCAAACTGGCTTGATAACTATTGTTATATGAGAATTCTGCGAAAGGCAGACAATCTTCCCATTTTGATCCATACTCTAGAACACAATCTCTCAACATATCTTCTAAGATTTGGTTGACTCTTTCAGTCTGTCCATCGGTCTGCGGGTGATAAGCTGTGCTGAAATTCAGCTTGGTTCCTAATCCTTCTTGGACTTTTTGCCAAAATCTTGAGGTAAATTGGGTTACTCGATCCGATACTATGGTCTTGGGGGTTCCATGCAAACTTACGATCCTACAAATGTACAACTCTGATAGCTTCGAACTCTAGTAGGTGGTCTTGACAGGTATAAAATGGGCTACCTTGGACATTCTATCAACTATGACCCAAATAGAGTCATTTCCCCTACTAGAAGTAGGCAAACCGGTGATAAAGTCCATTCCGACAGAATCCCATTACCACTCCGGAATCTGCAATGGTTGCAAAAGTCATGCGGGTCTCTGATGTTCCGCTTTGACTCTCTGACATATATCACACTTGGCGATGTAGCTTCCGATTTCTCTCTTCATCTCGTGCCACCAAAATTGCTCCTTCAAATCCTGATACATCTTTGTTTCTCTGAGGTGGATAGAAGAAAGAGTATCATGAGCTTCCTCATGATAACTTGCTTCAGTTCAGAATCTGCTGGCATGCAGATACGTCCTTTGTACCACAAAACTCCTTCTTCATCCTCGGTGAATCCGGGTACCTTCCCTGTACCGATACGATGCTTGATTCCATCGATACTTGCATTTCCTTTCTGGGCTTCCTTGATTTGACTGATCAACGTGGGTTGAAGTTCAATGCTAGCTAAAAATCCTTTTCTAACTACCTCTGTTCTAAACTGCTGCAACGCTTCATGCAAACTTGGCTGGGTTTCTTTGATCATGGTGTTTAATCTACACGGCAATCTGCTAAGAGCATCCGCTACCACATTGGCTTTGCCGGGGTGATAGTGAATGTCAAGGTCATAATCCTTGATTAACTCTATTTATCTCCTTTGCCTCATATTCAGCTCCTTCTGGGTGAAAATATACTTCAGGCTCTTGTGATCTGAATAAATCTCATAGCGGTTACCCACAAGGTAATGACGCCATGTCTTCAATGCTAACATTATAACTGCTAGCTCAAGATCATGGGTAGGATAGTTTTGCTCATGCTGCTTCAGTTGTCGGGACAAATATGTTATGACTTTGCCTTCTTGCATCGACACACATCTGAGGCCAATCTTGGATGCATCACAATACACATCAAAAGGCTTCTTAATATCTAGCATAATCAAGATTTGGGCTGAAATCAATCTCTTCTTGAGCTCTTGAAAACTTGCTTCACATTTGTCCGTCCATTCAAACTTCTTATCTTTCTTCAACAACTAGGTCATCGGTCTTGCGATGCTCGAAAATCCTTCAAAAAACTTGCGGTAATATCCCGCTAATCCGAGAAATGCACGGACTTGGGTTTGAGTGGTTGGGGCTTTCCATGCTTCAACATCTTTGATCTTGGCGGGATCGACAACGACTCCTCCTACCGTCATAATATGTCCGAGGAATCCTACTTCCTTCAACCAGAACTCACATTTGCTAAACTTGGCATACAACTGATGCTCTCTAATGGTTTCAAGGATGGTTAGTGTCAACACCCGCATTTTTAATCCCAGATGCCTATTATGCCATACCTCGCAATCCCAGGATTACCATTTTTGCGAGACATAACCGATTGGATATCACAGTACATCATCCATTACAGACCATAATAAGGTCTTACACAAATAAATGATCTCATGATCCAATCTTAATACAATCAAGCAGCAGAATAATAAAGCGTAGTAGTGGGTTCCATCTTCAGTGTCACAGGAAATGCTGACGATGGGAGATGATCCTAGTTGTCATAGCCATCCTGTTGTCCATCTTCCTGATAGTCCTCCTCATAGTCTGGCCACGGGAATATCCAGGGAAAAAGCCATGAGTACTCTTTTAGTACTCGCAAACTATCACTAACAAGTAAGGTGGTTCTAGTAGGAATCTTAAGCTCTAGGTTTATTTGCAAAAAAACAGATTTATCTAAAGCTGAGTTCAGAAGTAAAGAAAGCTAATTTAATGTTCTAAATCACCTAAGTGGGAACTTAGTTTTCATGTTCACAACCCTACTGTGGTCAAGTCAAAGTCACAAATCATTTCACAAGTATTTTTGAAAATATCTGGCGACGGAACGGTATGGCCACTCCAACTGTCCATCACCGGGGATGCGACTATTCGAATAGTTTGACACTCTGCAGAGGTGGTACACTTTCACCACAAAATTCGATACATCCATCAGGGATAACCCTGAATCAATCATACATAGTATGTGGATAATCAATCATAACCTTTCAATTACACACCCTAATATAGGCACCTCCCCTATGAGCTTGGCCTCCCAGCCATGGTCATCTGGCATCCTGGGCACTACATAGGTGGACATCATCAAGAGGTAGCCTCAGCTCAAACCTCTCCCGCGAGGGAACCCATACTAATGCATATAAACTTCTGGCTAAGCCCTACCCAATTCAGGTATTGTGGTTAAACGGTAAAATTGGAATGGTATCGCATCCGAACCCAACCATCAGTTTTTGTAAAAGGGCTAAGGCTCATTCCTCAACATTTTCATCATCAAACCATTGTGTTTCTCAACACATGTCAAAACATCTCAATAGAATGAATCATCATTCCAAGGTTTTCATAATCATTTTCACCAAGTATTCCCATCTAAAGTGATCAAGTTTTATGCTTAGAACTAGCCACTAAGTTAAGAGTGTTCACTAATGAGGGGTGGTAATCTTCAATCTCATGCCATAGAATGACATCTAAGTATAACTAGATATGCCAAGTTTTATACTCTTTATGCTATCTATACTAAAAGTAAAGAACTTTGGTAAAGTAAAAGAATAAAGCTTGCAAGTAAAACTTGGGACTTGGTATAATCAAAGTGGTATAACCAAAGCATGCCTAGTGCATCTTGCTTAGGTTCTCAAGCTTGCAAGTATTAGCTTGCATTGTTAATGATGGCTTGCCTTGATTGGTGCAGTGGTTGAAGTTTTCTTCGTCTTCTTCGGGGTAGAACTCCGCCTCCTCGTATCCTTAGCTGGTACTATCATCTATAAAGGAAAACGGGGTACACAATCACCAAACAATACTTAAATAAGTGTATTTAGCACACTAAGGCTCACACTTGATGATCTAGCATCATCACAATCATCACATGCATTAAAGAACTAGTTTTATTCATTTTATTTTAGAAAAGTAATTTCTACTCATTGAATTTAATTAAGATTTAATATTCTCCAAATAGAATATGGGATCATGTTGACACATGTCATCACCACATATTCAAATACACGGGAATGTGATTTAAAGTGTTGGTTATATTTTATAAAGTTTAAGATTATTATTTAATAGATTTAAAGTGACTAGAAATTCCCTAATAGCATCATTTTGGTTCTAGTACAATGTCACTGCATGGAAACCTAAATATTTTTACATATTCAGATAGATATTTTCAAATGTGATATTTGAGAGTTCGAATCAATTCAAAAGCTATTATCGTTGATTTTTGAAAAAAATTTGAAGTTGCAGAAGTCTCTGTCTTGTTATTTTTGCTATAGATTATCTCTAACTCCAAATGATTTGAATCCAACGGGCTTGGATAGATAATTTAATTACCTTTCTAGAAAAAATTGAATCATGGAATTTGGTTCAGTGAAACTCTCTGAATTGATTTTTGAATTTGTGGACAGAAACTAGTTTAAACTAAAATGGAAAATTAATTATTTGAATTTTCAGGCCAGCGCGGGAAGTTAAATGGGCCGGCTCAGTTACACTACGTGCCGCAGAGGGCTGCTGAGAGATGGGGTCCACCAGTCAGTGACTCTAACTACGTGAAGCGGTATGGGCGAATCTGAGCCGTGCGATTAGAAGGCAGATCAACGGCGGAGAGTCATCATCGACGACGAACAGCTCCGACGAGGAATCTGACCTAGCGCGGTGGTGGGGGTCTCGCGGGGCATACCTGGCCTCCAGCTAGGGTCAGAGACGGGGGAAATCGACGTGGTAGATGACGGCGAGGCAAGGCGTGGTCACGGAAGGGCTTGGGGTGGTCGGAATCGACGGCGCCCTTCTCCTCTAGCAGCGGCGGACTCCGGTGAAATTCCGTCATGGTGGTGCTCGACTTGACCCGGGGAGAAGTGGGGGAGGTTAGTGAGGAGTGGGGAGTGGATTGGTATGGAGAATGGAGGCGGGGGTGGCCTTCTTTTATAGTGCGGCGAGGGGACCGAGCGGTGCGGCAGGCGTGGTGCGTTGCTCCCTGGCAGTTCTTACAGGCATAATGACACGGCGTGGGGCGGCGTGGGGTGGTTGGGCGCGTGCGGTGTTCTGAGTGGAGGCAGAGGTGTTTGCGGCAGCGTGCGGCAGCTGCGTGTCAAACAGGGGCGAACGGGGGCGTCTGCTGGGTTGGCGTGATCATGGCGGGCTTGCGTGTGCGCGATGAGGGCAAGGCGCGAGCTGGCGGGGCTGGTCAGGCATGATGCTCTGGCGCGCTCTGGACATGGCGTAGAGAGGCGGGGCACGACGCGACTAGGGTCATCCATGGCTAGGCTGGGGTCATGGCCTAGACAGGGGTGGCGGTAGAGCGGCGTAGCTCCTGGACATCCTGGATGGGCGTGGGGCGGTCTGCTACGAGCTGGCTGTGGTCGGCCGGTGATGACCACAAATGGGCGGCGCTCCACTGTGCTCCATGGCGAAGGAGGGGGGGTTGGTATGGGTGCTGGTTGGACTCAGAGGGGACCAGGTGGTTAAGAGGGGACCAAATGGTCGAGGTTTACTATGCACAACAGTGAAGTTAGGCAGAGGTTAATTCTGTGTAGACAAGGTGTTTGTGTTACTGGCCGCATGAAATATACTTTGGAATTTTAGATTCAAAATTTTTGAGTGATCATTTGTTAAGCTTGAGAGTCTAGGTTTGCTTGGAGAGGTCAAGGTGAATTCATTTGATGGGTTTTTGAAAAAGTGTGATCTTAACATATGAAATAGATTCAATTTTCCATTGTCCATTAAATTGATTTGCTAGCTGTTTTTGTAAGTTTGTAAAGTGGGCCTTGATACACTTTTACTTGGTCTAGCAAGGGGTGGAAAGAAGTAGAAATGTTTCTGTTAGAAATTATCTTCTAGGAACACTCAAAGTGGCCTAGTGGTTTACTTTTGTCAAAATGACCATTTGGTTTATTTATTCATATTTGATTTCTTTTTCTTTGGATTTTGTTTGGAAATGGTCTGGATGATGTAGTATTCACCTTTAGACCATTTCACATCATTTAGAACAATCAAGCATGGCATATACACTCAATTCTACACTAATGCAAACACACATGCATTCATATTCATTTTATTAATAAAAGTTTTTGTTAACCCTAAATTGGGGTGGTTAGAACTTGATAATCTTGATTAGAAGGTTTGAGATGTTACAAACCTTCCCTCCTTAAACAAAATCTCATCCTGAGATTTAAGAAAAACTAAGAACTAAAGAGATCTGGAAACTTAGTCCTAATATAATCTTCTCGCTCCCAGGTAGCTTCTTCTTTGGTATGGTTGCTCCATTGGATCTTGGGAAACTTGATACTCCGGGTCCGGGTGGTTCTGAAGGCTTCTTCCAAGATACGGATGGGCACTTCATGATACATCAGATCCTTGTTGATATCTATGGCTCGGTGATCGATGTTCTTGAACACTTCGGTCTTCTCCGAAACTTCTAGGCATTTGCGAACTAACGAGATATGGAACACATCATGGATGGCTGACATCTCCTCTGGCAGTTCCAGTTGATAAGGTACTTCTCCTCGGCGATTCAGAATCTTGAAGGGTCCAATATATCTGGGGGCTAACTTTCCTTTCAGTTGAAAATGTTGCATTCCCTTCAAGGGTGACACTTTGAGATACACAACATCTCCGATATTGAAGGTCGGGTCTCGACGTCTCTTTTCAGCATAACTCTTCTGTCTAGATTGGGCAGTCTTGAGGTGCTCACGGACTTTGTGAACCTTCTCTTTGTCTTCTCATAGGATGGTTGGTCTGAAAATCTGACTCTGTCCTACTTGCAACCAATTCAAGGGGGTACGACACTTTCTTCCATATAAGAACTCAAATGGGGCCATTTGCAAACTGGCTTGATAACTATTGTTATATGAGAATTCTGCGAAAGGCAGACAATCTTCCCATTTTGATCCATACTCTAGAACACAATCTCTCAACATATCTTCTAAGATTTGGTTGACTCTTTCAGTCTGTCCATCGGTCTGCGGGTGATAAGCTGTGCTGAAATTCAGCTTGGTTCCTAATCCTTCTTAGACTTTTTGCCAAAATCTTGAGGTAAATTGGGTTCCTCGATCCGATACTATGGCGTTGGGTGTTCCATGCAAACTTACGATCCTAGCAATGTATAACTCTGCTAGCTTCGAACTCTAGTAGGTGGTCTTGACAGGTATAAAATGGGCTACCTTGGACATTCTATCTACTATGACCCAAATAGAGTCATTTCCCCTACTAGAAGTAGGCAAACGGTGATAAAGTCCATTCCGACGGAATCCCATTTCCATTCTGGAATCTGTAATGGTTGCAAAAGTCATGCGGGTCTCTGATGTTCCGCTTTGACTCTCTGACAGATATCACACTTGGCGATGTAGCTTCCGATTTCTCTCTTCATCTCGTGCCACCAAAATTGCTCCTTCAAATCCTGATACATCTTTGTTTCTCTGGGGTGGATAGAATAAAGAGTATCATGAGCTTCCTCATGATAACTTGCTTCAGTTCAGAATCTGCTGGCACGCAGATATGTCCTTTGTACCACAAAACTCCTTCTTCATCCTCGGTGAATCCGGGTACCTTCCCTGTACCAATACGACGCTTGATCCCGTCGATACTTGCATTTCCTTTCTAGGCTTCCTTGATTTGACTGATCAACATGGGTTGAAGTTCAATGCTAGCTAAAAATCATTTGCTAACTAGCTCTGTTCTAAACTTCTGCAACTCTTCATGCAAACTTGGCTGGGTTTCTTTGATCATGGTGTTTAATCTACACGGCAATCTGTTTAGAGCATCCGCTACCACATTGGCTTTGCCGGGGTGATAGTGAATGTCAAGGTCATAATCCTTGATTAACTTTATCCATCTCCTTTGCCTCATATTTAGCTCCTTCTGGGTGAATATATACTTTAGGCTCTTGTGATCTAAATAAATCTCACAGCGGTTACCCATAAGGTAATGATGCCATGTCTTCAATGCTAACACTACACCTGCTAGCTCAAGATCATGGGTAGGATAGTCTTGCTCATGCTGCTTCTGTTGTCGGGACAAATATGTTATGACTTTGCCTTCTTGCATCAACACACATCCGATACCAATCTTGGATGCATCACAATACACATCAAAAGGCTTCTTAATATCTGGCATAATCAAGATTTGGGCTGAAATCAATCTCTTCTTGAGCTCTTGAAAACTCGCTTCACATTTGTCCGTCCATTCAAACTTCTTATCTTTCTTCAACAACTGGGTCATCGGTCTTGCGATGCTCGAAAATCCTTCAACAAACTTGTGGTAATATCCCGCTAATCCGAGAAATGCACGGACTTGGGTTTGAGTGGTTGGGGATTTCCATGCTTTAACATCTTTGATCTTGGCGGGATCGACAGCGACTCCTCCTACTGACACAATATGTCTGAGGAATCCTACTTCCTTCAACCAGAACTCACATTTGGTAAACTTGGCATACAACTGATGCTCTCTAAGGGTTTCAGGGATGGTTCTCAGATGTAGCTCATGGTCTTCTCCTGACTTGGAATAGATTAGAATATCGTCGATAAACACAACGACAAACTTATCTAGAAAGTTCATAAAAATCTTATTCATGAGATTCATGAAATAAGCGGGGGCATTGGTTAATCCAAAAGACATGACCGTATACTCATACAATCCATATCTGGTGGTAAAGGCGGTCTTTGGAATATCCGTTGCACGAATCTTGAGATGGTGATAACGAGTCCTAAGATCAATCTTAGAAAACACTCTGGCACCAGTCAACTGATCAAACATATCCTCTATCTTTGGCAGTGGGTACTTGTTCTCGATGGTGACATCATTCAGCTTCCGGTAATCCGTGCATAAACAGTTACCTCCATCTTTCTTATCCACAAATAGAACGGGCGATCTCCATGGCGATGCGCTTGGTTGAATTAAACCTTTCGCCAGCATAGCATCAAGTTGCTTCTTCAGCTCCACTAGTGCTGATGGGTTCATACTATAAGGTCTCTGAGCTATGGGTCCAGTTCCAGGAATTAGTTCAATAATGAACTCGATATCCCGATCTGGGGGCATACCGGGCAATTCATCTGAGAATACGTCGGGGTATTCACAGACTACTCTGACTTGGTCTAGGGTTGGTTGGGATACCCTCTTGTTGCATTTGAACTGACGGGGCAAGGTTTCAGATACATGCTCTACTGATACTCTAGAGCTACTGGTCATGGTTATGGCTTTCTTGGCATAGTCGATCAATCCTTTATGTTTCGACATCCAAACCATTCCTAGTACTACTTCCAAACCTTTGGTTCCAAGTAATATTAGATTGGCATAAAAATCTATCCCATGGATTCTGATAGGTACATCCTTGCAAATTTTCTAGCTTTGGTGGTTGAACCAAGTATTTGAACTATCATAACATGCTTCAATTTGGTTGGTTGAATCTTACTAGTGCATGCAAATTATTCTATAACAAACGAGTGCGATGCTCCAGAATCAAACAACACTCTTGCTAATACCGAGTTAACAGAAAACATACCCGGCACGACATTTGGCGTTTCCTGGGCTTCTTTAGCATTCATGTGGAACAAACGGTAGTTGCGGTTGAGCGAATTCCCTGGTGCAAACCTCCTTCCAGGCTGAACACGGTGTTGCTGCTGAGTTGGGGCATTCACATTAGTGGTGGCTGCAACCTTCTTGGGACACTCGTTGGAGTGGTGACCCTGGACTCCACATTCCAAGCAAATGATCCGGGACTTGTCTTTGGCTGCAACAGGCACAACATTGCTTCCAGTCCTTGGGCAGTATTGTTGTTGTTGTTGTTGTTGTTGGACTTGGGCGGTGCACAGTTGAAGTTGTTGGAGTTGCTGGGGTTGTTGTTGTGGTTTCCTCCAGACTTCAAGTTTCCTCCGCTACGATTGGGGTAGCTTGGACGGGACATCGGGGGTCTGTTGTTTCTTGGGGCATATCCTGCATATGGGTTGGGGCGATACTTCTGGTGATTGTTGGATCCACTCTGGTGCATCATCCTACGCTTGCGGTTGTCATTGGCTTGGTTGATCTTCCCTTCCATCTGGATGGCGGAATCTACTAGTTCTTCGAGATCTTCAAAACGGATGTTGACTAGAACAGTCTGCATTTCATCATGCAATCCATTCAGGAATCTCTCCTTCTTCTTGACTTCAGTGTTGATCTCATCAGGGGCATATCTAGCCAGGGACAGAAATTTGTCACGGTACTCGATTACCGTCATCCTCCCTTGCTTCAGTTCTCTGAACTCATCTCTCATCCGAGTAACTAAACCTTGTGGCACATGGATGTGGCTGAACTTGATCTTGAATGCTTCCCAAGTCATCACTTGACCGTTGTTCATGGTACGGGTGCTATTCCACCAGGCTCTTGCATCTCCTGCCAGATAATGGGTGGCAAATAGTACCTTCTCGTTTTCTTCAACTCCTGCTACTTCCAGATCGTTCTCCATAGTTTGCAGCCAATCATCAGCATCTAGAGGGTCTTTAGACTTACTAAAGATAAGGGGATTGGTATTCTGAAAGTTCTTGAGTTTGGATCCATGGTGATCCTGGTTTCCATGGCCTTGATTATTGTGGGCCATCTGAGCTATCTGTTGGAGAGTGGCTAGGTTGGCTTGGCGTTCTGCTCTACTAGCTTCACAGTCTGAAACTAGCATGTGAAGAATCTGCAGCATCGGGTCCTAAGATGAGCTGCTTCCTTTGGGATTTCCACGAGTCATCTAAAAACTGAGATAGATAATGAGATAAGAGGGAAATTTCTAAGGTTCATGGTTTTGTTTTCAAAAGCTATAAACTTTGAGTTTGACTCTGGGTTTGCTAACCAACTTCTTCTCATTCATTCATTCGAGCACCCAATACAAACACACACCACCATACAAATGGAAAACAAATGGTTTTAAGAACCATTCTGTGAAACTAAGATACAATGGGACCGGTACAACTCATTCCTATGGTAGTGATCAAGTGCATCTACTCATCATCAATGAATTCGGAATCATCATCATCAGTGTAGAAATCCATGGCATCATCCTCTAGGTAGTCATTGTCATCACTGAGGTATGAGTGAAGGTCTCCCTGGATGTCTTAACCTTCTTCCTCTTCCTTTGCTTCAAGTTGGACTTATTGCTCATGGATGGTCTTCTCAAGGTCGGCCACCTTCTTGCGAAGACGAGCGATGGTGCGATCCTTCTTCTCGCATTGACGACGAAGTGATTGGCGATCCTTGACGAGCATGGCAAGAGTCTGGTCCTTCTTGGCGGCAATGGCAAGGTTGTGGTTGGCGTAGGCTCGAGCATTGTCCAATTCCTTCTGTCTATCATACAACATGAAGTCAAGGTTGTCCACTTGGTGCTTCAGCTCTGGGTGTCCTGGCATCTCCAAAGGCGTTCCCATAGAATCACGCCTTGCAAAGTGAGCAAAGCAAGTTCCTTGGATCAAGTTGATGTCTTGCCCACACAGACGGGCATGAGCTTCATGCATGGCCCTGGCTAATCCATCTAGCCAGTTGTTCTCTCGCACGGTGAATTGAATCTTCTCAGAAAGGGGTTCTTCCATCTTGCCTCTGAGATCTGCAACTATTAGCCATTGTAGATCTCCTCCTGGATGTGGGTGCTCCAAATACTCTGATAGTGCATCCAGATCCCTCTAGAAGGTCAGTTGGCCTCCGTTGCCCAACTGGTAGAACTTGCAATACTGAACTTCCATCTATTAGAATTTAGGATGAGTAAGTTAGTGAGGTGATCAAGTGTGTCAGATTTTATGTAGGAATGTAAGAATTTTGAGGAACATGATTTATTTTAAAGAGTCATGGATAAGAGTGGGAGTAGGTTTACATAAATACTCACTTATTTTGCTTTGAAACTAAGTTTTTGTTCAGACGTCCATTTTAACTAGGGTCTCCTATGGTCAGGATGGCTCTGATACCAACTTGTCAACACCCGGATTTTTAATCCTAGATGCCTGTTATGCCATACCTCGCAATCCCAGGATTACCATTTTTGCGAGACATAACAAATTGGATATCACAATACATCATCCACTACAAACCATAATAAGGTCTTACACAAATAAAGGATCTCATGATCCAATCTTAATACAATCAAGCAGCGGAATAATAAAGCATAGTAGTGGGTTCCATCTTCAGTGTCACAGGCAATGCTGACGATGGGACATGATCCTAGTTGTCGTAGCCATCCTGCTGTCCATCTTCCTGATAGTCCTCCTCATAGTCGGGCCATGGGAATAGCCAGGGACAAAGCCATGAGTACTCTTTTAGTACTCGCAAACTATCACTAACAAGTAAGGTGGTTCTAGTAGGAACTTAAGCTCTATAGGTTTATTTGCAAAAAGCCAGATTTATCTAAAGCTGAGTTCAGAAGTAAAGAAAGCTAATTCAATGTTCTAAATCACCTAAGTGGGAAATTAGTTTTCATGTTCATAACCCTATTGTGGTCAAGTCAAAGTCACAAATCATTTCACAAGTATTTTTGAAAACATCTGGCGACGGAACAGTATGGCCACTCCAACTGTCCATGACCACGGACGCAGCTATTCGAATAGTTTGACACTTTGCAGAGGTGGTACACTTTCACCAGAAAATTTGATACATCCGTCAGGGATAACCCTAAATCAATCACACTTAGTATGCGGATAATCAATCATAACCTTTCAATTACACACCCTAGCATAGGCACCTCCCCTATGAGCTTGGCCTCCCAGCCATGGCCATCTGCCATCCTGGGCATTGCATAGGTGGACATCATCAAGAGGTAGCCTCAGCTCAAACCTCTCCCGCGAGGGAACCCATACTAATGCATATAAACTTCCGGCTAAGCCCTACCCAATTTGGGTATTGTGGTTGTACGGTAAAATTGGAATGGTATCGCATCGAACCCAACCATCAGTTTTTGTAAAAGGGCTAAGGCTCATGCCTCAACATTTTCATCATCAAACCATCGTGTTTCTCAACACATGTCAAAACATCTCAATAGAATGAATCATCATTCCAAGGTTTTCATAATCATTTTCACCAAGTATTCCCATCTAAAGTGATCAAGTTTTATGCTTAGCACTAGCCACTAAGTTAAGAGTGTTCACTAATGAGGGGTGCTAATCTTCAATCTCATGCCATAGAATGACATCTAAGTATAACTAGATATGCCAAGTTTTATACTCTTTATGCTATCTATACTAAAAGTAAAGAACTTTGGTAAAGTAAAAGAATAAAGCTTGCAAGTAAAACTTGGTACTTGGTATAATCAAAGTAGTATAACCAAAGCATGCCTAGTGCATCTTGCTTAGGTTCTCAAGGTTGCAAGTATTATCTTGCATTGTTAATGATGACTTGCCTATATTGGTGAAGTGATTGAAGTTTTCTTCGTCTTCTTCGGGGTAGAACTCCTCCTCCTCGTATCCTTTGTTGGTACTATCGTCTATAAAGGAATACAAGGTACACAATCACCAAACAATACTTAACTAAGTCTATTTTGCACACTAACGCTCACACTTGATGATCTAGCATCATCACAATCATCACATGCATTAAGGAACTAGTTTTATTCATTTTATTTTAGAAAAGTACTTTCTACTCATTGAATTTAATTAAGGTTTAATATTCTCAAAATAGAATATGGGATCATGTTGATACATGTCATCACCACATATTCAAATACATGGGAATGTGATTTAAAGTGTTGGTCATATCTTATAAAGTTTAAGATTATTATTTTATAGATTTAAAGTGACTAGAAATGCCCTAGTAGCATCATTTTGGTACTAGTCCAATGTCACTGCATGCAAACCTAAATATTTTTACTTATTCTGATAGATATTGTCAAATGTGATTTTTGAGGGTTGGAATCAACTCAAAAGCTATTATGGTTGATTTTTGAAAAATATTTGAAGTTGCAAAAGTCTCTGTCTTGTTATTTTTGCTATAGATTATCTCTAACTCCAAATGATTTAAATCGAACGGGCTTGGATATATAATTTAATTACCTTTCTAGCAAAATTTGTATCATGCAATTTGGTTCAGTCAAACTCTCTGAATTGATTTTTGAATTTGTGGACAGAAACTAGCTTAAACTAAAATGGAAAAACAATTATTTGAATTTCTAGGCCAGCGCGGGAAGTTAAAGGGGCAGGCCCAGTTACACTACGCGGCGTAGAGGGCTGCTGACAGATGGGGTCCACCAGTCAGTGACTCTAACTACGCGAAGCGGTATGAGTGAATCTTAGCCGTCCAATTAGAAGGCAGATCAATGGCGGAGAGTCATCGTCGATGACGAACAGCTCCGGCGAGGAATCTGACCTAGCGCGGCGGTGGCGGTCTCGCGGGGCTCACCTGGGCTCCAGCTAGGGTTGGCGACAGGGGCAATCGACGTGGTAGATGACGGCGAGGCGAGGCACGGTCATGGCAGGGCTTGGGGTGGTCGGAATCGACGGCGCCCTTCTCCTCCAGCAGCGATGGACTCCTGTGAAATTCCGGCACTGTGGTGCTCTCCTTATTCCGAGAAGAACTGGGGGAGGTCAGTGAGGAGTAGGGAGTGGATTGGTGTGGAGAATGGAGGCGGGGATGGCCTCCTTTTATAGCGCGGCGAGGGGATCGAGTGGTGCGGTAGTGAGCTCGATGGTGGCATCGCTACAGGCGGCTAACGGAATGGGCGAAGGCGTACTATAGTGTGTTGCTCTGTGGCAGTTCTTACAGGCATAATGGCACGGCGTGGGGCGGCGTGGTGCGGTTGGGCGCGTGCGGTGTTCTGAGCGGAGGCAGAGGTGTTTGCGGTGGCGTGCGGCAGCTGCGGGTAGCACGGAGGCGAACGGGGGTGTCTGCTGGGTTGGCGTGATCATGGCGGGCTTGTGTGTGCGCGATGAGGGCAACGCGCGAGCTGGCGGGGCTTGTCAGGCACGGTGCTCTGGCGTGCTCTGGACATGGCGCAGAGAGTCGGGGCATGCCGCGACTAGGGTGGTCCATGGCTTGGCTGGGGCCGTGGCTTGGACAGGGGGTGGCGGTAGAGTGCGGTGTAGCTCCTGGACATCCTAAATGGGTGCGGGGCGGTCTGTTGCGAGCTGGCTGTGGTCGGCCAGCGATGACCACAAATGGGCAGCGCTCCACTGTGCTCCACGACGAAGGGGGGTTGGTCTGGGTGCTGGTTGGACTCAGAGGGGACCAGGGGTTAAGAGGGGACCAAATGGTCGAGGTTTACTATGCACAACAGTGAAGTTAGGCAGAGGTTAATTCTGTGTAGACAAGGTGTTTGTGTTAATGGCCGCATGAAATATACTTTGGAATTTTAGATTCAAAATTTTTGAGTGATCATTTGTTAAGCTTGAGAGTCTAGGTTTGCTTGGAGAGGTCAAGGTGAATTCATTTGATGGGTTTTTGAAAAAGTGTGATCTTAACATATGAAATAGATTCAATTTTCCATTGTCCATTAAATTGATTTGCTAGCTGTTTTTGTAAGTTTGTTAAGTGGGCCTTGATACACTTTTACTTGGTCTAGCAAGGGGTGGAAAGAAGTAGAAATGTTTCTGTTAGAAATTATCTTCTAGGAACACTCAAAGAGGCCTAGTGGTTTACTTTTGTCAAAATGACCATTTGGTTTATTTATTCATATTTGATTTCTTTTTCTTTGGATTTTGTTTGGAAATGGTCTAGATGATGTAGTATTCACCTTTAAACCATTTCAAATCATTTAGAACAATCAAGCATGGCATATACACTCAAATGCAAACACACATGCATTCATATTCATTTTATTAATAAAAGTTTTTGTTAACCCTAAATTGGGGTGGTTAGAACTTGATAATCTTGATTAGAAATTTTGAGATGTTACCACTAGCAAGAATAATTGTTAACTACTAACCTGCCCTGAGCTAACTTTTCTAGGAAACCACCCATGACAAGGCTTACGCAATAAGATGTCACCTAAAGACCTTAAATCAAGACTCAAGGGAATACAACTTTCTTCAGCATTCCACCTGCACACCAAGATAGAAGATCCGCACCCTTCTCGAAGAACCTTAGTGAAGCTCTAAGGTGGAAAGTCTGCGTCTTTCCATTGAAATCCAGAAGACTGTCTCCCGGATGATACATCTGGAAGATTCCCAATCCGACGCCCTTCTCCAAGCATCAGCTTGAGAGTCCCCATCTGGGGAAAACTACAAATAAAATAGTCCCCACAACAACGCCAAAAGTCTACTCAATCTTCCAGCACCAAAGAAGCCCCTAATCAAGACAACTTGAATACCTGAAGATGACAAGACTACAAAAGACGACCAAACTATCCTCGCAAGGGTTCGAACAAGATAAATGAGTCAATGTCTAAGAAGAATCCATGAAGATCCTCCTCGGCAACTTTAGTTGAAGACCCCCTCCCCAGAAGGATCGCCGGATCACTAACCCCTCAGTTCTAACCTATTTAGAGGATTCACGACTTCAATAGCTCCGATAGGCTATGTACAAATAAAAGTAGTATGTGAGCCTCGTAGGACCTAACTAGAAGACGTCATTGGAAGATTCCAACTCTAGAATAAAGGATGGTAATAGTCTTCAAAACATCACCTGATGACTCCAAGAAGGAAGGACTACGTCAACTCTCTGATTTACCCTAGTTTAACCCTAAGGGGGAAAGATCGCGTCTTTCCCACAAAAAAAGAGTACCCATCCACCCGAAGCAACCTCAGGAGTTTTGACCCTAAGTCGTTAAATAGGATACGATAAGCCTCTAAAGAAACGTCATGGATCCTTATAGATGAGATATCAAGCCACAGTTCTATCCTCACAAGAGTACTTTGTGAAGTTTCAAGTTAGAGGTAGTTCGCCTAGCCTAGGCCCTCAAGACATCAAATCCAGAAGGAAAAAGAGGTCATCCATCACAATCAGGACTGGACTCTTCTCAACCCTCCATGCATCCAAAAAAACTGAAGATTAACTCCCCTAACATAGTAACCATGTTCAAAGACAAAATCCGTAAGATAGTATGTTGGAAACACATAACCCAAACCCTGACTCAAAATTCCCTAACCATACTCTCCCGAATCTCTGGATGAGATTATTTTAAAGGGGGAAGGTCTGTAACATCCCAATTTCAGCAACCCTGATTAGTTGTCTAGAATGCAAAAATCAGGGGGGACAAATTTTTTCTTCTTGTTTATAGATGCATTGTTTACTTTCTTGATAGCTTGTGTTTATGCATCTTATTGTGCAATATAAGTTGTACTCCTTACCTCAACCCCAGTTGACAAAAACTATTTAACAAAACTGTCCTAGCTCATTTTGCATATTCTCAGATGTTCTGCCATTTCCAAACCTGAGCCAAGATGCCTTTGTAGCAACAAATATTTTCTTAGCCTCTATTTACAAAACTAGGGAGATCTATATGATATAATCTCCCTATGTTTTCAAGACAGAACTTTCAGCTTTTCTTACCTCTAGGTTTTCTAAAAAACCTTTTTATCAAGCTTTTGAATTATAATCTTGGTAGAGATACCAAGGACTCTCACCTTATTCAAATTCCAACCTTTCAAAATACCCATACTTACCCCAATCTAGGCTTGATGGTAATCCTAGTAGTAGTTTGATTTGCTTGGAAGATGAATTGCCTTGATCTGCTGTCTAATGATTTGCCTTTATCTGTTGTCTGACTGGTCTACTTGGGGAATGCTATGAGCTACTCTAGGATCGCATCCTCTCGGATCAATAAAAGATAATATTCCAAACCCTAATCAAGATTCCAAATCTTGATTTGACCCCTAACCATTAGGTGATCATCCAAAACCCTTAACCAGATCACTTCTAAAGATTATTTATTCTAGAAGCTTCCAAGTCAAGGGAGAACAGTATTAAGCATGGATATATCCTACTTAATCCACACTTCATCATCATCCACTTGATAACAATTTGGAACCTTGATACCAATCTAAAACATGAACACTTATATTCTAGTCAAAATCTCCATCTCTGCCAAAAATGACATTGTCTGGAAATCTGGTATCAATATCACATCTTTGAGACTCCCTCATGTCTAACCCTTGTGTATTTTTGGACATGCACTTGAAAAATCTTGTAGACCATAATAAGTACTACGAAGGCCCACTTTTTCCCTTAGATATATAATCTTCCAACCCACTTATTCTTGATGGTTTTGCAGGCAAGAAAATAATAATTTCTGAAAATCTTATCAACTAACCTACTTTGGAAGAATCTCACATCTCCATACTACCTTCTTTGGATAAACTCCTTGCATGTTTGTATTATTCTCATGAAGGTATATCCACCCCTACTTCACTTGTTTCAATTGGAGCTTTGTGCTTGTAAAACCCACATGGTTTTGAAGGTTATTTGACAATTTGTTTTGGCACCCTTATTTTATTCAATTTCTGGCATCCATTCTTGAATATCTCAATCATGATCAACTTTAAACCTATGTAACATGGTGATCTACCTAACCTGGTCTATCTATTCATATAGCCCATGACCCAATAGGAGCTTTGAGCTGCAAGATCCACCCATGTTTTGATGGTATAAAAGTAATAGTGCCCAGGATCCTCTATTCCTTGTTTTCTTCCCAAATCAAGTTAAATTTCAAACACCCAAGGTTCAAAATGGTAGGTACAACATGTGGACATAATCTACCTTTATTATAAAACTTTACCAAATATTATCAACAATTATTTTGGCACAAAATTAATTAATTTCCTTGATTGGGCAAAACTCCCAATCTCCCTCTATAAGGCAAGTTTGTTTTTCTCCAAATAACTTTTCAAAATCAAGGAACACTTGAGTCCTAAACATCATAACCTACCTTCCCATCTCAAAAATAAATATTTTCGATATTCTAGATTACTTCCTTTTGCCCTTTTTCTTAAATGGCAGAAATAAGAAATAATAACATTAAAATACTTTTCCTTCTAAATAAAATCCAAGACAATTATCCAATGTGTGATGTGGTATTTAGGACCATCGCACATCAAAAACCAACCTTGTCCAATGTAAAAATATCAATTGAGCTTCTAGAAACTACTTCTGCACTTTGTGAATAAATGATTTTAAGTGGACTTAAAATCCTATGAAAAATCCCAATTAATTCCTAGGGTTATGCCTTGACCCTATCTACACACTAGTACCATTTCCTTATCTTGCCAAAGACAAGTTTCTAAACTTCATTCATAACCACCTATTTACTCAATTTGGCAAACTTAGCTAGTATTGAGCTAAACCAAGATCAAACCATCACCGAAGCTTGTCGAGCACTCCTCTCCAGCAACCATGACCCTCTTGGTCGTCAACACTATAGCACTATAGTACCACCATCACACATCTACTTGTACTTTACTCCATGGAAGAGTAGAGAGAGCGAGACAACCACATATTTTAAAGATATGCCCCATTTAAATTACCACAACTGCCCCTCTGCTCGCCTAGAACCCCACACTCCCTCTCTCCACCGCCCCCAGCACCCAATGAGGAGGCCATGGACCTGGCCTAGCCCATCCATGGACTTTGTTAACCCTACACCATCTCCACTTGGTTTATAAGGAAACCACCAACCCCAACTCTCCCCTGTGGTCTCATTTTCCCCCTCGCGCTATCAGTCAGCTCCCCCGAGCTCCCCATCCCCTCTCTCCCCTTCAACTGACCCCCAAAAGCAACCACCACCCTTTTCGACCATTATTGAGCTCGAGCTCGAGGTGCTTTCTCCCTTGCTCCCCTCCCCTTGCATGTGGCCTCACAATGATCCTCTACCTCGGATCTATGATCCCGTAGTTCTAGAGGTCCTCCTAGTCACTGTCTTTCCCAAGAGAAGCATCTCTCTCTCGGTTTTCTTCAAGAAAACCACTTGGTGGTCTCCCTCCTTCATTTCTACTCTCTCTATAGGCATGATTGTCCTCCTCCAAGCCAACACTAACCTCCTCTACCATTCTCTCCTCCTTGCAGGCTCCGTAGTAGCGGCCCCGATGAGCTCTGTCGCATGCGCCGTCGTGGTCTTCGCTTGCGCCATTCTCCCTGCCAAACAGGGGTGTGCCGCCCCTCTTCGGGATCGTCGTGCCGCGCCACTCCTCCGCCTCCACCCCTATGGTGTTGGCGAGGCTCGATGAACCCTCCTCGACGAGCCTCCATCTCTGCTAGGGTTTCCTCCTGGTGCCCCCAATCACGAGGAAGAAGACGCGCCGACATCGTGGATCACCACTTGATCCAATGGCGGGCATCGATGGATACCCCTTCGGTCCCCATCTTTCGATGATAGCTAGGCCCCACCTGCACCTCTTCAAACTCGGCTCCCGCGCGACTACTCGTGCGCCGTAGGGCGGATCCTGGCGGTGAGGCCCATTTTGGCTTAGATGTGGCAGCACCGCCATGTCGCCACCGCACAGCTTGCAGCACTGCCATGTCGCCACCACATCGCGCAGTCCCAGGCTGAGCTGAGACCACCGGCAGGAGCGCCTCGGTTGCGTGGAAGCTCCTGCACTACCAGTTCCTCTCCACGTGCCTCCAATCGACGACATGATCAACTTCTCCATTTCCATCCACCACCCTACTTCCATGAATTCCGGCACCGTCATTGCTCCTCTGACCTCATCGACCCCTCCGTCGTCTTCACGGTGAGCTGGGCTTCCTCCCGAGCCTTGCCATGTCATGTCACCTCCTCTAGTTTGCTCGTTCGCTTCTGACCCACCGCCGCCGAAGGACCTTCTATCTAATGCGCCATCGGTGACCCAGGCGAGGCGACGCTGTCTATGTTCGAACTAGCACAGAGAGTTAAACCTTCTAATGTCCTCGAAACGGACGCGCATGCGCTCCTCCGCCACACGCCGTCACGCATCACGATAGTCAACAGTCTCCAGTGAGGTCAAGCGTCCACCATGGAGCCAGCGCAACGGCCACCTGTCGCCCTCATCAGCGGGACCCACCAATCAGCCTATCAAGCTAGGTAGCGCCTCGATGATAAAACCCTCCCCAGATCCAGATTTGGCGTTTTTGCAACGCAGTGTCTGTGTTTAGTTTGCTAATTCTGCATTAGCCAACTCAATTCAATGTCAACTAAAGTTACAACTTTCAAATAAATTCAAATTTGCCAAATGTAAAAACATGAAAATTGTTTGTTTTTGAATTCTAAACATGATCCCAACCTCTGTTATTTTTTGGCACATATTAAAAATTCATAAATGATTTTGGGATATTAATAAATGCTTTAATAATGATTAAATCTTAACTTTTATTCGAGAAACGCAAATAATACAAATGATATAGGTTTTTTATAAAAAATGCAAGGATTAATAATATGCCATCCAAAATAACTTTTGAACAACTATTTTTGTTGAAATTATTTTAATGCTATTAAATGCCCTTTTCTTAATAAATTCATAACTTTATTTCCGTAATTCCAAATTCAACAAATGATATGTCTAACTCGATCAGCGCGACGAGACTTTTCCAACTGTGCATTCCATACTTGCATTTACAACATGCATCATGCATAACATGAAAATCAGAACTGTTTATGCAAGGAAAAAATGATAAATAAAATTGGGAATTGATTATTTCTTGTTAATAATGCCTCACTAGTGTTGTATCATCAATGTACCATGCAAATAACATATTTTCAACATGATTCGCTTCATTAACTTGCCATGTCATGCATAATATCATGATCATGTCAGTTCTTCTGCATTAGTTGTAATTATTGTATCGCTTATTCGTTTTAGTGCTTTGCTTCTTCCTGGATTAGGATGTTGACTTGATGCGAGTGTCGACAAGTTCTTCGGATATGAACCTTCGACAATGTTTCTAGGGAGAGCAATCTCCCCCTTTGCATTTATAGTTTTACTTTCTCCTGTTGATCTATTGCTATATGTGTTGCGATACTTTAGTTTTCGTGCCATTTATATTCCTTACAGCCTCTATATTGCCTTGGACACCTCCTGTTGCCTGAGGTTTGTTAGACAGTTGGCCGTGCGAGTCATAGTTGCTTGCTTAGGTGTTGCTTCACATCATCGAGTTCCACCATTGTTGGGGGTTGGCATTGATGGCCCAAAATATATCGACATCGTTGGGGAACCTCAAGAGGAAGGTATGATGAGCACAGCAGCAAGTTCTCGCTCAGTACGAAACCAAGGTTATCAATCCAGTAGGAGAAAGGAAACACCCCAAAGGTGTTGCTAGCTGAGCCTTGGGAGGGTGCACTACCGGTGCTAGTAGCAACGTGGAGACCTACACAACACAACCACATAACTTTGTCCCCAACTTGCGATGAGGTTGTCAATCTCACCGGTTTTGTGGAAAACAAAGGATTAAACGTGTCAAATGGAAAGAAGTAATAGTTTGCATAAAGTAAACAAAAAGCAGTAAATAGTGTGATTGTAAAAGAAAGGACCGGGGTCCATAGTTCACTAGAGGTGGCTCTCCTTAAGATAGATAACATGCTGGGTGAACAAATTACAGCGGGGCAATTGACAAACATCGAGAAAGCATACAAGCATATACTACTCATCTTGACTCCTTTGAGATTCGATTGGGCATTACAACATTATACATAGACCGCCATCCAACTGCATCTATGACTAATAATCCACCTTCAGGTTATCATCCGAACCCCCTCCAGTATTAAGTTGCAAGCAACAGATAATTGCATTACAAATTGCGTGTAAAGTAAACAATATGATTGTTCTATGAACAAAGGATTGTTGTTTTCTCCCTAGTAGCAACAACACATCTAGTACCTTAGAGATTTCTGTCACTTCCCTAGATTACCAGAGGCATGAACCCACTATCAAGCATAAATACTAAATCTTGGAGTTGCTAGCATCTACTTGGCCAAGATAGCTACTAACAACGGAAAGCATGCAAGATCACAAATAACAAAGACATGATAGAATCAATAATCAATCTGAAATAGCATCTCAATATCCATCGGATCCCCGCAAACACAACATGCAGAATTACAAATAGATGATCTTGATCATGAACAGATCTCACAAGATCTAAACATGATAGAACAAAGGAAGAGAACCAGCCATCTAGCTACTACATGGACCCGTAGTCCATAGATGAACTACTCACGCATCACACCGGAGGCTTGCATGATGATGAAGAAGGCCTCCAGGGTGAATCCCCTCTCCGGCAGGGTGCCGGGAAGAGCTTCAGATCCCTCCCGAACTAGGGATGGCGATGACGGTGGCTACAAACTCTTTCGTGGAATTTTGATCGGGTACTTAGGGTTTCCGTATCAGAGGCAATAAACAGGCGGAAGGAGAAGCCGAGGGGGTGCCTGGGGCGTCCAGGTGTCCCTCGGTGAAATACTGACTTTGGCTTTTGTCCCGTCCAATTCCGAGAATATTCATTTTCTGACTTTCGTAGAACCAAAAACAGCAGAAAACAGGCAACTGGCACTGTGGTTCTTATTAATAGGTTAGTCCAAGAAATCATATGAAAAGTACTCCCAAAGCATGGACAAAACATAAGAAAGTCGATAAAACCAAGCATGGAACATCAAAAATTATGGATACATTTGCAATGTATCAACATCCCCAAGCTTAACTCCTGCTCGTCCTCGAGTAGGTAAGTGATAAAACGAAAGAATAATTTTTGAGGTGACATGCACCATCATAAACTTGATCAAAGTATTTGTAAAACATTCAAATCTAGGATCATAGTACTTCAATCATAACACGAAAGACAAAGTTCTAGCAATAAGACAAAGAAACTATGTTGCAACATGAAAAGGCACAAACAAAAGATTCATGAATAACAATGCTTTGCAAGACGTTTGTTTGTTTCACATAAAGAAAACATAGCATAGTAGTATTCAACTTGTCCCTCATAGAGTAGAAAATATAAATGCATAGGACACCTTCAAAGTTCATAAGAGTGACTAGATACAAATAGTTTAAAACAAGCAATATCAAAGTATGCATCAATCAACAAGTCTTGGGACAATGCACATAGAACTAAGAATGGCCACTATGCTCTCAAAGTAAGTGCATAAAGGTAGAAGGTGGAGACTCAATATATAAGTGGAAGAAAGGCCTCCATAGAAGGAAGTAGGGATTCAAGTCTCATAAAGAGCTTCCAAGAATTATGGTACTTAATAGCTTTCAGCTCTCATTGCCCCTATCATAAGCATCTTGAAGTGATTAAGGTTAAAGTGAACAAACTATGGTGTATATGCTTGACGAAGTATAAGTTGGAAATCTCATGTCCCTTGAATACGAGGGCTGCTCCTCATGCTACTCAAGTTTAGTCACCGGTAAGTTCTTGTCATTGTAAGTACATGTGTATCATAGAGAACCGCCAACGAGGTACCCCTTGACCGATGATACGGAAGAATCCCCATATCAAAATGATAAGGCAAGTAGACAACGAGCATCTCAGCAATCTTCTTATTTACCATGGGAATATGGTGCTTTTTTCTCTCTTTCCTCTTTTCATCATCTCTTTTTTTTCTTTTTCTCTTTTTTCTCAATATCGGACTCTTTTTTATAAGAAGAATGCTTCATAGACAGCTCATTATGGTTACACTGCAGGTTTCCACCATGTCAGCATGGATTAGACCCAGGCGTTTCTCTAACACATATACATAACTCCATAGACTTACAAGCCTCCCTTTCATTTCACACCGAGGACATCCATAGACAAAAGAGCATGATATCAACTAGGTACAAAGTACAAGTGCAATGTTGAAAGCGTTCCCCATGACAGCATGGTTCTGCTAATCCCCAACAAATAAGTGCTAATCCCCAGCATATACAACATAGACGAGATAATGGTTCAAGTTTATTAAGGGCAAGAAAAGTAAAGTGTGCCATCAAGTTCGTGAGAGCTTTAATCACTAGTTTTCTCATAACAAGTTTAATTTGGAAGGTAGATAAAAACATGAATATACTTGGAATAGCATATGCTAGTAGGTTGGTATGGTGGACTCTTTGGAATAACTTGGTTTAAGGAGTTGGATGCATGAGTGGAACTCATACTTGGTTGTGGAGGCTAGCAAAAGACTGGGAGTGACAAACTAAGAGAGCAATAATGGCCATAATCATGCAGAGCGACAAAACATCATTGATCAAAGCATAAAGTGATACTACAATTTGAAAACTAATGGATCATCAAGGCTATGGTGACTTTGGATAGTCATAACATGGTGTGAGCATGTGCCAAGTCAACCCAAACAAAGCATCAAAGGAGAATACCACAATACTTATGCTTTAATATGCTAAAACAACGCATGATTCATCCAAGGCACATTAAGATATCTCAATTGTTTATAACAAGTCATGCTACAGCAAATAATACTAAGCATAAAGCCAAAAAAATATCAAGCATGGCATGACAAAGCATAGGCCACAGTCGAAAACAAGCTCTCTGTACCACTTAAGCATGAACTTTCCTACTCTTCCCAATCCAAACCAAACTATTTGAAAAGCAATGTATGAAAGAGGGGGTCCAACAAATTTATTCAGAAAACTAAGAAAACTAAAAACCAAAACGAAAACGAAAAAGGAGACGCTCCAAGAACAACATAACTGTGCATGAAACAATAAAAATGAAGCGTTTGGAAGAAACCTGGGATTTTTATTGATGAAGAGGGGGATCCCTTGGGCATCCCCAAGCTTTGACGCTTGTACTTCTTGAATATTTCTTGGGGTGACATGCGTGGCATCCCCAAGCTTGATATTTAGTCCATCCTTCATCTCATTACTCATTCCTTCCATACACCTGAAAGTTTTCCTTCATACAAAACTTCACACAATCTTTATTAGCAACATTAGTGCACTCAAGATAATAAGTCTTTAGATTAAGTTATAACACCAATAAAACTTACATTAAAACACAATCTACTATAGAAATTCCCTCAAAAAGCTTAGTTCCCCAAAAGAACTCAAAAAGGAACCAACAAGAAGCAAATGCAAATAATGGCAGAAATCTGTCAAAACAGACCAGCAGGTAAAGACGATTTTTTTCGAAGACCTTTGGTTGATCAACTAAAAAAGTGTTGATCTAACGAAAGTTAGATAATAACCTGGGGCAGAATTACAAAAATGCACGCCTCAAAAGGACGTACAGAGATTTTACACGAATTTTTACGATGAAGCACAGAAATCTGTTTCGGGACAGCAACTTTCCCAATCATTACTTCTTTCTCATTAGAGGTTACTTTTGGCACAAAAAGCAAATAAAAAGGATAAGGAGCGGTTATTACAGAGATAATAACTTCCAAGACTCATCTAAAACTTTTGGGTTATCTCCCAATAAGTACTTTTCTTTAACGCCTTTAAGTTAGGCATAAGAAGCAAGAAAAAGAATCAAGTGTTCTCAAATGAAGAAACATTAAGAGCAAATTTTGTTTTCATAGGAGAGACAAAACAAATCTTCTCTCTCTCTTCTTAGGGAAGTGTTATATACCTTTCTTGAGTGGGAGTTGATATTTAATGGTGCCTTCTTTCATATCAATAATGGCACCAAAAGTTCTAAAAAAGGTCTTCCCAAAGTAATAGGACAAGAAGCATTGCATTCAACATCCAAAACATAGAAATCAACGGGGACATAGGCATTATTAACCATAATAAGGACATCATTAATACTCCCCATGATTTTGTTTTTAGCATTATCATCAAGTGGGACATTCAAATAACAATCTTCCAATGGTGGCAAATCAAGCATATCATAAATCCTTCTAGGCATAATAGAAACACTACTATCAAGATCACATAAAGCTTTAAAATCAAAATCATTCACTTTCATATTAATGATGGATTCCCAACCATCTTCTTGTTTTATAGGAATAGAGGCTTTATGTTTCATCTTTTCTTCTTTAATTTTTATGAGAGCATCAGTAATGTGTTTTGTAAAGGCCATGTTCATAGCACTAGCATTAGGACTTTTAGCAAGCTTTTGTAGGAACTTAATAACTTCAGAGATGTTGCAACCATCAAGATCAAAATCAAATTGATCATCTAAAGTAGTAGAGCTATTACTAGCCTCAACACTAGTGGTAGTGATAGTAGAAACACTAATGTTTCTAGCAAGTTCATCTTCTCTTTCCCACTTAGCATGCAATTCAGCTAATAGACTAACATTTTCATCAATTCTAACTTGTATGGCATTAGTAGCAGCAAAAGGATTATCAATAGTTTCGGGTTTAGCAGCCATTTTATTCAAAGAAGATTGAGCTTCAGTCAGAGATGCTATATTTCTTTCAGCATTAGAGAGTTTTTCCTCAATAGTTTTATTAAAAGTAGTTTGTTTACTAATAAAGTCTTTAAGCATAAATTCAAGTTCAGAGGGAGCACTCCTATTATTGTTGTAGGAGTTTCCATAAGCATTACCATTATTGGGAGGATATGGCTTATAATTGTTGTTACCCAAATTATTCCTGTAGGCATTGTTGCTAAAATTGTTATTTCTTATAAAGTTCACATCAACTTGCTCTTCTTGAGCAACCAATGAGGCTAAGGGAACATTATTTGGATCAATATGGGCTTTCCCATTAACAAGCATAGACATAATAACATCAATTTTATCACTCAAGGAGGAGGTTTCTTCAACAACATTTACCTTCTTACCTTGTGGAGCTCTTTCAGTATGCCATTCAGAATAACTAACCATCATATTATTCAGAAGCTTTGTTGCAGCACCCAAAGTGATGGTCATAAAGGTACCTCCAACAGCAGAATCCAATAGGTTTCTTGAAGAATAGTTCAATCCTGCATAAAAGGTTTGGATGATCATCCAAGCAGTCAGTCCATGAGTGGGACAATTCTTTACCAAAGATTTCATTCTTTCCCAAGCTTGAGCAACATGTTCATTATCAGATTGTTTAAAATTCATTATTTCACTTCTCATAGATATAATATTAGTAGGAGGATAGTATTTTCCAATGAAAGCATCTTTGCACTTAGTCCAAGAATCAATACTATTCCTAGTTAGGGAATTTAACCATTCTTTAGCTTTTCCTCTCAAAGAGAAAGGAAACAATTTAAGCTTAATAATATCTCCATCTATATCCCTATGCTTTTGCATCTCACAAAGTTCAACAAAGTTATTTAGATGGGGAGCAGCATCTTCATTACCAATAGCAAAAAATTGTTCTCTCATAACAAGATTGAGTAAAGCAGGTTTTATCTCAAAGAAAGTAGCTTCAGGAACAGGTGGAGCAATAGGTGTGCTCATATAATCATTGTTGTTGGTGCTAGTGAAGTCACACAACTTAGTGTTTTCAAGAGTAGTCATTTTTTGTGTATTTTTAATAAAGAAAGCAAACTTGTAAAACTTTTTTTGTGTTTTTGATAAATAAAAAAGCAAACAAAGCAAAAGTAAACTAAGCAAAACAAAAATAACAAAGTAAAGAGATTGGTTATGAGGGACTCCCCTTGTGAAGATGTCTTTGACTCCCCGGCAACAGCGCCAGAAAATATGCTTGATAGCCCAAAATATATCGAGCTCGTTGGGGAACCCCAAGAGGAAGGTATGATGAGCACAGCAGCAAGTTTTCCCTCAATACGAAACCAAGGTTATCAATCTAGTAGGAGCAAGGAAACACCCCAAAGGTGTTACCAACTGAGCCTTGGTAGGGCGCACTACCGGTGCTAGTAGCAATGTGGAGACCTGCACAACACAACCACAGAACTTTGTCCCCAACTTGCGACGAGGTTGTCAATCTCACCGGTTTTGCTGAAAACAAAGGATTAAACGTGTCGAATCGAAAGAAGTAATAGTTTGCATAAAGTAAACACAAAGTAGTAAACTGTTTGATTGTAGATTGATTGTAAAAGAAAGGACCGGGGTCCATAGTTCACTAGAGGTGGATCTCCTTAAGATAGATAACATGCTGGGTGAACAAATTACAGCGGGGCAATTGACAAACATCGAGAAAGCATACAAGCATATACTACTCATCTTGACTCCTTTGAGATTCGATTGGGCATTACAACATTATACATAGACCGCCATCCAACTGCATTTATGAATAATAATCCACCTTCAGGTTATCATCCAAACCCCCTCCAGTATTAAGTTGCAAGCAACGGATAATTGCATTACGAATTGCGTGTAAAGTAAACAATACGATTGTTCTATGAAAAAAGGATTGTTGTTTTCTCCCTAGTAGCAACAACACATCTAGTACCTTAGAGATTTCTGTCACTTCCCCAGATTACCAGAGGCATGAACCCACTATCGAGCATAAATACTAACTCTTGGAGTTGCTAGCATCTACTTGGCCAAGATAGCTACTAACAACAGAAAGCATGCGAGATCAAAAATAACAAAGACATGATAGAATCAATAATCAATCTGAAATAGCATCTCAATATCCATCAGATCCCCACAAACACAACATGCAGAATTACAAATAGATGATCTTGGTCATGAACGGAGCTCACAAGATCTAAAAATGATAGCACAAAGGAGGAGAACCAGCCATCTAGCTACTACATGGACCCGTAGTCCAGAGATGAACTACTCACGCATCACACCGGAGGCTTGCATGATGATGAAGAAGGCCTCCAGGGTGAATCCCCTCTCCAGCAGGGTGCTGGGAAGAGCTTCAGATCCCTCCCGATCTAGGGATGGAGATGACAGCGGCTATAGACTCTTTCATGGAATTTTGATCGGGTACTTAGGGTTTCTGTATCAGTGGCAATATATAGGAGGAAGGAGAGGCTGAGGGGGTGCCTGGGGCATATTCTGGCTCCAAGTGTCCCTCGGTGAAATACTGACTTTGGCTTTTGTCCCGTCCAATTCCGAGAATATTCATTTTCTGACTTTCATGGAACCAAAAATAGCAGAAAATAGGCAGCTGGCACTGTGGCTCTTGTTAATAGGTTAGTCCAAGAAATCATATGAAAAGTACTCCAAAGCATGGACAAAACATAAGAAAGTAGATAAAACCAAGCATGGAACATCAAAAATTATGGATACATTTGCAATGTATCAGGCATATGCTTAATGGTGGAGATAATCATGGTTTAACTTATAATTTGATAATTAAAATGCTAGAAATAGATATAATACAGAGACACCTGTGGGAAATAGTTGAGATCTGGTTATTATTCCGCCCACTTGTGTCCATCTAGGACTCGAGTTCTTGACACCTGTTCCGAGACCGAGCACGCTAACCACATGTGGGGTGTATGGGCACCCCTATCGGCTTATTACCTGATTTCAAAGTACTATATTGGGAGCCACAAAACTATTTCATGATTTATACATTATCTATTGTACCTATGCCATGTATGCCATGTATGAGATGTTTATTACCTTTTGCTCGATGAGCATTTATTACAGTTGCGTAGGTGCGACACTCTGTCACGGGAATATATTGCCTATGGCCTCTGCTCACGTGAGAAGTGCACGCAACCTTAGCGTCCGTACGAGGATTAGCTATACCTCATACAAGTAGCTCTTTTGGGTGGCCCCCATGTACTTGCTTTAGATCTGTGAATATGTCGTGTCTAGAGTCCCGCCGACATACCAATGGGTGTATGTTAATTGATCTGGCAAAATGGGTGGAAGTGTGTGTGGAAACTTTGGTGCACCCCTACAGAGTTAAATATTTTTGAAAAGCCATATCTGCGGTTATGGATGACTTGGAGCACAGTTTCTTGATCATAGATAAATATAAGTAAGTTGGATAATTTGACCTAGATCTGCTATGACCAGTAAGTTGGATAGCACCATGGAATAAATTAATAAAAATGCTTACTGTGTGAGTTCCTTGAAATGACTACCTCGTTTGGTCTCGAGGGGGAATAACCAAGATGGGTATGTTTGGTGATAGTATTAGGTTGGTTCCGAATAGGTCTTTCTTATCCCTCTCTGATAGCCGATAGTTATATTGAGTCTCTATAGCTTATTTAGTGAAAGCATCGCTGCCGCTTTAGTCCATCATACCTACATAGACAGGATCTGCTGAATTCTAAGACTCACCATGTACTGGCCTCAGTACTGACCGCTCCTCTTTTCCTTTGCCCTTTGTCGGCACCCCTTTTGTTTTCATAGGAATAAGTTGGACGATGTTAGTAGGGTTACCCTTCTGGCTTGGCCTAGGCAGGGTTATGGATGCTATTGGTTATTCTTCAGGACTCTTAGTCCAATTTGCATCTTATCCGTACTCGGATGTTGTACCGTTTTTAAGGTGATTTGGATCTTTGTAATGTATATATGTATTCTTGACTCATTGAGTCGTTGTTGTATAGATATGTTTTGTGGGTTCCATCATGAACTATTGTGTAATGTTATTGCTTTGTTTTCCATCTGCATGCAAGTTCTTGGTGGGCATCTTTGGATCATTTCTATGTGGGTTTGGCGGGAATCGCTAAAATCTGCATAGGGCCAATTTGAGGGTGTTACAGCTATCGCCATGCCCTGGATTCTCTCTCTCTCTCGACCTTCATCGCCATGTTGAGAGAGTATAGGCGGACTAGGGTATAGTCTAGCCATTTTGAGTGAAACAAAAGAAGATGTCTTCGAACCATAGGAAGAACAAATCCGCGGAGGGGTGTATCAATGAAACCCTTTCCCTCTGGCACCTTGACCACGAAAACAGGGTGCGATGGAATTTTATCTTTAAGAAGGAGCTCCTCTTGAAACAAAATAGAGTCATGCAGACTCCGCATAGATGGACTTGCCGCCTTGAGCATCCTTGGACCAACATCATCTTACCCGCTATATGCATGTTCCACAAGACATCCTTGGGTTCATATGGCATGCTGTACTGAGCCTGGATAGTCTTCGCCACCTTCAGAGCTGGCTGGCTCACATCCTTCTGCTTCTTGCTTCTTTTCTGACCCTTCTTCTGTTGAGTATGGACAGCTAACTCCTCACCGTCCACCTAGTGTAGTGTGCTAAGGCTGAAAACAATTCCATGATTGGGTTCTGGAGCATCGTTGATAGCCGGAGGCGTCTCTTGAGAGCTACTGAAGACTGCGTGCACGTACTACGACCAGCTAGATCATCGCGAGCACGGATGAAGGGAGAAGGCATGTAAATACCATCCTCGGTGGTAGTGTTGAGGAATGCATCCATGTTGTCATCATCACCGTTGTCGTGTGGCATATCCACGCTAGGTGGTGACAGTTGAAATGGATCGTATGGGCACCTAGAGGGGAGGTTGAATAGGTGTTACTCCAAATTTTAATACTTTTTCAATTTTAGGCTTGACATAAAGGTAAATTCTCTAGATATGCAACTATGGAGAATTTTCCTATATGTAAACCTAACTACTAAGCGGGTAAAGGCGAGTAAGAGTGAGGAGCAAGGAAACTGTAGTGGAGCACGCGGAGACATAGGATTTATTTTACCGCAGTTCCTTCCTTGTTAAGGGAAGTACATCTACGTTGAAGGGGTGGGTGGTACTAAGACTACCATGCCACAATAGGCCTCACCCTGTTCTCCGATGAATCTCGCCACCAAAGGCCTGATCCACCTTTCCACTATTGGTGCCCTTCGAGACGGGAACCGGTTCCTTTACACAACTAACGGGGCACACATCCACAACCAAATTGGAGGCTCCCGTGATGACAACAAGCTACCACAAGAACAAGTAATATCAATAACCAAAAAACAAGATCTAGATATTCGCAAGAATACTAGATCTAGGATCCTCCAAGTGAATGGAGGGGAAGTGATGTGCTTGATTGGTGTTGTCGAAGATCGAAGCCTCCTCCTTTGATTCCCCAAAGATCGGAGACTTCAGGTGATTGAAGGGAGAGATTTCCGTTAAGAGCTTGAAGAATAGAACAACACTTTTTTTGAATGAATCAAGAGTTCTGATAGGAGGATCAATTGGGGTATTTATACCCCTGCCAAAACTCAGCTGTTTGAGATTTTTGGGGCCGGATAATCCGGCCCCCACATCCGGCCCAAGTGGGGGCCAGATTATCTGGCCAGGGCAAAGCTCCGCCCCAGAGTCATATTTTCTGGGGGAAAATTCACCCCTATACCGCACGACGTGCCTTGGCTGCCTTTGTAAAAATCCTGGGGGCAGATTATCCGGCCCGGGCAAAAACTCTAGCCATGGCTGGACAATCCGAAGGATAGTCCGCCCCATACCGCAGGACGCGCCTTGTCCACCTTTGTCGGTTGAGCTAGGGCAGATAATTTGGCCCTTGACAGGGGCGGATAATCCGTCCCCCTAAAACCTATTTTGGTTGCTTTCTATATGAGAACATATCTGCAGCACTTAACACACATCAAATCTTCCTTGGTATTGTTATCTAACACATAAAACTATAGGGATTAAGAAATGTTCTTTAAATCTCCCCCTTTCTGGTGTCAGATGACAATACTAGGATTTGAATAAAAGACCTACTAACATCATCATTTCAAGGATGGAAAACACTCCCCCTAAATGTGTGCATATTAGAAGTTTGCATTTGAATACAAATGCACACAAGAAGGTACAAGGCTTTCCATTGACTTGAAAGCTACAAGCAAATGATGAGTTAAAAAAATCATACCACCAAGAGGATGAAGTTCTCAATAGTATGTAGATAGCCAATATAATCATCACTCATTTGGACTTCAAATTATAATACCATTTGGATGCATCCATAGAGATAAAACCATAATTCCATAACATCTAGATGAATCCATACTCCCTAATAGATAAATCCATAATAATAATTCTAGTGATGACCAGGATAAATCCAAGGTACCACATAGTCTCCTACAAACCAAATGGCAAATTTAAAGTTCAACACTAAAATGGGCACACGCGAGAATAAAATGAAACCATAAATTGAAAATGCTTGCGTCCGACCCATGAAAATCCATGATAGTCTAATAGAACTACTTCTCCCCCTTTTTCATAGAGATGCTAAAAAGGAAGAAGAGAAATGCTAACGCCCCAAGGAATCACTCCTCGTACTCCTCTTCTTCCTCATCATCAGCAGCTGGTGGAGTAGGCTCCCTCTCAAAGTGGGGAACAAGTGACGCTCAAGCTCTCCATAGTTGGTGCTAGAAGTGTTCCACTGGGCATACTATGTGGGAGCTGTAGGAGTAGGAGGAGGGCCTCATGCCCTTGAGACATGGTGGAGAATAACTTGCTGGGTGTGAGAAATATCATGGTGCTGCCTGTAGGCCTCATACTGCCCCTGGTGCGTGTCAATCCCCATGCACGGAATGTTCCGTTGGAACCAATTGAGCTGCTTTACCTCACAGGCAACAGACAACGCTAGGGGCATACTCTCACTAGAACGAGCATCTCTCATGATCCCCTCTATAGAAGAACTAGGATGGTAGGTATTCCTAGACTTGTTGGAGATCTTCTTCACTTTATGCTCAACATCATAGTTGAGCTTCTCATGAGGAAGCAAATGCTTTATTAGCATCATGATGTAGGGAGCATATGGAATAGAGAGCCTATTAAACATGGCATCAGTCAAGTCATGATAAATGAGATCCATCACATCTAGCCGGTAACTCACATTAGGATCTTCAGCGTTGGCAACCTCATGAGCAAAAGCAAGCAGCTGAACTAGGTGCCCACGAATACTATCATTGTTGCCCCCACTAGGTGTGATGGAATCATGAAAAACAGTGACTAGCTGAGTGTAGAGTGGGTAGAGACCTACGACCTTTCCCACCACACCATTGGGACCATAACTTGGAGAGAGAGAAGTGTCCTTGTTGGGCTTGCGTTGAGCAATGATACAATGTCCACAAGCACGATCATGACCATTGAATGAATAGCCAAGCACCTGAGAGAAAATCCTAAAATCAGCCTGAATGAGTGTGTCACCAGTCATCCACTTCATGGTGCGGCGTTAATCGCCACAAATCACAAGAGTGGAGAAGAATTGCTTCACCATAGCGGAGTCATAGGAGTACTGAAGTGACATGAGGTGATGCAACCCCATCTTTTCAGCCACAGCCAAAGCATCAACCATTTGGGGCTTCTCCTTAGGCTCAGAAATAACCATGGGACGCATAGGGCGAATTTTCAGGGAGGACTAGATGTCCTCAAAGATGAACTTGTGATCAGCGCACCAGAAACGGGAATCCCGAAGGTCTTCATCTTGCTCAGCCTCATCATACAGATCACAGTGGCGACTAGAAGAGTAAGTAATATTGTCCATCTACTTATAGTTGACCCTGGTTTGCTTACCCTTCCTCTTGGAACTTGCTCAGGTGGCCTTTTCTTTCCTTGCACGTTCAACCATTCTTTTAGCCGCTCACGACCGTCTGCACAACTCAACCTCATCAACAAGGCCTCCTTCACCATCAGGCCTGAAATACCGAGCATGAGGATGATGCTTGTATGTCTGAGTAACACGAGAACCACCTGTGAAACGAATAAGATGGATAGTAAGTAGATAAGCACACACAAGTCTAGGAGGAATATAGAAACATTAGAAAAACAATCTACGGCTCAAAAACTACATGATACAAGAATCTAGGAAATTCTAAACTAGGGAAAACCTTCTAGGCCGGATAATTCGGCCCTGCCAGGGGCAGATAATCTGGCCCTGGCAAAAATTTCAGAACTGCCCCAGATCGAATGCATCAATGTAGATTGGGCACAAGTATTGCAAGTCTACAATTTCTAGCATGAATATGAACCATAAGGCAACTTCTAGACCAAGTTACACCAATAACCAACAACATCTATACAAAAGATGATAGTGAGGGAGTTACCCTCACCCATTGGAGGAAGAACACAGAGGAGAAGGTACACGAATGGCTGGGGAAGAAGATCCGAGGGAGGGCCAGAGAATCCGGTGGCCTGAATGGCACCGAGGAGGGCTGGGGTGGTAGGCGGTGGCTGGGGGAGAGGCAGGTAGTCGAGGTGGAAGTGCTTCTCTATTTGAGCCCTTCCCTTTGTCGTCCTACCCTTAGTAGACGAAAACCGCCAGGGGCGGATTATCTGCCCCCCACTAGGGGCAAGAGATAGAATATTGGGGATAGGGAGAGGCTTAGGTTTAGACAACCAACTGAGATGGTACTACACACCCAAGATTGCAAGAGTCAAATCAAATAAAAGCCAAAATTGAGTGTGTTTTCCATAAGAACACAAGATATGCAAGAAAATCCAAAGAGAACCATAAGGAACCAACTCTTCTCAAAGAAGAGGGCGATGGCCGAAGCCACCATGTTGGAGTGGATAGTATGACACCGCGAAGATGTATCTTGGGTTCATGACCAATACTCAGCAATAAGCTCACATATCACAAAATGATTTTAAGAGAAATGACTTTTCTTTCTTTCTGAATTATGGGGAGAGGGTTAGCCCAATAAATTAGGACGACACTCCCCTTATGTCTATGCCCACACTTAAACCAAATAAAGGAAGAGATGTAAGTGATTATGCATGAGTAATCAAGACAAGCTCCTTGAATCCACGATATTTAGCTCATTCCTCAAATAACAAAACCTTGCTTCATCAAGTGGCTTCGTGAAAATACCAGCAAGTTGGTTCTTCATGCTCACAAAGGATAGATCAATGTCACCATGAGCAACATGATCCTGAATAAAGTGATTGCAAATCTCAATATGCTTTGTCCTTGTATGCTGCACAGGATTATAAGAAATTTTGGTAGCACTCTCATTATCACACAAAAGAGGCACTTTGTCACAATTGACACCGTATTCCTTTTAAAGTATTCCTCATCCATAAGAGTTGAGTGCAAGCACTAGCAGCAGCCACATACTAAGCTTCAGCGGTGGATAGAGATATACAATTTTGTTTCTTCGAAGACTAACATACCAAAGATCTTCCCAAGAATTGACAAGCTCCAAAAATTGACTTCCTATCATCCTTGTCACCAGCCCAATTAGAATCCGCGTAAACACATAGAGAGAAAATGGAGCCCTTGGGTTACCATAAACCAAAATTAGGGGAATGAACCAAATATTGGAAGATTCTCTTGACCGCCACCAAGTGGCTTTCTTTAGGAGCCGCTTAATACCTTGCACACACACCTACACTCAACACAATATCGAGTCTACATGCACAAAGGTAAAGGAGAGAGCCCATCATGGACCGGTATACCATTTGGTCCACATCTTTGCCATTGGGATTGAGTTCAAGATGGCATTTAGTTTACATCGGTGTAGCAACGCCATTACGATCCGTCCTCTTGAACCTCTTGAGCATGTCTTGGATGTATTTTTCTTGATTAATGAAGGTTCTTTCTCTAAGTTGTTTGATCTCAAATCCAAGAAAGAACCATAATTCCCCCATTATAGACATCTCAAACTTGTCAGTCATAAGCTTTCAAAATTCATCATTAAAAGCTTTATTAGTAGAGCCAAAGATAATGTCATCTACATATAGTTGGCATACAAGGAGATCCCCCTTAACCCTCTTAGTAAAAAGAGTGGGATCGATCTTCCCAACCATGAAGACACGATCTAACAAAAGCTCTTTAAGATGCTCATACCACACACGTGGGGCTTGTTTAAGGCCATAGAGCTCCTTATCGAGTTTGTAGACATGGTTCTGGAAGTTGGGGTCCTCGAAACCCGGGGGTTGCTTTACATATACCAACTCATGTAGAGGACCATTAAAAAAATGCACTCTTAACATCCATTTGCTATAATATGAAGTTATGATGAGCTTCATAAGCAAGAAGGATACGGATAGACTCAAGGCGAGCCACGGGAGCATAAGTTTCACAAAAGTCGATGCCTTCCACTTGAGATAAACCCTTGTGGTACCAGTCTTGCCTTGTTTCTTACGTTAATTCCATTCTCATCTTACTTGTTCTTGACATTCCACTTGGTGCTGATAACATTGCGGCAATCTCTGGGCTTCTCTACTAATTTCTAGACCTTGTTGCGCTCAAAATTATTTAGTTCTTCATGGATAGCAACAATCGAATCTGGATTATCACGAGCTTCAAAGACCTTTTTAGGTTCCACCATAAATATATGAGCTTGATGATAATTGAATCTTGCAAGCTCCCTTCTTGTGGATACCCTTCTCCTTAGATCGCCGACAACTTTATCGAGTGTATGCCCTCGAAGTTCAAGATTTCTATCAGCCCGAGCCTTGCGACGAATTTCAATATCCTTGTTGTTTCTTGGAGGGATCTCTTCATCAATAGAGTCTTCATCTTGACCTTGATGTCAGGGGGATGACCCCCGGGTAGGCCAAAACGGAACCAACCGGATGGCTCCAAGGAGCTCTAGCCATCTGGATCCATAGCCATGTGGAATCCTCCACCCGGTCCGCAACCAAGTTTCCCTGGCTGGCCCGTCTAGCCGGGTAGCTAGAAGAACCGGCTGGGAGGCTGCTCCTAGCCGGCCGCCTTGGATCTGCTGGCTAGTGTACGATGGGGGGTGATTGTCGTTGTATTGGGAACGACAGTACATAAAAAGGTTAGATAGAGGTGTGGGGACTAGCAGAAAAGCTATCGACGATGTTCGCAGGCGAGATTGGATACGAGCGAGCGTAGCGGGACGCAAGAAGTACCCAGGTTTGGGGCCCTCGTGGTGAGGTAAAGCCCCTACTCCTGCCTGATCTGACTATGTGGAATATACGAGCTACAAGTCCTCCTCGAGATGTATTCTTTAACTACTGCCTTAAATGAACTGAGACCAACCCTTTCTACTGAGGCCCTCCCTCCCCTTATATAGGAAGAGAGGCAAGTGTCTCACTGGCTAGTCCGGCTGGCGGGCCCCACAGGCGGGTCCCAGCCGACTAGTCATCTACAGTACCCGACATGGTGTGTCACATCGGTGTATGGGCGGTATGGCTGTCGTAGGCACAGTGGACGCCGTGCGAGCTTGTCGTCAGCACAGGCCACTGTTCCCACGTCAGCCACACCAAGTCTTCGGTATGGGCGGGTGGTTGCCCGTCTTGTCGTCGTACAGGGCGTACCATGCACTGATACGCATGTCGTCCTGTCCCTCTGATTGGATCCGGCTACCTCTCCAAGGTCCAGCTACTGGGTGGTAGCCGGTCCCTCCTACCCTGTCCGGCTGCATCTGGTCAGCCGGCCGAGACCCGACTGTCCTGTTTCTTATTCGGATGGGGTATCCGGGGATCATCCCCCTGACACTAGCCCCCGAGCGCGTGTGGATTCCGCACTTGGGCGAAATGCACGCGCGCTCCCTTTTGCTTTTCGAATTTTGATCCGGCTGAGCCTGGCGGTTGCGCTACCCGTGACGTCAGTGCTGACGCAGGCCACGTGCGCACGCGCCATCATTGCTCTACGACGGGCAGCGTAACGTCCCGTCGCGCGTCGCCTCGGGGAACTGCTTGCCTGGCGCCTCGATTTCCGTCCCAGGATCTTCTGCGCATCTCGTCCCGGCACACGGGATATAGGCGGCGGTTGGGATGTGGGTCGCCCAGATGCGGCCACGTGGCCCCGCCGACGGTTGCCCTTCCGGTTCTTTAAATGGATGCCGCGAGGGAGGCAGTTCTTTTCTTTCGCTCCCCCGCTGCAATCTTCCTCTCCTTCTCGCGCGCTGCTGCTCCTGTGCTCTTGTCCTCTGCGCCGCCCGCTCGCCGCCGTCGACGCTACGGGCCACCGTCACTCCTCCGTTGCCGCTCCTTCTCTTCAGCCGGAAATGGCCGCTGACCGCGGAGCCTGGTGCGGCTCCTCCGTCACCGAGGACCAAATCGCGAAGTATCGCGCGACCCGCATCCTCCCACCGGCGGAGGAGGTGGCGGTGCGGTTGGTGCCGGTGGGGGAAGTGTCGCCGCATCCGGCGGAGGGGGAGCGCGTGATCTTCCTCTCGCACCTGGCGCGCGGGTTCGCGCTGCTGCTGCATCCCTTCTTCCTCATGTTTCTGGCCTTCTTCGACCTCCGCCTCCACCACCTCGGCGCCAACGCCATCGGAACGCTGGCGCACTTCATGGCGTTCTGTGAGAGCTACCTCGGGATCCAGCCGGATCTCGGGCTCTTCTGCCGGCTCTTCCGAGTTCGGCCGCAGGTCCAGTACACGAAGGGCCAGTACTCCCGCTCCCAATCCGGCTACCCAAAGTTCTTGCTCCAGGACACGGTACGGCTGTGGCAGCAGTCGTATTTTTATGTCAAGAACGTCACCAGCGTCGACCGGATAAACCTGCCGGCCTTCCAAGACATCGAGTCCAGCCGACAAAACTGGGACTTGAAGGTCTACGGCAACAAGGCAGAGACGAACGCGATGCTGGCACGCATGCGCTCCCTTGTCACCTGCCAGCTAACCGGTCGGGACATCACCCTTAGCTGGATGTCCCGGCTGATGATGCCGCTCCAGCAGCGGGCGCACAAGATGTGCTTCTACTCCGGCCGGCTGGACCCGACCCGGCTGTCGCGTCGTGATCCCCGCTACCACAACTTGAAGGAGTGGTTGTGGACGATCAGCAAGGAGCGGCTGCCGGAGAACTGGAAGTTCAGCCTGGCGCCCTACAGCCGGGAGAACCGCGCCCCCGGGTAAGTTCTTGTAGCCAGAATTTTTGCTTATTCCCTCTGTTATCTCCTTGTTCTGTCTGGCTGACCTTTTGCATTTGCCAGATCTTCCCCTGCATCCTCCGCGAGGGGGCGACGCTCCTCTCGAGGTGTTCGCGCCAGACTTGCCTGAGCCGCGCGCTCGGCGATCCGGCGAGGAATCGGATGGGGACGGCGATGCCTTCCCCAGCCGGAACGACGAGCCGGTCGCCGACCCGCACGCGGAGGTGCACGAGGAGGAGGAGGCCGGGCCGACCGTGGAGCCGGCGAAGCGCTCCGCGGCGGACGGCGAAGCAGGCGGGAGCGGCTCCGGCCATTCCGGCTCCCGCCGGCCTGCGGCGGAGGAGCCGGCTCCGAAGAGGGGCCAGACTAGCGCCCTGCCGGCAAGCCGTCTTGGCCGGAAGAAAGGGCCGCCCCCGGTTGTGCCGGGGTACGTTTTTCTCCTTCCCCCCCTCGGTGCTTTCTGTTTGTTTTTCCTTGTCCTTGTTTTTCTGACTTTAGCCTGTTTTGCTCTTGTCTTTTCCTCTTTCTCTTTAGCGCACTGGTTTCTTTCGGCGCCGCGAGCCTGGCTTGGACGCCAGCCGGGTCGCCGCCTCACGCCCCGACTGATCCAACCGGCGCCTCCCCTTCCTCTGAGGTGCAGCCTCCTTCTCCTCCTCAAGCCGAGCCGGCTGCCCCCTCCTAGCCGGAGGGTCCCCAGCCAGAAGCGACTCGCTCCCAGCCGGAAGGTTCCTCCACATGCGCACGGGGGGCTACTGGCAAGGAGCTTGTCGTGGTAGGCGACGACGACTCCGACGAGCCGCTCTGGGAGGAGTGACAGACGGCGGTGCTCGCGGTGAAGGATTCCTTGGCCGTCAACGCCGTGGACGACGACGCTTCTTCCGCCGCTTCGCTATCGGATCTTGCCGCCACGCTCGAGCTGGCGGTGAAGGAGATCCGGCTGCTTGAGGCCACAGCTGGTGGAACCCGCAGCCTGGAGCAGAAGCTTGCTGCTGCCAACGGGACATCCCAGAGTAAGTCCGCCTTATCCGTCCGGCTATTTTTTTTTGTAATAGCCGGCTTTGTTGCAGCCATCCTCATGTGTGCTCAGCGCGAGATCGATCGCTTGAAGAAAGCGAACGACCAGCTGAGCAGGTCCAACTCCACGCTGCGCTTGCAGAACAAGGACTGGCACGCACGGGTAGACGGCTTGGAGGCTACCGTCAAGGAGCGCGACGCCTCGCTCGCTAGCCGGGACGAAGCCTTCTCCCTTCTCGAGGCCCAGAACAAGGACCAAGAGAAGGAGATAAAACGGCTGGCGGTCAAGGAGAAGGCGCTAGTGGAGGAGCTGATGCAAGTCGGCCACACTGCCAAAGGTGAGTTCTTTCTTCCGTCTTCTTTTCTTTTCGGATCCGGTAGCCGGATTTGACTCCTCTTTTCTGACAGCCTTTTGCCCCGGCATAGACCTGCTGGTCTACAACCGGCTGCAGGAGAACTAGCCGGGAGCGCAGCCGACGGCTCAGGAGCTCGTCGTTCTTCTTGGCGAGGAGGCCGCGAAGCTTCGTCAGGCGGCGCGAGACGTCTTCTCCTTTGTGTGGCCGGAGGTTCCGGTTCCGGAGACTATGGTGCAGCTAGCGGCGAAGGTGGGGGAGGTGCCGGCTGCGGTGGACGGGCTGCGGGATCTGGCGGCACGGGGCAGAGCGGAGATGGCCTTGGCGCTGATGCTTTCCTGGTACAAGGATGCTCGCGTCGAGAAGATCGATGGGGGCTTCCGCGCCAGAGCCGACCTTGCCGCCATCCGCCAAGCCCATCCGGAGCTTCGCAGGTCCGCCATCAAGATCGCCTCCGGACGAGGTGCTCACCGACTCGGAGTCCCTCGACACTCCGGATGTGGAGTCCTCGGTGCCGCCGTCTGCCAGCGCCGGAGCCGGAACAAGCACTGCGGCTCCGCCCCCGCCTCCAGCATCTGCCAGTCAGGAACGGCCCCACGGCAAAGGCCCTGCCGTTTAGCTAAACGCCCTTGGTCGGCCAGGAACTACAAGATTCCACTAGGGGCGCGCGAGCGCACCCAGTGGGTGTAGCCCCCGAGATTCGGAGCGCTTGATGAAGGCAAGGGCTTCGAATCTTCTTTCCTTCTCCTGAATTCCGACTCGAAATAGTCGGACAAGAACGCACATATGCATACACGTACATCTTCATAGGTTAATAGGTTAGTCCGTCAAATCGTAGCCGGGGAACGGCTTATTTTTTCAAAAACTGGCTTGCTCCTTTGTACGCGCTTACTCGCTTTCTCGTGTGTTCTGCTGTTTTCGCTGCGTCCTTGCCGGACAGCCAGGTTGCGGTCTGCAGCCGGAATCGAAGGAAGCTGAGAGTACATTACGCACGGTACTAGCGGCTTAGCGGCTGGATTGGTTTGAGCTAGTTGCGGGGCCGGGACGCCCGATCTGTCACGCCTCTTCCCCGTTTTTCACGTGGGATGCCTCGGGATTTTGCTCTTGCTAGCCGGACAGCCGGGTTGCGGTCTGTAGCTGAGACGAAGAGTGGGCCTCTGACATCATCGCACACTACTCAGCCGGTTTGTTGGTTTAACAGGCCGGGCCAGCCGGCGAGCCCCCGGGTAGGGGTAGCCGGAGCCAGAAAATTTTAATCGGAGAACAGGTACGCACACATTTTCAGAAGGAGCCCCGGAGATTATCGTGGGAGTCCGCATTTTCATTTATGAGGTTTTCGGGATACATACACTGTTTGGCGACTAGGTGTAAAATGGGCGCAGCAGGGCCGCGTTCCAAGGACGTTCGGTCTCCTCGTCCGATTTGTCCATCTTGTTCTTGCGCGGCTGCTGTGCGTCGATGAGGTAGTAAGAGTCGTTGGGCAGCGCTCGGCTGATGATGAAGGGGCCCTCCCAGGGTGGCGATAGCTTGTGCATGCCCTTCGTGTCTTGCACCAACCGGAGAACCAGGTCACCCTCGCGGAATGCCACTAGGCGAATCCGGCTGGAATGGTAGCGGCGTAGTCGCTGCTGGTACAGGGCGGATCTGGACAGGGCCAGCTCGCGGGCCTCCTCCAGGAGATCTACCCCGTCCTCTCGCGCCTCCTTGTTGGCCTGCTCGTCGTAGAGGAGCTTGCGGGGGGAGTCGAATTCGATGTCGGCGGAGAGGACGGCTTCCGATCCGTAGACCAGGAAGAATGGTGTGTAGCCGGTTGACCTATTCGGTGTGGTGCGGAGGCTCCACAGCACAGCCGGAAGTTCCTCGATCCAGCATCCGGGTGATCGCTCCAACGGCTCGATGAGACGTGGTTTGATGCCGGCTAGCACCAAGCCGTTTTCTCGTTCGACCTGCCCGTTGGACTGCGGATGTGCGAAGGAGGCGAGGTCTAGCCGGATGCCCTTGTTGCTGCAGAACCGGGCGAAGGCCCCCTTGGCGAAGTTCGTGCCGTTGTCGGTGATGATGCTATTGGGGTAGCCGAAGCGGTTGATGATGTCGGTGAAGAAGGTAACAACTGTCGCCCCGTCCAGCTTCCGGATAGGCTTGGCCTCGATCCACTTTGTGAACTTGTCCGCCGCTACCAGCAGGTGGGTCATTCTCGCGCGAGCTCGCTTGAAGGGCCCGACCATGTCGAGGCCCCAAACCGCGAAGGGCCAGGTGATCGGTATGGTCTTGAGCACCGAGGTTGGCATGTGCCTGAGCTGCCCGAAGCATTGGCACCCATTGCACGCGCGGACCAGCTGCTCGGCATCCTCGAGGGCGGTGGGCCAATAGAAGCCGTGGCGAAATGCCTTGGCGACTATCGCCCTTGACGAAACGTGGTGCCCGCACTCGCCCTGGTGGATGTCCTTGAGTAGCCGGTAGCCTGTGTCTACGTCGACACATCTTTGGAAGATACCGGATACACTGTGCTTGTATAGCTCGCCGTTTATGATGGTGTATGTGTGCGCGCGGCGTCGGATTTGTCTGGCCTCCACCTTGTCATCCGGGAGTTCGTTGTTGGCGATGTAGTTCATGAAGGGTTGTGCCCAGGATGGCACTTCCCGGATGACGAGGACGCTCCTGTCCTCCGGCTGTCGGGTGTCGGTGGGCCGTCCGGGTGGGATGTCCGGGGCGGCGGCCCTGAGCCACTGAGCGAGCCGGAAGCCCCCGGGTCCTGCGAGCCGGAGGGCACCGCCTGGCCAGAGTTGGCACGAGTTTTCTTCTTTGGTGGCTCCGCCGGCTCCGCTTCCGCTGCCCCGGCCGCCGGGACGCTCCCCGCCCAGATGATGGAATCTGATTCCGGCGACGGGTTGATGGATGGCTTGCGCAGGTGCTCCAGGGAGACCCCTGGTGGGATGGCCTGCCTGGTGGACCCTATCTTGGAGAGCGCGTCGGCTGCCTCGTTGTTGGTGCGGGGGACGTGATGAAATTCACACCCGTCGAAGGAGGAGCTGAGCTTCTGGATGTGGAACCGGTAGAGGGCCATGTTGGCATCTCTGGCGTCCCATTCCCCGGATACTTGTTGTACCACCAGGTCCGAATCGCCGAAGCACAGGATCCGGTTGACGCCGATTTCCTTGACCAGCTGGAGCCCGTGCGCCAGTGCCTCGTATTCGGCTACGTTGTTGGAGGCCTTGAAGTGGATCTGCAACACGTACTCCAGACGGTCTCCCTTGGGCGAGGTGAGCACGATGCCGGCTCCCAAGCCCCCGAGCATCTTCGACCCATCGAAGTGCATCCTCCAGTGGTCCGAATCCGGAACCGGTGGGAGGTACTGGGTCTCGGCCCATTCGACGAGAAAGTCCGCCATTGCCTGTGACTTGATCGTGAGCCAGGGCTCGTACTGGATGGAGTAGGCGGCGAGCTCGATGGCCCATTTGGCGACCCGGCCGGTGGCGTCCTTGTTGCCGATGATTTCCGAAAGGGGTGCAGTGCACACGACCTTGATCGGGTGCTCCTGGAAGTAGTGCTTGAGCTTCTTGCATGCTAGGTACACGTCGTAGCACATCTTTTTGTAGTGGGGGTAGTTCTGCTTGGAGAGGGAGAGAACCTCGCTGAGGTAGTAGACGGGTCTCTGAACTTGTTGAGCCTTGCCTTCCTCGGGGCGCTCCACCACCAGGACAATGCTGACGACCCGGCTAGTGGCTGCTATATAGAGGAACATCGGCTCCTTGCTAGCCGGTGTGGCTAGAACCGGCGCTATGGGCAGCATGCGCTTGAGGTCGTGAAACGCAGTGTCGGCCTGCGAAGTCCAGGAGAACTTCTCCGTCTTTTTCATCAGCTGGTACAACGGAAGTGCCTTCTCCCCCAGCCGGCTGACGAAACGACTGAGGGAAGCCAGGCATCCGGTGAACTTCTGGACTCCAAGAAGGTTCTTGGGCGGTTGCATCCTTTCGATGGCCGCGATCTTCTCTGGATTTGCCTCGATGCCTCACTGAGATACGAGGAAACCGAGTAGCTGGCCGGATGGTACTCCGAAGACGCATTTTTCTGGGTTCAGCTTCATCTGGTACTGGCGGAGGTTGCCAAATGTTTCTCGCAGATCCTTGAGGAGGGTGCGCTTTTCCTTGGTCTTGATGACCATGCCATCCACGTAAGCGTGCACGTTTCGGCCTATCTGCGAGTGCAAGCATTTCTGCATACATCGCTGATAGGTGGCGCCTGCGTTCTTTAGGCCGAAAGGCATGGTTACATAGCAGAAAGCCCCGTAGGGGGTGATAAATGATGTCTTAATCTGATCAGCCAGGTTTAGCCGGATCTGATTGTATCCGGAATAACAATCTAGAAAAGACAACAAATCACAGCCGGCCGTGGAATCGATGACCTGATCGATATGGGGCAAGGCGAAGGGGTCTTTCGGGCACGCCTTGTTCAGGCTGGTGTAGTCGATACACATGCGCCAGGTCTTGTTCTTTTTCAACACCAGGACTGGGTTCGCTAGCCAGTCCGGGTGGTACACTTCCATGATGAACCAAGCTGCGAGGAGCCGGGTGATCTCGTCACCGATTATCTTTCTCTTCTCTTCTGCGAACCGGCACAAAGGTTGCTTGACCGGCTTGGCATCCGGACGCACATGAAGTGAGTGCTCGGCGAACTCCCTCGGCACACCCGGCATGTCTTTGGGAGACCATGCGAAGATGTCCCGATTCTCACGGAGGAAGTCGACGAGTGTGCCTTCCTATTTGCTGTCTAAGCCGGCACCAATGGTGACGAACTTAGTCGGGTCGGAGGGGTCGAGCAGGATCCTCTTCGTCTCCTTTGCCGGCTGGAAAGCTCCTTCTCCAGCCGGTTTGCTGCTAGCTGGAATGTCCTGCTGGGCCATGGCCACATTGCGCATGATCGCGCGCTTTTCTTCGGCTATGATGAGGGCCTCTGCTAGTTTAGAACTGGCTGAGGCGCACTCCATCGATCGCCTGAAGCAGCCGACGACGGTGATCACGCCGTGGGGTCCTGGCATCTTCGTCTTGAGGTATGCATAGTGGGGGACGGCCATGAACTTGGCGAGGGCGGGGCGCCCGAGGAGAGCGTGGTAGGAGCTCGTCAAATTTACCACCTCGAACCAGATTGGTTCACGGCGGAAGTTATCCGTGGTCCCGCAGATGACGTCCAGCTGGATTTTTCCCAGCGGAGCGCAGGCTGGCCCCGGCAGTACGCCGTGGAACGTCGTGGTAGTCGGGCGCAGGTCGCTTTCGCGAATGCCCAGCTTCTCTAGCGAGGACTGGTAGAGGAGGTTGAGGCTGCTGCCTCCGTCGATGAGGACGCGCGAAAATCGGCAGGTGCGCGCGTTGGAGACGATGAGGGGGTCGAGCACCATGGCGTAGCCCCCGGGAGTCGGCAGATGCTCCGGTTGATCTGCCCGGCTCCAGGGGATGGGGGTTTACGACAAGTTCAGGTACTGGGGGACCGGAGAAACGATGGCGTTGACCTCCTTGGAGCGTCGCCTGCGGCTGTGCTTGTCGTCCTGCTCCGTCTCGAAGATGTGGTAGGCGGCGTGCGGCTGGGGGTAGCCGTTGTTGTTGTTGCCGCTGTTGCCGCTGTTATCATCATCACCGGCTCCCCTAGCCGGTGGTGGGGGTCCACCCTGTGGGGGAGGCGGGAGACGAGGCTGGTTGCCCTGGTCCTGTAGCTGGCGAGTCCAGCTGCAGTTACGGGTGGTGTGCGTAGCCGGTTTGAAGGGACCTCTATGCCACTTGCACGGGCCGTCAATCATCTGGTCGGAGGTGAGTCGGGGCTTCTGCCTTCTTGTGTCATTAGCCGGTGCGTCGGGCGCACCCTCTACGGCATTGACCTGCCGCGCGTGGTAGCGAGGATTCTGCTACCTGTCCTGGCGGTCCCCGTGGAACCGGTTGTCATTGCCATGGCGTCTGGAGGATCCGGCTTCACCAGCCGGATTGCTCGGACGGTCGCGAGCCGGCTCCGTGGGAGTCGGACGGCCTTCCGCGTTTACTCGGAGGGGCTTCTTCATGGCGGCATCTGCCGTGACATACTGGTCGGCAACCGTCATGAGCTCCGCCATGGTTTTCGGCTCATCACACAGTAGCCGGTGGTGAAGCATGGTGCCCTCTCGGCATCCTTCGATGAAGAAACCGATGGCTTGGCTCTCCAGGATGCCCTCGCAAGTGTTGCGGAGCCCCGTCCACTTGGCGAGGTACTCGCGGTCGGTCTCGCGGTCGCCCTGGACGCACAAGGCCAGGTCGTGCGGGCGCCCTGGGCGCTTGTACGTGCCGTTGAAGTTGCGGACAAAAACCTTCTCGAAATCAGGCCAGGCGTTGATGCTGTTGGGCGCAAGGCTATTGAGCCAGGTCCTTGCCGACCCGGTTAGTATGAGAGGGACGTAACGCACGGCTGTGCGCTTATTCCCGTGGGCGATGCCGACTGCCGTGGCGTAGTCGGTCAACCAGTCTTCAGGCTTCATGCTGCTATCGTACTTGGGGGTGTCCCTGGGCAGGGAGAATTTATCTGGAAACGGCTCGTTCCGGATGCGGGGTCCGAAACAAATTGGCCCGGTCGAATCTTCTTCCTCCGTGACGTGCACTTGAGCGAGCAGCTCGATGCGGTCGCGGGCATCCAGACAATCCGGGTTGGGCGCGCCCACCCGGCCCGAGAGGCGGGAACTGGCTGGTCTGGGTGCTCCGGCTGGTGGGGGTGGAGGTGGCGGGTTGCTGTTGACCGTCTGCTCCTGGCGCGGCTGGCCCCTGTTGCCGGAGCTGCGACGTCTGCTGCGGGCCCTAGCCGGCTGAGGGGAGGACGCCTGCTGCGTGTCACGTGGTGCGCCCCTGCTGTTGGCGGGTAGCCTTCTTCCTCTAGAGTAGCTAAGGTCCTCCTGCGTCTGCCGATTGGTGCCGGCCTGCTCGTCTGCGACGCGGAGGAGCTCCAGGAAGCGAGCGTGCTGGCGGGCCCGCTCCTCGCCCTCCAGGCTGGGTAGTTCTTCTGCCGCGGCTCGCGCCGCGCGCAAGTTCTTGATGGGCGTGCTGTAGGTGGGCCGTGTAGGGGCAGGCGCGGGATCCGGTTCTCCGTCCTTCTCCATCCTGCCTCCTAGCTCACCGCCCCGACGTCGTACCTGGCCGCGCCGGCTCAGCTCCACGGTAGCCGGGGTGAGGCCGTGCGCGCGGTCATACTCGCGCCTAGCGATCTCCAGCTGCTTGCGGGCTGCTGCCAGCTCCATGGCCTCCTGGAGGAGGATCTGTCTCTCCATGGTGAAGTTGGCCTCCGCCTCCTCCGGGTTGTCCCCGAGGGTAACCGGCATCAGGAGCCGATCAATGGCATCCTCGACCGGGTTCCGAGGCTGCGAGGGAGCGAAAGTTCCGACCTCGTCCACGCCTTGCTCCCGCGGCCGGCGGGGCTGCGAGCTGGATCCGGCCATCATGGCCTCCACGCCGCGAGGTGCGGGGGAGGTGCCGCCGCTTGAGCATGGCGGCCCCGCGACAGAGACGATTTTCCTAGGGAAACGCTCCAGGACGGTGGCGATGTAGACGGGGAGATCGCCGAATAGCAGAACGGTGCCGTTTGCCGGGCAGGAGGTTCCGGCCGAAGCAGGAGACGTTGTCGATGACACAGTCGAACTTGCTGAGCGTGAGCACCAGGCCGGAGGCCACGCGCTCACCGGCTGAAGTGCAGGGTCCCGTGCGGAATGTGACTCCGGTCGAAGCCATCTGCCCCACGGTGGGCGCCAACTGTCGTTGTATTGGGAACGGCAGTACCTAAAAAGGTTAGATAGAGGTGTGGGGCTAGCAGGAAAGCTATCGACGGCGTCCGCAGGCAAGATTGGATACGAGCGAGCGTAGCGGGACGCAAGAAGTACCCAGGTTCAGGGCCCTCGTGGTGAGGTAAAGCCCCTACTCCTGCCTGATCTGACTATGTGGAATATACGAGCTACAAGTGCTCCTCGAGCTGTATTTTGTAACTACTACCTTAAATGAACTGAGACCAACCCTTTCTACGGAGGCCCTCCCTCCCCTTATATAGGAAGAGAGGCAAGGGTCTCACTGGCTAGTCCGGCTGGCAGGCCCCACAGGCGGGTCCCAGCCGACTAGTCATCTACAGTACCCGGCATGGTGTGTCACATCGGTGTATGGGCGGTATGGCTGTCGTAGGCACAGTGGACGTCGTGCGAGCCCGTCGTCAGCACAGGCCACTGTTCGCGCGTCAGCCACGCCAAGTCTTCGGTATGGGCGGGTGGTTGCCCGTCTTGTCGTCGTACAGGGCGTACCATGCACTGATACGCACGTCGTCCTGTCCCTCTGATTGGATCCGGCTACCTCTCCAGGGTCCGGCTACTGGGTGGTAGCTGGTCCCTCCTACCCTGTCCGGCTGCATCTGGTCAGCCGGCCGAGACCCGACTGTCCTGTTTCTTATTCGGATGGGGTATCCGGGCATCATCCCCCTGACAGTGATGTTCCTTGCTGAGTGTGCCTCTGATCGGACAGGCTGGCTAGCCCAGTCGGCGCTACCAGACAACTACGCCAAAGCTAGAGGCTGACGAAGAAAGCTAGGGCTGACGAGTAAAGCCCAGGCTGACGGATAAAGAGCCGGCTAACGAGTAAAGCAAGGGCGCCAGGCATTGTAGCGCTGTCCCCCCTATACTGGAGGCTTGACTAGACCCAGGCCTACCGTTCGGCCCTGTCCAGCCGGCCCACTTTGTAAAGCCCAAATCCAAACAGTAAACCCTAGAACCCATCTTGTAAACTGCCTCCTCAACCAGTATATAAGGGGGTAGTGCTAGTGTTCTAGGTAGAGACACAAATGACAAGTTAGAAGTTCTCTAGATTGGACAATTTGAGTAGTTCCTCTTCTTCTTCTAGCAAGGATTAGCCATGAAAACAGCTCAAGGAGCATCTGTACTGGGTGTTCGCCCCTTGATAGTAGATCGTTGCAGGAGTAGGAGCTTTACCTCTCCAAGTGAGCTCCGAACCTGGGTACATAAATGTGTTTGCAGTATCTATGCCCAACTAGTTGTGAGTAGCCACCGATAGCATCCTGATTGTCCCCGTTCATGCCATCCCCGATGCTACTGTCGTGTTCCACACCACGATAGTTGGTGCCCACCGTGGGGCACAGCGCTTCGGCAGGGATCATCTTTCGCACGGGACTTTCGCTCATCGCCGGTGAGCGAGTCGCCTCTGGCCTCATTCTCACCTTCGGCTCCTTCAACTGCGTCCTCGACAATGCATCCTGCTTCGCCGGGGGAACCTTTCCAAGCGGCGGCTCCATCATGCACTTCGGCGAGCATCGCGTCTATGTCGCCACCATCGCCGAGGCCTTTCCTCGCGAAATCGTCACTGTGTCCAGCAAACCTCCTGGCTTCTCTGCTTCACACATCGCCAGCGGTAGTGTTGAGGTCATGATGGCAGGCTCGGGCGAGAACCGTCGCCCACCTCTGGAGCCCAACGGGGACGGACGCGCCGCTAGCTCACGCCTCCCGAACCAAGACCTGCTCATCGCATCCATCGAGCACCTCCGCAACCCCATCACCCCCATCGAGGCAGATCCAGCAGCAGTTGCGGCAGCGCTGGAGGCTACTCGCTAGAGCCTCCTGGAAGAAGCTGGCAAGGTGGAAGCCACCCAACGACAGATCAACGTGACCATGCACGAGTACAACATCGTGCACGGCTTCACCCGCTTACCCGGCACCAGCCGACTAGCCCAGCCCCAAGGCCGAAACCTCGGTTCGGAGATGGATCGTGTTGTTGATCCGCGTACACCCGCGGTGTAGCCGGTATGCAGCACTCCCGTGAAAAATATGAGGGCTGTGGAGGCGGCAGTCGCCGAACTAAGCCACCTGGAGGGGGAGGAACTGCTCCATCAGCAAGCACGTGTCCAACTCCTCATGGTCACAGCAAACAAACAGCAAGCTGAGGCAGAACACACCATGGGCGGCAACAGCAAGACCCTACCGGCATGCCGTATGGCGGATCCGGCTGTAGGCGCCAGCAAGGCCTCATCTCTGAACGCTGCAAGGCCAAGAAACTGTCCACACGGTGGATCAACAGGCCATGGGCACAACGCCCACGACGCTACGGCTGTAACCAGCCGGAACCGCGAGCCGGCTGACGAAGCCGAAAAAGGTCAGGCGCTGCCCAAGTCCCGCTGATCTGGCCGGCTGGGACCGCTCGAGCGAGAAGAACAGCAAGACGCGTGCGCACGAATAGACCTGCTGGTCCAGTCATGCGCGCTGGAAGAAGAAATCCTAGCCGTTCCAAGATGCTTCGGACCGCGCATCCAGAATGAACCGTTCCAAAGGAATTTTCGCTCCCAAGGGATACGCCAAAATACAACGGCTCGGTCAAGCCAGAGGACTAGATGGTGGACTACACCACCATGGTAGGCATCGCAAACGGCAACCGCCGGGTGGCCGTGTGCTACGCCCCCCTCATGCTCCTCGACTCAGCCAGGACATAGCTCAACAGCATCAACGCTTGGATCGATTTTGAGAAGGCGTTCGTCCGCAACTTCACGGGAACCTACAAGCGTCCAGGCCGACCTGGCGAGCTCACCCTTTGCATGCAGGGCCTAGATGAATCTGACCGCTCCTACATCACCCAATGGACGAGCATGCACAACTCCTACGATGGGGTATGCGAGTACCAGGTGGTGGACTTCTTCATCAGCGGCTGTAGAGAAGACACTATGCTCAAGTACAAGCTTCACCGGGTGGAGCCCACCACCATGGCGTAGACCATGGCCATCGCGGACAAGTATGCTACCGCCAACGCCGCAATGAAAAGATACGTTCGGGTGGATGACCAGGGGCAAATCATTGTTGACATCACTGTGGATCGACGCCAGCCGGAGGGAAATGGCCACAACTACAAGTGGCATGACAACCGCCACGGCAAGAGAAAGGATGACCAGCCGGATAACCAATATGGTTCCAGGCAGGTGGTTACAGTGCAGGAGGATCTGGCTACAGGAGCAGCCGGAGACAGAAGCCTGATGACCACCTCCTAGGAACAAGTACACCATCGAGTCAATGGTTGATGGGCCATGCAAGTTACACAGCGGAGGCAACAAACCAGCTACACATACCACACGCCAGTGCACCTAGACGAAGAAGATGGCGGAGGTTGCTGGCGCACCGGCTGCGCAGGCACCACCACCCCCAGCCGGTGGGCCGTCAGGCGACCGCAATAACCAGCGCCGGAGGGAGGATGATGATAACAACTATCCCCACCAGGTGGGAAACTACCACATCTTCACGACGGAGCCGGAGACCAAGAACAACAAGAGACGCCGCCAGGCGGAGGTGAACACAATCGTTCCTCCCGTCCCCCAATACCTCAACTGGTCGGAGCAAGAAGTTGCATGGAGCCGGAAGGACCAGCCAGCCGAGCTGCCTCACCCAGGCACTTACGCAATGGTTTTGGACCCCATCATCGTCTCCAAGAAGCATTCCTGCAGATTCTCCCGCGTCCTCGTAGACGGTGGGAGTAGCATCAACCTCCTGTACCGCAGCTCGCTGGACCGGCTCGGTATCAGCGAGTTGCAGTTGGAGCCGTCAAGCACCTCCTTCCACGGAGCTGTTACGGGCCCATCGCATTCACCCATCGGAAAGATCCTGCTGGATGTCATCTTTGGAATGGAGGACAATTTCCGCCGCGAGCCTATCTGGTTTTAGGTGGTCAACCTCTCCAGCGCGTATCACGCAATCCTGGGGCAGCTGGCGCTAACCAAGTTCATGGTGGTACCACATTACGTGTACCTCAAGATGAAGCTGCCAGGGCCAAAGGGTGTCGTCACCGTGGCCAGCTGCTACAGGCGGTCTGTGTAGTGCACCACGGACGGTCCAAGATAGCGGAAGCGATGATCATCGCGAAAGAGAAGTGCACTATCATGCAAAATGTGGCTGCCCTATAGAAGGACATGTCGGCTGCCGAGCCCAAGCCGGCCGGGAAAGCACAGTTCAAGCCATCCAAGGGCACAAAGAAAATCCTGTTGGATGAGGCCGAGCCGGACCAGTTCGTCCTGGTCGGAAATGCCCTCGACAGCAAATAGGAAAGCACACTCGTCGACTTCCTCCGTGAGAATCGGGATATCTTCGCATGGTCCCCCAAGGACATGCTAGGTGTTCCAAGGGAGCTCCCCGAGCACTCCTTACATGTCAGGCCGGATGCAAAGCCGGTCAAACAGTCATTAAGCCGCTTCGTGGAAGAGAAGAGAAGAAACATAGGTGAAGAAATCACCTGGCTCCTTGCAGCCGGATTCATCATGGAGGTTTTCCACCCGGAATGGCTGGCAAACCCCGTGCTGGTGCTAAAAAATAACAAATTTGGCGCATGTGTGCTTACTACACCAGCCTCAACAAAGCATGCCCCAAAGATCCGTTCGCCCTGCCAAGGATAGACCAAGTGATTGACTCCACGGCCGGCTGTGAGCTATTGTCGTTTTTGGATGCGTATTCCGGCTACCACCAGATCCGGTTGAACCCCGCTGATCAAATCAAGACAGCATTCATCACTCCCTATGGACCCTACTGCTACACCACCATGTCGTTCGGACAGAAGAACGCTGGGGCAAAGTACCAGCGCTACATGCAGAAATGCCTGCAGACTCAGATCGGCAGAAATGTACACGCCTATGTTGACGACGTGGTAGTCAAGACCAAGGAGCACCAGGCACTCCTTGAGGATCTGAAGGAAACATTCACCAACCTCCGCCAGTTCTAGATGAAGATGAACCCGGAGAAATGCGTGTTTGACGTCCCAGCTGGCCAGCTCCTCGGTTTTCTCGTATCAGAGAGATGAATCGAGGCGAACCCAGAGAAGATCAGCGCAATTGAGCGCATGAAACCGCCTAAGAACTTGCGAGACGTCTAGAAGTTCACCAGATGCCTGGCCTCCCTCAGTCGGTTTATCAGCTGGCTGGGCGAGAAAGCGCTCCCGCTGTACCAGCTCATGAAGAAGACAGACAAATTCGTTTGGACATCGCAGGCGGACGAAGCTTTACGTGACCTCAAGCGCCTGCTCACCTCACCACCTATACTGGCAGCACCAGCGGCAAAGGAGCCCATGCTGATGTATATCACAGCAACCAACTGGGTCGTTAGTGTGGTTCTGGTGGTGGAGAGGCCGGAAGAAGGAAAGGCGCAGCCGGTGCAACGACTAGTGTACTACTTGAGCGAGGTGCTCTCACTCTCGAAGCAGAACTACCCGTATTACCAGAAGCTGGTGTATGGCGTGTACATGGCCGCCAAGAAATTGAAGCACTACTTCCAGGAGCACTCCATCTAGGTGGTGTCACTAGCACCACTTTCGGAGATCATTGGCAACAGGGATGCGATAGGCTAGGTGGCGAAATGGGCCATAGAGTTCGTTGCCCACGACATACAATATGAGCCAAGAACGACGATCAAATCTCAGGCCTTGGCGGATTTCCTTGTCAACTGGGAAGAGACGCAGTACTTGCCGCCTTGCCCCGAATCCACACATTGGAAGCTGCATTTTGACAGCTCCAAGATGTACGAGGGACTCGAAGCCGGAGTGGTCATCACATCTCCCAAAGGAGACCGGCTGGAATACGTGCTGCAGATCCACTTCCGCGCATCCAACAACATCGGTGAGTACGAGGCGCTCGTCCATGGCCTCAATATGGCAAAAGAGATCGGCATCTGCCGCATCCTATGTTTCAGCGACTCAGACTTGGTGGTGCAGCAAGTGTCAGGCGATTGGGACGTCAGGGATGCAAACATGGCTCTATATCGTTTCTTCGTACAACAGTTGTGTGCCTGTTTCGAAGGGTGCGAATTTCACCATGTACCAAGAGTAAACAACGAGGCCACGGACATGCTTGCCCGCATCGGGTCAACAAGACAGGCAATTCCACCTGGAGTCTCCCTCGAGCACCTGCGCAAGCCGTCAATCACGCCGTCTCCAGAATCCGACTCCATAATATTGGACGCGGACCCGGGGACTGCCGGCTCCAAGACCTCCACAATGGCTTCACCACAACCGGGGACTGCTTCATCGCACCCGGGGACTGCCGGCTCCAAGACCTCCGCAACAGCTCCACCGCACCCAGGGACTCCTCCACCGCACCCGGGGCCTGCTTCACCACGCCCGGGGACTGCCGCGTCTAGTCTAGAGGCTGTCGGCTCCGCAGCTTCACCGGGTCGGACACCAGACGAGCCCAATCCGGCTATCCGCGCAGAGGTGAATCTGCTCATGCAGGCGGTATACGCCATCCAGGAAACCCCAACATGGGCCAAGCCGTTCATGGATTTCCTAGCCAAAGAAGAACTGCCCGAAGAGGAGGTCAAGGCAAGGCAGGTAAAGCGAAGGGCTAGCACGTACACTATCATCAACAACGAGCTCTACAAGCGCAGTGTTGTGGGCATCTATCAGCGGTGCATGAGCCAGGAAGAAGGAATCCGGCTGCTGATTGACATTCACCAGGGCGAGGGCGGCCACCACGCGTCATCACGAGCCATAGTGGCAAAGGCATTTCTCCATGGGTTCTATTGGCCCACGACACTGGAAAACGCCGAACAAATAGTCAAGGCATGCAACGGTTGTCAGCGGTTCAGCTAGCAGAAGCACACTCCATCTGTAGAGCTCAAGACAATTCCCATCATCTAGCCGTTTGTCGTCTGGGGGCTCGACATGGTCGGCCCTTTCAAGATAGCCTGATCCGGCATGTCGCACTTGCTGGTGGCGGTGGACAAATTCACCAAGTGGATCGAGGCGAAGCCAATAAAGAAGATGGATGGGCCAATAGTGGTCAAATTTTTCACAGACATAATCACGCGCTTCGGCTACCTGTAACTACCTCGGTGAATTACGCTCCTAGTTACAAGCCTGGATGAGCAGAAATGGTTGAAATAGTACGGTGGGGCCCAAATGCCACTCACAGGTAGACCTTTCGGCCGTCCCAACCATTTCCAAACATCGGGACAAGAACGAGCGGCGTAATCGGCAGGCGAAGGGATCAACTACATACACAAATGAGTATGTATGCAAGCCACCATACAATAGTACATCAGAGCCATTCCATCTAAAAAGAAAGGAAATATAGCAATGCCATACGGCAAGATCCAAATATCCTAGATAGATATAATAGTTTAGGATATCTCCTCATACATCAAACATCAGAGTATTAGGCGGAAGCGGAAGACAAAAATCCGAGTACGGATAAGAAGCAAATCGGCATAAGATGCCCCATAAATAAGCACATCCCGCCCACAGATCTCACGGATCCCCGTTCCCGGAATCTCTACACCGAATGATCGTTGCCCACATCGTCCGTCTCTTCCACCCAGTATCCATCTTGCGAGTTTACCTGTTCATCTGAATCAAATAATTTATCGTGTGAGACCCTAGGGGTACTCAGCAAGACTTTATGCCTCTAAAGGGGACACAACCTGGGGTGACGCAATTGCAGCAAAAGATAAACCCTAGCAATTCTATAGATACTCGCTAACCATCCGCCTAACCAGAGATAGACGGATGTCCGTGAATTAATAACAACAGTTATAACAGTTAAAAACGGTAATATCCATAGATCCATCCTCATCCTCGCTTACCGACGAGGAAGCGGACGAACAACCCCCCCATTCGTTGGCAGTTTTATTATCCATTCCATGAGTGTTGCACTATTTACTAGTCAGATACTTAGTCAAATTAAAAGCGGTACTTTAGTTATGCTTGTCTATGATCGAGAAATTGTGCTCCAAGTCGTCCATAACCGCGGACATGGCTTTCAGAAAGTTTTACCCTGCAGGGGTGCACAAATAGCAACACACACTCGATATGCCTCGGAAAAACCAAATCAAAAACCCAACGAGGCAGTCACGACAAAGCGATCACAGGATTCAGAAATATTTCAGGGGGCCACCCCATTGAGCTACCCGCAACGAAGTTAGCTGACTCTGAGACGGCCTCAAGGTTTGTGGAGCCGGCTGTAAACGACTGGGAACCCGAAAGTCTGACTGGGCTTGTCGATACAGCGAAAACGGGTCACGGCCCTAAACAGTACAGTGTGCATTACCTCGCACAATTTAAATTAAAGCAGTAAAGCATGGCATAAGTACAGGATAGTAAATAAAACCTCAAACTAGTTTGTGGCCCCAAGAAATAAGAATGAATTAACTTGGAAAATAAAGTGTTCAAAATATATTTTGAAGGTCATATTTGAATTCCTCACATTTTTCTGATTTGAAAACATATATTATATGTTTAATTTGGATTTATATTTTGAAAGTTATTTAAAAACAGAATTAAATTTGAATTTGAAATTAATTTGGAAAAGATTTGAATTTAAAAAGAAAAGCAGACATACTTTTTATACCCAGACTAGCCTAGCCCCTGACGCTGATGGGTGGGCCTCTCTGCTGACTGGGACACAGGCGCGCAGAAGAACGTTTTACACCGCGGACTGCTCTAGTCTCAGAGACAGACATGTGGGACCCGCTGGCTCGCAGGCCCACTTGACAGAGAGATGCTGCGAGCTGACCACGTGGCTCAGGGGGGACTGCAGGTTGATGCGACCAACGTGCAGCGTGCTTTTTGGAAAAAGGTAGCAGACTCTGACTGGTGGGGCTCAGGGGAGCGCGGGTTGCAGGAGTCAAAAGGGCAGGGGGGTTTGTGCAAAAAGCCACTGCCACTGTGGATCTTCCTCGCGGACAGATCGGTGCTCGCACGCGGTGCAGAGCGGGGTGGGAGATCGAACGCGGGACCTAGGGCTCGCGCGCGGAGGGCGGAGCCACTGCGGCGGCCTGGGGTTGCTGTCAGGGAGATGGGCGAGGCCTAGATAGGGCTACGCGACGCTATGGCGAGGAGAAACGTACGCGACGCCGGCGCACAGAGGCCGTTCGTCGGATTGTCCGGCGCGACCAGGGCAAGGCTGCGACGACGAGGATGTCTGGGGGTTGGGTATCTCACCGAGAGTGCGTCGATGTAGTTGGATCGGCTCAAGGCGCAGCAGGGCGACGATGATGCAGAGGCCGAGCGAACTAGGGTTTCAGGGTCGGAGCGCGTCGGTGTTCAGCGGCCTGGGGCTCCTCCTCCTCGCTGCTGTGTACAGAGGCGACGCTGGGGATCTCCTGTCCTTCCTCGACGTCCACAACACCACGCCCGCCTCCTCGTACTGCAGGTGGACGCCGAAGCCGACGGTGGCCGGCGATGGTTAGCTGGCGGCGATGGAGAAGAGAGGGGAGCGGGCAGGGCGCCTCGGCCAGATCTGGAGATGCAGGAGGACCGAGAGGTGGTGGTAAAGAAGAGGGGGAGAGGGGGTGCCGTGGGGAGATGGGGTAGATGGGAAAAGGTGGCCTCGGTGCCACCTTTCTCTCCTCCTTCACGTTCTTGTGGCCGGGCAGGACCAGGGCAGGGCAGGTGGGAGGCTTCCAGGTGGGACCAGGGTGAGGCCAAGGAGGCAGGGGCAGGCTCGGGCTGGAGGGCCCTTATGGCATAGAGAGAAAAGAGTGAGGGAGGAGTAGCCTCGGGCTAGAGCTAGGATAGGAGGGGAGAGGGGGTATGGCTCGGGCTAGGGCTTGCTTGGGTGGGGTAGCTAGGTGGCATGGTGGGGCCAGCTAGGTGAGAGAGAGAGAGAGGCCGAGAGAGAGGGGGTAGACTTAGGGTTTGGGTGAGAGGGGGATGTGAGGGTTAGGGTTAGATGGGGGTGTGGGTTTAGATTAGGTATAGATTAGGAGAGAGGTTTAGAGAGAGGAGAGATGTGGAGTGGTAACCCTTTGACAAGATCAAGCATGATCCACACAAGCTCAAACAAGATAGGCAAAGAGAGAAAAGAGAAAAGGTGGTGATGGGGTGGATAGAGATGGTGATGAGGTTTAAGCAAGATCAAAATAGATCAAGCCCAAAAGAAGGGATAGAGATAGAGATGAACCACTCAAGAATTCAAATAAAACCAAAAGATGACCAAAGTTGGTGATGGTTGCATGGCCCATGCAAATGCATTAAATGCTAGGTTTCCTCTTGTGAGAACAACATGAATATCCATAGCATTTATACTTATGCATTCCAAAATGTGGAATAAGGCCTAAGCAAAAGGATTTAAGAGAAAGTTCCAAGTGGAGTAGATGGAGATGATCACATTTGATTATTATTGGGACTTGCTAGTGTGTATATTCCACTAGATGATTACTAGTCCCAAAATATTCCCACATGAGCATAAATCCATAATGATCCATATGGAAGCTAGGAAAAAGGGTTCCACTCACAAGGCATGCAAAGGTGGCCATGTGGCTCTCATATATCAATAATGTGAAAACAACATGATGCCAAGATGAGAACATGTGGATAAAGAATTGGATCCATCCCAACCCACATGATCTAGAGGTAAACTCCATAAGTGCCAAGCTCATATTTAGTTGGATGGTGGAATTATAAGGTGGTGCAAGAAAAGGTGATGGAGTTGAATAAAAGATATGCCCCTAACTCAACTTGGGCATTTAAACAATATATCAAGAACCAAATACAATATCAAGAGGCAAATACAATTTACAATGCATATGAGAGAAGAACCAAATCAAAAGGGTTTTATATGATGCTCAAATGCAAGGAGGCATGATGACATGAGCATGATATAATGATGATGCAACTAATTATATATAGGAAGTAGCATCTATGTAGACTAGGCTAGTAGCATTGCAATTGTTAGACAATTGGGATGCTACAACTCTCCCCCACTAAACAAGAATCTCGCCCCGAGATTCCTAGGAAAAAGAAAACAACACAAGGAGAGGCAGGTGTTCGGAACGAAGGTGACCCTCACGTTCCCAAGATGATGAAGAACGGAATGGTGCGACCACTACATCTTGCAAAACTTGCTAGACTTGTTGCGAGTCTTGCGTTTTGCTTCACGAACAACGGATAGAAGAGTTGAAGGATTATCGTGAGACAAGAAGGATAGGATGGACAAAGCTCCGGTTTTCTCAAGAAACATGATAAAAGAAAGGAACCACTTGTGAAACAAAAGGAAAAGATGATGTATCATGGATGAAGAAAGACACACCGTTACGATTAAAGATTTACCGATACTAGAGATGATGAAAACTTTGTCTCGCGGGAAGAAAAAAGCTAGATTGGAGAGGTTTGAACCACTAGGACAATAGCATCGTATCTTCTCTCGGATTTGAGAAATGAAGCACGGAAACAATATTGCCTTCAAACAATAGAGTCCCTTGATATGAACAGAAAGATTTAGATAGACATCGTCGGATTAGATCTTCTTGCGCCGGTAAGAACCCAAGGATCACGCAATTGAGGTGCGCGGATATAACTTCCAGAGACGGATATGAAGCCAGATCATGGTGGAATCCCGAGAAGCAAAGAGTATGGAGGATCTAGAGTTTATTGTGGAGATACTTATTATTTTCTTTAGCCTTGGGGCTAACGCAATAGATTTGCGGCTGATGGCATCAACCATAATTGGCTTTACCACAGAAAAAGAATTGATGAAACAAAGAGAGAGATAGATTCCTTTCATCTTGTTTGGGGATGTCGAGCATCGGTGGAATGACGAGGACAGAAAAGAGTTTGCGTTTGTTTCCACCAGATAACTGAGGATTTTGCTCCATCTAGAATAGACAGACCACCAACAAGAGATTGTTGATTACTTTCTTCGAGAGAGCACTCCGGAAAAACAAGGATGGAAGTAAAAGTATCGAGGGATAAAGGCCACTTCTAACTTCCGTGGAATAAGTGAAATCGCATTAATTCACCAATTCAATGTACAAGAGCGAATGATAAGAGTAGTGGTATGGTAGCTACTCCATCCCGCACTCAAAGCATTACTCCGCACATGAATAAGAAAACCATGCAACCCAACTACCGAAACAGACTGAAGGTATTGACAAGAAGAGCTCATGGAACTCCGTTAGAAAACAAGGATAGATGCAAACGATTTGCTGGGTTCACAGATAGATAAAGATGATGATGTTGTCGTCATGTCATAAGTAACCAGCCACCGGAAAGATATGAAGGAAGATTACGGAGACAACTGCAAGATTGAACAGCTACAGAAAAGATAGCACCAACTTGAACAGAAGGAAATACCAGATCTGGGAGGTCTTCATGGCCTCCGGTGGATTGAGCAGAGACGATAGAGCGAGAGGGTTTCAAGAGATTACTTAACGAGGTAGAGGTGAAAAGAACTCCATGTTGTTCTTGAAAAGATTGAGAAAGATTTAGCAGTCTTGAGGAGAATCTTCAGCGGAACGACGATGATAACTTGCCAACAAGGAGCAACTCCGGATTGGTTGAAGATGGAGGATGTAATTAGCAATGGACTTGCTAATTCCAGAATTAAAGCAATGTATTCAGCAGAAGGACGTGGTCGAGATAGGTGACTTCAAGAAGCTAGAATTCGCGCTTTGAGAACTCGCACACAGGCAGTGTTCACGAAGCTTGAGAGAAAGAGACACGGATGATCTTCCATGTTCTTCCATTGATATCGAATAGGCAAGCATATTAACAACATATACCACCATGGATTAACAGGATATTCCCCGAATATCAAGTTCAAGAGGCGGGAGAAACGAACAAATGCTCGAAATATTTTCTGAGCTCAACGCTCTTAGAAAGATCAATATTAAGAGCACTGGTTCGTGTTGAAGAAGATGCACTGGAAGAATAGATTATCTGATCCTTCGGAAGAAAAAGAGATGTCACCTGGTTCACATTGTCGATTGGGTCACCGGTTGCAAAGATAAGGAGATCTTGGATAAGAACCGATGATAGCTCATACCTTAAGCAAAGCTATCGGAGACGAAAAGATGCAATTCCCTCGTATCCAGGAGAATTTTGTGGATATGGAGTTCAAAGAGATGTGCCGCAAGATGAACAGATGATAGACCGCCGTAGTGCCTTGAGAAACTCCGGATTGCGAAAGATGCTTGAATATGCATAGATATGATCACGGTGTACTCAAAATCACAGGAGATAACCGCCACCATTCGGAGGATAGTGTTGATAGAATTTTCCATATTCCAATCGACACCTACCATGAGTGGAATATAGCTATGCCGAGAGCCAAATTACAATCATCATCATCAGATCGACACATTTTATGTAATTAGCCCAAGAGAGAAGGAGATGAAAAGAAACTCCAGGATTAAGCGCCGGTGACAAAAGAATGAGTTAGCACGGACATGCTGATAAAAGGAAGATATATGATGTCTCACACACGACTGAAAAGGAGTGTGGAAACACAGATGTATCAAAGAAAAATTTTCCGCATTTTTGGCATTAAAATACCAATAGATGCGCAAAATCACTTAACAGGTAGAGATTAGCAACAGATGCTTGTACAGAATGTGGAGTTGCTAGAAGGAAGGACACCCTTAAGAAGATGGCACCGGTTAACAAGGAGTCAGATAGATCGCGCCGGTTTTCAAAAGCCTGTCAGTATGGAATGTACCAACAGTTGATAACCAAAGGCAGATTGTGATAACAGAAAGGATGCAACAGATAGACAAGGAATTACACACACACACAGATACACAACCTATGGTACTATGGAAACCCAGAACACGTGAATCCTAGTTTGAATTTTAAGGAGAGAATAGAAAACGTTACACTTCCTTACCAGAAAAGGGTGGTGGTTGGGTAAGAAGAAAAGTGGAAGCAGTCCTACTCTCACGTTTTGTTTTTCCCTAGTATACATAGCTACCATAAATAATTGCTAGACTGACAACGACCATTTGGCTGAGACCCTGAAGGGCGGGATGGCTCTGATACCAATTGTAACTAACTCGGTGAATTACGCTCCTAGTTACAAGCCTGGATGAGCAGAAATGGTTGAAATAGTACGGTGGGGCCCAAATGCCACTCACAGGTAGACCTTTCGGCCGTCCCAACCATTTCCAAACATCGGGACAAGAACGGGCGGCGTAATCGGCAGGCGAAGGGATCAACTACATACACAAATGAGTATGTATGCAAGCCACCATACAATAGTACATCAGAGCCATTCCATCTAAAAAGAAAGGAAATATAGCAACGCCATACGGCAAGATCCAAATATCCTAGATATATATAATAGTTTAGGATATCTCCTCATACATCAAACATCAGAGTATCAGGCGGAAGCAGGAGACAAAAATCCGAGTACGGATAAGAAGCAAATCGGCATAAGATGCCCCATAAATAAGCACATCCCGCCCACAGATCTCACGGATCCCCGTTCCCGGAATCTCTACACCGAATGATCGTTGCCCACATCGTCCGTCTCTTCCACCAAGTATCCATCTTGCGAGTTTACCTATTCATCTGAATCAAATAATTTATCGTGTGAGACCCTAGGGGTACTCAGCAAGACTTTATGCCTCTAAAGGGGACACAACCTGGGGTGACGCAATTGCAGCAAAAGATAAACCCTAGCAATTCTATAGATATTCGCTAACCATCCGCCTAACCAGAGATAGACGAATGTCCATGAATTAATAACAACAGTTATAACAGTTAAAAACGGTAATATCCACAGATCCATCCTCATCCTCGCTTACCGACGAGGAAGCGGACGAACAACCCCCCCATCCGTTGGCAGTTTTATTATCCATTCCATGAGTGTTGCACTATTTACTAGTCAGATACTTAGTCAAATTAAAAGCGGTACTTTAGTTATGCTTGTCTATGATCGAGAAATTGTGCTCCAAGTCGTCCATAACCGCGGACACGGCTTTCAGAAAGTTTTACCCTGCAGGGGTGCACAAATAGCAACACACACTCGATATGCCTCGGAAAAACCAAATCAAAAACCCAACGAGGCAGTCACGACAAAGCGATCACAGGATTCAGAAATATTTCAGGGGGCCACCCCATTGAGCTACCCGCAACGAAGTTAGCTGACTCCGAGACGGCCTCAAGGTTTGTGGAGCCGGCTGTAAACGACTGGGAACCCGAAAGTGTGACTGGGCTTGTCGATACAGCGAAAACGGGTCATGGCCCTAAACAATACAGTGTGCATTACCTCGCACAATTTAAATTAAAGCAGTAAAGCATGGCATAAGTACAGGATAGTAAATAAAACCTCAAACTAGTTTGTGGCCCCAAGAAATAAGAATGAATCAAGCTCTGGCTCAGGGGGGTTCATAAGCCTCCCGGATGTGGATAGCGCGAATATTCAAGGAACAGGAATCAAGTACTCGGGGTCCTACGGGACACAAGTGAGCCTGAAAAACCAAAAAGCGAATATGGCTCACCGATGCCACTTTCATTAGTTATCCCATTAATACTCAAATTAAGTTGTTTAGGTACCTCGTTATCCATCAGACACTCACATACCCTACACATGCTGTTCTACGACTCGCATGGCTCAAACAACTCCTGTAGTAATGGCTCATGGGATGGAGGAACAAGTTTCGGTGGGGATTAAAAATAGAGGCTATGCAATACTTGGGATTCAAATTAATGCAACCGCGACTCAATGATGCAAGAATAAGATAGAGGCAATAGGTCCTATATGTATGCAAGCATGTGGTAGTGCTTGCCTAGCAGCTCAGTTGAAGCAATGGATGGATCTGGGTAGTGCTCCTGGTTCTCTTGATATATCCCCTGCTCAGCGTCTATTCGGAGAAGAACCAAACAAACAAGGGCCAACATAAATAAAGTGCGCAAGCATATGAATAAAATGCGACAAGCAAACAATCATGCCATGATGAATGATGCACAATTTGCATGGCAATAAGGTAGCATGGCATGGGTGAGGTGTGGAATACAAGAATAAACATTTTTATTGGGTTTTAACCACATTTTATACTCATATTAGTTGCTGTATACTTTGTATTATATGATGCATGCTGCAAAATAGATGAGGGAATGCATAAACAGAAAGGTCTCGTCGAGCTAATCATTTTAGACATATTATTTGTTAAATTTGGAGTTATAAAACAAAAGTTATTAATTAATTAAGGATAAAGGGCATTTTATTGTAATTTTAATTAATTTGGAAAATAAAGTGTTCAAAATATATTTTGAAGGTCATATTTGAATTCCTCACATTTTTCTGATTTGAAAACATATATTATATGTTTAATTTGGATTTATATTTTGAAAGTTATTTAAAAACAGAATTAAATTTGAATTTGAAATTAATTTGGAAAAGATTTGAATTTAAACAGAAAAGCAGACATACTTTTTATACCCAGACTAGCCTAGCCCCTGACGCTGACGGGTGGGCCTCTCTGCTGACTGGGACACACGCGCGCAGAAGAACGTTTTACACCGCGGACTGCTCTAGTCTCAGAGACAGACAGGTGGGACCCGCTGGCTCGCAGGCCCACTTGACAGAGAGATGCTGCGAGCTGACCACGTGGCTCAGGGGGGGACTGCGGGTTGATGCGACCAACGTGCAGGGTGCTTTTTGGAAAAAGGTAGCAGACTCTAACTGGTGGGGCTCAGGGGAGCGCGGGTTGCAGGAGTCAAAAGGGCAGGGGGGTTTGTGCAAAAAGCCGCTGCCACTGTGGATCTTCCTCGCAGACAGATCGGTGCTCGCGCGCGGTGCAGAGCGGGGTGGGAGATCGAACGCGGGACCTAGGGCTCGCGCGCGGAGGGCGGAGCCACTGCGGCGGCCTGGGGTTGCTGTCAGGGAGATGGGCGAGGCCTAGATAGGGCTACGCGACGCTATGGCGAGGAGAAACGTACGCGACGCCGGCGCATAGAGGCCATTCGTCGGATTGTCCGGCGCGACCAGGGCAAGGCTGCGACGACGAGGATGTCTGGGGGGTTGGGTAGCTCACCGAGAGTGCGTCGATGTAGGTGGATCGGCTCGAGGCGCAGCAGGGCGACGATGATGCAGAGGCCGAGCGAACTAGGGTTTCGGGGTCGGAGCGCGTCGGTGTTCAGCGGCCTGGGGCTCCTCCTCCTCGCTGCTGTGTACAGAGGTGACGCCGGGGATCTCCTGTCCTTCCTTGACGTCCACAACACCACGCCCGCCTCCTCGTACTGCAGGTGGACGCCGAAGCCGACGGTGGCCGGCGATGGTTAGCTGGCGGCGATGGAGAAGAGAGGGGAGCGGGCAGGGCGCCTCGGCCAGATCTGGAGATGCAGGAGGACCGAGAGGTGGTGGTAAAGCAGAGGGGGAGAGGGGGTGCCATGGGGAGATGGGGTAGATGGGAAAAGGTGGCCTCGGTGCCACCTTTCTCTCCTCCTTCACGTGCTTGTGGCCGGGCAGGACCAGGGCAGGGCAGGTGGGAGGCTTCCAGGTGGGACCAGGGTGAGGCCAAGGAGGCAGGGGCAGGCTTGGGCTGGAGGGCCCTTATGGCATAGAGAGAAAATAGAGAGGGAGGAGTAGCCTCGGGCTAGAGCTAGGATAGGAGGGGAGAGGGGGTATGGCTCGGTCTAGGGCTTGCTTGGGTGGGGTAGCTAGGTGGCATGGTGGGGCCAGCTAGGTGAGAGAGAGAGAGAGGCCGAGAGAGAGGGGGTAGACTTAGGGTTTGGGTGAGAGGGGGATGTGAGGGTTAGGGTTAGATGGGGGTGTGGGTTTAGATTAGGTATAGATTAGGAGAGAGGTTTAGAGAGAGGAGAGATGTGGAGTGGTAACCCTTTGACAAGATCAAGCATGATCCACACAAGCTCAAACAAGATAGGCAAAGAGAGAAAAGAGAAAAGGTGGTGATGGGGTGGATAGAGATGGTGATGAGGTTTAAGCAAGATCAAAATAGATCAAGCCCAAAAGAAGGGATAGAGATAGAGATGAACCACTCAAGAATTCAAATAAAACCAAAAGATGACCAAAGTTGGTGATGGTTGCATGGCCCATGCAAATGCATTAAATGCTAGGTTTCCTCTTGTGAGAACAACATGAATATCCATAGCATTTATACTTATGCATTCCAAAATGTGGAATAAGGCCTAAGCAAAAGGATTTAAGAGAAAGTTCCAAGTGGAGTAGATGGAGATGATCACATTTGATTATTATTGGGACTTGCTAGTGTGTATATTCCACTAGATGATTACTAGTCCCAAAATATTCCCACATGAGCATAAATCCATAATGATCCATATGGAAGCTAGGAAAAAGGGTTCCACTCACAAGGCATGCAAAGGTGGCCATGTGGCTCTCATATATCAATAATGTGAAAACAACATGATGCCAAGATGAGAACATGTGGATAAAGAATTGGATCCATCCCAACCCACATGATCTAGAGGTAAACTCCATAAGTGCCAAGCTCATATTTAGTTGGATGGTGGAATTATAAGGTGGTGCAAGAAAAGGTGATGGAGTTGAATAAAAGATATGCCCCTAACTCAACTTGGGCATTTAAACAATATATCAAGAACCAAATACAATATCAAGAGGCAAATACAATTTACAATGCATATGAGAGAAGAACCAAATCAAAAGGGTTTTATATGATGCTCAAATGCAAGGAGGCATGATGACATGAGCATGATATAATGATGATGCAACTAATTATATATAGGAAGTAGCATCTATGTAGACTAGGCTAGTAGCATTGCAATTGTTAGACAATTGGGATGCTACAACTCTCCCCCACTAAACAAGAATCTCGCCCCGAGATTCCTAGGAAAAAGAAAACAACACAAGGAGAGGCAGGTGTTCGGAACGAAGGTGACCCTCACGTTCCCAAGATGATGAAGAACGGAATGGTGCGACCACTACATCTTGCAAAACTTGCTAGACTTGTTGCGAGTCTTGCGTTTTGCTTCACGAACAACGGATAGAAGAGTTGAAGGATTATCGTGAGACAAGAAGGATAGGATGGACAAAGCTCCGGTTTTCTCAAGAAACATGATAAAAGAAAGGAACCACTTGTGAAACAAAAGGAAAAGATGATGTATCATGGATGAAGAAAGACACACCGTTACGATTAAAGATTTACCGATACTAGAGATGATGAAAACTTTGTCTCGCGGGAAGAAAAAAGCTAGATTGGAGAGGTTTGAACCACTAGGACAATAGCATCGTATCTTCTCTCGGATTTGAGAAATGAAGCACGGAAACAATATTGCCTTCAAACAATAGAGTCCCTTGATATGAACAGAAAGATTTAGATAGACATCGTCGGATTAGATCTTCTTGCGCCGGTAAGAACCCAAGGATCACGCAATTGAGGTGCGCGGATATAACTTCCAGAGACGGATATGAAGCCAGATCATGGTGGAATCCCGAGAAGCAAAGAGTATGGAGGATCTAGAGTTTATTGTGGAGATACTTATTATTTTCTTTAGCCTTGGGGCTAACGCAATAGATTTGCGGCTGATGGCATCAACCATAATTGGCTTTACCACAGAAAAAGAATTGATGAAACAAAGAGAGAGATAGATTCCTTTCATCTTGTTTGGGGATGTCGAGCATCGGTGGAATGACGAGGACAGAAAAGAGTTTGCGTTTGTTTCCACCAGATAACTGAGGATTTTGCTCCATCTAGAATAGACAGACCACCAACAAGAGATTGTTGATTACTTTCTTCGAGAGAGCACTCCGGAAAAACAAGGATGGAAGTAAAAGTATCGAGGGATAAAGGCCACTTCTAACTTCCGTGGAATAAGTGAAATCGCATTAATTCACCAATTCAATGTACAAGAGCGAATGATAAGAGTAGTGGTATGGTAGCTACTCCATCCCGCACTCAAAGCATTACTCCGCACATGAATAAGAAAACCATGCAACCCAACTACCGAAACAGACTGAAGGTATTGACAAGAAGAGCTCATGGAACTCCGTTAGAAAACAAGGATAGATGCAAACGATTTGCTGGGTTCACAGATAGATAAAGATGATGATGTTGTCGTCATGTCATAAGTAACCAGCCACCGGAAAGATATGAAGGAAGATTACGGAGACAACTGCAAGATTGAACAGCTACAGAAAAGATAGCACCAACTTGAACAGAAGGAAATACCAGATCTGGGAGGTCTTCATGGCCTCCGGTGGATTGAGCAGAGACGATAGAGCGAGAGGGTTTCAAGAGATTACTTAACGAGGTAGAGGTGAAAAGAACTCCATGTTGTTCTTGAAAAGATTGAGAAAGATTTAGCAGTCTTGAGGAGAATCTTCAGCGGAACGACGATGATAACTTGCCAACAAGGAGCAACTCCGGATTGGTTGAAGATGGAGGATGTAATTAGCAATGGACTTGCTAATTCCAGAATTAAAGCAATGTATTCAGCAGAAGGACGTGGTCGAGATAGGTGACTTCAAGAAGCTAGAATTCGCGCTTTGAGAACTCGCACACAGGCAGTGTTCACGAAGCTTGAGAGAAAGAGACACGGATGATCTTCCATGTTCTTCCATTGATATCGAATAGGCAAGCATATTAACAACATATACCACCATGGATTAACAGGATATTCCCCGAATATCAAGTTCAAGAGGCGGGAGAAACGAACAAATGCTCGAAATATTTTCTGAGCTCAACGCTCTTAGAAAGATCAATATTAAGAGCACTGGTTCGTGTTGAAGAAGATGCACTGGAAGAATAGATTATCTGATCCTTCGGAAGAAAAAGAGATGTCACCTGGTTCACATTGTCGATTGGGTCACCGGTTGCAAAGATAAGGAGATCTTGGATAAGAACCGATGATAGCTCATACCTTAAGCAAAGCTATCGGAGACGAAAAGATGCAATTCCCTCGTATCCAGGAGAATTTTGTGGATATGGAGTTCAAAGAGATGTGCCGCAAGATGAACAGATGATAGACCGCCGTAGTGCCTTGAGAAACTCCGGATTGCGAAAGATGCTTGAATATGCATAGATATGATCACGGTGTACTCAAAATCACAGGAGATAACCGCCACCATTCGGAGGATAGTGTTGATAGAATTTTCCATATTCCAATCGACACCTACCATGAGTGGAATATAGCTATGCCGAGAGCCAAATTACAATCATCATCATCAGATCGACACATTTTATGTAATTAGCCCAAGAGAGAAGGAGATGAAAAGAAACTCCAGGATTAAGCGCCGGTGACAAAAGAATGAGTTAGCACGGACATGCTGATAAAAGGAAGATATATGATGTCTCACACACGACTGAAAAGGAGTGTGGAAACACAGATGTATCAAAGAAAAATTTTCCGCATTTTTGGCATTAAAATACCAATAGATGCGCAAAATCACTTAACAGGTAGAGATTAGCAACAGATGCTTGTACAGAATGTGGAGTTGCTAGAAGGAAGGACACCCTTAAGAAGATGGCACCGGTTAACAAGGAGTCAGATAGATCGCGCCGGTTTTCAAAAGCCTGTCAGTATGGAATGTACCAACAGTTGATAACCAAAGGCAGATTGTGATAACAGAAAGGATGCAACAGATAGACAAGGAATTACACACACACACAGATACACAACCTATGGTACTATGGAAACCCAGAACACGTGAATCCTAGTTTGAATTTTAAGGAGAGAATAGAAAACGTTACACTTCCTTACCAGAAAAGGGTGGTGGTTGGGTAAGAAGAAAAGTGGAAGCAGTCCTACTCTCACGTTTTGTTTTTCCCTAGTATACATAGCTACCATAAATAATTGCTAGACTGACAACGACCATTTGGCTGAGACCCTGAAGGGCGGGATGGCTCTGATACCAATTGTAACTAACTCGGTGAATTACGCTCCTAGTTACAAGCCTGGATGAGCAGAAATGGTTGAAATAGTACGGTGGGGCCCAAATGCCACTCACAGGTAGACCTTTCGGCCGTCCCAACCATTTCCAAACATCGGGACAAGAACGGGCGGCGTAATCGGCAGGCGAAGGGATCAACTACATACACAAATGAGTATGTATGCAAGCCACCATACAATAGTACATCAGAGCCATTCCATCTAAAAAGAAAGGAAATATAGCAACGCCATACGGCAAGATCCAAATATCCTAGATATATATAATAGTTTAGGATATCTCCTCATACATCAAACATCAGAGTATCAGGCGGAAGCAGGAGACAAAAATCCGAGTACGGATAAGAAGCAAATCGGCATAAGATGCCCCATAAATAAGCACATCCCGCCCACAGATCTCACGGATCCCCGTTCCCGGAATCTCTACACCGAATGATCGTTGCCCACATCGTCCGTCTCTTCCACCAAGTATCCATCTTGCGAGTTTACCTATTCATCTGAATCAAATAATTTATCGTGTGAGACCCTAGGGGTACTCAGCAAGACTTTATGCCTCTAAAGGGGACACAACCTGGGGTGACGCAATTGCAGCAAAAGATAAACCCTAGCAATTCTATAGATATTCGCTAACCATCCGCCTAACCAGAGATAGACGAATGTCCATGAATTAATAACAACAGTTATAACAGTTAAAAACGGTAATATCCACAGATCCATCCTCATCCTCGCTTACCGACGAGGAAGCGGACGAACAACCCCCCCATCCGTTGGCAGTTTTATTATCCATTCCATGAGTGTTGCACTATTTACTAGTCAGATACTTAGTCAAATTAAAAGCGGTACTTTAGTTATGCTTGTCTATGATCGAGAAATTGTGCTCCAAGTCGTCCATAACCGCGGACACGGCTTTCAGAAAGTTTTACCCTGCAGGGGTGCACAAATAGCAACACACACTCGATATGCCTCGGAAAAACCAAATCAAAAACCCAACGAGGCAGTCACGACAAAGCGATCACAGGATTCAGAAATATTTCAGGGGGCCACCCCATTGAGCTACCCGCAACGAAGTTAGCTGACTCCGAGACGGCCTCAAGGTTTGTGGAGCCGGCTGTAAACGACTGGGAACCCGAAAGTGTGACTGGGCTTGTCGATACAGCGAAAACGGGTCATGGCCCTAAACAATACAGTGTGCATTACCTCGCACAATTTAAATTAAAGCAGTAAAGCATGGCATAAGTACAGGATAGTAAATAAAACCTCAAACTAGTTTGTGGCCCCAAGAAATAAGAATGAATCAAGCTCTGGCTCAGGGGGGTTCATAAGCCTCCCGGATGTGGATAGCGCGAATATTCAAGGAACAGGAATCAAGTACTCGGGGTCCTACGGGACACAAGTGAGCCTGAAAAACCAAAAAGCGAATATGGCTCACCGATGCCACTTTCATTAGTTATCCCATTAATACTCAAATTAAGTTGTTTAGGTACCTCGTTATCCATCAGACACTCACATACCCTACACATGCTGTTCTACGACTCGCATGGCTCAAACAACTCCTGTAGTAATGGCTCATGGGATGGAGGAACAAGTTTCGGTGGGGATTAAAAATAGAGGCTATGCAATACTTGGGATTCAAATTAATGCAACCGCGACTCAATGATGCAAGAATAAGATAGAGGCAATAGGTCCTATATGTATGCAAGCATGTGGTAGTGCTTGCCTAGCAGCTCAGTTGAAGCAATGGATGGATCTGGGTAGTGCTCCTGGTTCTCTTGATATATCCCCTGCTCAGCGTCTATTCGGAGAAGAACCAAACAAACAAGGGCCAACATAAATAAAGTGCGCAAGCATATGAATAAAATGCGACAAGCAAACAATCATGCCATGATGAATGATGCACAATTTGCATGGCAATAAGGTAGCATGGCATGGGTGAGGTGTGGAATACAAGAATAAACATTTTTATTGGGTTTTAACCACATTTTATACTCATATTAGTTGCTGTATACTTTGTATTATATGATGCATGCTGCAAAATAGATGAGGGAATGCATAAACAGAAAGGTCTCGTCGAGCTAATCATTTTAGACATATTATTTGTTAAATTTGGAGTTATAAAACAAAAGTTATTAATTAATTAAGGATAAAGGGCATTTTATTGTAATTTTAATTAATTTGGAAAATAAAGTGTTCAAAATATATTTTGAAGGTCATATTTGAATTCCTCACATTTTTCTGATTTGAAAACATATATTATATGTTTAATTTGGATTTATATTTTGAAAGTTATTTAAAAACAGAATTAAATTTGAATTTGAAATTAATTTGGAAAAGATTTGAATTTAAACAGAAAAGCAGACATACTTTTTATACCCAGACTAGCCTAGCCCCTGACGCTGACGGGTGGGCCTCTCTGCTGACTGGGACACACGCGCGCAGAAGAACGTTTTACACCGCGGACTGCTCTAGTCTCAGAGACAGACAGGTGGGACCCGCTGGCTCGCAGGCCCACTTGACAGAGAGATGCTGCGAGCTGACCACGTGGCTCAGGGGGGGACTGCGGGTTGATGCGACCAACGTGCAGGGTGCTTTTTGGAAAAAGGTAGCAGACTCTAACTGGTGGGGCTCAGGGGAGCGCGGGTTGCAGGAGTCAAAAGGGCAGGGGGGTTTGTGCAAAAAGCCGCTGCCACTGTGGATCTTCCTCGCAGACAGATCGGTGCTCGCGCGCGGTGCAGAGCGGGGTGGGAGATCGAACGCGGGACCTAGGGCTCGCGCGCGGAGGGCGGAGCCACTGCGGCGGCCTGGGGTTGCTGTCAGGGAGATGGGCGAGGCCTAGATAGGGCTACGCGACGCTATGGCGAGGAGAAACGTACGCGACGCCGGCGCATAGAGGCCATTCGTCGGATTGTCCGGCGCGACCAGGGCAAGGCTGCGACGACGAGGATGTCTGGGGGGTTGGGTAGCTCACCGAGAGTGCGTCGATGTAGGTGGATCGGCTCGAGGCGCAGCAGGGCGACGATGATGCAGAGGCCGAGCGAACTAGGGTTTCGGGGTCGGAGCGCGTCGGTGTTCAGCGGCCTGGGGCTCCTCCTCCTCGCTGCTGTGTACAGAGGTGACGCCGGGGATCTCCTGTCCTTCCTTGACGTCCACAACACCACGCCCGCCTCCTCGTACTGCAGGTGGACGCCGAAGCCGACGGTGGCCGGCGATGGTTAGCTGGCGGCGATGGAGAAGAGAGGGGAGCGGGCAGGGCGCCTCGGCCAGATCTGGAGATGCAGGAGGACCGAGAGGTGGTGGTAAAGCAGAGGGGGAGAGGGGGTGCCATGGGGAGATGGGGTAGATGGGAAAAGGTGGCCTCGGTGCCACCTTTCTCTCCTCCTTCACGTGCTTGTGGCCGGGCAGGACCAGGGCAGGGCAGGTGGGAGGCTTCCAGGTGGGACCAGGGTGAGGCCAAGGAGGCAGGGGCAGGCTTGGGCTGGAGGGCCCTTATGGCATAGAGAGAAAATAGAGAGGGAGGAGTAGCCTCGGGCTAGAGCTAGGATAGGAGGGGAGAGGGGGTATGGCTCGGGCTAGGGCTTGCTTGGGTGGGGTAGCTAGGTGGCATGGTGGGGCCAGCTAGGTGAGAGAGAGAGAGAGGCCGAGAGAGAGGGGGTAGACTTAGGGTTTGGGTGAGAGGGGGATGTGAGGGTTAGGGTTAGATGGGGGTGTGGGTTTAGATTAGGTATAGATTAGGAGAGAGGTTTAGAGAGAGGAGAGATGTGGAGTGGTAACCCTTTGACAAGATCAAGCATGATCCACACAAGCTCAAACAAGATAGGCAAAGAGAGAAAAGAGAAAAGGTGGTGATGGGGTGGATAGAGATGGTGATGAGGTTTAAGCAAGATCAAAATAGATCAAGCCCAAAAGAAGGGATAGAGATAGAGATGAACCACTCAAGAATTCAAATAAAACCAAAAGATGACCAAAGTTGGTGATGGTTGCATGGCCCATGCAAATGCATTAAATGCTAGGTTTCCTCTTGTGAGAACAACATGAATATCCAAAGCATTTATACTTATGCATTCCAAAATTTGGAATAAGGCCTAAGCAAAAGGATTTAAGAGAAAGTTCCAAGTGGAGTAGATGGAGATGATCACATTTGATTATTATTGGGACTTCCTAGTGTGTATATTCCACTAGATGATTACTAGTCCCAAAATATTCCCACATGAGCATAAATCCATAATGATCCATATGGAAGCTAGGAAAAAGGGTTCCACTCACAAGGCATGCAAAGGTGGCCATGTGGCTCTCATATATCAATAATGTGAAAACAACATGATGCCAAGATGAGAACATGTGGATAAAGAATTGGATCCATCCCCACCCACATGAGCTAGAGGTAAACTCCATAAGTGCCAAGCTCATATTTAGTTGGATGGTGGAATTATAAGGTGGTGCAAGAAAAGGTGATGGAGTTGAATAAAAGATATGCCCCCAACTCAACTTGGGCATTTAAACAATATATCAAGAACCAAATACAATATCAAGAGGCAAATACAATTTACAATGCATATGAGAGAAGAACCAAATCAAAAGGGTTTTATATGATGCTCAAATACAAGGAGGCATGATGACATGAGCATGATATAATGATGATGCAACTAATTATATATAGGAAGTAGCATCTATGTAGACTAGGCTAGTAGCATTGCAATTGTTAGACAATTGGGATGCTACACTACCCCAACAGCATCATAATAGACAACAGCACGAATTTCGCCAAGGGAGGTTTCGCATGCTTTTGCGGAGACAAGGGCATCCTCCTGGACCTCGGATCTGTGGCACACCCCCAGTCCAATGGGTAGTGCGAGCGAGCAAATGGCCGAGTCTTAGCCGGAATCAAACCCCGGCTGATCGAACCACTGAAGCGATCCCCTGGCTGCTAGATAGAAAAGCTAACGGTTGTGCTTTGGAGACTCCGCACCACGCCAAACCGGTCCACTGGCTACACCCCTTTCTTCCTCATCTATGGGGCGGAGGCAGTCTTGTCCATAGACATCGAGTTCGACGCACCCCGCAAGCTGCTTTACACAGATTAGCAAGACAAAGAAGCACGTGAGGACAATGTTGACCTCCTCGAAGAAGCACGCGAGCTGGCCTTGTCCAGATCCGCCATCTACCAGCAAAACTTGTGCTTCTACCACGCCAGCCGAATCCACATCGTCTCGTTCCACGAAGGCGACCTAGTATTAAGGCTAGTACAAGACACCAAGGGGAGGCACACGTTATCTCCACCATGGGAGGGCCCATTCATCATCAGCCGGGCACTTCAGAACAACTCATACTACCTCATCGACGCCCGCAAGCTGGAAAAGGACAGGATGGACCGTTTAGACGAAGAAACTGAGCGCCCATGGAACGCGAACCTGCTTCATCCCTTTTACACTTAAACAAGAAGTGTATGTATCTTACCTTTATTGAATGAACAAGCATGGGAGCCTCGACACAGTCTCGGGGACTCCGCAATAAATTAGCAAGTCATGCTGCACAATTTGGCTTTTCCGGCTGCATTATTCTAACCCCGTAGCCGACGATCTCCACCGGGGACTCGCCGGTTGGCCCAGACGGCCATGCAATCCACGCGGCAAAGTACTGTACGTGGTTCTTAGGGCTTCCTCTTCGGTTTCGGCTGCAGACCGCAAGATGGCTGACAGATCCAGCAAGAGCAGAACGCTCGACGACCCATACACGAAAAAGCTACAAGGAAAACAAAGACGTCTGGACATTCTGGTTGCGCTCGCTCGCCCAAGGCTAATGACCCAAACTGAAAGTATCGTGTAGTACGCCTACTAAGCTGCCCCTCCGACTTTGGCTCAAAGCTGGCAAGGGCACAACATCAAATTGGCCCACTGAGAAAAGGGCGAAGTCATTGGATTCGTGCGAAAAAGAAAAATTTCAAGACTAGCGAATCTCAGATTACAGTTCAACTTGCATCTGTTTAACTAGGCAAACAACTTGTTTGTTTTTCATCTGTGCATGAGCCAAAGTTCCATGACGAACACCCAAGACGGAGGCTAATAACTTCCAGGAGGAAGAACAGCAGGTAAAGGAGCTTCGACCCGGCTATATTCTCTAGCCGGCCTGAACCTCGGGGAATACACCCTATGGGTGCGCTCGTGCGCCCCCACACTGAAACCTGTAGACAGACAACAATATAAAGGAGCTTCGACCCGACTGTATTCTCCAGCCGGCACGAACCTCGGGGACTACACCTTGTGGGTGCGCTCGCGTGCCCCCACAAAGAAACAAGAACGCAAAAAATGCAAAACAGAAAGTGCAAACGAAAAGCACGAGCAAATATCCAAAGGGATGCGATGCTCCCACTAGAGTTCAATAACAGAACAGAGATGATTGCTCACCAACGCAAAAACACAAGTTTTTCATCTAGAAATACTCCCGGCATACTGGGGATCAAGCTAGCTGATTAGCAAAAGGGCCTGAGGCACTGGCTAGGGCTTGGCTGCTGGAGGCGATGTCGGCCGAGGCGGTCTTGGGCACAGCCAGGGCTTCAGTGCGTGGCACAACCAGGTCATGGTGATACGGCTCCGTGCCAGCCGGGTCACTAAAGTCCCGGTCTAGCTGGACGAAGCTCCAATCTTCACGCTACAGGAGCAGAAATCAGGAACCTCGGTGCGAAGCTGACCATAGCTGGTCCCTTGGCGAAACCCGTGAGACAGGCTCCACAGATCCACGTCCGGATACCAGGACTTCAGCAGCGCCAGTACCATCTCCGTGTCGCCATGAGCCACCCAATCCCGAGCCACGTCCATGAGGTCAGGAGCGCCCGAAAGCCTCTCGACCAGAGCATGCATGGTGGCCGGCTGGATGGTGTCAGGCCAGACATAGTCATGGACCTCAAGAGCTGCGACATGCAGCCGGTTCGCCTCCTCGCTGACAACCGCCACCAGCTCCCCTGGGTGGAGATCCCGCTCTGGATCCATCTCAGGGATGCGGGCCAGCGCCTGATCAGCCGCCTAAGGATACCGTGTTGCACCCGAGAAAAGAGACAATAATCAATGTTGGCCATAAAAGGCAAAACTGCAATGCTGGCCTGGATTGAGAACACTTACTGACGACCATCTCGGCGATCTGACAAAGCTCCCCCAACGCCGCCATCTCCTTGGCCTCGAAGGCCTTGAGAGCATCCTCCTAGGTGGCATAGAGCACCTCTAGGTTCTTAAGCGCCTTGGTCCGGGTGTCCGCCACCTTCTTGGCTTGGCCAACCTTGATCTCCATCTGCTGCTGATGCGTAGCCAGCTGGGCGATCTGGTCCTGGCGAGCCTTGTTGGACTCCTCGAGTCGGGCAACCTCCCCCTTCAGCCAGGCCACCTCGCGAGCCCGGTCCACCAACAGAGCTGTAGGAGGGTACCCAATGGTCAACAAGAAGCGTGAGAAGTCGCGCAATCGGGTGGACACGGCAGAGCGAGCAATCTTACGGCCTAGGTCCCGCGAAGCCTTGGTAGCGTTGGCAAGAGCCCTCTGCGTAGAAGAAAGAAATAAGAACCAGAGAAACCGACTGCGGCACAAGACAGCGAAAGATAGCAATATTGGCAAAGGGACACATACCTCGAACGAAGCCCCCAGCACCTTGGCCTGGATAAGCCCCTGCTCCAGCATCTCGACCAGCTGGCGAGCCTGGCCGACAGCCAGGGGCGCCGCCGCCGACAGCTATCCCAAGGCGGGCTCTAGCGGCAGCGTTGCCTGAGCCGTCGTCCAGCCGGTGACCTGGAGGTCATCGTCGCTCCCGGCACCTACGGAGACCCCACCCGCCGGCTGTGTGGAGGATCCGCCAGCCTGCTACGCGGAAACCTTTGGCAGCGACACCTCCACCAGCTCCTCCACCTGGTAAGCGCCGGAGCCAACCCCAAACGTCTGGTTGGGGGGTGGCGCAGCCGCGCCACTGCGCCCAAGCAGGAGACCCTCAGCGAGCTAGGAGATGGCCCCCACCCGGTGCAACATCACATGCATAGCCAGTGGCGCCACCTCTGCTGCGTCCGCGTTAGCCCCGGCAGGCGCACCGGGCGCAAGCTCAGGGGTTGCATCCAGCGTGCCGGAGCCCCTAACTCCAGCAGGCGGCGAGGCAGACGCGGCGGCAATGGTCGTAGAGTCGGGCAAATCCATTGCCTCGCTACAAGAAAAACAAGGGTAAAATAAACAAAGGCAAGTACACCAATGCAAGCAAGAAATATAGGAGCACGTACCCGTCGATGCTCGGCATGATAGCCGTGGCTCTAGGGCGGCGGCTCTTCTTGGCGGCATCCCCAGCCGGCGTGGTGCTGGTCGAGGTGGCCCGCTTCCCCCTGGCCCTGGGCGTGGCAACGTCCGGCAGCATGTTGTTGGGGAAGGAAGCCGTGTTGGAAGCACGGGGGGCCATAGTCACGGAGGAAGAAGAGCGGCGCCGGCAACCAAGAAGTAGTGGCGCAGGCGAGCAGAAGAAGGCTAGGGCGCAAAGGAGAACAGGGGCAGTAGGCACAAGAAGACGAAGTGAGGAGTCCCTGATCCCTTGCGTCCCTATTTATCGGGGAAGAAGGGCCACGCCAGTTGCCCCCCCTCTCCGCCACGGGGTAGGCAACTGCCCCACTTCTCCACGACGGTTCGGGACGGATCGCGTGCGCCAACGCAACGCACACAGAAGATCCCACAGGAGTTACAGCGGGAGGCAAACCGCGCCAACGATCTCCAAGAAACTGCAATGATGAAGGCGTGCGCGCGATTACCAAAAACTTCCATGGCAGACCAAGATGTCAAACTAACACGACGTGCACCAAAAACAGCAGGCGTGGCTTATTTGAGCAACGATGACAGCAAACTGGCGATCCCTCTCCTGGCCGGGTGCGACAGCCCGTCCAAGAAATCACCGCTCACACCCTGTGGGTGGGGCCATTGGCCCCGTAGCTGGTAAACCCCAACCAGGAAACAGTGAAGAATCTCAAGCCGGTACAAGACAAAAGCTACAAGACAAAAGAAAACGACAAAGTCTCTGCATCGACAATGATTTCAAACTCGACCAAATGAGCACGCAAGAACTTCTCCACGAGAAGTCCTAACGCGCTCAGGGACTAGTGTCGGGGGGTTGACCCCCGGGTAGGCCAAGATGGAACCAACCGACTGGCTCCAAGGAGCTCTAGCTGTCTCGATCGAGGACAAGGAGCCACAGACGGGTGGAATCCTCCACCCGGTCCGCAACCAAGTTTCCCCGTCTGGCCCGTCTAGCCGGGTAGCCAAAAGAATCGGCTGGGAGGCCGCTCCTAGCCGGCCGCCTCGGATCCGCTGGCTAGTGTATGATGGGGGGTGATGTTCCTTGCTAAGTACGCCTCTGACCGGACAGGCTGGCTAGCCCGGTCGGCGCTACCAGACAACTGCGCCAAAGCTAGAGGCTGACGAAGAAAGCTAGGGCTGACGAGTAAAGCCCCAGCTGATGGAGAAAGAGCCGGTTGACGAGTAAAGCAAGGGCGCCAAACACTGTAGCGCTGTCCCCCTGTACTGGAGGCTTGACTAGACCCGGGCCTACCGTTCAGCCATGTCCAGTCGACCCACTTTGTAAAGCCCAAATCCAAACAGTAAACCCTAGAACCCATCTTGTAAACTGCCTCCTCAACCAGTATATAAGGGGGGTAGTGCTAGGGTTCTAGGTAGAGACAAAAATGACAAGTTAGAAGTTCTCTAGATTGGACAAGTTGAGTAATTCTTCTTCTTCTTCTAGTAAGGAGTAGCCAGGAAAACAGCTCAAGGAGCATCTGTACTGGGCGTTCGCCCCTTGATAGTAGATCCTTGCAGGAATAGGAACTTTACCTTGCCAAGAGGGCTCCAAACCTGGGTACATCGTTCTGTTTGTAGTATCTGTGCCCAACCCGTTGCGAGTAGCCACTGATAGCATCCTGATTGTCCCCTTTCATGCCATCCCTGATTGTACTGTCGTGTTCCACACCACGACACTTGATCAACAGGATGTTCAGCATGGACAAGTGATGGAGAGGGTTGTTCTTGATCTTGATCAGCATCCATGATAGGAGGCTGCTAAGATGAGTTTCCAGGGCTGGATAATCTGGCCGAGGGAGGGGCCAGATAATTCGGCCTCGGATTTTCTGCTTCTCCTTGTGTTTCCTGGACATTTATGGCAGTTGAAGGGGGCCTGTTCGTCTGTGGTACCAAAGTTCCCGGGCAAGCGCATGGTGGTAACTAAGTTTCCTGAAATTGCCGTGTTTCAAAATGTTGGGACACCAACTACCCAGAGGGGCCATTTTGATGCAAACTCATCTCACCCCTGCCAAATTCAAACATTCTGTGAAACTGCCCCGTGAAGTAGACGGTCAGGACCCTCATGTCGATCATCTGTCCGTGACATGAGCGCCAACGCGGAAACATCTTAGGCAAATCAAGGAACTAAGTGGATTGGATGCATTGACCAATTTCACAAATCCATTCCCACCTTTCCCCTAGCACTGGCAGCGTCGGAATCCACCCTCCAGGCAGGACGATCCCTTTGGACATTTGACTTCCAGCGCCAAGTTGTTGCGCCTAGTTGCTGCGCCCAGTCGCTCATCCCGAGCTCCAATGGCGCATGCCGTAGCCGCCGTTGCGAGGCTCTAGCCCGCCTCCGCGGGCGAAACAATCTACCCACGTTCTCTGAGTAAAATGTACCGTGACTTAGGGTTTGGAAACACTCGACTCAGTAGTTGAATCCGAAATTGTGATTGTGCCACTACTATCTGAAAACAGGCAACACCGGTTCCACGATTGCTGAGGGGCAGGATGTCTCCAAATACGACGGAATGTAAGTGGCACAGAAATAAATTATTTAAGCTGCTACACTCCATGAAGCAGCAACTTATTTCAGCTGCTACACACAACGACATAGCAACATAAACAGCAATGGCAACCGATAATACCCAGATGAGGAGGAAATCGTTACCACTTCCTGGCCTAATCTTGATCCTGTATATGTCACCGCCTTCCTGCTCCTGCATCCCCTGCATCTGGCGAAGCTCCCGGATCTCCAGTAACCGGGTGTACGTGCTTCCACTTTATAAATTGTGATTGTGCCATTTGCATGCAGCACAATCCATGTAGATTACGTTTAACAAACCACCAATGTCAGAATACCACCATGATTAGACAAAAGGAAGTAATGCGGGGTTAAGACAGATTAACGGGCGACCAATTTTTTTTCCTCCCAGGACTCCGGGACCACTAGTTCAGACCGCTAGGTTAACAAGTACAACTATTACAACTTAAAAAGGCACGGAGCTCAAGCTAAATAGAACTAGTTATCACACATCTCCTTGATCTTTCTAATCTTAGCCCGATGCGCATCTTCCTGCGAGAGCAAGGATCGAATCGTCTGCTCCTTCCTTTTAGCATCTTCCTTGCACAGATTCAATTGTTTCTCTGCATTTTTCCTCATGCACTTGTCAATACTCATAATTGTGAACTGCAGGACTTTGGCCTGGTGAAGATCATTCCTTGCTTGAGTCAGTTCTTGCTCTGTTTAGACTTCAGAGACAACGTCGCGTCCCTCTCCTTATCGACTTTGCTAAACTTGTCTTGCACCCTCCTGAGATCTCGCTTAAGCTTGGTCATGTCAACTGGTTCCCATAGCTTCATCTCAACACTGTCAAGAAGTGAGATGGATACGGATTCTTTCAACTCAACAGTCATTTCCCATAGTTTGTCCAGCGTTTTCTGCATCGATTTGGGCCACTCTGGATCTACCCATTTGACAACACCGCAACTTCCGCCTTGCATCATTGCATGATGTCCTTGACACCGTAGAAACCTCCTGCCTGCGTTTTGTCCTTCGAACGCTAAAAATTTAGCAGGCACATATCCATGTTTACATAGCAGAGGACTGTCTTCATCCGCTAAACCATGATAGTCGGAGTCATACATCATCTGGTTGGCCTAACACATCATACGCGCATGAGTAAACAGAGTAGATCTAGCTCAAAAAATAGATAACTGGCCACAAATGATAGAGATAGAGATGAGATGAATCACATCGAAATCACCGTCCCTGTCATCACGATGTGTTTCCTCCCCGTCTCCCCTTGAACCCATGGCGAGAGGGGAGGGGGGTGGCTACCGGAGAGGGGACTAGGATGGAGGCACCGTCGGCTTGCGGCTACGGTAGGATGGGAGTGAAGTGGGGAAAGTAGCTTCGAGGGGAAGTAAGAGAAGTACGGGGAGGAAGATAAGTAATGGGGACGTGACACTGGGATATGGCCCACTAAACTCGTGAGTCGTGACACTCGCAACAGGGGAGCGCCCGGTGTTGCCAGTTTGTCTAGAGCAAGCGGGCAGCAGACATGGCCAATCATGCCGCAGAACAGCCTACTCGTGGATCGCTCTCACGAAGACCATCCCAATCGTCCAAGCGCCCCGATCAAACGGTATGTATCAATCGTCAAGTAGAACAACTGTGTTAAGGCGTGCCTTCTAGAATACTCGGTCTAACGGCCACCTATTGGGGGGCTAAGGTTAGGGCTCTCCTAAGGTTAGGATCCATATGTGGTTTATGAGAAGAACACACATGCTATGACACTGGTGGATCCATGTGTGGTTTGTGAAAATAACACAAATGCAATGACTCTAGTGGATACATATGTGGTTTGTGGAAAGAACACACATGCAATGAACACTGGTGGATCCATATGTGGTTCATGAACGGAACACATATGCAATGACATTGGTGGATCCATATGTGGTTTGTGACAAAAACACACATGCAATGCCATTGGGGTTGATCCATGTGGTTTGTGACAAAAACACACATGCAAAGACATTGGTTGATCCATGTGGTTTGTGGAAAGAACACACATGCAATGGCATTGGTTGATCCATGTGTGGTTTGTGAAAAGCACACACATCTAGTGACACTAGTGGATCCATGTGTGGTTTGTGGGAAGAACACACATGCTATGACACTGGGTGTGGGTCATGAAAAGAAAACACATGCAATGACACTGGTGGATCCATGTGTGGTTTGTGGGAAGAACACATGCAACGACTCTAGCTATGGTTCATGAAAAGAAAACACATCCACTAACACTGGTGGATCCATATGCGGCTTGTGGAAAAGAACAGACATGCAATGACACTGGGTGTGGTTCATATGTGGTTTGTGGATAGAACACACATGCAATGACACTGGTGGATCCTTATGTGGTTTGTGGAAAGAACACACATGCAATGACATTTGTTGATCAATATGTTGTTTGTGAAAATAACACACATGCAATGACTCTGGTGGATCCATGTGTGGTTTGTGGAAAGAACACACATGCAATGCCACTGGTTGATCCATATGTGGGTTCATGAAAAGAACACACATGCAATGCCATTGGTTGATCCATGTGGTTTGTGACAAGAACACACATGCAATGCCATTGGTGGATCCATGTGTGGTTCATGACAGGAACACACATGCAATGGCATTGGTTGATCCATATGTGGTTTGTGAAAAGAACACACATGCAATGCTATTGGTTGATCCATGTGTGGTTTGTGAAATGAACACACATGCAATTACCCTAATGGATACATGTGTAGTTTGTGGAAAGAACACACATGCAATGAACACTGGTGGATCCATATGTGGTTCATGACAGGAACACACATGCAATGAGATTGGTTGATCCATATGTGGTTTGTGACAAAAACACACATGCAATACCATTGGTTGATCCATATGTGGTTTGTGAAAAGAACAAACATGCAATTCCATTGGTTGATCCATATGTGGTTTGTGAAAAGAACACACATGCAATGCCATTGGTTGATCCATGTGTGGTTTGTGAAAAGAACACACATGCAATGCCATTGGTTGATCCATATGTGGCTTGTGGAAAGAACACACATGCAATTACTCTAGTGCATACATATGTGGTTTGTGGAAAGAACACACATGCAATGAACACTGGTGGATCCATATGTGGTTCATTACAGGAACATACATGCAATGACATTGCTTGATCCATATGTGGTTTGTGACAAAAACACACATGCAATGCCATTGGGGTTGATCCATGTGGTTTGTGAAAAGAACAGACATGCAATGACTCTGGTTGTGGTTCATGAAAAGAACACACATCCAGTGACACTGGTGGATCCATGTGTGGTTTGTGAGAAGAACACACATACAATGACACTGGTTGTGGTTCATGAAAAGAACAGACATGCAGTGACACTGGTGGATCCATGTGTGGTTTGTGAGAAAAGACACATGCAATGGCACTGGGTGGATCCATGTATGGTTTCTGAGAAGAACAAACATGCAATGACTCTAGGTGTGGTTCATGAAAATAGCACACATCTAGTGACACTGGTGGATCCATGTGTGGTTTGTGAGAAGAACACACATGCAATGACACTGGGTGGATCCATGTGTGGTTTCTGAGAAGAACAAACATGCAATGACTCTACCTTTTGTTTCTGAGAAGATCACACATGCAATGACTGTAGCTATAGTTCATGAAAAGAACACACATCCAATGACTCTAGCTGTGGTTCATGAAAAGAACACACATCCAATGACTCTAGTTGTGGGTCTTGAAAAGAATACACATCCAGTGACACTGGGTGGATCCATATGTGGTTTGTGAAAACAACAGACATGCAATGACTCTAGGTGTGGTTCATGAAAAGAACACATATCCAGTGACACTGGTGGATCCATGTGTGGTCTGTGGGAAGAACACACATGCAATGACACTAGGTGTGGTTCATGAAAAGAAAACACATGCAATGACACTGGTGGATCCATGTGTGGTTTGTGGGAAGAACACATGCAATGACTCTAGTTATGGTTCATGAAAAGAAAACACATCCACTAACACTAGTGGATCCATATGCGGTTTGTGGAAATGAACAGACATGCAATGACACTAGGTGTGGTTCATATGTGGTTTATGGAAAGAACACACATGCAATGACACTGGTGGATCCTTATGTGGTTTGTGGAAAGAATACACATGCAATGACATTTGCTGATCCATATGTTGTTTGTCAAAATAACACACATGCAATGACTCTGGTGAATCCATGTGTAGTTTGTGGAAAGAACACACATGCAATGCCACTGGTTGATCCATATGTGGGTTCATGAAACGAACACACATGCAATGCCATTGGTTGATCCATGTGGTTTGTGAAAAGGACACACATGCAATGCCATTGGTGGATCCATGTGTGGTTCATGACAGGAACACGCATGCAATGGCATTGGTTAATCCATATGTGGTTTGTGAAAAGAACACACATGCAATGCCATTGGTTGATCCATGTGTGGTTTGTGAAATGAACACACATGCAATTACCCTAGTGGATACATGTGTGGTTTGTGGAAAGAACACACATGCAACAAACACTGGTGGATCCATATGTGGTTCATGACAGGAACACACATGCAATAACATTGGTTGATTCATATGTGGTTTCTAATAAAAACACACATGCAATGCCATTGGTTGATCCATATGTGGTTTGTGAAAAGAACACATATGCAATGCCATTGGTTGATCCATGTGTGGTTTGTGAAAAGAACACACATGCAATGCCATTGGTTGATCCATATGTGGCTTGTGCAAAGAACACACATGCAATTACTCTAGTGGATACATATGTGGTTTGTGGAAAGAACACACATGCAATGAACACTGGTGGATCCATATGTGGTTCATTACAGGAACACACATGCAATGACATTGGTTGATCCATATGTGGTTTGTGACACAAACACACATGCCATGCCATTGGGGTTGATCCATGTGGTTTGTGAAAAGAATAGAAGTGCAATGATTCTGGGTGTGGTTCATCAAAAGAACACACATCCAGTGTCACATCCCAAGATTTTAGAAAATTGGGACTAGAAAAAAAATGCATTTGCATTGCATCATTTGCATTCATGAAAAATTTGGGTTACAAAACACTAGTTTAAACCCTTATTTTGAATTGCTAAAATGCATCTACAAAAGAAATAAACAGGGTTTTATGAAATCACTATTTTGAAGTAGTCAAATTATTGACAAAAATAATCCTATATTGATCTACTAAATTTTAGAAAAATTTAAAAACAAGAATCATGTCATTTGGAGTTCGTATGCAAAAGATTTAAAAAAACCAAAATATAAAAAGAGGAAAAAAAGAAAATAAAAAAAAGGGCCGGCCCACTTAGTCGACCGAACCACCAGCGCAGGAGGAGAAAGGATCGATGCCTAGGTTGCATCCAAATTCGTGCGGAATCGTTTTTCTCAAATCTATCTCTATTGAAACACAACTTTTTATCTTTAATTCCGAATTGACTTCCGTTTATTTCTACTTGTTCTCTACTTCAAGATCTATCTTCCCACCATCTAAAAGCCTATATAATCCCCCGAAGCCATAGCTACAACACTTTTCCTTCTCGAAATCCTGAATGTACACCCTACCGAATCATATTTCGCTTCTAAACCCATCTAAACTTCGTCGGATGTCTTCGGCTTCAACACGAAAGTTGTAGATCTCGTCGAAATCTTTTGATCCCGACAAACCTCATCTCTTTTCATCCAACACAGCCGGAGAATTTCGCAACGCAATATTTCAGATCTGACGGTGTAATTCCAAGATTTACTCACGCTCGTTTCTTGAAATCCAAATTCCTTTGGTGAAAAGGTAGATCCAATGATTCTCCACAACTTTCATGTTGTAAGTTTTTTGATTTGATCTATGGATTTGTCTCTCTAACACAGATCTGTTTCTAATCTTTTCTAAGGCAAAATCGAACCGATTTGGAGCCAACTTATTTCCTAGCCACCGGATTTTATCCCGATGGTCCAGATTCAATCGTCCCGATCAGTTGTCTCGTCACCGCCACATGATCGTCAGGTCAGCGTCTAGTCCCAGTCAGACTGCACGGTCAACCTGTCCAGTCAGCGGAATATTCCCAGGAATATTCCGTTCGAATTTAAAATTGCAGATTATAGATCTAACTTGTAAAATCCATAAAAAATTCATACTACGTCCAAAAAAATGCAAATAATATACCGTTGGATTCAAATTTTGTGAAGAATATTAATATGTAATTGTATCAGACATTTACAGTAAGTAATTGTCGTGATTATTTAAATTGCATTAATACCCTTTTTGGAGCAATTAATTCATAGAAAATAAAATACAACTCATAAAAATACAAATGATATACCCCTAGATTCAAAAAAGTGTATAGAACGTGATTCTGGAATAAAATTACTAGTTTACAGTACAGATAATGTTTCACACATTAAAAGGATTTTTGTAGTATTTTAATTCTACAAAATGATCTGTAAACTATTTTGACATGAATCCTTTTGCTACTGGCTCTAAATTGAAACCTCTATCCAGGAATATTTTACCAAGAATTTACCATACTATTTACAACAGAGGTTGAATTAAATTGCATAAAGCCTATTAAATGGGTCTAATTAATGCAATAAATGGTTTTAATGCATTAAAAATCATTCCTTGCATGTCATCTGTAGTTTAATGATCAGAGAACATTAAATAGCTCTCGAAACTTTTATTAAAGTGTCATGCATGTATTTGTTGCACTGGTTTGATCTCTATGTGTTGTTGTTTATTTGTTGCATTGCTTTTGTGTAGATTGTGAGGATTGTGACCCTTGTGTTTGCCCGGATTGTGTGTTTGACTCCGACAACTGCTAAGGCAAGTGGAGCTTCATAAATGTCTTATTTACTTTCTATATGCATTATAGCTTGTTTTATTTTACAAGTTTTATCTATTGCTATGCTATATCCTATTATGGCGTAGCCTTTCTCGTTAGGTGAGCCGCCGCAAGTAGTTGTGCTTAGTTGTGCTTATGTAGACGAGGGTGGGATACACCATGATAAAGATTGTTTTGAAAGAACATGTTTGGAAAGTTTGGAAACAACTTAATTAATGAACTCTCTGGGTGAATTGGTAATTGCTTGGTTCGAGAATGCAGGGCCCATGTCTATAGTTTACCCGAGTAGCTCACTTGTGGATGGCCACCCAGGTTTCTGAGAAATGATTAGTGTCTTGATTTGGTAGCTTCCGTGTGCAACCATATGCCAGTGAGTTATGGGTGGCTGGATGGACTTAGTAGGTCGTGGCGACCCGAGCTCTTCGTATCCAGAGATGTAGTGAATGTTCGGTGCATGGATGGGCTTGGGGAGCTGCTTCCCGAATTGTCTCTTCTTGGGCTTCTCCCTATCATGATTCAATATGCGTGTCATGGTACAAGCGGGTCGACCAAGTCATATGGGTAAAGTGTGCAACCCCTGCAGGGTGTAAAACTAAGTACTTAGCCGTGTCCCCGGTAATGGACGATTGAGTTGCTGAATTGTGGGTGCTATGACATGTTCTCATTCATTCTAACTTGCTAGAACTTGTGGTTGAAACATAATTGGGCTGTGTGATGAAGATCAAATGATTTACAAAAGATAGGATAAAGTATTTTGCAGCTGCAACTAAGCCTGAACACCACAAGCCAGATATGCATATAGCTATTAGTCTGTTGTTTCTCACATTGTTCCACTTGCCAGTACATTCCAAGTATTGACCCTTCGGGGCTGCTACGTTTCATGTTGCAGGTTTTACTGATTCTGAGTGATCGAATAGGTCACGATACTCCACTCAACAGTTGTTCGCCTATGGCACAATTGAAGATGGAGCCTACTATCTGTTTATGCTTCCGTATGCTACTTTGTTATTTGAGCTAGCCTTTGAGCTAAGCACTATGTAATAATTACAAATTCTGAATCATTCAATGTAATAATGATGCACTGTTATGTTCTTTGGTATTCATCTGTACTGTGTGTGCCACTGAACCGATCCAGGGATTGGCACTATACACAGGAACTCAGCCTTATCAGGCGAGGGTGTTACATCCAGTAACACTGGTGGATCGATGTGTGGTTTGTGAGAAGAGCACACATGCAGTGACACTGGTGGATCCAAGTGTGGTTTGTGAGAAGAACACACATGCAATGCCACTGGGTGGATCCATGTGTGGTTTGTGAGAAGAACGGAAATGCAATGACTCTAGCTTTTGTTTGTGAGAAGAACACACATGCAATGACTCTAACTATGGTTCATGAAAAGAACACACATCCAATGACTCTACCTGTGGTTCATGAAAAGAACACACATCCAATAACTCTAGCTGTGGGTCTTGAAAAGAACACACATCCAGTGACACTGGGTGGATCCATATGTGGTTTGTGAAAAGAACAGACATCCAATGACTCTAGGTTTGGTTCATGAAAAGAACACACATCTAGTGACACTGGTGGATCTATGTGTGGTTTGTGACAAGAACACACATGCAATGACACTTGGTGTGGTTCATGAAAAGAACAGACATGAAGTGACACTGGTGGATCCATGTGTGGTTTGTGGGAAGAACAGGCATGTAATGACACTAGGTGTGGTTCATGAAAAGAATCGACATCCATATGTGGTTTGTGAGAAGAACAGGCATGCAGTGACTAGTTGTGGTTTGTGAGAAGAACACACATGAAATGACTCTAGCTGTGGTTCATGAAAAGAACACACATCCAATGACTCTAGTTGTAGTTAATGAAAACAACACACATCCAATGACTCTAGCTGTGGTTCATGAAAAGAACACACATCAGTTGTCACTGGGGGATCCATATGTGGTTTGTGAAGATAACAGACATGCAATGACTCTGGGTGTGGTTCATGAAAAGAACACACATCCATTGACACTGGTGGATCTATGTGTGGTTTGTGACAAGAACACACATGCAATTACACTCGGTGTGGTTCATGAAAAGAACAGATATGCGGTGACATTGGTGGATCCGTGTGCGGTTTGTGGGAATAACAGACATGCAATGACACTGGGTGTGGTTCATAAAGAACAAACATCCATATGTGGTTTGTGAGAAGAATAGTCATGTAGTGACTCTAGCCGTGGTTTGTGAGAAAAACACACATGCAATGACTATAGTTGTGGTTCATGAAAAGAACACACATCCAATGACTCTAGTTGTGGTTCATGAAAACAATACACATCCAGTGACTCTAGTTGTGGTTCATGAAAAGAACACACATCAGTTAACACTGGGTGGATCCATATGTGGTTTCTGAAGAGAACAGACATGCAATGGCTCTAGGTGTGGTTCATGAAAAGAACACACATCCAGTGACACTGGTGGATCTTTGTGTGGTTTGTGACAAGAACAAACATGCAATGACACTAGGGAGGTTCATGAAAAGAACAGCCATGTAGTGACATTGGTGGATCCATGTGTGGTTTGTGGGAAGAACATACATACAATGACACTGGGTGTGGTTCATGAAAAGAATAGACATGCAATGACACTGGTGGATCCATGTGTGGTTTGTGAGAAGAACTGACATGCAATGACTCTAGCTGTGGTTCATGAAAAGAACACACATGCAATGACTCTAGCTGCTGTTCATGAAAAGAACACACGTCCAATGACTCTAGCCGTGGTTCATGAAAAGAACACACATCTAGTGACACCAGGTGGATCCATGTGTGTTGTTTGTGAAAAGAACATACATGAAATTACTCTAGGTGTGATTCATGATAGGAACACACATGCAATGACATTGGTTGATCCATATGTGGTTTGTGACAAAAAACACAAATGCAATGCCATTGGGGTTGATCCTTGTGGTTTGTGAAAAGAACATACATGCAATGACTCTGGGTGTGGTTCATGAAAAGAAAACACATCCAGTGACACTGGTGGATCCATGTGTGGTTTGTGAGAAGAACACACATGTAATGACCCTTGGTGTGGTTCATGAAAATAAAACACATGCAATGACACTGGTGGATCCATGTGTGGTTTGTGGGAAGAACACACATGCAATGACTCTAGCTGTGGTTCATGAAAAGTACACACATGCAATGCCACTGGTGGATCCATGTGTGGTTTGTGAGAAGAACACACATGCAATGCCATTGGTTGATCTATGTGTGGTTTGTGAAAAGAACACACATGCAATGAACACTGGTGGATCCATATGTGGTTCATGAAAAGAACACACATGCAATGGCTTGGTTGATCCATATGTGGTTTGTGAAAAGAACACACATGCAATGCCATTGGTTGATCCATATGTGGTTTGTGAAAAGAACACACATGCAATGCCAATGGTTGATCCATATGTGGTTTGTGAAAAGAACACACATGCAATGCCATTGGTTGATCCATGTGTGGTTTGTGAAAATAACACACATGCAATGCCATTGGTTGATCCATATGTGGCTTGTGGAAAGAACACACATGCCATTACTCTAGTGGATACATATGTGGTTTGTGGAAAGGACACACATGCAATGAACACTGGTGGATCCATATGTGGTTCATCACAGGAACACACATACAATGACATTGGTTGATCCAGATGTGGTTTATGACAAAAAACACACATGCAATGCCTAGGGTTGATCCATGTGGTTTGTGAAAAGAACAGACATGCAATGACTCTGGGTGTGGTTCATGAAAAGAACACACATCCAGTGACACTGGTGTATCCATGTGTGGTTTGTGAGAAGAACACAGATGAAATGACACTGGGTGTGGTTCATGAAAAGAACAGACATGCGACGACATTGGTGGATCCGTGTGTGGTTTGTGAGAAGAACACATGCAATGACACTGGGTGTGGTTCATAAAAATAAAACACATACAAGGACACTGGTGGATCCATGTGTAGTTTGTGGGAAGAACACACAAGCAATGACTCTAGGTGTGGTTCATGAAAAGTACACACATGCAATGACACTGGTGGAACCATGTGTGGTTTGTGAGAAGAACACACATGCAATGACACTGGGTGTGGTTCATGAAAAGAATAGACATGCAGTGACACTGGAGGATCCATGTGTGGTTTGTGGGAAGAACACACATGCAATGACACTAGGTGTGGTTCATGAAAATAAAACACATGCAATGACACTGGTGGATCCGTGTGTCGTTTGTGGGAAGAACACACATGCAATGACTTTAGATGTGGTTCATGAAAAGAAGACACATGCAATGAAACTGGTGGATCCATGTGTGGTTTGTGAGAAGAACACACATGCAATGACACTGGGTGTGGTTCATGAAAAGGGAACACATCCAATGACACTAGTGGATCCATGTGTGGTTTGTGAGAAGAACAGACATGCAATGAATCTAGCTGTGGTTCATGAATAGAACAGGCATCCATATGTGGTTTGTGGAAAGAATAGACATGCAATGACTCTAGCTGTGGTTCATGAAAAGAACACGCATCCAATGACTCTAGCTGTGGTTCATAAAAAGAACACACATACAGTGACATTGGGTGTGATTCATGAAAAGAAAACACATCCAATGATACTGGTGGATCCTTATGTGGTTTGTGAAAAGAACATACATGCAATGACTCTGGGTGTGGTTCATGGAAAGAAAACAAATCCAGTGACACTGGTGGATCCATTTGTGGTTTGTCGGAAGAACACAGATGCAATGACTCTAGCTGTGGTTCATGAAAAGAACACACATCCAATGACACTTGTGGATCCATGTGAGTTTTGTGAGAAGAACACACATGAAATGACGCTGGGTGTGGTTCATGAAAAGAACACACATCCAATGACACTGGTGGATCCATGTGTGGTTTGTGGGAAGAACAGACATGCAATGACACTAGGTGTGGTTCATGAAAAGAACAGACATCCATATGTGGTTTGTGGAAAGAACATACATGTAGTGACTCTAGCTATGGTTTGTGGAAACAACATACATGCAATGACACTGGGTGTGGTTCATGAAAAGAACACACATGCAATGACTCTAGGTGTGGTTCATGAAAAGATCACACATCCAATGACTCTAGCTGTGGTTCATGAAAAGAATACACATTCGGTGACTCTAACTGTGGTTCATGAAAAGAGCAGACATGCAATGACACTGGTGGATCCATGTGTGGTCTGTAGGAAGAACACACATGCAATGACAGTGGTTGATCCATATGTGGTTTGTGAGAAGGACACACATGCAATGACACTGGTGGATCCATGTGTGGTTTGTGGGAAGAACACACATGCAATGACACTGGTGATATTTGGTTCATGAAAAGAACACACATGCAATGACACTGGTGGATCCATGTGTGGTTTGTGAGAAGAACACACATGCAATGAGACTGGGTGTGGTTCATGAAAACAACACACATCCAATGACACCGGTGGATCCATGTGTGGTTTGTGAGAAGAACAGACATGCAATGACTCTAGTTGTGGTTCATGAAAATAAAACACATGCAATGACACTGGTGGATCCATGTGTGGTTTGTGGGAAGAACACACATGCAATGACTCTAGCTATGGTTCATGAAAAGAACACACATCCACTGACACTGGTGGCTACATATGTGGTTTGTGGAATAGAACAGACATGAAATGACACTGGGTGTGGTTCATATGTTGTTTGTGGAAAGAACACACATGCAATGACACTGGTGGATCCTTATGTGGTTTGTGTAAAGAACACACATGTAATGAAATTTGCTGATCTATATGTTGTTTGTGAAAATAACACACATGCAATGACTCTGGTGGATCCATGCGTGGTTTGTGGAAAGAACACACATGCAATACCACTGGTTGATCCATCTGTGGGTTCATGAAAAGAACACACATGCAATACCATTGGTTGATCTATGTGTGGTTTGTGAAAAGAACACACATGGAATGCCATTCGTTGATCCATGTGTGGTTTGTGAAAACAACACACGCGCAATGCCATTGGTTGATCCATATGTGGCTTGTGGAAAGAACACACATGCAATTACTCTAGTGGATACATATGTGGTTTGTGGAAAGAACAAACATGCAATGAACACTGGTGGATCCATATGAGGTTCTGACAGGAACACACATGCAATAACATTGGTTGATCCATATGTGGTTTGTGACAAAATCACGCATGCAATGCCATTGGGTTGGTCCATGTGGTTTGTGAAAAAAACAGACATGCAATGACTTTGGGTGTGGTTCATGAAAAGAACACACATCCAGTAACACTGGTGGATCCATGTGTGGTCTGTGAGAAGAACACACATGCAATGACACTGGGTGTGGTTCATGAAAAGACCAGACATGCAAATACATTGGTGGATCCATGTGTGGTTTGTGAGAAGAACACACATGCAATGACACTAGGTGTGGTTCATAAAAATAAAACACATGCAAGGACACTGGTGGATCCATGTGGTTTGTGGGAAGAGCACACATGCAATGACTCTAGGTGTGGTTCATGAAAAGAACACACATGCAATGACACTGTTGTATCCATGTGTGGTTTGTGAGAAGAATAGACATGCAATGACTCTAACTTTGGTTCATGAAAATAAAACACATGCAATGATACTGGTGGATCCATGTGTGGTTTGTGGGAAGAACACACATGCAATGACTCTAGATGTGGTTCATGAAAAGAACACACATACAATGACACTGGTGGATCCATGTGTGGGTTGTGAGAAGACCACACATGTAATAACACTGGGTGTGGTTCATAAAAAGAGAACACATCCAATGACACTGGTGGATCGATGTGTGGTTTGTGAGAAGAACAGACATGCAATGACTCTAGCTGTGGTTCATGAATAGAACAAGCATCCATATGTGGTTTGTGGAAAGAATAGACATGCAATGACTCTAGCTGTGGTTCATGAAAAGAAAACGCATCCAATGACTCTACCTATGGTTCATAAAAAGAACACACATCCAATGACACTGGGTGTGGTTCATGAAAAGAAAACACATCCAATGATATTGGGGGATCCTTATGTGGCTTGTGAAAAGAACATACATGCAATGACTCTAGGTGTGGTTCATGGAAAGAAAACACATCCAGTGACACTGGTGGATCCATGTGTGGTTTGTGGGAAGAACACACATGCAATGACTCTAGCTATGGTTCCTGAAAAGAACACACATCCAATGAAACTTGTGGATCCATGTGTGTTTTGTGAGAATAACACACATGCAATGACACTGGGTGTGGTTCATGAAAAGAACACACATGCAATGACACTGGTGGATCCATGTGTGGTTTTTGGGAAGAACACACATGCAATGACACTAGGTGTGGTTCATGAAAATAAAACTCATGCAATGACACTGGTGGATCCATGTGTGGTTTGTGGGAAGAACACACATGCAATGACTCTAGTTGTGGTTCATGAAAAGAACACACATGCAATGACACTGCTGGATCCATGTGTGGTTTGTGAGAAGAACACACATGCAATGAGACTGGGTGTGGTTCATGAAAACAACACACATCCAATGACACCGGTGGATCCATGTGTGGTTTGTGAGAAGAACAGACATGCAATGACTCTAGCTGTGGTTCATGAAAATAAAACACATGCAATGACACTGGTGGATCCATGTGTGGTTTATGGGAAGAACACTACTGCAATGACTCTAGCTATGGTTTATGAAAAGAACACACATCCACTGACACTGGTGGCTACATATGTGGTTTGTGGAATAGAACAGACATGAAATGACACTGGGTGTGGTTCATATGTTGTTTGTGGAAAGAACACACATGCAATGACACTGGTGGAACCTTATGTGGTTTGTGGAAAGAACACACATGTAATGAAATTTGCTGATCCATATGTTGTTTGTGAAAATAACACACATGCAATGACTCTGGTGGATCCATGTGTGGTTTGTGGAAAGAACACACATGCAATACCACTGGTTGATCCATCTGTGGGTTCATGAAAAGAACACACATGCAATACCATTGGTTGATCTATGTGTGGTTTGTGAAAAAAACACACATGGAATGCCATTCGTTGATCCATGTGTGGTTTGTGAAAACAACACACACGCAATGCCATTGGTTGATCCATATGTGGCTTGTGGAAAGAACACACATGCAATTACTCTAGTGGATACATATGTGGTTTGTGGAAAGAACAAACATGCAATGAACACTGGTGGATCCATATGAGGTTCATGACAGGAACACACATGCAATAACATTGGTTGATCCATATGTGGTTTGTGACAAAATCACAAATGCAATGCCATTGGGTTGGTCCATGTGGTTTGTGAAAAAAACAGACATCCAATGACTTTGGGTGTGGTTCATGAAAAGAACACACATCCAGTAACACTGGTGGATCCATGTGTGGTTTGTGAGAAGAACACACATGCAATGACACTGGGTGTGGTTCATGAAAAGACCAGACATGCAAATGCATTGGTGGATCCATGTGTGGTCTGTGAGAAGAACACCAATGCAATGACACTAGGTGTGGTTCATAAAAATAAAACACATGCAAGGACACTGGTGGATCCATGTGTGGTTTGTGGGAAGAACACACATGCAATGACTCTAGGTGTGGTTCATGAAAAGAACACACATGCAATGACACTGTTGGATCCATGTGTGGTTTGTGAGAAGAACAGACATGCAATGACTCTAGCTATGGTTCATGAAAATAAAACACATGCAATGATACTGGTGGATCCATGTGTGGTTTGTGGGAAGAACACACATGCAATGACTCTAGATGTGGTTCATGAAAAGAACACACATGCAATGACACTAGTGGATCCATGTGTAGTTTGTGAGAAGAACACACATGTAATAACACTGGGTGTGGTTCATGAAAAGAGAACACATCCAATGACACTGGTGGATCCATGTGTGGTTTGTGAGAAGAACAGACATGCAATGACTCTAGCTGTGGTTCATGAATATAACAAGCATCCATATGTGATTTGTGGAAAGAATAGACATGCAATGACTCTAGCTATGGTTCGTCTATAATGACGATCTCCCGGAGAAGTTCGGTCCCGCCGAATTCGCTGCCTAGATGAATACAGCCTCTAAGGCGATTAACCTTGCGGGTCGGATGATGGAGGTACGTTACTTCACCTTTTCCTTATCATGCATTTAGCAATATAACCATTAGTCCCCGAGCCTCCGGGGGAGTAACTTGTTACTCGGCTGGATGCTCCTTAGAGAACTGCCGTAGCTCCTTCATAATTACAAATATGCACACACCTAGAGCCGGGTTTAGTTCCACTTGGCCCGGATCTTGTACACTTCGAATATGCACATACCTAGAGCCGGGTTAAGTTCCACTTGGCCCGGATTTTGTACACTTCGAATATGCACACACCTAGAGCCGGGTTAAGTTCCGCTTGGCCCGGATTTTGTACACTTCGAATATGCACACACCTAGAGCCGGGTTAAGTTCCACTTGGCCCGGATCTTGTACACTTCGAATATGCACACACCTAGAGCCGGGTTAAGTTCCGCTTGGCCCGGATTTTGTACACTTCGAATATGCACACACCTAGAGCCGGGTTAAGTTCCACTTGGCCCGGATCTTGTACACTTCGAATATGCACACACCTAGAGCTGGGTTAAGTTCCACTTGGCTCAGATCTTTTACACTTCGAATATGCACACACCTAGAGCTGGGTTAAGTTCCACTTGGCCCGGATCTTGTACACTTCGAATATGCACACACCTAGAGCTGGGTTAAGTTCCACTTGGCCCGGATCTTGTACACTTCGAATATGCACACACCTAGAGCCGGGTTAAGTTCCACTTGGCCCGGATCTTGTACACTTTGAATATGCACACACCTAGAGCCGGGTTAAGTTCCACTTGGCCCGGATTTTGTACACTTGGAATATGCACACACCTAGAGCCGGGTTAAGTTCCACTTGGCCCGGATTTTGTACACTTCGAATATGCACACACCTAGAGCTGGGTTAAGTTCCACTTGGCCCAGATCTAGTACACTTCGAATATGCGCAAGGCTTAAGCCAAAATTTTGTATTATTTTCAGGTGACCACCAACCGCCGGAGTGCTGAGTTCCAGCGTCTTCTGGATACCCACAAGACGCTGCTTGCAAAGCATAATGCACATCTCGCTGAGCATGAGAAAAGGGGTAAGTTTCTCCCTTGGCGCTTCTCTGTTTTCCTTCAACTCCCTCTGCCGAACTAATCTCATTATTTGGTTTCCGCAGCTGGGGTGGAGGCTGAGAACAAGATTATTAGAAAGAACCTGGAGCAGATCAAGGGTAAGTCCTTTTTGTCCGACCCTGCTTTGCTTTCCATCTTCTTTTCCTCTTGGCTTGGCAAACATTCATACCTCGGCTCTGCCGGGTCAACACGCTATTTCAGCATCTCTTGAAGATAGTGTGCCCGTGCCTGACATGATGCTGCATTTTCTCGAACAAGCAGGGCAGCATCAGGCCGAGCTCAAAAAGAAAGACGATGAGCTTGCCCTCCTCCGAACCAAGAACGACGAGATTACCAAGCTAAAGGCAGAAATGAAGAAGATGAAGGCGCAACACCAAACCGAGCTCGAAAAGGCTGGCCAGGACTTCACCGAAGAACGCGAGCGCCTCAAGCTCCAAATTGCCAAGGACCGCGATCTTCTCCAGGAGGCCGACATCAAACTTGAGTCGACGAATGCTGAACTGGTGCAGCTCCGTCAAAGACGCGATAATTGCATCAATGAATTGACCCGGATCCATAGCCACATTTCACGTAAGTTCCTTTCCCTTATCCGACATACTTCTCCGGGTTACTTCATATGTCTTTTCTTCAACTTCTTCCTTCGCCTTGTTTTTAGGCCACTTTCCAGAGGGTACTCCTATTACGAGCGCTGCTGTTGCCAACTTCCGCCGAGAGAGGGGTACTCCCGTCGCTTCTGGCGGTGAGAGCATTCCCCTTGACATGGATGACCTATTGGTCAGCCTGTCATCTCGCGTGGAAATCATCAAGAACTACGGCAGGGATCTCCTCGACGTTTCAGTCCGAGTCTGCAACACGTTCTGGCCCGATGAGAGTGCTCGAAAGAGAGTTTCACTTCTTGCTGAAAAGCTGTCGGAGATCGATACTCAGCTCGACCTTTGGAGGGAGTCCGCTGGACGTGCTGCAGCTGAGCCTGTTCTTCACCACATACTCACGTGGTATGAGAAGATCGATCTCAACCTCCTGACGCGTGTGCGCACCGGATCCAAGTGGACCGATGACCCGGAATGGGTAGCTCAGCGCCAGGCTTGCGCCCATAGCCTTGTTGAATATTCTCCCATTCACGAATGGACTGAGGGTCCGAGCTTCCTGGAAGCCGCTGGCGACGAAGGGGTCGAGAATGTCGAAGATAGTTCGGACGAGGATGGAGAGGACGATGCCTCGGATATCGAAGAAGAAGAAGATGACGCCGAACTTCCTCCTCCTGCTGCTCCTTAATTAAAAACACTTGAAAACTTATCAGATCCCTGGTATGCCGGGTGGAAATGTATCCCGTACTTATGTAATATTTTGCTACTAAGTTTGTATGCCGGATTAACTTGGGCGTAGTCCCCGAGTTTCATTTTCTTGTTCGTCCAATCTTCTGGCTCGGTTCGTGTCTACCTTGATTCGGTTTTACGACTTACGAATCCGAGCTTCAAAAATTGTTTTAACAATACTTAGAAACTTTTAGGCTTAGATCAAAATAATTTAGCATAATAGTTTGAAAGTAAATACAAGGTTAGTCCGAAAAACAAACGTCGGCTCGATTAAGTTCTTTTTCCTTAGTCGTTTTTCATGTGCTACGCAATTCCAAACTTGTTCTCTTGTTTGCCATGAAGCCAATTCTTGTTGGACAGCAGCAAGTCGAAGAGTTGGGTTTTTGGTGCTCACACATTACTAATCCGAGTTAAGTAGAATGACTTACTCCAGCTGACGTAAAAATAATAAAAACAACAAATATTATTAAGGAACCCCGAGTTACTGCTCGAGGTGCCAATATTTCATTCATAAGCTCATTGCCGGCATACATACCGACATATGAGAAGACTCGGATACATAAACTTCTCTGCTAAGTGTAGAAAGGACGAAGTAGAGCTACATTCCATGGGCGCTTATATTCTTCGCCGGACCTGTCCGCCTTGTTCTTTTCCTGTGGCTTTGCATCTATAAGATAATAAGAGTCATTGTGCAATGCTTTGCTCACGATGAACGGCCCTTCCCATGGGGGGGATAATTTATGCATGCCGGCAGTATGTTGTACCAACCGGAGCACCAGATCTCCTTCCTGAAAGACTCGGGGGCTTACTTTCCAGCTATGATAGCGTCGGAGATTTTGCTGATATATGGCGGATCTGGACAATGCCAGTTCTCTCTCTTCTTCCAGCAGATCAACATCATTTTGCCGGGCTTCTTGCACTTCGGCTTCTGTGTATTGGGTGACCCTAGGAGAATCATGCTCTATGTCGGCTGGTAATACAGCTTCTGCCCCATATACCAGAAAAAACAGCGTATAGCCTGTTGATCGATTCGGAGTTGTTCTTAAACTCCACAGTACCACTGGTAGTTCTTCTATCCAGCACCCCGCTGATCTTTGCAGCGGCTCAATGAGCTGGGGTTTTACCCGGATAATACTAATACGTTGGATCTTTCCACCTGTCCGTTCGATGCGGGGTGGGCTATCGAGGCTACGTCGAGTCGGATCTTCTTGTCCCGGCAGAAACGCGCAAATGCTCCTTCCGCAAAATTTGTTCCATTATCAGTTATGATACTGTGTGGGTAACCGTACCTCAAGATTATATCTTTGAGAAACATTACGGACATAGCCCCATCACATTTCCTAATAGGATTTACTTCGATCCACTTTGTAAATTTATCCACCATGACCAAAATGTGAGTCATTTTTCCCCTTGCTGGTTTAAACGGACCAACCATATCCAAGCACCATACAGCAAATGGCCATGTAATTGGTATGGTCTTGAGTTCCGACATTGGCATATGTGTCTTGGTAGCGTACCTCTGACAACCATTGCATTTTCTCACCAGATCTTCTACTTGTTCTAAGGCACTTGGCCAGTAGAATCCATGCCGGAATGCTTTTACCACCAAGGCTCTGGATGAGGCATGATGCCTGCATTCTCCTTGGTGTATATCTCGGAGGATGTCAAGCCCTTCTTCCGGGTCAACGCATCGCTGGAGGACATTGGTTACACTCTGTTTGTACAGCTCGTAATTGATAATCGTGTATGCTTTTGCTCTCCTCTGAGTTTGCCTGGCTAACACCTCCTCAGTGGGTAACATTCCATCTTTCAGGAATTGAAATATAGGCAATGCCCAAGCTGGTATTGCTCGTGCAGGGAACACATCCTCATCATTTTCCATCTGATCCACCGGCATAACTTCAACCGGATCACGCTGAGCAGTCCCGGGTCCTGCGAGGGTTTGCTGAGGCAGTCCCCGGGTTTGTTGATGCAGTCCCCGGGTTTGCTGATGCAGTCCCCGGGTTTCGCGCACTACCTCCCATGTCAATGTCCATGGGCTCAGCTCCGGATTCTGTATCCTTCGGGACATAGATCGAGTCGGTTCCTAGGGATGTCCTGATAGATGGTTTTCTGAGGTGTTCCAATGCTACACCCGGTGGAACTGCTTGTCGGGTTGATCCAAGCTTCGACAGCATGTCGGCAGCCTCATTTTCCACCCGGGGCACATGGTGAAATTCACACCCCTCAAAGTAACCAGATATCTTCTATACATGAAATCTGTACAGCGCCATGTTTGGATCAAGGGCATCCCACAGTCCTGATACTTGCTGTACCACCAAATCTGAGTCGCCAAAGCATATGATCCGACGTATCCCAATCTCTTTTGCTACCTTGAGCCCATGCACAAGTGCTTCATACTCTGCAACATTATTCGATGCCGCGAAATGGATTTGGAGCACATATTCCAGCTGGTCCTTCTTTGGCAAGGTAAGCACAACTCCAGCGCCTAGCCCGGTTTTTGTTTTTGACCCGTCAAAGTGCATCCTCCATTAGTTCGGATCTGGTGGCGGTGGTTCGTATTGTACCTTGGCCCAATCTACAAAAAAGTCCGCCACAGCCTGAGACTTGATTGCTTCTCTTCTGTCATATTGTGGCGCATAAGGAGCTAGTTCAATTGCCCATTTTGCGATTCGACCACTTGCATCCTTGTTACCCATTATCTCGGATATGGGAGCCTCACATATTACTTTGATGGGGTGCTCCTCAAAGTAATGCTTTAACTTCTTTGCCACCATATAGACACCATATGCCACCTTTTGAAAGTGCGGGTAGTTCTGCTTTGAGGCAGATAATACCTCGCTCAAGTAATACACTGGCCTCTGCACCGACTTACCCTCTTCATCGCGCTCTACCACAATCACTGCACTTACAACTCGGTTGGTTGCGGCTATGTAGAGCAACATTGGCTCCTTTGATAGTGGAGAGGCTAACACTGGTTGAGTGGCTAACATCTTTTTTAAGTGGGCAAAGGCTTCATCGGCCTGTGGCATCCAAACGAACTTATCCGACTTTTTCATGAGTTGGTAGAGAGGCAATGCCTTTTCTCCCAACTGACATACAAACCGACTCAACGATGCCAGGCACCCAGTGAACTTTTGGACATCGTTAAGACACTTCGGCAGCTCCATTCGTTTAATGGCCCGGATCTTAGTTGGATTAACTTTGATACATTGGCTAGAGACGAGAAATCCGAGTAATTTTCCAGCCGGGACACCGACGGTACATTTTTCCGGGTTAAGCTTCATTCGGAACCTTCTTAAGTTCGCGAATGTCTGCCTAATGTCGTCAAGGAGCGTTTTGCTTTCCTTGGTCTTGATAACCACATCATCCACATATACTTGTACATTTTGACCTATTTGGTCGTGCAAACATTTTTGCATACATCTTTGGTACGTTGCACCTGCATTACGTAAACCAAACGGCATGGTGCGATAGCAATAATCCCCGTACGGGGTGATAAATGCGGTCTTTATTTGATCATCCGGATTCAAAGGTATCTGGTGGAAATCAAAATATGCATCAATGAATGACAACAGTTCACATCCCGCGATCGAGTCTATGACCTGATCTATCCTCGGCAGTGGAAATGGATCTTTTGGACACGCCTTGTTCAGGTTCGTGTAATCGATACACATATGCCAATCTACTGCCACGTTTGGATCATCCTTCTTATTTTCCACCAGCACCGGATTAGAGAGCCAATCCGGATATAGTACTTCCATGATAAATCCTGCTACTAGCAACCGAGCTATCTCGTCTCCAATGACTTTTCTCCTATCCTCGGCGAAGCGACGGAGAGGTTGCTTCACCGGCCTTGCTCCAGGTCTCACATTCAAAGAGTGCTCGGCCAACTCCCTCGGAACACCTTGCAAGTCCTGTGTAGAACAAGCAAAAATATCCCGATTCTCACAGAGGAAGTCGACGAGCTCGCTTTCCTATTTATCATTCAACCCGGCACCAATTGTTACGGTGCGCTCTGGGAACATATCATCAACAGGCACTTTCTTAGTATCCTTTGCGGCTTGGAATGAAATGCTACCATGCGGGTTACTCAACACCGGCATATACTACTGCGCGGACTGAGCTAATGCCGCCACCTCTTGGATTTTTCTTTTCTCTTGCGCAATCACGAGTGACTCGACTAGGTTAGACCCGGCTGAGGCACACTCAATGGAACGTCGGAAATCTCCTGCAATGGTAATCACTCCATTTGGCCCGGGCAACTTCATCTTCAGATAACTGATGTGGCAGCTCGCCATGAACTTGCTCAATGCTGGCCTTCCGAGTAACGCGTGATACGCACTTTCCAAGTTCACCACCTCAAACTCCAGATTCTCAGTTCGGCAATTATCTATCGTGCCGAACAATACGTCAACCCGGACTTTGCCTATGGGCTCACAAGAAATGCCTGGTACAATACCATGGAAAGTTGTCCTTGTATCCTGGAGCATGTTCTCGAAGATACCCAACTTGTGCATTGTATCCGCATACATGATGTTAATGCTACTACCATTTTCAATCAGTACCTTGGAGAATCTCACATTGATTTTAGGCCCAATAAACATTGGGTCCAGCACTAACGCATATGAGCCAGGACTCGGCATAAGCTTGGGATGATCTTTGATGTTCCAGGTGATTTCCTGGTCCGACCAAGGCATGTACCTCGTCACCGCTGGCATTACCGCATTGACCTCCATATGTTGGCGCTGCAAGCTTTTCCTATCTGTTTCCTCGGTGGTAAATACACAGTAACTCTGATGATGCTCCCTGTACTCATTCCTCCCCTCATTTCTGGGGTACCTCTGATCCGGCTGGTGCTGATTTTCCACCTGGTGCACTGCATCCCTTCTCTCATTGTTGTCATACCTCGACGGAGGGAGAGGCAACATTAGCTGTTGTGTGTTCGCTCCAGAGAGCAATTGCTGCCGGGGTTGATCATTCCGGGGTGCCTGAGCATTCCCCGCACCGCTTTGTTCAATATTGTGCATCCACTCACATTGCCTCGTCATATGACCCGCTGGGTTACTCGGATTTGGCGTGTGAAACTTACATGGCTGATCCAACATCGACTCATAGGTGTACCTCGGACGGTCCTTCCTTTCTTGCCACTGTTTCTTTTGTTCTGGCGTCCAAGTTTTCTTGCCATCGTTTCTCGGAGTCCATTGCCCTCCAATTTTCTGGCGTTGATTGCTTCCTGTTCCGGGCTGATCCTGAGTCACAACTGCAACTTGTTGCGAACTGTACCGGTGATCCGGTCTATCATCCCTCCTTTTACCTCTGTAGTCATTCCTCTAGGATGATCCGGCTCCATCTCTCTGGTAGTACTCCTCACTCGAATTGTTGGACACGAGCCTAGGTTGAGTTGGATCACCTAAGGCATATGAATCAGCAATCCGGATCATCTCTGCCAACGTGATGGGCATCTTCCTTTGTAACTTTTGCCACAGTTCGCTTGCATATCTGCATCCCTGTGCAAACCACGCTATGTCCTATGATTCTATCACGCCCTCACATGAGTTTCTCATGGTACACCACCGAGTTAAAAACTCCCGGTCCGTATCATTCAGTCTTTGCTTGCACATAGCTAGGGTTTGTGGCCTATTCGGCCTCTGATACGTACTCGAGAAATTGCTGATGAACATCTCTTCAAAATCTATCTAATAATTAATGCTTCCGGGTGGCAAATTGTTCAGCCATACCCTTGCCGGGCCCTCCAACATCTGGGGTACGTATCGTACAGCCCACCTCAAGTTGCCTGTGGCAATTTTCACAGCCGTTGCATAATTTATCAACCAATCTTCCGGGTTAGTGCTGTCGTCATATGTCTTCGTGCCTCTAGGTAACTGGAAGTTAGGTACCGGTGGCTCTTTCATGATCCGGGGTCCAAAACATGCAGGAACCGGAGGACCTTGACTTTCAATCTGCTCTGACCTATACAGTCGATCCAGTTTCAACCTGGCATCGTCCGGCATCAAATCCCTGCTTCCCAATCTCGACCCTATCACATGATAGTCCGGCCTTGGGTATCCTGCATTTACCATTTCCGAATCTCCATCGTTGTACTGGTCTCGCTCTCGTGGCGCATCTCTCTGTTGCATACCTCGGCCGACACTTTTCTCTTGCCTGGGCATATTCGCTGTTGCGGTTGTCCTGTAGATTTGCACTGTCCGGCATTGCCGTTAACAGCGTTTCCTTGACCGGCATTGCCTTGGTCACGGTTACCTCGGCCAGCTTCACCTCGGCTTACACTCCGTCGATCGTCGTTTCTTCGTACTTCCTTTGCCTTTCCTGCCCTTGTCGGGTCATACAAAACAATCTGCTTGTTTCTCCTGGCCGAGGTTACTACCTCCTCTCTCCTTGGACCACCATGAGGAGACGATGTGGCTCCAGCGGATTTCTCCGGGTTACCCACCGCATAATGAACGATCTTGGAGGCCCTAGCTCTCTCCGGGTTTGCCCTGAGAAGTTCCTCATATTGCTTGTTCGTGATCCGAACCAACTCATTGACCCGATCTTGTTGTCTCTGACGGGCTTCACCCGTCAGACCCTCTAGCTCGGATGCGGCTGCATCTGCTGCTCTGAGGTTTTTCGCTGGGGTACTGTACTTCGGCAGCCCCACGGACAAATAGTTTTCGAACTCCTCAATCCGAGTATCCCCTTCTTTGTTCATTTCACTCATGAGATTTCTCGCCTTCACTTTTACAACATCTACTTTGTTTGCCTTTGCATACTCACGCAGCGTCATGTTCAACGACTGATGAGCCGCAACAATCTTTTTCGCTCCCTCTAGAATTTTCTGCCTAGTTTCCTCTAGCTCGGCATGTGCCTCAGCCGGATCTACCACCACTGCTACCGGGTTTGCCAAGCTATCCATAGCTTCTCTCAGTACATTCTCAGGCCTCTCTAGTGGAGGACATCTACCTTTCCTCGGTGCCTTAGGTGTTACCTCCGGATCTGGTGCCGGATCCTTGCTTGCGCCCGCACCAGGCACGGTCATCATCACCTCTGCATGGTCTGGGGAGCGAGTGATACGCGCCCCATGAACCATGCTAAGGAGTGGCTCCCCTGCCTCGATGACATGCCGCGGATGAATGCACGATACGTCCACAGCAACGTAGACCTTGTGCGCACCCAACTTGACGAACAGGCCGCTGCGTGGAAGTGGGCGCGTGCCGAAGCAGCCAGCGTTGTCGCTGACGAAGTCCAGCGCTCCAAAGTGCTGAACGAGCCCGGAGACGATGCGTTCGCCGGTGCCGATGAGGTTTCCTGTCCAGATCTTCACCCCTGCTAGCGCCACTAGCCCCACGGTGGGCGCCAACTCTCTTGGTGGTGTCACGGCAGATGCCATGGATAGGCTTAAGGTGGGGACTAATACACACTAGGGGAATCCAGGGAGAGATAGTGAAGTGATTCTCCACATAGAAGTTTATATTTGCTTTGTCTCCAAGGTTACAAGTGCTCCTAGAGCTGTATTGGAGAGAGGAGGAAGAAGGAGCTCTCTTACTCTCGCTCACGGATCACCCTTAAAACCCTAGCCAAAACTAGCAGAATCGGAACCCCCTCTATAGAAGCCCTAGCCCTCCTTATATAGGGGGGGCTAGGTCTCCATCTAGGGCATACGTGGAGGTATATTCCTAAGAATATGCCATCTCCCAAAGTAGTAAGCCGACCGGGTTACTTTTCCCTTGCGTCACACATGCAGAGGCTACGTGAGCCTCTGCGGCGCCCGCGTCAGCCGACATGGGTATCGTCACCTTTGTCGGCCATGCCTTGGTGGTCCTACCCTTGTCTGCTTCGCTCAGGCAGTGCGTACCGGGGCTTCTTTTGACCAGCGAGATTCCTTCCTTCTCCTAGAAGCTAGATGTGCCTCGGATCGTAGCTGATCTGGCCACACCTGTTCCTGCATACAAGTTAAACATGCATTTCGGACTTACTTCTTAAGTCGGTTGAGACTCAGTTAGGCGAATTCCCCCTGGTCCGAATTACCCCGTGATTCGGCCTGCCTTGAGGTGACCCGGCCAGCATCCGCTTTGGCCTTGCCGAACCTCGGCTAACTCGGCCTTTATACCCCGGCGTGACCCTACCCGGGGGTATCCCCCCAACAGTGGTTCATGAAAAGAACACTCATGCAAAGACACTGGTGGATCCATGTGTGGTTTGTGAGAAGAACACACATCCAATGACATTGGGTGTGGTTCATGAAAAGAACACACATCCAATGACACCGGTGGATCCATGTGTGGTTTGTGGGAAGAACAGACATGCAATGACTCAAGCTGTGGTTCATGAAAATAAAACACATGCAATGACACTGGTGGATCCATGTGTGGTTTGTGGGAAAAACACACATGCAATGACTCTAGATGTGGTTCATGAAAAGAACACACATGCAATGACACTGGTGGATCCATGTGTGGTTTGTGAGAATAACACACATGGAATGACATTGGGTGTGGTTCATGAAAAGAACACACATCCAATGACACTGGTGGATCCATGTGTGCTTTGTGAGAAGAACAAACATGAAATGACTCTAGCTGTGGTTCATGAATAGAACAGGCATCCATATGTGGTTTGTGGAAAGAATAGACATGCAATGACTCTAGCTGTGGTTAATGAAAAGAACACATCCAATGACTCTAGCTGTGGTTCATGAAAAGAACACACATCCAGTGACACTGGGTGTGGTTCATGAAAAGAAAACACATCCAATGATACTGGTGGATCCTTATGTGGTTTGTGAAAAGAACAGACATGCAATGACTCTAGGTGTGGTTCATGGAAAGAAAACACATGTAGTGACACTGGTGGATCCATGTGTGGTTTGTGGGAAGAACACACATGCAATGACTCTATCTGTGGTTCATGAAAAGAACACACATCCAATGGCTCTAGCTATGGTTCATGAAAAGAACATACATCCAGTAACACCGGGTGGATCCATGTGTGTTCTTTGTGAAAAGAATAGACATGCAATGACTCTGGGTGTGGTTCATGAAAAGAACACACATCCAATGACACTTGTGGATCCATGTGTGGTTTTTGAGAAGAACACACATGCAATGACACTGGGTGTGGTTCATGAAAAGAACACACTGAAGGGAATATGCCCGAGAGGCAATAATAAAGTGGTTATTATCTTATTCCATGTTTATGATAAATGTTTATTTTGCATGCTATAATTGTATTGATCGGAAACATCAATACATGTGTGTTTAATAAACAAAAAGGGTTCCTAGTTATGCCTCTCTTATAGACTAGCTTGTTGATTAACAAGATGATCAAGGTTTCCTGATCATAGACATTGGATGTTGTTAATAACAAGGTCACACCATTGGTGGAATGATGTGATGAACATTCATCCGAAGTATAGAATTACGATCAAGTCATTATGTTTATATTGCTATAACATCATACGAAGTAATCTTAGTCCTTAGACCATGAGATCATGTTAATTTCTAACACCGGAAGAGTATCTTGATAACATCAAACGACACACCGTAACAGGGTGACTATAAAGGTGGGTTTAGTGCTACGAAGGTGTTATGTTGAGGCTCATGGATCAAGAGTGGGATTTGTCCATCCCGATGACGAATAGATATACTCTGGTCCCTCTCGGTGATATCACATTGAAATAGCTTGCAAGCAAGTGATGTGATCACTAGAATTTTATATCACGGGAACGAGAAAAGAGTGCATGTCGGTAACGAGATCAAACTAGGTATGGAGATACTGGTGATCGAACCTCGAACATGTAATATATCGCGGGACAAAGGGATTTAGTTACTAGCGTTAAAGGTTCTTACGATCACAGAAGTCATCGTTGAATGTGTAGGAGTCAGTTTGGATCTCCAGGTCCCGCTGCTGATTATTGATCAGAGAGGGGTCTCGATCATGTCTGCATTATTCGCGAACCGTAGGGTGACACACTTAAGGGATACCATCACCATTTGGAGCAAATATGTTTCAGATAAATATTTAAGAAAGCGCTGGAATTATTTCAATAGACACCGAAACTGTTTCAGGTGAAAATGCTGAAATTGGTTCTGCATGTAATATTGAAATGTTGCAGGGGTTTTATGTGAATGTTTGTTAATTAAAGTAATTAACAAAATTCTGAATAAAAATAATAAAAGAGTTTTATTAAATGAGAGAGCATTAAATTTGGAGAAACTTAATGCATTTAAAGTGGAGACTTTAACAGAGAATGTGAAGGGGCAAAATTTATGTGGAGGGAGTTACCACCACATGAATGGAGGAGGTGAAAGGTCACCTCCTCCATGCGCCGGCCATGAAGGAGGGGCACCCCCCTCCTCCTATAAAAGGCCACCCCCTCCTCACTTCTCACACACACCTCCTTGTGAAGGATCTCTCTCCCCCTCTAGTATTATTCCCCCATGGTCTCGGATTAGCGAGATACATGTTCCCGGTGGCTTTATCTGGAAAGGAGTTGCTGCTTCCGCTGCTTTGCTGGAGCGAGGGATGGAGGTTGTCGGGTACTGGACGTGTGTGCAATCACGGATGCACCGCTGCTTTGCGGTGCTGGACTTGGTGGTGCTGGAGCTGGATCTGATGGACGTGCTGGAGTCGGACCTGCTGGACTTCATCACGATCTTGAGATCGGCAAGTGTATGACTACATCAACCACGAGTTCCTACTCTTTAACAAAGCTCGTTGTCTAGGAGGGTAAGTTCTCGTTGGATGTATGTCCACCCGTTGCTCTGTATCTAGTAGATAGATCTTGGCGTGTAGTTCACACCGTAGGAAATTTTTTGTTTTCTATGCTGCGGACCCAACAGTGGTATCAGAGCCTGATCTATGCGTAGGTGCTTAGCACGGGTAGTACACATATGTTGACATGTGGGCGATGATGATCATGTTATTGCATCTTCTATGTATTTTGGATATTGGTGGCATAGTGGGATCAAGCGGCCCGGACCAACCTTACATGTCATCGTACATGAGACCGGTTCCACGACTGACATGCAACTTGTTTTGCATAAGTGGCTGGCGGGTGTCTGTCTCTCCTACTATAGTCAATATCTGATTTACAATGAGTTGCTAATAACTTAGTTATCCTCGTTGTGGTTCATGTTCATAGGTAAGAACGGTTCTATCTCCGAAAGCCCTAAGCCACGTAAAACTTGCAATTGATAAATTAGAGGCGTCTAGTTTAGATCGTTGCTGGGCTAGTGTCTTGATATGGTATTTTTGTAAGTAGATGTATGATAGATACTCTTACAACACACTCAACGTGTAAGTTCCATAGACCTTGGCCTTACACACAAAGGAATGATAGAGATCATACCACGATGCAAGTGATAGAGATCAAATGCATGGACCATATCATCTCACTTTACACATTAGATGTTAGCATCTTATACTGCTAGTTTGGCGCTTTCTGTAGCATTGTAAGATGATCCCTCTTTTAGATATCAAGATAAAAATGTGTTCTTCCTTAAGTATGCACCGTTCTATGGATCGTGTTTCGAGACATCACGTGATGATCGGGTGTTCTCAACTCTACGCTTTCATGCAACGGGTGTAAGACAGTTTTACACACGCGAATACTAAGGTTCTTACTTGGCGAGCCTAGCATGTACAGACATGGCCTTGGAACACGGACCGAAAGGTTAAGCATGAGTCACATAGTTGATGTGATGACCATATTGATGCTCGCCTTTGAAGCTACACCGACTCACGTGATGATCGGACTTGGTGTAGTGGATTTGGTTCATATAATCACCAAAAAGGCACGAGGGATGTCGTTTTTGAGTGGGAGTTCATTTCTAATTTGGATTAGTCGAACTCAATTTATCATAAACTAAATCGAACTGAATTTGCATAATTTGTTGTAGTCATTGGCATCTGTTCACTACCTTACGCTTAGTTTTAGTTGAGATAATAGAACTATAGAATTCTGGATATTTACTTTACGAACTGGTATCGTATTGTTTTGAATGTCAATTTAAAGTTTATAAGTCCTATTGCAAACTTTCAGCAAACTCTATTTACTCCATGAAGTTTAATAAGTAGTATTAAATCAAGAGTAAGAATTCCAATGTTAGTATCTAAAGTATCATGTTTGCCTCCATGATTATTGATATTCAAAAAGTTGTTTTAATATCAAGATTATATTGGAGCTGAAAATTGTTTCAGAAACCATCATGTGTGAAAGATATTGTGATATCTGAAACAATGTTTTTTGGTTGCATTATGATAGAGTATAATTTAGCAAAATACATGTTCTCATATTGTATGAGAATTTGTGAAGGATGGAGATGTTAGGCATCCGAATCTACCAAAAAGGTTTTGGGAACTGATATTATACTCGCGATTCTTCCTTATAGGCTATAGTAGCTTAATCATGAAAGTTGTCATGATTAGGATGAATAGAAGATGTAAGTAAAATGTTTACTACACTAATAGATTACTAAAGAATGGATTTTAGTAAGAACACCAAACATTTGATGATGGTGATCCACTTGAAAGTGCAAGTCCAAAGGTATTAGTATTTGACTATATACGCTTTGTACTATGTGTCATGTGAATGACACCACTATTGATGTTGATAGATTCTTTTAAAAGAAAAAGAAATTGCTGAAAGAGAATCTATAAAATATTTGGCAGAAAAGAAAAAGTTGGAAATGCCCAGCTTTGGTATATAGACGATATACATGTTATGGTTGTATTCCTTGCTTGTTAAACAATGTGGTTCTGTGGTATTGGATACCGAATTGGTTGGTATGAAGTGTCATACAGGACAACACAATTCATGAACTACAATGGCCTAAGTAACTAGCAAGAGAATAAGTGATGATGTTCATTGAAAACAAATAAAGTGTTATTGTGGTTTTCGTTGTCATCAAACCAAGCCTTCAAGATTTGTTTAAATAATTGTTATTTTGTTCCGGTATCATGAGAACAATGGCTGTTCAAATAATTACCATATTCCATAAAGGATGGATGATCTTTTACAAGTCTAGTTGGAGAAATCACATCCATAAACACTATTGCTAAAATGTCGCAAGACAAATGATTGAAAGATCACTTATGAAGTGACATCGCTGTTTAAATTATATTGGAAAGAAAACATGAAGAAAATCCATGTTGATGGATTTTTGGAGTCCTTGATTTTGATCAATTGACGCATGTGAGACTTTCCTCGAGATAATTGAAACTCCGTTCATAGGCCAAAGAGGAACGGATGACTAGCTTATTGGAAATTGTGCATGCTGATGTGCATAGTCCATTATGTGTAGCCATATGCGATGGATCTTTTTGCTTCATATGCTTTCTCTGAAAATTTGAGTGAATATATCTGTATATTTACTTAATAAGGAAGAAGTATGAAACATTTGAAAATTGTTCAAAGACTTTCAAGATGAAGTGGAAAATCATTGTAACAAGAAAATAAAGAGTTTATGATTCGATCATAAAGGAAGATATTTGAGTTACATGTTTAGAAAAAACACCTAAGACTTGAGGAATTGTTCCATGATTTGTGTTTCCCGATAAACCATAGGAGTATGGCATATTCGAGAGATAAAATCAAACCATGTTTGACATGGTAAGATCAAAGGTGTCATTTATAAAACTGCCATTATGTTTTAAGGATTGAAGCTTTAGAGACTATTTTACACTGAAAAGAGCACCATCGTGATCCATTGAAGCGACACCATATGAGTTATGGTTTGGGATAAAACCCGAATTGTCTTTTCTTAAATTTTGGTATGCTATGCATAAGTAAAATGTTTACAACCAAAGTTAGATAAGCACGTCTTTGTAGGTTATCCCAAAGAATTTGTTGGGAATTTCTCCATAACACCAAGGACAAAAGAGTTTGTCGCTTGGAACGTCAAGTTTCTTGAGAAGGAACTTTTCGTGAAAAGTTAAGTGGGAGGACAATAGAACTTTGATAAGGTTGTTGAACCTTAGTTATATGTGCTAAGTAGTGCAGTGCCGGAAAGTGTCCCGGTGGCAGCCACAATGCTCATGGCTCTCGTGATTACAAAAGGTGTGATCTCGGAGATTAGAGTTCCTATAGAACCGTGTGGGTCGGTAAGAATCAAATAATAAGATTTGATAAGCAAGTCGTTATTGTTTTGACAATGATGAACCGACTCATGCAAAGAAGCGATGATGGTCCCTGACTCCATAAAATGACTAGAAGTCATAGAATCCGTGATAGTATCCATACACGAGAAATCAAGTTTCTGAACTTGGAAGACCCTCCGGAAAGGCGTGAAGCCTATCAGACGTGTTTGTATCTATAAAGAAATAAGACATGGATGTTTAACATCTATGAAATAGTCGACATGTCGGAAAGAAGTTTACGACAATGTTCAGAGAGTTGACTATGACAAGATTTGATCTTTCATAGCGATATATAGTCTTGACGGATTAATGTAGTAACCACTACATATAATTTGGTATATGGTAGTTGAATAAAACAAAACAAGGTTCTTCTAATAGAACGGTAACCTAGGACATGTACATGACATGGTCCGAAGGGTTTTGTTAATTCAAAGGGTGCTAAAAGGGCATGTAAACTTCAATAGTTGAAGTAAGCATAGCGGAGTTGGAATTTTCACCATGATGAAACTATTAAAAGAGTTTAAATTCATCGGAGATGATGAAGATACTTGCATTTGCAAGGAATTAAGTGGGAGCGCTGAGACATACTTCTAATACATTATGTAGAGGACATATTGTTGATGGGAAATGATGTATCTTGTATTGACACAAGTTAAGAATTTCATTAAAATAAGATTTCGATGAAAGACTTAGGCAAACCCGGAATATTAGGCATCAATATCTATATGGATAGATTAAGGCGCTAATATGGTTGTGCCAGACATACATATATGAGATATTGAAAGGGTTCAATATGGAAACAACAAGAAAGGTTCTTGCTGCATGGAAAGGATTGTATCAAAATTCAAGTGTTTCAACACTTGGTGAGTAAAATCACATGAAGATTTTGATCGATTATACCATAATATGTATATATCCAGAATGTCCTATGCTCTAAATGTTATGAGCATATACCAGAATGATTCATAAGATGATCATTGGACAATAGTAAAGATATTCTTATGAGCTTTGGAAGAACTAAGAATATATAATGTATAAGTGACAAATAGTTAAAGGTAGTTCATTGTAAAGTGTTACATTGATACTAGTTTTGTCACAAGATACAAATTAAATTTATCTCAATTTAGACTATGGGTGGCACAATGTAATGGAAAGGATGTTCCATGATGGATTTGGATGAGTTCTAAAGTTGAGATATTGTGACGGATACTACAACAAAAGGCTAAGTATATGACTGCTATAGTAGCAGCAAAGGAGGGCATTTGTGTTAAGTAGTTTGTTATCAAACTAGGTGTGGTTCAAAGTGGGCTAATACTATGAAGATATATTATGTGACAATAATATCAACATATTTTGAGCCGAACGAACTAAAGGTCTCACCAAAGGACCAAATCTATACAATGCCATCTCATTTGAGAATGAGTGATGCGTAGAGACGCAGAGACATGCAAATACACACGGACCTGAAATTGTCAGATCTGGAGATTATGTTAACCACTAGCAATCGCATATATGCAACACCAGAAAGCCATAGGTGTTCAATGCACAAAGTTTTTCAAACTAGATTATTGACTCTAGTGCAAGTGGGAGACTGAAGGGAATATGCCCGAGAGGCAATAATAAAGTGGTTATTATCTTATTCCATGTTTATGATAAATGTTTATTTTGCATGCTATAATTGTATTGATCGGAAACATCAATACATGTGTGTTTAATAAACAAAAAGGGTTCCTAGTTATGCCTCTCTTATAGACTAGCTTGTTGATTAACAAGATGATCAAGGTTTCCTGATCATAGACATTGGATGTTGTTAATAACAAGGTCACACCATTGGTGGAATGATGTGATGAACATTCATCCAAAGTATAGCATTACGATCAAGTCATTATGTTTATATTTCTATAACATCATACAAAGTAATCTTAGTCCTTAGACCATGAGATCATGTTAATTGCTAACACCGGAAGAGTATCTTGATAACATCAAACGTCACACCGTAACAGGGTGACTATAAAGGTGGGTTTAGTGCTACGAAGGTGTTATGTTGAGGCTCATGGATCAAGAGTTGGATTTGTCCATCCCGATGACGGATAGATATACTCTGGGCCCTCTCGGTGATATCACATTGAAATAGCTTGCAAGCAAGTGATGTGATCACTAGAATGTTATATCACGGGAACGAGAAAAGAGTGCATGTCGGTAACGAGATCAAACTAGGTATGGAGATACCGATGATCGAATCTCGGACATGTAATATATCGCGGGACAAAGGGATTTAGTTACTAGCGTTAAAGGTTCTCACGATCACAGAAGTCATCGTTGAATGTGTAGGAGTCAGTATGGATCTCCAGGTCCCGCTGCTGACTATTGATCGGACAGGGGTCTCGATCATGTCTGCATTATTCGCGAACCGTAGGGTGACACACTTAAGGGATACCGACACCATTTGGAGCAAATATGTTTCAGATAAAGATTTAAGAAAGCGCTGGAATTATTTCAATAGACAACGAAACTGTTTCGGGTAAAAATGATGAAATTGGTTCTGCATGTAATATTGAAATGTTGCAGGGGTTTTATGTGAATGTTTGTTAATTAAAGTAATTAACAAAATTCTGAATAAAAATAATAAAAGAGTTTTATTAAATGAGAGAGCATTAAATTTGGAGAAATTTAATGCATTTAAAGTGGAGACTTTAAAAGAGAATGTGAAGGGGCAAAATTTATGTGGAGGGAGTTACCACCACATGAATGGAGGAGGTGAAAGGTCACATCCTCGATGCGCCGGCCATGAAGGAGGGGCACCCCCTCCTCCTATAAAAGGCCACCCCGTCCTCACTTCTCACACACACCTCCTTGTGAAGGATCTCTCTCCCCTCTAGTATTATTTCCCCCATGGTCTCGGATTAGCGAGATACATGTTCCCGGTGGCTTTATCTGGAAAGGAGTTGCTGCTTCCGCTGCTTTGCTGGAGCGAGGGACGGAGGTTCTCGGGGTATTGGACGTGTGTGCGATCACGGATGCACCGCTGCTTTGTGGTGCTGGAGCTGGATCTGATGGACGTGCTGGAGCCGGACCTGCTGGACTTCATCATGATCTTGAGATTGGCAAGTGTACGACTACATCAACCACGAGTTCTTACTCTTTAACAAAGCTCGTTGTCTACGAGGGTAAGTTCTCGTTGGATGTATGTCCACCCGTTGCTCTGTATCTAGTAGATAGATCTTGGCATGTAGTTCACACCGTAGGAATTTTTTTGTTTTCTATGTTGTGGACCCAACACACACATCCAATGGCACTGGTGGATCCATGTGTGGTTTGTGGGAAGAATAGACATGCAATGACACTAGGTGTGGTTCATGAAAAGAACAGACATCCATATGTGGTTTGTGAGAAGAACAGGCATGCAGTGACTCTAGCTGTGGTTTGTGAGAAGAACACACGTGAAATGACTCTAGTTGTGGTTCATGAAAAGAACACCCATCCAATGACTCTAGTTGTGGTTCATGAAAAGAACACAAATCCAATGACTCTAGCTGTGGTTCATGAAAAGAAAACACATCCAATGATACTGGGTGTGGTTCATGAAAAGAAAACACATCCAATGATACTGGTGGATCGTTATGTGGTTTTTGAAAAGAACAGACATGCAATGACTCTGGCTGTGGTTCATGAAAAGAACACACACCCAGTGACACTAGTGGATCCATATGTGGTTTGTGGGAAGAACGCACATGCAATGACACTGGGTGTGGTTCATGAAAAGAAAACATATGCAATGACACTGGTGGATCCATGTGTGGTTTGTGGGAAGAACACACATGCAATGACTAGCTATGGTTCATGAAAAGAACACACATCCACTGACACTGGTGGATTCATATGTGGTTTATGGAATAGAATAGACATGCAATGACACTGGGTGTTGTTCATATGTGGTTTGTGGAAAGAACACACATTCAATGACACTGGTGGATCCTTATGTGGTTTGTGGAAAGAACAGACATGCAATGACATTTGCTGATCCATATGTTGTTTGTGAAAAGAACACACATGCAGTGACTCTGGTGGACCCATGTGTGGTTTGTGGAAAGAAAACACATGCAATACCACTGGTTGATCCATATGTGGGTTCATGAAAAAAAACACATGCAATGCCATTGGTTGATCTATGTGTGGTTTTTGAAAAGAACACACATGCAATGAAAACTGGTGGATCCATATGTGGTTCATGACAAGAACACACATGCAATGGCTTTGGTTGATCTATATGTGGTTTGTGAAAAGAACACACATGCAATGCCATTGGTTGATCCATATGTGTTTTGTGAAAAGAACATCCATGCAATGCCATTGGTTGATCCATATGTGGTTTGTGAAAAGAACACACATGCAATGCCATTGGTTGATCCATGTGTGGTTTGTGAAAAGAACACACATGCAATGCCATTGGCTAATCCATATGTGGCTTGTGGAAAGAACACACATGCAATTACTCTAGTGGATATATATGTGGTTTGTGGAAAGAACACACATGCAATGAACACTGGTGGATCCATATGTGGTTCATGACAGGAACACACATGCAATGACATTGGTTGATCCATATGTGGTTTATGACTAAAACACACATGCAATGCCATTGGGGTTGATCCATGTGGTTTGTGAAAAGAACAGACATGCAATGACTCTAGGTGTGGTTCATGAAAAGAAAACACATCCAGTGATACTGGTGGATCCTTATGTGGTTTGTGAAAAGAACAGACATGCAATGACTCTGGGTGTGGTTCATGGAAAGAAAACACATCTAGTGACACTGGTGGATCCATGTGTGGTTTGTGGGAAGAACACACATGCAATGACACTTGGTGTGGTTCATGAAAAGAAAACACATGCAATGACACTAGTGGATCCACGTGTGGTTTGTGAGAAGAACATACATGCAGTGAATGTGGGTGATCCATATTTGGTTTATGAGAAGAACACACATGCAATAAACTCTAGTGGATCTATCTTGGCATAATTTTATGTATGCCACGATGTATTTCATTATACAGGACACTCACTTTAAATTTTTATACTACTCAGTTTTTCCCTTGGTTTTTTGATACTACTCAGTTTTGCCCTTGGTTTTTTGATACTACTCAGTTTTGCCCTTGGTTCCCCCTCTCTCTTTCGTAGAAGCCCAAACATGTGCTCACTCTGTCTGCTACGCCCTGATTGGTTGTCACAGTTGTCACGCAGATCGTGCGCACCAACCGTTGATCCTGTGTGATCCAATGATGATCGTTGCACACGTCGTGCCCTTCACAGTACAGCGTGAGACAGAACAGACGTCTCCCTCAGCGTGACACAGCACAAACGTCTCCCTCTACAAGAAGAAACACAATGCCGTCCATGGAAAATGTCGTCGAGTGGTCATGTCACGTTTAATCTAGTCTGCAAAGGCTACTACTTCTACTACAACACATGCATAGGGCAACGGGGTCATCGAGTGCACGGTTGTCAATGGGACGCTACAATTTATTGCCACTTGATTTTAATAAGACATATCCCATTTTTACGCAGTGCTCTCAATCTCACTTCCAACTGGGGCCTACCGCTAGTAACTTCCATGAGTCAAGGGCCGTCCTCGAGTAGATCTAATGTTGCTAGAAATTGGTTCCACGCCACTTGCATGCAATGGAATCGAGGTCTGCCATGAGCGTGTTTTCAATGCAACTCTAAAGTGGAGATCATGGCTGTTTCAAAAAAGGGAACCCAAAAAAGGGGGAGATCGTGGTAGCCCCTCGCCCCCGTCCACCACACGTGTCCACTCAAGGACTACGAACGGTCCGGTGTTTATAAACCCGCTCGACCTTCTTCTTCCATGTGCTCCTATCATTTTCCCCTAGTCTGTCTGTTGGGTTCGCAGCATAGAAAACAAAAAATTTCCTACGATGGGAAATATACGCCAAGATCTATCTACTAGATACAAGGAACGGGTGAATATACATCCATAGAGAACTTACCCTCAAAGAAAACAAAGCTTTGTTAACGATATGGAACTCGTGGATGATGTAGTTGTACACTTGTTGATCTCAAGATCGTGATGAAGTCCTTCAGGTACAGCAGTTCCAGCACTATCAGGTCCAGCACCATCAAGTCCAGCACCGCAAAGTAGCGGTGCATCCGTGATCACACACACGTTCGGTCCACCGAACAACCTCCGCCTCCTCGCTCCAGCGATGCAGCGGAAGCAGCAACTCCTTTCTAGATAAAGCCACCGGGAACATGTATCTCGCTAATCTGAGACCATGGGGAATAGCTAGAGGGAGAAGAGAACCTTCACGAGGAGGTGGGGCAAGAGGATATGAGCCATGGGGCTCTTTTTATAGGGGAGGGGCACAGCCCCAAGTCCATGGTTGGCCCATATAATTCAAACAACGATGTCACTTCATAAGTGATCTTCCAATCATTTGTCTTACGACATTTTAGCAATAATGTTTATGGATGTGATTTCTCTAACTAGACTTGTAAAAGTTCATCCATCCTTTATGGAATACGGTAATTATTTGAACAACCATTGTTCTCGTAATACCAGACCAAAATAACAATTATTAAAACAAATCTTGAAGGCTAGGTTTGACGACAACGGAAACACAATAACACTTTATTTGTTTTTGATGAACATCATCACTTATTCTCTTGCCAGTTACTTAGGCCGTTGTAGTTCATGAATTGTGTTGTTCCGTATGACACTTCACACCAACCAATTCGGTATCCAATATCAGTATCCAATACCTCAGAACCACATTGCTTAACAAACAAGGAATATAACCATAACATGTATATCTTCTATATACCTAAGTTGGACATCTCCAACCTTTTCTTTTCTGCCAAATATTTTATAGATTCTCTTTCAACAATTCGTTTTATTTTAAAAGAATCTATCAACATCAATAGTGGTGTCATTCACATGACACATAGTACAAAGTGTATATAGTCAAATACTAATACCTTTGGACTTGCACTTTGAAGTGGATCACCATCATCAAATGTTTGGTGTTCTTTCAAAAATCCATTCTTTAGTAATGTATTAGTGTAGTAAACATTTTACTTACATCTTCTATTCATCCTTATCATGACAACTTTCATGATCAAGCTACTATAGCCTATAAGGAAGAATCGCGAGTATAATGTTAGTTCCCAAAACCTTTTTGGGAGATCCGGATGCCTAGCATCTCCATCCTTCACAAATTCTCATACAATATGAGAACATGTATTTTACTAAATTATACTCTATCATAATGCAACCAAAAACATTGTTTCAGATATCACAATATCTTCCACACATGATGGTTTCTGAAACAATTTTTCAGCTCCTAGATAATCTTGATATCAAAACAACTTTTGAATATCAATAATCATGGAGGCAAACATGATACTTTAGATACTAACATTGGAATTATTACTCTTGATTTAATACTACTTATTAAACTTCATGGAGTAAATAGAGTTTGCTGAAAGTTTGCAATAGGACTTCTAAACTTTAAATTGACATTCAAAACAATACGATACTAGTGCGTAAAGTAAATATCTAGAATTCTATGGTTCTATTATCTCAATTAAAACTAACCATAAGGTAGTGAACAGATGCCAATGACTACAACAAATTATGCAAATTCACTTCAATTTAGTTTATGACAAATTGAGTTCGAATAATCCAAATTAGAAATGAACTCCCACTCAAAACCAATATCCCTCGAGTTGTTTTGGTGATTACATGAACCAAATCCACTACACCAAGTCCGATCATCACGTGAGTTGGTGTAGCTTCAAAGGCAAGCATCTATATGGGCATCATATCAACTATATGACTCATGCTTAACCTTTCGGTCCGTGTTCCGAGGCCATGTCTGTACATGCTAGTCTTTCCAAGTAAGAACCTTAGTACTCGCGTGTGTAAAACTATCTTACACCCGTTGTGAAAGGTGTGAGTTAACGAGCCCAACTTTCCGATTAAAATATGACTTCTTTCCACTTTCAAAAAATAGAGAAATCTCAGCTAGGCTAGCAGTGGGTAGCCAACATAGTGCCCCATTTGTTCCATGACATCCAATCAGTTCTCCTCGGATTCCAATCTAATCTCCCAATCAGTGAGAAATAGACGGTCGGATGAGATCTCGAATGTTGTCCCTACCTACTGAGGAATCCAAAGTGTATGTAGAAAAAGAGAGTGTTGGAAATGCATCGAGGAGAACTTACCTTGTGATTCATATGAAAGCGCAGAGTCAAGTACACCTGATCATCACGTGATTTCTCGAAACACGATCCATAGAATGGTGCATACTTAAGGAAGAACACATTTTATCTTGATATTTAAATGAGAGATCATCTTATAATGCTACTAAAACGCCAAACTAGCAATATAAGATGCACACATCATATGTGTAAAGTGGAACGATATGGTCCATGCATTTGACCACCATCATGTGCATTGTGGTATGATCTCTATCATTCCTTTATGAGTAAGGCCAAGGTCTATGGAACTTACACGTTAGGTTTGTTGTAAGGGTATCTACCATACATCAACTTACCACATTACCATATCATGACACTAGCCTAGCAACAATCTAAACTAGATGCCTCTAATTTATCCATTGCAAGTTTTACGTGGCTTAGGGCTTTCGAAGATAGAACCAGTCTTACCTATGAACATGGAACCACAACGATGATAACTAATTTATTAGAAACTCGTTGTAAATCAGATATTGACTATAGTAGGAGAGACAGACACCCGCTAGCCACTTATGCAAAACTATTTGCATGTCAGTCGTGGATCCGGTCTCATGTGCGAGGACATGTAAAGTTAGTCCGGGCCGCTTCATCCCACTATGCCACCAATATCCAAAATACATAGAAGATGCAATAACATGATCATCATCGCCCACATATAAAAATATGTGTACTACCCGTGCAAAGCACCTACGCATAAATCTGGCTCTAATACCACTATTGGGTTCGCAGGATATAATTTTTTTTCCTACGATGGGAACTATACGCCAAGATCTATCTACTAGATACAAGCAACGGGTGGATATACATCCATAGAGAACTTACCCTCGAAGACAACAAAGCTTTGTTAACGAGATGGAACTCGTGGATGATGTAGTGGTACACTTGCCGATCTCAAGATTATGATGAAGTCCTTCAGGTCCAGCAGTTCCAGCACCATCAGGTCCAGCACCATCAAGTCCAACACCGCAAAGTAGTGGTGCATCCGTGATCGCACACACGTTCGGTCCACTGAACAATCTTCGCCTCCTTGCTCCAGCGATGCAGCAAAAGCAGCAACTCCTTTCCAGATAAAGCCACCGGGAACATGTATCTCGCTAATCCGAGACCATGGGGAATAACTAGAGGGAGCAGAGAACCTTCATGAGGAGGTGGGGCAAGAGGAGAGGAGCCATGGGGATCCTTTTATAGGGGGAGGGGTGCAGCCCCAAGTCCATGGCTGGCCGGCCATGGTGGGTGCCCCCACCTCTCCCTCATTCATGTGGGTGGAGCTTCCACTAAGCCGACTCACATCAATTTCAACTCCACTCACTTTGCATTTAATGTCCACCAAATTAAATGAATTTTCTCTTTAAAAAACACTTTTATTTATTTTATTCAGAATTTTGTTAATTACTTTAATTAACAAACATTCACATAAAACTCTCTGCAACATTTCAATATCACATGCAGAACCAGTTTCAGCAATTTCACCAGAAACAATTCCGGTTTCCATCGAAATGATTCTAGCGCTTTCATAATCTTTATCTGAAACATATTTGCTCCTAAATGGTGTCGGTGTCCCTTAAGTGTGTCACCCTACGGTTCACGAATAATGCAGACATGATCGAGACCCCTCTTCGATCAATAATCAGCAGCGGGACCTGGAGATCCATACTGACTCCCACATATTCAACGATGACTCTTCTAATCGTTTGAACCTTTAATGTCGTAACTAAATCCCTTTGTCTCGTGATATACTACTTGTCCGAGATTCGATCATCGGCATCCAAATACCTAGTTTGATCTCGTTACCGACATGCACTCTTTTCTCGTTCCCGTGATATAACATTCTAGTGATCACATCACTTGCTTGGAAGCTATCTTAATGTGATATCACTGAGAGGGCCTAGAGTATATCTATCCGTCATCAGGATTGATAAATTCCACTCTTGATCCATGAGCCTAAACATAACACCGTCGTAGCACTGAACCCACCTTTATAGTCACCCTGTTACGGTGTGACGTTTGATGTTATCAAGATACTCTTCCGGTGTTAGCAATTAACATGATCTCATGGTCTAAGGACTAAGATTACTTTGTATGATGTTATAGAAATATAAACATAATGACTTTGATCGTAATGCTATACTTCGGATGAATGTTCATCACATCATTTCACCAATGTTGTGACCTCGTTATTAAGAACATCCAATGTCTATGATCAGGAAACCTTGATCATCTTGTTACTCAACGAGCTAGTTTATATGAGAGCCATTACTAAGAACTTTGTATTTTGTTTATTAAACACACATGTATTTAACGTTTCCAATTAATACAATTATATCATGCAAAATAAACATTTATCATAAACATGGAATAAGATAATAACCACTTTATTATTGCCTCTCGGGCATATTCCCTTCACTGTCTAGTCCCAAGACCTCAATCTGCACCTACCGCGCGCGTCGAAGCTCCCTCGCTTGGACAACCTCCTTTCCTAGGTGCGCCATGAAGCGTACGCATGGAGACGAGCCAGAGGTGAAGCCAGTTGAAGGCACAACAGCAGATGGCTCGGTCGCTGCCAAGCAGGCGGAGTCATCTTCTCCGGGCACGAATGCCTCTCGTCGCAGAACCGTCGAGGGTTCGAGCTCATCCGTCCAGCCAGTAGCTGTTGCCGCTGAGCAGGAGGTGGCTTACAATGTTGTGGTGCCAATGGCAGATCTGGATGGGGGGCAGGCGGCAGGCGGAGGCAATCCAATGCTCTACATCAACGACCCCATAGCCGTCCAAGAAATCTTCGACGCAATCGCGGAGAATGATGAGTTCGAGGAGGAGGTCCTTGATGAGGAGTCCGAGGTACTACATTGCTAGCTTCTCTAGTCATAGTCGCAGATTTCACTGTTCATACATAGGATTTGCTCAATCGTGTACAGATTCTTTTGCTCTTGAAGTAGGGTAGTATATATATGGTTCGATCGGTCGATTGATGCATCTGTCATCTAGTCACAAAACCCCAATCCGTCTAGTCACAAAACCCCAATCTGCTCATCTGCCATTTAGTTGAGTTTACTAGTTGAGTGTTGATTTCGATACACAACATGCCTATAACTTTACATTTCTATTCCTTACTGATCCCTATGATTCAATTTAGCCCCAAAATAGTGCAATGGCATCTGATGGTGTCGTTTTCTTAGGGATGGTTAGTGAACCTGAGGCAGCAATGCACATAAACAATATATGTTATGTTGTTGGTATTTTGGTTCTCTGACTCCATCTCTGGAAAAAATGAGGCCCTAATTTTTTTCTCATATGGAACCTATATATATAACCTTTGTATTGTTTCTGATCTATGAAAGCGTCGTATGATGCATATGTATATCCCTGAATATTGTTTTGTACGATTACATTTCAATTTCTTATTGTGGCCAATGAATCAAATTTGCTACAAAGAGAGGCAGACACATTGGTGTCAGAGTTTTTCAGGGATGAGTTAGCGAACCTAGGGCCATGTACAAGATCAATATAAGTTGTGCAATTGTTACTTGGTTTGCTTATGCCATCCCTGAAGAAACTTATGAGGCTGCAATCTTTATTCTACATTCATAGAACTATGATATTTGAATTATCTATTCCATACATTAATAGTGTATAAGAATTACATTTCAGTTTGTCACCAAGGACGATGATTGAAATTTGCCCCAAAAGAGTTCAAGGGGAGACACATATGATGGTGTCGTGTTTTAGGGATGGGTTGGTGAACCTGAGGCAGCAATGCACACAAACAATATAGGTTGTGCTATTGGTACTTTGGTTCGCCAACTCCATCTCTAAAACAAATTATAAGGCCCTAGATTTATTCTCATATGGAACTACATATATGATCCTTGAATTGTTTCTGATCTTTTAATGATTCGTATGATGCATATGTATATGAATGGTTTTGATCATAAGTATTTTTAACATGTACCTGAAGATTAATTGTTTGGTTTTTTAATTTATAATTACAATATTTAGGCTTGTTTTTGTACCTAACTATGTATATCCCTGAATATTGTTTTGTATGATTACATTTCAATTTCTTATTGCGGCCAATGATTCAAATTTGTCCCAAAAGAGAGGCAGACACATTGGTGTCAGATTTTTTCAGGGATGAGTTAGTAAACCTGGGGCGATGTACAAGAACAATATAGGTTGTGCAATTGTTACTTGGTTTTCCCACTCCATCCCTGAAGAAATTTATGAGGCCCCTAGATTTATTCTACATACACTCTGATGCAATTAATTGTCATTGTGTTGAGATGAAATGATCTATGAACTGATCCAACTATTCCTGAGATGCTTTCTCTTTGATATCCACGTATATATTGTCTTACATGTACATGTTGTTAATTCTTGAGTTGTAATACAATTCAATCATATGTATGAGTTCTAAGTTATGTTCTTAAAAATCAATAGGATGATGTTGATGAAGTGGACAATAGAAAGTAATCCAGGGACAACAAGAGCCGCTACGTGCTGAGGCGGTTACGGTGTGGGCTAATCCATTTCTACCGCAGGGGGGACTATTTTGCCCATTCTGTGGCAGAGCAATCAACATGGACCTCGACAGCATGATCCAGCACACGGTGGGCGTTACCAGAGGTGGAGGAAGAAGGCATATGCCGATTACCTTGGCTCGGCATGCAGCCTTCAGCAAATTCCTCCAGGATTATGTCAGGACTGGCATGTATCCCATCGACTAGGCTGTCCCTGCCTCCTGCTAATGCCCCTGCCCTACTAGGCGTCTCCGTGTCCCGGCCTCCTGCTTCCGCCCTGCTTTTATTTTGTTTTAATTAATTATTACCTGTGTGTGGCATGTAAGACAATATATCCGTGGTGTCTCTGGTGAACCTTCTATATTAATCTACTCATTTATATGGAGTGCCTTAAAATTTCTAGTGTTCAATTATATTACTGATCATGCTCATGCACACTACAAAATATTTCTAGTGCTCGATTATATTATAATTGTCAAGGAATACATCAACAAGTTAAATTGGTCGAAATTTTGTATTGAAGTAACTAAATGATCTCACATCAGTGGTGGATGTTGGCAGAAGCCGAAGGCATCAGTCGAAGACCTTGGAGCGGCACGCAGTCTTCAGCAAATTCCTTACAGGTTCAACAACGGGTTACCGCCGCCCAGCTCCGAATTCGCTTACAGGTCCAACATGGCAGATCTTGAGCTACCACAGAGACCTCGGCAGAGGTGGTAGAATTGGTGCGGGTGCAACCACGGTAACGGCGATCTCAGATTCTAGAGGAGGAAAACAGAACCGAGAATGGTCGACATGGTGACAGATCTCACCGGGAACTGATTCTCATGCCCACACCATGCCATGGGTGCGTCCATGGTGAGGGCGAGCTCCGACTCGGGATGGGGAGGAGAGCGGGGCCGAGCAGGTTCCACACGTCCCAGCTCTGCGCCATGGCCGCGACCACAGATTGACGCTCCGGGGAAGAAGAAGACGCGTAATGGATGCAGGCGCCAACACTGCAAGACTATAGGGAGGAGAGCTGGGCTGAGTAGGTTCGTCCACGTCACAGCTCCGCGCCATGGCTGCGACGCCCCACAGATTTCCGCTCTGGAAGAAGAAGACGCGTAATGGATGTAGGCGCCAATGCTGCAAGTCTAATTGACACCTAAGCGATGGGAGCGACATAACGCCGAGACCTGACAGGGCGTCCCAACTTGTCGGCCGTTAGCCTGATATTTTGTATTGAAACATAAAGTTGAATTCGTGCCGAAAAAGACCCTCTGAGTATTTGGCACACCAACTATAGTCATCGTGGCTAATTTCAGGGAACTTGGGTACCGCGTTGCCTGGGCACCCCATCTTTCGGGCCGCAAAATGATATTCTCAACTAAAGGTGTTGGGCCGGACAATCCGGCTCTGGCAGAAAATCCGGCCTAGGACTCCCAGATTCTTCAGATGCTTGATGAACTTCAGGAGGTTGTTGTGTTGGTGTAGTAGTATCTCCAGCAGGTGGAGCTTGTCGATCTTGTGAAGATGAGGGCTCTCCTTGGGTAGAGCATTATCCTTCCCAATCTGCCACAAGGGGTTCCTCAATGGGGAGGAAAAATCCCATGCCCATTCTTCTTATGGCATCTTGGGGTATTTCAACATCTACATCACAAACATCAACTTGCCCCACATGTGAGCCATCATTTTCCTCGAACACCACACTACAAGATTCTACAACAGTTCTGTAGAGCTTATTGTAGACTCTATAAGGGTGGGATTCGGCATCGTAACCAACAAAAGGGGTGCCGACAAAGGGAAAAGGAAAAAGAGGAGCGTCAGTACTGAGGCCAGTACACGGCGAGGCTATAATTCGGCGGCTCTCGCCTACATAGGTATGGTGGACTGAAGCGGAAGCGAAGCATGCACTAAACAACCTATAGAGACTCGATAAACTGTCGGCTATTAGAGAGAGATAAGAAAGACCTATTCAGAACCAACCTTATACTAACGCCAATCATACCCATCCTGGTATTCCCCCTCAAGACCAAATGAGGAAGTCAAACCAAGGAACTCACACCATTGGCAGTTTTATTCATTCCATTATAGTTACAACACTTACTAGTCAGATATAGATAGCATGAGTCATCCCAAACCCAGCAGTTGTTGGCACGTTTATTTCATTCCATTGGAGTTGCGATACTTACTAGGCAGGTATAACATGACACGATACACCCCCGTTACACCGGTTGTTGGCACTTTTATTATCCATTCCATTGTAGTGAAGCTGATTACTAGTCAATATTAAGTCAAATTTATAGCACTACTTTAGTTATGCTTGTCTATGATCGTGATACTGTGCTCCAAGTCGTCCATAACCAAGGACACGGCTTTCAGAAAGATTTACCCTGCAGGGGTGCACAAATAGCAACACACACGATCAACCTCGGAAAAACCAAATCAAAACCCAACGAGGCTTTCACGACAAAGCAATCAGAGGATTCATAAAATATTTCAGGGGGCCACCCCGCTAAGCTACCCACAATGAATTTGGCCGGCTCCAAGACGGAGCCAGGGTTTGCGAGAACGGCTGTAAACAACTGGGAACCCGAAAGTGTGACTGGGCTTGTCGATACCGCGAAATCGTGCCGCGATCCAAAACAGTACAAGTGCTCCATGCACAATCGTAAATAAAGCAGTAAAGCATGGCATAAGTACAGGATAGTAATAAATCCCCAAACTACTTTGTGGCCCCAAGAAATAAGAAATGAATCAAGCTCTAGCTAATGGGGATCCATAGGGTCTCCCGGATGTGGATAGTGCGAATAATTAAGGAACAGGTATCAAGTACTCGGGCCTACGGGACACAAGTGGACATGAAACACCAAATAACAGATATTGCCCACCGGTGCCTCTTTCATTAGTTATCCTAGCTATTTAATAGTTGTATTTAAAGTCATGATCAACTCCACCATAAAGCATCACCACCATTAAACATATGCCAACCTTCCATCAATGGTGGAACGACAACGACGCGAAGCAGCACCTGAGCAAGCAACTACGACTCGCAAGGCTGACTGTCTATCAAACAACAGGCAATAGGATATGTCCAAGGAAATATAGAGGCTGCAGGGAATATAAATGGTGCATGGAAACTAAAGCATCGCAACAAGGATAGCAATAGATCAACAGGAGGAAATAAAGACTATAAACACAAAATAGGTAGAAAGGGGGAGGATGCTCGCCTGGAAAACCCTATCGAAGATAAATCATCCGAAGAACTTGTCGATACTCGCATCAACTCAACGGCCTAATCCGCGAAGACCCAAAGCACTAAATGAAACATGAATGCACTATTTAATACTACGGCAGAAGATCCGGCATGATGCGTGTATGATGCATGACATGGCAAAGATGCGATGCGACTAGGCAATATTAAACGGAACTAGGGTCCCGACAATTCATTAAATATTTCAAGTTGTTTAGGTACCCCGCAATTTAAATGTTGGCTTAACAAGGCAAAACATGGCATCGGTTCTCTACACATATTTAAATGGAGGCGGTATAATACAAGGATAGCCCGCATATAGTCTCCATATTTAATTATTAGGTGAGTCGACAAAATAACCCCAAACACATGAATATGTATGCCATCATAAACAATTTAATATGCAACAAATGAATGTCATATTTTATAAAAATAAGGGGGATCTCGGATAGGGGTCACACATAGGGGACTCGACGATTTTGGGTTCGGGATTCGGATCCGTGAAGGAGATCGTGCTATTTGGGGTCCTCGGGGTCTCTGGATCCAGGATGGAGAACTTGACGTTCCTTGTTGAAGATCCTCGAGGTCCGGGTAGGAGAACTTGATGTCTGAGAAGCATATGTTCGGGTTTCGTCTCCGGTGGTTGGTGTCGAGCTTGCATTGGACCTGGTTGCGACCTTATCCGTCCTCGGCTACTCTTCATGGGCTCTGCCACATCCACACCAAAACACCACCTCCATCACAACTCACCGCATTGGCCGGTCACTAAGTTCTCATCCTCAATTTAACACTTCCACAACCTCTCATCGACACCAGGTCAAATCACACATCCACTACGGAAGCTAGACCTCTTGTAGAACTTGGACAACAGGGAGGCATCAGCCACCACGTTGCAAGGGCGAGATGGGGCCAGGGACTCCGATCAACAATGGATGGCTTAGGAGGTGGCGCAGGAGATGCCTACTGCAGCGGCGCGCGAAACAGGGAGCCGCGACTGCAGGGACGTGCGGGCAAGGGTCCGGGAGGCGGGATCGTGGCGGAATTGACCGCGGCGGCGGCACCTGTAGCATCCCAATTGTCTAACAATTGTAATGCTACTTGGTCTAGTAATATAATGGCTACTTCAAATAAATAATTGTTGCATCATCATTATATCATGCTCATGTCATCATGCCTCCTTGCATTTGAGCATCATATAAAACCCTTTTTGTTTTGGTTCTTATCTCATATGCATTATTAATTGTATTTGCCTCTTGATATTGTATTTGGATCTTGATATATTGTTTGATGCCCAAGTTGAGTTGGGGGCATATCTTTTGTTAACTCCACCACCTTTCTTTCACCACCTTATAATTCCACCATCCAACTAAATATGAGCTTGGCACTTATTGGTTTCACCTCTAGCTCATGTGGGTTGGGATGGATCCAATTCTTTTACCACATGCTCTCATCTTAGCATCATGTTGTTTTCACAATATTGGTTCATGAGAGCCACATGGCCACCTTTGTATGCCTTGTGAGTGGAACCTTTCTCCTAGCTTCCATATGGTTCATCATGGAATTATGCTAATGTGGGAATATCTTGGGACTATTGATCATCTAGTGGAACATACACACTAGCATGTCCCATTCTATTTCAAACATGGCTATCTCCATCTATTCCATTTGGAATTCTTTCTAGATTCTTTTGCTTGGGCCTTACTCCAATTTTGGGAATGCATAATAATAATGCCATGTAATAACATTGTTTTCACAAGAATCAACATGGCATTAATTATTTGCATGGGCCATGCAAGTACCACCTTTTGCTCGTCATTTGGTTTTTACTTGTTTTTGGTTGGATCATGCCATCTCTCATCTATCTCTCACTCCTTTTAGCTTGATCTTAATTTGATCTAGCTTAAACCCTATCATCACATCCCTCTCTCTTTTCTTGTCTTGTTTTTGTTTGAGCTTGGTTAGTCTTGGCTTGTCCTTGTCCATAGCAAACCCTAGCTACAAATCTCTCCATCTCCTCTAATCTACCATACCCCATCTAACCTTAACCCCCCTACCCCTCTCACCTAAACCCTTAGTCCCCTCCTCTCTCTCTCTCGGCCTCCCCTCTCTCTACCATGCAGGCCCCACCTGGCCCCTCTCCCTGACCCCACCTAGCTACCCCCCAACCCTAACACCAACCCTAGCCCGAGGCTACCACCCCCCCAACCCGAGCCTCACCTCTCTCTCCCTAGCTCTCTCTCTCTGCCCTAGGGCCCCCAGCCCGAGCCTGTCCCTGCCTCCTTGCCCTCACGTCGACCCCACCTGGAAGCCCCTCACCTGCCCTGTCTGGCCTCCCTACCGAGCACGTGCTCGAGGAGAGGAGGAAAAAGGGGCACCGAGCCACCTTTTCCTTCAACCACTCCCCACGGCATCTCCCTCTCCCCTCTGCCTTATCTCCTTCCCCACAACCTCTCCTCGCTCGTCCAGATCCACCCAGAGGCCTGCCCTCTTCTCTCTCTTCTCCACCGTCTCCATCTACCCCTCCCTCGCCGGCCAAACCTTCGGCCTCCACCGATCTCCCTCTACCAGCCGGTGGCGTGGCGCTCCTGGGTGTCGGGGAAGCTCACGGTCGTCCGCTGCATCGTCCTGTACGCGCCGTCACAGAGGAGGAGCACCGGAGCCGAAGAACACCGACGCACCCGCCGCGAAACCCTAGATCGCCGTTCGTCTGCGTCGTCGCCAATCATCTGCCCGCCGAACCGATCCAACGCCTCCGACACACTCGCGGTGAGCCCACCTCCCTCCTGGACACCCTCGCTTTCGCCGTCGTGTCCGGGCCGCGACGTGCGCTCCGTCGAGCACCCTCTGTGCGCCGGCGTCATGTGCGTCTGCTCGTCCCCGCAGCGCGCAGTAGCCCTATCTAGGCCCCGCCCGCTCTCAGGACACCTAGCCCCAGCCCACCGCACTGGTTCGCCACCCTAGCACGCGCCTGCAGGTCCCTGGTTCGAATCCCCGCTCTGCACCGCGCGCGCACCGACCTGTCCGCGAGGAAGAAGCACAGTACGGGCGGTAGTTTTGCCGATACCCCCCTGCTTTCTTTTCGTCTAAACCCGCGGTACTTTTGGCCCACTAGTCAGCCGCCGTTCGATCTTGCAAAGAGCCCCCCCTAGTATCTTAGTCTCAACCCGCAGTCCTCGCTAAGCCGCGTGGCACCCCCTTGGTCGCCCGCTGACGCGTGGGCCTGCGAAGACCCCAGGCCCCACCTGTCATCCGCTAGGGCTGGAAGAGCTCGCGGTGACAGAAGCTTTTCCGCGCGCGTCTGGTCCAGTCAGCCGTGGCCCCACATGTCTGTGGCTGTGGCTAGCTGTGACTGGGTAACAAAAGTATTTATCTGTTTCTGTTTTAAATTCAAATCTTTTCTAATTATTTCAAATTCAAATCTTTTTCTGTTTTTAAATAACTTTTCAAATATTAATCCAAATAATACTTATAATATATGTTTTCAAATCAGAAAAATGTGAGGAATTCAAATATGACATCTAAAATATATTTTGAACACTTTATTTTCCAAGTTTATTTAAATTACAATAAAATGCCCTTTTGTCTTAATTAATATCTTTTGTTTTATAACTCCAAATTTAACAAATGATATGTCTAAAATGATTAGCTCGACGAGACCTTTCTGTTTATGCATTCCATGGTTTGAATTGAAGCATGCATCATATAAATATAAAGTATACAACAACTAATATGAGATTAAAATGGGGCTAAAACTCAATAAAATGATTTATTCTTGTGTTCCACACCTCACCCATGCCATGCTACTGCATTGCCATGCAAATTGTGCATCATTCATCATGGCATGATTGTTTGCTTGATGCATTTATTCATATGCTTGTGCACTTTATTTATGTTGGCCCTTGTTTGTTTGGTTCTTCTTCGAATAGACGCTGAGCAGGGGATATATCAAGAGAACCAGGAGCACTACCCAGATCCATTCCTTGCTTCAACTGAGCTGCCAGGCAAGCACTACCACATGCTTGCATACATACAGTACCTATTGCCTCTTTCTTATTCTTGCATCATTGAGTCGCGATTGCATTAAATTGAATCCCAAGTATTGCATAGCCTTTACATTTAAACCCCACCGAAGCTTGTTCCTCCATCCCATGAGCCATTACTACAGGAGTTGTTTGAGCCATGCGAGTCGTAGAACAGCATGTGTAGGGTAAGTGAGTGTCTGATGGATAACGAGGTACCTAAACAACTTAACCTGAGTAGTAATGGGATAACTAATGAAAGTGGCATCGGTGAGCCATATTCGCTATTTGGTTTTTCAGGCTCACTTGTGTCCCGTAGGACCCCGAGTACTTGATTCCTGTTCCTTGATTATTCGCGCTATCCACATCCGGGAGGCTTATGAACCCCCCTGAGCCAGAGCTTGATTCATTCTTATTTCTTGGGGCCACAAACTAGTTTGAGGTTTTATTTACTATCCTGTACTTATGCCATGCTTTACTGCTTTATTTAAGATTGTGCGAGGAGCACACTGTACTGTTTAGGGACGGGACACGATTTCACGGTATCGACAAGCCCAGTCACACTTTCGGGTTCCCAGTCGTTTACAGCCGTCCACCCAAACCTTGAGTCCGTCTCGTAGCCGGCCAACTTCGTCGCGGGTAGCTTAATGGGGTGGCCCCCTGAAATATTTCTGAATCCTGGGATTGCTTTGTCGTGACTGCCTCGTTGGGTTTTGATTTGGTTTTTCCGAGGCATATCGAGTGTGTGTTGCTATTTGTGCACCCCTGCAGGGAAAAACTTTCTGAAAGCCGTGTCCGCGGTTATGGACAACTTGGAGCACAGTTTCTCGATCATAGACAAGCATAACTAAAGTACCGCTTTTAATCTGACTAGACTAGGTACCTGACTAGTAAATAGTGCAACACTCATGGAATGGATAATAAAACTGCCAACGGATGGGGGGGTTGTTCGTCCGTTTCCTCGTCGGTAAGCGAGGAGGAGGATGGATCTGTGGATATTACCGTTATAACTGTTATGACTGTTGTTATTAATTCACGGACATCCGTCTATCTCTGGTTAGGCGGATGGTTAGCGAGTATCTATAGAATTGCTAGGGTTTATCTTTTGCTGCAATTGCGTCACCCCAGGTTGTGTCCCCTTTAGAGGCATAAGGACTTGCTGAGTACCCCTAGGGTCTCACACGATAAATTATTGGTTCAGATGAACAGGTACACTCGCAAGATGGATACTGGGTGGAAGAGACAGACGATATGGGCAACGATCATTCGGTGTAGAGATTCCGGGAACGGGGATCCGTGAGATCTGTGGGCGGGATCTGCTTATTTATGGGGCATCTTATGCCGATTTTCTTCTTATCCGTACTCGGATTTTGTCTTCCGCTTCCGCTTGATACTCTGATGTTTGATGAATGAGGAGATATCCTAAACTATTATATCTATCTAGGATATTTGGATCTTGCCGTATGGCGTTGCTATATTTCCTTTCTTTTTAGATGGAATGGCTCTGATGTACTATTGTATGGTGGCTTGCATACATACTCATTTGTGTATGTAGTTGATCCCTTCGCCTGCCGATTACGCCGCCCGTTCTTGTCCCGATGTTTGGAAATGGTTGGGACGGCCGAAAGGTCTACCTGTGAGTGGCATTTGGGCCCCACCGTACTATTTCAACCATTTCTGAACGTCCAGGCTTGTACTAGGAGCGTAATTCACCGAGGTAGTTACAATTGGTATCAGAGCCATCCCGACCTTCAGGGTCTCAGCCAAATGGTCGTTGTCTGTCTAGCAAATATTTTTGGTAGCTATGTATACTAGGGAAAAACAAAACGCGAGAGTAGGGCTGCTTCCATTTTTCTTCTTACCCAACCACCACCTTTTCTGGTAAGGAAGTGTAACGTTTTCAATCCTCTTCTTAAATTCAAACTAGGATTCACGTGTTCTGGGTTTCCGTAGTACCATAGGTTGTGTGTGTGTGTGTGTGTGTGTGTGTAATTCCTTTTCTATCTGTTGCATCCAAGTTGTTATCTTTATCGGCCTTTTGGTTATCAACTGTTGGTACATTCCATACCAACAGGCTTTTGCAAACCGACGCGATCTATCTGATTCGTTGTATACCGACGCGATCTGTCTTACTCTTTGTTATCCGACGTTATCTTCTTTAGGGTGTTCGTTTCCGTAGTCGCTAATCTTTAGGTTATCGTGAGAAGAAGGTGTTGAGATATGTGTTTACTTATTCATGTGCGGAGTAATGATTTGAGTGCGGGATGGAGTCGTGACCATACCACTACTTTTATTATTGCTCTTGTATATTGAGTTGGTAGAGTCACTAATCTTGATTCGTTAAGTGATTTTGCGCATCTATTGGTATTTTAATGCCGAAATTTGTGGAAAAATTTTCTTTGATATATTTGTGTACCACACTCCTTTTCAGTCGTGTGCGATATGCTTAATATCTTCTAGGTGCTTTGAACTTCGTTGATATTTTAATATCATCTTAGTAAATTGTATCCTTTAATCTTGATTAATTCCATTTTGGTACTATTGTGGATTATTATTATTCTCCATCATAGTACTGACTTGTGTGTTATATCAATAACAGGATGGCACCACCACGCCGTTCTGAGGAGGACATACAACCTGAACTGGGGGCAGCGTTGTCAAGCATCGCCAATGCCTTGGCAGCAATGCAGCAGAACCAGCAGCGCTTTGAGGAAAGTGTCAGGAGGAATGAGTTTGTTCCGTTACCTCCACCTCCCAAGCGAGGAGACATCAAGAGCTTCCTAAAGTTCAACCCTCGCCAGTTTGATGTTTCTGATCAACCACTTGATGCTGATGATTGGTTGCGTGAGATGTCAAGGTTACTGGCAACTGCTGATGTTCCCGAGCAAGAATGGGTAAAGTGTGCTACTCACCTTCTGAAGAGAGATGCAGCTCTCTGGTGGGAGAATTACCTGAAGGCAAACTGCACTGGTTTTCAGCCTACTTGGGGACAGTTCACTGGAGCTTTCAAAGAGCAGTATCTGTCAGAAATTGTCATGGAGAGGATGAAGGAAGTGTTTCTCAACCTCAAGCAGGGCAATGATAATGTCAACACCTACATCAGGAACTTCATGAACCTGTCTCGTTATGGTGGCAATGAGATCTCTGATGACAAGAAGAAGCAAAAGAGGTTCAGGCAAGGGCTCAATGCATCGATTAAATATGCAATCACACATGCAAGGCCGGCGTCTTTTCTGGAACTTCAGCATACAGCTCTGCAGGAAGAGGCAAGCAGGCAAGTATTTGAGGAGTCAAAGAAACACAGCCGTGATGCAGCAAGCTCTTCAGCTATGTCAGCTCCTTCTAAGCGTCGTGTCTGGGTTCCTAACACCCCACCGTCGCTCCCGGCTCCACCAAGACCTTCAAGCTACGCGGCAAGGCCACCAAACTTCCTCACTGCTGCTCCCAGGGGCTACAACCACCACTACCCTGGAGCGCCTGGCGGAGTCCCTAGCTACGTTGCTCCACGTCCACCTGGTGCTTGTTACACTTGTGGAGACTCTGGGCATCAACAATGGAACTGTCCGATGAAGAACAAGGCTCTTCCTCCACCACCTGCAAGATCTGCGGCAAGCTCTCCTTTGGTTCGTGCACCACCACCTCGGGCTCTCAACATCAACACCAAGCTCGGGTCTACTGTTGCTCGTGCCAACTGCATCAACGCCGCTCAAGCTGAGCATGCACCTGGAGTTGTGATGGGTATGCTTCCCGTTAACTCAGTCCCTGCACGAGTTTTGTTTGATTCTGGGGCATCGCATTCTTTTGTTTCTCACAAGTTTGCAAATGAGAATGAGTTAGCTTTGGATCCTCTCCTCGAGCGGTTAATGGTTCTATCTCCTAGTTCAAACATGAGGGCTGCTCATATCAGCCATGGCAATCAAATTGAGATTGGTGGCTCTTCGTTCTCGGCGTCCTTAATTGTTCTGGGCAATTCTGACATTGATGTCATCTTGGGCATGGATTGGTTGACAGCAAATGCAGCTGTGATTGATTGTGCTGAACGCTCGGTTTCTCTGAAGATTCCCGAAGGCCATATAGTCTATTCTCCAAGTCTGACTCCTGCTATCCAGCTTTTATCTTTGGCGGCTCTGAATGTTGATGCTATGGAAGCTATTCAGAGTGTTCCGGTGGTCTGTGAGTTTCCAGATGTCTTTCCTGAAGAGTTGTCGGGTATGCCTCCGAATCGTGAGGTTGAGTTTGTAATTGAGCTTGAACCTGGTATAGCTCCTATCTCCAAGCGGCCTTATAAGATGGGTCCTGCTGAGTTGGCTGAACTCAAACGTCAGCTTGATGAACAAGAGAAGTTGGGTTTTATTCAGCATAGTACTTCTTCTTGGGGTAGCCCAACTCTCTTTGTGAAGAAGCGAGACCAGACTGATAGACTTTGTGTTGACTATCGGGCTCTCAATGCTAAAACCATCAAGAATAAATATCCCCTTCCGCGGATTAATGATCTCTTCGATCAGCTAGCTGGAGCTGTGGTATTCTCTAAGCTCGACTTGAGAAGTGGTTATCACCAAATCAAGATTCGCAAGGAAGATGTTCCGAAGACAGCTTTCACCACCCGCTATGGCCTGTATGAGTACACGGTCATGTCTTTCGGTCTCACCAACGCACCTGCCACCTTCTCGAGGCTCATGAACTCCGTTTTCATGGAGTATCTTGACAAGTTCGTTGTGGTCTATCTAGATGACATCTTAGTCTATTCTAAGTCACAAGAAGAGCATGAAGAACACCTTCGGTGTGTCCTAAGCAAGCTTCGTGAGAACCGCTTGTATGCAAAGATCTCCAAGTGTGAGTTTTGGCTGCCTCAAGTAACCTATCTTGGTCACGTCATCTCTGCCAAGGGCATTGCAGTCAATCCGGAAACTGTGAAGACAATTGTTGAATGGCTTCCTCCCGTTAATGTCAAAGAAGTGCGGAGTTTCCTTGGTTTGGCAAGTTATTGCCGTCGCTTCGTTCAGAACTTCTCGAAGATAGCGAAGCCTCTTACCGATCTCCTTAAGAAAGGCAAGAAATACCTTTGGACTCCTGCATGTCAAGCAAGCTTTGAGACACTCAAAGAGAAGCTCACTTCCACACCAGTCTTGGTTCCTACGGATACATCCAAGTCGTTCCAGATCTTCTGTGACGCCTCTTTGCATGGATTGGGTGCGGTCCTCATGCAAGAAAAACAAGTTGTTGCTTATGCCTCTCGACAGTTGAAGACGCATGAGATCAACTATCCTACACATGACCTCAAGCTCGCAGCAGTTGTCTTTGCTTTGAAAGTATGGAGGCACTACTTGCTTGGCAACCGTTGTGAGATCTTTTCTGATCACAAGAGTCTGAAGTATATCTTTACTCAGCCTGATCTCAACCTTCGGCAAAGGAGATGGATTGAAGCAATCAATGACTTCGATTTGACCATCAACTACACTCCGGGCAAAGCTAATGTCATGGCAGATGCTCTCAGCCGCAAAGCTTATGTCAACAACCTCATGATGGAAGAACAACAGCCTCTCTTGTGCGAGGAATTCCGTCAGCTCAACCTGGAAATTGTGGAACAAGGGTATCTCCAGAACCTTCTAGCAACACCTCTCTTGGAAGAAAAGGTTCGCTCTTCTCAGCTTGGTGATCCGCACACAAGAAAGATCATCTCCAGGATTCAGCTTCCGAAGTATGAGTCCTTCCACGTCGATGATCAAGGCACGCTCTTCTTTGAACACCGGATGTTTGTTCCGAACTACCCGGGTTTGAGAGAGCAAGTTCTCAAGGAGGCGCATGATTCTGTTCTTTCTATCCACCCTGGCAGCACAAAGATGTACATGGACTTGAAAACACAATATTGGTGGCCTGGTTTGAAAAGGTATTGTGCCAAGTATGTCTCGGAGTGTGATGTCTGCCGCAGAGTGAAAGCTGTTCATCAGAAACCTTCCGGTCTTCTACAGCCATTGAAACCCCCGGAATGGAAATGGGAGAAAGTTGAGATGGACTTCATCACTGGTTTTCCGAGGTCGCAGAAGGGCAACAATGCAATCTTTGTTGTCATTGACAGGCTTTCTAAAGTGGCTCACTTCTTCCCCGTCAAGGAAACCATTTCTGCAATTCAGTTGGCGGAGCTCTATATCAACAGAATTGTCTCTCTGTATGGGGTTCCGCTTGAGATCAGTTCAGACCGTGGAAGCATCTTCACTTCCAAGTTCTGGGAAAGTTTCCAAAATGCTTTGGGAACAAAGTTGAACTTCAGCATAGCTTACCACCCTCAGTCGCAAGGACAAGTGGAAAGGATCAATCAGATTCTGGAGGATATGCTTCGTGCTTGCGTCATCTCTTTTGGCATGAAGTGGGAAGAATGTCTTCCTTATGCTGAGTTCTCTTACAACAACAGCTTCCAGAAAAGTCTAAAGATGGCACCATTTGAGGCTCTCTATGGTCGCAAATGCAGAACTCCGATTGGTTGGTCGGGTGCAGGAGAAAGAATGTTGTTTGGCCCTGACATTGTGACTCAGGCGGAGGAGAAGGTTCACATCATTCTTGAAAACCTGAGGATTGCTCAAAGTCGCCAGAAGAGCAATTATGACAGGAAGCACACGGACATGGAGTATGTCCCTGGTGATCTCGTTTACCTTCGTGTCACTCCCATGAGAGGCACGCATCGCTTTGGTATCAAAGGGAAGCTGGCTCCTAGATACATCGGTCCCTTCAAAGTGCGTGGAAGAAGAGGAGAAGTTGATTATGCTCTTGAGCTCCCGGAAAAACTCAAGGTCCATGATGTTTTCCACATCTCTCAGCTCAAGAAGTGCTTCAACGATCCCGGCAGGACCGTGGACCATGAGCTTATCAATCTTCAAGAAGACCTGTCTTATCAAGAACACCCCACAAAAATCCTTGAAGTCGCAGAAAGAAGGACTTGCAACAAGTCCATCAAGTTCTGCAAGGTGCAGTGGTCGCACCATTCTGTTGATGAAGCCACTTGGGAACGTGAAGATGAGCTCCGTGCCAAGTATCCTACCCTCTTTGTGTCTTCTTCTTCATCCTAGAATCTCGGGGCGAGATTCCTGTTTAGTGGGGGAGAGTTGTAGCATCCCAATTGTCTAACAATTGTAATGCTACTTGGTCTAGTAATATAATGGCTACTTCAAATAAATAATTGTTGCATCATCATTATATCATGCTCATGTCATCATGCCTACTTGCATTTGAGCATCATATAAAACCCTTTTTGTTTTGGTTCTTATCTCATATGCATTATTAATTGTATTTGCCTCTTGATATTGTATTTGGATCTTGATATATTGTTTGATGCCCAAGTTGAGTTGGGGGCATATCTTTTGTTAACTCCACCACCTTTCTTTCACCACCTTATAATTCCACCATCCAACTAAATATGAGCTTGGCACTTATTGGTTTCACCTCTAGCTCATGTGGGTTGGGATGGATCCAATTCTTTTACCACATGCTCTCATCTTAGCATCATGTTGTTTTCACAATATTGGTTCATGAGAGCCACATGGCCACCTTTGTATGCCTTGTGAGTGGAACCTTTCTCCTAGCTTCCATATGGTTCATCATGGAATTATGCTAATGTGGGAATATCTTGGGACTATTGATCATCTAGTGGAACATACACACTAGCATGTCCCATTCTATTTCAAACATGGCTATCTCCATCTATTCCACTTGAAATTCTTTCTAGATTCTTTTGCTTGGGCCTTACTCCAATTTTGGGAATGCATAATAATAATGCCATGTAATAACATTGTTTTCACAAGAATAAACATGGCATTAATTATTTGCATGGGCCATGCAAGTACCACCTTTTGCTCGTCATTTGGTTTTTACTTGTTTTTGGTTGGATCATGCCATCTCTCATCTATCTCTCACTCCTTTTAGCTTGATCTTAATTTGATCTAGCTTAAACCCTATCATCACATCCCTCTCTCTTTTCTTGTCTTGTTTTTGTTTGAGCTTGGTTAGTCTTGGCTTGTCCTTGTCCATAGCAAACCCTAGCTACAAATCTCTCCATCTCCTCTAATCTACCATACCCCATCTAACCTTAACCCCCCTACCCCTCTCACCTAAACCCTTAGTCCCCTCCTCTCTCTCTCTCGGCCTCCCCTCTCTCTACCATGCAGGCCCCACCTGGCCCCTCTCCCTGACCCCACCTAGCTACCCCCCAACCCTAACACCAACCCTAGCCCGAGGCTACCACCCCCCCAACCCGAGCCTCACCTCTCTCTCCCTATCTCTCTCTCTCTGCCCTAGGGCCCCCAGCCCGAGCCTGTCCCTGCCTCCTTGCCCTCACGTCGACCCCACCTGGAAGCCCCTCACCTGCCCTGTCTGGCCTCCCTACCGAGCACGTGCTCGAGGAGAGGAGGAAAAAGGGGCACCGAGCCACCTTTTCCTTCAACCACTCCCCACGGCATCTCCCTCTCCCCTCTGCCTTATCTCATTCCCCACAACCTCTCCTCGCTCGTCCAGATCCACCCAGAGGCCTGCCCTCTTCTCTCTCTTCTCCACCGTCTCCATCTACCCCTCCCTCGCCGGCCAAACCTTCGGCCTCCACCGATCTCCCTCTACCAGCCGGTGGCGTGGCGCTCCTGGGTGTCGGGGAAGCTCACGGTCGTCCGCTGCATCGTCATGTACGCGCCGTCGCAGAGGAGGAGCACCGGAGCCGAAGAACACCAACGCACCTGCCGCGAAACCCTAGATCGCCGTCCGTCTGCGTCGTCGCCAATCGTCTGCCCGCCGAACCGATCCAACGCCTCCGACACACTCGCGGTGAGCCCACCTCCCTCCTGGACACCCTCGCTTTCGCCGTCGTGTCCGGGCCGCGACGTGCGCTCCGCCGAGCACCCTCTGTGCGCCGGCGTCGTGTGCGTCTGCTCGTCCCCGCAGCGCGCAGTAGCCCTATCTAGGCCCCGCCCGCTCTCAGGACACCTAGCCCCAGCCCACCGCACTGGTTCGCCACCCTAGCGCGCGCCCGCAGGTCCCTGGTTCGAATCCCCGCTCTGCACCGCGCGCGCACCGACCTGTCCGCGAGGAAGAAGCACAGTACGGGCGGTAGTTTTGCCGATACCCCCCTGCTTTCTTTTCGTCTAAACCCGCGGTACTTTTGGCCCACCAGTCAGCCGCCGTTCGATCTTGCAAAGAGCCCCCCCCCCAGTATCTTAGTCTCAACCCGCAGTCCTCGCTAAGCCGCGTGGCACCCCCTTGGTCGCCCGCTGACGCGTGGGCCTGCGAAGACCCCAGGCCCCACCTGTCATCCGCTAGGGCTGGAAGAGCTCGCGGTGACAGAAGCTTTTCCGCGCGCGTCTGGTCCAGTCAGCCGTGGCCCCACATGTCTGTGGCTGTGGCTAGCTGTGACTGGGTAACAAAAGTATTTATCTGTTTCTGTTTAAATTCAAATCTTTTCTAATTATTTCAAATTCAAATCTTTTTCTGTTTTTAAATAACTTTTCAAATATTAATCCAAATAATACTTATAATATATGTTTTCAAATCAGAAAAATGTGAGGAATTCAAATATGACATCTAAAATATATTTTGAACACTTTATTTTCCAAGTTTATTTAAATTACAATAAAATGCCCTTTTGTCTTAATTAATTAATATCTTTTGTTTTATAACTCCAAATTTAACAAATGATATGTCTAAAATGATTAGCTCGACGAGACCTTTCTGTTTATGCATTCCATGGTTTGAATTGAAGCATGCATCATATAAATATAAAGTATACAGCAACTAATATGAGATTAAAATGGGCTAAAACTCAATAAAATGATTTATTCTTGTGTTTCACACCTCACCCATGCCATGCTACTGCATTGCCATGCAAATTGTGCATCATTCATCATGGCATGATTGTTTGCTTGATGCATTTATTCATATGCTTGTGCACTTTATTTATGTTGGCCCTTGTTTGTTTGGTTCTTCTTCGAATAGACGTTGAGCAGGGGATATATCAAGAGAACCAGGAGCACTACCCAGATCCATTCCTTGCTTCAACTGAGCTGCCAGGCAAGCACTACCACATGCTTGCATACATACAGTACCTATTGCCTCTTTCTTATTCTTGCATCATTGAGTCGCGATTGCATTAAATTGAATCCCAAGTATTGCATAGCCTTTACATTTAAACCCCACCGAAGCTTGTTCCTCCATCCCATGAGCCATTACTACAGGAGTTGTTTGAGCCATGCGAGTCGTAGAACAGCATGTGTAGGGTAAGTGAGTGTCTGATGGATAACGAGGTACCTAAACAACTTAACCTGAGTAGTAATGGGATAACTAATGAAAGTGGCATCGGTGAGCCATATTCGCTATTTGGTTTTTCAGGCTCACTTGTGTCCCGTAGGACCCCGAGTACTTGATTCCTGTTCCTTGATTATTCGCGCTATCCACATCCGGGAGGCTTATGAACCCCCCTGAGCCAGAGCTTGATTCATTCTTATTTCTTGGGGCCACAAACTAGTTTGAGGTTTTATTTACTATCCTGTACTTATGCCATGCTTTACTGCTTTATTTAAGATTGTGCGAGGAGCACACTGTACTGTTTAGGGCCGGGACACGATTTCGCGGTATCGACAAGCCCAGTCACACTTTCGGGTTCCCAGTCGTTTACAGCCGTCCACCCAAACCTTGAGTCCGTCTCGTAGCCGGCCAGCTTCGTCGCGGGTAGCTTAATGGGGTGGCCCCCTGAAATATTTCTGAATCCTGGGATTGCTTTGTCGTGACTGCCTCGTTGGGTTTTGATTTGGTTTTTCCGAGGCATATCGAGTGTGTGTTGCTATTTGTGCACCCCTGCAGGGAAAAACTTTCTGAAAGCCGTGTCCGCGGTTATGGACGACTTGGAGCACAGTTTCTCGATCATAGACAAGCATAACTAAAGTACCGCTTTTAATCTGACTAGACTAGGTACCTGACTAGTAAATAGTGCAACACTCATGGAATGGATAATAAAACTGCCAACGGATGGGGGGGTTGTTCGTCCGCTTCCTCGTCGATAAGCGAGGAGGAGGATGGATCTGTGGATATTACCGTTATAACTGTTATGACTGTTGTTATTAATTCACGGACATCCGTCTATCTCTGGTTAGGCGGATGGTTAGCGAGTATCTATAGAATTGCTAGGGTTTATCTTTTGCTGCAATTGCGTCACCCCAGGTTGTGTCCCCTTTAGAGGCATAAAGACTTGCTGAGTACCCCTAGGGTCTCACACGATAAATTATTGGTTCAGATGAACAGGTACACTCGCAAGATGGATACTGGGTGGAAGAGACAGACGATATGGGCAACGATCATTCGGTGTAGAGATTCCGGGAACGGGGATCCGTGAGATCTGTGGGCGGGATCTGCTTATTTATGGGGCATCTTATGCCGATTTGCTTCTTATCCGTACTCGGATTTTGTCTTCCGCTTCCGCTTGATACTCTGATGTTTGATGAATGAGGAGATATCCTAAACTATTATATCTATCTAGGATATTTGGATCTTGCCGTATGGCGTTGCTATATTTCCTTTCTTTTTAGATGGAATGGCTCTGATGTACTATTGTATGGTGGCTTGCATACATACTCATTTGTGTATGTAGTTGATCCCTTCGCCTGCCGATTACGCCGCCCGTTCTTGTCCCGATGTTTGGAAATGGTTGGGACGGCTGAAAGGTCTACCTGTGAGTGGTATTTGGGCCCCACCGTACTATTTCAACCATTTCTGAACGTCCAGGCTTGTACTAGGAGCGTAATTCACCGAGGTAGTTACAGCACCTACGGATGATGTGGGCCGAGGAGGTCGTCCGCGGGGGCGCGGTAGGTGATGGCGCTCGAGCAGCGACGGGGACGTGCAGAGCTCGGTGACGGTCCTGCGGGCGAAGACACGAGCAACAGGGAAAGGCGAGCTCGTTGAGGACGGGTGGCGCCGGTCGAGGCGGTGCTAGATAGCGAACGGCAAGGAATATGAGGGGCTCGTAGCACTCTGCCAGAGGAGAGAGGCGGCGCCCGGGGCGAGGGCAGGAGCCGCGCAGGGGGAGGACGAGGGCGGTCGTCTGCTTGAGGCGGAGGGCGACAGTGGCGTCTGGCAGAGAGGACGACGGCGGGTGGACAAGCGTCCTGCAGACCGGAGGCGAGGAGAACGCGTGGCCACGCGCGAGCGGCACGGCTCGAACTTGAATGACGGCGGGCTCGAGGGTAGGTGGCGATGCGCGTGGGGCGGAAGGGGCTGGTGAGGGCAAGGTACATTGGCGGTAGCGTGCATTGCAGACGGGGCCTATGCTGGCGGCAGAAGCGGGAGAAGCAGGAAGGAGAGGGGCTGCTGGCAGGTGGGTGGTTGCTGGGAATCGAGGGGCTTGGGCAGGGAGCGCGTCACGCGGTAGGTTGGCGAGATGAGAGAGGTAGGGTGGGGATCCCGAGGTGAGGTGGGGATCAATCGGAAGTGGTGGGCCAGGGGCGTCTTGCGGTGCACGGGAACTGCACCAGACGACAAGGTTGTTGGGACCAGGTGGGTAGCATGCGCGAGGTGGAACCAGGTCGCGCTGGCGTGTGGTGTACGCGGTGTGGGGCACAGGGTGGAGCCGCAGTGAGGTGGGCGACGTGGCCGTGTCGAGCAGCTGCGCGCGCATGTGTGTGCTGGCTATGTCCAGCGGCAGCGGCGAGTTGGGGTTAGGTGGGGCATTTGGGTTAGGGTAGCTAGGGTTTTGTTGGAGGTGGCCGGCTGGGCTTTTGGGCCTGGCTGGCTGCCTCCCAAAAATAATATAAATTTTTATTTATTATTTAAAAGGGTTTTGTAATCCGTTTTTAGACAAATAAAAATATCCGGAAGAGACCGGGGTTTTGGATTTGAATAAAGACAGGATATTTAGAAAACAAAGATAGCCTTTTTGGAAAATATTTTTAGGCAAACAAATGCAGGATGACATGCCGATGCTCAAATGCAATGTGGCATGATGACATGAGCATGCGGTCATGATGATGGACAAAATAAAAACAACACGCGATTTTCTAGTAGTGGTTTTACCGGGGTGCTACAATTCGACACCACTAACAATGGATCTCGCCCTCGAGATCTGCCTCATGGTCCAGGGAAGAAGGCTGATGATCTGAATCTTCTCGCTTCGGGTAGATCCTCGCGACACCACTAACAAAGGTGCTTACTCCATCTTGAAATCGACGACACCACCAACAATGGTCGCTGCTCACGGTCATCGAGAGAACACACCAGAGAACAAAGGACGAAGATAAAGGTATCAAAAGATAAGGTCACCTTTAAGTTCCGTGGAAGGAGTAAGATTACATCGATCGACCATTCAACGTACAAAAGCGAATGATAAGAGTAGTGGTATGGTCATGACTCCACTCCGCACTCAAAGCATTACTCTGCACACGAACAGAAGAATCAGACAACCACTCTCGGAATTCAGACTGAAGATCTCGACAAGCGAGGTTTGGAAACAAAGGAGTGATGCAGGGTTTCATCGGATCTGATGTAGATGAGATCGTCGTGTTAGAAATCATTGGAATGTACAAAGAAGGAATAAAGAGAAGTATAACAGATGAAAGATTCCTCAGATAGCATGAAGACCGGATGTAGAAGCACCGTTACCAAAGGAGGAAGCGAGACCCTGAAGGTACGACGGAAACCCAACCACGAGAAATCCTAGACTCGATGAAAAGATAAAAGAGCAGATACAAACACGCAGAGGTAAGAGGAGAATAGCATAGGGTAAGGAGTAAAAACAGAGCTAATCAGATCTATCCAACCGATTTTGCAAAAATAGTTTTTTACACTCTACATCGACCGTTAGCTAGGTTATCCTACAGGCTGGACCAGTGGGGTACCGCAACTGCTGAGCTCTGATACCACTTTATAACACCCTTGAATCGGCCCTATGCAAGTTTTAGCGATTCCCACCAAACCCGCATAGAAACGATTCAAAGATGCCCACCAAGAAATTGCGTGCGGTTGGAAAATGAAGTAATACCATTACACATTAGTCCACGATGGAACCCAAAGAACATTTATATACAACAACGACTCCATGAGTCAAGAATACAGATATAAAGTACAAAGATCCAAATCACCTTGAAAACGATACAACATCCGAGTATGGATAAGATGCAAATGGGGCTAAGATCTCTGAAGAATAAACAACGGCGTCCATAACCCTGCCCAGGCCAAGCCGGAAGGGTAACCCTGCTAACGACGTCGATCTCAAACCTGCTAAAACAAAAGGTGTGCCGACAAAGGGCAAAGGAAAAAGAGGAGCATCAGTACTGAGGCCAGTACATGGCGAGGCTAGAATTCGGCGGCTCTCGCCTACATAGGTATGGTGGACTGAAGCGGCAGCGAAGCATGCACTAAACAACCTATAGAGACTCGATAAACTGTCGGCTATTAGAGAGAGATAAGAAAGACCTATTCGGAACCAACCTTATACTAACACCAATCATACCCATCCTGGTATTCCCCCTCGAGACCAAACGAGGAAGTCAAACCGAGCAACTCACACCGTTGGCAGTTTTATTCATTACATTATAGTTATAGCACTTACTAGTCAGATATACATAGCATGAGTCATCCCAAACCCAGCAGTTCTTGGCACTTTTATTTCATTCCATTGGAGTTGCGATACTTACTAGGCAGGTATAACATGACACGATACACCCCAGTTACACCGGTTGTTGGCACTTTTATTATCCATTCCATTGTAGTGAAGCTGATTACTAGTCACATATTAAGTCAAATTTATAGCACTACTTTAGTTATGCTTGTCTATGATCGAGATACTGTGCTCCAAGTCATCCATAACCGTGGACACGGCTTTCAGAAAGATTTACCCTGTAGGGGTGCACAAATAGCAACACACACGATCAACCTCGGAAAAACCAAATCAAAACCCAACGAGGCTTTCATGACAAAGCAATCACAGGATTCATAAAATATTTCAGGGGGCCACCCCGCTAAGCTACCTGCAACGAAGTTGGCCGGCTCCGAGACGGACCTAGGGTTTGCGAGAACGGCTGTAAACGACTGGGAACCCGAAAGTGTGACTGGGCTTATCGATACTATGAAATCGTGCCGCGATCCAAAACAGTACAGGTGCTCCACGCACAATCGTAAATAAAGCAGTAAAGCATGGCATAAATACAGGATAGTAACAAAGCCCCAAACTACTTTGTGGCCCCAATAAATAAGAAATGAATCAAGCACTGTCTAAGGGGGATCCATAGGGTCTCCTGGATGTGGATAGTGCGAATAATCAAGGAACAGGTATCAAGTACTCGGGGCCTACGGGACACAAGTGGACATGAAAAACCAAATAACAGATATTGCCCACCGGTGCCTCTTTCATTAGTTATCCTAGCTATTTAATAGTTGTATTTAAAGTCATGATCAACTCCACCATAAAGCATAACCACCATTAAGCATATGCCAACCTTCCATCAACGGTGGAACGACAACGACACGAAGCAGCACCTGAGCAAGCAACTACGACTCGCAAGGCTGACTATCTATCAAACAACAGGCAATAGGACATGTCCAAGGCAATATAGAGGCTGCAGGGAATATAAATGGTGCACAGAAACTAAAGCATCGCAACAAGGATAGCAATAGATCAACAGGAGGAAATAAAGACTATAAACGCAAAATAGGTAGAAAGGGGGAGGATGCTCGCCTAGAAAACACAGTCGAAGATAAATTATCCGAAGAACTTGTCGATACTCGCATCAACTCAACAGCCTAATCCGCGAAGACCCAAAGCACTAAATGAAACATGAATGCACTATTTAATACTACGGCAAAAGATCCGGCATGATGCGTGTATGATGCATGACATGGCAAAGATGCGATGCGACTAGACAGTATTAAGCGGAACTTGGGTCCTGACAATTAATTAAATGGTTCAAGTTGTTTAGGTACCCCGCAATTTAAATGTTGGCTTAACAAGGCAAAACATGGCATCGGTTCTCTACACATATTTAAATGGAGGCGGTATAATACAAGGATAACCCGCATATAGTCTCCATATTTAATTATTAGGTGAGTCGACAAAATACCCCTAAACACATGAATATGTATGCCATCATAAACAATTTAATATGCAACAGATGAATGTCATATTTTACAAAAATAAGAGGGATCTCGGATAGGGGTCACACATAGGGGACTCAACGATCTTGGGTTCGGGATTCAGATCTGTGAAGGAGATCATGCCGTTCGGGGTCCTCGGGGTCTCTGGATCCAGGATGGAGAACTTGACGTTCCTTGTTGAAGATCCTCGAGGTCTAGGTAGGAGAACTTGATGTTCGAGAAGCATATGTTCGGGTTTCGTCTCCGGTGGTTGGTGTCGAGCTTGCATTGGAACTGGTTGCGACCTTATCCATCCTCGGCTACTCTTCGTGGGCTCTGCCGCATCCACACCAAAACACCACCTCCATCACAACTCACCGCACTGGCCGTCACTAAGTTTGCATCCTCAATTTAACACATCCACAACCTCTCATCGACACCAGGTCAAATCACACATCCACTACGGAAGCTAGACCTCTTGGAGAACTTGGACAGCAGGGAGGCATCAACCACCATGTTGCAGGGGCGAGATGGGGCCAGGGACTCCGATCGACGACGGACAGCTTAGGAGGAGGCGCAGGAGATGCTTGCTCCAGCGGCGCACGAAACAGGGAGCCGCGACTGCAGGGACGCGCGGGCAAGGGTCCGGGAGGCGGGCTCGGGGCGGAATCGACCGCGTCGGCGGCAGCTGGGGATGATGTAGGACGGGGAGGTCGTCCGTAGGTGCGCGGTAGGTGATGGCGCTCGAGCAGCGATGGGGACGTGCAGAGCTCGGTGACGGGCCTGCGGGCGAGGACGCGAGCAACAGGGGAAGGCGAGCTCGTTGAGGACGGGTGGCGCCGGTCGAGGCGGTGCTAGATAGCGAACGGCGAGGAAGACGAGGGGATCGCAGCGCTCTGCCAGCGGAGAGAGGCGGCGCCCGGGGCGAGGGCAGGAGCCGTGCAGGGGGAGGACGAGGGCAGCCATCTACTTGAGGCGGAGGGCGACGGTGGCGTCTGGCAGAGAGGACGACGGCGGGCGGACAAGCGTACTGTAGACCGGAGGTGAGGAGAACGCGTGGCCACGCGTGAGCGGCGCGGCTCGAACTTGAACGACGACGGGCTCGAGGGTAGGTGGCGCTGCGCGTGGGGCGGAAGGGGCTGGTGAGGGCGAGGTACATCAGCGGTAGCGTGCGTTGCAGATGGGGCCCATGCCGGTGGCGGAAGCAGGAAGGAGAGGGGCGGCCGGCAGGTGGGTGGTTGCTAGGAATCGAGGGGCTCGGGCTGGGAGCGCGTCACGCGATAGGTTGGCGAGACGAGAGAGGTAGGGTGGGGATCCCTACGTGAGGTGGGGATCGATCGGAAGTGGTGGGCCAGGGAAGTCTTGTGGTGCACGGGAACTGCACCAGGCGACAAGGTTGGTGGGACCAGGTGGGTAGCATGTGCGAGGTGGAACCAGGTTGCGCTGGCGTGTGGTGTACGCGGTGTGGGGCACAGGTTGGAGCCACAGTGAGGTGGGCGACGTGGTCGTGTCGAGCAGCTGCCCGCGCATGTGTTTGCTGGCTGTGTCCAGAGCGGCGGGTTGGGGGTTAGGTGGGGCTTTTGGGTTAGGGTAGCTAGGGTTTTGTTGGAGGTGGCCGGCTGGGCTTTTGGGTCTGGCTGGCTGCCTTCCAAAAATAATATAAATTTTTATTTATTATTTAAAAGGCTTTTGTAATCTGTTTTTAGACAAATAAAAATATCCGGAAGAGACCGGGATTTTGGATTTGAATAAAGACTGGATATTTAGAAAACAAAGATAGCCTTTTTGGAAAATAGTTTTTGGCAAACAAATGCAGGATGACATGCCGATGCTCAAATGAAATGTGGCATGATGACATGAGCATGTGGTCATGATGATGCACAAAATAAAAATAACACGCGATTTTCTAGTAGTGGTTTTACCGGGGTGCTACAATAAGCTAGACCTGTGGGTGCCTTTAGGGCACAACATCAGATATGAAACACAACACTCGCAGAGCGAACCAATCTCTATAACATGGTGTATTGCCATTATAGTGATTTATAGTAGGAGTAGAGTTTTGCCATAATTGTGGGACTTGAACCTGGGTAAGCTATCACTAGTAGAAACCAGGCTATTTGCCCCAGTTCGTAAGGGCCTTTAGCCCCGGATTGCGAACCGGGACTAAAGGTCCAAGCTTTAGCCCCGGTTCTGTTACGAACGGGGGCTAGAGGTCCAACCACGTGTCCTGCGAGGCGCGCTGGGCGGCAAACATTTAGCCCCGGGTCGTGTTACGAACTGGGACTAAAGGTTCCCTGCCGCGACAGCATTTTGGGCCATTTGGCTGCCGTGGCAGGGGTGGGGTTTTAGGGTTTTGTGTTTTTCTTTTCATTTTGTGTTTTGTGTTCAATTATTTTTCATTCTGTGTTTTTATTAGAAACAAGTTTTCGTATACATGCAGAACGCTACTACACAGTACTTGTACACATTGACGCAATATATAATATAATTTCTCTTACAAGCATACATGGAGTCCCAACCGGGTCCAGAGCATGTCTATTTGATTACATGGAGATCATTATATGGATGCTTTAGGGTCTATGTATAGAGTATTCTCCGCGTGGGTCTATGACCTCATCGATAAAAAATGCAGCAAATTCCTCTTGGATTGCTATTAGGCGGTCCTCTAGTAGGAGCTTGTCCCGCATCGCGTCCAACTATATAAAAAGGAGATCGTATGAATTATACTCAACACAACATTTTGTAATAAAAATAAAGGGTGAATATATTGTTTACTTACTCGAACATTTTCCGAGGGCTTCTCAATACTGATGCGAATGAACTCGCACACATAGAATCCACATAGATTAGTTCCCTGTGGCTGCCTCGCGCACTTTACAAGAATAGAATTCAATCAAATAACAACTCTAGCATCATAAATGCACATAAACTAGAATTAAATAGATGCACGGACTTAGCTCGTACTACTTACCGAGAGTGATTTAAAAAATAGCTCCTCACGCCATTGACCGCGGACATGGTTCTTGAACTGTGTCCAAACCCTACCCGACAAAGAAAATTAATGTATGAGTTAATAACTACTTGATATCCCAGAAAATGAATGAGAGAAACCGATATAGTGTGATAATGGTTGAAATTACCTCTGGAGCGCATCGATAATGCTGCGGTAGTTTTCAATGTCTTTGTTTAGTGAGTCCATTATGTGAACTCTTCCTAAGTCAAGTGAAATGCTTAGAAGAATCCAGTGGTACCTACACAAGGTTTACATACGTCAGTAACTCATCATTTACACTGAACATCGAGTAAGCAAAAGTTAATGTGTACAAAAACTCACTTGCCGTCATGGTAAGGAAATAGTATTTCATTACAGAAATGCTGTTTCGTGAGAAACCGCCACAAGTTGTGCTCGGTCTCTAGTGGTTTATCCTTTAGTATAGCTCCATGAACTCGATGTGGGTCAATGAACCCAAATCCATTGATACCCTTTCTTTTACAATCGAGCATCTTCATTCTGCATCATGATATATAGCGTACAAACGAATATAGTGAGTATACTTACCAACAATGAATCGAACAAGCTGATATAGAAACCTAATTACATAAATAAAGTAATCACTTACAGACAATATGAACTGAGGATAGTTTTGTCGAGTTCCTTTAGATTAAATAACTGAAATAATTCTTTAAATTCAATAGGGACCTCGTCTTCAGTGAAGTAATGCGATTTTCGAACTTTCAGTAAGAGCCAATTTCGTTGTTCTTTTGATGCTTTCATGTACCATTCATGGAATCGTCGCATTTGTGTTGGCATATCCCGAAGCCTCTCAGAACTGACCAGAGGCTCCCCGTTAACAAATTTGGGTGCTACCTCAGCCTTGGGCATATCACCGTGAATAATTTCATGAATAGGCATACCACATTGCTCGGCCAATATCCTAGCCGTTTCCGGATCCATAGGTTCTACCTCATATAGTTGAGGTTCGGGTATGTTCACCTGGAGTGGGGGAGCAATTGGCTTGCTTGTTTCCCCAGCTGGGGAACATCTCTTTTGGTTCTTCGGCTACCACTTGATTGTTTTGCTTGTTTCCCCAGCTGGGGGGACGTCTTTTCTGATGCTTCCGCTACCACTCGATTGTTTTGCTTGTTACCCCTGCTGGGGAACCTCTTTTGTGATGCTTCTTCTACCGCTTGATCTCTTCTGTTTCGGTGTCTTCTGAAGACATTGTGTATAGTCATCTGGCGCATTTAACTGAGCTTGGGATGGCTGCGTTAGTAATTTCCTAAAGTGCTCCTTGGTTTTTGGTTTTATTTGGACCTCTGGCTCAGGTTGTTTCTTTTAAAATGAGCATCCACTTTGGCCCGTACGACCGCATCGATCTCCTCATTGGTCAGGTCGTAAGCCCTCTTGGGAGGAACCGGCAGTACTCTTGGGAGGGGCGACAACTGTCGCTTTGGGAGTCGGTTATCGCTCGATGGAGCGGTGGTATTCTTCCGCATTTGGCGCTTAGTGCGTGGAGGCGGATGCGTAGATTGAGATGGACTCGTGTTGGGGTCATGGATTGGACTATAACTGGGAGGAGATGGTGCACTTGGAGGTGGACTTGGAGGAGACGGTGCACTGGGAGGAGACGGTTGCCTTGGAGGTGATGGATTGTTTCTCGATGGAGAAGGTGGCCTTGGTGTCGAGCCTGGAAACTTGATGTATTCTTTTTTCCAAAGAATGAAGCCACTCATGACTTCTCCTAGTGTCGTCTCCCCTTCACCTCCAGGGATGTCAAGCTGTAGTGACTGACACATAGGTAGAATTTCATCCACACCGACACGAGCATAGCTAGCTAGAATCGGATTGCAATGGTAGGTCGCTCCCGGTGCAGAAGGTAAAGCAAAGCCGACCACCACCTTCATGGAAATATTCTTCAGTTCAACATGTAGCTCACAACTAGTCTTCTCCTTAATTATATCCACGGGGTACACATCCATCGTTGCATCATTACCGTGGCCCTCCGTGGAAGCCACGTTGCTTTTCCGTTGCGATGGGCCGACCGTACTGTTCAGTGCAGGATCTTGCTGTCGGAGTCCTTTAAGTTCATTAAGCTCCTGATGATGCTCCTGCAGCATGGCTTCAAACCTCGTGAACCGCTCTGTATCCTCCTCTTTTTGCCGCTTTGTTCTTCTCGATCGGCTTCTGTACGTGTCACGGTGCTCGGGAAACCCGATAACCCATGGATAAGAAGGTCTGAACCCTCTTGTTCGTCCAGCCTTTTCAGGATTCCCGAGAGCCTTTGTTAGCTCATCGTTCTCTTTGTCGGGAACAATTGTTCCCTCTTCAACCTCTTTTATCACTTTAATAAGGTCTTTCTTGGGTGAAGAAATTTCTTCGGCTACAACAATCTCGCCTGTTTCTGGGTCTAATGATGCCCCATGCCCGAATACCCAATTTCTTGACCTCAAGGGCCAACTAGACATAGATGGAGTGACCCCTTTAGCCTCCAGGTCAGCCTCAACTTTATCCCACTTAGGCATGGCACTCCTGTAGCCACCTGTGCCCATATGATGGTGATATTTCTTTTTGGCTGCATTTAACTTATTTTTTGCTGATATTGCCTTAGCTGGTTCTGAGGTTTTGTATTCCACAAATGCGGCCCAGTTATCCTGCTGCAAATCTAGTGGGCCAGTGAATGGAGGAGTTTTTTCTTCAAGACATACTTGTGGTACAATCTTTTTTTCCATTCCTTGAATAGTTCGGCCATCTTCTTAAGAGAAAAGTGCTTGACTTTCCTCGTCATTTGCTTTGTGAGCTCATCAGTCTCCAAGACTGGTAGGGTGAAATGTGTTATGAGAGAATTCCACATCGTATCTTTCGCTCTGTCATCTACAAAACTAGCCCCAGCTGGATCCTTTTTCTTTCCTGGCTTGTTCCAATTTCGCGTGGTGATCGGGACTTTGTCTCTAACAATCACTCCGCATTGACTTGTAAATGCATTCACAGATTCTTTGGGCTCCAGCGGTTGACCCTGCGGAGAGACTAAGTCAATGCTGAAACAAACATTAGCGGGGAACTTGTGTGTCGGGCCTCTTGTCCTTGTAGAAGATTGGCCGGAAGCGGAAGTCTAAGAGAAGAAACATTCGTAAGTACATATATACGAATCAATTAGTGCATCTATACTAGTGAACGATCGATAGAGGCTTTATATACCTCGACGGAGTTTGTCATTATTATCGTGTCTTCACCATGGTCTCCACCATGGTCAGCACCATCGTCTCCACTATTTTCTCCACCATCGTCTCCTCCAGACAAATTAAGATATTCGGAGCCATCATAATAAGACCCCCAGTACCCTCATATATAATGTTGAGAAGCTCCTCTTCATTCTGTCTACCATCCATAGCTTAACTAATACAGAAAAAGAATATTGCATTAAGTAAAAGAATATTACAACTGCGACAACTCGGATACAGTACTTAGTGATTAAGATAAAGTACAATAATATAAGAAAAAGTACATTATGAATACATCTCGCTCATAATATAAAGTACATTATTAATACATCTCGCTCATATCAAACTAGCGAACGCGGCTGCCGCGTTCTGTGCTACGGGAGGTCTGCAGCCACAGAAGAGGAACCATCACCGGAGAATAGTGTAGCATCCTATCTGTCTAACATATGTAATGTAACATGGTCTAGTAATATAATTTCTACTTCCTACATATAATTGTTGCATCATAATTATATCATTCTCATGTCATCATGCCACCTTGCATTTGAGCATCATATAAAACCCTTTTCATTTGGTTCTTATCCCATATGCATTATTAATTGTGTTTGCCTCTTGATATATTGTATTTGGTTCTTGATAAATGCTTGATGCCCAAGTTGAGTTGGGGGCATATCTTTTATTAACTCCACCACCTTTCTTGTCACCACCCCATAATTCCACCATTCCACCATATGTGAGGTTTGCATCTTATTTGAGTTTATCTCTAGCTCCTATGGGTTGGGATGGATCCTCTTACTATTCTACATGATCCCACACTAGCATCATGTTGTTTTCACATTATTGATATGTGGATCCACCTTTGCATGCTTGGTGAGTGGAATCCCTTTTCTAGCTTCCATATGGATTGTTTTGTGATATTTGCTCATGTTGGAATATTTTTGGGACTATTAAACAACTAGTGGAACATACACACTAGCAAGTCCAAATTATATTCAAATATGATCATCTCCATCTACTCCACATGGGGCCTACTTTTAATTCCTTTTGCTTGACCTTTACTCCATATTTTGGAATGCACATGAATAAATGTCATGGGAGTTTAGTATTGTTTTTACAAGAATAAACATGGCATTTATTACTATGCATGGGCCATGCAAATAACCACCATCTTTATCTCCTTTGGTTTTTCTTTGTTTTTGAGTGGATCTTTCTTTTGTTGAGCTCCACCTCCATCTCTCTCTCCACCATCCCCATGGGTCCAACAAAACCCTTTCCCCCCATCATGCTTGATCTTGTAGATCACATCAAACCCTAAACCCTTGCTTGATATTGTTTTGTCCATGCTCAAACCCTAACCATAATCACCCCTCCTAACCTAGCATAGGCTAACACCCTCACCTTACCATCCCTCTCTAACCCGAGCCATCATCACCACCCCATGATCTACCCCATCTACCCCTCCTCCTAACCCTAGCCGAGCCCAACCCTAGCTACATCTACCCGAGCCTCTCTCTCCATTCTCTCTCTCTCTCTCTACCACAAGACCCCACACCGAGTCGGCCTCCTTGACCTTTCCCTAGCCCCACCTGGCCGTCCCTGACCACCCCTCCCATGCCCTGCCCGAGCCGGTCGAGCACATGGGGGTAGAGGAGAAAAAGGTGGCCGAGCCACCTTTTCCTCCACCACGCCTCCCACGACACCCCCTCTCCTCTCCCGTCCCTATCTACTCCCTCTCTCTCGCCTGTTTGCGTCCCCAGATCCCCAGGGCCTCTCCCTCTGCTTTCCTCCCTCCCCTGCCACCACCTCTTCCAACTACGGCCACCTCGTCGGTGTCGACCACCACCCTCTAGATCAGGCGGCGGGCATGGTGAGTTGGCATCGAGGAAGACCGAGGCGACCCCTGGACCGCCCCTGCGCACCACAGCGAGGAGGAAACAGCCCCTGCAGCCTGCACGCCGACAACGACACCGAAACCCTAGCTCCGGCGGTGCGTCTGTGTCGCCGTCGCCCTGCTGCTCCCCGGCCCGATCCAAGCCCTCCGACGACTTCGCGGTGAGCTGCCCTTCCCCCATGACATCCCCTCTCTCGCTGATGCCGCCGGTGCTCGCTAGACTTTGTGCCGAGCGCTCTCGGTGCAACGGGGCGGCCGCTGGCTTCTGCTCGTCGCCGCGCCCCGCAGAAGCATGTCTAGCCGTCTAGCCGCTCCCTACCAGCAACCCCACCCTACCGTAGTGGTCACCGCCGCCTGCGCGCGCGCGATCGATCGCGAGATGGAGCCCCCGCCATGCCAGCGCGCGTCTCCGTCAGTTTCGTCAGAACACAGGAGAAGAAAAACAGTAGCTATGGCAATCTTGCAAATACCCCCCCCACCCTTTTGCCTCAACCTGCGGTACCCTAGGGCCCACCAGACAGACTCCCTTGGCAGTTTTGCAAAAAGGCACCCGAGTTTTCCCCCTCGCAACCCGTAGTCCCTCGCTGGGCCACGTGGCTGCGCCCGACTCACCCGCTGGCAGGTGGGCCTATTTACGCGCCAGGGCCACCAGTCAGTCAACACGGCTGGCTAAGCTCGGGGTGAGAATAGTTCGCTGCGCGCCGTTTTTGCCCAGTCAGCATCGGTCCCACCTGTCTGCGTCTGTGCCTCGGTGATGCTGAGTACGAAAAGTCTGGTTGTTCATCTGTTTAAATAAAACAAATTCAGAAAATGTTTAAATTCAAATTTAAATCTGTTTTAATAACTTTTGTTTTGTAATTCCAAATAACACAAATGATATATGTTTTTGAATCAGGAAAATGTGAGGAATTCAAATATGCCATTCAAAATATCTTTTGGGCAAATTAAATTTTCGGAATTGTTTAAATGCAATAAAAATGACTTTTCTTAATTAATTAATAACTTTAATTCTACAACTCCTTTTTCAACAAATAATATGTCTAAATCGATCAGCGCGACGAGCCCGTTCTAACTATGCATTCCATGTTCTGAATTGCAGCATGCATCATATAAATATAAAGTATACAGCAAGTGTTATGAGAGCAAAACATGACTAAAACTTAATAAAATGCTTTATTCTTGTACCCCACACCTCACCCATGCCATGCTACATTATTGCCATGTAAATTTTGCATCATTCATCATGGCATGCTTGTTTGCTTGTCGCATTTTAATTCATATGCTTGTGCACTTTATTTATGTTGGCCCTTGTTTGTTTGGTTCTTCTTCGAATAGACGCCGAGCAGGGGATATATCAGGAATCCCAGGAGAACTACCACATGCTTCGACTGAGCTGCCAGGCAAGCACTACCACATGCTTGCATACATATAGTACATATTACCTCTATCTTATTCTTGCATCATTGAGTCGTGATTGCATTAAATTTAATCCCAAGTACTGCATAGCCTTTACTTTTAAACCCCACCGAGCCTGTTCCTCACTCCCATGAGCCATTACTACAGGAGTTGTTTGAGCCATGCGAGTCGTAGAACAGCATGTGTAGTGTATGTGAGTGTGTGATGGAATGAGGTACCTAAACAACTTAACCTGAGTAGTAATGGGATAACTAATGAAAGAGGCATCGGTGGGCAATATCTGCTATTTGGTTTTTCATGCTCACTTGTGTCCCGTAGGACCCCGAGTACTTGATTCCTGTTCCTTGACTATTCGCACTATCCACATCCGGGAGGCCTTATGGACCCCCCTGAGCCAGAGCTTGATTCATTCTTATTTCTTGGGGCCACAAACTAGTTTGGGGTTTTATTACTATCTTGTACCTATGCCATGCTTTATTGTTTTATTTACGATTGTGCGTGGAGCACCTGTACTGTTTTGGATCGTGACACGTTTTCGCTGTATCGATAAGCCCAGTCACACTTTCGGGTTCCCAATCATTTACCGCCATCCACACAAACCCTGGGTCTGTTCTGGAGCCGGCCAACTTCGTTGCGGGTAGCTTAGTGGGGTGGCCCCCTGAAATATTTCTGAATCCTGTGATCGCTTTGTCGTGAATGCCTCGTTGGGTTTTGATTTCGTTTTTCCGAGGTTGATCAAGTGTGTGTTTCTATTTATGCACCCCTGCAGGATAAATCTTTCTGAAAGCCGTGTCCGCGGTTATGGATGACTTGGAGCACAGTTTCTCGATCATAGAAAAGTATAACTAAAGTACCGCTTTTAATTTGACTAAGTACTTGACTAGTAAATAGTGCAATACTCATGGAATGGTTAATAAAACTACCAACGGATGGGTTGTTCGTCTGCTTTCTCGTTGGTAAGTGAGAAGGAGGATGGATCTGTTAATTATATTGTTATAACTGTTGTTACTAATTAACGGACATCCGTCTATCATTGGTTAGGCGGATGGTTAGCGAGTATCTATAGACTTGTTAGTTATTATCTTTTGCTGCAATTGTGTCACCCCAGGTATATGTCCCCTTTAGAGGCATAAAGACTTGTTGAGTACCCCTAGGGTCTCACACAATAAATTGTTTGATTCAGATGAACAGGTGTATTCGCAAGATGGATACTGGGTGGAGGAGACGGATGATGTTGGCAACGATCACTCGGTGTAGAGATTCCGAGGATGGGGATCCGCGAGATCTATGGGCGGGATGTGTTTATTTATGTGGCATCTTATGCCGATTTGCTTCTTATCCGTACTCGGATCTTGTTTTCCGCTTCCGCCTGATACTCTGATGTTTGATGTATGAGGAGCTATCCTAAACTATTATCTCTATCTAGGATATTTGGATCTTACCGTATGGCGTTGCAATATTTCTATTTCTTTTTTATGGAATGGCTCTGAAAACTGCTGTATGGTGGCTTGCATACATACTCACTTGTGTATGTAGTTGATCCCTTCGCCTGCCGATTACGCCGCTCGTTCTTGTCCCGATGTTCTGGAAGTGGTTAGGACGGCCGAAAGGTCTACCTGTGAGTGGCCCCTGGCCCCACCGTACTATTTTAACCACTTTCACTCATCCAGGCATGTAACTTAGAGCATAATTCACCAAGGTGAGATCCGTGAACCTGCCAGATATTGGAGAACCTTGTCTCCAAAAGATACATGTATCGTCGTACATGCTCGTCCTCCTCCCTGATACGACGATGTACCACCTCCTCGGGGGCCGGCTCCCTCTGCACAGCTCCTGGACCTTGTGGACGCCACCAAAGAAGCTCCGAGTCGACGATGATACCCGGATTCCTCACCAAGGTATGAGTCCCGACAGGTAGCACCTCCCAGCGCCAACCTGGCGGAGCCCAGACTCGGACATCCCCGACGGAGTCCAGTAGGCTCGGACGAGGTGGACGCGGCATAACTAGATAATAGCAATAAACAATCATAAAACATAAACACTAACTAAATCACTAAGTATTGCCCTAATAACACTAACCCTAAACCTAACACTAACTAAACTAAACCTAATTAACTAAGTATTCTAACTAACCCTAGATAAATACTAATACTAATATTAATACTATCTAAATACTAATACTACTAACACTAACCCTAAACCTAACACTAACTAAACTAAACCTAATTAACTAAGTATTTTAACTAACCCTAACTAACCCTAGATAAATACTAATATTAATAACTAATACTACTAACTAACACTAACCAAAATACTAATACTACTAACACTAACACTAACTAAATACTAATACTACTAATAACACTAACACTAACACTAACACACTAACTAAAATACTAATACTACTAACTAACACTAACCAAAATACTAATACTACTAATTTACAAACACTAACACTACCACTAACCAAAATTAACTAATAACAGTAACTAACCAAAATACTAATACTATTAACACTAACACTAACACTAACTAAATACTAATACTACTAATAACACTAACACTAACTAAAATACTAATACTACTAACTAACACTAACCAAAATCCTAATATACTACTAATTTACACTACTACTAATACACTACTACTAACCAAAATTAACCCTAATTAACTAATACTAATAACCCTAATTAACACTAACCTGAAGAAGGCGAGGCGGCGCGGGGCGGAGACGACGCGGGGCAGAGACGACGGCGAGGCGGCGGCTCGGGGCGGGGCGGCGCGGAGACACGGCGCAGGGCGGAGACGGGCGCGGGTGGCGGCGGCGCGGGGGTCCTTCTCACAGGTGCGGGTGGCGGTGCGGCGGACGGCGTGGGTGCGGCGCTGGGAAGAATGGCGATCTTCGGGTCGTGCCAGGACCCGGGGTGGGGGTGGGGTATTTATACCACCCCCCCTTTAGCCCCGGGTTGTAATACGAACCAGGGCTAAAGGTCCCCCTTTAGCCCCGGTTCGTATTACAACACGGGCCTAAAGGTGTTTTCGGCCCGCTGCACTTCCCGCGCGCCACAACCCTTTAGCCCCGGTTTGTATTACAAACCGGGGCTAAAGGTTATTTTTGGCGCCAAAACCAAAAATGGTTTACAGTTTTCAGAAAATTATGTATTATATATCAAAATTTTCAGAAAAACAAGATCTATAATTTAATTCTATTATCATACTTTATTATACAACTTAAATGAAATTATCTATTGTTGAACAAGTATTATATTTAGTACAATTGTTGGAAAAATATAGTTTCCCGCCATTTCCCCCGCTTCCCGCCATGTTTTCCCGCCATTTCCCCCGCTTCCCGCCATTTCCCCCGCTTCCCGCCATGTTCTCCCGCCATGTCCCTCTATATCTAGGCCGACCGCCATGTCCATCCACACATCCACACCTTCTCTCTCACAACAATGGACACCGCTTACTAGGCCTTTCTGATGCTCGAGGAGACCGAGGTGCTGTGCAATCGGAAGCAGCTAGGTCATAAGCACGTGGCAGTCATGAGACTTTAGGTTTTGAAATTTTTTCTCTGCCATATTTATTATTCCCTTTATGTTCGATGAGAAACCAGATGGGACCTTTATACTATAAAGGACTTCAAAAGAGATTTCCTTCTCTTCTTTGGTAAGAGCGTAGCTAGCAGTACCTTCAAACAGCTCTGGATGCATGCCGTCTCGGTCTTTTATATGTTGTTGGTCCTGCCGTGCTTTAGGTGTATCTTTGCTCTTCCCATACACGCCCAAGAAGCCTAGCAGCGTCACGCAAAGATTCTTCATCAGGTGCATCACGTCAATTGCAGAGCGGACCTCTAGGACTTTCCAATAGGGTAGCTCCCAAAATATAGATTTCTTTTTCCACATGGGTGCGTGTCCGACATCGTCCTTCGGAATAGATTGTCTACCAGGACCCTTTCCAAAGATTACTTTTAAATCCTTCAGCATGTCAAATACATCATCACTAGTACGGCGGATAGGCTTACACCGGCTGTCTGCCTCACCATTTAAATGCTTACCTTTCTTTCTTAGGATGTGCGTGGGCGGAAGAAAACGACGATTCTCCGGGTACACATTCTTCTTACATTTATCCAAATATATACTTTCAGTATCATTTAAACAGTGTGTGCATGCATTGTATCCCTTGTTTGTCTGCCCTGAAATGTTACTAAGAGCAGGGCAATCATTGATTGTTATGAACAACAACGCTCGTAGGTCAAATTCCTCCTGCTTGTTCTCATCCCACACACGTACACCTTGTCCGTGCCACAACTGTAAGAGTTCTTCAACTAATGGCCTTAGGTACAAATCAATGTCGTTGCCGGGTTGCTTCGGGCTTTGGATGAGCACTGGCATCATAATGAACTTCCGCTTCATGCACAACCAAGGAGGAAGGTTATAGATACACAGAGTCACATGCCAGGTGCTATGACTGCAGCTCTGCTCCCCAAAAGGATTCATGCCATCTGTACTTAGACCAAACCATAAGTTCCTCGCATCACCTGCAAAGTCCGGAAACTCTCTCTCGATTTTTCTCCACTGCGACCCATCAGCGGGGTGTCTCAACATCTCGTCTTTCTTACGGTCTTCCATGTGCCATCGCAACAACTTGGCATGCTCTTTGTTACTAAATAAACGTTTCAACCGTGGTATTATAGGAGCATACCACATCACCTTGGCAGGAACCCTCTTCATGCGGCGCTCGCCCTCAACATCACCAGGGTCATCTCGTCTTATCTTATACCGCAATGCAGTGCATACTGGGCATGCATCCAAATTCTCGTACTCCTTGTTGCGGTAGAGGATGCAGTCATTAATGCATGCATGTATCTTCTGCACCTCTAATCCTAGAGGGCAGGCAACATTCTTTGCTTCATAGGTACTGGCAGGCAGTTCGTTATCCTTTGGAAGCAACTTCTTCATTATTTTCAGCAACTTTTCAAATCCTTTGTCAGTCACACCGTTCTCTGCCTTCCATTGCAGCAATTCCAGTGTGCTACCCAGTTTTTTGTGCCCATCTTCACAATTTGGGTATAACAATTTGATGTGATCCTCTAACATCTTCTTGAACTTCAACCTCTCCCTTTCAGTTACGCATTCTTCCTGGGCATTAGCAATGGCCCGACTAAGATCATCATCAGGCAGATCTGATGCCTGTTCTTGATCTTTTTCTTCATCAATGTCTTCCATTGTAGTACCATCGTATTCAGGGTAGTCTTTGTCATTCTCTTCTTCTTCGTTGTCTTCCATCATAACCCCTCTTTCTCCATGCTTGGTCCAACAATTATAGGCGGTCATGAAACCGGACCGAAACATGTGGCTGTGAAGGACTCTTGAGGAAGAGTATTCTTTATGATTCCGACATACACCACATGGACAAGACATAAAACCATTCCGCTTGTTTGCCTCAGCCACAAGAAGAAAATAATGCACGCCTTTAATGAACTCGTTAGAGAGTCGATCAGCGTACATCCATTGCCGGCTCATCTGCATTATATAATTAATTAAGTACATCAAACATAATCATAATTAATTAGTACTAATCTAAAAAAACAAAATTAAAGCCAGCAACCGGGACAAAAGATATGATGAACCTTTAGTCCCGGTTGGAGGCACCAACCAGGACTAAATGTGGATGTGGAGAAAACATGTCGACACTATGTCCTCAGTGCGCAGCACTAAGCCAGTAAATTAAATGACTACTATTTTGGGTGGGTGGCAGCATAATCATAATTAATTAGTACTAATCTAAAAAACAAAATTAAAACCAGCAACCGGGACGAAAGATATGATGAACCTTTAGTCCCGGTTGGAGGCACCAACTGGGACTAAATGTGGATGTGGAGAAAACATGTCGACACTATGTCCTCAGTGGGCAGCACTAAGCCAGTAAATTAAATGACTCTACTATTTTGGGTGAGTGGCAGCATAATCATAATTAATTAGTACTTATCTAAAAAACAAAATTAAAACCAGCAACCGGGACTAAATATATGATGAACCTTTAGTCCCGGTTGGAGGCACCAACCGGGACTAAATGTGGATGTGGAGACAACATGTCGACACTATGTCCTTAGTGGGCAGCACTAAGCCAGTAAATTAAATGCCGACACTATTTTGGGTGGGTGGCAGCACTATGCCAGGGTGAGTGTGTCGACATTATGTCATTAGTGCTCGACACTATGTTGTGCTGCTTAATCTATAAATAGGTATGCATTCTTGTGAAGAACTGCAAGATGGTGTGCGCGACCAGGGACACCACTACGGCGGAGCTTCTCGAAGATGTCTTAGGACCTCGTCCTTAAACATCTTCGAGGAGCTCGTCGTAGAGGCACTCTCTAATATGTGAAATTAGTTAGCTCCACCAGCATACTGATTTAGCTAGAGAAGATATAAACCGAAAGATGGTGTGGGAGAGCAGGGACACCACTACGGCAGAGCTTCTCGAAGATGTCTTAGGATCCCGTCCTCAGACATCTTCGAGGAGCTCGCCATAGAGGCACTCCCTAATATGTGAATTGTGATGTCTTCTTATCAAGCTTTTATGAATTAACCCTATCTTTGTTACAATTTTTTCAGTTTGTTGAACGCGGGTAGACGAAGAAGGATATTTTGCCCAGCTAGCTAGTTAGAATGATGAAATCACGCATGTGTGTGTGCTTCTAAAATCAAATTTCGAGACTATGTGCCAAAACAAGATATATATAGATAGAATCCACATATTGTGATATTTACCTTAGAGTTCCTTACATTAATACAAGATAGATAGAATCTAAACATCGATCTCATGCTATCATTGCAAAAATTATTACCAAACTAAATCCACAAATCCATCTATAAGATAGAGCATGAAATGAGCTAATATAGCAATGAGAGTTCAAATGATGAAGTTGCTCACCTCTTAGAACCTTTGGATAGATGGGGCACCACAAAATATAGACAGATCTTGATGAAAAAAGGGGCATGAACTCGAGCTTGAAGCAAGAAAGAGAGAGAGAGGAGAGCCACCAGCTTGAATGGTGGCTCGTGTTGGGGATATACTTTCCGGGTATCCTCACAGTTCCTCACTGACCAGGGTGGCCCACTTCGGGTTAGAGCATTGCTTCACGGGCGGCCCAGTCAGGGAGAAAGACAGAGTCCAATCCAGCTACAGGAAGGCCCAGAAGACTTACCGACTTAGGCCCATAATGTTATTTGTAGTTCAAGATGTACTCTGTAACCGACTCTTAGTCGTAGCCAGATAGATCTCTCCTGTAAACCCTAGGCCGGATATCTATATAAGCCGTCCTAGGGAGAGCCTTTAGGGCACACCAATACTTTAGACCCTCAACTTGCACAAGCGAAACCCTTGTAACCCATATTCCGGCTCTGCCGTATTACTGGATTGCTAGCAGGAGTAGGATCCGTCCAAAGCCGGCGGATTCGAACCTAGGTAAACTTGTGTGCTCACCGTCCCGGAATACCGTATGTCTCACACCCCTCTCTTCCGCACGCCTCGAGGACCCCCTCATGGCGTACTTGTCATCAATCCGACGACAGTTGGCGCCCACCGTGGGGCAAGTGAGCTTCGGATCTGCGTTCCGAGCGGAATCTGCAAGAATCGGAATCGGCGAGACTATCGCCGTTGGACGCATCCTCTACGCCAGCGACGTCCCTCTCATCGTTCTCGACGAGACATGGATTCCGGATAGGGAGGCTGTGACTGCCTACACAATCATGTATTTTGGCGAGAACGATGTTTACATCGGTTTTGCTGAACCTGCCCCACCCACCCTAGCAGTGATGATAGAGGCAGAAGAATCTTTTGGGTCCCCTTTGTCCGCGGAGGCAGCAGAGTTCCGGATCTCAGAAAACCCTAAACCCACCTAGCCCGCACCAGTTGCGGAGATAGTGGAGAAATCCGAGCCTGAAGACCTGGCGGTCCAAGTTGAATCTGGAGTGGATCTCCCTGGAGGAGCCGGATCCCAGATCGACCCACCCACGCAATTTGAAATCCAGGAGGAGCATATCAATGACACTGATTCCGTCTCTGATGATGCCGGAACAGACAGACCTTTCCTAAGGTACACACTACAACGTATGATAATGCAAGATGCAAGCGCAGATGCAATTCTCGAGACCATCAAAAGTTTTGACATGGCTTATCGCGAAAGCCGCAGGTACCTTAGGAAGCACACGTCGCACTTTGTCGGGTACGTGGGATCCGGATCCGGCTCTGCCGATGCTAGAGAAAACACCGACTCGGTGCTGGAGGCAATTGGAACAAACGCCGACGTACCCGCATCCTCGGATGAATTGATGACGTCAGCAGATTTCCGAAAGTTCTCCGCGGAATATGAAGAGGAGTACAACTCCAAGGCTGCAGAAGAAGGAGAATCCATGGATGAAGGATCCGGGGAACACTCTCCTAAAGCACAGGATGACATGGACGTCGGAGATAATCCCGATGTCCAGATGTCCGAAAGTACTGATCAGAGCTTGACTCCAGGAAACGGACCCAAATCCGTCTTTGCTACCGGTGCTACCAAGAAGGCAAAGAAGAAGAACAAGAAAAAAAGACCCCGACAAAAGACCCTCTGGCAGAGGAGGTGATTGCCGAGGATTACGAGGAAGACTCGGATGGAGCACTTATCCTAGAAGAGCCGAAAAAAGAAGAATCGGTGGATGGACGTGATCACTGAAGGTGCGCATAAACTCATCGATGCTACATTAACCACACCCATCCCTGCAGCTGCAGAACTTACTACTAAAGAGCTGGACAAAAGGGCCCAAGCCCTAGAAGCGCGTCGTCAACAACTCCTGGATGAAGCCAAAAACATCGAGGAGGAGGAGAAACGCATGGCAACTAAGGATTACATGTCTCGGTTGCATCAGAAGACACGGAAGCGTCACACCAATGACGACCAATTCCCACATATCCGTGCCGTCCTTTTCAGAGATGAGATGGGGAAGCCACAGAAAGATAGCAAAGGAGATTGGGTATATCCAACCCCATTACAGAATACTGTGGCGGCCCGAGAAATTCTATCGGCTAATCCAGGACCAGTGGAGATCCATTTGGGTATCAAACTACTCAACAAGGGACTGGAGCAGCAAAAGGTCGCCCTGTCCGGAAGTCCAAAACTGGTCTTGGATTCTGACCAATGTCGAACAGATCTGGCATGGGCTGACGTGAGACCCCACCATGTTCTGGAGCAGCATTATCGCCCCGAACGACGGGAGGACAATTATTCGAGAACCGGATCGTCAGGACAGCATCGCAGGACTACACGCGACTAGAGCAACGTCGCACCAGCGGCCGAGAAAGAGGCCATCGCTGCTCTGAATCCGAGGAATCCTCCCTGACGAGAATCTAATGATCGAAAGGGACAAGATAAAGAGAAACGTCGGGAGGAGGATCGTCAAAAGATGCCACCTCCTAGACATGCAATCCATCCGGCTGAGCCCCACCATGGTGGGAACGACGGACGAAGAAACAACGGAAACCATGCCGGGACAAGCCGACAGGGGGCTCGTCGTAGTCAAGACCCTCCCCGAAATCGGAATAATGACGTTCCGGACGGAGGCCGGCGATCAGCCGGTAACTATCCAGCTGCCCCACCCTCTCCACCACACAGTCATCACAACGGCTCCCAAGGAGGGCAAGGAGGACGACATGGCGGAGGAGGTGGTGGAAGAAGCCGAAGTCCGGCTCCAAGGCACCGCAGCCACAACCGACATTCGAGACGATCTCTATCCCTAAACGACGCAAGGCACAGGATCAACTCCAACATAGAGGCTCGGCGCTACGAAAACAATGATATCTACGTGGGTCCAAAGTTCTTCGGACCAAGCATCAGAGCTACAAAATTCCCGGAAGGATTTGCTATGTCAAGACATATCCAAGCCTACGATGGCATTGCTAGGCCAGATACTTGGCTACAGGATTTCTTCCAAGCGTGCTGCATCGCTAAAGGCGGAAACAGCTTGGTCGCTACCCGATATCTCCCACTTATGTTGCGGAAGACGGCACGATCATGGCTCAATGAACTTCCGGAGAACACCATCCATAACTGGTATGACATGCAAAGTGCGTTCTTTCGGAATTTTGAAGGCACATATCAGAGGCCCTGTACGGTCAGAGACCTACAACGTTGCACCCAAAAAGCTGGAGAAATTTGCCGAGACTACCTCGGACGATGGAGTGACACCAAGAACTCCTGTGAAGGAGTGAATGGTCAAACTGCAATTGAAGCTTTCATTGCAGGTCTCCCAATTGGTCTACTGCGCCATCGCTTGAAGTGTGACAAGGTCACTGATTTGGGAGAGATGATAGAAACAGCGAGCAAGTATGCAGATGTTGACGACGATGCAGAGGGATTGCTCAATGCCCTAGCTGTGCCTCAGTCGGCAAAACAACCAAAGCAACAAGCTCAGAAGCGCAAAAATACCTTGGAGGAAAAACCCAACGCGGAAACGGCAGTGGTCACTGCTACTTTCGGGTCTGGAGGGCGAGGAGAACGCAGCGGAGGCCGCGGGCGTGGTCGTGGAACTTCAAGAGTCCAGGGTAGAGGAGTCCAGCAACCAGGCAAAACCTACTCTTGGGCCAACACTGCCAATAACCCATGTGTGCATCACCGAGACGCCAATGGGGGCTCGTCCCACACCAACGTCGAATATCGTTTCAATGAAGACATCAAAAGAGATGACACTTATGTCACTTTCCTCGGATCTCAACCAGCAAAAGTCAAAAAAGCAGTTCTACACGAGCTCAATGCAACAGTTCCGGTTGTCCCCCAGTATCTGGACTGGTCGGAAGTGGCAATCACATTTGACCGTGATGATCATCAACCTAAGTTACACAGGCGAGGAAAATACGCTTTAATCGTCAATCCACTGATTGACGGTTATGGTTTCTCCAAGACCCTCATGGACGATGGTAGCAGCATCAATATTCTCTATGTCGAAATGCTACGCCAGATGAAGATCTCGGAAACACAGCTGAACCATAGCTCTGTGATCTTTCACGGAGTTGTCCCAGGATGACAAACTAATTCCTTGGGAGAGATCACTTTGGATGTTACCTTTGGAAATCCAAAGAACTATCGGACGGAGGCACTTTCCTTCGAAGTGGTCCCGTTCAAGAGCGCGTACCACGCTGTATTCGAACGTCCGTCTTACTGGGCCTTTATGGCTCGTCCGTGTTACATTTACAATATGATGAAAATTCCAGGTCCCAACGGTGTGATCACCATCAGGGGAGACCCGAAGAAAGCGCGAGAGTGCGAGGATGCAAATGCTGCCTTTGTTGAAGCCGTGCTGCACGCCCAGGAGTACCAGGAGATCAAGAAGAGCATAGATCCGTCCGAGATGCCCGCAACGAAGAAGGAGGTGACAAAGCCAAATCCGGAGTTCAAGGCATCAGAAGAGACAAAGAAGACGCCGTTGAAGGATGATGACCCCTCCAAGGTGCCCAGATAGGCGTAGGCCTAGGTAGCGCATAGGAAAGCACGCTCGTCAAATTCCTCCAAGAAAATCAAGATATCTTCGCATGGCAGCCATCTGACATGACCGGAGTACCTTGGGAACTTGCCGAGCACTCTCTAAATGTAAACCCGAATGCTAAACCCGTCAAATAGTCCCTACGACGATTTGGTGATGAAAAGCGTAAGGCAATAGCTAAGGAACTAGCACGGCTCGAGTTAGCCGGATTCATAGAAGAGGTCATCCACACTGAGTGGTCGACCAGTCCTGTAATGGTCCCTAAAAAGGACACCACTGGTTTAAGGATGTGTGTTGATTATACTGCCTTGAACAAGGCTTGTCCAAAATATCCGTTCGCTCTGCCTAGAATTGATCAAGTTATCGATTCTACGGCAGGCTCGGAACTCCTCTGTTTTCTCGACGCATATTCTGGTTATCACCAAATCCGGATGAAGGAATCTGACAAAGTCAAAACTTCATTCATAACCCCCTTCAGAACCTTCTGTTTTGTTACGATGCCCTTTGGGCTGAAGAACGCAGGAGCTATGTACCAACGCATGATGCAGCGTTGCCTCCATGACCAACTCAGATGTAATGTACATGTATACGTGGATGATATTGCAGTAATGTCCAAAAAGAAGGAAACACTGATTTCCGACTTGGAGGAAACATTTGCCAACTTATGAAAATACAACATCATTCTTAACCCGAAGAAGTGCTTCTTTGGAATACCAGCCGGAAAATTGTTAGGTTTCATCGTGTCCCAGAGAGGCATAGAGGTGAACCGGGACAAAATCAAGGCTATACTCAATATTTCCAGGCCAACTCGCCTAAAGGACGTACAAAGACTAACTGGTTGCATTGCCGCAGTCAGTCGGTTTGTAAGCCGGCTTAGTGAAAGAGCCGCACCATTATACAAACTCCTAAAAATACCAAAGATTTTGTTTGGACTAATGAAGCTGAAGCTGCACTACAAGACCTGAAGAAATTACTCTCATCTACTCCTATCCTTGCAGTGCCGGAACCTCAAGAACCGATGTTGCTTTATCTTGATGCGACTAATAAGGTCGTTAGTATCGTCATGGTAGTGGAGAGACCGGAGGAAAATCAGGAGCACCTGGTGCAGCGTCCGACTTACTTTGTCAGTGAAGTCCTAACAGAGTCAGAACAGCGGTATCCGCATTATCAAAAGTTGGCTTACGGTGTTTTCTAGCATCTCGTAAGTCGTGACATTACTTTCAGGAGCAACCAATAACCGTGGTGATCACAGCTCCCATGAGAGATATAATCAACAACAGTGATGCCACAGGACGCGTCGCCAAATGGGGCATAGAGCTTTCAGCTTTTGACATTGAGTATAAACATCGCACAACAATCAAATCCCAGATCCTTGCTGACTTTGTCGCTGATTGGACAGAGACGAAGGAGAACATGATCCTCCCTGAGTCGGAATATTGGACCCTCTTCTTTGATGGGTCTAAGGCTCGCGGGGGCTCGGGGGCTGGCGTGGAGCTCAAGTCACCCCAAGGAGATAAACTTTTATACGTGTTGTAGATCCACTTCACAGCGACAAACAATATTGCCGAGTATGAAGCACTGTTGCATGGAATCCGGATTGCTAAGGATATTGGCATCCGACATTGGATGTGTTACGGAGATGCGGATCTTGTTGCTCAACAAGTGTCGGATATTTGTAATGCAAATAAGCACATGGCAACATATAAAGCTGTCGTGGATGATCTATCTAAATCGTTCGAAGGATTTGAAGTTCAACATATCCCTCGAGCAGAAAATGAGGAAGCAGACGCACTATCTCGGATAGGTTCTGCACAGAAAGAGGTCCCGGATGGCGCTTTTTTAGAACACCTCAAAGTTCCCTCAATAAAGGGAGTAGATGAGGAATATCCGACCAAATCCGACTCACCTTTAATAGCAGTTCTGGCTGTGATTCCCAGCTAGAGTCAACCCTACCTCGATTATTTGGTAGATGGCAAATTACCCGAAGACGAGGCGCTGAGCCGGCAGATTATCTGACGAGAAAAAGCCTATACTATTGTTAAAGGTGACCTCTATAAGGGGAGTGTTTCTGGGGTTTTTTAGTGTTGTGTATCTCCAGAAGAAGGAGTGGAAATATTAAGGGAAATCCAGGAAGGTGAGTGTGGTCACCACGCTGCAGCCAAATCTTTAGTGGCAAAAGCTTTTAGACATGCATTTTTTGGCTTACAGCTCAGGCAGATGCCGAACGACTAGTCAAGATGTACAAAGGCTGCCAAAAGTACGCCAAACAAGCTCATGTTCTGGCTTATCAGTTGCGAACAATACCTATAACATGGCCCTTTGCTGTCTGGGGGCTTGATCTGGTAGGACCTTTTAAACGAGCTCCAAGTGGATTTACTCATCTCTTAGTGTTGGTGGATAAATTCACCAAATGGATTGAGGCTAAACCTGTCACTAGTTGTGATGGAGCAACATCCAAAAGATTTGTCGAGGATGTTATAATCCGGTATGGTTATCCACATAGTATTATCACGGACAACTGGAGTAACTTCTCTATGGGAGAATTGGCCGAGTTCTGCAATGAGCAAAATATCCGGCTTGACATTGCATCAGTCGCACATCCACAAGCTAACGGACAAGTCGAAAGAGCAAATGGTTTAATCCTACAAGGCCTAAAACCGAGACTCGAAGCACCACTACGACGTGCTGCGGGGGCTTGGGCAGAGGAATTACCCTCTGTAATATGGAGTTTACGAACAACTCCAAACAGGTCAACCGGATACACACCTTTCTTCTTGGTCTATGGTGCAGAAGCAGTTCTTCCTAGTGATTTGATTCACACTTCTCCTAGAATGGTCGCGTATATTGAAGAGGATGCCGAGATTTCTCGACAAAACGATCTCGACTTAGCCGAAGAAGTTCGCGTCGTTGCTGAAATGAGATCTACAGCCTATCAGCAGAAGTTATGCAAGTATCATAGCCAGAGAGTCAGAAACAGATCCTTCAATAAAGGTGATTTGGTTCTCCGGCTTGTGCAACAAAGAAAGCACAAACTTTCCCCCGTATGGGAAGGGCCCCTTTTAGTTAGTCGAGTATTGCACAATGGACCATACTACTTAACTGACATGAGGCCAGTCAAAGAAAGACCTGCTACTAAGAAGAGAAAGAGAGCTGGAGGTAGTACAAATCTGGATGAGTTAGATAGACCGTGGAATATTGCTCAGCTACGTCCCTTTTATTCTTAGTTTATCCTTCTTTGTAAACATATATATATGTACATGTTCTGTGAGAAATAAAAGTTTTGGTTACCTCAATTTTTTCTGAGAAATTTTTACCATCTTATTTCCGAATGATCATGTCATAGTCGAAAATCCCAGAGTGCTTGAAAGTACTTTATCCTCATGTTCGTTCTGGTTTAGATTTCCGATTCTAAAACTGCTACCCTCGGATATAACTCTAAAAGTTTCTAGTCTTTACTTTGGTTATTTGTCTGATTGCTGGATGCGGGGATTTTCTGAGTAGTGAATTGTTGGTACTGGAAGCCGGCTTTGTTTCCGAGTTTAAACTGGTTTAGCAATTGAGCTCCATTGCTCGGTAAAGTTTCCGGCAGAAGGTTTAGCCGGCTCACGAAAGAGACGAGGCGGAAAGCCAGATAAGCGATAAGTAGGGACGAAAAAATGCAAGTGCTTATGTAAACATTTCAGACACACAAAAATTAAAGCCAAAAGTGTTGAATAGATCAAAAGCTTAGCACTAGCAAAATCATAGTACTTTACATTTACAGACGCATCATGTTTTTTCAGGATAATACAAATATTTCTGGCAATTTATGATGCAGGAGGAGATGAAGGAGCTGCCGGCTCGCTGGATATGCCGCCTTGATATCGTTCCGAGATGTCCGCATCCGAGGTGGTGCATTCGTCGTCGGAAACTTCTGCTGATTCTTCTAGAGGAGGAGGCGGAGTGTCCACGCGGGTGAAGAAGGGGATCTCGTAGCTGGTCAGGTCAGCCACATGACACCCATATCCGGCGCAGGAGTGGATGATGGCTTGAAGGTCCTGCTCCTGGGCGTCTTCATCTACTTTGAAGTACCCTCTGGTCACTTGCCATATTTCCATGTTTCCATGGTGGCTCATGACCATGGCGAGAACGTTCTACGCAGCAGTCCGCGCGTAGGACATGTTCCAATCCTGAACAAGTTGCGGCATCACCTTTGCCTTGTCCCGCACCTGAAAATCCGACATGCTAGGCATGTCCGGAATCTTGAGAGCTTCACCGATGTCCTCAAGGGATTGGCGGAAGTCATAAAGCAGGTCACCGACTTGGGTAAGCCGGTGGGTACGGGGCTCGGTGGAGGAAGAGTCCGTCAAGTTCAGAGGACCTATACACAAAACAAGTTAAAAAAAATCCAACATTGGTAGAAGTCAAAGAAAAGACAAGTCGGACAGATGGAACGTACCAAAAATGACGTCGTCAGTTTTTGTCTTCTCTTCTCGGAGACTCCGGAGTTCAGCCCGGAGCACCTGGGACATGTCCCTCTCTCTGCTAAGTTCATTCTTGAGGTCCGAGATTGTTTTATCTTGAGCAGAGATCTTGCGATCACGCTCTTCAGTAGCCATGGAGGAGGACTCAAGGACTTGAGAAATGCTCTTTTCATGATTTGCCTTGAGCTGGTCCAGCTCTTGGCGAAGCTCCTTGTTCTCCACCACCAAGGTCTTGAGGTTCACGGCCTCTTCAATCATGCCGCAGGATTGTTTCACCAGCGCTGTAAGACAAAAAGAACAATAGTTCAGAACAAATTCGACATTGAAAATATAAAGACAAGGTTTGAGTCTCAGAATGTTCACCTTCGGCCTCATCCTTGGCAACTTTAAATTCAGCATTTTTAAGTCGGAGACCCTTGATCTCTCTCCGCTTATCACAGACATTCTTCAATAAATCCTAATTATAGGAACATACTTTCTGTAAGTCAGAATACCCAAAGTCAGAAAGCTACTTAAGACTCGGGCTAATATTTTTGCTAAATATCAGCACGAGCCTTGGGGGATACACTAGTTCATTCTTTGGCATCCTAATGAAGCATAAACCCGGATTGTTTATCCTACTTCATGCTTGGGGGCTAGAGGATATGATAGAAAATACAATAAAGGAAAAACAGGAGTTGGAATTCCGACTTACATATTGTTCGCGAGTGAGTTTATCCAAACTCGTGTTCACTTCAACGGCCACATTCTCGGCGAGAGTCAGAGGAATCACTAGGGCTGTTGGAAGCTCACCAGTCCTAATCCTCTCATCACGAAGGTGCACCTAGGCGAGAAGGTCGGAGAACTTGACATCCTCTGCTTCTTATGCTTCTTCTTCGGTAGATAAGGTTCTTTTCTCCAGGCATTGCCTGGCGAGCCGCTGGAACTCTTCGGCAGATTTCCGGGACAGGCCAAACTTGGCAAGTCCCGGATTGCTGATAAGGTTTTCGGCGAAGGTTTCTGCCGAGGGATCATTACCCAAAGAGGGTTCACCCTTATCTAAATCTGACTCACCCATGGTGACGTCAGTTTGCGACTCAAGGTTCGCAGGCTCCGTTGAAGGAGCCAGATCTTTTGCGGCATCCGGGGAGACCACGGCAGGAGAAGCTATGGTAAGCTTCGTCTGCCGTAGCGGCTTCGAAGGAATCGCTTTCCCTTTGCTCTTGATTAGCGGTTTTCTCTGAGAATGTAATAAAGTCGGAAACATTACATCTCAGAAAGAAATTCAAGTAAAATACAAAGGCAGAAAGTTGTGATTGAAAGTTACCTCTTCACAATAGGCACCTCCTTTGTGCCAATAGCCACTGTCAGAGCTTTGCGCTTCCTGAGCGCAAGGTCCGGCAATGGGACCACCTCTGTCTCCTGAGAGAACTCTGGAGGATATCCTTCGAGCAGAGAAAGTTCCGACTCCGGGAGGTCAGCGAGCTGAAAAGAAGAAAACATATCAGTATTGCAATGTAACTCGAAGATTGAAACACATAAAAAGGTTTACTGATAGAAGCTTACCGGCACTACGGGGTTATCCGCAGTTTGCATATCCAGAGAAACCTCCAGGATTCTCCTCTCGATCCGCTCCCTAATCAGCCACTTGACTTGGCTTATGTAGCCCCGTGTGGTGTAGGCTTTGGGGCTGATGCGGAGGGAGTCTTTCTTGGATGACGTGATGGAGTGCATCAGTCGATCCCCGTGGTACTGAAGGGGCTGGATCCGACGTGAGACCCAACACTGGACCAAGTCGGATCCCTTCAGACCCTTGTGTTTGATCAAGTATTTGATCCGCCTCTTAGAGAGGATGAGATCGCCGGTGAGAGCCGAAGCAACCTCGTCCCAGGATGGTTGGGCCGTGGCAGCTCCATCGATAAAAGCCGGCAAATCAGTGGCTTTGCCGGGAGCCGGAATATCCCTATGATAGAAGAACGTGGCTGGCCATTGTTTGACCGAGTCACTAGCTAAAATTTTGGGATACGCGCACTCGCGTCTAAGAGAAAAACTAATAGTACCGGTGATGTAAGGAACACCGACGATAAAGGAGTTTCTCCGGACATGAAAATAGTACCGGAATAGAGTCAAACTCGGCCTAATGCCAAGAAAGCCCTCACACAACGAAGCGTACGTGCTCATCTCTAAAAGAGAGTTGGGAGGAAGATATGGAGTTGAACTCCGTAATGATCAATCACCTCGGAGAAGAACTCCGAGGGAGGAAACGACAAACCTCTGTCGAGGTGGGTGCCGAAGTGGACCCGCTCGCCATCGCGCGGGTTGGGGACGGTTCCGCCCGAAGCTTCTCCGCCAGTCGTCAGCATGGAGGAGCCCTTTGTTCTCCAGGTTCTTGAGACCCTCGTCGTTGAGCGTGCAGGGGATCCAGAGCCCACGGAAGCTCTCTTTCTCCGCCACCGCTTCCGTCGCTGCCGACGCCGCTGCTGCCGCTAAGCCGGAAGAGGAAGATGAAGCCATTTCTCCGGTGAGCAGCTGACCTAAAAGGGGCAGCACTTGGAGTTTTTGGGGGAGGAACAGGGGAGCTCTATGCACGCAGGGAGATTGGAAGGAGAGGAAAAGTCAAAGGACTGGTGAAAGGAGAAGGATAAAATCCTAACCCCTTATATTCACCTAACTGTGCCAAGATTCGTGCAAATGCTACAATATAACCGCCACGCGTCGTGGAAGGAACTGGGAAGGTCCCACGTGATGATTACATCGCCTCGATCTCCGTGCACGCATTGAAACGGCACCTCGGTTCCGCAAACCGCGGACCCACCAACGGTCGTGCTGACAAAATGTCTGTCAGATGATGTGACTTGACCATGACTTGTGTCAGGTGGCCTTAGAGACCAAATTCTGGCTTAGTTTGAAATTAAGCTAGAAAATCCGAGTAACCTGTTGATAGGTCCGACTTATTTTTTAAGACCCGGATCGTATTTTTTGTTGTGAAGTTTCAGGAACCCTTCAAGATTCTGCAAGCCGAAGATTAAGCTAGATGATGATAAATCCGACTTTGGATCTTGGAGGCCTCCGGGGGCTGCTGTTGGGGATATACTTTCCGGGTATCCTCACAGTTCCTCACTGACCAGGGTGGCCCACTTCGGGTTAGAGCATTGCTTCACAGGCGGCCCAGTCAGGGAGAAAGACAGAGTCCAATCCGGCTACGGGAAGGCCCAGAAGACTTACTGACTTAGGCCCATAATGTTACTTGTAGTTCAAGATGTACTCTGTAACCGACTCTTAGTCGTAGCCGGATAGATCTCCCCTGTAAACCCTAGGCCGGATATCTATATAAGTCGTCCTAGGGAGAGCCTTTAGAGCACACCAATACTTTAGACCCTCAACTCGCACAGGCGAAACCCTTGTAACCCATATTCCGGCTCTGCCGTATTACTGGATTGCTAGCAGGAGTAGGATCCGTCCAAAGCCAGTGGATTCGAACCTAGGTAAACTTGTGTGCTCACCGTCCCGAAATACCGTACGTCTCACACCCCTCTCTTCCGCATGCCACGAGGACCCCCTCATGGCGTACTTGTCATCAATCTGACAACAGCTCGGGCAGGGGAAGAAGATATAGCCAGACCTTTAGCCCCGGTTCGTGTCTAGAACTAGGGCTAAAGGTCCACCTTTAGCCCCGGGTCATATAACAAACTGAGACTAAAGGGTCTGGCGCCCGACCTGGCCTGCCTGAAACCCTTTAGCCCCCGTTTGTTACACGACCCGGGGCTAAATGTCCCGTTTGAACCGGGGCTAGTGCCTGCCACCCCCTGTGGCCAGTTCTAGCTGTTGGACCGGGGCATTAGTCCCGGTTTGTAGCAAAACCGGGGCTAATACCCCTGGACCAAAGGTCTGTTTTCTACTAGTGTATGTTACCTCGTACCCGCCAACTCTCCACCTTACCCCACGTATCTAAACACGCTCTGTGAGGACCCCTCCATGGTGTACTCGTCGGCAATACCACGACAGTTGGCACCCACCATGGGGCAAGAGGCGCTTCGAGCTCTACACTAGGCGACGTCCAAACTCTTTGCGAGGATCAGTGACACAGTGGCCATAGGGCACATCCTCTTCCCCAGCAACGTCCCAATCGTCCCTCTCGATGAATTCTAGGTCCCGGCGAAGAAAAACCCTATGCGCTGCTCCGTCGTCCTAGTCGGAGACATCCTCATCTTCATCGGTGAAACTGACTCGGGTCCTAGCTCCTAGGAAATCAGAAACTCGTCAAGGCCCGCACGGACCGCCTACAGGCAAGATACGTTCGTGGAAGAATCTGGGCCGTACCTCTCCCTGGAGTATGGTGGCTCACATCGGGAAAATACAAGGCCCACCCAAACCGCTGTAACATCCCAAAACTTTAATCCAGGTTATCAAGATCCAAATCACCCAATTTAGGGTTAACAAAAACTTTTTATTACTAAAATTAATAAGCATGCATGTGTGTGTTGCATTAAATAAGAATTGTTTTGAATTGCCATGATTGTTTGATCTAATGGTTGTAAAATGACTCTAAGATGAATGCCACATCATCTAGATCATTCCCAAGCAAAATCCAAAGAAAAAGAAATAAAAAAGAGTTAATAATGGAAATGGTCACTTTTGCCATTTTAATCAACTGTCGTTGGATTGATGACAAGTACGCCATGAGGGGGTCCTCGAAGCGTGCGGAAGAGAGGGGTGTGAGACGTACGGTGTTCCAAGACGGTGAGCACACAAGTTTACCCAGGTTCGAATCCGCCGGCTTTGGACGGATCCTACTCCTGCTAGCAATCCAGTAATACGGCAGAGCGGGAATATGGGTTACAAGGGTTTCGCCTGTGCGAGTTGAGGGTCTAAAGTATTGGTGTGCCCTAAAGGCTCTCCCTAGGACGGCTTATATAGATATCCGGCCTAGGGTTTACAGGAGAGATCTATCCGGCTACGACTAAGAGTCGGTTACAGAGTACATCTTGAACTACAAGTAACATTATGGGCCTAAGTCGGTAAGTCTTCTGGGCCTTCCCATAGCCGGATTGGACTCCGTCTTTCTCCCTGACTGGGCCGCCCGTGAAGCAATGCTCTAACCCAAAGTGGGCCACCCTAGTCAGTGAGGAACTGTGAGGATACCCGGAAAGTATATCCCCAACAGCAGCCCCCGGAGGCCTCCAAGATCCAAAGTCGGATTTATCATCGTCTAGCGTAATCTTTGGCTTGCAGAATCTTAAAGGGTTCCTGAAACTTCACAACAAAAAAGACGATCTGGGTCTTAAAAAATAAGTCGGACCTATCAACAGGTTACTCGGATTTTCCAGCTTAATTTCAAACTAAGCCAGAATTTGGTCTCTAACACCAACTGACACAAGTCATGGTCAAGTCACATCATCTGACAGACATTTCATCAGCACGACTGTTGGTGGGTCCGCGGTTCGCGGAACCGAGGCGCCGTTTCAATGTGTGCACGGAGATCGAGGCGATGTAATCATCGCATGGGACCTTCCCAGTTCCTTCCACGACGCGTGGCGGTTATACTGTAGCATTTGCACGAATCTTGGCGCAGTTAGGTGAATATAAGGGGTTAGGATTTTTTCCTTCTCCTTTCACCAGTCCTTTGCCTTTTCATCTCCTTCCAATCTCCCTGCGCGCACAGAGCTCCCCCGTTCCTCCCCCAAAAACTCCCAGCGCTGCCCCTTTTAGGTCAGCTGCTCACCGGAGAAATGGCTTCATCTTCCTCTTCCGGCTTAGCGGCAGCGGCGGCGGCGACGAAGGAAGCGGTGGCGGAGAAAGAGAGCTTTCGTGGGCTCTAGATCCCCTACGCGCTCAACGACGAGGGTCTCAAGAACGTGGAGAAAGAAAGGCTCCTCCGTGCCGCCGACTGGCGGAGCGGCTTCGGGGAAACCGTCCCCAACCCGCGCGATGGCGAGCGGTCCACTTCGGCACCCACCTCGATAGAGGTTTGTCGTTTCCTCCCTCAGAGTTCTTCTCCCAGGTGATTGATCATTATGGAGTTCAACTCCATCATCTTCCTCCCAACTCTCTCTTAGAGATGAGCGCGTATGCTTCATTGTGTAAGTGCTTTCTCGGCATTAGGCCGAGTTTGACTCTATTCCGGTACTATTTTCATGTCCGGAGAAACTCCATTACTGCCGGTGTTCCTTACATCACCGGTACTATTAGTTTTTCTCTTAGACGCGAGCGCGTGTATCCCAAAATTTTAGCTAGTGACTCGGTCAAACAATGGCCAGCCACATTCTTCTACCATAGGGATATTCCGGCTCCCGGCAAAGCCACTGCTTTGCCGGCTTTCATCGACGGAGCTGCCACGGCCCAACCATCCTGGGACAAGGCTGCTCCGGCTCTCACCGATGATCTGATCCTCGCTAAGAGGCGGATCGAACACTTGATCAAACACAAGGGTCTGAAGGGATTCGACTTGGTCCAGTGTTGGGTCTCACGTCGGATCCAGCCCCTTCAGTACCACGGAACCCGACTAGTGCATTCCATCACGTCGTCCAAGAAAGACTCCTTCCGCATCAGCCCCAAAGCCTACACCACACATGGCTACATAAGCCAGGTCAAGTGGCTAATTAGGGAGCGGATCGAGAGGAGAATCCCGAAGGTTTCTCTGGATATGCATACGGCGGATAACCCTGTAGTACAGGTAAGGTTCTATCAGTACACCTTTTTATGTGTTTCAATCTTCGAGTTACATTGCAATACTGACATGTTTTCTTCTTTTCAGCTTGCCGACCTCCCCGAGTCGGAACTTGCTCAGCTCGAAGGATATCCTCCTGAGTTTTCTCAGGAGACAGAGGTGGTCCCATTACTGGAACTTGCACTCAAGAAGCACAAAGCTCTGACGGTGGCTGTTCGCACAAAGGAGGAGCCTGTTGTGAAGAGGTAACTTTCAATCACAACTTTCCGCCTTTGTATTTGACTCGAATTTCTTTCCGAGATGTAATGTTTCCGACTTTATTACATTCTCAGAGCAAAACCGCTCATCAAGAGCAAAGGGAAAGGGATTCCTTCGAAGCCGCTGCGGCAGACGAAGCTTTCCATAGCTTCTCCTACCGTGGCTCCTCCGATTCCTGCCCCTCAACCTTCTGCAACGCCGGTGATCTCCCCGGATGCCGCAGAAGATCCGGCTCCTTCAATGGAGCCTGTGAACCTTGAGTCGCAAACTGACGTCACCATGGGTGAGTTGGATTTAGATAAGGGTGAACCCTCTTTGGGTAATGATCCCTCGGCAGAAATCTTCGTCAAAAACCTTATCAGCAATCCGGGACTTGCCAAGTTTGGCCTGTCCTGGAAATCTGCTGAAGAGATCCAGCGGCTCTCCAAGCAATGCCTGGAGAAAAGAACCTTATTTGCCAAAGAAGAAGCACAAGAAGCAGAGGACGTCAAGTTCTCCGACCTTCTCACCCAGGTGCGCCTTCACGACGCGAGGATTAGGACTGGTGAGCTTCCAACAGCCCCAGTGATTCCTCTGACTCTCGCCGAGAAGGTGGCCGTTGAAGTGAATGCGAGTTTGGATAAACTCACTCGCGAACAATATGTAAGTCAGAATTCCAACGCATGTTTTTCCTTTATTGTATTTTATATCATATCCTCTAGCCCCCAAGCATGAAGTAGGATAAATAATCCAGGGTTATGCTTCATTAGGATGCCAAAGAATGAACTAGTGTAGCCCCCAAGGCTCGTGCTGATATTTAGCAAAAATATTAGACCGAGTCTTAAGTAGCTTTCTGACTTTGGGTATTCTGACTTACAGAAAGTATGTTCCTATAATCAGAATTTATTGAAGAATGTCTGTGATAAGCGGAGAGAGATCAAGGCTCTCCGACATAAAAATGCTGAACTTAAAGTTGCCAAGGATGAGGCCGAAGGTGAACATTCCGAGACACAAACCTTGTCTTTGTATTTTCAATGTCGAATTTTTTTTATGAACTGTTGTTCTTTTTGACTTACAGCGCTGGTGAAACAATCCTGCGCCATGATTGAAGAGGCCGAGAACCTCAAGACCTTGGTGGTGGAGAACAAGGAGCTTCGCCAAGAGCTGGACCAGCTCAAGGAAAATCATGAAAAGAGCATTGCTCAAGTCTTTGAGTCCTCCTCCATGGCTGCTCAAGATAAAACAATCTCGGACCTCAAGAATGAACTTAGCAGAGAGAGGGACATGTCCCAGGCGCTCCGGGCTGAACTCTAGAGTCTCCGGGAAGAGAAGACCAAAATTGACGACGTCATTCTTGGTACGTTCCATCTGTCTGACTTGTCTTTTTCTTCGACTTCTACCAATGTCGGATTTTTCTTAACTTGTTTTGTGTATAGGTCCTGTGAACTTGACAGACTCTTCCTCCACCGAGCCCCGTACCCACCGGCTTACTCAAGTTGGTGACCTGCTTCATGAATTCTGCCAATCCCTTGAGGACATCGGCAAAGCTCTCAAGATTCCGGACATGCCTAGCATGTCGGATTTTCAGGTGTGGGACAAGGCAAAGGAGATGCCGCAACATGTTCAGGATTGGAACATGTCCTACGCGCGGACTACTGCGCAGAACGCTCTCACCATGGTCTTGAACCACCATGGAAACATGTAAATATGGCAAGTGACCAGAGGGTACTGCAAAGTAGATGAAGACGGCCAGGAGCAGGACCTTCAAGCCATCATGCACTCCTGCGCTGGATATGGGTGTCACGTGGTTGACTTGACCAGCTACGAGGTCCCCTTCTTCACCCGTGTAGATACTCCGCCTCCTCCTCCGGAAGAATCAGCAGAAGTTTCCGACGATGAACGCACCACCTCGGATGCGGACATCCCGGAACGATATCAAGGCAGCATATCCAGCTAGCCGGCAGCTCCTTCATCTCCTCCTGCATCATAAATTGCCAGAAATATTTGTATTATCCTGAAAAAACATGATGCATCTATAAATGTAAAGTACTATGATGTTGCTAGTGCTAAGCTTTTGATCTATTCAGCACTTTTGGCTTTAATTTTTGTGTGCCTGAAATGTTTACATAAGCACTTGTATTTTTTCGTCCCTACTTATCGCTTATCTGGCTTTCCGCCTCGTCCCTTTCGTGAGCCAGCTAAACCTTTTGCCGGAAACTTTGCCGAGCAACAGAGCTCAATTGCTAAACCAGTTTAAACTCGGAAACAAAGCCGTCTTCCAGTACCAACAATTCACTACTCGGAAAATGCCCGCATCCAGCAATCAGACAAATAACCAAAGTAAAGACTAGAAACTTTAGAGTTATACCCGAGGGTAGCAGTTTTAGAATTAGAAATCTAAACCAGAACGAACATGAGCATAAAGTACTTTCAAGCATTCTGGGATTTTTGACTAGGACATGATCATTCGGAAATAAGATGGTAAAAACTTCTCAGAAAAAATTGAGGCAACCAAAACTTTTATTTCTCACAGAACATGTACATATATATGTTTACAAAGAAGGATAAACTAAGAATAAAAGGGACATAGCTGAGCAATATTCCACAGTCTATCTAACTCATCCGGATTTGAACTGCCTCCAGCTCTCTTTATCTTCTTAGTAGCAGGTCTTTCTTTTGACTGGCCTCATGTCAGTTAAGTAGTACGATCCATTGTGCAATACTCGACTAACTAAAAAGGGCCCTTCCCATACCAGGGAAAGTTTGTGCTTTCTTTGTTGCACAAGCCGGAGAACCAAATCACCTTTATTGAAGGATCTGTTTCTGACTCTCTGGCTATGATACTTGCATAACTTCTGCTGATAGGCTGTAGATCTCATTTCAGCAATGACGCGAACTTCTTCGACTAAGTCGAGATCGTTTTGTTGAGAAATCTCGGCATCCTCTTCAATATACGCGGCCACTCTAGGAGAAGTGTGAATCAAATCACTAGGAAGAACTGCTTCTGCACCATAGACCAAGAAGAAAGGTGTGTATCTGGTTGACCTGTTTGGAGTTGTTCGTAAACTCCATATTACAGAGGGTAATTCCTCTGCCCAAGCCCCCGCAGCACATCGTAGTGGTGCTTCGAGTCTCGGTTTAGGCCTTGTAGGATTAAACCATTTGCTCTTTCGACTTGTCCGTTAGCTTGTGGATGTGCGACTGACGCAATGTCAAGCCGGATATTTTGCTCATTGCAGAACTCGACCAATTCTCCCATAGAGAAGTTACTCCCGTTGTCCGTGATAATACTATGTGGATAACCATACCGGATTATAACATACTCGACAAATCTTTTGGATGTTGCTCCATCACAACTAGTGACAGGTTTAGCCTTAATCCATTTGGTGAATTTATCCACCATCACTAAGAGATGAGTAAATCCACTTGGAGCTCGTTTAAAAGGTCCTACCATATCAAGCCCCCAGACCGCAAAGGGTCATGTTATAGGTATTGTTCGCAACTGATCAGTCGGAACATGAGCTTGTTTGGCGTACTTTTGGCAGCCTTTGCACATCTTGACTAATCGTTCGGCATCTTCCTGAGCTGTAAGCCAGAAAAATCCGTGTCTAAAAGCTTTTGCCACTAAAGATTTGGCTGCAGCATGGTGACCACACTCGCCTTCATGGATTTCCCTTAAGATTTCTACTCCTTCTTTCGGAGATACACAACGCTGAAAACCCCCAGAAACACTCTGCTTATAGAGCTCACCTTTAACAATAGTATAGGCTTTTGCTCGTCGGATAATCTGCCGGCTTAGCACCTTGTCTTCGGGTAATTTGCCATCTACCAAATAATCGAGGTAGGGTTGAGTCCAGCTGGGAATCACAGCCAGAACTGCTATCAAAGGTAAGTCAGATTTGGTCGGATATTCCTCATCTACTCCCTTTATTGAGGGAACCTTGAGGTGCTCTAAAAAAGTGCCATCCGGGACCTCTTTCCACGCAGAACCTATCCGAGATGTGTGTCTGCTTCCTCATTTTCTGCTCAAGGAATATGTTGAACTTCAAATCCTACGATAGATTATCCACGACAGCTTTATATGCTGCCATGTGCTTATTTGCATTACAAATATCCGACACTTGTTGAGCAACAAGATCTGAACCTCCGTAACACATCAAACGTCGGATGCCAATATCCTTAGCAATCCGGATTCCATGTAGCAGTGCTTCATACTCGGCAGTATTGTTTGTCGCTGTGAAGTGGATCTACAACACATATAAAAGTTTATCTCCTTGGGGTGACTTGAGCACCACGCTAGCCCCGGAGCCCCCGCGAGCCTTAGAACCATCGAAGAAGAGGGTCCAATATTCTGACTCAGGGAGGATCATGTTCTCCTTCGTCTCTGTCCAATCAGCGACAAAGTCAGCAAGGATCTGGGATTTGATTGTTGTCTGAGGTTTATACTCAATGTCAAAAGTTGAAAGCTCTATGCCCCATTTGGCGATGCGTCCTGTGGCGTCACTGTTGTTGATTATATCTCTCATGGGAGCTGTGCTCACCATGGTAATTGGATGCTCCTGAAAGTAATGTCGCAACTTACGAGATGCTAGAAAAACACCGTAAGCCAACTTTTGATAATGCGGATACCGCTGTTTTGACTCTGTTAGGACATCACTGACAAAGTATGCCGGACGCTGCACCAGGTGCTCCTGATTTTTCTCCAGTCTCTCCACTACCATGACGATACTAACGACCTTATTAGTCGCAGCAAGATAAAGCAACATCGGTTCTTGAGGTTCTGGTGCTGCAAGGATAGGAGCGGATGACAGTACTTTCTTCAGGTCTTGTAGTGCAGCTTCAGCTTCATCAGTCCAAACAAAATCTTTGGTCTTTTTCAGAAGCTTGTATAGTGGTGCGGCTCTTTCACCAAGCCAGCTTACAAACCGACTGACTGCAGCAATGCAACCAGTTAGTCTTTATACGTCCTTCTAGCGAGTTGGCCTGGAAATATTGGGTATAGCCTTGATTTTGTCCCGGTTCACCTCTATGCCTCTCTGAGACACGATGAGTCCTAACAATTTTCCGGCTGGTATTCCAAAGAAGCACTTCTTCAGGTTAAGCATGATGTTGTATTTTCGTAGGTTGGCAAATGTTTCCTCCAAGTCGGAAATCAGCGTTTCCTTATTTTTGGACATTACTGCAATATCATCCACGTATGCATGTACATTACGTCTGAGTTGGTCATGGAGGCAACGCTGCATCGTGTGCTGGTACGTAGCTTCTGCGTTCTTCAGCCCAAAGGGCATCGTAAGAAAATAGAAGGTTCCTAAGGGGGTTATGAATGAAGTTTTGACTTTGTCAGATTCCTTCATCCGGATTTGGTGATAACCGGAATATGCGTCGAGAAAACAGAGGAGTTCCAAGCCTGCCGTAGAATCGATAACTTGATCAATTCTAGGCAGAGCAAACGGATCTTTTGGACAAGCCTTGTTCAAGGTAGTATAATCAACACACATCCTTAAATCAGTGGTGTCGTTTTTAGGGACCATTACAGGATTGGCCAACCACTCAGTGTGGATGACCTCTTCTATGAATCCGGCTAACTCGAGCCGTGCTAGTTCCTTAGCTATTGCCTTGCACTTTTCATCGCCAAATCATCGTAGGGACTGTTTGACGGGTTTAGCGTTCGGGTATACATTTAGAGAGTGCTCGGCAAGTTCCTTAGGTACTCCGGTCATGTCAGATGGCTGCCATGCGAAGATATCTTAATTTGCTTGGAGGAACTTGACGAGCGCGCTTTCCTATGCGCTACCTAGGCTTACGCCTATCTGGGTCACCTTGGAGGGGTCATCTGTCGTGGTGGTGTCACGGCAGATGCCATGGATAGGCTAAAGGTGGGGACTAATACACGCTAGGGGAATCCAGGGAGGGATAGTGGAGTGATTCTCCACACAGAAGATTGTATTCCTTACAAGTTTACAAGTGCTCCTAGAGCTGTATTGGCGAGAGAAGGAAGAAGAAGCTCTCTTACTCTCAACTACCGTTCACTCCTCGAACCCTAGCCAAATCGGTACAGAAGAAAACCCAACCAAACTAGAGCTCAACCCCTTCTACTGGAACCCTAGCCCCCCTTATATAGAGGGGGCTCGGTCTCTGCCTAGGGCATACGTGGAGGCATATTCCTAAGAATATGCCTCCTCTCAAAGTGGTAACCTGACCAGGGTGCTTTTCCCCCGTGTCTTACATGCTTTAGCTACGTGAGCCTCTGTGGCGCCCCCGTCAGCCGACACGGGCGTCGTCACCCTTGTCGGCTATGACCCGGTGGTCCCGCCCTTGCTTGCTTCGCTCATGCAGTGTGTACCAGGCCTCCTTTTTGACCAGAGAGATTCCTTCCTTCTCCCAGAAGCTAAACGGGACCCGGATCATGGTAGATCCGGCGACACCTGTTCCTGCATGTAAGTTAGACAAGCACTTCCGACTTACTCCTTAAGTCGGCTGAGACAATGTTAGGCGTCCCCCCCCAGGTCCGGGTTACTCCATGATCTGGCCTGCCTTGAGGTGACCCGGCCAGCATCCGCTTTGACCCTGCCGAACCTCGGCTAACTCGGCCTTTATACCCTGGAGTGACCCTACCCGGGGGTATCCCCCCAACATTAGTCCCCGAAGCTGGTGCGGTCTTAGCTGCCTTGGCCGCTAAGGCCACATCAGGTTCATTTATGTTCGAGCCTTGGACGTTTATTTCCGGGTTAGCTCTTTATCTCGGATTATATGGATTTACGTTCCCTTCGCACGTTCCAAGTTTTCACTTGCCGGCCGGGTTACCACTGTGACTCGGATTATATGGATTTACCTCTACACATTCTAAGTTTTTATTTGCGGTCCGGGTCACCATGGTTTGATCCGGGCCTTGCTTCCTTCTCTCATACGCCAACCCACGTGGAGGCTAATCATCACGTTGTCTTATTTTAAGGGCTTGCACAGTAACCACGCAGTAATTGTCAGTTATCACTGTGCGTGGGTCACGTCACGCCTGCCTCCTCGTTTACCGCATCACGTCACGAGATCGCTTCTACTTTGTGGCCCTCTGTGCGGCTCCTCTCTGATTGGTTGATGCAGATGATACATGACCACACCATGTGGCTCATTGGCATAGCACGATCCCACTCATCCTCTCAAGGGGTGGTTAAGTAGCAGAGGGGTGCACCCCTTAGAATTTTTCCCTCTTCTGCGCCCCTCTTCCTGTTGCTCTTCTTCTTCATATTCCTCGCGACCGCGCCGCCGCCGGTGCCCCTAGCAGTAGCGCCGCCGCCGCACTTTTCCCCGTGCCTCTGCATCGCAGCCACCGCTGCGCAACTTCCTCGCCATGGGTCCTCGCCAATCCAGGCCTCAGATCCCTGCCTCCGCCAGCGCCAGCGAGGGTAGCGAGCACGCGATGACGGAGGAGGAGCTCGTCATCGCCGAGCAAGAAATGGAGGAGGACGCTGCTGCGGCGGACCGTGGCGCGTGGGCCAGATCATGGGTCTGTCAAGATGACCTTGACTGGCTCTACCGAACCAGACGCATTCCTGCCGGCGTCGCCACTCGTCTCCCCTCCGCTGAACTGGCCCCCTCACCCAATCCGGGTGAGTTCGTCGTGTTCTTGTCCCACTTTCAACGGGGATTCGGCCTGCCGGTGAGCGATTTTTTCGGGATTGGCTTAGCACCTACCACTTGCAGCCGCACCATCTCCCAGCCAATGCTATCACCGCTCTCTGCCTTTGCTTCTACGATCGAAGGCTACACCGGACTATGGCCCATGAAGGAGCTGTGGATCCGGTTCTTCGGCCTTCGTCGTAACATCATCCCCAATATCCAAGTTGAATCTGAGGACAAGCATCTCACCCAATTTGGTGCTACGTCTATCTCACCCCGGAGGACTTCCGTTTTCCCCCGGGTCACCGGGCTTGACTCCTGCAAAGGATGGGCCCGGACTTTCTTCTATGTCCGGAACTCGGGCACTGAAGATTTGATTCGGTTGCTCCCCTACACTCCGGGTCCACCTGATCCAGAATTCTGGGAGGAAGTCTCCAAGAAGCCCACGGCTCTGGCCAACCAAGTTAACAAGAGGTTCGTGGAACTGAAGAAACTCGGATTGCGCAACCGAATCTCTCCCCTCCAGAAGCGCACCCACAACGTGTGCCACATGAGTTTCGGCCGCGACCCCAACCGGACCTCCTCCTTCGAGCTGAGCAACACGGAGATTTTTCGCCGGGTTAAGGCTCTCTTCACCACCCACAAGGATTTCTCCGCCGAATGGACGTGGGGAATTAAGCACTTCTGTCATGACAGGCTCCCTCCCGCGGTAAGCTTCGTGGGGCAAACTTATTTCGGATCAAATATGTGTCGGTTTTTGTTGTATTTTTGACTCTGTTCTTCATGCTTTCTCTCAGATGTTCCTTCAGCAAACTCTTGAGGATGGTACGGATCCGACCCTTAAGTGGGCACCGGACCGAGAAATCCCGGATGAGGAGGAGCCGGACCAGGAGATGTTTCTCCCTATGACCGACGCTACAAAACGACCCAGCGGTAAATTCTCTTCTCTTAGAGACTGGCCCGATCATGAGGATGACTCGGATGTCGACGTGATTGAACCTGTTGAGGCTGTCCCTCTTTCTTTTGCCTTTCCGGCATCAGCTAACCCCGATGGGCATATCCACGAGGATCCTCCACTTGCCACGGGCGAGCCGGTTCCGGTGGCGTCGAAGAAGAAGCGCGGAGCCGCATCAAGTTCCTCCTCCGAACCTTCTCAGCCCACAAAAAGGCGAAAGAAGGCTGGAGACAAGACTGCCTCCAAGCCAGCAGGTAAAGCCCCGGCACGAAGGGCCTGGAAACCCAAGGAGGCCGAAACCTCGGATGCGTAAGTCATTTTTCGTTGCATAACTCACTTCTCCTTGCATCGTGGTAATTTCTCTTCTGACATTATTCTCTTCTTCAGGGCTCCGGTGGAGGTCCCTCAGAGCGGATCAAGCATCTCTTCACCACTTGGATCTGGCCCTTCTCCTCCTCGTGACGATGAGTCACGTCCACTGAGCCCTATTCCAAAGGGTTCTGCGGCTGCTCCGGGTTCCGCACTACCTCATCAAGAGGAACGCGACCTCGGAGCGGGAGGGGTCATTCCAGCCGAGGCGATGGCGTCCAAAATTTCGGCATCGCCGCAACCAGCAGCCACCGAGACTACCTCAACACCAGCTCCAGCAGCAGTTCTAGTACCAGTGACCGAACCAGCACCAGCACCTGTTCCGGCACCAAGAAAACCAACAACAGCTCCAAGTCCAGCTACAAGAGCTCCAGTGCCAAGTTCCTCCGCCTCGTCCGAGTCATCTCAACCTCGGCGAGGAACCACTCTAGTAGCTTCTAAGGGGAAATCCACTGCAGTTACTTCTTCCCAGTAAGCTAAGGGCAAAAAGGCTCCGGATGCTACCAAGTCTGCATTTGTCGAGGCTGGGCAGTGAACCCTAGCGTCGATGCTTCCCAAGAAAGCTCCAGCAGCGAAGGATGTTCCTGCCGAGCCAACTGATGCGCAGCAGATGGTTCTGCATACCAGCCCAGCCCTTGCCTTGGTTGAGAGGAAAGAAGCGCACGCGAAGGGCTTGGTGGCACCCCATATGCCCACCGGTGAGCGGTACCCTCCGAGCCTTATTGAGTTCGTCATGAACTGGAACAAGGCGGAGTTCGTCCACAACGACGATCTCCCGGAAAAGTTTGGCCCCACAAAATTTTCCGCCCAGATGAATACCGCCGCTAAGGCAATCAACCTCGTGGGGCGAATGATGGAGGTATGCCATTTCTCCTTTACATGTTGTAGATAATAACCATTAGTCCTCGAGCCTCCGGTGGAGTAGCTTGTTACTCGGTCGGATGCTCATTAGAAAACTAACGTAGCTCCATGTGAAGTTCGGATATGCACACACCTAGAGCCGGGTTAAGTTCCACTTGGCCCGGATCTCGTACACTTCAAATATGCACACACCTAGAGCCGGGTTAAGTTCCACTTGGCCAGGATTTTGTACACTTCGAATATGCACACCCCTAGAGCCGAGTTAAGTTCCACTTGGCCCGGATTTTGTACACTTCGAATATGCACACACCTAGAGCCGGGTTAAGTTCCACTTGGCCCGGATCATGTACACTTCGAATATGCACCAAGCTAATTTTACGCTTCTGTACTTTTTTTAGGTAACTACCAATCGCTGGACTGCTGAATTCCAATGTCTGCTGGATACCCACAAGATGCTACCTGCAAAGCACGTTGCACTTATTGCAGAACATGAAAAGAGGGGTAAGTTTCTCCCTTGGCACTTCTCCGTTTTTCTTCACCTTCTTCTGCCGAACTAATCTCCTCATTCGGTTTCTACAGCTGGGGTGGAGGCTAAGAACAAGATCATGCGGAAGAACTTGGAGGAAATCAGGGGTATGTCCTCTTTTGTCCGACCTCGTAGTGTTTTCCATTTCCTCTTCTCCTTGGCTCGGCAAACATTTACCCCTCGGCTCTGCCGGGTCAACATACTATTTCAGCATCGCTTGAGGATAGTGTGCCCGTGCCTTATATGATGCTGCATTTTCTCGAACAAGCAGGGCAGCATCAAGCCGAGCTGAAGAAAAAGGATGATGAGCTCGCTCTCCTCTGGGCTAAGGATAACGACATTGCCAAGCTCAAGGCTGAGATGGAGAAGATGAAGTCCCAGCACCGAACCGAGCTCCAAAAGGTTGGCCAGAACTTCACAGAAGAGCATGAGCGCCTTACTCTCCAGATCTCCAAGGATCAGGACCTACTGAAAGAATCCGACATCCAGCTTGGGTCGGCAAACGCTGAGCTTGAGCAACTTCGCAAGAGACGCGATGACTGCATCAAGGAGTTAACCCGGATCCTCAGCCACATATCACGTAAGTTCCTTCCGACCTACATTTCCTGGTTGCTTCATATGTCTTTTCTTTACCTTCTTCCCTTGTCTAGCTTCCAGGCAAATTTCCTGAGAGCATCACTATTGCAAGCGCAGCAGTTGCAGATTTTCGCCAAGCGAGGGGTACTCCTGCCGCTCCTACTGGTGAGGAGGTTCCTTACGACATGGAGGACCCGTTGGTCAGCTTGTCATCTCGCGTGGAGATCATCAAGAATTATGGCAAGGATATCCTCGACGTTGCAGTTTGCATTTTCAACATGTTCTGTCCCGGAGAGAGTAGCCAGGAGACCACCGCAATTCTCGTCGAGAAGCTAATGGAGACTGAGACCCATCTCGATCTCTGGAGAGAATCCGCTGGGCGTGCCGCAGCTGATACTATCCTTCACCACATACTCACGTGGTATGAGAAGATCGACCTCAGCCTCCTTACACATCGACGCACCGGATCCAGATGGACTGATGACCCGGAGTGGGTAGCTCGGCGCCAGGCTTGCGCCTACAGCCTCGTCGAATATTCTCCTATCCATGACTGGGTTGAAGGACCAAGCTTCCTGGAATCCGCTGGAGACGAGAACGCTGAGAACGCTGAAGACGGGTCGGATAAGGATGGAGAAGGTGATGCCTCAGATATTGAAGACAGCGACGACGACGCCGAACTTCCTCCTCCTGCTGCTCCTTAGGTCAAAAAACATGAAAATTTATCAGATCCCCGGTATGCTGGGTGCAACTGTATGCTGTATATGTGATATTTTGCTACTACGTTTCTATGTCAGATTAACTTGGGCGTAGTCCCCGAGTTTCATTTTCTTGTTTGTCCAATCCTCTGGCTCGGTCCGTGTCTACCTTGATTCGGTTTTACGACTTACGAATCCGAGCTTCAAAAATTGTTTTAACAATACTTAGAAACTTTTAGGCTTAACTCAAAATAATTCAGCATAATAACTTGAAAATAAATACAGGGTTAGTCCGAAAAACAAATGTTAGCTTGAATAAATTCGTTTCCTTAGTCGTTTTTCAGGTGCTACGCAATTCCAAACTTGTTCTCTTGCTTGCCATGAAGACAATTCTTGTTGGACAACAGCAAGTCGAAGAGTTGGGTTTTTGGTGCTCACACATTACTAATCCGGGTTAAGTAAAACAACTTATTCCAGCTAACGTACGGGAGATAACAACAATAATTATTAAGGCAGTCCCCGAGTCACTGCTCGAGGTGCTGCTATTTCATTGATAAGCTCATTGCCGACATACATACCGACATATGAGACGACTCGGATATATACACTTCTTAGCTAAGTGTAGAAGGGACGAAGTAGTGCTACATTCCACGGTCGCTTAGATTCCTCTCCGGACCTGTCCGCCTTGTTCTTTTCCTGTGGCTTTGCATCTATAAGATAGTAAGAATCATTGTGCAATGCTTTGCTCACAATGAATGGCCCTTCCCATGGGGGGATAGTTTATGCATGCCGGTAGTACGTTGTACCAACCGAAGCACCAGATTGCCTTCCCGAAAGACTCGGGGGCACACTTTCCGGCTATGATAGCGTCAGAGATTTTGCTGATATATGGCGGATCTGGACAGTGCCAATTCTCTCGCTTCTTCCAGCAGATCAACATCATTTTGCCGGGCTTCTTGCACTTCGGCTTCTGTGTATTGGGTGACCCTAGGAAAATCATGCTCTATGTCGGCTGGTAATACAGCTTCTGCCCCATATACCAGGAAAAACGGCGTATAGCCTGTTGATCGATTCGGAGTTGTTCTTAAACTCCATAGTACTGCTGGTAGTTCTTCTATCCAGCACCCCGCTGATCTTTGCAGCGGCTCAATGAGCCGGGGTTTTATCCCGGATAATACTAATCTGTTGGATCTTTCCACTTGTCCGTTCGATGCAGGGTGGGCTACCGAGGCTACATCCAGCCGGATCTTCTTATCTCGGCAGAATCGCGCAAATGCTCCTTCAGCAAAATTTGTGCCATTATCAGTTATGATACTGTGAGGATAACCGTATCTCAAGATGATGTCTTTGAGAAATGTTACGGCCGTAGCTCCATCACATTTTCTTATAGGCTTCACTTCAATCCATTTTGTAAACTTATCCACCATGACCAAAATGTGTGTCATGTTTCCCCTTGCTGGTTTGAACGGGCCAACCATATCCAAGCACCATACGGCAAATGGCCACGTAATTGGTATGGTCTTGAGTTCCGACATTGGCATATGTGTCTTAGTAGCATATCTTTGACAAGCATTGCATTTTCTCACCAGATCTTCTGCTTGTTCTAAGGCACTTGGCTAGTAGAACCCAGCCGGAATGCTTTTGCCACTAAGGCTCTGGATGACGCATGATGCCCGCACTCTCCTTGGTGTATATCTCGGAGGATGTCAAGCCCTTCTTCCGGGTCAACGCATCGCTGGAGGACGTTGGTTACACTCCGTTTGTACAGCTCGGAATTGATAATCGTGTATGCTTTTGCTCTCCTCTGAGTTTTCCTGGCTAACACCTCCTCAGTGGGTAACATTCCGTCTTTCAGGAATTGGAATATAGGTAGTGCCCAAGCTGGTATCGCTCGTGCAGGGAACACGTCCTCATCAATTTTCATCTGATCTACCGGCATAACTTGAGCCAGATCATGCTGAGCAGTCCCCGGGTCAAGAGAGGCAGTCCCCGGGTTTGCTGAGGCAGTCCCCGGGTTTGCTGATGCAATCCCCGAGTCTCGCGTACTACCTCCCGTGTCAATGTCCATGGGCTCAGCTCCGGATTCCTTATTTTCTGGGACATAGATCGAGTCGGTTCCTAGGGATGTCCTGATAGATGGTTTTCTGAGGTGTTCCAATGCTACACCTGGTGGAATTGCCTGTCGGGTTGATCCGAGCTTTGATAGCATGTCGGCAGCCTCGTTTTCCACTCGGGGTACATGATGAAATTCACACCCCTCAAAGTAACCAGATATCTTCTGCACATGGAACTTGTACAGTGCCATGTTTGGATCCAGGGCGTCCCACACTCCGGACACTTGCTGCACCACCAAATACGAGTCGCCAAAGCATATTATCCAACGTATGCCAATCTCTTTTGCCACTTTGAGCCCTTGCACAAGAGCCTCGTACTCAGCGACATTGTTCGATGCCGCGAAATGGATCTGCAATACGTATTTTAGCTGGTCCTTCTTTGGTGAGGTGAGCACAACCCCGGCGCCTAATCTGGTTTTGGTTTTCGACCCGTCAAAGTGCATCCTCTAGTAGTTTGGATCTGGTGGCGGTGGTTCGTATTGTACCTCGGCCCAATCTACAGCCACAGCTTGAGACTTGATTTCTTCTCTTCTGTCGTATTGGGGCGCATAAGGGGCTAACTCAATTGTCCATTTTGCAATTCTGCCACTCGCATCCTTGTTACCCATTATCTCGGATATGGGAGCTTCGCATATCACTTTGATGGGGTGCTCCTCAAAGTAATGCTTTAACTTCTTGGCCGCCATATAGACACCATATGCCACCTTTTGAAAGTGCGGGTAGTTCTGTTTTGAGGCAGACAATACCTCGCTCAAGTAATACACTGGCCTCTGCACTGACTTACCCTCTTCATTGCGCTCTAGTACAACCACTGCACTTACAACTCGGTTGGTTGCGGCTATGTAGAGCAACATTGGCTCCTTTGATAGTGGAGAGGCTAACACCGGTGCAGTTGCCAACATCTTTTTTAAGTGGGCAAAGGCTTCATCGGCCTGTGGCGTCCAAACGAATTTATCCGACTTTTTCATGAGTTGGTAGAGAGGCAATGTCTTTTCTCCCAACCGGCATACAAACCGACTCAACGATGCTAGGAACACAGTGAACTTCTGGACATCGTTAAGACACTTCGGCAGCTCCATTCGCTCAATGGCCCGAATCTTACTTGGATTAACCTCGATACCACGGCTGGAGACGAGAAATCCGAGTAATTTTCCAGCAGAGACACCGAAGGTACATTTTTCCGGGTTAAGCTTCATCCGGAACCTTCTCAAGTTCGCGAATGTCTGCCTGATGTCGTCAAGGAGCGTTTTGATTTCCTTGGTCTTGATAACCACATCATCCATGAATACTTGTACGTTTTGACCTATTTGGTCGTGCAAACATTTTTGCATACATCTTTGGTACGTTGCACCTGCATTACGTAAACCGAATGGCACAGTGAGATAGCAGTAAGCCCCGTACGGGGTGATGAACGCAGTCTTTATTTGATCATCCGGGTTCAGAGGTATCTGGTGGAAACCAGAATATGCATCAATGAATGACAACAGTTCACATCCCGCGGTCGAGTCTATGACCTGATCTATCCTCGGCAGTGTAAATGGATCTTTTGGACATGCCTTGTTCAGGTTCGTGTAATCGATACACATACGCCAAACCACTGCCACGTTCGGATCATCCTTCTTCTTTTCTACTAGCACCGGATTAGAGAGCCAATCCGGATACAGTACTTCCATGATAAATCCTGCTGCTAGCAATCGAGCTATCTCGTCTCCAATGACCTTTCTCCTATCCTTGGCGAAGCGGCGGAGAGGTTGCTTCACCGGCCTTGCTCCGGGTCTTACGTTCAAAGAGTGCTCGGCCAACTCCCTCGGAACACCTTGCAAATCCTGTGTGGACCAAGCAAAAATGTCCCGATTCTCACAGAGGAAGTTGACAAGCTCGCTTTCCTATTTATCAGTTAATCCGGCACCAATTGTTATGGTGCACTCCGGGAACATGTCATCAACTGGAACCTTCTTGGTATCCTTTGCGGCTTGAAATGAAACGCTACCATGCGGGTTACTCAACGCCGGCATATACTGCTGCACGGACTGAGCTAATGCCGCCACCTCTTGGATTTTTCTTTTCTCTTGCGCAATCACGAGTGACTAGGCTAGGTTGGACCCGGCTGAAGCACACTCAATGGAACGTCTGAAATCTCCAGCAATGGTAATCACTCCATTTGGCCCGGGAAACTTCATCTTCAGATAACTGATGTGGCAGCTTGCCATGAACTTGTTCAATGCTGGTCTTCCGAGTAACGCGTGATACGCACTTTCCAAGTTCACCACCTCAAACTCCAGATTCTCAGTTCGGTAGTTATCCCTTGTGCCGAATAGCACGTCGACCCGGACTTTGCCTATGGGCTCACAAGAAATGCCTGGTACAATGCCATGGAAAGTTGTTCTCGTAGCCTGGAGCATGTTCTTTGAGATGCCCAACTTGCGCATCGTATCGACATACATGATGTTAATGCTACTGCCATTGTCAATCAGTACCTTGGAGAACCTGACATTGATGTTCGGTCCGATGAATGTCGGATCCAGCACTAGCGCATACGAGCCTGGACTCGGCATAAGCTTGGGATGATCTTTGATGTTCCAGGTGATTTCTTGGTCCGACCAAGGCATGTACCTCGTCAGTGCTGGCATTACCGCGTTGACCTCCATATGTCGGCGCTGCAAGCTCTTTCGATCTGTTTCCTCAGTTGTGAACACACAATAGCTCTGGTGATGTTCTCTATACTCATTTCTCCCCTCGTTTCTGGGGTACCTCTGATCTAGCTGGTGCTTATTTTCCACTTGATGCACTGCATCCCTTCTCTCATTGTTGTCATACCTTGGCGGAGGGGGAGGCAACATTAGCTGCTGCGTGTTCGCTCCGGAGAGCAATTGCTGCCGAGGTAATTCCTGCCGAGGTTGATCATTCTGGGGTGCCTGAGCATTCCCTAATCCACCTTGTTCTATCTTACGCATCCACTCACATTGCCTCGTTGTGTGACCCGCCGGGCTATTCGGATTTGGCGTGTGAAACTTACACGGCTGGTCCAACATCAACTCATAGGTATACCTCGGACGGTCTTTCTTTTCTTGCCATTGTTTCTTTTGCTCCGGGGTCCACGTTTTCTTGCCATTGTTTCTTGGAGTCCATTTCCCTCCCATTTTCTGGCATTGGTTGCTCCCTGCTCCGGGTTGATCTTGACTCACAACTGCAACTTGTTGCGAACTGTAGCAATGATCCGGTCTATCATCTCTTCTTTTTCCTCTGTAATTGTTCCTCCGAGATGACCCGGCTCCGTCCCTCTGATAGTATTCCTTGTTTGACTCGTTTGACGCGAGCCTAGGTTGAGTCAGATCACCCAAAGCATACGAATCTACAATCCGGATCATCTCTGCCAACGTAATTGGCATTTTCCTTTGCAACTTCATCCACAGCTCGCTGCCATATCTGCACCCTTGCGCAAACCATGCTATGGCTTGTGACTCTATGACACCCTCACATGAGTTTCGCACGGTGCACCACCGGGTCAGGAATTCACGGTCCGTCTCATTAGGTCTTTGCTTGCACATTGCTAGGGTCTGCGGCCTGTTCGGCCTCTGATATGTACTTGAGAAGTTGCTGATAAACATTTCTTCAAAATCTATCCAGCAATTGATGCTTCCGGGTGGTAAATTGTTTAGCCATACTCTGGTCGGACCTTCCAACATCTGGGGTACGTATCGTACAGCCCATCTCAAGTTGCCCGTGGCAATTTTCACAGCCGTAGCATAGTTTAACAGGCAATCCTCCGGCTTGGTACTGCTGTCATATGTCTTCGTGCCTCTAGGCAACTGGAAGTTGGGTACCGATGGCTCCTTCATGATCCAGGGTCCAAAGCATGCTGGGACCGGGGGACCTTGACATTCGATCTGTTTCGACCTATACAGGCGATCCGGTTTCAATCTTGCATCATCCGGCATTAAATCCCTGCTTCCCAATCTTGACCCTATCACATGATAGTCCGGTCTCGGGTACCCTGCGTTCACCATCTCCGAATCACTGTCATTGTATCGGTTTTGCACTTGGGGTGCACCTTTCTATTGCATACCTTGGCCGGCGCTTTGCTCTTGCCTTGGTATATTCCGCTGCTGCAGTTATCCTGCTCCTGCGGAGTTTCGCTGTCCGGCATTGCCATTGACAACGTCCCCTTGATCGGCATTGCCTTGGTCATGGTTACCCCGGCCAGCTTCACCTCGGATCACACTTTGTCGATCATCATTTTTCCGCATTTCTTTTTCTTTTCCCGCACGCGTCGGGTCGTACGGGACGATCTGTTTGTTCCGTCTGGCCGAGGTTACTACCTCTTCTCTCCTTGGACCATCATGAGCCACCAGATTTCTCCGGGTTACCCATCACCGAATGGACGATTTTGGAAGCTCCAGCTCTTTCCGGGTTAGCTCTGAGTACCTCTTCGTTCTGTCTGTTCGCAATCCGAACTAACTCGTTAACCCTATCTTGCTGTCTTTGACGGGCCTCACCCGTCAGACCCTCTAACTCGGATGCAGCCGCATCCGCTTCTCTGAGGTTCTTCGCCGGGAACTATACTTTGGCAACCCCATAGACAAATAGTTTTTCGACCCCTCGGCTCCATCATCACCTTCTCTGTTCATCTCGCTCATGAGATTTCTCCCTTTTACTTTTACCGTATCAACTTTGTTTGCCTTTGCATACTCACGCAACGTCATGTTCAGCGACTGCTGAGCCGCGGCTATTTTATTTGCGCCCTCTAGTATCTTTTGCCTAGTTTCCTCTAGCTCGGCCTGTGCCTGAGCTGGATCTACCATTACTGCCACCGAGTTTGCCAAGCTATCCATAGCTTCTCTCAGTACGTTCCCAGGCCTCTCTAGTGGAGGTCCTCTACCTTTCCTTGGTGCCTTAGGTGTTACCTCCGGGTCCGGTGTTGGATCCTTGCTTGCGCTTGCCCCCGGCGCAGTCATCATCACTTCAGCACGGTTTGGGGAGCGAGTGATACGCGCCCCGTGAACCACGCTAAGGGGTGGTTCCCCTACCTCGACGACGCGCTGCGGGTGAACGCATGATACGTCCACAGCAACGTAGACCTTGTGTGCACCCAACTTGACGAAGAGGCCGTTGCGCGGAAGTGGGCGCGTGCCGAAGCAGCCAGCATTGTCGCTGACGAAGTCCAGCGCTCCAAAGCGCTGAACGAGCCCGGAGACGATGCGTTCGCCGGTGCCGATGAGGTTTCCCGTCCGGATCTTCACCCCTGCTAGCACCGCTAGCCCCACGGTGGGCGCCAACTGTCGTGGTGGTGTCACGGCAGATGCCATGGATAGGCTAAAGGTGGGGACTAATCCACGCTAGGGGAATCCAGGAAGGGATAGTGGAGTGATTCTCCACACAGAAGATTGTATTCCTTACAAGTTTACAAGTGCTCCTAGAGCTGTATTGGCGAGAGGAGGAAGAAGAAGCTCTCTTACTCTCAACTACCGTTCACTCCTCGAACCCTAGCCAAATCGGTACAGAAGAAAACCCAACCAAACTAGAGCTCAACCCCTTCTACTAGAACCCTAGGAATATGCCTCCTCTCAAAGTGGTAACCTGACCGGGGTGCTTTTCCCCCGTGTCTTACATGCTTTAGCTACGTGAGCCTCTGCGGCGCCCGTGTCAGCCGACACGGGCGTCGTCACCCTTGTCGGCTATGACCCGGTGGTCCCACCCTTGCTTGCTTCGCTCATGCAGTGTGTACCGGGCCTTCTTTTTGACCAGAGAGATTCCTTCCTTCTCCCAGAAGCTAAACGGGACCCGGATCATGGTAGATCCGGCCACACCTATTCATGCATGTAAGTTAGACAAGCACTTCCGACTTACTCCTTAAGTCGGCTGAGACAATGTTAGGCGTCCCCTCTAGGTCCGGGTTACTCCGTGATCCGGCCTGCCTTGAGGTGACCTGGCCAACATCCGCTTTGACCCTGCCGAACCTCGGCTAACTCGGCCTCTATACCCCGGAGTGACCCTACCCGGGGGTATCCCCCCAACATCATCAACCTTCAACGGCGTCTTCTTCGTCTCTTCTGATGCCTTGAACTCTGGATTTGGCTTTGTCACCTCCTTCTTTGTTGCGGGCATCTCGAACGGATCTATGCTCTTCTTGATCTCCTGGTACTCCTGGGCGTGCAGCACGGCTTCAGCAAAGGCGGCATTTCCATCCTCGCACTCTCACGCTTTCTTCGGGTCTCCCCTCACGGTGTTGGGACCTGGAATTTTCATCATATTGTAAATGTAACACGGACGAGCCATAAAGGCCCAGTAAGCCGGACGTCCGAATATAGCGTGGTACACGCTCTTGAACGAGACCACTTCAAAGGAAAGTGCCTCCGTCTGATAGTTCTTTGAAGTTCCAAAGGTAACATCCAAAGTGATCTCTCCCAGGGAGTTAGCTTGTCTTCCTGGGACAACTCCGTGAAAGATCACAGAGCTATGTGTTCAGATGTGTTTCCGAGATCTTCATCCGGCGTAGCGTTTCGATGTAGAGAATATTGATGCTGCTACCACTGTCCATGAGGGTCTTGGAGAAACCATAACCGTCAATAAGTGGATTGACGATTAAAGCGTATTTTCCTTGCCTGTGTAACTTACGCAGATGATCATCACGGTCAAATGTGATTGCCACTTCCGACTAGTCCAGATACTAGGGGACAGCCAGAACTGTTGCATTGAGCTCATGTAGAACTACTTTTTTGACTTTTGCAGGTTGAGATCCGAGGAAAGTGACATAAGTGTCCTTCTTGGTGGGAAAAGTTTTCTTCCCTTCCAGCTTGGGATTTGAAGCATCAGCTTCCTCCATGTCGGAATCTTCCTTGGTCTCTTTTTCGGGATTCTTCTTTCCCTTCTTCCGCTTAGCTTTGTAGCCCGCGGTGTCATCTCTTTTGATGTCGTCATTGAAACGACATTCGGCGTTGATGTGGGAAGATCCCCCATTGGCGTCCAGGTGATGCACACAAGGGTTATTGGCAATGTCGGCCCAAGAGTAGGTTTTGCCTGGTTGCTGGTCTCCTCTACGCTGGACTCTTGAAGTTCCACGACCATGCCCGCGGCCTCCGCCGCGTCCTCCTCGCCCTCCAGACCCGAAAGTAGCAGTGACCACTGCCGTTTCCGTGTTGGGTTTTTCCTTCGAGGTATTTTTGCACTTATGAGCTTGTTGCTTTGGTTGTTTTGCCGACTGAGGCACAGCTAGGGCATTGAGCAATCCCTTTGCATCGTCGTCAGCATCTGCATACTTGCTCGCTGTTTCTATCATCTCTCCCAAATCAGTGACCTTGTCACACTTCAAGCGATGGCTCAGTAGACCAATTGGGAGACCTGCAATGAAAGCTTCAATCACAGTATGATCATTCACTCCTTCACAGGAGTTCTTGGTGTCAATCCATTGTCTGAGGTAGTCCCGGCAAGTTTCTCCGGATTTCTGGATGCAATGTTGTAGGTCTCCGACCGTACAGGGCCTCCGATATGTGCCTTCGAAATTCCGAAAGAACACACTTTGCATGTCATACCAGTTATGGATGGTGTTCTCCGGAAGTTCATTGAGCCATGATCGTGCCGTCTTCCGCAACATAAGTGGGAAATATCGGGTAGAGACCAGGCTGTTTCCGCCTTTAGAGATGTAGCACGCTTGGAAGAAAGCCTGTAGCCAGGTATCTGGCCTAGCAATGCCATCATAGGCTTGGATATGTCTTGAGATAGCAAATCCTTCCGGGAATTTTGTAGCTCTGATGCGCGGTCCGAAGCACTTTGGGCCCACGTAGATATCATCGTTTTCGTAGCACCGAGCCTCTATGTTGTTGTTGATCTTGTGCTTTGCGTTGTTCGGGGATAGAGATCGTCCTGAATGTCGGCTGTGGCTGCGGTGCCTTGGAGCCGGACTTCGGATTCTGCCACAACCTCCTCCACCACGTCGTCCTCCTTGCCCTCCTTGGGAGCCGTTGTGATGACTGTGTGGTGGAGAGGGTGGGGCAGCTGGATAGTTTCCGGCTGATCGCTGGCCTCCGTCCGGAACGTCATTATTCCAATTCCGGGGAGGGTCTTGACTATGACAAGCCCCCTGCCGGCTTGTCCCGTCATGGTTTCCGTCGTTTCTTCGTCCGTCGTTCCCACCATGGTGGGGCTCAGCCAGACGGCTTGCATGTCTAGGAGGTGGCATTTTTTGACAATCCTCCTCCCGACGTTTCTCTTTATCTTCTCCCTTTCGATTGTTAGATTCTCGTCGGGGAGGATTCTTCGGATTCAGAGCAGCGATGGCCTCTTTCTCGGCCGCTGGTGCGACGTTGCTCCAGTCGCGTGTAGTCCTGCGATGCTGTCCTGACGATCCGGTTCTCGAATAATTGTCCTCCCGTTGTTCGGGGCGATAATGCTGCTCCGGAACATGGTAGGGTCTCAAGTCAGCCCATGCTAGATCTGTTCGGCATTGGTCGGAATCCGAGACCAGTTTTTGACTTCCGGATAGGGCGACCTTTTGCTGCTCTAGTCATTTATTGAGTAGTTTGATACCCAAATGGATCTCCTCTGGTCCTGGATTAGCCGATAGAATTTCTCGGGCCACCACGGTATTCTGTAATGGGGTTGGATATACCCAATCTCCTTTGCTATCTTTCTGTGGCTTCCCCATCTCATCTCCGAAAAGGACGGCACGGATATGTGGGAATTGGTCGTCATTGGTGTGACGCTTCCGTGTCTTCTGATGCAACCGAGACATGTAATCCTTAGTTGCCATGCGTTTCTTCTCCTCCTCAATGTTTTTGGCTTCATCCAGGAGTTGTTGACGACGCGCTTCTAGGTCTTGGGCCCTTTCATCCAGCTCTTCAGCAGTAAGTTCTGCAGCTGTAGGGATGGGTGTGGTAAATGCAGCATCGATGAGTTTACGCGCACCTTCAGTGATCACGTGTCCATCCACCGATTCTTCTTTTTTCGGCTCTTCTGGGATAAGTGCTCCATCCGAGTCTTCCTCGTATTCCTCGGCAATCACCTCCTCTGCCAGAGGGTCTTTTGCCAGGGTCTTGTTTTTCTTGTTCTTCTTCTTTGCCTTTTTGGCAGCGCCGGTAGCAAAGACGGCTTTGGGTCCGTTTCTCGGAGTCAAGCTCTGATCGGTACTTTCGGACATCTGGACCTCGGGATTATCTCCGACGTCCATGTCATCCTGTGCTTTAGGAGAGTGTTCCCCGGATCCTTCATCCATGGCTTCTCCTTCTTCTGCAGCCTTGGAGTTGTACTCCTCTTCATATTCCGCGGAGAACTTTTGGAAATCTACTAACGTCATCGATTCATCTGAGGTTGCGGGCACGTCGGCGTTTGTTCCAATTGTCTCCAGCACCGAGTCGATGTTTTCTCCAGCATCGGTAGAGCCGGATCTGGATCCCACGTACCCGACGAAGTGCGGCGCGTGCTTCCTGAGGTACCTGCGGCTTTCACGATCAGCCATGTCGAAACTTTTCATGGTCTCTAGAATTGCATCTACGCTTGCATCTTGCATTATCATACATTGTAGTGTGTAACTTAGGAAAGGTCTATCTGTCCCCGCATCATCAGAGCCGGAATCAGTGTCATTGATATGCTCCTCCTGGATTTCGACTTGCGTGGGTGGGTCGATCTGGGATCCGGCTCCTCCAGGGAGATCCACTCCAGATTCGACTTGGACCGCCAGGTCTTCTTCAGGCTCGGATTTCTCCACTATCTCCACAACTGGTGCGGGATGGGTGGGTTTAGGGTTTTCTGAGGTCCGGAACTCTGCCACCTCCACGGACAAAGGGGACCCAGAAGATTCTTCTGCCTCTATCATCACCACTGTGGTAGGTGGGGCAGGTTCAGCAAAACCGATGTAAACATCAATCTCGCCAAAAGAAATGATTGTGTAGGCAGTCACAGTCCCCCTAGCTGGAATCCAGGTCTCGTCGAGAACGATGAGAGGGACGTCGCTGGCGTAGAGGATGCGTCCAACGGCGATAGTCTCGCTGATTCCGATTCTTGCATATTCCGCTCGGAACGAAGATCCGAAGCTCACTTGCCCCACGGTGGGCGCCAACTATCGTCGGATTGATGACAAGTACGCCATGAGGGGGTCCTCGAGGCGTGCGGAAGAGAGGCGTGTGAGACGTACGGTGTTCCAGGACGGTGAGCACACAAGTTTACCCAGGTTCGAATCCACCGGCTTTGGACGGATCCTACTCCTGCTAGAAATCCAGTAATACGGCAGAGCCGGAATATGGGTTACAAGGGTTTCGCCTGTGCGAGTTGAGGGTCTAAAGTATTGGTGTGCCCTAAAGGCTCTCCCTAGGACGGCTTATATAGATATCTGGCCTAGGGTTTATAGGAGAGATCTATCCGGCTACGACTAAGAGTCGGTTATAGAGTACATCTTGAACTACAAGTAACATTATGGGCCTAAGTAGGTAAGTCTTCTGGGCCTTCCCGTAGCCGGATTGGACTCCGTCTTTCTCCCTGACTGGGCCGCCCGTGAAGCAATGCTCTAACCCGAAGTGGGCCACCCTGGTCAGTGAGGAACTGTGAGGATACCCGGAAAGTATATCCCCAACATCAACTAGGTCACTTTGGGTGTTCCTAGCACTCATTTTCAAACAGAAACAATTTTGGATCTTTGCACCCCTTGCTAGTACAAGTAGTGATGTACCAAGGTCCACTTTGTGATCTTCCAAAAACATTCAAACTCTAAATTTAAAAGACATTTGAAAATGGAACCAAATGTATGTACCTAGATACCACTTTTTCGAAAACCATGTAAATGAATTCAATTTGACAAATCCAAGCAACCAGAGATGCTTAAGTATGTGACAAACAACTCCACCAAAAATCATCTCAAAATTCAAAACTTGATTTCTTTCGGCCATTTTGTCAAACACTTTGTGTGTAGAAATCAGACAGAGATCAAAAACACTAGTGTGAGTAGTTTTTTGGCCAAACTTGTCTCCCACATTGCATCCATAGCCTCCCCAGTGCACTCCCTACCCTTTTCTAGCCCGACCAACCACTGTGCCCACGACCAAATGGTCATGGCCATTAAGGCCGAGCACCTTGAGCACCCTCACCGTCGACAACACGCCTCTAGCGCCGCTAGCCCCGCCCACCTTGCCCAACGCGTCGCCCATGCACCCCTCCCTCCTCTAGGCTAGCCCCAGCTCGAAGATAGAGAGAGGAGGAGCTAGGAACTGCCGCGCCCGGAACATGTCTACCATGCCAACACCGCCCACAACTCACGCGCTGTCCCCCGCTCAACCACACCTCGCCTCGCTCTCGTCACCCACCTACACGATCACCACTATCCCACGAAGCTAATGGACACGCCCATTTCCTCGACCGTGCCCCGTAGTCGCCGGCCACCGTAAAATTCATCGTCGACAGAGGCAGCATGCACGCAAAGACGCTCACTTCTCCTGACCACAATTCACTACACGCGCACCTCAGTGACGACCGCCAGGGAACCGCCCACCATCCTAGCCCACCGCCCAAGCCTCTAGCTCGCTGTGCTGTCGTCTCCGATCAGCTCCGCCCATGCCTCTCTGCACCCCTTGCCCCGCTATAAATAGAGCGCCTCCCAGCACCGTTTCCTCACACCATTCCCGTCCACTCCCCCGCAGAAACCTCCCAGAGCCCCACTGGAGCCAGCCGTAGCCCGTAGCGCCCCAATTTCGCCGGAGTCTGCCGCGGAAGGAGGAGAAGGGCGCCAGTGATCCAGGCCATCTCCCGGGACGCCGCCGGTACCAAGAGAACCGCTGTTGTCGACTCGTCCATTTGCCCGCCTCGCTGCACTAGCTGGAGCCCCGGTACACCCTCATTGCACCCTTACCGACCGTGCTAGGGTTCGTCCCCGTTGAGAACTATTCCGGCGTGGACAATGGCTGTGAGCCGTTGATCCAGGATCTAATCCTGCAGCCACCGTTCCCCCATACCGGTTCGGCAGCCCCTGTCCCACTGACAGGTGGGGCCCTCACCTAAAACCTGCCCGGGCGCTGCGTGGAGTAAACTGGGCCGGCCCATTTATTTCCAGCTCGACCCATTTGATTCAAATAAATCCATTTCCATTTTAGCTGAAACTTAGTTCTGTACCTTAGTTCAAAAATCATTTCAGAAATATCTACTAAACCAAATTGAGTGATTCCAATTTTGTTGGAAATGTAATGAAAATCTCTATTTGAGCCCGTTGGATTTAAATAAATTAGAGTTAGAGATCTCTCCTAGCAAAAATAACAAAACAGAAGCTTTTTCACATTCAAACATTTTTCTAAAATCAACCATAATAGCTTTTGAGTTGTTTCCAACTCTCAAAAATCACATCGAACCATACCTATCTAAATATGTAATAATACTAAGGTTTGCATGCAGTGACTTTGGACTAGTACCAAAATAATGCTATATAGGCATTTCTAGTCACTTGAAATCATTAAATATTAAACTTAAACATATTAAAATGTGATCCAACCTTTAAATCACATTCCCATGTGTTAGCATATGTGGTGATGACATGTGTCCATATGATCCCATATTTTAATTGGAGAATATTAAATCTTACTTAATTTCAATGAGTAGAAATTACTTTTCTCAAATAAAATGAATGAAACTAGTCATTAAACCTTTTGATGTTTGTGATGATACTAGATCATCCAATGTGTGCCTTAGTGTGCTGAATAAACTAGTTAAGTATTGTTTGGTGATTGTGTATTCTGTATGTATTTATAGATGATAGTATCGAACAAGTCTTTGAGAAGGAGGAGTTCTACCAAGAAGAGGAGGAAGAGAATTTCAACCACTTCACCTACCAAGGCAAGCTATTATTGGCAAGCTAACACTTGCAAGTATTATACTTAGCAAGCCATCACTAGATGCAAGTTTAACTCAAGCAAGATGCATTAGGCATGCTTGGTTATACATGTTGACTTATACCGACCCCAAGTTTTACTTACAAGCTTTACTTTCTTTTACATTACCAAAGTTCTTTACCTTGTTTATAGATAGCATAAAGAGTATAAAACTTGACCTACCTAGTTAGGTTTAGATGTCATTCTATGGCATGAGATTGATATTAGCATCCCACATTAGTGAACACTCTTAACTTAGTAGTTTAGAGCTAAACTAAAAACTTGATCATTTTAGATGGGAGTACTTGGTGAAAATGACTTGTGAAAACCTTGGAATGATGAGTCATTCTATTGAGATGTTTTGACGTGTGTTGAGAAACACAAATGGTTTATTATGATGAAAATGTTGAGGCATGAGCCTTAGCCTTTTTATAAAAAACTGATGGTTGGGTTCGGATGTGATACCATTCCAAATTTACCATACAACCACAATACCTGAATTGGGTAAGGCTTAGCCAGAAGTTTATATGCATTTGTATTAGTACCCTCGCGGGAGAGGTTTGAGATGAGGCTACCTCTCAATGTTATCCACCTATGTAGTGCCTAGGATGGCAGATGGCCATGGCTGGGAGGCCAAGCTCATAGGAGAGGTGCTTATACTAGAGTGTGTAACGGAAAGGTTATGTTTGATTATCTGCATACTAAGTATGATGATTCAGGGTTACCCCTGACAGATGTATTGAATTTTGTGGTGAAAGTGTACCACCTCTGTAGAGTGTCAAACTATTCGAATAGCCGCGTCCACGGTTATGGACAGTTGAAGTGGCCATACTGTTCCGTTGTCAGATGTTTTCAAAATGACTTATGAAATGAATGGTGACATGACTTGACCACAACATGGTTGTGACTATGACAACTAAGTTCCCACTAAGGTGCTTTTCAACTTTATTTTATCTTTCTTTGTTTCTGATCTCATCTTAGGTTTCAAACTTAACATTACAAATAAACTTAGAGTTAACATTCCTACTAGAACTACCTTACCTGTTAGTGATAGTTTGCGAGTACTTAAAGAGTACTCATGGCTTTGTCCCTGGCTATTCCCGTGGCCAGACTATGAGGAGGACTACCCTGAAGGAGGACAGCAGGACGGCTATGACAACTAGGATCATCTCCCATCGGCAGCATTGCCTATGACACTGAAGATGGACCCCATCGCTGCGCTATTTATTCCGCTACTTGTTTGTACTAAGAATGGATCATCAGATCCTTTATTTGTGTAAGACCTTATTATGGTTTGTAATGGATGATGTATTGTGATATCAAATTTGTTATGTCTCGCAAAAATGGTAATCCTGGGATTGCGATGTATGACATAACAGGCATATGGGATTGAAAATCCGGGTGTTGACAACCGCCCCTGTGTAGGATATAACGGTGGAAGGACCTCGCAAATACGCTTGGCTTCCCTGTGCATTAGATATGCGAAGGTCACACTTTTTCGGTGTAACACCCCAGCATTAGTGCTTAGAAATAAGCTGAGATAAGGTGTGTGCATTGCATTCATGCATAGAAAATCTGGATAATTTTCACGCTTTTAAATAAAACTTGTCAAAGTGATTGAAGCTTCTCTTAACTTGGTGGAACTGAAGTAGATCATCAAGTTGACTGCGATAAGTTTCAATATGACCTTTGCTAAAAACTTATCTTTGGGTAATATAATTTGATCTAAGGGTAGATCAAATGTAATAAAACTAAGTTACAACACACTACTTAATAAGGAGTACTTGATCTTCTAGAGATCATGACATGGTATTCCATACAACAACTCAAGGATGAATACTTAATTTTCTAAAGATTATATCAAGGTATTACTTACAAAAAACCCTGAATACCAAGTTAAGTATATAACTTAAGTAAAGAAACTCTATAACTAAATCTTGATACACTTGCTTGCCATAGTTGTTCTTACCATGGGTATCATGGTAGTTCCTAAACATTAACTCTTATCACTAATAGAGTAGAAAAGGAAGTCAAGCCAAGACCATTCATCTCATATCTTTGTTTCCATATTAGTAGGTGACATTCCTACTTAACCCAGTCCTAGAGTTAATTGAGCATCATGGTTGAGTGATCAATTCTTGACCTAGCATATATTGACTTTTAGCTTTGACCTATTATACTAACTTTCTAAAGACCTTAAGTAAGTTAATAAGAAGAAGGAACTAGTTATGGTAGAGTGTGTCATCATCAATGGAATCAGATCCTTAGTGGTGATCAAACCATTTGATGTTGGAGGAGTTAATTCACTCACGAGTTAACTAGAAGAAGTATTTAAAACCAAGAAGTAACTAATGATCATGGAGCTATGAGGAAGCTAGAAGTATTAGGGTATCCCATGATAATCTTGTTAATCCAAGTAGATATAAATATGGAGTAAGCTTTCTTAACAAGATAAGTCTTATAGAGAGACTAGTACAAGTCTACTACTTAGTGGATAGATGATATATCTTGATCAGACAATTAGAAACCTAAGCTTAGCATGATTAAAGGATGGTGGTCATTATTCTCAAGTCACTTGAGAATAGATGACCAGATGATGAAGAAGAGTTGTGAGTATACCAGATTAGGCAAAACCTTAGTAAGCTTAATCATCTAGCTTGAACATGAGAAGTCAAGCTAGAGTTTGATGAAGTATGTAATATGAGTTGTATGGAGTAGTTGGAGGCATAGTAGTTTAACCAAGCTAATAGAAGAACAATCTTGTATTATGGAGAGTAGTACCATACCTCTTCTAGGGGATTGTTACCAAATGTGATATATAGAGAGATCTACAAACTTGCAAGCCTTGGAAGTAGTTGCAAGGTGGATTTAAAGGAGTTATTGGATGGAGTTAGAAGTAAGTGGATCAATGAAGTTAGAACTAATTAGATGAATGACTTCCTCAGAGGTAATTTAGAAATGGAAGTCATATATATTAGGAGAAGAATGAAGGAGTAATGTTGATGTGGCATGACCATGTCATCATATGATGATTGATATAGTGGAGTTAGATAGTTAACTTATTCAGAAGGAAGTGATCTTTGTAAATAAGATGAAAGAGATTTATAGAGTATATTTAGGAAAGGAATTCCTTATCCTAAGTTAACCTTACTGAGGTATTAAGGTAAGGATTCTTCAGAAACCCTAACCAAGATAATATCAAGCCATGATAGAACCATGTCTACCTCTTTGTCCAGAACCCTAGGATTAAGTTACTAGTGGAACCAATTCCTAATTTTAAGCAGCCATTGGAAAAGGTATATCCTAGTCAAATGAAACTTCTGAAAGATAATTGGAATGCTAGTTGAGGGTGTATTGATGAGAGCCTTGTCCATCTTATTGTCTTAAACCTTAATAAAGACCTAGTCTCAAATACCATCAAGATCACTATAGTAAGGCAATCTCAATAGCTCACTCTAAGTTGAGTTGTTACGCATGGCCACAAAACATGAAGGAAATTCACCCTCGCTCTTAATCTTATCCATATTCATTATAGAATATGAGTATTAAAACCTTCCTAAAACTCATGGTAGTTATTTGGAAATAAACATTTTCACTAATGATTGCTATTCATGTTTCTTGTCTTTAGCAATGTTGTCCATCGTAATCCTAAACACTATAAATCAAGTAGGATTTGAATAAGAGAAATCACCAAATATGGAGAACCATGAAAATCAAATCATCATATTAAGAACCACAAGGTTTAATACCTTATAATGTATATTTATAATCCCTTCAGGAAGTTAAGAAATAATAAGATTATGTATATATCATTCACCATTTTAAATCCTTACCATTATAATTATTAAGTGAAAACAGAATCATTTTTGTGAAATCTTATTAGAAGAAGCAAATCCCTAAAACCCTAGTTGATAATTACTTTACTAAATAACAAAACCCTTCATATAATTATACATTTGGTAAACACAGCCAACAATGTAGAAACAATTGACTACAATTAATCTTCATAAAATTCTCCATGTTTCACCAAAAATTCTAGATAATTAAACCCTTGTAGAAATAAAATTTGAAAGAAAATAGTAAATAGAAACAGAAAAAAGGAAAAAAAGACTGTCAGCAGAACCGGGCCGCAGCCCAGCAACCTTCACGCTATGTGTTGCTCACGTGCAGCCCCAGGAACAACTCGCTCGCTCTACAGCAACCCGGTAATGGCCCAGCCCAAATACTGTTTCGGACACGTCGTCGTCTTCGTCTCCATCGGAGGATCGAGCGAAGCGGCTCCTTGGAGGCTGCAGCACCGTCGCACGCGCCAAGATCCGTGCTGTTGTCGCCAGAGATGGGATAAGAATGCCACCGTGGCGTCCTAACGTCCTCATCCTCTCACTCACCAGCCCGTACTCTCTCTTTATCTCTCTGTACCACGAGGGGGCGAAACCCTAGCTCGGTGGAGCTCACTATCCTCGCCGTCTCCTACCACCCTAGGTCCAACGGAGGGCACCCTCGTCCTCTCCGTATACTTCTCGTTCTCCCTAGCTAGGCCACTGAAGCCAGAGAGCCCTCAATCGAGCCAATCAAAACATCACCTCCGCCGCCAGTCACCGGCGATCACCAACGATTCCGAGCTCGCCTCCTCTCGCTGATGCCTCTACAAGCTTCCTGGTGAGTCTTTGGACCATATGGTATACTTTGATTCGTGTATTATGCGATGCATCATCATCGCGCCGTGCGTTGTCGTCCTCCGCCCTAGAAGCTCATCGGAGCTGAGGCTCCGGTGACCATTTCTGGGCGGTGTGACCACTATAGGACTCCCTATGATCTCCTGTTTCTAGCATAGCAAACCGCACGAGCAAGTACGCCATAGTTCACCATCGGCGACCTTGATCTGGTGGTGGCGAGCATGCTTACGTCATAGTGATGTCACGCCCATGCCACCCCGGTTCCGTCATCTCTACTTGACTTGGTCCTTGCCTAGGTGGCAAGTGACGTGGCCCTGACCCCACGGGCCAGTGGCTGGGACTAGATTAGTCTGTGTATAAAAGGTTTTCTCTGTTTAATAATTAGATAAAACAATATAAGTTTAAAATAAAAATAAATTTCAGGAATTTAATAAAATGGTTAAATTTTAGAAATGCAATATCTTTTGTTTTATAATTCAAAAAAATATATGTAATATATCAAAATGTTCAGAAAAATAAACTCTAGAATATAAACCTATAATCATATTTTATTTTACAACTTAAATAAAATAATAATTATTATTCGTAATTATCATATTAAGGATAAACCTTGAATAAGTATATACTATTATTTAAAATTCATAAAAAATAAGTACCATATATAAAAATTCTTAGAAAAGCAAAATAAAGACTTATAAATTTGTCTTATACATTTTTGTATCACTTAACTAATATTTATTTTTTGTTAGTTGTTTATAAAGTGATATTACAAAAACTATATCTTATTATTTAAAAATCACAAAAATATTTATAATATACCAAAATGATCAAAAAAATAATATCTACATGTTAAAAATATAATAATCCACTTTTGAATTAAATAAATGTTTAGTGCTTCAATAAACTTGAATTAAACTTATTTCCTTAATGGATAATTCATAAAAGAATATAAAATTGCTAATGCTTCTAATATTATCCATTAAAGGTCTAATAATGGTGTTTATCTTAAGTAATGCTACTATGAAGTAAAAATAGTCTAAAACATCCTAAATACAAATAAGTGAATATTATTTCCCAAAGGGACTTCATCAAATATAAAATCCTCAAGAATAATATTAAGTAGTTAAGTAATGATGTTTTCATACTATGAATTATACCCATTCATTTGAAAGTAAATAAATAATTATATTCAACTATAAAGTTAAGAAAATATGACTCAAATAGAAATGTTACCACTCTTAATTAACCTTAAAGAAACATTATAGTGTGAACCAAGTTATAATAACATATAATGACCAAGGTAGATAAGTCTCAACTACTAGTGTAGTCCTTATTCAAACGAAGTAATTCTTTCTTCTTTGAGAATTATAACTAGAAAGAAAACCTAAGAGTGTTAACTTATAGTTTAAATGCTTTTGTTTAGTTAAGTAAGATTTTTTTCAAAAGTTATTCATTTAAGAAACATTAAAAGTAATACTTGAACACTTCTTTAAAAGCTCTAATTGATTCTTAATCTTGCCTAAGAAATCTTTTAGTTATCATGCCCATTTGAGTGCTTTAGTATTGCATACTACTTGTTGTATTTACATATTGTTTCACACACACTCTCACAAGCCTTAACAAGAAGCACATGTGTAAAGCTGGTATCAAAGTGTAACACATTCCAAAGAACTCATCACAAACTCTAAACCCTAGATCAGATACAATTATTCTGGGGATTCACGTATATCAAACAACATTACATTACTTATGCATTATTGCATCTTGCTTCTTTAAACATTAGTCCTTACCGAAGCAATGATGTTGTTTACAGAACTTGGATCTTCTAGTATGTCGAAGACCGTGAGTGCATAATCTTGCAATCACAAAAGGCAAGTTCACAACTTGCCCATGTGCTTTGATTATTTTCTATCAAATGCTTGTAACGCAAATGTTGTCATCACCTGCATTTCAAAAAGGTCACAAAAACACTATTTTCATAATAATATGATTATGAGTTATTTACCAAATGGTAATAATCTATTGATACAGTTCTAGTGGTAAAGGAACACAATATCTAGGACTTAACAACCAATGTCGCTAGTGATTCTAGCGCCATATATTACGCGTTAACCATGAGATTTGGAATGGGACAGAGAAGTCAGCTATATCTTCTTCCTCTTGCATGCATCCGAATGGCCAGGTCGTGGCTGTTATCCTCATAGCGTGCATTAATGGGTAATTTGTAGAGGATATGCAGCATATGGGTGGGAACCCTCAATGTCCCACGATAGTTCTAGCATCTGACGGTCTGTACTAATTTTTGTCGTAATTCAAGATGTGGCATGGCTTACACCAAGGGGACATGCGGGATTGCGAAGGGGGCAGTGATTGGCTTGGATCTTAGACTGGGCCCCATACCAAGGAAGTATGGACAAGCTCATGACTTGGTTGTGCAACAAATCTAAGGTCTCTTGTGGGTAAAGTAATGCACCTCTGCAGAGTGTAAGAATTATGACATGTTACTCCCTGTTCCGGGAAGGAGCTAAGAACGCGAAAGGAAAGGAAACCCGTGAAGGTTCAGGTCAACCTGTGAAGGCTGTCGGACATAGTTTTAGAATAAAAGCAACATTTGAAGAAATGTTTATGAAAACCTGCATTTCCTATGACCTGTGGTCTGTGGCTGTAGACATAGTGCATCATGCACTCCTTTTTAGTGAACTTGCTGAGTATGCTCGTACTCAACCGTACCTTCTTAACCCTTGCTAGGTTCTAAGCCGTTGAAGCCGACGACAACATCAATTTCTGCTCAAGAAACCATCATCGGCAGCTCAAATCCTTCAATAAAGTTAATGAAGTCAACGTATACATCAACCGGAGTGAAGAAGTTCTTGATTAGATAGGAGTAGATACTCTATCCATAACACCTACTTCTGTAGAGCATGGCATTAGCAGCATTTGCAAGCCAATTAGTTCAGATGCTAGTCTTAGTAACTAGATAGTTATGAGTTGTTATTCTGATTCTTCTTTGTAAGGAGTTATTTCCTCCTCTTTAACCTAAAGTGTTCTCTGGATCTGTTGTAAAGAGTTGAGTTGTAATCTATAGTCACGTCTTGGACCTGCTGTGTTTCTGTTGTACCACTCTGAAGGATGTAATACTAGTGAATGGTGTTTCATTGGTGTTATGTCAACAACTATAGTGTACTACATCATGCAATGGTATGCTGGGTCACCACAGTCAGTATCAGAGCATATGCTTTGACCTTAGGATTAAAACCCTTTTAGTTACACGAACAAACTGCTTTGGCATCCTTTATCGATGGCCAGGAGAAGGGGACTTTGCTTCGGCATACGTTGAAGTGCAAGAAAGACAACAACAAGCTCAACCTCAACGCAATGATCGCCATGGCTAGCGAATTCACCACTGCTGATGACGACGCATGCAAATTGTAGCCGACAATAGCAATCCCTACCCCGGGCCAAAAAAAACAATAACAACAAACGGAAGACTCCGCCCGAAGAGAAGCAAGAAGCCAGCATGGTCACCACAACGTTCGCTGGCAGAGGCGGAGGCGGACAACATGGTCGTGGATAGGGGCTAGCCATGGTCAGCAGAGGAGTGATTTTACACCCTCAGCACCCCGCATTCCCCAAACGTACAAAGAGTACCGCGATATGCCATGTTTTGTCCACCTCGACGCAAACGGCAAAGCCACCCACACCAACCGCCAATGCAAGTTTGTCAACAACCTCAAGCAATACCATGAGTCCGACTACAAGCAAAGTCAGAAGAACAGACCCCGCGGAAAGGGCAAAGGGGAAGAAGAAGGAGGAGGAGCCCAAGGATTCAAGTGATATGGACGAAGACGTGGAACCCAAGTCCATCGACAAGGGCGAGGGCAAAGGGAAAACCCCCTTCGAGAAGAAGTCCCAAGTGTACCACAGTTTCCTTGGAACTCCCACCGTACAGGCCCACAAAACCTCTCTAAGGTTACTGATGGCTACCCTTCCTCCAGTTCCCGAGTACGTCAGGTGGTCGGAGATTCCAATCACTTGGGATGGGAAGGATCATCCAGATCTTATCCCAACAGAGAATCAGTATGCCATGGTCATCAATCCTTTGATTGATGGCACATAGTTCACCAAGTGCCTCGTGGACAGTGGAAGCAGCATCAACATTATGTACCTAGATGCACTGCACAAGATGAACTTGATGGGGACCCAGCTAAGGAAGAGCAACACCGTGTTCCATGGTGTCATTCCTGGCCGGCAAGAAAATTCCCTAGGCTGCATCACCCTTCCAGTCGCTTTTGGCAATGTCAACAATTACCGCAAAGAAGGCATGACGTTTGAAGTGGTTCCCTCCAAAAGCGTGTACCACGTCATTTTTGGATGCGACATATTCCACTCCTTCCTCACAAGGTCATTCTTTGTCTACAACAAGCTCAAGATACCCAGACCAAATGGCATCACCAAGGCAAGGGAGTGCAAGCTCAGCGAAGCCTCCTTCGCTGAAGCGGTCCTCTACGGTGAAGAGTTCAAGGATATCCAGAGCCAGGTCGATGCCTCGGAGATGCCGGCTTCAAAGATGCAGGTCACTGCTGCTGAACCCGCATTCAAGACCGCCATCAAGACCAAGCAAGTGGAGCTTGTTGAAGGAGATTCCTCCAAGACCACCGCCATTGGCACGGACCTGGATCCAAAATAGGAAAGCACACCCATTGAGTTCCTCCATCAGAATAAGGACATATTTGCCTGACAGCATGCCGACATGAAAGGTGTACCTAGGGAACTTGTCGAGCACAACTTGAATATGAAAGATAGGGAGCTATATGCAAATAGATAGCTAGGTTACTTAAGGATAGTTTTATCCGAGAAGTCATTCAAACCCATTGGGTGGCAAATCCTGTACTTGTCCCCAAAAAGGGAACCAATGAATTAAGAATGTGCGTTGATTACACCGGCTTGAACAAAGCGTGTGTGAAGGATCCGTTTGCTTTGCCTCGCATTGACCAAGTCATTGACTCGACGGCTGGCTTGGAACTTTTGTGTTTTCTTGATGCATACTCAGGATAGCACCAAATTAAAATGCAAAAGTTAGACCAATTGGCCACTTCGTTCACAACACCGTATGGCACGTACTGCTACACTACGATGTCCTCTGGGCTGAAAAACACTGGTGCTACCTACCAGCGGACAATGCAGCATTGCCGACATGACCAGATAGGTCGCAACGTACATGCTTATGTGGATGATATCGCGGTGATGTCAAAGAAATCAAATGATCTCATCACCGACTTGCAGGAAACCTTTGAGAATCTTCAGAAATACAACATGATGCTTAACCCTAAGAAGTGCGTCTTTGGGGTACCATCTGGCAAATTGTTGGGATTCATCATTTCGGACCGCGGAATTGAGGTCAACCCGGAGAAAATCAAAGTAATCCTAGACATCAAATGCCCAACATGCTTCAAGGACATCCAGAGGCTCACTGGCTACGTAGTAGTGGTAAGCCGGTTCATCAGCCGACTTGGAGAGAAGGCCTTTCCTCTCTACAAGTTCTCAAGAAGGCGAACAAATTTGTATGGGCGGATGAAGCAGATGCAGCACTACAGGAGTTGAAGAGAATAGTCTCCTTCGCACCAATACTTGCAGCACCAGAATAAAGGGAGCCCATGTTAGTATACATGGCGGCAACCAACCGGGTTATCAACATCGTCATCATGGTGGAACTCAAGGATCCAACGCATGAATATGTAGTTCAACGACCAGGTTACTATGTAAGTGAGGTCTTGACAGAATCCAAGCAGCGTTACCCGCACTACCAGAAAATAGCTTATGGAGTTTTCCTTGCTTCACGGAAGCAAAGGCATTACTTCTAGGAGCACCCTATTACAGTAGTGAGCAAGGCTCCGCTGTCCGACATCATCAACAATAGCGACGCTACTGGGAGAGTGTCAAAGTGGGGCATTGAACTTGCCTCCTTTGAAATCACCTACAAGAGACACGACGCTATAAAATCTCAAGCATTGGCGAATTTTATTGCAGATTGGATAGAACTACCAGAAGACACTCGTGTACCAAAGCCAGAATATTGGATCATGCACTTTGACAGATCAAAGCTACTCAACGGCTCGGGGGATGGTGTATTACGATAATCACCAATAGGGGAAAAGTTGCAATACGTCCTGCAGATCCACTTCAACGCTACCAACAACATGGCGGAGTATGAGGCCCTCATCCAGGGACTTCGGGTGACCAATGATATTGGCATCAAGCGCATAATTTGCTGTGGAGATTCCAACTTGGTTACGCAGCAAGTGGCTGGCACCTAGAACACGTGGAACCCTATGATGGCAGCATATCGAGATGAAGTAGACAAAATAGCCAAGTGCTTCGATGGCTACGAAGTCAAGTACGTCAGTAGGGAGGGGAATGCGGCGGAAGATCTATTGTCAAAACTTGGATCAGCTCACCGACCAACTCCGCCAGGCGTTTTCCTAGAGCATTTACGGACACCATCTGTGAAGGAAGCAGACCCCGACAACCTGGATAGAGTGGACTCATTCGTTAATTCAGTAACAGTGACCTCTCTGGCTTGGACGAAACCGTTCATGGATTATCTACAAGACAGAACTTTTCCCGCCAACCTAGCCAAAAAACGAAAAATAGTACATAGAGCAAAAGGCTATGTCATCATTGGCAGCCAGCTATATAAAATAAGTACCACAGGAGTTTTCCTATGATGCATCTCCCAGCAACAAGGTATTGACATCCTTAGAGAAATACATCTCGGAGATTGTGGGCATCACACCGCTCCCCAATCGTTGGTGGCCAAGGCCTTCCGACAAGGATTCTACTGGTTAACTACCAAGGCGGACGCCGACAAGTTGGTGCAAACATGTCTTGGGTGTCAGTTTTATGCAAGACAACCAAATGTCCTAGCTAAAGAATTGCGAACCATACCAATAACTTGGCCGTTTGTAGTCTGGGGGCTGGAAATGGTGGGGCCTTTGCAAACAACACCTTGTGGATTTACACACTTGATAGTAGCAGTGGATAAGTTCACAAAATGGATTGAAGCTAAACCGATTAGAAAGCTCGATGGGGAAACAACCCTGAAATTTGTCCGAGATCTAGTGGTAAGATTTGGTCTGCCACACAACATCATCACTGACAACGATGGGAACTTATCTCTCAGAGAAGTTGAGGAGTACTGTCATGAAAAAAGGTATTTGCCTTGACCTAGCATCTGTGGCACATCCACAGTCAAATGGGCAAGTTGAGCGTGCCAATGGACTAATTCTTCATGGAATCAAGCCATGCTTAGAGGAACCGCTACATAGAGCAGCTTGAGTCTGGGCGGAGGAATTACCATCTATATTGTGGAGTTTTAGGACAACAGATCCACCGGCTTGACCCCTTTCTTCATGGTTTATGGAGCTGAAGCCGTCCTACCATCCGACATCCTCCATGATGCACCAAGAGCCGCTGCCTACAAGGAGGATGACGCTGAAGAATCCAGACGCCTATATGTGGACCTACTAGAGGAAGAGCACGTGCTGGCATGCTAGAGATCTGCCATCTACTAGCAGAAGCTATGTGGCTACCATAGTTGTCGTGTTAGGCATTGCTCGTTTAAAGAGGGGGATCTAGTGCTTAGACTCAAGAAGGAGAAATCACAAAAACTATCCCCGCCTTGAGAAGGACCGTTCGTCATAAGCACAACATTTCTCAATGGTTCCTATTACCTTGTCGATATTCGCGAGTTGAAAGATAGGCCAAAAAACCGCAAGCTCAAGAAACGTGACTCTGATGATGATTACCTGGAGACAGATCGGCCATGGAACTTAGCACAACTACGTCCCTTTTACACTTAGCATATTTTATATTATGTAATAAGTTTCTTGTATGATCAATGAAATAAAGCATTTGGTTCACTCATGATTTCTGAGTCTTTTACCTCCTTTAGTTATTCATTTTTGGATCATATAAACCCTTTATGCACAAGTTTGCATTTGCACTTGTGAAAATTCCACCTATGGGCGTTAGCTTAAGGTTTCTGGTCTACCCGTTTTCTGAAGTTTTTATGTGGATTCCGGAGTAGTGACTTCCCGGCACTCAAAGCCGGCAATTTTGCTCTTAGGTTCTTGATGCTGCAATTAAGCATCATCGCCTGAGAGCATAGTTCTGTGTTGCAAGTCTTCCATCTCACGAAAGGTCAAGCATATGAACCAGAATAATGGATAAGCCAGCACTTTCTTAAAATAAATATACATGCTGGAAATAGATAAGTAGCAGGAAACTTGAGTACAAATTTTTTCCACCTTACAAATTCATCATTTTTCGCATACACATTGCAGAGATACATTTAATACAAACATTGTTTTATGGCCCTGTTGTAGGGGACTTTGTGGCTGCATCATCAACAGGAGAGCCAACCTAGAGATTTTGTCAAATTGAGAGGGGCCAGGGCTAGACTCAGAAGATGCCAGATCCTCATCCATCTCCTCGGAAGGCACGTAGACGTCTGCCTTGACCATCTTGGCAAACTTGGTGTCGTAGCCAGCGAGGGAGTTCCAAATAGCATCGCTATCGATCTCCTTTCCTTCCTCGTCAAACTTCGGCATGCCGGAGGTTACCAGATCAGTGTTGGCGTTGTCATAGTGCGCCTTGACCAAGGACAAGGTCATTCTTGCACCATCCCGGACGCAAGAGGCTTTCCAGTCCTTGACTTTCTCAGGGGCTCGGGGCTGGATTTCCGAGTACTTGGCAGCTGATTCTGCCGCCTTGATGTTGATGCCGCGGGGCTGTGTTATCTCCTTGGCCTGGGCAATGGCGGCGTTGATGAAGTTGCCGGCAAGAATCATGTATTCTTTTGGATCCGGAGAACCTTCACCCATGTTGGATAAACCAATGGGGGTTGTGTTTTTGTTAGAGACAAAAGATCGTGAATAAAATAATACAAGTATCCATCTTATAGAAATTGACAAAGTCAGAGGAAGGTTACCAAAGATGCTTGTCTCTGCTTGCTTGCAGATCTCTGCCAAGGTGTCATGCTCCTCTTAGACTTTTTTGTACACCTTAAGGTTCCGATCATTCTGCTCTTTAGCAGCTTGGTTTTGACCTTTGAGGCATTCAATCTCATCCTTCAGGCGCTGTATCTCGGTGTTAGCAAATGCATGGCCTTCATCGCCTGCTCATGGCCCTTGACAGCTTCAGCCAGGTCCTTCTTCAAAATTTTATTTTCATCGTCAAGCTCCTGGATATGCTTGGATATCTTGACGATGCTCTTGGCTTTGGAAATGGAAATGGCCTCTGTAAGATGGAGAATGGAGAGCATTATGAGAAGCTGGAGAAAATTGAGCTGTGAGAAAAGTAAAGAGCTATTAAAAAGAAACAAACTCTAGCTATTTTTGATCTATTGCTTCAGGAAGGTTGTGTTACCCTATTCAAGGTCCAGTTCCTTCGGCAAGTTAGCAAACCTCTCATTGGCAGCAATCCTCTAGGTATTTTCATTATGCAAAGAAGACAACATGCTTAGTTACTCTAGACCATCTAGTCAGAACTATTCGATTTCAAATAAATGTTCGGGGGATATAGTATCAGATTTTAATCAACAGGTGTTCTCTCTTAGAGTGTCTAGTCCGAATTATCATTCTAAACTAGAAACTCGGGGGCTACACTAGCAAATTCTACACTTAGTTCTCTGGAGCACTCAGGCCAAAAGACAATGGTTTTCCGCCTAAGAGCTCGGGGGCTACAGTGGGATATATTACAAAGTAAAAGAAGTAAAGTCCAGAAACTTACAATGTCAATAACCTTCAGATTGTTGGCCAAATGAGGGTATGAGTCATGGAAGGTCCGAGCATTTTTATAAATAGCTTCTGCATGTTTGATGAGATCATCTAGGCACAACGTCGGAGGAGTCAAGGATAGAGGATTTGTTGAAGCCAGAGGCGTGGATGATGCCCTGGCCGCCTGCTGGGTGACGATGGCAGTCGATGACTCAAAGGCTCCCGCCTTGTCTGTTGCTTTGGCTGCTTCCGCCTGCGCTCCCTCCATCACCTGCTTCCCTTTCTTGATGGCATCCTTAGCCATAGCTTCATCCATCTTAGAGGAAGTACTCTCCTGTGTTGCCTAGCCAGTGGGCACAATATTTATGTCGGAAGGACCCGAGGCATCCGTCAATGGATCGATGTCAAACTCCACGACGGAGGTCCTAGGGATGACGGGGGATGAAGGCCTAGTGGGGCCTAAAACAGGCTTGGTGGCAGGAGTAGGAGGGGCAGTGGAAGGAGAGGACTTGGCGGCCATATCCTTGGTCAGCATATCACGAATACTTTTCGACCCTCCAACATCTTTGGAGGATCGCTTCGGGCCAACACCAGATTTCTTCCTGAAACATACTCAGTATAAGTACAGGAATTGAATAGGTGCAACAAAAATTAAAGTCGGAGAATGAATGGACTTACACTACAGCAGACGACCTAGCTAAGGGGATGCTGGTAGACTTCTTGTTCTCTGCCTCTAAGGCGGCAGTGGATTTCTTGGAGACTCCACTCTCCAATTTCTTCTTCTTCTTGCCCTCGGCAGTAGCGTCAAAGGTGGAGATCTTCCGCTTTCGTGTTGCTGGAGTTGGATGATCCTTGGAGGCATCATCATTGGACACCACCTAGATATCCTTCATCTTGGGATCATAGACCTGGGAGGCCATCTGATCCGCCTCCAAGGTCGCCAGCTGTAAGACAGAGTGTTGGATTGGTGACTTCAAGACAGAAAACCTTAGAGTATATATATAATGAGCAAAAAAGGAAACAGAAGCTACCTCTGGGCACTTGCTGCATTCGAACATGTCATAGATGATCTTGAAGCCATGCTTCCTGTCCTTCATCTTGACCATGTCCTTAAGCCGGAGCTTGATGGTGTCGTTGGAGAAGTTGTCCCATGAAATTCGCATGGGCTCTTTTCTATCCTTGGAGTACATAAACATCAGCTCGGTCCAAGCCAGTCGGACCTCCATCTACGAGCCACTTGATCCGCCTTACAGCGCGCTTGGCTTCTTCGTCGGATGTGAGGGAGGCTTGGGACATCCAAGTGGGTGCTTTGGCGGTAGCTCCATCGACAAAGTCGAGATACGTTTCTAGACTGTCAGGCAGAGGAATGTCTGGGCTATAAAAATATGTATGTTGCCAGTTCTTACAAGACTCGTGGCCCACGATGTTGGGGAAGCGCCGACTAGGCTGGATCTTAAAGCTAATTGTTCCACAAATCCGTAGTTCCTCCTTGGACTCTACAGACTCTCCCTTGGCGGTAAAAAGTAGAGAAACAGATCTAACCTAGGTTTGATTCCTAGGTATCCTTGGCACAAAGCTATGAAGTTAATAAGTACGAGGATGTTGTTGGGAGAGAGATTGTGGGGGAGTACCCGGAAATAACGAAGGACGTCTAGGAAGAAGTCGGAGACTGGCAGGCTTATGCCACGTACCAGCTATGCTTTGAGGTACACCTTCTCTCCGGCTTGGGGAGAAGGAGTCACCTCGCCTGCCGATTCTGGCCGCAAGACCAAACCCTTCGTTGCAGGGAGATACCCCTCGGCAATGAATTATTGCAGATCTTCAGTTGAAAGGTCTGAGCCCCTCCACATTCCCTTGTGGGAATCACCTTCTTTTTCTGCAGCATCTGGTGCTGCCCGTCTTTGTTCACCGCCGGTGGTTTCCACCATGGCGGAGGTAGGGACGATGACCCCCTCCGGTGGGATAGTCACTCCCTGGGATGGCTCTGTGGAAGCATCGGGAGTCGTCGCCATTGAGGGAGCAGTGATGCTAGAGGCCATTGCGTGGAGGAAGGAAGGTAGAGGGGGTAGGAAGCCGAAGGTGCAAGGAAGAATGCGGGTAAAAGTAAAAGCCTAAGCCGCAGTTAATATATATTGACCCATCGTCAATATTCGTGCAGAAATATCCAACGGACAAAGCGTTGCCGACATGGAGATGAGCGTGCGCGGTAATTTCGCCCTGTCATCCATCTTTGACGCTTTAATGTTTTGGATTTTGCACGCGTAAAAATAGCTAATGGTTAATTCACTGCCTTCTGTGAGTTTCGAGGTAGCATAGGTTGTAGCCTACGTCATCTTCTGACTATTGTAGTGGAGAGGTCACATCTGAAGATTCCATTGAAGACAAAAGTTATCCGGCTCTGGAAATGAAAACTCAAATAATCTCCGTCTACATCACGAAGACGGAGAGGATTGCAGGGTTCTTTGAGAGGTCTTCGATATATTGCTTGGCGGATTGCCGACATCATCTAGACGGAGCATTCAAGACCAATGGGTAAGATGGCGCAAGATCTCAAAGTCCTTAGGGGCCTACTGTTGGGGATATGCCAAATGGGTATCACCATAGCATGTCTCTAATCCGGCTAACCTGGGTGGCCCACAGTTGGTAGCATGGCCCATGGCCTGCTGGGTGATCCAGTTAGACGGATCAAGAAGGGAGGCCCATGTCGGATGAAGGAAGGCTACATAGGAGTCACCGACGTGCTCGGAGCCTTGGAGTACAAGACACGAAGACTAGTTAGTATCAGTGTAGAACTCATTACCTTGTCCGGCAAGGTCCTTTCCCTGTAACCCTAGGTTCTGGTGCCTTTATAACCCTGACATGTCGGAGCCTTTAGGGCACAACATCAGATACGATACACAACACCCTCGCACAGCGAACCGATATCTGTAACTCGGTGTATTGCCATTATAGTGATTTATAGCAGGAGTAGAGTTCCACCACCATTGTCGGACTTGAACCTGGGTAAGTTGTGTTACCTCGTACCCGCCAACTCTCCACCTTAGCCCACGTCTCTAAGCACGCTCTGTGTGGACCCCTCCATGGCATACTTGTTGGCAATACCACGACATAGAACTTCCTTACCTTTGGGAAGAGATAACTTGGCAAGTTCATCTTTCGACCTAGCATTTTCTTCAAGGACTTATTCATGTCCACATGTTGGTGTGGAGGTGCTAGGAACATCATACTTGTTCAATCGAGTTGGAGCTGATCATGAGACTCATTTAGAATAGAGTGTTCACTCTCCAATGCCTTGTGGGCAATGTCAAGTACCTCTAATTTCTCGGAGAGTCTAGCATGAGCAACCCCAAAATCAATCTTCTCCTTCTTTAATTTATTTACCTTGGCAATTGTATTATCACGTTCTTTTAAGAGCTTGGCCACAACCTCGTCATGTGACTCCTCAATTGACTCAAGTCTCTCCTCTAGAGAGACTCGAATCTCTTCTTCTTCAAGAGTATTCTTCAAAGATGCAATTTACATTGCATCCTCTCTTTCAATTTTGCCATTTTCTTCGAGGAGTGCTTCAGAGTGAGCGAGTTGACTCATAAGAGCCTCAAAATGCATTTTGTGCTCCCCTTGCAAGTTCGTAAAAAAATAATCCAAAGCAATAACTTCTTGCTTAACTTTAAGACTAGTTTGATCATCCATGTCATGATTCATAGTAGTCTTAGGAAAGGAATTGATAGAAGGTGATACCTCAGAACCTCTTGCCATAAGGCAAGTGAAGTTCTTGTTGATGACATTTTCATTGGGAGAATCGAAGAGAGATATGGGAGTAGATGTGGTGGCTATTGCAGACACCTCTCGTGAGCTATCATCATCATCTTCGTCTTCACTAGCGGATGAATATTCCTCTTGGGCTACCAAAAAAATCTCCAGTTGCTTCTCATAGGGAGCATTTTTCTTGACAAACGGTTTCTTCCGAGGTGCCTTTGAGTTTTCCTCGAGGACGAGCCTGCCCCCATTATATTATCTACTTTGATAGGGACACTCAATCACAAAGTGTAAACGATCACCACAATTATAACAAGTTCTTAGTTTTGGGCCATTTTCCTTTCGCCCATTTGACCCATTCTTGCGCTGAAGTTCATACTTTACTTTAGTTGGGTCCTTCCAAAAGTTTCTTGTGTAGAAGGCCATGTACTCACCATGAGAACGCTTGACCTCCTTGGGACAACTCATGGAAATGGTGTCAAAACCCCTCTCATCTTCATCTTGTTCAATAACATTGGACTTATGTTTGGGATATGCTAAATGGGTATCATCATAGCATGTCTCTAATCCGGCTAACCCAGGTGGCCCACTGTTGGTAGCAAGGCCTATGGCCTGCTGGGCGGCCCAGTTAGATGGATCTAGAAGGGAGGCCCATGCCGGATTATGGAAGGCTGCACAGGAGTCACTGACGTACTCAGAGCCGTGGAGTGCAAGACACGAAAGACTAGTTTGTATTAGTGTAGGACTCTTTATCTTGTCCGGCAAGGTCCTTTCCCTGTAACCCTAGGTTCTGGTGCCTTCATAAACCAGACCTGTGGAAGCCTTTAGAAAACAACACACAACGATTCATAACACCCTCGCACAGCGAACCAATCACTTTAACTCGGCATATTGCCATTATAGTGATTTATAGTAGGAGTAGAGTTTCGCCACCGTTGTGAGACTTGAACCTGGGTAAACTGTGTTACCTCGTACCCGCCAACTCTCCGCCTTACCCCACGTCTCTAAACACGCACTGTGAGGACCCCTCCATGGCGTACTCATCGGCAATACCACGACAGTTGGCGCCCACCCTGGGGCAAGAGGCGCTTTGAGCTCTACAACAGGAGAGGTCCAAGCTCTTTGCAGGAATCAGCGACACCGTAGCCATCGGACACATTCTCTTCTCTAGAAAGATCCCGATCATCCCTCCAGATGAGTTCTGGGTGCTGGCGAAGACGAACCTATGCGATGCTCCATCATCCCCTTCGGAGACATACACATATTCATCAGCGAAACTCAGTCGGGTCCTAGCTCCCAGGAAGTCTAAAACTCGTCAAGGCCCGCATGGACTGCCTACGGGCAGGATACGTTCGTGGAAGAATCTGGGCCATACCTCTCTCTAGAGTATGGTGGCTCAAATCAGGAAAATTCAAGGCCCACCCAAACCGCCCCTGTGCAGGTTATAAAGGTGGAAGGACCCCCACAAATCCGCTTGGCTTCCCCGAGCGTCAGAGATGCGAAGGTCACACTTTGTCAGCGTCATCACCATCTTCGATTTGGCCAGATGCGTTTAAAAGGACGGAGAACCTCCCCGCGAATACCTTGCCAGGTGGATGAGGGTGAGGGAAACCCTAGAGGGTGATCACGCCGACGAACTCGTCTACCACTTCGTGGAAGGGCTCATGCCCGAAACACTCCTCCGGCATACCCTCTGGAGACGGCAGGCCGCAGGACCTCTCACCCTTGGCGATATGGTCGCAATTGTCAATGAATATGCGGATGCCGAGGAGAACACCCAAGCCATGCCTGGGACTGAAGCCGAAGGAAACAGGAACAACGACCCGCCTCTGTCACCCTCCACATTCGCCGTCAATAACATCGAAGCCAACTCTGACTCTGTCCTTGACGGGCTATACGCCGACATCAATATGGATGGCAGCGGCTCAAATGCTAATTCGGAGGAATACGATGTTGTTATGAGGGAGATCGAGAAGGAGGAGCACGCCGAGAAGGAAAACACATCCCACCAGGTGCTAGTCACCATTGGGAGCGTGATGGAAGAAGATGGGCATGAACCGGAGTGTGAGAGAGCTCCGCCCACACCTGCGGTTACCAGAGCAGCAACAACCAAGAAAGCCATCGAGCCTCTGGCTCCGGCCAAGGCCATGCCTTCTGCGGTTATCCGCCCACAGCAGGCGCAGGAACTCACCACGAAACCTAGTACTGCCAAGCAGTCAAATCAGCTGCCACTGCCACCGTCAACGTCTGCAGCTAGCAACCCATTGGTTACTCCCGCTGACAAGGCGATCTATGGTGCACTCCTGGAGAGCCCATTACCGTCGCCCATATCCGGAGCATTATGGAGCTTGATGAGAAGCGTGCAACAATCCTAGCAGAGGACAAGTGCATCACGGAGCAGGGCGCTAAGCTAGACGGAGACATGGCCAAGGTGCAGCAATCTATCAAGGAGGCAAGGGCTATGGAGGCTGAATACAAGCAGTTTCTACTGAAGCACAAAGCAAAGAAAGCACCAGCTCATGTCGTCGAAGAACCCGGCATTCTGCGCCAGTTGGGATATGGCGGATCCAAGACGCCAAAAGCCACCCCATACATTGATTTAGAGGGGAGGCAAGTAATGCCAACTCCCGCCCTCAACATTGCCGTCGCCAAGACCCTCCTGGAGCAGGACAGGTCGCCAGAAGTAGTTGCTCAGGTGTACGACGTTGTTGCCAAGGCATGCAAGCAACAGGAGAAGGCTACCTCCTAGAGGCTTGAGTCCAACCCGGAGCTTTGCCATTCAACCCTGAATAGCCGCAGAAGGCCAAGATCTCCTCATGACGAGGGATCCCACACAAGCTCTATGGAGCAAAGACGAAGGGATGCGTTCAACATGGCTGATGCCATACCCATATCCTCCGATCACGGAGAAAAGGCTCACCCTTGTTGGTCGCTGCCTCCACAACCATCCCGGTGTCACGAGGAACCATAGCCGTGCCATTGTACAAGCATGCCACCGCCTAGGCATCCCCAGGTCAGTATCATTATACGCAACCAGGGCGAACAACCCCGGCATGCTGAAGAGCACAGAGAGATTGAAGGACACAGGAGCAAATCCTACAAGGAAGCACCACGTCCGACAAGCAACCGCGACAGGCGTGAGGAATCGCATGGAGGGAACAGCAAGAAGGCTTACCCACCGCCTCCACCGCCACCATCGCCACTCAGCAGCCATCGTGGCAGAGGGTACGGTGGATCTCATAAATCGCACCACAACTCCCCTCCCCATGACAGAAAAGGGAAGCAACCAGAGTCGTACGACGCACTCTCATGGCTAGGCAAGATCCAAGAAGCACGGGAGCTCCCATACCTTGGGCCATGTTGTTTTGGACCAGTAATACGGGCCACAACCTACCCTTAGGGCCTCCGGATAGACAAGACTATCAAGCCCTATGACGACACTGCCAGGACAATTACATTGTTGCAGGACTACAGCGATACGATCCACATCACAGGGGGAAACCATAATGTCGTTGTCAAGTACCTCCCACTTATGCTCACTGGTATCGCCTGACAATGGATTGACGACTTGTCAGAGAAATCTATATGAAACTGGTTGGACATGCATGAAGCGTTCACTAAAAACTTCGAGGGTACGTACAAATGTCCCTGCACTGTCGGAGACCTACAGTGGTGCGTACAAGAAAAGGATGAAACCTCTCGTGTCTACCTCTCTCGCTGGCTGGATATGAAAAATTCCTGCACAGGGGTGCATGAACAAACAGCTATGGCCACCTTCATCGATGGTCTAGACAAGGGAACTTTGCTCCGGCATACGTTGAAGCGCAAGCAAGACAACAATGAGCTCAACCTCAATGCAATGATCGCCATGGCTAGCGAGTGTGCCGCTGCTGATGACGACGTGCGCCGATCGTTGACGGCAATAGCAATCCCTACCCATGCCAAAAGAACAACAATAACAAGCGGAAGACTCCGCCTGAAGTGAAGAAAACAACCGACATGGTTGCCACAACATTCACTGGAAGAGGCGGAGGGGGACAGCATGGTCATGGCTGAGGGGCTAGCCATGGTCAGCAGAGGAGTAATTCTACACCCTCAGCACCCCGTGTTCCCCAAATGTACGAAGAGTACCACGATATGCCGTGTTTCATCGACCTCATCACAAACGGCAAAGCCACCCACACCAACCGCCAATGCAAGTTTGTCAATGACCCCAAGGAAGACCCTGAGTCCAGCTACAAGGGAAGTCGGAAGAATAGACCCCGCGGAAAGGGCAAAGGGAAGAAGAAGGAGGAGGAGTCCAAGGATTCAAGTGACATGGATGAAGACATGGAACCCAAGTCCATCAACAAGGGCGTGGGCAGGAAAAAAACCTTCGAGAAGAAGGCTCCAGTTTACCACACTTTCCTTGGCACTCCCACCATCCGAGCCCAAAAAACCTCTCTGAGGATACTGATGGCTACCCTTCCTCCGGAGTACGTCAGGTGGTCGGAGATTCCAATCACTTGGGATAGGAAGGATCATCCAGATCTTATCCCAAAAGAGAACTAGTATGCCATGGTCATCAACCCTTTGATTGACGGCGCAGAGTTCACCAAGTGCCTCGTGGACAGTGGAAGCAGCATCAACATCATGTACTTGGATACACTTCACAAGATGAACTTGACGGAGACCCAGCTAAGGAGGAGCAACACCGTGTTCCATGGCGTTGTCTCTGGCTGACAAGCTAATTCCCTCGGTTGCAGCACCCTTACGGTCGCTTTTGGCGATGTCAACAATTACTGCCAAGAACACATGACCTTCGAAGTGGTTAGGGGGATGATGGTGGATCTCTTCTTCTCCGCCTCAAAGGCGGCGGTGGATCGTCTAGAGAATCCACTATTTGATTTCTTCTTCTTAGCCTCAGCAACAGTGTTAGAGGTGGAGCTCTTCTGCTTTCGCGATGCCGGAGCTAGGTGATCCTTGGGGTTGTCATCGTAGGACACCACCTGGATATCCTACAGCTTGGGATCATAGACTTGGGAGGCCATCTGATCCTCCGCCAAGGTCGCCAGCTGGAAGACAAATGGTGTGTTAGATTGATAACCTCAAGATGGAAAAACCTTAGAGCATATGTAATGAGCAACAAAGGAAACATAAGTTGTTGGGGATATACTTTCTGGGTATCCTCACTGTGCCTCACTGACCAGGGTGGCCCACTTTGGGTTAGAGTTTTGCTTCCCAGGCAACCCAGTTAGGGAGAAGAACGGAGTCTAGTCCGGCTACGGGAAGGCCCAGAAGACTTACCGACATAGGCTTGTAGTGTTACTTGTAGTTCAAGATGTACTCTGTAACCAACTCTTAGTCATAGCCGGATAGGTCTCTCCTGTAAACCCTAGCCCGGATATCTATATAAGCCATCGTAGGACAAGTCTTTAGGGCACCCCACAATAGTCTACAATCTCAACTCACACATGCAAAACCCTTGTAATCCATATTCCAACTCTGTCGTATTACTGGATTGCTAGTAGGAGTAGTTGATAGCTGTGAGATTTGACACATTTTTTATGGATTTTATTTATGGTTTTCTCTCAGATTTGATCGTTTTCTGGCTTTACCTAACGCTAATACTTCAGTAGCGAAGAAAACTTGGATTTTAATGTGTGTTTCCAGTTCTGGATGTCAACAGAAGGATTTAACTAGAGAAATACAATATTCTGGAGAAAACAAGCAAGTCCCACTTTGGAAGCACACAAGGGGAGCTCATAGACAGTTTAACGACCAACTATACAGCGGGAATGACCGTATAGTTCCCACTGTATAGCTACCGCCGCCTCTGTGTTATCAAAAGGGGCAACTTCCGTGAAGGGATGGGGGATGAAAACACAACACAGCAGCCGCCACACCATCCGGAAGGGAGAAAGAAGGGATCCGGAGAAGAACGAGAAGACGTTCTTCATCTCGCTCCACGATCTTTGACCTCCTAGCCAATACACCTCCCTAGCCACTACTTGTACTTGAGAGAGAGAGGGATCTCCACCTTGCAAGACTAGGGTTTGAGATTGTTTCTTCCCATCTTGAATTGTGTTGGATATTTTTCTATTCTTATTGTGGATCTCCATGGTAATACCAAGACGAATTCCCTTTATTTGATTATATTGATGATTTGTTCTTCTCTCATGTGTGAGTAATTCCCTTGGGCGTGGGAGATGTAGGGGATTGGTGAGATGTGATGTTCCTTCATATATTTTCCATTAGTATTGTGATAGATTCTAATTACTATATTATGTGTGCTTGACTATCTGTGGGATGCTTAATGCTTGTTGTCCAATTAAGCGCCCAGACAACATGATACCTTATTCTACACAGATAAGATCTTGCTCGCTAGTGGACCGGCGACCCCTGGGTGACACAGGGATATCAATGGAAAGCTAGTTGACTCGAGGATAACGAGTAACCACTATGCTTATTGCATTAGTCCGATCCAAGGAGCTTAATCTATAAGCGACCTGAAGGGTCTTAATCGTCTAGTGTCTGACCATGGTTTTGGTAGCAGGCTAGTAGGATTATTGAAGTTGGGATTAAATCTACCAAGAGGAGTTCTGGCTAATTATGGGTTGCTCGCCTACACATATATCTATAATATTATAATTGTTACATTCATACTTGTCCACCTGGCACATTCACTATCACCATGAACTGAATTTCCCCGTGCCTTCTTTCACCATCTACTGAAACCAACAAACAAACAAAGTCATTCTTTACTTTTATGCATTTTTATTTCTGACGTTAACATTTTAGTTCTATTTAAATCTATCGCATTTAATGAAAACCCCATTCTTATTTCAACGCTTGTAGTCAGTTCACTCGAAGACCTATGACAACTTCGGGTGTGACACAGACTTCACCAATAAACACTTACATTTGAGCTCCTTGTGGGATCGATATCTGAACTTTGAAACTAGCTACAAACGATCTGTGCGCTTGCAGACATTAGTAGGATCCGTCCAAAGCCGGTGGATTCCAACCTAGGTAAACTTGTGTGCTCACCGTCCCGGAACACCGTACGTCTCACACCCCTCTCTTCCGCACGCCTCGAGGACCCCCTCATGGCGTACTTGTTATCAATCAGACAACAGTTGGCGTCCACCATGGGGAAAGTGAGCTTCGGATCTGCATTACGAGCAGAATCTACAAGAATCAGAATCGGTGAAACCATCGTTGTCAGTCGCGTCCTCTATGCCAGCGACGTCCCTCTCATCGTTCTCGACGAGACCTGGATTCCGGCTAGGGAGGTCGTGACTGCCTACACCATCATGTATTTTGGTGATATCGATGTTTACATCGGTTTCACTGAACATGCCCCACCCACCCCAGCGGTGATGATAGAGGAAGAAGAAGTTTCAGGGTCCACTTTGTCTGTGGAGGCGTTAGAGTTCTGGATCCTGGAAAACCTGAACCCACCCAGCCCGCACCCACCACGAAGATAGTGGATAAAGCTGAGCCTGAATCAGATCTTGTGGTGCAAGTCAAATCTGGAGTGGATCTCCCTAGGGAGGCCGAATCCCAGACCGATATGCTCGTCGAGGTCGAAATCCAGGAAGAGCAAGACAACAACTCTTGTTCCAGCTCTTCCAACACCGGAACAGATCAACCTTTCCCGAGGCATACGTTGAGGAACATAATGCTGCAAGGCGCAAGCGTGCATGAGGTTCTCGAGACTATCAGACGTTTCGAGGAAGCCCACGAGGAAAGCCGCAACTACCTCAGAACACACGGGTTGCACTTTGTCGGATATGTTGGATCCGGATCCGGCTCTACCGATGCTAGAGACAACGAAGACTCGGTGTTGGTGGCAGTCGGAATAAACACCGACATACCGGCATCTTCAGATGATTCAATAACGTCGGTATATTTCCAAAAGTTCTCCGCGGAATATGAAGAGGAGTTCAACTCCAAAGCTGCAGAAGAAGGAGAAGCCATGGAAGAAGGATCCGGAGAAAACTCTCCCAAAGCGCAGGATGACATGGATCTAGGAGACAATCCCGATGTCCAGATGTCCGAAAGTATCGATCAGAGCTTGACTCCAATGGACCCAAAGCCGTCTTTGCTATCGGCGCTGCCAAGAAGGCAAAAAAGAAGAAGAAGAACAAGACCTCGGCAAAAAAATCCTCTAGCATAGGAAGTGGTTGCCGGAGAATACGAAGAAGACTCGGATGGAGCCCTAATCCTGGACGAGCCAAAGGAAACTCCGGTGGATGGATACATGGTTACCGCTGGTGCCCGTAAACTCATCGATGCTGCATTAACTATGCCAATCCCTACTGTTGCAGAACTTACATCTACAGAATTGGAAGAAAGGGCACAAGCCCTAGAAGCGTGTCGTCAAGTACTCCTGGATGAGGCTACCAACCTTATGGAAGAGAAGAAGCACATTGCATCTGTGGGGCAGTTCAACTCCCTGTAGCATCAGAAGACCCGGAACAGCCAGGTGCGGGCTAACAAAAATCCGGAAGTCCTCAATACCCTCTTTGAGGGAGATGACACCATCAAGGGAGAAACTCGGCTGGATAGCAAGGGAGATCTGGTGTATGGAATGCCAGTGGAAAACACTTCTGCAGCTCGAGATATCCTGGCGAACAACCCAAACCTAGATCAGGTTTGGTTGGGCGTAAAGCTACTTACCAAGGGTCTGGAGCAACAAAAGGCCGCGAAATCTGGAAGCGGAAAACTGGTCTCCAAGTCCGACCAATGTCGCACGGATCGGGCTTGGGATGATATTAGGCCCCAACGAGACCCAGCACAGCATCACCGTCCTGACCGTCAGGAAGACAACTATTTAAGAACCGGGTCTTCAGGGCAACAACACAGAACCGCATGTCACTGGAGCAATGTTGCCCCAGTGCAGAGCGAGACGCAGTTACAGCACTAGTTCCGAGACACCCTCCCCGGCAAGAGTCGAACAATTGCAGGGAAGACGATAAAGAGCAACGTAGAGAGGAGGACCGACAAAGGATGCCAACTGCTAGACATACAAGCCGTCCGGCTGAACCTCACCGCACTGGGGCAAACGACGGAGAAGGAACGATGGACACCGTGCTGAGTCAAGCCGACAGGGGGCTCGTCGTAATGAAGACCCTCCTCAGAACCGGAATAATGACACTCCGGAGGAAGGTCGGCATTCAGCCAGAAACAATCCACCTACACCACCCTCTCCACCAAGTAGCCATCATAACGGCTCTCGAGGAGGCAAGGAGGGCGTCATGGCGGAGGAGGTGGTGGCAGAAGTAGAAGTCCGGCTCCATGGCACCGCAGCCATAGCAAACAACCAAGACGGTGTTGTAACAACCCAAAACTTTAATCCAAGCTTATTAAGATCCAAATCATCAAAATTAGGGTTAACAAAAACTTTTCCATTTAAAAATATGAAAGCATTCATGTGTAGGTGCATTTGAATTAGGAGTTGATTTGAATTTCCATGGTTCTGTGATTCCTTGCTTGTAAAATGTTTCTTAGGTGAAATAAACATCATCTAAATCATTCCCAAACTTTTCCCAAAGAAAAACAACTCAAAATGAATAATTGAAGTGAATGGTCATTTTGGCCAAATTAACTATCATGCCTACTTTGGCTATTCCTAGTACTCAAAACTTAACAGAAACATTTGTGGATCTTTGCACCCCTTGCTAGTACCATAATGGGGTACCAAGGCCCACTTTGTGATCTACTAAAAACATTAAAATGCTAATTTTAAATGACAATTTAAAATTGAATCTATTTCATATGGGAAGATCCCACTAATTCAAAAACCACTCAAACAAGCTCAATTTTCAAAAACCAAGCAACCACAGAGTCTCAAGCTTATGCCTAGCAAACCCACCAAAAATCTTTTCAAAATTCAAAAGTTTATTTCTTGCGGCCATTTAATCAAACACTTGGCAGGCAGAGTTAAACTCTAAACCTAGCTCACTATTTGCAATAGGGTTTTGCACCCAAATTCTCTCAAAACCCTTCCTCTGTCCCCAAATGATCTAACCAGAACTTTTAAACCCCCTCTCCTACCACCCTAGTGGCAGTGCAAGGCCATGCCGAGCACCAACTCGCCGGCCACCCCTTGCCCCACTGCAGCAGACCACCTCCCCCTCTCTCACCATGTCTAGGAGGTAGCCAGAACCTCACCGCCGCCTACTGTCACCTCCCCGACCCAGGCCAAGTCATGGACCACCGAGCAAACCCCGTGCCCAGTGCCACCGCGCCATGCCGAGCATGCGCCAAAGCGCCGCACACGGCATGCGTGCACACGCCGCCGCTCGACCGCAGCCTGTGCCCACCGCTCCGCCATGACCCAGGGAACACGCCGGACATGCCCGTTCGCCGCCCAACGCACCACAGCCACCGCTCGCGATGGACACCGCCGCCTCTGCCGCTTAGAGCGCTAGCTGCCCCCGACCGCATACCACCGCCCCTAAGCCAACATTAAGTTCCTAGAGCACCGCCAAGAGACCGCTCGTCGATCGCCACCCTCAGCCAAGCCGCTAGCCGCCCGTAGCCATGTCGCCACCGTCGCCTGCCCATCCCTCTCGGTCTCGCTGTTGAGCCTATAAAAGGAGGGCACCCCCAGCCATTTGAAGCACACCACTCCACTCCCCTCCCCTCACTGATCATCCCACACCTCTAGCCGGAGCAAGGGGAGCAGCAGTTCGCCAGAATTGCACCGGAGCAGGGCGCCGCTGATTGCGACCACCCCCGGAGCTGCCTCGATCGTCCCTGAGCTCGCCGTCGACCACCAGACCGTTTGACCGCCTCGCCGTCGTTGCTGGAGCCCTGGTACGCCCCCTATGCACCCCCACTGAGTCGATAGGGTTCGAGCTCACCGGCGACAGGTCTGTTGTCGACGACGATCCCTAGCCATTGATCCCCAATCTAATATAATGTCCCACATTGCCCCATACCGCTTGAGTCGCTGACTGGTGGACTCCCCCTGTCAGTTGAGCCCCGCGCTGCGGAGTGACACTGGGCCGGCCCGTTAGAATTTCCCGCACGACCCAGTTAATTTGAATTAGGATTTTCCTTTTTAGTTTAAACTTAGTTTTCTCTGATTTTGAAAATCAATTCAGAGAGATTTACAATTCCAAATTGCATGAAACTAATTTTGTCTGAAAGGTATTGAAATGATCTATCCAAGCCCGTTTGATTTAATTCAATTAGAGTTATAGATCTCTCCTAGTAAAAATAATAAAACAGAAGCATTTGTACCTTGCAACATTTTTATAAAATCAACCAAGTTATCTTTTGAGTTGATTCCAACTCTCAAAAATCACATTTCATCATACCTATCTGAATATGTAATAATATCAAAGTTTAGACACAGTGACTTTGAACTAGTACCAAAATAATGCTATATAGGCATTTCTAGTCACTTTAAATCATTAAATAATTAACTTAAACCAAAGTAATTTTTATCCAACCCTTAAATTACATTCCCACATGTTAGAATATGTGGTGATGACATGTGTCCACATGATCCCATATTTTAAGTGGTGAATATTAAATCTTAGTTAATTTTTCAATGAGTAGAAATTACTTTTCTAAAATAAAAAGGAGGTAACTATGGAATAAAACTTGTGATGCTTGTGATGATAATAGATCATCAATTGTGTGCCTTAGAGTACTAATTAGACTAGTTAAGTATTTTTTAGTGATTGTGTACTCCGTATGTATTTATAGAAGATAGTACTGACCAAGCTTACGAGGAGGAGGAGTGCTACCAAAAAGAAGAAGAAGAAGAAGAAAACTTCAACCACTGCACCAACCAAGGCAAGCTAACACTTGCAAGTATAATGCTTAGCAAGCTAGGATTGAACTAGATGGTTTAGCAAAGATGATTTAGGCATGCTTGAGTTATACTACCTTGACTAGTATTTCATCCAAGTCTTAGTTTCAAGCTTTACTTCCTTTACTTTACCCAAAGTTCTTTACTTGTTTTGAAGGTAGCATAAAGAGTATAAAACTTGACCTATTTAGAACCCTTTAGATGTCATTCTATGGCATGAGATTGATCCCACCATTTTCCACCTTAGTGAACACTCTTAACTTAGTAGTTTAGAGTAGATCAAAAACTTGAGTCACTTAGATGGGAACACTTGGTGAAAATGAATTGCTAAAACCTTAGAATAATGAGTCATTCTATTGAGATGTTTTGACATGTGTTGAGAGACACAAATGGTTTATAATGATGAAAATGTTGAGGCATGAGCCTTATCCGTTTTATAAAACTGATGGTTGGATTCGGATGCGATACCATTCCAAATTTACCGTACAACCACACTACCTGAATTGGGTAAGGCTTAGCCGGAAATTTATATGCATTAGTATTAGTTCCCTCGTGGGAGAGGTTTGAGCTGAGGCTACCTCTCAATGTTGTCCACCTATGCAGTGCCCAAGATGACTGATGGTCATGGTTGGGAGGCCATGCTCATAGGAGAGGTGCTTATACTAGGGTGTGTAAAGGGAAGGTTATGTTTGATTATCCGCATACTAAGTATGATGATTCAGGGTTATCCCTGACAGATGTATCGAATCTTGTGGTGAAAGTGTACCACCTCTGCAGAGTGTCAAACTATTTGAATAGCCGTGTCCGCGGTTATGGACAGTTGGAATGGCCATACTATTTCGTTGTCAGGTGTTTTCTAAACAACTTATGAAATGAATGATGAATCTTGACTTGACCACAACAGGGTTGTGTTTATGACAATAGCTTCCCAACTTAAGTGATTCTAGAACTTTGTTTTATCTTTCTTTGCTTCAGAACTCAGCTTATGTTTCAAACTTAACCTTATAGTTAAACTTAGATTTAGCACTTTAACTTAGAATTATACTACTTGTTAGTGGTAGTTTGCGAGTACTTAAAGAGTACTCATGGCTTTTGTCCCTGGCTATTCTCATGGCCAGACTATGAAGGAGGCTATCAAGATGATGGCCAGCAGGACGGCTATGATAACTAGGACTATCTGCCTTTGTCAGCATTCCCTGTGCCCCTGAAGATGGACCCCACCGCTACGCCTTATATTTATTTCTGCTGCTTGTTGTATTAAGACTGGATCATGAGATCCTTATTCGTGTAAGACCTTATGTATGGTTTGTAATGGATGGTGTACTATGATATCCAATCTGTTATGTCTCGCAAAAATGGTAATTCTGGGATTGCGAGGTATGGCATAACGGGCATCTGGAATTAAAAATCTGGGTGTTGACAAGTTGGTATCAGAGCCATCCTGACCATAGGAGACCCTAGTTAGAATGGACGTCCAAACAAAAACTTAGTTTCAAAACCAAAGTGAGTATTTACAAAAAACTATCTCCTCTCTTATCCTTGGGAATTCTTTATTTCTCAAAAATTCATGTTCCTCAAAATTCTTACATTATTACTTAAAATTTGACACACTTGATCACTTCACTAATTTCCTCATCCTTAATTCTTGTAGATGGAGACTCAGTTCAGCAAGTTTTACCAGTTGGGAAATGGAGGTCAGCTGATCTTCGAGAGGGATCTGGATTCACTGTCGGAGTCACTGGGACGCCCACATCCAGAGTTTCTTGGAGCTCAACTTCCAGGACCCCCAGGAGGAGACCTACAGTGGCTAGTCACCGCGGATCTTAGAGGAAGCATCGAAGCATCAACTTCCGGAAGAATTCAGTTCTCCGTGAGAGAGAACAACTTGCTAGATGGATTAGCCAGGGAAATGCATGAAGCTCTCGCACGTCTATGTGCCCTCCACGTCAACAAAATCCAAGGAACCCGTTTTGCTCACTATGTAAGACGTGACTTCATGGGAATGCCGATGGAGATGCCAAGTCACCCAGAGTTGAGGCGTCAAGTGAAGAATCTTGACTTCTTGCTGCATGACAGACAGCAGGAACTGGACAATGCCAGGGAGCTAGCCAACCAGAACCGTGCCATTGCCGACCAGAAGGCCCAGACTTTCGCATTGCTCGTCCAGGATCGCCAGTCTCTTTGCCGCCAGCATGCAAAGAAGGATCACACCATTGCCCGTCTTTGCAAGAAGGTGGCGACCTCGAGAAGACCGTCAAGGAGCAGGAAGCTCAGCTTGCCGCCAAGGAAGAAGAAGATGAGGGTGAAGACATCCAGGGAGACATGGATTCTTACCTCAGCAACGATGATGACTTTCTGGAGGAGGATGTTGTGGACTTCTACACTGATGATGAGGACTCCGACTTCATCGACGATGAGTAGATGCACTAGAGCACTGTTGTAGCAGGAGATGTATCGGTCCCACAGTATCGTAGCTTGCAGAATGGTTCTTCAAACCATCTGTTTTCCTTTGTTTGTTGTGGTATGTGTTGTATCATGCGTTTGTTTGCATGAATGAAATGGAGTTAGTTGATGAACCTGAGTCTAACTCAAAGTTTTAGCTTTGAAACCAAAACCATGAACCTTAGAATTTCCCTCTTACCCCTTTATCTACCTCAATCTTCAGATGACTCGTGGAAACCAAGGAGGGAGCAGCTCGTTGCAAGACCCAGTGCTACAGATCTTGCAGAATCTCATCACAGACAGAGAAACAAGCAGGGCAGAACGTCAAGCCAACTTAGCAACACTATAGCAGATCGTCCAAATGGCTCTCAGCAACCAAGGGCATGGAAATCAGGATCACCATGGATCCAAACTCAAAAAATTTCAGAATACCAATCCCCCAATCTTCAACCAATCTGAAAACCCATTAGATGCGGATGACTGGTTGCAGATGATGGAAAACAACCTCGAAGTTGCAGGAGTTGATGAAAACGAGAAAGTTCTCTTTGCCACCCACTATCTGGCGGGAGATGCAAGAGCTTGGTGGAATAGTATCCGCAATATGAACCATGGTCAAGTTATGACATGGGAAGCATTCAAAGTCAAGTTCAGCCGCACCCACGTGCCACAGGGTCTAGTCAACCGAATGAGAGATGAGTTCCATGAATTGAAGCAAGGAAGAATGACTGTGGTGGAATACCGTGACAGATTCCTGTTGCTTGCAAGATATGCACCTGATGAGATCAACACTGAGGGCAAGAAGAAGGAGAGATTCCTGAAAGGACTGCATGATGAGATGCAGACTGTCCTCGTCAACATCCATTTTTAGGATCTAGAAGAGCTAGTCGACTCTGCCATTCAGATGGAAGGGAAGATTAATCAGGCAAACGACAACCACAAACATCGTAGGATGCTGTAATCAGGATCCAGCAATCACCAGAAGTACCGTCCCAACCCCTCACCAGGATATGCACCAAGGAACAACCGACCCCCAATGTCTCGCCCAAGCTACCCCAACCGTAGCGGAGGCAATGTGAAGTCCGGAGGAAACCATCACCACTCCGGCAACGCCAACAATTTCAACCGTGCACATCCCAAGAGCAACAACAACAACAACACTGCACCCAGAACTGGCAGCAATGTTGTGCCTGTCGTAGCCAAGGACAAGTCCCAGATCACCTATTTCGAGTGTGGAGTGAAGGGTCACTACTCCAATGAGTGTCCCAAGAAGACTGCCGCCAATGCCACTGTGAATGCCCCAGCTCAACAGCAGTGTCGTGTTCAACCAAGGAGAATATTTGCCCTAGGGAACCCTCACAACCGCAATGGTCGTCTCTTCCACATGAACGCAGAAGAAGCCCAAGAAGTGCCAGATGTAGTGCTGGGTATGTTTTCTGTCAACTCAGTTTTAGCAAGAGTATTGTTTGATTCGGGAGCCTCGCATTCATTTGTCACGAAGAATTTGCATGCACTAGTAAGATTCACCCAACCAACCTGAAGCATGTCATGATAGTTCAAATCCCCGGTTCAACTACAAAAGCTAGAAAAATTTGCAAAGTTGTGCCTATTAGAATGCATGGGATAGATTTTTATGCCAACCTAATTGTACTTGGAACCAAAGGATTGGAAGTAGTACTAGGTATGGACTGGATGTCAAGGCATAAAGGACTGATAGACTGTGCTATGAAAGCCATCGCCATGACCAGTAGTTCTGGAGTAATAGCAGAGCATATCTCTGAAACATTACCCCATCAATTCAAGTGCAACAAGAGTCTATCCCTACCCACCATAGACCAGGTCAAAGTAGTCTGTGAATACCCCGACGTATTCCCAGATGAATTGCCAGGTATGCCCCCGGATAGGGATATTGAGTTCATTATCGAACTAATCCCTGGAACCGGACCCATAGCCCAGAGACCCTATAGCATGAACCCCTCAGAGTTAGTTGAGTTGAAGAAGCAGTTAGATGCCATGTTAGCAACAGGCTTGATTCAGCCAAGCGCATTGCCATGGAGATCACCAGTGTTATTCGTCGACAAGAAAGATGGAGGAAATCGTCTGTGTATAGATTATAGAAAGTTGAATGCCGTCACCATCAAGAACAAGTACCCCTTGCCAAAGATAGAGGATCTATTTGATCAGCTGACCGGAGACCAGGTATTCTCAAAGATTGATCTTAGGACTGGTTATCACTAGCTTAAGATTCGTGCAACGGATATTCTGAAGACCGCCTTTACTACTCGCTATGGTTTATACGAGTATACGGTTATGTCTTTTGGATTAACCAATGCCCCTGCTTATTTCATGAATCTCATGAATAAGATCTTTATGAATTTACTAGATAAGTTTGTAGTTGTGTTTATCGACGACATCCTTATCTACTCCAAGTCAGAAGAAGAGCATGAGCAACATCTGAGAATCATCCTAGAAACCCTGAGAGAGCATCAGTTATATGCCAAGTTCAGCAAGTGTGACTTTTGGCTGAAAGAAGTAGGATTCCTAGGACATATTGTGTCTGCCGGAGGAGTCTCTGTTGATCTTGCCAAGATCAAAGGTGTCGAAGAATGGGAAGCCCCAACCACTCAAACCCAAGTCCGTGCATTTCTCAGATTAGCGGGATACTACCGCAAGTTCGTAGAAGGATTCTCGAGCATCGCCCGACCCATGACCCAATTGTTGAACAAGGACAAGAAGTTTGAATGGACAGACAAATGTGAAGCCCATTTTCAGGAGTTGAAGAAGAGATTGATATCAACCCCAATACTGATCATGCCAGATATCAAGAAGCCGTTTGATGTATATTGTGATGCATCCAAGATTGGTCTCGGATGTGTATTGATGCAATAAGGCAAAGTCATCGCGTATTTGTCTCGCCAACTGAAGCAGCATGAGCAGAACTATCCAACCCATGATCTTGAATTAGCAGTCGTAGTGCTGGCATTGAAGACATGGCGTCATTATATTATGGGAAATCGCTGTGAGATTTACTCGGATCACAAAAGCTTGAAGTATATTTTCACTCAGAAGGAGCTGAATATGAGGCAAAGGATATGGATAGAGTTAATCAAGGATTATGACCTTGACATTCACTATCAACCCGGCAAAGCCAATGTGGTAGCGGATGCTCTTAGCAGATTGCCATGTAGGCTAAACACCATGATCAAGGAGAAGCAGCCAAGTTTGTATGAGGAGTTGGAGCTGTTCAGGACTGAATTAGTTAGCAAAGGATTCTTAGCTAGCATTGAACTTCAACCCACTTTGATTAGCCAAATCAAGGAGGCCCAGAAGGGGCATGAAAGTATCGACAGAATCAAACGTCGTATTGGTACAGGAAAGGTACCTGGATTCACCGAAGACGAAGAAGGAGTACTGTGGTACAAAGGACGTATCTGTGTGCCAGCAGATTCAGAACTGAAGCAAGTTATCATGAAGGAAGCTCATGATACTCTTTATTCTATCCACCCTGGAGGAACAAAGATGTATCAAGATTTGAAAGAGCAATTTTGGTGGCACAAGATGAAGAGAGAAATCGGAAGCTACATCACCAAGTGTGACATCTGTCAAAGAGTCAAAGCAGAACATCAGAGACCTGCAGGATTGTTGCAACCATTACAGATTCCGGAATGGAAATGGGATTCTGTCGGAATGGACTTTATCACCGGTTTGCCTACTTCTAGTAGGGGAAATGACTCAATCAGGGTCATCGTTGATAGACTGTCTAAGGTAGCCCACTTCTAACCTGTCAAGACTACCTACGAGAGTGCGAAACTAGCAGAATTGTACATTGCTAGGATTGTTAGTCTACATGGAACCCCCAAGACCATAGTATCTGATCGAGGAACCCAGTTTACCTCGAGATTTTGGCAGAAAGTTCAGGAAGGATTAGGCACCAAGTTTAACTTTAGCACCACGTATCACCCGCAAACAGATGGACAAACTGAGAGAGTCAACCAGATCTTAGAGGATATGCTTGGAGCTTGTGTGCTGGAATACGGATCAAAATGGGAAGACTGACTGCCTTTCGCAGAATTCTCATATAACAACAGTTATCAAGCTAGTTTGCAGATGGCACCATTTGAGTTCCTATACGGAAGAAAGTGTTGTACCCCTTTGAATTGGTCGCAAGTAGGAGAGAGTCAGATCTTTGGACCCGACATTCTCCAAGAAGCCGAAGCGAAGGTTCACAAAGTCCGTTGGCACCTCAAGACTTCCTAGTCTAGACAGAAGAGTTATGCTGACAAGAGAAGGAGAGACCTGACTTTCAATGTTGTAGATTTTGTATATCTCAAGGTTTCACCATTGAAGGGAACTCAACGCTTTAGTATGAAAGGAAAGTTAGCCCCCAGATATATCGGGCCCTTCAAAATTCTGAACCATCAGGGAGAAGTATCTTATCAACTGGAACTGCCTGAAGAGATGTCAGCCATCCACAATGTGTTCCATATCTCGTTACTTCGCAAATGCTTGGAAGTGCCCGAGAAGACTGATGTTTTCAAGAACATCGATCATAGAGCTATGGAGATCAACAATGGCCATACATATCGTGAAGTGCCCATCCGTATCTTAGAAGAAGCCTATAGAACCACCAGGACCAGTAGCATCAAGTTTCTCAAGATTTAGTGGAGCAACCATACTGAACAAGAAGCCACTTGGGAGCGCGAAGATTACATTAGGACAGAGTTCCCAGATCTCTTTAGTTCCTAGTTTTCTTTGTAAATCTCGGGACGAGATTTTGTTTAAGGGGGGAAGGTTTGTAACATCCCAAAACTTTAATCCAAGCTTATTAAGATCCAAATCATCAAAATTAGGGTTCACAAAAACTTTTCCATTTAAAAATATGAAAGCATTCATGTGTAGGTGCATTTGAATTAGGAGTTGATTTGAATTGCCATGGTTATGTGATTCTTTGCTTGTAAAATGTTTCTTAGGTGAAATAAACATCATCTAAATCATTCCAAAACTTTTCCCAAAGAAAAACAACTCAAAATGAATAACTGAAGTGAATGGTCATTTTGGCCAAATTAACTATAATGCCTACTTTGGCTATTCCTAGTACTCAAAACTTAACAGAAACATTTGTGGATCTTTGCACCCCTTGCTAGTACACATAATGGGGTACCAAGGCCCACTTTGTGATCTGCTACAAACATTCAAATGCTAATTTTAAATGACAGTTTAAAATTGAATCTATTTCATATGGGAAGATCCCACTAATTCAAAAACCACTCAAACAAGCTCAATTTTCAAAAACCAAGCAACCACAGAGTCTCAAGCTTATGCCTAGCAAACCCACCAAAAATCTTTTCAAAATTCAAAAGTTTATTTCTTGCGGCCATTTAATCAAACACTTGGCAGGCAGAGTTAAACTCTAAACCTAGCTCACTATTTGCAACAGGGTTTTGCACCCAAATTCCCTCAAAACCCTCCCTCTGTCCCCAAATGATCTAACCACAGCTTTTAAACCCCCTCTCCTACCACCCTAGTGGCAGTGCAAGGCCATGCCGAGCACCAACTCGCCGGCCACCCCTTGCCCCACTGTAGCAGACCACCTCCCCCTCTCTCGCCATGTCTAGGAGGTATCCAGAACCTCACCGCCGCCCACTGTCCCCTCCCCGAGCCAGGCCAAGTCATGGACCACCGAGCAAACCCCGCGCCTAGTGCCAACGAGCCATGCCGAGCACGCGCCAGAGCGCCGCACCCGGCATGCGTGCACAAGCCTCCGCTCGATCGCAGCCCGCGCCCACCGCTTCGCCATGACCCAGGGAACACGCCGGACATGCCCGTTCGCCGCCCAACGCACCACAGCCACCGCTCGCCGTGGACACCGCCGCCTCTGCCGCTCAGAGCGCCAGCTGCCCCCGACCGCATACCACCGCTCCTAAGCCAGCATTCAGTTCCTAGAGCACCGCCAGGAGACCGACTATCGATCGCCACCCTCAGCCATGCCGCTAGCCGCCCGTAGCTATGTCGCTACCATCGCCTGCCCATCCGTCTCGGTCTCGCCGTCGAGCATATAAAAGGAGGGCACCCCCAACCATTTGAAGCACACCACTCCACTCCCCTCACCTCACTGATTGTCCCACACATCTAGCCGGAGCAAGGGGAGCAGCAGTTCGCCGGAATTGCACTGGAGCAGGCCGCCTCTGGAGGAGAAGGGTGCCGCTGATTGCGGCCACCCCCGATGCTGCCTCGACCGTCCCTAAGCTCACTGTTGACCACTAGTCCGTTTTCTCGCCTCGCCATTGTTGCTGGAGCCCTGGTACGCCCCCTATGCACCCCCACTGAGCCGCTAGGGTTCGAGCTCGCCGTTGACAGGTTCGTCGTTGACGATGATCCGCAGCCGTTGATCCCCACTCTAATCTAACGTCCAAAATTGCCCCGTACCGCTTCGCGCGTTATGAGTCGCTGACTGGTGCACCCCCCTGTCAGTTGAGCCCCACGCCGCAGAGTGACACTGGGCCGGCCCGTTAGAATTTCCCACGCGACCCAGTTAGTTTGAATTAGGATTTTCCTTTTTAGTTTAAACTTAGTTCTGTCTCTGATTTTGAAAATCAATTCAGAGAGATTTACAATTCCAAATTGCATGAAACCAATTTTGTCTGAAAGTTATTGAAATGATCTATCCAAGCCCGTTTTATTTAATTCAATTAGAGTTATAGATCCTTCCTAGTAAAAATAATAAAACAGAAGCATTTGTACCTTGCAACATTTTTATAAAATCAACCAAGTTAGCTTTTGAGTTGATTCCAACTCTCAAAAATCACATTTCATCATACCTATCTGAATATGTAATAATATCAAAGTTTACATGCAGTGACTTTGGACTAGTACCAAAATAATGCTATATAGGAATTTCTAGTCACTTTAAATCATTAAATAATGAACTTAAACCAAAGTAATTTTTATCCAACCCTTAAATTACATTCCCACATGTTAGAATATGTGGTGATGACATGTTTCCACATGATCCCATATTTTAAGTGGTGAATATTAAATCTTAGTTAATTTTTCAATGAGTAGAAATAACTTTTCTAAAATAAAAAGGAGGAAACTATGGAATAAAACTTGTGATGCTTGTGATGATAATAGATCATCAATTGTGTTCCTTAGAGTACTAATTAGACTAGTTAAGTATTGTTTGGTGATTGTGTACTCCGTATGTATTTATAGAAGATAGTACCGACCAAGCTTACGAGGAGGAGGAGTGCTACGAAGAAGAAGAAGAAGAAGAAGAAGAAAACTTCAACAACTGCACCAACCAAGGCAAGCTAACACTTGCAAGTATAATGCTTAGCAAGCTAGGATTGAACTAGATGGTTTAGCAAAGATTCTTTAGGCATGCTTGAGTTATACTACCTTGACTAGTATTTCATCCAAGTCTTAGTTTAAAGCTTTACTTACTTTACTTTACCCAAAGTTCTTTACTTGTTTTGAAGGTAGCATAAAGAGTATAAAACATGACCTATTTAGAACCCTTTAGATGTCATTCTATGGCATGAGATTGATCCCACCATTTTCCACCTTAGTGAACACTCTTAACTTAGTAGTTTAGAGTAGATCAAAAACTTGAGTCACTTAGATGGGAACACTTGGTGAAAATGAATTGTGAAAACCTTGGAATGATGAGTCATTCTATTGAGATGTTTTGACATGTGTTGAGAGACACAAATGGTTTATGATGATGAAAATGTTGAGGCATGAGCCTTAGCCCTTTTATAAAACTGATGGTTGGATTCGGATGCGATACCATTCCAAATTTACCGTACAACCACACTACCTGAATTGGGTAAGGCTTAGCCGGAAATTTATATGCATTAGTATTAGTTCCCTCGTGGGAGAGGTTTGAGCTGAGGCTACCTCTCAATGTTGTCCACCTATGCAGTGCCCAAGATGACTGATGGTCATGGTTGGGAGGCCATGCTCATAGGAGAGGTGCTTATACTAGGGTGTGTAAAGGGAAGGTTATGTTTGATTATCCGCATACTAAGTATGATGATTCAGGGTTATCCCTGACAGATGTATCGAATCTTGTGGTGAAAGTGTACCACCTCTGCAGAGTGTCAAACTATTTGAATAGCCGTGTCCGCGGTTATGGACAGTTGGAATGGCCATACTATTTCGTTGTCAGGTGTTTTCTAAACAACTTATGAAATGAATGATGAATCTTGACTTGACCACAACAGGGTTGTGTTTATGACAATAGCTTCCCAACTTAAGTGATTCTAGAACTTTGTTTTATCTTTCTTTGCTTCAGAACTCAGCTTATGTTTCAAACTTAACCTTATAGCTAAACTTAGATTTAGCACTTTAACTTAGAATTATACTACTTGTTAGTGGTAGTTTGCGAGTACTTAAAGAGTACTCATGGCTTTTGTCCCTGGCTATTCTCATGGCCAGACTATGAAGGAGGCTATCAAGATGATGGCCAGCAGGACGGCTATGATAACTAGGACTATCTGCCTTTGTCAGCATTCCCTGTGCCCCTGAAGATGGACCCCACCGCTACGCCTTATATTTATTTCTGCTGCTTGTTGTATTAAGACTGGATCATGAGATCCTTATTCGTGTAAGACCTTATGTATGGTTTGTAATGGATGGTGTACTATGATATCCAATCTGTTATGTCTCGCAAAAATGGTAATTCTAGGATTGCGAGGTATGGCATAACGGGCATCTGGAATTAAAAATCTGGGTGTTGACAAGTTGGTATCAGAGCCATCCTGACCATAGGAGACCCTAGTTAGAATGGACGTCCAAACAAAAACTTAGTTTCAAAACCAAAGTGAGTATTTACAAAAAACTATCTCCTCTCTTATCCTTGGGAATTCTTTATTTCTCAAAAATTCATGTTCCTCAAAATTCTTACATTATTACTTAAAATTTGACACACTTGATCACTTCACTAATTTCCTCATCCTTAATTCTTGTAGATGGAGACTCAGTTCAGCAAGTTTTACCAGTTGGGAAACGGAGGTCAGCTGATCTTCGAGAGGGATCTGGATTCACTGTCGGAGTTACTAGGACGCCCACATCCAGAGTTTCTTGGAGCTCAACTTCCAGGACCCCCAGGAGGAGACCTACAGTGGCTAGTCACCGCGGATCTTAGAGGAAGCATCGAAGCACCAACTTTCAGAAGAATTCAGTTCTCCATGAGAGATAACAACTGGCTAGATGGATTAGCCAGGGCAATGCATGAAGCTCTCACATGTCTATGTGCCCTCAGCGTCAACAAACCGCGCGTCTAGTGGTAATTCTCGTGGCCTACTACCTCAGCTAGATCTTGGGATCACCGCGTAGGAAAAAGTTTTGTTTTTCTCTGCGTGGCCCAACAGTGGTATCAGAGCGTTAGCTTCTGGTTTTAGGCTCGAGATTGTTCATATGTGATATGCGGTTAGCGTTAGATTGGATCTAATTGCAGTTTTGGTGGTCGATCTATGAGATAGATCGGTTTTGTACAAAGTTGACTGGATCAACTGTACTCGGGGGAATGGATGATCTGGTTTCCGTGATCTAACTACTAAGGTCGTGGAACGAAATACCCCTACCGGTCGGCTTCCGCCATTGGGGTAGACTGTCACACGTAAACCTGGATGCGGTGATCGAAGATCAAAGAGTTTGGTTGAATCGGAGTCCGGATCGGATTTGGGTAAAATTGTCTTATCCGATGATGAAATCCATGTCCGGAATGTAGATGAGATCTGCATTTTTCAGAAAAATCGTCAGGCACTGCCTGCACCCGCGAGGGGCGCTGCCCCTTCAATTCCTGCCCGCTATCCGGCTAGTGGGACCACCGGCTTCGCCCTGTCGTAGAGCCTTAGATGTCATTGCGAGTTTCACAACACCGGCAGATATCGTGTCTATGCATAATTTGTTTTTGCAGGATGATGTTGTGAATGGTATGGCTTATGTGCATGTGATGTGTGTAATCCATACGTGATCTGCGTATCACGGTTTTTGTCATCCGGCTGGAGCCTAGGTGCTATCATCTTATTGTATAACGACCTGCGTGTCGGATTCTTTATGTAATTTACATTACTAGCTAGTGTAGCTGTTTGGAGAACCTGGATGGCATGCAAGTCGGTGTACAAGTCAGCTACATGGAGTAAGGAGGCACGTGACAAGAGTTGACACGAGTCGGATTACAGGTTTTATGGAGATGGAGATCTCCATGAAGAGAGCCATACCATTTCACATTATAATTGCTTTATTTCGTGTTATTGTTATGTCTCTGTTTTACCTCTATTAGATAGTTGGTAGAAAGTAATCCCTCAAAGAAGGTCTAGTCGGTTTCCCCGCCAGTGCTGCACCATCACAAGTCGGACATTTTAGGTAGTGGGCTCATAAAATTGAGGTACTATCAATTCTTTCCGACTAGGTGGGTTCGAGTCGGACTCTTACAGCGGAAGCACTTGGTAATCTAGATGGGTCTATCACAACGGTTGTGGGACTCGGGGAAAAGTCGGATGGGAGCCGGGGCATGTGATGCCACCCATCCAACAGGAGTCGTATGAGATACGATTGGCAAGGAGTTGTCTACCTAGATCACTTGACGGATAGTGGTGATGCTAAAGCTCACTAGTCGACTTGCTTATTTAGGGTCCTGAATCACTAAGTAACCATCGGAGGGGTGTTGGTTCTAGTGGGAGCATTAGTATTAAAGTGTTTAATATGCTTGCTCTTTTATGGATACATGTCTTAAGTGTTTTGCATATTTTTCTGTTGTAGATCAATGGCACCTAGCAGTCTTCCTCAGATTTCCAGTTTTGCTTTGAGAACCATCTTAGAGAAATATAAGCTAAATGGAACTAACTTCACCAACGGGTATCGTAATCTGAGAATTGTTCTCAAGCAAGAAAAGAGGGACCATGTCCTAGACAACCCACTTCCAGATGAGCCGAATGAGAATGCGACTGTCGCAGCCACCAATGCCTACCATCGGATTTGTGATGAATCCACGGAGATTAGCTGTCTTATGCTTGCTCACATGGAACCAGACTTGCAGCAGCAGTTCGAGAATGTTGAGGCCTACGATATGATTGAAAGCCTCAAAAGTGTGTTCCAGGCTCAGGCAAAGACTGAGAGGTATCAAGTCTCTCAGGCCTTGTTGAGCTGCAAGCTTAAGGATGGTGATCCACTGAGTCCGCATGTGATCAAGATGGTTGGTTACGTGCAGTCTCTAGAAAGGCTGGGCTACCCCATTAGCGAAGAGTTCGCCACGGACATAATTCTGAACTCTCTTCCTAGTGCGTATGGTCAGTTCATATCGAACTACCACATGCATGGTATTGATAAGAAGCTCACTGAATTACATGGGATGCTCAAGCAGGCTAAGGCAGATCTCAAGAAAGGTGCCAGTCAAGTGTTGATGGTACAGAATAAGGCTAAGTTCAAGAAGAGTTCTTGGACTAAGAATAACAAGGCTAAGTCAGGAGGTAAGGCTGAGGACCCGGTACAAAGCGCTTCCTCGGGGACTAAGCCATCTCCTGCAGCCGGATCCACTTGCTTCTACTGCAAGGTGGATGGCCACTAGAAGAGGAATTGCAGCAAGAATCTGGTTGATAAAGCCAAGAGTGGAGGTGTGACTTCTGGCTCAGGTACGCTTGTTTGCAATGTTATAGACATTTATCTTGCTAATGCACCTGGTAGTTCTTGGGTATATGATACCGGATCAGTTATTCACATCTGCAACTCGTTGCAGGGACTGGTAAGAACTAGGAGCGTGGCGAGAGGCGAGGTTGACATTTGAGTCGGCAACAAAGCGAGAGTCGCTGCGTTGGAAGTCGGCACAATGCAACTTCATTTACCTTCCGGATTCTTAATGGAGCTGAATAATTGTTATTATGTTCCAGTGCTTAGTCGAAATATTATTTCTGCCTCATGTTTGATGAGACAAGGCTATGAGTCGAATATTAAGAATAATGGTTGTTCTTTATATTTGAATGATATGTTTCACGGCTTTGCACCCGTCCAAGACGGGTTATTTATTTTGAATCTTGATAGTGAATCTGCCTATAACATAAATGTGAAAAGGTTAAAACGAAATGATCTGAATATGACTTACTTTTGGCATTGGCAGCTTGGTCATATAAGTTGGAAATGCATGAAGAAGCTCCATGAAGATGGACTCCTAACTTTGTTCGACTTGGAGTCGTTCGAGACATGTGAATCCTTCCTACTCGGCAAGATGACCAAGACACCTCTTGCAAAGAGTTGTGAAAGGGCGTCCGACTTATTGGGACTAGTACATAGTGATGTATGTGGCCCGATGAGCACGACATCCAGAGGTGCTTATGAGTACTTCATTACATTCACTGATGATTTGAGTAGGTATGGATATATCTACTTGATGAAACATAAGTCGGATGCTTTTGAAAAGTTCAAGGAATTCCAGAATGAGGTACAAAATCAACTTGGCAAGAAAATAAAGTTTCTTCGGTCGGACCGAGGAGGCGAGTACATGAGCCATGAGTTTGATGACCATCTGAAGAGTTGTGGAATAGTTCCCCAGCTCACTCCTCTAGGAACGCCGCAGAGAAACGGTGTGTCGGAAAGGAGAAATCGGACCTTGTTGGACATGGTATGATCAATGATGAGTCAGACAGATCTGCCTTTATCATTTTGGGGTTATTGTCTAGAAACTGCAGCGTTCACACTAAACAGAGTACCATCAAAGTCGGTAGAGAAGACACCGCATGAGATGTGGACTGGCAAGAAGCCGAGTTTATCTTTTCTTAAGATTTGGGGTTGTGAAGCTTTTGTCAAGAGACTTCAGTCGGACAAGCTTACAGCTAAGTCGGATAAGTTATCCGAGGGAAACCTTGGGTTACTACTTCTACAACCGAGAAGAGGGCAAAGTGTTTGTCGCTCGGAACGGTGTCTTCCTTGAGAAAGAGTTTCTCAGTCGGGGAGTCAGTGGGGCACAGTGCAACTCGAAGAAATTCGAGAGGTACCGGCCAATAGCGAGTCGGCAAAAGCCTTGGAGGTTGAGCCGGTCGTGGTACCTGAGCCGGAAACAGCATCGACACTGCGAAGATCGGCCAGATTGCGAAGTGTTCGTGATGTGTTACTGTTAGACAGTGATGAGCTGACAACTTATTCGGAAGCGATGGTGGGTTCTGATTCTGATTCATGGCTTGGAGCCATGAGATCTGAGTTAAAGTCCATGGATGAAAATCAAGTTTGGAACTTGGTTGATCTGCCAGACGGTGCAAGACCCGTCGAGTGCAAATGGGTCTTCAAGAAGAAAACTGATATGGATGGAAATGTTTCTATCTATAAAGCACGGCTTGTCGCGAAGGGGTTCCGACAAGTTCAAGGAGTTGACTACGATGAGACTTTCTCTCCCGTGGCGATACTTAAATCAGTTTGGATCATGTTAGCTATAGCAGCCTATTTCGACTATGAGATATGGCAGTTGGATGTCAAGACGGCTTTCCTTAATGGAAATTTAACCGAGGACGTGTATATGATACAGCCCGAGGGTTTTGTCGATCCGGCTAATGCTGACAAGGTATGCAAACTTCGGAAATCCATTTATGGGTTGAAGCAAGCATCTCGGAGTTGGAACATTCGCTTTCATGAGGTAGTCAAATCGTTTGGCTTCATCAAGAGTGATCATGATTCTTGTTTATACAAGAAGTTCAGTGGGAGCAAAGTAAACTTTCTGATCTTATATGTGGATGACATATTACTGATTGGAAATGATGTCCAAATGTTGCAAGAGACCAAGGAATCATTGGAAAAGAGTTTTTCGATGAAAGACTTGGGTGAGGCGACTTACATACTAGGAATCCGGATCTATAGAGATAGATCAAGGCGGCTCATTGGATTGAGTCAAAGTACATACTTGGACAAAGTTTTGAAGAAGTTCAACATGGAATCGTCTAAGAAGGGGTTCTTACCAATGTCCCATGGTGAAAACTTAGCAAGACTCAGTGTCCTTCGACAACTGATGAGCGGAGTCGGATGAGTGCGATTCCGTATGCTTCTGCAGTCGGATCCATCATGTACGCTATGATTTGTACTAGGCCGGATGTTTCCTATGCTCTAAGTGTTGTGAGCAGGTACCAGGCTGGCCCTGGAGAAATCCACTGGGCAACGGCTAAAAAATATCCTCAAGTACTTGAGAAGGACTAAGGATATGTTCCTGGTTTATGGAGGTGAGGATGAACTCAGTGTAAGGGGTTACACGGATGCGAGTTATCTCACTGACTCGGATGATTCTCGTCCGCAATCCGGATATGTGTTTGTGATAAACGGAGGGGCTGTGAGCTGGAAGAGTTCCAAGCAAGAGACGGTGTCTGCGTCTACGACAGAGGCTGAGTATATTGCTGCCTCAGAGGCGGCAAAGGAAGCCGTTTGGATGAGGAATTTCCTCATGGATCTTGGTGTGGTTCAGGGCTCGTCCAATCCGTTAGACGTGTATTGTGACAACAATGGTGCTATTGCAGAAGCCAAGGAACCTAGACAACACCAGAAGAACAAACATATACTCATGCGGTACCACCTTATTCGCCAGTTCGTGGATCAAGGTGATATAAAGTTATGCAAGGTACACACAGATGCAAACATTGCGGATCCGTTGACAAAGACACTTCCACAACCGAAGCATGAGGCACACCAGAGAGCAATGGGCATTAGATGCCTAGACATGTGATGTCGGAAGATTGACTCTAGTGCAAGTGGGAGACTGTTGGGAATATGCCCTAGAGGCAATCATGGTTGATGATATTTCCCAATGTATTCATAAGGTTATGGTCCATGTATGAACTTCTAATATGTATCATCGAATATGTGATTTGATTGTGGAACTATATATTCATGTTGTTCATACTAACTGTCCTTGGTCATTGAAGTTGTGCTGGACAAACAACTTAGACCAATGTGAAAGTCGGCAGATGACTAGGTTCAACTTGTCATGGGCATGGAGATGCTATTCCGACTTACACGGATTCGGCTAAAGAGTTTAGCGAGTCGGGCTGATCCATATTGAGATGCAACGAACAAGTCGTCATTTGCATATCTCAATCAATGTAATCCTTAGACCTAAGGTTATTGCACATTCCGAGTTGAGGATCACCGACTTAGGTTCTGTCAAACGTTGTTCCGTCACTAGGCAGTTATAAAGGCGGAGTTCGGGTCGACTGAGAATCAAGCTGCGTGATGTGAATAACCGAGATGGGATTTTGCCCCTCCATCTAGAGAGATATTCTCTGGGCCCTCTCGGAAGATATGATTCGGAAAGCATGGCCATGCGTGACTCGGTTAAGTGTTAACCGAGGCGACCGACTAAGAGTTAGTCGGATGAATCACTTATCTCGGATCGAGAAAGAGAGTCGGACTATTTAAGGGATGACGATCATTTGCCTATAGTCCGACAAGGTATATCGTGAGGCAAAAGGGACTCAGTCGAAAGTCGCATTGAAAGGCATGTCGTCATGACTCTTTGGTACTTGGGAGTTGGCACGTTCTGCTAGGAGCCGCTACCAACTGATCGGTCACGAGTGAGACTCGGAATCGTGTCCGGGTTACCATGAGCTTGTTGGGTCACACACTTAAGAGCGGGAGCAAGTTTGGGTTAGACCCAAATAGGAAATCTATTTGGGTTGGACCGAAATAGAGACATGGACTTAGTCAGCAAGTGGGACTTATAGTGGCTAATATAGGCCTTTTAGTGAATGGGCCAGAAGTGAGTGGAGCCCACTTTCACTTCCTATATAAGCTGGGCACAGGTGCTTAGAGTACACGGTTAGGTCACTCCATGTGTTGGAAACCCTAGCTCTAGTCCAGTCCTGTCCTGTCGCCGCCATACCGGACCTAGCAGCCCATCGCCGGCGCTCCTCCTCGTACGTGTGGATACTGGCGGAGGTGATGTATGTTTAGCACTTCGATGATCATGGATCGGAATGGATCGTGAGGACTGCACTGCATCAAGCGACGTGCTTCATCGATTCCGCAACCGCGCATCTAGTGGTAATTCTCGTGGCTTACTACCTCAGCTAGATCTTGGGATCACCGCGTAGGAAAAAGTTTTGTTTTTCTCTGCGTGGCCCAACATAACCTGGCAAAACCTACTCCTGGGCCGACATTGCCAACAATCCGTGTGTGCATTACTTAGATGCCAATGGGGGATTGTCCCACACAAATGCTGAGTGTCATTTCAATAACGACATCAAGAAAGACGATTCCGCTGGCTATAGAGCTAAGCAGAAGAAGGGAAAGAAGAATCCCGAAAAAGAAAAAGAGACCAAGGAAGATTCCGACATGGAGGAAGCAGAGCCTTCAAATTCCAAGTCGGATGGAAAGAAGAACTTCCCAACGAAGAAAGACACTTATGTCACTTTCCTTGGGTCTCAACTAGCTAAGGTCAAGAAAGCAGTCTTGCACGAGCTCAACGCAACTGTTCCGGCTGTCCCTCAATACTTGGACTGGTCGGAACTGACAATCACCTTTGACCGTGCTGATCATCCACCTAAGTTGCACAGGGGAGGAAAATACATGTTAGTCGTCAATCCACTTATTGACGGCTATGGGTTCTCCAAGACTCTTATGGATGGCGACAACAGCATTAACATCCTCTACATCAAAACGCTGTGTCGGATGAGGATCCTAGAAACTCAGCTAAATCATAGCTCTGTGATCTTTCATGGAGTTGTGCCAGGAAGACAAGCAAATTCCCTGGGAGAGATCACTTTGGACGTTACCTTTTGAACTCCAAAGAATTACCGGATAGAAGCACTTTCCTTCGAAGTGGTCCCGTTCAAGAGCACATACCACGCTATATTCGGACATTTGGCTTACTGGGCTTTCATGGCTCATCCATGTTACATTTATAATATGATGAAAATTCCAGGTCCAAAGGGCGTGATCACCATTAGGGGAGACCCGAAGAAAGCACGAGAGTGCAAGGACAGAAATGCCGCCTTTGCTAAAGCCGTATTGCACACCCAAGAGTACCAGGAGATCAAGAAGACCATCAACCCGTCCGAGATGCCCGCGACAAAGAAGGAGGTGACAAAACCGACTCTGGAGTTCAAGGCATCAGAAGAGACGAAGACGACGCCATTGAAGGATGATGACCCTTCCAAGATGACTCAGATAGCTGTAGGTTTAGATAGCGCATAGGAAAGCACGCTCGTCAAGTTCCTCCAAGCAAATCAAGGCATCTTTGCATGGCAGCCATCTGACATGACCGGAGTACCTAGGGAACTTGCCAAGCACTCTCTAAATGTACACCCAAATTCTAAACCCGTCAAATAGTCCTTATGATGTTTCAGTGATGAAAAGCGAATAGCAATAGCTAAGGAACTAGCCCGGCTCGAGTTAGCCGGATTCATAGAAGAGGTCATCCACACTGAGTGGTCGGCCAATCCTGTAATGGTCCCTAAAAAGGACACCACTAAATTAAGGATGTGTGTTGATTATACTGGCTTGAACAAGGCTTGTCCGAAAGATCCAATTGTTCTGCCTAGATTTGATCAAGTCATCGATTCTACGGAAGGCTCGGAACTCCTATGTTTTATCAACGCATATTCCGGTTATCACCAAATCTGGATGAAGGAATCAGACAAGTCAAAACTTCATTCATAACCCCCTTCGGAACCTTCTGTTTCGTTACGATGCCCTTTGGGCTCAAGAACGCAGGAGCTACGCACCAATGCACTATGCAGTGTTACCTCCATGATCAAATCGGACGCAATGTATATGCATATGTGGATGACATAGCGGTGATGTCCAAAAAGAAGGAAGCCTTAGTTTCAGACTTGGAGGAAACGTTCGCCAATTTAGCAACATAATGCTTAACCTAAAGAAGCGTTTCTTTGGAATACTAGCCGGAAAATTGTCAGGTTTCATCATGTCTCGGAGGCATAGAGGTGAACCGAGAAAAAATCAAGGCTATACTCAATATTTTCAGGCCGACTCGCCTGAAGGATGTTCAGAGACTAACTGGTTGCATTGCTATAGTTAGTCGGTTTGTAAGCCGGCTCGATGAAAGAGCCGCACCACTTTACAAGCTCATAAAAAAGAGCAAAAAGTTCGTTTGGACTGACAAACCTGAAGATGCACTACAAGACTTGAAAGCAGTACTCTCATCTACTCCTATCCTTGCAGCACCGGAACCTCGTGAACCGATGTTGCTCTATCTCGCTGCGACAAACAGAGTCGTCAGTGTCGTCATGGTGGTGGAGAGACCAGAGGAAAAACAGGAACACCTGGTGCAGCGTCTGACTTACTACCTCAGTGAAGTCCTAACTGAATCAAAGCAGCGGTATCCGCACTATCAAAAGCTGGCTTACGGTGTGTTCTTCGAATCCCAGAAGTTATGGCATTACTTTCAGGAACATAAAATTACCGTGGTGAGCACAACTCCCATGAGAGACATAATTAATAACAACGACGCTATAGGACGTGTCGCAAAGTGGGGAATAGAGCTTTCAGCTTTCGACATTGAGTACAAACTTGTACAACAATCAAATCCCAAATCCTCGCTGACTTTGTCGCTGATTGGACAGAGACAACGAAAAATATGACCCTCCCAAAGTTGGAATACTGGACCTTGCATTTCGACGGGTCTAAGGCGCTCGGGGGATCGGGGGCTAGCGTGGTGCTCAAATCACCCCAAGGAGATAAGCTTTTCTGTGTGTTCCAGATCCACTTCACAGCAACAAACAACATTGCCGAATATGAAGCACTACTGCATGGAATCGGGATCGCTAAGGATGTCGGCATCTGACGACTTATGTGTTATGGAGATTTGGATCTTGTTGCTCAACAAGTGTCGGATATCTGTAATGAAAATAAACACATGGCATCATATAGGGATGTCGTGGATGAACTATCTAAATCATTCAAAGGGTTTGAGGTTCAACACATCCCTTGAATAGAAAATGAGGAAGCAGATGCATTATCTCGAATAGGCTCTACACGGAAAAAGGTCCCGGATGGCGCTTTTCTAGAGCACCTCAAAGTTCCCTCTAAAAGGAGTAGATGAGGAATATCTGACCAAATCCAACTCACCTTTAGTGGCAGTTCTGGCTGTAATTCTCAGCTGGACCCAACCATACCTTGATTTGTTGGTAGATGGAAAATTACCCGAAGACGAGGTTCTGAGCCGGCAGATCGTCCGACGAGCAAAAACCTATAAAATAATAAATAGTGAGGTCTATAAGAAGAGTGTATCTGGGGTCTTTTAGCGCTACATATCTCCGGAAGAAGGAGTGGAAATCTTACGAGAGATCCACGAAGGCAAATGCGGCCATCATGCTCCAGCCATATCTTTAGTGGAAAAAGCTTTTAGGCACAGATTTTTCTGGCTTACAGCCAAGGCAGATGCTGAACGGCTGGTCAAGACATGAAAAAGCTGCCAAAAGTATGCCAAACAAGCTCATGTTCTAGCTGATCAGCTACGAACAATACCTATAACATGGCCTTTTACAGTCTGGGGGCTTGACATGGTAGGACCGTTTAAACGGGCTCTAAGTGGATTTACTCACCTCTTAGTGATGGTGGATAAATTCACAAAATGGATTGAGGCTAAACCCATCACAAGTTGTGATGGAGCAACAACCAGAAGATTTGTCGAGGATGTTATAATCCGATACGGTTATCCACATAGTATTATCACAGACAATGGGAGCAATTTTTCTATGGGAGAACTTGCCGAGTTCTGCGACGAATAAAATATCCGGCTTGACATTGTGTCAGTCGCACATCCACAAGCTAATGGACAAGTTAAAAGAGCAAATCATTTAATCCTACAAGGCCTCAAACTAAGACTCGAAACACCACTTTGTCGTGCTGTGGGGGATTGGGAAGATGAACTACCGTCTGTAATATGGAGCTTGTGAACAACTCCGAACAAGTCAACTAGATACACACATTTCTTCCTTGTCTATGGCATAGAAGGTGCTCTTCCTAGTGATTTAATTCATACTTCTCCCCGAGTTGCTGCGTATATTGAAGAGGATGTCGAAATTTCTTGACAAAATGATCTCAATTTAATCGAAGAAGTTTGCGTCGTTGCTGAAATGAGATCAACAGCCTATCAGCAGAAGTTACACAAGTATCATAGCCAGAGAGTTAGAAACCGGTCTTTCAATAAAGGCGATTTGGTTCTCCAGCTTGTGTAGAAAAGAAAGCACAAACTTTCCTCAGTATGGTAAGGGCCCTTTTTAGTTAGCCGAGTGTTGCATAAAGGTTCTTACTATCTAATTGATATGCGGCCAGTCAAAGAAAGACCTGCTACTAAGAAAAAAGAGCTGGAGGCAGTACAGACCGAGAAGAATTAGACAGGTCGTGGAATATTGCTCAGCTACGTCCCTTTTATTCTTAAAACATTTATTTCTTTGTAATCATATAAGTGTACATGTTCAATCAGAAGTAAAGTATTGGTTGCCTCACTTTTTTCTGAGAAGTTTTATATTACCATCTTATTTCCGAATGATCATGTCACAGTCGAAAATCCCAGAATACTTGAAAGTACTTTATGCTCATGTTTGTTCTGGTTAAGATTTCCGATTCTAAAAATGCTACCTTCGAGTATAAATCTAAATTTTCTAGTCTATACTTGGCTCTTTATCTTATTGCCGAATGCGGGCATTTTCCGAGTAGTGAATTATTGGTACTAGAAGTCGGCTTTGTTTCTGAGTTTAAACTGGTTTAGCAATTGAGCTCAATTGCTCGGCAAAGTTTCCATGTTGAAAGTTGGCCGGCTCACGAAAGGGACGAGGCGGAAAGCCAGATAAGCGATAAGTATAGGCAAAATAAAAAGTGCTTATGTAAACATTTCAGGGACGGCAAAAATAAAGCCAAAAGTGCTAAATAGAAGCATCAAATCTTAGTACTAGCAAAATATTATACTACTTATTACAATCTGATTGTTTCATTATAACACATTGTTTGTTCTGATGCTCTACGATGCAGGAGGAGAGGTAGGAGCTACTGGCTCACTGGAGACATCACCTTCAACTTGATATCTTTCCGAGACGTGCAAATCTGATTTGGTTTTCTCATCGTTAGAAACTTCAGTTGTTCCTTCGGGAGGCGGAGGAGGCATCTCCACACGAGTGAAGAATGGAGTGTCATAGCTGGTCAGATCAGCTAAGTGACATCCATATCCGATGTAGGAGTCCATGATGGCCATGATATATTGCTCCTTGCCGTCTTCATCCATAGTCGAATAACCTCTGGTTACTTGCCAGATATCCATGCTTCCATGGTGGCTCATAACCATGGTAAGGGCATTATGTGTTGCGGTTCGCGCATAGGACATGTGCCAGTCCTAGATGAGCCGGGGCATCCCCTTCGCCTTATCTTGCACTTCAAAGGTGGACATTTTGTTCATGTTCAGGACTTTGAGAACTTTGCCAATATCCTCCAATGATTGGCGGAAATTGTGAAGCAAATCACCGACTTCTGAAAGCCGACTGGTGCGAGACTCGATGGAGGAAGAATCCAGCAAGTTCAGAGGACCTACATATATAAATCAAAGGTTAGAAAAATATATCCAAACTCATAGAGTCAGAAGAACGAAAAGTCAAAAGACAGGAAACATACCGAAGATGACATCGTCAACTTTGGTCTCCTCCGCCATAAGGCTCTAGAGTTCATCCCGAAGTGCTTCGGTGTTGTCCTTTTCTCTGAACAACTCATCATTGAGATCCGAGATTCTCTGATCCTGGATGGCGATATTTTGATCACGCTCTTCTATGGCCATGTTAGACGACTCAAGAACGCTAGCAATGCCGCGCTCATGATCCGTCTTTAGTTTATTTTGCTCCCACCGCAAGTCGGCGTTCTCCACCTCCAGGGTCTTGAAGTTCTCGGCCTCGTCAATTATTTTACATGACTGTTTGACCAGTTCTGCAAACCAAATATAACAGTTGAATAGGAAATTCGACTATGAAAGCAAAAAAGAAAAAGGTTAAGGACTAAAATGATTACCTTCAACCTCATCCTTTGATACCCGGAGAGCTCTGCTCTCTCTCCGCTTATTGCAAATATTCCTTAATAATTCCTGGTTATTAGCATTAACTTTTTGTAAGTCAGAATAATACCCAAATTAGAAGTCTACTGAAGACTCGGGCTAATATTTTAACTAATATCAGCACGAGCCTTGGGGGATACACTAGTTCGTTCCTTGGCATCCTATAAAAGCATAAATCCGGATTGTCTATCCAACTTCATGCTTGGGGGCTAGAGGATATGATACGAAATAAAGTAAAAAAGTGAGTTGGAATTCCTACTTACATGTTGTTCATGAGTAAGCTTGCTTAGGCTCATGTTCACTTCAGTGCTAACCTTCTCGGCGAGGGTCAACGGGATTACTGGTGGTGGAAGAGCCACGTTGGCCTTTAGCTTTTTGTTGCGAACACGAACTTGTTCAAGAAGCTTGGAGTACTTGACGTCCTCGGCTTCTTGTGCCTCTTCCTCGGCGGTGATGTTCCGGCTCTCCAGGCATTGCTGAGCCAGCCTTTGTATCCCTTCTGCAATTTTTCGAGTAATGCCAAGTTTCGCGATACCCGGATTGCTGAGAAGGTTATCGGCGAAAACTTCTGCCAAGGGATCATTACCCTATACGGGTTCACCCTTATCAAGTGCCAAGTCACCCATGGTGACATCGGTCTACGAGCCGAGGATCGCTGGCTCCAATTTTTGAGCCGGATCTTCCGCAATAGACGGAGATGGAGTAATCTCTGGCATTGAAGAAGGCTGTGGGGCAGGAGTCGGAGGCGCTGTGGTAGGAGAAGTCAAATTTAACTTTGACTGGCGCAGGGGCTTTGACGAGCCTCCTTTTCCCGTGCTCTTGGTGACCTGTTTAGCTCTGAGGAGGTAATAGAACAAAGATCGTTACACTTCAGAAAGAATCAGAAATAAAATACAGAGACCTTGTGAGGAAAGTTACCTCTTGACAACAGACACTTCCTTTGTGCCAATGGAAACTGTCGGAGCCTTACGCTTTCGGGTAAGAGTCTCCAGCAATGGAACCAGTTCTCCATCATTCTGAGAAAGCTCAGGAGGATATCCCTCATGTAGCACCCCGGGTAAAACCACTACTAGAAAATCGCTTGGTGTTTTGTTTGTGCATCATCATGACCGCATGCTCATGTCATCATGCCACATTGCATTTGAGCATCATCATGCATATTTTTTCAAAAACTATTTTATAAAAGCCTATCTTTGTTTTCGAAATAACCCCTCTTTATTCAAATATAAAACCCGGTTGTCCTGGATATTTTGTTTGCCTAAAAACTAACTATAGCCTTATAATTAAATAAATAAAGCATATATATTTTTGGGAGGCAGCCAGCCAGGCCGAAAAGCCCAACCGGCCACCTCCATCCTAAAACTTGAACAAACCCTAGACCTACCCTAGCCGCTGCCGCCACACAACGCGCGCCCGCGTGCAGCATCCCACCTCACCGCCACTGTGCACACGCACCCGCATGCGATCGAGCCAACCGCACACCGCGCAACGCTCGTTGCCTGTTCTCGGTCCCACCTCGCCTCATGACCCCACCCCGCGCGCACCCCGCGATCCCCACATAACCCTGCCTCTCCTCGATCCGGACCCCTTCACCACCGTAAGGCCTTGTTTGGTACTAGAGTTTTTGTGAGGATTAGTAGGGATAATTCCCTAGAGTATTGGGTGAAACCTCTACCTTCACCCAATCCCCATAAAACCCCACCCACAATCCACTAGGTAGGGGTAGAGTATTGGGGATTGAGAAAAATACACTAAAATTTGGGGAAAAGTGAGGATAAGCGGGGATTAAACTCGCCCAATACTCTAGTACCAAATGTATTTTTAGAAGTAAGTGGGGATTTGGGGTTTGGTGGGGATTATCCCCACTAATCCCCACAAAAGCTCTAATACCAAACAAGGCCTAACCGAGCCCCGCCGCCTCCCTCGCGATCCATTCGACCCCCGCGTAGCGCCTCCTCTAGCGCGAGCAAGCTCGCTGGCTGCCACCGCCCTCACCCTGCACCTCCCCTGCGCCAACCTTCCCTTCGCCCAGGACGGAGCTCCACCGCCCCCTCCCCGTTCCTGGCTGCCCTCCTCCACAGGACGCACCCCGCACATCGCCGTACTCGAAGCCAGCGAGGCCATCTCCGCCTCCACCGCGGCCCTCCGTCCATCCACGACGTCTCCCTCTCTCTCGGCCCCTCAGAGGCGACATGACTGCCTTGCTCGACCGCATCGTGCCTGCGAGCCCGCCATTGACCCGCTGCAGCACGTCCCGTGCGCCACCGTGACGCTGTGCTCTAGCCCTACCACCGCCCGCGCGGCACCGCCAAGCCCGCCGCGGCCCTTCCCGACTCTACCTCGCGCGCTCATGCTGTCGGCCGTGGTGCAAGCTGCTGCTTGTCTCCATACGTGTATGTGACCATGTGGTGCCCCCGCGTGTTCTCTGCAGCTGTTCAAGGCCCTAATGTTGTCTCCATGCGGCCAGTGCATGTTGATTCTCGCGTCTACAGATGTGGGGTGGTACCGTGGCTCCGTAAACCTTCGGCAAGGTGGTACCAAGGTGTTGTTCCAGCGGTCAAAACCTCCTGATGAAAGAAGTAGAAGTTGGACAAGATCGCCGATATCAACGATAAGATCGGCGACACGGGACATCAAGAACTCCGTCACGGAACTCCAAGACCTTCTTCACGGAAGCTAAGTTCGCCGAGACCCGATCCCGGAGCCCGAAGACCGATCCCGCCGACCCTAATACCGAACCCCATCGACCCCCGGTGAACACCAAGATCGTCGATCCGATATGTGACCCTATCTTAACCCGCCCTATTTTTATAATATACGATATACTTGTGCATATTAAATCTACTAGCTGAATGCCCGTTCGTTGCTACATGTATTTACTTTTTTGTGTCGTGGTCTGTTTGAATTTTTTTAATATCAGCATCCACATAACATCTTTGTTATATGAGCGTAGCACTGCAGATGCGAGATGGACATGCCTAAGAGTACAGACGCTCCATGGAGCTTGCATCGGCTTGCATTGTCGGTTGAGATCCTTAGACGGTTGCGCTGGCCTACAAGTTAGAAATGCATCTAATCTAAGAGTTCATAAGATATCATTATTCTCTTTAATAAACTTTTGTCTCGTGTAGAGTACTATCCGAAACAATATGGGACGGAAGGATTCGAACCTCCGAGTAAAACCCGTTGCCTTACCACCTGGCCACGCCCCATTTCAGGTGGCTGATACTACTGGAAGAATTTCTCTTTGGCTGATAGGGACGGAGCTGCCTTGAGAGGATTGGGGTCAGTTGAAAAATGGAAAATCTTCACTCATTAGAACTAATTAATACTTATTTTTATAGAATGACCCTAGTTCAATTGAGAAAATATAGGCATGATCCTATTGATATTTTTTCCTAGCTTTGTCCCTGCCTAGAACAGGCCAACTCGCCTTCACATCGAGAGGAGATAGTACACGGTAAACTGAGGGTGGTGTAATGGAGCCCGGGCTACACTAAGCCCTTTAGTTTTTTTTTTGAAATTTTGGAAAATTCAAATTTGAAGATTCGAAAAAATACGAAAAAAATATGTGCATGTAGAGCATGATATACACTACGTGTGTGCCAAAAATTGGGTGAAAATACATTGTATTTCAGGCTCAGCGAAAAAGGGAAAATACATTGTATTTCAGGCTCAAATTTGGAGCATGAACAGTACACATACAAAATGCATCAAATTTTGTCTTTTTTGCTGCTCCCGAAATACAATGAATTTGAGATTGAAACTTTTCAGATGTGTGGTGCGTGACCATGGCTACACGCCGACATTTTTCTGCATTTTTTAAAAACTTTTTTGAAAATTTTAAAATTGGGCCAAGTGGGAATGGATGGAGACTTAAAGCTCAGTGTAGTCCGGCCTCCAATCGGGGCATTCGACGGTAAACTCACCTTTACTTGAAGAAGCTATAAGGACTAGAGGGGTTCAGCTTGATATGGCTGGTTAAAGCGCTTCAGAGATTTATATTTGTTCGATGGCTCCTAGCACATTTGGATGCATCCACCGTCAGCACACACGACAAAGCTAGAATAACGCATTTATTGAGATTGAGGAAAGGTCTGGCATATAAGAAAACATCACGTTAGATGCTGATGGCAGTGGGATTTTCCTTGGATGTACTACATTTGAGTGTTGTTTCTTCTTCTCCCTGGCAAGATTTAATTTCCTCCAATTGTCAACTGATCTTCATTTGTATATCTGGAGATGGACTTGAAATTAAACCTATCCCTCCGTTTCGCATGTTCTTTTTGCTTCCTTCCTATTCCCTCCATTTTAAAATATAAGATGTTTAGTTTTGTGAAGTTAATGTATCTAGACCCTTTTTAATACGTAGGTTTAGAGAGGTTCGGAGTGAACCTACACACTAAATATAAATCTAGATTTATTATCTTCACAAAGCTAAAACATCTTATATTTTAAAACAGAGGGAGTACTATTTTAGCTCACGAATACAGAGGATTTAGAATAACACAGATTACATTCTAATAAAAAGGTGTTGCAACAAAAATAACAACTCATAGCTCGATTTTATCTATAAAGTCGTTCCTCCAGAACTATCCCAATTCCTAATTCAACTAAAGTTCTGTGATGTATATTCCTTTAAGCAGTCTGCCTTCAAGGCCAGTCAACACTGACCACAAAGAGTGACACTGATCTCTTTACAGTCCAGAAGTTCAGCATATGACTTATGCTGCTACACTGAAATCAACCCTGGGCATCTCAAACATCCAGTAAAAACAAATGGAGGCCAACTATATCATTATTAATGACAAGAACGGTCCTTCAAGAACAATTCATGAGAAGAATAGGATACAAGAATAATGCAACATACAGCTGAAACACTGATAGAGATACAATTGTTAGGCCTTCACAGCAGGAACAGCTGGTGACCAAATACAAGAAAACTTCCTTTTTTGTGTGTGTACATGAGAGCTCCAACATAAATTGGTAACGCTCTCACGTTTACCACTGGTATCACCTAGTGTGTGTCTGCCTCAGTTAACTCCGAATTAACATTATACATGGTGTGTGCAGATCATAAGGGGCTCTGCTGTTTTACACGAAGATGTCTGATTTGGTCGCACAGCGAGGGTCACCAGCCAGCCACGGTAGGTCGCTAAGTCGCATCATCTCCGTCGCGCGCATGAGCTCGACTGCAACCACCATGCAGCCAGACACAACAGCTCAACACAGGCAAGAAGCCACGCTCGACCAAAGCGCTAGAGAGAAGGTCAGCCGCTCGCTTGCGTCAAAGCCCAGTAGCGGAGCCCAGGGTCCCTGCGGGGATCGATGTTAGTGGCCGCGCGGAGGCTACCTGTTGTGGGCGGTGGCTGACGGCCGGCTACCGAACTCGGCAACGGCGGCGGTGCACCAATCCTTGGCGGCAGCGGCGCTCCAATCCCATGGTGGAAACCAGCGGCACCCGAGATGGCCATGTACGCTGTCCCACCCTCGACACAAGAAACAGACGGAGAAAGAGAACGGAATTTTTTTCCTTGACTTGCGGTGGCAGCAATGGTAATATATTCCAACACTCAGGTAGAATCGGAAAACAAAAAACGGAACCAAAAAAGAACAGACGATGACATATATAAAAAATTAAACTACTGAGCATTGTATGAAAAAACACCAAACCAATTGCTTATATCAATGAAAAAATACCATGTTACTTTCTTCTTAGCTAAAAGTACATAAGATGGCTGATGCAATTTGCAACCTGCAGTATTAGAAATAGAGCAGGAGCCTTGTCTTCTCATAGTAGCTATGCATTTTGTTAAAGAGAAACATGCCTGGTTCAAAAAAAATGGCATCAAGCCAGCATGCATAGATCATCCATTTGCATTGTCTCTCTGCCATGTTGTGAGATCAAACGTACAAGAGGAATAGAAGAAAAGCATGCTTCTAGCTTGAGAAAACATAGCTGAGAAGCTGAGCGAGGGCGGACATGCTTAGCTGTTTGCTATCGTGGAGTGGATACTTGGGAAGTAGCTGTTAAGTAGTATACCAATTCTAAAGTGACCGGTGCAGTTCACACCGCGAGCGCCATGGGATTTTTCTAGGCAGTTCACGGATCCCACTGCAACGACCGCCACCGCCGTGATGCGAGGGCCACGTCCATCCCCGGCGCCTGGCACCGATGGTGCTCATCATGGCCACCAGCCCCAACAACGGTGCATAGGAGGAACGGGGAGGGTGGGGTGCCAAAGCTTCAAGCCTTACCTTCCTGGCATACTTGTGGATCCACCTCCCCAGTTGCAGGCCCCAGTAATGCACACACCAAGAGCACGATGATCAGCGTCATAGACGTGGTCTTGAATCTCTCTCCCTGCATCTTCCGAAAAGCACCAACGCATTCCGATGCCGGCTATGCCTCATGGCTGCGGTGATCCTCCCTATGTCCGAACATTCGCGCTGCAGCGCCATGCGGCAGCCGAGCATGCGTACGCATGAAACAGCGTGGTGTACAAGACATGTCCTCAACGCTGGTGATTCTGTCGAACATCTGATGGGCGTGTGCCAGATGGGCGTACCTAGCGGGCGGAGGGCCACACATGCCTATGGCCTTCAATAAGAAGGTGGGGTTGCATCAGAATCAGAAGGCGGCGCCTTCTTCTTGGCTAGCGGCACCGGCTTCTTCTTCCAGGCCATCTTGGCCCAAGGAGGCGGAGGGCCACACAATGACCTCCTGGAGCAGCTTCGGGCATGAGATACAGAGAGTGCAAGGAGGGAGAGGGTCGAGAGGACATAGGAGACGGTAAGGAACTTGCCTTGTTCAGCAAGAATCATCGTCGACGGTTGGTGGTGGGGTGTGCCGCCAGAGAGAGTCGTCGGCCGCGGGCGAAGCCTCCTCTACCCTTCCCCTCCCTCGTGGCTGCCCATCCCCCGCCAATCCTCCTTCCTTCACGCGGGCGATGCAGCGACTCTTCGGCGGGGTCAGGCAGTTCGCGAGCGGCGGCGCCTCGACGTTGTTGGCGCCTTTGGGCATGGGGTGAAGGGGCTCGGGCGACCGATGGTTTCTGCCAAGAACGCTGCGGCGTGGTACCGAGAGGCCGTGGGTCTTGGGGCCTTTTTTTGACCGCTTTCAATTTAGCGGTGGCAGTCCATGTAATATTCCGATCTTACAGGGGCAAAAGCGGAAGAAAAAAAATCAGAACGAAATATTGGTACAACTAACCTACTGTAAGACATATGATAGATAGATAGGGCATATTCATAAATAAATATGGAGTATATATGCGAGCTATTTTGTCTTGTCTCAACTCCATTTAAATTAGCGTAGCGAATCGATGCCATGTTTGCTTTGTTAAAACAACATTTAAATTGCAGGGTATCTAAACAACATAAACCATCTAATTAATTGTCGGGACCCCGGTTCCGCTTAATATTGCCTAGTTGCATTGTATCTTTGCCATGTCATGCATCATGCCCGATCTTCTGCGTAGTATTAAATAGTGCATCTGGTGTTTCTTTTAGTGTTCTCCTTTTTCACGGATTATGCCGCTGAGTTGATGTGAGTACCGACAAGTTCTTCAGATAATGTATCTTCGACAATGTTTTCCAGGCGAGCATTCTCTCCCTTTCTATCTATTTTGTTTTTATAGTCTTTATTTCCTCATGTTGATCTATTGATATCCGTGTTGTAATGCTTTAGTTTCCGTGCACCATTTATATTTCTTGCAGCCTCTATATTGCCTTGGACACACCCTATTGCCTATTGTTTGATAAACAGTCGGCCTTGCGAGTCATAGTTGCTTGCTCAGGTGCTGCTTCACGTCGTTGTCGTTCCACCGTTGATGGAAGCTTGGCACATGCTTAATGGTGGAGATGCTTAATGGTGAAGATGATCATGGCTTTCATTATAACTTGTTAATTAAAATGCTGGAAATAGATATAATGTAGAGGCACCGGTGGATAATAGTCAATATTTGGTTTTTAACCGACCACTTGTGTCCATCTAGGACCCGAGTGCTTGACACATGTTCCGAAATCGAGCGCGCTAACCACATGTGGGTGTGTGGGCACCCCATCAGCTTACTACCTGATTTCAAAGTACTGTGTTGGGTGCCACAAAGTAGTTTGGGGCCACAAAGTAGTTTGGGGCATTATTACTATCATATACTTATGTCATGCTTTACTGCTTTAATTACGATTGTGCGTGGAGCACCTGTACTTTTTAGGAATGCGGAATGTTTTCGCGGTATCGACAAGCCCAGTCACACTTTCGGATTCCCAGTCATTTACAGCCATTGTCACAAACCCTGGGTCCGTCTCGGAGACTGACCGACTTTGTTATGGGTAGCTTAGTGGGGTGGCCCCCATGTACTTGCTTTGGGTCTTGGAAACATCGTGTCCGAGGCCTCCTTGCATACCATTGGGTGTATGTTCAGGCTCTTGCGCATATTCGGATCTGACAACAAGGGTTGAAGTGCGTGTGGATACTTTGGTGCACCCCTGCAGGGTTAAATATTTTTGAAAAGCCATGTCCGCGGTTATGGACGACTTGGAGCACAGTTTCTCGAGCATAGACAACTATAACTAAAGAATTGCTGTTATAATTTGACTTGTATCTGATATGACTAGTAATTTGGATAACCACCATGGAAAGAATGAATAAAATTGCCAATCATGTGAGTTTCCTCGGAATGACTTCCTTGTTTGGTCTCAAGGGGGAAATACCAGGATGGGTATGTTTGGTGTTAGTATCAGGTTGGTTCCGAATAGGTCCTTCTTATCCCTCTCTAATAGCCGACAGTTATATCGAGTCTCTATAGGTTGTATAGTGCATGCTTCGCTGCCCTTTCAGTCCACCATATCTATGTAGGCGAGAGCCGCCGAATTCTAGACTCGCCGTGTACTGGCCTCAGTACTAACCGCTCCCTTTTTCCTATGCCCTTTGTCGGTAACCCTTTTGTTTTAACAGGTATAAGTTCAATGTCGTTAGCAGCGTTACCCTTCTGGCTTGGCGTGGGCAGGGTTATGGACGCCATTGGTTATTCTTCAGGGCTCTTAGCCCCATTTGCATCTTATCCATACTCGGATGTTGTATCGTTTTCAAGGTGATTTGGATCTTTGTACTATATATCTGTATTCTTGACTCATGGAGTCGTTGTTGTATATATATGTTTCTGTGGGTTCCATCGTGGACTATTGTGTTATGGTATTACTTCGTTTTCCACCCGCACGCAAGTGCCTGGTGGGCACCTTTGAATCGTTTCTATGCGGGTTTGGCGGGAATCGCTAAAATCTACATAGCACCGATTCGAGGGTGTTACACCTCAAGAGGAGCAAGCTCCGACTCAGGGAGGTCAGCAAGCTGAAAAGAAGAAATATCTCAGTATTGCAAAAAGACACAACGATGTATAGATGAACACATAATTAGAGTGATTGTTGGAAAACTTACTGGTGTCACAGGATCGTCAGCCGTATGCATGTCCAAGGATAGCTCTGGGATCTTCCTCTCGATCCGCTCCCTTATTAACCATTTGATTTGGGACTCATACCTTTCCCTAATAAGGTCTAGAGCAGATCTGGAGAGAGTCTGTGTTGCTCTTGGTGATAGAGTTCATAAACCGGTCGCCATGATGTTGGAGAGGCTAAATCTGGCGTGCCAGCCAGCAGTGGACCAAATCGGATCCTTTCAGACCCTTGTGCTTCATCAAATATTCGACCCGTCTGTTAGCACGAAGCAAATCATCAGTGAGAGCCGGAGGATCCGCATCCCAATACTCTTGGGGCGTGGCGGCACCATCAACGAAAACCAACAAAGCTGTTGCTTTGCCGGGAGCCGGTCTGTCCTTATGATAAAAGAACATGGACGGCCACTGTTTCACCGACTCGCTAGCCTTAATCCTAGGATAGACTTGATCTCTCCTAATAGAAAATCAAAGAGTTCCTGTAATGTAAGGATTACCGGTGATGTGCTCGTCGTTCGACGTAGAGCTCGTTGGGAACCCCAAGAGGAAGGTATGATGAGCACAATACTAAGTTTTCCCTCAGTTATGAAACCAAGGTTTAATCGAACCAGTAGGAGCAAGGAAACACCCAAAGGTGTTACTAGCTGAGCTTTGGCAGGGCGCACTACCGGTGCTAGTAGAAACGTGGAGACCTACACAATACAACCACAGAACTTTGTCCCCAACTTGCGATGAGGTTGTCAATCTCACCGTGTTTTGCGGAAAACAAAGGATTAAACGTATCGAATGGAAAGAAGTAAAATTTTGCAGAAAGTAAACACAAAGCAGTAAACAGTTGTAGATTGTATGTAAAGAAAAAGGACCGGGATCCATAGTTCACTAGAGGTGGCTCTCCTTAGATAGATAACATGCTAGGTGAACAAATTACAGTGGGGCAATTGACAAACACCGAGAAAGCAATACATGCATATACTAATCATCTTGACTCCTTTGAGACTTGATTGGGCATTACAACATAATACATAGACCGCCATCCAACTGCATCTATGACTAATAATCCACCTTCAGGTTATCATCCGACCCCCCTCCAGTATTAAGTTGCAAACAACAGATTATTGCTTTACGAACTGCGTGTAAAGTAAACAATACGATTGTTCTATGAACAAAGGATTGTCGTTTTATCCCTAGTAGCAACAGCACATCTAGTACCTTAGAGATTTCTGTCACTTCCCCAGATTACCAGAGGCATGAACCCACTATCGAGCATAAATACTAACTCTTGGAGTTACTAGCATCTACTTGGCCAAGATAGCTACTAACAACGGAAAGCATGCAAGATCACAAATAACAAAGACATGATAAAATCAATAATCAATCTGAAATAGCATCTCAATATCCATCGGATCCCCGCAAACACAACATGTATGAATTACAAATAGATAATCTTGATGATGAACGGAGCTCACAAGATCTAAACATGAAAGCACAAAGGAGGAGAACCAGCCATCTAGCTACAACATGGATCCGTAGTCCAAGGATAAACTACTCACGCATCACACCGGAGGATTGCATGGTGATGAAGAAGGCCTCCAGGGTGAATTCCCCTCTCCGACAGGGTGCCGGGAAGAGCTTCGGATCCCTCCCGATCTAGGGATGGAGATGACGGCGGCTACAGACTCTTTCGTGGATTTTTGATCGGGTACTTAGGGTTTTCGTCCCGAGGGTAATATATAGGCGGAAGGAGAGGCCGAGGGGGTGCCGGGAGCGGCCACACCACCCCCCTGGCGCGGGCCAGGCCTGGCCGCGCGACCAGGTGGTGTGGTGGCTCTCTGGCCCTTCCCCATCTCGTATTCTGGCACTTGATCCCTTCCGGAAAAATAGGCACTTTGGCTTTTGTCCCGTCCAATTCCGAGAATATTCATTTTCTGAATTTCCTAGAACCAAAACAGCAGAAAACAGGCAGCTGGCACTGTGGCTCTTGTTAATAGGTTAGTCCAAGAAATCATATGAAAAGTACTCCAAAGTTGGAACAAAACACAAGAAAGTGGATAAAACCAAGCATGTAACATCAAAAATTATAGATACATTTGCAATGTATCAACATCCCCAAGCTTAACTCCTGCTCGTCCTCGAGTAGGTAAGTGATAAAAAGAAAGAATAATTTTTGAGGTGACATGCACCATCAAAGACTTGATCAAAGTATTTGCAAAACATTCAAAGCGGGGATCATAGTACTTCAAGCATAACATGAAAGACAAAGTTCTAGCAATAAACAAAGAAACTATGATGCAACATGAAAAGGCATAAACAAAAGATTCATTAATAACAATGCTTTGCAAGACGTTTGTTTGTTTCACATAAAGAAAACATAGCATAATAGTATTCAGCTTGTCCCTCAATAGAGTAGCAAATATAAACGCATAGGACACCTTCAAAGTTCATAAGAGTGACTAGATACAATAGTTTAAAACAAGCAATATGAAGTTATGCATCAATCAACTAGTCTTGGGACAATGCACATAGAACTAAGAATGGCCACTATGCTCTCAAAGTAGGTGCATAAAGATTGAAGGTGGAGACTCAATATAGTGGTGAAAGAAAGGCCTTTGTAAAAGGAAGTAGGGATTCAAGTCTCATAAAGAGCTTCCAAAAATTATGGTACTTATAGCTTTCAGCTCTCATTTCCCCTATCATAAGCATCTCGAAGTGATTAAGGTTAAAGTGAACAAACTATGGTGTACATGCTTGACGAAGTATAAGTCAGAAATCTCATGTCCCTTGTATACGAGGGCCGCTCCTCATGCTACTCAAGTTTAGTCACCGGTAAGTTCTTGTCATTGTAAGTACATGTGTATCATTGAGAACCGCCAACGGGGTACCCCTTGCCCGATGATACGGAAGAATCCCCATATCAAAATGACAAGGCAAGCAAACAACGAGCATCTCAGCATTCTTCTTATTTACCATGGGAATATGGTGTTTTTTTCTCTCTTTCCTCTTTTCATAGTATCTTTTTTTTTCTCTTTTTTCTCAATATAGGACTCTTTTTTTATAAGAAGAATGCTTCATAGACAACTCATTATGGTTATGCTACAGGTTTCCACCATGTCAGCATGGATTAGACCAGCAGCCCAGGCGTTTCTCTAACACATATACATAACTCCATGGACTTACAAGCTCCCCTTTCATTTCACACCGACGACATCCATATACAAAAGAGCATGATATCAACTAGGTACAAGTACCAAGTGCAATGTTGAAAGCGTTCCCCATGAAAGCATGGTTCTGCTAATTCCCAACAAATAAGTGCAAGCATATACAACATAGACGACACAATGGTTCAAGTTCATTAAGGGCAAGTAAAATAAAGTGTGCCATCAAGTTCGTGAGAGCTTTAATCACTAGTTTTCTCATAACAAGTTTAATTTGGAAGGTAAACAAAAGCATCAATATACTTGGAATAGCATAAGCTAGTAGGTAGGTATGGTGGACTCTTTGGAATAACTTGGTTTAGGGAGTTCGATGCATGAGTGGAACTCATACTTGGTTGTGGAGGCTAGCAAAAGACTGGGAGCGACAAGAGAGCAATAATGGCCATAATCATGCAGAGCGACAAAACATCATTGATCAAAGCATAAAGTGATACTACAAGTTGAAAACTAAAGGATCATAAAGGCTATGGTGACTTGAGACAGTCATAACATGGTGAGAGCATGCGCCAAGTCAACCCAAATAAAGCATCAAAGGAGAATACCACTATACTATGCTTTAACATGCTAAAACAACGCATGATTCATCCAAGGCACATTAAGAAATCTCCATTGTTTATAACAAGTCATGCTACAACAAAGAATACTAAGCATAAAGCCAAAACAATATCATGCATGGCATGACAAAGCACATGCCACAGTCAAAAACAAGATCTTTTTACCACATAAGTATGAACTTTCCTACTCTTTTCCAAACCAAATCAAACCATTTGCAAAGCAATGTATGAAAGAGGGGGTCCAACGAATTTATTCAGAAAACTAAGCAAACCAAGCAAACTAAAAACCAAAATGAAAACGAAAAAGAAGACGCTCCAAGAACAACACAATTGTGTATGAAACAATAAAAATGAAGCGTTTGGAAGAAACCTGGGATTTTTATTGATGAAGAAGGGGATGCCTTGGGCATCCCCAAGCTTTGACGCTTGTACTTCTTGATATTTCTTTGGGTGACACACGTGGCATCCCCAAGCTTGAGCTTTAGTACATCCTTCATCTCATTACTCATTCCTTCCATACACCTGAAAATTTTCCTTCATACAAAATTTCACACAATCTCATTAGCAACATTAGTGCACTTAAGATAAATAAGTCTTAAGGTTCAGTGCTAACACCGAATATTCTTCCATTAGAACACTAGCTACTGTAGAACTTCCCTCAAAAAGCTCAATTCCCCAAAATAACTCAAAAAGGAACCCACAAGAAGCAAATGCAGAAAATGACAGAAATCTGTCAAAACAGACCAGCAGGTAAAGACGAATTTTTTCGAAGACCTTCTGTTGCTCAAATCAAAAAGTGTTAAACTAACGAAAGTTAGATAACAACCTGGGGCAGAAGCACAAAACATTACATCTCAATCCGACATACATAGCTCTCTCACGAATTTTTACGGTGAAGCACAAAAATCTGTTTCGGGACAGCAAGTTTCCCAATCATTACTTCACTCTCATTAGAGGTTACTCTTGGCACAAAAAGCAAATAAAAAGGATAAGAAGAGGTTATTACTGAGGTAATAACTTCCAAGACTCATCTAAAACTTTTGGGTTATCTCCCAATAATTACTTTTTCTTTAATGCCTTTAAGTTAGGCATAAGAAGCAAAGAAAGAATCAAGTGTTCTCAAATGAAGAAGCATTAAGACCAAATTTTGTTTTCATAGGAGAAGCAAAAGAAATCTTTTCTCTATTTTTAGGGAAGTGCTATATACCTTTCTTGAGTGGGAGTTGATATTTAATGGTGCCTTCTTTCATATAAATGATGGCACCAACAGTTCTAAGAAAAGGTGTTCCCAAAGTACTAGGACAAGAAGCATTGTATTCAACATCCAAAACATAGAAATCAACGGGGACATAGGCATCGTTAACCATAATAAGAACATCATTAAGACTCTCCATGAGTTCCTTTTTAGCATTATCATCAAGTGGGACATTCAAATAGCAATCTTCAAGAGGAGGCAAATCAAGCATATAATAAATCCTTCTAGGCATAATAGAAACACTACTATCAAGATCACATAAATCTTTGAAATCAAAGTCATTCACTTTCATATTAATGATGGGTTCCCAACCATCCTCTTGTTTTATAGGAATATAAGCTTTATGTTTCATCTTTTCTTCCTTAATCTTTATGAGAGCATCGGTAATGTGTTTTGTAAAGGCCATGTTCATAGCACTAGCATTAGGACTTTTAGCAAGCTTTTGTAGGAACTTAATAACTTCAGAGATATTGCAACCATCAAGATAAAAATAAATTTTATCATCTAAAGTAGTAGAACTATTACTAGCCTCAACACTAGTGGTGGTGATAGTAGAAACACTAATGTTTCTAGCAATTTCATCTTCTCTTTCCCACTTAGCATGTAATTCAGCTAATAGTCTAACATTTTCATCAATTCTTACTTGTATGGCATTAGTACCTGCAAAGGTATTATCATTAGTTTCAGGTTTAGCAGCCATTTTATTCAAAGAAGATTGAGTTTCAGCCAAAGATGCTATATTTCTTTCAGCATTAGAGAGTTTTTCCTCAATAGTTTTATTGAAAGCAGTTTGTTTACTAATAAACTCTTTAAGCATAACTTCAAGTTCAGAGGGAGCACTCTTATTATTGTTGTAAGAATTTCCATAAGCATTACCATTGTTGGGAGGATATGGCTTATAATTGTTGTTACCAAAATTGTTCCTATAAGCATTGTTACCGTAAGCATTGTTGCCAAAATTATTATTTCTTATGAAGTTCACATCAACTTGCTCTTCTTGAGCAACCAAAGAGGCTAAAGGAACATTATTTGGATCAATATGGGCTTTCCCATTAACAAGCATAGACATAATAATATTAATTTTATCACTCAAGGAGGAGGTTTCCTCAACAGAATTTACCTTCCTACCTTGTGGAGCTCTCTCAGTATGCCATTCAGAATAATTAACCATCATATTGTCCAGAAGTTTTGTTGCAGCACCCAAAGTGATGGTCATAAAGGTACCTCCAATAGCAGAATCCAATAGGTTCCTTGAAGAATAGTTCAATCCTGCATAAAAAGTTTGGATGATCATCCAAGCAGTCAGTCCATGAGTGGGACAATTCTTTACCAAAGATGTCATTCTTTCCCAAGATTGAGCAACATGCTCATTATCAAGTTGTTTAAACTTCATTATTTCACTTCTCATAGATATAATCTTAGCAGGAGGATAGTATTTTCCAATAAAAGCATCTTTGCACACAGTCCAAGAATCAATACTATTCCTAGTTAAGGAATTCAACCACTCTTTAGCTTTTCCTCTCAAAGAGAAAGGAAACAATTTTAGCTTAATAATATCACCATCTATATCCCTATGCTTTTGCATCTCACAAAGTTCAACAAAGTTATTTAGATGGGAAGCAGCATCTCCATTACCAATACCAGAAAATTGTTCTCTCATAACAAGATTGAGCAAAGCAGATTTTATCTCAAAGAAAGTATTTTCAGCCACAGGTGGAGCAATAGGTGTGCTCATAAAATCATTGTTGTTGGTGCTAGTGAAGTCACACAACTTAGTGTTTTCAAGAGTAGTCATTTTTTTGGGTTTTCAAATAAGAAAGCAAACTAGTAAAACTATTTTTTTTGTGTTTTTGAAGAACAAAACAAGCAAACAAAGCAAAAAAAGAAAACTAAGCAAAACAAAAACAACAAAGTAAAGAGATTGGTTATGAGGGATTCCCCTTGTGAAGATGTCCTTGACTTCCTGGCAACGGCGCTAGAAAAGATCTTGATGTGCTCGTCGTTCGACGTAGAGCTCGTTGGGAACCCCAAGAGGAAGGTATGATGAACACAGCAGTAAGTTTTCCCTCAGTTATGAAACCAAGGTTTAATCGAACCAGTAGGAGCAAGGAAACACCCCAAAGGTGTTACTAGCTGAGCTTTGGCGGGGCGCACTACCGGTGCTAGTAGCAACATGGAGACCCACACAACACAACCACAGAACTTTGTCCCCAACTTGCGATGAGGTTGTCAATCTCACCGTGTTTTGCGGAAAACAAAGGATTAAACGTATCGAATGGAAAGAAGTAAAAGTTTGCAGAAAGTAAACACAAAGCAGTAAACAGTTGTAGGTTGTATGTAAAGAAAAAGGACCGGGATCCATAGTTCACTAGAGGTGGCTCTCCTTAGATAGATAACATGCTGGGTGAACAAATTACAGCGGGGCAATTGACAAACACCGAGAAAGCAATACATGCATATACTAATCATCTTGACTCCTTTGAGACTTGATTGGGCATTACAACATAATACATAGACCGCCATCCAACTGCATCTATGACTAATAATCCACCTTCAGGTTATCATCCGACCCCCCTCCAGTATTAAGTTGCAAACAACATATTATTGCTTTATGAACTGTGTGTAAAGTAAACAATATGATTGTTCTATGAACAAAGGATTGTTGTTTTCTCCCTAGTAGCAACAACACATCTAGTACCTTAGAGATTTCTGTCACTTCCCTAGATTACCAGAGGCATGAACCCACTATCGAGCATAAATATTAACTCTTGGAGTTGCTAGCATCTAGTTGGCCAAGATAGCTACTAACAACGGAAAGCATGCAAGATCACAAATAACAAAGACATGATAGAATCAATAATCAATCTGAAATAGCATCTCAATATCCATCGGATCCCCGCAAACACAACATGTATGAATTAAAAATAGATTATCTTGATCATGAACGGAGCTCACAAGATCTAAACATGAGAGCACAAAGGAGGAGAACCAGCCATATAGCTACTACATGGATCCATAGTCCAAGGATGAACTACTCACACATCACACCGGAGGCTTGCATGGTGATGAAGAAGGCCTCTAGGGTGAATTCCCCTCTCCGGCAGGGTGCCGGGAAGAGCTTCAGATCCCTCCCGATCTAGGGATGGAGATGACGACGGCTATAGACTCTTTCGTGGATTTTTGATCGGGTACTTAGGGTTTTCGTCCCGAGGGCAATATATAGGCGGAAGGAGAGGCCGAGAGGGTGCCAGGAGCGGCCACACCACCCCCTGGCGCGGGCCAGGCCTAGCCGCACGGCCAGGTGGTGTGGTGGCTCCCTGGCCCTTCTCCGTCTCGTATTCTGGCACTTGATCCCTTCCGGAAAAATAGGCACTTTGGCTTTTGTCCCGTCCAATTCCGAGAATATTCATTTTCTGACTTTCCTGGAACCAAAAACAGCAGAAAACAGGCAGCTGGCACTGTGTCTCTTGTTAATAGGTTAGTCCAAGAAATCATATGAAAAGTACTCCAAAGTTGGAACAAAACACAAGAAAGTGGATAAAACCAAGCATGGAACATCAAAAATTATAGATACATTTGCAATGTATCAACCGGCGGTGATAGAATTTCTCCGGGTATGGAAGTAATACCGGAAAAGAATAATACTTGGCCTAATACCGAGATACCCCTCACACAAAGAGGCATACACGCTCATCTCTAAAAGAGAGTTTGGGAGGAGATGGTGGAGTTGCACTCCGTAATGATCTATGACCTCAAAAAAGAAATCTAAGGGAGGAAAGCTCAAACCTCTATCGAGGTGGGTGCCTAAATGCACTCACTCGTCGGTGTTGGGGGTGGGGATGGTTTGTCCGAAGCCGCTCCGCTAGTCACCGGCGTGGAGGAGGCCTTCCTTCTCGATGACCTGGAGCTTGACGTCATCGAAGACGCAGGGGATCCAGACCCTGCGAAACTTCGCTTTCTCTACCGCAGGAGATGTCGCCACCGTCGCTGCCGTGGCAGAAGATGAAGCCTCAGCCATTTTTCTGGGCATTGGTAACCTAGGATGGGCGGCGCTGTTGGATTTGGGGGAGGCAGAAGAGCTATTTCGCAGGAAGCGTCGAGAGGAAGGAGAAAGCAGTGTGCTGGTCAAGAGGAAGGAAGAGATCTTGACCCCTTATATCCTCTACATGCGCCAAAATTCGTGCAAAATAAACAGTAACCATGCCACGCATCGTGGAAGGAGCTGGGTAACCTCCTCGCGAGGATTACGCCGCCTTGATCTCCGTGCACGCATTAAAGCGACGCCTCAGTTCCACGAAAGTCGGACCCGCCAATGGTCATGCTGATAGGAATGTTTGTCAGTGACGTGACTTGACCTTGGATGATGTCAGGTTACGTCAGAGGCCAAGTTCCGGCTTAGTTTGAATTTCAAGCTGGAAACCCGAATAATGTACTCATAGGTCCGACTTATTTTAAGACCCGGATCCTATCCTTTCTTTTGAAGTTTCAGGAACCCTTCAAGATTATACAAGCCGAAGATGGATCAAGCTAGATGATGATGAAATCCTACTCTGGATCTTGGAGGCTTCTCGGGGCTGCTGTTGGGGATATACTTTCTAGGTATCCTCACTGTGCCTCACTGACCAGGGTGTCCCATTTCGGGTTAGAGTTTTGCTTCACGGGTGGCCCAATCAGGGGAAAGAGATGGAGTCTAGTCCAGCTACGGGAAGGCCCAGAAGACTTACCGACATAGGCCTGTAGTGTTACTTGTAGTTCAAGATGTACTCTGTAACTGACTCTTAATCGTAGCCGGATAGGTCTCTCCTGTGAACCCTAGGCCGTATATCTATATAAGCCGTCCTACGACAAGCCTTCAGGGCACCCCACAATAGTCTACAATCTCAACTCGCACAGGCGAAACCCTTGTAATCCATATTACGGCTCTGCCGTATTACTGGATTGCTAGCAGGAGTAGGATCCGTCCAAAGCCGGCAGATTCAAACCTGGGTAAACTTGTGTGCTCACTGTCTTGGAACACCGTACGTCTCACACCCCTCTCTTAGGCACGCCTCGAGGACCCCCTCATGGCGTACTTGTCATCAATCCGATGACAGAAGCTACCTATGGCATTTTCCGCATTCAAACATGCCATAGGTGATTTTGAAGCCACGCTTCCTGTCCCTCACCTTGACCATGTCCTTCAGCCGGAGCTTGATGGTGTTGTTGGAGAAGTTATCCCACGAAATTTGCATGGGATCCTTTATGTCCTTAGAGTACATGCACATCAGCTCGGTGTGGTGCTGTAGAGGCTAGATCCTCTTAGTGAACCAGCACATGGCTAGGTCCAAGCACATCATACCTCCGTCTACGAGCCATTCGATCTGCCTTACGGCGTGATTGGCTTCCTCGTCGGATAGAAGGGACGCCGGGGACCTCCAGGTGGGTGCTTCGGCGGCAGCTCCATCGACGAAGTCGGGGTATGTCTCAAGATGGTCAGGCAGAGGAATGTCTGGGCCATAGAATTATGTGCGCTGCCAGTTCTTGCAAGATTCGTGACCCACGATGTCGGGGAAGCGCCGGCTAGGCCGGATCTTAAAGCTAATTGTTCCGCATATCCGCAACTCATCCTTGGATTCTACAGACTCTCTCTTGATGGTGGAAAAGTAAATAAATAGATCTAACCTAGGCTTTATTCCTAGGTATCCTTCGCACAGGGAAACAAAGTTGCTAAGTACGAGGATGCTGTTGGGAGAGATGTTGTGGGGAAGTACCCGGAAGTAGCGAAGGACATCCAGGAAGAAGTCAGAGACTAGCAGGCTTATGCCACGTACTAGTTGGGCTTTTAGGTATACCTTCTCTCCGGCTTGGGGAGAATGGGTGACCTCGCCAGCCGGTGCCGGCCACCAGACCAAACTCGCCACCGCGGGGAGATACCCCTCAGCGATGAGTTCTTGCAGATCCTTGGCGGAGAGGTCGGAGCCCCTCCACACTCCTTTATGGGAGTCATTGTCCTCTTAAGCAGCTTCTGGAGCCGCTTGTCCTTGGTCACCGCCGGTGGTTTCCACCATGGAAGTGACAAGAACGATAACCTCCTCCGGTGGGACCATCACTCCCTGGGATGGCTTCGTTGTAGCCTCGAGAGTTGCCGCCGTCGAAGGAGCGGAGCTATTGGAGGTCGTTGCGTAGCTGGGAGTGGATGGAGAAAAGGGGAAGCTCTGGCTAGGGTTTCTGATGAGGAGCTCAAACGGCTGTGCAGCTGGAGGAAGATGAAGACACAGGGGATAATGCGGGTAAAAGAAAATAATCTAGCTGCAGTAAAAATATATAGGCCTGACGTCAAGATTCGTGTAGAAGGATCCTATGGGGGGAGTGTTGCCGATGTGAAGATGAGCGTGCATGGTAATTTCACCACGTCCTCCGTCTTTTCCACTTTACCGTTTCAAATTACGCGTGCATAAAAATAGCTAATGATTAATTCCCTGCCTTCTATGAGTTTCGAGGTAGCGTAGGCTGTACCCTACGTCATCCTCCTAACAGTTGCAGAGTGTCACGTCTGAAGATTCCATCGAAGGCGGAAAATGTCCGCCTCTGTAAATGAATACTCAAGGAATATTCGTCTACATTGTGAAGCTGGAGAGGATTGCAGGGTTCTTTGGGAGACCTTTGAAATATTTCTTAACGGATTGCCAACATCATATAGATGGAGCATTCAAGATCAATAAGCAAGACGACCCAAGATTTCAAAGTCCTCTGGGGGCTATGGTTGGGGATATGCTAAATGGGTATCATCATAGCATGTCTCTAATCTGGCTAACCCCGGTCGCCCACAGTTGGTAGCAAGGACTATGGCCTGATGGGCGGCCTAGTTAGACAGATCCAGAAGGGAGGCCCATGCCGGATTAAGGAAGGCTATGCAGGAGTCACCGACGTACTCAGAGCCGTGGAGTGCAAGACACGAAAGACTAGTTCATATTAGTGTAGGACTCTTTACCTTGTCCGGCAAGGTCGCCTTTATAAACCAGACCTACGAGAGCCTTTAGGAAACAACACACAACTATTCATAACACCCTCGCACAGTGAACCAATCTCTGTAACTCAGCGTATTGCCATTATAGTGATTTATAGCAGGAGTAGAGTTCCACCACCGTTGTGGGACTTGAACCTGGGTAAACTATGTTACCTCGTACCCACCAACTCTTTGGCTTACCCCACGTCTCTAAACACGCACTGTGAGGACCCCTCCATGGCTTACTCGTTGGCAATACCACGACAACTTCAATGCAACATTCACGCCTTTTTGCATTCCAATTGCATGGGCATGAGAATCTTTGGCGTTCTTTGCCGCAACTTTGAATACAGCCATTTCTTGCATGACTTCGTTGAAAGTCATTTGAGGATATTTGTGACGACCTTGTAAGCTCTTCAAATCAATGGGCTCAAATGGCATAACAGCACTCACATACTTCCGTTTGATCCACGCATCATCAACATGTGTGACACCATGCTTTCTAAATGTAGTGGCAATGCCTTTGAGCCTTCTATACATGTCTTTGTGGTCCTCACCATCCAACATATAGAACCCTTCGGCTTCATTGCTTAGATCATCATACCTATTCCTTCTCATGCTCTCATTTCCAATGAATAGGTCAGTGAGTGCATCCAAAGCTTCTTTTGCGGTGTTGAAGTGTTCAATATGTGGCTTGTCCTTGGGACCCACACCAAACTGAATCATGTGGAGAGCGGTTGCATTGAGTTGGCTGTGCACGACTTCTCTTCTTGTCAAATTTGTGAAATCTCCAATGAGGAGGCCATCTTCAATAATCCTTCAAAGCTCAATTGACAAACTGCACACATGAGATTTCATTAAGAATTGCCATTGATTAAATGAAGATGCAGTAAGCTTGAGTGGATCACCCCTATTGTTTACATGAGGGTGAGGGATTGGTGGGTCGGGAGAATATAAGTGAGAGACCTCACTATAGTCCTCCTTAACACTTCCCTTTTTGGAGGAGGAGCCATTATTTTATCACTCACCAACTTGTCTTCCTTGGAGGTAGCATTAGCTTTCTCCATAGAGAGCGGAGTGGTAGCCTCCGAGGTAGATGGAGGTGGGGCTGTAGATGGAGAGAGACGAGCAATCATTTGATGCATCTCTTCCATTTTGGTCTCGATGGATTTTAACAAGGTTGTTTCCAACATCGTGAGATCATCCGTTGTGACCTTGTCCACATCCTCACTCCCATCTCCCTTAGTACCCATACTTCTCTTAGGAGGTTAAGCCCGAATAAAGAGCCAAGGCTTTGATACCAAATGAAATGGATCGTATGGGCACCTAGAGGGGGTGAATAGGTGCTACTCCAAATTTTAATACTTCTTCAATTTTAGGCTCGACACAAAGGTAAATTCTCTAGATATGCAACTACGGAGAATTTCCCTATATGTAAAACTAACTACTAAGCGAGTAAAGGAGAGTAAGAGTGAGGAGCGAGGAAACCATAGTGGAGCACGCGGAGACACATGATTTGTTTTACCGTAGTTCCTTCCTTGTTAAAGGAAGCACGTCTGCGTTGGAGGGGTGGGCGGTACTAAGACCACCACGCCATAATAGGCCTCACCCTGTTCTCTGATGAATCTTGCCACCAAAGGCCCGATCCACCTTTCCACTATTGGTACCCTTCGAGGAGGGAACCAGTGCCTTTACACAACTAGGAGGGCACACATCCACAACAGAATTGGAGGATCCCATGATGACAACAAGCTGTGACAAGAACAAGTAATATCAACAACCAAAACACAAGATCTAGATATTCACACGAAATACTAGACCGAGGATCCTCCAAGTGAATGGAGGGGAAGTGACGCGCTTGATTGGTGTTGTCAAAGATTGAAGCCTTCTCCTTCGATTCCCCAAATATTGGAGCCTTCGGGTGGTTGAAGGGAGATATTTCCGTTGAGAGCTTGAAGAACAGAACATCACTTTTTCAAATGAATCAAGAGTTCTGACAGGAGGGTCAATTGGGGTATTTATACCCCCTACCAAAACTCGGCCGTTGGAGATTTTTGGGGATGGATTATCCGGCCGGGGGCAAAGCTCCGCCCCGAAGTCGGATTTTCTGGGGGAAAATCCGCCCCATACCGCATGACGCGCCTTGGCTGCCTTTGTAAATATCCTAGGCGTGGATTATCCGGCCCCCTTTGGGGGTGGATTATCCAGCCCGGGCAAAAACTCTAGCCCTGGACGGATAATCTGAAGGATAGTCCACCCCCATACCGCATGACACGCCTTGTCCACCTTTGTGGATTGAGCTAGGGCGGATAATCTGGCCCTTGACAGGGACGGATAATCCCCCCAAACCTGTTTTGGCTGCTTTTTATATGAGCACATATCTGCAGCACTTAACACACATCAAATCTTCCTTGGTCTTGTTATCTAACACACAAAACTATAGGGATTAAGAAATGTTTTTTCAGCAGTGGTGATGGCCATGTGACGGTTTTGTCATGGGTTCTGCTGGTGGCGATGACTAGTGGTGGTGGCGGTTCTATCTATGGGGTGGTGCCTCCCACCCGATATGAATATGTGGCTTCAGCCATACCAAGGTCTAGCAATGGCATTCTCCGAGGGCCTTATGTTTGTCGGCTCCCTCGGGTTGAACCGGAGGGGGCGATGTTGTTGCAGCCCAGCAACACCAAAGCCATGGCAACCCTGAACATGCCATCAAGCATGGGCTTGTTTGGAACATGCGGTTCTTTGGTTGAATGATATTACCCTTGGAAACATCCTTCAACTCGCCTTCCACATAAGCAACGTCCTACAAAGAAACATGTTGGACATCAGAGATATGGCGGTCATCAAAGGCAAAGGAGATGAAGTCATCGGCTGAGCCTCCAAGACCCTTAGTTACCGTGGTGATGGCGTCAAGCTCGGATAGTGTCGAGGCACCGCCGACAGCGACAGGCGTGCAAGAGATGGAGGGGATGCTTGCTGCCATGGTGTCAGCTGGCATATGCTCCATCGTCCCCTCGGGTGCATTAGGACGAAGCACCGGCTGTGCCACCGTGTTGTTGGGTGGCGTCATCACCGGTGCGACTAGTTGCGCCGCCCTATTGGCGGCCGAGGTCATCACTACTGCGAAGGTCGGTTGCCCCGTGGCGTCTGCGGGCGGGGTCACCAATGTGAACCGCGCCGGTATCTGGTTGGTCGTGTTGTTTCTAGTCAAGCTAGGCAGTGGTATCGGCCCCTGTTGACCTTCCAGGTTCTAGGCATCAAGCCCATGCAACAAGGAAGGAACGATCTCTATTATCTTCGGTCCCACTCGGTCATTGATCAGCTGCAACATATTATGCATTCTTCTCTTGAGCTCTTCAAGCTCACATCGTTCCTCGGCCTCCTTATGGATCTTTTTCTCCCTTCTAGCATTAGCATCCTATTTGTAGCAGTCCCTCATTTCCGTGGTCGTGCTAAGGCCAGACACACGGACACCTGATGTCAGTGGCTTCCCCTTCTCCGTTTTCTTTAAAAGGTTCATCGCCCTGTTAAAAGGTCTCTCCCACAGCTCCGTCGACCCCTAGGAGGAGTCCACAACTGCCAATAATTCATCATTCTATAGAAGGAAGAGGTGAACATGTTTACAAATTTGCCTTCATTATTAATTATAATGCAAGAAACTTGAGATCCACGCGGGGTAAATTCCTTACCAGATGTTTCTCGAATTTCTTCACATCCTCATCCTTCATTACTGGGTGTAGATAATAGCGAGCCTGAACAAAGTTCCTCATCTGTAGGTCCTTGAATTTGTGCCACAGGTTTTCTTTACCCATACTTCTAAGCTCGATGTCCTCCTTGTCCCAAATGGGCTTTACTCCTATGTAACTGCCGCTTCTGAGATGATGGCCACCTATGTTCTATTCCCACATCTTCCCCCACGCAGTCCACCATATGCCTAATTCATAAGCCACCTTCTCCTTGAAAATGTTAAGCTCTTCTTTGTCAAGCCTCGGCTCCTGCTTCTTGATCTCCTCGTAGCTTTTGTCCTTGTCAATCCTTTTCTTCACCCAAGTTCTCCAGCTGCTCAAGGTGGTGCTCATCTTTGTGAGGGCTAACTGGTTTGCCTTATTCCCTTTGAGATTTACATTGTCGAACGGATCTGGGAACTTGTATAGTTGGTGAGGCTTCTAGATGAGGGAATCAGCTAGATGCGCTTGCTTAGGTGCCCTTAGGTTTCCCGTGTCGGGGATATGCTAAATGGGTATCACCATTACATGTCTCTAATCCGGCTAATCCGGGTGGCCCATAGTTGGTAGCAAGGCCTATGGCCTACTGGGTGTCCCAGTTAGATGAATCAAGAAGGAAGGCTCATGTCGGAAGAGGGAAGACTATGGTGTAGTCACCGACGAACCAGAGCCTTGGAGTACAAGACACACATACTAGTTAGTATTAGTGTATGACTCTGTAACCTATCCGGCAAGGACATTTCCCTATAATCCTCGGTTCTGGTGCCTTTATAAGGCGGACCTGTGGGAGCCTTAAGGGCAACAATCTCGTACATACGTTCATAGAACGTCACAACCTCGCACAGTAAACCTGACATAGGTATGCCCTATAGGAACCTACTATTGGCCTACCTGGTGTGGCTCAACGGAAGGCTCACTCGACAACCTGCCAAGGCCCACGAAGCCCAAGACAGTCCGGGTGGTATGAAGCCCATATGGACACGGACTTCCAAACGCACAAGACAAGTAAATCTCAATATTAGAGTTTGAATCTAACTTGTAACCAAATTGTATTGGTACCTGAGACCTAGAGTCCCCATATATAAAGCCTAGGAGGGTCCAACAAGAAGGAAAGAACACAACAGATCAAGACAATACCCGTAGCATACACATACGCTAGATCCAATCTGTGCACCCACCGCCATCGGCGATCTTATAATCCTTCGGATCATCATCAACCAAGAGTAGACAAGCAGAAGTAGGGTTTTCCCTTCGGGAGCCTGAACGTGGGTAAACATCGTGTCCCGTGTTGCTTGTCTGTTAGCCAAATGAGATCTCCAGTGCACCCCTCGTCCTCTAAACCCAAGTTCATAACAATGGGCATTAATGAGTTAATCCCTCGTCAATTGGCGTCGTCTGTGGGAACTAGGAGCGTTGATGTTGTGATCTTTACGGTCACATCACCAACAATCTACGACTCCCCCGCATCGGAGAACTAAATCTTCTTCAGCTCCTTCAACTTCATCGTCCGCTCGCCGGATACACGCCCGACCGTTGACTCCCTCAACGATGGAGTCAACATGACGATCGACGATCTGCACTTTCAAGTCAATAAGACCGGCACTCTCTGTCTTCCGGACCAGATCCGTTTGGTTCCGGAGGAGTCGACATCACCATCGCTTGCACCATCAGCGAAAACAAAATATTTTGGGTTCTTCAATTCCTACATGGCGTCATGGATGATCTGATCCGCGACGCTACATCAATGCCAAACGGGCATGAGCAACACTGCTTCTATGGCAACCGATCTGCGGAGAATCTACTCCATTACTCGATTCACGTGTGAGACAGCATGCGGCCATCAGGTGACATGTTGAAGGACGGCACCCACGTTGCGTGTGACCAGGAGTCAGACGTACAAATAAGAATCAATAGCATCTATGTATCCACGCTCAACGGTCAGAAAGAAAAGAAAAAACAGGCGCTAGATATGGAATCCACTATGCCATGTTACATGCAAGTGTCCCGTATGGGACTCCACGTTTCCATGGGCCTGCACGACTACAAGATATGGGCAGCAGCGCATGCAAAAAAAGGGGGCACATGCTACGTGGAGATTCATATGTGGTCTTGTGCTTGTACATGGGCGTGTTGTGGATAAATCTTCATATACGTAAATTTGCCTATGTGGCCACTGCAACCATCATCCAGCAGAGATCACGGGAGAGCAATGATCGGTCTTTGAAGATCAGTGTCACGAACGAACACCTGGGATAATCAAGTTACGACGTACGGTCTGCTGGAACGGAGAACGCCGACATCCAGTTGTGTGCTCAACGTATGGTTTTCCGTTCGTGGCGAGCACGAGCCGAAATCTACGCATCAACTACGTCCGCTGCATCGCCTCCAACCTCCGTAACCCGCCGGTCGCATCGGCTCTCGCGACCTGCCGGACACATCGACTTCCGTCCGTCATGGCAATCCGTCACTGCGTCAACTCCGTGCGCCCCATCGACTACGCTCGGAGGCTGAGTCGATATGTCTGTTGTGTCAATTCTGTCCGACCGACCAGTCGCATCGGCTTCCGCAACCGCGACCCGCCGGTCACATCGGCTTCCGCGACTCCATCAACCTGGACCACACGTCCGATGTGTTGAGTCTACCATGCTAACTCTACACTCGAGGTTGTGGCGACTCTATCGTTCAACCCGCTTCGGTCTTTGGCTACGGTGACCCCAAGGCTTCTTCGACGACCTGCTACAGTCTTCGACTACGGTGACCTGCTACGATCTTCGATTCTAGCAAACTGCTCCTGCTATCGGCTTCGGCGACCCGCTGCCGCGTCGACTCCGGTCTGCCGCATCGTCTCTCGAACATTGTCCAGATTGCATCGACCACATCGACTTTACACTCGGGGGCTCCACCGACTTCGCCACAAGACCCGCTGCCGCCTTTTGCTGAGTGACCCGCTATGGTCTTCAGCTGCAGCGACCCGCTGCGGTCTTCAACTTAGGTGACTCGAGGGCTCCTTCGGCTGTGGCTACCCGCCAAAACCTTTGGCTGCGGCAATCCGCTACAATCTTCGGTTGCGGCGACCCACTGCCGTCATCGGCTCCATCATCCTACTACTGTATCGATTTCGTCCACGACAACTACCAATAGAGCTAAATTCTATACCTAGAGCTGAATTCCTTCTTACTTTAATCGCACTCGACACACTCAGGGGCTGTGCCTCTTCAAGTAACCTAATGTGCCATTGACTCCACGCACTCGAGAACCTCGTATGTGACAGCCTGAGTAGCTGATTCTGCCTGATCGTAGAATTCTTGAACTCCGGGTACCTTGGCAAGGTACTGAGACTAAGGGTAATCAGTCTAACGAAAATTCCTAGCATATGGTGCAAAAGTATCAATTCGATTGGCACCCGAAATTTTTATAACAAGCCGAAAGACAAATATTTCTTTACAAGATACATATACTTCACAATTTTTTGCATTTTCTACAGCTTGCAAGGACGGTGACAAGATCGAGCTATTTTATAGGGTCCTCCAACAAGAGTCAACAAACAATTGGTTATGACGTACACTCAAAGCTCGAGTCGAGTGCCTCCTCGGATGGTTTCATTTCTTAATGCTAGAAAGACGCGACACTGGTTACGCACCCGACAGAAGCAGCGCTGGCCGCACACCCAACAAAAGTGGCTGCGTCGACTCCATCCACAACGTCGAGTCCTTTCGGATAAACACCACACGAGTCCGCCCCATGTCAATCCTTCCGGCTAAATGTTGTACGACTCTGCCCCACGTCGAGTCCTTTCGGCTAAATGTCGCATGACTACGACACATCGACTCTAACTGCATCATTGACTCTTGGCTCCTTATGTGTGAGATGCTGACACAATGCACTTCCGGGTCAATGGCTTCTCCTCGCATGATTGTCGACTACGTCTAAAATATACAAGACTCGAGTCTCTGCCCGAGTCTACGACTCAGTTAGACACTCAGGGGCTACTCCAAACTGGAGCGTTGGTCGCGCACATACAAGATCTTCGAGTGGCAGGCTCCAATTCATCATTCAAATCTACGACTTGAATGAGGACTCGGGGGCTAATCCCATAGGGAGCGCTAGTCGCGCATTTGAAAAAACGCGGGCATTGATGGCATTTGCAAGATCATCTGAAGCACTTCCGGATTATTGTGTCTACACAACTGACGACTACAAGTCTCTACTTGATACTACGACTCGAATAGACACTCAGGGGCTACTCCCATAGGGAGCGCTGGCTGTGCACCCTATAGAAAACAAAACATTCACATTATAGTCCATTGTGTCAACTACGTCCATAATGTCGACTCGCTTACAGCAACCGAACTCATTGGCGACTCTGCCTACTTACACCATTGTCAAGTTTAGAGACAACGTCTTCCTAGCCACCCGAAACACCTCCGCGGTGATAAACATTCGAATGTTGCGTCTACGATGTAAAGATAAAACCTACAGATACAATCTAATGGCTTGGCAACCGCATCTTCTACGCTCTACCAGATAAATACCATCTCCACGACATGAAGAAAATCCCAACAGACGCGTTGGGTGCATACTTATCAAATGGAGTTCGGCTTAGTAAGGCCTCTGCGGCATGAGTCGAACTACGCCAGCAATTTCCGAATTCGAGTCCGAGGACTCGAGTTTGAGTAGGTGACGTGCCGATCTGTCGACCGCACTAGGCACGTTTACCATCATCCCTATGATCTGTTACAAATCCGGCTGACCCCATGAACTTTCGGGTGAGTGCTTAGCACTCGACACTACTGTCGACTCAGGCATCCTAATGCAAGATTCAAGATCAACTAAAGTGTCTACCCAAATCTATGATTCAGATGGACACTTGGGGGCTACTGACATCAGTATGCCCTATAGGCACCTACTATGGGCCTACCTGGTGTGGCTCAACGGGAGGATCACTTGACAACCTGCCAAGGTCCACGAATCCCAAGAAAGATCGGCTGGTATGAAACCCATATGGACACGGACTCCCAAACACACAAGACAAGGAAATCTCAATAATAGAGTTTGAATCTAACTTGTAACCAACTCGTATTGGTACCTGAGACCTAGCATCCCCGTATATAAAGGCTAGGAGGGTCCAACGAGAAGGAGAGAACACAACAGATCTAGACAACACCCATAGCATACACATACGCCAGATCCAATCTGCGCATCCACCGCCATTGGCGACCTTGTAATCCTTCGGATCATCATGAATCAAGAGAAGACAAGAAGGAGTAGGGTTTTCCCTCCGAGGGCCTAAACCTGGATAAACATCATGTCCCGTATTTCTTGTCTGTTTGCCAAACGATATCTCTAGTGCACCCCTCTTCCTCTAAACCCAAGTCCATAACAATAGGCATTGATGAGTTAACCCCTCGTTAGAACCGATCTCCGTAACTCGGCATATTTCCATTATAGTGATTTATAGCAGGAGTAGGGTTCCGCCACTGTCACGGGACATGAACCGGGGTAAGCTATGTTACCTCATACCCGCCAACTGTCTGCCTTCCCCTACCTCTCAAAACATGCTCTGTGAGGACCCTCCATAGCATACTTGTCGGCAATACCATGACATCTCGTGTTGATCGAGATGGCGTCCTAGACGACGAACCTGATTTTTATGACGTACCCTTTGACAATATCTTCAGGCGCCAAGGGTATGCCAGTAGTGCTCACTTCGGTAAAATCCTCCCGAGTGGTGCCGAGCACTGGAGGCTACCGATCTTTCCTTTGCTCCTTGGCTTTATCAGGTTGGCTACCGCCATCCTCACGTTCGCTGCCAGTAGTCTCACCCTCGGTGCCACTAGCGATGGTGGCATCATCCTTACCACCACCACTATCACTGGTTTCGTCAGCGGCATCCTAGTCTTGCTCTAGGTCATACATCTCATCGTCACCCTTGTTGTCCTAACATGCTTCCCTTGCTATCTCCTCCCACTCCACGTCCTGGTTAAGCTCCCAGAACTCCTTGTTACTCTCACGGGGTTCTTCTAAGTCGTTTCTAGGCCAAGATGTGGCGGCCCCGTCATTGCTGTGTCCGGTCGACATGGTAGTACTACATACAAAGATGCAACTAGTAAGTACAAAAATCCACAAAAAAAATATGGCATGACCTTTGCTAATTTATTAACCTAGGAGTGCCCATTTTTCGCCAAAACAAAAATGAATCAACATTTTGACGAAAATGGCCAACTCAAATAAATTCCTTGCACAAAAAATGCCTACATAGGCACAACCAGATCTTCACAACCATTAAAGGGTTGAAATTCTCAAAACCCTTAATGGTTTGAAATCCTGCATCTCATACACATACACAGAGGAGAAGCACTTCACATGAGGCTACCATTTTAATAAAATATGCACATTACTTTAGCTAGCAAGATATTCATATTACCTTATCCAACAAAATATACACATTACTTTAGAAATCCTATCAAAACCATAATTTCTCAACCATAATTTACTGGTTATCTCAACCAGAATTTACTTTAGTGCTATCTCAACCAGAATTTACTGGTTATGTTTACTATCAAAACCATAACTCCCGATCAAAAGTACTATAACTAGTGAAGTGCATCACCATTACTACTGTTCTTATGAGCTCTTCCTAGTGCAATCCTGCGCAAATGATTAAGGGAATTGTTCATTCTGTAAAAAATGATCATATAAAACCATTGCATATTCATTAGGTGGAGTCATATAAAACTAGTGCATTTTGTAAAAAATGGCCATATAAAACCATTGCAAAGAACAATCATTAATTCATTAACCCTAGCTACTGTGACCAAAACATGGATCATAAAAAGGACATAGGCACATATGCACCTTGGATCAAAAGTGAATTTCCGCATCATTTTAAGCTCTTTATATGTACCCGATAAGCGAAATCATAAAAGCTTGAGTCGATATGGTAAGGACTAAGTTAAAGGAACAAAAACCAGAGTACACTAAATTAAGGAACTGAAATACATTGATATAGCAATGTGGTAGTGCATAAAAAACATAGACATCTTGATTCTTGTAGTCGCTTCACACCAAAACGCAACGTCGTTGCTCATGTTCAACCTCTGAACCTAAAACACAGGAACCTGAACTAGTAGGCAAGCATAGATGTTCTTTGCATGTTTCTGTACTCTATTGATTACTCCCATCCATGGGCTTAAGACTCCAAACTTCCGATAGCAAAATCTATCAAGCATACTGCATACTACCATTTTTCAGAATAAATAGGCTAGCGATTACACACCCTATAAAACTGACGCTCTACCTCCAACCTATGGCGCTCACTAATCCGTGTACAAGAACCCTAGCTAGTATGGACCATACTACAAGCAATGAACCCTAGATATTGCAATAACCCTAGCTACTGCAAATAATGAACCCTAGCTACTGCAAGCAATGAACTCAAGCATCTCTCAAAGGAGATCCCCTAACCCACTGACTAAAATCAATGAATAGAGGGAGGATAGGGTAGGATAGGGGAGGATAGGTGAGGCTCACTATTAGAAATATGCCCTAGAGACAAATAGTTGTAAGGACTATGATCATATTTCATATAGTTGATGATTAAGTTTTATATCATGCTATAACTGTATTGAGTGGAAACATCAATACACGTATGATATACAAACAACCAAGGGTTCTCAGTGAAACTCTAGTCACTGGTTCATTGGTCAACAGATGATCATGTTTCCTGATCATGTGGCATTTATGCCAGTTGGAAATGAGGTCATCTCATTCAGAGAATGAGATGATGAACCAATACCCAACCTAAACATCGTGACCTGATTATGTCACAAACTTCTAGTTACGATGATTAGAAATGAATCCTCGTAAACTATTCTTAGACCGTGAGGCTATATCAATCACTGTCTCCCGAGAGTGCTTAGATAGCATCAAACGCCATCTGGTAAAACGGTGGTTATAAAGGTGTTTTCAGGTATTCAGAGGAAACCGTAGAGGCAATATATGTCAAGAGAGGGATTTGTCCGTCCATGTGATGGGAAGATACTCAAGGGCCCACTCGGAGAACTTATATCCAATAGCTGCGCAGCGTGTGATTAGATCACGAGGATATCACTTGTCGGAACGAGTCAAGTAGCATTGTTCAGTAACAAGATTGAACACGACATGGTGATTTCATTGATCAGATCTCAGGCAATGCAAGTATTGAGTGACAAAGGGAATACGACACGACTGTCCCGGTTCAAACGACAAAAGATCTTCGTGGAACACATAGGGGTCACATGGCCATCCAGGTCCCTCTGTCAATCATTGGTGCGGGAGTGTCCCAACCATGTCTGGAGTGTTCCCGAACCGTGGGCTATCACGCTTAAGGGCTTGATGATGCTTAGATAGTGTTTATAGGATCGGTGGAATCACCGAAGACGAGAAGGGAGAAAACCGGAAGAGTTTTGATAAGTCCGGAGGATGTCCAGAGTGGAGGTGGAAGGTGTTCCATAGCCACAGAGGTTGAATAATATGTGAATGAATGTTAAATATTGATTTTATCATTTATTCATAATTATTTAATAAAGAGAAAATCAATTAAAAGGTCAAAAGGCTTAATGGGCCAATTCCGGAGGGAGAGGGCCCATTAGGGGAAAGGAGAGAGGGAGAGGGGCCAAGAGGGAGGCCGGATGGACCTAGCCCCCCTGCGCGAGGCCCACTAGGTGGCCGGTGGCCACCTCCTCCCCCTTCTCTCCTTTAGTCCCACCCCAGGATTTTGAGGGAGGTAGTACCTCCCCTCCCCCTATATATAGTGGGGTATTTGGCCTAGAAAAATACACCAATAATCAATAAAGGTCTCCCCACTTTTGGGACGACCTCTAATTGATATTTTCTCTCTCCCCCTCTCTTTCTTGTGATCGTGGTCCCAAGTCTGGATTGCGCGAGCGAGAGACATCTTCACCGCGAAGCGCCGTCGCGCTGCGGGATTCGGATCCAGGAGCTCTACTTCCGCAACTGCTGCTGGATCGGGGAAGCGGGAGTCATCATCAGGCTCCAGACGTGTGTAACTCCCCGCGAGGTGTCGCACTTGAGGCACTCAAGTCGTTGGAGCCAGAAGGAGCGCAAGGACTTCATCACGACCTTGAGGTCGGCTTCGGCTCGTCTGCATCAACCATGCTCTCCTGAGCATTGACAACACTTTTCGGTCTTCAAGGGTAAGTTCACAAAAATCCCCTCTTGTTACTGTATTACTAATAGATAGGTCCTGGCAGCTTCAGGGGTTCAGCGGCGGAGAGTAAAATTTATTGTTTTTATGCGCGGAACCCCTACAGTGGTATCAGAGCTAGATCTATGCATAGTAATGCTAGTACGGATAGAACACACTAGATGTAGCGTGTGGGCGTTGATATTTTAGTTGTTACCCTCCCACATGTACTTGTGTATACCATAGTAATGCTTGATGAAGCGGCCCCCAACCGACTTTACGCGTTCATTCACGAGACTGGTCCACGCTTGACATACGACTTGTACCGTATAAAGTGGCTTAGGGGGGTGTCTGTCTCTCTCTCATTAGTTGGTATACCATTTGCAACGGAGGGCCACGAAAGGGGTGTAGTAGAGACAACTACTTGATCAGCGTTGTGCTGAAAGTTCGTAGGTAAGAACGGTTCTTATGCGAAAGCCCATTCAGCCACGTAAAACATGCAAAGATAAAGTAGAGGCGTCTGACTTTGTTTTGCAGGAGGGCGTTGCTTTGTGATATGGTTGTGGCAAAGGTAAAGTAATTACCTTTTGTTACATAGTATTAGATAGTCACGGAGGTGATGAACTACCACGCTGGAATGACACCGGTACCCTGGTGTCTATGGGGCCGGAACCCTGGCGCTGGAACCCGGTGACGACGGATGGAGATCACGACGTGAAGGACCATATCACATAGCATTTACATTCAATGTTATTGTTTGTATATATTATTGTGTGCTAGTATTAGATACTCGACGGTAGCCTAATAAGATTATCCCTGTTAAAATTACCAATGATTATGTTCCCCCTTAGTGTGCACCACCAAGAAAGTTCTTCGGTATGAGGCAGGCCGTGATGATCGGGTGTCAGACATATCTATGTTCACATATAGTGGGTGTAAGCCATGTTGTACAGTTAAAACTAAGATTGAGTTGGCGAGCCTAGCATGTACAGACATGGCATTGGAACGCGGATGGTTGAAAGATCGAGCACGAGTCGCATGAATGATGTGACCGATGTTTAGCATCCACTGATACATTGCAAATGTATCTATAATTTTTGATGTTCCATGCTTGGTTTTATCCACTTTCTTGTGTTTTGTTCCAACTTTGGAGTACTTTTCATATGATTTATTGGACTAACCTATTAACAAGAGCCAGAGTGCCAGCTACTTGTTTTCTGCTGTTTTTGGTTCCAGGAAAGTCAGAAAATGAATATTCTCGGAATTCGACGGGACAAAAGCCAAAGTGCCTATTTTTCCGAAAGGGATCAAGTGCCAGAATACGAGACGGAGAGGGGCCAGGGGCCGACCACACCACCTGGCCGCGCGGCCACGCCTGGCCTGCTCCAGGGGCTAGTGTGGTGGCTCCCGGCACCCCCTCGGCCTCTCCTTCCGCCTATAAGTTTCCCTCGGGACGAAAACCCTAAGTGCCCGATCAAAAATCCAAGAAAGAGTCTGTAGCCACCGTCATCTCCATCCCTAGATCGAGAGGGATCTGAAGCTCTTCCCGGCACCCTGCCGGAGAGGGGAATTCACCCTGGAGGCCTTCTTCATCACCATGCAAGCCTCCGGTGTGATGCGTGAGTAGTTCATCCTTGGACTACGGATCCATGTAGTAGGTAGATGGTTGGTTTCTCCTCCTTTGTGCTTTCATGTTTAGATCTTGTGAGCTCCGTTCATGATCAAGATCATCTATTTGTAATTCATACATGTTGTGTTTGCGAGGATCCGATGGATATTGAGATGCTATTTCAGATTGATTATTGATTCTATCATGTCTTTGTTATTTGTGATCTTGCATGCTTTCCGTTGTTAGTAGCTATCTTGGCCAAGTAGATGCTAGCAACTCTAAGAGTTAGTATTTATGCTCGATAGTGGGTTCATGCCTCTGGTAATCTGGGGAAGTGATAGAAATCTCTAAGGTACTAGATGTGCTGTTGCTACTAGGGAGAAAACAACAATCCTTTGTTCATAGAACAATCATATTGTTTACTTTACACGCAGTTCGTAAAGCAATAATCTGTTGCTTGCAACTTAATACTAGAGGGGGTTCGGATGATAACCTGAAGGTGGATTATTAGTCATAGATGTAGTTGGATGGCGGTCTATGTATTATGTTGTTGTTGGGTCCGCAGCATAGAAAACAAAAAATTTCCTACGGTGTGAACTACACACCAAGATCTATCTACTAGGTACAAAGCAACGGGTGGACATACATCCAACGAGAACTTACCCTCATAGACAACGAGCTTTGTTAACGAGTAGGAACTCGTGGTTGATGTAGTCGTACACTTCCCGATCTCAAGATCATGATGAAGTCCAGTAGGTCCGGCTCCAGCACGTCCATCAGATCCAGCTCCAGCACCACCAAGTCCAGCACCGCAAAGTAGCGGTGCATCCGTGATCGCACACACATCCGGTACCCCCGACAACCTCCGTCCCTCGCTCCAGCAAAGCAGCGGAAGCAGCAACTCCTTTCCAGATAAATCCACCTGGAACATGTATCTCGTTAATCCGAGACCATGGGGAAATAATACTAGAGGGGGAGAGAGATCCTTCACAAGGAGGTGTGAGTGAGAAGTGAGTAGGGGGTGGCCTTTTGTAGGAGGAGGGGGGTGCCCCTCCTTCATGGCCGGCGCATGGAGGGGGTGAACCTTCACCTCCTCCATTCATGTGGTGGTAACCCCTCCACATTAAAATGCCCCTTCACATTCTCTTTTAAAGTCTCCACTTTAAATGCATTAAATTTCTCCAAATTTAATGCTCTCTCATTTAATAAAACTCTTTTATTATTTTTATTCATAATTTTGTTAATTACTTTAATTAACAAACATTCACATAAAACCCCCTGCAACATTTCAATATTACATGCAGAACCAATTTCAGCAATTTCACCCGAAACAGTTTTGGTGTCGATTGAAATAATTCCAGCGCTTTCTTAAATCTTTATGTGAAACATATTTGCTCCAAATGGTGTTGGTATCCCTTAAGTGTGTCACCCTATGGTTCACGAATAATGCAGACATGATCGAGACCCCTCTCCGATCAATAATCAGCAGCGGAACCTGGAGATCCATACTGACTCCTACACATTCAACGATGACTTCTGTGATCGTGAGAACCTTTAACGCTAGTAACTAAATCCCTTTGTCCCGCGATATATTACATGTCCGAGATTCGATCATCGGTATCTCCATACCTAGTTTGATCTCGTTACCGACATGCACTCTTTTCTCGTTCCTGTGATATAACATTCTAGTGATCACATCACTTGCTTGCAAGCTATTTCAATGTGATATCACCGAGAGGGCCCAGAGTATATCTATCCGTCATCGGGATGGACAAATCCCACTCTTGATCCATGAGCCTCAACATAACACCTTCGTAGCACTGAACCCACCTTTATAGTCACCCTGTTATGGTGTGACGTTTGATGTTATCAAGATACTCTTTCGGTGTTAGCAATTAACATGATCTCATGGTCTAAGGATAAAGATTACTTCGTATGATGTTATAGCAATATAAACATAATGACTTTGATTGTAATGCTATACTTCGGATGAATGTTCATCACATCATTCCACCAATGGTGTGACCTTGTTATTTACAACATCCAATGTCCATGATCAGGAAACCTTGATCATCTTGTTAATCAACAAGCTAGTCTATAAGAGAGGCATAACTAGGAACCCTTTTTGTTTATTAAACACACATGTATTAATGTTTCCGATCAATACAATTCTAGCATGTAAAATAAACATTTATCATAAACATGGAATAAGATAATAACCACTTTATTATTGCCTCTCGGGCATATTCCCTTCAGTCTCCCACTTGCACTAGAGTCAATAATCTAGTTTGAAAAACTTTGTGTATTGAACACCTATGGCTTTCTGGTGTTGCATATACGCTATTGCTAGTGGTTAACATAATCTCTGGATCTGACAGTTTCAGGTCCGTGTGTATTTGCATGTCTCTGCGTCTCTACGCATCACTCATTCTCAAATGAGAAGGCATTGTATAGATTTGGTCCTTTGTTGAGACCTTTAGTTCATTCAGCTCAAAATATGTTGATATTATTGTCACACAATATATCTTCATAGTATTAGCCCACTTTGAACCACACCTAGTTTGATAACAAACTACTTAACACAAATGCCCTCCTTTGCTGCTACTATAGTAGTCATATACTTTGCCTTTTGTTGTAGTATCCGTCACAATGTCTCAACTTTGGAACTCATCCAAATCCATCATGGAACATCCTTTCCATTACATTGTGCCACCCATAGTCTAAATTGAGATAAATTTAATTTGTATCTTGTGACAAAACTAGTATCAATGTAACACTTTACAACGAACTACCTTTAACTATTTGTCACTTATACATTATATATTCTTAGTTCTTCCAAAGCTCATAAGAATATCTTTACTATTGTCCAATGATCATCTTATGAATCATTCTGGTATATGCTCATAACATTTAGAGCATAGGACATTCTAGATATATACATATCATGGTATAATCGATCAAAATCTTCATGTGATTTTACTCACCAAGTGTTGAAACACTTGAATTTTGATACAATCCTTTCCATGCAGCACGAACCTTTCTTGTTGTTTCCATATTGAACCCTTTCAATATCTCATATATGTATGTCTGGCACAACCATATTAGCGCCTTAATCTATCCATATAGATATTGATGCCTAATATTTCGGATTTGCCCAAGTCTTTCATCGAAATCTTATTTTAATGAAATTCTTAACTTGTGTCAATACAAGATACATCATTTCCAATCAACAATATGTCCTCTACATAATGTATTAGAAATATGTCTCAGCGCTCCCACTTAATTTCTTGCAAATGCAAGCATCTTCATCATCTCCGATGAATTTAAACTCTTTTAACAGTTTCATCATGGTGAAGATTCCAACTCCGCTATGCTTACTTCAACTATTGAAGTTTACATGCCCTTTTAGCACCCTTTGAATTAACAAAACCCTTCGGACCATGTCATGTACATGTCCTAGGTTACCGTTCTATTAGAAGAACCTTGTTTTGTTTATTCAACTACCATATACCAAATTATATGTAGTGGTTGCTACATTAATCCGTCAAGACTATATATCGCTATTAAAGATCAAATCTTGTCATAGTCAACTCCTTGAACATTGTCGTAAACTTCTTTCCGACATGTTGACTATTTCATAGATGTTAAACATCCATGTCTTATTTCTTTATAGATCCAAACACGACCGATAGGCTTCACGCCTTTCCGGAGGGTCTTCCAAGTTCAGAAACTTGTTTTCTCGTGTATGGATACTATCACGGATTCTATGACTTCTAGTCATTTTATGGAGTCAGGGCCCATCATCGCTTCTTCGCATGTAGTCGGTTCATCATTGTCAAAACAATAACGACTTGCTTATCAAATCTTACTATTTGATTCTTACCGACCCACACGGTTCTATAGGAACTCTAATCTCCGAGATCACACCTTTTGTAATCACGAGAGTCATGAGCATTGTGGCCGCCACCGGGACACTTTCCGGCGCTGCGCTACTTAGCACATATAGCTAAGGTTCAACAACCTTATCAAAGTTCTATTGTCCTCCCACTTAACTTTTCACGAAAAATTCCTTCTCAAGAAACTTGATGTTCCAAGTAACAAACTCTTTTGTCCTCGGTGTTAGGGAGAAATTCCCAACAAATTCTTTGGGATAACCTACAAAGACGTGCTTATCCGACTTTGGTTGTAAACATTTTACTTATGCATAGCATACCAAAATTTAAGAAAAGACAATTCGGGTTTTATCCCAAACCATAACTCATATGGTGTCATTTCAATGGATCACGATGGTGCTCTTTTCAGTGTAAAAGCGGTAGTCTCTAAAGCTTCAATCCTTAAAACATAATGGCAATTTTATAAATGACACCCTTGATCTTACCATGTCAAACATGGTTTGATTTTATCTCTCGAATATGCCATACTCCTATGGTTTATCGGGAAACACAAATCATGGAACAATTCCTCAAGTCTTAGGTGTTTTTGCTAAACATGTAACTCAAATATCTTCCTTTATGCTAGAATCATAAACTCTTTATTTTCTTGTTACAATGATTTTCCACTTCATCTTGAAAGTCTTTGAACAATTTTCAAATGTTTCATACTTCTTCCTTATTAAGTAAATATACAGATATATTCACTCAAATTTTTGGAGAAAGCATATGAAGCAAAAATATCCATCGCATATGGCTACACATAATGGACTATGCACATCAGCATGCACAATTTCCAATAAGCTAGTCATCCGTTCCTCTCTGGCCTATGGACGGAGTTTTAATTATCTCGAGGAAAGTCTCACATGCGTCAATTGATCAAAATCAAAGACTCCAAAAATCCACCAACATGGAGTTTCTTCATGTTTTCTTTCAAATATAATTTAAACAGCGATGTCACTTCATAAGTGATCTTTCAATCATTTGTCTTGCGACATTTTAGCAATAGTGTTTATGGATGTGATTTCTCCAACTAGACTTGTAAAAGTTCATCCATCCTTTATGGAATACGGTAATTATTTGAACAACCATTGTTCTCATGATACCGGAACAAAATAACAATTATTTAAACAAATCTTGAAGGCTTGGTTTGATGACAATGAAAAACACAATAACACTTTATTTGTTTTCGATGAACATCATCACTCATTCTCGTGCTGGTTACTTAGGCCATTGTAGTTCATGAATTGCATTGTCCTGTATGACACTTCATACCAACCAATTCAATATCCAATACCGGTATCCAATACCTAAGAACCACATTGTTTCACAAGCAAGGAATATAGCCATAACATGTATATCTTCTATATACCTAAGTTGGACATCTCCAACCTTTTATTTTCTGCCAAATATTTTATAGATTCTCTTTCAGTAATTCCTTTTATTTTAAAATAATCTATCAACATCAATAGTGGTGTCATCAACATGACACATGGTACAAAGCGTATATAGTCAAATACTAATACCTTTGGACTTGCACTTTGAAGTGGATCACCATCATCAAATGTTTGGTGTTCTTTCAAAAATCCATTCTTTAGTAATCTATTAGTGTAGTAAACATTTTACTTACATCTTCTATTCATCCTTATCATGACAACTTTCATGATCAAGCTACTATAGCCTATAAGGAAGAATCGTGAGTATAATATCAGTTCCCAAAACCTTTTTGGTAGATTTGGATGCCTAGCATCTCCATCCTTCACAAATTCACATACAATATGAGAACATGTATTTTGCTAAATTATACTCTAAAATAATGCAACCAAAAAACATTGTTTTAGATATCACAATATCTTTCACACATGATGGTTTCTGAAACAATTTTCAGCTCCACTATAATCTTGATATTAAAACAACTTTTTGAATATCAATAATCATGGAGGCAAACATGATACTTTAGATACTAACATTGGAATTCTTACTCTTGATTTAATACTACTTATTAAACTTCATGGAGTAAATAGAGTTTGCTGAAAGTTTGCAATAGGACTTATAAACTTTAAATTGACATTCGAAACAATATGATACCAGTTCGTAAAGTAAATATCCAGAATTCTGTAGTTCTATTATCTCAAATAAAAACTAAGCATAAGGTAGAAAACGAATGCCAATGACTACAACAAACTATGCAAATTCACTTTGATTTAATTTATGACAAATTTGGTTCGACTAATCCAAATTAGAAATGAACTCCCACTCAAAAATGACATCCCTCGTGCCTTTTTGGTGATTACATGAACCAAATCCACTACACCAAGTCCGATCATCACGTGAGTTGATGTAGCTTCACAGGCGAGCATCTATATGGGCATCATATCAACTATATGACTCATGCTTAACCTTTCGGTCCGTGTTCCGAGGCCATGTCTGTACATGCTAGGCTCGCGAAGTAAGAACCTTAGTACTCACATGTGTAAAACTGTCTTACACCCGTTTGTATGAAAGCGTAGAGTCGAGTACACCCGATCATCACGTGATGTCTCGAAATACGATCCACAAAACGGTGCATACTTAAGGAAGAACACATTTTTATCTTGATATATAAAAGAGGGATCATCTTACAATGCTACAGAAAGCGCCAAACTAGCAGTATAAGATGCTAACATCTACTGTGTAAAGTGAGATGATATGGTCCATGCATTTGATCTCTATCACTTGCATCGTGGTATGATCTCTATCATTCCTTTGTGTGTAAGGCCAAGGTCTATGGAACTTACACGTTGAGTGTGTTGTAAGAGTATCTATCATACATCTACTTACAACAATACCATATCAATACACTAGCCCAGCAACGATCTAAACTAGACGCCTCTAATTTATCAATTGCAAGTTTTACGTGGCTTAGGGCTTTCGGAGATAGAACCGTTCTTACCTACGAACATGAACCACAACAAGGATAACTAAGTTATTAGCAACTCGTTGTAAATTAGATATTGACTATAGTAGGAGAGACAGACACCCGCCAGCCACTTATGCAAAACAAGTTGCATGTCAGTCGTGGAACCGGTCTCATGTATGATGACATGTAAGGTTGGTCCGGGCCGCTTCATCCCACTATGCCACCAATATCCAAAATACATAGCAGATGCAATAACATGATCATCATCGCCCACATATCAACATATGTGTACTACCTGTGCTAAGCACCTACGCATAGATCAGGCTCTGATACCACTGTTGGGTCCGCAGCATAGAAAACAAAAAATTTCCTACGGTGTGAACTACACGCCAAGATCTATCTACTAGGTACAAAGCAACGGGTGGACATACATCCAACGAGAACTTACCCTCGTAGACAACGAGCTTTGTTAACGAGTAGGAACTCGTGGTTGATGTAGTCGTACACTTGCCGATCTCAAGATCGTGATGAAGTCCAGCAGGTCCGGCTCCAGCACGTCCATCAGATCCAGCTCCAGCACCACCAAGTCCAGCACCGCAAAGCAGCGGTGCATCCGTGATCACACACACGTCCGTTACCCCGATAACCTCCGTCCCTCGCTCCAGCAAAGCAGTGGAAGCAACAACTCCTTTCCAGATAAAGCCCCCGGGAATATGTATCTCGCTAATCCGAGACCATGGGGAAATAATACTAGAGGGGGAGAGAGATCCTTCACAAGGAGGTGTGAGTGAGAAGTGAGGAGGGGGTGGCCTTTTATAGGAGGAGGGGGGGTGCCCCTCCTTCATGGCCGGCGCATGGAGGGGGTGACCCTTCACCTCCTCCATTCATGTGGTGGTAACCCCTCCACATTAAAATGCCCCTTCACATTCTCTTTTAAAGTCTCCACTTTAAATGCATTAAAACTCTCCAAATTTAATGCTCTCTCATTTAATAAAACTCTTTTATTATTTTTATTCAGAATTTTGTTAATTACTTTAATTAACAAACATTCACATAAAACCCCCTGCAACATTTCAATATTACATGCAGAACTAATTTCAGCAATTTCACCCGAAACAGTTTCGGTGTCTATTGAAATAATTCCAGCGCTTTCTTAAATCTTTATCTGAAACATATTTGCTCCAAATGGTGTCGGTATCCCTTAAGTGTGTCACCCTACGGTTCGCGAATAATGCAGACATGATCGAGACCCCTCTCCGATCAATAATCAGTAGAGAGACCTAGAGATCCATACTGACTCCTACACATTCAACGATGACTTATGTGATCGTGAGAACCTTTAATGCTAGTAACTAAATCCCTTTGTCCCGCGATATATTACATGTCCGAGATTCGATCATTGGTATCTCCATACCTAGTTTGATCTCGTTACCGACATGCACTCTTTTCTCGTTCCCGTGATATAACATTCTAGTGATCACATCACTTGCTTGCAAGCTATTTCAAAGTGATATCACCGAGAGGGCCCAGAGTATATCTATCCTTCATCGGGATGGACAAATCCCACTCTTGATCTATGAGCCTCAACATAACACCTTCGTAGCACTGAACCCACCTTTATAGTCACCCTGTTACGGTGTGACGTTTGATGTTATCAAGATACTCTTCCGGTGTTAGCAATTAACATGATCTCATGGTCTAAGGATTAAGATTACTTCGTATGATGTTATAGCAATATAAACATAATGACTTTGATCGTAATGCTATACTTCAGATGAATGTTCATCACATCATTCCACCAATGGTGTGACCTTTTTTTTCACAACATCCAATGTCCATGATCAGGAAACCTTGATCATCTTGTTAATCAACAATCTAGTCTATAAGAGAGGCATAACTAGGAACCCTTTTTGTTTATTAAACACACATGTATTGATGTTTCCGATCAATAAAATTCTAGCATGTAAAGTAAACATTTATCATAAACATGGAGTAAGATAATAACCACTTTATTATTGCCTCTCGGGCATATTTCCTTCAGTTGTAATGCCCAATCAAGTCTCAAAGGAGTCGAGATGATTAGTATATGCATGTATTGCTTTCTCGGTGTTTGTCAATTGCCCTGCTGTAATTTGTTTACCCAGCATGTTATCTATTTAAGGAGAGCCACCTCTAGTGAACTATGGATCCCGGTCCTTGTCTTTTACATACAATCTATACACTGTTTCTGCTTTGTGTTTACTTTCTACAAACTTTTACTTCTTTCCATTCGATACGTTTGATCCTTTGTTTTCCGCAAAACACGGTGAGATTGACAACCTCATTGCAAGTTGGGGACAAAGTTCTATGGTTGTTTTGTGCAGGTCTCCACGTTTTTACTAGCACCGGTAGTGAGCCCTGCCAAAGCTCAGCTAGTAACACCTTTGGGGTGTTTCCTTGCTCCTACTTGTTTGATTAAACCTTGGTTTCATAACTAAGGGAAAACTTACTGTTGTGCTCATCGTACCTTCCTCTTGGGGTTCCCAACGAGCTCTACGTTGAAAGTCGAGCGCATCTTCCACCCTTGAACCCACATTGATGGCCGTGATGATCGGGGGAGATGTGGCTGATAGGGGTCGTGTTATCACTAGGAACCCCTTTGGGGATAGGTGTTTCTGAGGGAGTTATTATTAACTCATTTAATTATAAACTTAGTCTAAATTCCTTTTGCAATTATAAATGTAGAAAATGGTTCTTCCTGAGATTACCTTTCCTATCGACGATTGGTTAAAAGGAGAAAAGCTCAAGTTAGATGGATCCAACTTTTCTACATGGGTCATATGCCTATTTGATATCCTTGGGGAGAACAATGTAGCTGACTACATGACCTGCGAGATGTATTTGGATCCACCCTATTCTCATGAGACCCAGGAGCAGCAGGATCTGCGTTATCGTCGTCGTGTGATGGTCACATTCATATCAGTGACCATGCGCCTCGAAATGAAGGATGGGCTATGGACAATAGTGGGGAGTCTCAAGCCCCGGATGGTCATGGCACATCTGAGAGCACATTTCGTGGAACAAGTGCTTATGTGGGAGTATGAGCTGATGGGGGACTTCCTCTCCATAAAGATGGAGGAGGGCTCCTCACTGGATGAGCACTTATTGCGCCTCTACGATGCGTACATGAGTCTGGCATACTACCTGGACAACTGGTTCTCAAGCTCATTTGCGATGGGAGTTGTGCTACGGTCGCTTCCTCCAAGCTTCCAAGCACAAGTCAGGATCTGCGTTATGAGAGGCGACATGGAAACACTGGATTTCCTCGAGTTCATATCACATTTCAGAAATGTGGTAGATGAACCCAACGTCGCTGGAGTCGTCAACGACCAAGGTATATATTTTATATACAGTTTTATAAATGTTATAATCTTGCAAACACATTGCAGTGTTATGTATATCTGATACTTGTTCTATTTTGATGAAAACAGGTCCTTCTGCTTGAGAGGTGCTTGCTGGAGAGGAGGTGACGTTGCGTGTTGATGGCGAGCATGATGATGATGGCCGACGACACTCTCCCTCGACATTTATCATTTAGTTTGTGTTTTAGGATGATTAATGTAATCAAGAGATTGTGAACTTCTTTAGTGTGTCTTACACTTCGTGAGATGGTTATTCATATGAGTTTGTAACAAACAGTTGTTCTGCTTTTATGAATGATTTCTATTCGTGTTCATATCTTGTTTGATTATGTGTGAATTATCCTTGTTATTTGAAACTAATTGATAATGCATGAACATTTGTAAAACATTAAAATGCCTTGTTTAAAATACCCAATTTAATGATATGTTCATTAATGAATGAATGAAACCATTGTTTAAATTCAAAGTTATAATGATAATATGTGAAAGTCATTCGATTTCTTGTCACATATAAATCATGCCTAAGTTCGGCAAAATAACTTGAACATTGTGTATTACTTGAATACAAAGTGTTTAATGAATTGTTAAAAGTAAATACATATTTGATGTATTGGGTTTTAACGAAAATGGTAATTATCATTAAATGATTGTTCAAATGCATAAATAAGTTTACCAAATGAAACATGAATATGAAACTGCTTGATTTGATCAAAGTGTTTCATCAACAAAGGGTATAAAGATAAAACAGAATCTAATTACTATGATTTGATCAATAGTAATGAAATTCGACTTTATAAGAATGGCATAAAAGAAATTGTGGAATGCAAAGCGTTTTGAAATGTCAAAATGCAAAGCATCACAATGTGATATTAGATATCAAAGGGGTTGAATAAAAGGGCACCAAATAAATCGTTGTAGTGTAGATGTAGAGACCATTAGTTAGAAATAGTTAGCACTCAATTAGAAGGTAGTGAACCATTAGAATTCGTGAAAGTTTTGGGGTTATTTGATATAATCAAAACAATAGCGAATAAGTCCTTGTAGAGTATTCATTGGAAACTTTGAATATAAAACCCATAGCTAAAACCAAAAGGGAAGCAACATTCGTATTGCTTGGATTTTGATGCATTCTTGAGAAAGCTCACTTTTAGTGATGTTTCTCAATTATGGAGCAAATGGGAAATAGTGAAAAACACGATGAGGATTCAAAACCCTGCATCAGAGTGTTGAGAAGCACAACGGACAACGTTCCTGAATGATTCTCTTCACAGAAGGAAAGAATCAATGATATTGATCATTGTGTTTTCCCCACTAATGTTTTCACTATATGAAGTAGGGTTCAAAATGTAATCCATATCTTGTATGGATACATTTGTGAATCATTTTCATGATTCTTGAAATATGACATACCTACGAACTACAAATGAAACAATGGTAAACTAAATTATGAGAGATCCTAGAAGCAAACTTCCCTTGAGATTAGAAGGCAATTCATTGCTGAATCTCACAAGTAAAAGGGGTTACTTGAATTTTCCCAAATGACTGTAAAGTCATAGTAGAAAAAAGGGTGAATGACAAAAGCACAATTTGTCAAGTATTGGATGAATTCAAATGAATTTGATTCATGTGTGCTAAATGTCTAGTGGATTTAAAACTAGTAAAGTACTAGTATCTCATAGTAAATCTCCAAGTTTGATATTTGATCAAAAGAATTTTGAAGTTATTCAAAATAGTGAGTGAATATGCAATTTGCATAAAATTGAGTGGGAGCTATGAAAGTCTTCCTGAAACAATATGTGATTGACATATTTTTAAGTGGGAGCAATATAAGTCTCAAATTAAAATATGAAGGAACATATTCTGAGTGGGAGCTTATAGGAGTAATTCTTAAGTATGTTAAGAATGAAAGGCGCAAATACTTATAAATAATGATTTATAAGATGTAGAAGTTGATAATAAACTGTATTATGATATTATGTAGTATTCCTTAAGGGATTATGAAAAGTGTTTCAGAATAGAAGTTAATTAAGGAACTGATCCTTAATAACTCAAATTAGGAATAGTATTAAGTTTAACATCAATGGTTGAAAGAAAGAAAAGGATGATCATCATCCACTATGTTGAGACATAGGTTCCATCTTAGTAAACCATGATTATAACTTAACATAATATATGATCCAATAAGGAACGTTTGAAAGTGATTAAGTTCGAATCATAGAATGTTGAGCTAAGTTAGTCCGCAATATCTAGTAGAGAACTGTGGACATATTTTCCGAATCCATAAAGGATAACATATCTTAAAAGCATAAAGAGTTATGTTATAAGGGAATATGTTGGAAACTCCTGTAGATACCGGTCAAAGTCAAGTAGGAAGCGAGGTGAATAAAACATCAAAAGTTGCACAGAGTGCACTAGTGTTTCGATGAATACATTTATAATAATAGATAAGGGTACCATCTAAAGTGTTGTATAATGTTATGGCGAGGCTAGTTCGCTTTTAACATAGAATGATGTGTCCCAGGGCACAGTGCCCATGAGAAAGCCCTCGAGGTTGATCTAACGTCACTATAGGCTCCTGGAATCAGGCCTCGTTCTGCTGCCATAACGACGATGCATACACACAGATGCTATCATGTGATGATGAAGTATTAATATCAATCAAGGTGACATTAGTAAGTTGCAAAGGATTTGGGAATGTAAAGTATAGACCCAAGACTCAACCTCTTCCATGAGCAAGCATGTTCAGGGTACCGGATATATGGTGCCAAAGATTAAGAACAAATGCAGCTAGTGTATTTGTACTCTAGTGCAAGTGGGAGACTGTTGGAAATATGCCCCAGAGACAAATAGTAGTAAGGACTATTATCATATTTCATATAGTTTATGATTAAGTTTTATATCATGCTATAACTGTATTGAGTGGAAACATCAATACACGTGTGATATACAAACAACCAGGGGTTCCTAGTGAAACTCTAGTCACTGGTTCATTGGTCAACAGATGATCATGTTTCCTGATCATGTGGCATTTATGCCAGTTGGAAATGAGGTCATCTCATTCAGAGAATGAGATGATGAACCAATACCCAACCTAAACATCATGACCCAATCATGTCACGAAGTTCAAGTTACGATGATTAGAAATGGATCCTCGTACACTATTCCTTAGACCATGAGGCCATATCAATCACTGTCTCTCAAGAGTGCTTAGATAGCATCAAACGCCATCTGGTAAAACGGTGGTTATAAAGGTGTGTTCAGGTATTCAGAGGAAACAATAGAGGCAATATATGTCAAGAGCAGGATTTGTCCGTCCATGTGACGGGAAGATACTCAAGGTCCCACTCGGAGAAGTTATATCCAATAGCTGCGCAGCGTGTGATTAGATCACAGGGATATCACTTGTCGGAACGAGTCAAGTAGCATTGTTCAGTAACGAGATTGAACACGACATGGTGATGTCATTGATCAGATCTCGGGCAATGCAAGTATCGAGTGACAAAGGGAATAATACACGACTGTCCCGGTTCAAACGACGAAAGATCTTCATGGAATGCACAGGGGTCACATGGCCATCCAAGTCCCATTGTCGATCATTGGTGCGGGAGTGTCCCAACCATGTCTAGAGTGTTCCCGAACCGTGGGGTATCACGCTTAAGGGCTTGATGATGCTTAGAGAGTGTTTATAGGATCGGTGGAATCACCGAAGACGAGAAGGGAGAAAATCGGAAGGGTTTCGATAAGTCTGGAGGATGTCCGGAGTGGAGGTGGAAGGTGTTCCATAGCCACGGAGGTTGAATAATATGTGAATGAATGTTAAATATTGATTTAATCATTTATTCATAATTATTTAATAAAGAGAAAATCAAATAAAAGGTCAAAAAGGCTTAATAGGCCAATTCCGGAGGGAGAGGGCCCATTAGGAGAAAGGAGAGAGGCCAAGGGGGAGGCCAGCTGAGCCTATCCCCCCGCGTGGGGCCCACTAGGTGGCCGACGGCCACCTCCTCCCCCCTACTCTCCTTTAGTCCCACCCCAGGATTTTGAGGGAGGTAGTACCTCCACTTCCCCTATATATAGTGGGGTATTTGGCCTAAAAAATGCACCAATAATCAATAAAGGTCTCCCCACTTTTGGGAGGACCTCTAATTGATATTTTCTCTCTCCCCCTCTCTCTCGTGACCGTGGTCCCAAGTCTGGACTGCGCGAGCGAGAGACATCTTCACTGCGGAGCGCCATCGCGCTGCGGGATTCGGATCCGGGAGCTCTACTTTCGCAACTGCTACTGGATCGGGGAAGCGGGAGTCATCGTCAGGCACCGGATGTGTGTAACTCCCCACGAGGTGTCGCACTTGAGGCACTCAATTCGTTGGAGCCAGAAGGAGCACAAGGACTTCATCACGACCTTGAGGTCGGCTTCAGCTCATCTACATCAACCACGCTCTCCTGAGTGTTGACAACGCTTTTCGGTCTTCAAGGGTAAGTTCGCGAAAATCCCCTCCTGTTACTGTATTACTAATAGATAGGTCCTGGCAGCTTCAGGGGTTCGGGGGCATAGAGTAAAATTTATTGTTTTTATGCGCGTAACCCCTACACTCACATCCACGAGGAAAATCATAACGGGCGACGGCTCCACGGGGCGGGGCTTATACACAAGGCGGCGGTGGGCTAGGGCGGATCCACGAGGCGGCAGGGAAGGGCAGCTCCATGGGGCGGCAATGGTGGCAGGGATCGAAGAATTAGGGGTTGGGATCGAACAGGGGAATAAGAATGGGGAACACGGTCGGTCGTCCTTCTTTCTCTAAGTATAGAATATCTGTGGCGCATCCCTCAGAGGTGCGCCACGGATAAGTTGTCTCTCATTAGTGAGGTTCCATACTGGCAAAGGTTGTACAGCTATCCAAGGTGCATCCTCATGTGGTGCGCCATTGATAAGTTATCTGTGGCGGATGACATAGAGATGAGCCACAGATATTCGTGCCAGTTAATACAAACATGCCACACACTATGTGGTGACAACAACGTCACACATCCACAGTGGTAGTTGCCACATCCTTAACTTAAACCTAGGCAGCCAGGTTCAAATCCTGGTTATCTTAGTTTTTTGTTTTATCTAAAATATATTTTACTTACTTTAGATGTTTAAACATATATTTTGGATATTATAATTTTCAATACAAGAACAAATATTTTGGATATTATAATTTGCAAGAACAAGTATTTTGGATAGTATAATTTGCAAGAACAAGTATTTTGGATATTATAATTTCCAAGAACAAATATTTTGGATATTATAATTTGCAAGAACAAATATTTTGGATATTATGATTTGCAAGAACACCAACTAAGTAACACACATATATCATAATAATCTTGTTGAATGCATTCACACACACAAAGTGCTAGCGCACAATCTTCTTGCCCTTCTTTGCCGTGATTGAATATTTAACCCAAGAATCTGTTGACTTCTTCTCGTGAACGGACAACCTTTATCCAGTAGGGTGGTTCTGCTTCTTCTTGTCGAAGTAGTAGGTATGTCAACATCCTCTTCCATCTCCGGGTCATCATACTTGTTGAAGTCTTTCTTGTTGGATACTCCGTCCATTCCAATGATGCTCCTTTTTCCCCTTCTCACGATAACACGGCTAGGCTTTGCTCGGTTGGTAATGAAAAAGCATTGGTCCACTTGGCTAGCCAATACCCACAACTCATTTTTAGCATTGACGTTCGTGTCGTGTCGTGGTGGTGTCACGGCAGATGCCATGGATAGGCTAAAGGTGGGGACAATATGCACTAGAGGAATCCAGGAAGGGATAGTGTCGTGATTCCACACACAGATGCTTTCTATTCAATTGGTTTCCAAGGTTTACAAGTGCTCCTTGAGCTGTATTGGGGAGAGGAGGAAGAAGGAGCTTTCTTACTCTCTCCACTAGCTAGCCCTTAGGAACCAACTAGAGATCAACCAAGTAAAACCCAACCCCCTCTACAAATGGCCTAGCCCTCCTTATATAGGGGTGACTAGGTCTCCAATTAGGGCATACATGGAGGCATATTCTAGGGAATATGCCTCTTCCTAAAATAGAAAACCGACCGGGTCACTTTTCCCCATCGTAAGCCATGCAGAGGCTACGTGAGCCTCTGCGGCACCAGTGTCATCCGACACAGGCAGCGTCACCCTTGTCGGCCACGCCTCGGTGGTCCTAGCCTCTGTCCGCTTTGCTCATGCTCCAGCGTATAGTGACCTCCTTTTGACCAGCGAGATACCTTCCTTCTCTTGCAAGCCTGATATAACCCGGATCATGCCTGGTTAATCCGGCCACACTGGTATCTGCATACAAGTTACATACATCCTGCCGGCATACGACATACATCGGCCGGGACTCAGTTAGGCGGACATCCTCCGGCCCGGGTTACTCCGTGATTCGGCCTGCCTTGAGGTGACTCGGCTAGCACTTTCTTTGACCTTGCCGTACCTCGGCTAACTCGGCCTTTATACCCCGGCGTGACCCTACCTGGGGGTATCCCCCCAACATTAGTCCCCGAAGCTGGTGCGGTCTTAGCAGCTCCAGCTGCTAAGGCCACGTCAGGTTCAACTTACCGAACCTTTTGCTCCTTTTTCCGAGTTATCTCATAGTCCGGATTCCACGGGCTAACTTTCCCTTGGCACATTCCGAGTATTCACTTGCTGGCCTGGTCACCCTTTGGTTATCCGGGTTATCCTTCCTTCTCTCGTACGCTTCCCCACGTCCCACGTGGAGGGTAATCATTACTTTGCCTCATTTTAAGGTCCTGCGCCAGTTACTGCCGCAGTTAATGTCAGGTGTTACTGTTGCACACGTCACATCATGTCTGTATCCTCGTTAACTGTATCACCATGTCGCGTCGTGGGATTCCCTGCGCCCTGTGGTCCTTCCTGTGGCTCGCCTCTGATTAGCTGACCCGGCAAATACACGGCCACACCGTGTGGCCTTGCCGCACCACACGATCCCACTACCCCAGATGGGGGGTTAAATAGGGGAGGGGCGTGCCCCTTAGTCTTTTCCCCATCTCACGCCCCTCTGCCTCTTCTTCTTCCCAGCGACAGCGCCGCCGCTGCATATGCTTAGCAGCGCCGCCGCCGCCTCGTGCCTTTCCGCACCAGCATCGCCACCGCTCCCGCGCAGATCTACCGCCACGGGTCCGTGCCAGTCCAAGGCACTGCCGCCCACCTCCGATAGGGCCAGTGAGGGCAGCGATTTGGACATGACCGAAGAGGAGCTCACCGTCGCGGAGGCAGAGATGGAGGAGGGGGCGGAGAACGCCGAACATGGCGCCTGGGCTGGCTCCTGGGTGTGCCAGGATGACCTCGATTGGCTCTATCGCATGCGCCGCATCCCAGAGGGCGTGGTTGCCCGCCTCGCCTCCGAGGAGCTCGCACCCTCACCCAATCCGGGTGAGTTCGTAGTGTTCCTTTCCCACTTCCAGCGCGGGTTCGGTCTCCCTGTTAGCGATTTCTTCCATGATTTCCTTGATATCTATGAGCTTCAACCGCACCACCTTCTGGCGAACGCCATCACTTCCTTTTCTTCCTTTGCCTCCACCATAGAGGGGTACGTCGGATTGTGGCCCACTAAGGAGTTCTGGATCCGTTTTTTCGGTTTACGCCGGAACGTAATTCCGAATAAGGAGCTTGACCCGGAGGACAAACATCTTACGCAGTTCGCCGCAACTTCTATTTCTCCCCGGAAACAATCCATCTTTCCCTGGGTCACGGGGCTTGATTCGTGCAAGGGCTGGGCCCGAACCTTCTTCTATGTTAGAAATGGCACGAATGAAGATCTGATCCGGTTGCGCCCCTACGTTCCGGGTCCTCCTAATCCGGATTTGTGGGACCGGATCTCCAAGAAACCCACTGTCTTGGCGAACCAAGTCAACAAACGGTTTCAGGAGCTGAAGGATGCGGGCCTGCGTAACGAGGATGCCATGATCACCTTCGTCCGCAGCCGAATCTCCCCTCTCTAGAAGCGCCACACACAAACTGTGCCATATGAGCTGGCGGCTTGAACCCAACCGGACTTCCTCATTCGAATTGAGCAACACCGAGATATTCTGCCGGGTCAAGGCCCTCTTCACGACCGTCAAAGACTTCTCCGCTGACTGGGAGTGGGGAATAGAGCATTTCTACCAAGACAGGCTTCCTCCTACGGTAAATCTTGTGACCGAATCTTTTTTCCGAGTTACGTCATATATCAGAATTTGTTGTTTGTTTGATTCCTTTGCATTTTCTTCTTAGTTGTTTCTTTAGAAAACCCTCGAGTATGGCCCCAAGCCCTCTGTCAAATGGGAGAAGGATCGAGATGCCCCGGACGAGGAGGAGCCGGATCAGGAAATGTTCCTGCCATTTCCCGATGCGACCAAGCGACCCACCGGCAACTTCTCGTCCTTGAGAGATTGGCCTGATGATGAAGATGATTCCGATGTTGAGGTGATGGAAGCATTTGACGCTGTCCCTATTTCTTACGCCTTTCCGGCTTCAGCTAACCTGGGTGGGCAGATCCACGAAGATCCTCCTCTCGCCACATGCGAGCCTGTCCCGGCCGCGTCAAAGAAAAGGGGAGCTGCTTCTGTTTCTTCTTCCGGACCTTCTAAGCCAACCAAGAGGCGAAAGAAGCAGACAAAGCCGCCACAAGCCTACGACTAAGGCCATAACTCGGAGGGCTCGGAAGCCCAAGGAGCCATTGACCTCTGATGAGTAAGTCACTTTTTTCTTTGTCCAATCCTTTGTTTCATGCTTTTCTTCTGTTGTAACTTATTATTCGTCGTTTGATTCGGCAGGGCTGCGGTGGAGGTTCCTCAGAGTGGATCCAGCATCGCTTCGCCCCTCCGGCATAGCCCTTCTCCCCCTTGTGGTGACGATACACGCCCGCTGAGCCTCATTCAGGAGGGTTCAGCGGCTGCTCCGGATTCTAGCCCACCTCGTCCAGAGGAGGGCGACCTTGGCGCAGGGGGAAGTGGCTCTGCCGAGGCAGCAAATGCTCCCAGCTCCACTTCGGCTCAGCCGCAACTAGCTACCTCCGAGGTACCAACAGCACCCCCGCCTAGACAAGCACCAGCACCAACACCAGCGTCAACACCAGCACCATCAGCAGCACAAGTATCAGCAGCAGCACCAATTCCTTCTGCCTCGTCCGAGTCTTCCAAGACTCGGCGAGAAGGCCTAGTTAGCACCAAGGCTGCACCCAATAGCAAACCCGCAGCTCAAACTTCAACCTCTCAGCAGCAGCCTAAGGGCAAGAAATCTTCTACCGCCGCCAGGGCAGCATCTATCGAGGCTGGACAGCGCACGCTTGCGTCCATGCTTCCGAAGAAGACCCCACCGAAGAAAGATGCCTTCGCCGGGTCAGTTAGCACACAACTTGCATTGCACACTAGCCCTGCTGCTGCCCAGATTGAAAGGAGGGAAGCCCATGCCAAGGGTCTGATCAGGCCCCATATGCTCAGCGGAGAGCGCTATCCTTCGGTCTTGATCGAGTTCGTCAACAACTAGAACAAGGCGGAGTTCATCCATAACGACGATCTCCCAGAGAAATTTGGGCCTGCGGATTTTGCCACATAGATGAGCACAGCCGCCAAGGCTATCAACCTTGCCGGCCGAATGATGGAGGTACGCTACCTTGTCTCTTCTTTAACATGCACTAGTGCTTAGTGATATAACCATTAGTCCCCGAGCCTCCGGGGGAGTGACTTGTTACTCGGCCGGATGCTCCCTAGAGAACTAGCATAGCTCCTTAGTAACTTCGGATATGCACACACCTAGAGCTGGGTTAAGTTCCACTTGGCCCGGATCTTCTACACTTCGAATATGCACACACCTAGAGCCGGGTTAAGTTCCACTTGGCCCGGATCTTCTACACTTCGAATATGCACACACCTAGAGCCGGGTTAAGTTCCACTTGGCCTGGATCTTGTACACTTCGAATATGCACACACCTAGAGCCGGGTTAAGTTCCGCTTGGCCCGGATCTTGTACACTTTGAATATGCACACACCTAGAGCCGGGTTAAGTTCCACTTGGCCCGGATATTGTACACTTCGAATATGCACACACCTAGAGCCGGGTTAAGTTCCGCTTGGCCCGGATCTTGTACACTTCGAATATGCACACACCTAGAGACGGGTTAAGTTCCACTTGGCCCGGATCTTGTACGCTTAGAATATGCACATGACTAAGCTATCCTTGCTCTTTTCAGGTGACTACCAATCGCCGGAGCACTGAGTTTCAGCGCCTCCTGGACACACATAAGGCACTGCGCTCGAAGCATTCTACTCTTCTCGCTGAGTTCGAGAAAAGGGGTAATTTTTCTCCTTGGCTTTTTTCTCATCTTTCTTTGTCTTTTCCTGCCGAACTAATCTGTAATTCGGATTGGGCAGCCAAAGTGGAAGCCGAAAACACCATCATGCGAAAGAACTTGGATTAAATAAAAGGTAAGTCAATTTTACTTAATCTTCTTCCGCGCCCTCTCTCCTTTTCTTCTTGACTCAGCAGATATTCATACCTCGGCTTTGCCGGGTCAACAAACTGTTTCAGCATCTCTTAAAGATAGTGTGCCTGTGCCTGATATGATGCTGCATTTTCTCGAACAAGCAGGGCAGCATCAGGCCGAACTTAAGAAGAAAGACGATGAGCTCGCCCTCCTCCGGACCAAAGATGATGAGATTGCCAAGCTCAAGGCAGAAATGAAGAAGCTCAAGGCGCTCCACAAAACTGAGATGGATAAAGCTGGCCAGGATTTCATTGAAGAGTGAGAACGTCTCAACCTCCACATTGCCAAAGATCAAGAACTGCTGAAGGAGGCCGACGTTAAGCTTTAGTCGGCAAATGCTGAACTTGTGTAACTCCGGAAGAGGCATGACAACTGCACCAAGGAGCTGACCCGGATCCATAGCCATATTTCTCATAAATTCTTTTCCTTCGGCCGGCATGAATCTCTCCGGGTCAATCTCCTTCACTTATTTCACTTGTCTTGTTTTCAGACAAATTTCCGGAGGGTGATGCCATTGCATCTACTGCCGTTGCCAAGTTCCGGCAGAAGAGGGGTACCCCAACTGGTCCTGGCGCTGAAATATTCCCTATGACATGGAGGACCTGCTGTCAGCTTATCTTCTCGCGTCGAGATTGTGAAGAACTATGGTAAGGATATCCTAGATGCAGCAATCCGGATCTTTAATGCCCTTTGGCCTGGTGAAGGCACTCCGGAAGGTTCCACTGCTCTGATTAACAAGTTAATGGAGTGCGAGACCCAGCTTGACCTCTGGAGGGAATCCGTCGGACGCGGCGAAGCTAAAACCGTCCTCCACTATGTGCTCACATGGTATGAGAAAATAAATCTGAATCTTCTTGAGCGCATGCGCACCGGATGAAGGTGGTCCACTGATCCAGATTGGATAGCTCGACGCAAGGCTTGCGCCCATAGCCTCATTCAGTTTGCCCCCATCCATCAATGGAACGAGGGACCAAGCTTTCTTGAAGCCTTTGACGACGAATATGTCGAAAATGGTTCGGATGAGGAGGAAGAGGACGAAGCCTCAGACATCAAAGAAAATGAAGATGACGCTGAAGCTGAGGCTAGAGTTCCACCTGCTGGCGCCGAGTTACCTCCTCCTGCTGCTCCTTGATCACCAACAAACACTTTGAAGTTTATCAGATCCCCGGTATGCCGGGTGCAAATGTATTAAGCACACAAATTATATTTTGCTACTAAGTTGCTTGTGCCGGATTAACTTGGGCGCAGTCTCCGAGTTTAATTTTCTTGTTTCTCCAATTTCCTGGCTCGACTCGTGTCTACCTTGATTTGGTTTTATGACTTACGAGTCCGAGTTTCAAAAATTGACTTAACAATACTTGGAAACTTTAGGACTAGCTCAAAATAATTCAGCATAGTAAAAACAAGGTAAACATAAAGTCAGTCCAAATAACAAATGTTCACTCGATTAGGTTCTTTTCCTTAGTCGTTTTTTCATGTGCTATGCAATTCCAAACTTGTTCTCTTGCTTGCCATGAAGCCAAACCCTGTTGGACAGCAGCAAGTCGAAGAGTTGAGTTTTTGGTGCTCACACACTACTAATCCGGCTTAGGCAAAAGCAACTTAAACTAGCCGACATAAAAATAAATAACAAGCACAGAAGACAACAAATATTATTAAGGCAGTCCCCGAGTTACTGCTCGAGGTGCCATGATTTCATTGATAAACTCATTGTCGGCATACATATCGACGTATTAGAGACTCGGATACACACACTTCTTTGCTAAGTGTAGAACGGACGAAGTAGAGCTACATTCCATGGATGCTTAGATTCCTCACCGGACCTGTCCTCCTTGTTATTTTCCTGTGGTTTTGCATCGATGAGATAATTAGAGTCGTTGTGCAATGCTCTGCTCACAATGAATGGCCCTTCCCATGGGGGGATAACTTATGCATGCCAGCGGTTTGTTCTACCAACCGGAGTACCAGATCACCTTCTCGGAAGTCTCGGGGGTTTACTTTCCGGCTATGATAGCATCGGAGATTTTGCTGATATATGGCGGATCTGGACAATGCCAATTCTCTCGCTTCTTCTAGCACATCAACATCATTTTGCTAGGCTTCTTGCACTTCGGCTTCTGTGTATTGGGTGATCCTAGGCGAATCATGCTCTATGTCGGCTGGTAATACAGCTTCTGCCCCATATACCAGAAAGAATGGCGTATAGCCTGTTGATCGATTCGGAGTTGTTCTTAAACTCCATAGTACCGCTGGTAGTTCTTCTATCTAGCACCCGGCTGATCTTTGCAGCGGCTCAATGAGCCGGGGTTTTATCCCGGATAATACTAATCCGTTGGATCTCTCCACTTGTCCGTTCAACATGGGGTGGGCTATCGAGGCAACGTCCAGCCGGATCTTCTTATCTCGGCAGAATCGCGCAAATGCTCCTTCAACAAAATTTGTGCCATTATCTGTTATGATACTGTGAGGATAGCCGTATCTCAAGATGATATCTTTGAGGAATGTAATGGCCGTAGCTCCATCACATTTTCTTATTGGCTTCACTTCAATCCATTTTGTAAACTTGTTAACCATGACTAAGATGTGGGTCATGTTCCCTCTTGCTGGTTTAAACGGGCCGAACATATCCAAACACCATACAACAAATGGCTAGGTAATTGGTATGGTCTTGAGCTCCGACATTGGCATATGTGTCTTGGTTGCATACCTCTGACAACCATTGCTTTTTCTTACTAGATCTTCTGCTTGTTCTAGGGCACTTGGCCAATAGAAGCCATGCCAGAAAGCTTTTTCTACCAATGCTCTGGATGAGGCGTGATGCCCACATTCCCCTTGATGTATGTCCTGGACGATGTCAAGACCTTCTTCCGGGTCAACACATCGTTGGAGGACGTTCGTGACACTTCTCTTGTATAGTTCGGCATTGATAATCATGTATGCCTTTGCACGCCTATGAATTTGCCTAGAAAGCACCTCTTCACTGGGCAAAGTTCCATCCTTCAGGAATTGAAATATGCGCAGCGCCTAAGCTGGTATATCTCGTGCCGGAAAGACATCCTCATCAATTTCCATTTGATCCACCGACATAACCTCGGCCGGGGCACGCTGCACAGTCCTCGGGTTCTGCGTAGCAGTCCCCGGGTTTCCTGAACCACTTCCCACATCAATGTCCATGGGTACAGCTCCAGGCTCCGGATCTGCCGGGATGAAAATTGAGTCGGATTCCGGGGATGGCCTGATAGATGGTTTTCCGAGGTGCTCTAGTGCTACACCTAGCAGAATTGCTTGTCGGGTTGATCCGAGCTTCAACAATACATCGGCGGCCTCATTTTCCACCCGAGGTATATGATGAAATTCGCATCCCTCGAAGTATCCCGATATTTTCTGCACATGAAACCTGTACGATGCCATGTTTGCATCCAAAGCATCCCATTGCCCTGAGACTTGTTGAACCACCAGATCCGAGTCACCGAAGCACTGGATCTGATGTATTCCAACTTCTTTTGCCGCTTTGAGCCCATGCACAAGTGCTTCATATTCTGCAACATTGTTTGATGCTGCGAAATGGATCTGTAGCACATACTTCAGCTGATCTCTCTTGGGAGAAGTAAGCACAACTCCAGCGCCTAACCCGGTTTTCGTTTTTGATCCGTCAAAGTGCATTCTCCAGTAGTTCGGATCTGGTAATGGTGGCTCGTACTGCATCTCGGCCCAATCCACGAAAAAATCAGCTACTACTTGAGACTTGATCACATCTCTTCTGTCGAATTGTGGAACATAAGGGGCTAGTTCAATTTCCCATTTTGCGATCCGGCCGCTTGCATCCCTATTGCCCATTATCTTAGATATGGGGGCTTCACATATCACTTTAATGGGGTGTTCTTCAAAATAATGCTTCAACTTCTTTGCTACCATATACACACCATATGCCATTTTCTAATAGTGAGGATAGTTCTGCTTTGATGCCGATAATACCTCGCTTAGGTAATAGACCGGCCTTTTTCACCGATTTACCCTCTTCTTCATGATCTACCACTATCACTGCACTTACAACTCGGTTAGTTGCGGCTATGTAGAGCAACATTGGCTCTTTTGATAGTGGAGAGGCTAGTACTGGTGCAGTGGCTAACATTTTCTTCAGCTGGATGAAGGCTTCATTGGCCTGCAGCATCCATACGAATTTGCCGGATTTTTTCATTAGTTGATAGAGAGGCAACGCCTTTTCTCCCATTTGACATATAAACCGACTTAAGGATGCCAGACAACCAGTGAAATTATTGACATCGTTAAGACACTTCGGCATTTCCATTCGCTCTATGGCTCGGATTTTAGTTGGGTTAACTTCGATACCTCGGCTGGAGAGAAGAAATCCGAGTAATTTTCCAGCCGGGACACCGAAGGTACATTTCTCCGGATTAAGCTTCATTCGAAACCATCTTAGGTTCGCGAATGTTTGCCTGATATCATCAAGGAGCGTTTTGCTTTCCTTGGTTTTTATAACCACATCATCCACATATACTTGCACATTTCGACTGATTTGGTCGTGTAAACATTTTTGCATACATCTTTGGTACGTTGCCCCTGCATTACGTAAACCAAAAGGCATGGTGCGATAGCAATAAGCCCCATACGGGGTGATAAACGCAGTCTTTATTTGATCATTCGGATTCAGAGGTATTTGGTGGAAACCAGAATATGCATCTATGAATGACAACAATTCACACCCAGCAGTAGAATCTACGACTTGATCTATCCTTGGCAATGGGAATGGATCTTTTGGGAACGCCTTATTCAGGTTCGTGTAATCGATGCACATACGCCAAACCACTACCACATTCGGATCATCTTTCTTCTTCTCCACCAACACCAGATTAGATAGCCAATCTGGGTAAAGCACTTCCATGATGAACCCAGCTGCTAGGAGCCGAGCTATCTCATCTCCAATGACTTTTGTCCTATCTTCGGTGAAGCGGCGGAGAGGTTGCTTCACCGGCTTTGCTCCGGGTCTCACATTCACAGAGTGCTCGGACAACTCCCTCAGAACACCTTGCAAGTTCTGTGTGGACCAAGCAAAGATATCCTGATTCTCACGGAGGAAGTTGACGAGGTCGCTTTCCTATTTGTCACTTAACCTGGCACCAATTGTTACGGTGCGCTCCGGGAACAGATCATCAACAGGAACTTTCTTTGTATCTTTAGTTGCTTGAAACGAGACACTTCCATGCGGGTTAATCAGCGCCGGCATATACTGCTGTGCGGACTGAGCCAATGCCGCCACTTCTTGGATCTTTCTTTTCTCTTGTGCAATCACGAGTGACTCGGCCAGGTTAGACCCGGCTGACGCACACTCAATGGAACATCGGAAATCTCCCGCTATAGTAATTACTCCATTTGGCCCGGGTAACTGATGTGACAACTTGCCATGAATTTGTTCAGGGCAGGCCTACCAAGTAACGCGTGATACGCACTTTCTAGGTTCACCACCTCAAACTCCAAATTCTCAGTTCGACAGTTATCTCTTGTACCAATAACACGTCCACCCGTACTTTGCCAATGGGCTCACAGGAAATACCTAGCACAATGCCATGGAAAGTTGTCCTTGTGGCCTGGAGCATGTTCTCCGACATACCCAACTTGCGCATTGTATCCACGTACATAATATTGATACTGCTGCCATTGTCTATCAGCACTTTAGAAAATCTCACATTGATATTTGGCCCGATGAACGTTGGGTCCAGCACCAGTGCATATGAACCGGGACTAGGCATGAGCTTGGGATGGTCCTTGATATTCCACATGATTTCCTGATCCGACCAAGGCATATACCTCGTCACTGTGGGCATTACCGCATTCACTTTCATATGTCGGTGCTGTAAACTCTTTCTATCTGTTTCCTCTGTGGTAAACACACAGTAACTCTAGTGATGCTCTCTGTATTCATTTCTCCCCTCATTTCTGGGGTACCCTTGATCTGGATGATGTTGATTTTCCACCTGATGCACTGCATCCCTTCTCTCATGGTTTTCATACCTCGGCGGAGGTGGTGGCAACATTAACTGTTGCATGTTCGCTCCAGAGAGGAATTGCTGCCAGGGTAACTCCTGCCGAGGTTGATCGTTCCGAGGTGCCTGAGCATTCCCTGAACCACTTTGTTTCATCTTCCTCATCCACTCACATTGCCGAGTCGTGTGACCCGCCGGGTTACTCGGATTTGGCGTGTGAAATTTGCACGGCTGATCTAGCATTATCTCATACGTATATCTCGGACGGTCCTTCTTTTCTTGCCACTGTTTCTTCTGCTCTGGCATCCAGGTTTTCTTGCCATCATTTCTAGGAGTCCATTGTTGCCCTCCAGTTTTCTGACGCTGATTACTCCTTGCTCCGGGTTGATCTTGATTTACAGCTGCAACTTGTTGTGAACTGTATCTGTAATCCGGCCTATCATCTCTTCTCTTACCCCGGTAGTCAGTCCGCCGGGATGACCCGGCTCCATCTCGCTGGTAGTACTCCTCATTTGACTCGCTTGACACAAGCCTAGGTTGAGTCGGATCACCCAACGCATATGAATCAGCAATCCGGATCGTTTCTGCCAGTGTAGTTGGCATATCCCTTTGTAACCTCTGCCATAGCATGCTTGCATATCTACATCCTTGCGCAAACCAAGCTATGGCCTGTGACTCAATCACACCCTCACATGAGTTTCGCACATTGCACCAACGGGTTAAGAACTCTCGATCTGTTTCATTTGGTCTCTGCTTGCACATCGCTAGGGTATGTGGCCTATTCGGCCTCTGATACGTGCTCGAGAAGTTACTGATGAACATTTCCTCAAAATCGATCCAACAGTTGATACTTCCTGGTGGTAAATTCTTTAGCCATACCCTCGCTGGCCCTTCCAGCATCTAAGGTACATATCTCACAGCCCATCTCAAGTTGCCTGTAGCTATTTTCACCGCTGTCGCGTAATTGATCAACCAATCCTCTGGCTTTGTGCTACTGTCATATGTTTTTGTCCCTCTAGGTAACTGGAAGTTAGGTACCAGAGGCTGCTTCATGATCCGGGGCCCAAAACACACAGGACCCGAAGTACCTTGACACTAAATCTGCTCCAACCTATAAAGTCGGTCCAATTTTAACATAGCGTCGTCAGGCATCAAGTTTCTGCTTCCCAATCTTGACTCTATCACGTGATAATCTAGCCTAGGATACCCTATGTTCACCATTTCCGAATCACCATCATTGTATCTATCTTGCTCTTGTGGAGCTGCTCTCTGTTGCATACCTTGGCCGGCACTTCGCTCTTGCCTTGGTATATTCCACTACTGCGGTTGCCCTGCACCCGCCGAGTTGCACTGTCCGACATTGCCGTTCATAGCGTTTCTCTGACCGGCATTGCCTTGGTCGTGGTTACCTCGGCCAGCCTCACCTCGGCTAACACTTCGTCGATCCTCATTTCCCTACACTGCCTTTTCTTTCCCTGCCCTTGCCGGGTCATATGGGACTATTTGCTTGTTTCTCCTCGCCGAGGTTACCACTTCCTCTCTTCTTGGGACACCATGAGGTGACGATGCAGCTCCAGCAGATTTATCCGGGTTACCTATTGCTAAATGAACGACTTTGGAGGCGCCAGCCCTTGCCGGATTAGCCCTGAGCAACTCTTCATTTTGTCTGTTTGCAATCCGAACTAACTCATTGACCCTATCCTGCTGTCTTTGCCGGGCTTCACCCGTCAAACCCTCTAATTTGGATGCAGCTGCATCTGCTACTCTGAGGTTCTTTGCCGGGGTACTGTACTTCGGCAGCCCACGGACATAATGTTCTCTGACTCCTCAACTCTAGTATCACCCTCCTTGTTCATTTCACTAATGAGGTTTCTCCCCTTCACTTTTACAGCATCTACTTTATTTGCCTTTGCGTACTCACGCAGTGTCATGTTCAACGACTGTTGAGCCGCGGCTATCTTTTTCGCACCCTCTAGTATTTTCTGCCTAGTCTCCTCTAACTTGTCCTGTGCCTGAGCCAGATCTCCCGCAGGTGCTATGGGGCTCTCTAGGCTATCTATCTCCTGCCGCAGTACATTCTCTGGCCTCTCTAGTGGAGGACCTCTACTTTTCCTTGGTGCCTTGGGTGTTACCTCCGGATCCGGTGCCGGATCTTTGCTCGCGCCTGCGCCAGGCACCGTCATCATCACCTCGGCACGGTCAGGGGAGCGAGTGATACGCGCCCCGCGAGCCGCGCTGAGGGGTGGCTCGCCTCCCTCGACGACGTGCCGCGGGTGAACGCACGACACATCGATAGTGACGTAGATCTTGTGCGTGCTGAGCTTGATGAAGAGGCTGTTCCGCGGAAGAGGTCGCTTGCCGAAGCAGCCAACATTGTCGCTGACGAAGTCCAGCGCTCCAAAGCATTGAACAAGCCAGGAGACGATGCGTTCGTTGGTGCCGATGAGGTTTCCCATCCGGATCTTCACTCCTGCTAGCGCCGCTAGCCCCACGGTGGGCGCCAACTGTTGTGGTGGTGTCACGGCAGATGCCATGGATAGGCTAAAGGTGGGGACAATATGCACTAGAGGAATCCAGGGAGGGATAGTGTGGTTATTCCACACACAGATGCTTTCTATTCAATTGGTTTCCAAGGTTTACAAGTGCTCCTTGAGCTGTATTGGGGAGAGGAGGAAGAAGGAGCTCTCTTACTTTCTCCACTAGCTAGCCCTCAGGAACCAACTAGAGATCAACCAAGTAAAACCCAACCCCCTCTACAAATGGCCTAGCCCTCTTATATAGGGGTGGCTAGGTATCCAATTAGGGCATACGTGGAGGCATATTCCAGGGAATATGCCTCTTCCTAAAATAGCAAACCGACCGGGTCACTTTTCCCTATCGTAAGCCATGCAGAGGCTACGTGAGCCTCTGCGGCGCTAGCGTCATCCGACACAGGCAACGTCACCCTTGTCGGCCATGCCTCTGTGGTCCTAGCCTCTGTCCTCTTCGCTCACGCTCCAGCGTACAGTGACCTCCTTTTGACCAGCGAGATACCTTCCTTCTCTTGCAAGCCTGATATAACCCGGATCGTGCCTAGTTAATCCGGCCACACTGGTACCTGCATACAAGTTACATACAGCCTGCCAGCATACGACATACGTCGGCCGGGACTCAGTTAGGCGGATAACCTCTGGTCCAGGTTACTCCATGATTCGGCCTGCCTTGAGGTGACTCGGCCAGCACTTGCTTTGACCTTGCCGTACCTCGGCTAACTCGGCCTTTATACCCCGGCGTGACCCTACCCGGGGGTATCCCCCCAACATGCCGATAGTTATTGATTTGGCTTCGAGTATAGCCATGGTTGTGAAATACCGATCTTATTTTTCGAGGTTCTTGGTCCAGCTGACACGGAGCATTGGCACATTTTCTCCATAGTAGTGGAGCTTCTAGATCTCCTCGATCCTTCCGTAGTATCTTTCCTTGATGGTAGTCGACTCACTGGTGAAGCATTCCATAGTTACTCCTAAGTTCTAAAATTTGTTGTTATTGTCATTTTCCTCGATGTAGAATGTGTAGTTGTTGATGTCGTATGCCTAATAGGCCCTAAGGTTATGCACGGGGCCCTGTGATAAGGTGAATATGAGTTTCTCCTCTTCCGTATGAGGACTCTACGGGGGTTTTAGTAGCTTCTCCTTGGACCATGGTGTGAAGCTAGAGTTGTGCTCTCTGATTTTTTATCCCTTCGTCCTCATCCATCCCAGGTTGTTATACTTCTTCTCGATAAATATTTTGTGCTCTGCGCACAAAGGGTTGACTAATTCTATGTGTTTTAGCGCAACTTGGTTTTCCCTATTAAAGTCAGCGCGTCGACCAGTGTGGTCGACATGCATTTTGCGGTGACCACATCCAGCGAGCTTCGCGAGGTGCCTATTTTATCCTAGCACACCAATAGGGTCCTCGGTGGTGCCTATATAATTCTAGCATAGAGAGAAGTACTCCTAGGTAAGAAATCCCTTGGCTATGCTTGCATGTGGATGGGACCTGTTGCGGACAAAGCCTTTGATGATTCCATTCATCCTTTCGAACGAGATCATGTTGTGAATGAATGTCGACCCAAGATGGATGATATCATCCACGACATGGACAAACTGATGCACCGTGGTGTCAAAGAATGTGGGCGGGAAGTAAATCTCAATCTCACATAGTATCACCAAGATCTATTAATGTAGCCTTGCGAGCTGCTGGACGTCGATCGACATCCGAGAGATGACATCGAAAGAGTTACAGAGGCCAAACAGCGTCTCATGGACGTGCTTGTCCATTATCCCTTGGTTCACGATGGAAAGTATCTAAGTCATTAGCATGTGATAGTAATGAGACCCACTGAACCTATACTTTACTACATCTATATATCTGCTTATCTTCCCCAAGTAGCCGTAGGGAACTTTCACTCCTAGGAGGTACTTGATAAACTGCTCGATCTCCTGCTGACTTAGAATGAAGCGGGAAGGGGACAGTAATAGTCTTACTTGTTGGCCCTTTTACCCCTACGGCAACCTTTGGTCTGCTTCATATCATCATCATCATCGTCATCATCGGGGCATCCTCCCTGAAGATCTTCCCTAATGCCTAGATGTTTTAGGTCGCTTCTTGCTTTCGGTCCATCTTTAGTCCTCTCCGGCATGTTGAGCAGGGTGCGAACCAGACTCTTGCACACAGTCTTCATGATGTGCATGACATCAAGGCTATGGGGCATGTGGAAGATCTTCTAGTACAACAGGTCCTAGAAAATAGACCTTGATTTCCATACATTCAGTAGTGGTTTTGGCCTCTTCTGCTTATTTCTCAACGCAGGGTACTCTTTCCAATTTTTCAACAAATCTTTGATTTCTTTGCCGCTCCTCGGACATGGGACTATTTCATGCTTTGCTTTACCATAGTACAGATCTCCACGTTTTCTCTACGGGCCATCTTTACGAAGCCACCTTCAAGTCCCTGGGTACACGGTTTTCGAAGACCCGGGATCCTTTTATAGTTGGAGATGTGATGTATGATCCATGCACTTGACACATGCATTGTGTTCGTGTTTCACGTGGCATGAGACATATGCGTAACCAGGATTGTCTTGCACTATCTGAGAAAAGAGGCTCTCAGAGGAAAATATTCTTCTCAAACAGCATCCCACGTATTGGCTGGTGTCTCCCGCAACGTGGCTAGCTCCACTTTTAATAGCCCGAGATACAGATAGATGTTGATACCTGGTTGTTTTGGCCCCTGAATTAGAATACTCATTTGTGTGTACCTCCTTTTCATGCACAACCAGGGGTTGTACGACCATACAAACATGGGCCAAATGTCATGTGCTGCTTTGGTTGCCATAAAAAGTTAGTCCATCGATGCTCATACCTAGCCTGATGTTCCTTGGATCATGCCTAAAAAAAAGGAACTCTATGTCCAGTGCATTCCATTGGCAATCATCTGAAGGATGTGTCAGCATCTTCTCCTTATCCAGATCATCTTCGGGCTTCTTCCTTTCCGCGTGCCAGTGCTTGAGTAGTGCTTCCTTAGGGTCTACGAAATACCACTGCAAATGAGGAGTGATCGGAAAGTACCATACCACTTTTTGAGGAGCTTTCTCCCCTCTCCCCTCTGTTGTATCGTGCATGACCACACACCGGACATGTGGTTATTTTTGCATACTCGTTCCAATAAATGATGCAATCATTCAAGCATGCATGGTATTTAACATGCGGTAGATCGAGAGGGCACACGATTCTTTGCCTCCTCGATACTTTTTGGACAGGTATTCCCCTTGGGGAGCCGATCGTGCCAGAATCTAGTCATATCATTGAACCTTGTGTCGGTCCATTTGTATTTTGCCTTCAACTCTAGAGCCTTGAGCGTTACATTCAAGTGAGTATCCTCAGAACGGCATCCTTCATACAAAAGAGTATTCCAATCTATAGCTAGTTGCCCCAACTTGGCTTTCTCTCTGGTAGTAGCTTTGGCATTGCTCGTATCCTTGAGGAGCAGTTATTGAACATGGGGGTCCTGCAAGGCTGTTTGCAGCGTCCGTGTCTCCGCGTATTCTCCATAATATACCCCGGCATCTCCTTCTTGATGATCATGTCCGGCATCTCCTTCATGATGATCATGTCCGGTACCTCCTTCGTGATGATCATGTCCAGGATCGCCTTCGTGATGACACCTGCCCTCCCCATTGTTGGCTTGCAGCCCTTCCGCATTTCCTACTGTCCCAGCATTTAACGTCCAACGAATAAAGCCATGCATGAAACCATGCACGATCAGGTGGTTCTACAATACTCCGGAATAAGGGTCCATTAATATCTTAAGTTTGCATTTGCAACATGGACATCTTATCTAGATCCTGTTGTTCTGAATAATTTTGGCCGTCCTGCCTTTAAAATATGTAGCCACGAGGCTTTCACTCATCTTGATGACCATGATCGCATGCGTGGTATAGAGCAATAGAATATTTTAGAACATGCACACACATCCATGCATGATCGCCAGAAAAATTTGGCATGACCTTTCCTAGAAATAGGACATAAGCGTAGTGCAGAAAATTTTCCGAAACGAAAATGAATCAACATTTTGGAAAACATGCATACACCACGCCATAGCAACACCAAAAACTTCATCATATACACAAACATGCACACAACACGCAACAACATCTTCATCGCATACACAAGCATGCATACACCACGCGTCTCTAGCGCAACCACAAGCTTCATCGCCTACACAAACATGCATGTCCTTCCATGCATCTACTCACCTAGTAAACAATGGAGTAGGAGAAAAGATAATTGGTGGTTTAGTAGATCTACAAGTTGGAGAGTCTTCCTTTTACAAATCTACCATCCAAAATAGCTTTAGAAAAATGAGTGAAATCATAGGAGAAATGAGGTGGGGAGGAGGAAGGGGAAGACCAACTCTAGTCTTAGGCTAGGAGGGAAAGTGAGTGGAGGTAGGTGGGGAAAGTTCACTAAGTGGAGGTGGTGGAAAATATAGATGGTGGTCAATCTATCAGTAGTGCATGGTTGTGTGCGCCATAGATAACCGCACTGCCCATGGAGCATCACTATGCCATGTGCCATGGATACGTGACCCACCATCAATATCTGCCACTTATGGATGGTACTGCACTATCCGTGGTGCATGCTACCGCGGTGCGCCACAGATAACCCAACTATCCATGGTGCACCACGCTATCATGCGACACGAATAAGCCAGGGGCCATCCATAAGTGGTAACTATGGATGCCCAGGCTTATCTATGGCGCATGGCAGTTTGGTGCGCCACAAATAGTTGGGTTATCTGTGGCCTATGTGCCGTAGGTGTGCCATATGTATTTATCTGTGGCGCATGCACTTACCCATGCGCCACTAGGTATCAAACCCATGGATAACCATTTTCCTAGTAGTTCCCAGCCCAACAGCAGCGGGCAGAGCCTGCGGCTACGGGGCGGGAACCTGCGGGTGCCCTCCAATGGGTGGGGCTTTCTCGGGCCCATTCCCTAGTCCCTAATGTGATAGGGAGTGCGCACGGGTGGTCTCCAGGCACTGCCTGGCAGCCTCCTCAGGATCTTGCACCTCTTCTCTCCAAGTCGCAAACTCTGCCATCCCTGGCATTGGGGATATCGGACCAATACCGAGATAGCGGGCATGGCCTCTTGCCAGGTGTGGTTCCTTGTGCACTGAGGAGTGTTTCGTACACTGTTTCCTGGCGATGTACGGTGGGCTCCGTGCTACAGGCCCACGGGAGACACCCCACACCACAACAACGCGGGGCCTCCTGTGGGGGGACCGCCCCACCTTGAATGACAATGGGAGCATCGTTGTTTGCGCCCGCGAGATGCTCCGCTTGCCTAACGACGCCTCATGCTCCTCCAGGAGGCACATTCCCACCGGTGGCGCCTCCTATGTTGCCGGGACGAATGCTCCCACCGGCAGCACCTCATACACCACCAGGTAGGAGGCCATCGGGGGTAGCACCGCCTACGCCGCCTAGATGTCCTTCTTCGCATGTTGACGTGCCTTCCGTAGCCAGTCCCCAGGCTGGCACCACGGGAGATAGATGTGGCTGGTTAGACGCGGCGGGCACAGGTTGAGGCTGAGCGTTATGGTCGCCCGTAGCATTCGCCTTCTGTGCATGCCACTCAGCACCGTGTTCATGGATAGGGTCGGGTCGTGGGACCGAGTGTGCATACCGAGAGTGTCCGCGGTGTCCACGCTCATCCCAGTGGCTCCATTTTCTCTCTTGGGTGCCATGCCTGATGCTAGCAAAGATGATGCTGATGATGACGATGCCGTCATTGATGAAGACGACTACTAAGGTCGAATCACTTGTGCCCCCTACCTAGCGCAACAGATGTCGCGTGTCAGAACATAGAGACCAAGGATGTCTCACACCCCATTTTGGTTCGGAGGTGGGTACTAAGGTAATACAGCCTCATATCATACATAGATCACACACAGCACACATGATGTTTTCTACCCAGGTTCATGCCGCCCTTCGAGTAACAACCCTATGTTCTGATTTGGTGGATTATCTTGTGGATATTTTACAACGAGATCAACAATCTAATGTCGGGGAGCCACTTTAAGCTAGCTTCTATATTTCATGGGCTTTTCTCTTTCTTTCTATCTCGTATTCTCTCCATGAGAGCGCCTCAGCTCTAGCTCTCTCTCTAGTTGTTCTCTCCGAACTCCCACAACTATTCTCTAACTCTCTTTCTATCTCTCTACACCACTAGATGTACCAACTATGACTCTCTCAACCTTCTATATTCTCTAAATCCTTGTTCTAAACCTTATCTCCAATAACTCTATCCCGACCTCCCCTTCTTCTCCTACCATGGCCGAGGCCCTGCTTTTATATCGCAAGGGGTACCACAGTGGACGGCACGCATGTGCCTTCCTATCATTCTCAGGATACACTGCTACCGTGCCACGTGGCATGACGGCATATGGGTGGTGTTGTTGGCCACTCCTGGCTGTGGGTGGTGCCGTTGGCCACTCCTTGGCCGCGAGCGGTGCTGTGCAACAATTGATGGCGAGGGTACAACACAGGGTGCATGCTGTCACATTGGGACTACAACGCCTGTGCTCCCTTTAATGCCATGTGCAGGCGTAGGGATAGGGGCGACACTTGTCTCTCATGCCATCCCGCGTGCTGCCATCGACTCGGTCCTTGTTGACTTGTGTTCTCGGGCCGCGCTTGTCCCGAGAGGAGTCTCTCCCATGACAACGTCATGGAGAAGCGAGTAAGCGTACCCGCCAATGTTACTTATCTCTCTCATGACCCAGATTCCTGACCTGTACTCCTCTTCACAGGGGTGACCTTCTCGGGGAGTTAGTCCATTCCTACTCGTCGAGGCACAATGTGAGGGTCCCCCTTTCCTATTGTGTCGGCAACGACGAACCAGCACCAGATACAGAATATAATGGCATCGCTTGTGAACATGTAGAACATGACAAGCAATCATTAAACAAGTGTACCTACATTGAAATGACTAATGAAACAAAGTCTTTCTTATAATTTCAGTAAATATAAACTAGCCAGGTCATTTCAACAAATATATATGGAAGTAGTTGTATATCCTAGAATGCATGAGACGTTAGGTGGATCAGAATTAGCGGTGAGCTACACAATGGTGTACAGTTACTTCGTAGCTAAGAATGAACCAGATAGAAATTATAATGCCATCATACGTGAACTTGTAGAGATGGAATGCAAAACATGAATGAACTACATAGTAGATGATAGTTATGTAGTTTCTTAGGACGAACCAGAACCAGATACGAAATATAAAGGCATCGCTTGTGAACCTATAGAACAAGCTTTGCAAACCAACATGTTTAGTGTTCCATGTTTGAGCTCTATGCAAAGGAAGAGAAAATAGTTAGTGTTGCAGATTTTGAAGAACCAGATAGTAACAACAAAATTATAAACTAGTTAATACGAAGAGTTTAAATGGGTACTACGACATAGAGGATGGATGCTAGAGAGGAAATAATAGCAAGAACTTATCTCAGGACAAACCAGATAGATGTCAGTGAATCCACTCTAATATTTTCCACTGACTTTAGATTTTGCAAGAAGTACACAATAATAGGAAATTACTATTATACGGAGTAGCTAAGAACATGTGCATGACAAAATAACAAACATGTGCGTGACTTGAAATTTGTAGAGAAGAGAATGCAAAACAACATGTCTAGTGTCCTTGTATGTAGTACAAAGAATAGGTGTGCACAGTGACTTGTATGTACTAGCACGATTACAAAAATATAGCTCACTACGACAGGCTTGAACATGCTATACTTCTGACAAAACAAAAACATGCTGGAGATTTGGTTACCTTGGTCAGAGAGGCGTCTAAGCATCATCAGTACTATGCGGGTGACATCCAAGTCACCGAGGGTGTTGTAGTTGCGGTGTCTATTGGCGTCAGGAAAGCAGATCTTGGGTGGTCCATGCCGGCTTGAGCACGGTGGACGAGAGCATCGCTGAGGCAGATCAGGTGAAGTGAACAGGGACACCCGTGCAGCTGGTCTAGAGAGGTGTACATGGAACTCGTTGAACTAGATCATGTTCGGTGGACATAGGTGAAGCAGCTCCGGTATGGTTGGGTAGCTATCAGCGGTGGGGAAGGAGAGCTTGGATGGTCGATGACACCATCACCGCGGTGAACAAGACCACAACTCCAAGCATTCACCGAGAGACCCGGCGAACTAGATCAGGTGTGTTGGACATCGATGAAGCAGCCGCGGTGCACGAGACCCCAACTCAACTGCCTCTGCCCGCCATGGAGTTGCCACCGGCTGGTGCGCACGGTGGTCGTGGAGGTGAGAGCATGAGAGAGGAGCTTGGGATTTTTGGGAGGGCTAGCAGGAAATACTGCACGAATCGGGACTATAGAGGCGAACATAAAAATAATTACAATCATGCCCCCAAGCTAGTGACTTTAGCATGCCCATTTATCGTCTGAACAATGGGTAGAATGGGAATTTTAAAGTAAAGTTTTTGAAACAGAGGGGCACGAAATGCATCGAGTTGGTGGGGGATTTTGCCGCTCGATTATGTTTTGAATTCAGATAGCATCCATCTACTAATAATAGAAAAAGGTACTCTCCTGGTGAGAGAATTTGCCTCAAAGTTTTTGAAATGGAGGGCCATGAAATGCTCCAAAGTCGGTGGGTGATTTTGCCGCTCGATTGATATTTTGAATTTGGTTAGCGTCCATCTATGTACTAATAGAAAAATGGTACTCCCCAGTGGGATATTTTATCGAGTTTTTAAAATGGTGGGGCGGGAAATTCTTCAAGGTTAGTGGGTGGTTTTGCTGCTTGATTAAGATTTTGAATTTGGCTAGCGTCCATCTACTAGTAGTAAATAAAGGTGGTAGAATGTATCGTTATCTGGTTAGGAATTCATGGCTAAGAGTCGCATCAACTAATCATCTATGACCGTAATAATTGCGGAGACTGAGATTTTAAATTTGGCTAGCATCCAAGCAATAATAGAAAAAATGGGTACTCCAACTTCAGGAATTGAAGTTCAAGAATGACATCAACTGATCATCCATAATGAAAATTGGATACCTCTGATTCAAACAGGGTAGACGGTAGATTTTGCCTCTCGACTGAGATTCTGAATTTGCTAGCATCTTGGGAATAATAATAAAAATGGTACTCCTTCTGTTTGAATTGAAGGCTGAGAGTCACATCAACTAATCATCAAAATAAAATGACCATATTCGCAAAGAAAATTAGATATATATATATATCTCCAATTCAAATGGGGTAGGCGGTAGGTTTTTTCGCTTGACTAAGATTTTGAATTTGACGGTTGTCCAAATTATAAAAAAATATGGTTAGGCTGTTCTACCTCTATTCATGAATCCAAGGGCGAGAGAGTGAGGTTCGGGCACGGGATTTTTGTGCATAGAGCGTAGCATAAACAAATAAAAGCATGATGCAAAACAAATACTCACTTTTGCATACAAGGCCACAAACACAACCCAGGCTCAGTCTCAGGAACCATTTCACTGGACCACGTTAGTCACCTGTCAATGTGAGGGTTCATCTTGAATTTAGACTAGCCTCTTCATCTATGGGATCTCAAGAACTCCAGCTGATCTTGTAAGATCTTCAACTCCACATCACTTAATAAAGCTTTCTTTCTCATCTCTTTGATTGTTCATATTTGCACTTCCTGTTTACCCCGTAGTGCTACGATTTCTTCCTGATAAGATAGTTACACTGACTTGGACTTGGACTATGAAAACACAGCATTAGGTAGGAACGTGCTTTTGTGATGACCTTTGCCTATTAGTACCATGTCAAATGTTTCTAGACATTCTTCTTGGGCTTGTTCTAGACCGTCTTTCCCAGGTTTTGTCATATCCTCATCCAGTTTAATCTGTAAGGTTATCAGTTGGTAGAAATGACTGAGAGAAGAGAATCTACGATAGATAAACATGTAGACAACACATTTACCCTGACTATGAACAAATCTTACAATTTGGCATGGCGGATTACACATCATATACATTGTAGTAAAAAGCATAGCTATCTGATCATACTAATAAGAATTTTATCACTAACACGCAATAACACGACTATGCCAACATGGCATCTATCTGTTTCTTTATCGCCAAGTGCATGATATCACAAGGCAACTCTTTGTACAGTTGAAAACTGAAACTCACACTAGTTGGAAATCATCTACTTAAATGAAATGAAAACTGGGTGGCAGTTCAGGCAGTGTTGCACATCTAACTATACAATCACTGAAGGTGTGTCATCACAAAATGTCAATCGAACATCAGACTTGCAATAACACTCTTAGCAGAGGGATTGAGCCCTTCTTTTGGCTCGTCTGGCATTCCTCGAATTTTTCTTGCAAACTTATCGCATCTTTCTACAACATAGGCGGAAGGCATGATCAAAATATAAGAAGCACAGAGTCTCTACAAGAGTAAATACTAATTATCCTTACTTTTGTGCTCAGGTGCCTGACCAATGCATGAGATCCAGTTCGGTTTGTTAAACATTGTGCGACACGGTTACTCTTGGTTTTCTCAGTGTTCTTTTGCAAAGGATACTAGTGAGAGAGATGCACAAATAGGAATTTCAAATGTGATCTGGTCTTAGTCTTCACAAACGATACCGTAATCTTTGGATCAAACCAGTGATTAAGAAGATCTATCCACTATTAGTCAATCATAATATGTTCATTAGGAGTCATTCTTTGAATATCCTTACGTTCCTTATCATCAAAGTATTCCTTCTTTAGCCTATGGTGCTGCTGGCGCAAAGAATAGAAGAACATGTCCTTGTAACATATTCTACATCCTCATTATCCTCATAGAAGTTGAATTTTGTATATTGGCTAGAATGGGAATAGTTGATGTGTTATATGATTTAGAATAGAACCAATAGCAAGCTTGAGGGCATGGGATAGAGCAACATGACTTACATGTAACTTCTGGAGTAATGAACTGTAATTTTCAGGGGACTGTTGCTGGTGCTTGAATGGGAATATGGGAATATGATTCCTTAGATTCTTCTGGATTTTTTGGCCTTCGCTTCCCAGGCACAATATGCAATATCTAGATTGCGTTCCGGAAATTTTAGCTTCAAGCTTTTTTCCTACCGTTGGCCCCCTTTATTTATATCACCGTGTAGCCGTAATTCAACAGTTACATCAAGCTATCATGGTACATATAAGGGAGCATGCAACGATAAGCCTTTGAACACATACCTTGTTTGGCGTCGGGCTGATCACTAGGTGGGTGATCATCGCTAGCTTGTTGGTCTTGTGCTAGTAGTGTTAGGCTAGTAGAGGTCGAAAGTGGTTCGGATGCCAATTGTTGTTGGGTATCTAGATTAGAAACTAGTGATTGTGGTGTGTGGGATCATATTTGCTACATCTACTTCTGTTGGAACCTGTGGTGTGCAGCCAAGACGACACTTTTTAGGCTCCTTATGCCAGTTTCCTAACTTACAGTTTTTTCTTTTCCTGGGATGCATTTGTGTTCTACTGGTAGAGTTAGCAGGACCGCTTGTCAACGCTTCAGGTTTGCTACATGGACGTGTCTTACATGAACCAGCTGATTCCTGACACACATAAATGATACTTCCATCTATTATGGTTTTATATATAATGAGATGCGGATGGAACAGAAGAACAGTAAGGCAAAATATGCTGAACATATATGATGCATGAACTAGGCAGAGGGTGTTGAAAATATTTGGTGGGATTTAGATACCAAACATAGAAGATGAAATAGGTATCTCAATGAAAAGACGGAGCAAGCACCTTGGGGGTGGACAAGCGGGTGGACTAGGGGGGAGGTCCTCGACAGGTCCATCTTCCGGAGTCAGGTCTCCTTCGAATTATTGGTCATCAATAGAAACCAATGCTAAATCAGACACTTGTTGAACATAGTTATTCTCCCTGCTGGTACCCAAAAGGTTCTTAGGTGAACCTGTTGATTCCTGACACACATAAACGATACATTAATCTATCAAAGTCCTATGTATAATGAGACGTAGATAGAACAGAAGAATAGTAAGGCAAGACATGCTGAACATATATGATGCATGAACTAAGTAGATAGCATTGCACAACAATTGGTAGGATTGACGTACAAAACATGGAAGATACCAAAAATATCTCAATGACAAGACAGAGCAAGCACCTTGGGGTGGACAAGCGAGCGGACTAGGGAGGGGGTCCTCCACCGGTCCATCTTCCTGAGTCAGGCTACCTCGGGGTTTTGTTCATCACAAGAAGCAAATTCTGCATTAGAAACTTGTTTTTCTTGATCGGTGTGGTAGTTATAAAAGACCTAACTGTCTTCAATAATCTGTCTTCCCTAACCTGTCATTCTTTCTTAGCAGTCAGCCACAAAGCATCTTACATGCATGAGCAAAAAATATCTTATGATATTTAAGAGATAAGTGTGTGTAGAAGAGAAAATTAGTATAGTAGTAGCAAGCCGTTGACAGATATGAAGGAACAATGACAGACATACGAATATATGATGGCTCGTAAAGAAATGACGGAGTACAAAGATAAAAAAAACTCAGTGCGAGAAGGCAGTGCAAACAAGCGATGAACTACTTTTAGACATCAAATGCGTAAAGAGCATATGAAGTGTAGGGAAACCTTTGTGGACGTGTTACCCAATTTCCATTGGGCAACCGCACCTTTGCTAGACTTATGGCGACTTACACCCTTGTCATTTGCGGCTGAGCGGGTTTGGCTCGCCAACTCTCCAGCACCGTGGACAAGGTCACGGAAGCCGATCCAGAACTGTGGAGTTAGGGAAGTGGATCCAAAAAAGTTGTGATGGTGTCGCCGGTTACAGCGTTGCTGAGCCGGCTCCGGGGCCGTGGACCTTGGGTATGGAGGAGCTGATATGGTGTGGGCCGGCATCGGAGAAGCAACTCCGGTGTTGCTGAGCTGGCTCCCACGCTGTGAACCTCGAGTACGGAGGACCTGATCTAGTCTGGGCCGACATCGGAGAAGAAACTCTGGCTTGCTAGATAAGGGAGCTAGTAAAACGTCTTTGATCGCTATGGTGGCATGTCGGTGGAGAGGTTGTGAAGGGAGATGGGACGGAAGGGGCATGGTCGTGGTCATGCGAGGTGATCATGTGGGATTCAGCCCAAAGGGCGCCGATGGTACTAGTATGTTTGACACTTTGAATTGTGCCGCACGTGGGAATTTACAAGGGAAATCCTTTTGAGGATTGGCCTTTGGCCCGTTGGGAGAGATGCAAATTTCATACAGCTTGAATATTGGACATGGGATACTTTCGGCTGGTGTTTCTAGGGCAGAGTTAAAATTATTGACTGCTTGGTGAAAGCGGTGATTTCAATGTGTGTTTTGCCGCTCAATTGATTTTTTGTGTATTTTACTATAGTCTCAAAGTTTGACTTAGGGCCAAACAAGTAGTGGCACATATTTATTCACGATAATGGGTCCAAGGACATGGTCATTCTCGGACTACCTTTCATGGTAATGTGTTGATTTTTTGCAAAACGTGGGTCTACCATCTAAACGAAAGTGCAAAATAAGATTTCATCTTTCTCGTGGGAAAATGTTGTTTTTCCATTTTCCGAATGGCTAGAACGAGACCGAGATCCATTGTCCAAATGCAGCAAGTATGTATAATATAGTTTTATACATCGTGCCAAATACGTAGTTACCGTAAAGTACTACTAGCACATCAGAAAATAAAATATCAGGCTAATAACACAATGAAAGTCATCCTCATTATTTGAAATACCAAACTATTCACATGGCGGATCTTGCATCACCCTTTGAAAATCGTCTGCCTGCAAACATGTGCGTAGAATTTTTGCTCGTGCTTTCACTTGTTCCAAGACCGTCCTATTGATCTCATTGACATATGCATCAGCCAAATTGGGAACATGATTTTCATCTGCTAACTTATGAAGATCAGCGGAAGCATCTAGGCCATCTTCAATCTTAGAAATCCATTTTGGTTCAATTCTCTGATCTGCCGAGTGGCCATGTCCAAATCCTTTTGGAGAAGCCTAATCTTAGCTTCGGCCATGCACACTAATTCTGTTTGGTTCCTAGAAATGGTTGCATCACTGGCACGCTGAAAATCTATGATGCTAACCTACTTGGCACGAACATGATTATGCACTTGCTTCTACAATTTGCAATGTAGCAAATGAATTAGCAAATAACACAAGCAAGATGCAATAAATATCCATGTTTAGGGCACTCGACCAGGCCATGTTTCTGTATGTTGTGTCGAGCGGGTCTACTGCATGTCCAAAACTCCTCAAGATTCATTGGCATCGGTTCTCTGCATACTCATTCGGCAAACAACATCTGCCATGCCTTAAAAATATATAAACTATGAGAAGGCAGCGCAAGCAACCGATGAACTACTCTTAAAAAATAAAATGCATAACAACAACGGGCATATATGCAAAGTGGAGGCAAAGATTTGTCTAGGGAGGATTGGGGGTTATCATTGGGTTGGCGAGGTTTTGTACTAGTGCGAGATAACCAATTTGGCTTGACGACCATGTCTGCAAATCTAGAATACCTCAGGACTATTTGTCTTGTTTTCTCTTCGAACCCATTACACAATACATCACCTAGCATGCATTAGAAATAATTGGTAACGAGAAGGCACTGCAAGAAAGCGATGAACTACATTCGGAAGTAAAATGCATAAGGAAAGCATACATAGAAAGTGTGTAGCAACTTTCATCTAGGAAGTGCCGAGTTTTAACCAACGCCCTGGTGAGGGGTCTGTGTAGCTTACGCATCTCTCTATTGCGGTGGTGGACAACAGAGTCTGGCGAGGTGGAAGTCATCTAAGGAGGGATAGAGGATGATGAGGCTTCAGTAAAATATGGATAATAGAGTCGGCGAGCAAGATACCCTATCAGTATGCAGGTAGCTAGCATCTACAGAGCAGTGAAGTAAGGGTTAAATTTAGGGAAAGATAGAAGGGAGGATCCCGCAAATATTCCTCAAAATTTTTGAACTAGAAGATCCTGCCAATATCACACCAAAATTTAGTGCTCAATCGTGCTTGGCTCACCTACCCAGTATTAAAGGAATGGCCGAAAAGCAACATGCATCGAATGCGATTGGATGGTGGCATGCGCATCTTGTGAAGAAAGGTGTGACTCTACCCCTTACCCTCAAAGCTGAGTCTAGTATGGTGGAGAGGGTGGTGCTTTTGTTTACGAATTAGGAGATGGTGGTGCTAGCTATCAAATTCTTAGACAAAGAGGACCATCATGTCCCTCCCGTGATGGGATAATATCGTTGAATGAAAGGCTAAACATACTGCTAGAGATTGCGCATGTATGTAGAATTGTTGTCCAAAGTTATCGCGGAAGACAATAGTAGTATTTTTCCCAAAGGACTGGTCCGCCCGTGACTGCCCGGACAAAGGATGCACGTCACCACCACCTGACATCGCTATGTCACTCGCTCCATGCCGCCTCAATAGAAAAAGCGTTGTGTCAGAGGAAATAAGGTGAAGGTGTGCCGGTTTGCGTGCTAGCAGGTACTCACACCAACCTCGGTAATTAAGAAATCTAGAAAAATAAACAAAATAAAATGAAAACCTCACACGGTGTCTTATTTAGAGGTAAGGCCCCAAAGGACCGATTGATAAATTGCATTTAATGTTGGTCACTCACACACCACACAAATAGTAACTTCAAAAATAATAGTACCTTTGAAAATAAGAAAACTACAACCCCGTCCTGAACTTAGGAGAGAGAGGACCCTAAATAGAAGCGAAAATCGTGGATCAAGTCCTATGTCACTGTCAAAACGCTTGATATCCCAGGTAGTCACTCTTCTTAAACCACCAAGATTTTTCAAAAGATTCAACTTCTTGCTAGGAAATTTATGCCGACAAATTTCACTCTGTGTTTTGAATCTTTTCAAATAAATTAAAAAAATGTGAAAAACTTGTGCATGGCGTACTTTGGCATGTATCGGTTTCCATGAAAACTCATGAACGTGGACTTAGAAATATTTAGAAAACTTTCTTCATGTTAGGGTTTACCACGTATGAACATTCTTGCGTTTCAAGCCAAATGACCAACAACATGGCCATATATATCATATTTATGATAATCTGTCTCATATTTCACCCACTCAGACGACTTTCCATTGATATGTCGAACCAGGTTTAATTAAAAATCTAAAATTGTATAACCAACTCTTAGGTATAAGAAAGTGACACCTCGTCATCTATTGCTGGCCTTATACCAGCATATACACTACCTAGAAATTAAAATATACAACTACAAGCATTATAATGCAACAACCTCATCAAAAAGCTAGAAAGGTAAATAGAAATAAAAATACCTTTCTATGCCCACTTGAAAAATCCTAAAACTTGGGAATTGTAAGAAAGAAAGGTACATATTGTACGAAAATTGGGGTGGTGTGATACGTTGCTGACGTATCCATAATTTTTGATGTTTCATGCTTGGTTTTATCTACTTTCTTATGTTTTGTTCCAACTTTGGAGTACTTTCTATACACTTTCTTGGACTAACCTATTAACAAGAGACACAGTGCCAGCTGCCTGTTTTCTACTGTTTTTGGTTCCAGGAAAATCAGAAAATGAATATTCTCGGAAGTGGACGGGACAAAAGCCAATGTCAGTTTTTCACCGAGGGACACAAGGAGCCAGAATACGAGATGGAGAGGGGCCATAAGGCCGCCACACCACCTGGCCGCGCGGCCCAGCCTGGCCCGCACCAGGGGTGGTCTGGCCGCCTCCAGCACCTCCTCGGCCTCCCCTTTCGCCTATAAGATGCCTCCGATACAGAAACCCTAAGTACCCGATCAAAATTCCACAAAAGAGTCTGTAGCCGCTGACATCTCCATCCCTAAATCGGGAGGGATCTGAAGCTCTTACCGACACCCTACCGGAGAGGGTAATTCACCTTGGAGGCCTTCTTCATCACCATGCAAGCCTCCGGTGTGATGCGTGAGTAGTTCATCCTTGGACTACGGGTCCATGTAGTAGCTAGATGGCTGGTTCTTCTCCTTTGTGCTATCATGTTTAGATCTTGTGAGCTCCATTCATGATCAAGATCATCTATTTGTAATTCTACATGTTGTGTTTGTGGGGATCTGATGGATATTGAGATGCTATTTCAGATTGATTATTGATTCTATCATGTCTTTGTTATTTATGATCTTGCATGCTTTCCGTTGTTAGTAGCTATCTTGTCCAAGTAGATGCTAGCAACTCCAAGAGTTAGTATTTATGCTCGATAGTGGGTTCATGCCTCTAGTAATCTGGGGAAGTGACAGAAATCTCTAAGGTACTAGATGTGTTGTTGCTACTAGGGAGAAAACAACAATACTTTATTCATAGAACAATCATATTGTTTACTTTACACGCAATGCGTAATTCAATTATCCGTTGCTTGCAACTTAATACTGGAGGGGGTTCGGATGATAACCTAAAGGTGGATTATTAGTCATAGATGCAGTTGGATTATGGTATATGTATAATGTTGTAATGCCCAATCAAATCTCAAAGGAGTCAAGATGAGTAGTATATGCATATTGCTTTCTTGATGTTTGTCAATTGCCTCGCTGTAATTTGTTCACCCAACATGTCATCTATCTTAAGGAAAACCACCACTAGTGAACTATGGACCCCGATCCTTTATTTTACCATCAATCTACAAACAATTGTTCACTGTTTTCTGTTTACTTTCTGCAAACTATTACTTTCTTCCACTCGATATGTTTAATCCTTTGTTTTCAGCAAAACCGGTGAGATTAACAACCTCATCGCAAGTTGGGGGAAAAGTTCTGTGGTTGTGTTATGCAGGTCTCCACGTTGCTGCTGAAGCCGGTAGTGCGTGCTGCCAAAGTCCAGCTAGCAACACCTTTGGGGTGTTTCCTTGCTCCTATTGGATTGATAACCTTGGTTTCATAACTGAGGGAAAACTTGCTGCTGTGCTCATCATACCTTCCTCTTGGGGTTCCCAACGAGCTCGATATATTTTGGGCTAAGCATGGTGGCATTCTTTATTTATTTTTTGGAACCGGTGTACCATAGATCCTGAAGGAGCGAGACGCTTCAATTATTGCGCTAGTGTTTGCAATCATCGCTAAGTGGTCTATGGAACTTTTTGTAATTATTATTACTTTTGAGACTTTTGTACTGATGTTGAAGATTACTAATAGAAAAGTTGAATTTCGCAAATAACATGGTTACTAGAAGTAGATTGTTGTGCATACCACGGCATACGTGCGCAGTGCCGCACTCTGGAAGAGGGAGAGGCCAATTTTGTGAAGCAGGTTTTTAAAATGTTGAAAAAGCACATGTTTATCATTTTCCATTGTAGGTAATACACGCAAAAGGACGCCATGCGCGAGTCTTTTTATTTTTTGTCTTCAAAGCAGGATCAACTTTGTCAGCATGCAAATTCAAGCGAGAAGATAAATCTTTCAAAACTCCTGGTGTTCTTGATATATTGACTTTCTAGTGGGTACCTTCAAAAGATTATTATAAGATTTGAAGAGCAATCGGCATATCACTTGTGGTTCAAATTAATTTGACCTACTTTAGACAAAATGACATAGAGTAATTTTAGTAGGCGAATTTAGCTGGAAAGTTTGAAAACTCATAAAACCTCGGAATCGCAAGTAAAATATGTATGGTCGCTATGTCTGAAAACAAGCAGCCACATTATTCTGATTTTCTTTACTGAACATCCGCATTGTCACTTGGAAAACTGAAAAATATCTTCCCTAATTATTGGAAACTCTGGCAGGCAACATTGTTTACTTTGCCAAGGCACACCCATCTATCCGATGTGAGTACTATATCATAAAGTAGCTAGTTTATCGATATATATGGCCATGACCTTATTGCTCATTCGAGATGAAACCCAAGAATATTCATACATGATAGGCTATAATATGAATTTGTTTTTTCCGAAATTGTTAAAATTCATGTTTATCATTTTCATGGAAACTAATACTAGAAAAAGTATGCCGAGAGTAATGAAGTCTTATGTTTTTGTTTTACGCTTTATTTTGTTTGAACAATTTCCATATGTGGTCAAATTTGTCGATATGTAAATACTTATCAATAATGGTATTTTTAAAACTATTGTTGGTCTATGATATATTGACCGCATGGGTACCTTCAGAACGAAATTTAGAAATTTTCAAGAGTAATAGTCTATCATGCTCACATGTATTTAAGTTTGACCTAGTTTTGTTTTATTGACATGAAGTCATCTAAGTGCACAGATTTTTAGCTTGTAGGCTTGAAAAATCCTTAAACTTAGGAACTGTAAGAAAGCATTATCCACTTTGTATGAAAATTGGGTGGGGCACTCTTTGTTCTTTATTCTACCACTATTTTTTTTTGAAAAAGTCACTTCAAGGTATGTCCTACCATGTACTATGCATGAAATTTCTTGGGTTTCTAGCCAAATGTGACCAAGGTGATAGACATACTCTATCTACATCAATATATAATGACAGTGTACCCATAATTTGGTAGGTCGGTGCATGTCTGCATCGTAAACAAGTAAAACTTTTTTAGAAGGAAATACGAATAATGTGGCTAAGAGTGCATACCATGTGCTATTTACTACTAGTACATAAAGTGGTCAATGTTTTATGGATAATTTCTAGGTTATAATACTTTTCAAGCTTTTATGGCAAATTTCATCCACTTGGATGACTTTCTATCGATTTGTCGAACTTGGTCTAATTTAATAATCTATAAGTGCGTGAGAGCAAGTTCAATAGTATAACCAACTCTTAAGTATAAGAAAGTGACACATCATCGTCTATTGTCGGCATTATACCAACATGTGCACTACCTAGAAATTAAAATATAAAACAAATAACATTGTGATGTAGCAACCTCATCAAAAAGCAAGGAAAGTAAACATAAATAAAATAAAAACCTTTATGTGCCGCTTGAAAAATCCTGAAACTTGAGAATTTTGAGAAATCATGGTACTGATGGCTCATAAATATAACCATCCACGTCCACATTTAAACTGTATATTATAAATATTTTTTATAAAATATCTCTCAAAACCCTGCCACTAATGCCTAATAATCAAAGGGGTACGCAATCCTTTCTTTCTATTTTTCCCTGCATAGATAATGACGTTTGATGATGGGAATCACTACATTAAAGTCAAAGATACAAGATTTCAAACAACCAGAAGAAACCAAGAGTCGTGGGTCAGAGGCAGACGCTTTAATAACCATCTATATGACCGGAATAAAATTCCAGCTGTATGTTGCTATCAACACCCGAATTTTTAATCCCAGATGCCTGTTATGCCATACCTCGCAATCCCAGGATTATGATTTTTGAGAGACATAACCGATTGGATATCACAATACATAATCCATTACAAACCATAATAAGGTTTTACACAAATAAAGGATCTCATGATCCAGTCTTAATACAATCAAGCAACGGAATAATAAAGCATAGTAGTGGGCTCCATCTTCAGTGTCACAAGCAATGCTAATGATGGGAGATGATCCTAGTTGTCATAGACGTCCTGCTGTCCATCTTCCTGATAGTCCTCCTCATAGTCTGGCCACGGGAATAGCCAGGGACAAAGCCATGAGTACTCTTTAAGTACTCGCAAACTATCACGAACAAGTAAGGTAGTTCTAAAAGGAATCTTAAGCTCTAGGTTTATTTGCAAAAAGCCAGATTTATGTTACGCTGAGTTCAGAAGTAAAGAAAGCTAATTTAATGTTCTAAATCACCTAAGTGGGAACTTAGTTTTCATGTTCACAACCCTGTTGGGGTGAAGTTAAAGTCACAATTTATTTCACAAGTATTTTTGAAAACATCTGACGACGGAACAGTATGGCCACTCCAACTGTCCATGACCACGGATGCGGCTATTCGAATAGTTTGACACTCTACAGAGGTGGTACACTTTCACCACAAAATTCGATACATCCGTCAGGGATAACCCTGAATCAATCATACTTAGTATACGGATAATCAATCATAACCTTTCAATTACACACTCTAGTATAGGCACCTCCCATATGAGCTTAGCCTCCCAGCCATGGTCATCTGCTATCCTGGGCACTGCATAGGTGGACATCATCAAGAGGTAGCCTTAGCTCAAACCTCTCCCGTGAGGGAACCCATACTAAAACATATAAACTTTTGGCTAAGCCCTACCCAATTCATGTATTGTGGTTGTACGGTAAAATTGGAATGGTATCGCATCCGAACCCAACCACAAGTTTTTATAAAGGGGTAAGGCTCATGCCTCAACATTTTCATCATTAAACCATTGTGTTTGTCAACACATGTCAAAACATCTCAATAGAATGAATCATCATTCCAAGGTTTTCATAATCATTTTCACCAAGTATTCCCATCTAAAGTGATCAAGTTTTATGCTTAGCACTAGCCACTAAGGTTAAGAGTGTTCACTAATGAGGGTGCTAATCTTCAATCTCATGCCATAGAATGACATCTAAGTGTAACTAGATAGGGCTAGTTTTATACTCATTATGCTACCTATACTAAAACTAAAGAACTTTCGTAAAGTAAAAGGAATAAAGTTTGCAAGTAAAACTTTGGGATGGGTATAAATAAAATGGTATAACCAAAGCATGCCTAAGGCATCTTGCTTAAGTTATAAAGGGGGAAAGTGTTAACTTGCATAGTTCTAGCTTGCACTTAATAGCTTGCCTTGATTGGTGCAGTGATTGATGTTTTCCTCCTCTTCTTCGGGGTAGAACTCCTCCTCCTCGTATCCTTGGTCGGTAATATCGTCTATAAAGGAATACGGGGTACACAATCACTAAACAATACTTAATTACTTCTATTTAGCACACTAAGGCTCACACTTGATGATCTAGCATCATCACAATCATCACATGAATTAAAGAACTAGTTTTATTCATTTTATTTTAGAAAAGTAATTTCTACTCATTGAAATTAATTAAGAGTTAAGATTCGCCAAATAGAATATGGGATCATGTGGACACATGTCATCACCACATATTCTAATACATGGGAATGTGATTTAAAGTGTTGGTCACATTTTATAAAGTTTAAGATTATTATTTAATAGATTTAAAGTGACTAGAAATGCCCTAATAGCATTCTTTTGGTACTAGTCCAAAGTCACTGCATGCAAACCTCATTTTTTTACACATTCAGATAGATATGATCAAATGTGATTTTTGAGAGTTGGAGTCAACTCAAAAGCTATTATGGTTGATTTTTAAAAAAAATTTGAAGTTGCAAAAGTCTCTGTCTTGCTATTTTTGTTATAGATTATCTCTAACTCCAAATGAATTAAATCCAGCTGGCTTGGATAGATAATTTAATTACCTTTCTAGCAAAATTTGAATCATGCACTTTGGTTCAGTGAAAATCTCTGAATTGATTTTTGAATCTAGGTACAGAATAGGGTTTTAATTAAATTGGAAAATCAATATTTGAATTTCCTAGGCTGCATGGGAAAGCTAAACGGGCCGGCCCAACTGCACTGCATAGCACAGCGGGCTGCTGACAGAGGAGGTCCACTTGTCAGCGAGACAAACTACCCGAAACAGTATCTTTCAACCAGAGCCCTACGATCTAATTCTAATCCAACGGTCATGGTTCATCATCGATGACGAACAGCTCCAGCGAGGAAAATGACCTAGCGTGGCGGTGGGGGTCTGACGGGGATCACTTAGGCTCCAGCTAGGGTCAGCGATGGGGGTGATCGACGTGGTAGACGACGACGGTTCCAGTGGTGGTCACGGCAGGTCTTGGGGTGGTCGAAATAAACGGTGCCCTTCTCCTCCAGCAGCGGCGGGCTTGGTGGAATTCCGGCACGGTGGTGCTCGCATTGCTCTAGGAAGAAGTGGGGGAGGGTCAGTGAGAGGTGGTGAGTGGAATGGTGTGGAGAATGCAGGCGGGGGTGGCCTCCTTTTATACTGCGGCGAGTGGACCGAGTGGTGCGGGCGTGAGCTCGACCGTGGCATCACTACAGGCGGCTATCGGCGTGGCCGAGGTAGGTGGACGGTGCGGTGCTCCCTGGCAGTTCTCATGGGCGTAATGGCGAGGTGTTGGGCGGTGTGGTTCGATCGGGAGCGTGTGGTGCTCTGCACGAGCGCAGAGGTGTTTGTGGCGGCGTGCGGCAGCTGCAGGTCGCGCGGCGGTGAATGGGGTTGTCTGTTGGGTTGCTGTGATCATGGCGGACGCAAGCGTGCATGGGGAAGGCAAGGCACGGTCTGGGAGAGCTGGTTGGGCGCGGCGAGCTGGCACGCTCTGGACATGGCGCAGAGGCACGGTGCGCGGCGTAGCTAGGGTGGTCCAGGGCTCGGCTGGGGTTGAGGCTGGGACAAGGGGTGGTGGTGGACTGAGGCGTGCTTCCTGGACATGATGGTGGGCTGTGGCGGTGTCTGCTGTGAGCTGGCCGTGGTTGGCCGGCGATGACCAAAGACTGGCGCTGCTCCACTATGCACAGGGCGAAGGGGGGATGATGTCCATTGCTTGGTTAGACTTAGGGAGACAGTGGAGTGAAGAGGGGACAGTGGGGTGGATTATTACTGCTCCAAAACAGTGGAGTTAGGCAGTACTTTGTTTGTGTAAGCAAGGTGTTTGTGAAAATGGCCGCAAGAACTAAAGTTTGGAAATTTTGATTCAAAATTTTTGAGTGATCTTAAGTTAAGCTTGAGAGTCTATGTTTGCTTGGAAAGGTCAAGGGGAATTGATTTGATAGGTTTTTGAAAAAGTGGGATCTTAACACCTACACTTGATTCAATTTTCAAATATCCTTTAAATAGATTTGGAGAATGTTTTTGTAAGTTTGTAAAGTGGGCCTTGATACACTTTTACTTGGTCTAGCAAGGTGTGAAAAGAAGTAGAAATGTTTCTGTTAGAAATTATCTTCTAGGAACACACAAAGTGGCCTAGTGGTTAACTTTGGCCAAAATGACCATTTGCTTTATTTATTCATATTTCATTTCTTTTTCTTTTGATTTTTTTTATAAAAGGTCTAGATGATATAGTATTCACTTTTAAACCATTTCACATCATTTGTAGCAATCAAGCATGACATTTTCAAACAATCACACATTAATGCAAAACTAACATGTTGGGGATATACTTTCCGGGTATCCTCACAGTTCCTCGCTGACTAGGGTGGCCCAATTCAGGTTAGAGATTTGCTTCACGGGCGGCCCAGTCAGGGAGAAAAGATGGAGTCCAGTCCAGCTACGGGAAGGCCTAGAAGATTTACCGACGAAGGCCCATAGTGTTACTTGTAGTTCAAGATGTACTCTGTAACCGACTGTTAGTCGTAGCCGGATAGATCTCTCCTGTAAACCCTAGGCCGGATATCTATATAAGTCGTCCTAGGGAGACCCTTTAGGGCACCCAATAGTCTACAATCTCAACTTGCACAGGCGAACCCCTTGTAACCCATATTCCGGCTCTGCCGTATTACTGGATTGCTAGCAGGAGTAGGATCCGTCCAAACCCGGCGGATTCGAACCTGGGTAAACTTGTGTGCTCACCGTCCCGGAACACCGTACGCCTCACACCCCTCTCTTTCACATGCCTTGAGGACCCACTCATGGCGTACTTGTCATCAATCCGACGACAGTTTGCGCCCACCATGGGCAAGTGAGCTTTAGATCTACGTTCCAAGCGGAATCTGCAAGAATCGGAATCGGCGAGATTATCACCGTTAGTCGCATCCTGTACGCCAGCGATGTCCCTCTCATCGTTCTCTATGAGACTTGGGTTCCGGCTAGGGAGGTTGTGACTGCCTACACCATCATGTCTTCTGGCGAGATCGATGTTTACATCGGTTTCACTGAACCTGCCCCACCCACCTAGTGGTGATGATAGATGTAGAAGAAATTTCTAGGTCCCCTTTGTCTGCGGAGGCGGCAGAGTTCCAGATCTCAGAAGATCCTAATCCCACCCAGCCCGCACCAATCGTGGAGATAGTAGAGAAAACTGATCCTGAAGTAGATCTTGCGGTTCAAGTCGAATCTGGAGTGGATCTCCCAGGTGAGGTCAAATCCCAGATCGATATGTCTGCTGAGGTCAAAATCCAGGAGGAGCACAGTAACAACCACGGTTCCGTCTACGCCAATGCCGGAACAGATCAACCGTTCCTGAGGCATACGTTGAGGCGCATGATACTGCAAGACGCAAGCGTGGATGAGGTTCTCGAAACCATCAGGATCTTCGGGGAAGCCCACGAGGAAAGCCGCAACTACCTCAGGACCCACACGTCACACTTTGTCGGATATGTTGGATCCGGATCCGGCTTGCCGATACTGAAGAAAACACCGACTCAGTGCTGGAGGCGATCGAAACAAACGCTGACGTACCCGCATCCTCGGATGACTCGATGACATCGGCAGATTTCCGAAAGTTCTCCGTGGAATATGAAGAGGAGCTTAACTCCAAAGCTGCTACAGAAGGAGAAGACATGGACGAAGGATCCGGAGAAAACTCTCCCAAAGCGCAGGACAACATGGAACTCTGAGATGATCCCGAGAACCAAATGGCCGAAAGTACCGATCAGAGCTTAACCCCGGGAAACTGGCCCAAAGCCGACTTTGCTACAGGCACTGCCAAGAAGGCAAAGAAGAAGAACAAGAAGAACAAGACCCTGGGAAAAGATCTTCCGGCAGAGGAAGTGTTTGTCGAGGAATACGAAGAAGACTCGGATGGAGCACTTATCCCAGACGAGCCAAAAGAAGAATCGGTGGATGGACAGGTGATCACTGAAGGTGCGTGTAAACTAACCGATGATGCATTAACCACACCTATCCCTACAGCTGCAGAACTTACTGCCGAAGAACTGGATGAAAGGGCCCAGGCCCTAGAAGCGCGTCGTCAAGTACTCCTGGATGAAGCCAAAAACATCGAGGAGGAGAAGAAACGCATGGCAACAGCTGAGAAGTACATCTCTCGGCAGCATCAGAAGACCCGGAAACTTCACACACGTGATGATCAATTCCCGGAAGTACACAAGGTTCTCTTCGAAGGAGACCCAGGGATGCCTCGTCTCGACAGCAAGGGAGATTTGGTGTATCCAACACCGGTACAGAACACTGTCGCAGCTCGAGATATCCTGTCGAATAATCTAGGCCCGGAACAGGTTCAATTGGGCGTCAAGCTACTCACCAAGGGTCTAGAACAGCAAAGGGCCACAAAATCCGGAAGCAGAAAAATGGTCTCCAAATCCGACCAATGTCGCACGGACTTAGCCTAGAATGATATAAGGCCCCAGCGTGTTTCGGAACAGCGTCACCATTCCGACCGATGGGAAGACAACTACTAAAGAACCGGATCATCAGGATATCATCAGAGAACTGCACATGATTGGCGTAATGTCCCTCCAGCTGCCGAGCAAGAAGCAATTGTTGCACTCTATCCAAAAAACCCTCCCCGACGAGAGTCGAACGATCGTAGGGGAGAAGACAAAGAGAAACGTTGGGAGGAGGACCGTCAAAGGATGCCACCTCCTAGACCTACAAACCATCTGGCTGAGCCTCACCATGGTGGGAGTGACGGACGAAGGAACGGCGGAAACCGTGCCGAGACAATCCGGCAAGGGGGCTCGTCGCAATTAAGACCCTCCCCGGAACCGGAATAATGACGCTCCGGACGGAGGCCAGCGATCAGCCAGAAATAATCCAGCTGCTCCACCCTCTCTGCTAAGTAGCCATCACAACGGCTCCCAAGCAGGCCAAGGAGGGCGTCGTGGTGGAGGAGATGGTGGCAGAAGCTGAAGTCCGGGCCATCATTCAGGACGATCTTTATCCCCAAATGACACAAGGCACATGATTAACTCCAATATAGAGGCACAGCGCTATGAAAATGATGATATATACATGGGCCCAAAATGCTTCGGACCATGCATAAGAGCTACAAAATTCTCGGAAGGATTTGCTATCTCAAGACACATTCAAGCCTACGACGGTATGGCTCGGCCAGATACTTGGCTCCAGGATTTCTTCCAAGCTTGCTATATCGCCAAAGGCGGAAACAGCCTGGTCGCAACCTGATATCTCCCACTCATGTTGCGGAAGACGACATGATCATGGCTCAATTAACTTCCGGAGAACAACATCCACAACTGGTATGACATGCAAAGTGTATTCTTTCGGAATTTCGAAGGCACATACCGGAGGCCCTGTACGGTAGGAGACCTACAGCGTTACACCCAGAAAACCGGAGAAACTTGTCAAGATTATCTCGGATGATGGATCGACACCAAGAACTCCTGTGAAGGAGTAAATTACCAAACTGCGATTGAAGCTTTCATTGTAGGCCTCCCAATTGGATTACTACGTCATCGCTTGAAGTGTGATAAGGTCACTGATTTGGGAGAGATGATAGAAACAACAAGCAAGTATGCAGATGCTGACGATGATGCAGAGGGATTACTGAACGCCCTGGCTGTGCCACATTCGGCAAAACAACCAAAGCAGCAAGCTCAGAAGCGCAAGAATACCTCGGAAGAAAAGCCTAACATGGAAACGGCAGTGGTTATTGCTACTTTCGGGTCTGGAGGACAAGGAGGACGCGACGGTGGCCGCGGACGCGGTCATGGGACGTCAAGAGTTCAAGGTAGAGGAGACCAGCAAACTGGCAAAACCTACCCTTGGGCCGACATTGCCAATAACCCATGTGTGCATCACCTAGACGCCAATGGGGGCTCGTCCCACACAAACGCCGAGTATCGTTTTAACGATGAAATGAAGAGAGATGATACTGCTGGCTACAGGGCTAAGCGGAAGAAGGGAAAAAAGAATCCCGAAAAAGATAAAGAGACCAAGGAAGATTTTGACATGGAGGAAGCTGATGCTTCAAATCCCAAGCCGGAAGGGAAGAAAAATTTGCTGACCAAGAAAGACACTTACGTCACCTTCCTCGGATCTCAACCAGCAAAGGTCAAGAAAGCAGTTCTACATGAGCTCAATGCAACTGTTCCTGCTGTCTCTCAATTCCTGGACTAGTCGGAAGTGGCAATCACCTTTGACCGTGCTGATCATCCGCCTAAGTTGCACATGCAAGGAAAATCTGCCTTAATCGTCAATCAACTTATTGACGGTTTATGGTTTCTCCAAGACTCTCATGGACGGTGGTAGCAGCATCAATATTCTATATGTTGAAACGCTACGCCGGATGAGGATCATGGAGACCCCACAGCTCTGTGATCTTTCATGGAGTTGTCCTAGGAAGGAAAGCAAATTCCCTGGGAGAAATCACTTTGGATGTTACCTTTGGAACTCCAAAGAACTATCGGACGGAAGAACTTTCCTTCGAAGTGGTCCCGTTCAAGAGCACATACCACGCTATATTCGGACGTCCGGCTTAGTGGGATTTTATGGCTTGTCCGTGTTACATTTACAATATGATGAAAATTGCAGGTCCCAACGGTGTGATCACCATCAGGGGAGACCCGAAGAAAGCGCGAGAGTGCGAGGATGGAAATGCCGCCTTTGCTGAAGCCATGCTGCACACCCAGGAGTACCAGGATATCAAGAAGAGCATAGATCCGTCCGAGATTCCCGCAACAAACAAGGAGGTGACAAACACGAATCCGGAGTTCAAGGCATCAGAAGAGACGAAGAAGACGTTGTTGAAGGATGATGACCCCTCCAAGGTGACCCATATAGGCGTAGGCCTAGATAGCGCATAGGAAAGCGTGCTCGTCAAGTTCCTCCAAGCAAATCAAGATATCTTCGCATGGCAGCCATCTAAATGGACCGGAGTACCTAGGGAACTTGCCGAGCACTCTCTAAATGTAAACCCGTCAAACAGTCACTACGACGTTTTGGCGATGTAAAGCGTAAGACAACAGCTAAGGAACTAGCCCGACTCGAGTTAGCCGGATTCATAGAAGAGGTCATCCATACTGATTGGTCGGCCAACCCTGTAATGGTCCCTAAAAAGGACACTACTGATTTAAGGATGTGTGTTGATTATACTTCCTTGAACAAGGCTTGTCCCAAAGATCCGTTCGCTCTACCTAGGATTGATCAAGTTATCGATTCTACAGCAGGCTTGGAACTCCTCTGTTTTCTCGACGCATATTCCGGTTATCACCAAATTCGGATGAAGGAATCGGATAAAATAAAAAATCATTCATAACCCCCTTCAGAACCTTCTGTTTTGTTACGATGCCTTTTGGGCTGAAGAACGCAGGAGCTACGTACCAACGCACAATGCAGCGTTGCCTCCATGATCAAATCGAACACAATGTACATGCATATGTGGATGATATTGCGATGATGTCCAAAAAGAAGGAAACTTTGATTTTTGACTTGGAGGAAACGTTCGCCAATCTACGAAAATACAACATAATGCTTAATCCGAAGAAGTGTTTCTTTGGAATCCCAGCCGGAAAATTTTTAGGTTTCATCGTGTCTTAGAGAGGCATAGAGGTGAACCGAGACAAGATTAAGGCTATACTCAATATTTCCAGGCCAACCCGCATGAAGGATGTTCAAAGACTCATTGGTTGCATTGCTCCAGTCAGTCGGTTCGTAAGCCGACTCGAAGAAAGAGCCGCACCACTTTACAAGATCCTGAAAAAGACCAAGAAATTCGTTTGGACTGATGAAGCTGAAGCTGCACAACAAGACTTGAACGAAGTACTCTCATCAGCTCCTATTCTTGCAGCACCGGAACCAAGGGAACCGATGTTGCTCTATCTCGCCGCAACAAACAAAGTCGTCAGTATTCTCATGGTAGTGGAGAGACCAGAGGAAAATCAGGAACACCTGGTGCAGCGTTCGACTTACTATCTCAGCGAGATCCTAACTGAATCAAAACAGCGGTATCCGCACTATCAAAAGCTGGCTTATGGTGTGTTCTTTGCATCTCGTAAGTTACGGCACTACTTTTAGGAACATCCAATTACCGTGGCGAGCACAGCTCCCATGAGAGATATAATCAACAACATCGAGGCTACAGGACGCGTCGCAAAATGGGGCATAGAGCTTTCAGCTTTTGATATTGAGTATAAACCTCAGACATTAATCAAATCCCAAATCCTTGCTGACTTTGTTGCTGATTGGACAGAGACAAAAGAGAATATGACCCTCCCTGAGTCGGAATATTGGACCCTATATTTTGATGGGTCTAAGGCTCGTGGAGGCTCGGGGGCTGGCGTGGTGCTCAAATCACCCCAAGGAGAAAAACTTCTATATGTATTGCAGATCCACTTCACAGCGACAAATAAAATTGCTGAGTATGAAGCAATCCTGCATGGAATCCGGATTGCTAAGGATATCGGCATCCGATGTTTGATGTGTTACGGAGATTCGGATCTTGTTGCTCAGCAAGTGTCGGATATTTGTAATGCAAATAAGCACATGGCAGCATATAAAGTTGTCGTGGATGATCTATCTAAATCGTTCGAAGGGTTTTAGGTTCAACACATCCCTCGAGCAGAAAACACGGAAGCAGATGCATTGTCTCGGATAGGCTCTACACGAAAAGAGGTCCCGGATGGCGCTTTTTTAGAGCACCTCAAAGTTCCCTCAATAAAGGGAGTGGACGAGGAATGTCCGACCAAATCCGACTCACGTTTGATAGCAGTTCTGGCTGTAATTCCTAGCTGGACTCAACCCTACCTTGACTATTTGGTAGATGGCAAATTACTCGAAGACGAAGTTCTGAGCCGGCAGATCGTCTGACGAGCAAAAGCCTATACTATAATTCGTGGCGAGCTCTATAAGCGGAGTGTGTCTAGGGTTTTTCAGTGCTGCGTATCTCCGGAAGAAGGAGTGGAATATTAAGAGAAATCCATGAAGGCGAGTGTGGTCACCATGCTGCATCCAAATCTTTAGTGGCAAAAGATTTTTGACACGGTTTTTTCTAGCTTACAGCCAAGACAGATGCCGAATGACTGGTCAAGACGTGGAAGGGCTGCCAAAAGTACGCCAAACAAGCTCACGTTCTGGCTGATCAGTTGCGAACAATACCTATAACATGGCCTTTCGCGGTCTGGGGGCTTGACATGGTAGGACTGTTCAAACGGGCTCCAAGTGGATTTACTCACCTCTTAGTGATGGTGGATAAATTCACCAAATGGATTGAGGCTAAACCCGTCACTAGTTGTGATGGAGCAACAGCCAAAAGATTTGTCGAGGATGTTATAATCCGGTATGTTTATCCGCATAGTATTATCACGGACAATGGGAGTAATTTCTCTATGGAAGAACTTGCCGAATTCTGCAACGAGCAAAATATCCGGCTGGACATTGCGTCAGTCACACATCCGCAGGCTAACGGACAAGTCGAAAGAGCAAATGGTTTAATCCTACAAGGCCTAAAACCGAGACTCGAAGCACCATTATGACGTGCTGTGGGGGCTTGGGCATAGGAATTGCCTTCTGTAATATGGAGTTTACGAACAACTCCGAACAGGTCAACTAGATACAAACCTTTCTTCTTGGTCTATGGCGCAGAAGCAGTTCTTCCAAGTGATTTGATTCACAGTTCTCCTAGAGTGGCCACGTATATCGAAGAAGATGCCGAGATTTCTCAAAAAAATGATCTCGACTTAGTCGAAGAAGTTCGCGTCGTTGCTGAAATGAGATCAACAGCCTATCAGCAGAAGTTACGCAAGTATCATAGTCAGAGAGTCAGAAACCAGTCTTTCAATAAAGGCAATTTGGTTCTCCGGCTTGTGCAACAAAGAAAGCACAAACTTTCCCCAGTATGGGAAGGGCCATTTTTAGTTAGTTGAGTATTACACAATGGTTCATATTACCTAACTAATATGCGGCCAGTCAAAGAAATACCTGCTACTAAGAAGAGAAAGAGAGCTGGAGGCAGTACAAATCCGAATGAGTTAGACAGACTGTGGAATATTGCTCAACTATGTCCCTTTTATTCTTAGTTTATTCTTCTTTGTAATCATATATGTGTACATGTTCTGTTAGAAATAAAAGTTTTGGTTGCCTCAAGTTTTTCTGAGAAGTTATTACCATCTTATTTTCGAATGATCATATCACAGTCGAAAATCCCAGAATACTTGAAAGTACTTTATGCTCATGTTTGTTCTGGTTGAGATTTCCGATTCTACAATTGCTACCTTCAGGTATAAATCTAAATTTCCTAGTTTATACTTTGGTTATTTGTCTGATTGCCGGATGCGGGTATTTTCCGAGTAGTGAATTGTTGATACTAGAAGCCGGCTTTGTTTCCGAGTTTAAACTGGTTTAGCAGTTGAGCTCCGTTGCTTGGCAAAGTTTCCGTGCTGAAAGTTTAGCCGGCACGAAAGGGACAAGGCGGAAAGCCAGATGAACGATAAGTAAAGAAAAAAAATACAACTGCTTATGCAAACATTTTAGGCACACAAAAATTTAAGCCAAAAAGTGTTGAATAGATAAAAGCTTAGCACTAGCAAAAGTATTATACTACTTATTTACAGACCCATAATGTTTTCAGAATAACACATCTGTTTCTTTCTAATGACTTTTGATGCAGGAGGAGAGGTAGGAGCTGCCGGCTCGCTGGATACATCAGCCGCACCTTGATAACGATCCGAGATGTCCAAATCTGATATGGTTTGGCCATCGCCGGATACTTCGGCTGTTTCTTCGAAAGGCGGAGGCGGCGTGTCCACACGAGTTAAGAAGGGAGTGTCGTGGCTGGTCAAATCAGCTATGTGGCACCCATATCCGGCGCAGGAGTCCATGATGGCTTTGATATCTTGCTCCTGGCCGTCTTCGTCCACAGTAGAGTACCCTCTAGTCACTTGCCAGATTTCCATGCTTCCATGGTGGCTCATGACCATTGTGAGAGCGTTCTGCGCTGCAGATCGCGCGTAGGACATGTTCAAGTCTTGGACAAGCTGCGGCATCTCCTTTGCCTTGTCTCACACCTGAAAGTCGGACATGCTTGGCATATCCGGAACCTTGAGAGGTTCGCCAATATTTTCGAGGGATTGGCGGAAGTCATGAAGCAAATCACCGACTTGTGTAAGTCGGTGGGTGCAAGGCTCGGTAGAGGCGGAGTCCGTCAAGTTCAGAGGACCTATGCATATAGTGCAAAAGCTGTTAAATAAATCCGACATTGAAAGAGTCGAAGAATGTAAACAAGTCAGAAAGATGGAAATATACCAAAGATGACATCGTCGGCTTTGGTTTTAACCTCATGAAGACTCTAGGGTTCAGCTCGGAGTGCTTCAGAAATGTCCCTCTCTCTGAACAAGTCATTGGTAAGATCCGAGATTTTCTTCTCATGGAGTGCAATATTGCGATCACTCTCCACGGTGGCCATGGAGGAGGATTCGAGAACTTGAGCAATGCTCTTCTCATGATCCGCCTTAAGCTTGTCTTGCTCTCGGCGGAGATCCTTGTTTTCCACCACCAAGGTCTTCAGATTGTCGGCCTCTTCAATTATAGCACAGGACTGCTTTACCAGTGCTGTAAGTCAAACAGAACAACAATTCAACAAAAATATTCGACTATGAAAAATCAAGACAAGGTTTGAGTCTCGGAAAGTTTACCTTCGGCCTCATCCTTGGAAACTTTAAGCTCGGCATTTTCAAGTCGGATATCTTTGATCTCACTCCGCTTGTTGCAGATATTCTTCAATAATTCCTGGTTATATGAATTAACTTTCTGTAAGTCAGAATACCCAGAGTCAGAAGTCTACTAAAGACTCGGGCTAATATTGTAGCTAATATCAGCACGAGCCTTGGGGGCTACACTAGTTCATTCTTTGGCATCCTAAGGAAGAATAAACCCAGATTGTCTATCCAACTTCATGCTTGGGGGCTAGAGGATATGATATAAAGTACCATAAATAAAAACGTGAGTTGGAATTCCGACTTACATGATGTTCATGTGTAAGCTTGCTCAGGCACATGTTCACCTCAGTGGTAACCTTCTCGGCGAAGGTAAGTGGAATAACCGGAGGTGGTGGAAGTACACCAGCTCTTAACCCCTCGTCACAAAGGCGGACTCGTCTGAGAATTTGGGAGTACTTGATGTCCTCCGCTTCTTGTGCTTCTTCTTCAGTAGAAAGATTTTAGCTTTCCAGGCATTGTCGGTCCAGCCGCTGGATTTCCTCCGCAAATTTCCAAGATAAGCCAAATTTGGCAAGTCCCGGATTGTTCAGGAGATTTTCGTCGAAGGTTTCTGCCGAGGTATCATTACCCGAAGAGGGCTCACCCTTATCTAAACCTGAGTCACACATGGTGACGTCAGTCTGCGACTCGAGGATCGTTGGCTCTATTGAGGGAGCTCGATCTTCTGCAACGATCGGAGATGGAGTAATCTCCAGCGCTGCAGAAGGTTGAGGGGCAGGAGTTGGAGGAGCCACGGCAGGAGAAGCCATAGTTAGCTTCATCTGACGCAGGGGCTTTTAAGTAGTTCCTTTCCCCTTGCCCTTGATGAGTTGTTTAGCTCTGAGAAGGTAATAGAAGAAAGAACATTATATCTCGGAAGAAATCATGAGTAAAAATACAAAGGAAAAAGTTGTGTGGAAAGTTACCTCTTCACAACTGGCACTTCCTTTGTGCCAATAGCCACTGTCGGAGCTTTGCGCTTCCTGGGCACAACGTCTGGCAGTGGGACCAATTCCTCCTCCTGAGAAAACTCGGGAGGATATCCCTCGATAGGAGCTAATTCCGACTCGGGGAGGTCGGCAAGCTGAAAAGAAGATAATATCTCAGTGTTGCAAAATAACTTAAAGGTGGAACACATAAAAAGTGTTTATTGCTAAAGCTTACCAGCACTACAGGGTCTTCCGCCGTATGCATGTCTAGGGACAAATCCGGAATCTTTCTCTCAATCCGCTCCTTTATCAGCCATTTGATTTGGCTTATATAATCTTGTGGCTTTAAGGTCTTGGGGCTTATGCGGAGGGAGTCATTTTTCGACGCCGTGATGGAATGCATCAGTCGGTCGTCGTGGTGCTGGAGAGGCTGGATCCGGAGTGCCAACCAACATTGGACTAAGTCGGATCCTTTCAGGCCCTTGTGCTTCATCAGGTATTCGATCCGTCTCTTGGCGAGAATCAGATCATCACTAAGAGCCGGAGCGACCTCGTCCCAAGACGCTCGGGGCATGGTGGCTCCATCGACGAAAGCCGGCAAAGCGGTAGCTTTGCCGGGAGCGGGAATATCCTTATGATAGAAAAAGGTAGCCGGCCACTATTTGACCGACTCACTAGCTAAAATCCGAGGATAGACGCGCTCACGCCTAACCGAAAGACTAATTGTACCGGTAATGGAAGGATTACCAACGGTGATGGAGTTTATCCGGACATGGAAATAGTATCGCAAGAGAGTCAAACTCGGCCTAATGCCGAGATACCCCTCGCACAAAGACGCTTAGGCGCTCATCTCTAAGATGGAGTTCGGGGGAAGATGGTGAAGTTGAACGCCGTAATGATCTATCACCTCAGAAAAGAAATCTGAGGAAGGAAAGGAGAAACCTCTATCGAGGTGGGTGCTGAAGTGCACTCGCTCGCCGTTGCGAGGGTTGGGGACGTCTTCGCCAAAGTCGCTCCGCCAATCGCCGGCGCGGAGGAGCCCTTCTTCTTCGACGTCGTGGAGCTTCTCGTCGTCGAGGACACACGCGATCCAAACCCCCTCGATTGCTCTCCTTTTCCGCCGTTGTTGCCATCGCTGTTGTTGCTGTTGTGCCGGAAGTTGAAGTGGAAGCCATTTTCCTAGTGCGTCGGTGACCTTGGATGGGCTGCGCTGTGAATTTCTGGGGGCAAGGGAGCTCTGTGCGCGTGGGAGAAATGGAGGAGAAGGAAACGGCACGGGAATAGGTGAAGAAGATGAGAAGAGGGAATCCTCACCCCTTATAACCACCAACCATGCCAAGATTCGTGCAAATGCCACAGTAACCGTGCCAAGCGTCGTGGAAAGAACAGGGAAACCTCCACGCAATGATTACGTCGCCTCGATCTCCACGCACGCATTAAAACGACGCCTCTGTTCCATGAAAGGCGGACCCACCAACGGTTGTGCTGATAGGAAATGTCTGTCGGTGACGTGACTTGACCATGACTGGTGTCAGACGACGTCAGAGACCAAGTTCCGGCTTAGTTTGAATATCAAGCTGGAAATCCGAATAACATACTGATAGGTCCGACTTGTTTTTGAGACCCGGATCGTATCTTTTGTTTTGAAGTTTCAGGAACCCTTCAAGATTCTGCAAGCCAAAGATCAAGCTAGACGATGATGAATCCGACTTTGGATCTTGGAGACTTTCGAGGGCTGCTGTTGGGGATATACTTTTCGGGTATCCTCACAGGTTCCTCGCTGACCAGGGTGGCCCACTTCGGGTTAGAGATTTGCTTCACGGGTGGCCTAGTCAGGGAGAAAAGACGGAGTCTAGTCCAGCTACAGGAAGGCCCAGAAGACTTACTGACGTAGGCCCATAGTGTTACTTGTAGTTCAAGATGTACTCTGTAACCGACTATTAGTCGTACCCGGATAGATCTCTCATGTAAACCATAGGCTGGATATCTATATAAGCCGTCCTAGGGAGAGCCTTTAGGGCACCCAATAGTCTACAATCTCAACTCGCACAGGCGAACCCCTTGTAACGCATATTCAGGCTCTGCCGTATTACTGGATTGTTAGCAGGAGTAGGATCCGTCCAAAGCCGGCAGATTCGAACCTGGGTAAACTTGTGTGCTCACTGTCTCGGAACACCGTACGCCTCACACCCCTCTCTTCCGCATGCCTCGAGCACCTCTTCATGGCATACTTGTCATCAATCCGACGACATAACATGCACTCATATTCATTTTCTTAATAAAAGTTTTTGTTAACCCTAAATTGGGTGATTTGAACTTGATAATGTTGATTAGAAGTTTTGGGGTGTTGCAAACCTTCCCTCCTTAAACAAAATCTTGTCCCAAGATTTAAGAAAAACTAGGAACTAAAGAGATCTAGAAACTCAGTCCTAATGTAATCTTCTCGCTCCCAAGTAGGTTCTTCTTCGGTATGGTTGCTCCATTGGATCTTGAGAAATTTGATACTCCGGGGTCCTGGTGGTTCTGAAGGCTTCTTCCAGAATACGGATGGGCACTTCATGATACGTCAGATCCTTGTTGATATCTATGGCTTGATGATCGATGTTCTTGAATACTCTGGTCTTCTCCGGAATTTCCAAGCATTTGCGAAGTAACGAGATATGGAACACATTATGGATGGTTGACATCTTCTCTGGCAGTTCCAGTTGATAAGATACTTCTCCTCGGCGATTCAGAATCTTGAAGGGTCCAATATACCTGGGGGCTAACTTTCATTTCAGTTGAAAATGTTGCACTCCCTTCAAGGGTGATACTTTGAGATACACAAAATCTCCGACATTGAAGGTCAGGTCTCTACGTCTCTTGTCAGCATAACTCTTCCGTTTGGATTGGGCGGTCTTGAGGTGCTCACGAACATTGTGAACTTTCTCTTCGGCTTCTCGTAGGATGTCAGGTCTGAAAAGCTGACTCTCTCCTAATTGCGACCAATTCAAGGGGGTACGACACTTCCTTCCATATAAGAACTCAAATGGGGCCATTTGCAAACTGGCTTGATAACTATTGTTGTATGAGAATTATGCGAAAGACAGACAATCTTCCCATTTTGATCCATACTCCAGCACACAAGCTCTCAACATATCTTCTAAGATTTGGTTGACTATTTCAGTTTGTCCATCGGTCTGTGGGTGATAAGCTGTGCTGAAATTCAGCTTGGTGCCTAATCCTTCTTGGACTTTCTGCCAAAATCTTCAGGTAAACTGATTTCCTCGATCCTACACTATGGTCTTGCGGGTTCCATGCAAACTGACGATTCTAGCAATGTACAGCTCTGCTAGCTTCAAACTCTGGTAGGTGATCTTGACAGGTATAAAATGGGCTACCTTGGACACTCTATCAACTATGACCAAAATAGAATCATTTCCCCTACTAGATGTAGGCAAACCGGTGATAAAGTCCATTACAATAGAAGCCCATTTCCATTCCAGAATCTGCAATGGTTGCAAAAGTCCTGCGGGTCTCTGATGTTCCGCTTTGACTCTCTGACAAATATCACACTTGGCGATGTAGCTTCTGATTTCTCTCTTCATCTTGTGCCACCAAAATTGCTCCTTCAAGTCTTGATACATCTTCATTCTTCCGGGGTGGATAGAATAAAGAGTATCATGAGATTCTTGCATGATAACTTGCTTCAGCTCGGAATCTACTGGCACACAGATACGTCCTTTGTACCACAGAACTCCTTCTTCATCTTCGTAGAATCCAGGTACCTTTCGTGTACAGATATGACGCTTGATTCTGTCGATACTCGCATTTCCTTTCTGGGCTTCCTTGATCTGACTGATCAAAGTGGGTTGAAGTTCAATGCTAGCTAAAAATCCTTTGCTAACTAGCTCTGTTCTAAACTGCTCCAACTCTTCATGCAAACTGGGCTGGGCTTCTTTGATCATGGTGTTTAATCTATACGGCAATCTGCTAAGAGCATCCGCTACCACATTGGCTTTGCCGGGGTGATAGTGAATGTCAAGGTCATAATCCTTGATTAACTCTATCCATCTCCTTTGCCTCATATTCAGCTCCTTCTGGGTGAAAAGATACTTCAAACTCTTGTGATCTGAATAAATCTCACAGCGGTTACCCATAAGGTTATGACTCCATGTCTTCAAGGCTAAAACTATGGCTGCTAGTTCAAGGTCATGGGTAGGGTAGTTTTGCTCATGCTTCTTCAGTTGTCGGGACATATATGCTATGACTTTTCCTTCTTGCATCAACACACATCCGAGACCAATCTTGGATGCATCACAATACACATCAAAAGGCTTCTTGATATCTAGCATAATCAAAATTGGGGCTGAAATCAATCTCTTCTTGAGTTCTTGAAAACTCGCTTCACTTTTGTCCGTCCGTTCAAACTTCTGATCTTTCTTCAATAATTGGGTCACCGGTCTTGCGATGCTCGAAAATCCTTCAACGAACTTGCGATAATATCCCACTTATACAAGAAATGCACGGACTTGGGTTTGAGTGGTTGGGGCTTTCCATTGCTTCAACATCTTTGATCTTGGAGGATCAACAACGACTCCTCTTGCCAACACAATATGTCCTAGGAATCCTACTTCCTTCAACCAGAACTCACATTTGCTAAACTTGGCATACAACTGATGCTCTCTAAGGGTTTCAATGTTGGTTCTTGGGTGTAGCTCATGGTCTTCTTCTGACTTGGAATAGATCAGAATATCATCGATAAAAACAATGACAAACTTATCCAGGAAGTTCATAAAAATCTTATTCATGAGATTCATGAAATAAGTGGGGGAATTGTTTAATCCAAAAGACATGACAATATACTCATACAATCCATATCTGGTGGTAAAGGCAGTCTTTGGGATGTCCGTTGCACGAATCTTGCACGAAACTTAGAGAACACTCTGGCACTAGTTAATTGGTCAAACAGATCCTCTATGTTTGGCAGTGGGTACTTGTTCTTGATGGTGACATCATTCAGCTTCCGATAATCCGTACATAAATGGTTACCTCCATCTTTATTATCCATAGACAGAATAGGCCATCTCCATGGCGATGCGCTTGGTTGAATGAAACCTTTTGCTAGCATAGCATCAAGTTGTTTCTTTAGCTCCACTAGTTCAGATGGGTTCATACTATAAGGTCTCTGAGCTATGGGTCCAGTTCCAGGAATTAGTTCAATAATGAACTCGATATCCCGATCCGAGGGCATACCGGACAATTCATTGGGGAATACATCAGGGTATTCACAGACTACTCTGACTTGGTCTAGGGTTGGTTGGGCTAGACTCTTGTTGCATTTGAACTGATGGGGAAAGGTTTCAGATACATGCTCTACTAATACTCTAGAGCTACTGGTCATGGTTATGGCTTTCTTGGCACAGTCGATCAATCCTTTATGTTTCGACATCCAATCCATTCCTAGTACTACTTACAAACCTTTGGTTCCAAGTACTATTAGATTGGCATAAAAATCTATCCCATGGATTCTGATAGGCACAGCCTTGCAAATTTTTCTAGCTTTGGTGGTTGAACAGGGTATTTGAACTATCATAACATGCTTCAATTTTGTTGGTTGAATCTTACTAGTTCATGCAAATTCTTCTGTAACAAACGAGTGCGATGCTCCAGAATCAAACAACACTCTTGCAAGTACTTAGTTAAGAGAAAACATACCCAACACAGCATCTGGCGCTTCCTGGGCTTCTTCAGCATTCATGTGGAACAGACGACCGTTGCGGTTGAGCGTATTCCCTAGGGCAAATCTCCTTCCAGGCTAAACACGGCGTTGCTACTGAGCGAGTGCATTCACATTGGTGGCTGCTGCAAGCTTCTTTTGGAACTCATTGGAGTAGTGACCCTTGACTCCACATTCAAAGAAAGTAATCTGGGACTTGTCTTTGGCTGCAACAGGCACAACATTGCTTCCAATCCTTGGGGCAGTATTGTTGTTGTTGTTGTTGGACTTGGGTGGTGCACGGTTGAAGTTGTTGGAGTTGCCGGGGTTGTTGTTGTGGTTTCCTCCAGACTTCAAGTTTCCTCCGCTACAATTGGGGTAGCTTGGACGGGACATCGGGGGTCTGTTGTTTCTTGGGGCATATCCTGCATATGGGTTGGGGCGATACTTCTGGTGATTGTTGGATCCACTCTGGTGCATCATCCTGCGCTTGCGGTTGTCATTGGCTTGGTCTTCTCAAGGTCGGCCACCTTCTTGCGAAGACGAGCGATTGTGCAATCCTTCTTCTCGTGCTGACGACGAGTTATTGGCAATCCTTGACGAGCATGGCGAGAGTCTGGTCCTTCTTGGCAAAAATGGCAAGGTTGTGGTTCGCGTAGGCTCGAGCATTGTCCAATTCCTTCTACCTATCATACAGTAGGAAGTCAAGGTTTTCCACCTGGCGCTTCAACTCTGGGTGACTTGGCATCTCCGATGGCATTCCCATAGAATCATGCCTTGCGTAGTGAGCAAAACGAGTTCCCTGGATCAAGTTGATGTTTTGCCCACACAGACGGGCAAGAGCTTCATGCATGGCCCTGGCTAATCCATCTAGCCAGTTGTTCTCTCGCACGGTGAATTGAATCTTCTGAGAAAGGGGTGCTTCCATCTTGCCTCTGAGATCTACAACTAATAGCCATTGTAGATCTCCTCCTGGGTGATCCTTGAGTTGAGCTCCGAAGAATTCCAGATGCGCTCGCTCAAGATATTCTGACAGTGCATCTAGATCCCTCTCAAAGATCAGTTGACCTTCATTGCCCAATTGGTAGAACTTGCAATACTGAACTTCCATCTATAAGGATTTAGGGTGAGTAATTTAGTGAAGTGATCAAGTGTGTCAAATTTTATGTAGGAATGTAAGAAGTTGTGAGGAACATGAATTTTTTTGAAAGAATTTCAAGGATAAGAGTGGGAATAGGTTTTCATAAATACTCACTTCCTTTGTTTTTTAAACTAAGTTTTTGTTCGGACGTCCATTCTAACTAGGGTCTCCTATGGTCAGGATGGCTCTGATACCAACTTGTCAACACCCGGATTTTTAATCCCAGATGCCTGTTATGCCATACCTCGCAATCCCAGGATTACCATTTTTGTGAGACATAATAAGGTTTTACACAAATAAAGGATCTCATGATCCATTCTTAATACAATCAAGCAACAGAATAATAAAGCGTAGTAGTGGGCTCCATCTTCAGTATCACAGGCAATGCTGATGATGGGAGATGATCCTAGTTTTTGTAGACGTCCTGCTGTCCATCTTCCTGGTAGTCCTCCTCATAGTCTGGCCATGTGAATAGCCAGGGACAAAGCCATGGGTACTCTTTAAATGCTCACAAACTATCACTAACAAGTAAGGTAGTTCTAAAAGGAATCTTAAGCTCTAGGTTTATTTGCAAAAAGCTAGATTTATCTTAAGCTGAGTTCAGAAGTAAAGAAAGCTAAGTTAATGTTCTAAATCACCTAAGTGGGAACTTATTTTTCATGTTCACAACCCTGTTGGGGTCAAGTCAAAGTCACAATTCATTTCACAAGTCTTTTTGAAAACATCTGACGACGGAACAGTATGGCCACTCCAACTATCCATGCCTGTGGACGTGGCTATTCGAATAGTTTGACACTCTACAGAGGTGGTACACTTTCACCACAAAATTCAATACATCCGTCAGGGATAACCCTGAATCAATCATACTTAGTATGTGGATAATCAATCATAACCTTTCAATTACACACTCTAGTATAGGCACCTCCCCTATGAGTTCAGCCTCCCAGCCATGGCCATCTACCATCCTAGGCACTGCATAGGTGGACATCACCAAGAGGTAGCCTCAGCTCAAACTTCTCCCGCGAGGGAAACCATACTAAACCATATAATCTTCTGGCTAAGCCCTACCCAATTCAGGTATTGTGGTTGTACGGTAAAATTGGAATGGTATCGCATCCGAACCCAACCATCAGTTTATATAAAGGGGTAAGGCTCATGCCTCAACATTTTCATCAGCAAACCATTGTGTTTCTCAACACATGTCAAAACATCTCAATAGAATGAATCATCATTCCAAGGTTTTCATAATCATTTTCACCAAGTATTCCCATCTAAAGTGATCAAGTTTTATGCTTAGCACTAGCCACTAAGGTTAAGAGTGTTCACTAATGAGGGGTGCTAATCTTCAATATCGTGCCATAGAATGACATCTAAGTGTAACTAGATAGGCCTAGTTTTATACTCTTTATGCTACCTATACTAAAACTAAAGAACTTTGGTAAAGTTTAAAAGAATAATGTTTGCAAGTAAAAACTTGGTATGGGTATAAAAGAAATGGTATAACCAAAGCATGCCTATGGAATCTTGCTTAAGATATAAAGGGGGCAAGTGTTAACTTGCATATTTCTAGCTTGCACATAATATCTTGCCTTGGTTGGTGCAGGGATTGAAGTTTTCCTCCTCTTCTTCGGGGTAGAACTCCTCCTCCTCGTATCCTTGGTCGGTACTATCGTCTATAAAGGAATACGGGGTAAATAATCACCAAACAATACTTAATTACTTCTATTTAGCACACTAAGGCTCACACTTGATGATCTAGCATCATCACAATCATCACATGAATTAAATAACTAGTTTTATTCATTTTATTTTAGAAAAGTAATTTCTACTCATTGAAAATAATTAAGATTTAATATTCTCCAAATAAAATTTGGGATCATGTGGACACATGTCATCACCACATATTCTAATACATGGGAATGTGATTTAAAGTGTTGGTCACATTTTATAAAGTTTAAGGTTATTATTTAATAGATTTAAAGTGACTAGAAATGCCCTAGTAGCATTCTTTTGGTACTCGTCCAAAGTCACTGCATGCAAACCTAAATATTTTTACATATTCAGATAGATATGATCAAATGTGATTTTTGAGAGTTGGAAAACTCAAAAGCTATTATGGTTGATTGTTTTAAAATGTTTGAAGTTGCAAAATTCTCTGTCTTGTTATTTTTGTTATAAATTATCTCTAACTCCAAATGATTTAAATCCAACGGTCTTGGATAGATAATTTAATTACTTTTCTAGCAAAATTTTAATCATGCAATTTGGTTCAGTGAAACTCTCTAAATTGATTTTTGAATCTAGGTACATAATAGGGTTTTAATTAAATTGGAAAATCAATATATGAATTTCCTGAGCTGTGCGGGAAAGCTAAACGGGCCGGCCCAACTGCACTACACAGCACAACGGGCTACTGACAGAGGGGGTCCACTCGTCAGCGAGACAAACTACCCAAAACGGTATCTTTCAACCAGAGCCCTATGATCTAATTCTAATCCAACGGCCGTGGTTCATCATCGACGACGAACCGCTCCGACGAGGAAAATAACCTAGTGCGGCAATGGGGGTCTTTCGGGGCTCACCTGGGCTCCAGCTAGGATCGGCGACGGGGGTGATCGACGTGGTAGACGATGGCGGTTCTAGTGGTGGTCGTGACGGGGCTTGGGATGGTCAAAATCGATGGCGCCCTTCTCCTCCAGCAGTGGCGGGCTCCGGTGCAATTCCGGCACGGTGGTGCTCGCCTTGCTCCAGGAAGAAGTGGGGGAGGGTCAGTGAGAAGTGGTGAGTGGAATGGTGTGGACAATGGAGGCGTGGGTGGTCTCCTTTTATACTGCGGCGAGGGGACCAAGCGGTGCGGGCGCGAGCTTGATGGTGGCTTCACTACAGGTGGCTATCGGCGTGGCTGAGGTAGGTGGATGGTGCGGTTATCCCTAGCGGTTCTCACGGGCATAATGGCGAGGCGTGGGGCGGTGTGGTTCGGTCGGGAGCGTGTGGTGCTCCACGCAGGCACAGTGGTGTTTGAGGCGGTGTGCGGTAGCTGTGGATCACGCAGCGGTGAACGGGGTTGTCTGCTGGGTTGCTGTGATCATGGCGGACGCAAGCGTGCATGGCGAAGGCAAGGCGCAGTCTGGGAAAGCTGGTCGGGCGCGGCTAGCTGGCGCGCTCTGGACATGGCATAGAGGCACGGTGCGCGGTATAGCTAGGGTGGTCCAGGGCTCGGCTGGGGTCGAGGCTGGGACAAGGCGTGCTTCCTGGACATGATGGTGGGCTGCGGCGGTGTCTGCTGTGAGCTGGTCGTGGTCGGCCGGCGATGATCAAAGACTGGTGTCGCTCCACTATGCACACTACGAAGGGGGGATGTTGTCCACTGCTTGATTAGACTTAGGGGAGACAGTGGGGTGAAGAGGGGACAGAGGGGTGGATGATTACTGCTCCGAAACAATGGAGTTAGGCAGTGCTTTGTTTGTATAAGCAAGGTGTTTGTGAAAATGGCCGCAAGAACTAAAGTTTGGAAATTTTGATTCAAATTTTTTGAGTGATCTTAAGTTAAGCTTGAGAGTCTATGTTTGCTTGGAAAGGTCAATGGGAATTGATTTGATAGGTTTTTGAAAAAGTGGGATCTTAACACCTACACTTGATTCACTTTTAAAATGTCCTTTAAATAGATTTGGAGAATGTTTTTGTAAGTTTGTAAAGTGGGCCTTGATACACTTTTACTTGGTCTAGCAAGGTGTGAAAAGAAGTAGAAATGTTTCTGTTAGAAATTATCTTCTAGGAACACACAAAGTGGCCTAGTGGTTAACTTTGGCCAAAATGACCATTTGCTTTATTTATTCATATTTGATTTTGTTTATAAATGGTCTAGATGATATAGTATTCACCTTTAAACCATTTCACATCATTTCTAGCAATCAAGCATGGCATTTTCAAACAATCACACATTAATGCAAAACTAACATGCACTCATATTCATTTTCTTAATAAAAGTTTTTGTTAACCCTAAATTGGGTGATTTGAACTTGATAATCTTGATTAGAAGTTTTGGGGTGTTACAGTTGCCATCGACGCTGCTAGGTCAAACAGAACAACTTTTGTGAAGGGGACCCTATATAAAGAGGCCTTAGTCGACGAGAAAAGGGAGTTCGTAGAAAACCATCAGCCACCCCTAGATCTCCATCCACAACACCGACGAGCCGCCGGAGGAATAGACTTAGATCTAATATTGCCACCACCATAGCCATATTCCACCACCGGTAATAGTAGATCTCTTCTTCGATTGGCGACATTGTAAGGCTATTTTCTATCAATCTCATGATTTTTTCTACAATGTTTATGATCCTTGATCTCATCTCTGTGTGTGAGTAATTCTCCTTGGGCTAAGGGCTTCGGCCTAGCCATGTAGCTTTTTGTGCATGTTATTTATCATAGATGGGATCATGTATTAGTTTGAATGACATGATGATTATTGTATCCTCTCTTGCCTCAATCTAAGGACTTGTCAGGTACCCAAGACCTCGAGGATTGACCCAGGTATAAGGAGTATGAGTAATGACTAATCTGCAGGATGGGAACCCCAGTGACAGAAAGGATAGTACGGCTGTATGTGAGGGATTTACTTGGGACTAACGGTGACATCACTATGCATATCATTAGTTCTCTTTCTTCTATGGATGAGACTAGTAGGTTATTAATATAAGTGGTTGCGAGGCAATAGAAATTATGGATGCACTGCCCACATATAATTTATCTTGCTCTAACAATTACATGCATACTTTATTTTTATCTTTTATTCCCATTAGATGTTTTGCACAGCTACAAGTGAAACCGAACTCCCTAGGCCCTCTCTCTCCACCATCGACAACAACAAAAAGACGCAAACTCTTGTTCTGGTAAAAACACAAAAGGAAATATAAAACTCTCGAAGGTCTGTTAAAGTAACTTCACTACGCTTCTGCTTCCTGAGGATTTGATAAACCCAGGTCTACTAGGGAAAAGAGCTATACTACATCCATAATCCGGATCAAAGGTATCAACCCTTTTTTTGGCACCGTTGCCAGGGAAGCAATAGCTACCATGGTGAGATTAGTAGGAACCTTGCTAGTATTAATTCTTGTTTTTAATTTTGTTAGTTTGCTTTCAGTCTTTATTTGAAAAACCAAAAAAATTAGTTAATCTTTAAATTCTTGTTTTTATTATTATCATAAGTGTCTGTTTAAGAAAACCCAAAAACATAGGAAATATGGCTGAAAAGAAGCTTGGGGAATTTTCCACTCCCAATAATGATTATTTGCATACTCCTATTACTCAGCCAGCAATTGCTACTGATGACTATAAAATTAAGCCCCTTTATTTAAGTTTGGTTCAACAGAATCAATTTGGAGGCTCTGCTATTGAGGACGCAGGTATGCACTTGAATACTTTCACTGAAATACGTGATATGATGCACATAAAATATGTTGACCCTGATGCGGTCAAATTTCGTTTATTTCCTTTCTCTCTTAGAGGAAGAGCAAAAGAATGGTTTCTAGCTTTTCCTAAAAATACTTTTACATCATGGGTGGGATGTACTTCTTTATTTATGACTAATTGTTTCCCACCTACAAAGACTATGCAACTAAGATCTAATATTACTGGTTTTAGACAGGAAGAGTGTGAGCCGCTAGCGCTTGCATGTGAGAGGATGAAAGAATGCTTAAGAAGCTGTCCCAGCCATGGGATGGAAGATTGGTTAATCCTCCATTTATTTTATAATTCTCTTAATCCCGTGTCTAAGTCTATGCTTGACACTGCAGATGGAGGAACATTCATGGGTAACATATTACCAAAGCAAAGCAGCTGCTAGACAATATGCAAGACAACTAGGCCCAATGGCATGTAGAAAGATCAAACACGAAGAAGGTGAACTCCGTCTCACCACAAGAAAATGAAGAACTCAGTGCTAAGTTGGATGAGCTCATATTAGCCGTAAAAGGTAAGGAAACCCAAGTAAGAGCTATTCCCGAAACTAATATTGAAGAAGTAGACTTCATAGCTCGTAATGATTATAACTCTGATTGGAAGAAAAATTATAATCCCAATTTTCAGAAACATTATTCTAATCCTACAGGTAACTCTAATAATAATATGGGAACTAGTAATGGTAGTCTCCAAGTAACACTTAAGTCTTTTATAGACTCACAAAATGAACAAAAAAATATTCTTGTTAAACTTATAGAGAACCATGATGCTATGCTTGGTAAATTATCTAACCAAGTTGTAAGTTTGAGGAATGATTTGCAGGCCCTCCAAGAAAGAACAAAGATTGTTGAGGCACAACGAGGTAAGATAAGCAAGAGTCAAACTCTCATTCTAGCTAAATTTATAGGTAAATCTAAGCCCAATCTTGTTGAAGACCTCAAGATGATGAGAATCCAAAGGGAGGAGCCTGAAGGACTTGATTATAGTAACGCTCCCTCACCAAGCTACACCGTTGAAGATCTTGTAAAAAGGATCAACATTAAGATTCCGGTGAGTGAAGGAAATGATGAAGCTATATATCAATGCTTCATTGATCAGGTAGCGATAAAGGTACGCGGGCTTGAATAAGAATATAAGCAAATTGCTGAAAAATTACCTATTAAACTTGATGATATATTCGAGCCTACTATTAAGATTAAGATTGGGACCAATGAGATAGCTGCACTTTGTGATCTAGGTGCAAACATCTCAACAATTCCAAAGAGTCTTTTAACAAGTTAAATCTTGTCTCTTTTGAGATCACGGAGTTAAAACTACATCTTGTAGATTGTACCTATAAACAAGTCGTAGGAATTAAGTTGAATACTTTAGTTTACATTAAAGGTTGTCCTGCTATAACTGATTTTGTTATTGTTGACATGCCTGAAGATGCTATTGCTCCTGTTATATTAGGCCATCCTTTCTTAAGAACTATTAAGGCTTTAATTAATCTCCATGAAGGGAACATGAAGCTTCAATTGCCTTCGCGGGATCCTTTTGTTATCCATTTCCCCAAGAAAAAGAAAGCCAAATATGATGAGAAGGATGCCATCACTTTGAAGGTCAACTACTTTGGAAAGGGTGTTCCACTCATCTGGCCTAAGTGAGAAACATAAAGGTCAAGCTATTGACCATAAAAGAGCGCTCCATGGGAGGCAATCCATGTGAAATAAATGTTTGAGTTAAGTTTTAAGTCTTAGTTTAAGTTTACGTTTAATAAAGAGTGCTAGAAAAATCCATTTGAGGAGAAGAAGTTCGGTAGTACTAAAAATCCTGTTATATACATGCTATTGTTGGTCAATAATTTTAACTGTCAACTTTCTATCAAAAACAAGGTATTTCGCTAAGTTTCAGTATAAGAAGTAATTCACGAAGAAACGAATTTTTTTTGATGGGTACAGAGAGTTTAACGACCAACTATATGGCGGGAATAAAAATTTCGGCCGTATAGATAATTGTGCCATCGACAATTTTTCTTTCAAAAGTACTGACTGTTTAACGACCAACTATATGGCGGGAATCAAAAAATCCAGTCATATAGATATCGATGCTTTCATACAAATTATTTTCCAGGTATAGACGGTTTGACGACCAACTATATGGCGGGAACAAATTGTCCCGGTCGTATAGTTCCAGCCGTATAGCTGTGCCGCTAGGTGGATACCCTAAAATTTTGGCAGCGGGCCAACTATATGGCGGAAACACAATGTTCTGGCCATGTAGTTCCGCCCGTATAGTTGCGTCCGACCACAAAATCGCACGGTAAGGTACCTCGAACCCCAAAACTTCAATCCTTTTTGTTCCTTCTACCTCCAAACTCTCTCAAAACCTCAAGAGATCTTTACCTCTACTCAATTTTGTTCAATTTCCTCGCACACAAGTGATCTACGGTATGTTTTTCCTTCGATCCTCCAATTACTTTTTGCAAATTCATTTTTGATCTATTGTCATTATCAATCTAGGGTGAGACCTACTATGAACTAATTACCATGATTCTCTCGCCTAGATTATTATTTTGAGAGGATTATTTAGTGTGCTATGATGAGGAATATGTTATACTTATTATTGTTGGATCAAAAAGTTTTATTTTGTATTCCTTTGATGTTTTAGATAATGAACACAAGGAGCCAAACTCATGCTCGTGCCGCCGCTAGTGCTTCTCGGGTTGTCACTCAAGAATGCATGGGGATACGGTTCAGGAATGAGCTCCAACACGATCGCTTCAACAAGATCAAGAACCGCAAAGTGAAGGCCCCAAGTGGGCTTGCCCCATTATATTGAACCAACTCGGTATTTCTGATGACTTAAATTTACTTTGCAATAGAGCTGGCCTATAAAACTTTCTGTGCAATGATGTGCCTACTTATCGCCGGTCAACCATTGAATTCCTAAGTTCGTTGCAAAGCACTATTAAACTATGGCAATGAGAGGACACACTTTCTTTCCGACTTATAAACAACAACTATACTTTAACACCAAATAAATGGTGCGCATGTTTTAATTTCCCAAACAATGATGTTAATGCCTTATGCGTATCCTTTACTGGCTTAAATCCTTCCCTTGAATAATATTATAATGGAATGAGTTTCACTGCTAGAGTATGCAAGGGGAAGAATATTCAACTTCCTACAATTCTCTATTTGTTCTATGTTATTGCTAACACCTTGCAGGCACGTAATGAGTTCACGAGACTTAATGAGAAGGACATCTTAGTCCTCACAAAGGCTGCTTACATCAACTGCGACTTGTCACTCACCTTGGGCGCAATCCTTGTGCGCTACCTCGAGCACTAATCCTCCCAAAGCCAAGGACCTATCATAGGAGGAGGCATCATCACCGTGCTTGCCATTGCCCTAGGCATCGACCTAGGTGAGTTGCAACCTGTGCTAGGTGAGCGACATGTTGGTTTCTCTACTTTAAAGGCTTGTGGAATGCTCACTAGGAGAGGTGGTGTTTATTATCTACATATTGCTGGAGCTGGGCGTATCTACCCTGCTCCTATGCCTAATGGTCTTTTCTCTATCGAGGAAGGACGTTTGCTATATGACTTCCAGGTTGAGCAACACCAACCCGAGGAGGAGATTCTGGATGAGGACGACGACCAAGAAGAGGAGCAAGAAGTCCCTCATCAAGAGGAGCAGCCATCAACCCGGTTTGCTACATACCAAGACTTCCAAGAACTTGGAAGGACTATGGAGAGGATGTATTGCCTCTGTTTGAACCTCCAAGAATCCACTAGTAATTTATCAACTCAATTTGCGAACTGGAGTTCTGACTTTTTCCCACCACCATAATGATTTGAAGGACTTGCAAAAGTCTAAGCTTGGGGAAGTTTCCTCATTTATGTTTATTTGATGTTCATTTGCTTTTATTTATTTCGAGCTTACGTTTTTAATTCGAGTTTATAAGCACTCGTGTTGGTTTTCCCAACACTTTATTTTTAGTTCTTTCTATTTTGCTTTTGAGATTTTCTAGCCGAGCTTTGCCACCAATTTTCTATTCTTTAAATTCCCTCTCTTAAAAACAAAAAAAAGATTTCTCCATTTTTATTTACTTTCCCTCTTTTTTTCTTTTTGTCTCGAGGTTCTCATGTATTTGCAGGAGAGTAATCAACTTCGAGTTTCCAAGAAACAAATAAAAAAAGAAGAGAGAAGTGGAACCAAACATGAGAGGTATGCCATATGACCCCCCACGTTTGAAGTTTGAGAAACCCATGCTAGTTAGTAGTAAATGTTGAGATATTATATTGGTGGAGTGAGCCTTTTTATTATTGTAAGATTTTCCTTTGTATGGTTATTTAGTTGGATACGTTTTATTCCAGCTCTCGTAATTAACCAAGTCCTGCCTAAAATTTGCTAAACAATTGTAATAAGAAAAATTCTCACAATTGAAGGCTTGGGTGTTGTAGTGTTTAGTCTTGAAGGCTTATTTCTAGAGACACTCAACACCACTAAAAATGTTGATTGACTTGATAGCTCTCTTTAAAAGGATTTGTTTGATTGAATTCATGTTTAGCGGTTTTTGTGAGCATGCCAAAGTTTGACTTGTTAATCATAAGAATGATATAGCTTTACGCCCTGTCAAACTTCATGGGATGCCAACAACTCCGCTAACCTACGAACGATCTTCATGGAGGAAACTCCTAGATTTTGGCTATGAGTTGATTAAACACATGTAGCAGCAATTCTATCGTGGGTAAGATTCTTGGCACTTCCGGGTAGCTGTGTTCATGATGTAATCACTCCTCTGGCTATTATGAGTAATCATTATGCAAAAGTAACAAAAACCTTAGTGATGCCACGAGTATCCATCACAACCCGATAAACTAATATTTTTTTGGCATGCTCTCAATTACTCAAGAACTGAAATTCTTGAAGGACAATGAATAGAAAATTAGTGTTTGAAAAGTCTTGATTTATTGATGTGGAAGAATTGAGACACTCTAGTATATATGTTTTTCATGACAACTCTCATACTCTCAATTTTACATGATTATACTTTATTGTTCAAAGGAAAGCCTATGTGTTGATTACATGACATGGAATAAAGTTTACTCATTTGAATCATCCATGTTAACAATAATTTTACTGCGCTACAAGGATGCATGAAACATGTATGATATGCTTGCCATTACTCTATCTATGATGAAGTTTTTCAGATTTATAAAGTGGAGGAAACATGAGACTATCAATCATGAGTAAGATCATCATCTCGTATTTTCAGTTAAAATGTTGAGTTCCTTTTTGATTTTGATTTTCATGCTCGAGGACGATCAAGTTTAAGCCTAGGGAGATTGATGACTCTGAAATATAGCCATCCACGTCCATATTTAAACTATATATTATTCATATTTTTGATGAAATATCTCTCTAAACCCTGCCACTAATGCCTAATAATCAAAGGGCTATGCAATCCTTTCTTTCTATTTCTCCTTACGCATATAATGATGTTTGATGATGGTAATCACTACATTAAAGTCAAAGATACGAGATTTCCAACAATCAGAAGAAACCAGGAGTCGTGGGTTGGAGGCGGACGCTTTAACGACCAACTATACGACCAGAATAAAATTCTTGCCGTATAGTTGCCATCGACGCCACTAGGTCAAACAGAACAACTTTCATGAACTGGTCCCTATATAAAGAGGCCTCAGGTGAAAATACAAGGGAGCTCGCAGAAAACCATCAGCCACCCCCAGATCTCCATCCATAACACCGACGAGCCGCCAAAGGAATAGACTTAGATCTAATCTCTCCACCACCATAGCCCTATTCCACCACTTCTAATAGTAGATCTCTTCTTAGATTGGCAACATTGTAAGACTATTTGCTACCAATCTCATGATTTTTGCTACAATGTTTATGATCTTTGATCTCATCTCTACGTGTGAGTAATTCTCCTTGGATAAGGGCTTTGGCCTAGCCATGTAGCTTTTTGTGCATGTTATTTATCATAGATGGGATCATGTATTAGTTTGTATGATGTGATGATTATTGTATCCTCTCTTGCCTCAATCTAAGGACTTGTCAGGTACCCAAAACCGCGAGGATTGAGCCAGGTATAGGGAGTATGAGTAATGACTAATCTGCAGGCTGGGAACCCCAGTGATAGCGGGTGTGTGTGAGAGATTTATTTGGGATTAATGGTGACATCACTATGTATCATTAGTTCTCTTTCTTCTATGGATGAGACTAGTAGGTTATTTCTATAAGCGGTCGCGGAGAAAATAGAAATTATGGATGCACTGCCCACATATAATTTATCTTGCTGTAACAATTAGATGTATACCTTATATTTCTCTTTTATTCCCATCAAATGTTTTGCACAGCTACAGATGAAACCGAATGTCCTAGTCCCTCTCTCTCCATCATCGACAACAACAAAAAGATGCAAACTCTTGGTCCGGTAAAAACAAAAAAAGAATTCTAAAACTCCCGAAGGTCCGTTAAATCAAATTCACTATGCTTCTGCTTTCCGAGGATTTGATAAACCAAGGTCTACTAGGGAAAAAGAGCTATACTACATCCTTAGTCCGGATCGAAGGTATCAGATACACTTTGTCTAAAAATTGGGGTGGTGGCATACTTTATTTTTTTGGAACCGAGGTACCATAGGTCCTCAAGGAGGATATGCTTCAATTATCGCATTAGTGTTTGTAGTCGTCGCTAGGTGGTCCAAAGACCTTTTTATAATTATTATTACTTTTGAGCCCTTTCGTAGTTATGGTTATGATTATATTTTTAATAGATCAGTTGAATTTCACGAAATAAAAGACATGATTGCTGGAAGTAGATCGTTGTGCCGTACGTGTGTAGCGCCATGCTCTGGACGAGAGAGAGGCAAATTTTGTGAAGCAAGTTTTTCAAATGTTGAAAAAACTTATGTTTATCATTTTCCATTGCATGTAATACACGCAGAAGGATGAAATGCAGGAGTCTTTTTCTTCTTTTTATTTTTTCTTTATTTTCTTATTTTGTCTTCAAAGCAGGGTCAACTTTGTCGACATGCAAATTCTATCAAGAACTTAAATGTTTCAAAACTCTCGGCCGTTCTCGATATATTGACTCTCTGGTGGGTACCTTCAAAAGATTTTTCTAAGATTTGAAGAGAAATCAGTGGCTCACTTGTGGTTCAAATTAATTTGACCTAATTTTGAAAAATTTAGATAGAGTAATTTAAGTGGGCAAATTTAGTTGCGAAGCTTGAAACCTCATAAAACTTGGAAATTGCAAGTAAAACATGCATGGTCCGCTATGTCTAGAAACAAGGCTCGTGGCATTTGGAGCCACATTCTTATGATTTCCTTTTGAGAACATCCCCATCACTTGGAAACCTAAAAAATATTTTTCCTAATTGTTGGAAATTCCGACAGGCAACATTTTTTACTACAACCAAGGTGCACCCATCTACCCGATGTGAGAACCGCATCATAAAGTAGATAGGGTATCGATATATATGGCCATGATCTTATTGGTCGTTCGGGCTCAAACCCAAAAATATTCATATATGGTAGGCTATGATGTGAATTTGTCTTTTCCAAAGTTGTGAAAAGTCACGTTTATCATTTTTCATGGCAATTAATACTAGAAAAAGTACGTCGAGCGTAATAAGGTCTTATGTTTTTGTTTTACACTTTATTTTTTAACGTTGTCGGTATGAAAATACTAATCAATAATGACATTTTTCAAAACTATTGTTGGTCCATGATATATTGACTGTCTGGGTACATTCAGAAGAAAATTTGGAAATTTTTAAGAGTGATAGTCTCTCGCGCTCATATGTATTCAAGTTTGACCTAATTTTGTTTTATCAATATGAAGTCATTTAAATGCATGAGTTTTTAGCTTGCATGCATGAAAAATCTTTAAACTTGGAAACTGTAAGAAAGGATTGTCCACTTTGTACGAAAATTGGGTGAGGCCATTCTTTGTTCTTTATTCTACCACTAAAAATATTTGAAAAACTCACTTTATGGTATGACCTACCATTTACTATGCATGAACTTTCTTGGGTTTCTAGCCAAATGTGACCAAGGTCATGGACATACTCTATCTGCATCAGGATATAATGATAGTGTGCCCATAATTTGGTAGGTTGGTGCATGTGTACATCGTAAACAAGTAAAAAAAATTTAGAAGGAAGTACGAATAATGTGGCTGAGAGTGCATACCATGTGTCATTTACTACTAGTACATAAAGTGGTCAATGTTTTATGGATAATTTCCAGGTTATAATATTTTTCAAGCTTTTCTAGATAATTTCATCCACTCGGATGACTTTCTATCGCTTTGTTAAACTAGGTATAATTTAATAATCTACAAGTGCATGAGAGCAAGTTCTAAAGTTAACCAACTCTTAGGTATAAGAAATTAACATGTCATCATCTATTGTCGGTATTATACCAACATGTACACTACCTAGCTATTAAAATATACAACAGATATCATTGCGATGTATCAACCTCATAAAAAAGCAAGAAAAGTAAACAGAAATAAAATAAAAAACCTTTATGTGCCGCTTGAAAAATCCTGAAACTTGAGAATTTTAATAAAGCGTGGTACACTTTGTCTGAAAATTGGGGTGGTGGCATTCTTTATTTTTTTGGAACCAGGGTACCATAGGTCCTGAAGGAGTGATATGCTTCAATTATCACATTAGTGTTTGTAGCCGTCGCTAGGTGGTCTAGACCTTTTTGTAATTATTATTACTTTTGAGCCCTTTCGTAGTGACGCTTATGATTATATTATTAAAAGATTGGTTAAATTTCGCAAAAAAAGAACATGGTTGCTGGAAGTAGATTGGTGTGCCGTACGTGTGTAGCGCCATGCTGTGGACGAGAAAGAGGCCAATCTTGTGAAGCAGGTTTTCAAATGTTGAAAAAACTTATGTTTATCATTTTCCATTGCATGTAATACACACAAAAGGATGTCATGCATGAGTTTTTTCTTCTTTTTCTTTTTTCTTTATTTTCTTATTTTATCTTCAAAGCAGGGTCAACTTTGTCGACATGCAAATTCTATAAAAAATTTGATCTTTCAAAACCCTCGGTCGTTCTCGATATATTGACTCTCTAGTGAGTACCTTCAAAAGATTTTTCTAAGATTTGAAGACCAATCGGTGGCTCACTTGTGGTTCAAATTAATTTGACCTAATTTCGAAAAATCTACATAGAGTAATTTAAGTGAGCAAATTTAGTTGCAAAGCTTGAAAACTCATAAAACCTGGAAATCACAAGTAAAACATGCATGGTATGATATGTCTGGAAACAAGTCTCGTGGCATTCAGAGCCACATTCTTCTGATTTCCTTCTCAGAACATCCTAGTCACTTGGAGAACTGAAAAATATTTTCTTAATTGTTGGAAAATCTGATATGCAACATTGTTTACTACACCAAGGTGCACCCATCTACGCGATGTGAGAACCACATCATAAAGTAGATAGGGTTTCGATATATATGGCCATGATCTTATTGGTCGTTCGGGCTGAAACCCAAGAATGTTCATATATGGTATGCTATGATGTGAATTTGTCTTTTCCAAAGTTGTGAAAAGTCATGTTTATCATTTTTCATGGCAATTAATACTACAAAAAGTACGCCGAGCGTAATGAGGTCTCATGTTTTTGTTTTAAACTTTTTTTTCAACGTTGTCAATATGAAAATACTAATCAATAATGGTATTTTTCAAAACTATTATTGGTCCATGATATATTGACTGTCTGGGCATCTTCGGAAGAAAATTTGGAAAATTTCAAGAGTAATAATTTATCGCACTCACATGTATTCAAGTTTGACCTAATTTCATTATATCTACATGAAGTGATTTAAGTGCGCGGAGTAAAAGCATTGTCCACTTTGTACGAAAAATGTGTGGCCATTCTTTATTCTTTATATATTATACCACTAAAAATATTTGAAAAACTTACTTCACGTTATGTCCTACCATGTATTGTGCATGAACTTTCTTTGGTTTCTAGCCAAATATGACCAAGGTCATCGACATAATCTATCTACATCAAGATATAATGACATCGTGCCCATATTTTGGTATGTCAGTGCATGTCTGCATGGTAAACAAGTAAATATATTTTAGAAGAAAGTACGAATAATGTGGCTAAGAGTGCATAGCATGTGTCATTTACTACTAGTACATAAAGTGGTCCATGTTTTATGGATAATTTCCAGATTATTATATTTTTCAAGCTTTTCTAGCTAATTTCACCCACTCAGACGACTTCTCGTCGATTTGTCGAACTGGGTCTAATTTAATAATCAAAAAATGTGTGAGCACGAGTTTAATAGTATAACTAACTCTAGGGTATTATAAAGTGACACGTCGTCATCTATTGCCGGCCTTATACCAGCATATACACTACCTAACAACTAAAATATACAACAACTAGCATTATGATGCAGCAACCTCATCAAAAACCAAGAAAAATAAACAGAAATAAAAAAACCCTAAAACTTAGAAATTGTATAAAAATATCGTATACTTTGTCTAAAAATTGGGGTGTGGTGGCATTCTTTATTTATTTTTTAGAACCGGGGTAACGTAGGTTCTGAAGGAGCGGGATGCTTCAATTATCGTGCTAGTGTTTATTGTCATTGGTAGGTGGTCTGAGGACCTTTTTATAATTATTATTACTTTTGAGCCTTTTTGTACTAATGCTTATGATTATATTATTGATAGATCGTTTGAATTTTGTGAAAAAACAAACACGGTTGCTGTAAGTAGATCGGTGTGTTGTTCCAAGGCACACGTACACAGCGCCACGCTATGGATGAGAGGGAGTCAAACTGTCCTCTGTGTGCACGGGGCTGCACAAAAGAGATCGATGGGGATGGATGGTGAGAGGCAGTGAAGGAGAGAGAAAATACAATTTGTTTTGTGTGCATATTATATAGTAGTACGTACTCCTATAGGTCCATGCATTTACTACTAGTGGAGTGTACCCTTTACCTCATGTCAACATCCCATCATAGCTTTGCTCTCATATCGCACTTCCTTCGACTCTTTTTCTGCACTACTCTCATGCTGCCTCCATTTTGTTCTCTAGTAAGTATACTCGTTTCGAGCAATGTTCTTCCTATGGAGTACTAGTACTTGTTTTACAGAAAAAACATTCATGTCGCTTAGAAAATTGGAGTTGTTCTTTTCCTAATAGTTGACCAAGATGCACACATCTACTTTCTTGTAGTACATTACCAAATTTAGGGAAATTACCAAAAACTATGATGTAGATATGGCTATGACCTTGGTTGCATGAGCTAAAACCTGTTCATACTTACATGGTAGGGCAATTTGAGGAAGCAGTTTTTCCAAATGTTGAAAATACTCATGTTTATCATTTTCCATTATACATAATACACGCAAAAGTCGCCATGCACGAGTCTTTCTATTTTTTTTTAGTTTTTCTTTATTTTCTTATTATGTCTTAAATGCAGGATTAACTTTTTTGGCATGTAAATCCTAGCAAGAAGTTTAATGTTTCAAAACTCTCAATCATTCTCGATATATTGACTGTCTGGTGGATACTTCAAAAGATTTTTGCAAGATTTGAAGAGAAATCAGAGGCTCACTTGTGGTTCAAATTAATTTGACCTAATTTTGACAAATCGACATAGAGTAATTTAAGTGGGAAATTTAGCCACGAAGCTTGAAAATTCATAAAACTTAGGAATCGCAAGTAAAACATGCATTGTCCACTATGTCTGAAAACAAGACTCATGGCATTTCGAGCCACATTTTCTGATTTTCTTTACATAACATCCCCATCGTTATTTGAAAAACTAAAAAATATTTTTCCCTAATTGTTGTAAACTTTGACGGGCAATATTGTTTACTATACCAAGACGCACCCATCTACCCGATATGAGACGTGTATCATAAAGTAGCTAGGATATATCGATATATATGGCCATGACCTTATTGGTCATTCGAGCTGAAACCCAAAAAAATTCATACATGTAAGGTTATAATGTGAATTTATTTTTTGCAAAGTAGTGACAAGTCATGTTTTTCATTTTTCATGGAAATTAATACTTGCAAAAGTACGCCGGGCGTAATAAGGTATCATGTTTTTGTTTTATACTTTATTTTGTTTGAACGTTTTCCATACGCGGTCAAATTTGTTGGTATGCAAATACTAATCAATGATAGCATTTTTAGAAACTATTTTTGGTACATGATATATTGACTGCCTGGGTACCTTCAGAAGAAAATTTAAATTTTTTCAAAAGTAATAGTCTACCGCGCTCACATGTATTCGAGGTTCACCTAATTTCATTTTATCGACATGAAGTCATTTAGGTGCGCGGATTTTTAGGGTGCATGCTTGAAAAATCCTTAAACTTAAGAACTGTAAGAAAGTAATGTCTACTTTGTATGAAAATTGAGTGGGGGCATTCTTTGTTCTTTATTCTACCACTAAAAATATTTAAAAACTCACTTCACGGTATGGACTACCATGTATTGTGCATGAACTTTCTTGGGTTTCTAGACAAATGTGACCAAGGTCATGGACATATTCTATCGACATCAAGATATAATGACGGTGTGCCCATATTTTGGTAGGTTGATGCATATCTACATGGTAAACAAGTAAAAGTTTTTTTAGAAGGAAGTACGAATAATTTGGGTGAGAGTGCATAGCATGTGACATTTACTACTAGTACATAAAGTGGTCCATGTTTTATAGATAATTTTTAGGTTACTATATTTTCAAGCTTTTCTAGATATTTTCACCCACCTAGACGAATTTCCGTCCATTTGTCTAAATAGGTCTAATTTAATAATCTTTAAGTGCATGAGAGCAAGTTCAATAGTATAACCAACTCTTAGGTATAAGAAAGTGAGACATCTAAAGGTATAATTGATGCCCCCTCATAAGGCACATCCCAGCGAATTGAGCATGTTGGCCATTGGATAGGATCTTGGGAAATATCTGAGTCGTTGATTTCTAGATACAAAAGAGCACGCGCTCGGGAAAAGGCACAACCCTAGCCGCCACTCCCAGACTAGCGCTCAGTGCCCCTCCCTTTTCTCTTCTCACGGCCCTCCTTCTCTTCATCACCTGCGGCGGCGGGTGCGCTCTTTCTCCTCCCTCCCGTGATTCCCCTCCTCTCTCCCAATAACTTCTTATCCCTGGCCTCCCTCCCATGATTTTCCTTGGCCTACTCTGTCCCAAAGAAGTAGGAGGAGAGAACGCAGAGCCGCATCCAGCTCACGATGTTCCTCTTGGTCGATCTCGTCGCTTTGCCATGATTGCGCAAGCCGCCGCTCACACCGGCTCCTCACAATGTCGCCCTCGCAGGGAGAGGAAGCACACACCGACACTCGCCCCACCACCTCGCATTGTCACCATCGCAGGAGGAGCAACAAATTGCTTAGTCTTTTTTTTCCTAATCGGCAGTAAGATTTCAAGTCAATATACTGAGTTTTGTACAGTCCATCAAGAGAAGGTCGAGAAGACCAATTCGAAGGACGCCGCTGAAGCATGCCTCATATGTATTGATTATCATGTCTGTGTTGTATGGATTTCCTTTTCAAGTATTATTCAAAGGCGGGCCGATTGAATTGTAGAATTGCCCTGGTACATAGGTGTTTTTGCGGCAGGTAATGAATTTTACTTATTCTATGTATTTCAGCTGTAGCATTTAATCTCCTGATGGCATGCTTCATATTTTGTTGGTTATAATGATGATTATCCTGAACAATCTATTGATGAGCAGGTCTACCATGGAGGAGTAAGGAAGATGTTGGGCCATAACATACCTGAGCACCTTCGCCCATGTTCGCTCCGAGTCTGCAGCCACATCTATGTCGCTCCGCTGACAATTGGTACCATCCTCTATTGTGTCACATAAATACCCTCACCTTATGCAATATGTGAACTTATATATTATACAGATGAATACATTATAGTATTGACATTATTCCTGTTGAAAATCAGAGCAATCTTCATGTTTCATGCTCATGTGATGTGCACATTGATGGGTTCGTAGCATGGAAAACAAAAAATTTCTACCGCAAGAACGAACAAAACCCAGATCTAATCTAGATAAAAGCCAAGATCTAATCTATTAGACATGTGCAACGAGATAGATCTGTACTAACCCTTGTAGATCCGAAAGCCTTGTGCAAGATCGGGTCTCGTGGTTGATGTAGACGATCACTTGACGATCTCAAGATCGAGTAGACGATCCTTCCGGCGCCGTGTCCCGGCAGCGCTTCCGCAGTCGGTCACACGCGCGGAGTCGAAGCAGACATTCCTCTCTCCGTTCCAGCGAGCAGCGGAGGTAGTAGATCTCTCCACGGAATCCCAGCAGCACGACGGCGTGGTGGTGGTGGTGGAGTAGAGAATTCTGCAGGGCTTCGCCTAAGCCAGAGCAGATGGAAGGAGGAAGAGAGAGGCGGCTAGGGTTTTGAGTGGGAGAGGACAAAGGGGGGTGGCGCCTCCACCCCTCTATATATAGAGGGAGGGGTGCGGCCTAGGGTTCCCACCCCTAGGCCCACCCCCTAGGGCCGGCGCACAAGGGAGCTTGGGGGGAGAGTCCTTCCCCCCAAGTTTCCCTTACTTACCCTTTAAGTTTCCCTTTATCCTTTCTTGGTTTTCATGTAAACTCCAAAAAATCTTCTAGAACCTTCCGGAACATTCTGAAACCTTCTAGAATCCCCATATAAATACTCCGGAACATTTCCTAACTTAGAAAATGATCTCCATTATATGAATCTTATTCTCCGGACAATTCCGGATCTCCTCGTGATGTCCTGGATCCAATCCGAGACTCCGAACAACATTCGGCCTCCAACACACATTCCATATCTACTTAAAACAACTTCGAACCTTAAGTGTGTCACCCTACGGTTCGTGAATATGCAGACATGATGGAGACACCTCTCCGATCAATAACCATCAGCGGGATCTGGAGATCCATAACAGCTCCCACATACTCAACGATGACTTTGTGATCGATAGAACCATTAACATACGAAACCAATTCCCTTTGTCACGCGATACTCTACTTATCCGAGGTTTGATCGTCGGTATCTCCATACCTAGTTCTACCTCGTTACTGATAAGTACTCTTTACTTGTTCCATGTTATGTCATCCCTTGTGACCTAGTCACATGCTTGCAAGCTAACTAGATGACATTCCACCGAGAGGGCCCAGAGCATATCTATCCGTCATATGGATGGACAAATCCCAATCTTGGTCCATGCGCTTCAACGCATACTTTCAGAATACCCAATGACACCTTTATAACCACCTAGTTACGAAGCGGTGTTTGATGTCATCAAAGTACCCATCCGGTGATGGTGATTAACATAACCTCATGGTCGAAGGATTAGGTTACTATGCATTTGAAAGCTTGTAGCAATACGAACTTAATGACTTGATCTTATGCTATGCTTACTATGGGTGTGTGTCCATCACATCATTCTCCTGATGATATAACCTTGTTTATTAATGACATCCAATGTCCATGATCAAGAAACCATGATCATCAATTAATCAACAAGCTAGTTCAACAAGAGGCTTACTAGGGACTCTTTTATGTTTACAAAACACACATGTATTAGTGTTTCCTTATAATACAATTATAGCATGGGATGCAAACATTCATCATAAAAACCAAGATATAATAATAACCACTTTTATTATTGCCTCTTGGGCATATCTCCAACAGTCCCCCACTTCCACTAGAGTCATTAATCTAGATTACATGGTAATATACCTAACACCCATGGCGTTCTGGTGTTGGTCATGTTTTGCTCTAGAGAGAGGTTTAGTCAACGGATCTGCCACATTCAAATCAGTGTGTACTTTGCAAATCTTTATGTCACCATCTCGGACATACTCGCGAATAGCATGGAAACATAGCTTGATGTGCTTCAGCTTGCTATGTGACCTTGGCTCCTGTGCATTAGCTATGGCACCTGTGTTGTCACAGTAGATGGCCATCGGGTCCAATGCACTAGGAACCACGCCAAGTTCAGTAATGAACTCCTTCATCCATATGGCTTCTTGTGCAGCCTCCGAAGCAGCTATGCATTCCGATCCAGTTGAAGATTTCGCCACAACGCTTTGCTTGGCACTCCTCCAGCTCACTGCAGCACCATTCAAAATAAATACGTATCCAGATTGTGACTTCGAGTCATCTGGATCGGTGTTCCAACTAGCATCAGTGTAACTGTTTACAACAAGCTGTTCATCACCTCCATAAGAAAGGACCATATCCTTAGTCCTATTCAGGTAATTTAGGATATTCTTGACCGCTGTCCAGTGCTCCATTCCAGGATCACTTTGATATCTGCTAGTCAAACTAACAGCATCTGCTATATCCGGTCTTGTACACAACATGGCATACATGATAGAACCTATGGCCGAGGCATAGGAAATATTATTCATCTTCTCTCTATCTTCTGCCGTAGCTGGACTTTGAGTCTTACTCAAGGTCTTACCTGACAACATGGGCACGAACCCTTTCTTGCTCTCTTCCATTCTAAACTTCTTTAGAACTTTGTCTAAGTATGTACTTTGTGAAAGCGCTATTAGGCGTCTTGATCTATCTCTATAAATCTTGATGCCTAGAATATATGCCGCTTCGCCAAGATCCTTCATTGAAAAACTATTATTCAAATAGGCTTTGACACTATTAAGAAGTTCTATATCATTCCCAATCAACAATATGTCATCCACATATAGTACTAGGAATGCCACAGAGCTCCCACTCACTTTCTTGTAAATACAAGCTTCTCCATAAGTTTGTATAAATCCAAAGTTTTTGATTACTTTATCAAAACATTGATTCCAACTCCAGGATGCTTGCTTCAGTCCATAAATGGAGCGCTGAAGTTTGCATACCTTGTCAGCATCTTTAGGATCGACAAAACCCATGGGTTGTACCATATACAACTCTTCCTGAATGTCACCATTTAGGAACACTGTTTTGACATCCATCTGCCAAATCTCATATTCGAAATATGCAGCAATTGCTAACAAAATCCTCATAGACTTTAGCTTCGCTACTGGTGAGAATGTCTCATCATAGTCAACTCCTTGAATTTGTCGGAACCCTTTCGCGACAAGTCGAGCTTTATAGACGGTTACATTACCATCAGCATCTGTTTTTCTTTTGAAAATCCATTTGTTCTCGACAGCCTTACGGCCATCCGGTAAGTCCACCAAAGTCCATACTTGGTTTTCGTACATGGATCCCATTTCGGATTTCATGGCTTCTAGCCATTTGTCGGAATCTGGCCTCACCATAGCTTCTTCATACGTCGCAGGGTCATCAGTGTTGTCCACCAACATGACGTTCAAGGCAGGGTCATACCAATCAGGAGTGGTACGAACCCTCGTTGACCTGCGAGGTTCAGCAGCAACTTCGTTCGAAGTTTCATGATCACCATCATTAGCTTCCTCTCCAATTGGTGCAGGCGGCACAAAAACATCTTCCGGTGCTGCGCTACTCTCAACTCCGAGAGAAGGTTCAATAACCTCATTGAGTTCTACTTTCCTTCCAGTCAATTCCTTCGAGTGAAACTCCTTCTCAAGAAAGGATCCATTCTTGGCAACAAAAACGTTGCCTTCGGATCTATGATAGAAGGTATACCCAATTGTTTCTTTAGGGTATCCTATGAAGACGCATTTCTCCGCTTTGGGTTCAAGCTTATAGGTTGTAACTTCTTTACATACGCTTCGCAACCCCAAAATTTAAGGAACGACAACTTAGGTTTCTTTCCAAACCACAATTCGTACGGTGTCGTTTCAACGGATTTAGATGGTGCCCTATTTAAAGTGAATGCGGTTGTCTCTAATGCATAGCCCCAAAATGATAGCGGTAAATCTGTAAGAGACATCATAGACCGAACCATATCTAAGAGAGTTCGATTACGACGTTCGGACACACCATTACGCTGTGGTGTTCCCGGCGGTGTCAATTGCGAAAGTATTCCACATTTCTTTAAATGCATGCCAAACTCATAACTTAGATATTAACCTCCGCGGTCAGAACGCAGAAACTTAATCTTCTTGTTATGATGATTTTCCACTTCACTTTGAAATTCCTTAAACTTCTCGAAAGTTTCGGACTTATGTTTCATAAAGTAGACATACCCATATCTACTTAATTCATCCATGAAAGTGAGAACATAACGATATCCACCACGCGATGCTACACTCATTGGACCGCACACATCGGTATGTATTATTTCCAATAAGTCTGTAGCTCGCTCCATTATTCCAGAGAATGGAGTCTTAGTCATTTTTCCCATTAGACATGCTTCGCATCTTTCAAGTGATTCAAGAAGTCCATAAGAATGGAGTTTCTTCATACGCTTCACTCCAATGTGACCAAGACGACAGTGCCACATGTATGTAGAATTATTATTCAGTTTGGTTCGTTTAGCATCTATGTTGTGAACATGTGTATCACTACTATCGAGATTCAGTAAGAATAAACCATTCATCTCAGGTGCATTACCATAAAAGATATTACTCATATAAACCGAACAACCTTTATTCTCGGACTTAAAAGAGTAACCGTCTCGCAATAAACAAGATCCAGATATAATGTTCATGCTTAATGCAGGCACCAAATAACAATTATTCAAAGTTAAAACTAATCCCGAAGGTAGATGTAGAGGGAGCGTGCCGACGGCGATCACATCAACCTTGGAGCCATTTCCAACGCGCATCGTCACCTCGTCTCTCGCCAGTCTTCGCTTATTCCGCAGCTCCTGTTTCGAGTTACAAATATGAGCAACCAAACCAGTATCAAATACCTAGGCACTACTACAATTACTAGTAAGATACACATCAATAACATGTATATCGAATATACCTTTCTTCTTGATGTTGCCGTAATTCAGATCCGCCAGGTACTTGGGGCAGTTGCGCTTCCAGTGACCGGCACCCTTGCAGTAGAAGCATTCAGTTTCAGGCTTAGGACTAGCCTTGGGCTTCTTAGCAGGTGCGGCAGCTTTCTTGCCGTCCTTCTTGAAGTTGCCCTTGTTCTTAGGCTTGCCCTGTTTCTTGAAATTGGTGGTCTTATTGACCATCAACACTTGGTGCTCCTTTTTGATCTCCACTTCAGCAGTTTTCAGCATGGACGATAGTTCAGGCAACGTCTTGTTCATGCAGTGCATATTGTAGTTCATCACAAAGTTCTTATAACTCGGTGGCAGTGATTGGAGGACACGGTGAATCCCTGACTCATTAGGAATCGTTATCCCCAACTCTCGGAGCTTGTTTGCGTGCCCAGACACTAGATTGGATCTTGACGTGATTTCTGCATCAAAAACGACCAGTCCAATCTACTGGCAAGAAGTAATACCCTTCCATCATAAAGTAGGTATAAATTGAGAACATAATGTCTAGCAAAAAACAAAAAACCCCATCTACCGTGGACTCTTATTGGAATTCACAAGGCTGAAACCATATTTTTGGCAAGAAAGCTAGAGAAACTGAATTCCAATAATAGTCCGCGGTACAGATTGTTCTTTTACATAAAAAAACTCCGAAGAATATGAATTTGAATACCACAAGACAAGTTTTCAAACATAAATAGTGGACCAACATATTGTACTGAGGATACCCATGTTTTATGAGCTTTCAAACTTCCAAGCTAACTCTGCCAACTTAAATGACTTTATGCCAATTAATTATCGAAATTAGGTTAAATTTGAACTACAAGTAAACTATATGTTGCTTTGAAACTTTTATGAAAAATCTTCTAGAGCTACCCATTCGGGGATCAATTAATATATCATAAACCAACGAGAGTTTTGATGACATGTTTAACTTCTTGCAAAGATTTTGCATCTTGATAGTTTAACAAAATTAGGTCAAACTTGAGCTACAAGTAAGCGTGAAAGATCGCTCTTGAATTAAATGTCTTTCGATATTTGAACAATTTCCTAGCTAACTCTTCCCATTTAAATGACTTTATGTCAATTTATCGAAATTAAGACAAATTTGAAACTACAAGTAAATTGTAGGTTGCTTTGGAAGTTCTACGAAAAAGATTTTGGGGGTACCCATCGAGGGGTCACAATCAATATTTCAGAAAGCATCAAGAGTTTTGACGATAGTTTCAACTTGTTGCTAAGATTTTGCATCCTGAAAATGAAAATTAGGTCAAACTTGAGCTACAAGAAAGTAAGCGTGATAGATTTCTCTTAAATTAAATGTCTTTTCGGAGGTAGATGGGTGCATCTCCTTGTAGTAAACAATGCTATCAGTGTGAGTTTCCAACTATCGAGAAAGAACATTCTCAATTTTTCGAGTGATATCGAGATTATTCTCTCCTATAAAGGAAGTCCGAAGAATATAGATCTGAATACCACAAGCCAATTTTTCACACATATATAGTGGACCAACATATTATACTTACGATTTCCCGTGTTTTATGAGTTCTCAAACTTTCTAGCTGATCGCTCTGCCCACTTGAATGAATTTATGTCGATTAATCAAAATTAGGTCAAATTTGAACTATATACTACATAAATTGTAGGTTGCTCTGAAAGTTTTATGAAAAAGCTTTTGGAGGTACCCATCGGGGGGTCACAATCAATATATGAGAAACAACCAAGAGTTTTGACAATAGGTTTGACTTTATGCTAAGATTTTGCATCATGACACTATTTAACGAAATTGGGTCAAACTTGAGCTATAACTAAGAGCGATAGATTGCTCTTGAAATATATGAGTTTTCAGAGGTAGATGGGTGCATTTTCTTGTAGTAAACAGTATCGTCGGTGTGATTTTCCACCTATCAGGAAAGAACATTCAATTCTCACTTTTCCGAGTGATGACGAGCGAGGTTGTTATTTTCCGTAAAAAATATCTGAAGAATATTGGATCTAAATGCCAGAAGCCAAGTTTACCGACATATATAGTGGACCAACATGGTGTACCAATGAATCCCATGTTTTATGAGTTTTTAAACTTCTTTGCTAACTCTTCCCATTTGACCGAATGACTTTATGTCGATTTATCGAAATTAGGTCAAATTTGAAACTACCAGTAAATTGTAGGTTGCTTTGAAAGTTTTACGAAAAATCTTTTGTAGTACCCATCAACAGGTCACAATTAATATATCAGAAAACACCAAGAGTTTTGACGATAGATTCAACTTCTTGCTAAGATTTTCCATCTTGACAATTTAATTAAATTAGGTCAAACTTGAGCTACAGGTAAGCGCGATAGATTGCTCTTGAATTAAATCTATTTTTAGAGGTAGATCGGTGCATCTTGTTGTGGTAAACAATCGCATAGTTGTGAGTTTCCAACTATCAGGAAAGAACATTCAATTCTATATTTTCCGAGTGTAGACGAGCGAGGTTGTTATTTTTCGTAAGAAGTCCGAAGAATATTGGGTGTGAATGCCACGCCAAGTTTATAGACATATATAGTGGACCAATATGTTGTACCAACGATTCCCATGTGTTATGAGCTTTCAAACTTCCTAGCTAAGTCTACCCATTTTAATGACTTTAAGTCAATTTATCAAAATTAGGTCAAATTTTAAACTACCAGTAAAAGTAGGTTTTATTTTGAAAGTTTTAGGAAAAAGCTTTTAATTTGGAGGTACCCATCGAGGGGTCACAATTAATATATCAAAAAACAACAAGAGTTTTGATGATAGGTCAACTTCTTGCTAATATTTTGAATCTTGATAATTTAACAAAATTAGGTCAAACTTGAGCTACAAGTAAGCGTGATTGATTGCTCTTGAATTAAATCACATTTCATAGGTAGATGGTTGCATTTTCTGGTAGTAAGCAGTGTCATGGGTGTGAGTGTCCAACTACCATGAAAGAACATTCAATTCTACATTTTCCGAGTGAATACGAGGCAGGTTAGTTGTTCTTTTCCGTAAAGAGAAGTCAAAAGAATACTGGATGTGGATGCCAGAAGCCAAGTTGACAGACATATATAGTGGATCGACAACATGTTGTACTTGCGATTTCCATGTTTTATGAGTTTTCAAGCTTGCTGGCTAACCCCGCCCATTTGAATGACTTTATATCGATATCTCATAATTAGGTCAAATTTGAAACTACAAGTAAATTGTACGTCTTTCTTTAATAGTTTTACGAAAAAGCTTTTGAAGGTACCCATCAAGGGGTCAAAATTAATATATCAGAAACCAGCAAGAGTTTCGATGATAGGTTCAACTTCTTGCTAAGACTTTGCATCTTGATAATTTAACAAAATTAGGTCAAACTTAGCTAGCTACAAGTAAACGCCATAGATTTCTCTTGAATTAAATGTCTTTTAAGAGGTAGATCGGTGCATATTCTTGTAGTAAACAATGTTGTCGCTGTGTGTTTCCAACTATCAAGAAAGAATATTCAATTCTACATTTTCCGAGAGAATACGAGTGTGGTTGTTCTTTTTCCTAAAGAAAAGTCCAAAGAATATTGGATCTGAATGCCACAAGCCAAGTTTACAGACATATATATTAGACCACATGTTGTACCAATGATTACCATGTTTTATGAGTTTTCAAACTTTCCAGCTAACTTTGCCCATTAGAATGACTTTATGTCAAAATTTTAAACTACAAGTACTAGTAAATTGCACGTGTCCTGCATGTGAGACTCAGATAATAGATGTCTCACATATCATCACTATATAAAATTATAATAGGTAAAGCAGAAAAAATATAAATTTGATCAACATATATAAATTATGGGACTATATTTGGTTCTTGTACTTTGTATATCTTATAGAAGTCAACGATTATTAGCTATCTAAAACAATGAAATTTTTTGTAATATGGTATAGAGAAACTAGGGAGAAGATTCTAGAATGATGGAGAAGTGTGTTTTGAGTTTTGTGCATAGCCTTCATTGTGATGAAGACTATCAATAGAATCTTCTAGATGCTAGAATGGAAAAGAAGATCCAACAGCTGGAAATGTTGGGATTCGCAAGTGTTGATCCAACGGTTAATATTCAAAGTTATTCGTATACTATATAATGTTAAGAAATTGTATGTTGCTTTGAAAGTTCTACGAAAAAGATTTTGGGGGTACCCATCAGGGGGTCACAATTAATATATCACAAACCACCAAAAGTTTTGACGATAGTTTCAACTTCTTTCTAAGATTTTGCATCTTGACAATTTATCGAAATTAGGTCAAACTTGAGCTACAAGTAAGCACGGTTGATTTATCTTCAATTAAATGTCTTTTCAGTGGTAGAAGGGTGCATCTTCTTGTAGTAAAAAATAATGTCAGTGTGAGTTTCCAACTATAAGGAAAGAACATTCTCAATTTTCCTACTGATGACGAGAATGTTCTTTCAGGTAAAGAAAGTCCGAAGAATATGGATATAAATGCCACAAGCCAAGTTTTCACACATATATGGTGGAGCAATATGCCATACTTACGATTTCCCATGTTTTACGAGTTCTCAAACTTCCTAGCTAACTTCGCCCACTTGAATGACTTTATGTAGATTTATTGAAATTAGTTAAAATTTGAACTACTAAAAGTAAACTGTGTAGGTTGCTTTGAAAGTTTTACGAAAAATCTCTTGGAGGTACCCATCGGAGGGGAGGGTCAATTAATATATCAGAAACCACAGAGAGTTCTAATGACAGGTTCATCTTCTTGCTAAGATTTTGCATCTTGACATTTTAATAAAATTAGATCAAACTTGAGCTACAATTAAGCGTAATAGATTGCTCTTGAATTTAATGAAATTACGTCCAACTTGAACTACAAGTAATAAATTGTAGGTTGCTATGAAGGTTTTATGAAAAAAACTTTGGAGGAACCCATCGAGCGGTTAATCAATATATCAGAAACCACAGAGAGTTTTGACGACTGGTTCAACTTCTAGCTAAGATTTTGCATCATAAAATTATTAAACACCTTTTCAAAACGATCACATGAAATAGGGAGAGAGGGGAAATGATTTTTCTATTCTCTATGGGCAACTCACAAGCTTGAGGTGCACCCTAGGCTTAAAGATACAAATTTATTTTCTCCACAATGTATATGGTGAACCTTAGCGGATGCCACATACTAGGCCTTAAGGTGTACTTTTGTACACATTTTTTATGCCCTCATTAGGGAAAAAAAGTAGTATAGTACATTAATAGTAGTACTCATTTCTTTGCTTAGAAATATGCTCACATCTGTCCACGCACTATACATGCTGAGAGAATAGAACGTACGCATAGTAAGAGGGCAGCAACGAAGAGGAGTTGAAGGCGGTTCGATGTCAGAGGAAAGTTATGATGGGTCCTGACACGAGGTACTCCTGCGGCCACTCTACTAGTAGTAAATTTCAGAACCTACGCACGTAGAACAAATTGTGTGTTTTCTCTCTCCTTCGCTGCCTCTCACCATCCATCCTCCCTCTCTCCTCCCCTTTCCCTCGCGCACCGTCCCGGCTGATCTCTCCCTCATCCACAGCATGGTGCTACGCACGTGTGCCTTGGTACAACGGCTCTGTGTCTCTATCGTGTTCGGCAGCCACGTTAGTGTGGAGTAGGGACGAGGAGTACATAGGAAGGAAACCACTTTGGTCCTTGGCAGCAAAAAAATAAACTTTTCTGGTTTTTGAAATTTTCACTTGCTTCCCAAACATCGGGAGGGAAGGTTACTCAAAAGATCGGCCATTCGCCGTACGTCTTATCTTATCTTTATCTTGTCTTATCTCTTACAATACCATACCATACCACTTTATAGTGTACGGATAACTTTGAACATTGACCGTTGGATCAAGACTGACAAATCCAAACATTGCTAACCATTGGATCTTCTTTTCTATTCTTAGCATCTACAAATATTCTACTGATAGTATTTAGCACAATGAACACTAGTATGCGCAAACCTCAAAACGCACACTTCATTGCTCAGTTTCAAGGTCCTTGTGCTAAATGCATGAACTTGGTTGCAATTTTTGTTTTTATGAGGTCCTTGATGTAACTTGTACTTCCACCGACCGTGTTAATTCTCAAGCACCTCGCTCCTACAACACCTACCACCGTTAAAAGAAAATGCAACCACCCCAATTATCACACAAACTAGACCACAGTTTCTTATACGTAATACCCAAGTTTTTAGTACTGAGATTTTTCAAGCTTCCTAGCTAACTTTGCACACTTCAGTGACTTCTTGTCAATTAACAAAATTAAGTCAAACTTGAGCTACAAGTAACTGCGATAGATTGCTCTTGAATTAAATGTATTTTCGGAGGTATATGGGTGTATCTTCTTGTAGTAAAAAATGTCGTCGTTGTCAGTTTCCAACTACCAGGAAATAAAATTCTCGTTTTCCGAGTGATGACGACATGGTTCTTTTCTGTAAAGAAAGTCTGAAGAATATGGATCTCAATGCCATAAGCCAATCTTCTAGACATATTACATGGACCAACGTGTTATACTTAAGATTCCCACATGTTTTTTGATTTTTCAAACTCCTAGCTAATTAACTCTACCCACTTGAATGACTACATGCCGATTTATCAAAATTAGGTCAAACTTGAACTATAACTAAATTGTAGGTTGCTCTAAAAGTTTTATGAAAAAACTTTTGGAGGTACCAAACCAATCGGGGGGTCACAATAAATATATGAGAAACAACCGAGAGTTTTGACAACAGGTTTGACTTGTTGCTAAGATTTTGCATCATGATACTTTTCAACGAAATTGGGTCAAACTTGAGCTACAAGTAAGCGTGATAGATTGCTCTTGAAATATATGACTTTTTAGAGGTAGATTGGTGCATTTTCTTATAGTAAACAGTGTCGTCAGTGTGATTTTCCAACTATCAGGAAAGAACATTCAATTCTCAATTTTCCGAGTGATGACAAGCGAGTTTGTTCTTTTCTGTAAAGAAATGTTCGTAGAATATTGGATCTGAATGCCAGAAGCCAAGTTTACCAACATATATAGTGGACTGATACATTGCAAATGTATCTATAATTTTTGATGTTCCATGCTTGGTTTTATCTACTTTCTTATGTTTTCTCCACACTTGGGAGTACTTTTCATATGATTTCTTGGACTAACCTATTACAAGATGCCACAGTGCCAATTGCCTGTTTTCTGCTGTTTTTGGTTCCAGGAAGTCAGAAAATGAATATTCTCAGAATTGGACGGGAGAAAAGCCAAAGTTCCTATTTTACCGGAAGACTCACGGAGCCAGAATACGAGACGGAGGAGGGCCAGGGCCTGGCCACACCCCCAGGCACGGGCTAGCCCTAGCCGCGCCACCAGGTGGTGTGGGCTCCTCTGGCCTCCATCGACCTTGCCTCTTCGCCTATAAGAAGCCTCCTGATGCAAAAACCCTAAATCGTCAATCAAAAATCCACAAAAAGTTCCGCAGCACCGCCGCCACCGAAGAGGAGATTCGGGGGATAGAAAGTCTCTGTTCCGGCACCCTGCTGGGATGGGGAAGTGCCCCCGGAGCCATATCCATCGATCTCCACCGCCATCTCCATCACCATTGCTGATTCCCATGATGAGGAGGGAGTATTTCTCTCTCGAGGCTAAGGGTTTTACCGGTATCTATGTGTTCATCTCTCTTTCTCTATGCATGATCATATTGTGATCATGAGCTTGTAATCTATAGATCAACCTTGCTACTCAAGTGCTTTAATAGATCTCTGCTCTCCCCATGTGTGTGAAAGTGACAGCATGCACACCATGGTGGCACTTAGGCTAGAGATTACAAATACTTGTTATGAGTTATATTTGGAGTTGGATGTCTTTATGAAATTGTGTTATTTGTTGGACCTATCTAGTGCTCAAGGTGACAGTGTGGGGTTTTCTAGATGGGGAAGGCTTACTTTGAGGTGTGCTGTTATAGCCCTACCATGGATTAGATTGTCCAACCGGAGAGTAGTTAAGAGTAGTATCATAAAGAGAATATATTTATATGAGAGTGTTCACTAGTGAAAGTATGATCCCTAGGCCTTGTTTCTAAACATTGATACACCGTTTGTACCTAGATCTGTTACATGTTTGCTTGCTTCCATCTTTACTTCAGTTTTCCTTTAGTCTCTTCCATGCCATCAAGCTATTTTCTAGCACCGTTGTCTTATATCTATACCACTTGTATTTTACTATCTCTTCGCCGAACTAGTGCACCTATACACCTGACAACTGTATTGGGTGTGTTGGGAACACAAGAGACTTCTTGTATTTTGATTGCAGGGTTGCTTGAGAGGGGATACCTTTGACCACTTCCTCCCTGAGTTCGATAAACCATGGGTGATCCACTTAAGGGAAAACTTGCTGCTGTTCTACAAACCTCTGCACTTGAAGGCCCAACAACTGTCTACAAGAATAGAAGTGCATAGACATCAAGCTATTTTTTGGCGCTGTTGCCGGGGAGGTAAGGTAAAAGGTACTCACATCCTCCGGTGTGAGTGCTCAAAGTTATTTCCTTTAGATTCTGCAATTTTGTCTTTTTGTTTCTTGTTTTCACTAGTTAGGCTTAATGGAAAACAACAACAAAATTAGAGAGCTTTATAGTATTTATCTTGAGTTAGGACATGAAGTGTTTGAAGAGAAAATTAAAAAACCTATGGAACTTTATTTGCATGCTAATAGCAATGTTGTTAGTATGAATTCTTTGGACACCATTATTACTAATGCTATGTAAAAGTCTAAGCTTGGGGAAGCTAGTTTTTATGAAAATGATCTTTTTAGTTCCCCAGCTTAGGAAGATAGCTATTCTATTGCTTATGATGATACCAATCCTCCAATATATGATGAATACAATGATGAATATGATATTTTTAGTCCACCTACTATTGAGGAGAAAATTAATTATGATTACAATATGCCTCCTATATTTGATGATTATGGTGATGAAAATAATAATGATAGCTATTTTGTTGAATTTGCTCCTACTACAATTAATAAGAATGACTATGTTTATGTGGGGAGTATTAATTCGTTTATGCATATGGCTCATGATAAGAATGTTTTATGTGATAGTTATATTGTTAATTTATTCATGATTCTACTGAAAGTTATTATGAGAGAGGGAAACATGGTTTTATGCATCTCAATAATATTAAGTTTCCCCTCTTTATGTTGAAAGTCTTGAAGTTGCACTTGTTTTGCTTTACTATGCTTGTTGCTTTGTGCTTTCATGACTTGTTTCTTTACAAGATTACTATGCATAGGAAGTGGGTTAGACTTAAATGTGCTTTGAATTTGCTTCTTGATGCTCTCTTTTACTTCAATTCATATTTTTTATGTGAGCATCTTCGCAAACTATCATGCCTAACTTAAAGGCGTTAAAGAAAAGTACTTATTGGGAGATAACCCAAAAGTTTTAGATGAGTCTTGGAAGTTATTACTTCTGTAATAATCGCTCCTTATCCTTTTTAATTGCTTTTTGTGCCAAGAATAACCTCTAATGAGAGCGAAGTAATGATTGGGATAGTTGATGTCCCGAAACAGATTTCTGTGCTTCACCGTAAAAATTCGTGTAAAATATCTGTATGTCCTTTTGAGGCGTGAATTTTTTTGCTTCTGCCCCAGGTTGTTATCTAACTTTCGTTAGTTCAACACTTTTTGATTTGAGCAACAGAAGGTCTTCGAAAAAATTCGTCTTTACCTGCTGGTCTGTTTTGACAGATTTCTGCCATTATTTGCATTTGCTTCTTGTTGGTTCCATTTTGAGTTCTTTTGGGGAATTGAGCTTTTTGAAGGAAGTGCTACAGCAGCTTGTGTTTTAATGGAAGTTTTATTGGTGCTGAAACCGAACCTAAAGACCTATTATCTTGAGTGCACTAATGTTGCTAATAAGGATTGTGTGAAGTTTTGTATGAAGGAAAAATTTCAGGTGTATGGCAGAAATGAGTAATGAGATGAAGGATGGACTAAAGCTCAAGCTTGGGGATGCCACGCGTGTCACCCCAAGAAATATCCAAGAAGTACAAGGGTCAAAGTTTGGGGATGCCTTCACCAATAAAAATCCCAGGTTTCTTCCAAACACTTTATTTTTATTGTTTCATGCACAGTTGTGTTGTTCTTGGAGCGTCTTCGTTTTTTGTTTTTGGTTTTCGTTTGCTTGGTTTTCTTAGTTTTCTTAATAAATCGGTTGGACCCTCTTTCATACATTGGTTTGCAAATAGTTTGGTTTGGTTTGGAAAAGAGTAGGAAAGTTCATGCTTATGTGGTAAAAAGAGCTCGTTTTTTACTGTGGCCTATGCTTTGTCATGCCATGCTTGATATTTTTTGGCTTTATGCTTAGTATTCTTTGCTGTAGCATGACTTGTTATAAACAATTGAGATTGCTTAATGTGCCTTGGATGAATCATGCGTTGTTTTAGCATATTAGAGCATAGTAAAGTGGTATTCTCCTTTGATGCTTTATTTGGGTTGACTTGGCACATGCTCACACCATGTTATGACTATCTCAAGTCACCACAGCCTTTATGATCCTTTAGTTTCAACTTATAGTATCACTTTATGCTTTGATTAGTGATGTTTTGTCGCTCTGCATGATTATGGCCATTATTGCTCTCTTAGTTTGTCGCTCCCAGTCTTTTGTTAGCCCCCACAACCAAGTATGAGTTCCACTCATGCATCTAACTCCCTAAACCAAGTTATTCCAAAGAGTCCAACATACCTACCTACTAGCTTATGCTATTCCAAGTATATTCATGTTTTTGTTTACCTTCCAAATTAAACTTGTTATGAGAAAACTAGTGATTAAAGCTCTCACCAACTTGATGGCACACTTTACTTTTCTTTCCCTTAATAAACATGAACCATTGTGCCGTCTATGTTGTATATGCTTGCACTTATTTGTTGGGAATTAGCAGAACCATGCTTTCATGGGGAACGCTTTCAACATTGCACTTGGTACTTGTACCTAGTTGATATCATGCTCTTTTGTATATGGATGTCGTCGGTGTGAAATGAAAGGGGAGCTTGTAAGTCCATGGAGTTATGTATATGTGTTAGGGAAGCGCCTGGGCCGCTGGTCTAATCCATGCTGACATGGTGGAAACCTGCAGCATAACCATAATGAGATGTCTATGAAGCATTCTTCTTATAAAAAAAGAGTCCTATATTGAGAAAAAGAAAGAGAAAGAAAAAAAGAGATTATGAAAAGAGGAAAGAGAGAAAAAAGCACCATATTCCCATGGTAAATAAGAAGATTGCTGACATGCTTGTTGTTTGGTTTCCTTGTCATTTTGATATGGGGATTCTTCCGTATCGTCGGGCAAGGGGTACCCCATTGGCGGTTCTCTATGATACACATGTACTTACGATGACAAGAACTTACCGGTGACTAAACTTGAGTAGCATGAGGAGCGTCCCTCGTATTCAAGGGACATGAGATTTCCAACTTATACTTCGTCAAGCATATACACCATAGTTTGTTCACTTTAACCTTAATCACTTCAAGATGCTTATGATAGGGGAAATGAGAGCTAAAAGCTATTAAGTACCATAATTTTTGGAAGCTCTTTATGAGACTTGAATCCCTGCTTCCTTCTATGAAGGCCTTTCTTCCACTTTTATATTGAGTCTCCACCTTCTATCTTTATGCACCTACTTTGAGAGCATAGTGGCCATTCCTAGTTCTATGTGCATTGTCCCAAGACTTGTTGATTGATGCATAACTTTGATATTGCTTGTTTTAAACTATTTGTATCTAGTCACTCTTATGAACTTTGAAGGTGTCCTATGCATTTATGTTTTGCTACTCTTTGAGGGACAAGCTGAATGCCACTATGCTATGTTTTCTTTATGTGAAACAAACAAACGTCTTGCAAAGCATTGTTATTCATGAATCTTTTGTTTGTGCCTTTTCATGTTGCAACATAGTTCCTTTGTCTTATTGTTAGAACTTTATCTTTCATGCTATGTTGAAGTACTATGATCCCGGCTATCACTGTTTTACAAATACTTTGATCAAGTTTATGATGGTGCGTGTCACCTCAAAAATTATTCTTTCTTTTTATCACTTACCTACTCGAGGACGAGCAGGAGTTAAGCTTGGGGATGTTGATACATTGCAAATGTATCTATAATTTTTGATGTTCCATGCTTGGTTTTATCTATGTTCTTATGTTTTGTCCACACTTTGGAGTACTTTTCATATGATTTCTTGGACTAACCTATTAACAAGATGCCACAATGCTAGTTGCCTGTTTTCTGCTGTTTTTGGTTCCAGGAAGTCAGAAAATGAATATTCTCATAATTGGATGGACAAAAGCCAAAGTTCCTATTTTACCGGAAGACTCACGGAGCCAGAATACGAGACGGAGGAGGGCCAGGGCCTGGCCACACCCCCCCAGGCGCGGGTTAGCCCTAGCCGCGCCACCAGGTGGTGTGGGCCCCTCTGGCCTCCACCGACCTTGACTCTTCGCCTATAAGAAGCCTCCTGATGCAAAAACCCTAAATCGTCAATCAGAAATCCACGAAAAGTTCCACAGCGCCACCGCCACCGAAATGGAGATTCAGGGGACAGAAAGTCTTTGTTCCGACACCCTGCCGGGACGGGGAAGTGCCCTCGGAGCCATCTCCATCGATCTCCACTGCCATCTCCATCACCATTGCTGATTCCCATGATGAGGAGGGAGTAGTTCTCTCTCGAGGCTAAGGGTTTTACCGGTAGCTATGTGTTCATCTCTCTCTCTATGCATGATCATATTGTGATCCCTAGGCCTTGTTTCTAAGCATTGATACGCCGTTTGCAACTAGATCTGTTACATGTTTGCTTGCTTCCATCTTTACTTCAGTTTGCCTTTAGTCTCTTCCACGCCATCAAGCTATTTTCTAGCACCGTTGTCTTATATCTATACCACTTGTATTTTACTATCCCTTTGCCAAACTAGTGCACCTATACACCTGACAAGTGTATTGGGTGTGTTGGGGACACAAGAGACTTCTTGTATCTTGATTGCAGGGTTGCTTGAGAGGGGATACCTTTGACCACTTCCTCCCTGAGTTCGATAAACCTTGGGTGATCCACTTAAGGGAAAACTTGCTGCTGTTCTACAAACCTCTGCACTTGGAGGCCCAACAACTGTCTACAAGAATAGAAGTGCGTAGACATCATGGACCAACATGTTGTACCAATGATTCCCATGTTTTATGAGTTCTCAAACTTCCTAGCTAACTCTCCCCATTTGACCGAATGACTTTATGTCGATTTATCGAAATTATGTCAAATTTGAAACTACAAGTAAATTGTAGGTTGCTTTGAAAGTTTTACGAAAAATATTTTGGAGGTACCCATCGATGGGTCACAATTAATATATTAGAAAACACCGAGAGTTTTGACGATAGGTTCAACTTCTTGCTAAGATTTCCATCTTGACAATTTAACGAAATCTGGTCAAACTTGAGCTACATGTAAGTGTGATAGATTGCTCTTGAATTAAATCTATTTTCAGAGGTAGATCGGTGAATCTTGTTGTGGTAAACAATCCTGTCATTGTGAGTTTCCAACTACCAGGAAAGAACATTCAATTCTACATTTTCCGAGTGTATACGAGCGAGGTTGTTTTTTCGTAAGAAGTCCGAAGAATATTGGATGTGAATGCCACGCCAAGTTTATAGACATATATAGTGGACCAATATGTTGTACCAACGATTCCCATGTTTTATGAGCTTTCAAACTTCCTAGCTAAGTCTGCCCATTTTAATGATTTTAAGTCGATTTATCGAAATTAGGTCAAATTTTAAACTACAAGTAAAAGTTGGTTTTGTTTTGAAAGTTTTATGAAAAAGCTTATAATTTGGAGGTACCCATCGAGGGGTCACAATTAATATTTCGGAAAACAACAAGAGTTTTGATGATATGTTCAACTTCTTGCTAAGATCTTGCATCTTGCTAATTTAACAAAATTAGGTCAAACTTGAGCTATAAGTAAGCGTGATAGATTTCTCTTGAATTAAATGTCATTTCGTATGTAGATGGGTGCATTTTCTGGTAGTAAGTAGTGTCGTGGGCGTGAGTGTCCAACTACCAGGAATGAACATTCAATTCTACATTTTCCGAGTGAATACGAGGGAGGTTAGTTGTTCTTTTCCGTAAAGAGAAGTCGAAAGAATATTGGATGTGGATGCCACAAGCCAAGTTGACAGACATATATAGTGGATCGACAACATGTTGTACTTGTGATTCCCATGTTTAATGAGTTATCAATCTTCCTGGCTAATTGCTTGTTGGCCCAAAATATATCGAGCTCATTGGGGAACCCCAAGAGGAAGGTATGATGAGCACAATAGTAAGTTTTCCCTCAGTTATGAAACCAAGGTTATCGAACCAGTAGGAGCAAGGAAACACCTCCAAGGTGTTGTTTCCAACTTGGAATCCTACACAACACAACCACAGAACTTTGCACCCAACTTACAGTGAGGTTGTCAATCTCACTGGTTTTGCTGAAAACAAAGGATTAAACATATTGTGTTGAAGATAGTAATAGCTTGCAGAAAGTAAACAGAAAATAGTAAACAGTTGTAGATTGATGGTAAAAGGAAGGACCGGGGTCCATAGTTCACTAGTGGTGATTCTCCTTAAGATAGATGACATGTTAGGTGAACAATTTACAGCGGGGCAATTGACAAACATCGAGAAAGCATACATGCATATACTAATCATCTTGAATCCTTTGAGATTTGATTGGGCATTACAACATTATACATAGACCGTAATACAACTGCATCTATGACTAACAATCCACCTTCAGGTTATCATCCGAACCTCCTCAAGTATTAAGTTGCAAGCAACAGATAATTGCATTAAGCATTGCGTGTAAAGTAAACAATACGATTATTCTATGAACAAAGGATTGATGTTTTCTCCCTAGTAGCAAGAGCACATCTAGTACCTTAGAGATTTCTGTCACTTCCCTAGATTACTAGAGGCATGAACCCACTATCGAGCATAAATACCCCCTCTTGGAGTTGCTAGCATCTACTTGGCCAAGGTAGCTACTAACAATGGAAAGCATGCAAGATCACAAAAAACAAAGACATGATAGAATCAATAATCAATCTGAAATAGCATCTCAATATCGATCGGATCCCCGAAAACACAACATGTAGGATTACAAATAGATGATCTTGATCATGAACAGATCTCACAATATCTAAACATGATAGCACAAAGGAGAAGAACCAACCATCTAGCTACTACATGGACCCGTAGTCCAAGGATGAACTACTCACGCATCACACCGGAGGCTTGCATGGTGATGAAGAAGGCCTCTAGGCATCCAGACCAAAGGCCCAATACTCACCAAATTCCAACAATTCCCCACAAAGTCTCATTGGCACAGCACATCACTTCTATTCCAGAATATTGTTTTATATACTAGTGTGTACTAGAGACTGTGAAGTTGAACTTCCACGTTAAACTTCATGCTACACTAGCTAGCAACTTGAATAGTGGACTATGCCTTGAACTACAAGTTTTCTGCACACTAGTTTCACACAAAATCTAGACCGGTACAGGGCTGCCGCAGGGCTTCCCCGCGGTTTGGAGCTTATGAGTCATACTACAAGGCCGTTCATGAGCTTATTAGAGAGCACCCAACTCTCACGGACTTCGACATTTGACAGTCAGACTCATATAAGTGTGTTCCTCAATAGATGTTCTGCAGGACAAGATCTCTGCTTAGAAAAGCCACTTAGAACACATTAAGATAAATATCAACCTAACTTGCAGAGTAAGAGAGTATTGCATCTTTATGGAGATATAAATATAATATGGGCATACTCTCCTCTTAGCTGATCAACAGCTTGTCTCTCAGCTATAATTCATGGGATCTCCAATCACATAGAGTGGGTTACCACTGTTAACAACTCATTGTGTGGGTCTCTAACCCATCTCCCTCAATGCATTATCTATCACATTACATGATAAACCCTTTGTGAAGGGATCTGCCAAGTTCTTCGATGTTTGGATATAATACAACACAATAACTGTGGAGTTTCTCAATTTCCTGGCAGATTTCAATCTCCTCTTCACATGCCTTGATGACTTCATATTATCCTTAGAACTGTTTACTTTGACGATCACAGTTTGATTATCACTGTTCACCGGGATGGCAGGTATTGGTTTTTCAACCACAGGTAAGTCCATCAAGAGCTCACATAGCCACTCTTCTTCAACAGTGGTTGTGTCTAATGTTATGAGTTCTGCTTCCATAGTTGACCTCGTTAAGATGGTCTGCTTGCAAGACTTTCAAGAAATAGCGCCACCACCCAGTGTAAACAAATAACCACTTGTGGCCTTAATCTCATCGACATCAGATATCTAGTTTGAATCACTATAAATCTCAAGTACCCATGGATACCCAGTATAGTGAATACCATAACTCGCAGTGCCTTTCAAATAGCGCAAAACTCTCTCAAGAGCATGGCAATGATCATCTCTAGGATTTGACACAAATCGACACAGCTTTCTTACAATAAAGGAGATGTCAGGCCTCGTAGCGCTGTCTAAATACATGAGCGAGCCACTAATTTGAGAGTATCTCAATTGATATTTAGCATTCCTTCGGTTCTTTTGAAGTAGCACACTCGGATCATAAGGCGTTGGAGAAGACTTGTTGTCGCTATACCCAAAGCGACTAAATATCTTTTCCACATAGTGGGACTGAAGCAGTGTAATCCCACCATTGTCATCCTTCGGTAGCTTGATGTTTAAGATTACATCAGCCACTCCTAAATCCTTCATCTCAGAGCAACAAGATAGGAACTCTTTGACCTCCTCAATAACAATGAGGTTGGTACCGAATATCAATATGTCATCGACATAGAGACACATAATAACTCCCTTACCCCCACCATTGCGATAATACATACACTTATCATCTTTGTTTACAACAAAGCCTTCAGCGGTTAAAGTTCTTTCAAACTTCTTGTGCCACTGCTTAGGAGCTTGCATAATACCATATAAAGACTTCACTAACTTACACACCTTTCCTTCTTGACCATCTACTACAAATCCATCAGGCTACTCCATATAAATTTCCTCATCTAGCTCTCCATTTAGAAAAGTTGTCTTAACATCCATTTGATGACCGAGAAGACCATGTGAGGCAGCCAAGGATAGTAGTACTTGAATAGTGGTCAATCTGGCTACAAGTGAGTAGGTATCAAAGAAACCTTCACCTTCTTTGTGGGTATAACCCTTGGCCACAAGATGTGCCTTGTACTTTTCAATAGTACCATCACGTCTAAGCTTTTTCTTGAACACCCACTTACATCCTATAGGTTTGCACCCATAAGGGAGACGAGTGACTTTCCAAGTTCCATTAGCTAAGATGGAATCCATCTCGCTACGGACAGCTTCTTTCTAGTAGTCAGCATCTTGAGATCCATAGGCTTCTGAAATAGAAGTGGGAGTATCATCCACAAGGTACACAATGAAATCATCACCAAATGACTTTGCAGTCCTTGGTCTCTTGCTCCTTTTGGGAGCTTCATTGTCATCCTCCATAGGATCATCATAGTGTTCTATCGGCATTGTGGGTTTAGGAATTATAACAAATTCCTAACTAGATGAACTAGTCATCTCCTGATTTGATAAGGTAGACATACCTTTCATGTGAAAGATATCATAAAAGAAAGTCTCATCATTCGACTCCATAATCTCACCAACATGCATGTCGGATACCTCATATTTTACTATCAAAAATATATAGCCAATTCTATGAAAAGCATATCCTAGAAAAACACAATCCACGGTTTTTGGTCCAAGCTTTCGCTTCTTGGGTATTGGAATATTGACTTTCACCAAACATCCCCAAGTTCGTAACTAAGAGAGTTTAAGCCTTTTCTTCTCCCATTCCTCAAATGGAGTCATGGTTTTATCCTTTACAGGAGCACGGTTTAGGACATGGCACGCGGTAATTAGTGCCTCCCCCACCATTCCCTAGAAAGACCCGATGTATCTAACATGGCGTTAACCAAATCAGTTAGAGTGTGGTTCTTTCTTTCGGCCACCCCATTTGACCAAGGTGAGTAGGGAGGCATCCTCTCATGGATAATAACATGTTCCATACAGAATAGACCAAATTCATTTGAAAAGTACTCTCCACCACGATCCGACCATAGCCACATAATTTTAGGATCAAGTTGGTTTTCTGCTTCAGCTTTATAGATTTTGAAGTAGTTCAAAGCTTCATCTTTAGATTTCAGAAGATAAACGTAGCAGTATCTAGTGGAGTCATCAATCAACGTCATAAAATATCTTTTTGCACCTTTTGTCATGACACCATTCATCTCCACATAGATCTGAATGTATAAGTTCTAGTGGTGCTAAGTTTCTCGGTTCCGCAGCCGTATGAGACTTGCGGGGTTGCTTTGCATGCACACAAACTTGGCACTTAGAACCTTTGATAGTGGTAAATTTTGGAATTAAACTCATATTGGCTAGCCGCTTCATGCAACCAAAGTTAATATGACAAAGTCATGAATGCCAAATATTGGACTCATTATCATTGCAAACATGATTAATAACTTTAGTACATGAGTCTAACAAAGATAAGCGGAATAGACTTCCACACTCATAACCCTTCCCAACAAATTGTACATACTTAGAAATTACAACTTTATTGGACTCAAAAACCAACTTAAAACCATCTCGACATAAAAGCGATCCACTGACAAGATTCTTATTGATGGAGGGAACGTGCTGCACATTCTTCAGCTGTACGGTCCTTGTCTCCACAAATAATGCAAGCTGGGTCTCCATCTAGAATAACATTTTTGCCATCCTTGTTGTCATACATTTTGTTGGGATAGTTTTCTTCCATGTTGATCATTTGATTAGTCACCTTAAGCATCAGTTGGGATTGTTCCTCCAAAAACTTTTGCAGTGTTGGATCTTTATCGCTATTGCTGGCTATGAACTGAGCTGTTAGTTGGTTCAACTGGTTTTGGGTTGCTATGAGTTCTCTCATGTTGTCCTCTTGATTGTTGTTGTTGTCACCATCTTTGATGTTGGAGTTTCTTGGAGAAGTCATCTGTTAGGGGTTGGATTGGGATTAGAATAGGCAAAAGATTTCTAAGGGAATCAATCCTAATCACACACACCACAATTCACTCAAGCAATGTGCAAGCAATCACAAACAAACACTCCACTCAAACAACAAGTTTCAAGCACATACTTCGGCAACAAAATATTTTTTTGTTACACCACACAAGTTGGTGTGTTTGACTTTAACTAAATATTGTGGTCCATCTACATGGTTTACTTGTGATCTTTCCATCCTTCTTGGTTGATTTTTCTTGAATGAGATCTTTGTATCCTTGGAGAATTCTTGTGTCTTGGTCACAAATCTTCAAAGGTGGCCATGGCTCCTTCTAAGTTGTGTTTCCTTAGTCTTAAATTCTTGAGCAAGATTTCTTGTCTCATTTGTAGTCTTTAGTGATATCCAAGTTTGAAGTCCTTGGTGAATATGCTGAAGATGTTGAAGTCATTGGAGTTGAAGAAGTCCTTTTGCACATGGTGAAGTCTTTGGCCATGGGGTAGGCTTTTCCATAAAGTTTGAATATAGATGAGGTGTAGAGTTGAAACAAAAATGGTTGAGGAAAGAGTTTACAAGATTGTTTGTAAATAAGTTTTGGAACAAAACAATTCCTATTTTTCTAAGGGTTTTTTGTCAAATCCTAGGTTTACAAATCCTACAGGCAACATAATGCTCTGATACCATCTGTAAGATCCCCAACCTTTAATAAGATTGAGCCCCCTGTGTTTACAATGCTAGTCCCTGGATCAAATGCTAGCATCCACAGTTTAGATGTAATATCAAGAAACAAGGGTCATAATACAACTTCATAACCAGGAATAAAATAATTTTATTACATCAATACATAGCCCATATGGCTATTACATTACATTGCAGCGGAATATCTATAAGCATGGGGTCCTTCATCTTCAAAGTGCCACAGGAAGATGTTGGTTGCAGACTTTGTAATCCTAATCAATCAATCTTCACTAAAATCCATCAAACCTGCAACATTACAAGTTACAGCCACAAGGGGTCAATACATTTGAATTGTATTGGAAAGTGATACTCTGGTAGTATGGTGGAGGCTATCATCTATATGCATTTGGCTAGGTGGAGTTGAGGCTTGCATTTCTCAAAATAGATTTTTCCCTAACATTTTGAAAATACTAAGTTTTTTTTTGGCAAAATCTTTCCCAAGGCATCTACCAATCAAAGACTGAAGATCCTTTCCAAGGCATCTACCAATCAAAGACTGAAGTGCTTGGCAAAATCATTTTTCCTCAATCAAAGATTTCAAGATCCTTGTACCAAGCCATCTCTCCATCAAAGATTGAAGATTTCAAACAACCCTTGTTCACCCACAAGTTTTATTTAGAAATTGGAGTGATGAGATTCTTGATTGCTTCCATGTCTTGATGCTCAAATTGTCCTTTACCAGGGACATGGCTAAGTACTTAGGTTTTACACTCTACAGAGGTGGTGCACTTTCCCCACAAGACTTGGTTTCCCAAGACAAGATCTTTCAGAAGCCTTCCCTTAGACCATCATGGACGCGTTCCATCCTATCAAACACTACCACCCACTGTCCATATGTCTAAGTTCTTGCAACCTATATGATCATGGCAGAGCCCATATTGCCAAGTGGTTGCACTTGAAGCTTCTCAGCATTTGACATCTCAAATCTCTTTGTTTCCTGGGTGGCCATCCACAAGTGAGATACACAAGCCAAGTCCATGGCCTTGTGAACCACTCAACACAAACCATTCTTCCATTCCACCCAGGTGATTCATTCACTTAGTTGTTTTTATTAAACAAAACATAAGTCCACAGACTTAGAATATTTTTCCATAGTGTGAATATATATTCCACCCATGTTTTCTATTAGCTAGGCTAAGCTTGATAGTAATAGGAATCTGAACTTAGGAAGATTTCCACTAAGGTTTCATCTACTAGGTGCTACTATAGCAAGGTCTATACTTTAGCAAAATTTCATGCAGGTTTTACCTAGCAAAATCACTAATGCATAATGAAAATAATGGGACAATAGATATGAAGCATCACTTGCCTTTTTGGTAGAGGATATAGGTTCACTCCTTGATCTTGCTAGTCTCACACTTCACTACAAGTCAATCAAGCAAACACAATTCAATTCACATTCCAAACCAAAGTCAAACAAACAATTTCTCACACACAAAGCAATGGGATCTAAGTCATGCATAAGCGTGTAAAGGTTGGTTCTATTGTAAGTATGGTCTCCACTAGGCTTCTAAACTTTGTAGGTTCCAAATTGGTCATTTACCAAAATGGCAAAGTCATTTGCAAAGGGTTTCACTTTAAAAACCAATTCCAAAACAAAGGATCATTTTATGTGGTGTAGAAATATTTTTTATTAGGGCATTAACCTATAGGGTTTACCAAATATGTTTTCAAATCACAAAACTTGGTTTTTGGGGTCAGAGAGTTTAAAACAAAACATTTTCCAAAGGTTTTCTTCCAAAATCATTTTTAATAAATAAACCACATTTCTATTTGACTAGAAATGGTTTTTAAATCAAAGAATCATTATTTGTTTCACTAAATGAGTTGCTATTGCAAAACTTGGTGTTTGGGTCAGTAGGTTTGGTCCAAAACATTTTCTCCAAAGTTTTTACTCAAAACCAATTTTCATAAACTAAACAATAGTTTTAATTAGCTAGAAATGGACTAAATTAATTAATCCATTCTAAACTTTTCCAAATTCATTTTTCAAAACATGGGTTGGTTCCTAGGGTCAGTAAGGTCACAACAAACCATTTTGCAAAGGTTTTAACCCTAAAAACATTTTTTAAACAATTTTTCTAATCTAAACAAACAATCAAATGTTTCTGCATAAACAACCAATCTAACAAATACTATCTGCTAAACTAAAGGCAGGGTTGGCTAGGGCTTGCTCTCCTGAATCCAACGACATAAAATTTGTAATTTTTGGACGTGTGGATCCAGAGTTATAAGGGTATGAAAATGGCATTTAAATCTGTTTTTCAAATCTGTTTTAAACCAAATAGGTGACACGCGGCGCTGTTTCATTGTCGATACCGGTTCGGCCGGATCGTGGCTGTGGAGCGTTGGATCAGATCGATCGCACGGTCCAGAAAGCATACCTCTTCGCGACTAAGTGGATCTATCCTATTCGTTTGATCTAAATCGAATGGCTGTGGGGTGCTCGACCATAGACGAGCGGCGCTGCGGTGGCTACCGGCGGCGGAGCTGTCGGTCGACGACGGTGCCGATGCTACAGGAGGTGAGGGAGAATGAGGAGTTGCTCACCGGGCTCAGGGGGTCACGGCGATGCTCAACGTGCCGACGGTTCGACGAGGGGCGCTCTGGTTCAGGTGGAATCTCTCGCCGGAGTTGAGAGCGGCGACGGTTGGCTCTGTCCACGGTCGGAGACGGTGCTGTGGTCCACGAGAAGACAAACGGAAGGCACTGTAAGACGCGCAAAGGTACAGCGGTGGTGCGGGCGTGAAGGAAGAGGAGAGGGGAGGTCGGGTACTAACTGGGAACGTCGTCGGAGAAAGAGGCAGACGGCGGCGCTGCAGGTCGTCGTCGAGGACAGCGCTGGAGTTCACTCGGAGACAAACCAGATGCACTGTCAGATGCGCAAAGACACGACGAATGGGGGAGCATGAACGAGAAGGCGCGGGGCGGTCGAGGCTTACCGGGGAAACTCGCCGGAGTCTAGGCAGGAGGCGGCGATGCTCTGACGTTGCGATTGTCGAGGCTACGGTGCTCGCGAGGGTGTGAGGTTGGTGCTGGGAGATGCGCAAGAAGAGGGGTAGCAGGCTCGTGTGCTCTGGGAGGTGGGGGCGGTTGGACGGTGCCAGAATTGGCTGGTGAAGCTCGTCGGAGCAGTGGAGCTTGAGCTCGAAATTGGAGCCGTCTAAGGCATGCCAGCGCGGGGTGTTAGAGGGGAATTATAGGGGGAACATGGGCGTTTCCATATGCGTGATCACTGCAGGTTTTACTCGCGGCATTAAGGCGAATTAAGCTGGAGAAGTCAGCGGCAGAAACGGCTGCGCGGTGTGGGGAAGGAGTCGCGGGGAGGAAGAAGGGGTCGTGGCTGTGGGGTCCTCTGGTCAGTGGGAAAAGGAGAGGGAACGGGGTCCACTTATCATTCACTCAGTGGGTTTCTTTCGCGGTGAAGAAAAACGGTTCGCTCGGGTGGGGTGGAAGAACAGTGGAAAGTGGGTCCGCTTGGCAGTGAAAGAAAGGGAGTGGGGTGGGGTCCAGTTGTCACTCTCTGTGTGGGTTAACTAATTGGTGCGAAAAGTTTTTCTGAGGGAAAAGAGAGGTGGGCTGGGGTTGGGCCTAATGGGCTGGTTGGGCTGCTCTATTTTTTTCTGTCTAAAACTTTTTCTTTTTTCCAAAACAATTTCTGTTTGAATTTCAATCAATTAATTCAAACAATCAAATCCAATCAAACAATTCAAACAATCACTCAACTTTGTACTTTGAATTTGGTTCTGTTTATCAACATAATCCAAATTCCAAAATAAAATAATATTTTTATTTATTTTAGGATCCATTCAATAATTAAATAAAATGGATCTTTAGTTATTTAATAAAATAGGGTTTGATTTAATTAATAAAATTTCCATTTAAATTCTTTAAACTTCCCAATTCCTTTCAGTAGGTTTTTATTTGTTTAGTTGGTTCAAATAATTCATCTTGAATTATTTGGAAAGTATTCTAATATGATTTATTAATCATTTAAGATTGGGTAATTGTTTTAATTCCAATAGAATTTAACAAAGTTTTAATTCCCAAATTTTTATTTGGAGGTTTTATTTTATTTAAGTTGATTAAACAACTTTTATTCCACTTGGGTGAATTCCAAATATCATTTTCTCATGTATTCTTATTTAGAGATTTGTCCTTATTAAGATAGGGATAGAATGGTTATTGCCATTTTATTTTATTTGGAATATTCTTTATCCTTTTATTTTATTTGGATTGGGATTAATCACTCCATTTACTTAATGGATTAGGCCAAGATTTGATTTGGTCTTTAAATATACTTTATTTAATATTTTTATCTTTGTCTTATAAAATCCATATTTTTTTATTTATAGATCCAAACTTGGTGATTCCAATTTGTGAAATCTTACTTTATATTTGTTTATCCTTTTAAATCCTTTTTAGGATTAACTGCTCACCACTTGGTATGGGTTTTTGGTAAGGGCTTTATTAGCTTTGGAAATTCAATTTCCTTATCTTATTATATTCATAAGATTTTATTTATGGTTCCAATTTGAGTGAAACCAACTTCTATGGTCTTTCTTGATCCTTTGTGAATATTTGTTGATCAATTTTTGGTATGGATCAAATCCATGGATTTGGAGATAACATGGAAATGGTTTTTATTCCATTAGGGTTTAGGGTTTTGGATTTATTTTCCAAGTGTTCAAATTTCCAGATCATTCATTGAGGAATGCATTTCTCTTGATTTGGATTTGTTGAATTCAAACTTTATCCAAAGTTTGTTCAGGATGGGATTTTAAGTTTCCTTTTAGAAACAAAAGTTTCTTTTCACCCTGATTATTTTATTTTTCACATTACAAGATTTTGAAAATCTTGGGATGTGACAGGCTACCACCCTTAAAATAAATCTCGTCCCCGAGATTTGGGAAGGTTAGGGTTACAAGCAGGTTCAAAACAACTAGGGTACTACCACCCTTAAAATTTTTCCAACTAAACTACATCTTGGCTTGCTTGGAATCTTGATGAAGCTTCCTTGGAAAACTTCTGCATAGTGGCCTTTATTTCCATACTTGACTCATGGGCCAAGGTTGAGTTTCTCCATAGGCTTGTTCAACTTGTTCTTCATCTTTTCTGGACAATTGCTTGCATAGTGTCCTGGGTTCTTGCAATTGAAATAGTGGATGTCTTCAAGTTCCTTGCGTAGTTTTTGTGGACAAGTGGCTACATAGTGGCCTAGCTCTTTGCAGTTGTTGCACACTACTTGGCCGATTTCTTTATTCTTCGGGTTCTCTGGGCATCCACTAGGGTAGTGTCCCATTTCCTTACATTTACGACATTGCACAAGGCTCATGTCTTGCTTTGGTTTCTTAGGTTTCTTTAGTCCTTTGAATTGGGTTGTCTTGTTTGGAGGTATGAGTGGTCCTTTTCCTTTGCCATCAACATTCTTGGCATACTTGGATCCTTCTCGTTTCCTTTGTTTAACAATGGCATAGATGGGGCATTGGATAGGGACATGATTATTTCCTTCACATAGGTAACAAGTAGCTTGAGAGGTAGGACATTGTCCAATAGGATGTTTCTCTTCACAGTTGGGGCATTGATCTTCATGCTCCTTGGAAGTATGGTCCTTGTCTCCACAAATAATGCAAGCTGGGTCTCCATCTAGAATAACATTTTTGTCATTCTTGTTGTCATACATTTTGTTGGGATAGTTTTCTTCCATGTTGATCATTTGATTAGTCACCTTAAGCATCAGTTGGGATTGTTCCTCCAAAACCTTTTGCAATGCTGGATCTTTATCGCTATTGCTGGCTATGAACTGAGCTGTTAGTTGGTTCAACTGGTTTTGGGTTGCTATGAGTTCTCTCATGTTGTCCTCTTGATTGTTGTTGTTGTCACCATCTTTGATGTTGGAGTTTCTTGGAGAAGTCATCTGTTAGGGGTTGGATTGGGATTAGAATAGGCAAAAGATTTCTAAGGGAATCAATCCTAATCACACACACCACAATTCACACAAGCAATGTGCAAGCAATCACAAACAAACACTCCACTCAAACAACAAGTTTCAAGCACATACTTAGGCAACAAAATATTTTTTTGTTACACCACACAAGTTGGTGTGTTTGACTTTAACTAAATATGGTGGTCCATCTACATGGTTTACTTGTGATCTTTCCATCCTTCTTGGTTGATTTTTCTTGAATGAGATCTTTGTATCCTTGGAGAATTCTTGTGTCTTGGTCACAAATCTACAAAGGTGGTCATGGCTCCTTCTAAGTTGTGTTTCCTTAGTCTTAAATTCTTGAGCAAGATTTCTTGTCTCATTTGTAGTCTTTAGTGATATCCAAGTTTGAAGTCCTTGGTGAATATGCTGAAGATGTTGAAGTCATTGGAGTTGAAGAAGTCCTTTTGCACATGGTGAAGTCTTTGGCCATGGGGTAGGCTTTTCCATCAAGTTTGAATATAGATGAGGTGTAGAGTTGAAACAAAAATGGTTGAGGAAAGAGTTTACAAGATTGTTTGTAAATAAGTTTTGGAACAAAACAATTCCTATTTTTCTAAGGGTTTTTTGTCAAATCCTAGGTTTACAAATCCTACAGGCAACACAATGCTCTGATACCATCTGTAAGATCCCCAACCTTTAATAAGGTTGAGCCCCCTGTGTTTACAATGCTAGTCCCTGGATCAAATGCTAGCATCCACAGTTTAGATGTAATATCAAGAAACAAGGGTCATAATACATCTTCATAACCAGGAATAAAATAATTTTATTACATCAATACATAGCCCATATGGCTATTACATTACATTGCAGCGGAATATCTATAAGCATGGGGTCCTTCATCTTCAAAGTGCCACAGGCAGATGTTGGTTGTAGACTTTGTAATCCTAATCAATCAATCTTCACTAAAATCAATCAAACCTGCAACATTACAAGTTACATCCACAAGGGGTCAATACATTTGAATTGTATTGGCAAGTGATACTCTGGTAGTATGGTCGAGGCTATCATCTATATGCATTTGGCTAGGTGGAGTTGAGGCTTGCATTGCTCAAAATAGATTTTTCCCTAACATTTTGAAAATACTAAGTTTTTGTTTGGCAAAATCTTTCCCAAGGCATCTACCAATCAAAGACTGAAGATCCTTTCCAAGGCGTCTACCAATCAAAGACTGAAGTGCTTGGCAAAATCATTTTTCCTCAATCAAAGATTTCAAGATCCTTGTACCAAGCCATCTCTCCATCAAAGATTGAAGATTTCAAACAACCCTTGTTCACCCACAAGTTTTATTTAGAAATTGGAGTGATGAGATTCTTGATTGCTTCCATGTCTTGATGCTCAAATTGTCCTTTACCAGGGACATGGCTAAGTACTTAGGTTTTACACTCTGTAGAGGTGGTGCACTTTCCCCACAATACTTGGTTTCCCAAGACAAGATCTTTCAGAAGCCTTCCCTTAGACCATCATGGACGCATTCCATCCTATCAAACACTACCACCCACTGTCCATATGGCTAAGTTCTTGCAACCTATATGATCATGGCAGAGCCCATATTACCAAGTGGTTGCACTTGAAGCTTCTCAACATTTGACATCTCAAATTTCTTTGTTTCCTGGGTGGCCATCCACAAGTGAGATACACAAGCCAAGTCCATGGCCTTGTGAACCACTCAACACAAACCATTCTTCCATTCCACCCAGGTGATTCATTCACTTAGTTGTTTTTATTAAACAAAACATAAGTCCACAGACTTAGAATATTTTTCCATAGTGTGAATATATATTCCACCCATGTTTTATATTATCTAGGCTAAGCTTGATAGTAATAGGAATCTGAACTTAGGAAGATTTCCACTAAGGTTTCATCTACTAGGTGCTACTATAGCAAGGTCTATACTTTAGCAAAATTTCATGCAGGTTTTACCTAGCAAAATCACTAATGCATAATGAAAATAATGGGACAATAGATATGAAGCATCACTTGCCTTTTTGGTAGAGGATATAGGTTCACTCCTTGATCTTGCTAGTCTCACACTTCACTACAAGTCAATCAAGCAAACACAATTCAATTCACATTCCAAACCAAAGTCAAACAAACAATTTCTCACACACAAAGCAATGGGATCTAAGTCATGCATAAGCGTGTAAAGGTTGGTTCTATTGTAAGGATGGTCTCCACTAGGCTTCTAAACTTTGTAGGTTCCAAATTGGTCATTTACCAAAATGGCAAAGTCATTTGCAAAGGGTTTCACTTTAAAAACCAATTCCAAAACAAAGGATCATTTTATGTGGTGTAGAAATATTTTTTACTAGGGCATTAACCTATAGGGTTTACCAAATATGTTTTCAAATCACAAAACTTGGTTTTTGGGGTCAGAGAGTTTAAAACAAAACATTTTCCAAAGGTTTTCTTCCAAAATCATTTTTAATAAATAAACCACATTTCTATTTGACTAGAAATGGTTTTTAAATCAAAGAATCATTATTTGTTTCACCAAATGAGTTGCTATTGCAAAACTTGGTGATTGGGTCAGTAGGTTTGGTCCAAAAAATTTTCTCCAAAGTTTTTACTCAAAACCAATTTTCATAAACTAAACAATAGTTTTAATTAGCTAGAAATGGACTAAATTAATTAATCCATTCTAAACTTTTCCAAATTCATTTTTCAAAACATGGGTTGGTTCCTAGGGTCAGTAAGGTCACAACAAACCATTTTGCAAAGGTTTTAACCCCAAAAACATTTTTTAAACAATTTTTCTAATCTAAACAAGCAATCAAATGTTTCTGCACAAACAACCAATCTAACAAATACTATCTGCTAAACTAAAGGCAGGGTTGGCTAGGGCTTGCTCTCCTGAATCCAACGACATAAAATTTGTATTTTTTGGACGTGTGGATCCAGAGTTATAAGGGTTTGAAAATGGCACTTAAATCTGTTTTTCAAATTTGTTTTAAACCAAATAGATGACACGCGGCGCTGTTTCATTGGTCGATACCGGTTCGGCCGGATCGTGGCTGTGGAGCGTTGGATCAGATCGATCGCACGGTCCAGAAAGCATACCTCTTCGTGACTAAGTGGATCTATCCTATTCCTTCGATCTAAATCGAATGGCTGTGGGGTACTCGACCATAGACGAGCGGCGCTGCGGTGGCTACCGGCGGCGGAGCTATCGGTCGACGACGGTGCCGATGCTACAGGAGGTGAGGGAGAAAGAGGAGTTGCTCACCGGGCTCAGGGGGTCACGACGATGCTCAACGTGCCGACGGTTCGACGAGGGGCGCTCTGGTTCAGGTGGAATCTCTCGGCGGAGTTGAGAGCGGCGACGGTTGGCTCTGTCCACGGTCGGAGACGGTGCTGTGGTCCACGAGAAGACAAACGGAAGGCACTGTAAGACGCGCAAAGGTACAGCGGTGGTGCGAGCGTGAAGGAAGAGGAGAGGGGAGGTCGGGTACTAACTGGGAACATCGTCGGAGAAAGAGGCAGACGGCGGCGCTGCAGGTCGTCGTCGAGGACAGCGCTGGAGTTCACTCGGAGACAAACCAGATGCACTGTCAGATGCGCAAAGACACGGCGAATGGGGGAGCATGAACGAGAAGGCGCGGGGCGGTCGAGGCTTACCGGGGAAACTCGCCGGAGTCTAGGCAGGAGGCGGCGATGCTCTGACGTTGCGATTGTCGAGGCTACGGTGCTCGCGAGGGTGTGAGGTTGGTGCTGGGAGATGCACAAGAAGAGGGGTAGCAGGCTCGTGTGCTCTGGGAGGTGGGGTCGGTTGGACGGTGCCGGAATTGGCTGGTGAAGCTCGTCGGAGCAGTGGAGCTTGAGCTCGAAATTGGGGCCGTCTAAGGCGTGCCAGCGCGGGGTGTCAGAGGGGAATTATAGGGGGAACATGGGCGTTTCCATATGCGTGATCACTGCAGGTTTTACTCGCGACATTAAGGCAAATTAAGCCGGAGAAGTCAGCGGCAGAAACGGCTGCGCGGTGAGGGGAAGAAGGAGTCGCGGGGAGGAAGAAGGGGTCGTGGCTGTGGGGTCCTCTGGTCAGTGGGAAAGGGAGAGGGAATGGGGTCCACTTATCATTCACTCAGTGGGTTTCTTTCGCGGTGAAGAAAAACGGTTCGCTCGGGTGGGGTGGAAGAACAGTGGAAAGTGGGTCCGCTTGGCAGTGAAAGAAAGGGAGTGGGGTGGGGTCCAGTTGTCACTCTCTGTGCGGGTTAACTAATTGGTGCGAAAAGTTTTTCTGAGGGAAAAGAGAGGTGGGCTGGGGTTGGGCCTAATGGGCTGGTTGGGCTGCTCTATTTTTTTCTGTCTAAAACTTTTTCTATTTTCCAAAACAATTTCTGTTTGAATTTCAATCAATTAATTCAAACAATCAAATCCAATCAAACAATTCAAACAATCACTCAACTTTGTACTTTGAATGTGGTTCTGTTTATCAACATAATCCAAATTCCAAAGTAAAATAATATTTTTATTTATTTTAGGATCCATTCAATAATTAAATAAAATGGATCTTTAGTTATTTAATAAAATAGGGTTTGATTTAATTAATAAAATTTCCATTTAAATTCTTTAAACTTCCCAATTCCTTTCAGTAGGTTTTTATTTGTTTAGTTGGTTCAACTAATTCATCTTGAATTATTTGGAAAGTATTCTAATATGATTTGTTAATCATTTAAGATTGGGTAATTGTTTTAATTCCAATGGAATTTAACAAAGTTTTAATTCCCAATTTTTTTTGGAGGTTTTATTTTATTTAAGTTGATTAAACAACTTTTATTCCACTTAGGTGAATTCCAAATATCATTTTCTCATGTATTCTTATTTAGAGATTTGTCCTTATTAAGATAGGGATAGAATGGTTATTGCCATTTTATTTTATTTGGAATATTCTTTATCCTTTTATTTTATTTGGATTGGGACTAATCACTCCATTTACTTAATGGATTAGGCCAAGATTTGATTTGGTCTTTAAATATTCTTTATTTAATATTTTTATCTTTGTCTTATAAAATCCATATTTTTTTATTTATAGATCCAAACTTGGTGATTCCAATTTGTGAAATCTTACTTTATATTTGTTTATCCTTTTAAATCCTTTTTAGGATTAACTGCTCACCACTTGGTATGGGTTTTTGGTAAGGGCTTTATTAGCTTTGGAAATTCAATTTCCTTATCTTATTATATTCATAAGATTTTATTTATGGTTCCAATTTGAGTGAAACCAACTTCTATGGTCTTTCTTGATCCTTTGTGAATATTTGTTGATCAATTTTTGGTATGGATCAAATCCATGGATTTGGAGATAACTTGGAAATGGTTTTTATTCCAGTAGGGTTTAGGGTTTTGGATTTATTTTCCAAGTGTTCAAATTTCCAGATACATTCATTGAGGAATGCATTTCTCTTGATTTGGATTTGTTGAATTCAAACTTTATCCAAAGTTTGTTCAGGATGGGATTTTAAGTTTCCTTTTAGAAACAAAAGTTTCTTTTCACCCTGATTTTCAAGAAAATTTATTTTGTTTATTTTATTTTTCACATTACAAGATTTTGAAAATCTTGGGATGTGACAGTGTGTCCTTTGCTCTCGCCTTATCTTCCACATGAGGAGACCCAATGAGATCTATAACGGAAAACTCTTGTCTCTTATGTTTCAGAGAAGTAGCAAAGTTCCTCCACATGGGAGAAGCTTGGCAATAATGCCTCCAGCCACAAACTTGTCCGGTAAGGTACACTTGAACTGCTCAAGTTATTTGGCAAGTGATTGTATCTCATGAGCTCGCTCAACGATGGAGCGCTCATCAACCATCTTGTAGTCATAGAATTGTTCCATGACATACAACTCAGTGTCAGCATCCAAGACCCCAAAGTTGGCCTCGAGCGCATCCCACGCGTCTTTGCCATTAATGACATGTATGGGTCAACAATGTTGTCCCTAAGAATACTGAATAGAGCCGCCAGAAACATGATATTGGCTTTCTTAAAGGCCGCTTCCTGCCCAGCAGAAAGATCTCCTTCAGGATTGCCAAGAGTGGCGCTATAGCAGTTTAGGTTTTGAAACCATAGAATTGCTCTCGAGCACCATCTCTTTATATAGCATACCATCAAACGAAGGCAATCTAGTATCTGCGGTACACCAGTGGAATTCAGTTGCCTATAATCAGGTTTTTGGATTGTTAAAAATATAAGAAATTATCCATATGATTTAATCCGAATAATAAACTGATAAAGCATGATCATACAAACATTACCAAAACTAATCATGCAGATTAACAAAGTAGATGAAAAGATTATATCTAAATAAGATAAACCTATCACATCTACACCAATCTCTAGAATAAATAACTCTAACAGAATCTGAAAAAGAAAGCTCAGGATTACATACGGTAGAGCCACAACAGTAGCAGCCGCAGCGGTAGCAGCAGTAGTGGTGGTGGCAACAACGTCATCAGCCATGTCATCGATGTAGAGGCTGCTGATGTCCGAGAAGAAATCCTCGTCGGGGAAGGAGTCATCCATGATGGCGTCAGTAGTCGCGTGGAAGCGCTCCCCAAAAACCTGATCACCCCTCACCCATACAAGTTCACAAGAGGCGGGGTTCCGGAGGCCTAATGTCCTGATATGTGGTGCACGCCACAAGGCGGTATGGGGAAGATGAAGGCGGCTGCACAATAGACTGGAAGGAGACGCGTGTGATAGATCGTTCCGATTTTGTTTAGCGCAGACGCTTATGTAGTGCAGGTCAGGGGAGATCGAGGGACTCATCCCACGTCCGAGTCGGTAACAGCCCACGTTCCATAAAGTTTGGAAACAGCTTACTAATTAACGTGTCCATTAATGACTCGTAATTAATCCACAATTAATTTTCTTGACTAGCAAAAATAAATCTCGGCTCGGTGAAATTCCCGCAACCCGCGGCGCACGCGCGCGTCGTGATGAGGCGAGGCGTGGAGTGGCAAGGCAGGCAACGTCGGAGGAGGAGTGCGCGAGAGTTGCTCTTCTTCTCACACCTTAGTGAGTGGTGGAATAGCCTAGTATATAAGGAGGTGTAACTTTCACTCAACTAGCAATGTGGGACTAAACTTTGCCACCACTAGCACAGCCATATGTTGCCATGTACAAATGGGCCAAAGAAATTTCCAGAATTTTTCTAATGTGCCAAATGTGCAATACTCGCCAAATTCCAACATGTATATCATGTTGGAACCTGTTTGTATTTACAGTTGGCCTTACCTTTATGCAGAGGAGCAACAATAGAGTACATACTCCGCTCATCCACATGAGCTGCCGTAGATCTCATGTAACACCTACCGTGAGGACCCCCACCCGAAGTTTGGTCCTTGCCACATTTTTTTCTTAAAATTTACCATTTGTCATTCTTGTTTTCATATTTTTTTTTGCCAAAAATTGGTGTCAAACATTTTAGTCCCACTATGGTCTGATTTTGTTTCATGTGCTTAGTTCAGTTTCCTAGATATGGACAGGCCGGGTGTATTGCATCTGAGTTGTCTGATAATAAGAACAAATCCACACTATCGATAAGATCCATACATGTATCATAAGGAACTCTATGCACTTCATCTCACTCTTGTGTCTACTATGTATCATAGTTACATGAACTGGCTATTTTAATACGAGGCACTTGATGGTTCAGTTTGTTGTTCTCAGGCCACCAAACCATTGTATCTGGCTATTCATGAATAACTCAATGTATGATTGCTTGATTCATTGTTTATCTGAAATTATCTCGCTAGTATATTCGAGGCTCACAATTGATGTGTTTTTGTTGGCTGAGTTACTCTTTTTTTGTCTCTGATTAAATCAGTGGAAGATTTTGTTGTGTAGTGCCTGGCTAGTTTATATATGAGAAACATAATGGCTTAGTTTTCATATTCGTTTTATTCATGTTCTGCACATTCTAGTTTGAGCAGTCTGCATCAGGTACTTTGGTTGATTACTCACATTGTTATTCGAAATGAACTTGTAGTTTGTTTCCCAAGTCTGTTGTTTAAGTAACTTGTTTTGTCTTAGTCTCAGCCATCTTCAAGTAGAGCAGTCATTTCACGGAGAAGCACATGCTTGCGTCGCTCCATGGCGCTAGTTGGTCCAGTTATTCAAGAATAAATAGATGTATGAGCCACCACTGTTAATTGCTTCCTTCCTTATATATTACCGCATTGAAACATTTAAAATTCATGGTGGTGTGATTGCATGGTAATGTTGTTATAACTTATTTTGTGTTTGTTTCAGGCTGCAAATGACCCTATGAATGCCGAACAAAGACCCGCTTCTCTAAGTTTAGATTTTTTTTCACACAACAACAGTGACAATACATATTTCTCATGGCACACCGCATCGACTGATCCTCTTTTTCCAGACGAAAAATTATTTGAGGATGACCTCCAAGATGCCTGTGATATTGTTGAGCAAGAAGCCAACAAAACAAATCCAGTAATCACCATAGCACGCAAAGACTTATATGAATTGAAAAACAGGCAAGCTTTGACGTAGAACATACTTAATAATCTCATCTACAACTCTCATGGGAAGCCGGTTGTTACATGTCTCGCGATCCAAGCTCCATAGAGACCTTTCTGTAACACCAGTTATGGTGTTTTTTAGTTGTTTGGACTCTGATGCAACTTTTATGCTTCATTTTATTACTATCAAGTTTACTAAGGATTGTAATAATCTACTATAATTTGTAGTTGTAAGTTGTTTGAGGATTGTTACAAACTGAGCATCTATCAGAATTACTGGATGCATATGAAAAAACAGTGAAATTGTAAGAGGTACAACGCACTATCTTCTAGAACAGGGAGAACATCCATTGTATTACATGGGAACCATAGAACTTGTAAAATTCATAGACATCCACTCAAACAAGTGAACACATAAAGAGCTGACCTGCAGAGAATACATCAGGAGCAAACCCACACAATCCATCAATCTGACGGATAGCCGTCGTATTAATCGTAGTGGATGGTACAGTCCTCGCCATTAGGCGGCACCATATGTAGCTCAAAATGCTCGACGATTCTGCAATACTCCGCCAGCAATCGATTGAGTTCTAAAGGACGGTCATTGATCCATAATCCTCCTACTCCATACCCATATACAACCCTTGGCTCCTCTTCCCACGCAAGATCCTCAAAGTTGTAAGATCTAATCTCGGATAGGTCCGCATAGTATATGATGTCGGCCTGCACCGTGGGTACCCTGGTGCTATCAACGCAGATGCACCGATTGTTAGCAATGAAGAGAGCATGACTTCCGATGCCTCTGACCAGCTGAAGGACATGGTTCTGGGTATCAACCCGGTAAACAACCGGCCTGCCGCCGTACACCGGTCCACTCACAATGAACAACAACTCCCCATTGGACTTGACGAGGTAAAAACGATTCTCTGTGAACTAGCAGCCCAGAACAGGTCCTGCAATAGCGGGATGCATCTCTAGGGTTTTTGCGGAGCGCTGCAGCTAGACATCTCCATGAGAAGCATCACACATAGTCGAGAGGACAGACTCGTATCTGTCTGCGACAAAAACATCACCGGCATAAGAAGTCATGCTCCGGAATTTCGCGAAGTCATACGACGAGTACCACCCTTCACCAAAGACCGGTTGACTCCCTTCCTCCGTGCCCTCATCCGCCCACTGAATGGTGGTGTTCTGATGGTTTGATGTAAACACCATCAACAATGGGAACATCGTCACAGTGACAGAACCTACCTGCTTGGTCGATATGTCCGCCCTAAGGCACTTGATAGCGCCCGAGAAGGGGTTGTACACCCTCTGTCCAAGTACAAGGAGGCTATCAGTTGTGCTACTGCCATAAAAGTACCTTCTAGAGAGAGGAGAAATAGAGATTCAGCCAAGGTAAACAGACTGAAATTCAATCAAGATAAACCATGGAGCAAAAACCTGGGCAACAAGTGGACGAAGAAATAGAACTTGAAAAACAGATAGTGTAGGATATGAATGCAAAAAAATGATCGCATATATATAGATGAATATCAAGAAAGCACTTGCGAATAATCCGGCTAATCTCCTTCTCAAGGTGGCGGCCAGTTCTCACGTTCAACAACGTGATGGCGGCATCGTCTACCCGATACTCCTCCAACAACTGGTGCTCTAGAACAATCCAGTTGGTTGGCATAAAGTGCTCCCCCGTGAAGCCATGCCAGGCGCTGCAGACTGCCCGAAAGGCGGCTTAGTAGTCGGAGTCATTCGTCGAAAGGAAGTTGTCACGTATCTTCTGGATGAGTCCCTCAGGGAGACCAGCCCATGGCGAGTCCTCCTGCTTCTTGCCAGCCATGGATGATGGCGTTCGTGTGGTCTTGGTCCCGTCGACTGGCACAAGAAGCGGTTCCAGAGACACACATTTAAACAAAGGCCTGGGAAAGCCAAGCGAAGCGTGTCAAAACGAGACGACGGCATGCACACAGCAATCGCAAGCGCGTTTCAACAAACTAGCACGGGCACGCGTATGCGCATGCGCACTAATTATGGGACAACAGTCGTGCACACTAGCGTACGACTCCTGGGAGCACGCGAATGTGTAGGTATAGGATGATACTAGTAGTAGTAGTAATAGTAGTAGTAGTAGTAGTAGTAGTATCATAACATCATTGTATTTAATTATCCCAAAATCTAAGGAGAAAACGTGCGCTCCCTTGTCCCTCAGGGCACACACAAACGCAGGGAATTTTCCATTTTTTGCATGGCATTTTTTATTTTTCACTTTTGCCTTATGGCTATGCCGTTGGATGCTCACCGTGTGGCCGGATGGGGTGTATGCTCCGTGGAATTTTAGTCCCACAACTTGTAACCTGGGAGCATTTTAGTCCAATTCAATCGAATTTCTGTGAATTTGTCCGAATTCATCACAACTCATTCTGGAACTGACATGTGGCATCATATTTTTTTGCAAAATGACCCCTATGTATTTTCTTCCTTCTAGTTGTGACCTTGGTATGACCTGACAGGCGGATCTGAATAAGAAAAAAAATAAGAAAAACTACCAATGCGTTGTTGGGTATCGAACTAATTACCCGCGCTACTAAAGAAATCAGCCTTGCCACTACAGAATGCACACTGAAGTGATTAACTGAAGATCGCTCCACCTGATGTGTTCTTTATTTTGGATATTCAAAAATATGTGTTCTGAAGATGTGAAAAAATCTAAGAACTCAAGTTTATTCCTTTTCATTTTTGCGAAGAAGAAAAAACTCAAGTTTATTCTAAACACTGCAGCTAGCTACTAGGTTGACTACTAAGCTATACAGTAGATATTATGGATCGTGCCAACATGCACATGACAAAATGTTTCGGTACAGATGCCCAAGATTATACTGGCAGTAGACGAGAGCATTTTTGCATTCGTGTGTGATTTTTCATTGTAAATAATTACGTCCTCCTAAGTACTCCTCGTATGGCATAATTACGTCCTCTCAAGTACTCCTCGTCTGAAAGGAGCAACAACTAGCATCTACCGGCATAGTGGCGTGTGCCTGTGTGTCGTTGTACAAAAGTGTTAAGTTCGAATCTATTCTCCTCTTAAAGATTTAATTATTTTATTTTTATGTCTACTAATAGGTGGCCCACTTGTCAGTCCGTGTAGGGACACAAATGACATAGAAAAATATAGAGGGGTCATTTAAAAATCAACGTCATTTGGGGATAAATTAAGTCAAATTTACTGAAATTCGATTAAATTGGACTATAATGCTCTCGAGATACAAGTTGTGGGACTAGTATTGCTCATTTTTCAATATGTGGGATTAAAATGCTCTCGTGGTGCAAGATGTGGTACTAAAGGTGTATATACATCTTAATTATTTGTACAGCCTCAATTGCTAGGCCGGAGGACCAATTAATGCTCCTAGTTTTGCTCAATTACTCCCCTAGTTGATCGAAAAATATGAACCACCATGTATTGTAATGCTCCTGGCCGATCATGTTGTTAAAACGGGAGTGTATCCATTGGCTTACATGTTTTCAATTAGATGCAGTGGCCATGTGCATTGGCTAAATTTTAGGATTACTACTTCATGCAATAACTAGCGATAAAGCGTATAGGTGAAGTTAATTCTCCGAACTAGTACTACTCCAGCCTAGTAATACCGAACACAGGGAGTACCTTAAGTGTGGTTATATGGATGATCAACTGATGTGACTCTCGGTCATGAATTCCTAACTAGATAGTGATACGTCATACCACCTTTTTTTACTACTACTACTAGTAGTTCATGGACGCTAGCCAAATTCAAAATCTCAATCGAGCGGCAAAATCAGACACACTAACTTCGAAGCATTTTCCGCCTAACCGTTTCAAAAACTTTGAGCCAAAATCTCCCACCAGGGGAGTACCATTTTTATATTATTATTACTAGATGGACGCTAGCCAAATTTAAAATCTCAATTGAGCGGAAAAACTGCACATCGACTTTGAAGCATTTCCCGCCCCTCCGTTTCAAAAACTTTGAGGCAAAATCTCCCACCAGGGGAGTACCATTTTTGTATTATTATCATATGTGCGCTAGTCAAATTCAAAATCTCAATCGAGTAGCAAAACCACACACCAACTTTGAAGCATTTACTACCCCCCGTTTCGAAAACTTTGAGGCAAAATCTCCCACCGGGGGAGTACTATTTTTATATTATTATTAGATGGGTGCTAGTGAAATTCAAAATCGCAATCGAGTGGCTAAACCATAAACTGACTTTGAAGCATTTCCGACCCCACAGTTTCAAAAACTTTGAGGCAAAATATCCCACCGGGGCAGTACCATTTTTATATTATTATTAGATGGACGGTCGTCAAATTCAAAATATAAATCAAGCGGCAAAATCACACACCGACCTTGAAGCATTTTGCGCCCCTCCGTTTCAAAAACTTTTGACTTCAAAATTCCCATTCTACCCATTGTTCTGACGCCCTATGGGCAAGCAAAAGTCGGTAGCTTTGGGGCACGATCGTAATTATGTTTCTCTTCACCTCCTTAGTCCTGTTTCGTCCAGATTTCTCGCTGGTCCTTCCAAAAATCCCAGCCCCCTCTCTCCCATGCCCTCACCTCCACAACCACCACGTGCACCAGCCAGCGGAAATTCCACGGCGGCCGGATCCGCTTGAGCTGCAGTCTCGTGCACCGCCATGGAGCCGCTTCACCGATGCTCACCCACTAGATCTGGTTCACCGGGTCTCTCTACCACTGCACCGGAGCTGCGGTCTCGTTCACCACACCGATGGCGTCATCGACCACCCAAGCTCTGCTTCCCGGCCATCGAAAGCTACCCAACCTTACCGGATCCTCTTCACCGGTGTACACTGGATGTGATCTAGTTCAAGGAGTTCCATGTCCACCGCTCTAGACTAGCAGCTCGGCCGTCGCCTTTCACTACACTGGATCTTCCTCAGCGACGCTCTCATCCACTATGCTCAAGCCGGCATCGACCGCCCAAGATCTACTTCCCTGACGCCAACAGCCACCACAACCGCAACACCCTTGGTGACCTGGACGTCACCCGCACGGTACCGACGAGGCTTAGACGCCTCTCCAACCAAGGTTAACCAAATCTCCAACCCGTTTTTGTTTTGTCAGCAGTATAGCAGGTTCAAGCCTATCGCAGTGAACTGCATTTTTGTAATCGTGCTCGTAAATACAAGTCACTGGGCTTGCCTGTTCTTCATGCTAGTACATACAAGGTCATTAGATATGTTGGTCTGCATTCGCTGCTCTACAAATTTCAAGTCATGCACATGTCTGTTATTTTGCCATGCACATGTTCTTAGCTACCGCATACAACAGTAATTGCCTGCTACCATGTAATTCTTGTAAAATCTAAAGTCAGTGGAAAATATTAGTGTGAATTCCCTGATCTACAGTTGCCGAATCTATCTGGTCCGTCCCGAGATCAGTTCCTGCTATTATTTCCTCCTTGGCATCGTTCTTCTATCCTGTAGTAGTCGTTTAAACTCTTCATACTAATTCGATTATAATTTTGTTATTGCCATCTGGTTCTTCAAAAGCTGCATCACTAACTATTTCCTTTTTCTTGCATAGAGCTCAAAATGGAACAATGAACATATTGGTTTTGCATAGCCTATTCTATTGGTTCACAAGGGATGCCATTACTTCTTTATTTGGTGTTGGTTCATCTTGAGCAACGGCATAACTGTCCTCTACTATGTAGTTCACTCGTGGTTTGCATTCCTTCTCCAGAAGTTCTCTTATGATGCCATTATAATTTCTATCTGGTTGATTCATAGGTATGACAGTAACTACATACCATTGTGTAGCTCACCGCAAATTCCGAGTCACCCAACGACTCTTTGCATTCTAGGAGATGCCACTTCTTCCATATATATTTGCTAAAATAACCTTGCTAGTTTATATTTGTTGAAATTCTAAGAAACACTTTGTTTGATTATTCATTTCATTCTACGCACACTTGTCTAATGTTTGTTTTTCCTGTTCTACAGGTTCACGAGTGACACCATTATATCTCGCATCTGGTTCTGGTTCTAGTTCGTCCTAAGACACAACATAACTATCCTCTACAATATGTAGTTCATTCGTGGTTTGCATTCTTGCTCTACAAGTTCTCGTATGATGCGGTTATAATGTATATGTAGTTCAGTCTTTGCTATGACAGTAACTGCATGCCATTTTGTGGCTCAGCACAAATTCTGAGTCACCTAATGTCTCTTGCATTTTAGGGTATACAACTGCTTCCATATATATTTGTTGAAATGACCTGGCTAGTTTTTTGCTGAATAAGCCACACACACACACATTTTTTGATTGCTCGTTTCAGGGTAGGCACACTTGTTTAATGTGTGCTTGCTTGTCCTGTTTGTTTGACATGTTGGTCAATAATTGAACCATTGACCAGTTGTAAACTCCAGTTCATAGCTCCCGTCATATCAATCAAATGAGTAGTTTGTCTTGTATGACGTATAAACTTGTTATTACTTAGTTTTAAACAGTAATTATTGCTATTGCCACCAAAGAGGGGGCTACAAGATCATGTCTCCTCTAATGTAGCTATCACAATCAAAGACAGGTGATCAATTGAGAAAGAAAATTGAGGACTCTGCTATCAACTTGATTGTCAACTAAAATGCTGATTTTTCTTTCCCTTGAGTTGATAATATGTAATAATTTTAAAAAGTTTGCAGCTGATTTAATATCTAGATAACTCGCATAGGCCATGTAGTTGACACCGTCCACACATGGAGGTAGTTGATAGCTGTGATATACAACACTTTTTAGCAATATAAATTGTGTCATTTGCCTATCATATCATGCTCCATCTAACTATTGTTATGCCTAATATGCATGATTACTTGTTTTTATTAAATTCAATATGAGCTTTGGACATTTATTAGTTTAGGTAGAATTTTATCCCTCTTCCTTGTTTTTGACATGTGTGTAGGTGTTGATGATTATGGACAAAACAAAGGCAAAAGGAACAAAGAGAGCATACTATGGAGGAGCTGCAAGGACTAGACTTAGCCATTTCAGAGGTTGGAAAAGTCAATTTTTCCAACTTCTCAAAATAAAGATCCAATACCACAGGGTTGTATCCCTCGACGATACAAACTCAACGAGTCCAAGAACACCCAAAACGGAGTTCGTATGAAGAAATGGCGACCAAAATACTAAAGTGGACAAACGTTTTGACGAGCAACATACGGCCGGAGCTATATTTTTGGTCGTATAGCTCCGCCCGTATAGTTGCCAAAAAGGCCAGAAACAACGGGATTTCGCCCCAAGAAAGCTCCAGACCCTTCCCTAAGTCATGTGACGGTATTGGGGGAACCCTAGGGCACCCCCAAGGCCTATATAAAGGGGAGAGGATCCAAGAGGAAGCACCAATCAACCATATACAAGATCTAGATCCCATCTACCGCATCCACGACGGCGCCCTGCCACTGTGCCACCTCCATAGCCTCTATAGATCCACCAAGATCTAGAGCTCCATCAACACCATCAAGCCATCCAAGCAAGAAGACGAGGAGAAGGAGGACGCCGCCATCACCACACCGACGACACCATCACCGCACCATCATCACCATCTCCATCGCCGCTACTCCTTCATCCTTCCCCATCATGATCTTCATGATGGGTTGTAACATGGCTTGACCCCCCCTTTTATTAATGTTATGATGATTTGAGTAATTGAAGTGTGGTGTGTTCTTGTTAATTAATATGTTTGTGCTTTCTCTTTACATTGTTCTAGTCATGATATTATTCTAGTGATTGGAGACATCCAATCCATTGTTGAGGAGTTTACTAGGGATTCACGAAGTATCACAGAACTTATCATTAGTCTCTACTCCTCCATGGTACCTGACAACACCATGGGTAGAACTAATAGGCTATTTGCTGTAAGTGGTTTGCGGAGGCAATAACAGCTTAGGATGCACCATCCATTAAGATTAAATTTCCTCAAGATCACTCATGATATAGATAGGTATAGTGTCGCGAATTGCTTGACCCCAAAGTGACATATTGGATATCTTATGACTAGCACACTTGCTTAGGAGTACGGTTGTCCATAGAGCTTAATGCCTTTCTCTAGTTTACCTTGATTAGTCTTGTTACCTTAATACACTCTTGTTTTACGGATCACCCATGTCCGGAGAGGGTGTGGACAATTGAGTTGTCTAGTTGCCACTTACCAACGGTGGGAGACAATGGTATATGAGGGATCGCCACAATTATAGTTAACAGCTATTTCATAAGAACTTATCATGCACACCGGTATACACAACATTATTTGAGGAATCGTAGCATTAATATTTCATCTCATTGCATTCACCTCTTTTCAGTTTTACTTTCTTTCTAGTTTTCTTTCTAGTCTTAGTAGTTATTAGAAAACATCTTAAATTCATTTATCCTACCAACTTATAGAATAGGCTATTTCCAAACCACGGTTTGGGTGCGTACATGGTCGCATTGACAACGCGGTTGTGAAGAACGTGTTCGCCGAACTCCCATCGGGACAAACTCTTAAATATTTGCTGCTACAAGTACTGCAATAACCCTGTTTTGGTGCAGGAACTCAATCACATCAGTAGTCATTACTGTAGCTATGCCAGGTAGGTCAATTAGGGAACAGTATCATGCTTTCTTATTTGTTCGTCTTGTATTCGACCGACGATGAACAGTAAAAGATGCTGGCTTATTATACACATTTTATGATATTGGCATGGGCTTTAGAAAGGCCGAAACTGTAAAAGGCCGTAAACGTAATGGGCCGACCTGCATGTGGTAACAGGCCGTAACAGTAACAGGCCATAATAGTAACATGTCATAATAGTAGCAGGCCAGAGCAGTAGCAGGATAGAACAGAAACATCCCATTACAGTAACATGCAAGAAACTGTAAAATGGTAGAACAGTAACAAGCTAAAACAGTAGCGGGCCTCAACAGTAAAGGGCCGCAACAGTTAAAGGCCAAAGCAGTTAAAGGCCCGAACAGTGACGGGCCTGAATAGTAATGACCTGAGAAATTTCCAGACGAGGGCAGTAATAGGACAACAAATTTACCAGGCTAAAACAGTAACATGCCACTTGTGGGCATGAGCAGTTAACGACCGGAATAGTAAAAGGCCAGAACAGTAACGGACCATCTCAAAGAACGGTCGTTAGTAGGCGGCCCATGATGAGCTGCGATAACAGTGTTAGGCTGACCGCATGCCTTAAGTGTACAGGAGCGACTTGGAACATGCTGCTAATAGGTCGCACCATGTTGGACCAACATGGGCCTTCTGTAGGCCAAAACCGAATCGGGGCTGAATGTTCGTGGGCCGCTGCTGGCTGCATTGTTGGGCCCATTTCAAGCAGTGCAGGAAAAAATAGTAATGGATCATCTTCTTATTGGGCACTCCTCATGGGCCGGCCCAGATAGTATTTAGCAGGCCTTGGCTAGGCCTGGCTTCTGCCACAGTTTCTGTGACCGTTAACAGCGGTAACCGACTGCTAACGGCAAACTGCCACGTGGCAGTTTGCATGACGTCAGTTGTCAACGCGGCTAGCGAATAGATCTATGACGGAACAAGTTTTCGTGGTTGAAGGGTGCGATCCGCCATGGTCGAAAAAATCGTGGTTAATTCATTTGTGACTGGGATTTTACCACGAAGGCCATCCGTAGCGGAAGACTTTTTGGCCACGAAAAACAGGCGATCAACCACGAAACTCGTCTGTTGTAAAAGCCAACTTTTCTTGTAGTGATAGCTGTATTCGGCGCGTTCTAGGTGGAAGTGTGGTTGCTTTTAGACAGAGTGGCACTACAAGCTAGAGCTCGCCGATGTGAAATGCATTAATAGGTTAGGTATAGGTTAGGAGAACGTGATATCGTGAGAAAAAACTTGCTAATGTTTGCTACATAGATAGCCTACTCGGATTCGGTAGTTTGGTGGATTAGGTATACCGGTGTGTAGGTGGTAACAATTGTAACACCCTCGAATTGGCCCTATGCAGATTTTAGCAATTCCCGCCAAATCGGCATAGAAACGATTCAAGGATGTCCATCAGGCACTTGCGTGCGGGTGGAAAACAAAGTAATATCATTACACAACAGGTCACGATGGAACCCACATAACATATATATACAACAACGACTCAATGAGTCAAGAATAGAAATGTATAGTACAAAGATCCAAATCACCTTGAAAGTGATACATCATTCGAGTACGGATAAGAAGCAAATTAGGCTAAGATCCCTGAAGAATAACCAATGGCATACAAAACCCTGCCCAGGCCAAGCCAGAAGGATAACCCTACTAACAACGTCGAACATATACCTTAGCAAAAGGGGTGCTCACAAAGGGCAAAGGAAAAAAGGGAATTGTTAGTATGAGGCCAGTACACGACGAGTCTAGAATTAGGCGGCTCTCGCCTACATAGGTATGGTGGACTAAAGCGGCAGCAAAGCATGCACTAAACAACCTATAGATACTTGATACAACTATCTTCTATCAGAGAGGGAAAAGAAAGACCTATTTGGAACCAACCTAATACTAACACTAATCATACACATCCTGGTATTTCCCCCTCGAGACCAAACGAGGAAGTCATGCCGAGGAAACTCACACGGTTGGCAGTTTTATTCATTCATTCCATGGTGGTTATTCAACTTACTAGTCATATCAGATCCACGTCAAATTATAACAGTAATTCTTTAGTTATAGTTGTCTATGATCGAGAAATTGTGCTACAATACGTCCATAACCGCGGGGACGGCTTTTTGAAAAGATTTAACCCTACAGGGGTACACCAAAGTATCCACACACACTTCAACCCTTGTTGTCAGATCCGATATGAGCAAGATCCTGAACATACACCCAACGGTGTGTCGATGGGGCTTCGGACATGACGTTTCCTAGACCCAAAGAAAGTACCTGGGGGCGACCCCACTAAGCTACCCGCAAAAAAGTCGGTCAACTCCGAGATGGACCCAGGGTTTTTGCCAATGGTTGTAAATGACTGGGACCCCAAAAGTGTGACTGAGCTTGTCGATACCGCGAAAAGATTATACATTCCTAAATAGTACAGGCGCTCCACGCGCAATTGTAAATAAAGCAGTAAAGCATGGTATAAGTACAAGATAGTAATAAAGCCCCAAACTAGTTTTTGGCCTCGAACACAGTACTTTGAAATCAGGTAGTAAGCTGTGGTTAGCGCGCTCGATCTCGGAACAAGTGTCAAGAACTTGGGTCCTAGGTGGAGACAAGTGGGTAGTTAAAAACCAAATAACATCTATTACCCATCGGTGCCTCTACATTATATCTATTTCCAACATTTTAATTAACAAGTTATAATGAAAGTCATGATCATCTCCACCATTAAGTATGTGGCAACCTCCCAATAACTGTGGAACATCAACGTCATGCCGCAACACCTGAGCAAGCAACTACGACACACAAGGCCGATTGTCTATCAAACAACATGCAATATGAGGTGTCCAAGGCAATATATAGGTTGCACGGAAGGTAAATGGTACGGAAAACTAAAGCATCATGAGCGGGATAGCAATAGAACAAACAGGAGGAAGTAAAGACTTTAAAGATAAAATATGTAGAAAAGGGGGGAGAATGCTCGCCTGGGAAACACTGCCGAAGATCATCCGAAGAATATGTCGAAGCACACATCATCTCATCGGCCTAATCCGTGAAGAAGCAAAGAACTAAAAGAAACACCGGATGTACTATTTATTACTACGACAGAAGATCCAGCATGATACATGTATGTATGCATGCCATGGAAAAGATGCGATGCAACTAGGCAATATTAAGTGGAACTAGGGTCCCGACAATTAATTAGAAGGTTCATGTTGTTTTGATACCCCGCAATTTAAATGTTGATTTAACAAGACATAACATGGCATCAGTTTGCTACGCCAATTTAAATGAAGCCAATATAAGACTAGAATAGCCCGCATATAGTCTCCATATTTAATTAGGAGGTGAATCAACATAATGCCCCAAACACACAAAATATGTATGCAGGTATGAACAATTTATAGGCAACAAGTATATATCATTTAATAAAATAGGGCTAGGATAGGGGTCACACGTTGGTGTTCGAAACTAGGGGTCTCGGGGTTCGATAGGATTGGGCTTCAGGGTCTCGTCCATCAGATCCGTGAAGAAGATCTTGTGGGTTTCCCGGCTTTATTGTCGAAGGTGAACTTTTCTCGGCGCGAGTAGCCTTGTCATCGAGAAGATCTTATCGCACCGGACTTAGCCTCAAACAGAACATGGCTCCAACATAGACACCATCTAGGCACCGGTGTGCACCTCACATCATCACCACTGTGCCTTCACCAAAACATCACCTCATCGCCATCTATTACCATAACACAATACCGCTGCACTAGGAAGTGCAGAACAATTGGACGGGAGGATCAAGGGCTCAGACTCGTGGCCGCAACAGAGAAAGGTCACAGACGTGCATGGGGGAGGACATGGTGGGGTGATCTTGCTGAAGTGCTCAGGCGAGGCTGCATCGAGGAGGACCACGGGCAGCGCGGGCGATGGCGTGCAGGGAGCAACAAGGGGAGGGCTTGGCGGCGGACGACCTGGGGCGGTGAGCGGCACTGCAGCAGCTCGGGTGCGAGAGAGGCGGCGACTGTGGGCTTGAAGAGGTAGCTTGGGGCAACGCAGACATCGAACAGAGGCGGCGCACGAGTTGGTCGGGGACGGGGGCCACGGCCAGGGCGCGGCTCGGGGAGAGGCAAGGAGGGCGGTGCTAGGAGCGACAAGGTCGCGTGGTAGGCGGCTGATGAAGGAAATATGCCCTGAGAGGCAATAATAAAGTTGTTATTATGTATTCCTTATATATGATAGATGTTTATTTTACATGCTATAATTGTATTGATAGGAAACATCAATACATGTGTGTTTAATAAACAAAAAGGGTTCCTAGTCATGCCTACCTTATAGACTAGCTTGTTGATTAACAAGATGATCAAGGTTTCCTGATCATGGACATTGGATGTTGTTAATAACAAGGTCACACCATTGGTGGAATGATGTGATGAACATTCATACGAAGTATAGCATTACGATCAAGTCATTGTGTTTATATTGCTATAACATCATACGAAGTAATCTTTATCCTTAGACCATGAGATCATGTTAATTGCTAACACCGGAAGAGTATCTTGATAACATCAAATGTCACACCATAACAGGGTGACTATAAAGATGGGTTCAGTGCTACGAAGGTGTTATGTTGAGGCTCATGGATCAAGAGTGGAATTTGTCAATCCAGATGACGGATAGATATACTCTGGGCCCTCTCGGTGATATCACATTAGGATAGCTTGCAAGGAAGTGATGTGATCACTAGAATGTTATATCACGGGAACGAGAAAAGAGTGCATGTCGGTAACGAGATCAAACTAGGTATGGAGATACCGATGATCGAATCTCGGACATGTAATATATCGAGAGACAAAGGGATTTAGTTACAAGCGTTAAAGGTTCTCACGATCACAGGATTCATCGTTGAATGTGTAGGAGTCAGTACGGATCTCCAGGTCCCGCTGCTGATTACTGATCGGAGAATGGTCTTGATCATGTCTGCATTATTCGCGAACCGTAGGGTGGCACACTTAAGAGTTATCGGACACCATTTTGGAGCACATATGTTTCAGACGAAAGAATTGCAAAGCGAAGGAATTGTTTCAATAGAAACCAGAAATTGTTTCGGGTGAAATTGTAGAAGGTGGTTCTGCATGTGATATTGAAATATTGCAAGGGGCTATATGTGAATGTTTGTTAATTATAGTAATTAACAAAATTCTGAATAAATTTAATAAAAGAGTTTTATTAAAAGAGAGAGCATTAAATTTGGAGAAACTTAATGCATTTAAAGTGGAGACTTTAAAAGGGAATGTGAAGAGGCTTTTTAATGTGGAGGAGTTACCACCACATGAATGGGGGAGGTGAGGGGTCACCCCCCATGCGCCGGCCATGGATAGAGGGGGCACCCCCCCTCCTCCTATAAAAGGCCACCCATTCCCTCCTTCATCGACACACCTCCTTGTGAAGGATCTCTCTCCCCCTCTAGAATTATTCCCCCATGGTCTCGGATTAGCGAGATACATGTTCCCGATGGCATTTCGTCTGGAAGGAGTTGCTGCTTCCGCTGGATCGCTGGAGCGAGGAGGTGGAGGTTGTCCGGTGGCTTGAACATGTGTGCGAGTGCGGATTCTCTGTTGAGTTGCGGCGCTCGGACTTCCTCACGATCTTGAGATCGGCAAGTGTACGACTACATCAACCACGAGTTCCTACTCGTTAACAAAGCTCGTTGTCTTCGAGGGTAAGTTCTCTATGGATGTATGTCCACCCGTTTGCTTTGTACCTAGTAGATATATCTTGGCGTGTAGTTCACACCGTAGGAAAATTTTTGTTTTCTATGCTGCGGACCCAATAGTGGTATCAGAGCCTGATCTATACGTAAGTGCTTTGCACGGGTAGTACACATATGTTTATATGTGGGCGATGATGATCATGTTATTGCATCTTCTATGTACTTTGGATATTGGTGGCATAGTGGGAGGAAGCGGCCCGGACCAACCTTACATGTCATCGTACATGAGACCGGTTGCACGACTGACATGCAACTTGTTTTGCATAAGTGGCTGGCGGGTGTCTGTCTCTCCTACAATAATCAATATCTGATTTACAACGAGTTCTATCTCCGAAAGCCCTAAGCCACGTAAAACTTGCAATTGATAAATTAGAGGCGTCTAGTTTAGATCGTTGCTGGGCTAGTGTTTTGATATGGTATTGTTGTAAGTAGATGTATAATAGATACTCTTACAACTCACTTAACGTGTAAGTTCCATAGACCTTGGCCTTACACACAAAGGAATGATAGAGATCATACCACGATGCCAATGATAGAGATCAAATGCATGGACCATATCACCTCACTTCACACATTAGATGTTAGCATCTTATACTGCTAGTTTGGCGCGTTTGGTAGCATTATAAGTGATCCCTCATTTAGATATCAAGATAAAATGTGTTCTTCCTTAAGTATGCACCGTTTTGTGGATCGTGTTTTGAGGCATCACGTGATGATCGGGTGTTTTCAACTCTACGCTTTCATACAACGGGTGTAAGACAGTTTTACACACGCAAATACTAAGGTTCTTACTTGACGAGCCTAGCATGTACAGACATGGCCTCGGAACACGGACCGAAAGGTTAAGCATGAGTCATATAGTTGATATGATGCCCATATAGATGCTCGCCTTTGAAGCTACACCGACTCACGTGATGATCGGACTTGGTGTAATGGATTTGGTTCATGTAATCACCAAAAGGACACGAGAGATGTCGTTTTTTAGTGGGAGTTCATTAGTAATTTGGATTAGTCGAACTCAATCTATCATAAACTTAGTCTAAATATACTTTACAAATTCTGTTGTCGATGGCACCACCGGCTTTTAATTTCAATGTGTTTATGGAGAAAGAGAAACTTGCTGCGAATGGTAGCAACTTCACCAACTGGGCTATGAATTTGAGGATTCTCCTCACTGCTACACAAAAGCAATATGTCCTAGATGCGCCGCTAGGCCCCCCACCAGCTCCTGATGCCCCTGACGAGGAAAAGAACGTCTATATAACTCGTCAGGAGGACCACAACTTAGTTCATTGCGGTATACTGTATGGGCTAGAGCCAGAACTTCGAAAACGTTTCGAAAATGGCAATTCCTTTGATACCATGGGAGAATTGAAAATGATTTTCGATACCCATGCTGCCGTAGAGAGTTATAATGCTATAGAAAAGTTCTTTAGCTGCATGATGGAGGAAACAGCTCCGTTAGTGAGCACGTACTCAAAATGTCTTGGTACGCCGATAAGCTTGTGTCCTTGGGAATAACGATTCCCATTGACTTAGGCATACATCGTGTTCTCCAATCTCTGCCACCTAGCTACAAGAGCTTCGTGATGAACTATAATATGCAGGGCATGAAGAAGTCTCTTCCCAAGCTTCTTTCAATGCTTAAGACTGCAGAAGTGGAGATTAGGAAAGAACATCAAGTGTTGATGATCAATAGGACCACCGGTTTCAAGAAGGACAAGAAAGGCAAGAACAAGGGAAAGAAGGGTGGCAAGTCTGTTGCCACGCCTGAAAAGAAACCCCGAGCTGGCCCAAAGTCTGACACGGAGTGCTACTATTGCAAGGGGACTGGCCATTGGAAGCGCAACTGCCCCAAGTATTTGGCGGACAAGAAGTCCGGCAAGGCAAACAAAGGTATATGTGATATACATGTTATTGATGTGTACTTGACTAGTACTCGCAGTAGCACCTGGGTATTTGATACGGGATCGGTTGCTAATATATGTAACTCGGTTCAGGGGCTGCGGAACAAGCGACAACTAGCAAGGGATGAGGTCTCAATGCGGGTCGGCAATGGATCAAGAGTTGATGTTATCGCCATCGGAACACTCCATATGCCATCGCGATTAGTTATAAACCTAAATAATTGTTATTTGGTGCCTGCACTGAGCATGAACATTGTATCTGGATCGTGTTTGATGCAAAGTGGTTATTCATTTAAGTCTGAAAACAATGGTTGTTCGATTTATATGAATAATATCTTTTATGGTCATGCACCTATGTTGAATGGTTTATTTCTGTTGGATCTCGATAGTAGTATTATGCATATTCATAATGTTGATGCTAAAAGGATTAAACTTGATAATGATATATCTACATATATGTGGCACTGCGTCTAGGTCATATTGGCATTAAACGCATGAAGAAACTCCATTCTGATGGACTTTTGGAATCACTTGATTTTGAATCATTTGATACATGTGAGCCATGCCTTATGGGCAAGATGACTAGAACGCCGTTTTCCGGTTCAATGGAATGAGCGACAGATCTATTGGAAATCATACATACTGATGTATGTGGACCAATGAGTGTGTCGGCGCGAGGTGGATATCGTTATTTTGTTACTTTCACGGATGATTTGAGTAGATACGGGTATATCTATTTGATGAAACACAAGTCTGAAACTTTTGAAAAGTTCAAAGAATTTCAGAATGAAGTGGAAAATCATCATAACAGAAAGATCAAATATCTGCGGTCCGACCGTGGAGGAGAGTATCTTAGTTACGAGTTTAGCACACATATGAAAGACTGTGGAATAGTTTCACAACTCACGCCTGCCGGAACACCACAACGTAATGGTGTGTCAGAACGTCGTAATCGTACTTTATTGGATATGGTTCGATCTATGATGTCTCTGACTGACTTGCCACTGTCATTTTGGGATTATGCACTGGAAACCACTACATTCACTTTAAATAGGGCACCATCTAAATCCGTTGAAAAGACACCGTATGAATTATGGTTTGGAAACAAACCTAAGTTGTCATTTCTTAAAGTTTGGGGATGCGATGTTATGTGAAGAAACTTCAACCGGATAAACTCGAACCCAAAGAAGAAAAATGCGTCTTCATAGGATACCCTAAGGAAACGATTGGGTATACCTTCTATCACAGATCCGAAGGCAAGGTCTTTGTTGCCAAGAATGGATCCTTTCTTGAGAAGGAGTTTCTCGCGAAAGGTGTGAGTAGTCGGAAGGTAGAACTCAAAGAGGTTATTGAACCTTCTCTTCATGGAATGGCGAGTAGTGCAGCACCGGAAGTTGTTTCGGAGTTGACTTCACCTAATGAAGAGAGAGCTAGTGATATTGATCATGAAACTCCGAAAGAGGACACTACCAAACCTCACAGGTCAAGCAGGACACGTGCAGCTCCTGAACTGTACGGCAATCCTGTTATGAATTTCATGATTGATGAAATAGATGACCCTGTGACGTATGAAGAAGCGATGATGAGCCCTGATTCCAACAAATGGCTAGAAGCCATGAAATCCGAGATGGAATCCATGTACGAAAACCAGGTTTGGACCTTGGTGGACTTACCTCACGACCAAAAGGCCGTTGAGAATAAATGGATTTTCAAAAGGAAAACTGACGCTGATGGTAATGTGACCATCTATAAGGCTCGACTTATCGCAAAGGGGTTTCGACAAATTCAAGGAGTTGACTATGATGAGACATTCTCTCCCGTAGCGATGCTTAAGTCGGTTAGGATTGTGTTAGCAATTGCTGCATATTTCGATTATGAAATATGGCAGATGGATGTCAAAACGGCATTCCTCAATGGTAATATTGAAGAAGAGTTGTATATGATACAACCTAAGGGTTTTGTCGATCCTAAGGATGCTAATAAGGTGTGCAAACTTCAGCGATCCATCTATGGACTGAAGCAAGCATCACGGAGTTGGAATCTCCGCTTTGATGAGGTGATCAAAGAGTTTGGATTTGTCCAAACTTATGGAGAGGCTTGTATTTACAAGAAAGTGAGTGGGAGCAATGTGGCATTTCTAATATTATATGTGGATGACATATTATTGATTGGAAATGATTTAGATCTTTTAAACAGTGTTAAAAGTTATCTAAACAGCAAATTTTTGATGAAGGACCTTGGTGAAGCTTCATATATATTAGGCATTAAAATCTATAGAGATAGATCAAGACGCCTAATTGGGCTATCGCAGAGTACATACCTTGATAAGATATTAAAGAAGTTTAATATGGACGGAAGTAAGAAGGGGTTCTTACCTATGTTGCAAGGCAAGACATTGAGTAAGACTCAAAGTCCGGCTACGGCGGAAGAAAGAGAGATAATGTATAGGATCCCCTATGCCTCAGCCATAGGCTCTATAATGTATGCCATGCTATGTACAAGACCGGATGTGGCACATGCTATTAGTTTGACTAGTAGGTACCAATCTGATCCAGGTTTGGAACACTGGATAGCGGTCAAGAATATTTTTAAGTACTTGAGAAGAACTAAGGATATGTTTCTTATATACGGAGGTGAAGAAGATCTAGTCGCTAAGTGTTATGTCAATGCTAACTTTGACACTGATCCGGATGACTCTAAGTCTCAATCCGGATACGTATTTCTCTTGAATGGAGCAGCAGTTAGTTGGAGGAGCTCCAAACAACCTGTGGTGGCTAGATCAACAACGGAGGCGGAATATGTTGCTGCTTTAGAAGCGGCGCAGGAAGCGGTTTGGATGAAAGAGTTCATAACGAAACTGGGTGTGGTTCCCAGTGCGTTGGACCCGATGGTGATCTATTGTGACAACAATGGAGCCATATCCAACGCCAAGGAACCAAGGTCTCACAAGAATTCCAAGCATATTAAGCCAGTTTCACTCCATCCGCGACCATGTCAAAGATGGAGATATAAGATTTGTAAAGTGTACACGGACCTGAATGTAGCAGATCGGTTGACTAAAGTACTCCCTAGGGCAAAACATGATCAACACCAGAACTCCATGGGTGTTAGATTTATCACTATGTGAACTAGATTATTATCTCTAGTGCAAGTGGGAGACTGAAGGAAATATGCCCTGAGAGGCAATAATAAAGTTGTTATTATGTATTCCTTATATATGATAGATGTTTATTTTACATGCTATAATTGTATTGATAGGAAACATCAATACATGTGTGTTTAATAAAAAAAAAGGGTTCCTAGTCATGCCTCTCTTATAGACTAGCTTGTTGATTAACAAGATGATCAAGGTTTCCTGATCATGGACATTGGATGTTGTTAATAACAAGGTCACACCATTGGTGGAATGATGTGATGAACATTTATCCGAAGTATAGCATTACGATCAAGTCATTGTGTTTATATTGATATAACATCATACGAAGTAATCTTTATCCTTAGACCATGAGATCATGTTAATTTCTAACACCGAAAGAGTATCTTGATAACATCAAACGTCACACCGTAACAGGGTGACTATAAATATGGGTTCAGTGCTACGAAGGTGTTATGTTGAGGCTCATGGATCAAGAGTGGAATTTGTCAATCCAGATGACGGATAGATATACTCTGGGCCCTCTCGGTGATATCACATTAGGATAGCTTGCAAGAAAGTGATGTGATCACTAGAATGTTATATCACGGGAACGAGAAAAGAGTGCATGTCGGTAACGAGATCAAACTAGGTATGGAGATACCGATGATCGAATCTCGGACATGTAATATATCGATAGACAAAGGGATTTAGTTACAAGCGTTAAAGGTTCTCATGATCACAGGAGTCATCGTTGAATGTGTAGGAGTCAGTACGGATCTCCAGGTCCCGCTGCTGATTATTGATTGGAGAAGGGTCTCGATCATGTCTGCATTATTCGCGAACCGTAGGGTGGCACACTTAAGAGTTACCGGACACCATTTTGGAGCACATATGTTTCAGACGAAAGAATTGCAAAGCGCGGGAATTGTTTCAATAGAAACCAGAAATTGTTTCGGGTGAAATTGCAGAAGGTGGTTCTGCATGTGATATTGAAATATTGCAAGGGGCTATATGTGAATGTTTGTTAATTAAAGTAATTAACAAAATTCTGAATAAATTTAATAAAAGAGTTTTATTAAATGAGAGAGCATTAAATTTGGAGAAACTTAATGCATTTAAAGTGGAGACTTTGAAAGGGAATGTGAAGAGGCTTTTTAATGTGGAGGAGTTACCACCACATGAATGGGGGAGGTGAGGGGTCACCCCCCATGCGCCGGCCATGGAGAGAGGGGGCACCCCCCTCCTCGTATAAAAGGCCACCCATTCCCTCCTTCATCCACACACCTCCTTGTGAAGGATCTCTCTCCCCCTGTAGAATTATTCCCCCATGGTCTCGGATTAGCGAGATACATGTTCCCGGTGGCATTTCGTCTGGAAGGAGTTGCTGCTTCCACTGGATCGCTCGAGCAAGGAGGTGGAGGTTGTCCGGTGGCTTGAACGTGTGTGCGAGTGCGTATGCGCTGCTGAGTTGCAGCGCTCGGACTTCCTCACGATCTTGAGATCGGCAAGTGTACGACTACATCAAGCACGAGTTCCTACTCGTTAACAAAGCTCGTTGTCTTCGAGGGTAAGTTCTCTATGGATGTATGTCCACCCGTTTGCTTTGTACCTAGTAGATATATCTTGGCGTGTAGTTCACACCGTAGGAAATTTTTTGTTTTCTATGCTGCGGACCCAACAGCTGAAGGGGAAGAGAACAACGACGACGACTCGGTGAAGAGCTCGGCCTTCGGCGAGGTTATCTCAAAGCGCGACAAGGAGAGGCTGACCGGGAGGTGGCCGGGCAACAAGGAGAGGGTGCAGCTGGGCTATGGTGGGGCATGGGGAATCAGGGTGGGGCTGGTGAGAGAGGGAGCAAGGTGGGGATCAGCGCGTCCGTCGGGTACGGGGTGGAGCCAGGAGAGCGGTAGCAGAGTGGACGATTCCGAGGTGGCGTGTTGTGTCGCCTGCCGCTGGGTTGGGTGTGTGTATGATGTGTGTGCGCATGTTGTTTGCTACATGCAGGTTAGGTAGCGTGCGACGCAGAAGCGTGAGGAAGGGCGCATCACTGCATGCTGTGTGTGTACGGGCGGGTGCGCTGTGCACCGTGGCAGGGTCGGTAGTTGGGCCGGGTGTGGGGCAGTTGTGGTTTGTGTGCTACGTGCGAGGGAGTGCGGCAGATGGTGGCAGGGTGTGGTTGGGGTGGACCAGTTGGTTGGTTAGGTTAGGGTTTAGGTGGGGATTAGGTTATGTCTAGATCTTGATATTTTAGGGTTTGATCTGCCGGGTAGTAGGTGGCCTGGCCTGCTTGCTGGGCTACCTCCCCCGAACACAAAAATAGGTTTGATTTATAGTTTAAACATAGTTTGCAAATATCTTTTAGACAACAAAATATCCGGAAGAGACCGGGGTTTATAGTTTGAAATAAAGAAAGGGTGTTTAGAAAACAAAGGTGGGCTTTTAGAAAATAGCTTTTGGAAAAAATATGCATGAAGGCATGACGATGCTCAAATGCAATGTGGCTTGATGACAGAGCATACGATCATGAGGATGCACAAAATAAAAACAACACGCGATTTTCTAGTAGTGTTTTTGCCAGAGTTCTACAATTCGACACCACTAACAAGGGATCTCGCCCTCGAGATCAGCCTCATGGTACGGGGAAGAAAGCTGATGGTCGGACTATTCTTGCTTCATGTAGATCCTCACATCACCACTAACAAGAGGTCGTTGTTCACGTTCATCGAGAGAACACTCCAAAAAACAAAGAATGAAGGTAAATGCCTCAAAAGATAAGGCCACCTCTAACTTTCACGAAAGGAGTAGAAGTCACATTGATCCACCAGTTTGATGTACAAGAGTGAATAGTAAGAGTCGGGTAGGGTGATCATTCCATCCCGTAACCAAACAATTAATTCCATGCATGAATAGGAAAATCGGGTAGCACAAATCCCAGAATTATACTATAGATCTCGACAAGCGATATCCAGAGAACAAAGAAGTGATGCAGGCTCTTCATCGGATCTGATGCAGATGATGTCGTTGCATTGGAAACCACCAGAAGATACAAAGAAAATCATATGAAAAGATATGATAATTAGGTTCCGCGATAGTTCCATTGGCATGAACAACACATGCTCAAGGTATACTCCAACATCACCAATGCTCATCCTTCTCATATGTTTTTCAACGATACGGATATCCGTCAACGGGCACATAGAGATAAAGAGTTTAAGGACAAAAATATTAGATGAAGGGTACAACAAACGAGATGTAGATTTGATGATTGTATCCCCACCATTATAAAAGGGAGGAAGTGAAACCCTGAAGGTACGACGGAAATCAAACCACGAGAAATCCTAGACTCAAAGAAAAGATAAGAGTAGATTCCAACACGTAGAGGTAAGAGGAGAAAGCATAGGGTAAGGAGTAAAAGCATACCAAATCAGATCTATCCAACCGATTTTTCCAAAATAGTTTTGAGACTCTACATTAGCCGTTAGCTAGGTTATCCTACAGGCTGGACCAGTGGGGTATCGAAACTGCTAAGCTCTGATACCACTTTGTAACACCCTCGAATCGGCCCTATGCAGATTTTAGCGATTCCTGCCAAATCTGCATAGAAACGATTCAAGGATGCCCACCAGGCACTTGCGTGCGGGTGGAAAACGAAGTAATATCATTACAACAATAGTTCACGATGGAACCCATAGAATATATATATATACAACAACGACTCAATGAGTCAAGAATAAAGATATATAGTACAAATATCCAAATCACCTTCAAAATGATACATCATCTGAGTATGGATAACAAGCAAATTAGGCTAAGATCCCTGAAGAATAACCAATGGAATCCATAACCCTGCCCAGGACAAGCCAGAAGGGTAACCCTGCTAACGACATCAAACTTATACCTGTCAAAGAAAAAGGGGTGCCAACAAAGGGCAAAGGAAAAAAGGGAGCGGTTAGTACTAAGGCCAGTACTAAGGCGATCCTAGAATTCAGCGGCTCTCGCCTACATATGTATTGTGGACTGAAGCGGCAGTAAAGCATGCACTAAACAACCTATCGAGACTTGATACAACTGTCGACTATCAGAGAGGGATAAGAAAGACCTACTTGGAACTAACCTGATACTAACACCAATCATACCCATCTTGGTATTTCCCCCTCGAGATCAAACGAGGGGGTCATGTCGACAAAACTCACATGGTTGGAAGTTTTATTCATTCATTCCATGGTGGTTGTCCAACTTACTAGTCATATCAAATCCACGTCAAATTATAACAATAATTCTTTAGTTATAGTTGTCTATGATCGAGAAACTGTGCTCCAAGTCATCCACAACCGTAGACACGGATTTTCGAAAAGATTTAACCCTGCAGGGGTACACCAAAGTATCCACACGCACTTCAACCCTTGTTGTCAGATCCGTTATGAGCAAGATCCTGAACATACACCCAACAGTATGGAGACGGGGCTTCATACACGACGTTTCCCAGACCCAAAGCAAGTACATGGGCGCCACCCCACTAAGCTACCTGCAACAAAGTCGGCCGGCTCCGAGACGGTCCCAGGGTTTGTGCCAATGGTTGTAAATGACCGGGAACCCGAAAGTGTGACTGGCCTTGTCAATGCCGTGAAAACATTCCACATTCCTAAAGAGTACAGGCACTTGACGTGCAATCGTAAATAAAATAGTAAAGCATGGCATAAGTACAGGATATTAATAAAGCCCCAAACTAGTTTCTGGCTCCCAACACAGTACTTTGAAATCAGGTAGTAAGCCGATGGGGGTGCCCACACACCCCACCTGTGGTTAGCGCGCTCGATCTCGGAACAAGTGTCAAGAACTCGGGTCCTAGGTGGACACAAGTGGGCAGGTAAAAACCAAATAACATCTATTACGCACCGGTGCCTCTGCATTATACCTATTTCCAACATGTTAATTAACAAGTTATAATGAAAGTCATGATCATCTCCACCATTAAGTATGTCGCAACCTCCCAACAATTGTGGAACATCAATGACATGCCGCAACACCTGAGCAAGCAACTATGACTCGCAAGGCCGACTGTCTATCAAACAACAGGCAATAGGAGGTGTCCAAGGCAATATAGAGGCTGCACGGAAGGTAAATGGTACGGAAAACTAAAGCACCACGACCCAGATAGTAATAGATCAATAGGAGGAAGTAAAGACTATAAAGAAAAAATAGGTAGAAAAGAGGGAGAATGCTCGCCTGGGAAACACTGTCGATGATCATCCGAAGAATATGTCAAAGCTCACATCATCTCATCAGCCTAATCCATGAAGATGCAATGCACTAAAAGAAACATCGGATGCACTATTTAATACTACGGCAGAAGATCCGGCATGATACATATATGTATGCATGACATGGCAAAGATGCGATGCAACTAGTCAATATTAAGTGGAACTAGGGTCCAGAAAATTAATTATAAGATTCATGTTGTTTTGATACTATGCAATTTAAATGTTGACTTAACAAGAAAAAAACATGGCATCGGTTCGCTATACCAATTTAAATGAAGCCAATGTAATACTAGAATAGCCCGCATATAGTCTCCATATTTAATTATGAGGTGAATCGACATAATGCCCCAAACCCACAAAATATGTATGCAACTATGAACAATTTATATTCAACAAGTATATATCATTTAATAAAATAGGGCTCGGATAGGGGTCACATGTTGGTGTTCAAACCCGGGGGTCTCGTGGTTCGACGGGATCAGGCTCGGTCTTCGGGGTCGAGCTTCAGGGTCTCGGCCATCAGATACGTGAAGAAGATATTGTTGGTTTCCCAGATTCGATTGTCGAAGGTGAACTTTTCTTGGTGCTAGTAGCCTTGTCAACAAGAAGATCTTGTCGCACCGGACTTAGCCTCACACGAAACATGGCTTCAACATAGACACCATCTAGGCACCGGCGTGCACCTCACAACATCACCACTATGCCTTCACCAAAACATCACCTCACGCCATCTATTACCATAACATGGTACTACTGCACCAGGAAGTGCAGAACAATCGGACGGGAGGAGAAAGGGCTCAGACTCGTGGGCGCAGCAGAGGAAGGTCATAGACACACGTGGGGGTAGACATGGTGGGAGAGCATGCTGAAGTGCTCGAGCGAGGACGCATCGAGGAGGACCATGGGCGGCGCGGGACGACGGCGTGTACGGGGGCAGCGAGGGGAGGGCCCGGAGACGGATGACCCGGGGTGGCGAGCAGCACTACAAAAACTCGAGCGTGAGAGAGATAGCATCTAGGGGCTCGGCGAGGTGGCTCGGGGCGACGCAGATGGTGGGAAGAGGCGGCGCGCGAGTTTGTCGGGGACGAGGGTCGTGGCTCGGGAGAGGCGAGGAGGGCGGCACTCGGAGCAACAAGGTCACACGGTAGGAGGCTGGAGGGGTAGAGAACAACGGCGGTGGCTCAATGAAGAGCTCGGGTTCTAGCGAGTTCGGATCGAAGCGCGACAAGGAGAGGCCGACCGGGCGGCGGCCGGGGCAACCAGGAGAGGGCGCAGCTAGGCGACGGTAGGGCGTGGGGGAATCGGGGGTGGGGTTGGTGAGCGAGGGAGTGAGGTGGGTATCGGCACGTTGGTCGTGTACGGGTTGGGGCTAGGAGAGAGGTAGCGGAGTGGCGTGTTGCGTCACCTGCCGCTGCGTTGCATGCGTGTACGATGCTTGTGTGCATGTTGTGTGCTACGCGTAGAGTAGGTAGCGTGCGGTGCGGAAGCGTGAAGAAGGGCGTGTCGCTGCGTGCTGTGCGCGTACGGGCGGGTGCGATGTGCACCGCGGCAGGCTCGGGAGTGGGGTCGGGTGCGGGACAGCTGTGGTTTGTGTGCTGCATGCGAGGGAGTGCGGCAGATGGTGGAGGGGTGTGGTTGGGGTGGACCGGTCGGTTTGTTAGGTTAGGGTTGCGGTGGGGATTAGGTTAGGTCTAGATCTAGATATTTTAGGGTTTGGTCTGCCGGGTAGTAGGTGGCCTGGCCAGCTTGCGGGGCTACCTCCCCTGATCACAAAAAGAGGTTTTATTTATTTCTAGTTTAAACATTTTTTGCAAATAACTTTTAGACAACAAAATATCCGGAAGAGACCGGGGTTTATAGTTTTAAATAAAGAAGGGGTGTTTAGAAAACAAAGGTGGGCTTTTTGAAAATAGTTTTTGGCAAAAAGATGCATGAAGACATGACGATGCTCAAATGCAATGTGGAATGATGACATGAACATACGATCATGATGATGGGTAAAATAAAAATAACACGTGATTTTCTAGTAGTGGTTTTGCCGGGGTGCTACAACGATGCACCGGGAGTGTTCATTTGCCTGCGTATGTCTCGCAACTCTGTGTCCATCACCATGTCGACGCCTATCCGTCCGACCAGTGATCTTTCCTAGTCCTTCGGCAGCTCTCGGCACGATGATGAGCGGCAGCGATGTCTGCATGTTTATGTGAGTGGTAAGCGCTCTCACGCCCCTACCACTGTTTTTCTCTCTTTTCTTTTTAGCTTTTATTTTGTTTTCTCAACATTATTGCTTTTTTGTTTGCTCTTTTATTTTCTTCGTGTTTTCCTTCTTCTTCCCTTTTTTTACAGGGAAAAGACAAGAAATTTCCATGAATTAAAACCTTATAATAGAATCATTTGATGTTTGGGGAATGGATTTCATGGGTCATTTTACTACCTCTAATGGTTACACTCATATTCTTGTTTCTATTGACTATGTTACTACATGGGTTGAAGCTATACCCACTTCTCATGCAGATGCAGCTACTTCTATCAAGATGATCAAGGACATTATCTTTCCCAAGTTTGGAGTTTCTCAATTTTTAATTACCGATGGTGGAACTCATTTTATGAAAGGAACTTTCAGGAAGATTCTTCATAAATATGGAGTCAAGCATTGAGTAGCCTCACCTTACCACCCACAAACAAGTGGGAAAGTTGAGCTTTCGAACCGAGAGATTGAAGTTATCCTTCAGAAGACGGTGCTGAAGTCAAGGAAGATTGGCTACGAAGTTGAATTACACTCTATGGTCATATCACACGCCATACAAAAATCCTATGGGAATGATGCATATAAGATGGTCTACGGTAAATCTTGCCATCTTCCTTCAGAATTAGAGCATAACGCCTGATAGGCTATTAAAACTCTGAACTTTGATTTTAAGACCGCTGGAGAGAAACGTCTCTTGGACATTCATGCCTTAGAAGAACGTAGAAATGAAGCCTATGGAAATGCCAAAATATTTAAAGAAAAAATAAAAAATGGCATGATAGGAAGATAAAAAATAAAAGAATTTAAATCTAGAGATAAAGTTTTACTCTACAATTCTCGGCTAAAGATCTTTGTAGGAAAATTAAGATCCGAGTGGGACGGTCCATATGAAGTGGATGAAGCATATCCTTTAGGAGCGGTGAAATTAAAAATAAATGTCCCCTCTTCATCTTGGATTATTAATGGGATGCGCTTAAAACGCTATAGAGTTGGAGAAGTAAACACGATGGAACTGACCTCATTAATGACGGCTGAGGAATACATTAAGTGCAGGTATACTGAATCAGACACTTACTGATCTCTTTTATCTCACTTTTGCATTTTTTTGAAACCTTTTTTGTCTTTATGGTTGCTTTATTATTTTTCCTTTCGCTCTCCTGATCGAACTATGCTATTTTCTGACCTGGTACGGCCGAACAGTACGGTCGGATGCGCCCGTACTGCAGGTCGGTAGACGCTCAGTACCTCTTCCGGGTTTTGCTTGATTTCCTGTGAGTTGGTATGACCGGGCCGTATAGTCACCTCCCACCGTACGACATGTTGTTAAACTCTCTGTAAACTTTCGTTCTGGCTCTTTTTTGTTTCTTAAAAAACTTTACCACCTCGAAAAAGGTCGAAACAGCCGGTACGGGTGCATGGTACGAGAAGGTCCCGCCCGTACTGAAACCCAACACCGAATTCGACTGCCATTTTTCTTGACTAGTTTTTTCCTTTTGTTTTCCTTATCTTCCTTACTTTTTCTTTTGCGTCTTGAATCTAGGGTTTGTCTTCTACCTACATTTTTCCTATTTATCCTCATTTCATCAGATCTCACTTGATTGTTCAAGTGCTATGCAGACTTTTCACCTTAAGTAGATCTGGACAAAGAAGGAGGAGACACCTTCAGCAAATCCAGAGGAAGGGAACCCGAAAGGGATTCTTTGTCCTCTTCAACTCTGGAGTCTGCTCAAGTAGTGTGATGTCTACGCACTTCTATTCTTGTAGACAGTTGTTGGGCCTCCAAGTGCAGAGGTTTGTAGAAAAGCAGCAAGTTTTCCCTAAAGTGGATCACCCAAGGTTTATCGAACTCAGGGAGGAAGTGGTCAAAGGTATCCCATCTCAAGCAACCCTGCAATCAAGATATAAGAAGTCTCTTGTGTCCCCAACACACCCAATACACTTGTCAGGTGTATATGTGCACTAGTTCGGCGAAGAGATAGTGAAACACAAGTGGGATGGATAATTATAAGTGGTAATGGTGATAGAAAATAACTTGATGGCGTGGAAGAGACTAAAGGCAAACTGAAATAAAGATGCAAGCAAGCAAACATGTAACAGATCTAATAACAAATGGTGTTTTAGTGCTTAGAAACAAGGCCTAGGGATCATACTTTCACTAGTGAACACTCATATAAATATATCATCTTCATGATACTACGCTAAACTACTCTCCGGTTGGACACTCTAATCGTTGGTAGGGCTATAACAACACACCTCAAAGTAAGTATTTCCCATCTAGAAAACCCCACACCATCACCTTGAGTACCAGATGGTTCCAACAAACACCACAATTTCATAAAGACATCCAACTCCAAATATAACTCATAACAAGTATTTGTAATCTCTAGCCTAAGTGCCACCATGGTGAGCACGCTGTCACTTTCACACACATGGGGAGAGCAGAGATCTATTAAAGCACTTGAGTAGCAAGGTAGAGCTACTTGATTACAAAGCTCATGATCACAATATGATCATGCATAGAGAGAGAGATGAACACATAGCTACCGGTAGAACCCTTAGCCTCGAGAGAGAACTACTTCCTCCTCATCATGGGAATCAGCAATGGTGATGGAGATGGCGGTGGAGATCGATGGAGATGGCTCCGGGGGCACTTCCCCGTCCCAGCAGGGTGCCGGCATAGAGACTTTCTGTCCCCCGAATCTCCCCTTTAGTGGTGGAGGCGCCGTGGAACTTTTCTTGGCAGGAGGATTGACGATTTAGGGTTTACGCATCGGGAGGCTTCTTATAGGCCAGAGGGGAGACCGAGGGGGTGCCAAGGGGGCCCACACCACCTGGTGGCGCGGGTAGGGCTAGCCCGCGCCTGGGGGGTGTGGCCAGGCCCTGGCCCTCCTCCATCTCGTATTTTGGATCTGTGAGTCTTCCGGTAAAATAGGAACTTTGGCTTTTGTCCCGTCCAATTCTGAGAATATTCATTTTCTGACTTTCCTGGAACCAAAAACAGCAGAAAACAGGCAACTGGCACTATGGCATCTTGTTAGTAGGTTAGTCCAAGAAATCATATGAAAAGTGCTCCAAAGTGTGGACAAAACATAAGAAAGTAGATAAAACCAAGCATGGAACATCAAAAATTATAGATACATTTGCATAGGACACCTTCAAAGTTCATAAGAGTAACTAGATACAATAGTTTAAAACAAGCAATATCAAGTTATGCATCAATCAACTAGTCTTGGGACAATGCACATAGAACTAAGAATGGCCACTATGCTCTCAAAGTAGGTGCATAAAGGTAGAAGGTGGAGACTCAATATAATGGTGGAAGAAAGGCCTTTGTAAAAGGAAGTAGGGATTCAAGTCTCATAAAGAGCTTCCAAAAATTATGGTACTTATAGACTTCAGCTCTCATTGCCCTTATCATAAGCATCTTGAAGTGATTAAGGTTAAAGTGAACAAACTATGGTGTACATGCTTGACGAAGTATAAGTCAGAAATCTCATGTCCCTTGTATACGAGGGCCGCTCCTCATGCTACTCAAGTTTAGTCACCGGTAAGTTCTTGTCATTGTAAGTACATGTGTATCATTGAGAACCGCCAACAGGGTACCCCTTGCCCGATGATACGGAAGAATCCCCATATCAAAATGACAAGGCAAGCAGACAACGAGCATCTCAGCATTCTTCTTATTTACCATGGGAATATGGTGCTTTTTTCTCTCTTTCCTCTTTTCATAGTATCTCTTTTTTTCTCAATATAGGACTCTTTTTTTTATAAGAAGAATGCTTCATAGATAGCTCATTATGGTTACGCTGCAGGTTTCCACCATGTCAGCATGGATTAGACCAGCGGCCCAGGCGTTTCTCTAACACATATACATAACTCCATGGACTTACAAGCTCCCCTTTCATTTCACACCGACGACATCCATATACAAAAGAGCATGATATCAACTAGGTACAAGTACCAAGTGCAATGTTGAAAGCGTTCCCCATGAAAGCATGGTTCTGCTAATTCCCAACGAATAAGTGCAAGCATATACACAACAAAGAAGGACCCAATGGTTCAAGTTTATTAGAGGTAATAAAGTAAAGTGTGCCATCAAGTTCGTGAGAGCTTTAATAACTAGTTTTCTCATAACAAGTGGAAGGTAAACAAAAGCACGAGTGTACTTGGAATAGCATAAGCTAGTAGGTAGGTATGGTGGACTCTTTGGAATAACTTGGTTTAGGGAGTTGGATGCATGAGTGGAACTCGTACTTTGTTGTGGAGGCTAGCAAAAGACCGGGAGCGACAAACTAAGAGAGCAATAATGGCCATAATCATGCAGAGCAACAAAACATCAATGATCAAAGCATAAAGTGATACTACAAGTTGAAAACTAAAGGATCATAAATGCTATGGTGACCTTGAGATTGTCATAACATGGTGTGAGCATGCGCCAAGTCAACCCAAATAAAGCATCAAAGGAGAATACCACTATACTATGCTTTAATATGCTAAAACAACACATGATTCATCCAAGGCAGATTAAGCAATCTCAATTGTTTATAACAAGTCATGCTATAACAAAGAATAATAAGCATAAAGCCAAAACAATATCAAGCATGGCATGACAAAGCATAGCCACAGTCAAAAACGAGCTCTTTTTACCACATAAGCATGAGCTTTCCTACTATTTTCCAAACCAAACCAAACTATTTGCAAACAAATGTACGAAATAGGGGGTACAACCAATTTATTCAGAAAACTAAGAAAACAAAAGCAAACGAAAAACCAAAACGAAAACGAAAAAGAAGATGCTCCAAGAACAACACAATTGTGCATGAAACAATAAAAATGAAGCGTTTGGAAGAAACCTGGAATTTTTATTGATGAAGAAGGGGATGCCCTGGGCATCCCCAAGCTTTGACGCTTGTACTTCTTGGATATTTCTTGGGATGACACGCGTGGCATCCCCAAGCTTGAGCTTTAGTCCATCCTTCATCTCATTACTCATTCTTTCCATACACCTGAAATTTTTTCTTCATGCAAAACTTCACACAATCTCATTAGCAACATTAGTGCACTTAAGATAAATAAGTCTCAAGGTTCAGTTCTAACACCAAATAAACTTCCAACTAAACACAAGATACTGTAGCAATTCCCTCAAAAAGCTCAATTCCCCAAAAGAACTCAAAAAGGAACCAATAAGAAGCAAATGCAGAAAATGGCAGAAATCTGTCAAAACAGACCAGTAGGTAAGAACGAATTTTTTAGAAGACCTTCTGTTGCTCAAATCAAAAACTGTTGAACTAATTAAAGTTATATAACAACCTGGGGCAGAAGCACAAAAAAGTACAGCTCAATCCGACATACAGAACTCTCTCAGGAATTTTTACGGTAAGCACATAAATCTGTTTCGGGACAGCAACTTTTCCAATCATTACTTCACTCTCATTAGAGGTTACTCTTGGCACAAAAAGCAAATAAAAAGGATAAGGAGAGGTTATTACAGAGGTAATAACTTCCAAGACTCATCTAAAACTCTTGGGTTATCTCCCAACAAGTACTTTTGTTTAACTCCTTTAAGTTAGGCATGATAGTTTGAGAAGATGCTCACATAAAAAATATAAATTGAAGTAAAAGAGAGCGTCAAAAAGAAAATTCAAAACACATTTAAGTCTAACCCACTTCCTATGCATAGGAATCTTGTAAAGAAACAAGTCATGAAAGCACAAAGCAACAAGCATAGTAAGGCAAAACAAGTGCAACTTCAAAACTTTCAACATAAAGAGGGGAAACTTAATAATGTTGAGATGCATAAAACCATGTTTCCCTCTCTCATAATAACTTTCAGTAGCATGATGAATAAAATTAACAATATAACTATCACATAAAACATTCTTATCATGAGCCACTTGCATAAAAGAATTAATACTCTCCACATAAACATTGTCATTCTTATTAATTATAATGGGAGCAAATTCAACAAAATAGCTATCATTATTATTCTCATCACCATAATCATCAAATATAGGAGGCATATTGTAATCATAATTAATTTTCTCCTAAATAGTAGGTGGACTGAAAATATCATATTCATCATTGTAATCATCATATATTGGAGGTTTGGTATCATCATAAGTAATAGAATAGCTATCTTCAAAAGCTGGGGAACTAAAAAGATCATTTTCATAAGAACTAGCTTCCCCAAGCTTAGACTTTTCCATAGCATTACCAATAATGGTGTCCAAAGAATTCATACTAACAACGTTGCTATTAGCATGCAAATAAAGTTCCATAGGTTTTTAATTTTCTCTTCAAACACTTCATGTCCTAACTCAAGATAAATACTATAAAGCTCTCTAATTTTGTTGTTGTTTTCCATTAAGCCTAACTAGTGAAAACAAGAAACAAAAAGACAAAATTGCAGAATCTACAGGAAACAACTTCGAGCACTCACACCGGAGGATGTGAGTACCTTTGACCTTACCTCCCCGACAACGGCGCCAGAAAATAGCTTGATGTCTACGCACTTCTATTCTTGTAGACAGTTGTTGGGCCTCCAAGTGCAGAGGTTTGTAGAACAGCAGCAAGTTTTCCCTTAAGTGGATCACCCAAGGTTTATCGAACACAGGGAGGAAGTGGTCAAAAGTATCCTCTCTCAAGCAACCCTGCAATCACGATACAAGAAGTCTCTTGTGTCCCCAACACACCCAATACACTTGTCAGGTGTATAGGTGCACTAGTTCGGCGAAGAGATAGTGAAACACAAGTGGGATGGATAATTATAAGTGGTAATGGTGATAGAAAATAACTTGATGGCGTGGAAGAGACTAAAGGCAAACTGAAAAAGAGATGCAAGCAAGGAAACATGTAACAGATCTAATAACAAATGGTGTTTTAGTGCTTAGAAACAAGGCCTAGGGATCATACTTTCACTAGTGAACACTCTCATATAAATATATCATCTTCATGATACTACGCTGAACTACTCTCCGGTTGGACACTCTAATCGTTGGTAGGGATATAACAACACACCTCAAAGTAAGTATTTCCCATCTAGAAAACCCCACACCATCGCCTTGAGTACTAGATGGTTCCAACAAACACCACAATTTCATAAAGACATCCAACTCCAAATATAACTCATACCAAGTATTTGTAATCTCTAGCCTAAGTGCCACCATGGTGAGCACGCTGTCACTTTCACACACATGGGGAGAGCAGAGATCTATTAAAGCACTTGAGTAGCAAGGTAGAGCTACTTGATTACAAAGCTCATGATCACAATATGATCATGCATAGAGAGAGAGAGATGAACACATAGCTACCGGTAGAACCCTTAGCCTCGAGAGAGAACTACTCCCTCCTCATCATGGAAATCAGCAATGGTGATGGAGATGGCGGTGGAGATCGATGGAGATGGCTCCGGGGGCACTTCCCCGTCCCAGCAGGGTGCCGGAACAGAGACTTTCTGTCCCCCGAATCTCCCCTTTAGTGGTGGAGGCGCCGTGGAACTTTTCTTGGCAGGAGGATTGACGATTTAGGGTTTACGCATCGGGAGGCTTCTTATAGGCCAGAGGGGAGACCGAGGGGGTGCCAAGGGGGCCCACACCACCTGGTGGCGCGGGTAGGGCTAGCCCGCGCCTGGGGGGGTGTGGCCAGGCCCTGGCCCTCCTCCGTCTCGTATTTTGGATCCGTGAGTCTTCCGGTAAAATAGGAACTTTGGCTTTTGTCCCGTCCAATTCTGAGAATATTCATTTTCTGACTTTCCTGGAACCAAAAACAGCAGAAAACAGGCAACACGCACTATGGCATCTTGTTAGTAGGTTAGTCCAAGAAATCATATGAAAAGTGCTCCAAAGTGTGGACAAAACATAAGAAAGTAGATAAAACCAAGCATGGAACATCAAAAATTATAGATACATTTGCATAGGACACCTTCAAAGTTCATAAGAGTGACTAGATACAATAGTTTAAAACAAGCAATATCAAGTTATGCATCAATCAACTAGTCTTGGGACAATGCACATAGAACTAAGAATGGCCACTATGCTCTCAAAGTAGGTGCATAAAGGTAGAAGGTGGAGACTCAATATAATGGTGGAAGAAAGGCCTTTGTAAAAGGAAGTAGGGATTCAAGTCTCATAAAGAGCTTCCAAAAATTATGGTACTTATAGACTTCAGCTCTCATTGCCCTTATCATAAGCATCTTGAAGTGATTAAGGTTAAAGTGAACAAACTATGGTGTACATGCTTGACGAAGTATAAGTCAGAAATCTCATGTCCCTTGTATACGAGGTCCGCTCCTCATGCTACTCAAGTTTAGTCACCGGTAAGTTCTTGTCATTGTAAGTACATGTGTATCATTGAGAACCGCCAACAGGGTACCCCTTGCCCGATGATACGGAAGAATCCCCATATCAAAATGACAAGGCAAGCAGACAACGAGCATCTCAGCATTCTTCTTATTTACCATGGGAATATGGTGCTTTTTTCTCTCTTTCCTCTTTTCATAGTATCTCTTTTTTTCTCAATATAGGACTCTTTTTTTTATAAGAAGAATGCTTCATAGACAGCTCATTATGGTTACGCTGCAGGTTTCCACCATGTCAGCATGGATTAGACCAGCGGCCCAGGCGTTTCTCTAACACATATACATAACTCCATGGACTTACAAGCTCCCCTTTCATTTCACACCGACGACATCCATATACAAAAGAGCATGATATCAACTAGGTACAAGTACCAAGTGCAATGTTGAAAGCGTTCCCCATGAAAGCATGGTTCTGCTAATTCCCAACGAATAAGTGCAAGCATATACACAACAAAGAAGGACCCAATGGTTCAAGTTTATTAGAGGTAATAAAGTAAAGTGTGCCATCAAGTTCGTGAGAGCTTTAATAACTAGTTTTCTCATAACAAGTGGAAGGTAAACAAAAGCACGAGTGTACTTGGAATAGCATAAGCTAGTAGGTAGGTATGGTGGACTCTTTGGAATAACTTGGTTTAGGGAGTTGGATGCATGAGTGGAACTCGTACTTTGTTGTGGAGGCTAGCAAAAGACCGGGAGCGACAAACTAAGAGAGCAATAATGGCCATAATCATGCAGAGCAACAAAACATCAATGATCAAAGCATAAAGTGATACTACAAGTTGAAAACTAAAGGATCATAAATGCTATGGTGACCTTGAGATTGTCATAACATGGTGTGAGCATGCGCCAAGTCAACCCAAATAAAGCATCAAAGGAGAATACCACTATACTATGCTTTAATATGCTAAAACAACGCATGATTCATCCAAGGCAGATTAAGCAATCTCAATTGTTTATAACAAGTCATGCTATAACAAAGAATAATAAGCATAAAGCCAAAACAATATCAAGCATGGCATGACAAAGCATAGCCACAGTCAAAAACGAGCTCTTTTTACCACATAAGCATGAGCTTTCCTACTATTTTCCAAACCAAACCAAACTATTTGCAAACAAATGTACGAAATAGGGGGTACAACCAATTTATTCAGAAAACTAAGAAAACAAAAGCAAACGAAAAACCAAAACGAAAACGAAAAAGAAGATGCTCCAAGAACAACACAATTGTGCATGAAACAATAAAAATGAAGCGTTTGGAAGAAACCTGGAATTTTTATTGATGAAGAAGGGGATGCCCTGGGCATCCCCAAGCTTTGACGCTTGTACTTCTTGGATATTTCTTGGGATGACACGCGTGGCATCCCCAAGCTTGAGCTTTAGTCCATCCTTCATCTCATTACTCATTCTTTCCATACACCTGAAATTTTTTCTTCATGCAAAACTTCACACAATCTCATTAGCAACATTAGTGCACTTAAGATAAATAAGTCTCAAGGTTCAGTTCTAACACCAAATAAACTTCCTACTAAACACAAGATACTGTAGCAATTCCCTCAAAAAGCTCAATTCCCCAAAAGAACTCAAAAAGGAACCAATAAGAAGCAAATGCAGAAAATGGCAGAAATCTGTCAAAACAGACCAGTAGGTAAGAACGAATTTTTTAGAAGACCTTCTGTTGCTCAAATCAAAAACTGTTGAACTAATTAAAGTTATATAACAACCTGGGGCAGAAGCACAAAAAAGTACAGCTCAATCCGACATACAGAACTCTCTCAGGAATTTTTACGGTAAGCACATAAATCTGTTTCGGGACAGCAACTTTTCCAATCATTACTTCACTCTCATTAGAGGTTACTCTTGGCACAAAAAGCAAATAAAAAGGATAAGGAGAGGTTATTACAGAGGTAATAACTTCCAAGACTCATCTAAAACTCTTGGGTTATCTCCCAACAAGTACTTTTGTTTAACGCCTTTAAGTTAGGCATGATAGTTTGAGAAGATGCTCACATAAAAAATATAAATTGAAGTAAAAGAGAGCGTCAAAAAGAAAATTCAAAACACATTTAAGTCTAACCCACTTCCTATGCATAGGAATCTTGTAAAGAAACAAGTCATGAAAGCACAAAGCAACAAGCATAGTAAGGCAAAACAAGTGCAACTTCAAAACTTTCAACATAAAGAGGGGAAACTTAATAATGTTGAGATGCATAAAACCATGTTTCCCTCTCTCATAATAACTTTCAGTAGCATGATGAATAAAATTAACAATATAACTATCACATAAAACATTCTTATCATGAGCCACTTGCATAAAAGAATTAATACTCTCCACATAAACATTGTCATTCTTATTAATTATAATGGGAGCAAATTCAACAAAATAGCTATCATTATTATTCTCATCACCATAATCATCAAATATAGGAGGCATATTGTAATCATAATTAATTTTCTCCTAAATAGTAGGTGGACTGAAAATATCATATTCATCATTGTAATCATCATATATTGGAGGTTTGGTATCATCATAAGTAATAGAATAGCTATCTTCAAAAGCTGGGGAACTAAAAAGATCATTTTCATAAGAACTAGCTTCCCCAAGCTTAGACTTTTCCATAGCATTACCAATAATGGTGTCCAAAGAATTCATACTAACAACGTTGCTATTAGCATGCAAATAAAGTTCCATAGGTTTTTAATTTTCTCTTCAAACACTTCATGTCCTAACTCAAGATAAATACTATAAAGCTCTCTAATTTTGTTGTTGTTTTCCATTAAGCCTAACTAGTGAAAACAAGAAACAAAAAGACAAAATTGCAGAATCTACAGGAAACAACTTCGAGCACTCACACCGGAGGATGTGAGTACCTTTGACCTTACCTCCCCGACAACGGCGCCAGAAAATAGCTTGATGTCTACGCACTTCTATTCTTGTAGACAGTTGTTGGGCCTCCAAGTGCAGAGGTTTGTAGAACAGCAGCAAGTTTTCCCTTAAGTGGATCACCCAAGGTTTATCGAACACAGGGAGGAAGTGGTCAAAAGTATCCTCTCTCAAGCAACCCTGCAATCACGATACAAGAAGTCTCTTGTGTCCCCAACACACCCAATACACTTGTCAGGTGTATAGGTGCACTAGTTCGGCGAAGAGATAGTGAAACACAAGTGGATGGATAATTATAAGTGGTAATGGTGATAGAAAATAACTTGATGGCGTGGAAGAGACTAAAGGCAAACTGAAAAAGAGATGCAAGCAAGGAAACATGTAACAGATCTAATAACAAATGGTGTTTTAGTGCTTAGAAACAAGGCCTAGGGATCATACTTTCACTAGTGAACACTCTCATATAAATATATCATCTTCATGATACTACGCTGAACTACTCTCCGGTTGGACACTCTAATCGTTGGTAGGGATATAACAACACACCTCAAAGTAAGTATTTCCCATCTAGAAAACCCCACACCATCGCCTTGAGTACTAGATGGTTCCAACAAACACCACAATTTCATAAAGACATCCAACTCCAAATATAACTCATACCAAGTATTTGTAATCTCTAGCCTAAGTGCCACCATGGTGAGCACGCTGTCACTTTCACACACATGGGGAGAGCAGAGATCTATTAAAGCACTTGAGTAGCAAGGTAGAGCTACTTGATTACAAAGCTCATGATCACAATATGATCATGCATAGAGAGAGAGAGATGAACACATAGCTACCGGTAGAACCCTTAGCCTCGAGAGAGAACTACTCCCTCCTCATCATGGAAATCAGCAATGGTGATGGAGATGGCGGTGGAGATCGATGGAGATGGCTCCGGGGGCACTTCCCCGTCCCAGCAGGGTGCCGGAACAGAGACTTTCTGTCCCCCGAATCTCCCCTTTAGTGGTGGAGGCGCCGTGGAACTTTTCTTGGCAGGAGGATTGACGATTTAGGGTTTACGCATCGGGAGGCTTCTTATAGGCCAGAGGGGAGACCGAGGGGGTGCCAAGGGGGCCCACACCACCTGGTGGCGCGGGTAGGGCTAGCCCGCGCCTGGGGGGGTGTGGCCAGGCCCTGGCCCTCCTCCGTCTCGTATTTTGGATCCGTGAGTCTTCCGGTAAAATAGGAACTTTGGCTTTTGTCCCGTCCAATTCTGAGAATATTCATTTTCTGACTTTCCTGGAACCAAAAACAGCAGAAAACAGGCAACACGCACTATGGCATCTTGTTAGTAGGTTAGTCCAAGAAATCATATGAAAAGTGCTCCAAAGTGTGGACAAAACATAAGAAAGTAGATAAAACCAAGCATGGAACATCAAAAATTATAGATACATTTGCATAGGACACCTTCAAAGTTCATAAGAGTGACTAGATACAATAGTTTAAAACAAGCAATATCAAGTTATGCATCAATCAACTAGTCTTGGGACAATGCACATAGAACTAAGAATGGCCACTATGCTCTCAAAGTAGGTGCATAAAGGTAGAAGGTGGAGACTCAATATAATGGTGGAAGAAAGGCCTTTGTAAAAGGAAGTAGGGATTCAAGTCTCATAAAGAGCTTCCAAAAATTATGGTACTTATAGACTTCAGCTCTCATTGCCCTTATCATAAGCATCTTGAAGTGATTAAGGTTAAAGTGAACAAACTATGGTGTACATGCTTGACGAAGTATAAGTCAGAAATCTCATGTCCCTTGTATACGAGGTCCGCTCCTCATGCTACTCAAGTTTAGTCACCGGTAAGTTCTTGTCATTGTAAGTACATGTGTATCATTGAGAACCGCCAACAGGGTACCCCTTGCCCGATGATACGGAAGAATCCCCATATCAAAATGACAAGGCAAGCAGACAACGAGCATCTCAGCATTCTTCTTATTTACCATGGGAATATGGTGCTTTTTTCTCTCTTTCCTCTTTTCATAGTATCTCTTTTTTTCTCAATATAGGACTCTTTTTTTTATAAGAAGAATGCTTCATAGACAGCTCATTATGGTTACGCTGCAGGTTTCCACCATGTCAGCATGGATTAGACCAGCGGCCCAGGCGTTTCTCTAACACATATACATAACTCCATGGACTTACAAGCTCCCCTTTCATTTCACACCGACGACATCCATATACAAAAGAGCATGATATCAACTAGGTACAAGTACCAAGTGCAATGTTGAAAGCGTTCCCCATGAAAGCATGGTTCTGCTAATTCCCAACGAATAAGTGCAAGCATATACACAACAAAGAAGGACCCAATGGTTCAAGTTTATTAGAGGTAATAAAGTAAAGTGTGCCATCAAGTTCGTGAGAGCTTTAATAACTAGTTTTCTCATAACAAGTGGAAGGTAAACAAAAGCACGAGTGTACTTGGAATAGCATAAGCTAGTAGGTAGGTATGGTGGACTCTTTGGAATAACTTGGTTTAGGGAGTTGGATGCATGAGTGGAACTCGTACTTTGTTGTGGAGGCTAGCAAAAGACCGGGAGCGACAAACTAAGAGAGCAATAATGGCCATAATCATGCAGAGCAACAAAACATCAATGATCAAAGCATAAAGTGATACTACAAGTTGAAAACTAAAGGATCATAAATGCTATGGTGACCTTGAGATTGTCATAACATGGTGTGAGCATGCGCCAAGTCAACCCAAATAAAGCATCAAAGGAGAATACCACTATACTATGCTTTAATATGCTAAAACAACGCATGATTCATCCAAGGCAGATTAAGCAATCTCAATTGTTTATAACAAGTCATGCTATAACAAAGAATAATAAGCATAAAGCCAAAACAATATCAAGCATGGCATGACAAAGCATAGCCACAGTCAAAAACGAGCTCTTTTTACCACATAAGCATGAGCTTTCCTACTATTTTCCAAACCAAACCAAACTATTTGCAAACAAATGTACGAAATAGGGGGTACAACCAATTTATTCAGAAAACTAAGAAAACAAAAGCAAACGAAAAACCAAAACGAAAACGAAAAAGAAGATGCTCCAAGAACAACACAATTGTGCATGAAACAATAAAAATGAAGCGTTTGGAAGAAACCTGGAATTTTTATTGATGAAGAAGGGGATGCCCTGGGCATCCCCAAGCTTTGACGCTTGTACTTCTTGGATATTTCTTGGGATGACACGCGTGGCATCCCCAAGCTTGAGCTTTAGTCCATCCTTCATCTCATTACTCATTCTTTCCATACACCTGAAATTTTTTCTTCATGCAAAACTTCACACAATCTCATTAGCAACATTAGTGCACTTAAGATAAATAAGTCTCAAGGTTCAGTTCTAACACCAAATAAACTTCCAACTAAACACAAGATACTGTAGCAATTCCCTCAAAAAGCTCAATTCCCCAAAAGAACTCAAAAAGGAACCAATAAGAAGCAAATGCAGAAAATGGCAGAAATCTGTCAAAACAGACCAGTAGGTAAGAACGAATTTTTTAGAAGACCTTCTGTTGCTCAAATCAAAAACTGTTGAACTAATTAAAGTTATATAACAACCTGGGGCAGAAGCACAAAAAAGTACAGCTCAATCCGACATACAGAACTCTCTCAGGAATTTTTACGGTAAGCACATAAATCTGTTTCGGGACAGCAACTTTTCCAATCATTACTTCACTCTCATTAGAGGTTACTCTTGGCACAAAAAGCAAATAAAAAGGATAAGGAGAGGTTATTACAGAGGTAATAACTTCCAAGACTCATCTAAAACTCTTGGGTTATCTCCCAACAAGTACTTTTGTTTAACTCCTTTAAGTTAGGCATGATAGTTTGAGAAGATGCTCACATAAAAAATATAAATTGAAGTAAAAGAGAGCGTCAAAAAGAAAATTCAAAACACATTTAAGTCTAACCCACTTCCTATGCATAGGAATCTTGTAAAGAAACAAGTCATGAAAGCACAAAGCAACAAGCATAGTAAGGCAAAACAAGTGCAACTTCAAAACTTTCAACATAAAGAGGGGAAACTTAATAATGTTGAGATGCATAAAACCATGTTTCCCTCTCTCATAATAACTTTCAGTAGCATGATGAATAAAATTAACAATATAACTATCACATAAAACATTCTTATCATGAGCCACTTGCATAAAAGAATTAATACTCTCCACATAAACATTGTCATTCTTATTAATTATAATGGGAGCAAATTCAACAAAATAGCTATCATTATTATTCTCATCACCATAATCATCAAATATAGGAGGCATATTGTAATCATAATTAATTTTCTCCTAAATAGTAGGTGGACTGAAAATATCATATTCATCATTGTAATCATCATATATTGGAGGTTTGGTATCATCATAAGTAATATAATAGCTATCTTCAAAAGCTGGGGAACTAAAAAGATCATTTTCATAAGAACCAGCTTCCCCAAGCTTAGACTTTTCCATAGCATTACCAATAATGGTGTCCAAGGAATTCATATTAACAACGTTGCTATTAGCATGCAAATAAAGTTCCATAGGTTTTTAATTTTCTCTTCAAACACTTCATGTCCTAACTCAAGATAAATACTATAAAGCTCTCTAATTTTGTTGTTGTTTTCCATTAAGCCTAACTAGTGAAAACAAGAAACAAAAAGACAAAATTGCAGAATCTAAAGGAAACAACTTCGAGCACTCACACCGGAGGATGTGAGTACCTTTGACCTTACCTCCCCGACAACGGCGCCAGAAAATAGCTTGATGTCTACGCACTTCTATTCTTGTAGACAGTTGTTGGGCCTCCAAGTGCAGAGGTTTGTAGAACAGCAGCAAGTTTTCCCTTAAGTGGATCACCCAAGGTTTATCGAACACAGGGAGGAAGTGGTCAAAAGTATCCCCTCTCAAGCAACCCTGCAATCAAGATACAAGAAGTGTCTTGTGTCCCCAACACACCCAATACACTTGTCAGGTGTATAGGTGCACTAGTTCGGTGAAGAGATAGTGAAACACAAGTGGGATGGATAATTATAAGTGGTAATGGTGATAGAAAATAACTTGATGGCGTGGAAGAGACTAAAGGCAAACTGAAAAAGAGATGCAAGCAAGCAAACATGTAACAGATCTAATAACAAATGGTGTTTTAGTGCTTAGAAACAAGGCCTAGGGATCATACTTTCACTAGTGAACACTCTCATATAAATATATCATCTTCATGATACTACGCTGAACTACTCTCCGGTTGGACACTCTAATCGTTGGTAGGGCTATAACAACACACCTCAAAGTAAGTATTTCCCATCTAGAAAACCCCACACCATCACCTTGAGTACTAGATGGTTCCAACAAACACCACAATTTCATAAAGACATCCAACTCCAAATATAACTCATAACAAGTATTTGTAATCTCTAGCCTAAGTGCCACCATGGTGAGCACGCTGTCACTTTCACACACATGGGGAGAGCAGAGATCTATTAAAGCACTTGAGTAGCAAGGTAGAGCTACTTGATTACAAAGCTCATGATTACAATATGATCATGCATAGAGAGAGAGATGAACACATAGCTGCCAGTACAACCCTTAGCCTCGAGAGAGAACTACTCCCTCCTCATCATGGGAATCAGCAATGGTGATCGAGATGGCGGTGGAGATCGATGGAGATGGCTCCGGGGGCACTTCCCCGTCCCGGCAGGGTGCCGGAACAGAGACTTTCTGTCCCCCGAATCTCCCCTTCGGTGGCGGCGGCGCTGTGGAACTTTTCTTGGCAGGAGTATTGACGATTTAGGGTTTACGCATCGGGAGGCTTCTTATAGGCCAGAGGGGAGACCGAGGGGGTGCCAGGGGGCCCACACCACCTGGTGGCGCGGGTAGGGCTAGCCCATGCCTGGGGGGTGTGGCCAGGCCCTGGCCCTCCTCCATCTCGTATTCTGGCTCCGTGAGTCTTCCGGTAAAATAGGAACTTTGGCTTTTGTCCTGTCCAATTCTGAGAATATTCATTTTCTGACTTTCCTGGAACCAAAAACAGCAGAAAACAAGCAACTGGCACTATGGCATCTTGTTAATAGGTTAGTCCAAGAAATCATATGAAAAGTGCTCCAAAGTGTGGACAAAACATAAGAAAGTAGATAAAACCAAGCATGGAACATCAAAAATTATAGATACATTTGCAATGTATCATAGTGCCACTTCCCAGTTGGGAGGACATCTTCCCATGCAAGCTGGAGATGCTGAGGCATGTGGAATAAAGGAAGAATACCCACCAAATCTTTATAGGTGTAACTGTTAACACCCGGATTTTTAATCCTAGATGCCCGTTATGCCATACCTCGCAATCCCAGGATTACCATTTTTGCGAGACATAACGGATTGGATATCACAGTACATCATCCATTACAAACCATACATAAGGTTTTACACAAATAAGGATCTCATGATCCAGTCTTTAATACAACAAGCAGCGGAAATAAACGATAGCGTAGCGGTGGGGTCCATCTTCAGGGGCACGGGCAATACTGACGAAGGCAGATAGTCCTAGTAATCATAGCCGTCCTGCTGACCATCATCTTGATAATCTCCTTCATAGTCTGGCCATGATAATAGACAGGGACAAAATCCATGAGTACTCTTTAAGTACTCGGAAACTACTACTAACAAGGGTTATCATTCTAAATTAAAGTGCTGAATTTAAAGAATAACTATCACGTTAAGTTGGAAACCTAAGCTGAGTTCTGAAACAACAAAAGATAAAATAAAGTTCTAGAATCACTTAAGTTGGGAAGCTAATTTCATTAACACAACCCTGTTGTGGTCAAGTCAAAGGTCATCATTCATTTCAAGTTATTTATAAACATCTGACAACGAAACAGTATGGCCATTCCAAGTGTCCATAACCGCGGACGCGGCTATTCGAATAGTTTGACACTCTGCAGAGGTGGTACACTTTCACCACAAGATTCGATACATCTGTCAGGGATAACCCTGAATCATCATACTTAGTATGCAGATAATCAAACATAACCTGCCCTTTACACACCCTAGTACAAGCACCTCTCCTATGAGCATGGCCTCCCAACCATGACCATCAGTCATCTTGGGCACTGCATAGGTGGACATCATTGAGAGGTAGCCTCAGCTCAAACCTCTCCCGTGAGGGAACTAATACTAATGCATATAAATTTCCAGCTAAGCCTTACCCAATTCAGGTAATGTGGTTGTACGGTAAATTTGGAATGGTGTCGCATCCGAATCCAACCATCAGTTTTATAAAAGGGATAAGGCTCATGCCTTATCTTTTTCATCATCATAAACCCATTGTGTTTCTCAACACATGTCAAAACATCTCAATAGAATGACTCATCATTCCAAGGTTTTCATAACTCATTTTCACCAAGTGTTCCCATCTAAAGTGACTCAAGTTTTTGAGCTATTCTAAAGTACTAAGTTAAGAGTGTGCACTAATGTGGAAAGATGGGATCAATCTCATGCCATAGAATGACATCTAAAGGTTTATAAGTAGGTCAAGTTTTATACTCTTTATGCTACCTTCAAAATTAATTAAAGAACTTTGTGTAAGCTAAGGGAGGTAAAATTTGTCAATAAGACTTGGGGTACTAATAGTTAAAGGGGTGTGATCAAAGTATGCTTAAAGCATCTTTACTAAACCATCTAGTTTTATTCTAGCTTGCTAACAATAGCTTACTAAAGCATGTTTGCAAGGGTTAGCTTGCCACTAATAGCTTGCCTTGGTTGGTGCAGTGGTTGAAGTTTTCTTCTTCTTCTTCTTCTTCTTCTTGGTAGAACTCCTCCTCGAAGGCTTGGTCGGTACTATCGTCTAGAAATACATAGGGAGTGCACAATCACCAAACAATACTTAACTAGGCTAAGTTGTATTTTAAACCACACAATTGATGATCTATTTTCATCCCAAACATCACAAGTTTAATTCAATAGTTTCAACCTTTTTATTTTGGAAAAGTAATTTCTACTCATTGAAAAGTTAACTAAAATTTAATATTCACCACCAAAACATGGGATCATGTGGACACATGTCCTCACCACATATTCTAACATGTGGGAATGAGATTTAAAGGTTGGATCAATATTACTTTGGTTTAAGTTCATTATTTAATGATTTAAAGTGACTAGAAATGCCTATATAGCATTATTTTGGTACTAGTCCAAAGTCACTGCCTGTAAACCTTAATATTATTACATATTTCGATAGATATGATGAAATGTGATTTTTGAGAGTTGGAATCAACTCAAAAGCTATCTTGGTTGATTTTACAAAAATGTTTCAAGTTGCAAAAGCTTCTGTCTTTTTATTTTTATTAGGAGAAATCTATAACTCTAAATGAATGAAATCCAACGGGCTTGGATAGAGCATTTCAATACCTTTCAGAAAAAATTAGTTTCATGTAATTTGGATTTGGCAAACTCACAGAATTGAATTTTGAAACACTGGACATAAACTATATTCTAACTAAAAAGAAAAATCTAGATTTGAATCTACGGGCTTGCGCGGGAAAGGAAATGGGCCGGCCCAGTGGCGCTACGCGGCACGGGGCTCAGCTGACAGGGGGTCCCACTTGTCAGCGGCACTTAAAACGTGAAACAGTACGCGCGCTGTGGGCCGTGCAATTAGAGGCTAGATCTACGGCTGAGGGTCATCATCGACGACGGACAGGTCGCCAGCGAGCTCGAACCCTAGCGGCTCGGTGGGGGTCTACTGGGGGCGTACCAGGGCTCCAGCGGGGTCGGTGATGCGGGCGAACAAAGTGGAAGATGACGGTGAGGCAAGGCATGGTCACGACGGAGCTTGGGGTGGCCGGAATCGACGACACCCTTCTTCTCCAGAGGCGGCGGCTCCGGCTCCAATTCCAGCGAACTGCTGCTCCACTTGCTCTGGCGAGAGGTGGGTGAGGTTCAGAGAGGTGAGGGGAGTGGAATGGTGTGAGTCTTTGGTGCTAGGGAGGGCTCCTTTTATAGGCTCGACGTTGAGACCGAGCGGGATGGGTGGTCGAGGGTGGCGACATGGCTACGGCGAGCTAGCGGCATGCCTAGGGATTGCGATCGGTGGGCGGTTCCCTGGCGGTGCTCTAGTGCTTCAATGCAACCGTAGGGGCGGTGGCATGCGGTCGGGGCGAGGTGGCGCTCTGCGCGGCCGAAGCGGCTGTGTCCACGGTGAGCGGTGGTTGTGGGGCTTTGGGCGACAAACGGAGGTGTCTGGGGTGTTCTCCAGGTCGAGGCAGAGCGATGGGCGCGGGCTGGTGTCAAGGGGCGGTCGGTGCGAGCGGGGACAGTGCGCGCTCTGCGGGCGGCATCGGCATGGTCGACAGGCTCGGGGCGCGGCGGTTCCTGGTCGTTCTGGTGGCTGTCCTTAGGCTAGGACTGGTTGGGCGGTGGAGGTGGACCACGGGCTATCTCCAGGACACGGTGGATGGCGCTGGCGGCGGCTGTGGCTTGCTGTCGCCGGTGGGGTGCCCAAGTGGGGGCTCGTCCTTAATGGCCATGACCATTTGGTCTTGGCACTGTGGGTGTCTAGGCTAGAGAGGGGTTAGGGGGAGTAGTGGAGAGGTTTTGGTCGCAAGTTGGGGAACAAGTTTGGCCAGAACACTATTTAAAATAGTGAAATTTGTTTAGTTTGAAATCTGCCTGCCAAGTGTTTGATGAAATGGCCGCAAGAGAAAAAGTTTTGAATTTTGAGTTCAAAAATTTTGGGTGATCTCCACTAGTGCTAGGTAGTCTCTGGTTGCAAGGGTTTTGAAAATGGTGCTCAAATAGATGGTTTTTGAAATAGGGGTGATCTATGCATATGCATTAGATTCAATTTTAAACTGTCATCGAAAATAGTTTACAGAATGTTTTTAGTAGATCAAAAGGTGGGCCTTGGTACCTCATTATGTGTACTAGCAAGGGGTGCAAAGATCAAGAATTGTTTCTATTAAGAATTGAGTACTAGGAATAGCCAAAGTAGGAATGAGAGTTAAATTTGTCAAAATGACCATTCTTTCATTTTAATGCTTTTTTATTTGATTTTCTTTAGGAAAAGTTTGGGAATGATGTATATGATGTTTAAATCACCTAAGAAACATTTTACAAGCATTGGATCAATCAATCATGGCAATTCAAACAACTCCTATTTTAAATGCACACATATATGAATGCTTTCATTTTAAATTTGGAAAAATTTTTGTTAACCCCAATTTTGGATGATTGGATCTTGCTAAGCTTGGATTAAAGTTTTGGGATGTTACAAACCTTCCCCCCTTAAACAAAATCTCGTCTCGAGATTTACAAGGAAAACTAGGAACTAAAGAGATCTGGGAACTCTGTCCTAATGTAATCCTCGCGCTCCCAAGTGGCTTCCTCCTCAGTATGGTTGCTCCACTGAATCTTGAGAAACTTGATACTCCTGGTCCTGGTGGTTCTGTAGGATTCTTCTAAGATGCGGATGGGTACTTCCCGATAGGTCAGGTCATTGTTGATTTCCATTGCTCTGTGATCGATATTCTTGAAAACTTCAGTCTTCTCAGGCACTTCCAAGCATTTGCGAAGTAACGAGATATGGAACACATTGTGGATGGCTGACATCTCTTCAGGCAATTCCAGCTGATATGATACTTCTCCTCGGCGGTTAAGAATCTCGAAAGGTCCGATATATCTAGGAGCTAACTTTCCCTTCAGACTAAAGCGTTGGGTTCCCTTCAAGGGTGAAACCTTGAGATATACGAAATCTCCGACATTGAAAGTCAGGTCTCTCCTTCTCTTGTCAGCATAACTCTTCTGTCTGGATTGGGCGGTCTTGAGGTGCTCACGAACTTTGTGAACTTTCTCTTCTGCTTCTCGGAGAATGTCGGGTCCAAAGATCTGACTCTCTCCTACTTGCGACCAATTCAAAGGGGTACGACACTTTCTTCCGTATAAGAATTCAAATAGTGCCATCTGTAAACTAGCTTGATAACTGTTATTATATGAGAATTCTGCGAAGGGCAGATAGTCTTCCCATTTTGATCCGTATTCCAACACATAAGCTCTAAGCATATCCTCCAAGATCTGGTTGACTCTCTCAGTCTGTCCATCTGTTTGCGGGTGATACGCGGTACTGAAGTTCAACTTGGTTCCTAATCCTTCCTGAACTTTCTGCCAAAATCTTGAAGTAAACTGAGTTCCTCGATCTAATACGATGGTCTTGGGGGTTCCATGCAGACTAACAATCCTAGCAATGTAGAGCTCTGCTAGTTTTGCACTCTGGTAGGTTGTCTTGACTGGTATGAAGTGGGCTACCTTGGATAGTCTATCAACTATGACACAGATTGAGTCATTTCCCCTACTAGAAGTAGGTAAACCGGTGATAAAGTCCATTCCGACGGAATCCCATTTCCATTCCGGAATCTGCAATGGTTGCAACAATCCTGCAGGTCTCTGATGCTCTGCTTTGACTCTTTGACAGATGTCACATTTGGCGATGAAGCTTCCGATCTCTCTCTTCATCTTGTGCCACCAAAATTGCTCTTCCAAATCCTGATACATCTTTGTTCCTCCGGGGTGGATAGAATAAAGAGTATCATGAGCTTCCTTCATGATAATTTCCTTCAGCTCCGAATCTGCTGGTACACAGATATGTCCCTTGTACCACAGTACACCTTCTTCGTCTTCGGTGAATCCAGGTACTTTGCCTGTACCAATACGACGTTTGATTCCGTCGATACTTTCATTCCCCTTCTGGGCTTCCTTGATTTGGCTACTCAAAGTGGGTTGAAGTTCAATGCTAGCTAGGAATCCTTTGCTAACTAACTCAGTCCTGAACTGCTCCAACTCCTCATACAAACTTGGTTGCTTCTCTTTGATCATGGTGTTAAGCCTACACGGCCATTTGCTAAGAGCATCCGCTACCACATTGGCTTTGCCGGGGTGATAGTGAATGTCAAGGTCATAATCCTTGATTAACTCTATCCATCTTCTTTGCCTCATATTCAAATCCTTCTAGGTGAAGATATACTTCAAGCTCTTATGATCTGAGTAAATCTCACAACGATTACCCATCAAATAATGACGCCATGTCTTCAGTGCTAGAACCACGACTGCTAGCTCAAGATCATGGTTCGGATAGTTCTGCTCATGTTGCTTCAGTTGTCGAGATAGATACGCGATGACTTTTCCTTCTTGCATCAATACACATCCTAGACCAATCTTTGATGCATCACAATACACATCAAACGGCTTCTTGATGTCGGGCATGATCAAAATTGGGGCTGATATTAATCTCTTCTTCAGCTCCTGGAAACTGGCTTCACACTTGTCTGTCCATTCAAACTTCTTGTCTTTCTTCAACAATTGGGTCATTGGTCAGGCTATGCTCGAGAATCCTTCTACGAACTTGCGGTAATATCCCGCTAATCCGAGAAATGAACGAACTTGGGTTTGATTGGTTGGTGCTTCCCATTCTTCGACATCTTTGATCTTGCTGGGATCAACAGAGACTCCTCCGGCAGACACAATATGTCTTAGGAATCCTACTTCCTTCAGCCAAAATTCACACTTGCTGAACTTGGCATATAACTAATGCTCTCTTAGGGTTTCTAGGATGATTCTCAGATGTTGCTCATGCTCTTCTTCTGACTTGGAGTAGATAAGGATGTCGTCGATAAACACAACTACAAACTTACCTAGGAAATTCATAAAGATCTTATTCATGAGATTCATGAAATAAGCAGGGGAATTGGTTAATCCAAAAGACATAACCGTATACTCGTATAAACCATAGCGAGTAGTAAAGGCGGTCTTCGGAATATCCGTTGCACGAATCTTAAGTTGGTGATAACCAGTCCTAAGATCAATCTTTGAGAATACCTGAGCTCCAGTCAACTGAAAAAATAGATCCTCTATCTTTGGCAAGGAGTACTTGTTCTTGATGGTGACATCATTCAACTTTCTGTAGTCCGTACACAAACGGTTGGCTCCATCTTTCTTATCGACGAATAACACTGGTGATCTCCATGGCGATGCACTTGGTTGAATCAAGCCGGTTGCTAACATGGGATCCAACTGCTTCTTCAGTTCTACTAACTCTGAGGGGTTCATGGTATAGGGTCTCTGGGCTATAGGTCCGGTTCCAGGGATTAGTTCGATAATGAACTCTATATCCCTATCCGGGGGCATACCTGACAATTCATCTGGGAATACGTCGGGGTATTCACAGACTACTCTGACTTGGTCAATGGTAGGCAGGGCTACACTTTTGTTGCATTTGAATTGATTTCTTAGCACAGTCTATCAGTCCTTTATGCCTTGACATCCAGTCCATACCTAGTACTACTTCCAAACCTTTGGTTCCAAGTACAATTAGGTTGGCATAAAAATCTATCCCATGAATTCTGATAGGTACAACTTTGCAAATTTTTCTAGCTTTGGTGGTTGAACCGGGGATTTGAACTATCATGACATGCTTCAGGTTGGTTGGGCGAATCTTACTAGTGCATACAAATTCTTCGGTGACAAATGAATGCGATGCTCCAGAATCAAACAAAACTCTTGCTAAAACTGAGTAAACAGAAAACATACCCAGCACGACATCTGGTGCTTCCTGGGCTTCTTCTGTGTTCATGTGGAAGAGACGACCGTTGCGGTTGTGCGGGTTTCCTAGGGCAAATCTCCGTCCTGGTTGAACACGACGCTGCTGCTGAGTTGGGGAATTCACAGGGGCGTTGGCGGAAGTCTTCTTGGGACACTCATTGGAGTAGTGACCCTTCACTCCACACTCGAAACAAGTGATCTGGGACTTGTCCTTGACTGCAACAGGTACAACATTGCTGCCAGTTCTGGGGGCAGTGTTGTTATTGTTGCTCTTGGGAGGGGCACGGTTGAAGTTGTTGGCGTTTCCGGAGTTGTGATTGTTTCCTCCGGGCTTCACATTTACTCTGCTACGGTTGGGGTAGCTTGGGCGAGAATTGGGGGGTCGGTTGTTCCTTAGTGCATATCCTGGTGAGGGGTTAGGACGGTACTTCTGGTGACTACTGGATCCAGACTGCTGCCTCATATGACGCTTGCGGTTGTCGTTTGCCTGGTTAATCTTCCCTTCCATCTGAATGGCAGAGTCGACTAGCTCTTCAAGATCCTGGAAACGGATGTTGACGAGGACAGTCTGCATCTCATCGTGCAGTCCGTTTAAGAATCTCTCTTTGTTCTTGGCCTCCGTGTTGATCTCATCCGGTGCATATCTGGCAAGTGACAAGAATTTGTCATGGTACTCTACTACAGTCAATCTTCCTTGCTTCAGTTCACGGAATTCATCTCTCATCCTGTTGACAAGACCTTGTGGCACGTGGGTGCGGCTGAACTTGACCTTGAATGCTTCCCAGGTCATCACCTGGCCATGGTTCATGTTGCGGATGCTATTCCACCAAGCTCTTGCGTCTCCCGCCAGATAGTGGGTGGCGAAGAGAACTTTCTAATTCTCATCAACTCCTGCAACTTCGAGGTTGTTTCCATGGTCTGTAACCAGTCATCAGCATCTAATGGGTTTTCAGATTGGTTGAAGATTGGGGGATTGGTGTTCTGAAATTTTTTGAGTTTAGATCCATGGTGATCCTGATTTCCATGTCCTTGGTTGTTGAGAGCCATTTGGGCAATCTGCTGCAATGTTGCTAAGTTGGCTTGACGCTCGGCCCTGCTTGCTTTACGGTCCGCGATGAGATTCTGCAAGATCTGCAGCATTGGGTCCTGCGATGAGCTGCTCCCTCCTTGGTTTCCATGAGTCATCTTAAGATTGAGATAGATATAGGGGTAAGAGGGAAATTCTAAGGTTCATGGTTTTGGGTTTTCAAAGCTACAACTTTGAGTTAGACTCAGGTTTTTCAACTAACTTCATTTTCATTCATGCAAGCAAGCACACGATACAACACACACCACAACAAGCAAAAAGGGAAAAACAGATGGTTTGAAGAACCATTCTGCAAACTACGATACAATGAGATGATACATCTCATGCTACGATAGTGCTCTAGTGCATCTACTCATCATCGATGAAGTCGGAGTCTTCATCATCAGTGTAGAAGTCCACAGCATCCTCTGCCAGAAAATCGTCATCGTTACTGAGGTAAGAATCCATATCTCCCTAGATGTCTTCTCCCTCATCATCTTCTTCCTTGGCGGCAAGCTGAGCTTCCTGCTCCTTGACGGTCTTCTCGAGGTCGGCCACCTTCTTGCAAAGACGGGCGATGGTGCGATCCTTCTTTGCACGCTGGCGACGAAGAGACTGGCGATCTTGGATGAGCAGTGTGAAAGTCTGGGCCTTCTGGTCGGCGATGGCACGGTTCTGGTTGGCTAACTCTCTGGCATTGTCCAGTTCCTGCTGCCGGTCATGAAGCAAGTAGTCAAGGTTCTCCACTTGACGCCTCAACTCTGGGTGACTTGGCATCTCCATCGGCATTCCCATGAAGTCACGTCTTGCATAGTGGGCAAAACGGGTTCCTTGAATCTTGTTGACGCTGAGGGCACATAGACGTGCGAGAGCTTCATGCATTGCCCTGGCTAATCCATCTAGCCAGTTGTTCTCTCTCACGGAGAACTGAATTCTCCCGGAAGTTGGTGCTTCAATGCTTCCTTGAAGATCTGCGGTGACTAGCCATTGTAGGTCTCCTCCTGGGGGTCCTGGAAGTTGAGCTCCAAGAAACTCCGGATGCGGGCGTCCTAGTAACTCCGATAGTGAATCCAGATCCCTCTCGAAGATCAGCTAACCTCCGTTTCCCAACTGGTAAAACTTGCTGAACTGAGTCTCCATCTACAAGAATTTAGGATGAGGAAATTAGTGAAGTGATCAAGTGTGTCAAATTTTAAGTAGTAATGTAAGAATTTTGAGGAACATGTATTTTTGAGAAAGAATGAGTTCACAAGGGTAAGAGGGGAAATAGTTTTTCATAAATACTCACTTTGGTTTTGAAGCTAAGTTTTTGGTTTGGACGTCCATTCTATCTAGGGTCTCCTATGGTCAACCTGGCTCTGATACCAACTTGTCAACACCCAGATTTTTAGTCCCAGATGCCCGTTATGCCATACCTCGCAATCCCAGGATTACCATTTTTGCGAGACATAACGGATTGGATATCACAGTACATCATCCATTACAAACCATACATGAGGTTTTACACAAATAAGGATCTCATGATCCAGTCTTTAATACAACAAGCAACGGAAATAAATGATAGCGTAGCGGTGGGGTCCATCTTCAGGGGCACAAGCAATGCTGACGAAGGCAGATAGTCCTAGTTATCATAGCCGTCCTGCTGACCATCATCTTGATAATCTCCTTCATAGTCTGGCCATGATAATAGCCAGGGACAAAAGCCATGAGTACTCTTTAAGTACTCGCAAACTACTACTAACAAGGGTTATCATTCTAAGTTAAAGTGCTGAATTTACAGAATAACTATCACGTTAAGTTGGAAACCTAAGCTGAGTTCTGAAACAAGAAAAGATAAAATAAAGTTCTAGAATCACTTAAGTTGGGAAGCTAATTTCATTAACACAACCCTGTTGTGGTCAAGTCAAAGGTCATCATTCATTTCAAGTTATTTAGAAAACATCTGACAACGAAACAGTATGGCCATTCCAACTGTCCATAACCACGGACGTGGCTATTCGAATAGTTTGACACTCTATAGAGGTGGTACACTTTCACCACAAGATTCGATACATCTGTCAGGGATAACCCTGAATCATCATACTTAGTATGCAGATAATCAAACATAACATTCCCTTTACACACCCTAGTACAAGCACCTCTCCTATGAGCATGGCCTCCCAACCATGACCATCAGTCATCTTGGGCACTGCATAGGTGGACATCATTGAGAGGTAGCCTCAGCTCAAACCTCTCTCGTGAGGGAACTAAAACTAATGCATATAAATTTCTAGCTAAGCCTTACCCAATTCAGGTAATGTGGTTGTACGGTAAATTTGGAATGGTATCGCATCCGAATCCAACCATCAGTTTTATAAAAGGGTTAAGGCTCATGCCTTATCTTTTTCATCATCATAAACCCATTGTGTTTCTCAACACATGTCAAAACATCTCAATAGAATGACTCATCATTCCAAGGTTTTCATAACTCATTTTCACCAAGTGTTCCCATCTAAAGTGACTCAAGTTTTTGAGCTATTCTAAAGTACTAAGTTAAGAGTGTTCACTAATGTGGAAAGATGGGATCAATCTCATGCCATAGAATGACATCTAAAGGTTTCTAAGTAGGTCAAGTTTTATACTCTTTATGCTACCTTCAAAATTAATTAAAGAACTTTGTGTAAGCTAAGGGAGGTAAATTTGTCAGTAAGACTTGGGTACTAATAGTTAGAGGGGTGTGATCAAAGTATGCTTAAGGCATCTTTACTAAACCATCTAGTTTTATTCTAGCTTGCTAACAATAGCTTAGTAAAGCATGTTTGCAAGGGTTAGCTTGCCACTAATAGCTTGCCTTGGTTGGTGCAGTGGTTGAAGTTTTCTTCTTCTTCTTCTTGGTAGAACTCCTCCTCCTCGAAGGCTTGGTCGGTACTATCGTCTAGAAATACATAGGGAGTGCACAATAACCAAACAATACTTAACTAGGCTAAGTAGTATTTTAAACCACACAATTGATGATCTATTATCATCCCAAACATCACAAGTTTAATTCAATAGTTTCAACCTTTTTATTTTGGAAAAGTAATTTCTACTCATTGAAAAGTTAACTAAAATTTAATATTCACCACCAAAACATGGGATCATGTGGACACATGTCCTCACCACATATTCTAACATGTGGGAATGAGATTTAAAGGTTGGATCAATATTACTTTGGTTTAAGTTCATTATTTAATGATTTAAAGTGACTAGAAATGCCTATATAGCATTATTTTGGTACTAGTCCAAAGTCACTGCCTGTAAACCTTAATATTATTACATATTTGGATATATATGATGAAATGTGATTTTTGAGAGTTGGAATCAACTCAAAAGCTAACTTGGTTGATTTTACAAAAATGTTTCAAGTCACAAAAGCTTCTGTCTTCTTATTTTTGTTAGGAGAAATCTATAACTCTAAATGAATTAAATCCAACGGTCTTCGATAGAGCATTTCAATACCTTTCAGACAAAATTAGTTTCATGTAATTTGGATTTGGCAAACTCACAGAATTGAATTTTGAAACACTGGACAGAAACTATATTCTAACTAAAAAGAAAAATCTAGATTTGAATCTACGGGCTTGCGCGGGAAAGGAAATGGGCCAGCCCAGTGGCGCTACACGGCGTGGGGCTCAGCTGACAGGGGGGTCCCACTTGTCAGCGGCACTTAAAACGCGAAACGGTACGCGTGCTGTGGGTCGTGCGGTTAGAGGCTAGATCTATGGCTGAGGGTCGTCGTCGACGACGGACAGGTCGCCGGCGAGCTCGAACCCTAGCGGCTCGGTGGGGGTCTACTGGGGGCGTACCAGGGCTCCAGCAGGGTCGGCGATGCGAGCGAACAAAGTGGAAGACGACGGCGAGGCGATGCGTGGTCACGGTGGAGCTTGGGGTGGCCGGAATCGACGACACCCTTCTTCTCCAGAGTCGGCGGCTCCGGCTCCAATTCTGGCGAGCTGCTGCTCCACTGGCTCCGGCGAGAGGTGGGTGAGGTTCAGAGAGGTGAGGGGAGTGGAATGGTCTGAGTCTTTGGTGCTGGGGAGGGCTCCTTTTATAGGCTCGACGTTGAGACCGAGCGGGATGGGCGGTCGACAGTGGCGACATGGCTACGGCGAGCTAACGGCATGGCTGGGGTTGCGATCGGTGGGCGGTTCCTTGGCAGTGCTCTAGTGCTTCAATGCGGCCTTAGGGGTGGTGGCATGCGGTCGGGGCGAGGTGGCGCTCTGCGCGGCCGAAGCGGCTGTGTCCACAGCGAGTGGTGGCTGTGGGGCTTTGGGCGGCGAATGGAGGTGTCTAGGGTGTTCTCCAGGTCGAGGCGGAGCGGTGGGCACGGGCTAGTGCAAAGGGGCGGTCGGTGCGAGCGGGGACAGTGCGCGCTCTGCGGGCGGCGTCGGCATGGTCGACATGCTCGGGGCACGACGGTTCCTGGTCGTTCTGGTCGCTGTCCTTGGGCTGGGACTGGTTGGGCGGTGGAGGTGGACCACGGGCTATCTCCAGGACACGGTGGATGGCGCTAGCGGCGGCTGTGGCTTGCTGTCGCCGGTGGGGTGCCCAAGTGGGGGCTCGTCCTTAATGGCCATGACCATTTGGTCTTGGAACAGTGGGTGGCTAGGCTAGAGAGGGGTTAGGGGGAGTAATGGAGAGGTTTTGGTGGCAAGTTGGGGAACAAGTTTGGCCAGAACACTATTTAAAATAGTGAAATTTGTTTAGTTTGAAATCTGTCTGCCAAGTGTTTGATGAAATGGCCGCAAGAGAAAAAGTTTTGAATTTTGAGTTCAAAATTTTTGGGTGATCTCCACTAGTGCTAGGTAGTCTCTGGTTGCAAGGGTTTTGAAAATGGTGCTCAAATAGATGGTTTTTGAAATAGGGGTGATCTATGCATATGCATTAGATTCAATTTTAAACTGTCATCTAAAATAGTTTACAGAATGTTTTTAGTAGATCAAAAGGTGGGCCTTGGTACCTCATTATGTTTACTAGCAAGGGGTGCAAAGATCAAGAATTGTTTCTGTTAAGAATTGAGTACTACGAATAGCCAAAGTAGGCATGAGAGTTAAATTTGTCAAAATGACCATTCTTTCATTTTAATTCTCTTTGATTTGATTTTCTTTAGGAAAAGTTTGGGAATGATGTAGATGATGTTTAAATCACCTAAGAAACATTTTACAAGCATTGGATCAATCAATCATGGCAATTCAAACAACTCCTATTTTAAATGCACACATATATGAATGCTTTCATTTTAAATTTGGAAAAAAATTTGTTAACCCCAATTTTGGATGATTGGATCTTGCTAAGCTTGGATTAAAGTTTTGGGATGTTACAGTAACCTTCGTGGATCCTCTCTCAAATCTTCTCCTTGTTCCTCAATCTAGAAAAAAGGGAAACATGACGAGATTAGAGATAAGATCGTAAGCCTTGAAAAGATTTCCAGATCATGTGTTGAGACCATCGGTGAAGGGATTTATTCCTACTGGTTGATGGGAAAAGACCTTGAGAAAAAGTTTAATAACATAGATGGTAGGGTTCAATTCCTAACTAAGATTATTGTTGAGATGGTTGATGATAGGAAGGTGCTCTTCAAGATAATAAAAGAGTAACATGTTAGCATTACGGAATTGTCCACCCGTTTTGCGTGTATTGCCCATGATTGCACCCTCAAAGAGGAATAAGAGGAAGAGGACGATGACTTCTTTACCCCAAAGAAGGAATAGGTACTCACAAGGAGTTATGTGATCTTTATTTTCTTGATTCCAAGCTTGGGGATCTATTTGGTCCTTGTAATCTACTTTCCAGCTTTATCATGTTTACATTCCTACATGCATGTTAGATTTTTAATTACAAAGTTTGATTTAGTTGAATTATCATCTTGCTTTGGTCTAAGGAAAGATTTATATCCAATGAGATTTTGAGACTTTATGATATTTGAAGAGATTTTTATTTATGATTATTATATTAGATGTATGAATTAGGATGAGTGATATGATACTTGTACCACTATTATGATTTTAGGGTCTTACACACCAACAAAGTATTGATAAGTTATGAGAAGGAAATCTTGATAGCACGTTATAGTCATTGTTTGAACCAACAAGATCCATAAAGAGTATTAGCATGATACAATCATATTGTTAAGCAAAATGAAAGAGGCTTTGCTATCAAAGAATTATAATAAAATGAAAAGTGAAAATTTACAAAAGGTACTAATGTAATGATCATGAATTGTTCATTACTCAATCAAGTGCTCATCTAATTGAACTTGATGATTATATAATATTCCCAATCTTCAAACTTTTTATTAACTATTGATATGAAAGGTGTGGAATCCTCTAAGTCATGTGATGTGTGAAAGTGTAATATAAAACATGATGTAGTTTTATATCTAATATTGTAATTATGATTCAAATTGCCTCATTTATTAATGGCTCGTCCCTCATGAACGTGATGACCTTGTCCATAAGCCACCATCTTTGTCGGGAATGAGCAAGAGTCTAGCTTGGGGAAGTTGATGAGTCCATTTTTGAAGCATTTTTACCTTATGGTTTTGCACAAGTAGAGTATGATTTTTGGTATTTTACTACGCATGTGACACCTTTTGTCCTTGTTTCAACAGGATCCCGAATTATGAAGTATTTTGTGAATATCAACTGGGACTATCATGTTATGCAGTAATATGATATTTCTGAGTGTTAAATGTCATTTAAATGATTTTTCCATGCACATGGGAGAAGAGAGGATGCAAGAAAAGGCTACAGAGGGTTTAACGACCTGTTGTACGGGCGGAGCTTGCCCATGCCATCCGCTCATACCACCTGACATCGCGTCCGCCTCGTCAAATACTCTTACCATGCGAAGAAAGATCGAAGATTCGACATTCACTGAAACTTTCAGGGTCGAAACACCACACTAGAGAGGGATCTTGAGGAGGACATCACATCATCCCCTTCACGATCAACCACTGCATCTCCATTACCATTACTATTCCCCTCTTCCATATATTAGATATTGTTGTAGTTCCAAATACAATTGTGGTTTGCATTAGATCTATATTTATACTTTTACCCATCCATATGAATATGATGACGTTGTTGGTTGCTTCCATGTGTGAGTAGTTTCCTTTGTTCTTGGAGATATGGAGAAATCCTAGCATTACTATGAAATGAAATAAAGATGATCTATTACCTTTGTCCATGATCCATTGATCTATGATATTATGTTAAATCTCTCTCTTTAGATGGTATGTGAACTTGACTACATAGCATTTTCCCTTTGGGACTAAAGATTGGGAGATATCTTAGAGACATGCATGGGAGTATGTCCAAGGCTACTTGGTGATAGTGAGCATTGGCTTATAACCTACACGGATCAAGGGGGAATTGAGAGAGATTCACTAAGCCTATTATGATATCCATGGGGAAACCCATAATGTGATGGTCTGTATGAGTGATTGCTCTCAAGCATCGTAGTGATTATTTAGAGATTACCTCAATACCTGATTCAAGAAGTGTCTGATCATGAGTCTGCTTGTAGTGAACATCTTATTATGGAGCTCTCTCCACACATATCATGACGAAAGAAATAGATTATCCTAATCATGAATAATTGTCATATGCTAGCAGTGTATCCTACATCCCCGAGAATGTTTTAGCCTTATTGAGTTCCAACACTGTTTCCCAGCGTTTTCATTACTTGTCTACTTTACTTGTTTTATTACTTTGTTGGACAACAACACAAAACCTATCAAACACCCTTTACTTGAAATCAAAGGCAGCTTACAAGTAGCCTTTGGTAGATAGTGACGAGGGGCATAAATACCTTAACCAAATAGCTCTCTTTGGGTTCGATATTCTTATTTCGAAACTAGCTACAATCGATATGTGCTCTTGAAGTCATCAGAACATCACACCTCGAAGTCACAAAATAATATCGTTTTATTAATCGGCAAGTTAAATTATGCACCTCCAAATTTGTAATGTTTTTCACCGCCCTTATCAACTGTATCTTCAAGATGCAACTTCAAGTTGTTGTTAATGTTGAGTTTTTCACAGTCAAGCCTAGCATTATACCTATGTTTTGTCTTGTATGGACTCTTTAGTAAAGTGCCTATAATATTGTCACATATATTTTGCTCCATGTGCATGACATCAATATTATGTAGAAACGTCTTACCAGCCTAATACAGCAAATCCCACAGAGTGGATATGCGCTTATAAAATATTCTCGGTTCCTTTTCCTTCCCTTGGGAAGCTGATGCTACTTCTTCCCCTCTCTTCCTTTTGGATCATGCTCCTATTGTTGGTGAATCCTCTGTATTCTTTATTTTACCTTGTTTGGCAACTAGTTTTTCCCTGGTTTAACATTTCTGACCTTTTCTAGATGCGCCTGCAACTCAGTTGTAGTGAACTTTTGTTGTGCAATGCCATATTCAGTCCTCTTTCTGTAGAACTGCAATTTTATTAAGTTTTTTCAGAATTTGTGTCCTTTATGAAGACAAACCCGGTGGCCAAGGAAACCGGTTTTATTTTGTAGCCTCACTACAACCTATTTTTTCTTACAGTGAACACATGTGTTATAACCTGTCGTCACTCTGCCTGACATAGTACCAAGATCTAGAAAGTCATGGGTGCATTACAGCACAACAACATGCATAGGGAACTTGGCATCTTCAGGTTTGCTTGCAAAGATACCAGGAGTCATGACACCCTACCATAGTTCCTGCATGTCGCTTATAAGAGGATGCATGAACTAATCAAAATCCTTCCCAGGTGATTTGGGACCTATGATGAGTAAAGCCAGCAAGCAGTTCGACTGATCAGTGCATGCCCATGGAGGCAGGTTGTAAATTGTAACAAGTGCTGACCACATGATATATGAGTTACTCATGTTTCCAAATGGGTTAAATCCATCTGTAGCTAGGCCAAGTCTCAGGTTCCTTAGATCCACAGCAAATCCTAGATGAGCCTTGTCAAAGTTCTCTTTGTGCCATCTTGTTTCTTTAGATGTTTGTTCTGACTAAAATAGCCTCTTCAATCTATCTATAATTGAAAAATATCTCAGAACCTTACAAGATCTTTCTTCTTCTTAGGTCCATTTTTCCATATTGATTCGTTACATACTAGGCATTCATCGAGATTTTCATAATCCTCCCAGAATAGTACATAGATATGTGGACAAAAATGAATCTTCTCATATGATAGTATGAGTACTTTGATGTACTGTTTCATCTCATAAAAGGATTTTGGCGGTCCTTCCCTAGGGATTGACTCGTTGTACACCTTAATCACTAAATTGAATGTTTTATTGGTAATCTTATTGGACGACTTTTCCTTTAGTAATTTCATTACCAGTTTGAATCTTGAGATACCAGAATCAGGGTCCACTGAACACTTGGCATCTTCAATCAGGTCAGAGAAGAGTGATCTTTTAAGCGAAGGAGTGCCCTTTTTGCTTGTAGTGGGGTACAAGTACCTTAACAAGCCAGAAAGGTCCTCGTCCTTGGCCTGATTAGCTTCTGGTAGATCAGCATCAGCTAGAGGATCAAGAACAGGTTCATCATGTGGTTCACCATGTTTAGTCCACCTAATATATGTGCATTGCATCCCATGAATGAATATAGGGTATGTGACTGTGCTCGAACTCGGCCTTTTATAATTAAGGCATTGTTTCCATGGGAAAAACACATCTGAGTCGCCGTTATACTATCTAACAAACTTCATGAAGTCATTAACACCTTGCCAATATAAAGACATTGCTTTTTCCATTCAATATCCAATATATGTCCATCTGTTGAGGATAGAGATGGTTAGAAGTTTTCAAAATATTTTAGCGAACAAGTTGATTACAGATCTAATTAAGCCAAGATATCTGATAAAACTGATCAAATATAGACATATAAATTCCATGTAATTTTAGCCTATTTCACAAATTGAGTGCAGAACTATGTTACAAGTTTGAGAGAACAGATCGACCAAGCGCAATAAAATGCTAACCAATTCGAACAAACAAATCAAGTGCAGAACAATGTCAAACAAACTAATTGAGTAGGAAACATTGTCTAGGGAACGATTCGAGCAAACTAAGGAAATTATAAGCGTTGCGTGTACCGTGGGGATCGACCAGATGACTACCAGCCTATGTGCATCTCGAGAAAAACGGTGTTGCCAGCAATGGTGTCAGGCTTCCCCGACTGATAGACGAAGTGTGAATGTTTTGGTGCACGGCCTGGGGTTTTGATCACTGGTGTGTCTCTAGAAGAATGGTGTAAAGAGACAGTAGTTGGCTACTGGAGTGAAGGCGCGAGTAGGAAAGTTAATTTAGGTGCTCGATGGGAAGTTTTAGCGCGTGTGAGGTATGTGTCCTGGTTGTCAACAATTTTCAGGCAAAATATTAGCCAAATATTTCTCCCTAGTTTTCTCTTCATGTTGAGGTATTTGTTTTGATTCTGGCCGAGCCCCGGCACATTGGAATTTTTATACTAATCCCATGATATTAACCTATCGGGCCCAAGCATAGCCCAAAACCTTCTAATTCATCCTTTTCATGGTCACGTGGCCGCCGACCATAGCCCATTCAATTTAGGAGAGAGACCATGGAATATAGCCCATAAAGAATAGCACATTCGCCCCCAGTTAGCCCAAAAAATTTTTAATTTGGTATTTTTGGCATTACCCCCGCACCCCCAAAAACACTCCGCCTACCTATGTTTTTATGTAGAAACTACTACACTATGTGGATTTTTAATTGAGCTACTAGGAGCATTGCCTTCTTATTTGAAGGGAGATGAACATGGACAAGGAAATTCTTTTTAAGGAGACAGATTCGACAGTTATAGTAATTCTGTTTAACATTTGAAATGCATGAAGTAGTGGCAAGGCACGCAGTTGACTGCCGCTGAAGTCTTGAGTTCGATTCCTAAGTTTATATATATACTTATACTTATATGTTGTATTATAGATTACCATTTTTGTAGCAACATTTTTGTACAGAGAGGATGGCATCGAGGAGCCAACTACAAGACAACCATATACGTCTGAAACAAACAACATTGGCAAGATCAGCATACACATGGTTTCTGTATTGAGAGGCTGACATCTGGGACCTGGATAAACGACTGTTGCATCTAGCAATGTTGCCAAGATCAGAATGACGGACACGACCAAAAAAATAATCCATTAGACACATGTTTCTTTGAAAGAGAGTATAGCAACTAGGACCCAGTAGCCAGACCTTAAACGGTTGTTGCATCGAGCAGCGACGCTAAGGTCAAAACGACGGGCTCGACCCGAAAAAATAGTCCAACATACACATGTTTCTTTCAAAGAGAGGCTGCCATCTGGGACCCAGTAGGCAGACCATAAATAGTTGTTATGTCGAGAAACATTGCCCAAGTGTCAAAATAGCAGACATGAGCAAAAAAATAAGTCCATATACATGCTTCACTTAAATAGATACTGACATGGGGGACCTAGCAGCATGACCAAATGGCAGATTCGTTGAGCAATGCTATCAAGTTCGGAAAAGGGAGGCACGAGAGAAGAAAAAATTCCATCATGCACATGATTGTTCTAATGAGAGGCTGACATAGGGGACTCACCAGCCTGAATAAACGGCTAATGCAGCGAACAACGTTATCAAGTTCGAAACACGGAGGCACGACCGAGGAAACCATTCCATCATAGACATGATTATTCTAATGAGAGCATGACATGTAGGATCCAGCAGCCTGACTAAATAGCAGATGCATGAAGCAACACTATCAAGTTCAGAACAGGGTAGCGCAAACAAAGGAAAAAATTCCATCATACACACGATTCTTCTAATGAGAGGATGACGTGGGGGACCCAACATCCTGAATAAATGGCAAATGCATCGAGCAACGTTATTGATTTCAAATTCGGCGGGAACGACTGAAAGTATGATCTGCTAAAGACACTGACATCAAGGACCTACACGCCTCAAAAGACTTCGGCGATTCAACATCGTGTGAGGAACCAAAAATCTTGCTTCTGCCATGCGCCAACCGAGCTTCTTCCACGTTTTTAGTGGATTCGTTGTAGTAGAGGGCCACGAAACCGGAAAATATTTTCGATCAGCCACGTTTGAGCAAACAAAATCATTGCAGAAGACGCGCCTTCTACGATGACCGATAGGCCAAATCGTTGCAGATGGAAACATTACCTGTAGTGTAAAGGTCAATGTGGCATTGTAAGCCCATGTTTTTTGTGATTCCTCATGGCCGTCGGGCCCGTGTATAGAAGATGTGGTGGCGTAAACTCATGCCATCTATCAGTATAGACTGTAGATGACGCAGGTTATCGCCAGCATGCACACCGGATGGTAGCATAGAGGTACAAGGTTTACATCGATCGCGGTCAGATCCTACTATGGGTTCCCTCCAGAGCCTAGTTGGCGACCTAGATTGTAGGCATCCATGGGTTCTTGCAGTGTGTACCATTTAGCTTGCCTCTCATGCCATCTTTCCATCTCATTCATTTATAAAAGTCGACGTGGCTGCTCAACCGGCCATTCAAACATAATTAAGTGATGTGACATCCCGTACTGGCCACCTCGTCGGGTTCAGACGCCAGCACACAAGAGCATGCGCATGATGTCCCGTCTCCCAACGAGCTAGAGTTAATGGCGCAGTGCCCATTTCGCTTGGCACCGACACCATAAAAAGGCCCGCATGTTATACTCCACTAGTGCACCCACCGTTACCCACCTCGCGCTTCTTTCACGCAGAACTATGGCGAGCTATGATGACGAGTTGCCATGACCAGGAAGTCGGTAGGAGTAGGAGCGGGGGTAGTAGAGTGATGAGTGCAATTATGATGCATATTTTAGCATACAAATTACTCATATTGTCACTGATCTCATGCTCCGTCTAGCTACAACTATGTCTATTATGCATGGTTACTCGTTCTCATTCATTTTCGTCTGGGCTTTGCACAACTACTAGTTTTATTAGGATTTTATTAGTTTTCTTTGTCTTTGTCATGTGTGTAGGTGTTATGGACAATTATGGATAGAGGATGGCAAGAGGAACTAAGAGGATAAAATATGGAGGAGTTACAAGCAACAGACTTAGCCATATGAGGTGTGGAAAAGTAATATTTTTCCATCATCTCATATTTATGATCCAAGATGATGGTGTTGTATCCCTCGTCCATACGAGTCCAACAAGCCAAAGAACACTTCAATCGGAGTCTGTATGAAGAAGTGGCGACCAAAATACCATAGAGTTCAAAGGGCATAACAACCATCGGTATAGTCTAGGCCCGCCCATACCACCCTCCATTCACTCCATTTCATCAAACAGAACAACATCTATGAAGGCCTGATAGTTGTGAGATTCGATATATTTTTGATGCTTTTTATTTATAGTTTTCTTCTCGATTTGATCATTTCTAGCTTTACCTAACACTAATACTTCGGTAGCGAAAAAAACTTGGTTTTTAATGTGTGTTTCGGGTTCTGACGTCGATAGAAGGTTTTAACAAGAGAAACACAATATTCAGGCAAAAACAAGCAAGTCTCTTTTTGGAAGCAATCGAGGGAGGCATACGGAAGCTTTAACAAGCAACTATACGGCAGAAATATTTTCCGACCGTATAGTTCCTGCCGTATAGCTGCCACCACCTCCATCTTATCAAAAGGGACAAATTTCTACGTGAAATCATAATACAGCAGCCGCCATCCCATCTAGAAAGGAGAAAGAAGAGATCCGGAGAAGAAGGGGAAGACATTCTTCATCCAGCTCACGATCTTCGAACCCTAGCCATCACACCCTCCTAGCCATTACTTGTATTTGAGAGAGAGAGAGAGAGATCTTCACCTTGAAAGATTAGGGTTTGAGATTGTTTCTTCCTATCTTCAATTGTGTTGGATTACTTTTCTATTATTATTATGAATCTCCATGGTAATATCGAGAAGAACTCCCTTTATTTAATTATATCGTGCTTTATTCTCTCACGTGTGAGTAAGTTCCCATTATGTTTTATATTATTATTGTGCATTGTAGATATAGAATCTTGGTATTTTACAGCGATCGCGCGTAGATTTTATGTCTGTTTTCACCAGGATCAGGACAGATGATGGATCCAATGGATACAATTCTTGGAGTAGTTGTACTGTGGAGAAAAGGAGTTAAAAACAACGTAAATTGCTTATTTGGGAAATATTAATAATACCAGAAGAAAACCATAAGAGAACAAAGGAGGCAGAAGGTTCAACGACCAACTATACGGCGGGAGCAAATTTTCCGGTCGTATAGTTAGCGCCGCCTCTGCCTCGTCAAATAGTTTCACCCTGTGCAATTAGTTCGAGGAGACGACATACAGAACACCCAGAAATCGCAGAAACCTCACCTCCGGAAGGCATCTAGAGGGGGGAACTCATCCACAAGGATCCATCTTTGCCCTGCGTAGATCTGGGAGGCTAAGGCATCGATCTTCATCATCCACCGCTGCATCACCACCATCTCCATCCATCCCATCTACATCCTTGTCTAGATCTTGTTGTAATTCCCATACTCGTTGTGGTTTTATACAAGTACTGTTCATCTATAATTGTTTCCATTACCATTGCCATGATGTTGATTGCCTCCATGTCTGAGTGATCTTTAGTTCTTGGGGAGATGGAGAAACCCTAGTATGAGATTGAAATAAGATAAAGTCTATTATGATATTCATTGTTGTGACCATGTGTTAGATTCTCTACATCTTGATGTTGAGAGAAGTCAACCTCTCAATATTTGCCTCTCGTGGGGACTTGATGGAGGGAACTACTAGTTGGTAGACGGAGGCGTGCTAGCACTTACATTGACTACAAAGCTGTTGGCACCCCTTATGTATCAACTTGGGAAACCAAAGAAACTCATGGAACACTATCCATGCCATGGGATACGTCCTATGGGATTATGTCCCTTAATAGCGCAGTAACTCGATTGATGTCGATTGCTGACTGCTGTGGTTATGAGGATGATGTGAGCATGGTTGCTGCCTAATTGTCCAAATACGGAGTTCCTCCCACGCATACATAGTTGAGAATGTTCATGATAATAATCTTTATCTTAGATCCTCATAATACTAGTGGTGTATCCGCTACTCCCTGAGAACATTTTTTCCGTATTGCAGTTCCAATATTTCTTACATACGCGATACTTACTTTCTGTTTTAAGTAATTTTGCTTTACTTTATTATTGCTCTTATATCTAAAACCCAAAAACACCCTTTTACACAATACTCGCATTTTATCTTGTTACTTAGAACTTAATCTAGCATTTCTATCGTAATATTTATTTCAAGAGTTATTAGACTTCAGACTCCTGCTCCCTGTGGGATTGATATCTTTATTTCGAAACTAGCTACAAACGATCTGTACACTTGCAGTCATCAAGCTATTTTCGGGCACCGTTTCCGGGGAGCTAAGCGTTGTAGGTATTTTAGTTTTTACTTATTTATTTTTGTCTTGCTAAATTTTGTTTTGAGTTACTGGTTCCCACCAACATGATGGAGTTTGAGCATATGACTAGTGCTAACCCACTCAACTACTTTGGGAAGCCCTACGATATTTATAAAAGAGACAACTCCAATGAGAAGATAAGGGGGTTTGAAATAAATCCTCTAATACTTAGTATTCTACATCAGAAGCAATTTACTGGAGATGAAGAAGATCTTGATCCATATGAGCATATTGCATGCTTCAAGGATATATGTGGCACTTTTCTATTAACGAGATATACCGCCGATGAGGTAAACGTTAAACTTTTTAGTCAGACTTTGACTAGTACAACTCTCTCATGGTATAGATCTCTACCACCTGAAGCCACTAATACTTGGGATAATCTAGCCTGTGAATTTCTAGCAAAATATTACCCTTTGTCAAAATCCTTTGGAATCAGGTGTCTTATAATGACTTGGAAAAACCGTTTTAATGAAGGACTAGTAAGAGCTCATATCAGATTTAAAGATTTACTACGTCTATGTCCTCATCATGATTTACCTGAATGGTATTTATTGCATATCTTTTATGGCGGATTAATTGAATCTAATAAAATTGAACTAGACTCTTTCACTTAAGGAGCCTTTATGAATATTCCTATACCTAAATCTTGGGATTTACTTAATAGAATTCGTGATCATAGAGTTTCGTGGAATTTTGGTCTAGGAAGTGAAGGAGGCGTAGAAATAGAACATGATTGTATTCATGACTATAATAAAAAGGACATGTTAAAGAATTATATAAGGAACTTTACTTGGATTCAGATCTTGTGTTACAAGTTGTTAAAGCTTTTACAGAACATATTAAAGCTCCAAAAGAGGGACCGGTCATGTATGATCCACCACCCAAACCTGAGAAGAAAAGAGAAGATAAAGCAACACTGGCCTCTTTAGAACTAATAAATGAAATGCCTTTTCCTAACACTGCACAAAAGCATATTCTGGAATATGAATAGGTCAGGGCAGTACAAGATAAAAAGGAAGAAGAAAATTTGCTAGAAGTCGTGGAACATCTAGAGGAAACCAAAGATGAAGAGGTAACCAAGGAAGCAATTATGGCTATGTACGCAGATTGTAACATAGTGGAACTTGATGAAGAGACTTCCATATTGGTAGAAGGTAAAACAAAGGTAAAAGATGTGGGTAAGCTTATTCTTCCCTACATATTTAAAGAAACCTCGCATTACAGTTTGTGTGATCTTGGCACCAAAGTTAATGTTATACCTTATGATTTCTTTTTAGAAATAAAAGAAGAAATAGAACTGGCAACAATTGAAAATACTCATATGACAATTATGATAGCCAATAAAAATCTTAGAATTTCAATGGGAGTAATTGAAGATGCAACTGCCATAATTGGAAATAAAAAAATTCCCATCGATTTTGTAGTGGTTGATATGCCAGCTGACACTCTTTGCCCTATTATATTTGGAAGAAACTTTTTGGGTGATATACGTGCCTATGTTAATTTAAAGAAGGAGAGTGTGTCTCTTAAGCTTGGGGGAATGGAAAATAAATTCCAGTTTTCCAAATTTAAAGACAGGCCTCCACAAATACAAGAAGAATAGGAAGAGAGAACTATTGAAGAAATGGTGGCTCTTTTCTTTGGTAATCAAGAAGAAGAAATAAATGAAGATCCAAATTATGAAGAAATACTTATGGAGGACAAGTCCCTGGAAGAATTAGAAGATGAATTTGATTCACTTCCCATAATGGGACCTCCAACTGATGAAGATTTTGATGAGCCAGAAAAGAGAGGGGACGAGAGGAACTACCACCTCTAGAGTTGAAGACTCTACCAGATAATCTCAAATACAGGTTTCTAGATGATACAAATAAATTTCCTATTATTATTAGTGCTAAACTTTCAGGAAAAGAAGAAGAAGAACTTATGGAGATACTTAAGGAGCATTGCAAGGTCTTTGGGTACTCAATGGATGACTTGAAGGGCATCAGACCCGTGATAGCCGTCCATCGAATATTCATGGAGGAAGGTGCTAAACCAGTTGTAGAATTTAATAGAAGATTGATGCCTGAAATGAAAGAAGTGGTAAGAAAATAAATTGTACGCCTACTAGACGCAGGTATAACCTATCATGTTAAAGAAAGTGAATGGGTAAGTCCTATTCATTGTGTCCCTAAGAACGGCGGTTTCATAGTTGTTCCTAATGAAAATAATGAATTGATACCTACTAGAACTATTATTGGGCATATGATGTGCATAGACTTCATAAAATTAAATAAATAAACTAGGAAAGATCACTATCCTTTACCGTCCATAGATCAAACTTCAGAGAGGTTAGCAAACCACACTCATTTTTGTTACTTGGACGGATACTCTGGTTTTTCTCAAATAGTTGTTCATCCTGATGACCCACTTAAAACAACTTTCATTATTCCTTATGATTTACATGCTTACCGACGTCTGCCTTTTGATTTATGTAATGCTCCGACTAATTTTTAAAGATGCATGACTGCTATTTTTGCTGATTTTGTAGAACTTATAATGGAAGTATTTATGGATGACTTTTCTGTCTATGGAACTTTGTTTACAAGTTGCTTGGATAATATCAAAAGTGTTTTGCAGCATTGTGAAGAAACCAATCTTGTCCTAAATTGGGAGAAATGCCATTTTATGGTCAAAGAAGGTATAGTCCTTAGACACAAGGTATCAGGTAAGGGAATTGAATTTGATAGAGCTAATGTTGAGGCAATTGAGAGAATTCCATGACCTAGGGATATTAAAGGTATAAGAAGTTTCCTTGGTCATGTGGGTTTTATAGAAGGTTCATTAGAAATTTCTCTGGAATATCTAAACCTTTGACTAACCTCCTGCAAAAGGGAGTAACATTTAATTTTCATGCTAAATGTCTTGAAGCCTTTGATCAACTCAAAAATGCTTTATCTCATGCTCCCATCATTAAACCACCTATCTGGGACACAACCTTTGACTTAATATGTGAAGCTAGTGATGATGTTGTAGGAGTAACTCTGCAACAACATATTGGTCATAGATTTAATATTATACATCATGCTAGTAGAACTCTAAATGGTGCTCAGAAGAGTTACCAAAGGAAGAAAAGGAACTGTTTGTTGTATTTTTCTCTTGTGATAAATTTGGTTCTTACATAGTTGATGCAAAGGTAAGAGGTCATATGGATCATGATGGTTTAAAAGAACTCATTGAGAGGAAAGAACATAATCCAAGACTGATCCGTTGGATTCTTTCACTACAAGAATTTGAGTTGCAGATTATGCAGAGGCAGGAAATAAAGATGTTAAATGTAGTGTCCATGATAACCCAGCAAGACACCAATCTTGTTGAGAGGAACTTTAGTCCCGGCGATTTTCATTTACGAGAATTATTCAACGAATTAAGGTCAATTCCTTCAAGGGAGAAGAAGTCTTTGTTGTTGGAAGAACTTTCTCATCCCCGAATAAGCAAATGGTAAGTGCAAGGTAAGTGTTCTTACCCAAATAAGTGATTTGTTTTCACGAATTTTACTCCTAAAAATTCTGCCATTGGAGTCCTTGTGTTTTTCTAAAGTTTTAGAGGGGTTTTACCAACTATATGGGCGGAGCTATACGACCGGACAGGGACCTCCTGCTGTATAGTTGGTCGTTAAACTATCTGTATCATCATTGTGAAATTGTTTTCGATATCTGAGCCTATACGGTCGCAACCATATGACCGGAGCAAAAGTTCCATCTGTATAGTTGGTCGTTGAACTCTCAGATATTTTGCTTTTTGGTGTCTATATCTATACGGTCAAACCTATACGACCGGAGCCAAAATTTTGGTTATATAGTTGGTCGTTAAACTCTCAAACATTTTTGATTTTTGGTGTTTGTATCTATATGGTCGCAACTATACGACTGGAGCCAAAATTCTAGCCGTATAGTTGGTCGTTAAACTCTCAGACACTTTTCATTTGTTTTTCGTTCGTAAAAAAACGTTATTGTCGGTTCCGAGTCATGATTTAATCGACCTGGACTCGAGATATTTGGAAATATCTGCCTGAAACCAACTATACGGCCGGACCTATACGGGTCGCGCCCGTATAGTTGGTCATTACGCAGCAGGACACTTCCAAATCCGTGATTTCTTTCTCTGTTTCGTTAAAGTTCTTTTCTTGGACGACGATTTGGTGTTTCTCGTGAGTTTTACCGACATCTAACCCCTCTTATATACTGCCAATGTCTCTCTCTCTAATCACAATCTACAGGAACCAATCTAGCAATGCGCTATCTCGTCCCAGGCTGTGGGAAACCCATGGGGCTCATTGCTCCTTCCAGGGACCGATCTAGCAGCCCATCCATGGAGGACGATGAAGAGGAGGTGGAGAGGTTTAGCCCAAGGTACAAGGAGTACGTCGAGCCAAGCTACTTCAACGATGATTCTAAAGATGACGTGGTTGATGTCTACATCCACCGAGACATCTATGATCCATCGGAGAACAAATGGGCGACGATGAAGAAAGCTCAACAAGAGAGAGAAGATCACAAGCCACATGGAAAAGGGCGTGTGGAGATGGTCAAGTTCATCACCATAGATCCAAGGCTGCACAAGTGTAAGGAATTATCTAATATTGGTGCAGGTGTTAGCAAGGAAGGGGAGGTTCCACTCTCTAAGCCAACCATTGGTGCTCGTATGAAGGTTAAGCCTCAAGAAGAGTGGAGGTACGGTTTCCACTTCCTCGATCCATCAACTATGGATGAGGAAGAAGAAGCGGTCTCCAGGACCAAGGATCGCGTGTGGGCACTAGAGATATATCAGAAGCAGGAGCTACTCCATCGCGTCGAAGTCCGTCAACGTCTCAATGAGATGGAGAAGAAGGAAGACCTAATTCCATTGGTGACTAAGCTCGTAGATAGAGTGGACACTCTACAATCTGATCTGCACAGGTGCTATAGCCGCATAACTACTCTGGAGGAGACCAACAAGAATCTACCACAATCACGGTATCAAATAATCGCAAGGGATTATTTGATCCCGCTTGGCTTGATTCCAAGCTTGGGGAGATCTTTAAGACCTTGTAATCTATCTTATAAGTTATTATTATTATTTTTGCATTAGTTCGAACTAGAAATAAAGTTTGCATCATTAGAATTCCCTTCAAAAATAGTCGACCCCGTTAACAAAATTCCGAGATAATTATTATACCTGGAGCAATATTGAGTTTGTGTTTGCTTTAATGATATATGAATGGCTTGAGTATGATTTTACTTGCACTTGATGACAGCAATAGGAGTCTTCCACACCATTGGTGTTAATGGAACACATAAAGATAATTTGGTCAACATGTTGTTAGTCTACGGTTTGATTTACAAAGAGAAATTATGCGGTGATCCAGCATACCACTTTATGTGTAGTATACTATAGTCGTTGACATGACATCCATAGAACACCATTCTGTAAATATCACATCCCTAAGAGTGGTACAACAGAAACATTGCGGGTCAAAATTACAAACATACACACTTCATTATTATTACAATACCAGAAGTTCGAGACTTCAAGTAATTCAAACTTACAAACCCAAATAACGTATTTCATAAGTTCAGCGGAAGAACGAAAAACACAATGGTAATAAAGACGTGAGCTCAATAGCTTATTCTATAGGGTTCGTGCTGCTTGGCTCAACCTAGATAACTACAATCTGGCCTAACAGCCACTCTGACTTGGTGTCTTCAACTCCATAGTGTATCCCGTAGTCCTCTCCTTCGATTCCACCAGATAGGTCTGGCTCATCATAGTAGACGTCATTCTGGAACTCCGTAGCATACACCTGGTCATCCTTCTGGCCCTCAAAGTCTAGCAAGGGGTTCAAAGGAAAGAGTGAGTAACAGCATTACCCATCAAGTTTAGTATATGCAAGGCAGGAAGTTTGATGCTCTAACTACCACCTCAGACTATAATTCCTTGGTACTATGCAGTGTTGGTAAACGTTTCTTCAAAGATTGATTTTAGTATCCAAAACTATTCCCATCAATCTTCACAGGTTGACCAGAACTTCATGGAGTTCCTTTTCTGCCGCGTTCGTAGCTCCTTCCTGGAACAGGGAGTAACATGTCACAATTCTTACACTCTGTAGAGGTGTGTTGCTTTACCCTCTCCTCGACCCCGCATGAAGACACGACATCCCCAAGAATATATACCTCCATTAACCCCCATAGAGGCAGATATAACCCTGGCGACCCCTTGGAGACTCCAGTGAGAAGATCATGTCCCTGGCAACCCCCATCTAGGCAGATATACCTCCGATAGCCCCTCACATAAAGTCTAGACACCAATATCGCGGGGAACTAGGAGTCCCACCCATCTGTTGAGTCCCCGCAAGGAAGCTACAGCCTCACGATAAGGTCATCCGTCCATACGAAAGGAAGAAGATCCAGCTGACTTCTCCGTCCCATTCCAAATCTCATGGTTAACGCATAATATACGGCGCTAGAATCACTGATGTCATGGGTTATTAAGCCCTACTTGTTCGACCATTGGAATCCTAGATTCCATAGTCATTCTTAGTATTTATCATCACTTAGGATGATAATAACATTCATTTGTTTGGGAAATTATTTATTTTCTGTCTCTTTAGAATATAGGTGATAACACATAATTTTCATATACTTTCGTAAAGACTTTTCAAAGGACATGAGCAAGTGATGAACTTGCCTTGTGATTGTAAGGTAGTGAAGTCGGATACTTCCACTTGACCTTGAATTCTGATTTCTACAGAAAACCATTATTGCCCGGTAAGGACAATATTTAAAGAAGCAATATGCAATGAATAGTAATGTCATGCCATGATTTGTTTTCTTTCTTCTTTGCGTGTTTTACCCACCTTGTAAAGGTTTTAAGTTTCTTTTAATTAATAAAAGAAAAGGCATTACTCAAGAATCATTAGATTCATATTATTTTGATATTTAACATTTTTATAATAACTAGTATTATTCTAAGAGTTTAAAAATGAATTTATTTATCTTTTAACTCTTTTAAATATTTAACTAAAATTCCTTTAAAGAAATAATTTTTTTTATCACACTTGATTTACTTTTCAAAAATATAAACTAGTATTTTCTATAATAATACTTCCTTGTAGAATCTTAAAAATGAATTTTATTCAATTTTAAGTGTTTTGTATATTTTTATAAAATTCCAGAAAGAATAGATACCATTATAATAATAGATCTCTATTTAATTGCCTAAAATTACTATCTATTATTTTTTTGGATAGAGGATATTTTTGTGATTTCATAAATATATTACTTGTATTTTTAGGATTTTCATTTATTTTTCAAGAACCTAATTTATCTTAGGATATATTTGTAATTAAGTATTTTATATAAGTCCTTCTTTTAAAACACGAGCCTGGCCCACTGGGCTGGCCCGGCCTGACCCGACCCGTTAGGGCTGGACAAATGCCCCTGGGTAGTACTGGGCTACCCACACCCGACCCAGTTCCACTCACTCGCTCGCTCTCCTCTCTCTTATCTCCCGCGTGACACCCTCTCTGGCCGCTCGATGCCGCCTCCGCGGTGATTCCGGCCGTCCTAGGCCGTCGTGTTCGTGGCCGCGGTGCAAGACGACATGGAGAATGTCGTTGCTCGACGATGTTCCGCTCGATCTAGCGTTGGCGCTCTCTGCTGGCCGCGCTGACCCCCACCTCGTGGCTAGGGTTTGAGGTCCGCCATGCTCTGGCGCTCCGTCGATGTCATTGTGGTGCTTGTGGTGCTTGTGGTGCCGCTCCTCCATGGCTGCCACTGTTGTGTGTAGGCACAGGTTGCAGCGCCCTCGGGGTGCTCCTCGTGCCGCCACCTCTCTGTCGCCGGCCTTCTCTCTGCATCCTCTTCGATAATCTTACGAGAATCTCGAGTAAGTGCTCTAATCTCCTCTTTGTGCTCTACCTTGCCTCTATCCCATGCCATGTGGTCACTTGCAATGGATTTCCCCATCTAGGGTTCATCCCTAAATTTCTAGGGTTCATACCCCCTAAAGTGATGATTTAGCATAGTTGTAGGTTAATCTTGCCTATGCTAATCCTTTGATGTTGATCTACTGTTAGTGTAGTGTTAATCTTTGTTGAGCATGTTTATTACTCTGTTCTCTATCAGAGAACACTCTGCTGATCATGCTTTTGTTATCCTGTTTTCTGTCCGAAAATTCTCTGTAAAAGCATTCTCAGCTTAATGTGGATGCTCAAGTTGTTGTGGTTGTGGATTACTCCTATGGAGTTGAGTTTAGATTTCTCTCTATACTGACACTTGGTTAATTACTTACTTCTGAAGTACTGATATGTTCAGTCTCAAGATTTAATCATGTTATTGTGTAAATCTAAACTTACTAGTGCTAGTCTCTGCTCTATGATTAATAAGAAGACGATTTATAAAAAGATGATTCCTATATGCTTGTAGGAAAGTGATTAATCTTGATGGTTTCTGAATAGTGTGGCCTAGTAATAGATAGTATTGATCTTTACTATTCTTTCTAAAAGAAAGTTTCTATATGTGATTCCTAAATCATTTAGGAAGATGATTATCTTTGTTGAAGATAATATGCTTTAACTTATACTCAAATAGATATGAACCTGCTAGGTGCAGAGGTGCTACCCTTCTGGGAATGTGCCATGTACCAGCAGTTGTGATGTGTATCTATCTGGTTAAAGATAGATCATAGGGTCAATGATGCTGGTCTGAGACCCTGCATGTGCAAGAACACATGCTTTACCTGGCTGTTTATTATTTGATGTCTAATATGTCCACTTATCACGTGCTTGCAAGAAAATGAATGTGTAAGATGGAAAATGATTGGATCAAAATTTTGGGATATACCCTGGTAGCCTTGTACTAATGTTGCCTTCTACTTATGGCTTGTGGTAGCCCTGGATTTGTTTTGGCTTCCTCTTGGCCTTGTCTTGCTCCTCCTGGTGTTTTTGCTCCTTGATGGCTCAAGATATCTCGAGCTCGTTGGGAACCACAAGAGGAAGGTATGATGAGCACAACAGCAAGTTTCCCTCAGTTATGAAACCAAGGTTATCGAACCAGTAGGAGCAAAAAAACAACTCCAAGGTGTTGTTACCAACTTGGAATCCTGCACAACACAACCACAAAACTTTGCCCCAACTTACAGTGAGGTTGTCAATCTCACCGGTCATGCTGAAAACAAAGGATTAACTATATTGTGTGGAAGATAGTAATTGCTTGCAGAAAGTAAACAGTACATAGTAAATAGTAGATGGTATATCAATGGTAAAAGAATGGACCGGGGTCCATAGTTCACTAGAGGTGATTCTCCTTAAGATAAATAGCATCTTGGGTGAACAAATTACAGCGGGGCAATTAACAGACTCGAGAAAGATACCATGGATATACTAAACATCTTGACTCCTATGAGATTTGATTGGGAATTACAACATTATACATAGAATGTAATCCAACTGCATCTATGACTAATAATCCACCTTCAGGATATCATCCGAACCCCCTCCAGTATTAAGTTGCAAGCAACAGATAATTGCATTAAGCAAAGCGTGTAAGGTAAACAATACGATTGTCCCATGGACAAAGGATTGATGTTTTCTCCCTAGTAGCAATAGCACATCTAGTACCTTAGAGATTCCTGTCACTTCCCCAGATTACTAGAGGCATGAACCCACTATCGAGCATAAATACTCCCTCTTGGAGTTGCAAGCATCTACTTGGCCAAGATAGCTACTAACAGCGGAAAGCATGTAAGATCACAAATAACATAGACATGATAGAATCAATAATCAATCTGAAATAGCATCTCAATATCCATCGGATCCCCGCAAACACAACATGTAATATTACAAATAGATGATCTTGATCATGAACGGAGCTCACAAGATCTAAACATGATAGCACAAAGGAGGAGAACCAACCCTCTAGCTACTACAAGGACCCGTAGTCTAGGGATGAACTACTCACGCATCACACCGGAGGTAATCATGGTGATGAAGAAGGCCTCCAGGGTGATCTCTCCCCTCCGGCAGGGTACCCGGAAGAGCTTCAGATCCCCCCGATCCAGGGATCGAGATGGCAGTGGCTACAGACTTTTCCATGGATATCTATTTGGGTCTTTGATCGGGTCCTTAGGGTTTTCGTCCCGGAGGCTTTTATTGGCGAAAGGTCAAGGTCGGTGGAGGATCGAGGGGCCCACACCAGGTGGCGGCGCGCCTAGGGCTGGTCGCGCCACCCTAGGGTGTGGCCGCCTCGTGGCCCCTCTTCAGCTCCCCTCGGACTCCGTGTTGCTTCGGGTAAAATATTGACTTTAGCTTTTGTCCGTTCCAATTCTGAGAATATTTCCTTAGTAGCTTTTCTGAAACCAAAAAGAGCAGAAAACAGGCAACTGGCACTGTGGCATCTTGTTAATAGGTTAGTTCCATAAAGTGTATAAAAATATTCCAAAGTGTGGACAAAACATAAGAAAGTAGATACTAAACAAGCATGGAACATCAAAAATTATAGGTATGTTTACGACATATCAACATCCCCAAGCTTAACTCATGCTCGTCCTCGAGTAGGTAAGTGATAAACAAGAATAATTTTTGAGGTGACATGCACCATCACAATCTTCATCAAGGTAGTTGCAAAACATTAATAGCTGGGATCATAGTACTTTAACATAGCATGAAAGATATAGTTCTAACAATAAGATATAGCAACTATGTTGTAACATGAAAAGGTACAAACAAAAGATTCATGAATAACAATGCTTTGAAAGAGGTTTGTTTGTTTGACATATAGAAAACATAATAAGAATGGTATTCAGCTTGTCCCTCATGGTATAGCAAAACATAAATGCATAGGACACCTTCAAAGTTCATAAGGGTGACTAGATACAAATAATTTAAGAACAAGCAATACCAAAGTTCTGAATCAATCAACAAGTTTTGGGACAATGCACATTAAACTAAGAATGACCACTATGCTCTCTCAATAGGTGCATAAAGATAGAAGATGGAGACTCAACATAAAAGTAAAAGAAAGGCCCTTCATAGAAGGAAGCAGGGATTCAAGTTTCATAAAGAGCTTCCAAAAATTATGGTACTTATTAGTTTTAGCACTCGTTGACCCTATCATAAGCATCTTTAGGTGTATCATAAAGAACCGCCAACGGGGTACCCCTTGCACATGATACATGAGCTTTCCCATAATCAAAATGACAAGGCAACAGACAATGAGCATCTCAGCGATCTTTTTATTTGCTATTTGCATAGGTTTTTATTGAGGATGCTTCACATATTGCTCACTATGGTTATGCTGCAAGTTTCCACCATGATTAGGCATGGCTTAGGCTAGCCGCATAGGCGTTTCTCTAACACATATACAAACTCCATGAGCTTACAAGCTCCCCTTTTATTTCACACCGCCAGGATCCATAAGCAAAAGAACATGATATCAACTAAATAATGTTCAATGTTGAAAGCGTTCCCCATGGTAACATGGTTCTGCTAATTCACAACTTATAAAGTAAAAGCATATACGCAACATAGATGGGCACAATGGTTCAAGTTTATTAAGTGCAAGAAAGTAAAGTGTGCCATCAAGTTTGTGAGAGCTCTAATCACTAATTTTCACATAACAAGTTTAATTCGGAAGGTAGATAAAAACATGAATATACTTGGAATAGCAATAATGCTAATAGGTAGGTATGGTGGACTCTTTGGAATTACTTGGTTTTATTTCGAGTTGGATGCATGAGTGGAACTCATACTTGGTACATGTGGAGGCTAGCAAAAGACTGGGAGTGACCAACTAAGAGAGCAATAATGGCCATAATCATGCAAAGCATAAAAACATTATTAATTAAAGCATAAAGTGATATTACAAGTTGAAAACTAAATGATCATAGAGGCTATGGCGACTGGTATAGTCTTAACATGGTGTGAGCATGCGCCAAGTCAACCCAAATAAAGCATCAAGGGAGAATACCACAATATTATGCTTTTGTATGCTAAAACAACGCATGATTCTTTCAAGGCACATTAAGAAATATCAATTGTTTAGAACAAGTCATGCTATAGCAATAATCACTAAGCATAAAGTCAAAGCAATATCAAACGTGACATGATAAAGTCTAGGCGACAGTCAAAACAAGACTCCTTTTGTACCACTTATAAGCATGAACTTTCCTACTCTTTTTCAATCCAAATCAACTTATTTGAAACTATGTATGAATGCGGGGGTCCAACCAATTTATTTAAGCAAACTAAATAAAAGAAAACTAAAAACAAAACAAAGACGCTCCAAGAACAACACAATTGTGCATGAAACAATAAAAATGAAGTGTTTGAAAGAAAACATGACATTTTTATTGATGAAGAAGGGGATGCCTTGGGCATCCCCAATCTTTGACGCTTGTACTTCTTGGTTATTTCTTGGAGTGACACGGGTGGCATCCCCAAGCTTGAGATTTTGTCCATACTTCATCTTATCACATTATTTTTCCCTACACATTAAAATTTCCTTCATACAAAACTTCACACAATCTTCATTAGCAACATTAGTGCACTCATGATAATAAGTCTTTGGGTTCAGTTTCAACACAAGTAAAACTTCCATTAAAACACAAGATACTGTAGAAATTCCTTTTAAAAGTTCAATAGATCAAAGAGAACTCAAAGAGAAAGAGATGAAGAGGCAAATGGAAGTAATGGCAAAAATCTGTCAAAATAGACAGGTAGGTAAAAACCAATTTTTTAGAAGACCTTCTGTTGCTCAAATCAAAAAGTGTTAAACTAATGAAAGTTAGATAACAACCTGGGGCAGAAGCAGAAAAAATTACAGCTCAAACTGACATACAGAGAATTTTCACGAATGTTTAAAGTGGAGCACAAAAATCTATTTCGGGACAGCAACTTTCCCAAGTATTATTTCTCTCTCATTAGAGGCTATTATTAGCACAAAAACCACACAAAAAGGATAAGGAGAGGTTATTACTGAGGCAATAACTTCCAAGACTCAACAAAAGAAAAACTTACTAAATAAAAATTTGGGTTATCTCCAAATAAGTGCTTTTCTTTAACGCCTTTGAGCTAGGCATAAGAAGCAAGATTCAAGTATTTTCAAATAAAGAAGCATTAAGAGCAAATTTTGTTTTAATAGGAGAGGCAAAAGGAATCTCTTCTCTCTTCTTAGGGAAGTGTTCTATACCTTTCTTGAGTGGGAATTGATATTTAATGGTGCCTTCTTTCATATCAATAATGGCACCAACAATTCTAAGAAAAGGTCTTCCCAAAATAATAGGACATGATTAACCAATGCATTGCATTCATTGCAAAATAATGGCACCCAAAAGAAGCATTGCATTCAACATCGAAAACATAGAAATCAATGGGGACATAGGTATTGTTAACCATAATAAGGACATGATTAATACTCCCCATGAGATTCTTTTTTAGCATTATCATCAAGTTGGAAATCTAAATAACAATCTCCTAAAGGTGGCAAATCAAGCATTTTATAAATCTTTTTAGCCATAATAGAGACACTACTATCAAGATCACATAAAGCTTTGAGATCAAAATCATTCACTTTCATATTAATGATGGGTTCCTAACCATCTTCTAATTTCATAGGAATAGAAGCTTTATGTTTCAATTTTTCTTCTTTAATTTTTATGAGAGCATCAGTAATTTGTTTTGTAAAGGCCATATTCATAGAACTAGCATTAGGACTTTTAGCAAGATTTTGTAGGAACATAATTACTTCAGAAATATTGAAACCATCAAGATCAAAATCATAATTACCATCCAAGGTAGTATAGCCATTATTTCCCATATTTCAAAGAATTTGAGCATTTTTATTGGAAAAAGTTCCATTGGTTTTAGGCATTGTTTCAAAAGGAATGGGGACTTCATGTGGTTTGCTAGAATCAACATTGGTGGTCGTGATAGTACATATACTATTATTTCTAGCAATTTCATCTTCTCTTTCCCACTTAGCATGCAATTCGCTAACAGTCTAACATTTTCATCAATTCTAACTTGTATGGCATTAGTAGCAGCAAAAGGGTTTTCCATAGTTTAAGTTTTAGCAGTCATTTTATTAATCAAAGAGGATTGTGCTTCAGACAAAGCTGATGTACTTTTTTCAGCATTCGAAAGTTTTTCCTCAACAGTTTTATTGAAAGCAATTTGTTTACTAATAAAATCTTTAAGCATGACTTCAAGTTCAGAGGGTGCACTTCTATTGTTGTTGTAGGAATTTCCATAGGTATTACCATTATTGGGAGGATATGGCCTATAATTATTATTACCAAAAAATTTCCTATAGGCATTGTTGTTAAAATTATTGTTTCTAATGAAGTTCACATCAACTTGCTCTTCTTTAGCAACCAAAGAGGCTAAGGGAACATGATTTGGATCAATATGAGCTTTCCCATTAAGAAGCATAAACATAATTACCTCAATTTTATCACTCAAGGAGGAGGTTTCTACAACATAATTTACCTTCTTACCTTATGGAGCTCTCTCAGTGTGCCATTCAGAATATTTAACCATCATATAATCAAGGAGCTTTGTTGTAGCTCTCAAAGTAAGGGTCATAAAGGTACCTCCAGCAGCAGAATCTAGCAGATTTCTTGAAGAAGAATCCAGTCCTGCATAAAAGGTTTGGATAATCATCCAAGCAGTCAGTCCATGAGTGGGACAGTTCTTTACCAAAGATTTCATTATTTCCCAAGCTTTAGCAACATGTTCATTATCAAATTGTTTAAATTTCATTATTTCACTTCTCATAGATATAATCTTAGCGGGAGGATAGTATTTTCCAATGAAAGCATATTTGCATTTAGTCTAAGAATCAATACTATTTCTAGTTAGGGATATCAACCATTCTTTAGATTTTCCTCTCAAAGAGAAAGGAAACAATTTAAGCTTAATAATATCTCCATCTATATCCCTATGTTTTTGCATCTCACAGAGTTCAACAAAATTATTAAGGTGAGCAGCAACATCTTTAGTACCAACACTAGAGAATTGTTCTTTCATAACAAGATTGAGCAAAGAAGGTTTCATTTCAAATAAAGTAGCTTCAGGAATAGGTGGAGCAATAGGCGTGCACATGAAATCATTGTTGTTGGTGATAGTGAAGTCACACAACTTAGTGTTTTCAAGAGTAGTCATTTTTTGTGTTTTTAATATTAAGAAGCAAACCAGTAAAAAAATTATGTGTTTTTGATAAAAGAAACAAGTAAACAAAGCAGAAATAAACTAAGCAAAACAAAAACATAGTAAATAGATTGGTTGTGAGGGACTCCCCTTGTGAATATGTCCATGACTCCCCGGCAATGGTGCCAGAAAAAGGCTTGATGGCTCAAGATATGTCGAGCTCGTTGGGAACCCCGAGAGGAAGGTATGATGAGCACATCAACAAGTTTCCATCAGTTATGAAACCAAGGTTATCGAACCAGTAGGAGCAAGGAAACAACTCCAAGGTGTTGTTACGAACTTGGAATCCTGCACAACACAACCACAGAACTTTGCCCCAACTTACAGTGAGGTTCTCAATCTCACCGGTTTTGCTAAAACAAAGGATTAACCGTATTGTGGGGAAGATAGTAATTGCTTGCAGAAAGTAAACAGTAAATAGTAAATAGTAGATGGTATATCAATGGTAAAAGAATGGACCGGGGTCCACAGTTCACTAGAGGTGATTCTTCTTAAGATAAATAGCATCTTGGGTGAACACATTACAGCGGGGCAATGGACAGAATCAAGAAAGCATACCATGCATATACTAATCATCTTGACTCATATGAGATTTGATTGGGCATTACAACATTATACATAGAACATAATCCAACTACATCTATGACTAATAATCCACCTTCAGGTTATCATCTGAACCCCCTCCAGTATTAAGTTGCAAGAAACAGATAATTGCATTAAGCAAAGCGTGTAAAGTAAACATTACGATTGTCCCATGGACAAAGGATTGTTGTTTTCTCCCTAGTAGCAACAGCACATCTAGTACCTTAGAGATTCCTGTCACTTCCCCAGATTACTAGAGGCATGAACCCACTATCGAGCATAAATACTCCCTCTTGGAGTTGCAAGCATCTACTTGGCCAAGATAGCTACTAACAAAGGAAAGCATGCAAGATCACAAATAATATAGACATGATAGAATCAATAATCAATCTGAAATAGAATCTCAATATCCATCGGATCCCCGCAAACACAACATGTAAGATTACAAATAGATGATCTTGATCATGAATGGAGCTCTAATTCATAAGAATGCTTCATATACAGTTGGAATTTGATAATTGAGATCGTTGAACTTTGAATTCCTACATAAGGTGGAATATATGGCTAGCTCCTTTGCACGACACTTAAAACAAAAAGGTGAGCATATATGCAAAAGAAAAGAAAAGGAAAGAATAAAAAGAGCGAATGTGCAAAGAGCAAATAGGCATATACCACTGTATTGTAGTATGACAAAGAGACACTTTTGAGATTTTGACTCCAAAGTGAATACATTGATCCTAAAACACTTGGGATTACCTCGTTAACTCATTCGGTTGAACCGGATACTTTTACATTATGTTGAGATTCATCTTTTATGAACTGTTGATAACTAAGGTGTGGAAGCCTGCTAATACTATTCCAATGGTTCGAGTAAGGTACTTGTAACATCCCAAAACTTCAATCCAAGAGTATCAAAGATCAAATCATCCAAATTTAGGATTAACAAAAACTTTTCCATATTTAAAATAAAAGCATTCATATATGTGAGCATTTAAAATAGGAGTTGTTTTGAAGTGCCATTATTGTGTGATCCTTTGCTTCTAAAATGTTTCTTAAGGGAATTAAACATCATCTACATCATTCCCAAACTTTTCCTAAAAGAAATCAAATCAGAAAGAATTAAAATAAAGGAATGGTCATTTGGACAAATTTAACTCTCATGCCTACTTTGGCTATTCCTAGTACTCAATTCTTAACAGAAACAATTCTTGATCTTTGCACCCCTTGCTAGTACACATAATGAGGTACCAAGGCCCACCTTTTGATCTTCTAAAAACATTCTGGAAACTATTTTAAATGGCAGTTCAAAATTGAATCTAATGCATATGCATAGATCACCCCTATTTCAAAAACCATCTAATTGAGCACCATTTTCAAAACCCTTGCAACCAGAGACTACCTAGAACTAGTGGAGATCACCCAAAAAAATTGAACTCAAAATTCAAAACTTTTTCTCTTGCGGCCATTTCATCAAACAGCTTGTGTGCACAAATCTGGCCAAAATTAAAACACTGTTTTGAGCAGTGATCTTGGTCACCATTTGTGCCTAACCTTGTCCCCTTGTTCCCTTAGTACCAGGCCTACCTTTTGCTAGCCCGGCCACACCCTGTGCACACGACCAAATGGTCATGGCCATTAAGGCCGAGCACCTTGAGCACCCCCACCGGCGACATCGCGCCACAGCAGCCGCCAACTTCCCTCGCCATGTCTAGGAGGTAGCCAACGCCGCACCGCCCCTCTCTGTCCCTTGCCCGAGCCAAGAGCAGTCGTGGACCACCGAGGAGAAACCGCTCCCAGTGCCGCTGCCGCCCGCAGAGCGCGCCCTGTCCCCGCGTGCACAAGCCGCCGCTCGACACCAGCCCGCGCCCACCGCTCCGCCTCGACCTGGAGAACACCCCAGACACCCCCGTTCGCCGCCCAAATCCCCACAACCACCGCTCGCCGTGGACACAGCCGCTTCGGCCGCGCAGAGCGCCACCTCACCCCGACCGCATGCCACCGCCCCTACGGCCGCATTGAAGCGCTAGAGCACCGCCAGGGGACCGCCCATTGATCGCCATCCCCAGCCATGCCGCTAGCTCGCCGTAGCCATGTCGCCACCGTCGACCGCCCATCCCGCTCGGTCTCACCGTCGAGCCTATAAAAGGAGCACTCCCCAGCACCAAAGACTCACACCATTCCACTCCCCTCACCTCTCTGAACCTCACCCACCTCTCGCCGGAGCAAGTGGAGCAGCAGCTCGCCGGAATTGGAGCCGGAGCCGCCGCCTCTGGGGAAGAAGGGTGTCGTTGATTCCGGCCACCCCAATCTCCGCCGCGACCACGCCTCCCCTCGCTATCGTCTTCCACTTCGTTCGCCCGCATCGCCGACCATGCTGGAGCCCTGGTACGCCCCCAGTAGACCCCCACCGAGCCGCTAGGGTTTGAGCTCGCTGGCGACCCGTCCGTCGTCGACGACGACCCTCAGCCGTAGATCTAGATTCTAATCGCACGACCCACACCGCGCGTACCGCTTCGTGTGTTAAGTGCCGCTGACAAGCGGGACCCCCCTGTCAGCTGAGCCCTATGCCGCACAGCGCCACTGGGATGGCCCATTTCCTTTCCCGCTCAAACCCATAGATTCAAATTAGGATTTTTCTTTTTAGTTAGAATATAGTTTCTGTCCAGTGTTTCAAAATTCAATTATGTGAGTTTGACAAATCCAAATTGCATGAAACCAATTTTGTCTGAAAGTTATTGAAATGCTCTATCGAAGCCCGTTGGATTTAATTCATTTAGAGTTATAGATTTCTCCTAATAAAAATAAGAAGACAGAAGCTTTTGCAACTTGAAACATTTTTGTAAAATCAACCAAGTTAGCTTTTTAGTTGATTCCAACTCTCAAAAATCACATTTCATCATATCTATCCAAATATTTAATAATATTAAGGTTTACAGACAGTGACTTTGGACTAGTACCAAAATAATGCTATATAGGCATTTCTAGTCACTTTAAATCATTAAATAATAAACTTAAACCAAAGTAATAGTAATCCAACCTTTAAATCTCATTCCCACAGGTTAGAATATGTGGTGAGGACATGTGTCCACATGATCCCATATTTTGGTGGTGAATATTAAATTATGGTTAATTTTTCAATGAGTAGAAATTACTTTTCCAAAATAAAAAGGTGGAAACTATTGAATTAAACTTGTGATGTTTTGGATGATAATAGATCATCAATTGTGTGGTTTAGAATACTACTTAGCCTAAGTTAAGTATTGTTTGGTGATTGTGCCCTCCCTATGTATGTCTAGACGATAGTACCGACCAAGCCTTCGAGGAGGAGGAGTTCTACCAAGAAGAAGAAGAAGAAGAAGAAAACTTCAACCACTGCACCAACCAAGGAAAGATATTAGTGGCAAGCTAATCCTTGCAAACATGCTTTAGTAAGCTATTGTAGCAAGCTAGAATAAAACTAGATAGTTTAGTAAAGATGCCTTAAGCATACTTTGATCACACCCCCTTAGTTGACACAAAGTTCTTTAATTAATTTTGAAGGTAGCATAAAGAGTATAAAACTTGACCTAATTAGAAACCCTTAGATGTCATTCTATGGCATGAGATTGATCCCACCTTTCCACCTTAGTGAACACTCTTAACCTAGTGTTTTAGAATAAATCAAACTTGATTCACTTTAGATGGGAACACTTGGTCAAAATGACTTATGAAAACCTTGGAATGATGAGTCATTCTATTGAGATGTTTTGACATGTGTTGAGAAAAACAATGGGTTTATGATGATGAAAATGATGAGGCCTGAGCCTTAACCCTTTTATAAAACTGATGGTTGGATTCGGATGCGATACCATTCCCAATTTACCGTACAACCACATTACCTGAATTGGGTAAGGCTTAGCTAGAAATTTATATGCATTAGTATTAGTTCCCTCACGGGAGAGGTTTGAGCTGAGGCTACCTCTCAATGATGACCACCTATGCAGTGCCCAAGATGACTGATGGTCATGGTTGGGAGGCCATGCTCATAGGAGAGGTGCTTGTACTAGGGTGTGTAAAGGGAAGGTTATGTTTGATTATCTGCATACCAAGTATGATGATTCAGGGTTATCCCTGACAGATGTATCGAATCTTGTGGTGAAAGTGTACCACCTCTGCAGAGTGTCAAACTATTCGAATAGCCGCGTCCGCGGTTATGGACAGTTGGAATGGCCATACTGTTTCGTTGTCAGATGTTTTCTAAATACCTTGAAATGAATGATGACCTTTGACTTGACCACAACAGGGTTGTGTTAATGAAATTAGCTTCCCAACTGAGGTGATTCTAGAACTTTACTTTATCTTTTCTTGCTTCAGAACTCATCTTAGGTTTCAAAATTAACTTGATAATTATTCTTTCAATTCAGCACTTTAACTTAGAATTATAACCCTTCCTAGTAGTAGTTTGCGAGTACTTAAAGAGTACTCATGGCTTTTGTCCCTGGCTATTATCATGGCCAGACTATGAAGGAGAGTATCAAGATGATGGTCAGCAGGACGGCTATGATAACTAGGACTATCTGCCTTCGTCAGCATTGCCTGTGCCCCTGAAGATGGACCCCACCGCTACGCTATCGTTTATTTCCGCTGCTTGTTGTATTAAAGACTGGATCATGAGATCCTTATTTGTGTAAAACCTTATGTATGGTTTGTAATGGATGATGTACTATGATATCCACTCCGTTATGTCTCGCAAAAATGGTAATCCTGGGATTGCGAGGTATGGCATAACGGGCATCTGGGATTAAAAATCTGGGTGTTGACAGTACTATTCACGAACTTGTTCCTATGTATAGTATATGATAAACACATGTTGCAACTGCCTCATTTATTCTAATCGACTCAGCTTCATGAATATGAGGATCACATCCATTAAGCTAAAACTTGCTCGGGATGACCAAGAGTCTAAGCTTGGGGAAGTTGATGAGTGCATAATTGCATCATATTTTATATTATTATTTTGCATTGTAGATATAGGATGTTGGTATTTTACGCCGCTCGCGCACACATTTTTTGTTTGTTTTCACGAGGATTAGGACAGATGATGGATCCAATAGATACAATTCTTGGAGCAATTGTACTATGGAGAAAAGAAGTTAAAAACTACATAAATCGCTTATTTGGGAAATATTAATAATACCAGAAGAAAACGAGAAGCAAACAAGGGAGGCTGAAGGTTCAATGACAAACTATACGGTGGGAGCAAATTTTCCGTCCGTATAGCTCCGGTCGTATAGTTGGCACCGCCTCTGCCTCATCAAATAGTTTCACCCCATGCAATTGGTTCGAGGAGACGACATACAGAACACCCAGAAGTCACAGAAACCTCACCTTCGGAAGGCATCTGTAGGGGGAACTCATCCACAAGGATCCATCTTTGCCCTGCACAGATCCGGGAGGCTAAGGCATCGATCTTCATCATCCACCGCTGCATCACCACCATCTCCATTCATCCCATCTACATCCTTGTCTAGATCATGTTGTAATTCCCGTACTCGTTGTGGATTTATACAAGTACTATTCATCTATGATTGTTTCCATTACCATTGCCATGATGTTGATTGCCTCCATGTCTGAGTAGATCTTTAGTTCTTGGGGAGATGGAGAAACCCTAGTGTGAGATTTAAATAAGATAAAGTCTATTATGATATTCATCGCTGTGACCATGTGTTAGATTCTCTACATCTTGATATTGAGAGAAGTTGACCTCTCAATATTTGCCTCTCGTGGGGACTTGATGGAGGGAACTACAGGAGTGTCAGTTGATTGTGCTGAGGGAAAAATAATCTTTAATGTTTATGATGCTGAAATCATCCGGTATTTTCCAAAGAAGCTAGAAGTAGGAGAAAGATACATTCCACCGGCAAAACGAGTTCATGTGGTAAGTGCCTTTGATAAGGGGAAACCCAAGGTAAGAATTCGAGAACAGAGAAGGGATTGAGTTATTCAACCATTCTTAATAAATGCTTAATGGGTGTCAACCCATTACAATAATAAAATAAACTAAAGAATAAAATGTTCATCACATTCCTACAACTTTTTCACAGACATTCTTGCGGAAGCACGCCCGTGAAGATGCATCTATCAAAAAGTAGTAGAAATATCGATTGAACAAGCGTAGAAAAAATATAAAAATAAAAGTTTGAGTTTTATCTACAAAAACTAGCTTAATCATTTTGTCCAGATTAAAAAGTGAATCTCCAGTTGAGGAGAAGAAGTTAGGTAGTACTAAAAATCCTGCTCTATACATATTGTTATTGGTCGACAATTTTTACTATCATTTTTCTATCAAAAACAAGGTGTTTCACTAAGTTTCGGGATAAGAAAGAATTCTTGAAGAAAAAGAAAAATTTTGATGACTATTGAAGGTTTAACGACCAACTATACGGCGGGAATAAAACTTTCGGCCGTATAGTTTGGCCGTATAGATATCTTTGCCATCAACAATTTTTCTTTCGTAGGTACAGAAGATTTAATGACCAACTATACGGCGGGAATAAAAATTCCGGCCATATAGATATCGATGCCTTCGTCGAATTTATTTTCCAAGGTACAGATGGTTAACCGACCAACTATATGGTGGATATAAAAATTACGGCCGTATAGTTTGGTCGTATAGTTATCGATGACTGTCCAAGAAAATTTATCTCGAGGACACAGACGTTTTGACGACCAACTATACGGCGGGATCATTATGATCCGGCCGTATAGTTGTGCCCGTATAGCTGTGTTCTGGCATAAAGAAACCCTAATTGTCAGCGCCACCACAACTATATGGCGGGAACTACATATCCCGCCCATATAGTTGCTCCCGTATAGTTCGGCGCGACCACTTAATCACACCGGGGAAGCTAGGGCTCTTCTTCCTCCTCAATTTTTCTCTCATATTCCCTCTCCAACCCTCTCAAAACCCACCTAGAATTCTTCATTCTTTGCGGATTCCGTTTGTTTGAATTAGGGAATCAACAGATTGGTATGTTTCTCTCCCTATCAATTCTTTATTTTCAAATTTCTATGGTTGAAACTCTCACATTGATCTAGTGGATGAACTCAAGCTTATTTTGTTTTTCCTTTTGATATCTCATGTTAGGATTACATTTTTCCACGTAGAATCGTTGGTATATCATGTAGAAACTATATGCCTAAGGTTTCATGGTGAAATTTTTCAGTGCATCAAGATGAACAGAATTGGTAGCATTTTTCGCAAGAGCAAGCTCTAACATGGTGAGAGTTCGAGGCACCGGGCCGAGCTCAACCCCAAGTTGGCCATAGTTTCATCAACAAGGATGATGCCCACACGTTGGGTCGATGATAGCTTTGTCACCACGGCAGGGTTAAGGGCGTACTTCGACCTCATGTGTGCAAATTCTATGCTAGCACTACTCGCCTACGCAAGCCACAATACCTACGCCGAGCTCACCTATGAGTTCCTTGCCTCCTTCTATGATGACCACAGGGAGAAAGGTAATGCGTGCATGGCAAGCTTCACCATGAACCAACAGCATTATGAAATAACTTTCGAACAATTTTGTGATGCTTTTGGCTTCCCTCACGATGGGGAGTCAACTGTTACAAATTTATATAGTGTCTCAACTGGAGAAACTTGGGAGGTTATTTCTGTTAACGGTGGCAGGGACTTCTACCAGAACAAGATGTCCACCATTCAGAACCCAGCAATTTGCTACTATGCCTTGTTCCTCGCCAATCCACTGCTAGGAAGAGGAGATATCGGTTCCATGGCCAATGCGGACATGGCCATGATCACCAAGGCACTCTTCCCCAATGCACCACAAAGCCCCAATCCCGCAGCTCTGCTCATCCAGCACTTTCGTCACCAGAGCAACAAAAAGAAAGGTGACATTCGCATTGGTGGATTGGTAACCCACCTTGCCCATGCATTGAACATTATATTACCTGTGATGCAACTTGTTGATGGCTCCAAACTTATGGATGCCAAATATTTGACTGATTGTGGTTTCCTTGGTGTTTACCGAGCTAACAAGAGGCTCCGAGCATATCAGTTTGGTTATCTTGGTGATGCACAGGTTGAGCAGGTTCCGTTACCCTGTCCACAAGCCTTCACGACTGTGGAGAAGGACAACTTGATCCTCACCAAGGATCAAGTGGTGGAGATCATGGCTGAATTCCAGCCTAGTCAAGAAGAAGATGAAGAAGAAGAGTAGCAGGATGAGGGTGAGCATGAGTAGGAGCAGGAGCAGGAATACAATCCTGCTTGGGAGGGACAGCAGTAGTAACAAGGGGGATCTTGGGACCCATGGCCCAATCAGCCACAGCAGGGGTTCAACTACATCCCCTATCAAGAATTTCAGCAGCTCAACCAGCGCGTTGGGGAGATTGACCACACTCTACAAGGAGTGAATGAAGATGTGAGTGCCTTAACTCACAACTTTAGTCACTTCATGACCCACTTCCCCGACTACTACCAGAAGTAGCACCAGCCGCCAAATGACGGCAACAACTGAGCCTAGTAATAGCCTAAGCTTGGGGGAGATTTGAAAACCTCCAAACCTTGCATTCATATTTTTTTTATTCTTTTGATTTATTTTACTTCTTCAAAATTGCAGTTTACTTTTAGTTTGCATTTCTAAACCAAAAATACAAAAAAATAGTTGTAACTTTTATTGCAAATTCGTTTCTTTGTTTCTCTCGGATATTGCTCAATTTCAGGTGACTTGGCAATAGGGAAATATAGAGGGGGTTCGACTCAAGTACGAGAACAAAGCAAGCAAGAGAAGGTATCACATTCCTTTCATCACCTTTTCTGCAACTTTAAATTGATCCGACAATTATTTACTCGCTTGCACTTGAGTCACTCCCCACTTAGCTTGCTATCCTATAAATTCTATTCCTTTGCTAGTGTCTCCTTTTTAGCTTTGAAATAATGAGCAATGAACTTTGTTAAAAATATTTCCTACATGTTTACAACAATAAAAAGCATCCAAAAGATGACTTGAGTCTATGTTTAGCCTAAAGGATTTGAGTTTAGAACTACTCAATCCCATTTGAGCTTAATGTAAATAGACTCGATAGCACCCTTGAATGAAATTGTCTGATAAAATGGATGCTTCGAAGTAGTAAAGATTATGCCACTGCTTTTTCTAATAATTACCATTAGATATTACTTTACGCGTGTCGTTACAACATTGTCGTGCTCCATGGGGAACTATTAACTCCGCTGGCCAACGAACGATCTTAATGTGGGAAACCACTTGATTTCGGCTATTGAGTTATGTAAACGTCTATAGCAGAAATGCTATAACGGGTAAAATTTTAGTCTCCTCATGGTTTCACGTTCCAAGTGAAGTTGTAGTACTCCTCTGACGCACTATTGCTCAACAATTATTTATTGGCATGGTCACGAGTGTGCAACACGGTCCCAATTAACATGTTAATAACAGCGGCATGATTTCTCTATGAAAGAGCTGAAGTTTTTGAAAAACAAGGGAAGGAAAAAGGTGCTTTGAGAGTCTTGAAATTTTTACGTGGGAATAGAAGAGTTTTTCTTAAATTGGATGTTTTTGGTGCCAACTTGAGTACTCTTAATTGATTAAAGAAACAAGAGCAAAACATTTTCATCTCTCAACAAAGAGAGACACCAAAAGAATTTGTTTCACTTTCCTAGCTAAACTTTTGACACTTGCTCGGGCATATGCTTTATTTGCTAGCAAGATATACGTGGTTAGGAAGTGGACTCAGTGCAATCTTGTGAATACTTGTATGATCATGTTTAAGATTGCAGGAATTGTGAAGGAAAGAATTTGACACCAATTCAAGCTTGTAAGTTCTTTTATTTTAGTCTTGAATCTCCTCTATTCTTCCTTATTTTCTTATCACTCGAGGGCGAGAAACATCTAAGCTTGGGGGAGTTGATATCTGTGAGATTCGACATATTTTTGATGGTTTTTATTGATAGTTTTCTTCTAGATTTGATCATTTTTAGCTTTACCTAACGCTAATACTTCGGTAGCAAAGAAAACTTGGTTTTTAATGTGTGTTTTAGGTTCTGAACATCAACATAAGGTTTTAACAAGAGAAACACAATATTCAGGCAAAAACAAGCAAGTATCTTTTTAGAAGCAATCGAGGGAGGCATACAAAAGATTTAACGAGCAACTATACGGCGGGAATATTTTTCTGGCCGTATAGTTCCCGGCGTATGGCTACCGCCGCCTTCATCTTGTCAAAAGGGACAACTTTCACAAAGAGGCCAGACGCGAAATCATAACACAGCAACCGCCATCCCATCCAGAAATGAGAAAGAAGAGATCCAGAGAAGAAGGGGAAGGCGTTCTTCATCTCGCTCCATGATCTTTGACCTCCTAGCCATCACACCCTCATCTCCATCACTTGTACTTGAGATAGATAGAGAGAGATCTTCACCTTGCAAGATTAGGGTTTGAGATTGTTTCTTCCTATCTTGAATTGTGTTGGATTACTTTCCTATTCATATTGTGGATCTCCACGGTAATATCGAGAAGAACTCCCTTTATTTAATTATATCGATGATGCTTTCTTCTCTATGTGTGAGTAAGTTCCTTGGGCGTGGAAGATGTAAGGGATTAGTGAGATGTGATGTGCCTCCATATATTTTCCATTGGTTTGTGATTGATTTTAATTACTATATTATGTGTGCTTGACTATCTGTGGGATGCTTAATGCTTGTTGTCCAATTAAGGGCCTAGACAACATGATGCTTTGTTCTACATAGATAGAATCTTGTTCGCTAGCAGACCGGCGACATCAAAGTGACACGGGGATATCAATGGGAAACTAGTTTGACTCGAGGATAACGAGGAACCACTGTGATTATTTCATTAGTCCGATCCAAGGAGCTTAATTTCTAAGCAACCTGAAGGATCTTAATCATCTAGTGGCTGACCATGATTTTGGTAATAGGCTAGTAGGATTATTGAAGTTGGGATGAAATCTACCAAGAGGAGTTCTAGCTAATTATGGGTTGCTCGCCTACACATATATTTATAAGATTATAATTGTTACACTTATCATTCGTCCACCTGGAACAGTCACTATCACCATGAACTGTATCTCCCCGCGCCTTCTTTGTCATCTGCAGAAAACCACAAACAACCAAATCGTTCTTTACTTTTATGCTTTTTGTTCTTGAAGTTTACATTTTAGTTTTATTTAAATACATCTAGTTTAATCCAAAATTCATTCTTATTTCCACACTTGCAGTCAATTCACTCGAAGACCTATGACAACTTTTAGTGTGACAGAGACTTCACTCATAAACACTTACCTTTGGGCTCCCTGTGGGATCGATGTCTATACTTCAAAACGAGCTACAACCGATCTATGCACTTGCAGACATCAAGGCCCAAAGGGCATATTCTCTACGGAGCTCCTAGGATCGTGACACCGACCTCCAGAACACCTATTTAAGGAGGGGTACCCTAGCTACCTCCACATAGAACCACACACGCCTAAGGGGTGGATCCACGTTGCTCCGCCGCTCCTCCATAGCCACCGCCTCCATAATCATCTCCACCAACACACAAGAGCAAGAGGATACTAGGATATTAAAGTGCTACACATCGATCTCCATCATCATCTTCATCAACACCATCTCCAACATCGATTCCCTTTGTTTACTTTGTTGTAATCCAAAATATATTATGGGTTTGCATTTGTATTTAATTGTACCTTCATATATCATCCATACTATTGCCATGATGTTGATCCCCTTCATGTATGAGTAGTTCCCTTATTCTTGGGGAGATATGGAGAAACCCTAGTAATATTATGATGTGAAATAAAGATGATCTATAACTTTAGTTCATGATTATGTGTTAGTTTTCTCTCTAGATATTATGTGAAGTGCGCCATGTAATATTTGCCTTCGGGACTAGAGAGGGAATTACCTTTGGACATATGGTATTGCGTACGGCATGAAGTGACATAACCTTATTCGGCGTACTATCATATGGACAAGAGGGATCAGGAGATACTCACTAAGCTCATATCGATATCCACGGGGTAACCCTTAATTGCAATGGATCCATAGGTGGTTGTCGAAGATTGTTGCAGTGGTTATTTAGAGATGTGATGACCGATGGTTTTCTAGGCACATCTTATTATGGAGCTCTCCCCACAGATGTCATAACAAAATACATAGTTCTATCCTAATCATAAGTAGTACAAATACTAGTGGTGGATCCTACACTCCCTGAGAACTCCTTAATCATATCACTACACACTCCATCCACACTCACATGCTATCTAGTTTACTTTGTTATTTACTTTATTCTTAGTTAAACATGTATCAAAGTTATTGCTTCTAGTAACCTATAGAATAGGCTATTTCCAAACCACATTTTGGGTGCTAACGTGGCTATTCCTGTGACACCGCAGTTGCGGGGTCATGTTGTTTCGATCAGCAAAGCTTCCAAGGGATGAACTTTATAAATAATATTTGCTGCTATAAGTACTGCAATGACCCTGGTTGATGCAGGAAACCCAGTCATCAAATTGGCACCGTTGTCGGGGAGCATAGCGCTTGGTTATTACCTACCCACTCGCACATAGTTTATTTCCGTTACTATTATCTTACTGCTTTTATTTATATATAAAAGAACAAAAAATTATAAAGCAAAACTATATAAAAACATTTGCTATTAATCATGTCTTCAGAGATTGCTACTTTTGAACAGATGAAGCTCGCAATATAGGAGAAGAAAATTGTAACTATGGGATACTTTACTACGATGCTAAAGGTATTAATAGAATGGGTGAATTGGTTAAATGACTATTCATCAATATTATGTGCCTCATACAAGTTTATGTGTGAAGATTGCGGATCCATATATCATATTAATTATCAATGTGAGTGTAGCATTGATATCACATTAGCATCTTACAATGAAAGTAATGGATGCTTTGTCGATGTGGAGGTTTTTGAATATGTGCTTTTTACTGGTTGATGTGAGTTGCTTGCTCGCATGATAAGTATAGATAAAGAAGATAAAGCACTTGATAGAATCTATGGAGTAGTACACCTTATATATTCATATTGTTATGATAACTTCAGTAGTAATGCATTATTGACCACTTCTCATAAGTGGATCTCGACACCCACGGAAGAGACTAATCTTTTGTAGAACTCATGGAAGGAATAAGAAGAGGGTGTACACCATAGTGAACATACTACTGCCGCTGGTATGGATTTTTTTAACTTGTATGACCTGTTAGATGGTTGTGCAAAATCATTTTGTAATTCATATCATGAGACTTGTGATAAATGTATGGCAGTTGGACACTTTACTTTTCAATGTTCCATTACTCTTAAAGAATCCCTAGTATCTCACACTAGAATGAAGTCATAGGGTATTTGGTTTATAAATGTGTCCTTGATCTACTCTTAAAAATATGAATCATAAGTATGTGTAGTGATAGTACGCTTCATATGAAACTTACCAAATTGTTACCTATGTTACAATCTTATTGTCGAGAACATCTTAGTGGTAATCCACTTGTGGTAGAAAGTAAGGCATGGTGTAAAAACATAGTGACTAAAGATAACCATTTGCAGGAACCACAAGATAAAGAGGAGGAGCACCAAAAAGGTGAGGTTGACAAAGAGCGGTATGTTACAAATACCTTGTTTGATAATGATGCCTCTCTCTTTAGTGATGATTCTTATAATGCTAAAACTTATCATAATTATCTACAAAGGACTCGTGCATAGATACTCGTGAGGAGAGCATATAATTATGAACAAGAGATAGGATCTTGCTATGAGTCTTTCGATGCTAATATGCATGAGTTAGTCCCTGTTGCAAAGGAAGAATCCTATGAAGTGTTCCCCTACAATGGTAATCAAGGTAAAAAATAAAAAATTATATTCGAAACTCTAATCCTCTCATGTAGGAAGGCATGATCACCATGTTTGGTGCATCGACACTCGCTTGAAAGCGAGAACCTGTTTATCTACATGATGCCGATGCACCGCAAGAGGGTACGACTCCGACTGTACTCTGCTATGAGATGCTCCAACCCTCAGCTGGAGGTAAGTACCATTACATCTCGGGTTGATATCCCCTGGGATCTAGGTGGACAATTTAATGGAGTATCGAAGCCTAACTATATGGCTTTAAAGAAAGCGCTTCCTGAGAGGCAACCCAGAAGTCATTAGGTGTCATTCTTAATTTTGTGTCTTGAGTCTAGTTACATTCATGTTGCATTGGCACTTGTATCTTTGCATGATTTTCTATTAGAATTGTCTTGGGACTGTTTTTAAAAGGTAGAATTGTTCATTAATCCAATCATGTTTTGCATATCTTGGTTAAAACTTCTCTACAAATATATATATATATGCTTTGTTTGGATATTGGACTAATGTTTCAGGTCCTTAATAAAATTTCTGGAGGAAGATAAACTATTCTAGAGTTTTTAGAAGTTTTAACGAGTGTCGATATGGGGGGACGTACCCGTACTGCACGCCCATACCAGCTTCACTCCACAATAGTTTAAATTATAAAAGACACAACACGCGTAACGAGCGTCGGTACGGGGGAGATGTACCCATACCGCGCGCCCGTATCGACATCGCTACGCGACGTAGAAGACATGAAGAGATTCCATAGGGCGTAACAACCTCCAGTACAGCCGCGTCTGACCGTACCACCCGGTCGTACCAGCTTCTCGGACTTCAAAAAATAAAATGAAGAGGAGACGAGGCGCGTGGTACGGTCACGCGCTAGTACCAAGAGCAGCACCACGCAGCAGGGACCGAGGACAGGTAAAGAAGAGAAATAACTGAAACTTTTATCTCGCTAATTTAAGGTTAGTTGGTGATGTCTACGCACTTCTATCCTTGTAGACAGTTGTTGGGCCTCCAAGTCCAGAGATTTATAGAACAGCAGCAAGTTTCCCTTAAGTGGATTACCCAAGGTTTATCGAACTTAGGGAGGAAGTGGTCAAAGGTATCCCTCTTTATGATACTACTCTAAACTACTCTCCGGTTGGACACTCTAATCCATGGTAGGGCTATAACAACACACCACAAAGTTCGCTTTCCCCATCTAGATAACCCCACACCGTCATCTTGAGCTCTAGATGGTTCCAACAAACAGCACAATTTCATAGAGACATCCAACTCCAAATATAACTCATAACAAGTATTTGTAACCTCTAGCCTAAGTGCCACCATGGTGTGCACGCTATCACTTTCACACACATGGGGAGAGCCAGAGATCTATTAAAGCACTTGAGTAGCAAGGTAGATCTACTTGATTACAAAGCTCATGATCACAATATGATCATGCATAGAGAGAGATATGATGATCATCCCAAAATATATCGAGCTCGTTGGGGAACCCCAAGATGAAGGTATGATGAGCACAGCAGCAAGTTTTCCCTCAATATGAAACCAAGGTTTAATCGAACCAGTAGGAGCAAGGAAACACCCCAAAGGTGTAGCTAGCTGAACGTTGGCAGCGCGCACTACCGGTGCCATTAGCAATGTGGAGACCTGCACAACACAACCACAGAACTCTGTCCCCAACTTGCGATGAGGTTGTCAATCTCACCGGTTTTGCTAAAAACAAAGGATTAAACGTATCGAATGGAAGGAAGTAATAGTTTGCAGAAAGTAAACACAAAGCAGTAAACAGTTTGTAGATTGTATGTGGGCCCCCCGGATTAATCCTCCGAGAATCCATGTTATGCATACAACCACGATCCCATGATCAGTTAGTCGTGGCACATAACCAACAAGTATCAAAGTAAACATCCCAAAACATACCGAATTACAAGACTTACATAAATTCCATTATGGCTACATCAATAATCATCAGCGGAACATCATCAAGTGTAGATCCCGATCCATGCCTTAACCTACAGGCAACTGACTGGGAGAACGTCCTAGCTCGCATAGTCACTAACATCCTCTTCTTCTTGATATCTGACCAAGTTAATAGCCAGGGACAATGTCAGTGAGTACTTTGAATGTACTCGCAAACCACCTTAAGATAACATTAATAACAAGAGGATATGCATTATGGTTGTGGTAGTAGGTGGGCTCCAAGAGAGGTTCTTTTCTCACATAGTTTCTCTTGTAGATATAGCATCTACATATCTTTGTTGAAAACCTTTGGAAACCTTTTTGAAAAGTTTTGGAAAACATCAGGACTGGGTCACCCATTTGTTCCCGTCTCCGGGTCGTCCCATGACCAAACTCCTTTCATTCCTTTTTGACCATCCCATGGTCAAAACAGGTATCCTTTCCGACCATCCCATGGTCAAAACTTTTCAAAGCCATAACTTTTCCAAAAACCTTTTTGAAAAGAAAACTAGCACCGCTCTACAGAAACCTTCCGAGCTGTCCATGACCGCGGACACGGCTATTTGAATAGATTTACACTCTATAGAGGTTGTACACTTTACCCACACCATCCGGGTACACTACCCTGATATTCACCGATCGTGGGTCGAGTAACCGATCAAGACTCTCAGGATGCCCATTCCAATATAAGTGCCTACCCTATCAGTGTTATTCCCCTCAAAACCGGGACGTCGGGTACCGAGGACCAACCGGAGCGCATTTTACACTTTACACAGTGGGCGCTTTCAATGAGGGGCTCATAGTAACACGTGGAGGCCAGCAGACCCTTTGTTCCTTCTCTAGGTCGATGTCCCACATGGACATTTATCGGAGAAGGCCCACCCTCTAGGGATCCCCGATCCCCTATAGTAGTTACGAGGCAGCTTATACCGTAATAAACAACCATCAAATCCAGCCCTGTCCCATTCTAGAGTAATGTGGTTGCATAGGGTTAATTGTTCTAGCAAAACTGTAAAGAATCGGGTGTGTTTTCGTAAACCTTTTTCCTCCATCTTTCCTTCAGCATTTTGTAAAACAAAACCTTTTTCTTTCTCAAAATATCTTGGGAGGTCCCACCTCACCAAGGTTTTATCATAAAACATTTGGTAAAACTTTTTCCGTGGTCTTCACATCCTATAGCTTTCCTTTGGCTAAATTGGGGTCTCCAAAGGGGTATGGTGTAATACACCTTCTAGTTTACTAGGGACAAGTCGGTGTCACCAAGGGGGTTGTACTTAATGGTACAAAAGTTTAATAGTTCGGAGGAGCCAAACCTGTTGGGGTTCACAACATAGAAAACAAAAAATTCCTACGATGGGAACTATACGCCAAGATCTATCTACTAGATACAAGCAACGGGTGGATATACATCCATGGAGAACATACCCTCGAAGACAACAAAACTTTGTTAACGAGATGGAACTCGTGGATGATGTAGTCGTACACTTGCCGATCTCAAGATCGTGATGAAGTCTAGCAGGTCCGGCTCCAGCACGTCCATCAGATCCAGCTCCAGGAAGTCCAGCACCACCAAGTCCAGCACCGCAAAGCAGCGGTGCATCCGTGATCGCACACACGTCCGGTACCCTGACAACCTCCATACCTCGATCTAGCAAAGCAGTGGAAGCAGCCACTCCTTTCCAGATAAAGCCATCAGGAACATGTATCTCGCTAATCCGAGACCATGGGGGAATAACACTAGAGGGGAGAGATCTCCTTTACGAGGAGGTGTGAGTAAGAAGGGGTGTGAGGGGGGCCTTTTATAGGAGGAGGGGGGTTCCCCTCCCCATGGCCGGCGCCCAAGGGGTGACCCCTCACCTCCTCATTCATGTGGTGGTAACTCCCTCCACATAAATTTGCCCCTTCACATTCTCTTTTAAAGTCTCCACTTTAAATGCATTAAATTTCTCCAAATTTAATGCTTTCTCATTTAATAAAACCCTTTTATTAATTTTATTCAGAATTTTGTTAATTACTTTAATTAACAAACATTCACACAAAACCCCCTACAACATTTCAATATTACATGCAGAACCAATTTTAGCAATTTCACCCGAAATAGTTTTGGTGTCTATTGAAATAATTCCAGCGCTTTCTTAAATATTTATCTAAAACATATTTGCTCCAAATAGTGTCGGTGTCCCTTAAGTGTGTCACCCTACGGTTCGTGAATAATGTAGACATGATCGAGACCCCTCTTAGATCAATAATCAGAATCGGGACCTAGAGATCCATACTGACTCCTACATATTCAATGATGACTCTTGTGATCATGTGAACCTTTAACGTCATAACTAAATCCCTTTGTCTCATGATATATTAGATGTCTGAGATTCGATCATCGGTATCCAAATACCTAGTTTGATCTCGTTAACAACATGCCTCTTTTCTCGTTCCCGTGATATAACATTCTAGTGATCACATCACTTGCTTGCAAGCTATTTCACTGTGATATCACCGAGAGGGCCTAGAGTGTATCTATCCGTCATCAGGATGGACAAATCCCACTCTTGATCCATGAGCCTCAACATAACACCTTCGTAGCACTGAATCCACCTTTATAGTCACCCTGTTATGGTGTGACGTTTGATGTTATCAAGATACTCTTCCGGTGTTAGCCATTAACATGATCTCATGGTCTAAGGACTAATATTACTTCGTATGATGTTATAGCAATGTAAACATAATGACTTTGATCATAATTCTATACTTTGAATGAATGTTCATCACATCATTCCACCAATGTTGTGACCTCGTTATTAACAACATCCAATGTCCATGATCAGGAAACCTTGATCATCTTGTTAATCAACAAGCTAGTTTATATGAGAGGCAGTACTAGGAACTTTGTATTTTGTTTATTAAACACACATGTATTAAATTTTCCAACTAATACAATTATAGCATGCAAATAAACATTTATCATAAACATGGAATAAGATAATAACCACTTTATTATGGCCTCTCGGGCATATTCCCTTCAGTCTCCCACTTGCACTAGAGTCAATAATCTAGTTTGTAAACTTGTATATACAACACCTAGGTGTTGAATATACGCGTTTGCTAATGGTTAACATAATCTCCAGATCTGGCACTTTCAGGTCCTTGTGTATTTGCATGTCTTTGCGTCTCTACGCATCACTCATTCTCAAATGAGATGGCATTGTATGAATTTGGTCCTTTGGTGAGACCTTTAGTTCGTGCGGGTTAAAATATGTTGATATTATTGTCATACAATATATCTTCATAGTATTAGCCCACTTTGAACCACACCTAGTTTGATAACAAACTACATAACACAAATGCCCTCCTTTGCTGCTACTATAGCAGTCATATACTTACCCTTTTGTTGTAGTATCCGTCACAATGTTTCAACTTTGGAACTCATCTAAATCCATCATGGAACATCCTTTCCATTACATTGTGCCACCCATAGTCTAAATTGAGATAAATTTTTAATTTTGTATCTTGTGACAAAACTAGTATCAATGTCACACTTTACAATGAACTCCTTTTAACTATTTGTCACTTATACATGATATATTCTTAGTACTTCCTAAGCTCATAAGAATATCTTTACTATCATCCAATGATCATCTTATGAATCATTCTAGTATGTGATCATAACATTTAGAGCATAGGACATATCTGGATATATACATATCACGGTATAATCGATCAAAATCTTCATGTGATTTTACTTACCAAGTGTTGAAACACTTGAATCTTGATACAATCCTTTCCATGCAGCAAGAACCTTTCTTGTTGTTTCCATATTGAACCCTTTCAATATCTCATATATGTATGTATGGCAAAACCATGTTAGCGCCTCAATCTATCCATATAGATATTGATGCCAAATATTCCGGTTTTACCCAAGTCTTTCATCAAAATCTTATTTCAATGAAATTCTTAACTCGTGTCAATACAAGATACATCATTTCCAATCAACAATATGTCCTCTACATAATGTATTAGAAATATGTCTCAGTGCTCCCACTTAATTTCTTGCAAATGCAAGCATCTTCATCATCTCCGATGAATTTAAACTCTTTTAACAGTTTCATCATGGTGAAGATTCCAACTCCGCTATGCTTACTTCAACTATTGAGGTTTGCATGCCCTTTTAGCACCCTTTGAATTAACAAAATCCTTCGGACCGTGTCTTGTACACGTCCTAGGTAACCATTCTATTAGAAGAACATTGTTTTGTTTATTCAACTACCATACATCAAATTATATGTAGTGGTTGCTGCATTAATCCGTCAAGACTAAATATTGCTATGAAAGATCAAATCTTGTCATAGTCAACTCCTTGAACATTGCCGTAAATTTCTTTCCGACATGTCGACTATTTCATAGATGTTAAACATCCATGTCTATTTATTTATAGATCCAAACATGACCGATAGGCTTCACGCCTTTCCGGAGGGTCTTCCAAGTTCAGAAACTTGATTTCTCGTGTACGGATACTATCACGGATTCTATGACTTCTAGTCATTTTATGGAGTCAGGGCCCATCATCGCTTATTTGCATGTAGTCGCTTCATCATTGTCAAAACAATAAGGACTTGCTTATCAAATCACACTATTTGATTCTTACTGATCCACATGGTTCAATAGGAACACTAATCTCCGATATCACAACCTTTGTAATCACGGGAGCCATGAGCATTGTGGCCGCCACCGGGACACTTTTCGGCGCTGCACTACTTAGCACATATAGCTAAGGCTCAATAACCTTACCAAAGTTCTACTGTCCTCCCACTTAACGTCTCGCGAAAAATTCCTTCTCAAGAAACTTGATGTTCCAAGTAACAAACTCTTTTGTCCTTGGTGTTATGGAGAAATTCCCAACAAATTCTTTAGGATAACCTACAAAGACTTGCTTATCCAACTTTGGCTGTAAACATTTTACTTATGCATAGCATACCAAAATTTAAGAAAAGACAATTCAGGTTTTATCCCAAACCATAACTTATATGGTGTCATTTCAACGGATCACGATGGTGCTCTTTTCAGTGTATAAACGATAGTATCTAAAGCTTCAATCCTTAAAACATAATGGCAGTTTTATAAATGACACCTTTGATCTTACCATGTCAAACATGGTTTGATTTCATATCTCGAATATGCCGTACTCCTATGGTTTATCGGGAAACACAAATCATGGAACAATTCCTCAAATCTTAGGTGTTTTGCTAAACATGTAACTCAAATATATTCAGTTATGATCGAATCATAAACTCTTTATTTTCTTGTTACAATGATTTTCCACTTCATCTTGAAAGTCTTTGAACAATTTTCAAATGTTTCATACTTCTTCCTTATTAAGTAAATATATAGATATATTCACTTAAATTTCTGGAGAAAGCATATGAAGCAAAAAGATCCATCGCATATGGCTACATATAATGGACTATATACATCAATATGTATAATATCCAATAAGTTAGTCATCCGTTCCTCTTTGGCCTATGGACGGAGTTTCAATTATCTCGAGGACAGTCTCACAAGCATCAATTGATCAAAATCAAAGACTCCAAAAATCCATCAACATGGAGTTTCTTCATGTTTTCTTTACAATATAATTTAAACAGCGATGTCACTTTATAAGTGATCTTTCAATCATTTGTCTTGCGACATTTTAGCAATAGTGTTGATAGATGTGATTTCTCCAACTAGACATGTAAAAGTTCATCCATCCTTTATGGAATACGGTAATTATTTGAACAACCATTGTTCTCGTAATACCGAAACAAAATAACAATTATTAAAACAAATCTTGAAGGCTAGATTTGACGACAACAAAAAACACAATAACACTTTATTTGTTTTCGATGAACACCATCACTTATTCTTTTGCCAGTTACTTAGGCCGTTGCAGTTCATGAATTGTGTTGTTCTGTATGACACTTCACACCAACCAATTCGGTATCCAAATACCGGTATCCAATACCTCAGAACCACATTGTTTTAACAAGCAAGGAATACAGCCATAACATGTATATCTTCTATATACCTAAGTTGGACATCTCCAACCTTTTCTTTTCTGCCAAATATTTTATAGATTCTCTTTCAACAATTCCTTTTCTTTTAAAAGAATCTATCAACATCAATAGTGGTGTCATTCACATGACACACAGTACAAAGTGTATATAGTCAAATACTAATACATTTGCACTTGCACTTTGAAGTGGATCACCATCATCAAATGCTTGGTGTTCTTTGAAAAATCCATTCTTTAGTAATCTATTAGTGTAGTAAACATTTTACTTACATCTTCTATTCATCCTTATCATGACAACTTTCATGATCAAGCTACTATAGCCTATAAGGAAGAATCGTGAGTATAATGTTAGTTCCCAAAACCTTTTTGGAAGATCCAGATGCTTAGCATCTCCATCCTTCACAAATTCTCATACAATATGAGAACATGTATTTTGCTAAATTATACTCTATCATAATGCAACCAAAAACATTGTCTCAGATATCACAATATCTTTCACACATGATGGTTTCTGAAACAATTTTCAGCTCCTATATAATCTTGATATTAAAACAACTTTTGAATACCAATAATCATGGAGGCAAACATGATACTTTAGATACTAACATTGGAATTCTTATTCTTGATTTAATACTACTTATTAAACTTCATGGAGTAAATAGAGTTTGCTGAAAGTTTGCAATAGGACTTATAAACTTTCAATTGACATTCAAAACAATACGATACCAGTTCGTAAAGTAAAAATCTAGAATTCTATAGTTCTATTATCTCAATTAAAACTAAGCATAAGGTAGTGAACAGACGCCAATGACTACAACAAATGAAGCAAATTCACTTCGATTTAGTTTATGACAAATTGAGTTCGACTAATCCAAATTAGAAATGAACTCCCACTCAAAAATGACATCCCTCGTGCCTTTTTGGTGATTACATGAACCAAATCCACTACACCAAGTCCGATCATCACGCGAGTCGGTGTAGCTTCAAAGGCGAGCATCAATATGGGCATCATATCAACTATATGACTCATGCTTAGCCTTTCGGTCTGTTTTCCGAGGCCATGTATGTACATGCTAGGCTCATCAAGTAAGAACCTTAGTATTCCGCGTGTGTAAAACTGTCTTACACCCATCGTATGAAAGCGCGGAGTCGAGTACACCCGATCATCACGTGATGTCTCGAAACATGATCCATAGAACGGTGCATATTGAAGGAAGAACACATTTTATCTTGATATCTAAATGAGGGGTCATCTTACAATGCTACCAAAAGCGCCAAACTAGCAGCATAAGATGCAAACATCTAATGTGTAAAGTGAGATGACATGGTCCATGCATTTGATCTCTATCATTTGCATCGTGGTATGATCTCTATCATTCCTTTGTGTGTAAGGCCAAGGTCTATGGAACTTACACGTTAAGTGTGTTGTAAGAGTATCTATCATACATCTACTTACAACAATACAATATCAAGACACTAGCCCAGCAACAATCTAAACTAGACGCTTCTAATTTATCAATTGCAAGTTTTACGTGGCTTAGGGCTTTTGGAGATAGAACCGGTCTTACCTACGAACATGAACCACAACGAGGATAACCAAGTTATTAGCAAATCATTGTAAATCAGATATTGACTATAGTAGGAGAGACAGACACCCGCCAGCCACTTATGCAAAACTAGTTGCATGTCAGTCGTGGAACTGGTCTCATGTGTGATGACATGTAAGGTTGGTCCGGGCCGCTTCATCCTACTATGCCACCAATATCCAAAATACATGAAAGAAGCAATAACATGATCATCATCACCCACATATAAACATATGTGTACTACCCGTGCAAAGCACCTACGCATAGACCAGGTTCTGATACCACTGTTGGGGTTCGCAGCATAGAAAACAAAAAATTTCCTACAATGGGAACTATACGCCAAGATCTATCTACTAGATACAAGCAATGGGTGGATATACATCCATGGATAACTTACCCTCGAAGACAACAAGCTTTGTTAATGAGATGGAACTCGTGGATGATGTAGTCGTACACTTGCCGATCTCAAGATCGTGATGAAGTCTAGCAGGTCCGGCTCCAGCACGTCCATCAGATCCAGCTCCAGGAAGTCCAGCACCACCAAGTCCAGCACTACAAAGCAGCGGTGCATCCGTGATCGCACACACGTCCGGTACCCTGACAACCTCCATACCTCGATCTAGCAAAGCAGTGGAAGCAGCCACTCCTTTCCAGATAAAGCCATCAGGAACATGTATCTCGCTAATCCGAGACCATGGGGGAATAACACTAGAGGGGAGAGATCTCCTTTACGAGGAGGTGTGAGTAAGAAGGGGTGTGAGGGGGGCCTTTTATAGGAGGAGGGGGGTTCCCCTCCCCATGGCCGGCGCCCAAGGGGTGACCCCTCACCTCCTCATTCATGTGGTGGTAACTCCCTCCACATAAATTTGCCCCTTCACATTCTCTTTTAAAGTCTCCACTTTAAATGCATTAAATTTCTCCAAATTTAATGATCTCTCATTTAATAAAACCCTTTTATTAATTTTATTCAGAATTTTTTTAATTACTTTAATTAATAAACATTCACATAAAACCCCCTGCAACATTTCAATATTACATGTAGAACCAATTTCAGCAATTTCACCTGAAATAGTTTTGGTGTCTATTGAAATAATTCCAGCGCTTTCTTAAATCTTTATCTGAAACATATTTGCTCCAAATGGTGTCGGTATCCCTTAAGTGTGTCACCCTATAGTTCGCGAATAATGTAGACATGATCGAGACCCCTCTCAGATCAATAATCAGAACGGGACCTGGAGATCCATACTGACTCCTACATATTCAACGATGACTCTTGTGATTGTGTGAACCTTTAACGTCATAACTAAATCCCTTTATCTCGTGATATATTACATGTCCGAGATTCGATCATCGGTATCCAAATACCTAGTTTGATCTCGTTACCGACATGCACTCTTTTCTCATTCCCGTGATATAACATTCTAGTGATCACATCACTTGCTTGCAAGCTATTTCAATGTGATATCACCGAGAGGGCCCAGAGTATATCTATCCATCATCGGGATGGACAAATCCCACTCTTGATCCATGAGCCTCAACATAACACCTTCGTAGCACTAAACCCACCTTTATAGTCACCCTGTTACGGTGTGACGTTTGATGTTATCAAGATACTCTTCCGGTGTTAGCCATTAACATGATCTCATGGTCTAAGGACTAAGATTACTTCGTATGATGTTATAGCAATGTAAACATAATGACTTTGATCATAATTCTATACTTCGGATGAATGTTCATCACATCATTCCACCAATGTTGTGACCTCTTTATTAACAACATCCAATGTCCATGATCTGGAAACCTTGATCATCTTGTTAATCAACAAGCTAGTTTATATGAGAGGTAGTACTAGGAACTTTGTATTTTGTTTATTAAATTATTAACGTATCCAATTAATACAATTATAGCATGCAGATAAAAATTTATCATAAACATGGAATAAGATAATAACCACTTTATTATTGCCTCTCGGGCATATTCCCTTCAAAACCACTACCAGATATACAACATCATATAGTAAAACAATGTAGTTTTTAATAAACAGTAGATAAAACATGCATAAGTAAAACAGTAGGACAAGGCTTATGAGAAAGAAGGTGGCTTGCTTGATGATCAGCAATATGGCAATATGTCCCTGGACTTCTTCTTTAGATAACCAATAATACCAATAATAAATACCACTTCTTCTGCTCTCCGAGGTAATCGCAACTATCGTCGTCAGGGAGCACACATGCAATACAAACAGAGGTCACAATCAACACCGGGCATACAACCATCAATGCATACAACAAGCAAACATACCGCACACTACTCAAATCAGTAGGTTGTGAGAGGATTGGATTTAGGAGATTGAGATGGCCTTGGAGAAGGGGATGAACATCCCTTAGGGTTTTATAGTCTAGAAATTACCTAAGAGAGGGTTTTTGGAACCATGGACATATTTTGTATGGTACCATGGGGTAAAAATGATACCAATAGATAGGATTTGATAAAATTAAACCAACAAAAGTGGTTTCACTATTTTATCACTTACCAAAGATTTATAGTGATATTTATAGTGAATAAAACTCTAGATTTAGGAAAATAATGCACCAGAAAGGTTCTGTGTGTCCAAAAATTATTTCCTTGGGTGGTTAGGTAGTGTTTGATGTACTTGTTCACTGAGAGTTGGAATCATGTCCAAATAATTACCAGAATGCCCTCAGGAAATTCCCAAAGGCAGTTCTGTGGGGATTTTGTCTTTTTCACCAGATTAAATCTACATAAGCTTTTGAGTTGATTCCAAGGGCACAAGGTTGGAATTTAGAATACCTTTCTGCGGAAATTGGAATTAACCTTTTTGGATTGGCAGAGATACTGTGATGATTTAACTAGTGTTAATACGACATACAGAAGTATTTAATTCACTAAAATTGAATAGAGGATCAACAAATCCTTATCTCCTAGTTTTAGATAGGTATTGACGTACTACTTCTCTGGGAGTTGGAATTGGGCCAATATCTCTGTTGGTTTCTCCTAGAGAAATTCCTAAAGACAGATTATGGTTGTTTTTGATATTTTTGTTACAGGTAATCTAGGAAACAAATTAATATAAGACTTGTGCAACATGCAAGGTATCACTTATACCTTTCAGCGACAAAAGGTCTCACATCAATTGGAGTTCTAAAACTTACCGAAAGAATTTATTAGTGAAAAGGGTACCTCTAGTTAGTTGATTTATTGAAATTAATCTGGACATTATCTGGGTCAACCCCAGATACTTCATGTTAGGGAAAACAACCCTAAATTGTAGAAATTTTTGACCGGGGCAATTGGAGCTGTTTTGCATTTTCAAAAGGATTTAATCTAAAAGAAAAACTTCTGGATTTGAGGAAAAGGAAAAATATGAGGTGGTCATGGGCTAGGATCTAGCCGGATCTGGGCCTCAAGGCTCGAATTTGGCCCACCTGGGCTACCAGCAGCGCGCGGCCGGGCTCATTCAAATGCTGGCACGGGGCCCAGCCGTTAGGGAGCGCGGGTGGCAAAGGGGTACGGGGAGATCAGGGGCATTGGTGATAGTTGGATTGGACGATGGAGAGTCGTCGTCCTTGCTGGAGCAGAACGGCGACGAGCAAACCCTAGATGGGGGCGGGGAAACGCTCGGGGAGAAGCGGGGAGGCTCACCGGGGGCTCGGGGGAGGCTGGGAGAAGGCGGAGGAGACGCGGATCTCGTTGGTGACTCCAAGGATGGGCGGAAGAGACCCCCTTGGTCCAGATCTACTGGTTCCCGCATCGGTCAGAGGAAGGGTGACCCCGAGCTCATCCGTGGTAGCACCAGAGAGGGACCTGGGCAGAAAATAAGATCGGGTCAGATGCAGGAGGAGGGAAGGAACTCAGCACCGTGACATGTAGATGGAGGTGAGCAAAGGAGGAGGAGCTACGCTTAAACTTCACTCATGGCCGAGAGCTCCCTTTGCTACTTGTTTCGAGCAAGATAGGGCAGGGGAAGAGGGGAGTGTGCTCTGGGGAGGTAAGGGAGCAAATGAGGGCACGGGAGGGGAGTTAGTGGCTTCTGGCCCTAATAAACCGAAGGGGGTGGGTCCATGGTGGACTTGTTCCATGGGGAGGACATGGAGGTGGCCAGGCAGGGGATTGGTCGGGTTGGGAGGTGCTGAGGAGGGAGGCCAGGGTGCGCTGGTCGTGCTGGAGCTCAGAGAGGGAGGGAGTAGCAGCAGCTGCAAAATATTTGGCCTCACATGCTTGTCTCTCTCTCTCCTTCTAACTTCCAAACACATGGGGCAAGGGAGAGGGGTTGCTACAGTAGCTTCGCTACAGTGCACACGACCAGAGATGAGTGTTGGGTGCTAATGTGCATTTGTTTGCAAGATTGGTGGTGTTTGGGTTTGGTTTTTGATATACAAAGGTTAAATGTCCCAAATTTCCATAAGGGATGATCAAAGGTTACATCTTGATTTTTGATCTTGACAACTTGAGGTAAGGATGCTGGTAAATGCATAGGGTTAGGATACACCTCCAAGATTTATTTGGGATTTTTCAGGGAATTCTAGATCACTTTGGTATCATTTATTCAAAAAGTGGAGAAATGGTTTCTAGAGGCTAATGTGATATATTTACATTAGACAAAGGGATATTTTGGTTTTAAATGGTCCTAGATACCATATTACACCTTGGGGAATTTTATTGAGATTTATTCAGGTGGGAAAGTATTTTTAAAGAATTATTTCTTGTTTCTGCCATTTAAGAAAAAGGGCCAAAAGAAATAATAAAGAATCTCAAAACTATTTATTCTTGAGATGGGAGTGTAGGGTATGATATATAGGACTCAAAAGTTCTTAGAGTTGGAGAAATGTTTTGGCAAAAACCAAACTTTCCCTTGGGAGAGGAGTTTTGGAGATTTTGTCTATTAAAGGAATTAAATAAATTTGGAGCCATAATAATTATGGATAACATTTGATAAATCTTGGTGATCAAGGTATATGTGTATACAAGGTGTAGAAAGCATTTTCACCCTTGGGATTGGAGAATCCAAGTTGATTTTGTTGAAAAATAGAGATTTAAGGATCTTGGGTAAGATTGTTTTCATGCCACCAAAACCTTGCTGGATCTTGGATCTCAGGGCTCCTCTTGGGGCATGGGATATATGGATGGATAGACCAAGTGATTTAGATTGAAATGGTGTACAGTTTTGAGCTTGATCCTGATTGAGCTCACCAAGAAAGGCTTTCAAACTTAGAATAAAATAAGCCTGCCAAAGCAGATTATCAACTAGCCTTCAAAACCTTGTGGGTTTAAGAAGCACAAAGATCCACTTGGAACAAGTGAAGTAGATGTTGATATACCTATATGAGTAGAACACAACCATGCAAAGATTTGGTCCATAGAAGGTTGGATGGTGGTGTGAGCTTCTATCAAAGTAGGCATGTTGACTAGATCTGCAGGAATAGTTATTTTTTTGCATGCAAAACCATCAAGAACAAGTGGGTTGGAGGATGATATAACCAAGGGAAAGAGTGGTCCTTGGTAGTACTTAGGATGGTTAACAATATGGTTTACCTGCATTTCCAAAAATTCACAGGGGTTGAGAAAGGGAGACATTCAAAGAGGTGATGTTGGAAATAGTTTTCCAGACTTCGCCAAATTTGGCAGATTTAGGGTTTTTGACTAGAATGTGGGTGGTGATGATTTTGATGGGTTGCAAGGTACTAAAGCATCATCAAGTGGATGTGGTTTATGAGTATATTGAGTAGAAGGGATCCATGCTTGATATTGGTCCTCATTGACTTGGAGGCTTCTAGAATGGATCACTGCAGAACTGATTTGGTTAAGGGTTTTAGATGGTCACCTAGTATCTAGAGATTAGATCTAGATTGTATTCTTGCTTAAGGTTTGGGGATTTTAAGGTTCCTTGATTCTAAGCAATCAAGTCAAACAGCAGATCAAGGCAATTCATCAGACAGCCGATCAAGGCAACTCATCTTATACACTAAGTAAATCCACTACTGGGTTACCATCAAGCCTAGCTTGAGGTAAGGTTGAGGCATTATGAAGAGGTTGGATTTTCAATAAGAGGAGAGTCCTTGGTATCTCTACCAAGGGTAGAATTCAAAAGCTTACTAAAAGGTTTTGGAGATCCTAGAGGTAAGAGTAGTTGAAGGTTCTATCTTGAAAACATAAGGAGTTTTATAGATCTCCATAGTTTTGCCAATGGAAGCTACTAAACTAGTTTTGGGTACATAAGCATCTTGGCTCGTGTTTTTGAAATGCCAGAATATTTGAGAATAGGTAAAATGATCCAGGATAGTTTTGTTAAATAGCTTTTGTCAACTGATGGTGAGGTAAGGAGTATGATACGGTATACACTCACCTGCACAAGCACAAGCAAACACTACACCAATGAGCAAGAAAAAGTTTTGTTCCCCCTGATTTTTGCATTCTGGACAACTAATCAGGGTTGCTGAAATTGGGATGTTACAGACCCTTCCCCCTTAAAAGAATCTCGTCCCGAGATTCGGGAGAGTAGGGGTAGGGGATTTTGAGTCAAGGTTAGTGCTACTGATTTCAAGCATGCTATCTTAAGGTACCCGTCCTTGGAAGTGGTTACTCTGCCGATGAAGTTGAGCTTCAGTCTTCCGGGATGCATGGAGAGTTGAGCAGAGTCCAGTCCTGATTGCGAGGTATGATCTTATATTCCTTCGGGGCTCAATGTCTCGAGGGCTTAGGCTGGGTAAACTATCTCGATGCTGAACTTCACGGGGTACTCGGCGGAGGATAGAATCTACGTCTTGGTGTACCTTTCTCTGAGGGTCCATGGCTCTTCTTTAGGGGCGTAGCATATCCTAATTAAAGATTTTAGTGTTGATACTCTTGGGTTTGCTTCTAGTAAAGGGTTACTCTATTTTTGGTGGGAAAGACGTAGTCTTTCCCCCTTAGGATTAACTTGGGGTAGATTGGAGATTTAACAAACTCCTTCCTTCTTGGAGTCGTAGATTAATGTTTTGGAGACTATCGTCACTCTTTCTCTTAGAGTCGAGATCTTCAGAGGGCGTCCATGAAGCTATGGCCTACGGGGCTTATATACTACTATTATTCGTACTTAGCCTACTGAAGTCATCGGAGACTTATGCCCTCTAAGTGATTGGGACCGAGGGGTTGGCGATGCGGTGGTCCTTCCGGTATGTCTGCAGCTGAAATAGCAGAGGGACTTCATAGAATATTTAGTTAGTTCTCTTCGAATAACTCACGGGTTGTTGTTTTGCATGAAGACTTAGGATCCAGGGATATTTTCTAAGGTATCTTCTGGTAGGCGGTCTTCTGAGGATTGAGTGGAAAGACGCAGTCTTTCCACCTTGGAGCTTCACTAAGTTGCTTTAGGAGTGGTGCAAATCTTCTGTCTGGGAATAATTAGTCTCCTGAGGTGGTTGGAAGGTCTAATACACCGGAGGTTAGCGTAGTTAGGTCTTCACTTCTTGTCTTGGTAGTCATTTCTAGTGGTTTCTTGTGGATATTGAGGGTCCTTCGGGGATTGACTTTCGTCTTCAACAGGATTTCTTGCTGTAATAGACCGATAATGACAGAGTGCTATGTGATCGACGAGTCTTGATAGGTGAGTTGGATGGGGTAGGCCATCCTGCTGGGGTTAAGTCTTCCAGTTGTTCTGCCTAGACGATGTCAAACTCCTAGTTCTTGCGATGCTTTTCCTCTCATATACTCTCTCGATTAGTTTGGGTCTCATTACCGACAGCTAACATAGGGGTTTCCCTGAGTTACTAGGTGGGCTATCACTCCTCGAAAAACGTTTTACTGAGGTCAAAGCAAACCAGAACAGACAAACAAGGCGAACAGAGCAAGGGGATCGTAGTGTCCTCGACAAACAACACACATTAAGCAACACAGGATGCACTTAGGCAAGCAAACACGGTCAATGCTAGGGACCAAGGAGTTTACTACTCGCGAGGTAGGGGAATCCTATTCTTAGGACTATTGACCCTAGATATCGTCTTTCTTCAGGTTGGAGTCACTATCTTGCGGATGAAGCCTTCGTCGTATCTTGGGCGCTTCTTTATAGTGCAACCCCTGATGTCTTCTGATTGTGAGGATTCCGCTGCTAGAGCGATATTGTAGTCTCTTTGTGTTTGCTGGTAGTTGCTTTTCTTTATTTTGTTCTCATTGTCTTCACCGGGTTCTAGATCCTAGTTATTTAAAATCCATAAGTTTGAAGTTTGGACGAGAGTTAGAGGAAGCCATTTTCGAAAGCATTTGCTTAGAGTAAGAGAGAAGTAGAACTTTTTGAAACTCATTGAGAAACTAGTTTTCGAAATCCGGGGTTTTCAAAATAAGGTTCATGTCTAGAAACCATGCTAACTAAGGTTCTCCTATAGTCAAGATGGCTCTGATACCAAGTTTGTGGGGCCCCCGGATTAATCCTCCGGGAATTTCGGTTATGCATACAACCACAATCCCATGATCAGTTAGTCGTGGCACATAACCGACAAGTATCAAAGTAAACATCCCAAAACATACCGAATTACAAGACTTACATAAATGCCATTATGGCTACATCAATAATAATCAGCGGAACATCATCAAGCGTAGAGCCCGATCCATGCCTTAACCTATAGGCAACTGACTAGGAGAACATCCTAGCTCGCATAGTCGCCAACATCCTCTTCTTCTTGATATCTGACCAAGTTAATAGCCAGGGACAATGCCAGTGAGTACTTTGAATGTACTCGCAAACCACCTTAAGATAACAGTTATAACAAGAGGATATGCATTCTGGCTGTGGTAGTAGGAGGGCTCCAAGAGAGGTTCTTTTCTCACATAGTTTCTCTTGTAGATATAACATCTACATATCTTTGTTGAAAACCTTTGTAAACATTTTGGAAACCTTTTTGAAAAGTTTTGGAAAACATCAGGACTGGGTCACCCAATTGTTCCCGTCTTTGGGTCGTCCCACGACCAAACTCCTTTCTTTCCTTTCTGACCATCCCATGGTCAAAACAGGTATCCTTTCCGACCATCCCATGGTCAAAACTTTTCAAAGCCATTGCTTTTCCGAAAACCTTTTTGAAAACAAAACCAGCACCGCTCTACAACAACATTCCCAACCGCCCATGACCGCGCACATGGCTATTCGAATAGATTTACAATCTGCAGAGGTTGTACACTTTACCCACACCATCCGGGTACACTACCCTGATCTTCACCGATCATGGGTCGACTAACCGATCAAGACTCTCCGGATGCCCATTCCAATATAAGTGCCTACCCTATGAGTGTTATTCCCCTCAAAACCAGGACGTCGGGTACCGAGGACCAACCGGAGCGCATTTTACACTTTACACAGTGGGCACTTTCAATGAGGGGCTCATAGTAACGCGTGGATGCCAGCAGACCCTTTGTTCCTTCTCCAGGTCGATGTCCCACATGGACTTTTATCGGAGAAGGCCCACACTCCAGGGATACCCGATCCCCTGTAGTAGTTACGAGGCAGCTTATACCGGTATAAACAACCATCAAATCCAGCCCTGTCCCATTCCAGAGTAATGTGGTTGCACAGGGTTAATTGTTCTAGCAAAACTGCAAAGAACCGGGTGCGTTTTCGTAAACCTTTTTCCTCCATCTTTCCTTCAGCATTTTGTAAAACAAAACCTTTTTCTTTCTCAACATCTCTTGGGAGGTCCCACCTCACCAAGGTTTTATCATAAAACATTTGGTAAAACTTTTTCCGGGGTCTTCCCATCCTATAGCTTTACTTCGGCTAAATTGGGGTCTCCAAAGGGGTATGGTGTAATACACCTTCTATTTTACTAGGTACAAGTAAGTGTCACCAAGGGGGTTGTACTTAATGGTACAAAAGTGTAATAGTTCGGAGAAGCCAAACCACTACCAGATATACAACATCATATAGTAAAACTGTGCAGTTTTTAATAAATAGTAGATAAAACATGCATAAGTAAAATAGTAGGACAAGGCTTTTGACCAAGAAGGTTGCTTTCCTGATGATCAGCAATATGGCAATATGTCCCTGGACTTCTTATTTAGATAACCAATAATATCAATAATAAATACCACTTCTTCTGCTCTCCGAGGTAATCGCAACTATCGTCGTCAGGGAGCACACATGTAATACAAACAGAGGTCACAATCAACACCGGGCATACAACCATCAATGCATACAGCAAGCAAACATACCGCACACTACTCAAATTAGTAGGTTGTGAGAGGATTGGATTTAGGAGATTGAGATGGCCTTGGAGAAGGGGATGATCATCCCCTAGGGTTTTATAGTCCAGAAATCACCTAAGAGATGGTTTTGTAACCAAGGACATATTCTGTATGGTACCATGGGGTAAAAATGATACCAACAGATAGGATTTGATAAAATGAAACCAACAAAAGTGGTTTCACTATTTTATCACTTACCAAAGATTTATAGTGATATTTATAGTGAATAAAACTCTAGTTTTAGGAAAATAATGCACCAGAAAGATTATGTATGTTCAAAAATTATTTCTTTGGGTGGTTAGGTATTGTTTAATGAACTTGTTCACTGACAGTTGGAATCATGTCCAAATAATTACAGAATGCCCTCAAGAAATTCCCAAATGCAGTTCTATGGAGTTTTTGTCTTTTTCACCAGATTAAATCTACAGAAGCTGTTGAGTTGATTCCAAGGGCACAAGGTAGGCATTTAGAATAGCTTTCTGTGGAAATTGGAATTAACCTTTTTGATTGGCAGAGCTACTATGATGATTTAACTAGTGATAATGCCACATACAGAAGTATTTAATTCACTAAAATTTAATAGAGAATCAACAAATCCTTATCTCCTGGTTTTAGATAGGTATTGATGTACTACTTCCCTGGGAGTTGGAATTGGGCCAATACCTCTGTCGGTTTGTCCTAGAGAAATTCCTAAAGGCAGATTATGGCTGTTTTTGTTATTTTTGTTACAGGTAATCTAGGAGACAAATTAATATAAGACTTGTGCGACATGCAAGGTATCACTTATACCTTTCAGTGACAAAAGGTTTCACATCAATTGGAGTTCTAAAACTTACAGAAAGAATTTATTAGTAAAAATGGTACCTCTAGTTAGTTGATTTATTGAAATTAATCTGGACATTATCTAGGTGAACCCCAGATACTTCATGTTAGGGAAAACAACCCTAAACTGTAGAAAGTTTTGACCGGGGCAATTGGAGTTGTTTTGCATTTTCAAAAGGATTTAATCTGAAAGACAAACTTCTGGATTTGAGGAAAAGGAAAAATGTGAGGTGGTCGCGGGCTGGGATCTGGCCGGATCTAGGCCTCAAGGCTCGAATTCAGCCCACCCGGGCTACCAGCAGCGCATGGCTGGGATCTTTCAAATACCGGCGCGGGGCCCAGCCGCCAGGGAGCGTGGGTGGCGAAGGGGTATGGGGAGATCAGGGGCATTGGTGATAGTTGGATTGGACGGTGGAGAGTCGTCGTCCTCGCTGGAGCGGAACGACAACGAGCAAATCCTAGATGGCGGCAGGGAAACGCTCGGGGAGAAGCGGGGAGGCTCACCGGGGGCTCGGGGGAGGCTGGGAGATGGCGGAGGAGACGCGACTCTCGTCGGTGACTCCAAGGATGGGTGGAAGAGACCCCCTTGGTCCAGATCTGCTGGTTCCCGCGCCGGTCAGAGGAAGGGTGACCCCGAGCTCGTCTATGGTAGCACCGGAGAGGGACCTAGGCAGAAAATAAGACTGTGTCAGATGCAGGAGGAGGGAAGGAACTCAGCACCGTGACATGCAGATGGATGTGAGCAAAGGAGGAGGAGCTACGCTCAAACTTCACTCATGTTCGAGAGCTCCCTTTGCTATTTGTCTCGAGCAAGATAGGGCAGGGAAAGAGGGGAGTGTTCTCTGGGGAGCTAAGGGAGCAAATGAGGGCACGGGAGGGGAGGTGTTGGCCTCTGGCCCTTATAAACCGAAGGGGATGGGTCCATGGTCGAATTGTTCCATGGGGAGGACATGGAGGTTGCCAGGCAGGGGATTGGTCGGGTTGGAAGGTGCTGAGGGAGGTGGGGTGCTCAGGTCGTGCTGGAGCTCAAAGAGGGAGGGAGTAGCAGCAGCTGGAAAATATTTGGCCTCACATGCTTGTCTCTCTGTCTCTGCTTCTAACTTCCAAACACATGGGACAAGGTAGAGGGGTTGCTACAGTAGCTTAGCTACAGTGCACACGACCAGAGATGAGTGTTGGGTGCTAATGTGCATTGCTTTGCAAGATTTCTGGTGTTTGGCTTTGGTTTTTGATATACAAAGGTCAAATGTCCCAAATTGCCATAAGGGATGATCAAAGCTTACATCTTGATTTTTGATCTTGACAACTTGAGGTAAGGATGCTGGTAGATGGGTAGGGTTAGGATACACCTCCAAGATTTATTTGGGATTTTTCAAGGAATTCTAGATCACAATTGTATCATTTATTCAAAAAGTGCAGAAATGGCTCTAGAGGCTAATGTGATATTGGTACATTAGACAAATGGAGATTTTTGTGTGAAATGGTCCTAGATACCATATTACACCTTGGGGAATTTTATTGGGATTTATTGAGGTGGGAAAGTATTTTTTAAAGGATTATTTCTTGTTTCTGCCATTTAAGAAAAAGGGCAAAAAGAAATAATATAGAATCTCAAAAATATTTATTCTTGAGATGGGAGTGTAGGGTATGATATATAGGACTCAAAAGTGCTTTGAGTTGGAGAAATGTTTTGGCAAAAACCAAACTTTCCCTTGGGAGAGGAGTTTTGGAGATTTTATCTATTAAAAGAATTAAATAGATTTGGAGCCATAATAATTATGGATAACATTTGATAAATCTCGGTGATCAAGGTAGATGATCTAGACAAGGTGTAGAAAGCATTTGCACCCATGGGATTGCAGAATCCAAGTTGATTTTGGTGAAAACTAGAGATTTAAGGATCTTGGGTAAGATTGTTTTCATGCCACCAAAACCTTGCTGGATCTTGGAGCTCAGGGCTCCTCTTGGGGCATGGGATATATGGATGGATCTACCAAGTGGTGTAGATTGCAATGGTGTAGAGGTTTTATCTTGATCCTGCTTGAGCTCACTAATACAGGCTTTCAAACTTTGAATAAAATAAGCCTGCCAAAGCAGATTATCAACTAGCCTTCAAAACCTTGTGGGTTTAAGCAGCACAAAGATCCACTTGGAACAAGTGAAGTAGATTTTGATAGACCTATATGAGTAGAACACAACCATGTAAAGATTTGGTCCATAGAAGGTTGGATGGTGGTGTGAGCTTCTATCAAAGTAGGCATGTTGACTAGATCTGCAGGAATAGTTATTTTCTTGCCTTCAAAACCATCAAGAACAAGTGGGTTGGAGGATGATCTAACCAAGGTCAAGAGTGGGCCTTGGTAGTACTGAGGCTGTTTAATAAGATGGTTTACCTTCATTTCCAAAAATGCACAAGGGTTGAGAAAGGGAGACATTCAAAGAGGTGATGTTGGAAATAGTTTCCAGACGGCTAAATTTGGCAGATTTAGGGTTTTTGACTAGAATGTGGGTGGTGATGATTTTGATGGGTTGCAAGGTACCAAAGCATCATAAAGTGGATGTGGTTGAAGAGTAGATTGAGTAGAAGGGATACATGCTTGATATTGGTCCTCATTGACTTGGAGGCTTCTAGAATGGATCACTGTAGAACTGATCTGGTTAAGGGTTTTAGATCCAGATTGTATTCTTGCTTAAGGTTTGGGGATTTTAAGGTTCCTTGATCGTAGAGTATGAGCTCCTAGGGTAGCTCACACTACTTCTAAGCAATCAAGTCAAATAGCAGATCAAGGCAATTCATGAGACAACCGAGCAAGGCAACTCATCTTATACACTAAGTAAATCCACTACTGGGGTTACCATGAAGCCTAGCTTGAGGTAAGGTTGAGGCATTATGAAGAGGTTGGATTTTTAGTAAGAGGAGAGTCCTTGGTATCTCTACCAAGTGTAGAATTCAAAAGCTTACTAAAAGTTTTTGGAGATCCTAGAGGTAAGAGTAGTTGAAGGTTCTATCTTGAAAACATAAGGAGTTTTATAGATCTCCATAGTTTTGCCAATGGAAGCTACTAAACTATTTTTGGGTAAAAAAGCATCTTGGCTCATGCTTTTGAAATGCCAGAATATTTGAGAATAGGTAAAATGAGCCAGGGTAGTTTTGTTAAATAGCTTTTGTCAACTGATGGTGAGGTAAGGAGTATCATATGGTATACACTCACCTGCACAAGCACAAGCAAACACTGCACCAATGAGCACGAAAAAGTTTTTGTTCCCCCTGATTTTTGCATTCTGGACAATTTATCAGGGTTGCTGAAATTGGGATGTTACATTGTATGTAAAACAAAAGGACCAGGGTCCATAGTTCACTAGAGGTGGCTCTCCTTAAGATAGATAACATGCTGGGTGAACAAATTACATCGGGGCAATTAACAAACATCGAGAAAGCATACAAGCATATACTAATTATCTTGAATCCTTTGAGACTTGATTGGGCAATACAACATTATACATAGACTGCCATCCAAATGCATCTATGACTAATAATCCACCTTCAGGTTATCATCCGAACCCCCTCCAGTATTAAGTTGCAAGCAACAAATTATTGCTTTATGAATTGCGTGTAAAGTAAACAAGACGATTGTTCTATGAACAAAGGATTGTTGTTTTATCCCTAGTAGCAACATCACATTTAGTACCTTAGAGATTTCTATCACTTCCCAGATTACCAGAGGCATGAACCCACTATCGAGCATAAATACTAACTCTTGGAGTTGCTAGCACCTACTTGGCCAAGATATCTACTAACAACGGAAAGCATGCAAGATCACAAATAACAAAGACATGGTAGAATCAATAATTAATCTGAAATAGCATCTCAATATCCATCGGATCCCCGCAAACACAACATGCAGAATTACAAATAGATCATCGTGATCATGAACGGAGCTCACAAGATCTAGACATGAAAGCACAAAGGAGGAGAACCAGCCATCTAGCTACTACATGGACCCGTAGTCCAGAGATGAACTACTCACGCATCACACCAGAGGCTTGCATGATGATGAAGAAGGCCTCCAGGGTGAATTCCCCTCTCCGGCAGGGTGCCGGGAAGAGCTTCATATCCCTCCCGATCTAGGGATGGAGATGACGGCGGCTACAGTCTCTTTCGTGGATTTTTGATCGGGTACTTAGGGTTTTGGTATCGAAGGAAATATATAGGCAGAAGGAGAGGCCGAGGGGGTGCTGGGGTCGGCCAGACCACCCCCTGGCGTGGGCCAGGCCTGTCCGCGTGGTCAGGTGGTGTGGCCGGGCCCCAGCCCTTCTCCGTCTCGTATTCTGGCTCCAGATGCCTTCCGGTAAAATAGTGACTTTGGCTTTTGTCCCATCCAATTCCGAGAATATTCATTTTCTGACTTCCTGGAACCAAAAACAGCAGAAAACAGGCAGCTGGCACTGTGGCTCTTGTTAATAGGTTAGTCGAAGAAATCATATGAAAAGTACTCCAAAGTGTGGACAAAACATAAGAAAGTGGATAAAACCAAGCATGGAACATCAAAAATTATAGATACATTTTCAATGTATCAACATCCCAAGCTTAACTCCTGCTCGACCTCGAGTAGGTAAGTGATAAAAAGAAAAAATAATTTTTTAGGTGACATGCACCATCATAAACTTGATCAAAGTATTTGTAAAACATTCGAATCGGGGATCATAGTACTTCAATCATAACATGAAAGACAAAGTTCTAGCAAGAAGACAAGGAAACTATGTTGCAACATGAAAAGGCACAAACAAAAGATTCTTGAATAACAATGCTTTGCAAGACGTCTGATTGTTTCGCATAAAGAAAACATAGCATGATAGTATTCAGCTTGTCCCTCATATAGTAGCAAATATAAATGCATAGGACACCTTAAAAGTTCATAAGAGTGACTAGATACAAATAGTTTAAAATAAGAAATATCAAGTTATGCATCAATCAACTAGTCTTGGGACAATAAACATAGAACTATGAATGGCCACTATGCTCTCAAAGTAGGTGCATAAAGATAGAAGGTGGAGACTTAATGTAATGGTGGAAGAAAGGCCTTCATAGAAGGAAAAAGGGATTCAAGTCTCATAAAGAGCTTCCAAAAATTATGGTACTTATAGCTTTCATCTCTCATTGCCCCTATCATAAGCATCTTGAAGTGATTAAGGTTAAAGTGAACAAACTATGGTGCACATGCTTGACGAAGTATAAGTTAGAAATCTCATGTCCCTTGAATACGAGGGCCGCTCCTCATGCTACTCAAGTTTAGTCACCGGTAAGTTCTTGTCATTGTAAGTACATGTCTATCATAGAGAACCGCCAATGGGGTACCCCTTGCCCGATGATATGGAATAATCCCCATATCAAAATGACAAGGCAAGTAGAGAACGAGCATCTCAGCAATCTTCTTATTTACCATGGGAATATGGTGCTTTTTTCTCTCTTTCCTCTTTTCATAATCTCTTTTTTTTCTTTTTCTCTTTTTTCTTCAATATAGGACTCTTTTTTTATAAGAAGAATGCTTCATAGACAGCTCATTATGGTTACGCTGCAGGTTTCCACCATGTCAGCATGGATTAGACCAGCGGCCCAGGAGTTTCTCTAACACATATACATAACTCCATGGACTTACCAGCTCCCCTTTCATTTCACACCGACGACATCCATATACAAAAGAGCATGATATCAACTAGGTACAAAGTACTAGTGCAATGTTGAAAGCGTTCCCCATGACAGCATGGTTCTGCTAATCCCCAACAAATAAGTGTAAGCATATACAACATAGACGACACAATGGTTCAAGTTTATTAAGGGCAAGAAAAGTAAAGTGTGCCATCAAGTTCGTGAGAGCTTTAATCACTAGTTTTCTCATAACAAGTTTAATTTGGAAGGAAAACAAAAGCATGAATATACTTGGAATAGCATATGATAATAGGTAGGTATGGTGGACTCTTTGGAATAACTTGGTTTAGGGAGTTGGATGCATGAGTGGAACTCATACTTGGTTACGGAGGCTAGCAAAAGACTAGGAGCGACAAACTAAGAGAGAAATAATGGCCATAATCATGCAGAGCGACAAAACATCATTAATCAAAGCATAAAGTGATACTACAAGTTGAAAACTAAAGGATCATAAAGGCTTATGGTGACTTGGGATAGTCATAACATGGTGTGAGCATGCGCCAAGTCAACCCAAATAAAGCATCAAAAGAGAATACCACAATACTATGCTTTAATATGCTAAAACAACACATGATTCATCCAAGGCACATTAAGCAATCTAAATTGTTTATAACAAGTCATGCTACACCAAATAATACTAAGAATAAAGCCAAAACAATATCAAGCATGGCATGACAAAGCATAGGCCATAGTCAAAAACAAGCTCTCTTTACCACTTAAGCATCAGCTTTCCTACTCTTTTCCAATCCAAACTAAACTATTTGAAAACCAATGTATGAAAGAGGGGGTCCAACCAATTTATTCAGAAAACTAAGCAAACAAAGCAAACAAAAAACCAAAACGAAAATGAAAAAGAAGACGCTCCAAGAACAACACAACTGTGCATGAAATAATAAAAATGAAGCGTTTGGAAGAAACCTGGGATTTTTATTGATGAAGAAGGGGATGCCTTGGGCATCCCCAAGCTTTGATGCTTGTACTTCTTGGATATTTCTTCGGGTGACACGCGTGGCATCCCCAAGCTTGAGCTTTAGTCCATCCTTCATCTCATTACTCATTCCTTCCATACACCTGAAATTTTTCCTTTATACAAAACTTCACACAATCTTTATTAGCAACATTAGTGCACTCAAGATAATAGGTCTTTAGGTTCAGTTCTAATACCAATAAAACTTCCATTAAAACACTAGATACTGTATCACTTCCCTAAAAAAGCTCAATTCCCTAAAAGAACTCAAAAAGGAACCAACAAGAAGCAAATGCAGAAAATGGCAGAAATCTGTCAAAACAGACCAGCAGGTAAAGACGAATTTTTTCTAAGACCTTCTGTTGCTCAAATCAAAAAGTGTTGAACTAACGAAAGTTAGATAACAACCTTGGACAGAAGCACAAACATTCACGCCTCAAACGGACGTACAGAGATTTTACATGAATTTTTATGGTGAAGCACAGAAATCTGTTTCAGGACAGCAACTTTCCCAATCATTACTTCTCTCTCATTAGAGGTTACTCTTGGCACAAAAAGCAAATAAAAAGGATAAGGAGCGGTTATACTCCAAGACTCATCTAAAACTTTTGGGTTATCTCCCAATAAGTACTTTTCTTTAACGCCTTTAAGTTAGGCATAAGAAGCAAGAAGAAGAATCAAGTGTTCTCAAATGAAGAAACATTAAAACCAAATTGTGTTTTCATAGGAGAGGCAAAATAAATCTTCTATATCTTCTTAGGGAAGTGTTCTATACCTTTCTTGAGTGGGAGTTGATATTTAATGGTGCCTTCTTTTATATCAATAATGGCACCAATAGTTCTAAGAAAAGGTCTTCCCAAAGTAATAGGACAAGAAGCATTGCATTCAACATCAAAAACATAGAAATCAACGGGTACATAGGCATTGTTAACCATAATAAGAACATCATTAAGACTCCCCATGAGTTTCTTTTTAGCATTATCATCAAATGGGACATTCAAATAACAATCTTAAAGTGGTGGCAAATCAAGCATATCATAAATCCTTCTAGGCATAATAAAAACACTACTATCAAGATCACATAAAGCTTTGAAATCAAAATCATTCACTTTCATATTAATGATGGGTTCCCAACCATCTTCTTGTTTTATAAGAATAGAAGCTTTATGTTTCATCTTTTCTTCTTTAATCTTTATGAGAGCATCAGTAATGTGTTTTGTAAAGGCCATGTTCATAGCACTAGCATTAGGACTTTTAGCAATCTTTTATAGGAACTTAATAACTTCAGAGATATTGCAACCATCAAGATCAAAATCAAATTTATCATCTAAAGTGGTAGAACAATTACTAGCCTCAACACTAGTGGTGGTGATAGTAGAAACACTAATGTTTCTAGCAATTTCATATTCTCTTTCCCACTTAGCACGTAATTCAGCTAATAGTCTAACATTTTCATCATTTCTTACTTGTATAGCATTAGTACCTGCAAAGGGATTATCATTAGTTTCAGGTTTAGCAGCCATTTTATTCAAAGAAGATTGAGCTTCAGCCAAAGATGCTATATTTTTTTCAGCATTAGAGAGTTTTTCCTCCATAGTTTTATTGAAAGCAGTTTTCTTACTAATAAAGTCGTTAAGCATAACTTCAAGTTCAGAGGGAGCACTCCTATTATTGTTGTAGGAACTCCCGTAAGCATTACCATTGTTGGGAGGATATGGCTTATAATTGTTGTTACCAAAATTATTCCTGTAGGCATTGTTGCTAAAATTGTTATTTCTTATAAAGTTCACATCAACTTGCTCTTCTTGAGCAACCAAAGAGGCTAAGAGAACATTATTTGGATCAATATGGGCTTTCCCATTAACAAGCATAGACATAATAACATCAATCTTATCACTCAAGGAGGAGGTTTCTTCAACAGAATTTACCTTCTTACCTTGTGGAGCTCTTTCAGTATGCCATTCAGAGTAGTTAACCATCATATTATCCAGAAGCTTTGTTGCAACACCCAAAGTAATGGTCATAAAGGTACCTCCAGCAATAGAATCCAATAGGTTCCTTGAAGAATAGTTCAGTCCTGCATAAAAAGTTTGGATGATCATCCAAGCAGTCAATCCATGAGTGGGACAATTCTTTACCAAAGATTTCACTCTTTCCCAAGCTTGAGCAACATGTTCATTATCAGATTGTTTTAACTTCATTATTTCACTTCTCATAGATATAATCTTAGCAGGTGGATACTATTTTCCAATGAAAGCATATTTGCATTTAGTCCAAGAACCAATACTATTCCTAGTTAAGGAATTCAACCATTCTTTAGCTTTTCCTCTCAAAGAGAAAGGAAACAATTTCAGCTTAATAATATCACCATCTATATCCCTATGCTTTTGCATCTCACAAAGTTCAACAAAGTTATTTAGATGGGCAGCAGCATCTTCATTACCAATACCAGAAAATTGTTCTCTCATAACAAGATTGAGTAAAGCAGGTTTTATCTCAAAGAAAGTAGCTTCAGGCATAGGTGGAGCAATAGGTGTGCTCATAAAATCATTGTTGTTGGTGCTAGTGAAGTCACACAACTTAGTGTTTTCAAGAGTAGTCAGTTTTTGTGTTTTCAATAAAGAAAGAAAACTTGTAAAAACTATTTTTTTGTGTTTTTGATAAAGAAACAAGCAAACAAAGCAAAAGTAAACTAAGCAAAAAAATAACAAAGTAAAGAGATTGGTTATGAGGGACTCCCCTTGTGAAGATCTCCTTGACTCCCTGGCAACGGCGCTAGAAAAATAGCTTGATGGCCCAAAATATATCGAGCTCGTTGGGGAACCCCAAGAGGAAGGTATGATGAGCACAGCATCAAGTTTTCCCTCAGTATAAAACCAAGGTTTAATCGAACCAGTAGGAGCAAGGAAACACCCCAAAGGTGTAACGAGCTGAACGATGGCAGGGCGCACTACCGGTGCCAGTAGCAACATGGAGACTTGCACAACACAACCACAGAACTCTGTCCCCAACTTGCGATGAGGTTGTCGATCTCACCGGTTTTGCTAAAAACAATGGATTAAACATATCGAATGGAAGGAAGTAATAGTTTGTAGAAAGTAAACACAAAGCAGTAAACAGTTTGTAGATTGTATGTAAAAGAAAGGACTGGGGTCCATAGTTCACTAGAGATGGCTCTCCTTAAGATAGATAACATTTTGGGTGAACAAATTACAGTGGGGAAATTGACAAACATCGAGAAAGCATACAAGCATATACTAATAATCTTGACTCCTTTGAGACTTGATTGGGAATTACAATATTATACATAGACTGCCATCCAACTGCATCTATGACTAACAATCCACCTTCAGGTTATCATTCGAACCCCCTCCAATATTAAGTTGCAAGCAACAGATTATTTCTTTACGAATTGCGTGTAAAGTAAACAATACGATAGTTCTATGAACAAAGGATTGTTGTTTTCTCCCTAGTAGCAACAACACATCTAGTACCTTAGAGATTTCTGTCACTTCCCTAGATTACCAGAGGCATGAACCCACTATCGAGCATAAATACTAACTCTTGGAGTTGCTAGCATCTACTTGGCCAAGATAGCTACTAACAACAGAAAGCATGCAAGATCACAAATAACAAAGACATGATAGAATCAATAATCAATCTGAAATAGCATCTCAATATCCATCGGATCCCCGCAAACACAACATGCAGAATTACAAATAGATGATCTTGATCATGAACGGAGCTCACAAGATCTAGCCATGAAAGCACAAAGGAGGAGAACCAGCCATCTAGCTACTACATGGACCCGTAGTCCAGAGATGAACTACTCACGCATCACACCAGAGGCTTGCATGATGATGAAGAAGGCCTCCAGGGTGAATTCCCCTCTCCGGTAGGGTGCCAGGAAGAGCTTCAGATCCCTCCCGATCTAGGGATGGAGATGACAGAGGCTGCAGACTCTTTCGTGGATTTTTGATCGGGTACTTAGGGTTTTGGTATCGAAGGAAATATATAGGCGGAAGGAGAGGCCGAAGGGGTGCTAGGGTCGGCCAGACCACCCCCTGGTGCGGGCCAGGCCTGGCCACGTGGCCAGGTGGTGTGGCCGGGCCCCAGCCCTTCTCCGTCTCGTATTCTGGCTCTAGATGCCTTCCGGTAAAATAGTGACTTTGGCTTTTGTCTCGTCCAATTCCGAGAATATTCATTTTCTGAATTCCTAGAACCAAAAATAGCAGAAAATAGGCAGCTGGCACTGTGGCTCTTGTTAATAGGTTAGTCCAAGAAATCATATGAAAAGAACTCCAAAGTGTGGACAAAACACAAGAAAGTAGATAATACCAAGCATGGAACTTCAAAAATTATAGATACATTTGCAATGTATCAGGAGGCTTCTTATAGGCCAAAGGGCAAGGTTAGTGGAGGTCGGAGGGGCCCACACCACCCACTGGCGTGGCCTGGCCTGGCCCGCGCCACTAGGTGGTGTGGCCAGCCCCAGTCCCCTCTCTGTCTCTTCTTCTTGGCTCCGTGAGTCTTCTGGTAAAATATTGACTTTGGCTCTTGTCCGGTCCAATTCCGAGAATATTCATTTTCTGACTATTCTCGAACCAAAAACAGCAGAAAACAGGCTACTGGCACTGTGGCATCTTTTTAATAGGTTAGTTCCAGAAAATGTGTAAAAGTACTCCAAAGTGTGGACAAAACATAAGAAAGTAGATATAAAACAAACATGGAACATCAAAAATTATAGATACATTTGCAACGTATCAACATCCCCAATCTTAACTCCTGCTCGTCCTCGAGTAGGTAAGTGATAAAAAAGAAAGAATAATTTTTGAGGTGACATGCACCATCACAATCAAGATCAAACCATTTGCAAGCATTGAAAGCTGGGATCAAAGAACTCTAAACATGAGCATGAAAGATGAAGTTCTAACAATAAGACATAGTGAGTATGCATGCAACATGAAAGGATACAAACAAAGATCATGAATAACAATGCATTGAAAGACGTTTGTTTGTTTCACATATAGAAAACATAGCATAGTGGCATTCAGCTTGTCCCTCATAGTGTAGCAAAACATAATTGCATAGGACACCTTCAAAGTTCATAAGGGTGACTAGATACAAATAGTTTAAGAACAAGCAATATCAAAGTTATGCATCAATCAACAAGTCTTGGGCAATGCACATTAAACTAAGAATGGCCACTATGCTCTCTTAATAGGTGCATAAAGATAGAAGGTGGAGACTCAACATAAAAGTAAAAGAAAGGCCTTCATAGAAGGAAGCAGGGATTCAAGTCTCATAAAGAGCTTCCAAAAATTATGGTACTTATTAGCTTTCAGCTCTCATTGCCCCTATCATAAGCATCTTTAAGTGATTAAGGTTAAAGTTACACAACTAAGAGGATATGCTTGACAAGTTATAAGCTGAAATCTCATGCCCCTTACTTACGAGTACCGAACCTCATGCTACTCAACTTTAGTCACAAGTAAGCTCTTGTCATTGTAAGTACATATGTATCATAGAGAACCGCCAATGGGGTACCCCTTGCACATGATATAGGAGCTATCCCATAATCAAAATGACAAGGCAAGCAGAAAATGAGCATCGTAGCGATCTTTTTATTTTCTATTTGCATAGGTTTTTATTGAGGATGCTTCATAGAGTGCTCATTATGGTTATGCTGCAAGTTTCCACCATGATTAGGCATGGATTAGGCTAGTGGCCCAGGTGTTTCTCTGACACACATACAAACTCCATGATCTTACAAGTTCCACTTTTATTTCACACCGCCAGGATCCATTATCAAAAGAATCATGATATCAACGGGGTACAATGTACAAGTGAAATGTTGAAAGTGTTCCCCGTTATACATGGTTCTGCTCATTTCAACTAATAAAGTGGAAGCATATACACAACAAAGATGGACACAATGGTTCAAGTTTATTAAGTGCAAGAAAAGTAAATTGTGCCATCAAGTTCGTGAGAGCCTTAATGACTAATTTTCACATAACAAGTTTAATTCGAAAGGTAGATAAAAACATGAATATACTTGGAATAGAAAATTCTAATAGGTAGGTATGGTGGACTCTTGGAATAACTTGGTTTTATGGAGTTGGATGCATGGGTGGAACTCATACTTGGTTATGAAGGCTTGCAAAAGACTGGGAGCGACCAACTAAGAGAGCAATAATAGGCATAATCATGCAAAGCAACAAAACATCATTGATTAAAGCATAAAGTGATATTACAAGTCGAAAACTAAAGGATCATAAAGTCTATGGTGACTTTGGATAGTTATAACATTGTGTGAGCATGCGCCAAGTCAACCCAAATAAAGCATCAAAGGAGAATACCACAATACTATGCTTTAATATGCTAAAACAACGAATGATTCTTTCAAGGCACATTAAGCAATCTCAATTGTTTATAACATGTCATGCTACAGAAAATATCACTAAGCATAAAGACAGAAAAAATATCAACCATGACATGACAAAGCATAGGCCATAGTCAAAAACAAGCTCCTTTTTACCACTTAAGCATGAAGTTTCCTACTCTTTTCCAATCCAAACCAACTTATTTGAAAGAACTCACAAAGATAATAATAAATAAAGATCAGTGAGCTTGTCTCACAAATCCAAAAGGAAGAGCTAAAAAGTTCTAAGTTGAAAGCACAAGAAAACTAAGGCTAAACACAGTGCTAGCAAAAGAGAACACTCACAAAACAATAAGAATGAAAACTAGAGTGTTCTAGGCAATGAATAACAAGGTGTGTCTCTCTCCAAAAGAAGTGTGTTGGGATACAACCAACTTATTCAAGCAAACTAAGCAAAATGAAACTAAAAACAAAAACAAAGACGCTCCAAAAACAACATAACTGTGCATGAAACAATAAAAACGAAGTGTCTAGAAAGACCTGAGATTTTTATTGATGAAAGAAGGGGATGTCTTGGGAATCCCCAAGCTTTGACGCTTGTACCTCTTGAATATTTCTTGGGGTGACACTTGTTGGCATCCCCAAGCATGAGCTTTTGTCCATTATTCATCTCATTACATCATTCTTTCCCTACACCTGAAAATTTCCTTCATACAAAACTTCACACAATCTTCATTAGCAACATTAGTGCATTCAAAAGATAATAAACCTTTGGGTTTTAGTTTTAAAACAGCAAAACTTTCATTAAAAACACAAGACACTATAGCAATTCCCTCAAAAAGTTCAAATGATCAAAGAGAACTCAAAGAGAAAGAGATTAAGAGCCAAATGCAAATAATGGCAGAAATCTGTCAAAACAGACCAGCAGGTAAAGACCAATTTTTTCGAAGACCTTCTGTTGCTCAAATCGAAAAGTGTTGAACTAACGTAAGTTATATAACAACCTGGGGCAGAATCACAAAAATTCACGCCTCAACACGATGTACAGAGATTTTACACGAATTTTTACAGCGAAGCACGAAAATCTGTTCCGGGACAGTAACTTTCCCAAGCATTACTTATCTCTCATTAGAGGCTACTCTTGGCACAAAAAGCAAACAAAAAGGATAAGGAGAGGTTATTACAGAGGTAGTCACTTCCAAGACTCAACTAAAACTTTTGCATTATCTCCCAATAAGTACTTTTCTTTAACGCCTTTTAGTTAGGCATGATAGTTTGAGAAGATGCTCACATAATAAATATGAATTGAAGTAAAAGAGAGCATCAAGAAGCAAATTCAAAGCACATTTAAGTCTAACCCACTTCCTATGAATAGGAATCTTGTAAAGAAACAAGTCATGAAAGCACAAAGCAACAAGCATAGGAAAACAAAACAAGTGCAACTTTAAGACTTTCAACATAAAGAGGGGAAACTTAATATTGTTGAGATACATGAAACCATGTTTCACTCTCTCATAATAACTTTCAATAGCATCATGAATAAAATTAACAATATAACTATCACATAAAGCATTCTTATCATGAGCCACATGCTTAAAAGAATTAATACTCTCCACATAAATATAGTCATTCTTATTAATCATAGTGGGAGCAAATTAAACAAAATAGCTATCATTATTATTCTCATCACCATAATCATCAAATATAGGAGGCATATTGTAATCATAATTAATTTTCTCCTCAATAGTAAGTTGACTGAAAATAACATATTCATCATTGTAATCATCATATATCGGAGGCATAGTATCATCAAAGTAAATTTTCTCCTCCGTGCTTGGAGGACTAAAAATATCATGCTTATCAAAACCAGCTTCCCCAAGCATAGACTTTTCCATAGCATTACCAATAATGGAGTCCAAATAATTCATACTACCAACATTGCTATTAGCATGCAAATAAAGTTCCATAGCTTTTTTAATTGTCTCTTCAAACACTTCATGTCCTAACTCAAGATAAATACTATAAAGCTCTCTAATTTTTTTGTTGTTTTCCATTAAGCCTAACTAGTGAAAACAAGAAAAAAAAAGACAAAATTGCAAAATCTAAAGGAAATAACTTCGAGCACTCACACCGGAGGATGTGAGTACCTTTTACCTTACCTCCCCGGCAACGGTGCCAGAAAATAGCTTGATGTCTACGCACTTCTATTCTTGTAAACAGTTGTTGGGCCTCCAAGTGTAGAGGTTTGTACAATAGCACCAAGTTTCCCTTAAGTGGATTACCCAAGATTTATCGAACTCAGGGAGGAAGTGGTCAAAGGTATCCCTCTCAAGTAACCCTGCAATCAAGATACAAGAAGTCTCTTATGTCCCCAACACAACCAATACACTTGTCAGGTGTATAGGTGCACTAGTTTGGCGAAGAGATAGTAAAATACAAGTGGTACGGATATAAGACAACGGTGCCAAAAAATATCTTGATGGCGTGGAAGAGACTAAAGGAAAACTGAAATAAAGATGGAAGCAAGCAAACATGTAACATATCTAGTTGCGAACGGTGTTTCAATGCTTAGAAACAAGGCCTAGGGATCATACTTTCACTAGTGAACACTCTCATATAAATATCTTCTCTTTATGATACTACTCTGAACTACTCTCCGGTTGGACACTCTAATCCATGGTAGGGCTATAACAGCACACCTCAAAGTTTGCTTTCCCCATCTAGATAACCCCACACTGTCACCTTGAGCTCTAGATGGTTCCAATAAACACCACAATTTCATAGAGACATCCAACTCCAAATATAACTCATAACAAGTATTTGTACTCTCTAGCATAAGTGCCACCATGGTGTGCACGCTATCACTTTCACACACATGGGGAGAGCCAGAGATTTATTAAAGCACTTGAGTAGCAAGGTAGATCTACTTGATTACAAAGCTCATGATCACAATATGGTCATGAATAGAGAGAGAGATGAACACATAGCTACCGGTAGAGCCCTTAGCCTCGAGGAAGAACTACTCCCTCGTCATCATGGGAATCAACAATGGCGATGGAGATTGTGGTGGAGATCGATGAAGATGGCTCCGGGGGCACTTCCCCATCCCGGCAGGGTGCCAGAACAGAGACTTTGTGTCCCCCGAATCTCCCCTTCGGTGGCGGCGGCGCTGTGGAACTTTTCTTGGCAGGAGGATTAACGATTTAGGGTTTACGCATCGAGAGGCTTCTTATAGGCCAGAGGGGAGACCGAGGGGGTGCCAGGGGGCCCACACCACCGAATCTCCCCTTCAGGTGCCGCGGTGCTGCGGAACTTTTCGTGGCTAGAGGCTCGACGATTTATGGTTTTTGCATCGGGAGGCTTCTTATAGGCGAAAGGGCAAGGTCGGTGGAGGCCGTAGGGGCCCACACCACCCCCTGGCGTGGCCTGGCCTGGCCCGCGCCACCAGGTGGTGTGGCCAGCCCCTGGCCCCTCTCCGTCTCGTCTTCTTGGCTCCGTGAGTCTTCCGGTAAAATATTGACTTTGGCTTTTGTCCGGTCCAATTCCGAGAATATTCATATTCTGACTTTTCTGGAACAAAAAACAGCAGAAAACAGACAACTAGCACTGTGGCATCTTGTTGATAGGTTAGTTCTAGAAAATATGTAAAAGTACTCCAAAGTGTGGACAAAACATAAGAAAGTAGATATAAAACAAGCATGGAATATCAAAAATTATAGATTCATTTGCAACGTATCAGTGGGTTATCTTCTACATTTCCTTTTGTAGTTCATTTTTATTTACATACCTTAGAAACTCCCTAGCCTATAATTCTCTGTAGCTTTTCATGTCTCTTTTTATTTTGTTTTCATGGTTGGGTGAACGAACTTCGTTCATACACCGAATCATTTTCTTTTATTTTGTGTATTATTTTCGTAGGGACTTGAACCTTGTGTGATGATGTGTACAATTTGTGTGAATCGTGCAAATACTCATATAAACCATTTGGTTATTTCAACTCAAGCTTCAACAACATCAATAAGTATTATTTGAACCAAGGTTCATGTCCATCGAATGAGAGATTATTCGTACCTCAACGATAAAGTATGTCACCCTTGCTTTCATCTAAGCTTGGGGAGGTAACCACTTCTTACACTATCTTTTGATAATTGCATTTTCTATTTTCTTTTCATGACCTATTCAAGTTTGGTTCTTGCAAAGTTCCAAGCTTGGGGAAGTTGCTTTTGCATGTGTAGAATCCTGCACAATGTTCCCATTCAATAAAAGTTTTTGTGCAATCATGTATCCCGTTGTTTTTGAATGCTTGTTTGGGTAAGTTATGTTTCGTCTTTATATAAGGTATGCACTTGCTTTTGTTTAGTCCCCATAAGAGTTGAGTTAGAACATTGATGCACTTTGTTCAAACCTTTATCTAGCTTGAGAAAGATATTATGATCCTCTAAAATACATTGTTATGATTTGTACACTTGATATAACCAAAATTATATTGATGAAGCCTCTAAATAATTGTATTGGTGATGTTTAATTGTCTCAAGAGTCTAGCTTTAGAGATACTCAACACCATAGATTTAATGATGGACTTGATAGCACTCTTCAATGGATTTGTTTAATGGAATCAATGTTTAGCAGTAATTGAGATGCATACCAAAATTTTACTTATTGATTAAAGTATGATATAGCTTTATGCATGTCTACAACACTGTCACACTCCGATGCTAATAGTTCTGTTGGCCTACAAATGATCCTCATGGAGGAAACTCCTAGATTTCGACTATGAGTTGATTAAACATTCATAGCAACAATGTTATAATGGGAAAGAGTATTTGAAGGAGATATGCCCTAGAGGAAAATAATAAATTGATTTTATTATCATATCTCAAATTAGTTCGTAATAATTTCATATTGTGTTATAACGGTATCAAGAGGAAACATTGATACAAGTGTGGTATGAAATAGACAAAGTCCCTAGTAGCCTCTATTTATACTAATTCGTTGGGCAGCTGATGATTGAGGTTTCCCGATCATGGACTAACTATAACGTCAACTAACAACAAGGTCACTTCATTATGAATAATGTGATGGAAATTGCCCAAAGATAGGTATTGCTACACGATCAAGTCACATGGTTCATATTTGCAATAATTAGAAGCGTAGTATCATTCTCCTTAGACCGTGAGATTATATTAATCACTGTCTCCGAGGCTGCTTTGACTACATCAAATGCCATGTCCATAACTGGGTGACAACAACAATGTATGTTAGGTATACTAGAGGAACATTTGATTCATATATATCAAGATCGGGATTTGTTCACCCACGCGATGGGAAGATACACACAGCTGACTTGGTGAGATTACATCCATAAATGTTGCAACATGTGGCTAGGTCACGGGGATAAAATATCACGTGAACAAGTGAAACAGAACTTGTTGGTAACGAGATTGAACAAGGTATATGATACTGATGATCAGATCTCGGACAAGTTGTTTCGAAAAAACAAAGGGAATTGGACTCGACGTTTACGGTAATGATATTACATCGTGGAATGCATAGGGGTCATTATGAGCATCTCGGTCCCGCTATTGATCATTGATAGAGATCATGTCTATGCCATTCCCGAGCTATTGGGATAACACACTGAAGGGTATGATGACGCTAGGAGATCATTCTGCAAGAAGAAATCACATATGAGAGAAAACCAGATATGTTCTATAAGAGAACCAGAATCATTCCAGGAGATTCTGAAGTCGTTCAGAAGAAAACAAAAGGGAACAGAAAGGTGTTTCAGGTCAAAGAGGATTATGTAATATGTATTTACATATTAATTAATGTAATTAATATTAAATATAATATAAAAATATAATTTGAAAGGATATTTCCACTAATGGTCCAAATTACCTAAGGAAAAGGGCCCATGAGGGAAACTACCATGGGGAAGGGGCCAAGGTAAGCCGCCTCCTAGGGCCCACCCGACCAGCCTAGGGCTACACGCGGGGTGGGGCTCCCCCGGACAGCTGGCCCATGGCACCCTAGAGGCCCATGTGCCTCCCCTTCCTCTCTCCCTTGTTTAGTCCCACATGAGAAACCCAATGGGGAGGGTACACACCCCTCCATATATATAAAGGGGCACCCATGGGAGGAATAAACACACAATAACCAAATATTATATGAGGCATTTTCATTAGAGAACTCTCTCATTATCCTCTCGTGATGGTGTCGTTCCTGGAAGGATGGCACACGCAAGAGACAACACACCTGCAGCACGTCGTTGTGATGCAATGATTCTAGCCAGAGGATCTACTCCCACACTCAACAGAGATCACAGAACTGGAGGTCATTGTCATACACTGCATGTGTGCGCAACCACGAGGGTGCTGTCATTAGCTGCACCTTGGATGTCGTGAGCCGGAGCTGCTACACGATGGAGCAAGGGGTGACTTGCGAGGAGCTTCACGACCTTGAGATCAGCTACGAGCGCGTCTACATCAACCACGTTCCCCTCGGAACATTAACCGCTTTTGTACTACAAGGTTATGTATCCGAAACCTCTGCTGTTACAATAATACTCCTAGATAGATCCTGGAAGTTAGGTGAGTTCGCGTAGGAAAATTTAGTGTTTTCTGCCCCGAACCCCTCCAGTGGTATCAGAGCCGATCTATGCGTAGTAGTGATTGTATTTCTAGTACGCACGTGGATTGTGCGGGCATTGATCCTATAGTTGTTACCCTCCAACGTGTACTTGTTTATATCGTGGCATTGTTTGATGAAGTGGCCCGAAACGACGTTATGCGTAATCTTACGTGAGACTGGTTCCACGCTCAACATACGTCTTGTACCGTATAAGTGGCTAGCGAGTGTCTATTTCTCATTCAATAGTTGATATAGCATTTACAACGGGGGCCCTGAAAGGGATGTTGTAGAGACAACTATCTGATCCATTTTGTGGGTGGAAAGTTCGTAGATTAGAAACCGTTATATCGCAAAAGCCCTAGAAGCCACGAAAAACTTGCAAAAGATAAAGTAGAGGCGTCTAACTTTATTTTGCAGGAGGGCTTCTAATTTGATATGGTCTTGGTCGTTACGAAGGTAAAGTAATTTACTTTTCTGTTACTAAGTAGTATAGTAATAGTCATCGTTCTGATGGACGACCTGCTGGTGGCATTGTGGACTTGGTGTCAAACTGGTGGAAAGATGGAGATCATGCCGGAGTGCTCGATGGAGATCAAGGCGCGAGAAGAAGGACCATATCATATAACTATATACATGTGATGTTGATACATTTTACATCTTATTGTGTGCTAGTATTAGATACTCAACGGTAGCATATTAGATAAGATGATCCCTATTAATACCAATATATTGTTCTCCCTTTAGTGTGCACCACTAAGAAAGTTTGGAGTTATGAAGTAGGTCGTGATGATCAGGTGCTAGACATCTCTGTGTTCGCATACGGTGGGTGCAAGCAATGTATGCACTACGAATACACTAAGGTTGGATTGGCAAGCCTAGCATGTACATACATGGCCTCGGAACACGGGAGATCAAAAGATCGAGAACGAGTCACATGGATGATGTGATCAATGGATATAATCCACTCCAGCAGCTATATCAAAGGTTGTGATGATCGGGGATGATATAGTGTAAATGGATCATGTGATCGTCCAAGGGATGACAATTTTAGTGGGAGCTCAATTATAGAATTGAACTCATATTATGAACTTAGTTTAGATGTCTTTTGCAAATATCCTTGTGGATCGTGGCCTATCCCATTGAGGTCCTTTGCGACCATGGAATTTTTCCTCCTTGATGTGGAACTTAGCAGAAGGGTCCAACTTCATAGATTAATACCCACGCCTCAGGGATATCCTCGTAATAGATGATATTCTCTTTTTGATACAATAACTATTAGGAGATAGTCCGATGACCCCACGAAGTCTTGTGTTTTCTCCATTACCGTCCAATGAAGCCACTCTCCATTCTATGGAGGCTTGGCTACCGTGATTATGTTTCTTCAACATTGGCATGGTCAATGAAAAGGAAACACCTCACGATAAAAGCTCATTGAGTATGAGCCGTTAGAAGAGTTTCCTTCTAAACTAGATGGAAGAAAACGAATACTTGGAGAATCACTTAGCGATCATGCATGAGTGTGATGAACGCCACACATGTGATGTGAACTACTAGATGATGGACTTCTTTGCAATATATTGGGGTGTGGCACTCGCTTCCTCCCATCTACAAAGATGTCGTTAGAGGCTAAACCATGAAAGATGAATCGGTCACCTTTCATGAGTTCGTGCCAGAGTTGAGAACTCTCAAACTAGGCTTGATTGCAGTGGGAGTCAAGGATGAATAAAGTATATACTAGATATACAAAATTATAAATGTTATTCTTGCAAAACTCGTTGTAGTTTACAAGTACTTGATACTTTTCCTATTTTGTGAAAGTTGATTGTCTGCTTGAGAATTGCTGAAAGAATTGAGGCAACAAGGCATGATAACGGCAGCCAAGATAGTTGATGCTGACATCACTCCTTTTTTATCATTTGTATTAGTGGATTTCAATAAAGTTCATATTTGTTATGTTTTGTGACTTTATTAGTGCGTCTTGCTTTAGCGAGACTATTATTCATATAAGTGAGAGACAATCCAGTTGTACCACTATTATGAATATTAATTTTATGGTCACATTACGGTTATGAATGATTTATTGTCATCACTCTGTTAATGATAATAGTTTAAGCATTTATAAAGGATTAAAATTCTAAAATATATCCAAGTTTAAATATTGAATGATATTATTGCATATTTTTAATTATAATGAAAATTGGAGTCTTTAGATATTTGATCTTTTGACTTTGCAAAATCATGCCTCATTAGGCAAAATGACTAAAAACTCTACATTCTGGTAAAACGGTTATATGCGAAGAATTGTTGAATTTTATACATATGATGTATTGTATTTTCAACAAATAGTGGAAATCATTATTTCATAAAAATTCATTGCGAACTTAAGTGAATATGTGTATTTACTTAATCAAACATAAGTTTGAAACTATTTGAATTGTTCGAATGATTTCAGAATGAAGAGGATATTAAATTAAGAGGAATACAAAAGTCTTCACGATTTGATCAATATGACTAAGTATTTAAGTTAAGTTTTGGCATAAAAAGTACTTGTGAAAGTCCGTTCACAAATTATGATAACTAGACACTTCAAAGTGTATTGATATGTCTAAATATCATAATCATATTGTAGTAGATACATATGGTCTGAATATTATCGCTTACTAGGTTATAGTTATCATTTAGAGTTAGAGATCAAATAAGCAAACACTCATTAAAACATAAGGAACATCTATAAGATTCATAGAAACAACACCATAAAAGTTATGGCATGTTCGAGTTTCTAGAGATTTCGATAATTTGAAGTTGTGGCGAATAAACGTAGTGTATTATTTGGAAACTATGAATACATCTTCCACAACTGGAAAGGGAAAACCTGTTGTTGCCCCTAAGTATTGTGTTTTCTCAAGAAGCAGTTTCTCGATGAAGATGTAGGTGGAAGAAAGTAAATGGTCAGATAGGGTATTTGACCTTGCATCCGAAATACAGAGTAGCGCAACAGAATATGTTCCGGGGGCTAAACTCTGCATGAGGAGAAACTAATGATAATGATCATGAAGTATCGGCAAAAAAATACTAAATAAAGTAGGATTCAATAATACATTCTGCAATTTTCATTATTATATTATTGATTCACTTATCATGTTGATGAAACATGACATACCTACGAACTACAAAGAAGCGTGATGGACCTAAGTGCGATAAATGACTAGGAGTCATAAAATCCTATGTTAAGTTACATTTAAGATCAAAAAGTAATATGTTACTTGATCTTATTAAGTAAAGATGTGTACTTGGTATTTCCAAATGACTGCAGAGTCATAAGAAAGAAATGAAACTTAAAGAATACCTTAAAGATCAATTTGTCACAAAGTATGTTTGGACAAATTCAAAGGATTGACTATGATATGTAGCGATGCTTGAGTCTACTGGATTTACACCAAAAATTGCTCTGATTTGATAATTGGTAGAAGTTTGTAAAAACTGCATGTTCTTCAATGACAAGATTGAAGAAAAGGTTGCATTTGATACAACATAGCAGGTTTTGTCAAACTATATGGATGCTAGTGTCTCATAGCTGGAATTCCCAAATTGATGGATGATCAAAGAATTTTGGAATGTCCAAATTATTGAGAGGACCTGCATTTGAGTGGGAGCTAATTAGCTTGTTGAATCTTAATATCTAAATGACATATTTTGAGTGGGAGCTAAGTGAAATCCCTGGATCTCATATATGGATGCCATATTTGAGTGGGAGCGTGACAACATTCATAAATATGTGAATGACATATAATGAATGGTGTGATTAGTATTAATGATATTTAAGTTAGTAAATATCCTATGGATGAAGTTGAACAAATTATTAAATAGTGAAATCTATCAGGATAGATTGATAAGTTTAATAAACATTAGTGTTTAAATGCTTTCTAGATTTGATTTTGTAGATGTTCATAATATCCTAGATAAGATTCTGAAGAAGTTCAGAATGGAGCAAGGCAATAAAGCAATTCTTACTTATATATCTGGATGAAGCCTTGAGTGAATCTCAACCATGTGGTTGAAAGAAAGAAAAGAGATGTGTTATATCTCCTATGCCTTAGTCATTGGTTCTTCCATATAACCATGTTATATACTCAACGTAATGTGACCCAAAGTTTCTGGTTAGAAAGTTTTTAGTTGTAAGAACGTGTCTTGAAGTGATTCCCGAGTTAATCATGGGACCATAATTAAGTTTATCCTTAAATTGCAAGAAGCAAAGTTAGGCATCATAGTTGTATTTTATGCACTATTGATTAGGATCTACATAGATATAGAAATATATATATGTGGCTACTTCTAAAGTGGCTAGTATGGTTGATTTGGCTAAAGAAGTTCGACTTCTGCTAAGTGTGTTTCTGGAGTCTAAATGACAATCGTGAAAGTCCAGTTGATTGATCGAACTTCATTGTAAACACTAGAAACAAAAGTCTCACTCTGTTTCTAAACTAATACTTCGACACACTATGGGATAATGATGTAAATATCAAAATTAGGAAGACATTAACAATTTGCAAAAGACATATGGATCTGGTAAAACAGATCAAGGACATGACGTTTTCCGTGAGCAAGCATGCTTGTTCATATCATCATGTGATATTATGACTAGCAGCAAATGCAAGCTAGATTATTTATACTCTAGTGCAAGTGGGACACTAAAGGAGATATGCCCTAGAGCAAAATAATAAATGGCATATCTCAAATTAGTTTGTAATAGTTTCATGTTGTGCTATAACTATATCTAGAGAAAACATTAATACATGTGTCGTATGAAACAGATCAAGTCCCTAGTAGCCTCTATTTATACTAGTTCGTTGGGCAGCTGATGATCGAGTTTTCCCGATCATGGACTAACTATAACGTCAACTGACAACAAGGTCACTTCATTATGAATGATGTGATGGACATTACCCAAAGATAGGTATTGCGACACGATCAAGTCACATGGTTCATCGTTGCAATAGTTAGAAGCGTAGTATCCTTCTCCTTAGACCGTCAGATCATATTAATCACTGTCTCCCAAGGCTGCTTTGACTGCATCAAACGGCATGCCCATAACTGGGTGACAATAACGGTGTATGTTAGGTATTCCATAGGAACAGTTGAGGCCTATGTATCAAGATCGGCTTTTTTCACCCGCATGACAAGAAGATACACATAGCCAACTTGGTGAGATTACATTCATAAATGTTGCAACGTGTGACTAGGTCACAGGGATGTAATATCATGAGAACAAGTGAAATAGAACTTGTCGGTAATGATATTGAACAAGGTATATGATACCGATAATCAGATCTCGGACAAGTTATATCGAAAAAACAAAGGGATTTGGACTCGACATTTACGTTTCAAATGACATTATATCGTGGAATGCACAAGGATCATTATGGGCATCCCGATCTCTCTATTGATCATTGATAGAGATCATGTTTGTTCCATTCCTAAGCCATTATAGTAACACACTTAAGGGTACGATGACGCTAGGAGATCATTCTGCAAGAAGGAATCACAGATGAGAGAAAACATTCTGTAAGAGAACCAGAATCATTCCGGGAGATTCCGAAGTCGTTCGGAGGAAACCGAAAGGTGTTTCGGGTCAAAAAAGATTTTGTAATATGTATTTACATATTAATTAATGTAATTAATATTAAATATAATATTAAAATCTAACTTGAAAGGGTATTTACACTAATGGGCCAAATTCCCTAGGGAAAGGGCCCATGAGGGAAACTACCATGGGGAAGGGGCCAAGGCAAGCCACCACCTGGCTAGCCTAGGGCTACACGTGGGGTGGGGCTCCCCTTGGCCTGCTAACCCATGGCGCCTTAGAGGCCCATGCCCCCCGCCCCCTCGTATCTCCCTTGTTTAGTCCCACATGGGAAACCCAATGGGGAAGGTGTCCACCCCTCCATATTTATAAAGGGGTGCCCATGGGAGGAATAAACACATAATAACCAAATATTCTCCGAGGCATTTTCCTCAGAGAACTCTCTTTCTCTCGTTGTCCTCTCGTGATGGCGCCATCCCTGGAAGGATGGAACATGCAAGAGACAACATACCTGCAACACGCCATTGCACTGTAGGGATTCCAGCCAGAGGATCTACTTCCGCATTCTCAGTAGATATCAGAGAACCGGAGGTTGTCATCGTATACCGTATGTGTGCAAAACCACGAGGGTGCTATCATTAGTGGCACCTTGGATGTCATAAGCCAGAGCTGCTACACGATGGAGAAAGGGGTGACTTGCGAGGAGCTTTGCGACCTTGAGGTCGGCTACGGGCGCGACTACATCAACCACATTCCTCTCGGAACGTTAACCGCTTTTGGACTATAAGGGTATGTATCCAAAACATCTGTTGTTACAGTATTACTCCTAGATAGATCCTAGCAGTTAGGTGTGAGGGTGTTGTCATTAGTGGCACCTTGGATGTCGTAAGCTAGAGCTGTTGCACGATAGAGCAAGGGGTGACTTGTGAGGAGCTTCATGACCTTGAGGTCGGCTACGAGCGCGACTACATGAACCACGCCCCCTCGGAACGTTAACCGCTTTCGTACTATAAGGGTATGTATCCAAAACCTTTGTCGTTACAGTATTACTTCTAGATACATCCTGACAGTTAGGTGTGTTCGTGTAGGAAACATTTATGTTTTCTGCCCAGATCCCTTCAGTATTTGCATTCTTATGGGTTTGTGTTGTAAGCAAAGGTTGGAGTACTGCTACGAGAAGTCGTTATTAAAGCAAAAAAAACTTGGTGACTACAATAGTATATCCTTCAAGCCTAATAATGATTTAAACATTGACGCGACTACAAAATGGTCAACCCCTTTATAGCCTTACCGCAGACCAGGTTGTTATTCCTTTTTTGGAAACCAAATCAAAGTGAATTTTTCCTTGTTAGGCAATTGCTCCATTCTAATCACGCGATGCTCCACGCGTGTTCAAAAAGCAATTCAACTGGGCGCGTCGGGTACAGCGACCTGAAGCATAGGACCAGTCTAAAAAGATACAAATACATCCAAAATTCTGAACCAAAAGCACCAACTACCATCTCCTCATTCTGATCACAATAACAAAAAACAGATCTCTATTCTCTTCTTTCAGCAACTTTGGACGAGTCCAACAACGAACAAGCCAACAACGATCTTGGACTACACAGGAAATCACAGGAACAAAACGTAAACTGGTAAATTACATCCCGCAACCCACTTTTATCCATCTGATTCCCATATCCTCTTGCATTTCTTCTTCTCAGATCTGGGATCCAGATCTTCTTGAGTTACTTATTCCTAGATAATTTTTTGGTAAGACAAAAACTGTATGAACTTGCAAATTACTTCCCAGATAGCATATGGATTCGAAAAAGTACATCTAGAACAGAAAGTAACTTAGAGTCACTAGTAGATTTACTTCCATTCCACAATTCGTATGGTAACAAACTGTATGAATTTGATGGAGAAACCTGTGACCTAGCAGATTGCATGGAAAATTAGATGCAATTACATCTCGCAGATTACTTCTTATTTTCTTGTACAGAACCAGTATGAGTAAGTCTTGATGGGAAGTAAACTTATTGAACATCCATGGACACAAAATTGTTTCCATGGGACTAAACATCTATCCTATGTTGTGAGTTTGCATAAAAAATCCTAGCATTTTGAAACTGTCTTTACCTGGATACTCCAAAAATATACAAAAGGGTGAAGTTGGTGACAAATTCCGTGATGATTTTCCCATGTAGAAACTTGGTCTCACTTATGGAGACTGGATTTACTTCTGACACATGTACTTGTTACTTATGACAACTATACTTGTTACTTTTGACAATGCTTCCCTTGTGCAAAACCTTTGCCTGCATAAAAGAAAAGAAAAAAAATCTTTAGATAGCTTGATGCACATAATCATACACTTCTGTATTTGTAAGGATGCATGCAGTAATTCAAGTAGAAAAAGTAAAAGTGATACTCCCTCTGATCCATATTAATTGTCAACTATATTGGATGTATCTTGTACAAAAACATGTCTAGATATATCCATTTCTGAGACAATTAATATGGATAAGAGGGAGTAACAAGATAGCTTGAACACTCTTGCCAGTTATAATAACATACTCTATTCCTAGAATTCATCATAGTAGAAAGCTATTTGACTCTACTTAATGTGTGCATATTGTAATAGATGAATCTTTATCTTAACGAGCCGCATTGGGATCATTTGGATGATAATGTTCTGTTCATTGCGGAACAAGCTACCAGAACAACATCGGCTGGGGATGGAACTACAATGACATGGCAGAAGCTTATATGGAAATCCAACCAATGATCCATGTTAGGAAACATAAACACAACTTAGATTCAACTTAGGTTGAGCATTGCAAAACAAAGTTTTCCGTGAGCAAAAGACACGTCTGAATATAGCCTAATATATATCTCTATATTCCCTAACATACATCCAGATATGAAGATACCAAAACTAATATACATCAAATAAAGCTAAATATACATCCAGATGAACATGAAGATAAGCTAATATACAACTAGATGTAAACTAATATACATACAGACATAGATTTAAGGCATAGACATCTAACTATAAGCTAATGTACATCAAGATTTAAGCTAATGTACATCTAGCTACATAACATGTAGATGATAGACTAAACAATTGGATAGCTAGATAGAAAACGAATGTACATCTAGATGTAACCTAATGTACATATATATATAAACTAATGTACATTTAGGTAATGTACATCTAGATGGCATGGACTAAAAATTGGACATCTAGATAGAAAAGTTATGTACATCTAGAAAGAAAGCTAATATGCATTTAGATGTACACTAATATACATCTAAAACAGAAACTACCATCTATTCAGCAACTAATATACAACATACATACAAAAAGTAACTGATTATGGAAGAGAAATATATCATGCTCTTTTCTAGTACGAATTGCAGAGTTAAGCATGGTTCCACATACATCCATGGAAAATAGCATGGAAGACAAGCAAGAATGAAGCTAAATTATGACCTAACAACCAGAATATATGAGATAGAACAACAACAACCACAACAATAAGTAGCTTCCTCCTACATCAACCCAGCAATCCTCTATCATAAGTGTGCAAGCAACAACCAGTCCCAGATGACAACAAACATCCAGATCAAGAGTGGGGGAAGGGAAACTCATGTAGATCTAGCGTGTATGCTCTGAATTTCAGAAACAAGCCTTATTCTAGGGCAATCTAGCTGCATATCACCAAGAACACAAAAACAATGAACCCAACTGAATCAGCCGACTAATTCGCTGGACCACAATGAACATAGCAACAACACATCAGACATGGTCCAACCGCATAAAAACCCGACATCAAATCCTCTAGCATTTTGAAACTGTCTTTACCTAGATACTCCAAAAATATACAAAAGGGTGAAGTTGGTGACAAATTCCGTGATGATTTTCCCATGTAGAAACGCGGTCTCACTTATGGAGACTGGATTTACTTCTGACACATGTACTTGTTACTTATGACAACTATACTTGTTACTTTTGACAATGCTTCCCTTGTGCAAAACCTTTGCCTGCATAAAAGAAAAGAAAAAAAATCTTTAGATAGCTTGATGCACATAATCATACACTTCTGTATTTGTAAGGATGCATGCAGTAATTCAAGTAGAAAAAGTAAAAGTGATACTCCCTCTGATCCATATTAATTGTCAACTATATTGGATGTATCTTGTACAAAAACATGTCTAGATATATCCATTTCTGAGACAATTAATATGGATAAGAGGGAGTAACAAGATAGCTTGAACACTCTTGCCAGTTATAATAACATACTCTATTCCTAGAATTCATCATAGTAGAAAGCTATTTGACTCTACTTAATGTGTGCATATTGTAATAGATGAATCTTTATCTTAACGAGCCGCATTGGGATCATTTGGATGATAATGTTCTGTTCATTGCGGAACAAGCTACCAGAACAACATCAGCTGGGGATGGAACTACAACGACATGGCAGAAGCTTATATGGAAATCCAACCAATGATCCATGTTAGGAAACATAAACACAACTTAGATTCAACTTAGGTTGAGCATCGCAAAACAAAGTTTTCCGTGAGCAAAAGACACGTCTGAATATAGCCTAATATATATCTCTATATTCCCTAACATACATCCAGATATGAAGATACCAAAACTAATATACATCAAATAAAGCTAAATATACATCCAGATGAACATGAAGATAAGCTAATATACAACTAGATGTAAACTAATATACATACAGACATAGATTTAAGGCATAGACATCTAACTATAAGCTAATGTACATCAAGATTTAAGCTAATGTACATCTAGCTACATAACATGTAGATGATAGACTAAACAATTGGATAGCTAGATAGAAAACGAATGTACATCTAGATGTAACCTAATGTACATATATATATAAACTAATGTACATTTAGGTAATGTACATCTAGATGGCATGGACTAAAAATTGGACATCTAGATAGAAAAGTTATGTACATCTAGAAAGAAAGCTAATATGCATTTAGATGTACACTAATATACATCTAAAACAGAAACTACCATCTATTCAGCAACTAATATACAACATACATACAAAAAGTAACTGATTATGGAAGAGAAATATATCATGCTCTTTTCTAGTACGAATTGCAGAGTTAAGCATGGTTCCACATACATCCATGGAAAATAGCATGGAAGACAAGCAAGAATGAAGCTAAATTATGACCTAACAACCAGAATATATGAGATAGAACAACAACAACCACAACAATAAGTAGCTTCCTCCTACATCAACCCAGCAATCCTCTATCATAAGTGTGCAAGCAACAACCAGTCCCAGATGACAACAAACATCCAGATCAAGAGTGGGGGAAGGGAAACTCATGTAGATCTAGCGTGTATGCTCTGAATTTCAGAAACAAGCCTTATTCTAGGGCAATCTAGCTGCATATCACCAAGAACACAAAAACAATGAACCCAACTGAATCAGCCGACTAATTCGCTGGACCACAATGAACATAGCAACAACACATCAGACATGGTCCAACCGCATAAAAACCCGACATCAAATCCTCTAGCATTTTGAAACTGTCTTTACCTAGATACTCCAAAAATATACAAAAGGGTGAAGTTGGTGACAAATTCCGTGATGATTTTCCCATGTAGAAACGCGGTCTCACTTATGGAGACTGGATTTACTTCTGACACATGTACTTGTTACTTATGACAACTATACTTGTTACTTTTGACAATGCTTCCCTTGTGCAAAACCTTTGCCTGCATAAAAGAAAAGAAAAAAAATCTTTAGATAGCTTGATGCACATAATCATACACTTCTGTATTTGTAAGGATGCATGCAGTAATTCAAGTAGAAAAAGTAAAAGTGATACTCCCTCTGATCCATATTAATTGTCAACTATACTGGATGTATCTTGCACAAAAACATGTCTAGATATATCTATTTCTGAGACAATTAATATGGATCAGAGGGAGTAACAAGATAGCTTGAACACTCTTGCTAGTTATAATAACATACTCTATTCCTAGAATTCATCATAATAGAAAGCTATTTGACTCTACTTAATGTGTGCATATTGTAATAGATGAATGTTTATCTTAACGAGCCGCATTGGGATCATTTGGATGATAATGTTCTATTCATTGCGGAACAAGCTACCAGAACAACATCGGCTGGGGATGGAACTACAATGACATGGCAGAAGCTTATATGGAAATCCAACCAATGATCCATGTTAGGAAACATAAACACAACTTAGATTCAACTTAGGTTGAGCATTGCAAAACAAAGTTTTCCGTGAGCAAAAGACACGTCTAGATATAGCCTAATATATATCTCTATATTCCCTAACATACATCTAGATATGAAGATACCAAAACTAATATACATCAAATAAAGCTAAATATACATCCAGATGAACAGGAAGATAAGCTAATAAACTAGATGTAAACTAATATACATACAGACATAGATTTAAGGCATAGACATCTAACTATAAGCTAATGTACATCCAGCTACATAACGTGTAGATGATAGACTAAAAAATGGATAGCTAGATAGAAAACGAATGTACATCTAGATATAACCTAATGTACACATATATATAAACTAATGTACATTTACGTAATGTACATCTAGATGGCATGGACTAAAAATTGGACATCTAGATAGAAAAGTTATGTATATCTAGAAAGAAAGCTAATATGCATTTAGATGTACAATAATATATATCAAAAACAGAAACTACCATCTATTCAGCAACTAATATACAACATACATACAAAAAAGTAACTGATTATGGAAGAGAAATCTATCATGCTCTTTTCTCGTACGAATTGCAAAGTTAAGCATGGTTCCACATACATCCATGGAAAATAGCATGGAAGACAAGCAAGAATGAAGCTAAATTATGACCTAACAACCAGAATATATGAGATAGAACAACAACAACCACAACAATAAGTGGCTTCCTCCTACATCAACCCAGCAATCCTCTATCATAAGTGTGTAAGCAACAACCAGTCCCACATGACAACAAACATCCAGATCAAGAGTGGGGGAAGGGAAAGTCATGTAGATCTAGCGTGTATGCTCTGAATTTCAGAAACAATCCTTATTCTAGGGAAATCCAGCTGCATATCACCAAGAACACAAAAACAATGAACCCAACCGAATCAGCCGACTAATTCGCTAAACCACAATGAACATAGCAACAACACATCAGACATGGTCCAACCGCATAAAAACCCGACATCAAATCCTCTACTACCCATCACTGAATCACCACAATTTGCCTACCACCCATCTTGAATTTAGTACAAATACACCAGGAGAAGATCATCACAATCACCGCATTCACATGGCTAGGAGACCTAAATCCATTACCAATAAACCTAATCTACAGAATAGCAACAAACCATATCCTCCTACTCATCAAATTGTGATGAACATGAGATCATCACCACAATCCTAACCCTAGAACTAACCATGACATAGTGACTAGATCATCAGGAGCATGAGAGATAAGGGGAGAAGGTAGCTCACTGAGGGGGAAGTCGTTGATGTCGTAGTTGAAGCAGAGGAGGGGGCATCCATGGCCTACCACCGCACCACGATGTAGGAGGTCACGGCCAGCCCCGCCAGCATCAGCACCACAACCCGGGTAGCCGGAGCACCATGGGGTAGTAGCGGAGGCGAGGTTGACACAGGGAGTCCTCTAGATGGTCGAGGCCACTAGAGAGACACATCAGGAGCTCTGCAAGGTCGATGAAGAGGCATAGACGACGCCGAGCAGGAGGAGGCATGTCGGCGCAGGAACGGCGCAGGCGACCTAGACGAACCCACGGGATTGCGTTAACAGTGGCCTCGCGCTCGGGGGCGAAGAGAGGGGGCGAATAGAGGAGATCCCGGTGGTGCAGCACCTACGAGGCACGGCATGGGAGACCGCCGCCGATGGCCGGAAGATCAGAGCGGAGCTGGGGCTTGCCGGATCGAATGCCCGTGCTTGGGAGATGGAGGGCGTCATAGAGCTGGAGAACAGAGGGAGGAGGTCTAGGCGGGGCTAGGCTAGCAGGAGGACTTCACTAAGTAGCAACGCATGATGGCCTTGGAAAGGAGTAGCGAGGATGCTGGCGGGAGAGAATCAACGGCGTCGCCGCGCAGAGACAACACGGGATTTCGGGGGAGAAATGGAATGCCCGACCTCGAGGACCGACGACGTGGGATGAGATATGGTAGTCATCCATGCGATGAAGATCCAATGGCGCACGCACTAACCACATGATAAGACATGTTTGTGCCCAGCTAAAAGATAGATCAGAAAATCTAATGAAAGGCACTGCACTTCTCGCTCTTTTGTGCGGCGACGCATCACGATTCGCGAAAGCGCATCGCGCTCCAACCCTATCTGCACCCCTCCCACTTATACCATTTTCCCCTCGTGGACGCCTCCAGTCCACTCGTACCCTGCCTAAAATTGCCTTACGAAAGCACAGTCCCATCACCGACGAAAGCCAGGAGGGTGCGCGTTGCAGGGTAGGCTCCGTCAGGCCGCCAACAATGAGCGGGGGAGGAGGGAGTTGTCGTCCCTCGCGTGAGAAGGAGGCGCACCCCAGGAAGGTCTCCTCCAGGCCCTAACGACGAGTAGGCGCGACACATGGAGGGCTCTCCAGGCTGCGACGAGGCGGCACAAATCGATGAGGTCGAGGAGAAGCTCAGTGCCCACCACCGACAAGCATGAGGGGGACCAAGGGCCGCCTCCGCCGATAAGCGCGGGGAAGTGCTCTGCTACGCCTCGGTCGATGAGGGAGAGGAGGAGCGTGGCGGCCTTCGCCGACGAGCGCGTGGAGAGCTCTGCAAGATGAGGAGCTCGGGGACGCCTCCGCCGACGAGCATGCTGCGAGGAGACCATGGAAGACGAGCACACGGAGGCATCTTACGCGGCCGTATTTTCCGGCGGTCGGCGTGGTGCTTGGCTGAGTTCTTCTACCCCTATGTCGATTTGTTTTGTAATTTATCAATGGTTAATATGGCATTTGTGGCTAATTAATCTAGTATTTTGTGGCTAGTTAATCTGGAAATTGCCTTTATCAAATGGCATGGTAATTATACTTCTTTTTACATAGATAATGAATCTGGAAAACAAGGCTAATGAATCTGGCATTTTGTGGCTAATTAATTCGGCAATTGCCTTATCAAATAGCATGTCAATTCTAGTTCTTTTTACATATATAATTAATCTGAAAACCATGCCCAATTAATATGGCATTTTGTGGCTAATTAATCTGGCAATTTTTTTATCAAATAGCATGGTAATTTCAATTGTTTTATATAAAAAATTATTCAGACAGTTGTGGCTAATTAATCTGGTATTTGTGACTAATTAATCTGGCAATTATCTTTATCAAAGAGAGCAGTAATTCTAACTTTTGAAACATATAGAAATCCATTATAATGATCTATTATATTCATACTACCTTTTTTGGTGGTAGTCAGACTTAAGAGGACAGAATCTACTGAGCTAGTGTAAAAGCGTGCTTTATATAATAGTTGCATGAACTTTTTCTGGTTTCGAGTTTCTAGCCGAAAGTTGCACGTAAGAGAGCGTGTTTCGTGGTACTAGTCAAAAGCTATTTCAAGAGTTTAACTCACAAAAGGTGGGTGGGACCAGATTAGAGTTGTCCAGATGGGCTCCCGCATGTGTATTTAGCTGACTTATTTTTAGCTTATGATTTTTGAGAAGCTGGATTTTAAAAGATTGTGGGGAGAAGCTGACGGAATCTACTGCCCTCTATTCTTTTTAGCTTCTAGGCATTTGGCTTGTTTGATGGGTTGAGTGGTGAAATGTCTATGATGTCCCTGAATTTCATTTGTATGCTAGTTCTTGGGACAAATGAGATAGAAATGTTACTGTAGATTGAAACCGACAAATGAGATGATACCGTACGCATGCCAAAACTAAATTAAAGCCTTTTTTAGTGATTGAACAATTACAATTGGAATACTGCTCGGGCAGCTAAACTTTCAGCAATTCCCTGTCGTGCCGCACGTATGACGTCATCGGAAGAAGATGAGGCGTTTCCCCCCGACATAAGATACACTATCCTCATGGATATATGAGCATCGCTCAATCGTGTTGAAATGGTCGTCATATATCTTACTATCACGAATAAAGTTATGCAAACATATACATGCAGTGATAATCTTTGACTGTGTCTCTTCATTCGGATAAAATGGTATAGAAAGCAGAATACGCCACTCTATTTTAAGAACGCCAAATGCTCTTTCAATGGCATTCGTAGAGATGAATGAAGATGGTTGAATTTCTTCTGCATGTTCTGTAGAGGCGTACCTTGAAAGTCAGGAATATGGTAGCGTTGCTCTTTGAATGGGGCGAGATAACCAGTTTTATTGGGATATCCAGAGTCGACAAGATAGTATTTTCTTGCGAGTAGCAAAACCATCAGTACATAACTACATACTATGAGAATATATTTTGTGGACATAGTACGTATGCAGAAAATATTACCGTGAGGAGGGTGTGGATAGTTGACGAACCTAGGCCGAGCATCCGTCGATACACGATTATCATGAGAGATCCAGGCCATTCAGAAACAACAAATGTGAACCTAAGGTCAAAATCGCAAATTGCAAGGACTTTCTGACTTGTATATGATTTTCTATTAGTATATCTTTGCTTATCCTTCTCAGCAACTAAGACAGGAATATGTGTTCCATCAATTGCTCCAATAGCATTCTTGAAATGGGGCCAAAATCTCGGTTGTCTAATTTTTTCCTGAGCTGCAGTGGTGGACGCTGGCGATGGCGGAGGCACGGCGAGGAACCCTACCGCTCGATGTCTGCTCGTGCGGGAGGAACCAGCCAGCTCGAGCGCCGCATTTTTTCTTTTCTTTTCTCCTAATTCTTGGCGGTGGCAATTCTATGTAATTATGAGCAACGACATGTCTACGGATGGACAATGTTTTGTTTCACTAAGGGGAATCACAGGAATCACCCTAGAATCGAGGTCCGACCCGATTCTCAGTTTACACAGGAAACCAGCTTCTAGGTGAAAATAAACTGGACAAAACGGACCCATTCTTTTTAGCTTGTGTGATTTTAAACCCAAAATCTGCTCGAGAAGCTAAAAAGAAGTCGGCTTTTAACTTTTGGTCAGCCGCCGCATAGACTTTTCTTGACTTGAACTGCTCGCATCTAGAAAGAGTATATTAGATTGAACGCTGCTGTTGTCAGGAGTTATTCTTGCCAAACCGCACAGCTCCATTTTCAATGTATGCTTTTAGTTGAAGTTTAGTTCCTATAGAACACCTAGTAACATGCTATGTTGCCCCAATACGGCGATACGGATATAGATACCGCGATACGGTGATTTTTCAAAAACATGAATACGGGATGCGTTTATATATATATGATAATGTTAATGATATATACAAATTATAGATTTTTTACCAAAATGAGAATTAATATATAAGAGTATAGGAATATCTTGACCAGGTTGTTTGCCAGAAGAGTTTAACAACTCCAGCGTGCACCGTGCAGTCCTCTATTAATCATTTCTCTACCTAGATGTGAACTAACAATTTAGTTAAGTAGTACAATATAGAAGAATAAAAGCATACTAGAAAGATGCATCATGCTTACATTTCTTGTTTGCAACTATTTCTAATCTCACTCATTTCCTTAAATTTTCCATATACCAAAGATCAGCAATATCAAAAAAAAAAATCATAGAAATAATTTGATAGTAGATAGTACAGAATAACCTGACCACTGCTTCACAAGTTCACAAACAGTTTCTAACAGTTCATCCAACAAAGTTACATAACCAGCTAATAAGAGAGTATGAATTTAGTAGATAGATGACATTTCAACAGTGCAATAGTGCGTCCAACTTCTCTATCCCGGTCTATGCAGCTTCATTATCCAAGACTTCAAGATCATCTAACATTGCATCAGCCTTGTCTTGTTCATCTTTGAGCAGAATTAAAACATCAATACACACTTTCTAACAAGGCTTCATTCCACTATTTGACGCCTTCAATAGATGTGCTCTCACTCTTGAGTAGCTCACAGAAAAATCAAGGTCACAAAGCCGACATATTATCTTTGCATTCCTCCCATGCCCACCGATCTTGGTGATTTTGTTTACATACCTCCATAGAGGCCACTTAGGATCATAATTTGAAGGAATCACGTGAACATTATTTAACATCTAGACTGCCAAATCTACCATTGCTGACCTGCAAGAAGAGGGAGTAACAGAACAATACTAGCTAGCAATTAGAGTGGAAGTATCTAATTCAATCGATGTGTTATAGAACAAGATTTCAAAGTGATAGTGCATGGGCTTCCTCGACTTCCCCTTCATTTCCGATGCCAGGATCATGATGAAGGGAAGTCGAGGAAGCCCATGCACTGCCACTCTGAAATCTTGTTCTATAACACCTCGATTGAATTAGATACATCCACTCTGATTGCTAGCTAGTATAGTTCTGTTACTCCCTCTTCTTGTAGGTCAGCAATGGTAGATTTGGCAGTCTAGATGTTGAATGATGTTCACGTGATTCATTCAAATTATGATCCTATGTGGCCGCTATGTAGGTATGTAAGCAAAATCGCCAAGATCGGTAGGCATGGAAGGAATGCAAAGATAATATGTCGGCTTTGTGACCTTGATGTTTCTAGGTGCTACTCAAGAGTGAGAGCACATCTATTGAAGGTCAAATAGTGGAATGAAGACTTGTCCGAAAGTGTGTATTGATGTTTTAATTCTGCTCAAAGATGAACAAGACAAGGCTGATGCAATGTTACATGATCTTGAAGTCTTGGATAATGAAGCTACATAGACCGGGACAGAGAAGTTGGATGCATTATTGCACTGTTGAAATGTCAAGAGTTTGAGGGCAGACGGGCTACACTACTGCATCAAACCACTACACCGTCACTCAACGACGCCATCGCTGCTATGTCTAGAGAAGAAGTATGGTTGAAGATGACAAAAGGCAGTGATTCAGTCTCTCGTCCTGCCTTCTACACAAGTGAGAGAAGGGAGATGAGAGACTGCTACACATGTGGAGTGAACGGATACTTGAAGCATCAGTGTACCTCCTTTGTGACACCCGGCTGGGGGAGAGGACACTCACAGGGAAGAGGCAGCTATAGAGGAAGAGGTGATGGTAGAGGTGGTGGACATCAATATGGGCAGCAATATGGTAGAGGTGGTGGACATCAATATGGGCAACAATATGGTAGAGGTGGTGGACATCAGTATGGACAACAATACGAACAACAGCACACTACATCTTCCAAAGCACATATGGCAGCAACTACAGAGATCAAGACTAGTCCCTCACAAAGATAGTCATAGGAAGAAGAACAAAAGGAGGCAACATTTGGGAACTTTGCTCACTATGTCCATGCAAATGAAGATAATATTGAACGAGTGTCTATAGCCACTCATAATGTTGATTCAGAATGGATTCTAGATTCTGGAGCATCCAAACATGTCACGGGGAGTATTAGTGAGTTTGATTCTTATAGTTTGTATCCTCCCACACATAGAGGCACTATCCAAACAGCTGATGGCACATCTCAACCTATACGAGGGGTGGGGTTAGTTTAGTGTACACCCAATATAAAATTGTCATCAATACTGCATGTTCCTGCTTTTCTAGTAAATTTGGTGTCTCTTAGTGCCATAATTGATCAGCAAGACTGTAATATAATGGTTAATAAATATATGTGTTTAATTCAGGAGAGGACAACAGGAAGGAAGATTGGGACTGGAACCAGGCATAGAGGTCTTTGGCACATGGATCGTGACAAGATGGGACAAGAGGCAGGTTCTATGTTGGCTGCGATTGTAGGAGAAAAGGATAGTATGGCACTAGTGCATCATTGTCGGATGGGTCACATAGCTTTTGATAAGATGTTTGAAGCTTTTCCTAATGTAATGAATGGAGTGGACCGAACCAAATTAAGTTGTGATGCTTGTGAGTATGCCAAGCATACAAGAACCTCTTATGTTAGTAGAAGGATGAGAAGTGTATCCCCATTGATGCTAGTGCACACTGATGTATGGACATGTCCTGTTGTGGCAGTCAGTGGCATGAAGTACTTTGTGACCTTTATTGATTGCTATTTCAGAATGACTTGGATTTACCTTATGCATCATAAAGATGAAGTGTTCACATGCTTTCAGAATTTTTGTGCCTATGTGAAAAACCAGTTTGATGTGCAGGTGCAAGTGATTCGCACTGATAATGTCACTGAATATGTCAACAAACCATTTGCTAGTTTCTTATCTTCACAGGGTATTCTACACCAGACATCATGTCCTAATACACCTCCTCAGAATAGAGTGGTTGAAAGAAAGAATAGGCACATTCTTGAAGTTGCTATATCTCTCATGTTTACCATGAATGTACCCAAGTTCCTCTGGAGTGAGGCAATTCTTATAGCTACTTATTTGATCAACCGGATGCCTTCAAAGATATTGGGTATGAAATCTCCATGCCAACTCCTTCTAAATAAAAATGATTTCATTGTTCTACACAAACTCTTTGGTTGTACATGGTTTGTTAGGGATCACAAGCCATCTGTGGGGAAAATTAGATCCCCGTGCTATCAAATGCATTTTTATTGATTATTCTTCTGGACAAAAGACATACAAATGTTGGTGCCCTACAGAGAGAAGGACATTTGTGAGCATGGATGTCACGTTTTGTGAACTAGAACCATTTTATGGTGATAACAGTCCTCGCTGACTTATTCCAGGTTCTTGATCAACCACAACTTGTTAATGCTCAAGCGGGGGAGAGAACAGAAAATGGGAACACTCAGCAAGATGACCAGCAACAAAAACAACAAATTCCCATTGTTGCGGAGATCCCTACAGTTCTTGATAGGCCTATTTCTCAAGAGCATGTTGAGAGACCTACACCATCACAAAGATTGCAGTAAAATCCTCTCGTTTACTCTAGGAGAAAAGTGGCAACAAGATCAGAGTCATGGGAGCAAGCCAATGATCATGAACAACATGATTTGGGTCAGGGGAGCGGCCTATTGAAGTACAACATGAACAACAAAAGAGCACAAGTGTGGATTCATCTGAAGGGGGTCAATCTCAGACCACATCAAACAATACGCTGGACTTGCCAATTGCAATAAGAAAAGGAGTACAAAAAGTTAACCCAATAAAAATACATAGTTACGATGACCATAACATCGGGAATTATATTTCCTACGAGGCTTTGTCTTCCTCGTTTCGAGCGTTTGTTGCCTCGCTGCAAGCTGTACATGTTCCTAAAGACTAGAAGGCAGCTAAGCTGGAACCAAGATGGTGCAATGAATTGATGGAAGAACTAGAGGCGTTGAAGAAAAACAAAACATGGGAGTTGGCACATCTCCCAGAAGGAAAGAAGGAAGTGGGTTGTAAGTCGATTTATGCAGTAAAACAAAACCTAGAAGGGAAAGTTGAGAGATATAAGGCAAGACTTGTGGCAAGGGGATATAGTCAAACATATGGCATTGATTATGATGAGACCTTTGCACTGGTGGCAAAAATGAATACTGTTCGAATATTAACATCTTCTGCAGCAAATTTTGGTTGGACACTGCATCAACTTGATGTAAAAAATACCTTCTTGCATGGTGATTTACAGGAAGAAGTGTATATGGAGTTACCACCAGGATTTGTCACAACTGAAACAGCAGGGAAGGTATGCAAGCTGAAGAAATCCCTATATGGTCTAATACAATCCCCGCGGGCCTGGTTTGATAGGTTTAGGCAAGTTGTGTGTGCCATGGGATATGGCCAATGCAATGGAGACCATTCTTTATTTTACAAACATTCTGAACAGAAAATCACCATTCTAGCAGTGTATGTTGATGATATTATCATCACAGGAGATGATGAGGGAGAAATTGCAAGATTGAAGAAATGCCTAACTCAAGCCTTTGAGGTGAAAGATCTAGGAAAACTAAAATATTTCCTAGGAATTGAAGTTGCTAGATCTTCAAAAGGAATAGTACTATCTCAAAGAAAGTATACCTTGGATCTCTTAAATGATATGGGTATAATGGGATGTCGAGCAGCCACAACTCCTATTGATTAAAACAATAAAGTAACAAACCATATCCTCCTACTCATCAAATTGTGATGAACATGAGATCATCACCACAATCCTAACCCTAGAACTAACCACGACACAGTGACTAGATCATCAGGAGCATGAGAGATAAGGGGAGAAGGTAGCTCACTGAGGGGGAAGTCGTTGATGTCGTAGTTGAAGCAGAGGAGGGGCATCCACGGCCTACCACCGCACCACGATGTAGGAGGTCACGGCCAGCCCCGCCAGCATCAGCAGCACAACCCGGGTAGCCAGAGCACCATGGGGTAGTAGCGGAGGCGAGGTTGACACAGGGAGTCTTGTAGATGGTCGAGGCCACCAGAGAGACACATTAGGAGCTCGGCAAGGTCGATGAAGAGGCATAGACAGCGTCGAGCAGGAGGAGGCATGTCGGTGCAAGAACGGCGCAGGCGACCGAGCCGAACCCACGGGATTGCGTTAACAGTGGCCTCGCGCTCGGGGGCGAAGAGAGGGGGAACTGGTGGGGATTCGATAGAGGAGATCCCGGTGGTGCAGCACCTACGAGGCACGACACGAGAGACCGCCGCCGATGGCCGGAAGATCAGAGCGGAGCTGGGGCTTGCTGGATTGAATGCCCGTGCTCGGGAGATCGAGGGTATCGTAGAGCTGGAGAACAGAGGAAGGAGGTCTAGGCGGGGCTAGGCTAGCAGGAGGACTTCGACTAAGCAGCAACGCATGATGGCTTTGGCAAGGAGTGGCGAGGACGCTGGTGGGAGAGAATCAACGGCGTCGCCGCACAGAGACAACAGGGGATTTTGGGGGAGAAATGGAATGCCCGACCTTGAGGACCGACGACGTGGGATGAGAGATGGCAGTCAGCCATGCGATGAAGATCCAATGGAACGTGCACTAACCACATGATAAGACATGTTTGTGCTCAGCTAAAAGATAGATTAGAAAATCTAATGAAAGGCACTGCACTTCTCGCTCTTTTGTGCGGCGGCGCATCACGATTCGTGAAAGCGCATCGCACTCCAACCCTATCTACACCCCTCCCTCTTATCCCATTTTCCCCTCGTGGATGCCTCCAGTCCACTCGTTCCCTCTCTGAAATCGCCTTAGGAAAGCACAGTCCCATCACCGACGAAAGCGAGGAGGATGCGCGTTGCAGGGTAGGATCCGTCAGGCCACCGACGATGAGCGGGGGAGTAGGGGGTTGTCGTCCCTCGCATGAGAAGGAGGCGCACCCCAGGAAGGCCTCCTCACGAGGCGGCGCAAATCAATGAGGTCGAGGATAAGCTCGGTGGCCACCACCGACAAGAATGAGGGGGACCAAGGTCCGCCTCCGCCGATAAGCGCGAGGAAGCGCTCTGCTACACCTCGGTCGACAAGGGCGAGGAAGAGCGTGGCGGCCGCCGCCGCCGACGAGCGTGCGCAAGGAGGAGTGAGGGCAGCCTCCGCCGACGAGCGCATGGAGAGCTCTGCAAGATGAGGAGCTCGGGGACGCCTCCGCCGACGAGCATGCTGCAAGGAGACCATGGAATACGAGCACATGGAGACATCTTATGCGGCCGTATTTTCCGACGGTCGGCGTGGTGCTTGGCTGAGTTCTTCTACCCCTATGTCGATTTCTTTTCTAATTTATCTGTGGTTAATATGGCATTTGTGGCTAATTAATCTGGTATTTTATGGCTAGTTAATCTGGCAATTGCCTTTATCAAAGGGCATGGTAATTATACTTCTTTTTACATAGATAATGAATCTGGCGATCAAGGCTAATGAATCTGGCATTTTGTGGCTAATTAATCCGGCAATTGCCTTATCAAAGAGCATGCCAATTCTAGTTCTTTTTACATATATAATTAATCTGAAAATCATGCCCAATTAATATGGCATTTTGTGGCTAATTAATCTCGCAATTACTTTATCAAATAGCATGGTAATTTCAACTGTTTTATCTAAAAAATTATCCGGGCAGTTGTGACTAATTATTCTGGCAATTATCTTGATCAAAGAGCACAGTAATTCTAACTTTTGAAGCAGATAGAAATCCATTATAATGATCCATTATATTAGTACTACCTTTTTTGGTAGTAGTCAGTCTTAAGAGGACAGAATCTACTGAGCTAGTATAAAAGTGTGCTTTATATAATAGTTGCATGAACTTTTTCTGGTTTTGAGTTGCTAGCCGAAAGTTGAACGCAAGAGAGCGTGCTTCGTGGTACTAGTCAAAAGCTATTTCAACAGTTTAACTCACAAAAGGTGGGTGGGACCAGATTAGAGTTGTCCAGAAGGGCTCCCGCATGCGTATTTGGCCGACTTATTTTTAGCTTATGATTCTTGAGAAGCTATATTTTGAGAGATTATGGGGAGAAGCTGTGGTAGGGAGAAGCTGAAGAATCGGAATCTACTGCCCTCTATTCTTTTTACCTTCTAGACATTTGGCTTGTTTGATGGGTTGAGTGGTGAAATGTCTATAACGCCCCTGAATTTCATTTGTATGCTAGTTCTTGGTACAAATGAGATAGAAATGATTACTGAAGATTGAAAAACACAAATGAGATGATACCGTACGCATGCCAAAACTAAATTAAAGTCTTTTTTAGTGATTCAACAATTACAATTAGAATACTCCTTGGGCAGCTAAACTTTCAGCAATTCCCTGTCGTGCCGCACGTATGACGTCATCAGAAGAAGATGAGGTGTTTCCCCCGACATAAGATACACTATCCTCATGGATATATGAGCCTCGCTCAATCGTGCAGAAATGGTCGTCGTATACCTTACTATCACGAATAAAGTTATGCAAAAATATGCATACAGTTGAAGGAAATATGCCCTGAGAGGCAATAATAAAGTTGTTATTATATATTCCTTATACATGATAGATGTTTATTTTACATGCTAGAAATGTATTGATTTGGAAACCTCAATACATGTATGTTTAATAAACCAAAAAGGGTTCCTAGTCATGCCTCTCTTATAGACTAGCTTGTTGATTAACAGGATGATCAAGGTTTCCTGATCATGGACATTGGATGTTGTTAATAACAAGGTCACACCATTGGTGGAATAATGTGATAAACATTCATCCGAAGTATAGAATTACGATCAAGTCATTATGTTTATATTGCTATAACATCATACAAAGTAATCTTTATCCTTAGACCATGAGATCATGTTAATTGCTAACACCGGAAGAGTATCTTGATAACATCAAACGTCACACCGTAACAGGGTGACTATAAAGATGGGTTCAGTACTACGAAGGTGTTATGTCGAGGCTCATGGATCAAGAGTAGAATTTGTCAATCCAGATGACGGATAGATATACTCGGGGCCCTCTCGGTGATATCACATTAGGATAGCTTGCAAGCAAGTGATGTGATCACTAGAATGTTATATCACGGGAACGAGAAAAGAGTGCATGTCGGTAACGAGATCAAACTAGGTATGGAGATACCAATGATCGAATCTCGGACATGTAATATATCGAGAGACAAAGGGATTTAGTTACAAGAGTTAAAGGTTCTCACGATCACATGAGTCATTGTTGAATGTGTAGGAGTCGGTACGGATCTCCAGGTCCCGCTGCTGATTATTGATCGGAGAAGGGTCTCGATCATGTCTGCATTATTCGCGAACCGTAGGGTGGCACACTTAAGAGTTATCAGACACCATTTTGGAGCACATATGTTTCAGACGAAAGAATTGCAAAGCGTAGGAATTATTTCAATAGAAACCGGAAATTGTTTCGGGTGAAATTGCAGAAGGTGGTTCTGCATGTGATATTGAAAAATTGCAAGGGGCTATATGTGAATGTTTGTTAATTAAAGTAATTAACAAAATTCTGAATAAATTTAATAAGAAGAGTTTTATTAAATGAGAGAGCATTAAATTTGGAGAAATTTAATGCATTTAAAGTGGAGACTTTAAAAGGGAATGTGAAGAGGCATTTTAATATGGAGGGGTTACCACCACATGAATGGGGAGGTGAGGGGTCACCCCCCCCCCCATGCGCCGGCCATGGAGAGAGGGGGAACCCCCCCTCCTCCTATAAAAGGCCACCCATTCCCTCCTTCATGCACACACCTCTTTGTGAAGGATCTCTCTCCCCCTCTAGAATTATTCCTCCATGGTCTCGGATTAGCGAGATACATGTTCCCGGTGGCATTTCGTCTGGAAGGAGTTGCTGCTTCCGCTGGATCGCTGGAGCGAGGAGGTGGAGGTTGTCCGGTGGCTTGAACACGTGTGCGAGTGCGGATGCGCTGCTAAGTTGCGGCGCTTGGACTTCCTCACGATCTTGAGATCGACAAGTGTACGACTAAATCAACCACGAGTTCCTACTCGTTAACAAAGCTCGTTGTCTACGTGGGTAAGTTCTTGTTGGATGTATGTCCACCCGTTGCTTTGTACCTAGTAGATAGATCTTGGCGTGTAGTTCACACCGTAGGAAATTTTTTGTTTTCTATGCTGCGGACCCAACAACAGTGTTGATCTTAGATTGTGTCTCTTCATTCGGATAAAATGGTATAGAAAGCAGAATACGCCACTTTATTTTAAGAACGCCAAATGCTCTTTCAATGGCATTTCGTAGAGATGAATGAAGATGGTTGAATTTCTTCTACATGTTCTGTGGAGGCGTACCTTGGAAGTTAGAAATATGGTAGCGTTGCTCTTTGAATGGACGAGATAACCAGTTCTATTGGGATATCTAGTATTTTCTTGCGAGTAGTAAAAACATCAGCACATAACTACATACTATGAGAATATATTTTGTGAACATAGTACGTATGCAAAAAATATTACCGTGAGGAGGGTGTGGATAGTTGGCGAACCTAGGCCGAGCATCCATCCATACATGATTATCATGAGCACATCCAGGCCATCCAGAAACAACAAATGTGAACCTAAGGTCAAAATCGCAAATTGCAAGGACTTTCTGACTTGTATATCATTTCCTATTAGTGTATATTTGCTTATCCTTCTCAGCAACTAAGACAGGAATATGTGTTCCATCAATTGCTCCAATAGCATTCTTGAAATGGGGCCAAAATCTCGGTTGTCTAATTTTTTCTTGAGCTGCAGCGGTGGACGCTGGCGACGGCGGAGGCGCAGCGAGGAACCCTACCGCTCGATGCCTGTGCGTGCGGGAGGAACCGGTCAGCTCGAGCGTCGTCTTTTTTTTCTTTTCTCCTAATTCTTGGCGGTGTCAGTTCTATGTAATTATGAGCAACGACATGTCTATAGATGGACAACGTTTTGTTTCACTAAGGGGAATCACGGGAATCACCCTAGAATCGAGGTCCGACCCGATTCTCAGTTTACACATGAAACCAGCTTCTATGTGAAAATAAACTGGACAAAATCGGACCCATTCTTTTTAGCTTGTGTGATTCTAAACCCAAAATCTACTCGAGAAGCTAAAAAGAAGTCGGCTTTTAACTTTTGATCAGCCGCCGCATAGATACTACTCGCGTGCGGAGCCACGCAATAGCACAGTCAAGATAGATTTTGCGTTTAAACATATGGTAAAATGGTTTTTAAAAAAGAATCGGTAAGACTTCGTTATTAGGTTAGACTACTAGTTTAGGGCTATATGCTCCAAGTCCGGAATCCTGACAAACCCCATCTCCAATGTTTCGATCTCTCGCGCAAACTCGATTCAGAGATCTCGCTGCTCCGTCGATCTTGCAACTCTCGTGCCCTCTCTCCACTCCATCCCACAACCATGGCCTCAATCGACGGCGCCATAACCATCGTGGCGGCGGAAGACCCTGTTGAGCTCGCGAGGCGGTGGGACATCGTCGCTAAGACGGCTCGCGACGAGGACCTACACGAGGAGGCTGACGCCCGTGGATGGTCCTCCGTGATCCCGGAGCGCAGCCTCGCCTTGCGCCACCGACGTGGTTCGGTTTCTCCCCCTTTTACTCGCGCCACCACCGCCATGGATGTCCCCGAGGAGCAGAGTTGCTCCCGCGAAGTGGCGTCCTCGGCCGTGTTCCATGTTGAACGTGAAGCCGAGGAGGGTATGGCTACGGTTTGTGCGGGAACCTATTTTCATACTGTCCTCTAATAGAGGATCGATCAGATTTTGATGTTAAAACATAGTTTCGTAGACGGTTAGGATCCTTAATTAGTATATCTGACACTTGGGATTTTAAAATGAGATTTTGTGGTAGCCTTGATTGGTAGCTCAGGAAATGGGGACGTTGTAACTCGGGAAATGGGGACTTAGTTCATAATCAGAAAAGGGGTAGATATCTAATTTTTAAAACACATTTCCATCTTTTAAAATATAACAGTGTCACTAAGTGCTCTTTCCTAATAGAATTGGGATATATTTAATTGACACCTAATATAACTCTAGTTTTGCTATGCTCCAGAGTCATTTTTGGGCATTGCTCTAGAGTATTTCGGTTATATCTTGAAAGGACTTTTCTTGACTTGAACTGCTGGCATCTAGAAAGAGTATATTAGATTGAACGCTGTTGTTGTCAGGAGTTATTTTTGCCAAACCGCACAGCTCCATTTTTAATGTATGCTTTTAGTTGAAGTTTAGTTCCTATAGAACACCTAGTAACAAGCTATGTTGCCCGGATATGGCGATACGGATACGGATACCGCGATACGGTGATTTTTCAAAAACATGGATACGGGGATACGTTTTTATATATATATATATATATATATGTATGTATGATAATTTTAATGATATATACAAATTACAGATTTTTTACCAAAATGAGAATTAATATATAAGAGTATAGGAGTATCTTGACAAAGTTGTTTGCCAGAAGAGTTTAACAACGTGAACCGTGCAGTCCTCTATTAATCATTTCTCTACCTAGATGTGAACTAACAATTTAGTTAACTAGTACAATACAGAAGAATAAAAGCATACTAGAAAGATGCATCATGCTTACATTGCTAGTTTACAACTATTTCTAATCTCACTCGTTTCCTGAAATTTTCCATATACCAAAGATCACCAATATCAAAAAACAATTAAATCACAGAAATAATTTGATAGTAGATAGTACAGAATAATCTGACCACTGCTCCACAAGTTCACAAATAGTTTCTAACAGTTCATCCAACAAAGTTACATAACCAGCTAATAAGAGAGTATGAATTTAGTAGATAGATGACATTTCAACAGTACAATAGTGCATCCAACTTCTCTGTCCCGGTCTATGCAGCTTCATTATCCAAGACTTCAAGATCATCTAACATTGCATCAGCCTTGTCTTGTTCATCTTTGAGTAGAATTAAAACATCAATACACACTTTCGGACAAGGCTTCATTCCACTATTTGACGCCTTCAATAGATGTGCTCTCACTCTTGAGTAGCTCCCAGAAAATCAAGGTCACAAAGCTGACATATTATCTTTGCATTCCTTCCATGTCCACCGATCTTGGCGATTTTGTTTACATACCTCCATAGCGGCCACTTAGGATCATCATTTGAAGGAATCACGCGAACATCATTTAACATATAGACTGCCAAATCTACCATTGCTGACCTGCAAGAAGAGGAAGTAACAGAACAATATTAGCTAGCAATTAGAGTGGAAGTATCTAATTCAATCGATGTGTTATAGAACAAGATTTCAAAGTGATAGTGCATGGGCTTCCTCGACTTCCCCTTCATTTCTGATGTCGGGATCATGATGAAGGGAAGTCGAGGAAGCCCATGCACTGCCACTCTGAAATCTTGTTCTATAATACCTCGATTGAATTAGATACATCCACTCTGATTGCTAGCTAATATTGTTCTGTTATTCCCTCTTCTTGTAGGTCAGCAATAGTAGATTTGGCAGTCTAGATGTTGAATGATGTTCGCGTGTGATACATTGCAAATGTATCTATAATTTTTGATGTTCCATGCTTGGTTTTATCTACTTTCTTGTGTTTTGTCCACACTTTGGAGTAATTTTCATATGATTTCTTGGACTAACCTATTAACAAAAGCCATAGTGCCAGCTGCCTGTTTTCTGTTGTGCTTGGTTCTAGGAAGTCAGAAAATGAATATTCTTGGAATTGGACGGGACAAAAGCCGAAGTTATTATTTTACCGCGGGACACTTGGAGCCAGAATACGAGACGGAGAGGGGCTGGGGCCTAGCCACACCACCTGGCCGCGCGGCCAGTCCTGGCCCGCGCCAGGGGGTGGTCTGGCCAACCCAGGCACCCCCCCGGCCTCTCCTTCCGCCTATATATTGCCTCTGATACGAAAACCCTAAGTTCATCTCCATCCGTAGATCGGGAGGGACCTGAAGCTCTTCCTGGCACCCTGCCGGAGAGGGGAATTCACCCTAGAGGCCTTCTTCATCATCATGCAAGCCTCCAGTGTCATGCGTGAGTAGTTCATCTCTGGACTATGGGTCCATGTAGTAGCTAGATGGCTGGTTCTCCTCCTTTGTGCTTTCATGTTTAGATCTGTAACATCCTAAAACTTCAATCCAAGTAATCAAGATTAAATCTACCCAAATTAGGGTTAACAAAAACTTTTTCTATTTAAAATATTTAAGCATTCATATGTGTGCATGTAAATTAAGAGTTGTTTTGAATTGCCATGTTTGAGTGATCCATTGGTTGTAAAATGATTCTAAGGTGAATTAAACATCATCTAGATCATTCCCAAACAAATCCCAAAGAAAAAGAAATCAAAAAGAATAAAATAAGGAAATGGTCATTTGTGTCATTTTAACTAACTAGGACACTTTGGGTGTTCCTAGGACTCAAATGCCAATAGAAACAATTGTGGTTCTTTGCACCCCTTGCTAGTACAAGTAGTGATGTGCCAAGGCCTAGTTTGTGATCTCCCAAAAACATTCAAACTCTAATTTTAAATGACATTTGAAAATTGAATCTAGTGTATGTATCAAGATCACACTAATTCAAAAACCACTCAAATGAACTCCATTTAAAAATCCCAAGCAAACCTAGATGCTCAAGCATAAGCTACACCACTCCACCAAAAATCTGTCAAAAATTCGAAACTTTTCTTCATGCGGCCATTTAATCGAACAGTTGGTAGGCAGATAAAAATTTGCCTAACTAATACTGTTGCACATTGATCCCTTGTCCCCCATTTGACCCTCTCTACTCTCCTCTGTCTCCCCTTGTTCCCAACAAGCCATCAACCAGCCCCCCCTTCGCCGCTAGCAGCAGTGGCGCGCCGCCCAAATGAGGTCACCGTCGGCCGAGCATGCGCAGCTCACAGCAGACCGCGTCGCGCCATTCCAGCGTGCCCGCTAGCACCACCTAACCCTACCGCCACTCCTGGTCTACCCCACGGCCGCAGATAGCCCCTGGACCACCCCATAGCCTCGCCGCCCTTTTCTCTCTGCGCAGCCAGAGCACGCCAGAGCGCGATCACCGCCAGCACGCCTCAGACCACGCCCCGACACAAAATCGCACATGCCGCTCCGCCTTGAACCCAGCAACCCGCTAGAAATGGCCGTGCACCGCCGCGCGACCCACGGTCGCCATGATCACCATCGAGCACCGCCTCTGTCTCCCAGACGTATCTGAATGTGTAGTAATATTAAGGTTTGCATGCAGTGACTTTGGACTAGTACCAAAATAATGCTATATAGGCATTTCTAGTCACTTTAAATCATTAAATATTAAACTTACACTTATTAAAATGTGATCCAACATTTAAATCACATTCCCATATATTAGAATATGTGGTGATGACATGTGTCCACATGATCCCATATTTTAATTGGAGAATATTAAAACTTAGTTAATTTCAATGAGTAGAAATTACTTTTCTCAAATAAAAAGAATGAAGCTAGTTAGTTAAACCTTGTGATGCTTGAGATGATAATAGATCATCAAATGGTGCCTTAGTGTGCTAAGTAGACTAGTTAAGCTTTGTTTGGTGATTGTGTATCCTGTATGTATTTATAGACGATAGTACCGACCAAGCTTTCGAGGAGGAGGAAGAAAACTTCAACCACTGCACTACACAAGGCAATCCATCATTAACAATGCAAGCTAGACCTTGCAAGCTAGATAACCTAAGAAAATGCATTAGGCATGTTTGGTTATACCCTTTGAATTTTAACTACCCCAAGTTTTTTATTTACAAGCTTTACTTTCTTTACTTTACCAAAGTCCTTTACTTGTTTGAAGGTAGCATAAAAAGTATAAAACTTGACCTATCTAGATAAACTTAGATGTCATTCTATGGCATGAGATTGACATTAGCATCCCACCTTTGTGAACACTCTTAACTTAGTAGTTTAGAGCTAAACTAAAACTTGAGTCACTTTAGATGGGAATACTTGGTGAAAATGAATTGTGAAAACCTTGGAATGATGAGTCATTATATTTAGATGTTTTGACATTTGTTGAGAAACAAAAATGGTTTACGATGATGAAAATGTTGAGGCATGAGCCTTAGCCCTTTTACAAAACTGATGGTTGGGTTCGGATGCGATACCATTCCAATTATACCGTACAACCACAATACCTAAATTGGGTAAGGCTTAGCCGGAAGTTTATATGCATTAGTATTAGTTCCCTCGCGGGAGAGGTTTGAGCTGAGGCTACCTCTCAATGTTGTCCACCTATGAAGTGCCCAAGATGATAGATGGTCATGGTTGGGAGGCCATACTCATAGGAGAGGTGCTTATACTAGGGTGTGTAAAGGAAAGGTTATGTTTGATTATCTACATAATAAGTATGATGATTCAGGGTTATCCCTGACAGATGTATCAAATCTTGTGGTGAAAGTCTACCACCTCTGTAGAGTGTCAAACTATTTGAATAGCCGTGTCTGCGGTTATGGACAGTTGGAGTGGCCATACTGTTCCGTTGTCAGATGTTTTCAAACCAACTTATGAAATGAATTGTGACATGACTTGACCACAACAGAGTTGTGACTATGACAACTAAGACTGGATCATGAGATCCTTTATTCATGTAAGACCTTATTATGGTTTGTAATGGATGATGTACTATGATATCCAATCTGTTATGTCTCGCAAAAATAGTAATCCTGGGATTGTGATGTATGGCATAACAGGCATCTGGGATTAAAAATCCGGGTGTTGACAAGATCTTGTGAACTCCGTTCATGATCAAGATCATCTATTTGTAATTTTGCATGTTGTGTTTGTGGGGATCCAATGGATATTGAGATGCTATTTCAGATTGATTATTGATTCTATCATGTCTTTGTTATTTGTGATCTTGCATGCTTTCCGTTATTAGTAGCTATCTTTGCCAAGTAGATGCTAGCAACTCCAAGAGTTAGTATTTATGCTCGATAGTGGGTTCATGCCTCTGGTAATCTGGGGAAGTGACAGAAATCTCTAAGGTACTAGATGTGTTGTTGCTACTAGGGAGAAAACAACAATCCTTTGTTCATAGAACAATCGTATTGTTTACTTTACACGCAATTTGTAATGCAATTATCCGTTGCTTGCAACTTAATACTGGAGGGGGTTCGGATGATAACCTGAAGGTGGATTATTAGTCATAGATGCAGTTGGATGGCGGTTTATGTATAATGTTGTAATGCCCAATTGAATCTCAAAGGAGTCAAGATGATTAGTATATGCTTGTATGCTTTCTTGATGTTTGTCAATTGCCCCGCTGTAATTTTTTCACCCAGCATGTTATCTATCTTAAGGAGAGCCACCTCTAGTGAAATCTGGACCCCGGTCCTTTCTTTTACATTCAATCTACAATCAATTGTTTACTCCTTTGTGTTTACTTTCTGCAAACTATTACTTCCTTCCATTCGATATGTTTAATCCTATGTTTTCAGCAAAACCGATGAGATTGACAACCTCATCGCAAGTTGGGGGCAAAGTTCTGTGGTTGTGTTGTGTAGGTCTCCACGTTGCTGCTGGCACCGGTAGCGCGCCCTGCCAACGTTCAGCTAGCTACACCTTTGGTGTGTTTCCTTGCTCCTACTGGATTGATAACCTTGGTTTTGTACTGAGGGAAAACTTGTTGTTGTGCTCACCATACCTTCCTCTTGGGGTTCCCCAACGAGCTCGATATATTTTGGGCCATCAAGCTCTTTTTTTGGCGCCGTTGCTGGGGAGTCAAGGACATCTTCACAAGGGGAGTCCCTCATAACCAATCTCTTTACTTTGTTATTTTTGTTTTTCTTAGTTTACTTTTGCTTTGTTTGCTTGCTTCTTTATCAAAAACATAAAAAGAAATTAGTTTTACTAGTTTGCTTTCTTTATTGAAAACACAAAAAAATGACTACTCTTGAAAACACTAAGTTGTGTGACTTCACTAGCACCAACAACAATGATTTTATGAGCACACCTATTGCTCCACCTGTTCCTCAAGCTACTTTATTTGAGATTAAACCTGCTTTAATCAATCTTGTTATGAGAGAACAATTTTCTGGTATTGGTAATGAAGATGCTGCTGCCCATCTAAATAACTTTGTTGAATTGTGAGATGCAAAAGCATAGGGATATAGATGGAGATATTATTAAGCTGGAATTGTTTCCTTTCTCTTTTAGAGGAAAAGCTAAAGAATGGTTGAATTCCTTAACTAGGAATAGTATTGATTCTTGGACTAAATGCAAAGATGCTTTCATTGGAAAATACTATCCTCCTGCTAAGATTATATGTATGAGAAGTGAAATAATGAAGTTTAAACAATCTGATAATGAACATGTTGCTCAAGCTTGGGAAAGAATGAAATCTTTGGTAAAGAATTATCCCACTCATGGACTGACTGCTTGGATGATCATCCAAACTTTTTATGCAGGATTGAACTATTCTTCAAGGAATCTATTGGATTCTGCTGCTGGAGGTACCTTTATGACCATTACTTTGGGTGCTGCAACAAAGCTTCTAGATAATATGATGGTTAACTACTCTGAATGGCATACTGAGAGAGCTCCACAAGGTAAGAAGGTAAATTCTGTTGAGGAAACCTCCTCCTTGAGTGATAAGATTGATGTTATTATGTCTATGCTTGTTAATGGGAAAGCCCATATTGATCCAGATAATGTTCCATTAGCCTCTTTGGTTGCTCAAGAAGAGCAAGTTGATGTGAACTTTATAAGAAATAATAATTTTAGCAACAATGCCTACAGGAATAATTTTGGTAACAACAATTATAAGCCATACCCTCCCAACAATGGTAATGCTTATGGAAATTCCTACAACAATAATAGGAGTGCTCCCTCTGAACTTGAAGTTATGCTTAAAGACTTTATTAGTAAACAAACTGCTTTCAATAAAACTATTGAGGAAAAACTCTCTAATGCTGAAAGAAATATAACAGCTTTGGCTAAAGCTCAATCTTCTTTGAATAAAATGGCTGCTAAACCTGAAACTATTGATAATCCTTTTGCAGCTACTAATGCCATACAAGTAGTAATTCATGAAAATGTTAGACTATTAGCTGAATTACATGCTAAGTGGGAAAGAGAAGATGAAATTGCTAGAAACATTAGTGTTTCTACTATCACCACCACTAGTGTTGAGGGTAGTAATAGTTCTACTACCTTAGATGATAATTATGGTTTTGATCTTGATGGTTGCAATATCTCTAAAGTTATTAAGTTCCTACAAAAGCTTGCTAAAAGTCCTAATGCTAGTGCTATGAACATGGCCTTTACAAAACACATTACTGATGCTCTCATAAAGATTAAAGAAGAAAAGATGAAACATAAAGCTTCTATTCCTATAAAACAAGAAGATGGTTGGGAACCCATCATTAATATGAAAGTGAATGATTTTGATTTCAAAGCTTTATGTGATCTTGATAGTAGTGTTTCTATTATGCCTAGAAGGATTTATGATATGCTTGATTTGTCACCACTTGAAGATTGTTATTTGAATGTCCCACTTGATGATAATGCTAAAAAGAAACTCATGAGGAGTCTTAATGATGTTCTTATTATGGTCAACAATGCCTATGTCCCCTTTGATTTCTATGTTTTGGATGTTGAATGCAATGCTTCTTGTCCTATTACTTTGGGAAGACCTTTTCTTAGAACTGTTGGTGCCATTATTGATATGAAAGAAGGCACCATTAAATATCAAATCCCACTCAAGAAAAGTATAGAACACTTCCCTAAGAATAGAGAGAAGATTTCTTTTGCCTCACCTATGAAAACAAAATTTGGTCTTAATGCTTCTTCATTTGATAACACTTGATTCTTTTTGCTTCTTATGCCTAACTTAAAGGCGTTAAAGAAAAGTAATTATTGGGAGATAACCCAAAAGTTTTAGATGAGTCTTGGAAGTTATTACTTCAGTAATAACCACTTCTTATCCTTTTTATTTGCTTTTTGTGCCAAGAGTAACCTGTAATGAGAGAGAAGTAATGATTGGGAAAGTTGCTGTCCCGAAACAGATTTCTGTGCTTCACCGTAAAAATTCGTGTAAAATCTCTGTAAGTCCTTTTGAGGCGTGAATTTTTGTGCTTATGCCCCAGGTTGTTATATAACTTTAATTAGTTCAACACTTTTCTATTTGAGTAATAGAAGGTCTTCGAAAAAATTTGTCTTTACCTGCTGGTCTGTTTTGACAGATTTCTACCATTTTCTGTATTTGCTTCTTGTTGGTTCCTTTTTGAGTTCTTTTGGGGAATTGAGATTTTTGAGGGAAGTGCTATAGTAGCTAGTGTTTTAATGGAAGTTTTATTGGTGTTATAACTGAACCTAAAGACTTATTATCTTGAGTGCACTAATGTTGCTAATAAAGATTGTGTGAAGTTTTGTATGAAGGAAAACTTTTAGGTGTATGGAAGGAATGAGTAATGAGATGAAGGATGGACTAAATCTCAAGCTTGGGGATGCCACGCATGTCACACCAAGAAATATCCAAAAAGTACAAGCGTTAAATCTTGGGGATGCCCAAGGCATCCCCCTCTTCATCATTAAAAATCCCAGGTTTCTTCCAAACGCTTTATTTTTATTGTTTCATGCACAGTTGCGTTGTTCTTGGAGCGTCTTCTTTTTTGTTTTCATTTTTGTTTTTCGTTTGCTTTGTTTTCTTAGTTTGCTGAATAAATTGGTTGGACCCCCTCTTTCATACATTGGTTTTCAAATAGTTTGGTTTGGTTTGGAAAAGAGTAGTAAAGTTCATGCTTAAGTGTTAAAGAGAGTTTGTTTTTGAGTGTGGCCTATGCTTTGTCATGCCATGCTTGATATTGTTTTGGATTTATGCTTAGTATTATTTGGTGTAGCATGAATTGTTATAAACAATTGAGATTGCTTAATGTGCCTTGGATGAATCATGCGCTGTTCTAGCATATTAAAGCATAGTATTGTGGTATTCTCCTTTGATTTTGGGTTGACTTGGCCCATGCTCACACCATGTTATGACTATATCAAGTCACCATAGCCTTTATGATCCTTTAGTTTTCAACTTGTAGTATCACTTTATGCTTTGATCAATGATGTTTCGTCGCTCTACATGATTATGACCATTATTGCTCTCTTAGTTTGTCGCTCCCAGTCTTTTGCTAGCCTCCATAACCAAGTATGAGTTCCACTCATGCATCCAACTCCTAAAACCAAGTTATTCCAAAGAGTCCACCATACCTACCTACTAGCATATGCTATTTCAAGTATATTCATGTTTTTATCTACATTCCGAATTAAACTTGTTATGAGAAAACTAGTGATTAAAGCTCTCACGAACTTGATGGCACACTTTACTTTTCTTGCCCTTAATAAACTTGAACCATTGTGTCGTCTATGTTGTATATGCTTGCACTTATTTGTTGGGGATTGGCAGAACCATGTTGTCGTGGGGAACACTTTCAACATTGCACTGGTACTTTGTACCTAGTTGATATCATTCTCTTTTGTCTATGGATGTTGTCGGTGTGAAATGAAAGGGGAGCTTGTAAGTCCATGGAGTTATGTATATGTGTTAGAGAAAATCCTGGGCTGTTGGTCTAATCCATGCTGACATGGTGGAAACCTGTAGCGTAACCATAATGAGCTGTCTATGAAGCATTCTTCTTATAAAAAAAAGATACCTATATTGAGAAAAAAAAGAGATTATGAAAAGAGGAAAGAGTGAAAAAAGAACCATATTCCCATGGTAAATAAGAAGATTGCTGAGATGCTTGTTGTCTGCTTGCCTTGTCATTTTGATATGGGGATTCTTCCGTATCATCGGGCAAGGGGTACCCCGTTGGCGGTTCTCTATGATACACATGTACTTACAATGACAAGAACTTACCGGTGACTAAACTTGAGTAGCATGAGGAGCGGCCCTCGTATTCAAGGGACATGAGATTTCTAACTTATACTTCGTCAAGCATATACACCATAGTTTGTTCACTTTAACCTTAACCACTTCAAGATGCTTATGATAGGGGCAATGAGAGCTGAAAGCTATAAGTACCATAATTTTTGGAAGCTCTTTATGAAACATGAATATCTGCTTCCTTCTATGAAGGCCTTTCTTGCACCATTATATTGAGTCTCCACCTTCTACCATTATGCACCTACTTTGAGAGCATAGTGGCCATTCTTAGTTCTATGTGCATTGTCCCAAGACTAGTTGATTGATGCATACCTTGATATTGCTTGTTTTAAACTATTTGTATCTAGTCACTCTTATGAACTTTGAAGGTGTCCTATGCATTTATATTTGCTACTCTATGAGGGACAAGCTGAATGCTACTATGCTATGTTTTCTTTATGTGAAACAAACAAACGTCTTGCAAAGAATTGTTATTCATGAATCTTTTGTTTGTGCCTTTTCATGTTGCAACATAGTTTCTTTGTCTTATTGCTAGAACCTTGTCTTTCATGTTATGATTGAAGTACTATGATCCCATCTTTGAATGTTTTACATATACTTTTATCAAGTTTATGATGGTGCATGTCACCTCAAAAATTATTCTTTCTTTTTATCACTTACCTACTCGAGGACGAGCAGGAGTTAAGCTTGGGGATGTTGATACATTGCAAATGTATCTATAATTTTCGATGTTCCATTCTTGGTTTTATCTACTTTCTTGTGTTTTGTCCACACTTTGGAGTACTTTTCATATGATTTCTTGGACTAACCTATTAATAAGAGCCACTGTGCCAGCTGCCTGTTTTCTGCTGTTTTTGGTTCCAGGAAGTCAGAAAATGAATATTCTCGGAATTGGACGGGACAAAAGCAAAAGTTATTATTTTATCGGGGGACACTTGGAGCCAGAATACGAGACGAAGAGGTGTTGGGGCATGGCCACACCACCTGGCCGCGCGGCCAGGCCTAGCCCGCGCCAGGGGTGGTCTGGCCGCCCCAGGCACCCCCTCGGCCTCTCCTTCTGCCTATATACTACCGTTGATACGGAAACCCTATGTACCCAATCAAAATTCCATGAAAGAGTTTGTAGCCACCGTCATCTCCATCCCTAGATCGGGAGGGATCTGAAGCTCTTCTCGGCACCCTGCCGGAGAGGGGAATTCACCCTGGAGGCCTTCTTCATCATCATGCAAGCCTCCGGTGTGATGCGTGAGTAGTTCATCTCTGGACTACGGGTCCATGTAGTAGCTAGATGGCTGGTTCTCCTCCTTTGTGCTTTCATGTTTAGATCTTGTGAGCTCCGTTCATGATCAAGATCATCTATTTGTAGTTCTGCATGTTGTGTTTGCAGGGATCCGATGGATATTGAGATGCTATTTCAGATTGATTATTGATTCTATCATGTCTTTGTTATTTGTGATCTTGCATGCTTTCCGTTGTTAGTAGCTATCTTGGCCAAGTAGATGCTAGCAACTCCAAGAGTTAGTATTTATGCTCGATAGTGGGTTCATGCCTCTGGTAATCTGGGGAAGTGACAGAAATCTCTAAGGTACTAGACGTGCTGTTGCTACTAGGGAGAAAACAACAATCCTTTGTTCATAGAACAATCGTATTGTTTACTTTACATGCAATTCGTAATGCAATTATCCGTTGCTTGCAACTTAATACTGGAGGGGGTTCGGATGATAACCTGAAGGTGGATTATTATTCATAGATGCAGTTGGATGGCGGTCTATGTATAATGTTGTAATGCCCAATCAAATCTCAAAGGAGTCTAGATGATTAGTATATGCTTGTATGCTTTCTCGATGTTTGTCAGTTGCCCCGCTGTAATTTGTTCACCCAGCATGTTATCTATCTTAAGGAGAGCCACCTCTAGTGAATTATGTGTTGGGGATCGGTGCGGAAAACAAAAAAAATTCCTACGTTGAAACCCCAGAAACTAGCCTAGGATCTATCTATGTAGTAATGCGGTAATGGCCGGAGCGTAGACAGTACATACCCTTGTAGACCGTACGCGGTTAACATTCCGCAGGGAACGTGGTTGAAGTAGTCGTACTTGTAGCTGACCTCAAGGTCGCGAAGCTCCTCGCAGGTCACCCCTTGCTCCTTCTTGATCTTCATCATCTTCATCGTGCAACAGCTCCGGATCACGACATTCTAGCGCCCCAAGTGTTGTGCCTCGTGTCTTCGTACACATCCGGTGCACGATGAGACCTCCAGCTCCCCGGTCCCGCCGGGAGTGCGGAAGTTGATATCCGGCTAGGAATCCCTGCAGCGCAACAGCGTACTGCAGGTGTGCCTCGATCGCACAGCCCAGACTTGGGGCCATGGTCACGAGGTATAGAGAGAGAGGAGGAGAAAAGTCAACCAAAGGACTTCTCCAATTGTGTATTTGGTGTATTTAATCCCACCCATAGGCACCCCTTTATATAGGCTAAGGGATTGTACCTTTCTCAAAGGCTAAGCCATGTGGGACTAATACTAAAAGAAAAAGGCAGAAGATTTTCGGACTGGCCAAATGGGCTGTTTCTACTCAGCCCAAATAGCCAAATAGAAATTAAACAGAAAAAGAAAAAAGGGGAGCAGCAGGGGCTGGCCGGGTGGGCCTTGGCGTGGCCCACCCCGTGCCCAGTGCTCCCACCGCGGCGGCCTAGAAGGGGAAGCCCCGAGTGGGCCGGCTCGCCCCCCCTGGCGGCCCAGCACCCCGCCCCGCCCCGCCTGCCCGCCTCGCCATAGCCCTGCCCGGGTGGGCCGCCAGCCCGCCGGCCTGGTGGCCTGGCCGGCTCCCCCGCGAGCCCCACATGGGCCGGGGTTGAGCTAGGCCAGCCCCACAGCTGGTAGCTGGCACCCGCCCCTGTGCGGCGCGGTTAATCCGTCGCCCACAGGCTGCCAGGCAGCGGCGGTGGGTATTGGTTGTTGCCCCCGTGCGGCGGCAACTTATCTGCCGCCCAAGTGGGCTGTTTCTTTTATCTTTTTCTGCAGATTTGTTCTCAGGCCTTTTCCCTCCGGGATTTTGCCTAATATAAAAGTTGCCTTTATAAATTTTAATCTAAATATTATTTATAATATATTAATTCATAATTAACATATAATAAATATATATTTAAATTCTAATTTATCCGAAAACACTTTTCTGGTCTTTTCATTTATTCTTTCTCCGAACAACTTCGGATCTCTCCGCGGAACAATTCCGGCTTTCTCTCTTTCTCTACTGTGATTCCGTCTTACGAATGATCGCTCTCATCGTACCCTCAAGTGTATCCTCTCACGGCTCGGGAATGCTCTAGACATGATCTGTATCAATGATCAACAGAGGGACCAGGGATATCCATGTGACCCCTATGCATTCCTGATGACAATGTCGTTTGAACCGTCTAAATGTAGCATCCTCTTCCTTTTGTTTCTCGATACAACTTGTCCGAGATCTGATCACTGGTATCCCATACCTTTGTTCAATCTCGTTCACAATAAGTTTTGTATTCTTGTTACCATGATATTACATCCCCGTGACCTAGTCACATGTTGCAACATATATGGATGTAATCTCACCAAGCCGGCCGTATGTATCTTTACCCGTCATGTGGGTGAACAAATCCCGGTCTTGCTGTCACATGTCATCTATTGTTCCTTCGGAATACCCAACATACACCTTTATAGCCACTGCATTACCAGATGACGTTTGATGCAGTCAAAGCATCCTAGGGAAACAGTGAGTAATATGAGCTCACGGTCTAAGGAGAAGGAGTCTAGGTATAGCTGTTGCAACAATGAACTATATGACTTGATCGTCTTGCAATCCTTCGAGGAATGTCCAACCACATCATTCTCCAATGATATGATCTCGTTGTCAGTCGGCATAAATGCCCATGATCTTGAAACCTAGATCATCTTCATGACCAACGAACTAGTATGAATAGAGGCTACTAGGGACTTGTTTGTTTCATACCACACCTATACCAATGTTTCTACTTGGCAGAGTTCTAGCACAATATGAAACTATTATAAACTAATTGAGATATGACAATAAAAACCTATTTATTATTTGCCTCTAGGGCATATCTCCTTCAATATCCCACTTGCACTAGAGTACAAATAATCCAGCTCGCATTTTACTCGTATAAACCATATGCCATATGCGTTTACAGATCATGCATGCTCATGGGAAACATCATGTCCATGTTTTGTTTTCCCAGATCATTATGTCTTTTGCAAATCATTAATGTCTTCCTAATTTTTGACATTCACACCATTATCGTATAATGGGTCGAAGTATTTGTTTGGCAACAAAGTGAGACTTTTGTTTCTAGTGTTTATGATGACGGTCGTTTTCACCGTTATCATCTAAACTTCGAAACACACTTTGCTATCCTTTGTGTATATACTATAGTCATGGCAGCAGAATGAGGCCGGATTCCAGGAGCTTACAGTGACGTTAGATCAACCTCGAGGGCTTTCTCATGGGCACTGGGCCCTGGGACACATCATTCTACGTTAAAAGCGAACTAGCCCCGCCATAACATTATGCATCACATCAGATGTAGCCTTTATACTTCTACATCTATGTAGATCCTAGTGCATGAAATGCAACTATGCCACTTACATTGCTTCTTGCCATTTAAGTACAAACTTAATTCTGGTTCAGTGATCAATTCAGGAATCACTTAAGGCTCGTTCTTATAGTTAAGACTTTGTCCTACCAACCAGAACCTCGGGTCACATTATGTCGAGTATACAACATGGTTATATGGAAGAACCTATGACTGAGGCATAGAAGATGCAACGCATCTCTTTCTTTCAACCATAGTTGCAATACTCAATGATTCATACAGTAAGAACTTCTTTCTTACCTTGTTCTATTCTGAACTTTTTCGGAATCTTGACTTAGGACTTTCTGAACATCTTTCAGAATCAAGTCCAGGAAGTATTCGACATTTAGTGTTTATTAAACTCGTCAATCTATCCTAATAGATCTCTTAGTTTAATAACTTCAACTTCATCCTTATTTATCTAACTTAAACATTATTAACACCAATCACATCATTCATATATGTCGTCCACATATTCCAGAATGATTTCACGCTCCCACTCAAATATGACATTCATGTTTGAGATCTAGGGATTTCACTTATCTCCCACTCGAAATATCTTAGCTACATATTATGAATTAGCCAAGCTGATTTGCTCCCACTCAAAACTAGGTCCTCTCGATAATCTTAGACATTCCAAAATTCCTTGATCATAATCAAATCGAGAATTCCACTAACGAGATTTCAATGACCATTCATTTCTCGTACTCAGGTCCATCACGCTTCTTTGTAACTCGTAGGTATGTCTTGTTCAAAACATGACAAGTGAATCAATATTATAATTCCACAAACTTGTAGAATATATAGTTGAATCCTACTTTCTTTTAGTAAAAGTATTTACTGAAACTTTATGATCATTATCATTGGTTTATCCTCTATTTGTAGAGTTTGGTTTCACGAAACAAATTCCGCTGTGCCACTCAACAATTCGGAGGCAAGGTCAAATACCTTGTTTTGATCTTTTACTTTCTTCTACCTGTATCTTCATCAAGATACATCAACTTAGGACAACATCAAGTTTGCCCCTTTGTGGAAGACGCATTTATAGATTCCTAAGAATGCCCTACAAAGACTTCTTTATTCGCCATGATCTGGACTTGTCGAAATCTCCAGAAACTCGAATGTGCCATAACACTTATGTTGTTGTTTCCACGAATCTTTTAGATGTTCCTTTGTATTTCAAGTGAGTGTTTGCTTATTTTGATCTCCAACTCTAAATGACAACTATAACCCCGATAAGAGATAATATGATATCATATGTATCTAATACAAAATGATTATGATGTTTGGACACTTCAACAAAGTTTGAATTCATCCAATTATCATAATTTTGTGAATCATATTTCACAAGTTCCTTTTATGCTAAACTTAACTTGAATACTTCAGTCATGTCGATCAAATCAAAGAGACTTGTTAATTCAGTTAATTCAATATCCTTTTAATTATGAACTCATTTGAACAATTCAAATCATTTCAAACTTCATGTTTCATTAAGCAAATACTTTATTCACTTAAGTCCACAATAAATGATTTCCACTACTTGTTGAAAATATGATACATCACTATGTATAAGATTCAACATTTCTTCGCATATCACCGTTTTACCAGAATGCGGAGTTTTAGTCATTCTTCCCGGAAGGCATGGTTTTGCAAAGTCTCTAGATTAAGCATCTAGGACCCCGATCTTTCATAAAGAACCTGCAATAAACAAAATAACTTAAACTGTAGTGTCTTTTCATTATTAAGCTTTGGATATCTTTTAGCATTCTAATCCTTTATAAATGTTTAAACTATTATCATTAACATAGTGATGAGAATAACTTATTTGTAATCGTAATGTGACCATAGGGTATTGGTCATAAGAATAGTACAAACTGGTTTGTAATTTGTTCATATGAATAATCATCTCGCCAAAAGCAAGACACACAAATAGGGATTAAAAATTTATATTCAAGTCCACTAATCCAAATGATAAACTTTGAGGAAAGAGGTGATGTCGGCCATCAACCGATTTTCTTGCCATCATCAAGTCACGTTGCCTCAAATCTAGCAATTCTCAAGCAGATCATCATGTTTTCACAAAACGGGACAAGTATCAAATACTTTGCATACTGCAATGAGTTTTGCAAAAATCACATTTATAATTTCGTATATCTTACATATACCTTTTTCATCCATGACCTCCATTCACAATCAAGCCCTTCCAAGAGTTCTCAACTCTAATGCAAGATCGCTAAGTGTTTTTCCAAACATTCTGGAGTCATCGAATTATCTCCTAACGGCTATTGTATCAAGAAGAGAAGATCACCTTTTACGAGGATATCCCTCAGGCGTGGGTATTAATCTACGAAGTTGGACCCTTTTGCTAAGTTCCAAATTAAGCAATATATTCCCATGGTCGTAAAGGACCTCAATGGGATAGGCTAAGATCTACTAAGATATTTGCAAATAGACATCTAGACTAAGTTTATAATAAGAGATCAATTTATAATTGGGCTCCACTAAAACGGTCATCCCCTGGACGATTTTAGTGATCGCATGATCCCTATCCTCTGCACCTTCCCCGTGTTACACAGCCATCAGTGCATTATCAAAGGTAGACATTCACTAATGTCAATCACATCATCCATGTGACTCATGCTCGATCTTTCGATCTCTTGTGTTCCGAGGCCACGCTTCTATAGCGTGCTAGGCTTGCCAAATCTAACTTGTGTGTATTCGCTGTGCAACATGGCTTACACCCACTGTATGCGAATGTAGATATGTCTGACACCCAGGCATGTAACCCTGGATCGCCTCATACCGAAGAACTTTCTTGGTGGTGCACACACAAGGGGAACACGGAACATTGGAATTCAATAGGGATTATTTTATTTGCTACCGTTGAGTATCTAAATACTAGAACACAATAAGATGTAAAAAACTGGTATCAACATCATATGTATAATGTGATATGATATGGTCTTTCTTGCACCTTGATCTCCATCGAGCGCTCCGGCATGATCTCCATCATGCCCTTGGTTTGACGCCAAGTCCATGACGCCACCACCAGGTTGTTCATCGGAACGATGACTATCACTATACTACTTAGTAACAGAAAAGTAAACTACTTTACCTTTATAATAACCAATGCCATATCATAATCACATGCCCCCTGCAAAATAAAGTTAGACGCCTCTACTTTATCTATTTCAAGTTTTACATGGTTGTTAGGGCTTTCATACTAGAACCGTTTCTAAACTACGAACTTTCCAACCACAACATGGATCCTATAGTTGTCTCTACTACACCCCTTTCGGGGTCCTCTGTTGTAAATGCTATATCAACTATCAAATGAGAGACAGACACCCGCTAGCCACTTATACGGTACAAGCCGTATGTTGAGCGTGGAACCAGTCTCGCGTACGAATACACGTAAAGTCGGTCCGGGCCGCTTCATCAAGCAATACTGCGATATAAACAAGTACACGTTCGAGGGTAACAACAAAGGGATCAATGCCCGCACAATACTTGTGCGTATTGGCCGTACAGCACTCCTACGCATAGATCGACTGTGATACCACTGTTGGGGATCGGTGCGGAAAACAAAAAAATTCCTACGTTGAAACCCCAGAAACTAGCCTAGGATCTATCTATGTAGTAATGCGGTAATGGCCGGAGCGTAGAGAATACATACCCTTGTAGACCGTACGCGGTTAATGTTCCGCGGGGAACGTGGTTGAAGTAGTCGTATTTAATCCCACCCATGGGCACCACTTTATATAGGCTAAGGGAGTGTACCTTTCTTAAAGGCTAAGCCATATGGGACTAATACTAAAAGAAAAAGGCAGCAGATTTTCGGACTGGCCAAATGGGCTGTTTCTACTCAGCCCAAATAGCCAAATAGAAATTAAACAGAAAAAGAAAAAAGGGGAGCAGCAGGGGCTGGCCGGGTGGGCCTTGGCGTGGCCCACCCCACGCCCAGCGCTCCTACCGCGGCGGCCTAGAAGGGGAAGCCCCGGGTGGGCTGACTCGCCCCCTCCCCCCCCCGGCGGCCCAGCACCCTGCCCCGCCTCGCCTGCCCGCCTCGCCATAGCCCTGCCCGGGTGGGCCGCTAGCCCGCCGGCCCGGTGGCCTTTATAAATTTTAATCTAAATATTATTTATAATATATTAATTCATAATTAACATATAATAAATATATATTTAAATTCTCATTTATCCGCAAACACTTTTCTGGTCTTTTCCTTTATTCTTTCTCCGAACAACTTCGGATCTCTCCGCAGAACAATTCCGGCTTTATATCTTTCTCTACTGTGATTCCGTCTAACGAATGATCGCTCTCATCGTACCCTTAAGTGTATCCTCTCACGGCTCGGGAATGCTCTAGACATGATTTGTATCAATTATCAACAGAGGGACCAGGGATATCCATGTGACCCTTATGCATTCCTGATGACAATGTCGTTTGAACCATCTAAATGTAGCATCCTCTTCCTTTTGTTTCTCGATACAACTTGTCCAAGATCCGATCACTGGTATCCCATACCTTTGTTCAATCTCGTTCACAAGAAGTTCTGTTTTCTTGTTATCGTGATATTACATCCTCGTGACCTAGTCACATGTTGCAACATATATGGATGTAATCTCACCAAGCCAGCCGTATGTATCTTTACCCGTCATGTGGGTGAACAAATCCCGGTCTTGCAGTCACATGTCATCTACTGTTCCTTCAAAATACCCAACATACACCTTTATAGCCACCGCATTACCAGATGATGTTGGATGCAGTCAAAGCAGCCTAGGGAAACAGTGAGTAATATGAGCTCACGGTCTAAGGAGAAGGAGTCTAGGTATAGCTATTGCAACAACAAACTATATGACTTGATCGTGTTGCAATCCTTCGAGGAATGTCTAACCACATCATTCTCCAATGATATGATCTCGTTGTCAGTCGGCATAAATGCCCATGATCTTGAAACCCAGATCATCTTCGTGACCAACGAACTAGTATGAATAGAGGCTACTAGGGACTTCTTTGTTTCATACCACACCTGTACCAATGTTTCTACAAGGCACAGTTCTAGCACAATATGAAACTATTATAAACTAATTGAGATATGACAATAAAAACCTATTTATTATTTGCCTCTAGGGCATATCTCCTTCACTATGGACCCCGGTCCTTTCTTTTACATTCAATCTACAATCAATTGTTTACTACTTTGTGTTTACTTTCTGCAAACTATTACTTCCTTCCATTCGATACATTTAATCCTTTGTTTTTAGTAAAACCGGTGAGATTGACAACCTCATCGCAAGTTGGGGGCAAAGTTCTGTGGTTGTGTTGTGTAGGTCTCCACGTTGCTGTTGGCACCGGCAGTGCGCCCTACCAACGTTCAGCTAGCTACACCTTTGGGTTGTTTCCTTGCTCCTACTGGATTGATAACCTTGGTATCATACTGATGGAAAACTTGCTGATGTGCTCATCATACCTTCCTCTTGGGGTTCCCCAACGAGCTCGATATATTTTGGGCCATCAGCGTGATTCCTCCAAATGATGATCCTAAGTGGCTGCTATGTAGGTATGTAAGCAAAATCGCCAAGATTGGTAGGCATGGAAGGAATGCAAAGATGATATGTTCGCTTTGTGACATTGATTTTTCTGGGTGCTACTGAAGAGTGAGAGAACATCTATTGAAGGTCAAATAGTGGAATGAAGACTTGTCTGAAAGTGTGTATTGATGTTTTAATTCTGCTCAAAGATGAACAAGACAAGGCTGATGCAATGTTAGATGATCTTGAAGTCTTGGATAATGAAGCTACATAGACCAGGACAGAGAAGTTGGATGCATTATTGCACTGTTGAAATGTCAAGAGTTTGAGGCCAGACGGGCTGCACTACTATATCAAACCACTACCCCATCACTCAACGAGGCCATCGCTGCTATGTCTAGAGAAGAAGTATGGTTGAAGATGACAAAAGGCAGTGATTCAGTCTCTCGTCCTGCCTTCTACACAAGTGAGAGAAGGGAGATGAGATACTGCTATATGTGTGGAGTGAACGGACACTTGAAGCATCGGTGTACCTCCTTTGTGACACCCGGCAGGGGGAGAGGACACTCACAGGAAAGAGGAAGCTATAGAGGAAGAGGTGATGGTAGAGGTGGTGGACATCAGTATGTGCAGCAATATGGTAGAGGTGCTGGACATCAATATGGGCAACAATATGGTAGAGGTGGTGGACATCAGTATGGATAACAATACGAACATCAGCACACTACATCTTCCAAAGCACATATGGCAGCAACTATAGAGATCAAGACTAGTCCCTCACAGGGACAGTCAAAGAAAGAAGCACAAAAGGAGGCAACATTTGGGAACTTTGCTCACTATGTCCATGCAAATGAAGGTAATATTGGACGAGTTTCTATAGCCACTCATAATGTTGATTCAGAATGGATTCTAGATTCTGGAGCATCCAAACATGTCACGGGGATTATTAGTGAGTTTGATTCTTATAGTCTGTATCCTCCCACACATCGAGGCACTATCCAAATAGCTGATGGCACATCTCAACCTATACGAGGGGTGGTGTTAGTTCAGTGTACACCCAATATAAAATTGTCATCAGTACTGCATGTTCCTGCAAGAACCTCTTATGTTAGTAGAAGGATAAGAAGTGTATCCCCATTGATGCTAGTGAACACTGATGTATGGACATGTCTTGTTGTGGCAGTCAGTGGCATGAAGTACTTTGTGACCTTTATTGATTGCTATTTCAAAATGACTTGGATTTACCTTATGCATCATAAAGATGAAGTGTTCACATGCTTTCAGAATTTTTGTGCCTATGTGAAAAACCAGTTTGATGTGCAGGTGCAAGTGATTCACACTGATAATTTCACTGAATATGTCAACAAACCATTTGCTAGTTTCTTATCTTCACAGGGTATTCTACACTAGACATCATGTCCTAATACACCTCCTCAGAATAGAGTGGCTGAAAGAAAGAATAGGCACATTCTTGAAGTTGCTATATCTCTCATGTTTACCATGAATGTACCCAAGTTCCCCTGGAGTGAGGCAGTTCTTATAGCTACTTATTTGATCAACCGGATGCCTTCAAAGATATTGGGTATGAAATCTCCATGCCAACTCCTTCTAAATAAAAATGATTTCATTGTTTTACCCAAACTCTTTGGTTGTACATGGTTTGTTGGGGATCACAAGCCATCTGTGGGGAAATTAGATCCCCGTGCTATCAAATGCATTTTTATTGGTTATTCCTTTGGACAAAAGGCATACAGATGTTGGTTCCCTACAGAGAGAAGGACATTTGTGCGCATGGATGTCACGTTTTGTGAATTAGAACCATTTTATGGTGATAAAAGTGATCTCGCTGACTTATTCCAGGTTCTTGATCAACCACAACTTGTTAATGCTCAAGAGGGGGAGAGAACAGAAAATGGGAACACTCAGCAAGATGACCAGCAACAAAAACAACAAATTCCCATTGTTGCGGAGATCCCTACAGTTCTTGATAGGCCTGTTTCTCAAGAGCATGTTGAGAGACCTACACCATCACAAATATTGCAGTAAAATCCTCTCGTTTACTCTAGGAGAAAAGTGGGAACAACAAGATCTGAGTCAGGGGAGCAAGCCAATGAGCATGAACAACATGATTTGGGTCAGGGGAGTAGCCTATTGAAGTACAACGTGAACAACAAAAGAGCACAAGTGTGGATTCATCTGAAGGGGGTCAATCTCAGACCACATCAAACAATACGCTGGACTTGCCAATTGCAATAAGAAAAGGAGTACAAAAAGTTAACCCAATAAAAATACATAGTTACAATGACCATAACATAGGGAATTATATTTCCTACGAGGCTTTGTCTTCCTCGTTTGGAGCGTTTGTTTCCTCGCTGCAAGCTGTACATGTTCCTAAAGACTAGAAGCAGCTAAGCTGGAACCAAGATGGTGCAATGAATTGATGGAAGAACTAGAGGCGTTGAAGAAAAACAAAACATGGGAGTTGGCACATCTCCTAGAAGGAAAGAAGGAAGTGGGTTGTAAGTCGATTTATGCAGTAAAACAAAACCTAGAAGGGAAAGTTGAGAGATATAAGGCAAGACTTGTGGCAAGGGGATATAGTCAAACATATGGCATTGATTATGATGAGACCTTTGCACCGGTGGCAAAAATGAATACTGTTCGAATATTAACATCTTCTACAGCAAATTTTGGTTGGACACTGCATCAACTTGATGTAAAAAATACCTTCTTGCATGGTGATTTACAGGAAGAAGTGTATATGGAGTTACCACCAGGATTTGTCACAACTGAAACAGCAGGGAAGGTATGCAAGCTGAAGAAATCCCTATATGGTCTAAATACAATCCCCGCGGGCCTGGTTTGATAGGTTTAGGCAAGTTGTGTGTGCCATGGGATATGGCCAATGCAATGGAGACCATTCTTTATTTTACAAACATTCTGAACAGAAAATCACCATTCTAGCAGTGTATGTTGATGATATTATCATCACAAGAGATGATGAGGGAGAAATTACAAGATTGAAGAAATGCCTAAGTCAAGCCTTTGAGGTGAAAGATCTAGGAAAACTAAAATATTTCCTAGGAATTGAAGTTTCTAGATCTTCAAAAGGAATAGTACTATCTCAAAGAAAGTATACCTTGGATCTCTTAAATGATATGGGTATGATGGGATGTCGAGCAGCCTCAACTCCTATTGATCAAAACAATAAAGTAACAGTAGATTCTATCAAATCTGTGGACAAGGAGAAATATCAAAGACTGGTTGGAACACTAATCTACTTATGCCACACACGACCAGATATATCATATGTAGTGGGTGTAGTGAGTCGCTATATGCATGATTCTAGGGATGGACACTTGGAAGCAGCTCAAAGAATCTTGAGGTACTTAAAGGGCACTCCATGAAAAGGACAATGGTTCAAAAGTAATGGACATCTGAATGTAGATGGCTATTGCGATGCAAATTGGGATAGTTGCTTGGATGATAGAAGATCCACCTCAGGATATTGTGTTTTTGTTGGAGGGAACTTGGTGTCATGGAGAAGCAACAAATAATCTGTTGTCTCGAAATCCATAGCTGAAGCAGAGTATAGGGCTTTGTCACAAGGCTTGAATGAAATGTTGTGGGTAAGGAACCTCTTAAGTGAACTGAAAGTGTTAAGGCAGGAAAGCTTGAAGGTGTGGTGTGATAATATGTCTGCAATAAACATAGCGAATAATCCTATCCAACATGACCGAACCAAACATGTGGAGATAGACAGGTTCTTTATTAAAGAGAAGATTGATGCAGGCATTGTATCTTTGGCTTATGTGAGATCAGGACAACAAGTGGCTGACTTTTTGACAAAAGGGATGGGCACAAAAGAGTGTAATCTTGCTTGTGCTAAGATGGGAATGATTGACATTTATCACCCATCTTGAGGGGGAGTGTTGGATGTTGGATAACTATTGGATGCCTACTGGGCCTTCTTTAAGTTTTATGTGGCCCATCTAGCCCAGCCCAGTGCCTGACCTATATAAGGTCCCTTTTCCAGTGCACTTTGACCTTACTAGCAGAGGGAGTTCCTCCTAGCCGCCACAGCCTATGCAGGTCAGTTCCCTTCTATGCCTACATAAATCATGAACCTTTTGATTCTGAAGACCAGTTTAACTTCAAAATATGCTGCTATGTTTTTACTTCACTAAATACTTTTTCCCTTGAAACTTGAGATATGGCAAATAGACCATCATATAACTCTATAAGCAAATGCTGATCAAGCGGGCAATAGATCTGGGCATCTTGCAGCAACTGCACCCATGAAAGGAGATACGGCGATCTCACTCTACGTCGATGATGTGGTGCTATTCTGCCACCCCACACCCATGGATATCGCCGCAGTCAAAGGGATCTTGGAGCTATTTGGGAATGCATCTGGTCTGGCCGTCAACTACACTAAGAGCTCGACCATGCTGCTTCGGTGTGCCACAGTCATCGGCCAGCTCGGATGTCCTATCGTGGATTTACCACTCACCTACCTGGGCATCCCCTCTCGTTGCGGTGCCCCGCTGCAGCCCAACTGCAACCGATTGTCGATGGCATCGCGAGGCGGCTGCTAACTTGGAAGGCTGGATTGATGCAGAAAGATGGACGCCTGGCATTGGTGAAATCCATCCTCTGCGCCATCCCCGTCAATCAGCTGCTTGCCTACGCGTCACCAAAGAAAAGCCTCAAACAAATTACCAGAATCGAGCGATGCTTTCTTTGGGCAGGGTGTGCTGCAGCCAATGGAAGATATTGCCATGTTAACTAGGACTGTGTGAGTCGACCCACTTCCCATGGAGGCCTGGGCGTACCTGACATCGAGCGCCAAGGCCTAGCACTCAGGCTATGCTGGCTATGGCTCTCTTGCACCAACGACGACTGTTCCTTGCATCAACCTCCACAGCTGGGGGGAATGGCCAAAGGGCACTGTTTTGGGAAGATTGATGACGGCAAATCAGTTAGCCAGATCGTGCCAGTGATGTACGATTACATCCCCAAGAGGCGATGCAAAATCAAGACTGTGGCGCAGGGGCTACATGAGAACAGTTGGTCAAGGGACATACAAGGAGTTCTCGGGATCAACGAAGTGGGCTAGTACCTGTAGCTATGGCTCATACAAGGTACCACACTTATAGATTCTCAAGACCAACTACATTGGAAGTGGACCACAGATGGGATATATTCAGCGCGCTCATGCTACCTTGCCACCTTCCATGGATCATTGTTTCTTCTGGAAATTGGAATAGAAGAGCTGGGCGCCACCCAAAGTGAAGTTCTTCCACTGGTTGGCAAATCAGGATCATTGCTGGACAGCCTAGTGGCTCGCAGGCCATGGACTCTAGCACCATCCTCGCTGCGCCCTTTGTGATCAAGCCCTAGAGATAATCTGTAGAGTTTAGAGGTGGCGGCTGACCTTGTGGGTGGATGCACAGCTTCTGTCTCTTCTAGCGTTTCTTGGAGTAAGGGGCAGATATATATACATTAGCTCTTGGGTGAATAGATGGGCCACATGGGCCAGCAACATAAATCCCAATAACTATCCAATAACTGTTCAACACTCCCCCCTCAAGATGGGTGATAGATATCTATCATCCCCATCTTGCTACAAGCCAAGTTGCATCCCTTTGCTCCCAGCCCTTTTGTTAAGCAATCTGCAATTTGTTGCCCTCTGTTCACATAATCAATCTTGGTGATTCCAGCATCTAATTTTTCCTTGATAAAGAATCTGTCAATCTCCACATGTTTAGTTCTGTCATGTTGTACTGGATTATTTGCTATGCATATAGCTGACTTGTTAACGCACCAAACATTCAAATGTTCATCTCTTAGCACCTTTAGTTCACTTAAGAGATTTCTTACCCACAACATGTCACTCAATCCTTGAGACATTGATCGATATTCTGCTTTAGTAGTTGACTTTGATACAACTGGTTGCTTTTTACTTCTCCATGTCACCAGATTACCTCCAACAAACACACAATATCCTGAAGTTGACCTCCTGTCATCAAGGCAACTTTCCCAATCAGCATCACTATAGCCATCCACCGTTAGGTGTCAATTACATTTGAACCACAGACCCTTTCCTGGAGTCCCCTTTATGTACCTCAAAATTTGATGTACTGCATCCAAGTGACCAGTCCCAGGCTCATGCATATATCTACTTACAATGCTTACTGCATAAGCAATGTCCGGCCTTGTATGACATAGATATCGTAGCTTTCCTACAAGTTTTTGATAATTTTCCTTTTGCACCATTTCCCTAGATTGAGCTACTATCCTATGATTCGGATCTATGGGTGTTGACGCTGCCCGACATTGCATCATCCCTGTTTCGTTTAGAAGATCCAGAACATACTTGCGCTATGTCAACACTATGTGAAATGGATCGTATGGGCACCTAGAGGGGGTGAATAGGTGCTACTTCAAATTTTAATGCTTTTTCAATTTTAGGCTTAGCACAAAGGGTAAATTCTCTAGATAAACTATTAGGTGGAATTTCCCTATATGCAAACCTATCTACTAGCGAGTAAAGAGCGAGTGGAAGAGGAACGGGTAAACCGTAGTGAAGCACGCGGAGACACATGATTTGTTTGACCGTAGTTCCTTCCTTGTTAAGGGAAGTATGTCTGCGTTGGAGGGATGGGCGGTACTAAGACCACCACGCCACAATAGGCCTCACCCTGTTCTCCGATGGATCTCGCCACCAAAGGCCTGATCCACCTTTCTACTATAGGGACCCTTCGAGGCGGGTACCGGCGCCTTTACACAACTAGTGGGGAACAACTCCACAATCAACATGGAGGCTCCCGAAATGACAACAAGCTGCCACAAGAACAATGTTATCAATGATGGGTTCGTAGCATGGAAAACAAAAAAATTCTACCGCAAGAACGAACAAAACCCAGATCTAATCTAGATAAAAGCCAAGATCTAATCTATTAGACATGTGCAACGAGATAGATCTGTACTAACCCTTGTAGACCCGAAAGCGTTACGAGATCGGATCTCATGGTTGATGTAGTCGATCACTTGCCGAGCTCAAGATCGTGTGGACGATCCTTCCGGCGCCGCATTCCGGCAGCGCTCCGCAGTCGGTCACACGCGGAGTCGAAGCAGACCTTCCTCTCCCCGTTCCAGCGAGCAGCAGAGGTAGTAGATCTTCTCCAGGGAATCCCAGCAGCACGACGGTGTGGTGGTGGTGGAGTAGAGAATTCTACAGGGCTTCGCCTAAGCCAGAGCAGAGGGAAGGAGGAGGAGAGAGGCGGCTAGGGTTTGCGGATTGTTAGGGGGCAAGGGGTGGCGCCCCCACCCCTCTATTTAAAGGAGGGAGGCGCCATGGGAGGGGGAGTCCTAGTAGGACTCCCCTCCCTTCCTTGGCCGGCGGATTGGGAGGGGGGAGGAGTCCTCCTCCCCCATGACTCCTTGTCTTGCCCCACAAGGACTCCTTGATCCTTTCTTGGTTTTCAAGCAAACTCCAAGAAATCTCCTAGAACCTTCCGGAACATTCTGAAACCTTCTAGAAGCACCATACAAATACTCCGGAACATTTCCTAACTTAGAAAATGATCCCCAATATATGAAGCTTATTCTCCGGATAATTCCGGATCTCCTCGTGATGTCTCGGATCCAATCCGAGACTCCGAACAACATTCAGTCTCCAACGCATATTCCATATCTACTTAAAACAACTTCGAACCTTAAGTGTGTCACCCTATGGTTCATGAATATGCAGACATGATGAAGACACCTCTCCGATCAATAACCATCAGCGGGATCTGGAGATCCATAATGGCTCCCACATACTCAACGATGACTTCGTGATCGATAGAACCATTAACATACGAAACCAATTCCCTTTGTCACGCGATATTCTACTTATCTGAGGTTTGATCGTCGGTATCTCCATACCTAGTTCTACCTCGTTACTGATAAGTACTCTTTACTCGTTCCATGTTATGTCATCCCTTATGACCTAGTCACATGCTTGCAAGCTAACTAGATGACATTCCACCGAGAGGGCCCGGAGCATATCTATCCATCATATGGATGGACAAATCCCAATCTTGGTCCATGCGCTTCAACACATACTTTAAGAATACCCAATGACACCTTTATAACCACCCAGTTACGAAGTGGTGTTTGATGTCATCAAAGTACCCATCCGGTGGTGGTGATTAACATAACCTCATGGTCGAAGGATTAGGTTACTATGCATTTGAAAGCTTATAGCAATACGAGCTTAATGACTTGATCTTATGCTACGCTTACTATGGGTGTGTGTCCATCACATCATTCTCCTAATGATATAACCTTGTTATTAATGACATCCAATGTCCATGATCAGGAAACCATGATCATCATTTAATCAACAAGCTAGTTCCACAAGAGGCTTACTAGGGACTCTTTTATGTTTACAAAACACACATGTATCAGTGTTTCCTTATAATACAATTATAGCATGGGATGTAAACATTCATCATAAACACAAAGATATAATAATAACCACTTTTATTATTGCCTCTTGGGCATATCTCCAACAGTCTCCCACTTGCACTAGAGTCAATAATCTAGATTACATGGTAATATACCTAACACCCATGGCATTCCGGTGTTGGTCATGCTTTGCTCTAGGGAGAGGTTTAGTCAACGGATCTGCCACATTCAGATCAGTGTGTACTTTGCAAATCTTTATGTCACCATCTCGGACATACTCGCGAATAGCATGGAAACGTAGCTTAATGTGCTTCAGCTTGCTATGTGACCTTGGCTCCTGTGCATTAGCTATGGCACCTGTGTTGTCACAGTAGATGGCCATCGGATCCAACGCACTGGGAACCACGCCAAGTTCAGTAATGAACTCCTTCATCCATATGGCTTCTTGTGCAGCCTCTGAAGCAGCTACGTATTCCGATTCAGTTGAAGATTTCGCCACAACGCTTTGCTTGGCACTCCTCCAGCTCACTGCAGCACCATTCAAAATAAATACGTATCCAGACTGTGACTTCGAGTCATCTAGATCGGTGTTCCAACTAGCATCAGTGTAACCGTTTACAACAAGTTGTTCATCACCTCCATAAGAAAGAACCATAGCCTTAGTCCTATTCAGGTACTTTAGGATATTCTTGACCGCTGTCCAGTGTTCCATTCCAGGATCACTTTGATATCTGCTAGTTAAACTAACAACATGTGCTATATCCGGTCTTGTACACAGCATGGCATACATGATAGAACCTATGGCCGAGGCATAGGGAATATTATTCATCTTTTCTCTATCTTCTGCTGTAGCCGGACTTTGAGTCTTACTCAAGGTCTTACCTGACAACATGGGCACGAACCCTTTCTTGCTCTCTTCCATTCTAAACTTCTTTAGAACTTTGTCTAAGTATGTACTTTGTGAAAGCGCTATTAGGCGTCTTGATCTATCTCTATAAATCTTGATGCCTAGAATATATGCCGCTTCGCCAAGATCCTTCATTGAAAAACTATTATTCAAATAGGTTTTGACGCTATTAAGAAGTTCTATATCATTCCCAATCAACAATATGTCATCTACATATAGTACTAGGAATGCTACAGAGCTCCCACTCACTTTCTTGTAAATACAAGCTTCTCCATAAGTTTGTATAAATCCAAAGTTTTTGATTACTTTATCAAAACGTTGATTCCAACTCCGGGATGCTTGCTTCATTCCATAAATGGAGCGCTGAAGTTTGCATACCTTGTCAGCATCACTAGGATCGACAAAACCCTTGGGTTGTAACATATACAACTCTTCCTCAATGCCACCATTAAGGAACGCCGTTTTGACATCCATCTGCCAAATTTCATAATTGAAATATGCAGCGATTGCTAACAAAATCCTCACAGACTTTAGCTTCGCTACTGGTGAGAAAGTCTCATCGTAGTCAACTCCTTGAATTTGTCGGAACCCTTTCACGACAAGTCGAGCTTTATAGACAGTAACATTACCATCAACAGTTGTTTTTCTTTTCAAAATCCATTTGTTCTCGACAGCCTTACGGCCATCCGGTAAGTCCACCAAAGTCCACACTTGGTTTTCGTACATGGATCCCATCTCGGATTTCATGGCTTCTAGCCATTTGTCGGAATCTGGGCTCACCATAGCTTCTTCATATGTCGCAGGGTCATCAGTGTTGTCCACCAACATGACGTTCAAGGTAGAGTCATACCAATCAGGAGTGGTACGAACCCTCGTTGACCTGCGAGGTTCTGCAGTAACTTCGTTCGAAGTTTCATGATCACCATCATTAGTTTCCTCTACAATTGGTGCAGGCGGCACAAAAACATCTTCCGGTGCTGCGCTACTCTCAACTCTGAGAGAAGGTTCAATAACCTCGTCGAGTTCTACTTTCCTTCCAGTCACTTCCTTCGAGAGAAACTCCTTCTCAAGAAAGGATCCATTCTTGGCAACGAAAACTTTGCCTTCGGGTCTATGATAGAAGGTATACCCAATTGTTTCTTTAGAGTATCCTATGAAGTCGCATTTCTCCGCTTTGGGTTCAAGCTTATCAGGTTGTAACTTCTTTACATACGCTTCGCAACCCCAAACTTTAAGGAACGACAACTTAGGTTTCTTACCAAACCACAATTCGTACGGTGTCGTTTCAATGGATTTAGATGGTGCCCTATTTAAAGTGAATGCGGCTGTCTCTAATGCATAGCCCCAAAATGATAGCGGTAAATCTGTAAGAGACATCATAGACCGAACCATATCTAAGAGAGTTCGATTACGACGTTTGGACACACCATTACGCTGTGGTGTTCCTGGTGGTGTCAACTACGAAAGTATTCCACATTTCTTGGTTTTATCTACTTTCTTGTGTTTTGTCCACACTTTGGAGTACTTTTCATATGATTTCTTGGACTAACCTATTAACAAGAGCCACTGTGCCAGCTGCCTGTTTTCTGCTGTTTTTGGTTCCAGGAAGTCAGAAAATGAATATTCTCGGAATTGGACGGGACAAAATCCAAAGTTATTATTTTATCGGGGGACACTTGGAGCCAGAATACGAGACGAAGAGGGGTTGGGGCATGGCCACACCACCTGGCCACGCGGCCAGGCCTAGCCCGCGCCAGGGGTGGTCTGGCCGCCCCAGGCACCCCCTCGGCCTCTCCTTCTGCCTATATACTACCGCTGATACGGAAACCCTATGTACCCGATCAAAATTCCATGAAAGAGTTTGTAGCCGCCGTCATCTCCATCCCTAGATCGGGAGGGATCTGAAGCTCTTCTCGGCACCCTGCCGGAGAGGGGAATTCACCCTGGAGGCCTTCTTCATCATCATGCAAGCCTCCGGTGTGATGCGTGAGTAGTTCATCTCTGGACTACGGGTCCATGTAGTAGCTAGATGGCTGGTTCTCCTCCTTTGTGCTTTCATGTTTAGATCTTGTGAGCTCCGTTCATGATCAAGATCATCTATTTGTAGTTCTGCATGTTGTGTTTGCAGGGATCCGATGGATATTGAGATGCTATTTCAGATTGATTATTGATTCTATCATGTCTTTGTTATTTGTGATCTTGCATGCTTTCCGTTGTTAGTAGCTATCTTGGCCAAGTAGATGCTAGCAACTCCAAGAGTTAGTATTTATGCTCGATAGTGGGTTCATGCCTCTGGTAATCTGGGGAAGTGACAGAAATCTCTAAGGTACTAGACGTGTTGTTGCTACTAGGGAGAAAACAACAATCCTTTGTTCATAGAACAATCGTATTGTTTACTTTACATGCAATTCGTAATGCAATTATCCGTTGCTTGCAACTTAATACTGGAGGGGGTTCGGATGATAACCTGAAGGTGGATTATTATTCATAGATGCAGTTGGATGGCGGTCTATGTATAATGTTGTAATGCCCAATCAAATCTCAAAGGAGTCTAGATGATTAGTATATGCTTGTATGCTTTCTCGATGTTTGTCAATTGCCCCGCTGTAATTTGTTCACCCAGCATGTTATCTATCTTAAGGAGAGCCACCTCTAGTGAACTATGTGTTGGGGATCGGTGCGGCAAACAAAAAAATTCCTACGTTGAAACCCCAGAAACTAGCCTAGGATCTATCTATGTAGTAATGCGGTAATGGCCGGAGCGTAGACAGTACATACCCTTGTAGACCGTACGCGGTTAACATTCTGCAGGGAACGTGGTTGAAGTAGTCGTACTCGTAGCTGACCTCAAGGTCGCGAAGCTCCTCGCAGGTCACCCCTTGCTCCTTCTTGATATTCATCATCTTCATCGTGCAACAGCTCCGGATCACGACATTCTAGCGCCCCAAGTGTTGTGCCTCGTGTCTTCGTACACATCCGGTGCACGATGAGACCTCCGGCTCCCCGGTCCCGCCGGGAGTGCAGAAGTTGATATCCGGCTAGGAATCCCTGCAGCGCAACAGCGTACTGCAGGTGTGCCTCGATCGCACAGCCCAGACTTGGGGCCATGGTCACGAGGTATAGAGAGAGAGAGGAGGAGAAAAGTCAACCAAAGGACTTCTCCAATTGTGTATTTGGTGTATTTAATCCCACCCATAGGCACCCCTTTATATAGGCTAAGGGAGTGTACCTTTCTCAAAGGCTAAGCCATGTGGGACTAATACTAAAAGAAAAAGGCAGCAGATTTTCGGACTGGCCAAATGGGTTGTTTCTACTCAGCCCAAATAGCCAAATAGAAATTAAACAGAAAAAGAAAAAAGGGGAGCAGCAGGGGCTGGCCGGGTGGGCCTTGGCGTGGCCCACCCCGTGCCCAGTGCTCCCACCGCGGCGGCCTAGAAGGGGAAGCCCCGAGTGGGCCGGCACGCCCCCCTGGCAGCCCAGCACCCCGCCCCGCCCCGCCTCCCCGCCTTGCCATAGCCCTGCCCGGGTGGGCCGCCAGCCTGCCGGCCTGGTGGCCTGGCCGGCTCCCCCGCGACCCCACATGGGCCGGGGTTGAGCTAGGCCGGCCCCACAGCTGGTAGCTGGCACCCGCCCCTGTGTGGCGCGGTTAATCCGTCGCCCACAGGCGGCCAGGCAGCGGCGGTGGGTATTGGTTGTTGCCCCCGTGCGGCGGCAACTTATCTGCCGCCCAAGTGGGCTGTTTCTTTTATCTTTTTCTGCAGATTTGTTCTTAGGCCTTTTCCCTCCGGGATTTGGCCTAATATAAAAGTTGCCTTTATAAATTTTAATCTAAATATTATTTATAATATATTAATTCATAATTAACATATAATAAATATATATTTAAATTCTAATTTATCCGAAAACACTTTTCTGGTCTTTTCCTTTATTCTTTCTCCGAACAACTTCGGATCTCTCCGCGGAACAATTCCGGCTTTCTCTCTTTCTCTATTGTGATTCTGTCTTACGAATGATCGCTCTCATCGTACCCTCAAGTGTATCCTCTCACGGCTCAGGAATGCTCTAGACATGATCTGTATCAATGATCAACAGAGGGGCCAGGGATATCCATGTGACCCCTATGCATTCCTGATGACAATGTCGTTTGAACGTCTAAATGTAGCATCCTCTTCCTTTTGTTTCTCGATACAACTTGTCCGAGATCTGATCACTGGTATCCCATACCTTTGTTCAATCTCGTTCACAATAAGTTTTGTATTCTTGTTACCATGATATTACATCCCCGTGACCTAGTCACATGTTGCAACATATATGGATGTAATCTCACCAAGCCGGTCGTATGTATCTTTACCCGTCATGTGGGTGAACAAATCCCGGTCTTGCTGTCACATGTCATCTATTGTTCCTTCGGAATACCCAACATACACCTTTATAGCCACTGCATTACCAGATGACGTTTGATGCAGTCAAAGCAGCCTAGGGAAACAGTGAGTAATATGAGCTCACGGTCTAAGGAGAAGGAGTCTAGGTATAGCTGTTGCAACAATGAACTATATGACTTGATCGTCTTGCAATCCTTCGAGAAATGTCCAACCACATCATTCTCCAATGATATGATCTCGTTGTCAGTCGGCATAAATGCCCATGATCTTGAAACCTAGATCATCTTCATGACCAACGAACTAGTATGAATAGAGGCTACTAGGGACTTGTTTGTTTCATACCACACCTATACCAATGTTTCTACTTGGCAGAGTTCTAGCACAATATGAAACTATTATAAACTAATTGAGATATGACAATAAAAACCTATTTATTATTTGCCTCTAGGGCATATCTCCTTCAATATCCCACTTGCACTAGAGTACAAATAATCCAGCTCGCATTTTACTCGTATAAACCATATGCCATATGCGTTTACAGATCATGCATGCTCATGGGAAACATCATGTCCATGTTTTGTTTTCCCAGATCATTATGTCTTTTGCAAATCATTAATGTCTTCCTAATTTTTGACATTCACACCATTATCGTATAATGGGTCGAAGTATTTGTTTGGCAACAAAGTGAGACTTTTGTTTCTAGTGTTTATGATGACGGTCGTTTTCACCGTTATCATCTAAACTTCGAAACACACTTTGCTATCCTTTGTGTATATACTATAGTCATGGCAGCAGAATGAGGCCGGATTCCAGGAGCTTACAGTGACGTTAGATCAACCTCGAGGGCTTTCTCATGGGCACTGGGCCCTGGGACACATCATTCTACGTTAAAAGCGAACTAGCCCCGCCATAACATTATGCATCACATCAGATGTAGCCTTTATACTTCTACATCTATGTAGATCCTAGTGCATGAAATGCAACTATGCCACTTACATTGCTTCTTGCCATTTAAGTACAAACTTAATTCTGGTTCAGTGATCAATTCAGGAATCACTTAAGGCTCGTTCTTATAGTTAAGACTTTGTCCTACCAACCAGAACCTCGGGTCACATTATGTCGAGTATACAACATGGTTATATGGAAGAACCTATGACTGAGGCATAGAAGATGCAACGCATCTCTTTCTTTCAACCATAGTTGCAATACTCAATGATTCATACAGTAAGAACTTCTTTCTTACCTTGTTCTATTCTGAACTTTTTCGGAATCTTGACTTAGGACTTTCTGAACATCTTTCAGAATCAAGTCCAGGAAGTATTCGACATTTAGTGTTTATTAAACTCGTCAATCTATCCTAATAGATCTCTTAGTTTAATAACTTCAACTTCATCCTTATTTATCTAACTTAAACATTATTAACACCAATCACATCATTCATATATGTCGTCCACATATTCCAGAATGATTTCACGCTCCCACTCAAATATGACATTCATGTTTGAGATCTAGGGATTTCACTTATCTCCCACTCGAAATATGTTAGCTACATATTATGAATTAGCCAAGCTGATTTGCTCCCACTCAAAACTAGGTCCTCTCGATAATCTTAGACATTCCAAAATTCCTTGATCATAATCAAATCGAGAATTCCACTAACGAGATTTCAATGACCATTCATTTCTCGTACTCAGGTCCATCACGCTTCTTTGTAACTCGTAGGTATGTCTTGTTCAAAACATGACAAGTGAATCAATATTATAATTCCACAAACTTGTAGAATATATAGTTGAATCCTACTTTCTTTTAGTAAAAGTATTTATTGAAACTTTATGATCATTATCATTGGTTTATCCTCTATTTGTAGAGTTTGGTTTCACGAAACAAATTCCGCTGTGCCACTCAACAATTCGGAGGCAAGGTCAAATACCTTGTTTTGATCTTTTACTTTCTTCTACCTGTATCTTCATCAAGATACATCAACTTAGGACAACATCAAGTTTGCCCCTTTGTGGAAGATGCATTTATAGATTCCTAAGAATGCTCTACAAAGACTTCTTTATTCGCCACGATCTCGACTTGTCGAAATCTCCAGAAACTCGAATGTGCCATAACACTTATGGTGTTGTTTCCACGAATCTTTTAGATGTTCCTTTGTATTTCAAGTGAGTGTTTGCTTATTTTGATCTCCAACTCTAAATGACAACTATAACCCCGAAAAGAGATAATATGATATCATATGTATCTAATACAAAATGATTATGATGTTTGGACACTTCAACAAAGTTTGAATTCATCCAATTATCATAATTTTGTGAATCATATTTCACAAGTTCCTTTTATGCTAAACTTAACTTGAATACTTCAGTCATGTCGATCAAATCAAAGAGACTTGTTAATTCAGTTAATTCAATATCCTTTTAATTATGAACTCATTTGAACAATTCAAATCATTTCACACTTCATGTTTCATTAAGTAAATACTTTATTCACTTAAGTCCACAATAAATGATTTCCACTACTTGTTGAAAATATGATACATCACTATGTATAAGATTCAACATTTCTTCGCATATCACCGTTTTACCAGAATGCGGAGTTTTAGTCATTCTTCCCGGAAGGCATGGTTTTGCAAGGTCTCTAGATTAAGCATCTAGGACCCCGATCTTTCATAAAGAACCTGCAATAAACAAAATGACTTAAACTGTAGTGTCTTTTCATTATTAAGCTTTGGATATCTTTTAGCATTCTAATCCTTTATAAATGTTTAAACTATTATCATTAACATAGTGATGAGAATAACTTATTTGTAATCGTAATGTGACCATAGGGTATTGTTCATAAGAATAGTACAAACTGGTTTGTAATTTGTTCATATGAATAATCATCTCGCCAAAAGCAAGACACACAAATAGGGATTAAAAATTTATATTCAAGTCCACTAATCCAAATGATAAACTTTGAGGAAAGAGGTGATGTCGGCCATCAACCGATTTGCTTGCCATCATCAAGTCACGTTGCCTCAAATCTAGCAATTCTCAAGCAGATCATCCTGTTTTCACAAAACGGGACAAGTATTAAATACTTTGCATACTTCAATGAGTTTTGCAAAAATCACATTTATAATTTTGTATATCTTACATATACCTTTTTCATCCATGACCTCCATTCACAATCAAGCCCTTCCAAGAGTTCTCAACTCTAATGCAAGATCGCTAAGTGTTTTTCCAAACACTCTGGAGTCATCGAATTGTCTCCTAACGGCTATTGTATCAAGAAGAGAAGATCACCTTTTACGAGGATATCCCTCAGGCGTGGGTATTAATCTACGAAGTTGGACCCTTTTGCTAAGTTCCAAATTAAGCAATATATTTCCATGGTCGTAAAGGACCTCAATGGGATAGGCTAAGATCTACTAAGATATTTGCAAATAGACATCTAGACTAAGTTTATAATAAGAGATCAATTTATAATTGGGCTCCACTAAAACGGTCATCCCCTGGACGATTTTAGTGATCGCATGATCCCTATCCTCTGCACCTTCCCCGTGTTACACAGCCATCAGTGCATTATCAAAGGTAGACATTCACTAATGTCAATCACATCATCCATGTGACTCATGCTCGATCTTTCGATCTCTTGTGTTCCGAGGCCACGCTCCTATAGCGTGCTAGGCTTGCCAAATCTAACTTGTGTGTATTCGTTGTGCAACATGGCTTACACCCACTGTATGCGAATGTAGATATGTCTGACACCCAGGCATGTAACCCTGGATCGCCTCATACCGAAGAACTTTCTTGGTGGTGCACACACAAGGGGAACACGGAACATTGGAATTCAATAGGGATTATTTTATTTGCTACCGTTGAGTATCTAAATACTAGAACACAATAAGCTGTAAAAAACTGGTATCAACATCATATGTATAATGTGATATGATATGGTCTTTCTTGCACCTTGATCTCCATCGAGCGCTCCGGCATGATCTCCATCATGCCCTTGGTTTGACGCCAAGTCCATGACGCCACCACCAGGTCGTTCATCGGAACGATGACTATCACTATACTACTTAGTAACAGAAAAGTAAACTACTTTACCTTTATAATGACCAATGCCATATCATAATCACATGCCCCCTGCAAAATAAAGTTAGACGCCTCTACTTTATCTGTTGCAAGTTTTACATGGTTGTTAGGGCTTTCGTACTAGAACCGTTTCTAAACTACGAACTTTCCAACCACAACATGGATCCTACAGTTGTCTCTACTACACCCCTTTCGGGGCCCTCTGTTGTAAATGCTATATCAACTATCGAATGAGAGACAGACACCCGCTAGCCACTTATACGGTACAAGCCGTATGTTGAGCGTGGAACCAGTCTCGCGTACGAATACACGTAAAGTCGGTCCGGACCGCTTCATCAAACAATACTGTGATATAAACAAGTACACGTTCGAGGGTAACAACAAAGGGATCAATGCCCGCACAATACTTGTGCGTACTGGCCATACAACACTCCTACGCATAGATCGACTGTGATACCACTGTTGGGGATCGGTGCGGAAAACAAAAAATTTCCTACGTTGAAACCCCAGAAACTAGCCTAGGATCTATCTATGTAGTAATGCGGTAACGGCCGGAGCGTAGAGAGTACATACCCTTGTAGACCGTACGCGGTTAATGTTTCGCGGGGAACGTGGTTGAAGTAGTCGTATTTAATCCCACCCATGGGCACCACTTTATATAGGCTAAGGGAGTCTACCTTTCTCAAAGGCTAAGCCATATGGGACTAATACTAAAAGAAAAAGGCAGCAGATTTTCGGACTGGCCAAATGGGTTGTTTCTACTCAGCCCAAATAGCCAAATAGAAATTAAACAGAAAAAGAAAAAAGGGGAGCAGCAGGGGCTGGCCGGGTGGGCCTTGGCGCGGCCCACCCCACGCCCAGCGCTCCTACCGCGGCGTCCTAGAAGGGGAAGCCCCGGGTGGGCCGACTCGCCCCCTCCCCCCCCCCCCCCCGGCGGCCCAGCACCCTGCCCCGCCCTGCCTGCCCGCCTCGCCATAGCCCTGCCCGGGTGGGCCGCTAGCCCGCAGGCCCGGTGGCCTTTATAAATTTTAATCTAAATATTATTTATAATATATTAATTCATAATTAACATATAATAAATATATATTTAAATTCTCATTTATCCGCAAACACTTTTCTGGTCTTTTCCTTTATTCTTTCTCCGAACAACTTCGGATCTCTCCGCAGAACGATTCCGGCTTTATATCTTTCTCTACTGTGATTCCGTCTAACGAATGATCGCTCTCATCGTACCCTTAAGTGTATCCTCTCACGGCTCGGGAATGCTCTAGACATGATTTGTATCAATGATCAACAGAGAGACCAGGGATATCCATGTGACCCTTATGCATTCCTGATGATAATGTCGTTTGAACCGTCTAAATGTAGCATCCTCTTCCTTTTGTTTCTCGATACAACTTGTCCAAGATCCGATCACTGGTATCCCATACCTTTGTTCAATCTCGTTCACAAGAAGTTCTGTTTTCTTGTTATCGTGATATTACATCCTCGTGACCTAGTCACATGTTGCAACATATATGGATGTAATCTCACCAAGCCGGCCGTATGTATCTTTACCCGTCATGTGGGTGAACAAATCCCGGTCTTGCAGTCACATGTCATCTACTGTTCCTTCGAAATACCCAACATACACCTTTATAGCCACCGCATTACCAGATGATGTTTGATGCCGTCAAAGCAGCCTAGGGAAACAGTGAGTAATATGAGCTCACGGTCTAAGGAGAAGGAGTCTAGGTATATCTATTGCAACAACGAACTATATGACTTGATCGTGTTGCAATCCTTCGAGGAATGTCTAACCACATCATTCTCCAATGATATGATCTCGTTGTCAGTCGGCATAAATGCCCATGATCTTGAAACCCAGATCATCTTCGTGACCAACGAACTAGTATGAATAGAGGCTACTAGGGACTTGTTTGTTTCATACCACACCTGTACCAATGTTTCTACATGGCACAGTTCTAGCACAATATGAAACTATTATAAACTAATTGAGATATGACAATAAAAACCTATTTATTATTTGCCTCTAGGGCATATCTCCTTCACTATGGACCCCGGTCCTTTCTTTTACATTCAATCTACAATCAATTGTTTACTGCTTTGTGTTTACTTTCTGCAAACTATTACTTCCTTCCATTCGATACATTTAATCCTTTGTTTTTAGTAAAACCGGTGAGATTGACAACCTCATCGCAAGTTGGGGGCAAAGTTCTGTGGTTGTGTTGTGTAGGTCTCCACGTTGCTGTTGGCACCGGCAGTGCGCCCTACCAACGTTCAGCTAGCTACACCTTTGGGTTGTTTCCTTGCTCCTACTGGATTGATAACCTTGGTATCATACTGATGGAAAACTTGCTGATGTGCTCATCATACCTTCCTCTTGGGGTTCCCCAACGAGCTCGATATATTTTGGGCCATCAGCGTGATTCCTCCAAATGATGATCCTAAGTGGCTGCTATGTAGGTATGTAAGCAAAATCGCCAAGATTGGTAGGCATGGAAGGAATGCAAAGATGATATGTTCGCTTTGTGACATTGATTTTTCTGGGTGCTACTGAAGAGTGAGAGAACATCTATTGAAGGTCAAATAATGGAATGAAGACTTGTCCGAAAGTGTGTATTGATGTTTTAATTCTGCTCAAAGATGAACAAGACAAGGCTGATGCAATGTTAGATGATCTTGAAGTCTTGGATAATGAAGCTACATAGACCAGGACAGAGAAGTTGGATGCATTATTGCACTGTTGAAATGTCAAGAGTTTGAGGCCAGACGGGTTGTACTACTATATCAAACCACTACCCCATCACTCAACGAGGCCATCGCTGCTATGTCTAGAGAAGAAGTATGGTTGAAGATGACAAAAGGCAGTGATTCAGTCTCTCGTCCTGCCTTCTACACAAGTGAGAGAAGGGAGATGAGATACTGCTATATGTGTGGAGTGAACGGACACTTGAAGCATCGGTGTACCTCCTTTGTGACACCCGGCAGGGGGAGAGGACACTCACAGGGAAGAGGAAGCTATAGAGGAAGAGGTGATGGTAGAGGTGGTGGACATCAGTATGTGTAGCAATATGGTAGAGGTGCTGGACATCAATATGGGCAACAATATGGTAGAGGTGGTGGACATCAGTATGGATAACAATACGAACATCAGCACACTACATCTTCCAAAGCACATATGGCAGCAACTATAGAGATCAAGACTAGTCCCTCACAGGGACAGTCAAAGAAAGAAGCACAAAAGGAGGCAACATTTGGGAACTTTGCTCACTATGTCCATGCAAATGAAGGTAATATTGGACGAGTTTCTATAGCCACTCATAATGTTGATTCAGAATGGATTCTAGATTCTGGAGCATCCAAACATGTCACGGGGATTATTAGTGAGTTTGATTCTTATAGTCTGTATCCTCCCACACATCGAGGCACTATCCAAATAGCTGATGGCACATCTCAACCTATACGAGGGGTGGTGTTAGTTCAGTGTACACCCAATATAAAATTGTCATCAGTACTGCATGTTCCTGCTTTTCTAGTAAATTTGGTGTCTCTTAGTGCTTAATTGATCAGCAAGACTGCAATATAATGGTTAATAAATGTATGTGTTTAATTCAGGAGAGAACAACGGGCAGGAAGATTGGGACTGGAACCAGGCATAGAGGTCTTTGGCGCATGGATCATGACAAGATGAGACAAGAGGCAGGTTCTATGTTGGCTGCGATTGTAGGAGAAAAGGAGAGTATGGCACTAGTGCATCATTGTCGGATGGGCCACATAGGTTTTGATAAGATGTTTGAAGCTTTTCCTGATGTAATGAATGGAGTGGACCGAACCGAATTAAGTTGTGATGCATGTGAGTATGCCAAGCATACAAGAACCTCTTATGTTAGTAGAAGGATGAGAAGTGTATCCCCATTGATGCTAGTGAACACTGATGTATGGACATGTCTTGTTGTGGCAGTCAGTGGCATGAAGTACTTTGTGACCTTTATTGATTGCTATTTCAAAATGACTTGGATTTACCTTATGCATCATAAATATGAAGTGTTCACATGCTTTCAGAATTTTTGTGCCTATGTGAAAAACCAGTTTGATGTGCAGGTGCAAGTGATTCACACTGATAATTTCACTGAATAAGTCAACAAACCATTTGCTAGTTTCTTATCTTCACAGGGTATTCTACACTAGACATCATGTCCTAATACACCTCCTCAGAATAGAGTGGCTGAAAGAAAGAATAGGCACATTCTTGAAGTTGCTATATCTCTCATGTTTACCATGAATGTACCCAAGTTCCCCTGGAGTGAGGCAGTTCTTATAGCTACTTATTTGATCAACCGGATGCCTTCAAAGATATTGGGTATGAAATCTCCATGCCAACTCCTTCTAAATAAAAATGATTTCATTGTTTTACCCAAACTCTTTGGTTGTACATGGTTTGTTGGGGATCACAAGCCATCTGTGGGGAAATTAGATCCCTGTGCTATCAAATGCATTTTTATTGGTTATTCCTTTGGACAAAAGGCATACAGATGTTGGTTCCCTACAGAGAGAAGGACATTTGTGCGCATGGATGTCACGTTTTGTGAATTAGAACCATTTTATGGTGATAAAAGTGATCTCGCTGACTTATTCCAGGTTCTTGATCAACCACAACTTGTTAATGCTCAAGAGGGGGAGAGAACAGAAAATGGGAACACTCAGCAAGATGACCAGCAACAAAAACAACAAATTCCCATTGTTGCGGAGATCCCTACAGTTCTTGATAGGCCTGTTTCTCAAGAGCATGTTGAGAGACCTACACCATCACAAATATTGCAGTAAAATCCTCTCGTTTACTCTAGGAGAAAAGTGGGAACAACAAGATCTGAGTCAGGGGAGCAAGCCAATGAGCATGAACAACATGATTTGGGTCAGGGGAGTAGCCTATTGAAGTACAACGTGAACAACAAAAGAGCACAAGTGTGGATTCATCTGAAGGGGGTCAATCTCAGACCACATCAAACAATACGCTGGACTTGCCAATTGCAATAAGAAAAGGAGTACAAAAAGTTAACCCAATAAAAATACATAGTTACAATGACCATAACATAGGGAATTATATTTCCTACGAGGCTTTGTCTTCCTCGTTTGGAGCGTTTGTTTCCTCGCTGCAAGCTGTACATGTTCCTAAAGACTAGAAGGCAGCTAAGCTGGAACCAAGATGGTGCAATGAATTGATGGAAGAACTAGAGGCGTTGAAGAAAAACAAAACATGGGAGTTGGCACATCTCCCAGAAGGAAAGAAGGAAGTGGGTTGTAAGTCGATTTATGCAGTAAAACAAAACCTAGAAGGGAAAGTTGAGAGATATAAGGCAAGACTTGTGGCAAGGGGATATAGTCAAACATATGGCATTGATTATGATGAGACCTTTGCACCGGTGGCAAAAATGAATACTGTTCGAATATTAACATCTTCTGCAGCAAATTTTGGTTGGACACTGCATCAACTTGATGTAAAAAATACCTTCTTGCATGGTGATTTACAGGAAGAAGTGTATATGGAGTTACCACCAGGATTTGTCACAACTGAAACAGCAGGGAAGGTATGCAAGCTGAAGAAATCCCTATATGGTCTAATACAATCCCCGCGGGCCTGGTTTGATAGGTTTAGGCAAGTTGTGTGTGCCATGGGATATGGCCAATGCAATGGAGACCATTCTTTATTTTACAAACATTCTGAACAGAAAATCACCATTCTAGCAGTGTATGTTGATGATATTATCATCACAAGAGATGATGAGGGAGAAATTACAAGATTGAAGAAATGCCTAAGTCAAGCCTTTGAGGTGAAAGATCTAGGAAAACTAAAATATTTCCTAGGAATTGAAGTTTCTAGATCTTCAAAAGGAATAGTACTATCTCAAATAAAGTATACCTTGGATCTCTTAAATGATATGGGTATGATGGGATGTCGAGCAGCCTCAACTCCTATTGATCAAAACAATAAAGTAACAGTAGAGTCTATCAAATCTGTGGACAAGGAGAAATATCAAAGACTGGTTGGAAGACTAATCTACTTATGCCACACACGACCAGATATATCATATGTAGTGGGTGTAGTGAGTCGCTATATGCATGATTCTAGGGATGGACACTTGGAAGCAGCTCAAAGAATCTTGAGGTACTTAAAGGGCACTCCATGAAAAGGACAATGGTTCAAAAGTAATGGACATCTGAATGTAGATGGCTATTGCGATGCAAATTGGGATAGTTGCTTGGATGATAGAAGATCCACCTCAGGATATTGTGTTTTTGTTGGAGGGAACTTGGTGTCATGGAGAAGCAACAAATAATCTGTTGTCTCGAAATCCATAGCTGAAGCAGAGTATAGGGCTTTGTCACAAGGCTTGAATGCAATGTTGTGGGTAAGGAACCTCTTAAGTGAACTGAAAGTGTTAAGGCAGGAAAGCTTGAAGGTGTGGTGTGATAATATGTCTGCAATAAACATAGCGAATAATCCTATCCTTGACCGAACCAAACATGTGGAGATAGACAGGTTCTTTATTAAAGAGAAGATTGATGCAGGCATTGTATCTTTGGCTTATGTGAGATCAGGACAACAAGTGGCTGACTTTTTGACAAAAGGGATGGGCACAAAAGAGTGTAATCTTGCTTGTGCTAAGATGGGAATGATTGACATTTATCACCCATCTTGAGGGGGAGTGTTGGATGTTGGATAACTATTGGATGCCTACTGGGCCTTCTTTAAGTTTTATGTGGCCCATCTAGCCCAGCCCAGTGCCTGACCTATATAAGGTCCCTTTTCCAGTGCACTTTGACCTTACTAGCAGAGGGAGTTCCTCCTTGCCGCCACAGCCTATGCAGGTCAGTTCCCTTCTATGCCTACATAAATCATGAACCTTTTGATTCTGAAGACCAGTTTAACTTCAAAATATGCTGCTATGTTTTTACTTCACTAAATACTTTTTCCCTTGAAACTTGAGATATGGCAAATAGACCATCATATAACTCTATAAGCAAATGCTGATCAAGCGGGCAATAGATCTGGGCATCTTGCAGCAACTGCACCCATGAAAGGAGATACGGCGATCTCACTCTACGTCGATGATGTGGTTCTATTCTGCCACCCCACACCCATGGATATCGCCGTAGTCAAAGGGATCTTGGAGCTATTTGGGAATGCATCTGGTCTGGCCGTCAACTACACTAAGAGCTCGACCATGCTGCTTCGGTGTGCCACAGTCATCGGCCAGCTCGGATGTCCTATCGTGGATTTACCGCTCACCTACCTGGGCATCCCCTCTCGTTGCGGTGCCCCGCTGCAGCCCAACTGCAACCGATTGTCGATGGCATCGCGAGGCGGTTGCTAACTTGGAAGGCTGGATTGATGCAGAAAGATGGACGCCTGGCATTGGTGAAATCCATCCTCTGCGCCATCCCCGTCAATCAGCTGCTTGCCTACACGTCACCAAAGAAAAGCCTCAAACAAATTACCAGAATCGAGCGATGCTTTCTTTGGGCAGGGCGTGCTGTAGCCAATGGAAGATATTGCCACGTTAACTAGGACTGTGTGAGTCGACCCACTTCCCATGGAGGCCTGGGCGTACCTGACATCGAGCGCCAAGGCCTAGCACTCAGGCTATGCTGGCTATGGCTCTCTTGCACCAACGACGACTGTTCCTTGCATCAACCTCCACAGCTGGGGGGAATGGCCAAAGGGCACTATATTGGGAAGATTGATGACGGAAAATCAGTTAGCCAGATCGCGCCAGTGATGTACGATTACATCCCCAAGAGGCGATGCAAAATCAAGACTGTGGCGCAGGGGCTACATGAGAACAGTTGGGCAAGGGACATACAAGGAGTTCTCGGGATCAACGAAGTGGGCTAGTACCTGTAGCTATGGCTCATACAAGGTACCACACTTATAGATTCTCAAGACCAACTACATTGAAGTGGACCACAGATGGGATATATTCAGCGCGCTCATGCTACCTTGCCACCTTCCATGGATCATTGTTTCTTCTGGAAATTGGAATAGAAGAGCTGGGCGCCACCCAAAGTGAAGTTCTTCCACTGGTTGGCAAATCAGGATCACTGCTGGACAGCCTAGCGGCTCGCAGGCCATGGACTCTAGCACCATCCTCGCTGCGCCCTTTGTGATCAAGCCCCAGAGATAATCTGTAGAGTTTAGAGGTGGCGGCTAACCTTGTGGGTGGATGCACAGCTTCTGTCTCTTCTAGCGTTTCTTGGAGTAAGGGGCAGATATATATACATTATCTCTTGGGTGAATAGATGGGCCACATGGGCCAGCAACATAAATCCCAATAACTATCCAATAACTGTTCAACACTCCCCCCTCAAGATGGGTGATAGATATCTATCATCCCCATCTTGCTACAAGCCAAGTTGCATTCCTTTGCTCCCAGCCCTTTTGTTAAGCAATCTGCAATTTGTTGCCCTGTGTTCACATAATCAATCTTGGTGATTCCAGCATCTAATTTTTCCTTGATAAAGAATCTGTCAATCTCCACATGTTTGGTTCTGTCATGTTGTACTGGATTATTTGCTATGCATATAGCTGACTTGTTATCGCACCAAACATTCAAATGTTCATCTCTTAGCACCTTTAGTTCACTTAAGAGATTTCTTACCCACAACATGTCACTCAATCCTTGAGACATTGATCGATATTCTGCTTTAGTAGTTGACTTTGATACAACTGGTTGCTTTTTACTTCTCCATGACACCAGATTACCTCCAACAAACACACAATATCCTGAAGTTGACCTCCTGTCATCAAGGCAACTTTCCCAATCAGCATCACTATAGCCACCGTTAGGTGTCCATTACATTTGAACCACAGACCCTTTCCTGGAGTCCCCTTTATGTACCTCAAAATTTGATGTACTGCATCCAAGTGACCAGTCCCAGGCTCATGCATATATCTACTTACAATGCTTACTGCATAAGCAATGTCCGGCCTTGTATGACATAGATATCGTAGCTTTCCTACAAGTTTTTGATAATTTTCCTTTTGCACCATTTCCCTAGATTGAGCTACTATCCTATGATTCGGATCTATGGGTGTTGACGCTGCCCGACATTGCATCATCCCTGTTTCGTTTAGAAGATCCAGAACATACTTGCGCTATGTCAACACTATGTGAAATGGATCGTATGGGCACCTAGAGGGGGTGAATAGGTGCTACTTCAAATTTTAATGCTTTTTCAATTTTAGGCTTAGCACAAAGGGTAAATTCTCTAGATAAACTATTAGGTGGAATTTCCCTATATGCAAACCTATCTACTAGCGAGTAAAGAGCGAGTGGAAGAGGAACGGGTAAACCGTAGTGAAGCACGCGGAGACACATGATTTGTTGGACCGTAGTTCCTTCCTTGTTAAGGGAAGTATGTCTGCGTTGGAGGGATGGGCGGTACTAAGACCACCACGCCACAATAGGCCTCACCCTGTTCTCCGATGGATCTCGCCACCAAAGGCCTGATCCACCTTTCTACTATAGGGACCCTTCGAGGCGGGTACCGGCGCCTTTACACAACTAGTGGGGAACAACTCCACAATCAACTTGGAGGCTCCCGAAATGACAACAAGCTGCCACAAGAACAATGTTATCAATTATGGGTTCGTAGCATGGAAAACAAAAAAATTCTACCGCAAGAACGAACAAAACCCAGATCTAATCTAGATAAAAGCCAAGATCTAATCTATTAGACATGTGCAACGAGATAGATCTGTACTAACCCTTGTAGACCCGAAAGCGTTACGAGATCGGATCTCATGGTTGATGTAGTCGATCACTTGCCGAGCTCAAGATCGTGTGGACGATCCTTCCGGCGCCGCATTCCGGCAGCGCTTCCGCAGTCGGTCACACGTGCGGAGTCGAAGCAGACCTTCCTCTCCCTGTTCCAGCTAGCAGCGGAGGTAGTAGATCTTCTCCAGGGAATCCCAGCAGCACGACGGTGTGGTGGTGGTGGAGTAGAGAATTCTACAGGGCTTCGCCTAAGCCAGAGCAGAGGGAAGGAGGAGGAGAGAGGCGGCTAGGGTTTGCGGATTGTTAGGGGGCAAGGGGGTGGCGCCCCCACCCCTCTATTTAAAGGAGGGAGGCGCCATGGGAGGGGGAGTCCTAGTAGGACTCCCCTCCCTTCCTTGGCCGGCGGATTGGGAGGGGGGGAGGAGTCCTCCTCCCCCACGACTCCTTGTCTTGCCCCACAAGGACTCCTTGATCCTTTCTTGGTTTTCAAGCAAACTCCAAGAAATCTCCTAGAACCTTCCGGAACATTCTGAAACCTTCTAGAATCACCATACAAATACTCCGGAACATTTCCTAACTTAGAAAATGATCCCCAATATATGAATCTTATTCTCCCGACAATTCCGGATCTCCTCGTGATGTCTCGGATCCAATCCGAGACTCCGAACAACATTCAGTCTCCAACGCATATTCCATATCTACTTAAAACAACTTCGAACCTTAAGTGTGTCACCCTACGGTTCATGAATATGCAGACATGATGAAGACACCTCTACGATCAATAACCATCAGCGGGATCTGGAGATCCATAATGGCTCCCACATACTCAACGATGACTTCGTGATCGATAGAACTATTAACATACGAAACCAATTCCCTTTGTCACGCGATATTCTACTTATCCGAGGTTTGATCGTCGGTATCTCCATACCTAGTTCTACCTCGTTACTGATAAGTACTCTTTACTCATTCCATGTTATGTCATCCCTTATGACCTAGTCACATGCTTGCAAGCTAACTAGATGACATTCCACCGAGAGGGCCGGAGCATATCTATCCATCATATGGATGGACAAATCCCAATCTTGGTCCATGCGCTTCAAAACATACTTTCAGAATACCCAATGACACCTTTATAACCACCCAGTTACGAAGCGGTGTTTGATGTCATCAAAGTACCCATCCGGTGATGGTGATTAACATAACCTCATGGTCGAAGGATTAGGTTACTATGCATTTGAAAGCTTATAGCAATACGAACTTAATGACTTGATCTTATGCTACGCTTACTATGGGTGTGTGTCCATCACATCATTCTCCTAATGATATAACCTTGTTATTAATGACATCCAATGTCCATGATCAGGAAACCATGATCATCATTTAATCAACAAGCTAGTTCCACAAGAGGCTTACTAGGGACTCTTTTATGTTTACAAAACACACATGTATCAGTGTTTCCTTATAATACAATTATAGCATGGGATGTAAACATTCATCATAAACACAAAGATATAATAATAACCACTTTTATTATTGCCTCTTGGGCATATCTCCAACAGTCTCCCACTTGCACTAGAGTCAATAATCTAGATTACATGGTAATATACCTAACACCCATGGCATTCTGGTGTTGGTCATGCTTTGCTCTAGGGAGAGGTTTAGTCAACGGATCTGCCACATTCAGATCAGTGTGTACTTTGCAAATCTTTATGTCACCATCTCGGACATACTCGCGAATAGCATGGAAACGTAGCTTGATGTGCTTCAGCTTGCTATGTGACCTTGGCTCCTGTGCATTAGCTATGGCACCTGTGTTGTCACAGTAGATGGCCATCGGGTCCAACGCACTGGGAACCACGCCAAGTTCAGTAATGAACTCCTTCATCCATATGGCTTCTTGTGCAGCCTCTGAAGCAGCTACGTATTCCGGTTCAGTTGAAGATTTCGCCACAACGCTTTGCTTGGCACTCCTCCAGCTCACTGCAGCACCATTCAAAATAAATACGTATCCAGATTGTGACTTCGAGTCATCTAGATCGGTGTTCCAACTAGCATCAGTGTAACCGTTTACAACAAGTTGTTCATCACCTCCATAAGAAAGAACCATAGCCTTAGTCCTATTCAGGTACTTTAGGATATTCTTGACCGCTGTCCAGTGTTCCATTCCAGGATCACTTTGATATCTGCTAGTCAAAATAACAGCATGTGCTATATCCGGTCTTGTACACAGCATGGCATACATGATAGAACCTATGGCCGAGGCATAGGGAATATTATTCATCTTTTCTCTATCTTCTGTCGTAGCCGGACTTTGAGTCTTACTCAAGGTCTTACCTGACAACATGGGCATAAACCCTTTCTTGCTCTCTTCCATTCTAAACTTCTTTAGAACTTTGTCTAAGTATGTACTTTGTGAAAGCGCTATTAGGCGTCTTGATCTATCTCTATAAATCTTGATGCCTAGAATATATGCCGCTTCGCCAAGATCCTTCATTGAAAAACTATTATTCAAATAGGTTTTGACGCTATTAAGAAGTTCTATATCATTCCCAATCAACAATATGTCATCTACATATAGTACTAGGAATGCTACAGAGCTCCCACTCACTTTCTTGTAAATACAAGCTTCTCCATAAGTTTGTATAAATCCAAAGTTTTTGATTACTTTATCAAAACGTTGATTCCAACTCCGGGATGCTTGCTTCAGTCCATAAATGGAGCGCTGAAGTTTGCATACCTTGTCAGCATCACTAGGATCGACAAAACCCTTGGGTTGTACCATATACAACTCTTCCTCAATGCCACCATTAAGGAACGCCGTTTTGACATCCATCTGCCAAATTTCATAATTGAAATATGCAGCGATTGCTAACAAAATCCTCAGAGACTTTAGCTTCGCTACTGGTGAGAAAGTCTCATCGTAGTCAACTCCTTGAATTTGTCGGAACCCTTTCGCGACAAGTCGAGCTTTATAGACAGTAACATTACCATCAACAGCTGTTTTTCTTTTCAAAATCCATTTGTTCTCGACAGCCTTACGGCCATCCGGTAAGTCCACCAAAGTCCACACTTGGTTTTCGTACATGGATCCCATCTCGGATTTCATGGCTTCTAGCCATTTGTCGGAATCTAGGCTCACCATAGCTTCTTCATATGTCGCAGGGTCATCAGTGTTGTCCACCAACATGACATTCAAGGTAGAGTCATACCAATCAGGAGTGGTACGAACCCTCGTTGACCTGCGAGGTTCTGCAGTAACTTCGTTCGAAGTTTCATGATCACCATCATTAGTTTGCTCTACAATTGGTGCAGGCGGCACAAAAACATCTTCTGGTGCTGCGCTACTCTCAACTCCGAGAGAAGGTTCAATAACCTCGTCGAGTTCTACTTTCCTTCCAGTCACTTCCTTCGAGAGAAACTCCTTCTCAAGAAAGGATCCATTCTTGGCAACGAAAACTTTGCCTTCGGGTCTATGATAGAAGGTATACCCAATTGTTTCTTTAGAGTATCCTATGAAGATGCATTTCTCCGCTTTGGGTTCAAGCATATCAGGTTGTAACTTCTTTACATACGCTTCGCAACCCCAAACTTTAAGGAACGACAACTTAGGTTTCTTACCAAACCACAATTCGTACGGTGTCGTTTCAATGGATTTAGATGGTGCCCTATTTAAAGTGAATGCGGCTGTCTCTAATGCATAGCCCCAAAATGATAGCGGTAAATCTGTAAGAGACATCATAGACCGAACCATATCTAAGAGAGTTCGATTACGACGTTCGGACACACCATTACGCTGTGGTGTTCCTGGCGGTGTCAACTACGAAAGTATTCCACATTTCTTTAAATGCATGCCAAACTCATAACTCAGATATTCACCTCCGCGGTCAGAACACAGAAAGGCGGCGCTTTTTTTTCGCCTTCTCTTCGCTCTAGACAGGAGCGCTAATGGACACGGGGAGGGAGTAGGCGAAGCGTGTCGTTCATAATGGAAAGAAAGACAGAGAATGAGATTGCATTATAAGGCCGCAATTGAACAGACCGAGCAAGTTCAAATTGGCGTAACATGAAACCTATTAGTGCAAAAGCCCCGTGGAGAGCTACCGGCACGGCTCCTACACCGCTTAACTCCAATAATAGAACCTGGTCCCACATCCCTTGCATTTGATAATGAAACAATCATAATTTGTTGAATTGAAATATGTTCAATCTCATTTCTTTTACGTGGTTTTGGCAAGATCCTTTTTTGGCTCTCTCTTTAGCCCTATGTCTCTTATCCCTAGGAGGCCTTCCTCCACTAGCAGGTTTCTTTGGAAAACTCTATCTTAATCTTCTTGTTACGATGATTTTCCACTTCACTTTAAAATTCCTTAAACTTCTCGAAAGTTTCGGACTTATGTTTCATAAAGTAGACATACCCATATCTACTTAAGTCATCCGTGAAAGTGAGAACATAACGATATCCACCACGTGATGCTACACTCATTGGACCGCACACATCGGTATGTATTATGTCCAATAAGTCTGTAGCTTGCTCCATTATTCCAGAGAATGGAGTCTTAGTCATTTTTCCCATAGACATGCTTCGCATCTTTCAAGTGATTCAAAATCAAGTGATTCAAGAAGTCCATCAGAATGGAGTTTCTTCATACGCTTCACTCCAATGTGACCAAGACGACAGTGCCACATGTATGTAGAATTATCATTCAATTTTATTCGTTTAGCATCTATGTTGTGAACATGTGTATCACTACTATCGAGATTCAATAAGAATAAACCATCCATCTTAGGTGCATTACCATAAAAGATATTACTCATATAAATCAAACAACCTTTATTCTCAGACTTAAAAGAGTAACCGTCTCGCAATAAACAAGATCCAGATATAATGTTCATGCTTAACGCAGGCACCAAATAACAATTATTTAAATTTAAAACTAATCCCGAAGGTAGATGTAGAGGGAGCGTGCCGACGGCGATCACATCAACCTTGGAGCCATTTCCAACACGCATCATCAGCTCTTCTCTTGCCAGTCTTCGTTTATTCCGCAGCTCCTGTTTCAAGTTACAAATAAGAGCAATCGAACCAGTATCAAATACCCAGGCACTACTACGATTACTAGGAAGATACACATCAATAACATGTATATCAAATATACCTTTCTTCTTGATGTTGCCATTCTTCAAATCTACCAGGTACTTGGGACAGTTACGCTTCCAGTGACCAGCACCCTTGCAGTAGAAGCATTCAGTTTCAGGCTTAGGACCATCCTTGGGCTTCTTAGCAGGTGCGGCAGCTTTCTTGCCGTCCTTCTTGAAGTTGCCCTTTTTCTTAGGCTTGCCCTGTTTCTTGAAATTGGTGGTCTTTTTGACCATCAACACTTGGTGCTCCTTCTTGATCTCCACTTCAGCAGTTTTCAGCATGGACGATAGTTCAGGCAACGTCTTGTTCATGCAGTGCATATTGTAGTTCATCACAAAGTTCTTATAACTCGGTGGCAGTGATTGGAGGACACGGTGAATCCCTAACTCATTAGGGATCGTTATCCCCAACTCTTGGAGCTTGTTTGCGTGCCCAGACATGGTGAGCACGTGCTCGCTAACGGAGCTTCCCTCTTCCATCTTACAGGTAAAGAACTTTTCGGAGGCCTCATAGCTCTCCACGGCCGCGTGAGTCTCAAAAATGAGCTTGAGCTCCTTAATGATCTCGAACGGGTCGTGGTGCTCAAAACGCTTCTGGAGATCCGTTTTTAACCGTATAGGATGGCACACTGAACTCTGGAGTAATGATTTTTCCGAGTGGCGTAAACATTATTTACGTCATCGGTGGCATCTTCTGCAGGTGGGTCACCTAGCGGTGCTTTGAGCACATAGGTCATTTGACCAGCCCAGAGGACAATCTTCAGACCATGGAGCCAGTCCGTGAAGTTGCTTCCATTGTTCTTAAGCTTTTCTTTCTCTAGGAACGCATTGAAATTGATGGAGAGGTTCGCCATAATCTACAACAAATTTGCAAGTGGTTTAGACTAAGTTTATGATAAATTCAGTTCAATTTTAATTCTTAAATTAACTAGGTGAACTCCCACTCAAAACAACATCCCTCACATTGTCTTAGTGATTACACGAACCAAGTCCACTACACCAAGTCCGATCTTCACGAGAGAAGATGTAGTTTCATCGGCGAACAATCTTCATGTTCATCATATCACTTATATGATTCATGCTCTACCTTTCGGTATTCCGTGTTCCGAGACCATGTCTATACATGCTAGGCTCGTCAAGATTAACCTTAGTTTCCGCATGTGCAAATCTGGCTTGCACCCGTTGTATGCACATGTAGAATCTATCACATCCGATCATCACAAGATGCTTCGAGACGACGAGTCTTAGCAACGGTGCCAACTAAGGACGAACACTTTATTACTTGAAATTTAGTGAGAGGGATCATCTTATAATGCTACCGTCGCGATCTAAGCAATACAAGATGCATAAAGGATTAACATCACAGGCAATTCATAATTAGTGTGATATGGTATGGCCCTTTCTTCTTATGCCTTTGATCTCCATCTCCAAAGCACGGACATGATCTCCATCATCACCAGCATTGCGTCAAGGTCAGTGGTGCCGCTTCATGGTTGTCCATCATCACTAGCAACTATTACAACTACTTGGAATAAAGCTATTACAAGATGAATAGACACGCAGGTCTTAACAGAATTAAAGACAACCATTAGGCTCCTGTCGGTTGCCATATTACAACAAGGATCATTGCATACATCAAATATAATCACAATCACATGATGGCCATATCACATCACAAAACCCCTGCAAAAACAAGTTAGACGCCTCTAATTTTCTTTGCATGTTTTACGTGGTTTGGGGCTTTCGAATAAGAACGGATCTTACCTACGAAACTGAACCACAACGTTGATACAAGTGTTATCAAGTGCAAAGTGTAAATTGGATCTATACAATGGTGGGAGAGACAGACACCCGCAAAGCCACTTGTGCAAAGCAAGTTACACATCAAGCGTGGAGCAAGTCTCATGTGCGATGACATGTAAGGTTAGCCCGAGCCGCTTCATCCCACCATACCACAAGATGCAAAGTACACAAAGCAAAAGACGGAACGAGCACCAACGCCCACAAAACCATTGTGTTATACTCGTGCAACAAATCTACGCATAGATACGGCTCTGATACCACTGATGGGTTCGGAGCATGGAAAACAAAAAATTTCTACCGCAAGAATGAACAAAACCCAGATCTAATCTAGATAAAAGCCAAGATCTAATCTATTAGACATGTGCAACGAGATAGATCTGTACTAACCCTTGTATACCCGAAAGCGTTACGAGATCGGATCTCGTGGTTGATGTAGTCGATCACTTGCCGATCTCAAGATCGTGTGGACGATCGTTCTGGCGCCGCGTTCCGGCAGCGCTTCCACGGTCGGTCACACGTGCGGAGTCGAAGCAGACCTTCCTCTCTCCGTTCCAGCGAGCAGCGGAGGTAGTAGATCTTCTCCACAGAATTCCAGCAGCACGACGGTGTAGTGGTGGTGGTGGAGTAGAGAATTCTGTAGGGCTTCGCCTAAGCCAGAGCAGAGGGAAGGAGGAGGAGAGAGGCGGCTAGGGTTTGCGGATTGTTAGGGGGCAAGGGGGTGGCGCCCCCACCCCTCTATTTAAAGGAGGGAGGCGCCATGGGAGGGGGAGTCCTAGTAGGACTCCCCTCCCTTCCTTGGCCGGGGGATTGGGAGGGGGGAGGAGTCCTCCTCCCCCATGACTCCTTGTCTTGCCCCACAAGGACTCCTTGATCCTTTCTTGGTTTTCAAGCAAACTCCAAGAAATCTCCTAGAACCTTCCGGAACATTCCGAAACCTTCTAGAATCCCCATACAAATACTCCGGAACATTTCCTAACTTAGAAAATGATCCCCAATATATGAATCTTATTCTCCGGACAATTCCGGATCTCCTCGTGATGTCCCGGGTCCAATCCGAGACTCCGAACAACATTCGGTCTCCAGCGCATATTCCATATCTACATAAAACAACTTCGAACCTTAAGTGTGTCACCCTACGGTTCGTGAATATGCAGACATGATGAAGACACCTCTCCGATCAATAACCATCAGCGGGATCTGGAGATCCATAATGGCTCCCACATACTCAACGATGACTTCGTGATCGATAGAACCATTAACATACAAAACCAATTCCCTTTGTCACGCGATATTCTACTTATCCGAGGTTTGATCGTCGGTATCTCCATACCTAGTTCTACCTCGTTACTGATAAGTACTCTTTACTCGTTCCATGTTATGTCATCCCTTGTGACCTAGTCACATGCTTGCAAGCTAACTAGATGACATTCCACCGAGAGGGCCCAGAGCATATCTATCCGTCATATGGATGGACAAATCCCAATCTTGGTCCATGCGCTTCAACACATACTTTCAGAATACCCAATGACACCTTTATAACCACCCAGTTATGAAGCGGTGTTTGATGTCATCAAAGTACCCAGCCGGTGATGGTGATTAACATAACCTCATGGTCGAAGGATTAGGTTACTATGCATTTGAAAGCTTATAGCAATACGAACTTAATGACTTGATCTTATGCTACGCTTACTATGGGTGTGTGTCCATCACATCATTCTCCTAATGATATAACCTTGTTATTAATGACATCCAATGTCCATGATCAGGAAACCATGATCATCATTTAATCAACAAGCTAGTTCCACAAGAGGCTTACTAGGGACTCTTTTATGTTTACAAAACACACATGTATCAGTGTTTCCTTATAATACAATTATAGCATGGGATGTAAACATTCATCATAAACACAAAGATATAATAATAACCACTTTTATTATTGCCTCTTGGGCATATCTCCAACAATCAAATACAATGAACAAGATCTAGATATTGACAAGAATACTAGATCAGGTATTTCTCCAAGTGAATGGAGAGGAGTTGATGCGCTTGATTCGTGATGACGATGATGATCCTCTCCTCCTTCAATTCCCCCAAAGATCAAAGCCTTCGGGTGGTTGAAGTGGGAGATCGAGAATGGGAGCTCTTGCACAATGTCTGGACAATTTTGAATGAATCAAGAGTTCTGAATGTTAGGGAAGAAGGGGTACTTATACCCCCTTCCAAAACCAGCCGTTGGAGACTTTGGGGGCCGGATTATCCGGCCCAAGTGAGGGCCGGATTATCTGGCCTAGGGAAAACTCCGCCCCAGACTCAGAATATCCGGCAGATAGTCCGCCCCCTCTCTGAGTGTCGCATAGAGCTTGCACTTGATCATCTTCTGGGTGCCGGATTATCCGGCCCCATGTGAAGGCCGGATTATCGGGCCTGGGGAGGAAAAACTGCCCCAGGTCAGATTTTTCGGGAGAAAATCCGACCGGACTCCGAGCAACGCACCTTGGCATGCTTTGCTCAAAATCTAGGGGCTGGATTATCCGGCCCATGCGACAGCCGGATTATCCGGCCTGGGGAAGAAAAACCGCCCTAGTTCGGATTTTCCGGGAGAAAATCCGACCAGACTCCGAGTGACGCGCCTTGGCTTCCTTTGAGCAATGAGGTAGGCCGGATTATCCGGCCCTTGGTGGGGCGTATAATCCGGGCCCCCTCAAAGCTTCCTGCACACTTAGCACACATGAATAATCTCCACAGTATTGTTATCTAACAAGCAAAACATAGGAAAACATGAAATGTTCTTTCAATCTCCCCCTTTTTGGTGTTAGATGACAATACTAGGATTTGCAGGAAAGGATCACAAGACAACCAGCAATAAACATGGAAGAGACTCCCCCTCAATGTGTGCATATTAGAAATTTGCATTTGAATACAAATGCACACAAATAGGTGAATCTATTCCATATACATATGAGTAATAAAATTATACCACCGAGGTAGAAGAGTGGTATCCTTGAAATGGCCTCGATTATCAACGTTATAACCAATATAAGCGCCTTCCTTGATAAAGATTTCCAGCATAGTAGGATATGAATAGATAAATCCATAAGCATAAGCCATGAGATAAATCCAGACAACCACTGACATAGAGTCTCAAACAAACCACAAATCACAAATTTAAAGTTCAACGCTAAATGGGCATAAGCGAGAAAACGATGAATAGAAAAATGCAAGTGCTTATGCCCGACCCATGCAAATCCTCGAATATCCTAATAGAACTACTTCTCCCCCTTTGGCATCGAGACACCAAAAAGGAAGAAGAGTGATGCTAGCGCCCCAAGGGATCACTCGTAGTCCTCATCCTCGTCCTCGTCCTCGTCCTCATCCACGTCTTCATTCTCGTCCTCATCCTCATCTTCAAGCTCCTCGGTGTCACCATCTTCATCATCAGCAGCGGCCACAGAGGGGAACAAGTGACGCTCCAGCTCTCCATAGTTCAGCCCGGAAGAAGAGTTCCACCGAGCATATGGTGTGGGAGGTGTAGGAGCCAGGGGGTCACTGGACGCACCGGACACATGGTGAAGGATGAGCTGCTGGAAGTGAGCCAACTCATGGCGCTGCTTGTATGCCTTGTAGTGACCCTTGCGCGTGTCCACTCCCATGCAAAGGATGTGCCGTTGGAACCAGTTCAGCTGCTTGATCTCACGGGCAACAGGAGGCACTGGGGGCCTGCGAGCATCCCTCATGAGACCCTCAGGATCAGAGGAGGGTGAGAGGTCTTCCGAACCATGATGTAGATCTTCTTGGCCTTATGCACAGAATCAATGTTGAACTCTTCAGAAGGAAGCGGGTGCCTTATGAGCATCATAATGTAGGGTGCATAGGGGATGGACAGACGGTTGAACATAGCATCAGTCAATTCATGGTAGATGAAGTCCATGACATCTAGCCTGTACTGCACAGACTCGTCCTCGCACGAGGCAACCTCATGAGAAATTTGAAGGAGCTGGACAAGGTGACCACGGATGCTGTCATTGTTGCCCCCACTCGGAGTGATGGAGTCACGGAAGAGGCCCACTAAGGCAGCATAGATAGGAGCAAGACCAGCCAGAGTGCCCACAATGCCATTGTCCATTGTGCAAGGAGAGAGAGCTGCATCTTTATTGGGCTTCAGCTGGGTGATGATGCGGTGGCCACTGGCTCTATCCCTGCTACGGAAAGAGTACCCAAGAACCTCAGCAAACACATGGAAATCAGCAGACATAGCCCTGTCATGAGTCATCCACTTCATAGTGCGACGCTCATCTCCACAAATAACCAAAGTGGAAAAGAACTGCTTCACCACCTCAGAGTCATACGAGCACTGGAGAGACATGAGATGGTGCAGCCCCATCCGCTCAGCCACAAACATTGCATCCACAAGGTGGGCCTTCTCCAAAGCCTCATCAAGACCCAGTGGGTGCATAGGCCTAATGTTCAGCCTGGCATACACATCTTCATAGATACCTTTCTGTTCAGCACACCAAAAACAAGCATCCCCCAGCTCATCATCACGAGGCAACTCAGCAAACAAGTCACGATGACGGATGGAGGAATAGGTGACTGCATCCAAAGCCTTGTAGTTGATCTTGGGCTCCTTGCCCTTCCTTTTGGACACTCCCTTCCTAGTTCTCTTTGCTTGTTCAGCCATTCACTTCTCTTCGTTCTTTCTCCTCCTCAACTCAACCTTGTCCACTAAGTTACCCTGTCCGTCATCCCGGAAGTATTTACCGTGAGGGCAGTGCTTGTAGGTCTTGGGAACACTGGAACCACCTGTGAGGAGAACAAGAGTGATAGCATGGGGATAAGCATACACACAAGTCCAGGAGAGAGCATGGAAAAAGTAGTCAAAAAGTTCATAAGAAAAATCTACTCAATGCATACTCCATGGTGAAACTGAACCAGAGTTGAATCTGTCAGGCCGGATTATCCGGCCTGGCCAGGGGCGGATAATCCGGCCCTGGCAGAAAATTTTGATTTCACCTAGATTGAATGCAAAAAAGTAGATCGGGCCTAGAAACTGCAAGACTACGATTTCTATGTGAAATAACATCCCTCTAGACAATGTTCCACCCAACTAGTAACACATCTAGCCAAATATGGGGAGAGAGGGAGTTACCCTCACTCATTGGAGGAAGAACACGGAGGAGAAGGTACCCGGAGGCGCGGAGAAGAAGATCCGGGGAGGCCCGGAAAATCCGGTGGCCAGAGAGGCTCCGGGGAGGGTGGGGGACGGCAGGCGGCGGCTGAGGAGGAGGAGAGGGTTGGGGGAGAAGTGCTGCTCGTTATGAGCCCTTCCCCCCGATCCCTGCACTTTAAGACGAAATCCGCCAGGGCCGGATTATCCGGCCTACACTTGGGCCGGATTATCCAGCCTCAAATCTGAAATTCTATTGTACACAGATTCAGGCCCGCGCATCCCCAAACAACACCCCCACAAGGTGTACAAGGGACTTGTGTGGAAGAATAGATGGCTTATGGGTAGGGAAAGGCTTAGGATTAAGAGAACCAAACTGATATGGTACTAGACACTCAAAATTGCAAGATCCAAATCAAATAAAAGCTAAGATTGAGTGTGATTCCCATAAGAACATGAGAGAGCAAAAACAGCCAAACAGATCCAATTCTCCTCAAGGGAGAGGGCGGTGGCCGAAGCCACCTTGTTGGAGTGTATGGTGTGACACCGCGAAGATATATCTTGGGTTCACGACCAATACTCATCAATAAGCTCACATATCACAAAATGATATTAAGAGAAATGATTTATCTTGCTTTTGGCATTATGGGGGGAGGGTTAGCCCAATGAGTTAGGACCACACTCCCCCTATATCCATGCCCACACCTAGACCAAATAGGACTAAGATGTACAAGTGAGTGCATGGGTAATCAAGACAAACTCCTGGAATCAATGATATTTAGCTCATTCCTCAAGTAGCAGAATCTTGCTTCATCAAGTGGCTTCGTAAAAATGTCCGCAAGTTGGTTCTTCATGCTCACAAAAGATAGATCAATATCGCCTTGAGCAACAGGGTCTTGAATAAAATGATTCCGAATCTCAATATGCTTCGTCCTTGTGTGTCGTACCGGATTGTATGCAATTTTGATTGCACTTTCATTATCACATAAAAGAGGCACTTTGTCACAATTGACACCGTATTCCTTTAATGTTTGCCTCATCCACAATAACTGAGTGCAAGCGCTGGCAGCAGCAACATATTCAGCGTCGGTGATGGAGAGAGATATACAATTCTGCTTTTTAGATGACCAACACACAAGAGATCTTCCTAAGAATTGACAAGCTCCAGAAGTGGATTTCCGATCATCCTTATCACCAGCCCAATCTGAATCAGTATAACCACATAGAGAGAAATTGGAGCCCTTGGGATACCAGAGACCAAAGTTAGGGGAATGAACCAAATATCGAAAGATCCTTTTGACCGCCACTAAGTGGCTTTCTTTAGGAGCTGCTTGATACCTTGCACACACCCCCACACTCAACACAATATCGGGTCTAGATGCGCAGAGGTAAAGAAGAGATCCGATCATGGACCGGTATACCTTTTGGTCCACATCTTTACCATGTGGGTTAAGTTCAAGATGACATTTTGTTTGCATCGGAGTGGCGACACCATTAAGATCTGTCATCTTGAATCTCTTGAGCATGTCTTGGATTTACTTTTCTTGATTGATGAAGGTTCCTTCTCTAAGTTGCTTGATCTCGAATCCAAGAAAGAACCGTAATTCCCCCATCATAGACATCTCAAACCTGTCAGTCATAAGCTTTGAAAATTCATCATTAAAAGCTTTATTAGTAGAACCAAAGATGATATCATCTACATATAGTTGGCATATGAAGAGCTCCCCCTTAACCTTCTTAGTAAAAAGAGTGGGATCGATTTGCCCAACTTCGAAGCCACGGTCTAGCAAAAGCTCTTTAAGGTGCTCATACCACGCACGTGGGGCTTGTTTAAGGCCATAGAGTGCCTTATCGAGTTTGTAGACATGGTTCGGGAAGTTAGGATCCTCAAAGCCCGGGGGTTGCTTTACATATACCAACTCATGTAGAGGACCATTAAGGAAAGCACTCTTGACGTCCATTTGCTGCAATTTAAAATTGTTATGGGCAGCATAAGCAAGAAGGATACAGATGGACTCAAGGCGAGCCACAGGAGCATAGGTCTCGCCGAAGTCAATGCCATCAACTTGAGAGTAACCTTGTGCCACAAGTCTTGCCTTGTTCCTCACAACAATGTCATTCTCATCTTGCTTGTTTTTAAATATCCATTTGGTGCCGATAACTTTGCGGCAATATTTGGGTTTCTCCACGAGTTTCCAGACTTTTTTGCGCTCGAAATTATTCAATTCTTCATGCATAGCAACAACCCAGTCTGGATCTTCAAGGGCTTCACAGACCTTCTTGGGTTCCACCATTGAGATGTCAGCTTGATGCTGACCAAAACTGGCCAATTACCTTCTTGTAGAAACCCTTCGTCGAAGATCACCAACAACCTTGTCGAGGGTGTGACCCCTTAACTCAAGGTTCTGATCAGCCCGAGCCTTGCGACGAAGTTCAATAAGTTTGTTGTCTCTTGGTGGAGTAGTTTCATCACTTGAATCTTCATTAGAATCATTTGCTCGGCCTTGATTAGAAACTGGGATAACAGCAGTAGGTGGTGATGAAGCGTGCCCTTGAGATGAGTCAGTAGCCATAACAGGAGGCTGCTAAACAATAGGTGAGTCGGGGCCAGATAATCCAGCCAATGGAGAGGACGAATAATCTGGCCTCGGAGTACTTGTAGCAGCTTCATCAGGATGCCTAGGGCTTGCTTGAACTAGCGAGGGGCCGGATAATCCGGGACTGGCCGGAAAATCCGGCCTGGAGCTTGCATCGATATCTTTAGCACCAAGAGCAATATGGTCAGCAGGAGCGGGATGGCCAGATAATCCGGTGTCCACCGAATAATCCGGCCTGGAGCTTTCTGGAACATCTTGACCTTCAGCAGTTGATGGAGATGGTGCAGAAGTTGCTCCCGTGGTGGGAACATGTTGGGTATGTGTAGATGAGGGCTCTTCATGAGTAGAGCATTGTCCTTCCCAATCCGCCACAAGGGGTTCCTCAATGGGGCGGAAAAATCCCACGCCCATTCTTCTTATGGCATCTTGGGGTATTTCAACATCTGCATCACAAACACCAACTTGCTCCGCATGGGAACCGTCATTTTCCTTGAACACCACACTACAAGATTCTACAACAGTTCCCGAGAGCTTATTGTAGACTCTATAAGTGTGGGATTCGACACCATAACCAACAAAAATACCTTCTAGAGCCTTAGATTCAAACTTAGATAAACAAACTCCATTGGTGAGAAAGAAACACTTACACCCGAATACCCAAAAGTATGAGATGTTTGGCTTGTTACCAGTAAGTATTTCATATGGAGTATTGTCCAAGGTCTTACGGAGGTATAATCGGTTGGATGAGTGACAAGCGGTAGAGATTGCTTCATCCCAGAAGTTATATGGAGATTTGAATTCGGCTAGCATTGATCCTTCCTTATCCATTAGAGTCCGATTCTTCCTCTCGGCTACACCATTTTGTTGAGGGGTGTACGCAGCGGAATATTGATGTCTTATCCCCTCTTCACTTAGGAACTCATTTAAGGTGTAGTTCTTGAACTCGGAGCTGTTATCACTTCTTATAGCCAGTATAGGGATGTTGTGTTGACGTTGAACCTCGTTGGCAAAGTCGATGACCGTTTGTTGAGTTTCACTCTTCAACTTGAAGAAATAAACCCAAGTGTATCTTGAGTAATCAGCAACAATCACTAGACAATACTTCTTCCCACCGAGGCTTGCATGAGATGGAGGTCCGAAGAGGTCCACATGAAGGAGCTCTAAGATCCTTTTTGATGAGATAATAGTCTTCCTTCGATGAGGAGAGTCATGCATTTTCTCTTCAACACACGCCCGAGGGCGCGAACTGAAAGTAAGTTGTACCCGAGGGTCTCAACAAGCATGACGTCCACGAGAGAGATATCGTGAGCCACCACAACTTTGTCGAGACCCAATACCTCAGATTTTGACTTGTCACCATAGGAGACGGTTATATGATCATGATTTGGCCGCATCTCCGTGCAGATCTCCTTGCTTCCGATCATATGACTCGTGTAACCGCTATCGAGTACCCATTTAGAACCACCGGAAGCATAGCCCTGCAAGAAAGTTACTTATTGGTTTTAGGTACCCATTTTTCAATGGGTCCTCTCATGTTAGTGACAAGGGTCTTGGGGACCCAAATAGACCAAGGAATGTAACAATCATAAGGGCCTACATAACTAGCATAAACATCACCATCATAATCACAATATAATTCAAAGTTAGGATTGTTAGCCCCTGCAAAACCATTATAATTGGTCTTGTCATTGGTAATGTTGCTAGTCTTTGGTTGAGCAGTCTTGCTCTTCTTCTTCTTATTGTTTTTCTTGCTCTTTGTCTTGGCAACGTAACCAAGACCTTCTTTTCTATTGTTTGTCATTTGCTTGCTCAGTATCTCATCAATAACCTCTTTACATTTGTGTTGAGAACCTCTTTCAAGATCTTCTTTTCCATAAGATGATGTGGAGGTACTTGGCACATCATACCATTTCAATTGAGTTTGGAGCTGGTCATGAGACTCATTTAAAGTAGAATGATCACTCTTCAATGCCTTGTGAGCACTTTCAAGATTATCAAACTTCTCCAAAAGTCTAGCATGAACAGCCCCAAATTCAATCTTTTCTTTCTTTAGTTTCTTTACCTTGGCAAGAGCATGGTCACGTTCTTTGATGAGCTGAGCCACAACTTCTTCATGTGACTCCTCAATGGATTCGAGTCTCTCTTCCAAAGATACTCGAGCTTCCTCTTCTTCTTCCAAGGCATTCTTCAAAGAAGCTATATCCAAGGCATCTTCTATTTTGATTCTGCCCTTTTCTTCAAGAAGATCTTCGGCTTGAGCAAGTTGACTCATAAGAGCATCAAAATGGAGTTTGTGCTCACCTTGCAGGTTAGTGAAAAAGGTGTCCAAAGCAATAACTTCTTCTTTCATTTTAAGACTGTCATGATCATCCATTTCCAAAATTATGTTAGTCTTAGGAAATGAAGAGCTAGAACTTGATACCTCGGACCCTCTTGCCATTAGGCAAGTAGCGTTGTTGTTGATGACGTTCTCGTTTGGCGAGTCGAAGAGAGATGATGGAGTCGATGTGGTGGCTATAGCAGCCACCTCGCGAGAACTATCTTCATCCTCTTCATCTTCACTTGTAGAGGAGTATTCTTCTTGTGCCACTAATACGATCTTGGGTTGCTTCTTGTAGGGGCCATTCTTCTTAATAAATGGCTTCTTCTTGGGTTCTTTGGATTTTTCTTTAAGAATGAGCCTGCCACCATTGTCTTCTCTATTTTGATACGGACACTCGGCTACAAAGTGCATCCTATCTCCAGAGTTGTAGCAAGTTCTCAGTTTTGGGTCACTTTCTCTTCTTCCATTTGACCCGTTCTTGCGCTCGAGTTCCGACTTGGCCTTGGCAGGATCCTTCCAAAAGTTCCTTGCATAAAACGCCATGTACTCACCATGAGCACGTTTGACTTCATCGGGGCAGTCCATGGAGGCCCCATCAAATGCTCTTTCATCCTCCTCTTGCTCAACAACATTGGCTTTTAGAGCAACATTGACACCCTTTTGCATTCCAATGGCCCGAGCACGGGCATCTTCAGCATTCTTTGCCGCCACTTTGAATGACGCCATTTCTTGCATGACCTCATTGGATGTCATTTGATGGTAGTTATGTCTACCTTGCAGGCTCTTCAAGTCAGTTGGCTCGAAAGGCATTAAGGCACTCACATATTTCCTTTTTATCCACGCATCATCAATGTGAGTGGCTCCATGATTTCTAAATGTTGTTGCGATGCCCTTGAGTCTTCTAGACATGTCTTCATGGTTTTCACCATCAAACATGTAGAATCCCTCAGCTTCATTACTAAGGGCATCATGCCTATTCCTTCTCATGCTTTCATTCCCAACAAAGAGATTAGTAAGGGCATCCCAAGCTTCTTTAGCTGTGTTGAGATGTTCAATGTGTGGCATGTCCTTGGGACCCACACCGAGCTATATCATGTGGAGAGCAGTGGCATTCAATTGGCTGTCCACGACTTCTCTTCTTGTCAGGTTGGTTTGATCTCCAATATGAAGACCCTCTTCAATAATCCTCCAAAGTTCAATAGAGGAGCTGCAAACATGAGACTTCATTAAGAATTGCCATTGATTGAAAGAGGATGAAGTGAGCTTGGGTGGATCACCCCTATTGTTTATATGAGGATGAGGGATAGGTGGGTCAGGGGAATATACATGACGAACCTCACTATATTCCTCCTTACCACTTCCCTTCTTGGAGGTGGAACCATTAAGTTTTTCACCCTCCGCATCATCATCCTTGGATCTGGTGTTAGCCTTTCCTTAGATGATGGTGTGGCTGCCTCAGAGGAGGATGGAGATGGGGCTATGGATGATGTGAGGCGAGCAATCATTTGATTCATCTCCTCCATCTTGGCCTCAAAGGATTTCAACAAGGTTGTTTCCAACGTCTTGAGGTCATCCATTGTGACCTTATCCACAGCCTCATTCCCATCACCCTTGGTACCCATACTACTCTTAGGCGGTTAAGCCCGAATTAAGAGTCGGGGCTCTGATACCAATTGAAATGGATCGTATGGGCACCTAGAGGGGGGGTGAATAGGTGCTACTTCAAATTTTAATGCTTTTTCAATTTTAGGCTTAGAACAAAGGGTAAATTCTCTACATAAACTATTAGGTGGAATTTCCCTATATGCAAACATATCTACTAGCGAGTAAAGAGCGAGTGGAAGAGGAACGGGTAAACCGTAGTGAAGCACGCGGAGACATAGGATTTGTTTGACCACAGTTCCTTCCTTGTTAAGGGAAGTACGTCTACGTTGGAGGGGTGGGCGGTACTAAGACCACCACGCCATAATAGGCCTCACCCTGTTCTCCGATGGATCCCGCCACCAAAGGCCTGATCCACCTTTCCACTATAGGGACCCTTCGAGGCGGGTACCGACGCCTTTACACAACTAGTGGGGCACAACTCCACAATCAACTTGGAGGCTCCCGAAATAACAACAAGCTGCCACAAGAACAATGTTATCAAATACAATGAACAAGATCTAGATATTGACAAGAATACTAGATCAGGGATTTCTCCAAGTGAATGGAGAGGAGTTGATGCGCTTGATTCCTGATGACGATGATGATCCTCTCTGTCTTCAATTCCCCCAAAGATCAAAGCCTTCGGGTGGTTGAAGTGGGAGATCGACAATGGGAGCTCTTGCACAATGTCTGGACAATTTCAAATGAATCAAGAGTTCTGAATGTTGGGGAAGAAGGGGTACTTATACCCCCTTCCAAAACCAGCCGTTGGAGACTTTGGGGGCGGATTATCCGGCCCAAGTGAGGGCCGGATTATTCGGCTTGGGGAAAACTCTGCCCCAGACTCAGAATATCCGGCAGATAGTCCGCCCCTCTCTGAGTGTCGCGCAGAGCTTGCACTTGATCATCTTCTGGGTGCCGGATTATCCGACCCCATGTGAAGGCCAGATTATCCGGCCTGGGGAGGAAAAACCGCCCCAGTTCGGATTTTCCGGGAGAAAATCCGACCGGACTCCGAGCGACGCGCCTTGGCATGCTTTGCTCAAAATCTGGGGGCTGAATTATCTAGCCCATGCGACAGCCGGATTATCTGGCCTAGGGAATAAAAACCGCCCCAGTTCGGATTTTCTGGGAGAAAATACGACCAGACTCCGAGCGACGCACCTTGGCTTCCTTTGAGAAATGAGGTAGGCCGGATTATCCGGCCCTTGGTGGGGCGGATAATTAGGCCCCCCTCAAAGCTTCCTGCACACTTAGTGCACATGAAGAATCTCCACAGTATTGTTATCTAACACGCAAAACATAGGAAAACATGAAATGTTCTTTCACTATGCCCCTTGCAGATCGTGCTACTTCTATGCCTAGAAAATATTTGAGTTGGCCAAGATCCTTTACCTCAAAACCTTTACTTAGACACCTCTTCAATCTGAATATTTTAGCTTCATCGTCACCAGTAATTATAATGTCATCCACATAAACCGCTAGAATAGTAATCTTTTGATTTGAATGTTTGTAAAACACGGTGTGATCACCATTACACTGTCCATATCCTATGTCACGCACAACCCTTCTAAACCGATCAAACCAGGCCCTTGGAGATTGTTTCAGGCCATAAAGAGCCTTTTTTTAGTTTGCACACTTTTCCTCCATTTTCAGCTGCAGCCATTCCTGGTGGCACCTCCATATACACCTCTTCCTGAAGATCACCATGCAAGAAAGCATTCTTCACATCTAGCTGATGCAATGTCGATCCAAAATTTTCCGCGCATGATATCAAGATCGTCACATTGTTCTTTTTTGCCACAGGAGCGAAGGTTTCATCATAGTCAATCCCATATGGTTGACTATATCCCCTTGCAACCAATCTTGCCTTATACCTTTCTATCTTTCCTTCTGGACTTTGTTTTACTGTGGACACCCACTTGCATCCAACAACTTTCTTTCCTTTAGGTAAGTCAGTCAACTCCCAAGTTTGATTTTTTCCTCAATGCTTCTAACTCTTCTCTCATGGCTGCACACCATTTAGGGTCTTATTGTGCTACTTTCCAATCAGTAGGAATATTTACTAACTATAGGGATGTAACAAATGCACGGTAGAAGGTGACAATGCTTCATACGACACATAGTTGTTAATGTCATGAACATTAAAGTCATACCTCTTCATAGATCTACTTCTAGCTGCTCTAATCCCTTTCCTTAGTGGAATTGGTAAGTCTGTCGAACCCTCTGTGACACTTGAGTTCTCATACATTGGTGCACTAGATGGACTGCCTTGCGAAGATTGTTCTTCCTCTTGCATTTGTGGCTCTTGTTGTATCTAATAATTGTCCTCCCCTGTTCAACATTCTCCCCTTGTTCAATATTCTCACGACGCCTCCTCCTGGAGTACACTTGAAGTGGTGATTCTTAGCCTTGTGGTTGTGCAATTGTGCGGGCATCACCAATTTCAGGGGCTGAAATAGTAAGGGGTGATCCAATAGTCAAAGAAGGATGTTGCCCATTTGTTGCATGAGGTGCAACTGCTGTTGGTGTGACTGTACTCTCCCCCTCTTGACCATCAGTCATAGGTGACAGATGATCAAGGCCTTCAAACAACATGCTCAAATCTGTTTTCTCACCATAAAAGGGTTCAGATTCATGAAATGTAACATCCATACTCACAAACGTTCTGCGCTTATTGGATTCCAGCATTTGTATCCTTGTTTCCCAGGAGGATAGCCAATGAAGATGCATCTCACCGCCTTGGGGTCAAGCTTACTTACTGTGGGTATGTGATCTCTGACAAAGCAGGTGCAGCCAAAAACCTTGGGAGTAACAGGGAACTTATTTTCACCAAATAGTAGCTCACATGGAGACTTCATGCCCATAATCCGTGAAGGCATGCGATTAATCAGAAAGGTAGCAGTTAGAACAGCCTCACTCCACAAAAATTTAGGTACATTCATAGTGTACATGAGAGAGAGAGTTACCTCTAATACGTGGCGATTCTTTCTTTCAGCTATTCCATTTTGGAGTGGAGTATCTGGACAGGAAGTCTGATGCATGATGCCTTTCTCTGATAAGAATCATCCAAATCTCTTGTTAACATATTATGTCCCATTATCAGTTCTAAGCACTTGCACATGTACCTTAAACTGAGTGTTCACATATGCACAAAAATCCTGGAAGCACTGAAACACCTCATCTTTGTGGCGTAAAAGATACACCCAAGTCATACGTGTATAGCAGTCAATGAAGGTTACAAAATATTTCATTCCACTGATAGACATAATGGGGGATGTCCATACATCAGAGTGCACAAGAGTGAAAGGAGCTATACTTCTCAGCCCCTTACTCACATAAGATGTTCTAGTATGTAAAGCATACTCAGCATCACATTTCAGTTTACTCATGTCTACTCCACTCATTACATTAGGAAATACTTTGTTCAATTTATCAAAAGAAATGTGCCCCATTCGACAATGATGAATCATGCCCTTGCACTCCTTATCACCTTGGACCGCTGCAAGCACCACTGAGTATCCCAACATCCCAGGCTACTCTTGGTCTAGGTACCACAATCCTCTACGCATGATTCCGTCCCCAAGCTTCCTTCCAGTCCTCCTCTCCTGAATCAGACACATATACTTATCAAGTGTAATGCGGCAATCAAGCTCATCAACCAAATTACTCAGTGAGATTAAGTTCACTAGGAATGCAGGCACATGTAGGACAGATGATAACTTTATGCTAGCTGAACATTGGACAACTCCAACACCTTTTATAGGTTGGGCGGTACCATCTGCAGTTTGAATGGTTTCATGATATGTAGATGGATACTAGGTGTACAGCTCAAACTCTCTAATATTACTAGTAACATGTTTGGAGGCTCCAGAATCCAATACCCAATCAAAATCTAGCTTATGAGCAGCTAGAGAGACATTGTCAATGTTACCTTTGGTGTAGACGAAGTGGACAAACTGCCCAAAGCTTGTTTCTCCTTGTTGTTCACCTTTCTTCCCTTCTCCTTCAATTACAGTTCCTTGAATCTGAGTTCCTGCTGACTGACCTCCCTCCATAACTGTCATGTTGGCTCTTTCCACTCCTTGTGAACCACCCGAGTTGTGATAGTAACTTCCTCCATTTCTGCCTCTACCACCTCTATAGTATCCCCTACCGTACCTGCAACCACCTCTGAAACCTCCTCTGCCACGACGAGGTGGAGCGGTACATTGATGGCTTAGGTGGCCATTTACTCCACAATTGTAGCAGTCCCTGGTCTCTTGCCTCTCAGACACAAGATAGGCTGGCCTCTGTGTAAATTCTTCCTTTTCATTGGACTTCAGTCTTGTCTCCTCTTGCCCAATAGCAGCTATTGCAGCTTCAAGTGAAGGCAAGTGAGTTTCGTGCATCACGCTCGCCCTTCTATTCTCAAACTTTCGATTCAATCTCTTCAAAAACTTCAGTACCCGCCTACCTTCAACCCATTTATTTGCTGCCACAACACACTCAGGATGAGCAAGCACCAAGGGATCAACATGATCCAAGTCAGCCCACAACTGTTTCAGCTCCGCTACATAGGTCACCGTTGGTTTTTCGCCCTGAGTCAGATCATGCACTCTATCCTCAAGTTGAGAAACCAACATCACATTTCCCTTACCAGAATACATCTGGGACAAAGCTTCCCATACCTCCTTTGCAGTGGGGAGTGCCTCAACTGATGCAGCAACTGATGGAGATAAAGAGCTGAGCAACCACGCAAGTATACCTGAATCAGTAGTGCTCCATTTCTTCCACTCAGCACTTCTTTTCTACAGGTTCATCAACTTCCCCCAGCACATATCCCTCCAAAGCTTTCATCTTCAGCAGCAACAATCCTCTCCTTGACCAGCTCAAGTAATTGCTGACACCCTCCAGTTTGACCTCATTTGGGGTCAGTTCCAGCTTCTGCGCTCCTTCAGCCTGTGAAGAAGAAGCTCCATCTGCTGCCTTGGACACAGCAGCAGCTTCCGCAGTTTTGGCGGTGAGAAGCTCCGCCAGCCTGTCCAACGCCTTGGCCAAGTCCTCTGACATGGCTTAGTCTTGCCACAGAACTCCGCCGTGTTCTCTCTTGATGCAGAACCACCAGATCCGCTGTAGCCTACAACAGATCCAGTTACTCCATCTTCATCTTTGGCAGCCCCGCCATCTCTATCCTCTAGTGCTCTGATACCATGTAGAGTTTAGAGGTGGCGGCTGACCTTGTGGGTGGATGCACAAATTCTGTCTCTTCTAGGGTTTCTTGGAGTAAGGGAGCAGATATATATACATCAGCTCCTGGGTGAATAGATGGGCCACATGGGCCAGCAACATAAAGCCAATAACTGTTCAACATAATCCAACATCTGCTGCTAGGTTGCCCTTTCACCCGCCAAAGCTGGCATGAAATCCTGGTCTGGCTCAGGATGACAACCAGACCACCAGGAGGTGTTGATCATGGATTGGTGGCAGCAGGCCAAGACGCACACTACCAAGTCGATGCGCAAAGGCCTTGCCACCAGCTCACTAGCCCCCTGGATGAACTGGAAGCACAGGAATGCGTGCATCCTCGAAGGGGTGCGGCCTTCAGTCCACTCCCTCATCACAGTGATCAAGGAAGAAGCACGGCTGTGAGCACACGCAGGTGCCAAAGGCCTTCGAGTGGTGCTGCCTCCCACTTGGGACGTGCATTAATGTACTCCCTCCGATCCAAATTAATTGATTTGGTTTTGTCTAGATTCGAATGTATCTAGACATATTTTAGTACTAGATACATCCGAATCTAGATAAATCCAAGTCAATTAATTTGGATCGGAGGGAGTACCTGTAACATGTTGTAATTCGCCTCCTAGTGGGTTTGTAAGACAATCGCCATCTTTTCAATGAAATGAAACGCAAAGGTCCTTTGCATTTTCTCCAAAAAAAAAAAACTCTATAAGAAAACAAGCTACTTCGGCGGCTGGCATCCTTTACTCAAGTAGAGATAAAATACTAACATTCAAGTGTGTTCGGAGTGGATGGATCTGTTGAAGAAGTGAAAATGTATTTTCTTGGAATGAGAACTGATGATGATGGATCAACGTGTCTGTTTCCTGAGACTGAATATTGCAAAAGCACCTCGCCTGGAAGGACTTTCACCTTGATGGAAGTTGAACATTTCGAAAAGAAAAAATATGCCATGAAGCCCTGGGAGCTTAAAAGTACGAAGTTCCAGTTTACTTTCCTGTTTATATCTCAAATATTTTCGTCTTAATATAACATGGTAGTTTGGGCAGCTAGTTTGTGTTGCCTACTTTCTAACTGAAACAGACCCTGCTGATCTCATTTTTATCAATGTAATATAACCAGGTCTCTTGCGATTAGTTGTGTACCAACTGCCAAGATGTGGTAACTGAACTTGTTTTTGGGTCATAGTTATGATATTCAAATATTAAACTGATTGACCACGCAAATTATGGAAGATTGAATAGTATACCAAAATATGTATGGTTCTACGCGGTAGCATATTGACCAATAATTCGAGAATGATGCTCATCTTTGAAGAAAAGAGGATGTCATGGATCGGATACTTGCCAGTTATTAATAGAGAATGCCACTTGTATTTTCTTCGCTAGCCCTTGGCGAAGTATGTCTGTCAAGCGGTGCTTTGTGCCTTTGGATTAACTGCTCTGTTCTCCTTAAGGATAGTCTTGCATCACACTTTTTGGGTGTGCGACTGGACAGAATTTTACTAGGCAAAACTACTTGATGATGATGCCAAAAATACTTAATCGAGTTAGGCTGTCCAGCAGTATTTGGTCACTATTAAGAACTCAAAATGCATGCTTCTTGGCTTCATCGGAACAGTGGCTGTTAACTAGAATATAGAGGGTACCGAAATGCACTAGTAAGTACAGCTAATCAAGACATATTCAAACATAACTATTATTTTGGTGTGCCGAATTATTGCTGCTTGATGATCTATCTTGGATAGTATGCTACAAGTCTCACAACAGGGAGTTGGTTGGGTTGATGGCCTCATGAGCATATAAAAATTGATCGAGTTGGTGGCTTGTTGCCCTCATAAGCACATTTTAGTTGCATCAGTTGAATTAGTCTCGGGTACTTCTAAATGGTGCAACTTGTGTAGATGATGAGCTCGGACAAAACACAAGCACATGCACAAGGTCTCACCTATGCTGATGGAATCTTGAGGTGCCAACTAATAGCCATATTACACTTGCCTGCTTTTCCTGCATAATACTCCTGGACAGTTGACCGTTGGTTCCAGTAAGCGGTCTTCCAGCATAACCAGTTAGAACAAGGTGCTTCAGTAGGTACTGCTCTTTAGTTTTCCACATTCTGCTTTTGCATCCATTCTCTTTGGTAACTGGTAGACTTGATTGTGTCCACTATCAAGTAGGACTTTGGGTTTTTTCACCTGTATTAACTGAATTTTCTTTTAATTCATGTCTGATTTCACCTTGCAAAGAAGAAACATGCCTGACTTGCACTTCCTCATGTTCCAAATGTAGCATAATTCTTATGCTGGATGGAGGGTACCTGTTTCTTTGGGACTGCTTGTTGAACAGATCATGTTGGGAAGCAGCAAGCCACATGATTTGTTGTTGCCGTTTGTTTCCGCCTTCTGCAGCACTCTGATCAGTGAATTATAGATTTACGAATATTCAGGTACTTTATTTACTTTGGATAGCTCTACTCCAGTCACTTGAGTGGTAGTTCTTCTTGTTCCCTGCTGAAGCTGTTTCTCACCTTTTCTTTCCTTCTCCCTAGTTGCAGGTAATTGCCTTCCTGCAAGTTTGGCACTCTCAGACCTTGGTACTTTTGTGTATCTCCCTCATCAAGTTTGTCCGATGGCAACCATAATAAGTTCTCTGGTTGGATCATGTGTGAAGAAATTGCAAGATATCATTACAGAGAAGGCAATTCTGATTCTAGGGGTAAAAGAAGAATTCAGAGAACTTCAAGGAACAGTGAGCCAAATACAGTGCTTTCTTCAGGATGCCGAGCAAAGGAGGATGGAAGAGTTAGCAGTTAACAACTGGTTGTGTGAGCTGCGGGATTCAGTGTATGATGCTGATGATATCATCGACTCGGCTAGAGTTGAAGGAAGCAAGCTACTGGAAGATCGCCCTTTATCATCAAGAAACTCGACTGGATGTAGTGGTATTTCACTTTTATCTTGCTTTCCTAGTATACAGAGGCGTCATGAGATTGCTATTGAAATTAAAAACATCAATAGGATAGAGAAGATCTCAAAGCTGGGAAAAAAGTTCCTAACACGCTCGGAGGCAGCACCTTCTGGTCAAGGTTCAACATCTCAGCCAAGAAAAAGTTCCCAGCTTGTTGAACCCAACCTTGTGGGGAAGGAGATCATGCATTCTACAAGGAAATTAGTGGACTTGATACTTTCACATAAGGAAAATAAGGCTTACAAGCTAGCTATTGTTGGAACCGGAGGGGTTGGCAAGACAACATTAACTCAGAAAGTATACAATGATCAAAGAATAAAAGGAAACTTTGAGAAACACGCATGGATTTGTGTTTCACGGGATTACAATGAAGTTACTCTTCTGAAAGAGGTTCTTAGAAACATAGGACTTCAGCAAGGGCAAGGTGAAACCATTGCAGAGCTCCAGTGCAAGCTTGCACAAACAATTAAGGGCAAAAGTTTCTTCCTTGTTCTAGATGATCTGTGGAAGTTCAACGTATGTACGGATCTACTGAGAACTCCATTACATACAGCAGCTTCTGGAATAATTTTGCTAACAACACGAGATGATACAGTTGCTATGAAAATCGGTGTAGAACATACCCATCGAGTTGATCTGATGCCACTAGAGGTGGGGTGGGAGCTACTTTGGAAGAGCATGAACGTCAGCGAAGAGAGTGAACTGCAAAGTCTGAGAAACATAGGGACTGAGATTGATCGTAAATGTGGCTGCCTCCCTCTTGCAATCAAGGTTACTGCTAGTGTTTTGGCAAGCAAAGATCAAACAGAGAACGATTGGAAAAAGATTTTGCACAAAAATGCTTGGTACCAGCGCAAGCTGCCTACTGAAATAGAAGGTGCTTTATATGTAAGTTATGTTGAGTTGCCGCATCACCTGAAGCAGTGTTTCCTTTCCTTTATTGTGCTTTGTATCCTGAAGGTCATGCCATTGACCGTGATGATCTTGTCAGATTAGACTTTTGCACCCCCCCCCCCTCCCCCCCCCCCGACCCCCCGAGCATATTTTGTCTGCGAAACCGGGTGAGAGGTCGACTCGTACGGCGCGTATGTATAGATACAGTTGTACGGCGTATTCTATCCGGATGATGTAGAGTTGGAGACCGACCGGTCGACCGATAAAGGAAAATATCTCCGCCCATTACGCAGCTAGAGTGTTTACTTGAAACTGCTACACGTTCATGTGACGACTTTAGATATGGGCCTTAGTAAGTAGATTAGTTAATCATGTAATTATCTCCGGTCATTAGCAATAATCATGTGATTAGTTAATCATGTAATTATCTACGGTGTCTAGTTTAAAATGTACACATGCACGTGACGACGTAAGATATGGTCCGCGGTATATATTAGAGCATCTCCACTAGCATTCTCACCAGGGCTATCCCAAGCCGATTTTTCTATCCAGACGGCGAAAATTCGTCCAGCCGTCCAGTTTTCGCTGGATTTGGCTCTTACATCCGGTATTCCTAGGCCGAACACAGGGCGCTGGGAACCGCTTGGCAACACCGAAACGAATTCCGCAAAACAAACCTGCGTTGGTGGGCCCACCCTATCAGTGAGTGAAACCGAGTCATCCTCATCCCGTCGCCTCGGCTTCCGCTACGGACCGCCGGGCAGCGACCGCCTATCTCCTCGGCCACGCGTCACCGTAATGGCGCGTCACCGCCGGCACGTCTTTCCACCGTTTCCACTTTTCCCGCCCATGCCGCTACACCCTCCCGCCTTTGCCACCCTTTCCTCTTTCGGCAATAAATGCCGGTGTTCGCCGTCGCCCAGAGCACACAGTCTTCTCCCAGAGCACTCTCCATTCCACGGCCAACAAATTCCCTCAGGTGACCAGAAGAGCAAACTCTCTCCATCGACGATGGCTGAACGCTACCCTAGTGACCCTGCGACGGCGAACGGCTTCAGCCGGCATACTCTGCAGCCGTGGGAGGCACGGCTGCTCCACGACGCCGGCTATCCGGATCCGCCGGACTTTCGGTGACCGCCGACCTGGAAGCTCAGCGCGAGCGGCGTGCCCATGCCGTCGGTGTCGGCCTCCAACGAGATTGTCGAGGAGATCCAGGCAGTCATCGCTGCAATGGAGGATCCGGAGCTCGCCGAATACTCAACCTCGTCTACTGGGAGAACTTCGTCGAGCACTAGGACCAAGAACTAGCCACCCACGACGGAGGAGGCCTGCTGCCGAAGTGGCACGCGCCAGGCCGTACACTAGTGGCCGTCCTCGAGCACATCACCATCGGGGATCGCCATAAACTGGGCTTTCCTCCGCAGTCGCTGCCGACGGCCGCCAGGTGCCGGGTGTCCACATGGATGCCGAGAGGACGGATGGCCTCTCGTCATTGTCCTCAGCCTCGGCGTCGCGCTCATCTGGCTCGGTGCCGACCCTGTCGCCGTGTCCCACGTGCCACCAATGCCGGCCCTCGACACGTACGCCTAGTCCAGGGCGGACCGGGAGCAGGAGGAGGCCGAGCAAATCCGACGCCTGCACGAGCAAGCCGACCGCCAGGCCACGTGCGGCGCTCGTCGGCAGCGCGCCTGCCAGGGCACGCCATTCATCGTCCTCGACGACGACGAAGATGAGGTCATGCCCTCATCGTAGCCATGGTGCTGCGGCGACATCGGCCAGGGAAGCTCTCATCCCCCGCAGCCGCTCAACGACGCGACAACGACGGCGCCTAGGACGCCGACTACACATCTTTCTATCGCCACTTTGGCATGTGAATGGCGTGCCCGGCGGCAACGGCGTCGGCATCTGCATCGGAATCGCGTAGTAGTTATTTATGTGTTTTTTTAAGTTTTTTAGCCTACTGCAGTCTAAATTCAGGTACATGTCTGAATTTGACATAATTTGTGCAAACTCCCCTATATTTTAATAAAATCGTCTATATTTGTTGAAATTTCGTCGTGTTTGTTTAAATTTTGGCCAAAGGCGGAAACTCGGTCTGAAAACGCGAGAGGGAAACTAGCCGTTTATTTTCAGACCGAATATTACGTCCGTCCGGACCTAAAATGCGCCGAAATTAAGTCTAGAAACGCCGAACGATTAGAGTTGCTCTTAATCATGTAATTAACTATGGCTATTAGCGCAGCTACAGTATCTGCTTGAAACTACACTAGTTCGATCAGGCGACGCATGTCCAGGTAGCATCAACATTTTGTAAAACTCCAGATCGGTCAAGCAAGTATCATGCAACTAGGATATGCAAAAGCTGGATGCTGGCTAAACATACACAAACTGGAATCTTCAGCACAACCAAGATTTTAACGCGAGATCTGCACGGGAGTCGCAACCGGTCTCCACCCCGATCCCGCCCGATTTAGTATGCGATTGTTGCATACGGGGCCCAGTACGACTCCGTCTCCACTGAAGGCTTTGTGGAGGAGAAACAAGGTCAATTATTAGAAGACACAGCAGAAGAGTACTACTATAAGTTAAGTGGAGTGCTCTTATGTTTTACGTCTGTTTTTTGGCACGCCTTCCAAAGCAGCCTGACGGCTGAGATTAAGGGAACTGACATCAGATCCCGACCCGCATGATCTAAATCCAAACCAGGTGTGATTAACACCTTTAATCTCAGCCGTCAGGCTGCTTTGGAAAGCGTGCCAAAAAAAGGACAGAAAGCACAGCGTAATCTTCTCCAACCTAATGGCTCATATTTTGACCATAGTGAATGCAAAATGCATGATCTCTTATGGCAGCTTGCTTGTTACTTATCAAAAGAAGAATGTTTTGTTGGAGACCCTGAATCATTAAGGCATACAAGTATGTATAAACTGCGACGTATTTCAGTCGCCACCGAGAAGGATATGATAATGCTACCTAGCATTGATAAAGAGCAAATTAAAATCAGGACTTTTAAAAAGCTTTCTGGTGTCTCCTTCGTGGTTGATCATTCACTTCTCAAGAAACTTCAAAATCTCCGTGTTTTTGATTTGGGAGGATCACATGTACGGAGTATCCCAAGTAGCATTGGAAGTTTGATACATTTACGTTTGCTTGATCTTGATGGTACCGACATATCTTGTCTTCCAGAGTCCATCGGCGCCCTAAAAAACCTGCAAGTACTGAACTTGCAAAGATGTGCTTATCTGCACAGTCTTCCTTTGGCAGTCACCCAGCTGTGCAATTTAAGGCGCCTTGGTCTTCGTGATACACCAATAAATCTGGTTCCAAAAGGGATATACAAGTTGAAGTTCCTCAATGATTTAGAAGGATTTCCTGTTGGTGGTGGTGGAGGTGATAATGGTAAAACACAAAATGGATGGAAGTTGGAAGAATTGGGCCATCTTTCGCAGCTGAGGCGGCTGTATGTCACTAAATTGGAAAGAGCGGCTCCATGTAGCATGGATGCGATGCTAAAACAGAAAAGGTATCTCAAAGTTTTGAGTCTGCGTTGCACTGAACTAAGAGATGCAAAATATTCAGAAGAAGACGTTAGAAATATCAAGAAGACATTTGACCAGCTATTCCCTCCACACAATGTGGAAGATCTATTTATTGGGGGATTCTTTGGTCGGAGGTATCCTACCTGGCTTGATGCTACTGTTTTGTCTTCAGTAAAGCACTTGAAACTGGTAGATTGCATGTCATGTTTGCATCTTCCACCAATTGGGAAGCTACCCATGTTGAAATATCTGAGAATTGAGGGAGCAACTGCAGTTACCAAGATTGGACCTGAATTTGTTGGCTGCTGGAGGGGTAATCCCAGACCCACTAAGGCAGTTGCCTTTCCCAAACTTGAATGGTTAATGATCGAGGATATGCCCAACTTGGAGGAGTGGTCATTTGTAGATATTGAAAGAGAAGCTGCTCAGATGCAAAAATTGGAAGCCTCATCTCCATTTCTTCAACTGCTGCCTCGTTTGAAGGAGTTGTATCTTATCAGCTGCCCCAAGCTGAGAGCCCTTCCACAACAGTTTGGACAGGAGACAACCAGCTTGAGGAAGCTCCAACTAAGCAGAACAGGCAGCTTGAAGGTTGTAGAGAACCTCCAGCTCCTATCTGAAACTCTTGTAATTGAGTCTTGTGGTAGCCTAGAGAAGGTCTCAAACATTCCACAAGTGAGGGAGTTGCTGGCAAAGGATTGTCCAAATTTAAGGTGCGTTGAAGGGTTGGGCAGCTTGCAGCAGCTGTGCTTGACCGAGGATATGAAGAAGACCTCCTCGTGGTGGGTGCCAGGGCTTCAGCAGCAGCGCCGGCAACTTCATGGGGAAGATCTCGATGTCTACACTGCCCTGGAGACAAAGAGGACACCCAATTAGTGGCAACGGAGACGCATGGTAGGAATATTGATCTGGCATTAATTTTGTCTTACCTGCTCTAATATTTTCACTCTTGGAGTTCAACCCGTTGGATTATAGGACTATGCATTTCATTGCCTATATAGGTTATTAGTACATTGCATCCAATCAGCTTCAGTGCAGAGGGATAGTGTCCTTTAACTCATGTATCTTATTTCTCACCGACCTGATTTTGCAGTTTCTTCTATATATCTTATCGGTTCCATTCATCCTTAAACTAGATAGAGCTGACCTTATGCTCCCGAAATGTTTAAATTTTATTGTGTTTGTATGTGTCTGAAAAGAACTTGACATGCCCATTAGGTGGCAGCGGATGTGTTCTTTCATTGAGAGATATTATTGACACTACTGTATGTCATTATCTATTTTTACATGAAAATACTCCATTTCTTCCTGTGAGACATATACAAAAATTAAAAGAAAGTTAGCTCGAAGTCACAAGTAGACCTTGATTTCTTCATTTAATTGTGGTGGGCCATGTAAGATCTTTGAGCTCACCAAGCAGCCATTTAAAGTTTACTTGCAACATTGATGTGTTCAGTTGTTAGATAATTCTAAGGCATTCATCACGTAGATGTTTTAAGGGGTTTTGTAGAATTAAGAAATTATTAGCCTGTCATTCTCGCTCTTCTGATGGGCAAGTTAGTAATTTTCCATAAAAATGATGTAAGCAGGTTAGGAAACACAGGCTTCTACTGTTACATTGTCCATACTAGGATGAAAGGAATATGCTTATCTAATCTGCATGCCATGTATGCATGATTTGTATATGTTATTATCAGTATCTCATAACAGTATTCTAGAAACCAGACTAAATGAGAAGTTCTAGACCATAATTATAAGCCTTTTTTGTAGTATAGAAGTTGAATTTAAAAGATTGTTCTACGTTTGTAGTTGATGAACTGAAACCAGGTACTACTAAAAATGATTAACGGTTTTGCTTAGTTTAACAGACCTTAAACCTGGTCCTTCTATTTGATATGATCTGACAAAAGTTTTCAAATATCCACATGATTTGCTTAGCTTATTTGCCTTTTCGTTTTGTAGCTTGTTACTACCTCCGTTCTGAAAGGCTTATGGAACTGGAATTTGGTCACCTGAATCGTGGGATCCCTTACCTGGAGCTTCTCTCCATGGAAGCATGCACCCAGTATCATCCGTACAATATGATTGTCCTATGGCGGCAAAGGAAAACCAGGAGGGAAAGTCGCCAAACACGAGAGGCTGAGTCGCTGAGAGAGTCGTTGTTGGCTCCTAGCCTCCTACTACTATTTGGTTATTTATGTAAAACAACTTCGTGGACTTGTGTGCTGTTCTTCTGCTTTCCTGAAGGCAGCTCTGAATATTTCAACGTAACTGTAATTCTTACATTTCACTTTTTTCGATAAAGGGCACTTTATTACTTAGGTTTAAATACGACACCCGGTCTCTACACACAGCCGATACAAGTCCATAGATCTAAACAAAGAGAAAGAAATATTACATATCAAAATGAGAAATAGTAAAACGCCTAAGATGCTGATGGCGGCCCAATCCGTAGATTATGTTGCCACCTATGCCGGGTAAATAAATTCAGCGCTGTATCCTCCAGCCTCGTACACACCTCTGTAAAAAGGTCGCGATTACCGGAGGGTGTTGGTGCATCTGTAGATAACCTGCATGAGAGAATAATTTGTATGATTAAAGACTTTATCATTTCTACATAGTCATAGTGACCATATAAGAGCATCTCTAGCAGATACCGCATCCTGTTCCGTACCACAAAATAATTGCCGGTTTGCGATACGAGGCGGAAAAGTAGCCATTCCAGATACCCTAAACCGTATCGCATCCCAAATTTTTTTACGGTTTCCCGCAAATCGTCACTTCGGTGCCGCATATTTCCCGTACCGAGGGTTGCGGATGCGGGGAACCGCATCCTCACTTTCTCTTGACACGAGGGACATTTCCGCTCCCGCCGCCGCCGCCATTTTCCAATCTCATCGGCCTCGTGCATGTAGCCTTTCCCCACCACACTGCCGCCCACCCCCGCTGGCATGAGCACTCCCTAGCCTCTGCCCACCGATTCCATGGCGGAATCCGTGCTGCCAACCCCGCCCATCGTGGATGTCATTGATGGCAGCCTTGCGCTGGCGCCGGTGGCGAAACCAGCGATGAAGCGACTAGGAGCACAACCCCGTGCACCCGGTGGTTCTACTAGCCTACGGCCCTCCGGCGGTCAGAAGAAAATCAGCGGATCCAAGGCTCCCTCCATCCCAAAGTCCAAGAAACCCGTCAGCCGATCCAAGGCTCCCTCCATCCCAAAGTCCAAGAAACCCGTCAGCCGGAAGCCCCTCTCTACGTGCACGCTGGTGACAGCGGCTGTCCCTCGTCCCCCCACCCAATTCGCCCCTGTTCCTGGAAGTTATGTGATCTCGTGTTGATCTGATTGCGGTCGAATTCGCCCTAGATTTTTTGCACATCTCGCCTAGAATTTGGTTGCCTGAAAATGACCATAAAATTCTAGTATTCGTAGCAAGGATCTTCTATCGGTTCCATGTTCATTCGTTGACATGACGAACAACACGGCGGTGAACGTCAACTGAGGTCCGCCCCTACCCGACGAGCCTACTGATGGTGCTACCCGCGAGGGTAAAGGAGAGGGTCAAGGGGAGCAAGGAGTGCGTGAGACCGATGAGTGGGAAGACGATGAACTAAAAGAGGTGGACGAGGAGTCCTTCGATGTTGCTCAAGATAAGGTAAAATCGAAGAGGTTGGCAAACTACACCATGGATGAAGACACGGCATAGATCCGGGCTTGGGAAGGTGTGTCCATGGATGCTATCACCGGAACTAATCAATCCCGGAAGAAGTATTGGCAGCGGATCGAGAGTTTTTTTCAAGCTAGTACCGAAAGGAAGCACTCGCATATTGAGATCTCTCCAAGGTAGATGGGATACGATCAAACAATCTTGCAGTTGATAGAGTGCCGCCTATGACCAAGTCAAGACTCACCCGCCTAGCGGGGCCAACAGTGAAGACTATGACAGTGTTGCCCAACTTAGGTACAGGGACATGGCCGCATCGAGGAATAAACCATTTGCTCTCTGATACGTCCATTTTGCATCACTATTCTATGTCATAATTCACTGTTATTCATTGATATATTTCATATTAAGAGATGATAATTATGTAATTTCACCTGTTTTTGCATGGTTGATGACTTTTGGAGATGGGCCGCTGCAGTCAGGATTCTGATGGAAAAGGTGCTGTTTGGAGGCAAAATTCGCGAAGATCAGAAAATCCGGGAAAATATACGGAAAATCCTATTTTTCCAGAATACGAAGGAAGCCAGAAGGAGGAGTGGATATGGGCCACAGGGGGCCCACACCACCCCCTGGCGCGGGCCAGCCTAGGCCGATCCACCAGGTGGTGTGGCTGCCCTGGTCCACCCCTGACTCTCCCCTCTGGCGTATATAATCCTCCCGAAACCCTAATACTCGGGGAGCGACCACAGAAAGATTTCGCCACCACTGCGGGGCGGAAAACACCGAGAGAGAAAGATCTCTCCGACAGACAGATTTCTGCCGGGGGAATTCCTTCCTGGAGAGGGGAGATTGTCGCCATCAACACCACCATCAAGCTGGACTTCATCAGGATCATCATCACCATCATCATCACCATCATCACCATCAGCACCATCATCACCATCTCCATATTGCTGTAACAATTGGGTTGAATCTTGCATAGTTCTTAGGGGAAACTTTCCCGGTGTTGATTACTCTTTGTAGTTGATGCTATTGAGTGGAACCATTGAATTATTGTTTATGTTCAGATTGTTATACATCATTATTCCATCTCTGATCGTGATCCATATGATGTCTTGTGAGTAGTTCGTTTTGTTCTTGAGGACATGGGAGAAGTCATCTTGTTAGTAGTGGAGTTGTGTTGAGAAAGATTCAATAGTTTGATATTTAAGTTGTGGCGTACTTCTTCTAGTGATGTCATGTGAACATTGACTACATGACACTTCACCTATATGGGTCTAGGGGAATGCATTGTGTATTTGGCTACTAATCGTAGGGGTTGCCGGAGTGACAGAAACCTGAACCCCCGTTAGGAAACCATTGCACAAGGGACGTCAGGGTCTTAGAGTTTAAAGTTGTGGTTAGGTTTCTACCTTAATTACTTTCTTGTACCTACAGATGTTTGCAAGGGGTATAATCACAAGTACGTATTAGTCCTAGGACGATCGGTACATTAGCACAGGTTCACCCACACAACACTTAGTAAGCTAAAGAAGATTAATCAACTATATGAAGCGAAAGCACTTGACAGTCTTCCCATGGATCCTCGAGAACATTTGGTCATCTTAAGTAATACAACCGGCTTGTCCTTTGCTGAATAAAGGATTGGGCCACTTGCTGCATTTATTCTTATTGTCTTTTGTTTACTTGTACTTTATTTTACTTGCATTATTAAAAACCCCTAAAAATCCGTTTGCTAAGTATTTACAGAGAATTCCTGATCCATACCACTAACCAGCACCTTCTGCTCCTTGTTGGGTTCGACACTCTTACTTATCGAAAATACTGCGATACACCCCCTATACTTGTGGGTCATCGAGACTATTTTCTGGCGCCGTTGCCGGGGAGTGAAGCGCTATTGGAGAGTGGAACTGGTAAAGGAAACTTCTACTGTGAGTATTGTTTACTTCTGTTAGTTGCTTTATTTTCGTTATGGATAATTCGCTAAGTTTCTTATTTCGTAATGCTACTACCACTGCTAAGGTAGTAGTGAACCACCACCTGCTGAGAATGATACTTTTAAAATACCTACAAGAATTATTGATCGTGTTATGGATAACTACTATGTTGGGGATGGAACTGTCCATCCGGTGATCATTTTCTCTTTATACACGAATTATGCGGGTTGTTCAAGTGTGCAGGTATTACCACAGATCAAGTTAGGAAGAAGTTATTCTCATTATCGCTGAAAGGAAGAGCTGAGGAATGGTATAAGCTGCTGAAGAATGGTCAAGCTCTTGAATGGGAGGAAATAGTACCTCTCTTTTATTCAAAGTTTTATCCTCCTAGTGAGATTCATAAAGATCGGAATCAAATATATAACTTTTTGCCTCTTGATGGAGAGAGTACAGCTCAAGCTTGGGGGAGACTGAAGTTACTAATGCTCAAATGTCCCATTCATGAGCTCCCTAACAATATTATTATCAGTAACTTCTATGCAAGGATTTCTCTTCATGATAAGGATTTATTGGATGCTTCTTGTGCTGGATCATTCACTCGCATGGAAGAAGAAGCTAAATGGGATCTTCTGGACCGTATTCAAGACAATGCTGAAGCTTGGGAGAATGACAAAGGAAGAAAGTCAGGTATAAATTATGATTATGAATGCATTGAATCTTTTATGGGAACTGATGACTTTCAAAATATTAAAAATGCTTATGGTCTAGACTCTCAAGCTATTGCTTCTTATTTTAAGGCTTTTGCTTCCTACATTGAAGTGCCTAAAAAGAAGTGGAATAAGTATCATGAACCTTATAAAGATGTTGCTAATAGTGTTCCTGCAAGAAATACTGTAGTTTATACTGCTAATCATGTTTTACCTGAACCTTATATTGAGAAAATGCCTTTCCCAGTTAAGATAAAGGAACATTCTATGATAGCTAGTATGGTTAATGAAAGTACAAGTAAAGCTGTTGAACCTGATAAACAAATGGATGATGAACCTATAATAGCAAATGTGAAAGACTTTGTCACTAAGTATGAAGAAGAGGGACACACTATCCTTTGTAAGGATACCTCTAATATTATCTCGCAAAGTAGTGTTATACGAACTAGTATTCCTGTATTTTCTGTTAGGATAAGTGATCATTGTGACGATGGTCCTTGTGATAGTTATACTGTTAAGTTTATGCATGATACTGAAAGTTACTATGAGAGAGGGAAAAGTGTTCTTATGTATCTCAATAATATCAAGTTTCCTCGTTTTATGCTGAAAGTTTTTATGTTGCACTTGTTTTGCCTACCTATGCTTGTAGCCTCTGGTTTCAACAACTTGTTTGTTTACAAAATTCCTTTGCATAGGAAGTGGGTTAGACTTAAACATGTGTATTTTTGCTTCTTAATGCTCTCTTTCACCTCAATTCATATTCCTATGTGAGCATCTTCAAAATTATCATGCCCATCGTAATGGCTATAAAGAAAGAGCTTTTTGGGAGACAACCCAATTTATTTTTGTTTTTCTTTTTCTTTGAGTCTTGGAAGTTATTACTTCGGTAGTAACCTCTACTTATCCTTTTGTTTGGTTTTTGTGTCAAGATCAGCCTCTAATGAGAGAGAAGTAAGATTTGGGGAAGATGCTGCCTCGAAACAGATTTTTGTGCTTCACCGTAAAAATTTGTGGGAGATCTCTGTATGTCGGATTGAGATGTAATTTTTTGTGCTTCTGCCCCAGGTTGTTATTTAACTTTTGTTAGTTTTTCACTTTTAGATTTGAGCAACAGAAGATTTTCGAAAAAAATTGATCTTTACCTGCTGGTCTGTTTTGACAGATTTTGCCACTTTTGCATTTGCTTCTTTGATCGATTTCCTTTTTAAATTCTTTTTGGGGTTTTGGAAGGAGTTTCTACAGTAGCTTATGTTTTGATGGTTTTCAGTTGAATTTGGACTTATAAGTTTTATCACTTCACTTGTACTAATGTTGTTAATGAGAACTATGTGAAGTTTTGTGTGAAAGAAATTTCTAGGTTAGTGGAGATAATGGTGTAATAAGGAAGTGAAAGGTTTCATGACTCACAATAAGTGTATGAAGATGAAGATATTGATGTTATTAAAGTGGTGACTCCAGAAGAATCTACTAAATACCAAATTCAGAGACCTGCAGAGTCTGTTTTCAAATAGGTAACAGTTCTGGTAAGAAAAGTTCCACGAAAGATCTGTCCAATTATATTTTTGCAGTTTTTAGCCAACAAGGAAAGCTACAAAGTGAAAGAGGAACTGAAACAGAGCCAGGGTGGCTCACACCATCCTGTGGCGTGGGCCCACCCCTGGCCGCACCACCAGGTGGTGTGGCCACTCCGGACTCCGTCTCCGACCCGTTTTCTCCCAGCACCTTACTTTTGTTATGAAACTTCGTAATATATAATCCCCCGGATCCCCCGGGGTTCATATATCGTGTTCTCGTCGCGTTTTTGTTTTGATCTGTTTCTGCTAGGAACTATTTTTGAAAGTTAGAAGCACGATGGTGTCCACCAAGGATAAGGGAAAGGAGCCTATGGAGGAAGATCCCCAAGACCCCGGTCAGGAGGAGGAGATCAAGAGTAAAGATGAAGAGGAGCAGGGCCAACATCCTCACACCGGCACTACCGTTGCAAGCATTGGAGTGTTGGCAAGATCTGTCAAGGCTAGGAGGACTGCACGGATGTCAACTGGAGGGAAAACTCCGCGTCACTGTTTGGCTCCATGGTCACTTCCTCCATGCACCAAGAATCCTTTCCATACCTTTATCCATGAGCATCAATACCAGAATATGCCCAAGGGGAACCTACCCTCCAATTGGGATTTGCCTCGTTCCAGCCATGCAGGAAAAGAAGACTTCAAGGAGGAAGAGTGGGGAAAGAATCGCAAGAGCTGGGATTCTCAACCCGACATGATCATGAGCCGCATTGAGCAAAACTCACAGCTGATTCATAATCTCACCTTCGAGATCGAGGACTTGAGGAAACTGATCACAGAGCTCATCAAGAGAATACCACCACCACCGAAGGAGTAATTCGTCATCAGATTTGGCATCCCCTTGGTTTGTTCCAAGCTTGAGGGAGTGCTGCGGTATCACATCACTATCTTCTATCTTTTTACCTTTTTAGTAGAGTCATATCATGAATAGAGTAGTTATCTTGTAGGATGGTTTGCATTATGGAAGTGTCCCCTCTCTCGTTAGATACGTATCCCTTGGTGTGAGTTGCCGTTATCGAATATTAATGAGAAGTTCTATCATTTACTCGTTTGCATATCTTATATTAGTTTTCAATTTGTGGTTATATGATTGATCTTGTTGTTAGTATTGGTATCACTTTGGGATCATTGAGTTAAGTTAGTTGGTTTTGGCAAACCTGGCTCGGTCAGTAGCAACACTATTTTTGAGACTTGAATGAAAAAGATAAAAGTACTCTAAAGAAATATAATTTCATCATCTTTCTTTCTTGATTTGCTCATAAGTTTAGTATTCTCTAGTTAAGATCTTTTGTGCTTCCAAGGAAGATTGCTTGTTTGTGTTTATCACTTGTATGTTTGTTTGTTTCCTTCAACTCTTATACTTGCTACCCAGCCTTGCTAGCCAAAACCTATACTGAGAGGGAATTCTTCTCGTGCATCCAATCCTTAAACCAAATCCTATGCCATTCGAGTCCACCATACCTACCTATTAGCATTATTGCTATTCCAAGTAAATTCCTGTTTTTATCTACCTTGCAAATTAAACTTGTTATGTGAAAATTAGTGATTAAAGCTCTCACGAACTTGATGGCACACTTTACTTTCTTGCACTTAATAAACTTGAACCATTGGGTCCTTCTTTGTTGCGTATATGCTTGTGCTTTATGAGTTGAAGTTAGCAGAACCATGTATCATGGGGAACGCTTTCAACACCACACTGGTACTTTGTACCTAGTTGATATCATGATTCTTTTGCCTATGGATCCCGGCGGTGTGAAATAAAAGGGGAGCTTGTAAGATCATGGAGTTTATATGTGTGTTAGAGAAACGCCTGGGCCGCTAGCCTAAGCCATGCCTAATCATGGTGGAAACTTGCAGCATAACTATAGTGAGCATTCTATGAAGCATCCTCAATAAAAACCTATGCAAATAGCAAATAAAAAGATCGCTGAGATGTTCATTGTCTGCTTGCCTTGTCATTTTGATTATGGGATATCTCCTGTATCATGTGCAAGGTGTACCCCTTTGGCGGTTCTCAATGATACACATGTATTTACAATGACAAGAGCTTACTCGTGACTGAAGTTGAGTAGCACGAGGTTCGGTACTCGTAAGTAAGGGGCATGAGATTTCAACTTATAACTTGTCAAGCATATCCTCTTAGTTGTGTCACTTTAACCTTAATCACCTAAAGATGCCTATGATAGGGGCAATGAGAGCTGAAAGCTAATAAGTACCATAATTTTTGGGAGCTCTTTATGAAACTTGAAATCCCTGCATCCCTCTGTGAAGGGTCTTTCTTTTACTTTTTAGTTGAGTCAGTAAACCTATTCCCTTCTATCTCTGCAAGTATTCTGATTTGTTGTGTTTCATTCATTCATATGATGATTTATTCAATCATGTTTATTATGTTCCTTGTTTTGCATATTGCTCTTATCTTGGTGATTACTACTTTGAAAGCTATAATTGAAAATCAGGTATTTGTGAACTCCAGCAAATTATCAACTATTCTTCGACCAAGAGCTAAGTTTGACATTACCAATTATGATTCACTTTTTGTATCTTTATTGTGTTACCTTTACCTATTACAAGTAATTTATATAATAAGTGAGTTGTTGCTATTATGATCTATGTATTGATGAATGTGATGCTTCTTGTCCGAATTCTTTTATCGACTCTTCACTCCATAAACCTGAGGTCATGTTTATTGAGCTCAGTTTCGCTTGGGGACAAGCGAAGTCTAAGCTTGGGGGGAGTTGATACGTCCATTTTGCATCACTATTCTATGTCATAATTGACTGTTATTCATTGATATATTTCATATTAAGATATGATACTTATGTAATGTCACCTGTTTTTGCATGGTTGATGACTTTTGGAGCATGGACCGCTGCAGTCAGGATTCTGATGGAAAAGGGGCTGTTTGGAGGCAAAATTCGCGAAGATCGGAAAATCCGGGAAAACATACGGAAAATTCTTTTTTCCAGAAGACGAAGGAAGCCAGAAGGAGGGGTGGAGATGGGCCACAGGGGGCCCACACCACCCCCTGGCGCGGGCCAGCCTAGGTCGCGCCACCAGGTGGTGTGGCCGCCCTAGTCCACCCCTGACTCTCCCCTCTGGCGTATATAATCCTCCTGAAACCCTAATACTCGGGGAGCAACCACAGAAAGATTCTGCCACCTCTGTGGGGCGGAAAACACCGAGAGAGAAAGATCTCTCCGGCAGACAGATTTCTGCCAGGGGAATTCCTTCCCGGAGAGGGGAGATTGTCGCCATCAACACCACCATCAAGTTGGACTTCATCGGGATCATCATCACCATCATCATAACCATCATCACCATCAGCACCTTCATCACCATCTCCATATTGCTGTAACAATTGGGTTGAATCTTGCATAGTTCTTAGGGGAAACTTTCCCGATGTTGATTACTCTTTGTAGTTGATGCTATTGAGTGGAACCATTGAATTATTGTTTATGTTCAGATTGTAATACATCATTATTCCATCTCTGATCATGATCCATATGATGTCTTGTGAGTAGTTCGTTTTGTTCTTGAGGACATGGGAGAAGTCATGTTGTTAGTAGTGGAGTTGTGTTGAGAAAGATTCAATAGTTTGATATTTAAGTTGTGGTATACTTCTTCTAGTGGTGTCATGTGAATGTCGACTACATGACACTTCACCTATATGGGACTAGGGGAATGCATTGTGTATTTGGCTACTAATCGTAGGGGTTGCCGGAGTGACAGAAACCTGAACCCCCGTTAGGAAACCATTCCACAAGGGACGTCAGGGTCTTAGAGTTTAAAGCTGTGGTTAGGTTTCTACCTTAATTACTTTCTTGTACTTACGGATGTTTGCAAGGGGTATAATCACAAGTATGTATTAGTCCTAGGAAGGTCGGTACATTAGCATAGGTTCACCCACACAACACTTAGCAAGCTAAAGAAGATTAATCAACTATATGAAGCGAAAGCACTTGACAGTCTTCCCATGGGTCCTCGAGAACATTTGGTCATGTTAAGTAATACAACCGACTTGTCCTTTGCTGAATAAAGGATTGGGCCACTTGCTGCATTTATTCTTATTGTCTTTTGTTTACTCGTACTTTATTTTACTTGCATTATCAAAAACCCCTAAAAATCAGTTTGCTAAGTATTTGCAGAGAATTCCTGATCCATACCACTAGCCATCACCTTCTGCTCCTTGTTGGGTTCGACACTCTTACTTCTCGAAAATACTGCGATACACCCCCTATACTTGTGGGTCATCACTCTCCATCACTGTTGGGAATTTCTCAAGGACAGTGAGAAGTGGAGGGTACGGGATCGAGAGGCACAACCTCCTAGATATCAAGATGGTGCGAACAAGGTGAAAGAAGAGATCAAGATAAAGGTTAAGCATGAAAGGTTGAGGGACAAGATTGATGAAATGATGAAGCACAAGTTGCTAGTGGCGCAACAACAAATGGAAACCAAGCTTAAGATGACTGACAAGAGAGAAGAGACCAAACTACAAATGTGGCTTGCAACTCGTGAAGGTGAGAAGCGCAAAGGTGAGTTTGAGAAGAGGAGGATCCGTCTCGAAGAGGAAAAAGCTAGAGCAGCTGCAATTGCTGAAGAAACACGAGTGATGACCATAGACCCTGACAAGATGGATCCGATCATAAAAGAGTGGTGGGAAGATCGAAGGAGGAAGATCCTCGAGGAAAGGCAAGCTCGACGTGCTGCTGCAAGTGCTGCTGTGAATGGTGGAGCTGATCATCAGGAATCCTAGCATGTTCATTTTACGTTCGTTCATGCTGTTGTATCTGTGTGTTGTTGTAAAACTTTAAATTTTTTGTATTGATTTGAAATGTTGGTTTGCTATGGATCATTGATGGAGATCATGTCTGTGCCATTCTCGAGCCGTGGGGAAATACACTTAAGGGTACGATGAGCTAGAGATCCTCTGTAAGTTGGAATCATAGTAGAGAAAGAGAAAGCCAGAATTGTTCCGCGAAAAGATCCAAAGTTGTTCGAAGAAAGAATAAAGGAAATGACCGAAAAGAGTTTCGGATAAATGATGATTTAAATATATATATTTATTATATGTTAATTATGAATTAATATATTATAAAATATTTTAATAAAGATTTATAAAGGCATATTTCTTATTAGGAAAAACCCCGGAGGGATTTTCCTAAAAAGAAACGGATGGAAAAGGCTAAAGGAAAAAATCTGCAGCGCACATGGGTGGCAGATAGTTACCGCCGCCCATGGCGGCAGATAGACGGAGCTGCACACGAGCGCTAGGCCGCGGGAGGGCAGTCGGCCTACCCGGCACCAGCCGCCGCTGCCGCTCCTTCAGGTCGAATGGGCCACGTGCGTGTGTTGGGCCGCGGGGAGAGCGACCAGCTCCCAGGGTGCCTGGTCGCCGCCACTTCGGCGCTGGGCCATGAGGTGGGCAGATGGCCCACCCCGGCCCCAGCATCTCCACCGCCTCCAGCCGTCGCCCTCTGCCGCTGGGCTGGCCCCGGATGGCCCATTCGGAAGCTGTGAGGCCTAGCCGGCGGGAGGAGTACGAAAATTGCCATTTTTCTTTGTATCTTTAGTTCCATATGGCTTAGCCTTTGAGAACGGAACACCCCTTAGCCTATATAAAGGGGTGCACATGGGTGGGATTAAGAGACACAATTTGAGATGTTCTCTAAGGCATTTTCCTTAGAGAATTTCTCCCTCTCTCTCTCTACATAGTTGTCTCCATGCGTTGACACTGTCCCAAGAAAGGACTGTTCGCGCAAGAGACATTGCACCTGTAGCATGTGGTTACACTGTAGGGATTCCAAGCTGGAGATCTACTTCCACACTCCTGGCAGGGATCAAGGAGCCGGATGTCATCATCGTACACCGTATGTATATGAAACCACGAGGGGCCTCACTTGAGGCACCTTGGATGTCGTGAACCGGAGTCGCTGCACGATGAAGAAGGAGCAAGGGGTGACCTGCGAGGAGCTTCGTGACCTTGAGGTGGGCTACGAGTACGACTACATAAACCATGTTCCTCTCGGAACGTTAACCACGTACGGTCTACAAGGATATATATTCTATATGCTCGGTCATTACCGTATTACTACATAGATAGATCTGGGCGTATTAGAGTTCCATCGTAGGAAATTTTTTGTTTTCTGCTGCGGAACCCATCAGTGGTATCAAAGCCAATCTATGCGTAGGAGTGTTGTACGGCCAGTATGCACAAGTATTGTACGGGCATTGATCTTTTTGTTGTTACCCTCTAACGTGTACTTGTTTATATCGTGGCATTGTTTGATGAAGCGGCCCGGACCGACCTTACGCGTATTCGTACGTGAGACTGGTTCCACGCTCGATATACGGCTTGTCCCATATAAGTGGCTAGCGGGTGTCTGTCTCTCATTCAATACTTGATATAACATTTACAACGGAGGGCCCCGGAAGGGGTGTAGTAGATACAACTGTTGGATCCATGTTGTGGTTGGAAAGTTTATAGTTTAGAAACAGTTCTACTACGAAAGCCCTAACAACCACGTAAAACTTGCAAAAGATAAAATAGAGGCGTCTAACTTTATTTTGCAGGAGGGCATGTGTTATGATATGGTATTGGTCATTACGAAGGTAAAGTAGTTTACTTTTATGTTACTAAGTTATGTAGCAATAGCCATCGTTCCGATGGACAGCCGGGTGGTGGCGTCGTGGACTTGGCGTCAAACCGATGGCAAGATGGAGATCATGCCAAAGCGCTTGATGGAGATCAAGGCGCAAGAAGAAGAACCATATCATATCACAAATATACATATGATGTTGATACATGTTTTATATCTTATTGTGTGCTAGTATTCGATACTCAATGGTAGCAAATAAGATAATCCCTACTTATTTCCAATGATCGTGTTGCTCTTGTGTGTGCACCACCAAGAAAGTTCCTCGTTATGAGGCAGCACCGTGATGATCGGGTGTCACACATATCTACATTCGCATATAGTGGGTGTAAGCCATGTTGCATAGTGAATACACACAAGTTATATTTGGCGAGCCTAGTATGTGTAGACATGGCCTCGGAATACAAGAGATCGAAAGATCAAGCATGAGTCACATGGATGATGTGATTGACATTAGGGAATATCTACCTTTGATGCTGCACTGATGGCCATGAGGATTGGGGGAGGTGCAGAGGATTGGGATCATGTGATCACTAAAATCGTCCAGGGGATGACAATTTTAGTGGGAGATCAATTATTAATTGAACTCATATTATGATCTTAGTCTAGATGTCTATTTGCAAATATCTTAGTAGATCATGGCCTATCCCATTGAGGTCCTTTGCGACCATGGAAAAATTGTTGTTTGATATGGAACTTAGCAAAAGGGTCCAACTTCATAGATTAATACCCATGCCTGAGGGATATCCTCGTAAAAGGTGATCTTCTCTTCTTGATACAATGACCATTAGGAGATAATCCGATGACCCTGCAATGTTTGTGTGTTCTCCGTAATCATCCAATACACCATTCTCCATTCGATGGAGAGTTGGATTACAGTCTTGTATTTTACAAGATCAGGCACATAAAATATGAGCCGTTGGATGAGTTTTCTTCCATGATGGATGAAAAGGAGAATATTTAGAGAAACACTTAGCAATCTTGCATTAGAGTTATGAACTCTCAGAAGGGCTTGATTGTAATGGAGGTCATGAATAAAAAGGGTATATGTTAGATATACAAAGTTATAAATGTAATTCTTGCAAAACTCGTTGCAATTTACATAAGTATTAGATACTTGTCCTGTTTTGTGAAAACAGGATGGTCTAGTTAAGAATTGCGGGAATTGAGGCAATGTGGCTTGATGACGACAAGCAAAACAGTTGATGGCCGACATCACCCATTTCCTCAAAGGTTTATCATTTGGATTAGTGGACTTGAATATAATTTTGTAATCCTTGCTTATGTGTCTTGCTTTTAGCGAGACAATTATTCATATAAATAAGTTAAAATCTAGTTGTACTATTCTTATGAATAATACCATTCCAGTCATAGTACGATTATAAATGAGTTATCCTAATCACTATGTTAATGGTAATAGTTTAAAGCATTTATAAAGGATCAGAATGCTAAAAGATATCCAAGTTTAATAATGACATGACACTATAGTTTAAGTCATTTTGCTTATTACATGTTCTTCATTCTAAATGAAGATAAGGGGGTCTTAGATGCTTAATCTAGAGACTTTGCAAAACCATGCCTCGTTGGGCAGAATGACTCAAACTCTGTATTCTGGTAAAACAGTGATATGCGAAGAAATGTTGAAATTTATACATAGTGATGTATCAGATTTTCAACAAATAGTGCAAATCATTATTTGTACTTTATGTTGAAATTTATACATAGTTATGCATCGTATTTTCAACAAATAGTGGAAATAATTATTTCACACTTTATTGTGGATTTAAGTGAATATGAGCATTTGCTTAATGAAACATAAGTTTGAAACTGTTTTGAATTGTTAAACAGATTTCAAAGTGAAGGAGGATATTGAAATAACAAGAATACAAAAGTCTCTTCGATTTGATCGATATGACTAAAGTATTTATTTTAATTTTAGCATAAAAGGACATGTGAAAGAGGTCTCACAAATTATGATAATGGGGCAATTTCAAAGTGCATTGAAATGTCTAAATATCATAATAATTATGTATTAGATACATATGGTATAATATTATCTCTTATCAGGGTTATAGTTATTGTTTAGAGTTAGAGATCAAAAAGAGCAAACACTCGGTTGACATACAAAAGGAACATCTAAAGATTCGTGGAAACAACACCATAAGGGTTATGGCATGTTCGAGTATCTAGAGGTTTCGATAATTCGAAATTGTGGCGAATAAACAAGTCTTTGTAGCGTGTTCTTAGGAAACTATGAATACATGTTCCATAAGGTGCAAACCTGTTGTTGTCCAAAGTTGATGTGTCTTGATGAAGATACAGGTGGAAGAAAGTAAAAGATCAAAACAAGGTATTTGACCTTACCTCTGAATTGTTGAATGGTGAAGTGGAATTTGTTCTATGAAACTGAACTCTACAAATAGAGGAGAAACCAATGATGATGATCATAAAGTTTCAGCGAATACTTTTACTAAAGAAAGTAGGATTCAACTATATATTCTACAAGTTTGTGGAATTATATTGTTAACCCAATTGTCATGTTTTTGAACGAGACATACCTACGAAATACAAAAAAGCATGATGGACCTAAGTGCGAGAAATGAATGGTCATTGAAATCTTGTTAGTGGAATTCTCGATTTGATGGTGATCAAGGAATTTTGGAATGTCCAAGATTGTCGAGAGGACCTGGATTTGAGTGGGAGCAAATCAGCTTGGCTAAATCATAATATGTAGCTGACATATTTTGAGTGGGAGCTAAGTGAAATCCCTGGATCTCAAATATGGATGCCATATTTGAGTGGGAGTGTGAAATCATTCTAGGATATGTGGACGATGTATATGAATGATGTGATTGGTGTTGATAACATTTAAGTAGATAAATAAGGATGAAGTTGAAAGTTATTAAACAATGAGATCTATCGAGATAGATTGGTGAGTTTAATAAACATTGAATGTCGAATGCTTCTTGGACTTGATTATGAAGATGTTCAGAATGTCCTAGACAAGATTATGAAGAAGCTCAGAATGTAACAAGGTAAGAAAGAAGTTCTTACTATATGAAGCATTGAGTTAGTATTACAACTATGGTTAAAAGAAAGAAAGAGATGCATTGCATCTACTATGCCACAACCATATTGTATGCTCGACGTAATGTGACCCGAGGTTTTAGGTGGAAGGACTAGCTCTTAACTGTAAGAACATGTCTTGAAGTGATTCCTGAGTTGATCACTGAACCAGAATTAAGTTTGTACTTAAATGGCAAGAAGCAAAGTAAGTGGCATTGATACGTTGCTAACGTATCTATAATTTTTGATGTTTCATGCTTGGTTTTTATCTACTTTCTTATGTTTTTCCCACACTTTGGAGTATTTTTATACACTTTCTTGGACTAACCTATTAAAAAGATGCCATAGTGCCAACTGCCTGTTTTCTGTTGTTTTGGTTCCAGGAAAGTCAGAAAATGAATATTCTCGGAATTGGACGGGACAAAAGCCAAAGTCAGTTTTTCACCGAGGGGGACATGGAGCCAGAATACGAGACGGAGAGGGGCCAAAGGGATGCCACACCACCTGGCCCGCGCCAGGGGGTGGTGTGGCCGCCTAGGGCACCCCCTCGGCCTCCCCTTTCTCCTATAAGATGCCTCCGATACGGAAACCCTAAGTACCCGATCAAAATTCCACGAAAGTCTGTAGTCGCCGTCATCTCCATCCCTAGATTAGGAGGGATCTGAAGCTCTTCCCGGCACCCTGCCAGAGGGAAGAATTCACCCTGGAAGCCTTCTTCATCACCATGCAAGCCTCCGGTGTGATGCATGAGTAGTTCATCCTTGGACTACGGGTCCATGTAGTAGCTAGATGGTTGTTTCTTCTCCTTTGTGCTACCATGTTTAGATCTTGTGAGCTCCGTTCATGATCAAGATCATCTATTTATAATCCTACATGTTGTGTTTACGGGGATCCGATGGATATTGAGATGCTATTTCAGATTGATTATTGATTCTATCATGTCTTTATTATTTGTGATCTTGCATGCTCTCCGTTGTTAGTAGATATCTTGGCCAAGTAGATGCTAGCAACTCCAAGAGGGAGTATTTATGCTCGATGGTGGGTTCATGCCTCTTGTAACCTGGGGAAGTGACAGAAATCTCTAAGGTACTAGATGTGATGTTGCTACTAGGGAGAAAACAGCAATCCTTTGTTCATAGAACAATCGTATTGTTTACTTTACACGCAATGCGTAATGCAATTATCTGTTGCTTGCAACTTAATACTGGAGGTGGTTCGAATGATAACCTGAAGGTGGATTATTACTCATAGATGCAGTTGGATTACGGTCTATGTATAATGTTGTAATGCCTAATCAAATCTCATAGGAGTCAAGATGATTAGTATATGCATGTATGCTTTCTCGATGTTTGTCAATTGCCCCACTGTAATTTGTTCACCCAACATGTCATCTATCTTAAGGAGAACCACCACTAGTGAACTATGGACCCCGGTCCTTTCTTTTACCATCAATCTACAACTGTTTACTGCTTTCTATTTACTTTCTGCAAGCTTTTTTACTTTCTTCCACACAATACGTTTAATCCTTTGTTTTCAGCAAAACCAGTGAGATTGACAACCTCACTGTAAGTTGGGGGCAAAGTTCTGTGGTTGTGTTGTGCAGGATTCCAAGTTGGCAACAACACCTTGGAGGTGTTTCCTTGATCCTACTGGTTCGATAACCTTGGTTTCATAACTGAGGGAAACTTGTTTCTGTGCTCATCATACCTTCCTATTGGGGTTCCCCAACGAGCTCGAGATATCTTGGACCGTCAGGCATAATTGCATTTCATGCACTAGGATCCATATAGATATAGAAGTATAAAGGCTCCATCTGGTGTGATTTATATTGTTATGGCGGGACTAGTTCGTCTTTAATATAGAATGATGTGTCTCAGGGCACAGTGCCCATGAGAAAGCCCCTGAGGTTGATCTAAAGTCACTGTAGGCTCCTGGAAACCGGTCTTGTTCTACTGCCATAACTGCCATATATACACAAAGGATTGCAAATTGTGTTTTGAATTTTAGATGACAACAGTGAAAACGACTGTCATTTTAAACACTAGAAACAAAGTCTCACTTTTTCGCTAAATGAATACTTCAACCCATTATGAGATAATGGTATGAATGTGAAAGTTAGGAAGACATTAGCGATTTGCAAAGACATAATGATCTGGTAAAACTGAACATGGACAAGACGTTTTCCATAAGCATACATGATCAATAAACACATATGTGATATGGTTTATGATGAGTAAAATGCAAGCTAGATTATTTGTATTCTAGTGCAAGTGGGAGACTGGAGGAGATATGCCCTAGAGGCAAATAATAAATAGGTTTTTATTGTCATATCTCAATTAGTTCATAATAGTTTCATACTATGCTATAACTGTATTAATACGAAACGTTAATACACGTGTGGTATGTAAACAAACCAAGTCTCTAGTTACCTCTAGCGAACTAGTTCATTGGTCATGAGGATGATCTAGGGTTTCGAGATCATGGGCATTTATGCCAATTGACAATGAGTTCATGTCATTAGTTGAATGATGTGATAGGAAAACAACCCAATCAGTTGTATCTTAATAAGATCTAGTTACAAAGTTCACCATTAATGATAAGCTAAGGAAACCTCGCAACCTGATCCGTAGAGTGTGAGATAATGCAAATCACCGTTCTGGAGGGAGCTTAGATGTTTATCAAGTATTATACCGTGACTGGGTGATCAAAAAGGTGCTACTTAGGTTTCCCAAAGGGGCGCGTAGAGGAGTACATATAAAGACCAGGATTTACCAATCCATGTAACGGATAGATACATATGTAGCCATCTCGGTGACGTTGCATTAATGAAGCTTGCAAGCGTGTGACTGGAAGATGGAATGCAACAACACGGAAACAAGAAAACAAGTTCGTCGGTAACGAGATCGAACGAAGGTATGAAGATATCGTAGATCAAATCTTGGGTCAACTAGGTATCAAGTGGCCAAGGGAATGGGAAAGGACTGTTTACGGTTCAAACGACATTATCATCATGGAATGCACAGGGGTCATTATGGCATCCCGTGATGGGTTCGTAGCATGGAAAACAAAAAATTCTACCGCAAGAACGAACAAAACCCAGATCTAATCTAGATAAAAGCTAAGATCTAATCTATTAGACATGTGCAACGAGATAGATCTGTACTAACCCTTGTAGATCCGAAAGCCTTGTGCGAGATCGGATCTCGTGGTTGATGTAGACGATCACTTGCCGATCTCAAGATCGAGTAGATGATCCTTCCGGCGCTGCGTTCCGGCAGCGCTTCCGCAGTCGGTCACACGTGCGGAGTCGATGCAGACCTTCCTCTCCCTGTTCCAGCGAGCAGCAGAGGTAGTAGATCTCTCCACGGAATCCTAGCAGCACGACGGCGTGGTGGTGGTGGTGGAGTAGAGAATTCTATAGGGCTTCGCCTAAGCCTGAGCAGAAGGAAGGAGGAGGAGACAGGCGGCTAGGGCAAGAGTGGAGGGGCTAGGGGGTGGCGCCTCCACCCCTCTATATATAGAGGGAGGGGTGCGGCCTAGGGTTCCCACCCCTAGGCCCACCTCCTAGGGCCGGCGCACAAGGGGGGCTTGGGGGGGTTTCCTTCCTCCCCAAGTTTCCCCTTTTCTTTCTTGGTTTTCAAGTAAACTCCATAGAAATTTCTAGAACCTTTCGGAACATTCCGAAACCTTCTAGAACCCCCATATAAACACTCCGGGACATTTCCAAACCTAGAAAATGATCTCCATTATATGAATCTTATTCTCCAGACAATTCCGGATCTCCTCGTGATGTCTCAGATCCAATCCGAGACTCCGAACAAGATTCGGTCTCCAACGCACATTCCATATCTACCTGAAAAGCATCGAACCTTAAGTGTGTCACCCTACAGTTCGTGAATATGCAGACATGGTGGAGACACCCTCCGATCAATAACCAGCAGCGGGATCTGGAGATCCATAACGGCTCCCACATACTCAACGATGACTTCGTGATCGATAGAACCATTAACATAAGAAACCAATTCCCTTTGTCACGCGATATTCTACTTATCCGAGGTTTGATCGTCGGTATATCCATACCTAGTTCAACCTCGTTACAGATAAGTACTCTTTACTCGTTCCATGTTATGTCATCCCTTGTGACCTAGTCACATGCTTGCAAGCTAACTAGATGACATTCCACCGAGAGGGCCCAGAGCATATCTATCCGTCATATGGATGGACAAATCCCAATCTTGGTCCATGCGCTTCAACACATACTTTCAGAATACCCAACGACACCTTTATAACCACCTAGTTACGAAGCGGTGTTTGATGTCATCAAAGCACTCATCCGGTGATGGTGATTAACATAACCTCATGGTCGAAGGATTAGGTTACTATGCATTTGAAAGCTTGTAGCAATACGAACTAAATGACTTGATCTTATGCTACACTTACTATGGGTGTGTGTCCATCACATCATTCTCCTAATGATATGACCTTGTTATTAATGACATCCAATGTCCATGATCAGGAAACCATGATCATCTTTTAATCAACAAGCTAGTTCAACAAGAGGCTTACTAGGGACTCTTTTATGTTTACAAAACACACAAGTATCAGTGTTTCCTAATAATACAATTATATCATGGGATGTAAACATTCATCATAAACACAAAGATATAATAATAACCACTTTTATTATTGCCTCTTGGGCATATCTCCAACATCCCGGTCCCGCTATTGATTATTGATGGAGATCATGTCTGTGCCATTTCCGAGCCGTGGGAAAATACACTTAAGTGTACGATGAGTTAGAGATCCTCTATAAGTTGAAATCATAGGAGAGAAAGAGAAAGCCGAAATTGTTCCACGGAAAGATCTGAAGTTGTTCGGAGAAAGAATAAAGGAAATGACCGAAAGAAGTTTCAGATAAATGATGATTTAAATATATATATTTATTATATGTTAATTATGAACTAATATATTATAAAATATTTGAATAGAGATTTATAAAGGCATATTTCTTATTAGACAAAACCCCGGAGGGATTTTCCTAAAAGAAACGGATGGAAAAGGCTAAAGAAAAATTTTGCAGCGCACGTGGGCGGCAGATAGTTGCCGCCGCCCACGGCGGCAGATAGACGGAGCTGCACACGGGCGCGCTGGGCCGTGGGAGGGCAGTCGGCCCACCCGACACTAGCCGCCGCTGCTGCGCCTTCAGGTTGCGTGGGCCACGCGCGTGCGCTGGGCCGCGGGGAGAGCGACCGACTCCCCGGGCGCCTGGCCACCGCCGCTTCGGCGTTGGGTGGTGAGGTGGGCAGGCAGCCCACCCTGGCCCCAGCATCTCCACCGCCTCCAGCCGCCGCCCTCTGCCGCTGGGCCAGCCCCGGATGGCCCATTCGGGAGCTGTGAGGCCCAGCCGGCGGGAGGAGTCCGGAAATTGCCCTTTTTCTTTGTATCTTTAGTCTCATATGGCTTAGCCTTTGAGAAAGGCACACCCTCTTAGCCTATATAAAGGATGCCCATGGGTGGGATCAAGGGACACAATTTGACATGTTCTCTAAGGCATTTTTCTTAGAGAATTCCTCCCTCTCTCTCTATATATATAGTTGTCTCCACGCGTTGGCATGGTTCTAAGAAAAGACTGTTCGCGCAAGAGACAGCGCACCTGTAGCACGCCATTGCGCTGCAGGGATTCTAAGCCGGAGATCTACTTCCGCACTCCCGGCAGGCATCAAGGAGCCGGAGGTCGTCATCGTATACCGTATGTATATAAAACCACGAGGGGCCTCACTTGAGGCACCTTGGATGTCGTGAGACGGAGTCGCTGCACAATAAAGAAGGAGCAAGGGGTGACCTGCGAGGAGCTTCACGACCTTGAGGTCAGCTACGAGTATGACTACATCAACCACATTCCTCTCGGAACATTAACCACATACGGTCTAAAGGGTATGTATTCTATACGCTCGGTCGTTACACACATTACTACATAGATAGATCTGCCGTATTAGAGTTTCATCGTAGGAAATTTTTTGTTTTCTGCTGCAGAATCCATCAACTTTTAATTGTGATCTATAGCATGTAACCAATTCTCAAATATATTAGCAATACTACGCGGTGGATATAAGCCTGCAGTTGCTTGGGTAATTGACCATATAGACCTAGCGATATTGCATTGAAAAAACAGGTGTTTGATTGTCTCGTTATGCTGACACAATGCGCACCTAGGATCCCCATGCCAATTTCACTTAAGAAGGTTACCTTTAGTAAGGATAACTCCTCGACAAAGATACCAAGCAAAGATTTTACTTTTTAGAGGTATCTTCATCTTTCAGATCCTTCTATTATCTAAAACTTGTATGAATGGATAGATTAAGGCATTGTATAAGGAACTAACAGAGAAAGAGTCATTCTCACATAAGTTTCAATGAAATTCATCAGTCCCAACTGACAGTTGAACATCTGCTAACCATTGTAGTAACGTGATCCAAAAGTCAAGCCTAGCACCAATCAAATTTCTCCTAAAAATCACATTATGGGGGAATGATTCCAATACAGTGGCAATCATTTCCTCCTTATAGCGGACTATGGAATATAATGCAGGATATTGCTCACGGAGTGTAGCAGTACCAAGCCACTTATCCTCCCAAAACCGTATCTGAGACCCATTCTTAATGAAAAATATGCCGAAGCGGAAGAAATGTTTCTTCGTTGCCATCAGGCCGACCTAAAAATGAGAGTCGCTAGGTTTTCAAACCATTTGGGACAATACTTTTGATCCAACGTATTTTATTTTAAGTAGAGTTTGCCATATCCCCTCTTCGGTTAATAACTTAAAGAGCCATTTACTAAGTAAGGCGGTATCCTTGATCTCTAGATCATGAATACCTAGGCCTCCCTATTCTTTGGGGCGACAAAGCACACTGTATTTATCCAATCTATACTTTTTTCTCATTATCTCCCTGCCAAAAGAATCTTGATCAGAAATAATCCAACATTTGCAAGACGCCTTTTGGAAGTTGAAAGAATGATATCATATATAGTACCATATTACTGAGTACTGAATTAATGAGTACGAATATTCCCCCTATGGAGAGTAAATTGCCTTTCCAGCTACTCACTCTCAACTGCAATCTTTGTTCAACGATTTTCCATTCAACATTCGTGAGCCTTCGATAGTGAACCGGAATGCCCAAATACTGAATCATAAAAATGCCCTGACTACAGCCGAAGAGTTCAGCATAAAGGTCAACCGCATTCTGAGCCTCACCAAAACAGAACAATTCACTTTTATAAAAGTTTTTTTAAACCCGAAAGATGTTCGAAAGCTGAAAGTATGAGTTTTAGGTTCTTCGTCTTTTCAAGATCGTGTTTCATTAAAAGAATTGTATCGTCGGCATACTGAAGTATAGATAAACTACCATCCACTAGATGGGAAATCACACTTTTAATTTGGCCTTCGGATTTTACACGCTCAATCAAGATAGATAACATATCAGCCACGGTATTAAATAACATTGGAGAATTTTGGATCTTCCTATTTTCTTTCTTGTCAGGCAAACGTATGGATGACACGCCCACCGCTCGCTCGATCCGGCAACAATGCCACCAAATCAGGTTCCTTGCGACCTTCCCTCTGGCCTGTCTCGTTTCTGGCATCTGTACCCGTAATTGACGCTTCACAAACTTGTGCATTCCCTCCCGATCTTCCTCCATTTCTTGGCTGCTTGCGCAGTTGCGTGAGCGCGCTCCTGGAACGCAGTTCGTGTGCACCTAAATCCACGTACTACACGAGAATAGTGCCGCCATTCCTTCCGTGGACAGAAAAAGGAAACTGCAGTCTGACGCGTCTCATTCTTGATTTCAGTCGCGTGAGCAGTCGAAACGCAGAGTCGCGGCTTAACCAAATGTGTCCTCCTCACTAGGAAAATGGTGGCCGCGCAAACCATCGGTTGATTAGTCTCCTCCCGGTGGCTAAGAGCAGCCCGCGTGTGTATGGTTACCGTGGTCTGAGTTAAACTCCAGGCTACATATACATGTGTATAATATTCAGAGAGAGTCCACATCAGATTTTTTTTTTCACCTTCAGTTCTGCATCGATTTGACCGGTTGAGTTGAATTGCAGTTATCTGTCGGTGAGCCAGTAGCAGTGTGATGTGGTTAATTGAATCTTTTCGAGTTCCCTGGTTATTTTACACCGACGGTAGCAGTTGGTGCAATACAACAGTGACTTGTTTTGCAGCAAATGGTCATACAGGCCCGGGATCTTCTTTTTTCTGAGCAGCAGGTGAAGAAGCTCAGGAGAGCAAACTGGGAGTGGGAGCAGAGACCACAACACAACAGAGGAAGAGATGGAACATGACGAGCTCTAAATACTTATGTACCAGTTAATCGTCCACCATTTCCATCATGAATACTTATGTACAAAGAAGAAGAAGAAGATAATAAGGAGCGAGAACAAGGTCCTTGAGGAACACTCGAACAAACTGAAACAAGCTAACGGTCTACCTAGCTATGATCAATAATTACCTCGCCGCTCTATCTGGCGGAATTCAGCCAGGTCGACAAGCATTGCAATTTACAAGACTTTACGCGCGTACGACGATGCCACTCACACTGCCACGCTGGTCGGTCGGGGCGGCCGTCTCGGCGTCGGAGCAGCACTCGTCGATGCTCTCGAGGCTGGGCCGCCACCCTCGGGTGCCATCTCGCCTGCGCGCCATCTCCCGGAGCACGTCCTTGGGGCGCCGGGCGCCGCCCTTGAGCTGCGCCATGAGCCACTCCAGCTCCCCTTTGGTCAGCACCATCTTCACCTTCAGCACCGACGATGGCCCTCCCTCCCCCGCCTGCTTCACCTTCCTTCTTCCTTGGTCGACTCCTCCCGACAGGTATACCCCACCTTCGCTGCCGCTGGTGACATCGCCGTTCTGCAGGCAGTTGCCCATGACGATCGAGCTGGCCTGATCGACTGTAGTAAAGGTAGAGAGTAGCTCGAGCTTTGGCTTGGCTGGTGTTGGTTTGGTGGTCAGGTGGGTTCAATTGTGCAAGAGAGGGATAGAGAGGAAGAGGGTGGGGGTGGTGTGTATATCTACTAGTCTTCTTGCCAAATGGTAGCTAACGGAATGGCTTTCGCGTGCTGGTGACTTGGTGTGGCTGCCAATGGCGACGGCGATCAAATAATCCAATCCCAGTCGCTGTCCAGAGCGGGCGCGCAGACATGGTGGGGACGATGTACGGGTTTGGTGCATGTGGTTAGTCACTCCGGCGCGGCGCGCGCCCCCTGCTGGCTAAGCTTGTGGACAGAGATCGATGGGTTTCCTCTCAAATACATCTACTAGTATGATCTATCCAAACACGCACCGCAAGCTCAGATGAGGCTCGCCATCTTCCCACTCCCACATGCACGTCCCTGTCCTTTCTTATTTGTGGACTAAGCTTGCCGATTTCTAAAGCATGTATATTTCTCAGCGAGAATAGCATGTTTCCTGTACAAGATAGTACAAGTACAAGGAGACCAGTTATTCACACCAATGGTTCGTAGTAATAACCTTCTAAACTTTCTCCTATCTCAGGAAGAAAACTGAACTCGAAGGTCAAACCAACTGCACTCAGGCGGCATAAATATATATAGCTGTGAATTTCCCAACCCTGGCAGTTGCACGATCTCTCCCTAACCAGGCTCTGTCCTAGCATCTACTTGTACCAATATTCATCAATGACATTTTTAGGGAGTAGACGACGAATGGCAAGTTACCACGTGGTCAGGGAATTTTTTTGGAATTTCCATCCACCGTTCACTTGAAGATCCTCCAACATCTGGAGACGCTCCGGGGAACAAGTTCCCAATTATCCATATTGGGTTCTTCTAATTCTCTGAAGCACCAGGACGATCTCGTGCCGCCGCCTCTAAACCTCCTCGTGCGGCCCCCGTCTTCGCCGCTGTCGCTGGCGTTGGTTGTGGTGGCGGTGGCCCCTGGTGCCTAAGGTACTGGAGGGTGGAAGGATGTGGAGATTCCTTCTAAGGGGTGGCTAGGGCGGCGCCATCTGAGCGGGTCGTGGGCAGCGGTATGCTTCTGTTTTTGCTGTTTGCGGGCGGCGGCGCCATGTCGTGGGCCTAGGACGCCCGCGTAGGCCCGTCGTCTTCTCGGCGCCGCGAATCAGGGGCTGGTGGAGGAGGAGATGTTGTGGTGGCTGCAATGGATGATTCGACGAGGACCTCCTCGACGATGCTGACGTGCGGCCGCCATAGCGGGCGGCGTTTGTATCGGGTCTGCGCCCGGATCTGATCTGAGAGCCTATGACTGCTGGCACAGCTGAGTGCTGGGTTCTAGCGGTTACTTTGGTGACATGCTGGACCATCTTCTCTACTACCTCTGGCTGGTGGCGTGGGGGTTGCTGGCTTAGATTGAATAAAGGAGGTGGTCGTAGGATTCTTCTAACGCCAAAACAAAGATCCTCTTAATGTTTTTCTCCATTGATCTGGTTTCTGTGTCGTGTTCTGAAAGGCTCTGCCGGTGAACTCCATAGTGCGTTCATGCCGAGAGATTGCTGGATCGGGTGGGATTTGGTCGTGCGCACCCATGTTTTTACTCTGACTGTTTGGGTTCAGAGGGAGCGCTTGGAAGTTCTGTTGGCTGTTAATATCATGGGGCATGTTCTCGTTCTATGGTGCCGACGAAGAATGTTATGGAGACCGAGATCTGAGGACTAACAATGGTGGTCCGAATATGGGTGGTGATGAGGAATTGGCTTGGTGACTCGCGACTTGGAGCAGTGGCATGCAAATGGGGGCGACTGCACAGAGAGGTTCATAGTCCTACCTTTCAGGATGAAAATCCAGGGTCTGGGCTTAATTGGTTGTGCCTAGCAATGGCCTTATTAAAGGTATTGTTTTGAGATCATGGACTTTTTTCAGGGTGAAAACCTAAGATCTATGATTGGGCGATGACGATGTTTGTGCACTGTTTCCTTTTTGGAGGCATAGCTTTTGGAGAAGCTGGACTTCTGGTGTTGTCTTGGTGGTGGTAGTAATGTTGTTTCAACGATTGGATCACTGTAGTAGGACTTCTCTTTTTTTAGTTCTTTTTTCTTTTTTTTTGTTTGTTTGTATTCGTAAGACTGCTAGGGAAATACGTTGTTGCCGAGGCTGGGTGTAATGGATATCTTGTGATATGAATATATGCTCCTTTCCAAAAAAAATGGTTCCTAGTAATAACCTTGTAAACTTTCTCCTATCTCAAGAAGAACTGAACCCGAAGGTCGAACCAACTGCACTCAGGCGGCGTAAATATATATAGCTGTGAATTTCCCAACCCTAGCGGCTGCACGATCTCTCCCTAACCAGGTTCATTGCCCTGCCTCTAGCCATTCTTGGTTGGAGTGTCTCCTAGGCGAGCTTGTTGTTTATTGTTGTAAGAATGTGTTGTATGCCGACAGGCAGGTGTGGTGTTGTAGCCATTATATGGCATTCTTGATAACTTAATACAAAGACACGCACGTCTGTTGCGGGTTCTCGAAAAAAATTATATATATTTCTGAGCGAGAATAGCTTGTTTCTTGTAAAAGATACAAGGAGAACAGTTCACACTAAAGGTTCGTAGCAATAACCTTCTAAACTTTCTCCTGTCTCAGAAAGAACTGAACTTGAAGGTCAAACCGACTGCATGTTGGGCCAGGTCCCTCCACATGTTGGTAGCCCAACAACAATTCGTCAAGTCTAACACATTCAACCGTTGATCGATGTTCGTATCCAATGGCTGAGGTGCTACTTGGGAGAGGAGTAGAAAAGAAAACCCTAGCCATCCTTGGTGGCTGTGTGGGAGAGTATGAGAAAGTGAGAGAAGCAAGCCAACGTGGTTGCTGCTGAGAGAGGATGAGAGAACATACAAGAACACCACAACCTAGTGAGAAGAGAGGAAGAAGAAGAAGAGGTGATTTCTGTCCAGATTTCTGATATCTGACCGATCTGCCTTCAAACTGGTGTTTGGAGGCTCGAACGTGCTTGATTGGATCTAAACTTGGTGAACATACAAGAACCCTCTCATTTTTGCAAAATTTCATCAAATATATGTTGCCAAGCCATGGATGGAGGTGGAGGGCGAACAGATGCTAAAATGGCGCTACACACGCACTATACAGTGAGTGCCTTGGCCACCTGGGCGTTGTAGTCGTGAGTGCATGGCCATATACCCATCTAATTAAATGGGGAAACACATTATATGTTGAGCATGATTCTAATTGTGTAGGAGCAAGTACAATAACAACTCACAATGCAAGAACAAAGTAGGAAGAGTTGGTAAAACCAGGCCTATTATTAATCAAAAGCACCATTGTAATTTCTAGACTTTTCACTCGATCCATCAATTTCTCTGGTTTGACGGGCAAACTGAAGTTACAACAACTATTTCTGCTCAAGTAATACTCTATCAAACCTTGATTTGTCTAGTTAATTTTATATGAAAAAAGAATTTCATCGACAAAACTAGTTCTGAAATACCTCCTCCTAAAAAATTAGATATTAAATAATGACATTGTTCTTGTTGACTGGAATATGAGATGAATTTATGTTATACGGAGATAAATTGTTGTTTGAGCCCACCCTCCATTCTCATCCTAGATTCGCCACTGAGTACAAGGAGAATAGTTATTCACACAATTGGTTCGTAGAAATAATCTTCTAAACTTTGTCCTCTCTCGGGAAGAGAACTGAACTCGAAGGTCGAACCAACTGCACTCAGGCGGTGTAAATATATAGCTGTGAATTTCCCAACCCTGGTAGCTGCACGATCTCTCCCTAACCAGGCTCAGTCCTAGCATCTACTTGTACCAATATTCATTAATGACATTTTTAGGGAGTAGACGACGAATGGCAAGTTACCACGTGGTCAGGGAGAAAATTTGGAATTTCCATCCATCGTTCACTTGAAGATCCTCCGACATCTGGAGACGCTCCGGGGAACAAGTTCCCAGTTGTCCATATTGGGTTCTTCTAATTCTATGAAGCAAATGGGATCTTCTTTTAGTGGATCTCGTTGATTTTTTCGCTAGGGCTCCCGTGTCATCCCCTAGGGCGGGGACGACACCGGGACGATCTTGTGCTGCCGCCTCAACCTCCTCGTGCGGCCGCCATCTTTGCTGATGCCACCAGCGTTGGCTGTGGTGGCGGCGGCACCTGGTTCCTAAGGTACTGGAGGGTGGAAGGATGTGGCGATTCCTTCTAAGGGGTGGCTAGGGCGGTGCCATCGGAACGGGTCATGGGCAGCGGTCGGGGTGGCGGTATTCTTCCGTTTTTGTTGGTTGCGGGCGGCGGTGCCATGTCGTGGGCCTAGGATGCCCACGTAGGCCCTCCATCTTCTCGGCAGCGCGAATCGGGGGCTGGTGGAGGAGGAGTTGTTGTGGTGGCTGCAATGGATGATTCGACGAGGACCTCTTCGGAGATGCTGATGTGCGGCCGCCATAGCGGGCGGCGGTTGCATCGGGTCTGTGCCTGGATCTGATCTGAGAGCCTATGGCTAGGGAGGTAGCTGTGTGCTGGGTACTAGCGGTTGCTTTGGTGATAGGCTGGACCATCTTCTCTGCTACCTCCGGCTGGTGGCGTGGGGGTTGCTGGCTCAGATTGAATAAAGGAGGTGGTCGTAGGATTCTTCTAACGCCAAAACAAAGATCCGCTTGATGTTTTTCTCCATTGATCTGGTTTCTGTGTCGTGTTCCGGAAGGCTTCGCCGGCAAACTCCATAGTGCGTTCATGCCGAGAGATTGCTGGATCAGGTGGGATGTGGTCATGTGCACCCATGTTTTACTCTGACCGTTTGGGTTCAGAGGGAGCGCTTGGAAGCTCTCTTAGCTGTTAATATCACGGGGCATGTTCTCATTCCATGGTGATGACGGAGAATGTCATGGAGACCGAGATCTGAGGACTATCAATGGTGGTTCGAAAATGGGTGGTGATGAGTAATTGGCTTGGTGACTCGCGACTTGGAGCAGTGACATGCACAATGGGGGAGACTGCACAGAGAGGTTCATAGTCCTACCTTTCAGGGTGAAACCCCAGGGTCTGGCCTTAATTGGTTGTGCCTAGCAATGGCCTTATTAAAGGTATTGTTTTGAGAGCATGGACTTTTTTCAGGGTGAAAACCTAAGATCTATGATTGGGTGATGACGATGTTTGTGCACTGTTTCTTTTTTGGAGGCATAGCTTTTCGAGAAGCTGGACTTCTTGTGCTGTCTTGGTGGTGGTAGTAATGTTGTTTTAACGAATTGATCACTGTAGTAGGATTTTTATTTTTTTAGTTCTTCTTTTTTTTTGGTTGTGTGCATCTGTAAGGCCGCTAGGGCAATATGTTGTTACCGAGGCTGGGTGTAATCGGTATGTTGTGATATGAATATATGCTCCTTTCCCAAAAAATGGTTCCTAGTAATAACCTTGTAAACTTTCTCCTGTCTCAAGAAGAACTGAACACGAAGGTCGAACCAACTGCACTCAAGCGGCATAAATATATATATCTATGAATTTCCCAACCCTAGCGGCTGCATTATTTCTCCCTAACCAGGTTCATTGCCCTGCCTCTAGCCATTCTTGGTTGGAGTGTGGCCTAGGCGAGCTTGTTGTTCATTGTTGTAAGGGTGTGTTGTATGCCGACAGGCAGGCGTGGTGTTGTAGCCATTCTATGGCATTCTTGATAACTTAATACAAAGATGCGCACGTCCGTTGCGGGTTCTCGAAAAAAAGCATATATATTTCTAAGCGAGAATAGCTTGTTTATTGTAAAAGATACAAGGAGAACAGTTCACACCAAAGGTTCGTAGCAATAACCTTCTAAACTTTCTCCTGTCTCAGGAAGAACTCAACTCGAAGGTCAAACCATCTGCATGTTGGGCGAGATCCCTCCACATGGAGATATGTTGGCAGCCCAACATCATCCCGTGAAGTCCAACATATTTCAATCGTTGATCGATGTTCGTATCCAATGGCTGAGGTGCTACTTGGGAGAGGAGTAGAAAAGAAAACCCTAGCCACCCTTGGTGGCTGTGTGAGAGAGTATGAGAAAGTGAGAGAATCAAGCCAACATGGTTGCTGCTGAGAGAGGGTGCGAGAACATACAAGAACACCACAACCTAGTGAGAAGAGAGGAAGAAGAAGGAGAGGTGATTTCTGTCCAGATTTCTGAGACCTGACTGGTCTGGCTTCAAGCTGGCGTTTGGAGGCTCGAACGTGCTTGGATTGGCTCTAAACTTGGTGAGCTTGTTCCTTTCTTTGAGTAATTTGATCTGGTTAGCTGGTTTGATATTTGGGTCAGTGTAGTTTCAGATTTGAAAGCGGTTTTGTCAGTTCGTACTGCTGGAGTGTCAACATAGAACAATTTTGATAAACGAATAGATTGGGTAGGAAAACGGTATCTAATTGAGCTGAAATTTGGCGTGTATGTTGGGAACTAGTATGTCTATTTTTCTACCAAGTTTGGTACTACTTGGATCCGCGCTTTAAGAGTAGTTTGCTGATTAACGAAGAGGATAAAAACTGAGATACGATGTAATCTTTCTTTCAAGTGGTTGTTGTTGTTGTTGCCGGTTGGCAACATGCTGAGTGTGTTGTACATCTCTAGATGTTCTATAGAAGACTATGTACCTAGGTTGCTCATAGTGAAGCTCGTGTGGACCGGTTGGTTCAGAGCCGTGGTTTTTTCCTCCTCACCTTGAGGAGGGTTTTCCAGGTAAATCCTTGTGTCACATATGTATGTGCTCATTGTTTTATTTCTACTGCACATCTGTTGATTGAAACTATCCTCGGAGTTCATGGCAGGCAGGCGGGGTTGTGTATCTTTCCCCAACAAAGTGGTATCAGAGCTGAGGTTTAGTTTGTATTCAGTTTCAGAGCAAGGTTTGTTTTGGGCTGATTGCATTTTTTATGGTGAAGGATGGAAGTGAATACCAACATAATGATTTTTCTGAATGGTACAAATTATCAAACTTGGAAGATTAAGATGAAGGACTTGTTATATGTGAAGGATTACTAGATGTCGGTGTTCTCCACTGAGATGCCCAGCAATATGAAAGAATATCAATGGGAGGTACTTCATCTCCAAACTTGTGGGTTCATCCGACAATGGGTGGATGATAATGTTTTGAATCATATCATTGAGGAGACACATGCACGTACCTTATGGCATAAATTGGAGGAGTTGTATGCCCGCAAAGAAGATACCAACAAGATGTTCTTGATCAAGAAATTGATGTGTTTGAGGTAGAAGGAGGGCACTCCAATTGCAGATCATGTAAATGAATTTCAAGGCATTAGAAATCAGCTATCTTCAATGGGAACTACATCTGAAGATGAAGTGAGAGCATTCCTGCTACTTGGCTCATTACCGGACATTTGGGAGACCTTTAAGGTCACCCTGTGCAATTCAGCATCTAATGGAGTTGTCACTTGTAACCTTGTGAAGACCAATGTACTAAATGGAGAGTCTAGAAAAATTGCTGATAAGGACGGTTCTTCCTCATATTCTGAAATGTTAGTGACTGAGTCACGGGGGAGAAGCAAGAGTAAAGGTTTGAGTAAGGGAGGAGAAAGAATTAGAAGCAAATCAAGCGACAAAGACAAGTATGTTGGTATTATATGCCATCACTGCCATGAGAAGGGCCACATCAAGTGGCAATGTGAACAATGGAAGAAAGACAAAAAGAAAAAGTGCAGAAAGAAACCGACAGTGATAGTGGGGGAGGCCAGATTGTTGTGGTAGAGGAGATCATGTTTCTCATGCATGAAGAACATGACGGCAGCAGTGTTTCCACCATTGAGGATAGGATCACTATAGTTTCTGATGATACCATCAGCCTTGCAAATGGTGATGAGATGACTTGGATTCCGGACAGCGGTGCTACCATACATGCTACATCTCGTAGAGAGCTCTTCACCAACTACATAGTAGGTGATTTTGGTGTTGTGAAGATGGGAAATAATGATAGAGCAAAAATCATTGGAAGTGGAGATGTGCACTTAGAGACTAAAAATGGTACGACACTAGTTCTCAATCTGTGAGGCATGTTGAGGCCCTTCGGCTCAGCATTATCTTCGTTGGATTGTTTCATAGAGATGGGTACTTGAGCAGATTTGGAAATACACAGGAAATCTGATTGTTGCAAAAGGTAACATGGTTTCAGTTTTGTATCATGTTCATGCTAAGCTTTCTGCTGCTTGTATCAATGCATTGCAAAAAGAGGATGTGTGTGCCTTATGGAACAAGACACTTGGGCACATGAGTGAGAAGGGGATGGCGGTGCTAGTGAAGCAAAATTTGTTGAAAGGTGTGAAGGGTGTTCACATCAAGAAATGTTCAGATTGTCTAGTGGGGAAGCAACACAGAGTTGCATTCAAGAGTCAACCTCCTCACAAGAAGCCCGAGGTGCTGGAGTTGATACATTCCGATGTTTGTAAAATGTCGGTGAGTTCATTGGGTGGAGCAAAGTACTTTGTCACATTTATTGATGACTTTTCCAGGAAGGTTTGGGTCTATGTTTTGAAGAACAAACATCAAGTACTAAGTGTATTCAAACAATTCCAAGTCTCAGTTGAGAGAGAAACTGAGAAGAAGATCAAGTGCATTCGTACTGATAATGGGGGAGAGTATATTGCCCCATTTGATGCCTACTGCAAGGAACAGGGAATTAGGCACCAATTTACTCCTCCGAATACACCACAGCTGAATGGTCTTGCTGAGAGGACGAACATGGCAATTGTTGAGAGAGTTAGATGCTTGCTATCAAGTGTAAACCTGCCTAAACATTATTGGGGTGAGAATTTGTTGAGTGCAGTGAAGGAAATATGCCCTGAGAGGCAATAATAAAGTTGTTATTATGTATTCCTTATATATGATAGATGTTTATTTTACATGCTATAATTGTATTGATAGGAAACATCAATACATGTGTGTTTAATAAACAAAAAGGGTTCCTAGTCATGCCTCTCTTATAGACTAGCTTGTTGATTAACAAGATGATCAAGGTTTCCTGATCATGGACATTGGATGTTGTTAATAACAAGGTCACACCATTGGTGGAATGATGTGATGAACATTCATCCGAAGTATAGAATTACGATCAAGTCATTGTGTTTATATTGCTATAACATCATACGAAGTAATCTTTATCCTTAGACCATGAGATCATGTTAATTGCTAACACCGGAAGAGTATCTTGATAACATCAAACGTCACACCGTAACAGGGTGACTATAAAGATGGGTTCAGTGCTACGAAGGTGTTATGTTGAGTCTCATGGATCAAGAGTGGAATTTGTCAATCCAGATGACGGATAGATATACTCTGGGCCCTCTTGGTGATATCACATTAGAATAGCTTGCAAGCAAGTGATGTGATCACTAGAATGTTATATCACAGGAATGAGAAAAGAGTGCATGTCGGTAACAAGATCAAACTAGGTATGGAGATACCGATGATCGAATCTCGGACATGTAATATATCGAGAGACAAAGGGATTTAGTTACAAGCGTTAAAGGTTCTCACGATCACAGGAGTCATCGTTGAATGTGTAGGAGTCAGTACGGATCTCCAGGTCCCGCTGCTGATTATTGATCGGAGAAGGGTCTCGATCATGTCTGCATTATTCGCAAACCGTAGGGTGGCACACTTAAGAGTTACCGGACACCATTTTAGAGCACATATGTTTCAGACGAAAGAATTGCAAAGCGCAGGAATTGTTTCAATAGAAACCGGAAATTGTTTCGGGTGAAATTGCAGAAGGTGGTTCTGCATGTGATATTGAATATTGCAAGGGGCTATATGTGAATGTTTGTTAATTAAAGTAATTAACAAAATTCTGAATAATTTAATAGAAGAGTTTTATTAAATGAGAGAGCATTACATTTGGAGAAACTTAATGCATTTAAAGTGGAGACTAAGGGAATGTGAAGAGGCATTTAATGTGGAGGGGTTACCACCACATGAATGGGGGAGGTGAGGGGTCACCCCCCATGCGCCGGCCATGGAGAGAGGGGCCACCCCCTCCTCCTATAAAAGGCCACCCATTCCCTCCTTCATCCTCACACCTCCTTATGAAGGATCTCTCTCCCCCTCTAGAATTATTCCCCCATGGTCTCGGATTAGCGAGATACATGTTCCCGGTGGCATTTCGTCTAGAAGGAGTTGCTGATTCCGCTGGATCACTGGAGCGAGGAGGTGGAGGTTGTCCGGTGTCTTGAACGTGTGTGCGAGTGCGGATGCGCTGCTGAGTTGCGGCGCTCGGACTTCCTCACGATCTTGAGATCGGCAAGTGTACGACTACATCAACCATGAGTTCCTACTCATTAACAAAGCTCGTTGTCTTCGAGGGTAAGTTCTCTATGGATGTATGTCCACCCATTTGCTTTGTACCTAGTAGATAGATCTTGGCGTGTAGTTCACACCGTAGGAAAATTTTTGTTTTCTATGCTGCGGACCCAACAGTGGTATCAGAGCCTGATCTATGCGTAGGTGCTTTGCACGGGTAGCACACATATGTTTATATGTGGGCGATGATGATCATGTTATTGCATCTTCTATGTACTTTGGATATTGGTGGCATAGTGGGATGAAGCGGCCCGGACCAACCTTACATGTCATCGTACATGAGACCGGTTCCACGACTGACATGCAAGTTATTTTGCATAAGTGGCTGGCGGGTGTCTGTCTCTCCTACTATAGTCAATATCTGATTTACAACGAGTTGCTAATAACTTGGTTATCCTCGTTGTGGTTCATGTTCGTAGGTTAGACAGGTTCTATCTCCGAAATCCCTAAGCCACGTAAAACTTGCAATTGATAAATTAGAGGCGTCTAGTTTAGATCGTTGATGGGCTAGTGTTTTGATATGGTATTGTTGTAAGTAGATGTATAATAGATACTCTTACAACTCACTTAACGTGTAAGTTCCATAGACCTTGGCCTTACACACAAAGGAATGATAAAGATCATACCACGATGCAAATGATAGAGATCAAATGCATGGACCATATCATCTCACTTCACACATTAGATGTTAGCATCTTATATTGCTAGTTTGGCGCGTTTGGTAGCATTATAAGATGATCCCTCATTTAGATATCAAGATAAAAATGTGTTCTTCCTTAAGTATGCACCATTTTGTGGATCGTGTTTTGAGGCATCACGTGATGATCGGGTGTTTTCAACTCTACGCTTTCATACAACGGGTGTAAGACAGTTTTACACACGCAAATACTAAGGTTCTTACTTGACGAGCCTAGCATGTACAGACATGGCCTCGAAACACGGACCGAAAGGTTAAGCATGAGTCATATAGTTGATATGATGCCCATATAGATGCTCGCCTTTGAAGCTACACCGACTTACGTGATGATCGGACTTGGTGTAGTGGATTTGGTTCATGTAATCACCAAAAGGACACGAGGGATGTCGTTTTTGAGTGGGAGTTCATTAGTAATTTGGATTAGTAGAACTCAATCTATCATAAACTTAGTCTAAATATACTTTACAAATTCTGTTGTAGATGGCACCACCTGCTTTTAATTTCAATGTGTTCATGGAAAAAGAGAAACTTGCTGCGAATGGTAGCAACTTCACCAACTGGGCTATGAATTTGAGGATTCTCCTCACTGCTGCACAAAAGCAATATGTGCTAGATGCGCCGCTAGGCCCCCCACCAGCTCCTGATGCCCCTGACGAAGAAAAGAACGTCTATATAACTCGTCAGGAGGACCACAACTTAGTTCATTGCGGCATACTGTATGGGCTAGAGCCAGAACTTCGAAAACGTTTCGAAAATGGCAATGCCTTTGATACCATGGGAGAATTGAAAATGATTTTCGATACCCATACTGCCGTAGAGAGTTATAATGCTACAGAAAAGTTCTTTAGCTGCATGATGGAGGAAAACAGCTCCGTCAGTGAGCACGTACTCAAAATGTCTGGGTACGTCGATAAGCTTGTGTCCTTGGGAATAACGATTCCCATTGACTTAGGCATACATCGTGTTCTCCAATCTCTGCCACCTAGCTACAAGATCTTCGTGATGAACTATAATATGCAGGGAATGAAGAAGTCTCTTCTCGAGCTTCTGTCAATGCTTAAGACTGCAGAAGTGGAGATTAGGAAAGAACATCAAGTGTTGATGATCAATAGGACCACCGGTTTCAAGAAGGACAAGAAAGGCAAGCACAAGGGAAAGAAGGGTGGCAAGTCTGTTGCCACGCCTGAAAAGAAACCCCGAGCTGGCCCTAAGTCTAACACTGAGTGCTACTATTGCAAGGGGATTGGCCATTGGAAGCGCAACTGCCCCAAGTATTTGGCGGACAAGAAGTCCGGCAAGGAAAACAAAGGTATATGTGATATACATGTTATTGATGTGTACTTGACTAGTACTCGCAGTAGCACCTGGGTATTTGATACCGGATCGGTTGCTAATATATGTAACTCGGTTCAGGGGCTGCGGAACAAGCGACAACTAGCAAGGGATGAGGTCTCGATGCGGGTCGGCAATGGATCAAGAGTTGATGTGATCACCGTCGGAACGCTGCCTCTCCATATGCCATCGGGATTAGTTATAAACCTAAATAATTGTTATTTGGTTCCTGCACTGAGCATGAACATTGTATCCGGATCGTGTTTGATACAAAGTGGTTATTCATTTAAGTCTGAAAACAATGGTTGTTCGATTTATATGAATAATATCTTTTATGGTCATGCACCTATGTTGAATGGTTTATTTCTGTTGGATCTCGATAGCAGTATTACACATATTCATAATGTTGATGCTAAAAGGATTAAACTTGATAATGATATATCTACATATATGTGGCACTGCCGTCTAGGTCATATTGGCGTTAAACGCATGAAGAAACTCCATTCTGATGGACTTTTGGAATCACTTGATTTTGAATCATTTGATACATGTGAGCCATGCCTTATGGGCAAGATGACTATTACGCCGTTTTCTGGTTCAATGGAACGGGCGACAGATCTATTGGAAATCATACATACTGATGTGTGTGGACCAATGAGTGTGTCGGCGCGAGGTGGATATCGTTATTTTGTTACTTTCACGGATGATTTGAGTAGATGTGGGTATATCTATTTGATGAAACACAAGTCTGAAACATTTGAAAAGTTCAAAGAATTTCAGAATGAAGTGGAAAATCATCATAACAGAAAGATCAAATTTCTGCGGTCCGACGTGGAGGAGAGTATCTTAGTTACGAGTTTAGCACACATATGAAAGACTATGGAATATTTTCACAACTCACGCCTGTCGGAACACCACAACGTAATGGTGTGCCAGAACGTCGTAATGGTACTTTATTGGATATGGTTCGATCTATGATGTCTCTGACTGACTTGCCACTGTCATTTTGGGGTTATGCACTGGAAACCGCTACATTCACTTTAAATAGGGCACCATCTAAATCCGTTGAAAAGACACCGTATGAATTATGGTTTGGAAACAAACCTAAGCTGTCATTTCTTAAAGTTTGGGGATGCGATGTTTATGTGAAGAAACTTCAACTGGATAAACTCGAACCCAAAGCGGAAAAATGCGTCTTCATAGGATACCCTAAGGAAACGATTGGGTATACCTTCTATCACAGATCTGAAGGCAAGGTCTTTGTTGCCAAGAATGGATCCTTTCTTGAGAAGGAGTTTCTCGCGAAAGGTGTGAGTAGTCGGAAGGTAGAACTTGAAGAGGTTATTGAACCTTCTCTTCATGAAATGGCGAGTAGCGTGGCTCCAGAAGTTGTTTCGGAGTAGACTTCACCTAATGAAGAGAGAGCTAATGATATTGATCATGAAACTCCGAAAGAGGACACTATCGAACCTCGCAGGTCAAGCAGGACACGTGCAGCTCCTGAACTGTACGGCAATCCTGTTGTGAATTTCATGGTTGATGAAATGGATGACCCTGCGACATATGAAGAAGCGATGATGAGCCCGGATTCCAATAAATGGCTAGAAGCCATGAAATCCGAGATGGAATCCATGTACGAGAACCAAGTTTGGAACTTGGTGGACTTACCTCACGACCGAAAGGCCGTTGAGAATAAATGGATTTTCAAAAGGAAAACTGATGCTGATGGTAATGTGACCATCTATAAGGCTCGACTTGTCGCAAAGGGGTTTCGACAAATTCAAGGAGTTGACTACGATGAGACATTCTCTCCCGTAGCGATGCTTAAGTCGGTTAGGATTATGTTAGCAATTGCTGCATATTTCGATTATGAAATATGGCAGATGGATGTCAAAACTGCGTTCCTCAATGGTAATATTGAAGAAGAGTTGTATATGATACAACCTAAGGGTTTTGTCGATCCTAAGGATGCTAATAAGGTGTGCAAACTTCAGCGATCCATCTATGGACTGAAGCAAACATCACGAAGTTGGAATCTCCGCTTTGATGAGGTGATCAAAGAGTTTGGATTTGTCCAAACTTATGGAGAGGCTTGTATTTACAAGAAAGTGAGTGGGAGCAATGTGGCATTTCTGATATTATATGTGGATGACATATTATTGATTGGAAATGATTTAGATCTTTTAAACAGTGTTAAAAGTTATCTAAACAGCAAATTTTCGATGAAGGACCTTGGTGAAGCTTCATATATATTAGGCATTAAAATCTATAGAGATAGATCAAGACGCCTAATTGGGCTATCACAGAGTAGATACCTTGATAAGATATTAAAGAAGTTTAATATGGACGGAAGTAAGAAGGGGTTCTTACCTATGTTGCAAGGCAAGACATTGAGTAAGACTCAAAGTCCGGCTACGACGGAAGAAAGAGAGATAGTGGATAGGATCCCCTATGCCTCAGCCATAGGCTCTATAATGTATGCCATGCTATTTACAAGACCGGATGTGGCACATGCTATTAGTTTGACTAGTAGGTACCAATCTGATCCAGGTTCGGAACACTGGATAGCGGTCAAGAATATCCTTAAGTACTTGAGAAGAACTAAGGATATGTTTCTTATATACGGAGGTGAAGAAGAGCTAGTCGCTAAGTGTTATGTCGATGCTAGCTTTGACACTGATCCGGATGACTCTAAGTCTCAATCTGGATACGTATTTCTCTTGAACGGAGCAGCAGTTAGTTGGAGGAGTTCCAAACAACCTGTGGTGGCTGGATCAACAACGGAGGCGGAATATGTTGCTGCTTTAGAAGCAGCGCAGGAAGCGGTTTGGATGAAAGATTTCATTATGGAACTGGGTGTGGTTCCCAGTGCGTTGGACCCGATGGTGATCTATTGTGACAACAATGGAGCCATAGCCAACGCCAAGGAACCAAGGTCTCACAAGAATTCCAAGCATATTAAGCGCCGGTTTCACTCCATCCGCGAGCATGTCAAGGATGGAGATATAAAGATTTGTAAAGTGCACACGGACCTAAATGTAGCAGATCCGTTGACTAAAGTACTCCCTAGGGCAAAACATGATCAACACCAGAACTCCATGGGTGTTAGATTTATCACTATGTGAACTAGATTATTGTCTCTAGTGCAAGTGGGAGACTGAAGGAAATATGCCCTGAGAGGCAATAATAAAGTTGTTATTATGTATTCCTTGTATATGATAGATGTTTATTTTACATGCTATAATTGTATTGATAGGAAACATCAATACATGTGTGTTTAATAAACAAAAAGGGTTCCTAGTCATGCCTCTCTTATAGACTAGCTTGTTGATTAACAAGATGATCAAGGTTTCCTGATCATGGACATTGAATGTTGTTAATAACAAGGTCACACCATTGGTGGAATAATATGATGAACATTCATCCGAAGTATAGCATTACGATCAAGTCATTGTGTTTATATTGCTATAACATCATACGAAGTAATCTTTATCCTTAGACCATGAGATCGTGTTAATTGCTAACACCGGAAGAGTATCTTGATAACATCAAACGTCACACCGTAACAGGGTGACTATAAAGATGGGTTCAGTGCTACGAAGGTGTTATGTTGAGGCTCATGGATCAAGAGTGGAATTTGTCAATCCAGATGACGGATATATATACTCTGGGCCCTCTCGTTGATATCACATTAGAATAGCTTGCAAGCAAGTGATGTGATCACTAGAATGTTATATCACGGGAACAAGAAAAGAGTGCATGTCGGTAACGAGATCAAACTAGGTATGGAGATACCGATGATCGAATCTCGGACTTGTAATATATCGAGAGACAAAGGGATTTAGTTACAAGTGTTAAAGGTTCTCACGATCACAGGAGTCATCGTTGAATGTGTAGGAGTCAGTACGGATCTCCAGGTCCCGCTGCTGATTATTGATTGGAGAAGGGTCTCGATCATGTCTGCATTATTCGCGAACCGTAGGGTGGCACACTTAAGAGTTACCGGACACCATTTTGGAGCACATATGTTTCAGACAAAAGAATTGCAAAGCGCAGGAATTGTTTCAATAGAAATCGGAAATTGTTTCAGGTGAAATTGCAGAAGGTGGTTTTGCATGTGATATTGAAATATTGCAAGGGGCTATATGTGAATGTTTGTTAATTAAAGTAATTAACAAAATTCTGAATAAATTTAATAATAGAGTTTTATTAAATGAGAGAGCATTAAATTTGGAGAAACTTAATGCATTTAAAGTGGAGACTTTAAAAGGGAATGTGAAGAGGCATTTTAATGTGGAGGAGTTACCACCACATGAAGGGGGAGGTGAGGGGTCACCCCCCATGCGCCGGCCATGGAGAGAGGGGGCACCCCCCCTCGTCCTATAAAAGGCCACCCATTCCCTCCTTCATCCTCACACCTCCTTGTGAAGGATCTCTCTCCCCCTCTAGAATTATTCCCCCATGGTCTCGGATTAGCGAGATACATGTTCCCGGTGGCATTTCGTCTGGAAGGAGTTGCTGCTTCCACTGGATCGCTGGAGCGAGGAGGTGGAGGTTGTCCGGTGGCTTGAACGTGTGTGCGAGTGCGGATGCGCTGCTGAGTTGCGGCGCTCGGACTTCCTCACGATCTTGAGATCGGCAAGTGTACGACTACATCAACCACGAGTTCCTACTTGTTAACAAAGCTCGTTGTCTTCGAGGGTAAGTTCTCTATGGATGTATGTCCACCTGTTTGCTTTGTACCTAGTAGATAGATCTTGGCGTGTAGTTCACACCGTAGGAAATTTTTTGTTTTCTATGCTGCGGACCCAACATGCAGTTTATCTTATTAATCTCTCACCAAGTTACCCATTGCAGGGAGATGTTCCAAACAGGGTCTTTTATGACAAGGACGTCTCGTATGAGCACCTGAAGGTTTTTGGGTGCAAGGCCTTTGTTCATATCCCTCAAGATGAAAGGTCAAAGCTTGATTCAAAGAAACGATAGTGTATATTTCTTGGCTATGGAGGTGATCTGTTTGGCTACAAGTTGTATGATCCAATAGCAAGAAAGGTTGTGAGAAGCGTGATGTTGTGTTTGTTAAAGACCAGACAATTGAGGATATTGTGAAGACAAAGGTGCAGGTTCCGAAGAAAGTTCTGATACATGTTCCGCCTCAAAATCAGTAGCAAGACTGATATGATTCTGACCTAGTTCCTACAGATTCAGCTAAAGAAGAAGTTGAATATGATGATGCAGAAGATGTGCAAGGTGATGCAGATATTGGTACAGGTGAGGATGCTCCCCAACAGGAAGAGTATGATGCTGAAGAAGATCATCATGATTAGCAAGCACCTGAACCAGATAGTCCACTAGCTGCTCCACTCAGACGGTCCAGCCGAGGCCGTGTTCCTTCCACCAGGTACGATTCAGACCAATATGTGGTGTTATTGTCTGATGGCTTAGAACCTGAGTGTTTTCAAGATGCAATGAAAGATGATAACAAGGAGTGGAATAAGGGTATGCAAGAAGAGATGAATTCCTTGCATAAGAATCATACTTATCAGTTGGTGAAGTTTCCCAAGGGCAAGAAAGTTCTAAAGAACAAGTGGATCTACAGAATCAAGGAAGAAGACCACATGTCACATCCAAGGAACAAGATCGGACTAGTTGTAAAAGGATTCAGCCAGAGAAAAGCTATTGACTTTGATGAAATATTTTCTCTGGTGGTGAAGATGACATCAATCCGAATGATCCTTGGCATGGAAGCATGTCTCAACTTGGAGGTTGAGAAAATGGATGTGAAAATAGCTTTCCTTCATAGAGATTTGGAGGAACAAATCTACATGGAGCAGCTTGAGGGGTTTCTTGTTAAAGGAAAACAATACTATGTGTGCAAATTGAAGAAAAGTCTCTATGGCCTGAAACAAGCACTGAGACAATGGTACATGAAGTTTGAATCTGTCATGGGGGAGCAAGGCTACAAGAGGTGTAGCTCAGACCATTCTGTATTTATTCAGAGGTTCTTAGGTGATGATTTTATCATGTTATTGCTCTATGTTGATGATATCTTCATTGTTGGCAAGAATGTCTCAAGAACTGCTAGACTAAAGACAGGGTTGAGCAAAAGTTTTGCAATGAAAGGCTTCAGTCTAGCAAAGTGTATTCTTGGCATGAGATTAAAAGAGATAGAAAATCCAACAAGTTGTACTTGTCTCAAGAGAAATATATTGAGAAGGTACTTCAAAAGTTCAAGATGGACAAGGCAAAGGAAGTGAGTTGTTCACTTGCAACTCATTTCAAGTTGATTAAAAAGCAATGTCCCTCCAATGAAGAGATGGAAAAGGAAATATAGAAAGTTCCTTATGCTTCAGCGGTTGGGAGTTTGATATATGCTATGGTGTGCACACGGCCTGACATTGCTCAAGCGGTTAGTACTATGAGAAGATTTATGTCCAATCCAGGAAAACCATATTGGAAAGCCATGAAGTGGATCTTGAGGTATCTCCGGGGCAGCAGTAATGTGAAGCTTTGCTTTGGTGGTAGTGAGCCCAAGTTGATTGCATATTCAGATTCAGACTTGGCTGGAGATGTCGATGGAAGAAAGTCTACCACTACTAGAGAAAAGGCTATAGGAGACATGCACATTTGAGGCGCATTTATACTACATGCGCCTCTGATAAAATAGGCGAGGCGCACTGTACTGACATGCGCCTCTAGTATCAAAATAGGCGAGGCGCATATTTGTAGGATGTGCCTCCTATAGTCTCTGTATGGACGAAATCTGGCAGCCCCATCTTATGTGAGGCGCATTCTGATAATATGCGCCTCCAATATGTTAGATAAGCGAGGCGCATATGGGAAGAATGCGCCTCGCATAAGTTGCATGGGCCCGGGAGGAGATCGGTTGTCCAATATGCGAGGCGCATATCATCACATGCGCCTCCTATACTTGTTAATAGGCGAGGCGCATTCAGCCTAGTGCGCCTCAAGTAACCCCTGCGGGCCCGGGTGGCCGCATATTCGAGGCGCATGTTGTTATATGCGCCTCAAATAGTTTATGTTATAGGAGGCTCATTTAGTGCAATATGCGCCTCACATAACCTGGCACCACCTTTTTTTGCACCTTTTGGCACATGCACCCCACTCACTTGTCTCACTTCTTCCTCCTCCACCAAAAGACAGATTTGGTCGCCCCCTCGTCCTCCCCACCTCATTTCCCACATTGATTCACCATAGAAGCTTGCTCAATCTGCATTGGTTGACACTCATATGTAAGTGAAGTCTCTTGCTCCTCTAGATCTACAACATGTCCCTTTACTTCTCCTCCGGCTCTCTTGCGCAAGTCGTCCTTGGAGGAAGCGTGAAGGCGTTGCTTGCATGCTCATGCGTATTGTCAGCGACACCGCGACTATATGATTGTGTTGTGGTGCATGCTTCTTTTTGTGCAAGGATTTCATTTGAGATGCTAATGTTTCGCCGGAATGTCGATTCATTTCTTTTCTGGCGAATTTTTGGCACTCGCGGATGTCCTCTTTTTAGGGGAGGTCATGTCAAATTTTTTCGACGATCCAGACGTCCATATATGCTCTAATTATTCTCTTGCTCTTTGTACCACGCGTAGGTGACCATGGTCCGACCACTGATCCACAAAGCCCTCGTGGATAGGTGGATGAGATGCGCGAGGGCTGATATGGCACACGCAAACAATACCGAGATACGATGTCCCTGTCGCGACTGCAAGCTGATGTATCTGATAAGGCATTCGGAATGCTGGAGTCGCACCTGGTCCGACGTAGTTTCATGGATGGCTACACTCGGTGGATACGTGATGACGAAGATGATGATGAGGATGTCAATAATGGTGAAGATCAAGATGCCAGTCACGATCACGAAGATCAAGACGCCGGCGGCAGGGCAGGTGATGATCATGAAGATCAGGGTGGCGCCGGGCATGATGGGCACGAAGATGATCAAATTGGCGCCGGGCATGAACACGAAGATCAAGGTGTCGACCATGATTCGAGCTGGCTACGAGACCCTCATGTCCAATATCTGCTTCTCAAGGAGACGAGTAACGCTAGAGCCACCGCTAGAGAGAAACCTAAGCTGGAGCAAATGAAGAAAGACATGGTAACTCCATTGTTTGATGGATGCAACGACGGGGATACCCGTCCGAATGTAACGCTCAGGGCTCTGTAGATGAAGGCGAAACACAAAATGACCAATGAATGCTTTGACAACAACATTGCATTCTAGCAGGATATTCTTCCCAAGAAGGGGAACACATGTCCGACTAGTATCGCTCAGGCCAAGAAAGTCGCATGCCCTCTCAATCTACCACACATGAAATACCACGTCCGCATAAATGATTGCATCATATACCGTGGCGAGGACGCGGAGAAGACCATGTGTCTGGTGTGCAAGACCTCTCGATGCAAGAGAGGGACCAAGAAAGCTCCTAGAAAGGTGGTGTGGTACTTTCCTCTAACTCCTTGTCTGCAGCGGTATTTCGTGGACCCTAAGGAAGCAGAGCTCATGCGCTGGCATGCGGAAAGAAAGAGGCTAGAAGACAATGATCCGGAGAAGGAGGAAATGCTGAGGCACCCTTCGGATGCTTGCTAGTGGAAGGCATTGGACCTCCAATATTACCAACATTTCAGGAAAGAGTCAAGGAACCTTACGCTGGGCATGAGCACCGACTGACTCAATCCATTCGGAAGCCAGAGAGGCACACATAGCACCTGGCCTGTGTTTGTATGGATCTACAACCTCCCCATGGTTGTGCATGAAGAAGAAGTACGTAACCATGAGTATGCTGGTTAAAGGGCCAAAACGACCCGGTACAGACATCAATCTGTATCTCATGTTGTTGAAAGAGGAGCTGGCCACGTTATGGGAAGAAGGAGCCCGTATGTGGGACGCCTCGAGACAAGAATACTTCGACATGAGAGGGGCGGTGATCACGACGGTGCAAGACTATCCCGGTTACGGATACTTCTCGGGGAAGGTGGTCCAAGGATTCTATGGGTGCATTAGGTGCAAGGATAATACAATGTATCGCCAGCTACATAAATATCCCGGGTCCGGGAAAACCGTGTTCCTTGGGGCTCGGAGGTGGCTTCTGAAGAATCACGCCTGGAGAAAGCTAGGAGATCTGTTTGATGGGACGGTTGAGCTCCGAGGAATCCTAGACCAGAGGAGTGGCACGGAAATCTACGAGTTGTTGAATAACTAGAAGGAATGCCCTGCACCGGGAAAGACCCAGAAGAAGCCAGAGCCGCTGCTGAAGGTATGGAAGGTGAGGTCTGTTTTCTGGGACTTGCCATACTGGAAGATCCTCCACGTGCCTCATAGCCTCGATCTCATGCATATCACGAAGAACGTGGGTGAGAGTCTGCTTGCCACCCTCTTTAACACCGACAACACCAAAGATGGGCCGAAGGCAAGGAACAACTTGAAACATATGGGAATCAGGGATGAACTTCAACCACCACCTAGCGATGACGAAGAGGAGGACGAGGAGGAGGAGACGGAAACGCGGAATAGCCATCGCCGCAAGGGCAAACAGCAGATCAAGAAGGGTGAGGTCAAGCTCAAGGCCTCGTGCTTCACTCTAAGTAAGAAGGAGGCCATACAGTTTATGAAGTGCCTCCTTGGAGTCAAATTTCCGAACGGCTACGCGGGGAAAATAAGCAGATGGCTAAACGAGGTAAAGCAGCGCTTCAGCGGGATGAAGTCTCACGATGTCGTTGTGCTGATGATGCAGGTACTCCCGGTCGCGATCCGAGCTATAATGGACAAGCATGTCCGTGAACCGTTGTTTGGCCTCTGCAACTTTTTTGTCATCATCTCTCGGAAGTCGATAGGCATTAAGCAGCTCACGAGGCTACAGGACGAGATCATGGTGATACTATGCGAGCTCAAGATCTATTCCCCCCCTCCCCCCGCATTCTTCGATGTCATGCTTCATCTGCTTCTCCATGTCGTGGAGGATATCGTCCAGCTCGGTCCTCCGTTTCTGCGAAGCATGATGCTATTCGAAAGGCTCAATGGACACATCAAAGGATACGTTCGGAACAGGTCCCGTCCAGATGGAAGCATAGAAAACGGCTTCCTGGCCAAAGAGTGCATCTCTTTCTACTCGAACTTTCTACAAACTGAGACCCCTCTTGGTCTGCCATTCAACAAGCACCTCGGGAGGCTCACTGGATGGGGTCACCACGAGGGTCGGCGCCCAAAGCATGTCGACCTCGAGGGCCATACCAAGGACTTTCAACGAGCAAACCTGGTCATGCTACAACACCTGCAGGTGGTCGATCCATCCATATATGAGAACAAAGAGTTTATCAAGAAGAATTATGCTGACCAGGGGCGCCAGTACTCGGAGGAAGATGTTATCAAGGAGCACAACTCCGGTTTCACGCGGTGGTTCGGGGAGAAGGTCATTGCTAATCCACCACAGGGCAAGTACTCGGAGGAAGATATACTCATATTCTGCTTGTCACGGGGCGCCTCGCACAACCTGATGACCTATCAGGCATACGATATCAACAGATACACGTTCTACACCGAGGAAAAGGACAATAACTGATTACCAGAACTCAAGGGTTACGGGGATATTCTACACTAGCGACGTCCCGGAAAGATACTACGGAAGGATCGAGGAGATTTGGGAGCTCGACTACGTTACGGAGAAGGTGTCGATGTTCCGTGTTAGGTGGGCCAAGAGCGTCGAGAAAGAAGGCCGATATTTCACCACCATGGTTATACCGTCAAAGACCACCAGAGCGAACGCACCCGCGAGAAATGAGCCTTGGGTTCTAGCTATCAAGGTCGACCAATGCTGGTACATCATAGACCCATCAAAGCCTAGCCGGGTTGTCATCAGGAGAGGCAAAAGGAACATCATCATAATGGACGGAGTCACCAACGAGCAAAACTTTGACCAGAACGGTGACCCGAAGATGGAAGATGGATACGGCAACCAAACACCGTACACCACAACCCTACCTAAGAAAGGACTCCCGGTCAAAAGAAGTAGTGAAGACGACCCGGACCTAACCTATGCAACCGCGACAAAGAAGGGCAAGAAGGCGACCATTATCAAGAAATGCTAGCGCGCTCCGACCATTGTCAAGAATTGTCGTGTGTGTGGCCTACTATTATGTATCGAAACATTCATAATTATCATTTTTATATGTTATAATATTGCATTGAGAATATTATGTATCGACGAGACACATTCATAATACTCACTTTTGTTGTTTTGGCAATATTTGAATTTTGAAAATATTTGCAGTATATTTTATAGTTCATATTGTGTTTGGACAATGTTTTTACATGAAAATGGCCTTCAAAAAAAGTTTTCAAAAAATTTGAGCCACAAGGATTCAACCTAGGTGGCTAGGCTTTAGTTTAGGACAAGGGACGAAACCAGTGGGCTAGTGTCTATTTGTTGACAGATACATCGCACTGCGCTAGTTGACTACTGCTACAGAATACCCGAGGCGCATTCTGGCCAGATGCGCCTCGCAAAAACTTATACGAGGCGCATTTTCAGATATGCGCCTCGCATAAGCTGGTGCCTGTCTATGATGATTGAGCCTTTTTTCTCTTTCACCTTTTCATTTCTGGATGAACTTCCTCTCTCTGCCGTCGATGTCGCCGCCCCTTCCTCTGTTGTGCCGTCGTCGCCCCTTTGTCCTACCGCCCTCCGCGCTCGCTGTCCACCGTCGTCGAGGTGACCCCTTCCCCTCTCCCTCCCCTTCCCCTACCCCTCTTCCCTTCCCTTCCCCTCTCCCTGACATCTCCACGACCAGCCACAGGGAGGAGGATCCCGCCACCCGCGACCCGCCTACCCCGTGGAGGAGGATCCCGCCGCCGCCCCGTGGAGGAGGAGCTGCTACCCCGTGGAGGAGGAGCCTGTAGCCGCCACCTCGTCTGCAACCTCACCGTCGTCCTTGCCGAGCACCCCAAGGTGAGCACCTCATCTGCAACCTCCCTACGTGCGTACCCTACACACATGTGTATGAATGTCACTTAGGTGATGTTACTGTCAGATTAGATTAGGCGATGTTAATTACTATCAGATTAGGTGATGTTAATTTATTTCCAGATCTGGGATCCATAGACAGTTCCTCGATAATCTGGTCAGAGTGAACCACTAGCTTAAATTGAAGTACTAGATGTAATCCCAAATCATGTACTCCGTGCAAGATCAGCGCACCAGCTTACTGTCAGATATTGGCTTTCAGATTTATCCCTGTGATCAGATGATCATTGCTGCTTCGCTGGCTAGATTCCTCCATTTAAGTGCATGAAAATATTGGCCTGGTAGTGGAAACGACGGAGATCATCGGATGTGTGGTGGTATCTTCTTAACACCACTAGCTACTCCATTTAAGTGCATGAAAATAATTTGTGCTCGCTAACTAGTGCATGAAAAGAATGGAAATATTCAATAGTGATTTTTTTGCGGTAGTAGGTAGAGGTAGAGATCATCCTCTATCTAAATTACCCAACAAGGAGCAGCAACCACAATGATGTAAAAATTGGCCCACTAAAAGTCCTATGTAAAATATCTAGGTCTAGTGTGATCCCTCACATCGGTGTCGATAGTAATCCAGATAACTTTACTACTGAAGGGGATTTTATGGTAAATTCTTGGTGTTGTATTTATAACTAATTACAGAAAATGCCACCGCATATACTATGAATCATACGTCATCCCATGCTCTCTTGATACTTCAACACACAAGTAGGTTAAGACTCTCTAATAACCTAACCAGACTCATGCTGATAGGCCAGACATAGTGACGCGTGTATTTAAGGAAAGGAGTGCCCTTCGGTCCTATCCATTCTATTCTGCCTTTTGGTTTCCTGCCTCCCTATTTCTGTTCTGCTTTTATGTTAGAACGAGTTTTTTCGTAGAAATGCATGCTGCTACTTCTTTTAGTTATATCGACTGGGGTATAAGGATAATTTAGGAGCAGTTTACAGGGCTAAGAAAATGTGGAGAGAAAGAGGAACAAACTGAATGGAGGTAGTTTCAAACGAATCACACCTGATGGTTACCAAAATAAACGTATTTGTCACAGCTGATCTTGGCTTGGCCACACCTGCCAGCAGAAAAAAGAACCAAGCTCATTATTAGCACTTAAAAAGTATATTGGGAGTTAATTTTTACAATATAAAGATGGACTTTGTTTCTGAAGTTGGCTATATAGTTTCTATTGGCTCATGTCTATACACTGAACCATGCTGCTTACATTTGCGAATTTGCAATGATATAATATGGTGTAGGTCCATTCTTTTTTAACGAATAGTCAAATAATTGTCACAGATTGATGTTTTACACCGGCTAACTTTTCTTTTTTCTTTTTTAACATAGATTTATATGTTATCGAGTTTCAGAAAAGATGTTGTTTCATAAATTCTTACATATCAGCAGAAATACCTGACTTTATGGATGATCCACTTGCGCATGCACTCGTGGAAGAGTTTATGGTTCACGGCCCTTGCAGCGATTAAAATCCAAATTACCACCAAAAACACAATAACATCCCTCTATCCTTGCCTAGTTTGCACTTTCTCAAACTGCCAACTAAGGCAGTTTCATCTATATTGATAATTTAAAACAGATTATGTTAAGCACCTTCTAATGTTTTAGGTGCCACAAAAACAGATTATGTTAAGCACCTTCTAATATTCATTGTGACTGGACATGCATGGTTTGATTCCAGGTTCAGCACACAATAGATCCAATGCAAAGAAAAAGTAGCTTGTGTATGCTGCCAGTTTTCTATAGCAAGTTGTGTATGTCTGTGCTTGTGTATGTTGACAGCAAAATGGCTGTGTTTGCGCCTATTTAGGCTTTTTTGTGCAGGTTTTTATTTTTGAGTTGCCAATGTTTCGCTGGAATGTTGATTCATTTCTGTTCTGGCGAATTTCTAGCACTCCTAGACATTGAAAATTAGCAACGGTTATGCCGAAATTTTCTGTGAATTTTTGTGCTTATTAGTTCCATTTATTTGTGTGGTTAGAAATTTCGGTGGAACCCGGCCCTTCTAGCAAGAAGCCCTTTGGGGAGCAGCAGGCGGAGATGGAATCCCAAGAGGAACCGTAATTTGTCCCGCGGGACGACGAGATGGAGGCAGACGAGGATACCTCGTCGGGCGATGAGGATATGGAGGACGCCGATGGCGACGCCACTACCACTGATGGCGGCGGTGAAGCTACTACGGACAGTGGTAGCACATCGAAGAAGGCTCGGAAGGATCGGACCCTGATCGCGGTCGACATCAAAAGGTCCATCATCACAAGCGTGAGCGCTAAAGGTGCACCTTTGGAACCGGAAGAGTTTGTCACGGGTTACTCAAACCAGCTCGCGGCAATCCTCCGGAACACCATCACGATCAACATGGAGAACCTGAAGGCCGAAGAGGACATGGGTTTCCTCATCCAGCTCTTCCGGAAGCTGCACGCGAGATACGTGTTCCCGGGTGATGAGGAACACAAGTACAATAATGACAATCTCAAAGGGAATCTGGTGAACAAGTTCACCCTCGGGAGGATGACCAAGGCCTTGTTGAATTGGAAGGTCCGGGTGAAGAAGCTGATTTTGGAGCTCAAGCTAAGTTATTTGGAGGTCGTCAAGAAGGATCCTCTGGTCACGGAAGAAGACTTCAAGGTGTTCAAGGCCAGATGTGAATCCGCCCTGGGCAAGGCCAAGAGTCTGTACTTCAAGGAGTTGTACGAGAAGAACATTGGTACCCACCATCTCGGCTCTGACGGTTATAGAGCTGAGATTCCCAAATAGGAGAAGGAGGACGCCGACGCTCGTGCAAAGGTGTTGACACCTCCCTTTGACGACATAAAAGAGAAGCAGGCAAAGCACTTTGCCAGGGCCCGGTTTGCCAAGCCAAAAGAGAGTTCTGATTATTCCTCGGAGCCCGCCGGCCCCTTCGCTACAAAGGTGGCGTACTTCATGAGAAAATATGTAAGTAGTTTGCATGCAAGTCGATTAATTGCGTTCACAATTAATTGCGTTCTAATTAGTCCTTGTGCGCAGGACGAGGAGTGTAGGATCTCCTCATCCCAAGGGTCGGTGCCTGTCGCCAAGTGGGACACCAGTTTTAACGGGGCGCTGAACGAGACCAAGAATGTCGAGCCCCTGGCGGCCCCGTTGTCGGCTGGTCGTGTGGTCGGCTTTGGCGGCATAACATGGTCCGAGTACTATGGCACCCGGAGCAGAAGGGCAGGAAGGCGGAAAGCGCCGAGGTAAGACACCTAAGGGAATAGGTGGAAGCCTTTCCCAATAAAGTCCAAGATGCCGTGAACCAGGCTGTGTCGGCTGCCGAGACAAAGTTCCAAGAACAAGTTCATACACAAGTACAGGAACAAGTCTAGTCACAAGTGAACGATAAGCTCAATACCGTCCTTCCCACCTACATGGAAAAGTACAGCTAGTGATAGAAGGGTGGTAAACGAGGGCCTTGATACATTGCAAATGTATCTATAATTTTTGATGTTCCATGCTTGGTTTTATCTACTTTCTTGTGTTTTGTTCCAACTTTGGAGTACCTTTCATATAATTTCTTGGACTAACCTATTAACGAGATGCCATAGTGCCAGTTGCCTGTTTTTTGCTGTTTTTGGTTCTAGGAAGTCAGAAAATGAATATTCTCGGAATTGGACAGGACAAAAGCCAAAGTTACTATTTTCTCGGAAGACTCACGGAGCCAGAAGGAGAGTCGGAGAGGAGCCACAGGGTGGCCACACCCCCCTTGGCGCAGGGCAGCCCAGGCCACGCCAGGGCATGGTGTGGGCCCCCTGGCCTGCCATCGACCTTGCCTCTTTCGCCTATAAGAGCCTACCGATACGAAAACCCTAAATCGTTAATCCTCCAGCCACGAAACGTTCCGCAGTGCCGCCACCACCGAAGGGGAGATTCGGGGGACAGAAAGTCTCTGTTCCGACACCCTGCCGGGACGGGGAAGTACCCCCGGAGCCATCTCCATCGATCTCCACCACCATCTCCATCGCCGTTGCTGATTCCCATGATGAGGAGGGAGTAGTTCTTCCTCGAGGCTAAGGGTTCTACTGGTAGCTATGTTTTCATCTCTCTCTATGCATGATCTTATTGAGATCATGAGCTTGTAATCTATAGATCTACCTTGCTACTCAAGTGCTTTAATAGATCTCTTCTCTCCCCATGTGTGTGAAGTTGACAGTGTGCACACCATGGTGGCACTTAGGCTAGAGATTACAAATACTTGTTATGAGTTATATTTGGAGTTGGATGTCTTTATGAAATTGTGGTGTTTGTTGGACTCATCTAGTACTCAAGGTGATAGTGTGGGGTTATCTAGATGGGAAAGATGAACTTTGAGGTGTGCTGTTATAGCCCTACCAAAGATTAGAGTGTCCAACCGGAGAGTAGTTCATCATAGTATCATAAAGAAGAATATATTTATATGAGAGTGTTCACTAGTGAAAGTATGATCCCTAGGCCTTGTTTCTAAGCACTGAAACACCATTTGCTATTAGATATGTTACATGTTTGCTTGCTTCCATCTTTATTTCAGTTTGCCTTTAGTCTCTTCCATGCCATCAAGTTATTTTCTATCACCGTTACCACTTATAATTATCCATACCACTTGTACTTTACTATCTCTTCGCCGAACTAGTGCACCTATACACCTGACAAGTGTATTGGGTGTGTTGGGGACATAAGAGACTTCTTGTATCTTGATTGCAGGATTGCTTGAGAGGGAATACCTTTGACCACTTCCTCCCTGAGTTCGATAAACCTTGGGTGATCCACTTAAGGGAAAACTTGCTGCTGTTCTACAAACCTCTACACTTGGAGGCCCAACAAATGTCTACAAGAATAGAAGTGTGTACACATCAAGCTATTTTCTAGCGCCGTTGCCGGTGAGGTAAGGTAAAAGGTATTCACACCGGAGGATTAAAGAAGAAGAACCTCCCATGGCAAACACCTATTTTCTGGCACCGTTGCCGGAGAGGTAAGGTAAAAGGTACTCACATCCTCCGGTGTGAGTGCTCGAAGTTATTTCCTTTAGATTCTGCAATTTTTTCTTTTTGTTTCTTGTTTTCACTAGTTAGGCTTAATGGAAAACAACAAAAAAATTAGAGAGCTTTATAGTATTTATCTTGAGTTAGGACATGAAGTGTTTGAAGAGAAAATTTAAAAACCTATGGAACTTTATTTGCATGCTAATAGCAATGTTGTTAGTATTAACTCTTTGGACACCATTATTACTAATGCTATGGAAAAGTCGAAGCTTCGGGAAGCTAATTTTTATGAAAATGATCTTTTTAGTTCCCCAACTTTGGAAGATAGCTATTCTATTGCTTATGATGATACCAAACCTCCAATATATGATGATTATAATGATGGATATGTTATTTTAAGTCCACCTACTATTGAGGAGAAAATTAATTATGATTACAATATGCCTCCTATATTTGATGATTATGGTGATGAGAATAATAATGATAGCTATTTTGTTGAATTTGCCCCCACTATGATTGATAAGAATGACTATGCTTATATGGGGAGTATTAATTCTTTTCTGCATGTGGCTCATGATAACAATGTTTTATGTGATAGTTATATTGTTAATTTTATTCATGATGCTACTAAAAGTTATTATGAGAGAGGGAAACATGGTCTTATGTATCTTAATAATATTAAGTTTCCCCTCTTTATGTTGAAAGTCTTGAAGTTGCACTTGTTTTGCTTTCCTATGCTTGTTGCTTTGTGCTTTCATGACTTGTTTCTTTACAAGATTCCTATGCATAGGAAGTGGGTTAGACCTAAATGTGTTTTATATTTGCTTTCTTGATGCTCTCTTTTACTCTCAATTCATATTTCTTATGTGAGCATCTTCTCAAACTATCATGCCTAACTTAAAGGCGTTAAAGAAAAGTACTTATTGGGAGATAACCCAAAACGTTTTAGATGATTCTTGGAAGTTATTACCTCTGTAATAACCTCTCCTTATCCTTTTTATTTGCTTTTTGTGCCAAGAGTAACCTCTAATGAGAGAGAAGTAATGATTGGGAAAGTTGTTGTCCGAAACAGATTTCTATGCTTCACGGTAAAATTTCGTGTAAAATATCTGTACGTCCTTTTGAGGCGTGAATTTTTGTGCTTCTGTACCAGGTTGTTATCTAACTTTCGTTAGTTCAACACTTTTCGATTTGATTAACAGAAGGTCTTCTAAAAATTCGTCTTTACCTGCTGGTCTGTTTCGACAGATTTCTGCCATTATTTGCATTTGCTTCTTGTTGGTTCCCTTTTTAGTTCTTTTGGAGAATTGAACTTTTTGAGGGAAGTGCTACAGTAGCTAGTGTTTTAATGGAAGTTTTATTGGTGTTAGAACTGAACCTAAACACTTATTATCTTGAGTGCACTAATGTTGCTAATAAAGATTGTGTGAAGTTTTGTATGAAGGAAAAATTTCAGGTGTATGAAAGGAATGAGTAATGAGATGAAGGATGGACTAAATCTCAAGCTTGGGGATGCCACGCGTGTCACCCCAAGAAATATCCAACAATTACAAGCGTCAAAGCTTGGGGATGCCCAAGGCATCCCCCTCTTCATCAACAAAAATCCCAGGTTTCTTCCAAACGCTTCATTTTTATTGTTTCATGCACAGTTGTGTTGTTCTTGGAGCGTCTTCTTTTTCATTTTTGTTTTGCTTTTTCGTTTGCTTTGTTTTCTTAGTTTGCTGAATAAATTGGTTGGACCCTCTCTTTCATACATTGGTTTTCAAATAGTTTGGTTTGGTTTGGAAAAGAGTAGGAAAGCTCATGCTTAAGTGGTAAAGAGAGCTTGTATTTGACTGTGGCCTATGCTTTGTCATGCCATGCTTGATATTGTTTTGGCTTTATGCTTAGTATTCTTTGTTGTAGCATGACTTGTTATAAATAATTGAGATTGCTTAATGTGCCTTGGATGAATCATGCGTTGTTTTAGCATATTAAAGCATAGTATAGTGGTATTCTCCTTTGATGCTTTATTTGGGTTGACTTGGCGCATGCTCACACCATGTTATGACTATCCCAAGTCACCATAGCCTTTATGATCCTTTAGTTTTCAACTTTTAGTATCACTTTATGCTTTGATCAATGATGTTTTGTCGCTCTGCATGATTATGGCCATTATTGCTCTCTTAGTTTGTCGCTCCCAGTCTTTTGCTAGCCTCCATAACCAAGTATGAGTTCCACTCATGCATCCAACTCCCTAAACCAAGTTGTTCCAAAGAGTACACCATACCTACCTACTAGCTTATTCTATTCCAAGTATATTCATGCTTTTGTTTACCTTCCAAATTAAACTTGTTATGAGAAAACTAGTGATTAAAGCTCTCACGAACTTGATGGCACACTTTACTTTTCTTGCCCTTAATAAACTTGAACCATTGTGTCGTCTATGTTGTATATGCTTGCACTTATTTGTTGAGAATTAGCAGAACCATGTTGTCATGGGGAATGCTTTCAACATTGCACTGGTACTTTGTACCTAGTTGATATCATGCTCTTTTGTCTATGGATGTCGTCGGTGTGAAATGAAAGGGGAGCCTGTAAGTCCATGGAGTTATGTATATGTGTTAGAGAAACGCCTAGGCCGCTGGTCTAATCCATGCTGACATGGTGGAAACCTGCAGCATAACCATAATGAGCTGTCTATGAAGCATTCTTCATATAAAAAAAGAGTCCTATATTGAGAAAAAAGAGAAAAAGAAAAAAAAGATTATGAAAAGAGGAAAGAGAGAAAAAAAGCACCATATTCCCATGGTAAATAAGAAGATTGTTGAGATGCTTGTTGTCTGCTTGCCTTATCATTTTGATATGGGTATTCTTCCGTATCATCGGGCAAGGGGTACCCCGTTGGCGGTTCTCTATGATACACATGAACTTACAATGACAAGAACTTACCGGTGACTAAACTTGAGTAGCATGAGGAGCGGCCCTCGTATTCAAGGGACATGATATTTCTAACTTATACTTCGTCAAGCATGTACACCATAGTTTGTTCACTTTAACCTTAATCACTTCAAGATGCTTATGATAGGGGCAATGAGAGCTGAAAGATATAAGTACCATAATTTTTGGAAGCTCTTTATGAAACTTGAATCTCTAGTTCCTTCTATGAAGGCCCTTCTTCCACCATTATATTGAGTCTCCACCTTCTATCTTTATGCACCTACTTTGAGAGCATAGTGGCCATTCTTAGTTCTATGTGCATTGTCCCAAGACTTGTTGATTGATGCATACCTTGATATTGCTTGTTTTAAACTATTTGTATCTAGTCACTCTTATGAAATTTGAAGGTGTCCTATGCATTTATATTTGCTACTCTATGAGGGACAAGCTTAATATTATTATGCTATGTTTTCTTTATGTGAAACAAACAAACGTCTTGCAAAGCATTGTTATTCATGAATCTTTTGTTTGTGCCTTTTCATGTTGCATCATAGTTTCTTTGTCTTATTGCTAGAACTTTGTCTTTCATGTTATGTTTGAAGTACTATGATCCCAGCTATCAATGTTTTACAAATACTTTGATCAAGTTTATGATGGTGCATGTCACCTCAAAAATTATTCTTTCTTTTTATCACTTACCTACTCGAGGACGAGCAGGAGTTAAGCTTGGGGATGTTGATACATTGCAAATGTATCTATAATTTTTTATGTTCCATGCTTGGTTTTATCTACTTTCTTGCGTTTTGTTCCAACTTTTGAGTACTTTTCATATGATTTCTTGGACTAACCTATTAACAAGATGTCACACTGTCAGTTGCCTGTTTTCTGCTATTTTTGGTTCCAGGAAGTCAAAAAATGAATATTCTCGGAATTGGACGGGACAAAAGCCAAAGTTACTATTTTCCCGGAAGACTCACGGAGCCAAAAGGAGAGTCAGAGAGGAGCCACAGGGTGGCCACACCCCCCTTGGCGCGGGCCAGCCAGGCCGCGCCAGGGCATGGTGTGGGCCCCCTGGCCGGCCACCGACCTTGCCTCTTTCGCCTATAAGAGCCTCCCAATACGAAAACCCTAAATCGTAAATCCTCCAGCCACGAAAAGTTCCGCAGCGCCGCCACCATCGAAGGGGAGATTCGGGGGACAAAAAGTCTCTGTTCCGGCACCCTACCGGGATGGGGAAGTGCCCCCGGAGCCATCTCCATCGATCTCCACCACCATCTCCATCGCCGTTGCTGATTTCCATGATGAGGAGGGAGTAGTTCTTCCTCGAGGCTAAGGGTTGTACCGGTAGCTATGTGTTCATCTCTCTCTATGCATGATCTTATTGAGATCATGAGCTTGTAATCTATAGATCTACCTTGCTACTCAAGTGCTTTAATAGATCTCTGCTCTCCCCATGTGTGTGATGTTGACAGTGTGCACACCATGGTGGCACTTAGGCTAGAGATTACAAATAGTTGTTATGAGTTATATTTGGAGTTGGATGTCTTTATGAAATTGTGGTGTTTGTTGGACTCATCTAGTACTCAAGGTGATAGTGTGGGGTTATCTAGATGGGAAAGATGAACTTTGAGGTGTGCTGTTATAGCCCTACCAATGATTAGAGTGTCCAACCGGAGGGTAGTTCATCGTAGTATCATAAAGAAGAATTTATTTATATGAGAGTGTTCACTAGTGAAAGTATGATCCCTAGGCCTTGTTTCTAAGCACTGAAACACCATTTGCTATTAGATCTGTTACATGTTTGCTTGCTTCCATCTTTATATCAGTTTGCCTTTAGTCTCTTCCACGCCATCAAGTTATTTTCTATCACCGTTACCACTTATAATTATCCATATGTAACAACCTCGGACCCTACGCTCTAAGTTCAAGCCTGGATGATCCAGAAGTGGTTAAAATAGTACAGCAGGGGCCCAGGGGCCACCCACGTGTAGACCCGTCGGCCGTCCTAACCACTTCCAAGACATCGGGACAAGAGCGAGCGGCGTAGGCAACAGGCGAAGATATCAAATACATACACAAGTGAGTATGTATGCAAGCTACCTTACAACAGTTCTCAGAGCCATACCATCTAAAAAGAAATAGAAATATTGCAACGCCATACGCAAATATCCTAGATAGAGATAATAGTTTAGGATAGCTCCTCATACATCAAACATCAGAGTATCAAGCGGAAGCGGGAAACAAGATCTGAGTACGGACAAGAAGCAAATCGGCATAAGATGCCACATAAGTAAGCACATCCCGCCCACAGATCTCATGGATCCCCATCCCGGAATCTCTACACCGAGTGATTGTTGCCAACATCATCTGTCTCCTCCACCCAGTATCCATCTTGCGAATACACCTGTTCATCTGAATCAAACAATTTATCGTGTGAGACCCTAGGGGTACTCAGCAAGTCTTTATGCCTCTAAAGGGGACATAACCTGGGGTGACGCAATTGCAGCAAAAGATAATACTAACAAGTCTATAGATACTCGCTAACCATCCGCCTAACCAATGATAGACGGATGTCCGTTAATTAAAAACAACAGTTATAACAGTATATAGTAACAGATCCATCCTCCTTCTCGCTTACCAATGAGAAAGCGGACGAACAACTCATCCGTTGGCAGTTTTATTAACCATTCCATGAGTATTGCAATATTTACTAGTCAGGTATTTAGTTAGATTAAAAGCGGTACTTTAGTTATACTTGTCTATGATCGAGAAAATGTGCTCCAAGTCGTCCATAACCGCGGACATGGCTTTCAGAAAGATTTACCCTGCAGGGGTGCACAAATAGCAACACACACTCGATCAACCTCGGAAAAACCAAATCAAAACCCAACGAGGCATTCACGACAAAGCGATCACAGGATTCATAAATATTTCAGGGGCCACCCCATTAAGCTACCCGCAACGAAGTTGGCCAGCTCCGAGACGGACCCAAGGTTTGCGCCAATGGTTGTAAACGACTAGGAACCTGAAAGTGTGACTGGGCTTGTCGATACCGCGAAAACACTCCGCAATCCAAAATAGTACAGGTGCTCCACGCACAATCTTAAATAAAACAGTAAAGCATGGCATAAGTATAGGATAGTAATAAAGCCCCAAACTACTTTGTGGCCCCAAGAAATAGAAAGGAATCAAGCTCTGGCTCAGGGGGGTCCATAAGGCCTCCCGGATGTGGATAGTGCGAATAGTCAAGGAACAGGAATCAAGTACTCGGGGTCCTACGGGACACAAGTGAGCATGAAAAAACCAAATAGCAGATATTGCCCACCGGTGCCGCTTTCGTTAGTTATCCCATTACTACTCAAGTTAAGTTGTTTAGGTACCTCGTTATCCATCAGACACTCACATACCCTACACATGCTGTTCTACGACTCGCATGGCTCAAACAACTCCTGTAGTAATGGCTCATGGGATGGAGGAACAAGCTTCGGTGGGGTTTAAAAGTAAACGCTATGCAGTACTTGGGATTCAATTTAATGCAATCACGACTCAATGATGCAAGAATAAGATAGAGGCAATAGGTACTATATGTATGCAAGCATGTGGTAGTGCTTGCCTGGCAGCTCAGTTGAAGCGAGAGACGGATCTGGGTAGTACTCCTGGAATTCCTGATATTTCATCTGCTCGGCGTCTATTCGAAAGAAGAACCAAACAAACAAGGGCCAACATAAATAAAGTGCACAAGCATATAAATAAAATGCGACAAGCAAACAAGCATGCCATGATGAATGATGCACAATTTACATGGCAATAATGTAGCATGGCATGGGTGAGGTGTGGGGTACAAGAATAAAGCGTTTTATTAAGTTTTAGTCATGTTTTGCTCCCATAACACTTGATGTCCACTTAATATTTATATGATGCATGCTGCAATTTAGAACATGGAATGCATAAACAGAACGGGCTCGTCGCGCTGATCGATTTAGACATATTATTTGTCAAATTTGGAGTTATAGAAATAAAGTTATTAATTAATTAAGAAAAGGCATTTTTAATGCAATTAAACAATTTCGAAAATTTAAATTAGTTAAACATTAATTTGGATGGCAGATTTGAATTCCTCACATTTTTCTAGTTCAAAAACATATATCATTTGTCAAATTTGGAAATACCAAGTAAAAGATATTAATTTCTAGATATTAAAAACATATTTGCATTTTCTGAAATTATTTTTATTTGGAAAAGACTCGCAGAACTTTTTGTACTCAGGTGAGTCTAGCCCAAGTCACTGACGAGAAGGGCCAGCGCTGAGTCAACGCCAGCTGGCACAGCGGCTCTGCGAGGGGCTTTTCTCATTCGGTGGATCTTACCCACACTCACTGACTAGCGGGCCCAGGTGTTGACGGGACACACGCGCGCGCGGGCCAGCGGGCAGCTGACACGTGGGCGATCCAGGGGCGCGGGGTGAAGCAACCAAAATCCCGGGGTTAAACTGGAAAAAGCTGGAGCTGAGTGGCTGACAGGTGGGCACGGTAGGGAGCGGCGTGTGATCGACAAAAGGTCAGGGGGGTTTCTGTAAGATAGTCACGCTCTCTGAAGAACGGCCGATGATGGACAGACGACAGAGCCTAGGATTCCGATGGATTGCAACGATGATTCCGACGAAGCTACTGCACGATTCGTGGTGACTCCAAAACAAAAATTTGAGAGGGATGATCACTCAACAGCTTTCGTTAAGGGAGGTTAGTCTAAGGAGGGACATAGGGTTCGGCGTTCTGCGGAGAAACACAGGGTGAAAAACGGCCGGCTGCCACTGCCATAGTTGCAGCAGCGCGCGCGCGGCTGGGTCCCGGCGGCGGCGAGCACGATACAGGGTGCACAAGGCACAGTGAGAGAGGGAAGGCGACAGGGTGCTCACCTTGCTGGATTCCCGAAGAAAAATGAGGAAGGGGCGGCCGGGGTGACGCTGGCGATGGCGACAGAGACGGGTTCTCCTGGGCTGGACGAGGGGGCTGGCCGGGAGTAGTTCTTGGCGGCGTGGGCTCCTTCCTGGCGAGGCGTTTCGACGTAGATGAAGAAGAGGACTCGATCCCGCGGCTCAGCTCCTCCTATGGCTGGCCATGGCAGCCTCGTGGTACAGCGTCGGTGGCGTGGAAGAAAAGGAAGGAAGGGGGGAAACTAGGGTTCGAGGAGGCTTCGGCTTGGGGATAAGGAGGAAGGCTGGTGGGGTGCGGTGTGACGAGGGAGACGGAGGTGGACGGGGACCTTCCCGGCTGCTGCTTTCCGTTTTATGCCGAGAGAGAGCAGGGCGAGACGGCGTCAGGCGTAGAGAAGAACAGGAACAGGGGTGGCGTCGGTGTTTGTCTGTCTTGAACCGATACGGTCGGTGGAGGAAGGTTGGGCCGGGGGGTTGGGCTCCTTCTGTTATTGCGGCCTGCTGCTTTGCTTGGGCTGCGAGGCCCAGCTACTGCAAGCTGAGGCTCAGAAGGAAAAAACGTTGCAGCTGCTGTTTTCAGAAAAAGGACAGATGCTTCCCAGGTTTGAATCAAAGGCCAGCACTTGAATCGGAAAAGGATTGCAAGTTTTAGGGCATATGATTTCTATACACCAAGATTCAAAAAAGTCCAAAAGAGAGAAAGGAAGAGGGTTTTATGGACTTGCATGAATTAAACTTGGCCTAGTTTGTGAAAACAAACTAGCCTCAAAACAGAGAATTCCAACATCACACATTTGATTTATGCTTCATAAGAAAACCAAGCCTCAAAACAGGGTCTCATTTAATCCTGGGAGCATTTGAATTGTAAGGTCTATATAGTGTGTATGTTCCACTATGTAATACATGACCCCATCAAGTCAAATAACCTCACAATTAAACAGAGACATGATTTGAGACATAAATATGGCTTCTACTACCACATAACATGTAAAGGTGACCCGGGAGATTTCCATAGGAATGTTGTGAGAACAACATGTATCAAAGTATGGGAACATGTAGACAAAATAAAAGAACCATACCCATTGTCATGAGCTAGAGTTAAATTCCAAAAGGAGATACAAATACTCATGTTTGATTAGCAAGGTGGAGGTGAAGAATGGAATAAGTGTTGGTGATAAAAGTGGATGGTGGAGTCTGAGAAAAGAGATGCCCCCATATCCACTTGGGCATTTAACAATTCATCAAGAACCAAATACAATATATCAAGAGGCAAATACAATTAATAAATGCATATGAGATAAGAACCAAATGAAAAGGGTTTTATATGATGCTCAAATGCAAGGTGGCATGATGACATGAGCATGATATAATTATGATGCAACGATTATATGTAGGAAGTGGCATTTTATTATTAGACCATGTAGCATTACAGATGTTAGACAGATGGGATGCTACAACTCTCCCCCACAAAACAGGAATCTCTCCTCGAGATTCTAGGAAGAAGAAGAAGAAGACACAAAGAGGTTAGGGTACTTGGCACAGAGCTCATCCTCACGTTCCCAAGTGGCTTCATCAACAGAATGGTGCGACCACTGCACCTTGCAGAACTTGATGGACTTGTTGAGAGTCCTTCTTTCTCCGACTTCTAGGATTTTTGTGGGGTGTTCTTGATAAGACAGGTCTTCTTGGAGATTGATGAGTTCATGGTCCACGGTCCTGCCGGGATCCTTGAAGCACTTCTTGAGTTGAGAGATATGGAAAACATCATGGACCTTGAGTTTTTCAGGAAGCTCAAGAGCATAAGCGACTTCTCCTCTTCTTCCACGAACTTTGAAAGGACCGATGTATCTAGGAGCCAGCTTTCCTTTGATACCAAACCGGTGCGTGCCCCTCATGGGAGTGACACGAAGGTAAACGAGATCACCAGGGACATACTCCATGTCCGTGTGCTTTCTGTCATAGTTGCTCTTCTGCCGACTTTGAGCAACCTTCAGATTTTCAAGAATGATGTGAACCTTCTCCTCCGCTTGAGTTACAATGTCGGGGCCAAACAATGTTCTTTCACCTGCGCCCGACCAACCAATCGGAGTTCTGCATTTGCGTCCATAGAGAACCTCAAATGGTGCCATCTTTAGACTTTTCTGGAAGTTGTTGTTGTAAGAGAATTCAGCATAAGGAAGGCATTCTTCCCACTTCATGCCGAAAGAGATAACGCAAGTACGAAGCATATCTTCCAGAATCTGATTGATCCTTTCAACTTATCCTTGCGACTGAGGGTGGTAAGCTGTGCTGAAGTTCAACTTTGTTCCCAAAGCATTTTGGAAACTTCCCTAGAACTTGGAAGTGAAGATGCTTCCACGGTCTGAACTAATCTCAAGAGGAACCCCATACAGAGAGACAATTCTGTTTATATAGAGCTCAGCCAACTGGATTGCAGAAATTATTTCCTTGACGGGAAAGAAGTGAGCCACTTTAGAAAGCATGTCGATGACAACAAAGATTGCATTGTTGCCCTTCTGTGACCTTGGAAAACCAGTTATGAAGTCCATCTCAACTTTCTCCCATTTCCATTCCGGAGGCTTCAATGGCTGTAGAAGACCGGAAGGTTTCTGATGGACAGCTTAACTCTGCGGCACACATCACACTCCGAGACATACTTGGCACAATATCGTTTCAACCCAGCCACCAATACTGTGTTTTCAAGTCCATGTACATCTTAGTGCTGCAAGGGTGGATAGAAAGAACAGAATCATGCGCCTCCTTAAGAACTTGCTCTCTTAAACCCGGGTAGTTCGGAACAAACATCTGGTGTTCAAAGAATAGAGCGCCTTGGTCGTCGACGTGGAAGAACTCATACTTCGGAAGCTGAATGTTGGAGATGATCTTTTTAGTGTAAGGATCACCAAGTTGAATGGAGCAAACTTTTTCTTCCAAGAGAGGGGTTGCCAGAAGGTTCAGGAGATACCCTTGATCCACAATTTCAAGGTTGAGCTTGCGGAATTCCTCACACAAGAGAGGTTGTTGTTCTTCCACCATGAGGTTGTTGACATAAGCTTTTCGGCTGAGAGCATCGGCCATGACATTAGCTTTGCCCGGAGTGTAGTTGGTGGTCAAATCGAAATCATTAATTGCTTCAATCCACCTCCTCTGACGAAGGTTGAGATCAGGTTGTGTGAAGATATATTTCAGACTCTTGTGATCAGAAAAAATCTCACAACGGTTGCCAAGCAAGTAGTGCCTCCATACTTTCAAAGCAAAGACAACTGTTGCGAGTTCGAGTTCATGTGTTGGATAGTTGATCTCATGTGTCTTCAACTGTCGAGAGGCATAAGCAACAACTTGTTTTTCTTGCATAAGGACCGCACCCAATCCTTGCAAAGAGGCGTCACAGAATATCTGGAAAGGCTCTGATGTATCTGGAGGAATCAAGACTGGTGTGGAAGTGAGCTTCTCTTTGAGGGTTTCAAAGCTTGCTTGACATGCAGGAGACCAAAGGTATTTATTGCCTTTCTTGAGGAGATCGGTAAGAGGCTTCGCAATCTTCGAGAAGTTCTGAATGAAGCGACGGTAGTAACTAGCCAAACCAAGGAAACTCTGGACTTCTTTGACATTTTTGGGTGGAAGCCAGTCAACAATTATCCGAACAGTTTCTGGGTTGACGACAATGCCCTTGGAAGAGATGACGTGACCAAGGTAGGTGACTTCAGGCAGCCAGAACTCACACTTGGAGAACTTTGCATACAGGCGGTTCTCACGAAGCTTCTTTAGGACACACCGAAGGTGTTCTTCATGTTCTTCCTTTGACTTAGAATAGACTAGAATGTCATCCAGATAGACCACGACGAACTTATCAAGATAACCCGTGAAAACCGAGTTCATAAGCCTCGAGAAGGTGGCAGGTGCGTTGGTGAGACCGAAAGACATGACCGTGTACTCATACAGGCCATAGCGGGTGGTGAAAGCTGTTTTGGGAACATCTTCCTTGCGAATCTTGATTTGATGATATCCACTTCTCAAGTCAAGCTTAGAGAATACCACAGCTCCGGCTAGCTGATCGAAGAGATCATTAATCCGTGGAAGGGGATATTTATTCTTGATGGTTTTAGCATTGAGAGCCCGATAGTCAACACAAAGTCTATCAGTCTTGTCTCGCTTCTTCACAAAGATGGTTGGGCTACCCCAAGAAGAAGTACTGTACTGAATGAAACCCAACTTCCCTTGTTCATCAAGCTGGTGTTTGAGTTCAGCCAACTCAGCAGGACCCATTTTATAAGGCCGCTTGGAGATAGGAGCGGTTCCAGGTTCAAGCTCAATCACAAACTCGACCTCACGATCAGGAGGCATACCTAGCAACTCTTCAGGAAAAACATCTGGGAACTCACAGACCACCGGAACACTCTGAATAGCCTCCATAGCATCATCATTCAGAGCCGCCAAAGAGAAAAGCTGAATTGCAGGAGTCAGACTTGGAGAATAGACTACATGGCCTTTAGGAATTTTCAGAGAAACCAAGCATTCAGCATAATCAATCACAGCTGCATTTGCTGTCAACCAATCCATGCCCAAGATAACATCAATGTCAGAATTGCCTAGAATAATTAAGGAAGCCGGGAACGAAGAACCACCAATCTCAATTTGATTGCCATGGCTGATTTTGGAAGATGCCATTGTTGCTCCAGGAGAAAGGACCATTAAACGTTTAGGGAGAGGATCCATAGGTAACCCATTCTTATCAGCAAAACTTATAGAGATAAAAGAATGTGATGCACCAGAATCAAACAAAACTTTCATGCAGGGACTGAGTTAACGGGAAGCGTACCCATCACAACTCCAGGTGCATGTTCAGCTTGAGCGACGTTGACACAGTTGGCACGAGCAACAGTGGACCTGGGCTTGGTGTTGATGTTGAGAGCCCGCGGTGGAGGTGTACGAACCATAGAAGAACTTGCTGCGGGTCTTGGAGGTGGTGGAGGAAGAGCTTTGTTGTTCATGGGACAACTCCAGTGTTGATGCCCAGAGTTCCCACAAGTGTAACAAGCACCAGGTGGACGTGGAGCAACGTAGCCAGGGACTCCGCCAGGCGCTCCAGGGTAGTTGTGGTTGTAGCCCCTAGGAGCCGCGGTGAAGGAGTTTGGTGGCCTTGCCGCGTAGCTTGAAGGTCTTGGTGGAGCCGGGAGCGGCGGTGGGGTGTTAGGAACCCACACGCGGCGCTTAGAAGGAGCTATCATAGCTGAAGAGCTTGCTGCGTCACGACTGTGTTTCTTGGACTCCTCAAACACTTGCCTACTTGCTTCCTCCTGCAGAGCTATATGTTGGAGTTGTAGAAAAGACCCTGGCCTTGCATGAGTGATTGCATACTTGATAGATGCATTGAGCCCTTGCCTGAACCTCTTTTGCTTCTTCTTGTCATCAGAGATCTCATCGCCACCATACCGAGAAAGATTCATGAAGTTTCTGATATAGGTATTGACATTGTCTTTGCCCTGCTTGAGGTTGAGAAACACTTCCTTCATCCTTTCCATGACAATTTCTGACAGATATTGCTCTTTGAAAGCCCCAGTGAACTGCTCCCAAGTAGGCTGAAAACCAGAGTGGTTTGCCTTCAGGTAATTCTCCCACCATAGAGCTGTGTCTCCCTTCAGAATGTGAGTGGCACATTTTACCCATTCTTGCTCAGGAACATCAGCAGTCATCAGCAACCTTGACATCTCACGCAGCCAATCATCAGCGTCCAACGGCTGATCAGACACCTCAAAGTGACGCGGGTTAAACTTCAGAAAGCTCTTGATGTCTCCTCGCTTGGGAGGTGGAGGTAGCGGAACAAACTCATTCCTCCTGACACTTTCTTCAAATCGCTGCTGGTTCTGCTGCATTGCTCCCAAGGCATTAGCAATACTTGCCAACACAGCCCCCAGTTCAGGTGGTATGTGATCCTCAGAACGGCGTGCTGGTGCCATCCCGTGATTGATATAAAACTCAAGTCAGTACCATAATGGAGAATAATAATAATCCAAAATAGTACCAAAATGGAATTAACCAAGATTAAGGATACAAATCACTAGGATGATATTAAAATATCAACAAAGTTCAAAGCACCTAGAAGATAGTAAGCATATAGCACACGACTGAACAAGGAGTGGTACACAAAGCTATCAAAGAAAAAATTCCGCAAATTTCGGCATTAAAATACCACTATATGCGCAAAACCACTTAACGAATCAAGATTAGTAACTCTACCAATTCAATATAGAAGAGCGAATGATAAAAGTAGTGGTATGGTCGCGACTCCATCCCGCACTCAAATCATTACTCTACACATGAACAAGTAAAACACATATCCCAACTCCCATCCTTCTTAAGATGAACCTAAAGATTAGCAACTATGGAAACGAACACCCAAAACAAGATAGCATCGGATAACAAAGAGTAAGACAGATCGCGTCGGTTTACAATGAATCAGATAGATCGCGTCGGTTTACAAAAGCATGTCGGTATGGAATGTACCCACAGTTGATAACCAAAAGGCAGATAGCGACAACAAGTTGGATGCAACAGATAGACAAGGAATTCATACACACACACACACACACTCACACAACCTATGGTGCTACGGAACCCAGAACACGTGAATCAGAGTTTGAATTTTAGAAGAGGATTGAAAACGTTACACTTCCTTACCAGAAAAGGGTGGGTGGATGGGTAAGAAGAAAAATGGAAGCAGTCCTACTCTCACGTTTTGTTTTTCCCTAGTATACATAGCTACCAAAAATATTTCTAGACTGACAACAACCATTTGGCTGAGACCCTGAAGGGCGGGATGGCTCTGATACCAATTGTAACAACCTCAGACCCTACGCTCTAAGTTCAAGCCTGGATGATCCAGAAGTGGTTAAAATAGTACAGCGGGGGCCCAGGGGCCACCCACGTGTAGACCCGTCGGCCGTCCTAACCACTTCCAAGACACCGGGACAAGAGCGAGCGGCGTAGGCAACAGGCGAAGAGATCAAATACATACACAAGTGAGTATGTATGCAAGCTACCTTACAACAGTTCTCAAAGCCATACCATCTAAAAAGAAATAGAAATATTGCAACGCCATACGGCAAGATCCAAATATCCTAGATAGAGATAATAGTTTAGGATAGCTCCTCATACATCAAACATCAGAGTATCAAGCAGAAGCGGGAAACAAGATCCGAGTACGGACAAGCAAATCGTCATAAGATGCCACATAAGTAAGCACATCCCGCCCACAGATCTCGCGGATCCCCATCCCCGAAATCTCTACACCGAGTGATCGTTGCCAACATCATCTGTCTCCTCCACCCAGTATCCATCTTGTGAATACACCTGTTCATCTGAATCAAACAATTTATCATGTGAGACCCTAGGGGTACTCAGCAAGTCTTTATGCCTCTAAAGGGGACATAACCTGGGGTGACGCAATTGTAGCAAAAGATAATACTAACAAGTCTATAGATACTCGCTAACCATCCGCCTAAGCAATGATAGACGGATGTCCGTTAATTAGAATTAACAGTTATAACAGTATATAGTAACAGATCCATCCTCCTTCTCGCTTACCAACGAGAAAGCGGACGAACAACCCATCCGTTGGTAGTTTTATTAACCATTCCATGAGTATTGCACTATTTACTAGTCAGGTATTTAGTTAGATTAAAAGCGGTACTTTAGTTATACTTGCCTATGATCGAGAAAATGTGCTCCAAGTCGTCCATAACCGCGGACACGACTTTCAAAAAGATTTACCCTGCAGGGGTGCACAAATAGCAACACACACTCGATCAACCTCGGAAAAACCAAATCAAAACCCAACGAGGCATTCACGACAAAGCGATCACGGGATTCATAAATATTTCAGGGGGCCACCCAATTAAGCTACCCGCAACGAAGTTGGCCGGCTCCGAGACGGACCCAAGGTTTGCGCCAACGGCTGTAAACGACTGGGAACCCGAAAGTGTGATTGGGCTTGTCGATACCGTGAAAACACTCCACAATCCAAAACAGTACAGGTGCTCCACGCACAATCTTAAATAAAACAGTAAAGCATGGCATAAGTATAGGATAGTAATAAAGCCCCAACTACTTTGTGGCCCCAAGAAATAGAAAGGAATCAAGCTCTGGCTCAGGGGGGTCCATAAGGCCTCCCGGATGTGGATAGTGCGAATAGTCAAGGAACAGGAATCAAGTACTCGGGGTCCTACGGGACACAAGTGAGCATGAAAAAACCAAATAGCAGATATTGCCCACCGGTGCCGCTTTCGTTAGTTATCCCATTACTACTCAGGTTAAGTTGTTTAGGTATCTCGTTATCCATCAGACACTCACATACCCTACACATGTTGTTCTACGACTCGCATGGCTCAAACAACTCCTGTAGTAATGGCTCATGGGATGGAGGAACAAGCTTCGGTGGGGTTTAAAAGTAAAGGCTATGCAGTACTTGGGATTCAATTTAATGCAATCGCGACTCAATGATGCAAGAATAAGATAGAGGCAATAGGTACTATATGTATGCAAGCATGTGGTAGTGCTTGCCTGGCAGCTCAGTTGAAGCGAGAGACGGATCTGGGTAGTACTCCTGGGATTCCTGATATTTCTCCTGCTTGGCGTCTATTCGAAAGAAGAACCAAACAAACAAGGGCCAACATAAATAAAGTGCACAAGCATATAAATAAAATGCGACAAGCAAACAAGCATGACATGATGAATGATGCACCATTTACATGGCAATAATGTAGCATGGCATGGGTGAGGGGTGGGGTACAAGAATAAAGCATTTTATTAAGTTTTAGTCATGTTTTGCTCCCATAACACTTGCTGTCCACTTAATATTTATATGATGCATGCTGCAATTCAGAACATGGAATGCATAAACAGAACGGGCTCGTCGCGCTGATCGATTTAGACATATTATTTGTCAAATTTGGAGTTATAGAAATAAAGTTATTAATTAATTAAGAAAAGGCATTTTTAATGCAATTAAACAATTTTGAAAATTTAAATTAGTTAAACATTAATTTGGATGGCAGATTTGAATTCCTCACATTTTTCTGGTTCAAAAACATATATCATTTGTCAAATTTGGAAATGCTAATTAAAAGATATTAATTTCTGGATATTAAAAACATATTTGCATTTTCTGAAATTATTTTTATTTGGAAAAGACTCGCAGAACTTTTTGTACTCAGATGAGTCTAGCCCAAGTCACTGACGAGCGGGGCCAGCACTGAGTCAACGCCAGCTCAGGTGAGTCTAGCTCCGTGAAGTAGACGGTCGGGACCCTCATGTCAGTAATATTTCCGTGACGCGAGCGCCAACGCGGCAACAACGTAGGCGAAATGAGATACTAAAGGAGCATGGTGCGTTGACCAAATTCACAAATCCACTCCCTCCCTCCTTTCACATGAACCCTAGCACAGGCGGTGTCCAAATCCCCTATCCAACCAGAATGATCTCTTCGGGCATTTAACTTCTGGCGCCAAGTTGCTGCGCCTACTCGTTGCTACCGAGCTCTAATGCCGAATGCCGTGCCAGCCGTTGCGACGATCTAGCCTGCCTCTACCGCCGACGAGCTGAGCAGCACGAAGTATGGCAGATCCATTTGCCGAGGAAGAAGTACTTCTGGATAATTTCGGGTGAGCTACTCTTCTCTTTGCTATTCGCACTACCTATAACTGCTAGCTGGCTATTGGCATTACAGAGATATATTGAACATAGAATTGTTTGCTAGCACGATGCTGAGAAACAATTCTTATCTTTTGTCTCCAATTTTCTGTCAACTAGGATCTCCGCTGAACCCAAATACACGGTCTGGTGGCCATCTGCGGCTACCTCATTAAATTAGCACATGGGAAGAGCACGTGGAAACAAGCTCAGAATCTGAAGATGGAAGTAGCGCCTGTGCAGTTATGCACTATCCCTGGTTTGGTTGCTGCTGTGCGTGAACTTGCTGAAATGAGGCCAGAGCAGACTGCACGGTTCAGCATTGTTGATGAACGAGGCTTCAAGGTTCCTATAGCGTGTGACAGTCAGCTAATTGGGTTGATGAAACGGCATGTTAGGCTTCGCGTGGTTATGCTGGTGTGTAACATACTGGATGAGGAAGCTCCTGCTACTGGGAGTCACCCAGCTATTATTGGACAAGGAGGTCTAACTCGAACCCCTGTTGTTGTTGAGCAAAATGTGGTTCCTCGTCCGCGACATGCTTCTGCCAGGCAACCTCCTCGTAGGAGTCCCCGTATTGCCGTTGTGGAAAACTCTGCTTTGGAATTTGCTGGTACTTGTCATCCCTGTCCTCGTGCCCGTGTTGCTGCGGCTACTGCTCACCCAATCCATGTCGCTGTTGAGCAAACTAAGGCGTCCGGAGGCTGCCCCGTTGTTGTTGCCAAGACTGCCGCCTTGTGTGCTGCTCCTCCTCGATACCGTCCTCAAGTTGTGCGAACCCGTGCTCTGGAATCTGCTGGTACTGGTCGTCCTCGTGTTGTTGTTGATCTGGACGCTGTTGATCCAATCCCTGCTTCTGTTGAGCAAACTAAGGCTTCCGGAGGCTTCCCCACTGTTGTTGCAAAGACTGATGCCTTGTCTTCTCCTCGAACCCGTGCTCGGGTTCAGCGAGCTGCTGGTCTGAAGCCATCTCATGATCTGGACTCTACTAGCACTCGAAACACTTCTGTTGTGGGAACTGCTCCTGATTGTCGATGTGGCATGGCAGCAGCTGATCCTATTGTGGCTACCGTTAGAAGGGGCCCTGCCTGTCCACCATGTAATGTAGCTCCCGCTGCTAAGGGCCCTCGCCTTGCTCCTGGTCCTGGTACTTCCACCGAGGTTGATCCAGCTAACGATGACGCTGGTGATGGCGGCGGTGGCATTGGGGCTAGGTCTGATGGTGCCGCTCCATCTCTCGAACCTCTCGGAGGTTTCTATCTGGAAGAACCTGATGATGGCAAAGTAATCGTTCGTATTGGTGTCGCGGATTATACTACAAAATTAGATGATGGCACAGAAAAATTCTATGACGAGTTTGATGTAATCCTTGGTAGATATGACCCTGAAGTGGTAGAGTTATCTGACCTGATGGCATCGTTACGTGTGAAGGTGTTGTGGGGGTCCTCCCAGGAAGCACGTTTGTTATATTATGGTTACAGGAGCAAAAAGGCTATCGAAGTGAAAGATACTAGGGATTTAGTCGTACCGTTTACAAGGAAACATTATAGAGGTGAAGTTTAGTTCCACTTGGTAGTGCTCACGGTTGGAGAGGAATTGGAACTCGACAATAGAGATGATGGACTTTTAAAAGGCATGCGTGACCTGATCCATGACATCACTAGGGCTGATGCGACTGAGGGTAGCTTCGAATAGAGGAGAGTCTTACAGAGGAGCGTCATAAAGAGGAGCAGGAAGAGCATACCCAGAAAGGGCACCCCGAAGAAGAACGTCACCAAGGATACCACGCCAGAGAAGAGGACGCCCAAGAGTCGCACGACAAAAGGCACCACGCCGCAGAGTACACCCCTGAGATCCATTCAAAATGCCACACTGAACGGTAGCAGCATAAATGCTAAGAGGGCTAGCACAGTGGTGAACACTCCCAGGAGTGGTAGCAAAGAGGCGAAGATGGCCAGCACGGAGGCTACCACACCTAGTGGGAGAATAAAAAATACTAATTTGGAGAGGAATACACCGCTGTCAGGGAATTATGCCAGCACGAAGGAGAACACGCCCAATAGTAGCAACAAAAGGGCTAATTTGGAGCGGAACACGCCGCTGAGGTCAGGCAATAATGCCAGCACGAAGGAGAAGATGCCCAATAGTAGCAGCAAAAGGGCTAATTTGGAGCAGAACACGCCGCTGGGGTCAGGCAATAATGCCAGCACGAAGGAGAACACGCCCAATAGTAGCAGCAAAAGGGCTAATTCGAAGAAGAACACGCCGCAGAGGTTGGGCAATAATGCCAGCACCCTGGAGCCAACACCCGTGAGGGGAGGCAGTAAGGAGATCACACCCAAGAGCGGCAGCAAAAAGCATAGTTCGATGGGGAATGGAATGCGGATGTCAAGCCCTACTGATACCATCAGGAAAGATTACATCAGGAAGGAGGATGTACACAGGAAGAGCAACAGGGTTCTGTACACTCAAGATGAAATTGATTCTGACTGCTGTTTGTCCACTGAAGTACCTGGGATGCATGCAAACGGAAGACCACTCCATGTGGTTGCAGCAGAACCAACCGAGTGTCTTGGAGAAAACAGAGTTGCCGGTGAGGTGGATTGGGGCAATGTTCCTATCCATCCGGGTGGAGACGATGGTGCAGCCCCACCCATGGGAGTCAATATGATGTGTGCAGTACTAGGCATTAGAGACAATGGTGAAGATTCTAAAACAGATGAAGAAGAAGGCACTGTAGAGGATCAAGAATCTAGTGATGATGAAATAGATGACGAACTTAACGATGAGGCTGGTATTCCAGTCGATGATTTGGGTGTTGAAGTAGAAGAAATGAAACATGACCACGAGTATCCTATAATTTCGGTCGGCACCGAGTTCAGGAGCATGCATGAGTTCAGGATGTCGTTTTGGCATTTTTGTATTAAGGGGGGGGGGTTTGACGTTTATCGACTGAAGAACTCTGCCGAGAGGTATGAGGCCGTTTGCAAGTTAACGTGGATGAATGGACGGGCCGAGGTACATTGTCCATGGAGGATCACGGCAAGAGCCTTACCTGCGTCGACTGCAATTAGGGTATTGGGGCAATGAATGCAGCAAACCATTAGAACTCTCTCTCTCTCTTTTCACTCTATAACTATAATTGGTGTGCGATATCTTTCTAGCGACTAGTGGACTCCGCTTATCTTTTAAATGAATATGTGTTGCAGGTGAACAAAATGGGCCCTCCACACATGTGTCCGACAGGCAGCAAACTGAAATCCTCAATGGCCGATACGGAGTGGGTGGCTATGCAATCTCTGTCCATACTAAAGGATAACCCTAAGGAGACCACGAAGAATATTCAGACTAGCCTCGGTTCTAAATATAACATTTTCCTTACGTATTACACGGTTTGGAAAGGTAAAGAGAAAGCTCTGGGGGTCTTGCACGGGGATTGGACCAATAGCTACAGGAGCTGTACAACTTCAAGGCGGAGGTACAAGCTAGGTGTCCGGGGAGTGTTGTGGAGATTGACACCGAATCAGAAGGTGGTAAAATATATTTCAAAAGATTTTTCATGGCGCTTAAACCTTGCATCCAGGGATTCAAGGACGGTTGTAGGCCGTATCTGAGTGTAGACAGCATTGTCCTAACTGGCAAATGGAAATGCTGCCTGCCATATGCCACAGCACTTGATGGTCACAACTGGATGTTCCCAGTGGCATTCAGGCTGTTTGAAACAGAAACGGAGGAAAACTGGGTTTGGTTTTTGAGGCAGCTCAGGAGATCAATAGGCCACATGGATCCATTGGCTATATCCACGGATGCGTGCAAAGGGATGACGAATGCAGCGAACGAGGTGTTCCCGCGAGCTGAAGGTAGAGAATGCCATGCCCATATGATGCTCAACTTGTACTCACACTATGCAGGCAGTGTATTTCGTTACATGTTTCCTGCTGCTAGAGTTTACAAACCTAGTAGCAGCGAATATTTCATGAGCAAGATTTTTGCCAAAGCCCCTAAACTTCCAGAGTACTTAGCCATCCATCATTTGCAGCTATGGAAGAGGAGTCAATCGAACCCTGACATCAAAGTTGATTACATAAACAACAACCTTGCAGAATGCCTGAATAACTAGGTGAAGGACATAAAAGTGCGTCTTGTTCATATCTTGATGGAAAGCATACGTGGTATGATCATGAAGCTGTTAAATATAAGGAGAGAGATCGGTAGGAGACTTAGAGGACATATGCTACCGCCAGTTATACAGCAACTTCACAAGAGAAGCCGAGGACTTGCTCATCTTAAGGTTCTACCGTTAACCAGCAGAAGCTGTGAGGTGGTCGATATGTCCAAGAGTGGCAAAAGGGATGTTGTGAACATCCAGATGCGAGAATGCACCTGCTTAGAGTGGCAGCATACCGGGAAACCTTGCAACCACGCCTTGGCCTTCTTGGTGAAGAAAAGAACACTACCACATTTGGATCAGTATTTGTCAGACTACTACTCTATGGAAAAGTTCAGAGTTGCGTACGCTGGATCTGTCGAGCCATGTACAGACCCATCTCAGTGGCCTCAAGTCCAACTGTCTTTCGAGCTTTGCTATCCAATTACAAAAAGCGGCAGAGGAAGACCCCAGGTGAATAGGTTTAAGAATTTTCTCGAGAAGAAGGGTTCGGCTTTCTGTGCTACAAAGAAGGGCAAAACAGATGCAAGACCTTCCATCTTATAGGCCATAGAGTATCTGGATGTCCCCTTAATGCTCCCAAACCTAGGTATTAGATGGTACATTCACATAAAAAATTGTTTATAGTCTATAGATATAAGGTAGTAATCCATGTACTATTTTTTTACAGGAAGCGCAAGGTAGGAAACAAGACAGCTGACTCAGTGATTTTGATGCGGGAAGAAAACCAAAACGAGTGGAGTGATGATGTCGGAAAAGATTCTGGTATTGATTGGCCTGACTTCCCTCGGCCCGGAGATGCAGGGTACATGAAGGTAAGAAAATTGGCACCCAGGAAGAGGAAGAAGGCGGGAGATGAAGAAGCCAGTGGACGTGAAGGAAAGAGGAAGAAAGTTGGCGCCCAAGCAGAGAAAGAGGGCTAGCAGTGTAGAAGCCTAATGATGTATTGAACTTGAACCTATATATGTAGTTCGGTTAAACTCTGGAGCTGTGTGCGTGGAACTTGTCGGGCGAAACAATCTGCCTCTCGTACTCGGAGTAAAATGTATCGCAAATTTTGGATTTGATACGGCCGAGGCCACTAGTTGAATCCAAAACTGTGACTATGCCACTACTATCTGAACAATCGCGATAGCTATCCTCTCCAAAATCGATGGGTGTTAGTGGCACAAACATGATTTATTTATAGGCGCTTAATAAATCCCTGTTGTTGGCATTACACTTATGATAAGTTTCTAGGCTGAAAAAAAATTTCTTAAGCTGGCTGCTACACTCCACGAAGCAGAAACTTATTTCAGCTACTGGACAATGACATGGCAACATAAACTGCAAATGCAACAGACAATGCCCAGATAATAAGGAAATTGTTTCCATTATCTGGCATAATCTTGAGCCCGTCTGTCTCACCACCTCCCTGCCCCTGCCTCCCCTGCACCTGGCGAAGCTCCTGGATCTCTTGCTCCATCGCACGAATCTCCTCTTTCTTGTCCCACACAGCATCATGCAGATCCTAAACAAGCTCTCTGTGAAAACCTGTCAGTGGCTTTTCGATCCACACAAACTTGTCACAGCCAGTCCCCCTCCCTTCCTGCGTAGTAGATCGAAGGAAACAAAAAAAGAATTACATTACGCTTTCCGGATCCGGGTTACCATTGTACCTACAGTAGGAACTTACCGCTCTTATGCTGCAGTTGCTGAATTTTCCTGCAGTATTTTCGTCAGTCCATGAAATCCATCTCGGCATCTTCTCACCGCACAAACACAGCATATAGGGTAGTAATCGTAGGGCGCCCTTTGGTACCTGATGGGGGAACCCGCCTGACGGCGTTGAGCTGACCCTGATTCTGCCCGAGACGAACTGCACGAGCTGCGAGCCATGAGCGAGGGGAGCGAGGGCAGAGGAAAGAGGAGCCTTTGGATGTCAGGGTAGTGGCGAAGCATGATTTATCCCTACTTAATAACTCGCGCAGAATCCTACCGTCCACATTCGGCTGACAGGTGGGGGACCTAGCGTGTGGACTTGTCAAAAAAACCTCGCGCCTTCGTGGTTCAAAAGCCCTCTCGCGTGCATTGGATGAATTTTTTTGGCACCTTGCCCGCATACATATCACTGGGAGGCCTTGCTCAGGAACCAGACATGCCTGGCCCACAATCTTACTCCCTCCTAGGAACTTGTCATGGCTCGCATCGGCAGATCCATCCGCTCCACCGCTTCCGGTAGGGCTCGCCACGGCGGATCCACCCCAAGATTCTACCGTCGCAGTATCAAATGGCCATGGTTTCTTGAGAGGAGCGACGACGCTACGTATGCGAGCTCCGCCGCTCCTACCTGTAGAAGGAATGATGCGGCATCGAGCTCGAGCAGGAGCCGCCAGGCGCGATGGCGCTCGGTCCATGCCAACCCTGTCACCTTCGTCATTGTCGATTCCGATGTGGAGGATGACAGGGACGAAGCTGTGTAGAACGCCATTGTTGCCTCCTTGGCAAAGGGCAAGCCACGGGCGGGAGTGGATGTCGCTGGGAAGGGCATGGCGGTGTCACCAATCGAGGTGGACTCCGACGACAGCGGTGTGATGTGGGTTTAGATGTTGTTTAGGATGGTTGCAATTTCGGTTGTGTTTAATGCGAGTACAATTATTGTAATGGGTTTGTCGAGCTATATTGAGAAATATGTGCAATAGCAGTGTGTGAGTGCTTCCAATTTAAAAATTGTGTCTGTGCCATTTGCATGTTGCATTATCAACGTAGATTACTTGTAAACAATCCAACGAAAATCAGATTACAACCATCGGACGGGAGTGGCAGGATGGAAGAGAAGTTGGGACAGTGGCTTCGAGGGGAAGGAAGAGGAGGGGGCGTGACACTGGCAGGTGGGCCCTCGGAACACGTGACACTGACATGCGGGAGCAGGAGCACACGGTATTGCCGGTCTGTCCAGAGCAAGAGGACTTTGCAACATGACAACATCAAGCTGATTGGACCAATATAATAACTCATCGAATTATTAAGGAGTACTGAAAACTACAACTGGGGTACATTCGCACAACACGTATGCTCTAAGCACCTGAGAAGCATCGCTTAAGTCTAACAGTAACGACAGCACAAGTACTACATTTCCCTGTTGGTCTTCTCAACACAAATGTAGAAATGCATCTGCCTGTTCGGTCCAGCACCGACAAGGTACTGAGATGGCACGCATAGGATCGACCTTAGGTCCACATACTCCACCTCCCGCAGCGTCGGGCAGGTCGGCGCCTCGGCTAGCACAAGAATGTTATCCGACGACGACTAGGTGTTCGCTCACATGCACACCGTGTATACAGGCCAGGAGCACGAGACCGACCTGACGCATACGACACACACGACGGTGTGCCCAACTCTGGTTCCTGGAACACCGGCGGTGATGCTCAGGACGAAAACAGAGCCGTCCCCCCCCCCTGGAAAATTAGTCGATGGCATGCCGAGTCAGTGAATGGCACCTGCTCTTGGAGAAGTTGGGCTTGCCCGTACGAGATCCTAATCACTTCGATCAAGTGCCCCTCTGCAAGGTGGACGACGAGCTCTGCCGGCAGGCCGGTGTAGTTGCAGCCCGACTCCATGCAGGAGCACGCGTCGTGCGGGCACGTGAGCTCGTGGAGCGGGAGATCGTGGTAGGAGTAATGGCGAAATCTTCTTGGGTGGGAGCACACGAGCGGGAACGCCGCTGTGAAGTTGCGCACGAGGATCTCCAGATTCTTGGGCTGCAGCATCTGCCACATCTGAAGTTCGTCGAGAAATCGGAAAAAAGATCAGCAATTAGATTGGCGAATAGCAGGAATATGTAGGATAAGTTCAAAAGCTTGTAAAATGATTTCTCAGCATGAAGGTAGTGACCCGAGAATTGGCGGATGTCGTTGGCTTGCGGATACGGTAGGATGGAAGTGAAGTGCGGAAAGTGGCTTCGAGGGGAAGAAAAAGAAGTACGGGGAGGAAGAGAAGTAACGGGTACGTGACACTGGGATATGGCCCACTGACCTCGTGAGTCGTGACACTCGCAACATGCCAGTTTGTCCAGAGCAAGCATGGTCAATCATGCCGCAGAATAGCCTACTTGAGGATCGCTCTCACGAAGACCATCCCAATCGTCCAAGTGCCACAATCGAACGGTATGTAACAATCGTCAAGAAAAACAACTGTGTTATGGAGTGCCTTCTAGAAGACTCGGTCTAACGGTGGATCCATTGGGGGCAGTGCAAGTTTTAGTATAAGAACACACATGCAATGACTCTAATGGATCCATATGTGGTTTGTGGAAAGAACACATATGCAATGACACTGCTTGATCCAGGTGTGGTTTGTGGAAAGAACACACATGCAATGACTCTAGTGCTAGTTTTAGTATAAGAACACACATGCAGTGAACACTGGTTGATCCATGTGTGGTTTGTGAAAAGAACACACATGCAGTGACTCTAGTGGGTCCATATGTGCTTCATGTCAGGAACACACATGCGATGCCACTGGTTGATCCATGTGTGGTTTGTGGAAAGAACACACATGCAATGACTCTAGTGTTGGTTTTAGTATAAGAACACACATGCAATGAATCTAGTGGGTCCATATGTGATTTGAGGAAAGAACACACATGCAATGACACTGGTTGATCCATGTGTGCTTTGTGGAAATAACACACATGCAATGCCATTGGTTGATCCATGTGAGGTTTGTGGAAATAACACACATGCAATGACTCTAATGGATCCATATGTGGATTGTGGAAAATAACACACATGCAATGACTCTAATGGATCCATATGTGGTTTGTGGAAAAGAACACACACGCAATGACCACTGGTTGATCCATGTGTGGTTTGTGGAAAGAACACACATGCAATGACAGGGGTGGATCCATGTGTGGTTTGTGAAAAGAACACACATGCAATGAGTCTAGTGCTGGTTTTAGTATAAGAACACACATGCAATGACTCTAGTGGGTCCACATGTGGTTTGTGAAAAGAACACACATGCAATGACCACTGGTTGATCCATATGTGGTTTGTGGAAAATAATACACATGCAATGAACACTGGTGGATCCATAAGTGGTTTGTGGAAAGAACACACATGCAATGACTCTAAATCTGGTTTTAGTATAAGAACACATATGGATCCATATGTGGTTTGTGGAGAAGAACACACATGCAATGACCACTAGTTGATCCATAAGTGGTTTGTCGAAAGAACACACATGCAATAACCACTGGTTGATCCATGTGTGGTTTGTGAAAAGAACACACATGCAAACACTCTAGTGGGTCCATATGTGGTTCATGTCAGGAACACACATGCAATGACACTGGTTGATCCATATGTGGTTTGTGGAAAGAACACACATGCAATGACTCTAGTGCTGGTTTTAGTATAAGAACACACATGCAATAACTCTAGTGGGTCCATATGTGATTTGTGGAAAGAACACACATGGAATGACACTGGTTGATCCATGTGTGCTTTGTGGAAAGAACACACATGGAATGCCATTGGTTGATCCATGTGTGGTTTGTGGAAATAATACACACGCAATGACTCTAATGGATCCATATGTGGTTTGTGGAAAATAACACACATGTAATGACTCTGATGGATCCATATGTGGTTTGTGGAAAATAACACACATGCAATGACCACTTGTTGATCCATTTGTGGTTTGTGGAAAGAACACACATGCAATGACAGTGGTGGATCCATGTGTGGTTTGTGAAAAGAACACACATGCAATGAGTTAAGTGCTGGTTTTAGTATAAGAACACACATGCAATGACTCTAGTGGGTCCACATGTGGTTTGTGAAAAGAACACACATGCAATGACCACTAGTTGATCCATATGTGGTTTGTGGAAAAGAACACACATGCAACAAACACTGGTGGATCCATAAGTGGTTTGTGGAAAGAACACACATGCAATGACTCTAATGTTGGTTTTAGTATAAGAACACATATGGATCCATATGTGGTTTGTGGAAAAGAACACACATGCAATGACCACTGGTTGATCCATGTGTGTTTTGTGGAAAGAACACACATGCAATAACTCTAATGCTGGCTTTAGGGAGAGAACACACATGCAATGACCACTGGTTGATCCATAAGTGGTTTGGGGAAAAGAACACAAATGCAATGACCACTGGTTGATCCATATGTGGTTTGTGGAAAGAACACACATGCAGTGAACACTGGTTGATCCATATGTGGCTTGTGGAAAAGAACGCACATGCAATGACCACTGGTTGATCCATGTGTGGTTTGTGGAAAGAACACACATGCAATGACACTGCTTGATCCATATGTGGTTTGTGGAAAGAACACACGTGCAATGACACCGGTTGTTCCATGTGTGGTTTGTGGATAGAACACACATGCAATGACTCTAGTGGGTCCATATCTGGTTCATGTCAGCAACACACATGCAATGACACTGGTTGATCCATGTGTGGTTTGTGGAAAAGAACACACATGCAATGAGTCTAGAGCTGGTTTTAGTATAAGAACACACATGCAACGACTCTAGTGGGTCCAGATGTGAATTGTGGAAAGAACACACATACAATGACACTGGTTGATTCATGTGTGCTTTGTGGAAAGAACACACATGCAATGCCATTGGTTGATCCATGTGTGGTTTGTGGAAATAACACACATGCAATGACTCTAATGGATCCATATGTGGTTTGTGGAAAATAACACACATGCAATGACTCTAATGGATCCATATGTGGTTTGTGGAAAAGAACACACATGCAATGACCACTGGTTGATCCGTGTGTGGTTTGTGGAAAGAACACACATGCAATGACAGTGGTGGATCCTTGTGTGGTTTGTGAAAAGAACACACATGCACTGAGTCTAGTGCTGGTTTTAGTATAAGAACACACATGCAATGACTCTAGTGGGTCCACATGTGGTTTGTGAAAAGAACACACATGCAATGACCACTGGTTGATCCATATGTGGTTTGTGGAAAAGAACACACATGTAATGAACACTGGTGGATCCATAAGTGGTTTGTGGAAAGAACACACATGCAATGACTCTAATGCTGGTTTTAGTATAAGAACACATATGGATCCATATGTGGTTTGTGGAAAAGAGCACACATGCAATGACCACTGGTTGATCCATGTGTGGTTTGTGGAAAGAACACACATGCAATGTCTCTAATGTTGGTTTTAGGGAAAGAACACACATGCAATGACCAGTGGTTGATCCATAAGTGGTTTGTGGAAAAGAACACACATGCAATGACCACTGGTTGATCCATATGTGGTTTGTGGAAAAGAACACACATCCAATGACCACTGGTTGATCCATGTGTGGTTTGTGGAAAGAACACAGATGCAATGACACTGGTAGATCCATATGTGGTTTGTGGAAAGAACACACGTGCAATGACATCGGTTGATCCATGTGTGGTTTGTTGATAGAACACACATGGAATGACTCTAGTGGGTCCATATGTGGTTCATGTCAGGAACACACATGCAATGACACTGGTTGATCCATGTGTGGTTTGTGGAAAAGAACACACATGCAATGAGTCTAGTGCTAGTTTTAGTATAAGAACACACATGCAATGACTCTAGTGGGTCCACATGTGGTTTGTGAAAAGAACACACATGCAATGACCACTGGTTGATCCATATGTGGTTTTTGGAAAAGAACACACATGCAATCAACACTGGTGGATCCGTAAGTGGTTTGTGGAAAGAACACACATGCAATGACTCTAATGCTGGTTTTAGTATAAGAACACATATGGATCCATATCTAGTTTGTGGAAAGGACACACATGAAATGACTCTAGTGCTGGTTTTAGTATAAGAACACACGTGCAATGACTCTAGTGGGTCCATATGTGATTTGTGGAAAGAACACACATGCAATGACACTGGTTGATCCATGTGTGGTTTGTGGAAAGAACACACATGAAATGCCATTGGTTGATCCATGTGTGGTTTGCGGAAATAATGCACATGCAATGACTCTAATGGATCCATATGTGGTTTGTGGGAAAGAACACACATGCAATGACCACTAGTTGATCCATGTGTGGTTTGTGGAAAGAACACACATGCATTGAGACTAGTTGATCCATGTGTGGTTTGTGGAAAGAACACACATGCAATGACATTGGTTGATCCATATATGGTTTGTGGAAAGAACACACATGCAATGACTCTAATGGATCCATATGTGGATTGTGGAAAATAACACACATGCAATGACTCTAATGGATCCATATGTGGTTTGTGGAAAAGAACACACACGCAATGACCACTGGTTGATCCATGTGTGGTTTGTGGAAAGAACACACATGCAATGACAGTGGTGGATCCATGTGTGGTTTGTGAAAAGAACACACATGCAATGAGTCTAGTGTTGGTTTTAGTATAAGAACACACATGCAATGACTCTAGTGGGTCCACATGTGGGTTGTGAAAAGAACACACATGCAATGACCACTGGTTGATCCATATGTGGTTTGTGGAAAAGAACACACATGCAATGAACACTGGTGGATCCATAAGTGGTTTGTGGAAAGAACACACATGCAATGACTCTAAATATGGTTTTAGTATAAGAACACATATGGATCCATATGTGGTTTGTGGAGAAGAACACACATGCAATGACCACTAGTTGATCCATAAGTGGTTTGTCGAAAGAACACACATGCAATAAACACTGGTTGATCCATGTGTGGTTTGTTAAAAGAACACACATGCAATGACTCTAGTGGGTCCATATGTGGTTCATGTCAGGAACACACATGCAATGACACTGGTTGATCCATATGTGGTTTGTGGAAAGAACACACATGCAATGACCACTGGTTGATCCGTGTGTGGTTGTGGAAAGAACACACATGCAATGACAATGGTGGATCCATGTGTGGTTTGTGAAAAGAACACACATGCACCGAGTCTAGTGCTAGTTTTAGTATAAGAACACACATGCAATGACTCTAGTGGGTCCACATGTGGTTTGTGAAAAGAACACACATGCAATGACCACTGGTTGATCCTTATGTGGTTTGTGGAAAAGAACACACATGCAATGAACACTAGTGGATCCATAAGTGGTTTGTGGAAAGAACACACATGCAATGACTCTAATGCTGGTTTTAGTATAAGAACACATATGGATCCATATGTGGTTTGTGGAAAAGAGCACACGTGCCATGACCACTGGTTGATCCATGTGTGGTTTGTGGAAAGAACACACATGCAATGTCTCTAATGTTGGTTTTAGGGAAAGAACACACATGCAATGACCAGTGGTTGATCCATAAGTGGTTTGTGGAAAAGAACACACATGCAATGACCACTGGTTGATCCATATGTGGTCTGTGGGAAGAACACACATGCAGTGAACACTGGTTGATCCATATGTGGTTTGTGGAAAAGAACACAGATCCAATGACCACTGGTTGATCCATGTGTGGTTTGTGGAAAGAACACACATGCAATGACACTGGTTGATCCATATGTGGTTTGTGGAAAGAACACACGTGCAATGACACCGGTTGATCCATGTGTGGTTTGTGGATAGAACACACATGCAATGACTCTAGTGGGTCCATATGTGGTTCATGTCAGGAACACACATGCAATGACACTGGTTGATCCATGTGTGGTTTGTGGAAACGAACACACATGCAATGAGTCTAGTGCTAGTTTTAGTATAAGAACACACATGCAATGACTCTAGTGGGTCCACATGTGGTTTGTGAAAAGAACACACTTGCAATGACTCTAATGGATCCATATGTGGTTTGTGGAAAAGAACACACACGCAATGACCACTGGTTGATCCATGTGTGGTTTGTGGAAAGAACACACATGCAATGACAGTGGTGGATCCATGTGTGGTTTGTGAAAAGAACACACATGCAATGAGTCTAGTGCTGGTTTTAGTATAAGAACACACATGCAATGACTCTAGTGGGTCCACATGTGGTTTGTGAAAAGAACACACATGCAATGACCACTGGTTGATCCATATGTGGTTTGTGGAAAAGAACACACATGCAATGAACACTAGTGGATCCATAAGTGGTTTGTGGAAAGAACACACATGCAATGACTCTAAATCTGGTTTTAGTATAAGAACACATATGGATCCATATGTGGTTTGTGGAGAAGAACACACATGCAATGACCACTAGTTGATCCATAAGTGGTTTGTCGAAAGAACACACATGCAATAAACACTGGTTGATCCATGTGTGGTTTGTGAAAAGAACACACATGCAAACACTCTAGTGGGTCCATATGTGGTTCATGTCAGGAACACACATGCAATGCCACTGGTTGATCCATATGTGGTTTGTGGAAAGAACACACATGCAATGACTCTAGTGCTGGTTTTAGTATAAGAACACACATGCAATGACTCTAGTGGGTCCATATGTGATTTGTGGAAAGAACACACATGGAATGACACTGGTTGATCCATGTGTGCTTTGTGGAAAGAACACACATGGAATGCCATTGGTTGATCCATGTGTGGGTTGTGGAAATAATACACATGCAATGACTCTATTGGATCTATATGTGGTTTGTGGAAAATAACACACATGTAATGACTCTGATGGATCCATATGTGGTTTGTGGAAAAGAACACACATGCAATGACCACTTGTTGATCCATTTGTGGTTTGTGGAAAGAACACACATGCAATGACAGTGGTGGATCCATGTGTGGTTTGTGAAAAGAACACACATGCAATGAGTCGAGTGCTGGTTTTAGTATAAGAACACACATGCAATGACTCTTGTGGGTCCACATGTGGTTTGTGAAAAGAACACACTTGCAATGACCACTAGTTGATCCATATGTGGTTTGTGGAAAAGAACACACATGCAACAAACACTGGTGGATCCATAAGTGGTTTGTGGAAAGAACACACATGCAATGACTCTAATGCTGGTTTTAGTATAAGAATACATATGGATCCATATGTGGTTTGTGGAAAAGAACACACATGCAATGACCACTGGTTGATCCATGTGTGGTTTGTGGAAAGAACACACATGCAATAACTCTAATGCTGGTTTTAGGGAGAGAACACACATGCAATGACCACTGGTTGATCCATAAGTGGTTTGGGGAAAAGAACACAAATGCAATGACAAATGGTTGATCCATATGTGGTTTGTGGAAAGAACACACATGCAGTGAACACTGGTTGATCCATATGTGGCTTGTGGAAAAGAACGCACATGCAATAACCACTGGTTGATCCATGTGTGGTTTGTGGAAAGAACACACATGCAATGACAATGCTTGATCCATATGTGGTTTGTGGAAAGAACACACGTGCAATGACACCGGTTGATCCATGTGTGGTTTGTGGATACAACACACATGCAATGACTCTAGTGGGTCCATATGTGGTTCATGTCAGGAACACACATGCAATGACACTGGTTGATCCATGTGTGGTTTGTGGAAAAGAACACACATGCAATGAGTCTAGAGCTGGTTTTAGTATAAGAACACACATGCAACGACTCTAGTGGGTCCATATGTGATTTGTGGAAAGAACACACATGCAATGACACTGGTTGATTCATGTGTGCTTTGTGGAAAGAACACACATGCAATGCCATTGGTTGATCCATGTGTGGTTTGTGGAAATAACACACATGCAATGACTCTAATGGATCCATATGTGGTTTGTGGAAATAACACACATGCAATGACTATAATAGATCCATATGTGGTTTGTGGAAAAGAACACACATACAATGACCACTGGTTGATCCGTGTGTGGTTTGTGGAAAGAACACACATGCAATGACAGTGGTGGATCCATGTGTGGTTTGTGAAAAGAACACACATGCACTGAGCCTAGTGCTGGTTTTAGTATAAGAACACACATGCAATGACTCTAGTGGGTCCACATGTGGTTTGTGAAAAGAACACATGCAATGACCACTGGTTGATCCATATGTGGTTTGTGGAAAAGAACACACATGCAATGAACACTAGTGGATCCATAAGTGGTTTGTGGAAAGAACACACATGCAATGACTCTAATGCTGGTTTTAGTATAAGAACACATATGGATCCATATGTGGTTTGTGGAAAAGAGCACACATGCAATGACCACTGGTTGATCCATGTGTGGTTTGTGGAAAGAACACACATGCAATGTCTCTAATGTTGGTTTTAGGGAAAGAACACACATGCAATGACCAGTGGTTGATCCATAAGTGGTTTGTGGAAAAGAACACACATGCAATGACCACTGGTTGATCCATATGTGGTTTGTGGAAAGAACACACATGCAGTGAACACTGGTTGATCCATATGTGGTTTGTGGAAAAGAACACACATCCAATGACCACTGGTTGATCCATGTGTGGTTTGTGGAAAGAACACAGATGCAATGACACTGGTTGATCCATATGTGGTTTGTGGAAAGAACACACGTGCAATGACACCGGTTGATCCATGTGTGGTTTGTTGATAGAACACACATGCAATGACTCTAGTGGGTCCATATGTGGTTCATGTCAGGAACACACATGCAATGACACTGGTTGATCCATGTGTGGTTTGTGGAAAAGAACACACATGCAATGAGTCTAGTGCTAGTTTTAGTATAAGAACACACATGAAATGACTCTAGTGGGTCCACATGTGGTTTGTGAAAAGAACACACATGCAATGACCACTGGTTGATCCATATGTGGTTTGTGGAAAAGAACACACATGCAATGAACACTAGTGGATCCATAAGTGGTTTGTGGAAAGAACACACATGCAATGACTCTAAATATGGTTTTAGTATAAGAACACATATGGATCCATATGTGGTTTGTGGAGAAGAACACACATGCAATGACCACTAGTTGATCCATAAGTGGTTTGTCGAAAGAACACACATGCAATAAACACTGGTTGATCCATGTGTGGTTTGTGAAAAGAACACACATGCAAACACTCTAGTGGGTCCATATGTGGTTCATGTCAGGAACACACATGCAATGACACTGGTTGATCCATATGTGGTTTGTGGAAAGAACACACATGCAATGACTCTAGTGCTGGTTTTAGTATAAGAACACACATGCAATGACTCTAGTGGGTCCATATGTGATTTGTGGAAAGAACACACATGGAATGACACTGGTTGATCCATGTGTGCTTTGTGGAAAGAACACACATGGAATGCCATTGGTTGATCCATGTGTGGTTTGTGGAAATAATACACATGCAATGACTCTATTGGATCCATATGTGGTTTGTGGAAAATAACACACATGTAATGACTCTGATGGATCCATATGTGGTTTGTGGAAAAGAACACACATGCAATGACCACTTGTTGATCCATTTGTGGTTTGTGGAAAGAACACACATGCAATGACAGTGGTGGATCCATGTGTGGTTTGTGAAAGAACACACATGCAATGAGTTAAGTGCTGGTTTTAGTATAAGAACACACATGCAATGACTCTAGTGGGTCCACATGTGGTTTGTGAAAAGAACACACATGCAATGACCACTAGTTGATCCATATGTGGTTTGTGGAAAAGAACACACATGCAACAAACACTGGTGGATCCATAAGTGGTTTGTGGAAAGAACACACATGCAATGACTCTAATGCTGGTTTTAGTATAAGAACACATATGGATCCATATGTGGTTTGTGGAAAAGAACACACATGCAATGACCACTGGTTGATCCATGTGTGGTTTGTGGAAAGAACACACATGCAATAACTCTAATGCTGGTTTTTGGGAGAGAACACACATGCAATGACCACTGGTTGATCCATAAGTGGTTTGGGGAAAAGAACACAAATGCAATGACAAATGGTTGATCCATATGTGGTTTGTGGAAAGAACACACATGCAGTGAACACTGGTTGATCCATATGTGGCTTGTGGAAAAGAACGCACATGCAATAACCACTGGTTGATCCATGTGTGGTTTGTGGAAAGAACGCACATGCAATGACAATGCTTGATCCATATGTGGTTTGTGGAAAGAACACACGTGCAATGACACCGGTTGATCCATGTGTGGTTTGTGGATAGAACACACATGCAATGACTCTAGTGGGTCCATATGTGGTTCATGTCAGGAACACACATGCAATGACACTGGTTGATCCATGTGTGGTTTGTGGAAAAGAACACACATGCAATGAGTCTAGAGCTGGTTTTAGTATAAGAACACACATGCAACGACTCTAGTGGGTCCATATGTGATTTGTGGAAAGAACACACATGCAATGACACTGGTTGATTCATGTGTGCTTTGTGGAAAGAACACACATGCAATGCCATTGGTTGATCCATGTGTGGTTTGTGGAAATAACACACACGCAATGACTCTAATGGATCCATATGTGGTTTGTGGAAATAACACACATGCAATGACTATAATAGATCCATATGTGGTTTGTGGAAAAGAACACACATACAATGACCACTGGTTGATCCGTGTGTGGTTTGTGGAAAGAACACACATGCAATGACAGTGGTGGATCCATGTGTGGTTTGTGAAAAGAACACACATGCACTGAGCCTAGTGCTGGTTTTAGTATAAGAACACACATGCAATGACTCTAGTGGGTCCACATGTGGTTTGTGAAAAGAACACATGCAATGACCACTGGTTGATCCATATGTGGTTTGTGGAAAAGAACACACATGCAATGAACACTAGTGGATCCATAGTTGGTTTGTGGAAAGAACACACATGCAATGACTCTAATGCTGGTTTTAGTATAAGAACACATATGGATCCATATGTGGTTTGTGGAAAAGAGCACACATGCAATGACCACTGGTTGATCCATGTGTGGTTTGTGGAAAGAACACACATGCAATGTCTCTAATGTTGGTTTTAGGGAAAGAACACACATGCAATGACCAGTGGTTGATCCATAAGTGGTTTGTGGAAAAGAACACACATGCAATGACCACTGGTTGATCCATATGTGGTCTGTGGAAAGAACACACATGCAGTGAACACTGGTTGATCCATATGTGGTTTGTGGAAAAGAACACACATCCAATGACCACTGGTTGATCCATGTGTGGTTTGTGGAAAGAACACAGATGCAATGACACTGGTTGATCCATATGTGGTTTGTGGAAAGAACACACGTGCAATGACACCGGTTGATCCATGTGTGGTTTGTTGATAGAACACACATGCAATGACTCTAGTGGGTCCATATGTGGTTCATGTCAGGAACACACATGCAATGACACTGGTTGATCCATGTGTGGTTTGTGGAAAAGAACACACATGCAATGAGTCTAGTGCTAGTTTTAGTATAAGAACACACATGAAATGACTCTAGTGGGTCCACATGTGGTTTGTGAAAAGAACACACATGCAATGACCACTGGTTGATCCATATGTGGTTTTTGGAAAAGAACACACATGCAATCAACACTGGTGGATCCGTAAGTGGTTTGTGGAAAGAACACACATGCAATGACTCTAATGCTGGTTTTAGTATAAGAACACATATGGATCCATATCTAGTTTGTGGAAAGAACACACATGCAATGACTCTAGTGCTGGTTTTAGTATAAGAACACACGTGCAATGACTCTAGTGGGTCCATATGTGATTTGTGGAAAGAACACACATGCAATGACACTGGTTGATCCATGTGTGGCTTGTGGAAAGAACACACATGAAATGGCATTGGTTGATCCATGTGTGATTTGTGGAAATAACGCACATGCAATGACTCTAATGGATCCATATGTGGTTTGTGTGAAAGAACACACATGCAATGACCACTAGTTGATCCATGTGTGGTTTGTGGAAAGAACACACATGCATTGAGACTAGTTGATCCATGTGTGGTTTGTGGAAAGAACACACATGCAATGACATTGGTTGATCCATATATGGTTTGTGGAAAGAACACACATGCAATGACTCTAATGGATCCATATGTGGATTGTGGAAAATAACACACATGCAATGACTCTAATGGATCCATATGTGGTTTGTGGAAAAGAACACACACGCAATGACCACTGGTTGATCCATGTGTGGTTTGTGGAAAGAACACACATGCAATGACAGTGGTGGATCCATGTGTAGTTTGTGAAAAGAACACACATGCAATAAGTCTAGTGCTGGTTTTAGTATAAGAACACACATGCAATGACTATAGTGGGTCCACATGTGGTTTGTGAAAAGAACACACATGCAATGACCACTGGTTGATCCATATGTGGTTTGTGGAAAAGAACACACATGCAATGAACACTGGTGGATCCATAAGTGGTTTGTGGAAAGAACACACATGCAATGACTCTAAATCTGGTTTTAGTATGAGAACACATATGGATCCATATATGGTTTGTGGAGAAGAACACACATGCAATGACCACTAGTTGATCCATAAGTGGTTTGTCGAAAGAACACACATGCAATAAACACTGGTTGATCCATGTGTGGTTTGTGAAAAGAACACACATGCAATGACTCTAGTGGGTCCATATGTGGTTCATGTCAGGAACACACATGCAATGACACTGGTTGATCCATATGTGGTTTGTGGAAAGAACACACATGCAATGACCACTAGTTGATCCGTGTGTAGTTGTGGAAAGAACACACATGCAATGACAATGGTGGATCCATGTGTGGTTTGTGAAAAGAACACACATGCACTGAGTCTAGTGCTAGTTTTAGTATAAGAACACACATGAAATGACTCTAGTGGGTCCACATGTGGTTTGTGAAAAGAACACACATGCAATGACCACTGGTTGATCCATATGTGGTTTGTGGAAAAGAACACACATGCAATGAACACTGGTGGATCCATAAATGGTTTGTGGAAAGAACACACATGCAATGACTCTAATGCTGGTTTTAGTATAAGAACACATATGGATCCACATGTGGTTTGTGGAAAAGAGCACACATGCCATGACCACTGGTTAATCCATGTGTGGTTTGTGGAAAGAACACACATGCAATGACACTGGTTGATCCATATGTGGTTTGTGGAAAGAACACACGTGCAATGACACCGGTTGATCCATGTGTGGTTTGTGGATAGAACACACATGCAATGACTCTAGTGGGTCCATATGTGGTTCATGTCAGGAACACACATGCAATGACACTGGTTGATCCATGTGTGGTTTGTGGAAACAAACACACATGCAATGAGTCTATTGCTAGTTTTAGTATAAGAACACACATGCAATGACTCTAGTGGGTCCACATGTGGTTTGTGAAAAGAACACACATGCAATGAATCTAATGGATCCATATGTGGTTTGTGGAAAAGAACACACACGCAATGACCACTGGTTGATCCATGTGTGGTTTGTGGAAAGAACACACATGCAATGACAGTGGTGGATCCATGTGTGGTTTGTGAAAAGAACACACATGCAATGAGTCTAGTGCTGGTTTTAGTATAAGAACACACATGCAATGACTCTAGTGGGTCCACATGTGGTTTGTGAAAAGAACACACATGCAATGACCACTGGTTGATCCATATGTGGTTTGTGGAAAAGAACACACATGCAATGAACATTGGTGGATCCATAAGTGGTTTGTGGAAAGAACACACATGCAATGACTCTAAATCTGGTTTTAGTATAAGAACACATATGGATCCATATGTGGTTTGTGGAGAAGAACACACATGCAATGACCACTAGTTGATCCATAAGTGGTTTGTCGAAAGAACACACATGCAATAAACACTGGTTGATCCATGTGTGGTTTGTGAAAAGAACACGCATGCAAACACTCTAGTGGGTCCATATGTGGTTCATGTCAGGAACACACATGCAATGACACTGGTTGATCCATATGTGGTTTGTGGAAAGAACACACATGCAATGACTCTAGTGCTGGTTTTAGTATAAGAACACACATGCAATGACTCTAGTGGGTCCATATGTGATTTGTGGAAAGAACACACATGGAATGACACTGGTTGATCCATGTGTGCTTTGTGGAAAGAACACACATGGAATGCCATTGGTTGATCCATGTGTGGTTTGTGGAAATAATACACATGCAATGACTCTATTGGATCTATATGTGGTTTGTGGAAAATAACACACATGTAATGACTCTGATGGATCCATATGTGGTTTGTGGAAAAGAACACACATGCAATGACCACTGGTTGATCCATTTGTGGTTTGTGGAAAGAACACACATGCAATGACAGTGGTGGATCCATGTGTGGTTTGTGAAAAGAACACACATGCAATGAGTCGAGTGCTGGTTTTAGTATAAGAACACACATGCAATGACTCTTGTGGGTCCACATGTGGTTTGTGAAAAGAACACACTTGCAATGACCACTAGTTGATCCATATGTGGTTTGTGGAAAAGAACACACATGCAACAAACACTGGTGGATCCATAAGTGGTTTGTGGAAAGAACACACATGCAATGACTCTAATGCTGGTTTTAGTATAAGAATACATATGGATCCATATGTGGTTTGTGGAAAAGAACACACATGCAATGACCACTGGTTGATCCATGTGTGGTTTGTGGAAAGAACACACATGCAATAACTCTAATGCTGGTTTTAGGGAGAGAACACACATGCAATGACCACTGGTTGATCCATAAGTGGTTTGGGGAAAAGAACACAAATGCAATGACAAATGGTTGATCCATATGTGGTTTGTGGAAAGAACACACATGCAGTGAACACTGGTTGATCCATATGTGGCTTGTGGAAAAGAACGCACATGCAATGACCACTGGTTGATCCATGTGTGGTTTGTGGAAAGAACACACATGCAATGACAATGCTTGATCCATATGTGGTTTGTGGAAAGAACACACGTGCAATGACACCGGTTGATCCATGTGTGGTTTGTGGATAGAACACACATGCAATGACTCTAGTGGGTCCATATGTGATTCATGTCAGGAACACACATGCAATGACACTGGTTGATCCATGTGTGGTTTGTGGAAAAGAACACACATGCAATGAGTCTAGAGCTGGTTTTAGTATAAGAACACACATGCAACGACTCTAGTGGGTCCATATGTGATTTGTGGAAAGAACACACATGCAATGACACTGGTTGATTCATGTGTGCTTTGTGGAAAGAACACACATGCAATGCCATTGGTTGATCCATGTGTGGTTTGTGGAAATAACACACATGCAATGACTCTAATGGATCCATATGTGGTTTGTGGAAATAACACACATGCAATGACTCTAATAGATCCATATGTGGTTTGTGGAAAAGAACACACATGCAATGACCACTGGTTGATCTGTGTGTGGTTTGTGGAAAGAACACACATGCAATGACAGTGGTGGATCCATGTGTGGTTTGTGAAAAGAACACACATGCACTGAGCCTAGTGCTGGTTTTAGTATAAGAACACACATGCAATGACTCTAGTGGGTCCACATGTGGTTTGTGAAAAGAACACACATGCAATGACCACTGGTTGATCCATATGTGGTTTGTGGAAAAGAACACACATGCAATGAACACTGGTGGATCCATAAGTGGTTTGTGGAAAGAACACACATGCAATGACTCTAATGCTGGTTTTAGTATAAGAACACATATGGATCCATATGTGGTTTGTGGAAAAGAGCACACATGCAATGACCACTGGTTGATCCATGTGTGGTTTGTGGAAAGAAGACACATGCAATGTCTCTAATGTTGGTTTTAGGGAAAGAACACACATGCAATGACCAGTGGTTGATCCATAATTGGTTTGTGGAAAAGAACACACATGCAATGACCACTGGTTGATCCATATGTGGTCTGTGGGAAGAACACACATGCAGTGAACACTGGTTGATCCATATGTGGTTTGTGGAAAAGAACACACATCCAATGACCACTGGTTGATCCATGTGTTGTTTGTGGAAAGAACACAGATGCAATGACACTGGTTGATACATATGTGGTTTGTGGAAAGAACACACGTGCAATGACACCGGTTGATCCATGTGTGGTTTGTTGATAGAACACACATGCAATGACTCTAGTGGGTCCATATGTGGTTCATGTCAGGAACAAACATGCAATGACACTGGTTGATCCATGTGTGGTTTGTGGAAAAGAACACACATGCAATGAGTCTAGTGCTAGTTTTAGTATAAGAACACACATGCAATGACTCTAGTGGGTCCACATGTGGTTTGTGAAAAAAACACACATGCAATGACCACTGGTTGATCCATATGTGGTTTTTGGAAAAGAACACACATGCAATCAACACTGGTGGATCCGTAAGGGGTTTGTGGAAAGAACACACATGCAATGACTCTAATGCTGGTTTTAGTATAAGAACACATATGGATCCATATCTAGTTTGTGGAAACAACACACATGCAATGACTCTAGTGCTGGTTTTAGTATAAGAACACACGTGCAATGACTCTAGTGGGTCCATATGTGATTTGTGGAAAGAACACACATGCAATAACACTGGTTGATCCATGTGTGGTTTGTGGAAAGAACACACATGAAATGCCATTGGTTGATCCATGTGTGATTTATGGAAATAACGCACATGCAATGACTCTAATGGATCCATATGTGGTTTGTGTGAAAGAACACACATGCAATGACCACTAGTTGATCCATGTGTGGTTTGTGGAAAGAACACACATGCATTGAGACTAGTTGATCCATGTGTGGTTTGTGGAAAGAACACACATGCAATGACATTGGTTGATCCATATATGGTTTGTGGAAAGAACACACATGCAATGACTCTGATGGATCCATATGTGGATTGTGGAAAATAACACACATGCAAAGACTCTAATGGATCCATATGTGGTTTGTGGAAAAGAACACACACGCAATGACCACTGGTTGATCCATGTGTGGTTTGTGGAAAGAACACACATGCAATGACAGTGGTGGATCCATGTGTGGTTTGTGAAAAAAAAACACATGCAATGAGTCTAGTGCTGGTTTTAGTATAAGAACACACATGCAATGACTCTAGTGGGTCCACATGTGGTTTGTGAAAAGAACACACATGCAATGACCACTGGTTGATCCATATGTGGTTTGTGGAAAAGAACACACATGCAATGAACACTGGTGGATCCATAAGTGGTTTGTGGAAAGAACACACATGCAATGACTCTAAATCTGGTTTTAGTATGAGAACACATATGGATCCATATGTGGTTTGTGGAGAAGAACACACATGCAATGACCACTAGTTGATCCATAAGTGGTTTGTCGAAAGAACACACATGCAATAAACACTGGTTGATCCATGTGTGGTTTGTGAAAAGAACACAGATGCAATGACTCTAGTGGGTCCATATGTGGTTCATGTCAGGAACACACATGCAATGACACTGGTTGATCCATATGTGGTTTATGGAAAGAACACACATGCAATGACCACTGGTTGATCCGTGTGTGGTTGTGGAAAGAACACACATGCAATGACAATGGTGGATCCATGTGTGGTTTGTGAAAAGAACACACATGCACTGAGTCTAGTGCTAGTTTTAGTATAAGAACACACATGCAATGACTCTAGTGGGTCCACATGTGGTTTGTGAAAAGAACACACATGCAATGACCAGTGGTTGATCCATATGTGGTTTGTGGAAAAGAACACACATGCAATGAACACTGGTGGATCCATAAATGGTTTGTGGAAAGAACACACATGCAATGACTCTAATGCTGGTTTTAGTATAAGAACACATATGGATCCATATGTGGTTTGTGGAAAAGAGCACACATGCCATGACCACTGGTTAATCCATGTGTGGTTTGTGGAAAAAACACACATGCAATGTCTCTAATGTTGGTTTTAGGGAAAGAACACACATGCAATGACCAGTGGTTGATCCATAAGTGGTTTGTGGAAAAGAACACACATGCAATGACCACTGGTTGATCCATATGTGGTCTGTGGGAAGAACACACATGCAGTGAACACTGGTTGATCCATATGTGGTTTGTGGAAAAGAACACACATCCAATGACCATTGGTTGATCCATGTGTGGTTTGTGGAAAGAACACACATGTAATGACACTGGTTGATCCATATGTGGTTTGTGGAAAGAACACACGTGCAATGACACCGGTTGATCCATGTGTGGTTTGTGGATAGAACACACATGCAATGACTCTAGTGGGTCCATATGTGGTTCATGTCAGGAACACACATGCAATGACACTGGTTGATCCATGTGTGGTTTGTGGAAACGAACACACATGCAATGAGTCTAGTGCTAGTTTTGGTATAAGAACACACATGCAATGACTCTAGTGGGTCCACATGTGGTTTGTGAAAAGAACACACATGCAATGACCACTGGTTGATCCATATGTGGTTTTTGGAAAAGAACAGACATGCAATCAACACTGGTGGATCCATAAGTGGTTTGTGGAAAGAACACACATGCAATGACTCTAATGCTGGTTTTAGTATAAGAACACATATGGATCCATATCTAGTTTGTGGAAAGAACACACATGCAATGACTCTAGTGCTGGTTTTAGTATAAGAACACACGTGCAATGACTCTAGTGGGTCCATATGTTATTTGTGGAAAGAACACACATGCAATGACACTAGTTGATCCATGTGTGGTTTGTGGAAAGAACACACATGCAATGCCATTTGTTGATCCATGTGTGGATTGTGGAAATAACGCACATGCAATGACTCTAATGGATCCATATGTGGTTTGTGGGAAAGAACACACATGCAATGACCACTAGTTGATCCATGTGTGGTTTGTGGAAAGAACACACATGCGTTGAGACTAGTTGATCCATGTGTGGTTTGTGGAAAGAACACACATGCAATGACATTGGTTGATCCATATGTGGTTTGTGGAAAGAACACACATGCAATGACACTGGTTGATCCATGTGTGGTTTGTGAATAGAACACACATGCAATGACTCTAGTGGATCCATATGTGGTTCATGTCAGGAACACACATCCAATGACACTGGTTGATCCATGTGCGGTTTGGGGAAAGAACACACATGCAATGACTCTAGTGGGTCCATATGTGGTTTGTGGAAAAAACACATGCAATGACACTAGTTGATCCATATGTGGTTTGTGGAAAGAACACACGTGCAATGACACTGGTTGATCCATGTGTGGTTTGTGGATAGAACACACATGCAATGACTCTAGTGGGTCCATATGTGGTTCATCTCAGGAACACACATGCAATAACACTGGTTGATCCATGTGTGGTTTGTGGAAAGAACACACATGCAATGACTCTAGTGGGTCCATATGTGGTTTGCGAAAAGAACACACATGCAATGACCACTGGTTGATCCATATGTGGTTTGTGGAAAGAACACACATGCAATAACACTGCTTGATCCATGTGTGGTTTGTGGAAAGAACACACATGCAATGACTCTAGTGCTAGTTTTAGTATAAGAACACACATGCAATGACTCTAATGGATCCATATGTGGTTTGTGGAAAAGAACACACATGTAATGACCACTGGTTGAGCCATGTGTGGTGTGTGGAAAGAACACACATGCAATGAGAATGGTGGTTCCATGTATGGTTTGTGAAAAGAACACACATGCAATGAGTCTAGTGCTGGTTTTAGTATAAGAACGCACATGCAATGACTCTAGTGGGTCATCATGTGGTTTGTGAAAAGAACACACATGCAATGACCACTGGTTGATCCATATGTGGTTTGTGGAAAAGAACACACATGCAATGAGTCTAGTGCTGGTTTTAGTATAAGAACACACATGCAATGACTCTAGTGGGTCCACATATGGTTTGTGAAAATAACACACATGCAATGACCACTAGTTGATCCATATGTGGTTTTTGGAAAAGAACACACATGCAATGAACACTGGTGGATCCATAAGTGGTTTTTGGAAAGAACACACATGCAATGACTCTAATGCTGGTTTTAGTATAAGAACACATATGGATCCATATGTGGTTTGTGGAAAAGAACACACATGCAATGACCACTGGTTGATCCATAAGTGGTTTGTGGAAAGAACACACATGTAGTGAACACTGGTTGATCCATGCGTGGTTTGTGAAAAGAACACACATGCAATGACTCTTGTGGGTCCATATGTGGTTCATGTCAGGAACACACATGCAATGACACTGGTTGATCCATGTGTGGTTTCTGGAAAAGAACACACATGCAATGAGTCTAGTGCTGGTTTTAGTATAAGAACACACATGTAATGACTCTAGTGTCTCCACATGTGGTTTGTGAAAAGAACACACATGCAATGACCACTGGTTGATCCATATGTGGTTTGTGGAAAAGAACACAAATGCAATGAACACTGGTGGATCCATAAGTGGTTTGTGGATAGAACACAAATGCAATGACTCTAATGCTGGTTTTAGTATAAGAACACATATGGATCCATATGTGGTTTGTGGAAAAGAACACACATGCAATGACCACTGGTTGATCCATGTGTGGTTTGTGGAAAGAACACACATGCAATGACTCTAATGCTGGTTTTAGGGAAAGAACACACATGCAATGACCACTGGTTGATCCATAAGTGGTTTGTGGAAAAGAACACACATGCAATGACCACTGGTTGATCCATATGTGGTTTGTGGAAAGAACACACATGTAGTGAACACTGGTTGATCCATATGTGGTTTGTGGAAAAGAACACACATCCAATGACCACTGGTTGATCCATGTATGGTTTGTGGAAAGAACACACATGCAATGACAGTGGTTGATCCATATGTGGTTTGTGGAAAGAACACACGTGCAATGACACCGGTTGATCTATGTGTGGTTTGTGGATAGAACACACATGCAATGACTCTAGTGGGTCCATATGTGGTTCATGTCAGGAACACACATGCAATGACACTGGTTGATCCATGTGTGGTTTGTGGAAAAGAACACACATGCAATGAGTCTAGTGCTGGTTTTAGTATAAGAACACACATGCAATTACTCTAGTGGGTCCACATGTGGTTTGTGAAAAGAACACACATGCAATGACCACTGGTTGATCCATATGTGGTTTTTGGAAAAGAACACACATGCAATGAACGCTGGTGGATCCATAAGTGGTTTGTGGAAAGAACACACATGCAATGACTCTAATGTTAGTTTTAGTATAAGAACACATATGGATCCATATGTGGTTTGTGGAAAAGAACACACATGCAATGACCACTAGTTGATCCATAAGTGGTTTGTGGAAAGAGCACACATGAAGTGAACACTAGTTGATCCATGTGTGGCTTCTGAAAAGAACACACATGCAATGACTCTAGTGGGTCCATATGTGGTTCATGTCAGGAACACACATGCAATGACACTGGTTGATCCATATGTGGTTTGTTGAAAGAACACACATGCAATGACTCTAGTGCTGGTTTTAGTATAAGAACACACATGCAATGACTCTAGTGGGTCCATATGTGATTTGTGGAAAGAACACACATGCAATGACACTGGTTGATCCATGTGTGCTTTATGGAAAGAACACACATGCAATTCCATTGGTTGATCCATGTGTGGTTTGTGGAAATAACACACATGCAATGACTCTAACGGATCCATATGTCATTTGTGGAAAATAACACACATGCAATGACTCTAATGGATCCATATGTGGTTTGTGGAAAAGAACACACATGTAATGACCACTGGTTGATCCATGTGTGGTTTGTGGAAAGAACACACATGCAATGACAGTGGTGGATCCATGTGTGGTTTGTGAAAAGAACACACATGCAATGAGTCTAGTGCTTGTTTTAGTATAAGAACACACATCCAATTACTCTAGTGGGTCCACATGTAGTTTGTGAAAAGAACACACATGCAATGACCACTTGTTGATCCATATGTGGTTTGTGGAAAAGAACACACATGCAATGAACACTGGTGGATCCATAAGTGGTTTGTGGAAACAACACACATGCAATGACTCTAATGCTGGTTTTAGTATAAGAACACATATGGATCCATATGTGGTTTGTGGAAAAGAACACACATGCAATGACCACTGGTTGATCCATGTGTGGTTTGTGCAAAGAACACACATGCAATGACTCTAATGCTGGTTTTAGGGAAAGAACACACATGCAATGACCACTGGTGGATCCATAAGTGGTTTGTGGAAAAGAACACACATGCAATGACCACTGGTTGATCCATATGTGGTTTGTGAAAAGAACACACATGTAGTGAACACTGGTTGATCCATATGTGGTTTGTGGAAAAGAACACACATGCCATGACCACTGATCGATCCATGTATGGTTTGTGGAAAGAACACACATGCAATGACACTGGTTGATCCATATGTGGTTTGTGGAAAGAACACTGATACATTGCAAATGTATCTATAATTTTTGATGTTCCATGCTTGGTTTTATCCACTTTCTTGTGTTTTGTTCCAACTTTGGAGTACTTTTCATATGATTTCTTAGACTAACCTATTAACAAGAGCCATAGTTCCAGCTGCCTATTTTCTGCTGTTTTTGGTTCCAGGAAAGTCAGAAAATGAATATTCTCGGAATTGGACGGGACGAAAGCCAAAGTGCCTATTTTTCCGGAAGTCATCAGATGCCAGAATACAAGACGGAGAGGGGCCAAAGGGCGGCCACACCACCTGGCCACGCGGCCAGGCCTGGCCCGTGCCAGGGGGTGGTATGGCCAGCCCAGGCACCCCCTCGGCCTCCCCTTCCGACTATAAGATGCCCTCAGGACGAAAACTCTAAGTGCCCGATCAAAAATCCACGAAAGAGTCTGTAGTCGCCGTCATCTCCATCCCTAGATCGAGAGGGATCTGAAGCTCTTCCCGGCACCCTGCCGGAGAGGGGAATTCACCCTGGAGGCCTTCTTCATCACCATGCAAGCCTCCGGTGTGATGCGTGAATAGTTCATCCTTGGACTACGGATCCATGTAGTAGCTAGATGGTTGGTTCTCCTCCTTTGTGCTTTCATGTCTAGATCTTGTGAGCTCCGTTGATGATCAAGATCATCTATTTGTAATCATACATGTTGTGTTTGCGGGGATCCGATGGATATTGAGATGCTATTTCAGATTGATTATTGATTATATCATGTCTTTGTTATTTGTGATCTTGCATGCTTTCCGTTGTTAGTAGCTATCTTGGCCAAGTAGATGCTAGCAACTCCAAGAGTTAGTATTTATGCTCGATAGTGGGTTCATGCCTCTGGTAATCTGGGGAAGTGACAGAAATCTCTAAGGTACTAGATGTGTTGTTGCTAGTAGGGAGAAAACAACAATGCTTTGTTCATAGAACAATCGTATTGTTTACTTTAGACGCAGTTCATAAAGCAATAATCTGTTGCTTGTAACTTAATACTAGAGGGGGTTCGGATGATAACCTGAAGGTGGATTATTAGTCATAGATGTAGTTGGATGGCGGTCTATGTATAATGTTGTAATGCCCAATCAAATCTCAAAGGAGTCAAGATGATTAGTATACGCATGTATTGCTTTCTCGATGTTTGTCAATTGCCCTGCTGTATTTTGTTCACCCAGCATGTTATCTATCTAAGGAGAGCCACTTCTAGTGAAATATGGATCCCGGTCCTTTTTCTTTTGCATACAATCTACAAACTGTTTACTGCTTTGTGTTTACTTTCTACAAACTTTTACTTCTTTCCATTCGATACGTTTAATCCTTTGTTTTCTGCAAAACACGGTGTGATTGACAACCTCATCGCAAGTTGGGGACAAAGTTCTATGGTTGTGTTGTGTAGGTCTCCATGTTGCTACTAGCACCGGTAGTGCGCCCTGCCAAGGCTCAGCTAGTAACACCTTTGGGGTGTTTCCTTGCTCCTGCTGGTTCGATTAAACCTTGGTTTCATAACTGAGGGAAACTTGTTGCTGTGCTCATCATACGTTCCTCTTGGGGTTCCCAACAAGCTCTACATCAACCACGCACCAGCACTTTTCTGGGCACCGTGCATTGAGCCATCAAGCATTTTTCTGGCGCCGTTGCCGGGGAGTCAAGGACATCTTCACAAGGATTGAACTATTCTTCAAGGAACCTATTGGATTCTGCTGCTGGAGGTACCTTTATGACCATCACTTTGGGTGCTACAACAAAACTTCTGGACAATATGATGGTTAATTATTCTGAATGGCATACTGAGAGAGCTCCACAAGGTAGGAAGGTAAATTCTGTTGAGGAAACCTCCTCCTTGAGTGATAAGATCGATATTATTATGTCTATGCTTGTTAATGGGAAAGCCCATATTGATCAAAATAATGTTCCTTTAGCCTCTTTGGTTGCTCAAGAAGAGCAAGTTGATGTGAACTTCATAAGAAATAACAATTTTGGCAACAATGCTTATGGTAATAATGCTTATAGGAACAATTTTGGTAACAACAATTATAAGCCATATCCTCCCAACAATGGTAATACTTATGGCTATAATGGTAAACCTGGATTACCTAGTGAAGGAAGAATTTTAGAAGTTGAAAGAGCCACTAAAAACTTCATGCAAATGCAATATGAGCAAAATAAGCTATTCACTAAAACTATGGAGGAACAATCTACCATTTTGAAGAACATTAGCCATCAACTTGAGAGTCTAAATAGGGAAATTCCTAGTTTACAATTGAAACTCTCTAATGCTGAAAGGAATATATCATCTTTGTCTGAAGCTCAATCTTCATTGATTAATAAAATGGATGCTAAACCTGAAACTAATGATAATCCCTTTGCAGCCACTAATGCTATACAAGTAAGAATTGATGAAAATGTTAGACTGTTAGCTGAATTACATGCTAAGTGGGGAAGAGAAGATGAAATTGCTAGAAACATTAGTGTTTCTACTATTACCACCACTAGTGTTGAGGCTAGTAATAGTTCTACTACTTTAGATGATAAATTTGATTTTGATCTTGATGGTTGCAATATCTCTGAAGTTATTAAGTTCCTACAAAAGCTTGCTAAAAGTCCTAATGCTAGTGCTATGAACATTGGTTTTACAAAACACATTACTGATGCTCTCATAAAGATTAAAGAAGAAAAGATGAAACATAAAGCTTCTATTCCTATAAAACAAGAAGATGGTTGGGAACCCATCATTAATAAGAAAGTGAATGACTTTGATTTCAAAGCTTTATGTGATCTTGATAGTAGTGTTTCTATTATTCCTAGAAGGATTTATGATATGCTTGATTTGCCTCCACTTGACGAATGTTATTTGAATGTCCCACTTGATGGTAATGCTAAAAATAAACTTATGGGGAGTCTTAATGATGTTCTTATTATGGTTAACAATTCCTATGTCCCCGTTGATTTCTATGTTTTGGATGTTGAATACAATGCTTCTTGTCCTATTACTTTGGGAAGACCTTTTCTTAGAACTGTTGGTGACATCATTGATATGAAAGAAGGCACCATTAAATATCAACTCCCACTCAAGAAAGGTATAGAACACTTCCCTAAAAAGAGAGAAAGGATTTCTTTTGCTTCTCCTATGAAAACAAAATTTGGTCTTAATGCTTCTTCATTTGAGAACACTTGATTCTTTCTTGCTTCTTATGCCTAACTTAAAGGCGTTAAAGAAAAATACTTATTGGGAGATAACCCAAAAGTTTTAGATGAGTCTTGGAAGTTATTACCTCTGTAATAACCTCTCCTTATCCTTTTTATTTGCTTTTTGTGCCAAGAGTAACCTCTAATGAGAGAGAAGTAATGATTGGGAAAGTTGTTGTCCCATAACATATTTCTGTGCTTCACCGTAAATATTCGTGTAAAATCTCTGATAATCTTTTTGAGGAGTGAATTTTTTTGCTTCTACCCCAGGTTGTTGTATAACTTTGGTTAGTTCAGCACTTTTTGATTTGAGCAACAGAAGGTCTTCGAAAAATTCGTCTTCACCTGCTGGTCTCTTTTGACAGATTTCTGCCATTTTTCTGCATTTGCTTCTTGTTGGTTCCTTTTTGAGTTCTTTTGGGGAATTGAGCTTTTTGAGGGAAGTGCTATAGTAGCTAGTGTTCTAATGGAAGTTTATTTGGTGTTAGAACTGAACCTTAAGACTTATTTATCTTAAGTGCACTAATGTTGCTAATAAATATTGTGTGAAGTTTTGTATGAAGGAAAATTTTCAGGTGTATGGAAGGAATGAGTAATGAGATGAAGGATGGACTAAAGCTCAAGCTTGGGGATGCCACGCGTGTCACCCCAAGAAATATCCAAGAATTACAAGTGTCAAAGCTTGGGGATGCCTAAGGCATCCCCTTCCTCATCAATAAAAATCCCAGGTTTCTTCCAAACGCTTCATTTTTATTGTTTCATGCACAGTTGTGTTTTTCTTGGAGCGTCTTCTTTTTCGTTTTTGTTTTGGTTTTTCGTTTTCTTGGTTTGCCTAGTTTTCTGAATAAATTGGTTGGACCCCCTCTTTCATACATTGGTTTGCAAATAGTTTGGTTTGGTTTGGAAAAGAGTAGGAAAGTCCATGCTTATGTGGTAAAAAGAGCTCGTTTTTTACTGTGGCCTATGCTTTGTCATGCCATGCTTGATATTGTTTTGGATTTATGCTTAGTATTCTTTGTTGTAGCATGACTTGTTATAAACAACTAAGATTGCTTAATGTGCCTTGGATGAATCATGCGTTGTTTTAGCATATTAAAGCATGGTATAGTGGTATTCTCCTTTGATGCTTTATTTGGGTTGACTTGGCGCATGCTCACACCATGTTATGACTATCTCAAGTCACCATAGCCTTTATGATCCTTTAGTTTTCAACTTGTAATATCACTTTATGCTTTGATCAATGATGTTTTGTCGCTCTGCATGATTCTGGCCATTATTGCTCTCTTAGTTTGTCGCTCCTAGTCTTTTGCCAGTCTCCACAACCAAGTATGAGTTCCACTCATGCATCCAACTCCCTAAACCAAGTTATTCCAAAGAGTCTACCATACCTACCTACTAGCTTATGCTATTCCAAGTATATTCATGCTTTTTTTACCTTCCAAATTAAACTTGTTATGAGAAAACTAGTGATTAAAGCTCTCACGAACTTGATGGCACACTTTACTTTTTTGCATCTAATAAACTTGAACCATTGGGTCCTTCTTTGTTGCGTATATGCTTGCGCTTTATAAGTTGAAATTAGCAGAACCATGTTTCATGGGGAACGCTTCCAACACTGCACTTGTACTTTGTACCCCGTTGATATCATGTTCTTTTGCTTACGGATCCCGGCGGTGTGAAATAAAAGTGGAACTTGTAAGATCATGGAGTTTGTATGTGTGTTAGAGAAACGCCTGGGCCGCTAGCCTAAGCCATGCCTAATCATGGTGGAAACTTGCAGCATCACCATAATGAGCACTCTATGAAGCATCCCCAATAAAAACCTATGCAAATAGCAAATAAAAAGATCGCTGAGATGCTCATTGTCTGCTTGCCTTGTCATTTTGATTATGGGAAAGCTCCCGTATCATGTGCAAGGGGTACCCCGTTGGCGGTTCTTAATGATACACATGTACTTACAATGACAAGAGCTTACTCGTGACTGAAGTTCAGTAGCATGAGGATCGGTCTTTGTAAGTAAGGCGCATGAGATTTAGGTTTATAACTTGTCAAGCATATCCTCTTAGTTGTGTCACTTTAACCTTAATCACCTTAAAGATGCTTATGATAGGGGCAATGAGAGCTGAAAGCTATAAGTACCATAATTTTTGGAAGATCTTTATGAGACTTTAATCCCTACTTCCTTTTACAACAGGCCTTTCTTCCACCATAATATTGAGTCTCCACCTTCTATCTTTATGCACCTACTTTGAGAGCATAGTGCCCATTCTTAGTTCTATGTGCATTGTCTCAAGACTAGTTGATTGATGCATAACTTGATATTGCTTGTTTTAAACTACTGTATCTAGTCACTCTTATGAACTTTGAAGGTGTCCTATGCATTTATATTTGCTACTCTATGAGGGACAAGCTGAATACTATTATGCCATGTTTTCTTTATGTGCAACAAACAAACGTCTTGCAAAGCATTGTTATTCATGAATCTTTTGTCTGTGCCTTTTCATGTTGCATCTTAGTTTCTTTGTCTTATTGCTAGAACTTTGTCTTTCATGTTATGATTGAAGTACTTTGATCCCAGCTTTGAATGTTTTACAAATACTTTGATCAAGTCTTTGATGGTGCATGTCACCTCAAAAATTATTCTTTCTTTTTATCACTTACCTACTCGAGGACGAGCAGGAGTTAAGCTCGGGGATGTTGATACATTGCAAATGTATCTATAATTTTTGATGTTCCATGCTTGGTTTTATCCACTTTCTTGTGTTTTGTTCCAACTTTGGAGTACTTTTCATATGATTTCTTGGACTAACCTATTAACAAGAGCCATAGTGCCAGCTGCCTGTTTTCTGCTATTTTTGGTTCCAGGAAAGTCAGAAAATGAATATTCTCGGAATTAGACGGGACAAAAGCCAAAGTGCCTATTTTTCTGGAAGTCATGAGATGCTAGAATACGAGACAGAGAGGGGCCAGAAGGCGGCCACACCACCTGGCCACGCGTCCAGGCCTGGCCCGCGCCAGGGGGTGGTGTGGCCAGCCTAGGCACCCCCTCGGCCTCCCCTTCCGACTATAATATGCTCTCGGGACGAAAACCCTAAGTGACCGATCAAAAATCCATGAAAGAGTCTGTAGCCACCGTCATCTCCATCCCTAGATCGGGAGGGATCTGAAGCTCTTCTCGGCACCCTGCCGGAGAGGGGAATTCACCCTGGAGGCCTTCTTCATCACCATGCAAGCCTCCGGTGTGATGCGTGAATAGTTCATCCTTGGACTACGGATCCATGTAGTAGCTAGATGGCTTGTTCTCCTCCTTTGTGCTTTCATGTCTAGATCTTGTGAGCTCCGTTCATGATCAAGATCATCTATTTGTAATCATACATGTCGTGTTTGCGGGGATCCGATGGATATTGAGATGCTATTTCAGATTGATTATTGATTCTATCATGTCTTTGTTATTTGTGATCTTGCATGCTTTCCGTTGTTAGTAGCTATCTTGGCCAAGTAGATGCTAGCAACTCCAAGAGTTAGTATTTATGCTCGATAGTGGGTTCATGCCTCTGGTAATCTGGGAAAGTGACAGAAATCTCTAAGGTACTAGATGTGTTGTTGCTACTAGGGAGAAAACAACAATCCTTTGTTCATAGAACAATCGTATTGTTTACTTTACACAAAGTTCGTAAAGCAATAATCTGTTGCTTGCAACTTAATACTAGAGGGGGTTCGGATGATAACCTGAAGGTGGATTATTAGTCATAGATGCAGTTGGATGGCGGTCTATGTATAATGTTGTAATGCCCAATGAAAACTCAAAGGAGTCAAGATGATTAGTATACGCATGTATTGCTTTCTCGATGTTTGTCAATTGCCCCGCTGTAATAGTTCACCCAGCATGTTATCTATCTAAGGAGAGCCACCTCTAGTGAACTATGGATCCCGGTCCTTTTTCTTTACATACAATCTACAAACTATTTACTGCTTTGTGTTTACTTTCTGCAAACTTTTACTTCTTTCCATTCGATACGTTTAATCCTTTGTTTTCTGCAAAACACAGTGAGATTGACAACCTCATCGCAAGTTGGGGACAAAGTTCTGTGGTTGTCTTGTGCAGGTCTCCACGTTGCTACTAGCACCGGTAGTGCGCCCTGCCAAGGCTCATCTAGTAACACCTTTGGGGTGTTTCCTTGCTCCTACTGGTTCGATTAAACCTTGGTTTCATAACTGAGGGAAACTTGTAGTTGTGCTCATCATACCTTCCTCTTGGGGTTCCCAACGAGCTCTACATCAACCATGCACCAGCACTTTTCTGGGCGCCGTGCATTGAGCCATCAAACACACGTACAATGACACCGATTGATCCATGTGTGGTTTGTGGATAGAACACACATGCAATGACTCTAGTGGGTCCATATGTGGTTCATGTCAAGAACACACATGCAATGACACTGGTTGATCCATGTGTAGTTTGTGGAAAAGAACACACATGCAATGAGTCTAGTGCTGGTTTTAGTATAAGAACACACATGCAATGACTCTAGTGGGTCCACATGTGGTTTGTGAAAAGAACACACATGCAATGACCACTAGTTGATCCATATCTGGTTTTTGGAAAAGAACACACATGCAATGAACACTGGTGGATCCATAAGTGAATTGTGGAAATAGCACACATGCAATGGCTCTAATGCTGGTTTTAGTATAAGAACACATATGGATCCATATGTGGTTTGTGGAAAGAACACACATGCAATGACTCTAGTGTTGGTTTTAGTATAAGAACACACATGCAATGACACTAGTTGATCCAAATGTGATTTGTGGAAAGAACACACATGCAATGACACTGGTTGATCCATGTGTGGTTTGTGGAAAGAACACACATGCAATGCCATTGGTTGATCCATGTGTGGTTTGTGGAAATAACACACATGCAATGACTATATTGGATCCATATGTGGTTTGTGGGAAAGAACACACATGCAATGACCCCTAGTTGATCCATGTGTGGTTTGTGGAAAGAACACACATGCAATGACACTAGTTGATCCATGTGTGGTATGTGGAAAGAACATAGATGCAATGACACTGGTTGATCCATATGTGGTTTGTGGAAAGAACACACGTGCAATGACACCGATTGATCCATGTGTGGTTTGTGGAAATAACACACATGCAATGACTCTAGTGGGTCCATATGTGGTTCATGTCAGGAACACACATGCAATGACACTTGTTGATCCATGTGTGGTTTGTGGAAAGAACACACATGCAATGACTCTAGTGGGTCCATATGTGGTTTGTGGAAAAAACACACATGCAATGTCACTGGTTGATCCATATGTGGTTTGTGGAAAGAACACATGTGCAATGACACCGGTTGATCCATGTGTGGTTTGTGGATAGAACACACATGCAATGACACTGGTTGATCCATGCATGGTTTGTGGAAAGAACACACATGCAATGACTCTAGTGGGTCCATATGTGGTTTGTGAAAAGAACACACATGCAATGACCACTGGTTGATCCATATGTGGTTTGTGGAAAGAACACACATGCAATGACACTACTTGATCCATGTGTGGTTTGTGGAAAGAATACACATGCAATGACTCTAGTGCTAGTTTTAGTATAAGAACACACATGCAATGACTCTAATGGATCCATATGTGGTTTGTGGAAAAGAACACACATGCAATGACCACTGGTTGATCCATGTGTGGTTTGTCGAGAGAACACACATGCAATGACAATGGTGGATCCATGTGTGGTTTGTGAAAAGAACACACATGCAATGAGTCTTGTGCTGGTTTTAGTATAAGAACACACATGCAATGACTCTAGTGGGTCCACATGTGGTTTTGAAAAGAACACACATGCAATGACCACTGGTTGATCCATATGTGGTTTGTGGAAAAGAACACACGTGCAATGAACACTGGTGGATCCATAAGTGGTTTGTGGAAAGAACACACATGCAATGACTCTAATGTTGGTTTTAGTATAAGAACACATATGGATCCATATGTGGTTTGTGGAAAAAAACACATGCAATGACCACTTGTTGATCCATAAGTGGTTTGTGGAAAGAACACACATGTAGTGAACACTGGTTGATTCATGTGTGGTTTGTGAAAAGAACACACATGCAATGCCATTGGTTGATCCATATATGGTTTGTGGAAAGAACACACATGCAATGACACTGGTTGATCCAAATGTGGTTCATGACAGGAACACACATGCAATGACTCTTGTGGATACATATGTGGTTTGTGGAAAGAACACACATGCAATGAACTCTAGTGGATCTATCTTGGCATAATTTGATGTATGCCATGATGCATTTCATTGTAAAAGACACCCACTTTCCATTTTTATACTACTCAACATTGCCCTTGGTTTTTTTATACTACCCAGTTTTGCCCCCCCCCCCTCTCTTTCGTAGAAGCGCAAGCTTGTGCCCACTTTGTCTGCTACGCCCTGATTGGTTGTCACAGTTGCCACACGGATCGTGCGCACCAACCGTTGATCCTGTGTGATCCAACGAGGGTCGTTGCACACGTCGTGCCCTTCACAGGACAGCACGAGATAGCACGGACGTCTCCCTCAACGAGACTTCTATAAGAAGGAACACGATGTCGTCCATGGGAAAAGTCGTTGAGTGGTCATGTCATGTTTAATCTAGTCTGCAAATGCTACAAGTCTACTGCACGACAACTGGTCATCCACAGACCACCGGCTATACCATTTTTACTACGCAGCGCGCCTGCACTCTCACTTCCGACAGGCCCCCACCACACGAACCTTCCACATGGAAACCGTAGCCGGAAGAGCTGCCAACCTGGGCCCTCGAGGAGGCCTAAACGTCCTCGCATTAAAAACCCATCCTATCGGGTCCTCCATTCACACCCATCCACTACTCTCTCTTCCCTATCCAGCAAAACCCCACAATCTTGAACGTACTTGCACGAACCTTCTCCATGAAACCAGTGCGTGGGGGTGAGTGTCCGAGCATCGCCACCGGGGTGGTGCTTCACGCGGCAGATCTGGAGGAGCATCACGCAGCACAAGCCGAGGAGGACGTGCAGTTCAACCCCTTGGGGACCATGTGCTCGCCGGTGCTGACGACTTTGGAGGGCCGATGAGGGCATGGAGTTCGACGAACACGCTCCGCTCGTGTACCCAGAGGTACATATATTTCTACATGTTTCATATTTTCTGCTCGAGCGTAATCTATCCTGGCGTCATACAAAAATCTAGTCCTAATGATTAGATGCAACGTACGAACCGGTACATGGAGAGATCTAGTATGTTCTAAATGAATCCACATTATTTATTTATTAATAAGTTACCAAGAACACAAACCACATTAATTTAGGAGCGAGCTGGGAGACGGCCGTAATGAACTGCTGAACCTGTATAGACATGTTATTGCATCGAAAGTAATTTGGAATGGTGGAAGGAATATATATTTATTATTTTGCTCATTTCGGTTTGTATTCCATACATTACAGGTGTATTCAAGTGAGATGGACTCTGACAAGGAGACCAGGGACAACAAGAGCCGCCATGTCATGAAGAAGCTCAAGAGCGGGATAATCCCTTTTCGCACTCGACTTGGGGAGCTCAACTGCCCTTTCTGTAAGAAAGGAGTCAACCCGAGGATTGCCAGCTTGATTCTACATGCGATTGGCATCGGTAAAAGCCCGTCTAGTAAACACAAGTCGGCAACCAAGACTAAGCACGCTGCTTATGGCAAGTTCCTGAGGGAGTATGTCAAGACCGGCCTAGTGTCCCCTTACTTAGGAATCAGCAACTTCTAGCCAACCAACCCCGTCACTGTGCTGGTCCGGCCACTAATAATATTTAGTTCTCTTACCGTACCTAGACCTTTAAACTATGGGGATTTCTTTTTTCGTACCCTTCAAAATATATTCAAGTTCATCTGTTTATGGAGTTAAAGTTCTAGTGGCATACTCATTATTTTGCATGGATAGAGGGGTGCCCCCGACAGATATAAGGGTTATCATGTCCGCTAGATCACAGAGGATCAACGGTTGGTGGGCAAAACTAAGTACAACTGAATCGCCATGGTTAGACACGAGGGAAAAAAACGTGACTCACGGTACGCGTGCATGGTGCACGGGGCGGTAGCGGACACGTGTGGCTGTGCACGGTGCATTAGCGTACGCGGTGCATGGTAGTGATATGAAACGTCGCTTCTCTTCTCCTTTAATAGAAGCCTCCCCACTCCCACTCAACACGCACTCGCTCACTCAACCGTCTCCACTGTCCCATCACCTTCTGCAAACGCCCAACAAAACCCCAACCACGCCGGCGATGGAGAAGATTGACACGGTGGCCATCGGCGCCTCCAAGGCCTCCGGCGAGGAGCCCCCCGTCCCTGTCCCCGCATCCACCATAGCCGCCGGCAAGGAGGCCCTCGCCGATCTCGGAAAGATCCCGCTCGGCTGGGACCCCTACGAGGAGGTTGTCTACATAAGGCCGGAGAACCCTACGACACCAGCATCGCCGACCCATGGTCTAAGGTAACCAGGGTTTTCTCCCCTTCCCTTGTTCTTCCCCCGTTCCAATCGTTGGATGCTAGATCGTATGTTATTAGGGCTCGGCTGTTCGTATTTTTTACAGTAGCTAATCCTCTTGTGTTAGATCTCGATTTTCGATGAATCCCCCTGTTTGTAGTTGGGATCAGTATTCGATTTGGTTTGAGATTTGGGAAATAATCGGGAGATCTCATTCGGTTAATTTATGCAAAAAATCAATCCCGATAATGAAAGTATCTCAATCATGTCCTTTTTTCACTCTACTGTTTTTTCCAACAGGAGGATAGCAGCGACCTCCGCAGCGACGACGAGTCCAAGGACACCAAGACTCGCCATGTGTTGAGGAGGCTAAAGTCCGGTCAGTACAACAACTTCTTCACCGATGATGTGTACATGTGCCCCTTCTGCCCCACCAGGAGGCTCCGCGCCACGGACTTCAACTCCCTCGTGAAGCATGCCGAGGACGTGAGGACCTGCGGCGAGTCCGTGAACGTCCACGGCTTCAGGGCCAAGCACCAGGCGCTCGGTCTTCACCTCCGCAACCTCCAGAAGGTGGCTATCGAGGAGGGTCGCATGCCCCGATCAGACCCAAGGCGCCCAAGGTCAAGGGGCTGGGCAGCAAGAAGTGGAGGAGGCGCCAGAGGGAGGAGGCGGGTGCCCTCCTGGCAGAGGCCACGAGGGGCCACTGATCAGCTGCTGCTGTTGTTGCAAAGCAGCTTCTTTTGTCTTGTCTATGTTGAAGCAGTCCGCTGCTGCTGCTGAGCAGCCTAATTGTCGAACCTCGTTAAGTACCGTACTATATAACCTATATTAGCTGCTTTATCTACATCTGCTCTATTTATTGAATTTATTTATGGTGCTGGTTTGTTTTGCTGCTCTAGATTTGCTATCAGATTGGGGAAAACGATCGCAAAAGGAACAATGAATAAAGAGAGAAGCTGCTCTAGATTCCCTACCTTTTTGAGCAAAAAAGAACACAACTGTTAGAGAGAGAGAGGGGAAAAGGCGCTCTTGAAAAGACCAAATAACAAAAAAAACTTCCACTTTAGGCGTCATGGCACACGTAACGGCCAAGCCTTTGACCAGACGGCACCCCCTCCGAGTGCATGTGAGGGCTTCGGAATATCGGGAGGGCAAAAGTGAGGACAAATGAGACACAATGTTGCTATAGCTAAATCTGACAAAAAGCTGAATTTGGCTTTACCATGCAATTTGGCTAGAGCTCCACAATGTAGCTATTCTAAATTCCTAAACTATGTGGTGCGTTGAAACCTAATGATTTTCCACCGACGCGTGTGTTGCAAAGTTGCTTGATCGTGCATTCTTACACAAGTGGCCTACAGAGAAACTAATAGAAGCAAGGACAAACGAGCTTCATTTTGGCAAATTCGGGACAAGCTTTGCGCAATCGGTAGGGCTGATCGGCTGGGCGGCTGCAGAGATGCTAGGTCCATATCTATGCATACACTTCTTAAACTTGTTAGGAATTAATAATAACTGTACACTTCCTTCTGTCCTGTCACGTTATGTCGTGTCAGCACTGCGCACCCGCTGTGGATCGGCAACGGGACGGTGGTCTACGTGACCGGTCTCTGCCATGCCAAAGCCACGTCGCACACCCGTCCCATCGCCTACCGGGACGGACGCCGAATTTAATCGCTGGGATTGGAAACCATCGGTGCTCGCTCGGTCAAACTTGCTTCCACATGGGTATGACCGGAATATTGGTAAATGGAATTTAAGCATCGCCTTCTGTCTCCTCAGCACATCACTATGCAAAAATCCCCAACTCATTCCTTCCGCCGGTGCCGCCACCGCAAGAACCATTGACGCTGCCACAGGCACCGCCTCCGCCTGGCCATACCACCGCAATAGATCACTCCACCTCCACGCCCAGTCCCAGCCACCGCCGCCGCATTAGCTGTTGCCATGGACGCAGAGTATGGCGTGTTTGGCGACGAGAGCGACTACACCGACGAGTACACCGTCACTGCCCATGGCACCACCAAGCTGACGGTCGTGCACACAAATGCATCAGTGGAGGTCGCCAAGGTCATCACAATGTACGAGCGGTGGCTACAGGAGCCGATGGACAGGTACAAGATCGTCGGCCTTGACCACGAGTATACCGGAGATAGGAAGAGGACGGCGCTTTTGCAGTTGTCCATGCGCAACCACTGCCTCCTATATCACGTATGTAGGGCCAAATCTGTATGCCCGGAGCTTGGCGAGTTCCTACACAGGAGGGAGATCTACTTCGCCAGCGTCGACATCAAGAACGACACTCCGAAGCTAGAACGGGATCTCCTCGTTCATGTCGTCAATCATGTCGATCTCCAACGTTTGTGGAGGTACCCGGATGGTGGTACGGGGAAAGCCGGCATGGCTAGACTCGCTTCCGATATCATCGACCGCGAGTATGCCGGCATGAAAATCGAGTTCCCGAAGCACCTGCACGAGAGATGGGAGTGGAGGCACCTGGATTACGATGCGATCAAGTACGCAGCCAGGGACGCGTATGTCTGCTACGAGATGCTCAACAGGATCTGGCGGGTGGGTGAGTGTGTTGTTTACCACTACTAGTTTCGCATTTTGTTCCTAGTTTTATCTCTCCTGTATTTTATCCCGCATGTATTTTCTAAGCATTCTGTGTGTAAGAACCTAGCTCGTATGATCCCTGTGCTATTAGCTACTTAACCTATATGAATTACATTCCCCCTTTTGTATGCTCAACATTCATTCTTACAAATTATGTTTGTGCCATTTGCATGCGACAGAATCTAGGACTAACATGCATAAGATGTGATACAGTCATAAGTCATAACCAAACCCAGATTATAGTGAATGATATAGTCATAACCAAACCCAGATTATATTTTGACAAAGGTAATACACAGCAGTTCGTAATTGCTCACATAGTGTACTTATGAAATAACATGTTTTCATAAACACAACAAGCATGCACTAATAGTCTACATCCCAGCTTGTTGGAGAAGGCAACCGATCCCAGGATGCCTTCGGTCGCTTGCCCCGGTTTGTAGAATCATCTACACTCCGGCATCTGGGGAAAAAACCTGCCTTGGTGGTGGTTCAATGATGCGATGCCTGGAACGAGATTTTACAATCTGGCGGTACATCTCGTGGCTAACATACCCGTCAATTGCAGCGTACTTTAGATTAGGTTTAGAAAGTGGCTTATCCTCCTAGTAATCGTGCCCTAAACGCCTCCATGAACATCTCGGCAATCTGTCCTTCATGTTAGTGTACCACGGGTCGATGAGTTCGGAGGCAAGAGCGGCCATCCCGGTCTTGCCGCCCTTCATCCCTGGGATCCAGTAAATTTCCTGGATGTCCACTCTGCACTCCTTTGGGATTCTAATATTGACAGTCGGGCTTTCAAGCAGTTTAGTGTCATTCGTGATGTCAACACTAGTAAATGTTATGTGCTGGTTCACGAGAAAGTCATGAAACAGATCCCTAATGCTTTCACCCCACCTGCATGAAAATGAATTTAGACAAATAATATAGCAATAACTTTTGCAAACAGATGGTTCAGGAACAAAAAGACAGCAAAGTCTACCAGATCCCGTCAGCCCTCTTCTCGCAAAAAGGCTGGTATACGAGGATGTGCCCCTTCATGGAGAGTTGCACCACGGCGATCCTACGGTGATCGCGACTGTACTCGAGGTCGAGACCTAAGAACCTGTTTTCTTTGAACTGCAGCCAACTCGTGTAATTATTCAGAGTGTTCCTCACCGTCCGAGGGTCGGTGGTGTAGACGACATCGATCTTCTTCCTGCCATGTACTTCGATGTCGAAGTGCGCAGTTTCTTGCCTGCCATCGTTTCGGACGTCCGGAGCATCCATGACTACAGGCAAGAGGGAAAGGATACGGAGGAAGAGGGTGATGCGGTGGTGGAGGAAATGGATGAGGCCGTGGAGGAGAAAGACGATGAGGCCGTGGAGGAGGAAATGAGACGGAGAAGTGAAAGATTGGAACCGCCCTTACCAATATCTGGAATGGTGCACGAACGTTCGTAGTAGGGTGAAGGTGGAGAAAAACGACAGTTTTACATGTCGACGCTAGCGCTTCCTAAAATTTGTTTTGTGCCACTTGCATGCGGTGGAATCAATTCAAACATAGGCACGTTTGCGCGTGCCGACCTTCACTCACTGATAGGCGGGCCGCACATTTCTTTTTTACAATTTATTTTTTCACTTCCTCTAGACGGTTTTGGTGCCCACCCTCAATAATTACGCCCCCCTTCTTGTCTTCCACACGGACGAGAACCGGTGGCGGCGGCGGCGGTTCCTTGCAGATTCACTCCCCACTCAAACAACTGCCCCCATCCCTGATTCCACCCCCTCTCGAATCCATCTGCCTCCTTATAACAGCGGCTCCATTAATCTATCGGATTCCAGACTCTATTTGCTGCTATGGGTAGAGCTTGGGGTAGCAGCAGGATGAAGCGAAAGGCATGCGACGATGATGCGGATGGCCAGGGCGACCGCTACTGCGAGGATTGGGGATGGCCGAACCTCAGTGCCGCGAACGTGCATAGGATCACCTCGGGGTTGGACATCATCTCAGCCGGCCGCCTCGCTCGCTGGATCCCTGGCTACCGCTTGACGATGCGGAACATGGACGAACAACGGTTCGGCACGCCAGGCCTTCTTTACCCCAATAACAGCAAATGGCCAGACGACCATGATGGCCACGTAAGTTCCAGTATCTAGCTTATTCGTTCAGTCATATCGTTGATTCATATGTGCTGAACTCTCATCGGAATCCTATGTTCCTTTCGTCGAACATGTTGTGTGCACGCGCGGTTTGAACAAATCGAACCATTTAAGACTATTCTATACAGCGTAAGCTCTGCTCTTACCTGATATTATGGTATTTTCGTAGTGACACAGTCTTACTTTAGGTGATAGACGAGTTGTCAATTTCGATTTTGCAATGGAATGCCTGCTAGGTGATATTCTGTTTCCTAAAATAAAAACAAATAGATTAGACGATTTAAGGCTGTTCTGCCCCAAGCTGTTTATGATCATCGTCAAGAGTTTGTTCTGGGGGCTCTACTACTACTCCATATATTGAGTATCTTCGTAGTGACACAGGCACAATTTAGGCGATATCTGAGGAGACACTCGTATTTAGGCGATATTTTGTGTACTTTAATCTGAAGGCCCAGTTGTCAAACTGTATTTGCAATGGAATCCATGCTAGGTGATTGTACCAACTGGCAACAAACTCTGCAGAATATTCATACAAAACTGATGTTGCTGGATAAGTGGTCCGAATTAGTAGTGGTGAATATCAAGGAAGAAGAAGAGACGGAAATGGAAGATGACTAGAATTAGGTGGGTGGCAATGGCGAGTGGCTGGTCCTTTTATCACAGGATGGCAGTACTTGGACTCTAAAAAATGGCTACAGATCGGTGAGACTTGCAGTGCCATCTCTGAAGGGTGTCGGCATTACTGCATTCAACAGCGGGTGACTGCTGCCCATTTCCGAATTCGCTTACAGGTTCAACATGGCAGAACTTGACCTCGTGAAGGTACAACTCCCACATAGACAGCGGGAGGGGCGTGAAAGAACTGGGAGTACGACCTCTTAGCGGTGTTCGACAAGGCAATCACATTCATTAGATGCCCAGAAGACAAGGAATGGACAGTCTTGCGCGACGACTTCCTGCGGCTGGACAAGTATGTCGACGCCGTCTTCACCTACGGCTACTCTTCGTACAGACCGCAACGCATTCATGCGATCACTGAACCTAGCGGCGACATGCGTGTTTGGGAGTCGTCCATTTGGGGTGAGTCATGGTGTCATATAGCATGTAAAATCCCATTCAAAATTCTTCTTACTGACTGTTAGTAACACGCAGGTACCCACGCAGCCCCACACATCATTCCATCTCCGGTCATCGAAGATGCAGTAGCAGATGTTGAACTTGGGACACAGCGCTAGTTCCTGGCACCTATCGGAGACAGCACGGAACAGGATGATGAACTCTTGTGGATTCATATCAGGGGAGCACTAAACAGCGTTGGTGATACAATAGAACATATGGGGACACAACTTTCTTCATACCCATCGCTGCGGTGTCATGTTTTCTCGAGGTCTGCATGCCCATCTGAAGACCCAGTAGAGCAAGTCTGGAAAAGAGTCAACAATCTGAAGGGACAATCTGTGTTTCTTGGGATCAACTACCCTTTCTTTGTCGGAGCCCCTGGAGTTGTTGAACCTGTAATTGCTCAGGCAGCCCTGGCCCCTGATGATGCTGCTGCTGGTGGTGGTGGTGGTGTTGGTGGTGGTGGAGCTGATGAAGAACTAGCTGTTGCTGCTCCTGGTGAAGCTGACGAAATACTTTGTGATGCTGCTGCTGGTGAAGGTGACGAAATACTTGCTAATGCTGCTGCTGGTGAAGCTGACGAAATACCTGCTGAGGCTACTGCTGGTGAAGCTGGCGAAATACCTGCTGAGGCTGCTGCCGGAGTCTAGGAAGAACATGCTGGTGTTGTTGCTGAGGTGCCAGCACTTCCAGTGTTGATAGCAGACTGTGTGTTTGCTGCACACTCACGCGCCTATCATGTTGACACTCCAGATCCGACCTGGAGCCGAATCCACGTCGGGGGGAGGGGGCCTACAATTGGCTCATCAATGGGGTCGTACTATTTGAAGGAGAATGAAAGACGGCCAAACGCAGCATTCTGGTTTGTTCCGACGATACCACCAGCTCCAGGGACCTAGTGCTCATACTGGCAGATCCAATGAACCATTTGTCTTTATCTTTATCATTAGTTACGCTTATGTGTGTAAAGACTAAGCTGTGCTTATTTGTGTAAGACTAAGTTAGGCCTAACTGCGTAATATTCAGTGAAGCCCAGCTTTTCTTTCCACGCCCATAACAACAAAATTGCAGCATAGAACATACAAATGTAATGTGCATACCAGGCATTTTTGCTCAGGATAACAACCACTTCGAGCAAATGATACATCGTGTACGCATTTGAATGCATCACTAGAATGTGCCACCTATTGATGATTGATGACATGGATCTAGCTTTTCTGCGCGTATTTGCATTGAATCACTCATTGATTTGTTCACATATTTTTTGGCAATGGCTGATGAACTCCATTCTATTGGTAACTTGCTTCGTCAGCGAGCACCTGTTGATGCAATGCAAAGTACAGAACATGGTCGTCATCGACATTCCATTTAGGTTCTCTATGTTTCGTCATCACGGAGCTACTAATTTCAAATGAAAATCTAGTAAACAATATATGTGTACATTGTTAGAGTATGTTACGGCCATGGTACATACATGTTTTTCTACAATCACAAGAAGAAAACTTGATGCATTTTCACCTTGTTGGCGTTGTGCCGAACTGGGTGGATGTGGCTTTGGGGTTTAGAGAGGAAGGCGTCGTGGCTGGTGCGTGTGCGACCATAGCGACGGTGAGCTCGGATTCTGGAGGAGGCCAACAGGACTGAGCATGGTCGGCATGGTGACAGATCTCACCCGGGAATGAATTCCCGTCCCCGTGCCGTGCCAATGGTGCGGTCATGGTGAGGGCGAGCTCCGATTTGGGATGGGGAGGAGAATGGGACGAGCAGGTTCGTCCAAGTCCTAGCTCCGCGGCCACGACCACAGATTGCCACCCCGGAGGAAGAAGAAGACGCGTAAAGGATGCATGCGCCAACGCTGCAAGCCTACATGGCAGCGACATAACGGCGAAAGCTGATAGGAGGGGGCCAACTTGATGGCTGTTAGACTGGTTTTTTGTATTAAAACGTAAAGTTGAATTCGTGCCGAAAAAGACCCTCTGAGTATTTGGCACGCCAAATGTAGTCATCACGGCTGATTTCAGGGAACTCGGGTACCGCGTTGCCTGGCCACCCCAACTTTCGGGTCGCAAAATGATATTCTCACCCCAGAGGCGGCACAGCCAGCACAACCAGCACATGATGAAGACTTCGAGATGGCAGACTTGGACAACATGGCATAGGATCCCTATGATGATGATGGAGAAATTGACCAGAACTTTGGCGACCAGTTCGTTAACACAAGGTTTATTGGTATGAGCCAGCACCATCAGGCACACATCAAGTTGCCGATACCCAACTAGCACCGGCGAAACCCCCTTGCCAGGTGCGTCTCTCCCAACTAGTCAGAAGACGCCACCACCCGCCACCTTCACCGAGCCTCCGAGGCCAGGAGTTCCTGTGATCAACCCCAACACCCTTCATAAGGCGATCGGTGAGGTGAACACGGTGGCCGACACCCCAAAGGGATGGAAGAAGGGTCGCAAAAGGAAGCCTAAGGGTGATCAGGGAAAGGATCCAAATCTTGTTCTCCGGGCTCAGGACGGCCCTACAGGGCAAGCTAGGAATCAGCAGCACATGGCAGGTGCACCGATGATGTATAACTCGTTGCTCGAGGTCGCAGGCTCTCAAATGCACAATCTTCATTATAGTTGTCTCACAATTGAGGAGCGTCGCATTCGCGAGAACGATCAGTCGTACCTCGTTTTCAAGGCTAAGGTGCCTTTTGTGTCGTGCTTCGTCAGTGTACCCTCTAGGGATATCTTCTACCTGCGGCATACCGACATCTTCGACATGTTGAACGGGTTCTGGCTGCACAATACCCTAGTCCGGCTATTCTCCCTCAATATGGCCATCCAGATCACCAGAGACAAGATCCCGGGCATCCAGATAGTGGATCCCTACTTCATGCGTGACGTTGTCCTGAAAGATGTTGAGGACATAGCGCTAGCGACTGACTACCTCTCAACCTTCCTGCAAACATACTCGGACAAGGATGTGATTCTCCTTCCCTACCATCACATCACGGAGGATGATCGGACAAGCTGCATGCTCATATGCTTGAATTTAAAACACTCAACAGCTGTGTACCTCAACTCAAACAGTGCGATTCCAAAAAACTACACCAATATCAAGAAAATTCTTGATGGTCCTCTCACCGGCTACATCGTAGAGGGAGGCGTCAATCCGGCAACGCCATGTGTGAAGTTTGGCGCGCATGTGTTCCACCACAACACCAAGTTCGCCTGTGTCAAGCAGCCGTCTGGCAGCATGAAGGATGCCTTCTACGCCATTTACCACATGAAGGCGTTCTTCAATGACATGGAGAGTAAAACACTGCCATCTGACCTCGCGAAGTGGGTTGAAAGGCTTGCAATAATACATGATCGCAACCACAGGCAGCACTTCTTTGACATCCAGGAGGAGATCACGACAATCATGCACCAGGGAGTCATGAAATCCGGGGGCACCCTCTACAGCGGCCATACACCGCCCAATAGGGAGATAGACGAACGCTTAGCACAGTAGGGTGACCGTAGGACGTTCATGCAGATGGGAAAACTTGGTCGGGCTTAATCAATGCCACCCCTACCAAAGCTAACTCAACAGCCGAAGAAGTCTTGATGATTGCATTGCCTAGGTAGCTAGCTGTTAGTTCCGAACTCGTGTTGTAACCTCTTATCACTATGTTAAACTGTTTCATCAACCGTTGAACTTGATTATGAGCGACACTAGCTAGTTATTTGTGTTATGAACTATTTTAAGTGCTTGTTGCTTTTCATTCATTATTGATGTCCTACTTCTTGTTGTTTGCTTTCTTTGTCTTTCTTAGAAATGTCGATGATTAAAACGTGTTGTGGCGTCATGTGTGTGACCATGTCGTTGCTGGATCTGGTGTGCCAAGTAGACTAGAGATGTGTGCATATAATCTACTTGTCGCCCCAGATCCATTAGCGGCATTGTCATTTTCCGTGCCCAACCTAAGTATGAGCAAGTATACTTGTAACAATGTCGCCCAAGTTAATACTATTTCATCTCGTAGCCCCAAAGACGAAAGAGGACAAATATTTTTGAGATTCTTATACATAAGACATAATATGTTAAGAGGTAGGCCAAGGAAAGGGTTCTGGGTCCACGGCAACGACTCCTTTTGACACACCAAACTCGAAATGAGTCGTTGCCGTGGAAGACCGAATCCTTTCCTTGCTTTACCTCTGGACATATCATGCCCATGCTATATGAATCGTTGAAGTATTTCTCTTCTTTTGTCTTTGACGATACGAATAGATTAGATAGCGTGAATTAAATGAAATGGTGAATTATATAGTTTCAAATATCTCATTGTAGCCCCAAAGTCGAAAGGAAGAAATACATTACTTCACTATTCGTATAGCATTAGCAATATTGTTATATGAATCGTGGAATGATTTCTTTCCTTTCATCTTTGGCGATATAATGAAATGATAAACTATTTCATCTCGTAGCCCCAAAGTCGAAAGAGGACATATATTTTCGAGGTTCATATACATAAGACATAATATGTTAAGTGGTAAGCCAAGGAAAGGATTCTGGGTCCACGTGTCAACGACTCCTTTCGACACACCAAACTCGAAATGAGTCGTTGTCGTGGAGACTGAATCCTTTCTTTGGTTTACCGCTTGACATAACATGCCCATGCTATATGAATCATGGGAGTATTTCTCTTCTTTTGTATTTGGCGATACGAATATATTAGATAGCGTGAATTAAATGAAATGGTGAAGTATTTAGTTTCAAATATCTCATTGTATCCCCAAAGTCGAAAGGAAAGACATTACTTCACTATTTGTATAGCATTGGCGACATTGTTATATGAATCATGGAATGATTTGATTCCTTTTGTCTTTGGCGATAAAATGAAATGATAAACTATTTCATTTCGTAGCCCCAAAGTCGAAAGAGGACAAATATTTTCAAGGTTCATATGCATAAGACATAATATGTCTAATGGTAAGCCAAGGAAAGGATTCTGGGTCCACGTGCCAATGACTCCTTTCGACACACCAAACTCCAAAGCCGTGGAGACCGAATCCTTTCCTTGCTTTACCATTAGACATAACATGCCCATGCTATATGAATCATGGAAGTATTTCTCTTCTTTGTCTTTGGCGATACAAATAGATTAGATAGCGTGAATTAAATGAAATGGTGAAGTATTTAGTTTCAAATATCTCATTGTAGCCCCAAATTCGAAAGGAAAGACATTACTTTACTACTCGTATAGCACTGGCGACATTGTTATATGAATCGTGGAATGATTTCTTTCTTTTCATCTTTGGCGATATAATGAAATGATAAACTATTTCATCTCGTAGCCCCAAAGTCGAAAGAGGACAGATATTTTTGAGATTCATTTACACAAGACATAATATGTTGAGTGGCAAGCCAAGGAAAGGGTTCTGGGTCCACGACAACGACTCCTTTAGACACACCAAACTCGAAATGAGTTGTTGCCGTGGAGACCGAATCCTTTCCTTTCTTTGCCACTCGACATATCATGCCCATGCTATATGAATCGTGGAAGTATTTCTCTTCTTTTGTCTTTGGCGATACAAATAGTATGAGGCACGAATCCAAGTCATTCTTGGTTTGCTTTTTTTTGGTCTTTCTTCGAAATGCCGATGATTAGAACATGTTGTGGCGTCATGTGTATGACTATGCTGCTGTTTGATCTAGTGTGTCAAGTAGACTAGTAATTTGGACATATACTCTACTTGCCGCACGAGATCAAACAGCGAGCATTGTTATTTCCGTGCCCAACCTAAGTATGAGGCACTAATGCAAGTCATTATTGGTTTGCTTTTTGTATTTCTTTGAAATGCCGATAATTAGAACGTGATTTCTTACATCTTGTTGCACCCATATATATATATATATATATATATATATATATATATATATATATATATATGCATGACCTTATCTTGTGAACTACTATTGCTTTCCACTAACATAGATAATATCATATATCTTGTGCACAGAAGATGGCGAAGAAGTGCTATGTCGTGTACGTCAGCAAGGTTCTAGGTGTGTACGAGAAGTAGGAAGACTTCCAGAAGCAAGTGAACAAATTCTCGGGCAACAGCTACAAAGACTACAAGACTAGAGAGGTGGCGGAAGAAAAGTGGAGGAGGCACATGAGGAAGAAGTGGAGGAACTTCCTCGTGATCACCACCTTGTTTCTCTTCATGGTAGGTTATGTGCTCTACTTCATCCAGATAGAGCTCTATCGTCAGAGTTGTAATGTGATTGTGAACTTGTACTCGGAGGTGTGAACTTGTGGCACAAACACTTGGTGTTGTGTGAAAACTTGACACTTGTTGATTCTAGTTGATGTATGAACTTGTATGGCGCGATTGATGTGTAATGTACTTGTATTCATGCTAGTTCTATTATGCTTTGGCCAATTGCAAGTTTTTGGAAAATTATGTGTTGTTTATACTGTATTCTGGACTGTATTATATATTTGAATACATGTAAACTGTTATTTGAAAATTGCTGTAAAACTTGAATTTCGAAAATATATCGGAGGCGCATATGTGAAGTATAGGAGGCGCATATAGGTTACTACACGAGGCGCATTTTACAACATATGCGGGGCGCATATCATATGCGAGGCGCATATCATATGCGCCTCCTATACTTCATATACGCCTTGCATACAATATGCGCATCGCATAACAAATACTAGAGGCGGGGCGCTAGAGGCGCATACCATATGCGCCTCGGATAGGGTTTCAGGTGCGCCTCAGGGTAGGTTTTTCCTAGTAGTGTACTTCAGGTTATTTGATTACCCATTCAGGGGGAGCAGTGGCATGGCAAAGCAGGTTGCAAAAATATGTGGCGCTGAACACTACTGAGGCCGAGTTCATCGCAGTAGCTGAGGCGAGCATGGAGCTATTGTGGTTTAAACGATTGGCTTGTGAGCTTGGTTTTGAGCAAGACAAGTATGTGCTGTTTTGTGACAACCAAAGTGCCATTCACCTAAGTAAGAATGCAAGTTTTCATTCGATGTTGAAGCATATTGATGTTCGCTATCATTGGATTCGAGATATGCTGAATTCCAAGAAAATACAAATTGAGAAGGTGCACACAGTTGACAATGGGGCTGATATGTTGACCAAGGTGGTGACAAGAGGAAAGCTCGAGGTATGATGTCGCTATCATTGCATGACTGCCGGTTGGCAGTGAGACCCTCCATGATGTCGGGAGGGGGATTTTGTTGGGCCCGATCCCTCCACATGGAGGTGTGTTGGCAGCTCAACATCAGCCCGTGAAGTCCAACACGTTTCAATCGTTGATCGATGTTCGTATCCAACGACTGAGGTGCTCCTTGGTAGAGGAGTAGAAAACAAAACCCTAGCCACCCTTGGTGGCTGTGTGAGATAGTATGAGCAAGTGAGAGAAGCAAGTCAACGTGGCTGCTGCTGGGAGAGGGTGAGTGAGAAGAGAGGAAGAAGAAAGAGAGGTGATTTATGTCTAGATTTCTGAGATTTGACCGATCTGTCTTCAAGCTGGTGTTTGGTGGCTCAAACGTGCTTGGATTGGCTTCAAACTTGGTGAACTTGTTCCTTGCTTTGAGTACTATGATCTGGTTAGCTGGTTTACGATTTAGGTCAGTGTAGCTTCAGATTTGGAAGCGGTTTTGTTAGTTCGGACTGCTGCAGTTTCAACACAGAGCAGTTTTGGTAGACGAACAGATTGGACAGGAAAACGGTATCCGATTGAGCTGAAATTTGGCGTGTATGTTGGGAACTCATATGTCTACTTGTCTACCAAGTTTGGTGATGGTTGGATCTGCGGTTTAAGATAAGTTTGCCGATTAACGAAAAGGATAGAAACTAAGATACTCTGCTTTGCTGTAATCTTTATTTCAAGTGGTTGTTATTGTTGCTGCCAGTTGGCAACGTGCTGAGTGTGTTCTATATCTCTAGATGTTCTAGAGAAGACTATGTACTCAGATTGCTCATAGTGAAGCTCGTGTGGACCGGTTGGTCCACCGCCATGGTTTTTTCCTCCTCACCTTGAGGGGGTTTTTCCACGTAAATCCTTGTGTCACATGTGCATGTGCTTGTTATTTTATTTTCGTTGCACATCTGTTGATTGAAACTATACTCGGAGTTCACCGCAGGTAGGTGTGGTTGCGTATCTTCCCCCCAATACTGCACTTAGGCAGCGTAAATATATATAGCTGTGAATTTTCCAACCCTACCAGCTGCACAGTCTCCCCCTAACCAGGCTTAGTCCTAGCATCTACTTGTACCAATATTCATCAAGGACAACAATGACAGTTTTAGGGAGCACACGAATGGCAAGTTACCACGCTGCCAGGGAGAAAATACGGAATTTCCATATACCGTTCACTTGAAGATTCGACATCTGGAGACGCTCCGGGGAACAAGTTCCCAATTGTCCATGTTGAGTTTTTCTATTTCTCTGAACGTCGACTGCGAATTAATTCATTAGAGCTCAGCCACGTCCTAATTCACTAGATTTACAAGTGGACTTACAATGCAATACATCACCTAACACTACCGACAATTAGACAGCAGGATCATCGCATTATAGCTTTTGTAGTGTTGGGCATGCATGCATGGGCGCATGCATGGCTTATCCAAGGCAACACACCAATTAACATATGCAAAGATACAAAGCCAGAATGTTCCTCAAAACAAAATATACAAAGTCAGAGGCAGAGACAGGCATCCTCTGAAGATGGTCGTTCTCACAAGATCGATCACGCGTCGATGGATCCATCAGTACCACGCACAGTACCTAGCTGGTGATCGATCTCCGAGGCTCGGAGCTGCACGTGAACTCCCGGTCGTCCGCTCCATCCATGCAGGCACGCACCGTACCTAACGTGTCCTGCTAGCTGCATCAGATCATTGCAGCCACACACACGTACTACAACAGTACAACGCACACACAATTATAGGTCGGCCGGTACCAGCACAAGATTCCGTCCGTGTGTGCACACTGTACACTCAGCTCTGCTGGGACATATGAGAGGCTGAGCTGGATCTTGGCCTATCTGCGAAAAGGACAAGAGATCGTACGTGCGTAGGTATGTTCCACCACGTATGTGCACGATCGAACGAGTACGTACCATGTACAGCGTACCAGTTCTCGGTTGGTAGGCAGGTGGTATTCCAAACACGCGCGCGTGTATTATTAGCCGCCTTCTGCAGATCAATTAGTTTGTTGCTACAGCTACACCCGACGTACGTACAGGAGTATGAAAGTATATTTTAAAGCAAAATGCAACAATGGTTATACATAGATTTCAGAAAACGTGGAAATTCACCGTCGCTATCTATCTACACTTGAAACTACCATAGCAACCATATGGACATGGGAAGAAGAAGAAAAAAGCATCGTGTGGCTATCTACACTCACCATGCATATATGCAGGGGTGCTCGATCGATCTTCCCTTGATCGAAGGACAAGATGCCAAAACGCTTGCTGGCGCATGCAACCGCCGATCACGCTCACCCTCCCGTACGTGCATACCGGCCTCCGATCAGTCTCTCAAACATGTGGGGAAGAGACGTGCGTGCGTCATCGTGAAGACGTGAACCATGCATGACGCACTGCAGAAAAACTACGTACCGATCGACATGCCCAACGTGGCACTCTTATATACACTTAATTGAACGAACGTGCCAGTTTGCATTGATCGATCGGGTAGTATAGTTTGGCCCGTTGGGTGGGTCAGAGACCGAAACCGCGGAAATGCCTCGCAGGCACCCAGTGTGTGCGAGTGCCGGATGACTGGGTTGGTTAGAGACATGTCATGATCAGATTCAGACCACGACTTTGCATGAACCAGCAAGCCATGCCATTCCTGGCTAGTGTATCTACTACACACACAGCGCTAGCATCGATCCCAGGGTGGATGCCGATACAAACTAGCTACTAGTCGACTGGCATGATCAGACAGCAACGTGCACCTGCATCCTGACGACGAACGTTCCCGCAATTGACGAGATCGACAGATCAGCCTTGTCTCTTTACTTGCTGACGCGGGCGCAGCATCAGGCTTACGTACGTAGGCATATATGCAGCTCGCTCCAAAGTACAGTAACAAAGCAGGAGGCAGGTGCGCCGTGGTCCATGGATTGATTCATATGTGGTTTTCTATATAAGCAACAACAATCCATAAGCATCTTCATCCGTGAGTAGGTGTGGCATTAGCATCTGCTAGCTCTGTGAGCGCAAGGAAAGCGGTACGAGACAAGCAACTGAAGAGGACAATTGTAGTACACACTCAAGCTATCACAATAATAATCTACGTCAGATATATTTTTTAGGTACTGTAATGGAAAAGGAAAAAAAATGGATGCATATCATGGTGGACCGGGGAGAGGCGGCCATCCAGTTGTTGCAATCTCCAACTTGTCGAGCCGACTAGCTAGGAAATATGCTCTTGTTTGATTAGGATCGACGATGATGCTGAATCACGCATCGCGACGCTGGTCGATAGAACCCGGCCTCCCTCCGTGTGACGCTGCTGCTAAATTACAAGGAGATGGGCTCCACTCCATGACTCCATAGAGAAGCAAAACAGAGCAAGGCAGTCCCTCCGTTCATTGGCACAGACGCTCCGGGGCGTGTCGACAAACAAGGGTGGCAGCTGCCGCATCGCGATCGCCACGTACGGTATTAGTATATCAGATAAAAGCAATAATCGCATTATGTTATATTATAGGAGCGCTAATGGAGAGAGAGGATTGGCAGCAAACACTCACTCATCCCGGCTGTTGCCTCCGTTTCGAAAAAAAAACTGAAGGACAACATCATCGACAAATTTGCTGCCGCCATTCACCGGTCACCACTCTCTCAGCGTCACCACACCCCACAGCCAGGCGGGCCCCGGCAGCGTGTAGCAGCAGAGCGACACTCACTGATCCCGGCTGTTGTACTCCAGCAATAATAATTGGAAAGGCAATACGTAGCAAATATGGCTCGCGCAAGGTACCGCCTATACTAGTATAATAAAAGGGAACCGGCCGGAGACTGACAAGTACAGGCCCGACGATCAAGCAAAGCTTTTTCAACAGATCTCGATGACTCGATGAGAGTCGGTGCGCGTCGGCAGTCAGGCATGATCGCTTTACTCCCCGAAATGTTCGTGTCACGGTTCAGTCACAGGAGACCAGATTTGCTCCAAGATTGACAAGATACGAGATGCCATGCCAGTCCAACTGCCATGCGTTGCATGAAGAAGATTAGGTCGTACGGCTGAATGAATGAAGGGGAAAAAAGAAAGCAAGTGTGGCTGTATGTGTCACACGGCATTCTCGTCCACGACTAGTGGTTTTCACTACTGATGTCTGTCTGTCTGTCTGATGTGACCATACACGACTAGCACTGCCCTTATCACGCCACTTTCTTTGTGCAGCTGCACTTCGAGAAAATCTTGTGGCAACCTATCCCTATAGTAGTCCTGCACAATTCGTTAGTGAGCTCAGCTTCCACTCCACTCATTTGCATGCCTCGGTCCGATCATCATCAAATTCACCTGATGCGTGTAAGCGTGTGATCTTGCCAATGGCGCGGGCAGGAATAGGTGTCACCTGAAATCCAAACATATTTTTCAACGAAATTTTGCACGTTTAGAGATTTCATTTCTATGTACGTCTCTACTAAAAGAAACAGATTTTTTTTTCAAAACTTTTAAGTAGAGTACGAATTTTCATTTCTTGAAGAACCCAGGCTCCACGTAGAGCACATGAGCCATTTTAGAAAAGAGAAAAATATACTCTCTCCGTCTCGAAATAGATGTCACGGGTTTGTCAAAATTTGGATGATATACTAAATAGTGTCTATTCATCCAAATTTTGAGACGGAGGGAGTAGAACAGAAGCCATATGTCCGCATTGTTAGGCATGACTCACTAATATATGTCTGTCTGATGTGATCCTCCACGACTAGCACTTCTAGTAATCTGTTAGTGAGCTCAGTTTACGGTAGTGAGAAGGTCGTGGGAGCTGGTGGTGGTAGTGGCGACGAAGGGAGGTCTTCTGCTCTAGGGTGCTGTCGCGGCGTCGTGCAGTCGTTGCCTGGAGAAATTGTTGGGCGTCCGAGGTGGAGGGCGGCGATTTTCTCCATGGCAGCGAACCTCCCCCTCATCAATAAGCGTCGTCGGCTCTGCTCTTGCGGTAAGCTAGTTCCGCTCCTTCCCTTGGCCGGCTAGGGTGGCGTGGATTAGCTTGGTTGTGGTCGTCAGATGTTGGCTCTAGGTACCTGTGGTTGTTGTGGTACCGGCGGTAGACTCCATGAGGCGGTGTGCTCGTGCCAATGATATTTGGTCATTCGTCTCCGTTGCTACTCTAGGACAGATGACTGTCCCCACCATGCTTGATTTCTAGAGTTTCAATGAGACGGTGCTTTATCGTTCAACTGCTCCAAGAGGAATTTTGCAGAATCTCACTTATTTGGATGCAGTACCTGGGTCTACTTGCTTCACTAAGGATCAAGTGAGAACCGCTGTCCAAATTGTCTTTGCGATCTTCATATCGCCCGGGTGTGTGCGTCGGAGGCAGTTGAGATCGCCTCTGATGTTGCTCCTCAGATTCAGCGGTGAAGATCCCTAGGTGTTGAGCTCGGTGATGCATCTTCAAGATCTACAGCTCAACTTTCAATCTCGTTTGCCGATGCCATATCGATTGCTGATTGAGCCGCTGGTTCTTTAGTTGGCTAGGTTTTGTGACGCCCCTGAGGATCACAGTTGCAGGTTTGGCAAGTCCATGTTCTCGATGGACACCCTGGTAGGCTCCAATTGTGTTCTTCTGCTTAGACTTTTTGTATTTTCAGCTTCTATTCTACTATGTGAGCTTGTAGGCTATTGGGTCGAATCTGAGTTTCAGGGTCAAGGTTGTAAGAGCTATAATAATAATAATAATAAAGGACAAATTGTTTCTTTCGGTCCAACACTTTTTTAGACAGATTTACTCGTCCACTAAATCACATATTACCCACCGTGCCATCCGCAAGTAATAAAACGTTTCGACCAGCTTAACTCCATGTTAACTTAAAGAGAAAATAGATTACCATGCGTTAGATTTTCCTCCGGGCCATCTAAAGCAGTTGGATGAGGAATCCTGATTTCTACACAGTGCATCCTCGACGTGTTGTTGAGAAGCCCAGGTTTTTAGGGTTTCTGATGTCCTAGCGTTATTGCTCGTGTGCAGCTGCGCATCGCCACCTGCCACGAAACTCATAGCTGGGGCTCTCTCGCCGTAGTTGTCTACGCGGTAGCTTCGGCCGGCCAAGGGATGTACCAACCTGCCTATTCACCACTGTGCGTCCATGACTCTCGATCAATGTAGAAGTACGTAATCCGGATCCTTTACTCTCCTTTTACATTAATCTTCCTTGCAATTTTTTGGATTCTACAAGATTGATAATTGGAACCAACGATGAAATTGACAGATGCATACACGGGTGGTGGTTGGCCTGACTGGATTCTTGATGTTTAGATCCTAGAAATAGTGAATGTTTTCATGCTTACCATGCTAATTGAAACTAGCGATGGGAGGAGGAAGGACCTGATAGTTGAATATTAGTCATGTTCTCGAGCGGAAGGTAAGATTCACCAACAAATATGTCCTGTGAGCTACTGTACAATGACCTCACGATAATCAACTTGGACGACACGAATTACCTGAAACGAAAAGTACGTGTCTTTTCTTTACCCAGTTCAACTCTTTTTCTTTCGGCTCCTCAATTTTGGTGTTAGGCAATGCAAACTAGGTGCTCAGTGAATTACCAACTGATCAAAGCTTCAGTTCTAGCCGAAGGAAATATATCAAGAATATTCAACTACTCTTCACTCCAATTAAATAGTACAGCGTGCACGCGCTCGTACCTGGGTGATTAAGGCCGCTGTCCTTGAATAACTCAAGCGGATACAGCCGGACATCATGATTCTGCAAGACCTTCGAGGTTGAGCTCCAGCGTGGATATTATGGCTGAGAATTATCACCGATCCACAGTTTCAGAATTTCAACAAGGTTTTCTCATATTTCATCCCAAAAAATTCATGTATAAACTATTCGGATTGATGATCAATCAGAATCCTAATTTATATTAGAGAATGTACATGCGCTAATACATGTTAGATCTAATGATTTTCAGGTCTGTTATTTGTTATGCAGTTATTGTTTGACATAATATCAAGAAATAAAAGTTTGAGGGGACATCAATGGTGACACAAAGGTCATCAAGAGGCTATTGACGGCGTGAAAAGTAGATACGACGAGTACGAGCTCGATATCGTGCATGTTTTCAGCTTCCCGTGGCCCGCGACGGACATGTGTTCCTCCAGAGAAAAGGTACTCCCTCCGATCTATATTACTTGTCATTAAAATGGATGTATCTAGCACTAAAATATGTCTAGATACATCTATTTTTGTGACAAGTAATATGGATCGGAGGAAGTATATTGTTTCTCCATCCGCCGCAATGTGCGGTTATTTTGCTAGTCTCTTTTAATATAAAAGTTCTTCCGTTAAATTTTTTTTTTTTTGCATGTCTCCTAGTCCGATCATCAAATTTGCCTGATGCGTGTAAGAGTCATCGTGCCAATGTCGCGGGCAGGAAAGGGAAGCTCTGCAGGTGCTGCACCTGCGATAACATTCATTCACAGAGAACTTCTCCTTCCTCATCTAGTCAAGAGGGTTACTGGTGTGTGTTGAACCAAAATCTCAAATCTCAAATGGCTCCCGGCTTCATGTAACGTCCAAAATTTTAAACCGTATGTATGTCGTCCAAACATGTTATTATTCATGATCTACACAAAAAAGACAGATGTGGAGATCAAAAACAAGTTTTTATTCTTTTTTAGAGCCACAATTTTGTTAATGTTGTGTAGGCCAAAATTCTCAATCTTTCGACGCCAAACTTCACAGATCTGTATACCCAGTATCATGGTTTTTTTTTTGAAAAAACTAAACAGCATTTTTTTATTTTTCCAGAATACTGGGCTCAATGAAGCCCAGGCTCCTAAATGACCAACAATGTTTTTTTGTGGATAGATTGAGCGTACAAACCTGGGAGGGTCCTCGGTTGTGCGTGCGTCCGACCTTCCCAGAGGTTGGACTTTTTCTAGGCCTACCCCAAAGCCAACCTGGGGTTTGAAGATTCCCGAAAGGGGAAGAGAAAAGGTTCATCAAAACAGAAAAAAAGACTTAGGTTTTGCCCAATGTATTTAATCAATACAGAATAAGCAGCGAGGCACGATCATGGATGCAGATGGACAGGGATACGGACCAGACGGACAGTCCGTATATTGCACCGGCTATACTACACGTACAACTTTTTCTTCAGATGCGTACGAATCGGGATGTAGGCGGACTGTCCGTATCGTCCGTTTAACTGTCCGCCTACATCGCTAGGCACGATCAGCTTGAAGAACTAAATACACCCAAAGTGCCTATCCATGCTTTAGTGCCAGTGCTAACAAACAAGCAGCGTGTTACAATAATCACAGTGTTTTCTGGTTTATTTGTTGCCAGAATCCAAGCCAACAATCTTGTCCATCATATCTATAGCACGAAACCCGCACCGCACACCATAATACTGTTGCTACTACAACCCATAAGTACTATTAGTACTTGATGTCTGACATGGATATTAGAGGAGAGGAATTGTTTCTTACGCCTCGTAATAGGCGAAGAAGTCCTGGACCCATCATCTAAGAAGCAGTAAGAATTTCACCGTTTGGCATGATAGCAATCTTTGCTGGTTCTGCTGATGTTTCCACTTGGTGTGCCTGTCACAAACAATCTCCAGTTGAGCATTCTGACAGTTCACTGTTTGGCATAGGAAGTACCAGGATAGATATGGTACAAAACTAAATCTAGGTTTCTAGCAGATATGGGCACCACAGAAGATAGTAGGAGTAATTTTACTTGAAAAGAGGTTTTTGAACATAGAAACAATGCCTTGGTGCGTCTATCTCAGTAGATTTTAACAAACCATTTTAAATTCCTAGACTCCTTGCTTAGAAACCAATCGTTGCCAACTGGATATACAAAAAATATTCAAAGTACTAAGATAAATATATAATATTTTGCAGCAGTTAACAAAAGTCTGAAAAGTAATAAAGCTTGGAAATTTGGAGACTAGCCAATTGTGTAGACTGTTTGCTCTGATCGTATTAGCAGGTAAAGGTATAACCAGACAAGTCAAGTTATCTCAGAACCCAGACGGGAGAAAGTAAAGGTTGCTTTCAAGAAAAACTCTCGAAATTAAGAAACCACGCCAAATACAAGACAGGTAAGCATCAGAAAAGTAGAGTTGTAACTTATCAGGGTTTTGGAGAGAGCAGGTGGAGCAGGTAAAAGTTGCTTACAAAAAGTTGTCCTAATTATGAAAACACACTAAGTAAAGACAGGTACAGATCACAATGGCAGATTTGTCACCCCTATGGGCTGAAGAAACTTACCCTTTTACTGGAGCCACAGTATTCTTCTAGCTCTCTCTTTGCAAAGGTTGGAAGAACAAACGCTGCCCTATGCATCTGGTCAACATACAAAATCAAGTTCAGAGTGCTTAGTTATGGGATGACAGAGAATCAAAATGCAAGATATCTCAAATATGGGTTGGAGTGAAGTGTTTATTGAGAAGGAACAGCACGAGTGTGCAATAACTTGCAAATTAAAGAACATATATGTTCATGATAGCAGAAAAATTTAGGAAAATTGGAACTCTGCATCATTTTATTAGGAGTACATTTGACAAAAGCATTATAGTATTACATAAACTTGGCAGAACAAGATTCTTAGGTAACTTCCTAAATAGAAGAAACCTCTGTATTATAAAATCTGATATCCCTCCCAGCTTTCATAGCGCCTTCTAGTTTTTCAATTGGATTTATGGGTGTCAGGAAGTTGACTGGTGGACCCTCTTTGGCACATAGCAAAAACCCAATTGCGCCACTGCAAATCAAGAAAATGTTCTGTTACAAGTAAATTTCAAACAGAGCAACATATAGCATTTCAAAGATTTCATCTAGAGCTGCAAGCAAGCACCATTTGTTTCTCACAACCTGCAGCACTACGGGTTTAAGCAACCACAGTGTCAAGCAGATACTTTATCTAATCAGGTTAACTAACAAATACAATTTTGTTAAGCTAAGCTACCTGTTTAAAAAACTAGCTAAACTGATTATTTTAACCCAAACCACATGCCTTAATATTTGTCCATATAGGTTGCAACTGGTCACTATTGTAAAATATCGTCATCCCGCATCAACCAGCTATCATGACATGGCGAGGTAAAATGTATTCACAATGTTGGGAATATTTGCTCACTAAAGTTTTGTCAGAATAAGACTGATTCCTTGCATCAGTTGAGCTACATCTGAAATATCCTATGATTGATTGCCCAGCGCTGCAGCCAGTTAGCTGTCAACAATAGTGACATCTCATGAGGATAAAATTAAAACCAGAAAGGTAGTTCACGATTAGAATCAACCAAGTCATATGCTACCACACTACTAGACTCATTTCGCTGAGATGCAAAAAAGGAAAGAAGAATGTGTTTGGAGCAAGCTTAATCCGAGTGCATTGTATGTGCATCAACTCAACTAGGAATAGCACAATAAGGATTTTGCATGGCTTCCATGCATGACCAAAAGAAAAAGCAAGGAAACACAACCAGCCACACCCATATATGGTGTGTTTGGTAACGATTTCAGTAATAGAAGTTTTATTATTTGATGCACTCTATATATCTGACCTTATATAGAATATGAAGACAAGCTGCTGGGTGACTAGGCATGGCATCGACCGCTTTCCAACCAAATAAAAAGGCTTGGTTCATATTAATCAGTGCATGCTAAATTCAGCACGTCATGCACTTGGCTGTTGCTATGAGATAAAAGTCTACCAAAACATAATGCAAACTTGCATACAACATATATACAGAGATGACATATGCTTTCATTATGATCCAAAATAATGAAATGGCCTAAAAGCACTTTGACGAAACCAAAATTAGAAAAATCATATGTATTGTTGGAATCTGAATTAGTATAGTAGTATTCTCCTAGGAGAGTCTAGAATATTCCGGTGAGTGTTGGAGTCTGAGTTAGTGTAGTAGTACTACTTTGATAGAGTCTAGAGTATTCTAGGGAGTGTTAGTATAGTAGTAGTGTTCTACTAGAGTCTAGATCATTCCAGTGTATGAGTGAAGATGTAAGGCTAGATTGTGCTATATATATAAGAGGGTGTGGAGGTCCAAGGGACCAGCCAAATGCCCATCCAGAAATTTCCCCCCAAAACCTACATGGTATCAGAGCTAGGATCCTCTTAACCCTATCCACCACCGTCCCACCATTGCAGCACCCACTCCTGCTCTTGTCATCAACAACACCGGGCACATTGTAGTCACCTAGGCGGCGGGAGGCCGCACCTCGTTGCTCTGTGCGGGCAGTAGCTACCTCATGTTGCAAGGTGCATCATGCGATGCTTGGTTGCTGCTCTGCACTGGGTGTTTCTCAGGAAGCTAGTGACATTGGTGTGCCGTGGTGGTGCCCTAGTGTGTAAATGGAGTAGAGAGAAGAGGACTGCTGCTAGCCTGGACCAGAGATGAAGTGGGTGCTTCTGCAGGAATGATGGTGTTTGAGGACAAGGTGAGTTCTCATACAGGGGGAGAGAATGATGGGAGTTGTATGTTGTCATGGTGAAGCCATGGTGCTGAGAAGGCGAGTGGCACTGAGTTCGAAGAGTTGTCGGGAGGTGTGGAAATTGAGATGGTAAGCGAGGAGTTTGATGATGACATAGGAGAGGTGGTGTTTTTGAGGTTGTTCAGAGGGTTGAGGAAAGAAATGGTAGAGGTTGTGGTGACCAAGGCGAAGATGGCTAGGGGTTTGGTGGAGAGAAGGTAGAGGTAATGGTTGGGACTGTGTTGGAGAGGTGGACAGTATATGAAGAAAGGAGAATGGATAGCTGAGAGGAGCATCACTCGGCGAGCGTGGTTGGCTCAGGAGTGACCGGTGAGGTGAGGCGGCTGTGGCTCTGTAGGAGCTGTTTTTGAGGTAAGGCAGATGATGGAAGGCGTGTGGTGCCGCCGTTGTAGGCGCCGATGTGAGAAGGCGCATTGTTGGAGAGGCAACGATGGACCAACGCGAGAAGGATTGGAGGTGGCTAGCTTGATGCAAAGTTTGTGCATAGTGATGTTTATGGTGAGGCGGCTGTGGCTCTGTAGGAGCTGTTGTTGAGGTGAGGCAGCCGTGGTTCTGCGGAACCGGAGTTGATGAAGAGACAATGATGATGCTCAAGCTTATGAGGGAAGGCGTGTGGTGCCGCAGTTGTATGCGCCGATGTGAGAAGGCGCATTGTTGGAGAGGCAACAGTGGACCAACACAAGAAGGATTGGAGGTGTCTAGCTTGATGTAGAGTTGTTGCACGGTGATGGTGATGACTCGTACGAGGCGGAGCTTGGATGGTCCGAGTTGATTGGGTGCTTGACGACCGATGGAGCAAGAGTTAGAGTAAAATGCTCTCATGCGTCTTTCTTTGCTGGTAAGCTAGATGTGGTGGTCGTAGTAAGTGTCATGGAGTTTTAGCAAGATGGTCATGGTGACTGACCCATGCCCATCTTGAGGGGGAGTTGGAATCTGAATTAGTGTAGTAGTATTCTCCTAGGAGAGTCTAGAATATTCCGGTGAGTGTTGGAGTCTGAGTTAGTGTAGTAGTACTACTTTGATAGAGTCTAGAGTATTCTAGGGAGTGTTAGTATAGTAGTAGTGTTCTACTAGAGTCTAGATCATTCCAGTGTATGAGTGAAGATGTAAGGCTAGATTGTGCTATATATATAAGAGGGTGTGGAGGTCCAAGGGACCAGCCAAATGCCCATCCAGAAATTTCCCCCCAAAACCTACATGTATAATTATAATTATACGACAAATTTTATTTCTATATTTACAATTACATTAATTTACATAGCAGTGTCAAAAGAATCTTAAATAGACAGTGAAATACACAGATTGATAAGAAGTGTTTTTAAACTTAGAACGTCCAGTAGCTTGCAAAATGCAGCATTAACCTAAGTAAGGACCTTAGAAATAGGTTGCATAGAAAATGGAGGATAAAGGTAAGGGAGTAGATGAAAAATGGTGCAAACCTAGGATATGTTGGGACACTTGTCCATGCATAGTGGACAGAACCCTTGAAAGTCTCACGGCAGATCGAGAGCATGTCCTGAATGAGATGTGTATGCAACCACATACTCTCAGCTTGATTGCAAAGAACACCACCAGGTCTCAGAGCTCTAGCAATGGTCTCAAAAAATGGCTTCTCTACAAGTTCCTGAGCAGGCCCTAACATAGAAAATCCGATGAGAGCGTAAGAAGAGCAACAGCAAAGATAAATAGTCATGCTTTCCAAGACAACTTGTCAGAAAAGAAGATATGTCTAGTCACATAAGCTGACCTATAGGATCGGATGAATCAACAATAATAGCATCATATGTCCCTTCAGGAGAATTTCGTAGGAACTCCACAGCTGGAAGGAAAACAATTTCACTATGAAATTTACAAAATCAAGAACTAGAGGCTGCACCAGAATGTTGCAAATAGGAATTTCGGCAGTTTAACAGCAAGTAATGGTGTACTTATTGCCTCATGTGTTTATTAACATACCATCACCAACATGAAGTCGAACACAGGGATCTTTAAATCCAACAGATAAATCTGGGAAGAAATCTTTACAAACCTGCATTGTAAGAGGCATGTCAGAAAAAATCACTTGCAAGATTTACATTTGTGCATAAAGGTCAAGTGGGACTTTACATCAATAACTAGCTGATCAATTTCACATATGTCAATAGACTCCACTGAACCATGTCTGGCTATCTCTCGAAGTACACCACCATCACCACCTCCAATAACCAAAACCTGCAAGTAGTTTCTAAGAACATAAGTGACTAGAGCCCTATATTGGAAATGCGGACAGGGAAAGTGTCCATCTGCTGCTATATTGCAGCAGAATATTCTCAATGCAATTTCAATCATTAGATGACTTAACAAGGATTCATATAGCTCACTGTAAGGAAGAACACAGGTCATAAGATTACCTTTTTAGGGGAAGGAATTGAGCAGAGTGGGAGATGAGTAATCATTTCCTGGTACGCACATTCGTCTTTATCAGTCAATTGGACAATACCATCAAGCACAAGGACTTTCCCATAGGTTAACGACTGCACACACAAATTACCAATGTTACACAATATTTGGGAAACATAATTTCCGCTCTAGCTATCAATAGATGAAGATAACCTCAAAAATCAAGACTTCTTGGTATGGCGACTTCCCCTGGTACAGGATCTTTTCCACTTTCAAGGAATGGGCCTCTCCTGAATAGGAAAAATAAAATCACATGATTATGAGGAAGAAGTGGATTTGTTTCATTTCACACGTAAATGCAAACGAAAGATGAGATGCGAGATGGTACAGAGCAATTGGAAATTTCAATGTGCTAGAAGAGTACATAAGAAAAAAAATGTATCTTTGCAGAAACAACTAAACATGTTTAGGGACAAAGAGTCCAGATTCCAGATTATAACCAACACACCTATGATCCGGCATTGGAACCTAAATTAGACATGTTACGGAGGTCTAGACTGAAACTAGTGCCAGAGAAACACAGGAAACACGATGTTACACAGCAATTAGAGAAGCACTAGAAGGGCTTATTAACAAGAGACCTAGTATCTTTGTGAACAAAACATCGTTAGGGATCACATAGATGATCAGTAACCACATAATAACAGAACAAAAACACATAATGAGTTTTCTTTTGGCGAAATTAAAATTAGGACCACCATTGCCAAGGAAAAAGCAACAATTAGCACTGGGTTTACATATGTTCTCTAATTAGATGATGAAACCAAGAGGACAAATTACACAAACAACACTTCCCCCCTTCAGCATATAAAGGAAGCAGACTGTGCCATTGGTACAAAAAATGAATAACAAGAACACAACTCATGCTTGTGTTAAACACGTCATTTTTGTTCACATAAACAGATGGAGAAAACTTAAAATATATATTCCTATGGTGGATTATTCTATTCACAAGTATGTCCATCAAGCAAAAAAAAAGGCCACGGTTGAGGGAAATACCTGGCCACATTGGGTTGTTGTAGTACTGAACTTTGCTCGTTTTACCTGCATATGAAGCAACCGAATTAAGATAAGAGAACTGGATAATGATAGGAAGTTACAGTATTTATGTTGGCAAGTAAGTATGAGAAGAAAAGGATGATGCAATTTAGCACGAAGCTGGATATTACCACATCGTGATCGGGGTTCGCTGAACCATCCCGACACCACAGTGGCATGGCACTTGGCCTCAGATTCAGGTGCTGCGGCCCTAGCCTTGACACAGCAAGGAGGCAGCGTCTTGGCGAGGCCATCAACCCCACTTTCCTTTGTCTGTGATGTCCCAGTCGAACCATTTCTTGCGTCTCCACCCTCCATGGACCCTGTTCCTCTTAGAAGTTCCCAGCCTCTGAACCAAAGGAAATCCACCAAGACATGAAGCAACAATGAGTACTCAAAGGAGGTGTACAGGCAACTTATGCAGGAAACTTGTCAGTATAACATGCTAATTCAAATAGGGTAATAGCCAAAATCACACATATGCAAGTTCAAAATAAAAATCACACATATGCAAGAAAATGCAGATAACAATGAACGCCACAAAATGAGACAGACATAAAATTTGATGGGGAACTAGGTATTCATGCTCAGCGAGGCTCGGCCATATAACAGCCCTAGTATTGATTACGAGAACGTGGGCAGACACCGATTCGAATTGTAAGAACAGCATACACTAATCGCAAGAACTGAAAATACTTTTTCAGAAGAGATGAGGTTTTGCAGCTAGTTAACTAGCCCAAAGAACCGATTTTGAGCCGACGCCGAACAGGGGAAAGAAAAAGAAACGCGATGCTGACGAATACAGGAGGCTTCCGCCTCCGGGGTAGGATAGGGTTCCGAAGCTTCCGGAAACTCCTCGTGGGTGCGGTACTGACCTGGTAGTGGGGAAGCGATAGGAGGCGAAAGGAGGCGAGGCGAGACGAGGCGAGGAGAGGAGGCGGCGGCGCGAGGGCAGAAGAAATAGGGGCAGCAGAGGGAGTACTCCGGTGGTGGCTTCTCTGCTACTCTCCTCTCTCTCTCTCTCCTTTTTTTTCTTGCGGAATATGTGCTGCTGTGGAGAGGAAAGGAGGACACAGCAAAAACAAGTACGGGGAGGAGATGCAAATTGACACGGAAAAAAGAAAGGGAGAGGAGAGCTCGGGGGGCGGTGGCCTTGGAGGGCCCTCCGATCGGAAATGGATGGCTCGGATTAAGAGTCTAGGTAGGTAATTGTTCGACCTGTTCTTATTCCTATTCAAACCCTACGGGCCCCAATATTTTATTACTGTATTTGACGTTAAGCTTTCAAAAAACGCCTGAATAACTTCCACTTTTGGATTGCTACTAGGTTACATATTTTCTTGCAAAACAATTGTGTGTTGTGCTTCACTCGCAAAAAAATATGTGTTGTGCTCGTGAGCACTAGCAGTGCTTCTAAAAAAACAATCCCTTGAAACCGTTGCCTGTTTTTTTTTTCAAAAAGGGAAGCTTGAGTGAGTTTTGCAATGTCAATGAAACGGATATAAAGCCCAACAAAACGCAAAAGAGATGACACGAAGCACTTAGGCTAGCCCCAATGGGGTATCATATGTAGTATCAAGCATGCCATGTTGGCAAAATTCTGACGTGACATGTTAATTAATGATGAAAGATGTTATGTTGTTATCATAGGTAGATACGGTATCATAACGTGGTACCATAACGTAATAGAAAAACTAATCCCAAATAAATCTTGTACACAATTTTATATTGAGATTCTACAAACAATAATTATATTAAAACTATGATACTACTACATGATACAATGTATTATGAAGATGGTATCATATATTAGTATCATATGCATGATACTACTATATGATACTTCCCATTGTGACTAGTCTTAGGCTGGTCATAGTGGAGTATTATATTATTAGTATCATGCATATAATATTAGTGTATGATACTACCTCTCTACTGGTTAGTATCATCTAGTAGTATCATGGTAACATTGTATTTAATTTTTTCTACAATCTCAATGCAATTGTGTATGAGATGTATTGGTCATTAAATTATTTAGTTTCACGTGCTATGATACGGTATCATATTATGATACTACTAACACCTCTTTTCATTAATTATGGTGTCACGTCAGATTTTTGCCAAGGTGACATGCATGATACTAACTATGATACTCCGACTAGTCACCTTGGCAAAAATCTGACGTGACACAACAATTAATGAAGAAATAGATGATTAGAGTATCATAGATAGATACCGTATCATAGCACGTAAAACTAGAAAATACTCATGCAAATAAATCTTGTATACAATTTTGTATTGAAATTCTACAAATTATTAAATACAGTACTAGTATGATACTATACCATTCACTATAAAAATAGTATCATACACTACTATCATATGAATGATACTAATAGTATGATACTACCACTATGACCAGCCTTATGCAACACATATCTGCTAGATGCCATCCATATTGGTTGAGCAGATCCCAAGGTAGGATTTCTCTGATCATGTAAAAGCAACATCACTGCGGCAAATTCATAAAAACCCAACATAAAGCTCACATGAATTTTAACCTTAAGCCACGCGCTAAGCCTAGCAAACCAATTCAGTTCCTATTATATTAGTTGGAGGTTAGTCGGAGAGTGAATTAAAGTCAGTCAAACAGGGCAAGCAAGAGAGCACGAGAGAAAGAGGTGCTAAGCACATTCATCCTCATCCCACAATCAATATTTTGTACTTTTGTTCCAATTACGCTTTGTTAGATTATCATTATCATTAGTTAAAAGAACCATAAAAAGTATTTGCCTTTTTTGTGGTACCTTGATTTTCAATTCTGATTTTTCTTTTTCAAGGATAAGTTTTGAAAGACGTTTCGTTTTCGTAAAAGGAAGGTCAAGTGGCTAAGTTTTACAACACGATATGGCACAGACGCTAAGACCGCAACCCCACGATACCTCACGGACAGCGCATACCCACCCTAGCTAACTACTTGCAGCATCTCTAGTTATCCACCTACCCTAAGCAGTCACGGAAGAGCCATGCAGTCCGCCACAAGACAGCCTCGGATAAGATCTTCCAAATAACCTCTGTGTGTAATGGGGTGTCCCCCCTCGAAAACCACGTTGTTCCGGTGACGCCACAACGTACAGCAGACTAGTGCCACTCCAGTCCATAGGTCACAATCGTGAACTTTTTCGCCGCGTCGGTCTTGGAGTTGGAGCCACACAACAAACTTCATGCCATGCTCCGGCATCCAATGCATCTTGCCCCACCAAGGCAAGTCGCCCACACCTCGCGGGAGAGGACACACCCCATCAAGAGATGGTTGATTGTCTCGCCACACTGGTCGTAGAAGGGGCACACCATCGGATGCTGCAATCCACGATGGCTTAACCTGTCACCAGTCTAGCATTTGTTTCTAACCACCAACCAAAGGGCGACTTTGCAGCTAGCGGGAGGCACAGGAGAACTAGACCTGCAAAGCCCTGCCAGCGATGTCCTACCGGCAAACATGCACTACAAGAAATGTGTCCATCCGCAATGACTTGGTCCGTCAGTCCTCGTAGAAGGCGCGTCTTCCACGATGATATTATTGGCTCGACCGTGGCCGATAGAAAACCTTTTTTCCGGTTTCGCGGCCCTCTACTACGACGAAACCGCTAAAAACATGGAGGAAGCTCGGTCAGCGCGTGGCAGAAGTAAGATTTTCAGTTCCTCGCTCGATGTTGACTCGCTGAAGTCTTTTGAGACGTGTGGGTCCCAGACGTTATTGTCTCTAGCGCACCAAACTTTTCGATCGCGCCTCCCTGATTTGAACTCGATAACGTTGCTCGACGCGTCTGCCGTTTAGTCAGGCTATTGGGTCCCACATGTCAGCCTGTCAGAGGAAGAATCGTGTGTATGATGGAAAAAAATTCCTTCGCTCACGCTACCCTGTTTCGAACTTGATAGCATTGCTCGAAGCATCTATCGTTTAATCATGTTGTTGGGTCCCACATATTATCCTCTCATTAAAAGAAATGTGTTGCATGATGGATTTTTTTCTTTGGCTCATGCCTCCCTGATGTGAACTCGATAATGTTGTTTGCTGCATTTGCCGTTTAGTCACATTGTTAGGTCCTCCATGTCAACCTTTCATTAGAAGAATCGTGTGTATGATAGATTTTTTTTCCTTCGCTCGCGCTAACTTGTTCCGAACTTGATAGCGTTGCTTGATGCATCTACCATTTAATCACGCTGCTGGGCCCCATATGTCATCCTCTCATTAGAAGAAACGTGTATATGATGAAATTTTTTTCTCGCGATCGCGCCTCCGTGTTCCGAACTTGATAGCGTTTCTCGCTGCATCAGCCGTTTATTCAGGCTAGTGGGTCCCCTATATCAGCCTCTCACTAGAAGAATTGTATGTATGATGGAAAAAAATCTTCTCTAGCGGTACCCTGTTCCAAACTAGATATCGTTGCTCGACGAATCTATCATTTGGTCACGCAACTGGATCCTACATGTTAGCCTCTCATTAGAAGGATCGGTTGTATGATTAACTTTTTTTCTTTGCTTGCGCCTCCGTGTTTTGAACTTGATAAAGTTGCTCGCTGCATCAGCCCCTTTTTTAGGTTGCTGGGTCCCCATGTTAGCCTCTCATTAAAAGAAATGTGTGCATGCTGGAATTTTTTCTCGCTCGCGCCTTCCTGTTTCGAACTTGGTAATGTTACTCGATGCAACACTTGTATAAGGTCGCGCTGCTGGGCCAACATGTCGGTACCTCTGTTACTGAAACGTGTGTATAATGGATTTTTTTCGGCCACGTTCGCTATTTTGACCTTGGCAACATTGCTCGATGCGGCAGCCGTGTATGGTCTTACTGCTGGGGTCCCCATATTCTCTCTGCTATGTTATGGCTTGTGGGTCCCCGATGTAGCCTTGTATGTTCTGACTGGTGGGTCCCCGATACCAGTCTCTCTATACAAGTATTTAACTTTTTTTAAATCTGATCATTAAACTCGAGGGATACTGTAGGCTGGTAGGTATGCGATGTCAGCCTCTTCGTAATGCGATATTACTAGTAGAAAAAATATAAACCTAAGATATATATACATGTACGTACAGGGGATTCGAACTCAAGACCTTCAAATCAAATAGACGTAAACTGAGTGCTTGCCACTACACCAAAGATATTTATAGAAGATATATCATTAAACTTGTATTAGTACTACAACTTATGCATCGGTCTTTTAAAAAATATTTTGCGTGTCTATGTTTATCTCTTTCAAAATATAAAATGGTAGTGCTCGGGCATCTCCATTTATAAAATGCTACATAATGGAGCAGTTTCTTTAGGCATAGTTTTTATTTTGAGAGGTGGGAGCAATGCCCAAAAGGCCAGATTAAAAAGAGTTTGGCATCCAAATGGGTTGCTCTACATGGACTATACTACATAGGCTGTACTCCATGGGTTCCTTTCTCAAATTTCACTGGATTGTCCTCAGTAGTCCCTTGGCCCCTAAAAGGCGGAACTAAAATGTCCAGGGTTATGCTCTATGAGCTCCTTTCTCAAATTTCTCTGGGTTGTGGTCAGTCGTCCCTCATGTCCCTCTCGTTAGAAGAAACATGTGCATGCTGGACTTTTTCCTTGCTCATGCCTCCTTGTTTCGAACTTGGCAACGTTGCTCGATGCAGCACTTGTATAAGGTCTCGCTACTGGGCCCCCCATGTCAGTCTCTCTATAAATGAAACGTGTGTATGATGGACTTTTTTGGTGCACCTGTTGTTTTGACTTTGGCAACGCTTCTCGATGCGGTAGCCGCATATGGTCTTGTTGCTGGGCCCACATGTCAGTCTCACTAGTATATTCTGGCTTGTGCATGTTAGATTCCCTGGTATGTTCTGACTTGTGGGTCTCGATGCCAACCTGTCTGTACAAGTACTTAACTTCTTATTTTTCAAACCCGCCCATTAAACTCGAGGGACGCTGCAGGCTGGTGGGTCCGCGATGTTAGCCTCTTCGTAAAGCAATATTTCTACATGAAAAAATGTAAACACAAATAAATATATGTCAAGCATACAGGATTCAAACTCAAAACTTCAACAAATAAAAAATGTATGCGTTTCCACTACGCCAAAGATATCATGAAAATTATCATTAAAAGCTTGATAGTACCTATAACTTATGCATTAGTCTTCTTAAAAATATTTTGTGTGTCCATGTTTATCTCTCTTAAAATAAAAGGGCAGTGCTATTGGAACGTAAATTTATAAAATGCCATGTAATGGATTAGTTTCTTAAAAACATTGGTAGACAGAGTTTTTTTAGAGGTGGGAGCAATGCCAAAAAGGCCAAATTTAAAAGTTTTTGGGCTATGGTCCATGGGATCCTATCTCAAATTTCACTAGGAGGTGGCTGGGCCGGATTCAAACATAGGCCTCACCCAGGGAGGAAAAAACGATAATTCTTTTGACAGATATTCATGTAAAAGTATCTAAAAAGCTAGGAATACACCGCATGCGCCAAAACAGGGTTGGTATCCAATGACTTTACTTGATGAAATCACGCTGTATCTTTACCCTCTCATCTCTATCCAAAACACATCCAATGGTTCCGATGACACATATACAAAAGCTCTAGTACAAGCAGCCCAGTAGCAACGAAAGAACTTTTGACAAATTTAGTAGCATTTGAAAGATTAAGCAGTACATAATAAGATATAAAAAATATCGATAGATTCCTAGTTCATATTCAGCAGCACCTGACCAATTCAGCAACATTTCAAAGTGACTGATTCAGCAATACAAACACTAAAGTTCAATAGCAGTTTATAGAGAGCCAGTTCTTGTTTCAGCTCTAAAAACCATGCCACATGATCAATTTGCCCTTTTCTCCAAATACACCCGATCATTGGAACACAATCATTGTCATAATATTTGGTTATATAGGGAACCATTATATAGATACATATATACTATACCAATACGTACTAGTCATAGCTCCAATCTAGCAAAAGGTTATCACAGTTTTACCACCCATATATGATCAGTGAAGATAAGCCAACCACATAATTAATTACAATAGCATGTGACCAAAGAGCTAGATAGCTAGGAACTTCATGAAGATCATGTGGCATTTAGGGCAGCGAGATACATCGACCTTGACCGTTCTTCCAATGGTAAGTTTGCATGCTTTCCGGAACTTGATCCACCGAGAAGTAGCTGCCAAGCGCCCATCGGTCTAGTTAATGGCGTAGCGTCCCTTGATGTGCACTACTTCACTCTGCATCTTGAAGACTATTGTCCTCTTTTGTTTGGCCTGGAGTTTCTTTGTGGCACTCTTAGGCAATTCCAGAGCCAAAGCGAGAGATAGACGCATAATCAATGAGAGCAATTCACTAAATCATGTGAAACTTGAGAAGACATTCAGAGCAGTTTATCTGCCGCCATATACTCACAAACATAATCCGGTGCGACCTTGTGATGGCACATGTGTAGAATACGATCTGACAAGGCACTGCCCGGACTGATGATGGAGCTTGTGTCGGTGCCTGTGTTGGGGCTGGTGCAGTAGCTGGTGCTGGTGTAGGAACATGGACTGGTGTAGGAGATGGTGTTGCTGCCTATGTTGGGGCTGGTGATGGTGTAGGAGATGGTGCCGATGCAGTTAATTGTAGAGGGGCTAGTGCAGGAGTCATAACTGGTGTCGGCGCCAGCAACTTGATGCTAGATTTTTTCTAAGGGGTAGGTAAGCTGACTGTAGGGATGGTAGAGGCATATGAGATGTGTAGAAGCAAAATGGTCTCTTATACAACAATTACTCACAAGACAGTGATCCAAAGATATGATGAGTATACAAGCAAATTAAGTTACTACCTCCATTCTTTATCCTTAGGTCAACAGGTGCCGAAGTAGGAACTAGGGCTGGTGCCAGTGCTAGCAGCTTGATGCTGGTTACCTTTTGGTGGTTGGTAAGGGGACTACAGGAGTGGTCAGAGAGGCATATGAGATGCGTACAAGCAAAATGGTTTCTTATACAATAGTTACTCCTAGACAGAGATGAGAGTATACAAGCGAATTAAGTTATTACCTCTATTCTTTCTCCTACTTAGGTCAACAAGTGTCGTTGCAGGAACTAGGGCCAGTGCCAGTGCTAGCAGCTTGATGCTGGCACCCTTCTGGGGGTACATAAGGGGAAACGCACTTCAGAAGTGGTCAGAGTCATATGATGAGGAAAGACAATAGTGCAGAACAGTTAGTCGCAAGAAAGTCATGAGAGGTTGTGATGAGTACATAAGCAAACTAATTAGTACTACCTTTATTCTTGGTCCTTAGGTAACATGTGTACGATGGCTTGCAGGTATCTTCCCAGGCTTGCTAAAATCGAATGCTACCTCGTCTCTTGCTTTAGACCATTCTCACATACATACTTGGACCAATCTCGACCACCCAAATAGGTGGTGGCCATCGTCTGGGAGACATCCACATCATATAGTTGCCGCATGCCTTTAGGGCCCTTGCTATACAGAGTTAGAAACTTGTCATTTCTGAACATCTTGTTTATAATGGGGCGAGCAACACAAGGGACAACCTTCATGAGAAAATTGATAGAGAAGTAAGGCGATAGAAAAAAAGTGAGATACAAGATATTACATCAAGTCGGTCTAAACCACTTGGAATCCATACCAGATACCATGGGCACCCTTCGCAAAGGGTGGCCATGCACTATTTTTTCCTCTGCCTTTGGAAAGGCATACATGCCCCCCTTTCATTCCTCAAGCTTGACAAGAGGACGATAGAAGAAAGGGCTGAGCAGCTGGTGTGTGGTACTAACTGAAATTAAGTGGAAAGGTTAAATTATGTAAAGAGCATGTAAATCTAATAATATCAGACAAAATCGTTGCATGTAAAGCAAACAAATGTGGTGTTTGTGAACTTCTAATGAGCGTAAAGATATACTAGTTGACAATAATAACACGGAAAATCGTAATATGTGAAATTGTGGATTTCCAAATTATACCCACTTCTTAGAGAGGTTACTGCCCACCCCGGTACTATGTTGGCGCTTCCTCGTCATGTAGACGATGTCCGCTTTTGGTGGAGGCATCAACAATCTACTAGCCTCTATAGTAGCCTCAGCCTCCACAGCAGCACCATCAATCTACATAAATATAATGGAGCTCAATAGTTCAATACAGTACATAGTAGTCATATATGACTGTATGAGACAGTCAGATATATTCAGATCTAGATTCACATAAACACAGTGCCAAAATTAATAATGTCGTGGTGGTGGCACGGCAGATGCCATGGATAGGCTAAAGATGGGGCCAATAAGCGCTAGGGGAATCCAGGGAGGGATAGCGTGGTGATTCCACGCACATGTGTTGATGTATTTCCTCTATCAATGGTGAATACAAGTGCTCCTCAAGTTGTTCGTGAGAAGGAGACTAGGTCTCTTACCCCCCACAACTTAGCTCTAGAGTTCTATCTTAGATAGAGAAAATGATCGATCCCTCTCTATGGAGGCCCCGGTGCTCCTTCTATAGGGGAGCCCGGGTTACAATGTTAGGGCACACGTGGCAGATATTTTCCCAAATATGCCCCTTGGTTAAAGCTAGATGCTTCTTTATTCACTTTAACGGTTCGTCCAGACTATGGACATAACCATCTGCGTAATCCGTGCCTTTAAGCGTCACCAGGCACGGGCTACGTCAGCCGACATTGCGCGCGTCATCTTGGTTGGCCCTGCCTTGCTGGTCCTTCCTTCTGCTTGCTCTGCTCACGCTACAGCTAGCAAAGGCTACCTTTTGACCAATAGAAGATTCCTTCCTTCTCTTAGAAGCCAAGTTATAGCCCGGCTGGTGCCTAGCTAACCCGGTTACGAGGGTACGTGCATAATAGATAGACAAGTGTGGCTGACATATATTTTATGCCGGTCGGGTTAACGCTAGGAAGATGCCCCACGGACCGGGTTACTCTGTGGGCCCCCCGGGTTAATCCTCCGAGAATCCCTATTATGCATACAACCACGATCCCATGATCAGTTAGTCACGGCGCATAATATACAAGTATCAAAGTAAACATCCAATACATAACGAATACATGTCATACCTTAGTTACCATTATGGCTACATCGTTCAACAACAGTGGAACTTCATTTAAGCGTAGAGCCCGAGCCATGCCTTAACCTACAGGCAACTGACTGGGAGAACGTCCTAGCTCGCATAGTCGTCAACACCACCTTCTTCTTGATATCTGACCAAGTTAATAGCCAGGGGCAATGCCAGTGAGTACTTTGAATATACTCGCAGACCACCTTAAGATAACAATAATAACAAGAGGGTATGCAATGTGGCTGTGGTAGTAGGAGGGCTTCAAGAGAGGTTCTTTTCTCACATAGTTTCTCTTGTAGATATGGCATCTACATATCTTTGTTGAAAAATTTTGTAAAACATTTTGGAAACTTTTTTTGATATTTTGGAAAACATTAGGACTGGGTCACCCATTTGTTCCCGTCTTCAGGTCGCCCCATGGCCAAACTCCTTTCTCCTCCTTCCGACCATCCCATGGTAAAAACCTTTCTCCTTTATGACCAACCCATGGTCAAAACATTTACAAAGCCATTTCTTTTCCGAAATCCTTTTTGAAAACAAAACCAGCACCGCTCTACAGCAACCTTCCCAACCATCCATGACCGCGGACACAGCTATTCGAATAGATTTACACTCTGCAGAGGTTATACACTTTACCCACACCATCCCGGGTACCCCACCTTGATCTTCACCGATCGTGGGTCGAGTAACCGATCAAGATTCTCCGGATGCCCACTCCAATATAAGTGCCTACTCTATGAGTGTTATTCCCCTCAAAACCGGGACGTCGGGTACCGAGGACCAACCGGAGCGCTTTTTCCACTTCTCGAGTGTGCGCTTTCAATTAGGGGCTCATAGTAACGCGTGGAGGCCCGCAGACCCTTCGTTCCTTCTCTAGGTCGATGTCCCACATGGACCTTTATCAGAGAAGGCCCACCCTCCAGGGATCGCGATCCCTTGTAGTAGTTACGAGGCAGCTTATACCAGAATAAACAACCATCAAATCCAGCCCTGTCCCATTCTAGAGTAATGTGGTTGCACAGGGTTAATTGTTCTAGCAAAACTGCAAAGAACCGGGTGCGTTTTCATAAACATTTTTCCTCCATCTTTCCTTCAGAATTTTGTAAAACAAAACCCTTTTATTTCTCAACATCTCTTGGGAGGTCCCACCTCACCAAGGTTTTATCATAAAACATTTGGTAAAACTTTTTCTGGGGTCTTCCCATCCGCTAGCTTTTCTTTGGCTGAAACAGGGTCTCCAAAAAGGGGTATGGTATATTACACCGTCTACCATACTAGGGACAAGTAGGTATCGTTAAGGGGGTTGTACTTAGTAGTAAAAAAGTGTAATAGTTCGGAGGAGCCAAACCACTACCATATATACATCAACATATAGTAAATAATGTAGTTTTGATAAACAGTAGATAAAACATGCATAAATAAGACAGTAGGACAAGGCTTATGAGCAAGAATGTGGCTTGCCTGATGATCAACAATATGGCAATATATGTCCCTGGACTTCTTCTGATAAAACCATAATAATCCAATAATAATAAGATCTCTTCTTCTCGGCGTTAATACAAGCGCAACTATCGTCGTCATCGAGTATACATGCAAACAAGCAAGACCACAATCAAAACAAGGCACACAAGTGGACATTCATACAGCAAGAAAGTGGACAATGCAAGTTTAACATTCAGTAGGTTTTGAGTGGTTGAGTTTCGAACCATTGCAAAAACCATAATTGTAGTGGTGGGATTTCCTTTATTCGGGAAACAGTCAAAACCACTAATGAAGGGGTTTGGAACCAAGGCCTGGGTAAGTATGGTATCAAAGTGTAACCATAATACCATCAGGTAGGTTTTGACAAAACAAGACCAACAAAAGTGGTTTCATGATTTTATCACTTTTCTTTAATTTCTTATGAATATTCTAGTGAAATAAACTCTAGTTTTAGAAGATAATTCACCAGAAAAGTTTTGGAGCTCCAAAAATTATTTCCTTGGATGTTTAGGTAGGTATTGATGTACTTGTTCACTGAGAGTTGGAATCATGTCAAAAATAATTACCAGAATGCCCTCAGGAAATTCCCAAAGGAAGTTTTGTAGACAACTTGTCTTTTTCACCGGATTTAATCTACAGTAGCTTTTGATAGGAAACCAATGCCACATGGTAGGTATTTTGAATACCCTTCTTTAGGAATTGGATTCACTCTTTTTGGAGTTGTCAAACTCCCTTAGTGATTTTTCTACTGAGACTACCCTAGGCAGAGATGATTAATTCACCAAAATTAAATAGAGTCCATAAAATTTGATCTCCTGGAGTTTGGTAGACCTTCGTGTACCACATTACAGGGAGTTGGAATTGGGCCAATACCTCTATTGGTTTGACCTAGAGAATTTCCTAGTTGTAGGAATGGTCTGTTTTTGTTATTTTTACCAGAGGCAAACTAGGAAGCAATTTAATATGTGGCTGGTGTGACATGCAAGGTATGACTAATATCTTGCAGTGAAAAAATGATCCACGCCAATTGGAGTTGTAAAACTACCAGTAGGATTTATGGAGTGTTTTAACTACTTTCTGGAAATTGATTTAATATATTTAATCTATATATCAACTGGGCTAACCAGGGGTACTGAAGGTTGAGGAAAACATGTAGGGATCTAGTAGAATTTAAATTTGGGCATTTGGAGTTGTTTAGCATTTTTGAAATGATTTAAACTGAAGGTCAAACTTCTGGATTTTAATGAACTAGTAAAAAGAAAAAGAAAGGGCAGTGTTGGGCCGGGAATCTAGTCGAACTGGGCCGCGCAGGGCAAATACAGCCCACCCGGAGGGGACCAAGGGTGGGAGAAGGGTTCGAATCCCGGCCGGGCGGGGCCCAGGTGTCAGTGGTGGTAGGGAGTGAAGGGGTAAGGAGAGTTGTGGGCCGTCCGATCCGAAGGAGATCAACGGCCCACACTCTTCTCCTTCCTCTGCCTGGATTCGACGGGGAGGAACCTAGGGGCGGTGCCGGTGGGGGTTAGGGAGCTCACCAGGGACGTCGGGCGGTGATGGTGAACAGCGGAGATGAGGCGGTCGACGACGGCGAACAAGTAGAGGGGTGGCAAGGTGGGGTTTGATGAAGGAGGGCATCGCCTGCCTCTGCCACCACGAGATCTGCTTCGGTGCTCACCGGAGCTCGCCGAAGAGGCCCGAGGAAGCATGCATGTCGACGTAGAGGTTTTGGAGGGAATGCGGTGGTCTTGTGGAGTGCAGGGCTGCTGCATGTAGAGAAAAATGGGGCTCTGGAGCGTCGGGTTTGCAGGAGATGCTCCGCTTGGCCGAGAGCTGGAGCGGCAGCCTTCGATGATCCTGCAACAAACATAGGCCATAGGGGGTATATCAGGAAGAGGGGAGACACCCTGAAGGAGAACGAGGGCGGGGAGATCAGGGAAGAGAGCTCATGCTCGAGTTCTTCCTTGTAGATCCCAAGCAAGGAAATGGCTCTCCTCGAGGATGTAGTGCGCTGGGGAGGGACTGGAGCTCGGTGGTGAAGCATTCAGGTGATGGGGGAGTGAAATGAGGGAAGAGTAAGGCAGCATCGGCCTCTGAACCTTTTTAAATTGAGGGGCAAGGGTCCATGGTAGACTTAGACCATGGGAGGGCAAAGGGATGGAGCTGGCCAGGGATAGGTCGACTTGGGCGGTGGAGTAGGTCATGTGGGTGTTCTCTGGTCATGTAGAAGGGCAGAGGAGAGGTGGGATGGCTGCTGCAAGGTTTATTAAAGAGCAAGGCTTGACTAGGCACTTGTCTCCTTCATAGACAAATACAAGGGACAAAGAGGAAAGGTTTTGCTACAGTGGTGAGCTACAGTGTAGCATGACCAGGAGGGTGTGCTGGTGGAAGTGGATGGAGATACTTTGATGAGGTTTTGATGTGATTTAGCTCATGGATTTGATTAATGTCAACTTTGATCATGGGGATGCTCATGAAGAGAATCAATTAATTTAACATGGATGAGATGAGACAAGTGTACTGGTAGATAGATGAGGTCAATATACCTCTCTAAGGATTATTTGAGATTTTTCCAATATTTTTTTAGTCCACTTAAAATCATTTATTCAAAAACTGCAGAAGTGAAGTATTGGAGCTCATTTGATATTTTTACATTGGACCATGTTGGATTTTGATGTGGGATGGTCATAAATATGAATTCACACTATGGTGATTTTCCCAAGATTTATTGGGGATTTAAAGTATTTAAAACAATTACTATTCCATTTCTGCCATTTAAGAAAATAGGCAAAAAGAAATAATAAAAGTCTTCAAAAATATTTATTTTTGAGATGGGAAGATAGAGTATGATTTATAGATCTCAATTGAGCTAAAAGTTGGGGAAGTGCTTTAGCAAAAACCAAACTTTCCCTTGGGGAAGGAGTTTTGGAGATATTGTCTATTAAAGAGATTAATTAGATTTGGAGCCAAAATAATTATGGATAATATTTGATAAATCTTGATGATCAAGGTAGATGATGTAGACAAGGTGTAGCAAGCAATTGCAACCTTGGGAAATGGAAATCCAACTTGAATTAGATGGAAAACAAGGAGTTGTGGATCTAGGGTGATGTTATTTTTATACCACCAAAACCTTGCTGGATCTTGGAGATCAGAGCTCACCTTGATGCAAGGGATAGATGGATGGTTAGAACAAGTCATATAGATGATCATGGCAGAAGAAGTTTGGATTGATTACATTTGAGGTGGTCTGGAAGTGATGGCAAACTTTCTTGAAAATAAGGCTGCCATACCAGATGGGTCATGATGCCTTATAAACCATGTGGGTTTAAGAAGCACAAAGATCCACTTGGAACAATTGAAGTAGATGTTGATAGACCTATATGATTATAACACCACCATGCAAAGAGTTTGTCCATAGAAGGTTGTATGATGGTGTGAGCTTCTGTCAAAGTAGGCATGTTGATTAGATTTGCAGGAATAGTTAACTTCTTGCCTGCAAAACCATCAAGAACAAGTGGGTTGGAGGATGATCTAACCAAGGGAAAGAGTTGTACTTGGTAGTCCTTAGGATGGTTAACAAGATGGTTTACATGCATTTCCAAAAATGCACAAGGGTTGAGAAAGGGAGACATTCAAAAAGGTGATGTTGGAAATAGTTTTCTAGACAACCAAATTTGGCAGATTTAGGGTGTTTGACTAGAATGTGGGTGGTGATGATTTTGATGGGTTACAAGGTATCAAGGCATCATCAAGTGGATGTGGTTGAAGAGTAGATTGAGTAGAAGGGATCCATGCTTGATATTGGTCTTCATTGACTTGGAAACTTCTAGAATGGATCACTGCAGAATTGATCTGGTTAAGGGTTTTAGATGATCACCTGGTGGCTAGAGATTAAATCCAGATTGTATTTCTTGCTTAGGGTTTGGTGATTTTAAAGTATCTTGATCCAAGTGATGATCTCCTAGAGTAGATCATACTATCTCCTAAGCAGACAAATCAAGCAGTAGATCAAGGCAATTCATCAGACATCAGATCAAGGCAACTCATCTTATAAACTAAGCAAACCTACTACTAGGGTTACCATCAAGCCTAGCTCGAGGTAAGGATGGTTATTTTGAAAAGGTTGAGGTTTAGATAAGATGAGAGTCCTTGGTATCTCTACCAAGAGTAGAATTCAAAAGCTTTGAAACCTAGAGATAAGAATGGTTGAAAGTTTTGTCTATAAAACATAAGGAGATTATAATAGGTTACTCTCCATAGTTTGATCAATAGAAGATACTAAAATAGTTGGTTTGCAAAGGCTTCTTGGCTCAGGTTTTGAAATGCCAAAACATTTTAGAATATGGAAATGAAGCCAAGACAGTTTTGGGAAGTAGCTTTTGTCAACTGGTGTTGAGGTAAGGAGTATATCAGCTATTCATATGCATAAGCATATTCAAACAACAAGCAAACACTTCAACACTAAAAAAGAAAAAGTTTTTGTTCCCCCTGATTTTTGCATTCTAGATAACTAATTCAGGGTTGCCGAAATTGGGATGTTACAGACCTTTCCCCCTTAAAAGAATCTCGTCCCGAGATTCGAGAGATTAAGGTTAGGGGGTGTCGTGTTGGAGTTAGCGTCATGTGCTTCTCACATACTAACTTGTAGGATTTGTCCTTGAGCAGGGTCATTGCAATGGTGAGGTTGAACTTCAATCGTCTGGGATGCACGTGTTGAGCAGGCTTCAATCGGGATTGCGAGGGGTGATTTTCCTTCGGTAAGGATTTACGACGTCTCTCTTAAGGGATTATCGTATCCTAGTTTACGTCTTTGGGTCTAACTGTTGGATTGCTTCTGGCAGAGGGTTATTCTATTTTGTGGGAAAGACACAGTCTTCCCCCTTAGGGTTAAACTAGGGTGGCTCGGCGTTAACACCGTCCTTCCTTCTTGGAGTCGTTAGATGATGTTAGGTGGATATCACAATCTTCTTCCCGGAGTTGAAACCTTCCGATGACGTCCGCAAACTAGGTGTTATGAGGCTTATATACTACTTTTATTCGTACTTAGCCTATCGGAGTAGTTGAATTAGTGGATTGTCCAAACGGTTTATAAATAATGGGGTCAGCGAATCTGCGGTCCCTTAGGGTTGTCTTCAGCTGAAGTAGCGAAGGGATTTCATAGAATCTTCAGTTCATTTCTCCTCTGATGAACCGTGAGTTGCTACTTGGCGAGAAGACATCGAATCTATGGATCTTTTCTGAAGTATCTTCCGGTAGACAGTCTTCTGGATATTTAGTTGGAAAGACGCAGTCTTTCCACCTTAGAGATTCACTCAGGTCCTTCGAGAATGGTGCAGATCTTCTGTCTTGAAGGGATGGCGAGGTGCTGCAGAAGTATGTACCTCCTTGGGTCTTGGGTTGAGATTTTCGAGAGACGTTCTATTGCGTGAACTAGGTCGGGGTGGTTTTCTAACGCAGTCTTAGTGGTTAACTCTAGGTAGGTTAGTGGTTAACGACACTTATTGTTAGCCTTCAGTTAGGTTAGAGACATTCATCTTCGGAGAGGTTATCCTTATTCAGACTTATTGACGTTGCTTCCGCTTGGTGGTGAAGTAGACCCGTTGTCTTCAGGCAGTCCTGTCTTTAGGATTTTGGAGTAATCTAGCCTTTCGGGGAGGAACTTCATGTTGATTTGGGTGGAGTCGACTAAAATTGTTAGTCTCTTTGGGGCTATCGGAAGCTCTAATATACCGAGGGTTAGTGTAGTTAGGTCTTCACTTCTTGTATTGGTAGGTAAGTCTTGGGATTTCTCGTGGATAGGGAGGATCCTTTGGTGATCGACTTCCGGCTTCAACGGGATTCTTGCTGTAGTAGACTGAGGAACAAGGGAGTGTGGTAATATTTACAAGTCTTGCGAGATGAGTTTGACGAGGTATGCCATCCTGCTGAGGTGAAATCTTCGAGTTGATTCTAACTTGACGATGTCGAACTCCTAGTTCTTGCGATGCTTTTCCTCTTACATAATCTCGAGGTTAGTCTGGGTCTCATTACCGACAGCTAACGCGGGGGTTTCCTGAGTTACTAGGCGGGTTCTCGCTCCTCGACTCACATTTTTAAGGAGGTCAAAGCAAACCAGAGCGTACAAACCAGGTGAACAGAGCGAGGGGGTCGCAATGTCCTCGGCAGACAACACACATCAAGCGACACAGGATGCACTTAGGCAAGCAAACACGGTCAACATTAGGGACTAGGGAGTTAACTACTCGCTATGTAGGGGAATCCTATTCTTAGGACTATTGACCCTAGATATCATCTTTCTTCAGGTCGGAGTCACTATCTTGCAGATGAAGTCTTCGTCGTATCTTGGACACTTCTTGATAGTGCAACACCTGATGTCTTCTGATTGTGAGGATTCCGCTGGTAGAGCAATATTGTAGTCTCCTTGTGTTTGCTGGTAGTTGCTTGTCTTCATCTTGTTCTCATTGTCTTCACCGGGTTCTAGATTCTAGTTATTTAAAATACGGAGGTTTGAAGTTTGGACGAGAGTGAGGGGAAATCATTTTCGAAAGCATTTACTTAGAGTAAGAGAGGAAGTAGAACTTTTTGAAACTCATCGGGAAACTAGTTTTCGAAAGCCGGGTTTTCGAAATAAGGTTTCTGTCTAACGACCATGCTAACTAAGGTTCTCCTACAATCAGGATGGCTCTGATACCAAGTCTGTGGGGCCCCCGGATTAATCCTCCGAGAATCCCTGTTATGCATACAACCACGATCCCATGATCAGTTAGTCGCGACGCATAATAGACAAGTATCAAAGTAAACATCCAATACATAACGAATACATGTCATACCTTAGTTCCCATTATGGCTACATCGTTCAACAACAGCGGAACTTCATTTAAGCGTAGAGCCCGAGCCATGCCTTAACCTACAGGCAACTGATTGGGAGAACGTCCTAACTCGCACAGTCGTTAACACCACCTTCTTCTTGATATCTGACCAAGTTAATAGCCAGGGACAATGCTATTGAGTACTTTGAATGTACTCGCAAACCACCTTAAGATAACAATAATAACAAGAGGGTATGTAATGTGGCTGTGGTAGTAGGAGGGCTTCAAGAGAGGTTATTTTCTCACATAGTTTCTCTGTAGATATAGCATCTACATATCTTTGTTGAAAACTTTTGTAAAACATTTTGGAAACATTTTTTTGATAAGTTTTGGAAAACATTAGGACTGGGTCACCCATTTGTTCCTGTCTTCAGGTCGTCCCACGACCAAACTCCTTTCTCCTCCTTCCGACCATCCCATGGTCAAAACCTTTCTCCTTTATGACCATCCCATGGTCAAAACATTTCCAAAGCCATTTCTTTTCCGAAATCCTTTTTGAAAACAAAACCAGCACCGCTCTACAGCAACCTTCCCAACCGTCCATGACCGCGGACACGGCTATTCGAATAGATTTACACTTTGTAGAGGTTGCACACTTTACCCACACCATCCGGGTACCCTACCCTGATCTTCACCGATCGTGGGTCGAGTAACCGATCAAGACTCTCCGGATGCCCACTCCAATATAAGTGCCTACCCTATGAGTGTTATTCCCCTCAAAACCGGGACATCGGGTACCGAGGACCAACCGGCGTGCTTTTTCCACTTCTCGAGTGTGCACTTTTAATGATGGGCTCATAGTAACGCGTGGAGGCTCGCAGACCCTTCGTTCCTTCTCCAGGTCGATGTCCCACATGGACCTTTATCGGAGAAGGCCCACCCTCTAGGGATCGTGATCCCCTGTAGTAGTTACGAGGATGCTTATACCAGAATAAACAACCATCAAATCCAGCTCTGTCCCATTCTAGAGTAATGTGGTTGCATAGGGTTAATTGTTCTAGCAAAACTGTAAAGAACCGGGTGCGTTTTTGTAAACCTTTTTCCTCCATCTTTCCTTCAGCATTTTGTAAAACAAAACCCTTTTCTTTCTCAACATCTCTTGGGAGGTCCCACCTCACCAAGGTTTTATCATAAAACATATGGTAAAAAATTTTCCGGGGTCTTCCCATCCGCTGGCTTTTCTTTGGCTAAAACAGGGTCTCCAAAAAGGGGTATGGTGTATTACACCATCTACCATACTAGGGACAAGTAGGTATCGTCAAGGGGGTTGTACTTAGTAGTACCAAAGTGTAATAGTTCAGAGGAGCCAAACCACTACCATATATACATCAACATATAGTAAACAATGTAGTTTTGATAAATAGTAGATAAAACATGAATAAATAAGACAGTAGGACAAGGCTTATGAGCAAGAAGGTGGCTTGCCTAATGATAATCAATATGGCAATATATGTCCCTAGACTTCTTCTGAGAAAACCATAATAATCCAATAATAATAAGATCTCTTCTTCTCGGCGTCAATACAAGCGCAACTATCATCGTCATCGAGTATACATGCAAACAAGCAAGACCACAATCAAAACAAGGCATACAAGTGGACATTCATACAGCAAGAAAGTGGACAATGCAAGTTTAACATTCAGTAGGTTTTGAGTGGTTGAGTTTCGAACCATTGCAAAAACCATAATTGTAGTGGTGGGATTTCCTTTATTCGGGAAACGGTCAAATCCACTAATGAAGGGGTTTGGGACCAAGGCCGAGTTAAGTATGGTATCAAAGTGTAACTAGAATACCATCAGGTAGGTTTTGACAAAACAAGACCAATAAAAGTGGTTTCATGATTTTATCATTTTTCTTTAATTTCTTATGAATATTCTAGTGAAATAAACTCTAGTTTTAGAAGATAATTCACCAGAAAATTTTTGGAGCTCCAAAAATTATTTCCTTGGATGGTTAGGTAGGGATTTATGTACTTGTTCACTGAGAGTTGGAATCATGTAAAAAATAATTACCAGAATGCCCTCAGGAAATTACCAAAGGAAGTTCTGTAGACAACTTGTCTTTTTCACCAGATTTAATCTATAGTATCTTTTGATAGGAAACCAATGCCACATGGTAGGTATTTTTAATACCCTTCTATAGGAATTGAATTCACTCTTTTTGGAGTTGTCAAACTCCCATAGTGATTTTTCTACTGAGACTACCCTAGGCAGAGATGATTAATTCACCAAATTACACAGAGTCTCCATAAAATTTGATCTCCTAGATTTTGGTAGACCTTAGTGTACCACATTTTGGTAGGCCAATACCTCTGTTGGTTTTACCTAGAGAATTTCCTAGTTGTAGGAATGGTCTGTTTTTGTTATTTTTACCAGAGGCAAACTAGGAAGCAATTTAATATGTGGCTGGTGTGACATGCAAGGTATGACTAATATCTTGCAGTCCAAAAAGGATCCACTCCAATTGGAGGTGTAAAACTACCAGTAGGATTTAAGGAAGGTTTTAACTACTTTTTGGAAATTGATTTAATATATTTAATCTATATATCAACTGGGCTAACCAGGGGTACTAAAGGTTGAGGAAAACCTGTAGGGATCTAGTAGAATTTAAATTTGGGCATTTGGAGTTGTTTAGCATTTTTGAAATGATTTAAACTGAAGGTTAAACTTCTAGATTTTAATGAACTACTAAAAAGAAAAAGAAAGGGCAGTGCTGGGCCAGGAATCCAGTCGAACTGGGCCGCACAGGGCAAATACAGCCCACCCGAAGGGGACCAAGGGCGGGAGAAGGGTTCGAATCCCGGTTGGGCGGGGCCCAGGTGTCAGCGGTGGTAGGGAGTGAAGGGGTAAGGAGAGTTGTGGGCCGTCCGATCCGAAGGAGATCAACGACCCACACTCTTCTCCTTCCTATGCCTGGACTCGACGGGGAGGAACCTAGGGGCGGTGCCGGCGGGGGTCAGGGAGCTCACCAGGGGCGTCGGGCGGTGATGGTGAATGGCAGAGATGAGGCGGTCAATGACGGCGAACAAGTAGAGGGGCGGCAAGGTGGGGTTTGATGAAGGAGGGCGTCGCCTGCCTCTGCCACTGCGAGATCTGCTTTGGTGCTCGCCGGAGAGGCCCGGGGAAGCATGCATGTCGACGTAGAGGTTCTGGAGGGAATGCGGTGGTCCTGTGGAGTGCAGGGCTGCTGCATGCAGAGAAAAATGGGGCTCTGGAGCGTCGGGTTTGCAGGAGATGCTCCGCTTGGCCGAGAGCTGGAGGGGCAGCCTCCGGTGATCCTGCGACAAATAGAGGTCATAGAGGGGTATATCAGGAAGAGGGGAGACGCCCTGAAGGAGAACGAGGGCAGGGAGATCAGGGAAGAGAGCTCACACTCGAGTTCTTCCTTGCAGATCCGAAGCAAGGAAATGGCTCTCCACGAGGATGTAGTGCGCTGGGGAGGGACTGGAGCTCGGTGGTGAAGCATTTAGGTGATGGGGGAGTGAAATGAGGGAAGAGTAAGGCAGCACCAGCCTCTGAACCTTTTTAAATCGAGGGGCAAGGGTCCATGGTAGACTTAGACCATGGGAGGGCAAAGGGATGGAGCTGGATAGGGATAGGTCGACTTGGGCGGTGGAGTAGGTCATTTGGGTGTTCTCTGGTCGTGTAGAAGGGCAGAGGAGAGGTGGGATGGCTGCTGCAAGGTTTATTAAAGAGCAAGGCTTGACTAGGCACTTGTCTCCTTCATAGACAAATACAAGGGACAAAGAGGAAAGGTTTTGCTACAGTGGTGAGCTACAGTGTAGCACGACCAGGAGGGTGTGCTGGTGGAAGTGGATGGAGATACTTTGATGAGGTTTTGATGTGATTTAGCTCATGGATTTGATTAATGTCAACTTTGATAATGGGGATGCTCATGAAGAGAATCAATTAATTTAACATGGATGAGATGAGACAAGTGTACTGGTAGATAGATGAGGTCAATATACCTCTCTAAGGATTATTTGAGATTTTTCCAATATTTTTTTAGTCCACTTAAAATCATTTATTCAAAAACTGCAGAAGTGAAGTATTGGAGCTCATTTGATATGTTTACATTGGACCAGGTTGGATTTTGATGTGGGATGGTCATAAATATGAATTCACACTATGGTGATTTTTCCCAAGATTTATTGGGGATTTAAAGTATTTAAAACAATTACTATTCCATTTCTGCCATTTAAGAAAATAGGCAAAAAGAAATAATAAAATTCTTCAAAAATATTTATTTTTGAGATGGGAAGATAGAGTATGATTTATGGATCTCAATTGAGCTAAAATTTCGGGAAGTGCTTTAGCAAAAACCAAACTTTCCCTTGGGGAAGGAGTTTTGGAGATTTTGTCTATTAAAGAGATTAATTAGATTTGGAGCCAAAATAATTATGTATAATATTTGATAAATCTTGATGATCAAGGTAGATGATGTATACAAGGTGTAGCAAGCAATTGCAACCTGGGGAAATGGAAATCCAACTTGAATTAGATGGAAAACAAGGAGTTGTGGATCTAGGGTGATGTTATTTTTATACCACCAAAACCTTGTTGGATCTTGGAGATCAGAGCTCACCTTGATGCAAGGGATAGATGGATGGTTAGAACAAGTCATATAGATGATCATGGCAGAAGGAGTTTGGATTGATTACATTTGAGGTGGTCTGGAAGTGATGGCAAACTTTCTTGAAAATAAGGCTGCCATACCAGATGGGTCATGATGCCTTATAAACCATGTGGGTTTAAGAAGCACAAAGATCCACTTGGAACAATTGAAGTAGATGTTGATAGACCTATATGATTATAACACCACCATGCAAAGAGTTTGTCCATAGAGTAGCGGAATAAATAGCGTAGCAGTGGGTCCATCTTCAGTGTCACAGGCAATGCTGACAATGGGAGATGATCCTAGTTGTCGTAGCCATCCTGCTGTCCTCCTTCAGTGTAGTCCTCCTCATAATCTAGCAACGGGAATAACCAGGGACAAAATCCATGAGTACTCTTTAAGTACTCACAAACTATCACTAACAAGTAAGGTAGTTCTAGTAGGATTGCTAACTCTAAGTTCATTTGTAAAGTTAAGTTTGAAACCTAAGCTGAGTTCAGAAACAAAGAAAGATAAAATAAAGTTTGAAAACACCTAAGTGGGAACTTAGTTGTCATAGTCACAACTCTGTTGTGGTCAAGTCATGTAACAATTCATTTCATAAGTCATTTTGAAAACATCTGACAACAGAACAATATGGCTACTCCAACTGTCCATAATCGCGGACGCGGCTATTCGAATAGTTTGACACTCTGCAGAGGTGGTACACTTTCACCACAAGATTTGATACATCTATCAGGGATAACCCTGAATCATCATACTTAATATGCAAATAATCAAACATAACCTTTCCTTTACACACCCTAGTATAAGCACCTCTCCTATGAGCATGGCCTCCCAGCCATGACCATCTGTCATCCTGGGCACTGCATAGGTGGACAACATTGAGAGGTAGCCTCAGCTCAAACCTCTCCCGCGAGGGAACTAATACTAATGCATATAAACTTCTGGCTAAGCCTTACCCAATTCAGGTATTGTGTTGTATGGTAAAATTGGAATGGTATCGCATCCGAACCCAACCATCAGTATTTATAAAAGGGCTAAGGCTCATGCCTTAACAGTTTCATCATCATCATAAACCATTTGTGTTTCTCAACACATGTCAAAACATTTCAATAGAATGACTCATCATTCCAAGGTTTTCACAAGTCATTTTCACCAAGTATTCCCTTCTAAAGTGAATCAAGTTTTGGGTTTAGCTCTAAACTACTAAGTTAAGAGTGTTCACTAATGTGGTATGCTAATCTCAATCTCATGCCATAGAATGACATCTAAGTCTAACTAGATAGGTCAAGTTTTATACTTTTTATGCTACCTATAAACAAGGTAAAAGACTTTGGTAAAGTAAAGAAGGTAAAGCTTGTAAATAAAACTTGGAATAGGTATAAGTCAAAATGGTATAACCAAAGCATGCCTAATGCCTTTGCTTAGGTTATCTAGCTTGCAAGGGTTAGCTTGCATTGTTAATGATGGCTTGCCTTGTGTAGTGCAGTGGTTGAAGTTTTCTTCCTCCTCCTCTTGGTAGAACTCCTCCTCCTCGAAAGCTTGGTCGGTACTATCGTCTATAAATACATATGGGATACACAATCACCAAACAATGCTTAACTAGTCTACTTAGCACACTAAGGCACACATTTGATGATCTATTATCGTCAAAAGCATCACAAGGTTTAATGAACTAGCTTCATTCTTTTTATTTGAGAAAAGTAATTTCTACTCATTGAAATTAACTAAGATTTAATATTCTCCAATTAAAATATGGGATCATGTGGAAACATGTCATCACCACATATTCTAATATATGGGAATGTGGTTTAAAGGTTGAATCATATTTTAATGAGTTTAAGTTTAATAATTAATGATTTAAAGTGACTAGAAATGCCTATATAGCATTATTTTGGTACTAGTACAAAGTCACTGCCTGCAAACCTTAATATTATTACATACTCAGATAGGTATGGTTAAATGTGATTTTTGAGAGTTGGAATCAACTCAAAAGCTATTATGGTTGATTTTATAAAAATGATTGAATGTGCAAAAGCTTCTGTCTTGTTATTTTTACTACGAGAGATCTCTAACTCTAAATGATTTAAATCCAACCGGCTTGGCTAGAGTTTTTCATTATCTTTCCAACAAAATTGTAATCACTCCATTTGGATTTGTATAACTCTCTGAATTGATTTTTAAACTAAAGGACAGAACTAAGTTTTAATTAAAATAGAAAAACATATCTTTGAAATACTGGGTCAGCGCGGGAAACTAAATGGGCCAGGCCGTGTACACTCCGCGGCGCTAAGGGCTGCTGACATGGGGGTCCCGCCTATCAGTGACTCATTAAACGCGAAGCGGTACGGGGCGATAAGGACCACACGATTAGATCCTGGATCAACGGCTCACGGTCGTCGTCGACGATGGACATGTCACCGACGAGACTGAACCCTAGCGCGGTCGGTGGGGGTGCAGTGGGGATGTACAAGGGCTCCAGCGAGTGCGGCGATGTGGGCGATCGAACGAGATGACGATGACAGACTCAGGCGAGGTCGTGGCAGGGGCTGGGGTGGACGAAATCGACAAGAGCTTCTCCTCCTCTGCTGCGGCTGTCTCTGGCGGAATTCTGGCAATGGGCTGCTCGAGCGGCTTCGGCGAAAGAGGGGAAACAATTAGTGGAGAGAGGGGAGTGGAATGGTGTGGCGATTGAGGCTGGGGTGGCCTCCTTATATAGGCTCGATGAGGGGACCGAAGGGTGTGGGCGGAGCTCGTCGGTGACGACGACACAGGGGGCTACCAGCGTGGGCAAGGTAGGCGGACGGTGGGCGGTTCCCTGGCGATCATCTAGAGCTTAACGGTGACGCTAGGGGCGGTGGCTAGCGGTCGGGAGCTTCCCGCGCTCTGAGGGACAAAGGCGGTGCTCGACGGGGTTCCTGGCGACTATGGGTCGCGCGGCGGTGCACGGCCGTATTTGGCGGGGTGAGGGGGTCAAGGCGGAGTGGCGCGCGCGGTCTGCGGTCGAGGCACGGTCCGTGGCATGCTGGCGGCGATGGCGCTCTGGCGTGCTCTGGCGCGACACAAAGAGGCATGGGCGCAAGCGAGTGGAGGTGGTCTAGGGGCTGGCAGCTCTTGGGGACGGGACATGGGAGTGCGGTAGGGTTGGGCGGAGCTAGTGGTGGTGCTGGAATGGCGCGGCGCGGTCTGGGGAGTGTTGCCCATGCTTGTCCGGTGATGACCATAGTTGGGCGGCGCGCCACTGCTGCTAGCGGTGAAGGGGGAGCTGGTCTGAGCTGGGGTAGATGCTAGGGGGACAGGGGATTAAGTGGGAGACCAAATTGGTTGATGATCACTGTGGAAACAATGAAGCTACTCTAGTTCTTGTTTAGTGCCTGCCATGTGTTCGACAGAATGGCCACAAGAAGAAAACTTTTGAATTTTTGAAAGATTTTTGGTGGAGTGGTTTGTCACATGCTTAAGCATCTGTGGTTGCTAGGATTTGCCAAATGGAATTCATTTGGATGGTTTTTGCAAAAGTGTGATCTAGATACATACACTAGATTCAATTTTCAATTGTCATTTAAAAGTAGAGTTTGAATGATTTTGGGAGATCATAAAGTGGGCCTTGGCACATCACTCCTTGTAATAGCAAGGGGTGCAAAGACCCACAATTGTCTCTGTTGGAAATTGAGTGCTAGGAACACCCAAAGTGGGCTAGGTGATTAAAATGGCAAAAGTGACCATTTGCCTTATTTAATTCTTTTTGATTTCTTTTTCTTTGGGATTTTCTTGGGGATGATCTAGATGATGTGTAATTCACCTTAGTGTCATTTTACAACCAATAAATCACTCAATGATGGCAATTCAAAACAATTCCTATTTTAATGCACACACATATGAATGCTTAAAGATTCTTAAATGGAAAAGTTTTTGTTAACCCTAATTTGGGTAGATTTAATCTTGATCACTTGGATTAAAGATTCGGGGTGTTACATACCTTCCCCCCTTATACAAAATCTCGTCTCGAGATTTAAGAAAGAAAACCAGGAACTAAAGAGATCTGGGAACTCAGTCCTAATGTAATATTCTCGCTCCCAAGTGGCTTCTTCTTCGGTATGGTTGCTCCATTGGATCTTGAGAAATTTGACACTCCGGGTCCTGGTGGTTCTGTAGGCTTCCTCCAAGATACGGATGGGCACTTCACGATACGTCAGATCCTTGTTGATATCAACAACTCGATGATCGATGTTTTTGAACACTTCAGTCTTCTCCGGCACTTCTAGGCATTTGCGAAGTAACAAGATATGGAACACGTTGTGGATGGCTGACATTTCCTCTAGCAGTTCCAGTTGATACGATACTTCTCCTCGGAGATTCAGAATCTTGAAGGGTCCGATATATCTAGGGGCTAACTTTCCTTTTGGACTAAAATGTTGGGTTCCCTTCAATGGTGAAACCTTGAGATACACAAAATCTCCAACATTGAAAGTTAGGTCTCTCCTTCTCTTGTCATCATAACTCTTCTGTCTAGATTGGGCGGTCTTGAGGTGCTCACGGACTTTGTGAACCTTCTCCTCGGCTTCTCGGAGAATGTCGGGTCCGAAAATCTGACTCTCTCCTACTTGTGACCAATTCAAAGGGGTACGACACTTTCTTCCGTATAGGAACTAAAATGGTGCCATTTGCAAACTGGTTTGATAACTGTTGTTGTATGAGAATTCTGTGAAAGGCAGGCAATCTTCCCATTTTGATTCATACTCTAACACACAAGCTCTCAACATATCTTCTAGGATTTGGTTGACTCTTTCAGTCTGTCCATCGGTTTGCGGGTCATAAGCTGTGCTGAAATTCAACTTGGTTCCTAATCCTTCTTGGACTTTCTGCCAAAATCTCGAGGTAAATTGGGTTCCTCGATCTGATACTATGGTCTTGGGGGTTCCATGCAGACTAACAATTCTAGCAATATGCAACTCTGCTAGCTTTGAACTCTAGTAGGTTGTCTTGACAGGTATAAAATGAGCTACCTTGGACAGTCTATCAACGATGACCCAGATTGAGTCATTTCCCCTACTATAAGTAGGCAAACCGGTGATAAAGTCCATTCCGATGGAATCCCATTTCCATTCCAGAATCTGCAATGGTTGCAACAGTCCTGCGGGTCTTTGATGTTCTGCCTTGACTCTCTGGCAGATATCACACTTGGCAATGTAGCTTCCGATTTCTCTCTTCATCTTGTGCCACCAAAATTGCTCTTTCAAATCTTGATACATCTTTGTTCCTCCGGGGTGGATAGAATAAAGAGTATCATGAGCTTCTTGCATGATAACTTGCTTCAGTTCCAAATCTGCTGGCACACATGTACGTCCTTTGTACCACAGAACTCCTTCTTCGTCTTCGGTGAATCCAGGTACCTTTCCCGTACCAATATGACGTTTGATTCTGTCGATACATTCATTTCCCTTCTGGGCTTCCTTGATTTGGCTAATCAAAGTGGGTTGAAGTTCAATGCTAGCTAAAAATCCTCTGCTAACTAGTTCAGTTCTAAACTGCTCCAACTCCTCATACAAACTTGGCTGCTTCTCCTTGATCATGGTGTTTAGCCTACATGGCAATCTGCTAAGAGCATCCGCTACCACATTGGCTTTGCCGAGGTGATAGTGAATGTCAAGGTCATAATCCTTGATTAACTCTATCCATCTCTTTTGCCTCATATTCAGCTCCTTCTGAGTGAAAATATACTTCAAGCTTTTGTGATCTGAGTAAATCTCACGGCGATTACCCATAAGATAATGACGCCATGTCTTCAATGCCAAAACTACGGCTCCTAACTCAAGATCATGGGTCGGATAGTTCTGCTCATGCTGCTTCAGTTGTCGAGACAGATAAGCGATGACTTTGCCTTCTTGCATCAATACACATCCGAGACCAATCTTGGATGCATCATAATACACATCAAACGGCTTCTTGATATCCGGCATGATCAATATTGGGGCTGAAATCAATCTCTTCTTCAGCTCTTGGAAACTTGCTTCACATTTTTTGGCCCATTCAAAGTTCTTGTCCTTCTTCAACAATTGGGTCATGGGTCTGGCGATGCTCGAGAATCCTTCTACGAACTTGCGGTAATATCCCGCTAATTCGAGAAATGCACGGACTTGGGTTTGAGTGGTTGGGGCTTCCCATGCTTCAACATCTTTGATCTTGGTGGGATCAACAACTATTCTTCCGACAGACACAATATGTCCTAGGAATCCTACTTCTTTTAGCCAAAACTCACATTTGCTGAACTTGGCATACAACCGATGCTCTCTAAGGGTTTCAAGGATGATTCTCAGATGTTGCTCGTGCTCTTCTTCTGACTTGGAGTAGATAAGTATATCGTTGATAAACACAACGACAAACTTATCTAGAAAATTCATAAAGATCTTATTCATGAGATTCATGAAATAAGCAGGGGCATTGGTTAATCCAAAAGACATGACCATATACTCGTATAACCCATAACGAGTAGTAAGGGCGGTCTTCGGAATATCCGTTGCACGAATCTTAAGTTGGTGATAACCAGTCCTAAGATCAATCTTAGAGAACAGATTTGCTCCAGTCATTTGATCAAATAGATCCTCTATCTTTGGCAAAGGGTACTTGTTTTTGATTGTGACGTCATTCAACTTCCTGTAATTTGTGCACAACCGATTGCCTCCATCTTTCTTGTCGACGAATAACACTGGCGATCTCCATGGTGATGTGCTTGGTTGAATCAAGCCTGTTGCCAACATAGCATCCAGCTGCTTCTTCAATTCCACTATCTCTGAGGAGTTCATACTATAGGGTCTCTGGGCTATGGGTCCGGTTCCGGGGATTAGTTCAATAATGAACTCAATATCCCTATCCGGGGGCATACCTGGCAATTCATCTGGGAATACGTCGGGGTATTCACAGACTACTCTGACTTGGTCTATGGTGGGTAGGGCTAGACTCTTGTTGCACTTGAATTGACGGGGTAAGGTTTCAGATATATGTTCTACTGAGACTCCAGAGCTACTGGTCATCGTGATGGCTTTCTTGGCACAGTCAATCAATTCTTTATGCTTGGACATCCAATCCATTCCTAGTACTACTTCCAAACCTTTGGTTCCAAGTACTATTAGATTGGCGTAAAAATATATCCCATGTATTCTAATAGGCACAACTTTGCAAAATTTTCTAGCTTTTGTAGTTGAACCGGGGATTTGAACTATCATGACATGCTTCAAATTGGTTGGGTGAATCTTACTAGTGCATGCAAATTCTTCGGTGACAAATGAGTGTGATGCTCCAGAATCAAACAACACTCTTGCTAAAACTGAGTTGACAGAAAACATACCCAGCACTACATCTGGCGCTTCTTGGGCTTCTTCGGCGTTCATGTGGAAGAGACGGCCATTGCGGTTGTGAGGGTTACATGGGGCGAATCTTCTTCCTGGTTGAACACGACGCTGTTGTTGTGCCGGGGCATTCACATTGGTAGTGGCGGCAATCTTCTTGGGACACTCATTGGAATAGTGACCCTTCACTCCACACTCGAAACAAGTGATTTGAGACTTGTCTTTTGCTTCCACGGGCACAACATTGCTTCTAGTTCTAGGTGCGGTGTTGTTGTTGTTGCTCTTGGGAGGTGCATGGTTGAAATTGCTGGCGTTGCCGAGGTGATTGTTGTTTCCCCCAGACTTCACATTTCCTCCGCTACAGTTGGGTAGCTTGGGCGAAACATTGAGGGTCGGTTGTTCCTTGGTGCATATCCTGCAGAAGGGTTGGGATGGTACTTCTGGTGACTGTTGGATCTAGCTTGGTGCATGATGGGTCAGTGTACGGCGCCAGAAAAGTGTTGGTGCGGTGTTGATGTAGAGCTCGTTGGGAACCCCAAGAGTAAGGTATGATGAGCACAGCAGCAAGTTTCCCTCAGTTATGAAACCAAGGTTTAATCGAACCAGTAGGAGCAAGAAAACACCCCAAAGGTGTTGCTAGCTGAGCCTTGGCAGGGCGCACTACCGGTGCTAGTAGCAACGTGGAGACCGACACAACACAACCACAGAACTTTGTCCCCAACTTGCGATGAGGTTGTCAATCTCACCGTGTTTTGCAGAAAACAAAGGATTAAACGTATTGAATGGAAAGAAGTAATAGTTTGCAGAAAGTAAACACAAAGCAGTAAACAATTTATAGATTGTATGTAAAGAAAAAGGACCGGGATCCATAGTTCACTAGAGGTGGCTCTCCTTAAGATAGATAACATGCTGGGTGAACAAATTACAGCGGGGCAATTGACAAACATCGAGAAAGCAATACATGCATATACTAATCATCTTGACTCCTTTGAGATTCGATTGGGCATTACAACATTATACATAGACCGCCATCCAACTGCATCTATAACTAATAATCCACCTTCAGGTTATCATCCGAACCCCCTCCAGTATTAAGTTGCAAGCAACAGATTATTGCTTTACGAACTGTGTGTAAAGTAAACAATACGATTGTTCTATGAACAAAGGATTGTTGTTTTCTCCCTAGTAGCAACAGCACATCTAGTACCTTAGAGATTTCTATCACTTCCCTAGATTACCAGAGGCATGAACCCACTATCGAGCATAAATACTAACTCTTGGAGTTGCTAGCATCTACTTGGCCAAGATAGCTACTAACAACGGAAAGCATGCAAGATCACAAATAACAAAGACATGATAGAATCAATAATCAATCTAAAATAGCATCTCAATATCCATCGGATCCCCGCAAACACAACATGTAGAATTACAAATAGATGATCTTGATCATGAACGGAGCTCACAAGATCTAGACATGAAAGCACAAAGGAGGAGAACCAGCCATCTAGCTACTACATGGATCCGTAGTCCAAGGATGAACTACTCACGCATCACACCGGAGGCTTGCATGGTGATGAAGAAGGCCTCCATGGTGAATTCCCCTCTCTGGCAGGGTGCCGGGAAGAGCTTCAGATCCCTCCCGATCTAGGGATGGAGATGACAGCGGCTACAGACTCTTTCGTGGATTTTTTGATCGGGCCCTTGGGGTTTTCGTCCCGAGGGCATCTTATAGGAGAAAGGAGAGGCCGAGGGGGTGCCGGAGGCGGCCAGACCACCCCCTGGCGCGTGCCAGGCTGGGCCGCGTGGCCAGGTGGTGTGGTGCCCCCTGGCCCCTCTCCGTCTCGTACTCTGGCATCCGATGACTTCCGGAAAAATAGGCACTTTGGCTTTTGTCCCGTCCAATTCCGAGAATATTCATTTTCTGACTTTCCTGGAACCAAAAACAACAGAAAACAGGTAGCTAGCACTGTGGCTCTTGTTAATAGGTTAGTCCAAGAAATCATATGAAAAGTACTCCAAAGTGTGGACAAAACACAAGAAAGTAGATAAAACCAAGCATGGAACATCAAAAATTATAGATACATTTGCAATGTATTAACATCCCCAAGCTTAACTCCTGCTCGTCCTCGAGTAGGTAAGTGATAAAAAAGAAAGAATAATTTTTGAGGTGACATGCAGCATCAAAGACTTGATCAAAGTATTTGTAAAACAATCAAAGCTGGAATCATAGTACTTCAATCATAACATGAAAGACAAAGTTCTAGCAATAAGACAAAGAAACTATGATGCAACATGAAAAGGCACAAACAAAAGATTCATGAATAACAATGCTTTGCAAGATGTTTGTTTGTTTCACATAAAGAAAACATAGCATAATAGTATTCAGCTTGTCCCTCATAGAGTAGAAAATATAAGTGCATAGGACACCTTCAAAGTTCATAAGGGTGACTAGATACAAATAGTTTAAAACAAGCAATATCAAATTATGCATCAATCAACTAGTCTTGGGACAATGCACATAGAACTAAGAATGGCCACTATGCTCTCAAAGTAAGTGCATAAAGATAGAAGGTGGAGACTCAATATAATGGTGGAAGAAAGGCCTTTTTATCAAAGGAAGTAGGGATTCAAGTCTCATAAAGAGCTTCCAAAAATTATGGTACTTATAGCTTTCAGCTCTCATTGCCCCTATCATAAGCATCTTGAAGTGATTAAGGTTAAAGTGACACAACTAAGAGGATATGCTTGACAAGTTATAAACCGAAATCTCATGCCCCTTACTTATGAAGACCGAACCTCATGCTACTCAACTTTAGTCACGAGTAAGCTCTTGTCATTGTAAGTACATGTGTATCATAAAGAATCGCCAACGGGGTACCCCTTGCACATGATACGGGAGCTTTCCCATAATCAAAATGACAAGGCAAGCAGACAATGAGCATCTCAGCGATCTTATTTGCTATTTGCATAGGTTTTTATTGAGGATGCTTCATAGAGTGCTCATTATGGTGATGCTGCAAGTTTCCACCATGATTAGGCATGGCTTAGGCTAGCGTCCTAGGCATTTCTCTAACACACATACAAACTCCATGATCTTACAAGTTCCACTTTTATTTCACACCGCCGGGATCCGTAAGCAAAAGAACATGATATCAACGGGGTACAAAGTACAAGTGCAATGTTGAAAGCGTTCCCCATGAAACATGGTTCTGATATTTCAACTTATAAAGCGCATGCATATATGCAACAAAGAAGGACCCAATGGTTCAAGTTTATTAGATGCAAAAAAGTAAAGTGTGCCATCAAGTTCGTGAGAGCTTTAATCACTAGTTTTCTCATAACAAATTTAATTTGGAAGGTAAACAAAAGCATGAATATACTTGGAATAGCATAAGCTAGTAGGTAGGTATGGTGGACTCTTTGGAATAACTTGGTTTAGGGAGTTGGATGCATGAGTAGAACTCACACTTGGTTGTGGAGGCTAGCAAAAGACTGGGAGCGACAAACTAAGAGAGCAATAATGGCCATAATCATGCAGAGCGACAAAACATCATTGATCAAAGCATAAAGTGATACTACAAGTTGAAAACTAAAGTATCATAAAGGCTATGGTGACTTGAGATAGTCATAACATGGTGTGAGCATGTGCCAAGTCAACCCAATAAAGCATCAAAGGAGAATACCACAATACTATGCTTTAATATGCTAAAATAACGCATGATTCATCCAAGGCACATTAAGCAATCTCAGTTGTTTACAACAAGTCATGCTACAGTAAAGAATACTAAGCATGAAGCCAAAACAATATCAAGCATGGAATGACAAAGCATAGGCCACAGTCAAAAACAAGCTCTTTTTACCACATAAGTATGAACTTTCCTACTCTTTTCCAAACCAAACCAAACTATTTGCAAACCAATGTATGAAAGAGGGGGTCCAACCAATTTACTCAGAAAACTAAGAAAACTAAAGAAATCGAAAAACCAAAAAGAAAACGAAAAAGAAGACGCTCCAAGAACAACACAACTGTACATGAAACAATAAAAATGAAGTGTTTGGAAGGAACCTGGGATTTTTATTGATGAAGAAGGGGATGCCTTGGGCATCCTCAAGCTTTGATGCTTGTATTTCTTGGATATTTCTTGGGGTGACACGCGTGGCATCCCCAAGCTTGAGCTTTAGTCCATCCTTCATCTCATTACTCATTCCTTCCATACACCTGAAATTTTTCCTTCATACAAAACTTCACACAATCTTTATTAGCAACATTAGTGCACTCAAGATAAATAAGTCTTAAGGTTCAGTTCTAACACCAAATAAACTTCCATTAGAACACTAGCTACTGTAGCACTTCCCTCAAAAAGCTCAATTCCCCAAAAGAACTCAAAAAGGAACCAACAAGAAGCAAATGCAGAAAATGGCAGAAATCTGTCAAAACAGACCAACAGGTAAAGACGAATTTTTTCGAAGACCTTCTGTTGCTCAAATCAAAAAGTGTTGAACTAACTAAAGTTAGATACCAACCTGGGTCAGAAGAACAAAAATTCAAGCCTCAAAAAGACGTTCAGAGATTTTACACGAATTTTTACGGTGAAGCTCAGAAATCTGTTTCGGGACAACAACTTTCCCAATCGTTACTTCTCTCTCATTAGAGGTTACAATTGGCACAAAAAGCAAATAAAAAGGATAAGGAGAGGTTATTATAGAGGGAATAACTTCCAAGACTCATCTAAAACTTTTGGGTTATCTCCCAATAAGTACTTTTCTTTAACGCCTTTAAGTTAGGCATAAGAATTTCGAAGATGCTCACATAAGAAATATGAATTGAAGTAAAAGAGAGCATCAAGAAGAAAATTCAAAACACATTTAAGTCTAACCCACTTACTATGCATAGGAATCTTATACGCAAATAAATTGACAAAGAACAAAGTGACAGACATAGGAATATAAAACGAGAGTAACTTCAAAACTTTCAGCAAATAGAGAGGTGTTTCAGTACCATGAAAACTTTTACAACCATATTTTCCTCTCTCATAATAATTTTCAGTAGCCTCATGAATAAACTCAACAATATAACTATCACATAAGTCATGCTTTTCATGATCTACAAACTTATAAACATTTTCAAAAGAATCCACAGGAATATAACATTCATCCTTCTTTGGTAAGCATGGGGGACAATCAAATAATGTAAGGGGTAAAGGGTTACTCTCATTAGAAGGTAGGAGCGGGTAGATCCATTCTTCCTCCTCTTGATCATAACTTTCCTCCTCTTTTTGATCCAATGAGCCTCCAGTTTCAGCAATTTCTTCTTCCATAGGCTCCTGCAAGGCATTAGTCTCTTCCGCTAGTGGAGAGCATCTATTAAGATATTCAAGAATATAGCCATTTTCTTCCTTGTAATTATCAAAGAAAAATTGAAGTATATCGTAAACCTCATATTTATAAGGTGCATCATCAATATTTTCAAGCAAATAAGCAAGTTCGAATGCACCCTTCCAAGCAATAAATTCTTCAATTTGTTCCACATCATAAAAGTCATAATTCCCTTAACATAAGAAGATATGGTAATATTATCATTATACTCACAATAAAAAGGGAGGTGTTTATACCTCCTATAGAAACAATATTTATCAAAGCAATAAGTAACATTATAAGTAGAGCACACATTTCTAGCAATGGTATCCAATTTATTAATTTGTTCCCATAAGTGTTTCCCTTTTTGTGACAGGCGGTGTTCCTTATAATAATATTTTTGTTCTTCCGTGAACCCACCTTGCCAATAAGATTCAGTTTCAAAGAAACCAATCATTGATAGAAAGCATGATAAAGCAAGACAATAATAGACCAACGAAAATAGCCACTAAAGTAGGAACTAATTTTTTGTATTTTTAATAAAGAAAGCAAAACTAGTAAAACTAATTTTTTTGTGTTTTTGATAAAGAAACAAGCAAACAAAGCAAAAAGAAACTAAGCAAAACAAAAATAACAAAGTAAAGAGATTGGTTATGAGGGACTCCCCTTGTGAAGATGTCCTTGACTCCCTGACAACAGCGCCAGAAAAATGCTTGATGGCTCAGTGTACGGCGCCAGAAAAGTGCTGGTGCGGTGTTGATGTAGAGCTCGTTGGGAACCCCAAGAGGAAGGTATGATGAGCACAGCAACAAGTTTCCCTCAGTTATGAAACCAAGGTTTAATCGAACTAGTAGGAGCAAGAAAACACCCCAAAGGTGTTGCTAGTAGCAACGTGGAGACCTGCACAACACAACCACAGAACTTTGTCCCCAACTTGCGATGAGGTTGTCAATCTCACCGTGTTTTGCGGAAAACAAAGGATTAAACGTATCGAATGGAAAGAAGTAATAGTTTGTAGAAAGTAAACACAAAGTAGTAAACAGTTTATAGATTGTATGTAAAGAAAAAGGACCGGGATCCATAGTTCACTAGAGGTGGCTCTCCTTAAGATAGATAACATGCTGGGTGAACAAATTACAGCGGGGCAATTGACAAACATCGAGAAAGCAATACATGCATATACTAATCATCTTGACTCCTTTGAGATTCGATTGGGCATTACAACATTATACATAGACCGCCATCCAACTACATCTATGACTAATAATCCACCTTCAGGTTATCATTCGAACCCCCTCCAGTATTAAGTTGCAAGCAACATATTATTGCTTTACGAACTGCGTGTAAAGTAAACAATACGATTGTTCTGTGAACAAAGGATTGTTGTTTTCTCCCTAGTAGCAACAACACATCTAGTACCTTAGAGATTTCTGTCACTTCCCTAGATTACCAGAGGCATGAACCCACTATCGAGCATAAATACTAACTCTTGGAGTTGCTAGCATCTACTTGGCCAAGATAGCTACTAACAACGGAAAGCATGCAAGATCACAAATAACAAAGACATGATAGAATCAATAATCAATCTGAAATAGCATCTCAATATCCATCGGATCCCCGCAAACACAACATGTAGAATTACAAATAGATGATCTTGATCATGAACAGAGCTCACAAGATCTAGACATGAAAGCACAAAGGAGGAGAACCAGCCATCTAGCTACTACATGGATCCGTAGTCCAAGGTTGAACTACTCACGCATCACACCGGAGGCTTGCATGGTGATGAAGAAGGCCTCCAGGGTGAATTCCCCTCTCCGGAAGGGTGCCGGGAAGAGCTTCAGATCCCTCCCGATCTAGGGATGGAGATGACGGTGGCTATGGACTCTTTCGTGAATTTTTTGATCGGGCCCTTGGGGTTTTCGTCCTGAGGGCATCTTATAGGCGGAAGGAGAGGCTGAGGGGGTGCCGGAGGCGGCCAGACCACCCCCTGGCGCGGGCCAGGCTGGGCCGCGCGGCCAGGTGGTGTGGTGGCCCCCTAGCCCCTCTCCGTCTCGTACTCTGGCATCTGATGACTTCCGGAAAAATAGGCACTTTGGCTTTTGTACCGCCCAATTCCGAGAATATTCATTTTATGACTTTCCTGGAACCAAAAACAGCAGAAAACAGGCAGCTGGCACTGTGGCTCTTGTTAATAGGTTAGTCCAAGAAATCATATGAAAAGTACTCCAAAGTGTGGACAAAACATAAGAAAGTGGATAAAACCAAGCATGGAACATCGAAAATTATAGATACATTTGCAATGTATTAGTGCATCATACGACGTTTGCGGTTGTCGTTTGCTTGATTAATCTCCCCTTCCATCTGAATGGCAGAGTCGACTAGCTCTTCGAGATCCTCGAAACGGATGTTGACGAGGACAGTCTGCATCTCATCATGCAGTCTGTTCAGGAATCTCTCCTTCTTCTTGGCCTCCGTGTTGATATCATCAGGTGCATACCTAGCAAGGGACAAGAATCTGTCACGGTACTCTACTATAGTCATTCTGCCTTGCTTCAACTCTCTGAATTCATCCCTCATTCTGGTGACTAGACCCTGCGACACGTGGGTGCGACTGAACTTGACTTTGAAGGCTTCCCATGTCATCACTTGACCATGGTTCATTGTGCGGGTGCTGTTCCACCATGCTCTTGCATCTCCTGCCAAATAGTGGGTGGCAAAAAGAACCTTCTCGTTGTCATCTACTCTGGCTACTTCTAAGTTGTTCTCCATTGTCTGCAACCAATCATCTGCATCTAGTGGGTTCTCCGAAGTGCTAAAGATTGGGGGATTGGTATTCTGGAAATTTTCAAGCTTGGATCCTAGATGATCCTGATTTACATGGTTCTGATTGTTGTGAGCCATTTGGGTGATCTGCTGCAGTGTTGCTAGATTAGCTTGGCGCTCTGCCCTACTAGCTTTACGGTCTGCAATGAGAGTCTGCAGAATCTGCAACATTGGGTCTTGCGATGAGCTGCTCCCTCCTTGGTTTCCACGAGTCATCTGAAGATTGTGGTAGATAAAGGGGTAAGAGGGAAAGTTCTAAGGTTCATGGTTTTGATTTCAAAGCTAAAACTTTGAGTTTGACTCAGGTTTTGCAAATAACTTCTTTTCATTCATTCAAGCAAAGCACACGATACAAACACACACACACCACAACATCAAAGGGAAACAGATGGTTTTAAGAACCATTCTGCAAGCTACGATACAATGGGACCGATACTCCTCACTCTATGATAGTGCTCTAGTGCATCTACTCATCATCGATGAAGTCGGAGTCATCATCGTCGGTGTAGAAGTCCATGGCATCCTCCTCCAGATAGTCATCATCATTGCTGAGATAGGAGTCAATATCCCCTTGGATATCTTCACCTTCCTCTTCTTCTTCTTTTGCTACAAGCTGAGCTTCTTGCTCCTTGATGGTCTTCTCGAGGTTGGCCACCTTCTTGCGAAGACGGTCGATGGTGCGATCCTTATTTGCGCGTTGATGGCGAAGAGACTGACGATCCTTGACGAGCAGTGAGAAAGTCTGGGCCTTCTGGGCGGCAAGGGCAAGGTTGTTGTTGGCGACCTCTCTAGCATTGTCCATCTCCTTCCGTCTGTCGTACAGTAGGAAGTCGAGGTTCTCCACTTGACGCTTCAGTATTGGGTGACTTGGCATCTCTAGCGGCATTCCCATGGAATCACGCCTTGCATAGTGAACAAAGCGGGTTCCTTGGATTAGGTTGACACTCAGGGCACACGGACATGCAAGAGCTTCATGCATTGCCCTGGATAATCCATCTAGCCAGTTGTTCTCTCTCATGGAGAACTGAATCCTCCCAGATACTGGTGCTTCTATCTTGCCTCGAAGATCTGCAGTTACTAGCCATTGTAAATCTCCTCCTGGTGGACCTGGGAGTTGAGCTCCAAGAAATTCCGGATGCGGACGCTCCAAGAACTCAAATAGTGAATCCGGATCCCTCTCGAAGATCAGTTGGCCTCCGTTGCCCAACTGGTAGAACTTGCTGTATTGGGCTTCCATCTATAAGAATTTAGGATGAGAAGGTTAGTGAAGTGATCAAGTGTGTCAAAGTTTTATGTAGTAATGTAAGAATTTGGAGGAACATGAATTTTTTAGAGAAAGAATTCCCAAGGGTAAGAGAGGAAACAGTTTTCATAAATACTCACTTTGGGTTTTGAAACTAAGTTTTTTTCGGACGTCCATTCTAACTAGGGCCTCCTATGGTCAGGATGGCTCTGATACCAGCTTGTCAACACCCGTATTTTTAATCCCAGATGCCTGTTATGCCATACCTCGCAATCCTAGGATTACCATTTTTGCGAGACATAACAGATTGGATATCATAGTACATCATCCATTACAAACCATAATAAGGTCTTACACAAATAAAGGATCTCATGATCAAATCTTAGTACAATCAAGCAACGAAATAAATAGCGTAGCGGTAGGGTCCATCTTCAGTGTCACAGGCAATGCTGACGATGGGAGATGATCCTAGTTGTCATAGCCGTCCTGCTATCCTCCTTCAGTGTAGTCCTCCTCATAGTCTGGCCACGGGAATAGCCAGGGACAAAAGCCATGAGTACTCTTTAAGTACTCGCAAACTATCACTAACAAGTAAGGTAGTTCTAGTAGGATTGCTAACTCTAAGTTCATTTGTAAAGTTAAGTTTGGAAACCTAAGCTGAGTTCAGAAACAAAGAAAGATAAAATAAAGTTTGAAAACACCTAAGTGGGAACTTAATTGTCATAGTCACAACTCTGTTGTGGTCAAGTCATGTCATAATTCATTTCATAAGTCATTTTGAAAACATCTGACAACGGAACAGTATGGCCACTCCAACTGTCCATAACCACGGACGCGGCTATTTGAATAGTTTGACACTCTGTAGAGGTGGTACAATTTCACAACAAGATTCGATACATCTGTCAGGGATAACCCTGAATCATCATACTTAGTACGCAGATAATCAAACATAACCTTTCCTTTACACGCCCTAGTATAAGCACCTCTCCTATGAGCATGGCCTCCCAGCCATGACCATCTATCATCCTAGGCACTTCATAGGTGGACAACATTGAGAGGTAGCCTCAGCTCAAACCTCTCCCGCGAGGGAACTAATACTAATGCATATAAACTTCCGGCTAAGCCTTACCTAATTCAGGTATTGTGGTTGTATGATAAAATTGGAATGGTACCGCATCCGAACCCAACCATCAGTTTTTATAAAAGGGCTAAGGCTCATGCCTGAAAAGTTTCATCATCATCATAAATCATTTGTGTTTCTCAACACATGTCAAAACATTTCAATAGAATGACTCATCATTCCAAGGTTTTCACAAGTCATTTTCACCAAGTATTCCCTTCTAAAGTGAATCAAGTTTTGGGTTTAGCTCTAAACTACTAAGTTAAGAGTGTTCACTAATGTGGGATGCTAATCTCAATCTCATGCCATAGAATGACATCTAAGTCTAACTAGATAGGTCAAGTTTTATACTTTTTATGCTACCTATAAATAAGGTAAAAGACTTTGGTAAAGTAAAGAAGGTAAAGCTTGTAAATAAAACTTGGAATAGGTATAAGTCAAAATGGTATAACCAAAGCATGCCTAATGCCTTTGCTTAGGTTATCTAGCTTGCAAGGATTAGCTTGCATTGTTAATGATGGCTTGCCTTGTGTAGTGCAGTGGTTGAAGTTTTCTTCCTCCTCCTCGAAAGCTTGGTCGGTACTATCGTCTATAAATATATACGGGATACACAATCACCAAACAATGCTTAACTAGTCTACTTAGCACACTAAGGCACACATTTGATGATCTATTATCATCACAAGCATCACAAGGTTTAATGAACTAGCTTCATTCTTTTTATTTGAGAAAAGTAATTTCTACTCATTAAAATTAACTAAGATTTAATATTCTCCAATTAAAATATGGGATCATGTGGAAACATGTCATCACCACATATTCTAATATATGGGAATGTGATTTAAAGGTTGAATCATATTTTAATGAGTTTAAGTTTAATAATTAATGATTTAAAGTGACTAGAAATGCCTATATAGCATTATTTTGGTACTAGTCCAAAGTCACTGCCTGCAAACCTTAATATTATTACATACTCAGATAGGTATGGTTAAATGTGATTTTTGAGAGTTGGAATCAACTCAAAAGCTATTATGGTTGATTTTATAAAAATGTTTGAATTGTGCAAAAGCTTCTGTCTTGTTATTTTTACTACGAGAGATCTCTGACTCTAAATGATTTAACTCCAACGGGCTTAGATAGAGTTTTTCATTATCTTTCCGACAAAATTGGAATCACTCCATTTGGATTTGTATAACTCTCTGAATTGATTTTTAAACTAAAGGACAGAACTAAGTTTTAATTAAAATAGAAAAACATATCTTTGAAATACTGGGTCAGCGCGGGAAACTAAATGAGCCAGCCCGTGTATACTCTGCGGCACTGAGGGCTGCTGACAGGGGGTCCCGCTTGTCAGTGACTCATTAAACGCGAAGCAGTACGGGGCTATAAGGACCACACGATTAGATCCTAGATCAACGGCCCACGGTCGTCGTCGACGACAGACACGTCACCGGCGAGACTGAACCCTAGCACGGTCGGTGGGGGTGCAGTGGGGACGTACCAGGGATCCAGCTAGTGCGGTGATGGGGGCGATCGAACGAGACAACGACAATAGACTCAGGCGAGGTCGCGGCAGGGGCTGGGGTGGACGAAATCGACGGGAGCTTCTCCTCCTCTGCTGCGGCTTCGGCGAAAGAGGGGAAACAATCGGTGGAGAGAGGGGAGTGGAATGGTGTGGCGATTGAGGCTGGGGGTGGCCTCCTTATATAGGCTCGACGAGGGGACCAAAGGGTGTGGGCGGAGCTCGTCGGTGACGACGACACATGGGGCTACCAGTGTGGGCGAGGTAGGCGGACGGTGGGTGGTTCCCTGGCAATCATCTAGAGCTTAATGGCGACGCTAGGGGCGGTGGCTAGCGGTCGGGAGCTTCCCGCGCTTTGAGGGACAGAGGCGGTGTTCGACGGGGTTCCTGGCGACTGTGGGTCGCGCGGCGGTGCACAGCCGTGTCTGGCGGGGTGAGGAGGTCAAGGCAGAGCGGCGCACGCGGTCTACGGTCGAGGCACGGTCAGTGGCATGCTGGTGGCGAGGGCGCTCTGGTGTGCTCTAGTGCGGCGCAGAGAGGCATGGGCGCGAGCGAGTGGAGGTGGTCCAGGGGCTGACAGCTCTTTGGGACTGCACAGGGGAGTGCAGTAGGGTTGGGAGGAGCTAGTGGTGGTGCTGGAATGGCGCGACGCGGTCTGGGGAGCGTTTCCCATGCTTGCTTGGCGATGACCATAGTTGGGCGGCACACCACTGCTGCTAGCGATGAAGGGGGAGCTGGTCTGGGCTGGGGTAGATGCTAGGGGGACAGGGGATTAAGTGGGAGACCAATTTGGTCAATGATCACTGTGGAAACAGCGAATCTACTCTAGTTCTTGTTCAGTGCCTGCCATGTGTTCGACAGAATGGCCGCAAGAAGAAAACTTTTGAATTTTTGAAAGATTTTTGGTGGAGTGGTTTGTCACATTCTTAAGCATCTATGGTTGCTAGGATTTGCCAAATGGAATTCATTTGGATCGTTTTTTGCAAAAGTGTGATCTAGATACATACACTAGATTCAATTTTTAATTGTCATTTAAAAGTAGAGTTTGAATGTTTTTGGGAGATCATAAAGTGGGCCATGGCACAACACTACTTGTACTAGAAAGGGGTGCAAAGATTCACAATTGTCTCTGTTGGAAATTGAGTGCTAGGAACACCCAAAGTGGGCTAGGTGATTAAAATGGCAAAAGTGACCATTTGCCTTATTTAATTCTTTTTGATTTCTTTTTCTTTGGTATTTGCTTGGGGATGATCCAGATCACGTGTAATTCACCTTAGAGTCATTTTACAACCAATAGATCACTCAATGATGGAAATTTAAAACAATTCCTATTTTAATGCACACACATATGAATGCTTAAAGATTTTTAAATGGAAAAGTTTTTGTTAACCCTAATTTGGGTAGATTTAATCTTGATCACTTGGATTAAAGATTTGGGGTGTTACAGTTATCTCATAATCCAGACTCTTCACTTTGATATTCCCTTGGCTCGTTCCGAGTTATTTCTCGTTGGCCAGGTTGTTGCTCACATATCCAGGTTACCTTTCCTTATCTCATATGCTTCCCCATGTCCTACGTGGAGGGTAATCATCACTTTGCCTCATTTTAAGGGCCACGCCTATTTACTGCGTTGGTTACTATAGTAATGTCAGGAATAACTGCTCCGCACGCCCTGTCGCGGCAGCGCCTCGTTAACTGTATCATTGCATCATGTCACGAGATCTTTTGTTCCTTGTGCCCCTTGCTGTGGCTCGCACCTGATTGGTTGATCTGCTGGATACACGGCCACTGCATGCGGTTGGGTTGCCGCAAAGGATCCCACTACGCGCCCCGCAACACGCGGTTAAATAGGGGGCAGGGCCATCTTGGGGAAATTCCCCACACTTTGTGTGCTCCCCTGCCTCTCTTCTTCTCCGCTACGACGCCTCCGCCACCATCGCTTCGGTGCCAATGCCGCGCCGCCACGACCGCGCACGACCGCACCTAGCGACCGCGTCGCCGCCTCCGCAAGAGCCTTTCACCACGAGGACCTGCGCTTCTAGGTTTTCCGCGGCCGGCTATCTTTTCTCCGATCTCGTTCTTGAGGAGCTTGACCTCACTATGACCGAAGAGAAGGCCACCGTCATCGCCCAGCAAGAGGAAGAAGATGAAGCTCGTGAGCATGGTGGCTGGGATGGCGCCTTTGTCTATCAAGATGATATCGATTATCTTAGTGCGACGCGTCGCATCCCCGTGGGTGTCGCCTGCCGCCTCGTCGCTGAAGAAATTACCCCTTCTCCTAATCTAGGGGAGTTCGTTGTTTTTCTTTCTCACTTCCAATGCGGCTTCGGCCTTCCCATTTCTGATTTCTTCCATGACTTCATCTCCACCTATCAACTGCAACCGCACCATCTCCCCGCCAATGCCATTACCTCTCTTTCCTCCTTTGCCTCCGGCATTGAGGGGTATATCAGCCTCTAGCCCTCCAAGGAGATGTGGATCAAGTTCTTTAGTCTGCGGAAGAATGTTGTCCTGGACAAGCACCTTACTCTGGCTGAGAAACACCTGACCCAATGCAGTGGAGCCTCCATATCTCCCCGCAAGAACTCCGCGTTTCCTCGGGTCACAGGGCTCGAGTCTTGCAAAGGATGGGCCCGAACCTTCTTCTATGTCCGGAATACCATGGACGAGGACTAGATCCGACTCCTCCCCTTCAAGCTCGGAGTTCCAGACACCTCTCTGTGGGACAACATCCCGACACGGCCCATAGCCCTGGCGAACTTGGTTGACCGCCGGATCAAGGAGCTACTCAAGGAGAAGTTGCGGGGCAAGGATATCCTGATCACATTCATCCGCAGCCGGGTTTCCCCCCTGCAGAAGCGCGCCCACAAGATCTGCTTCTTGAGCGGCGCCCTCGTCCCCCACGGGACTTCCTCTTTAGAGCTCAACAACTCGGCGGTGTTCCGCCGAGTCAAGGCCATCTTCAACATGGAGAAGGAGTTCTCCGAGGCTTGGGAATGGGGGCTTGCACCCTATACCCGGGCCAACCCGCCTCCAAAGGTAAATCTCTCTCTTGCTGTTTTTCCGGGTTTTCTCAGTATGCTGGGCAACTTCTCTAACTCAACCACTGATAATTTTGTTCTCAGCAATTCCTCCAGCAACCACTTGAGGATGGCCAGGTGCTAGTGAGCAAGTGGGTGGCGGATCGTGCTGAGCTGGACGAGGTGGAGCCTGATCCGGAGAGTTTCTTGCCTACCCCGGACACTACCAAGCGCAACTCTGGTAAGGCCTCTTCTTTAAGGGATTGGCCAGATGACGATGACTCGGATGTTGAGGTTCTGGAGGAACTTGACCAGGTACCCATCTCTTACACATTTATAGTTATGTCCGAATCTTCAGCTAACCCAGACGGTCAGGTCCTCGAGGTTCCCCCTCTCGCCACGAGTGATCCGGCTCCTGCCCCTTCCCATAAGCGCGTGGCTCCCTTGGTCGCAGCTTTGGAGGCGCCGCCGCCCAAGAAGAGGCAGAAGAAGTCCGGGGTGAAAGCTTTAGCCAAGTCAGCAGCCAAGAGCACGGTCCAGAGGGCACCCAAACCTCGGGCATCCCCAACCTCGGACGAGTAAGTCGTTTTCCATTTGCTTTTTGGGTCTTCCTAGTTTTGTCTTTGCCTTTGCCTTTTATCTGTCTTTCTCTCTCCTTTTCTGACTTGTTGTTTTCTCATTTCCCTAGAGCTCCCTAGGTTATTCCCTAGAGTGGCCCTAGCATTTCTTCTCTGATCCGGAGCAGTTCTTTTCCCTCCCGCAACGACGATGTTTGCCCGCTGAGTCCTATTCACGAGGACTCTGCGCCTGCGCCTGATCAGAGCCCACCTCGCCATGAGGAGGGCAACGTCGACGTGGGGGGTAGCGGAGCGGCCTAGGATACGGCAATGCCGGATTTCCCCAGCTCCTCTGCTTCGGCGCCACCGTCCAGCTCCGAGGTGCTAGTTTCATCGGCACTGCCCCAACCAATTACTTCTTCAACCCCAGTTTCCTCTGTATCAGCAATACCAGTACCTGTAGTACCAGCTCCAGGACCACCAGCACCAGCAATAGCAACACCACCAGCAGCACCAAAGCCAGCAGCAACATCAGCACCAGCAGCACCAACTAGAGCACCAGCCCCAGCGCCAAAGACAGCAGCATCAGCAGCAACAGCCGCAGCCAAGCCGTCGAAGAGAAAACCTCAATCCACTGCCTCCGGATCAACGGTGTCCATTGAGGACATATTTCAGCCAGCCTCTGCCGCTCAATCTGGCTCTGCAGCTTCGGCTCCTCTCCAACGCCCTGCATCATCCGGCAAGCTCAAGAAAGTTGTCGATCCAGCCAAGGACTCCGCTTCCGGGTCTCCCACTGTCAGACTAGAGGGCATTAAGCAACTGTTCCTGCATTCCAGTCCTGCTGCTGCTTAGTCCGCGAGGCGGGAGGCCCATGCCAAAGGCTTGGTGACGAGCCATTCGTCTAGCAGCGAAAGCTACAGCCTGTTGCTCATAGAATATGTGAACAAATGTAATAATGCCGAATTTATTGATCCGAAGGATGATCTGCCGGAGAAGTTTGGCCCAGCTGAATTCAGTGCTCAGATGAACTCCGCCACCAAGGCTATCTCTTTGGCTGGCCGCATGATGGAGGTAACCCTTTTCTTCTGCTATGCTGCTCTATGTACATGAATGCTTATAGATATATCCCCTAGTCCCCGAGCCTCTGAGGGAGTAATTTATTACTCGGTTGGATGCTCCTAGAGAATCTTAGTGTAAGTCCTTAGCATTTTCAAATAGCTGTAAACTTAGATCCGGGTTAAGTTCCACTTGGCCTGGATTTTGCGTACTTCGAATATCCACACACCTAGAGCCGAGTTAAGTTCCACTTGGCCCGGATCTTGAATACTTCGAATATCGACACTCCTAGAGCCAGGTTAAGTTCCAATTGCCCCGAATCTTGAATACTTCGAATATCCACACTACTAGAGCCGAGTTAAGTTCCACTTGGCCTGGATCTTGAATACTTAGAATATCCACACTCCTAGAGCCGTGTTAAGTTCCACTTGTCCTGGATCTTGAATGCTTCAAATATCCATACTCCTAGAGCCGGGTTAAGTTCCACTTGGCCCGAATCTTGAATACTTCGAATATCCACACTCCTAGAGCCGGGTTAAGTTCCACTTGGCCTAGATCTTGAATACTTCGAATATCCACACTCCTAGAGCCGAGTTAAGTTCCACTTGGCCCGGATCTTGAATATTTCGAATATCCACTCTACTAGAGCCGGATTAAGTTCCACTTGGCCTGGATCTTGAATACTTCGAATATCCACACTCCTAGAGCCGGGTTAAGTTCCACTTGGCCCGAATCTTGAATACTTTGAATATCCACACTACTAGAGCCGGGTTAAGTTCCAGTTGGCCTAGATCTTGAATACTATGAATATCCACACTCCTAGAGCCCTTGGCCCGGATCTTGAATACTTCAAATTATTTTCTCTTTGCCTATGAACTAACATTGTCTTGTTTCTCAGATCACCACCAACCGCCGAACTGCTGAGTTCTAGAGCTTGCTGGACTCATACAAAGATGTTTGCGCCCGATACGACAAGCTGTTGGCGGATCACCAGAAGAAGGGTAGCTTTCTTTGCTCAAGACCTTTTCCTTCTTGTCGCTTGTTATCCTTATTCATTATTAATTTTTAATCCAACTTATGCAGCCGAGGTTGAGGCTAAAAACATTATCATGCTGTTGGGGATATACTCTCCGGGTATCCTCACAGTTCCTCACTGACCAGGGTGGCCCACTTCGGGTTAGAGCTTTGCTTCACGGGCAGCCCAGTCAGGGAGAAGAGACGGAGTCCAGTCCGGCTACGGGAAGGCCTAGAAGACTTACCGACATAGGCCCATAGTGTTACTTGTAGTTCAAGATGTACTATGTAACCGACTCTTAGTCGTAGCCGGATAGATCTCTCATGTAAACCATAGGCCGGATATCTATATAAGCCGTCCTAGGGAGAGCCTTTAGGGCACCTACCCTCACAATAGTCTACAATCTCAACTCGCACAGGCGAAACCCTTGTAACCCATATTTCGGCTCTGCCGTATTACTGGATTGCTAGCAGGAGTAGGATCCATCCAAAGCCGGCGGATTCGAACCTGGGTAAACTTGTGTGCTCACCGTCCCGGAACACCGTACGTCTCACACCCCTCTATTCCACACGCCCCGAGGACCCCCTCATGGCGTACTTGTCATCAATCCGATGACAGTTGGCGCCCACCGTGGGGCAAGTGAGCTACAGATCTGCGTTCCAAGCAGAATCTTCGAGGAAGCCCATGAGGATAGCCACAACTACCTCAGGACCCACATGTCGCACTTCGTCGGATACGTTGGATCTGGATCCGGCTCTGCCGATGCTGGAGAAAACACTGACTCGGTGCTGGAGGTGATCAGAACAAACACTGACTTACCCGCATCCTCAGATGACTCGATGACGTCGGCAGATTTTTGAAAGTTCTCCACAGAGTACGAAGAGGAGTATATTTCCAAAGCTGCAGAAGAAGGAGAAGCCATGGACGAAGGATCCGGAGAAAACTCTCCCAAAATGCAGGATGACATGGATATCGGAGATAATCCCGAGGTCCAGATGTCCGAAAGTACCGATCAGAGCTTGACTCCGGGAAACAAACCCAAAGCCGTCTTTGCTACCGGCGCTGCCAAGAAGTCAAAGAAGAAGAACAAGAAGAACAAGACCCCAACAAAAGATCCTCCGGCAGAGGAGGTGATTGCTGAGGAATACGAGGAAGACTCGGATGGAGCACTGATCCCAGAAGAGCCCAAAGAAGAGTCGGTGGATGGACACGTGATCACCGAAGGTGCGTGTAAACTCATCGATGCTGCACTAACCACACCTATTCCTACAGCTGCAGAACTTACTGCTGAAGAGCTGGACGAGAGGGCCCAATCCCTAGAAGCGTGTCGCCAAGTACTCCTCGATGAGGCCAAATTGAGGAAGAAAAGAAACGCATGGCAACTGCGGAGAAGTATATCTCTCGGCAGCATCAAAAGACCCAGAAACATCACACTCATGACGACCAATTCCCGGAGATTCACAAAGTCCTCTTTGGAGGAGACCATGGGATGCTTCGACGCGACAACAAGGGAGACTGGGTATATCCAACACCAGTGCAAAACACCGTTGCGGCTTGAGAAATCCTATCAAGTAATCCAGGCCTAGAGCAGATTCGATTGGGCATCAAACTACTCGACAAGGGTCTGGAGCAGCAGAAGGCCACCCTGTCTAGAAGCGGAAAACTGGTCTCCCAATCTGACCAATGCCGCACGGATCCGGCCTGGAATGACGTAAGACCCCAACGTGTTCTGGAACAACATCATTGTTCCGACCGTCGGGAAAACAACTAGTCAAGAACCGGATTTTCACGATAACATCACAAAGCTGCACGTGACTGACGCAACGTTGCCCCAGCTATGGAGCAAGAGGCAATTGCTGCATTGAATCCAAAGAATCCTCCCCAGCGAGAGTCGAATGATCACAGGGAAGAAGACAAAGAGAAACGTCGGGAGGAGGACCGTCAAAGGATGCCACCTCCTAGACACATAAGCCGTCCGGCTGACGGACGAAGGATCGACGGACACCGTGCTGAGTCAAGCCCGTAGGGGGCTCGTCGTAATGAAGATCCTCCCTGAAACCGGAATAATGACGCTCCGGATGGATGCCGGTGGTTAGCCGGAAACAATCTAGTTGCTCCACCCTCTCCACCAAGTAGCCATCACAACGGCTCCCAAGGAGGCCAAGGAGGGCATCATGGTGGAGGAGGTGGTAGCAGAAGCCGAAGTCCGGCTCCAAGGCACCGTAGCCATATCTGTCATTCGGGACGATCTTTATCCCCAAGTGAGGCAAGGCACATGATTAACTCCAACATAGAGGCGCGGCGCTATGAAAATGATGATATATACGTGGGCCCAAAATACTTCGGACCACACATAAGAGCCACAAAATTCCTAGAAGGATCTGCTATCTCAAGACACATTCAAGCCCACGACAGCATAGCTCAGCCAGATACTTGGCTCCATGATTTTTTCCAGGCTTGCTGTATCACCAAAGGCAGAAACAGCCTGGTCGCGACCTGATATCTCCCACTTATGTTGTGTAAGACGGAACGATCATGGCTCAATGAACTTTTGGAGAACACCATCCACAACTGGTATGACATGCAAAGTGCGTTCTTTCAGAATTTTGAAGGCACATATCGGAGGCCCTGTACGGTAGGAGACCTACAACGTTATACCCAGAAAGCCGGAGAAACTTGCCGGGATTATCTCGGACGATGGATCGACACCAAGAACTCCTGTGAAGGAGTAAATGACCAAACTGCGATTGAAGCTTTCATTGCAGGACTCCCAATTGGTTTACTACGTCATCGCTTGAAGTGTGACAAGGTCACTGATTTGGGAGAGATGATAGAAACAACGAGCAAGTATGCAGATGCTAACGATGAAGCAGAGGGATTACTTAAAGCCCTAGCTATGCCACAGTCGGCAAAACAACCAAAGCAGCAAGCTCAGAAGCGCAAGAACACCTCGGAAGAAAAGCTCAATGCAGAAACGACAGTGGTCACTGCTACTTTCGGGTCTGGAGGACGAGGAGGGCGCGGCGGTGGCCGTGGATGCGGTCATGGGACAGCAATAGTCCAGGGTAGAGGAGACCAACAACCCAGAAAAACCTACTCCTAGGCCGACATTGCCAATAACCCATGTGTGCATCATTTAGACGCCAATGGGGGCTCGTCCCACACAAACGCCGAGTGTCGTTTCAATGACGACATCAAGAAAGACGATACCACAGGCTACAGGGCCAAGCAAAAGAAGGGAAAGAAGAATCCCAAAAAGGATAAAGAGACCAAGGATGATTCCGACATGGAGGAAGCCGATGCTTCAAATCCCAAGCCGGAAGGGAAAAAGAATTTCCCGACAAAGAAAGACACTTACGTCACTTTCCTCGGATCTCAACCAGCTAAGGTCAAGAAAGCAGTTCTACATGAGGTCAACGCAACAGTTCCGGCTGTCCCTTAGTTCCTGGACTGGTCGGAAGTGGCAATCACCTTTGACCACGCTGATCATCCGCCTAAGTTGCACAGGCGAGAAAATACGCCTTAGTCGTCAATCCACTTAATGACGGCTATGGTTTCTCCAAGACTCTCATGGACGGTGGTAGCAACATTAACATTCTATATGTCGAAATGCTATGCGCGATGAATATCTCGGAGACCCAGCTGAATTACAGCTCTGTGATCTTTCACGGAGTTGTCCCAGGAAGACAAGCAAATTCCCTGGGAGAAATCACTTTGGATATTACCTTTGGAACTCCAAAGAACTATCAGACGGAAGCACTTTCCTTCGAAGTGGTCCTGTTCAAGAGAGCGTACCACGCTATATTCAGACATCCGGCTTACTGGGCTTTTATGACTCGTCCGTGTTACATTTACAATACGGTGAAAATTCCAGGTCCCAACGGCGTGATCACCATCAGGAGAGACCCGAAGAAGGCGCGGGAGTGTGAGGACGGAAATGTCGCCTTTGCTGAAGCCGTGCTGCACGCCCAGGAGTACGAGGAGATCAAGAAGACCATAGATCCGTCCGAGATGCCCGCGATGAAGACAGAGGTGACAAAGCCAAATCCAGAGTTCAAGGCATCAGAAGAGACGAAGAAGACGTCCTTGAAGGATGATGACCCCTCCAAGGTTACCCAGATAGTCGTAGGCCTAGATAGTGCATAGGAAAGCACACTCGTCAAGTTCCTCCAAGCAAATCAAGATAACTTCGCGTGGCAGCCATCTGGCATGATCGGAGTACCTAGGGAATGATACGTCCAAAACGTATCTACTTTCCCGAACACTTTTGCTATTGTTTCTCCTCTATACTTGTGTGATTTGGATGCAACTAATGCGAACTAACGCTGTTTTCAGCAGAATTGTCTTGGTGCCTACTTTTTGTGTAGAAAATCAACTATCAGGAAAAATCCCGGAAAATATGCCAAAAATCCTATTTCACCCGAAGACTCCAGGAGCCAGAATACGAGACGGAGAAGAGCCCTGGGGTGGCCACACCACCTGGTGGCGCGGGCCAGGCCAGGCCGCGCCAAGGGGTGTTGTGGGCCCCCTAGGCATCCCCTCGGCCTCTCTCTTCTCCTATAAGGAGCCTTCTGACCTAAAAACTTCAGGGGGTTCGACGTTTTTCCAGAAGGAGTTCTGCTCCGCCGCCACCACCAGATTCGACGAAACAGCACCAGAAACTCCGTTCTGGCACCCTGGTGGGACAGGGAATTGGAGGAGATCATCGCCATCATCACCATCGCTTCTCCATCGACCATCCATGTTTCCCCCATCTATAAGTGAGTAATCCCCCGCTGTAGGCTATGGGGATGGTAGGGATTGGATGAGATCGTTCATGTAATGGCATCAGATTATTAGGGCATGGTGCCTAGTATCTTGTATTAGTGCTTTATGACTTTGTTGCGACTTGTTGTGCTTAATGCTTGTCACTAGGGCCCGAGTGCCATGATTTCAGATCTGAACTTATTATTGATTAATTATGATAGTATTGTTCTTGGTCTTATCTACAAGTTGTATACACACGTCGTTGTCCAGAACCTATGGCCCCGAAGTGACAGAAACCGGGATAACCGGAAGGGAAAGGCTTTGATGTGAGGATCACATGTGTTCACGGAGTGTTAATGATTTGCTCCGGTGCTCTATTAAAAGGAGCACCTTCATTTCCAGTAGTTCCCTAGAGGCCCCGCTGCAAATGGGCTGGCAGGACAAAAGATGTTGTGCAAGTTATCATTGCGAGCATGTATGACTATATATGGAACACATGCCTAGGATTGTCTAGTACTTGGATGCTTTATCTTATTTATCTGCAATTGCCCTATGTTCTGATTGCTATGTGGATTGTCTTGTCCATGCAACGCCCGTCCATCCATCCCTATTTCTACCGCACTCAAATCCCATTATTTACTGTTTTTGTTACTGCTGTCTTTGCTTTACTACTTCTGCTACTTTACTATTCCTACTGCAAAACTGTTGCTACTGATAAACTGCTGTGAGCAATATTGTTTCCAGGTGCAGCTGAATTGACAACTTAGTTGTTAAGGCTTATAAATATTTTTTGGCTCCCCTTGTGTCGAATCAATAAATTGGGTTTCACTTCCCTCGAAAATACTGCGATACACCCCCTATACTTGTGGGTCATCAAGACTATTTTCTGGCGCCGTTGCCGGGGAGCATAGCTTTATTTATCAAGTTCACTTGGATTCTCTATTGTTCGCTGCTATCCATCCATCATGGGTAAGTCTCTTGATGGAAAGGTTCCTATTTTACCATCCACTACAAGAAGAGGTACGGTTCTGAACACCTCTGTTGCTCTTGATTCACCGTCTGTTATAAGTAAGCTCGTTACACCACCACATACACATGCTACACACACTGCTACTACTGCTGAGTCTAAAACTTCTGATGCCTATGATGCTTCTTCTACTGTGCTTGATAAAAGTGGTTCATTAGGTCCTTTCCTAGATGCTACGATTGCTAGAACTATAGCTGGAAATACCGAAACTCCTAATGAAGACACTACCACACCTGTTAGCTCACCCGAGTCTAGTGAGAGTTATGATATTGAAGAAGATTATGTTGAGATGACCGATGAGTTTATTAAAGAATGTAAGAACACCCATGATAGGAGCTGCTAAGAGTCTCCTTGAGAGGCGTACTATTAGACCCAAATTATATCCCGCTGCTAAGTTTGCTGCTTCTCCCATAAACATTACAGATGAAGATTATGATTTCTCTCTCGATCTATCTTACATAGCTATTGTCGAGAAAGAACCTTTTGGTGGGACTAAGAATGAAAGTGCGGTAGCACATATGAATGAACTTTCTACCATGAGTGGCTTGTTTTTTGATGATATTGAGATGCGTACTTACTTTGTTGCTAAGATTTTTCCCTTTTCACTACAAGGAGAAGCTAAAACTTGGTTTAGTAATTTACCTCCTAGATCCATTGATAGCCCTGAGTGCTTGATTAGTACTTTCCTGCAGAAATATTTTCCTCCCAGTGCTAGACATGCTATTTTGCAGGAACTTTTTGATTTCAAACAGGGAGAAAAAGAGGTATTGCCCGAATCTTGGGCGAGGTTTTGTGCTCTGATTCATGCACAGGCTGGAAGTCCATTACCTAAGAATGAGCTTCTTGATATATTTTATAATGGACTAATCGAGGAATCTAGGACATACCTAGATAGCTGTGCTGATTATGTTTTCAGGAATAGGACTCCTAAGGAAGCTGAGGAATTAATGGCTAAAATAAGCAAGAATTATGAAGATTGGACTCCTCCTAAACAAGCTATACCTGAAGTAATTGTACCTGAACCATCTATTCCTGTGCCCATTCCAACATCAAAGAAGAGGGGAGTTATTGAATTAAATGATGAAGTGATGAAGGAAGCTAAGAAATGTCTTAAGGAAAAGGGAATTAAAGCTGCAGATGTCAAGAATTTACCTCCTATAGAAGAATTATGTAAGCCTATTCCCTACTCATCCACTATTGAGGTACACTCCCTCCAACACTTTGATGAAGGTGATATCCCTTACTTGAAACCTCCTGATCAATGCTTAGAAGAATTTGATATCTTTATTGTTAAGCAAGATAACTTTAATAAGAGGGTGCAAAATCATCTAATGGAAACCACTAGAGCTATTGTTGAGTTGAAAGATATTGTGGAAAGAACCTCTAATGATATTAAAATGATTGTTAAACACTTTCAAATGGTTCAAACTCAAATAGATCAACTCGTTAAAGTGCAAAATGACTTGCTAGTTAATGCTGCTAAAGAAAAACATGCTTATGAAATTAGAACTAGAAGTGGTGCTGCTACCCAGGATCCTCTATATCCTGAGGGGCATCCCAAAAGAATTGAGCAGGATTCTCAACAAACTGAAAATAGTGGTTCTACTCGTAAGAAAACAAAAAAGAAACATAAAACTGTTGTAGAACCCTCTGAACCTGCTATAGATCCTAATAGTATATCTATCTCTGATGCTGAAACTGAAAGTGGTAATGAAGAAAATGAAGTTCCTAATGAAGAAAAAGTTGAAGAAGAACCTAAAAACCACACTAAGACTACTAAATACACCAAAGAAGATTTTATTGCTAAGAAACATGGTAGTGAAAGAGAACCTTGGGTCCAAAAACCTATGCCTTTCCCTGATAAGAAACACAAGTCAAAGGAAGATGAACACTATAATAAGTTTTGTGAGTGGATGAAGCCTTTATTCTTGCAAATTCCTTTGACAGATGCTATTAAATTGCCTCCTTACTCAAAGTATATGAAGGACATTGTCTTGCATAAAAGGAAGATCCCTAATGAAGAAATTTCTACTTTGCTTGCTAATTATTCCTTCAATGGTAAGGTTCCTAAGAAACTTGGAGACCTAGGGATTCCAACTATTCCTTGCTCTATTAAGAACAGTTATGTTAGAACTGCTTTGTGTGATTTGGGAGCTGGAGTTAGTGTTATGCCTTTCTCTCTCTATAAGAGGCTTCATCTTGAAAAATTGATACCAACTGATATATCTTTGCAAATGGCTGATAAATCTACCACTATTCCTGTGGGTATATGTGAGGATGTACCTGTTCAGGTGGCTCACAATTGCTTGATATTAACTGATTTTGTTGTGCTTGAAATGCCTGAAGATGATAATATGTATACTATTCTTGGGAGACCTTTTCTTAATACTGCAGGAGCTGTTATTAATTGTAATCAAGGAAAGGTGACCTTCAATGTTAATGACAAGGAACATACTGTCTATTTCCCTAAGAAGATTGAAAGGACTTATGGTTTGAATTCAATTGAACATGTTGAAGGCATTCAAGTTGGAGAAATATATTGTCCCATACCAAGAGAAAAATTTGAAACTATTATGATTGGGACCATTGCTATCAAGGTTAAGGTAACATAATCATTAGTGGAGTACAAAGTTTTGTCTCATATGCAATTGTTTTGGTAGCAAGACTTGATCAACCTTGCTAACAAAAGGATTCCATTGAACAAAACAATGTTTTCACTATGATTATCTCCATTTATCTCTATCCTTTGCATTTTAGTTTTTGCTTTCGTTTAGTTTTCTTTGTGTTGTTAGTTTGCTTGCATGCTAGAACTTCTGTAGTTCTAGCCTTGTTTTGTCCTTGCATCATGTTTCCAAAAGAAAAAAAATTTGTCTGTCAGAAAAATCATTCTTCTATTTCTGAAAAAAGCCAAAAAATAAAGTGTCTCGAAAAATTCCAGAAAATTCATATTAAATTTTTAGGTGAAAAAGGGGCAGAGGAGTACCTGGTAGGTACCAGGGGGGCCCACCAGGCAGGCACACCATGTGGTGGCGCGGCCAGCCCTGTCTGGCGCCATGCCCTGGTGTGGGCCACCCTAGCCCCCCACTACTTCTCTCACCTGCCACTTTCTTCTCTCTCCCGAGTAAGCTCTAGTTCATAGCTCAAAATCGCGTTCTTTCTGTGCTTGATCTCGATTTCTTCGATCTCCTTGCTCAGCCCATCTTTCTTGCTGAAATTTGGAGCAATTGTTCCTTGGTATGTGACTCCTCCCCTTGTCCAAGTAGATTTGTGTTTAGTGGAATATATGTTGAGTATTTTGCTGCTGTAGGTGACTGGTTATGAGAGCTTGTAAGCTTGTTTGATGCTTAGAGATATAGTTTTGATGCATGTTTAGGCCTCTTGCAAGTCCCTATGAGTAGAATCCTACATTATATTTACTTTGCAATCACTTGTTTAATAGGCGTTTAAATTTCAGAATACCAAGCATGAACAATCATACTTTTGGAGAGATATTTGAGAGTGATGCACCTAGGAGGTCGAGGCCCTCAAGAACATCCTCTCAAGCTAGGCCTTCATACAATGAAGATCTCATTGCAACTCGTTTTGGGAGTGAAAGGGATGATGGGGATGCTCACCCATCCTCTTTTCCTTGTTTTACTTTCTTGCAAGCTGCAGGTATTCTTGATGATTTCTTGCTACTGATTGAGAGGGTTGGCTTAACCTCTTATATGCAAGATGAGAGTGCACAATACGCTATGCTCACCAAAACTTTTGTTGAGAGCTTCTCATTTACTAACACACCTTATCAATCTACTGTCTCTTTTAAAATCTATGATATGCCCTTCACCATGCCTTTGGAGAGATTTTGCAGTATTGTAGGTGTGCGTATGACAAGGACCGTGAAGAAAATTCAAGGGCGACCCACTGATTTGTTGGAGCTTTACCGAGGGGTGACCAATGATGATGACCGCGTGGCGCAGCGCAGAAAGATAAGAAATATCCAACTCCCTACTCTTAGATACTTTGCATATTATCTTGCCACTAGTGTATTGGGTAGGGAGAACACTAGTAATATCTCCAACTATCACTTAGCTTTCCTTGCTGCTGCGCTCAACAATGATACTCGGTACAATCTTGGCTCTCTTATTGCTCGCTGCCTAGCTACTAGGGGGCCTATCTATGGGGGAATCTTTGCCTCGCGTGTAGTCAATGCATTAGGTCTTACAGTGGATCCCTATGATGCTATGCTAGCACCACAGAGGCTTGACCTTGTTGCCATGAAAACTCATCATTTTGTCACTTCTACCTCTGATTTGAACAATCTAGTATATAGGATGCTTTTCACTGACGGGGATGAAAGGGAGATCCTTTTGCCACAACCTGCTTTGTTTAGTGTTGACAGGAGACCGTGATCGCGCTCCAAGGAGGAGGTGGACGAGAAGCTTCGCTTGCTGGGTTTCCACGAGCAGCACCAGGAGGATGTGCCCTCCTATGATTACTCCGCACATTATGGGGGGACGTACTCGAGCTCGCACCAGGACGAGGGTACCTCCTCGTCGTACCCCGGTGACACTTCATCCTGGCTAGCTTGGGATTGATACCCACTTAGGCCAAAAGCCTAAGCTTGGGGGGAGGTACGCCGACACCGCACTCATCTCCATGTCATGTTGCGTTGGTACTTTGTATATTCACGTTTTCGTTCTCTTTTTAGTTTTCATTCTTCTTTGCTTTTTCTTTCTAAAAACACAAAAAGACCAAAAATATTTTTGTTGTTTCTCTTTGGTTTGCTTCTTCTTTTTGCCTTGGTTTGCTTTTCCTTTTTTGCTTTGTTTGAACTATTCTAAAAACCCAAAAAGATTTTTCTTTGCTCGTTTTTCTCTTTTGGTTCTTATTTAAAAATAAAAAACACCAAAAATATTTGTTGTTCTTCTTTGGTTTTTGCGAGTTTGCTGCAGGGTTCGGCAGTTCTCAGTGGATTATTGGTTTCATATTATTATTATTCAAGCCATACAAGTGAAGAGCAATAATGAGGATTAATGACAACTTGAGGCGTGGTAAGAGGCTGGTAACGAACTCTATTCGTCTTCATTTTTGTACATATACTCATAAGTGTGAGCTTGCTTAGTCCGTTCATGTAGGGTGTAGTTATCTTTGGATGCTTAGTAGTTCTTGCTTTCTTGTGATTAGCTCCAGCCCGCTAATAGTTTGTAGCATGTCTCATGAATGTTTGCTTGCATTACTCCATTCATAAATTGGTATGACACCATGGTATCCTCCTCTGAATGTTTCATTTGATTGACTTGGCACATGGTCACGCATGCTCATGACTGTAATAATTAGTTAAGCCTCGATGAATTATTTTGCCTTGAGGATCTGGAATCACTTTCATGCCATGAGTAGTCCTGTTTTGTTGAAGGCATGATAATGACAGCTATTGCTCTCTCGTTTGTCGCTCCCTTACTATTGCTAGCCTTCAATTCCACTGAGTGTTTTACTCAAGTTTCCAACTCCCTAAACCAAATATTTCCAAAGTGTCCACCATACCTACCCATTAGCATCATTTGCTACTTCCGTGCATATTCAATATGCCTTGTTTTCTTCCGAATAAAATGTTTGCTTGTTATGAGAAAGTTAGTTAGTAAAGCTCTCACGAACTTGATGGCACACTTTATTTTCTTGCACTTAATAAACCTGAACCATTGCGTCCTTCTTTGTTGTGCATATGCTTGCGCTTTATGAGTTGAAGTTAGCAGAACCATGTATCATGGGGACCGCTTTCAACGCTTCATAGGTACTTTGTACCTATTTGATATCATGTTCTTTTGCTTATGGATCCCGGCGGTGTCAAATAAAAGTGGAACTTGTAAGATCATGGAGTTTGTATGTATGTTAGAGAAATGCCTGGGCCGCTAGCATAAGCCATGCCTAATCATGGTGGAAACTTGCAGCATAACCATAATGAGCATTATATGAAGCATCCTCAATAAAAATCTATGCACATAGTAAATAAAAAGATCGCTAAGATGCTCATTGTCTGCTTGCCTTGTATTTTGATTATGGGATAGCTCCCGTGTCATGTGCAAGGGGTACCCTGTTGGCGGTTCTCTATGATACGTATATACCTACAATGACAAGAGCTTACTTGTGACTAAAGTTGAGTAGCATGAGGATCGGTCTTCGTAAGTAAGGGGCATGAGACTTCGATTTATAACTTGTCAAGCATATCCTCTTAGTTGTGTCACTTTCACCTTAACCACATTTAAGATGCTTATGATAGGCGCAATGAGAGCTCAAAGCTAACGAGTACCATACTTTCAGCATTTGGAAGCCTTTCAAAATTATTCAAAACCTTTTTCTTCTACTTGTTGAGTCTCCACATATTCTTTGAGCACCTTCTTGAGATCATAGTTGTCATTCTTTGTGTTTGTTCCAATACTTGATTATTTGTGTTATGACTTTGATGCTTGTATCCTTGATATCTTTACTTCTAGTCATCACTTGAACTTCAGAGGTGCCTTGACATTCATAATTAAAGGCAAGCGAGATACCACTCTATCATACCTTTTTATGAGCATTGTAATGTTGCTTATGTTCGTGCTTCATGCTACTTATTATTCTTGAGTTGGAATCTCTTCATAGCTTGCAATGACTAATAAGTAGACTCAGTTGCATACTCTTTATTATGGATTGTCTAAGCAGTTGATCACATTGCTGAGAATATTTACATCATATGAAGCAAATGTGTTCGTGAAAGTTCTTTTATTGCACTCAGTTTTCAACTGAATTGCTTGAGGACAAGCAATAAGCTAAGCTTGGGGGGAGTTGATACGTCCAAAATGTATCTACTTTCCCGAACACTTTTGCTATTGTTTCTCCTCTATACTTGTGTGATTTGGATGCAACTAATGCGAACTGACGCTGTTTTCAGCAGAATTGCCTTGGTGTCTACTTTTTGTGTAGAAAATCAACTATCAGGAAAAGTCCCGGAAAATATGCCAAAAATCCTATTTCACCCGAAGACTCTAGGAGCCAGAATACGAGACGGAGAAGAGCCCTGGGGTGGCCACAACACCTGGTGCCGGGGGCTAGGCTAGGCCGCGCCAGGGGGTGGTGTGGGCCCCCCAGGCACCCCCTCGGCCTCTCTCTTCGCCTATAAGGAGCCTTCTGACCTAAAAACTTCGGGGGGGTCGACGTTTTTCTAGAAGGAGTTCCGCTCCGCCGCCACCACTAGATTCCACGAAACAGCACCAGAAACTCCGTTCTGGCACCCTGGCGGGACGGGGAATTGGAGGAGATCATCACCATCATTATCACCATCGCTTCTCCATCGACCATCCATGTTTCCCCCATCTATGAGTGAGTAATCCCCCGCTGTAGGCTATGGGGATGGTAGGGATTGGATGAGATCGTTCATGTGATGGCATCAGATTGTTAGGGCATGGTGCCTATTATCTTTTATTAGTGCTTTATGACTTTGTTGCGACTTGTTGTGCTTAATGCTTGTCACTAGGGCCCGAGTGCCATGATTTCAGATATGAACTTATTATTGATTCATTATGATAGTATTGTTCTTGGTCTTATCTACAAGTTGTATACACACGTCGTTGTCCGGAACCTATGGCCCCGAAGTGACAGAAATCGGTATAACCGGAAGGGAAAGGCTTTGATGTGAGGATCACATGTGTTCACAGAGTATTAATGCTTTGCTCCGGTGCTCTATTAAAAGGAGCACCTTAATTGCTAGTAGTTCCCTAGAGGCCCCGCTGCAAACGGGCTGGCAGGACAAAAGATGTTGTGCAAGTTCTCATTGCGAGCAAGTATGACTATATATGGAACACATGCCTAGGATTGTCTAGTACTTGGATGCTTTATCTTATTTATCTGCAATTGCCCTATGTTCTGATTCCTATGTGGATTGTCTTGTCCATGCAATGCCCGTCCATCCATCCCTATGCCTACCGCACTCGAATCCCACTGTTTACTATTTTTGTTACTGCTGTCTTTGCTTTACTACTGCTGCTACTTTACTATTCCTACTGCAAAACTATTGCTACTGATAAACTGCTCTGAGCAAGATTGTTTCCAGGTGCAGCTGAATTGACAACTCAGTTGTTAAGGCTTATAAATATTCTTTGGCTCCCCTTGTGTCGAATCAATAAATTGGGTTTCACTTCCCTCGAAAATACTGCGATACACCCCCTATACTTGTGGGTCATCAGGGAACTTGCCGAGCACTCTTTAAATGTACACCCGAACGTTAAACCGGTCAAACAGTCCCTACGACGTTTTGGTGACAAAAAGCATAAGGCAATAGCTAAGGAACTAGCACGGCTTGAGTTAGCCGGATTCATAGAAGAGGTCATCCACACTGAGTGGTTGGCCAATCCTGTAATGGTCCCTAAAAAGGACACCACTGATTTAAGGATGTGTGTTGATTATACTACCTTGAACAAGGCTTGTCCCAAAGATCCGTTCGCTCTGCCTAGGATTGATCAAGTTAGCAATTCTACGGCAGGCTTGGAACTCCTATGTTTTCTTGACGCATATTCCGGTTATCACCAAATCCGGATGAAGGAATCTGACAAAGTCAAAACTTCATTCATAACCCCCTTCGGAACCTTCTGTTTTGTTATGATGCCCTTTGGGCTGAAGAACGCAGGAGCTACGTACCAACGCACAATGCAACATTGCCTCCACGATCAAATCGGACGCAATGTACATGCATATGCGGATGATATTGCGGTGATGTTCAAAAAGAAGGAAACGCTGTTTTCCGACTTGGAGGAAACGTTCGCCAATCTACGAAAATACAACATAATGCTTAACCCGAAGAAATGCTTCTTTAGAATCCTAGCCGAAAAATTGTTAGGTTTTATCATGTCTCAAAGAGGCATAGAGGTAAACCGAGACAAAATCAAGGCTATACTAAATATTTCCAGGCCAACTCGCCTGAAGGATGTTCAGAGACTAACTGGCTGCATTGCCGTAGTCAGTCGGTTTGTAAGCCGGCTCGGAGAAAGAGCCGCACCACTATACAAGCTCCAGAAAAAGACAAAGAAATTCGTTTGGACTGACGAAGCTGAAGCTGCACTACAAGACCTAAAAGCAGTACTCTCATCTGCTCCCATCCTCGCAGCACCAGAGCCACATGAACCGATGTTGCTCTATCTCGCTGCGACAAACAAAGTCATTAGTATCGTCATGGTGGTGGAGAGACCGGAGGAAAATCAGGAACACCTGGTGCAGCGTCCCACTTATTATCTCAGTGAGGTCTTAACAGAATAAAAACAGCGATATCCATACTATCAAAAGCTAGCTTACGGTGTGTTCTTAGCATCTCGTAAGTTGCGGCATTATTTTCAGGAACATTCAATTACCGTGGTGAGCACAGCTCCCATGAGAGATATAATCAACAATAGTGAAGCCACATGATGCGTCGCCAAATGGGGCATAGAGGTCTCAGCTTTCGACATTGAGTACAAACCTCGTACATCAATCAAATCCCAAATCATTGCTGATTTTGTCACTGATTAGACAGAGACAATGGAGAATATGACCCTGCCAGAGTCGGAATACTGGACCTTGCATTTTGACGGGTCTAAAGCGCTCGGGGGCTGGCATGGTATGTATTGCAGATACACTTCACAGCGACAAACACCATTGCCGAGTATGAAGCATTACTGCATGGAATTCGGATTGCTAAGGACATCGGCATCCGACGTTTAATGTGTTATGGAGATTCGGATTTTGTTACACTACAAGTGTCGGATATCTGTAAGGCAAACAAGAACATGGCAGCATATAGGGCTATCATGGATGAACTATCTAAATCATCTGAAGGGTTTGAAGTTCAACACATCCCTCGAACAGAAAATGAGGAAGCAGATGCACTATCTCGAATAGGCTCTGCCCAGAAAAAGGTCCCGGATGGCGCTTTTTTAGAGCACCTCAAAGTTCCCTCTATAAAGGGAGTGGACGAGGAATATCCGACCAAATCCGACCCACCTTTAGTAGCAGTTTTGGCTATGATTCCTAGCTGGAATCAACCCTACCTTGATTTCTTGGTAGATGGAAAATTACCCGAAGACGAAGTTCTGAGCCGACAGATCGTCTGACGAGCAAAAGCCTATACTATAGTTAGTGGTGAGCTCTATAAGCGGAGTGCATCTAGGGTCTTTCAGCGTTGTGTATCTCTGGAAGAAGGAGTGGAAATCTTACGAGAAATCCACGAAGGCGAGTGTGGTCACCACGCTGTAGCCAAATCTTTAGTGGCAAAAGCTTTCCGACACGGTTTTTTCTGGCTTTCAGCCAAGGCGGATGCCGAACGGCTAGTCAAGACGTGCAAAGGCTGCCAAAAGTACGCAAAAAAGCTCACGTTCCGGCTGATCAGCTGCGAACAATACCTATAACATGGCCTTTTGCGGTCTGGGGGCTTGGCATGGTAGGACCGTTTAAACGGGCTCCAACTGGATTTACACACCTCTTAGTGATGGTGGATAAGTTCACCAAATGGATTGAGGCTAAACCCATCACTAGTTGTGATGGAGAAATAGCCATACGGTTTGTTGAGGATGTTATAATTAAATACGGTTATCCGCATAGCATTATCACGGACAACGGGAGTAATTTTTCCATGGGAGAGCTTGCCGAATTCTGCAATGAAAAAAATATCCGGCTTGACATTGCGTTAGTCGCACATCCACAAGCTAATGGACAAGTCGAAAGAGCAAATGGTTTAATCCTACAAGGCCTAAAACCAAGACTCGAAGCACCACTACGACGTGCTGCGGGGTCTTGGGTAGAGGAGTTACCTTATGTAATATGAAGTTTACGAACAACTCCAAACAGGTCAACATGATACACACCTTTCTTCTTGGTCTATGGTGCAGAAGCAGTTCTTCCTAGTGATTTGATTCACACTTCTCCTAGAGTGGCCGCGTATATCGAGGAGGATGCTGAAATTTCTCGACAAAATGATCCTGACTTAGTCGAAGAAGTTCATGTCGTTGCTAAGATGAGATCAACAGCCTATCAGCAGAAGTTACGCAAGTATCATAGCTAGAGAGTCAGAAACCTATCTTTCAATAAGGGCGATTTGGTTCTCTGACTTGTGCGGCAAAGAAAGCACAAACTTTCCCCAATATGGGAAGGGCGATTTTTAGTTAGTCGAGTATTGCACAATGGTTCATACTACCTAACTGATATGCAGCCAGTCAAAGAAAGGCCTGCTACTAAGAAGAGAAAGAGAGCTGGAGGCAGTACAAATCCGGATGAGTTAGACAGACCATGGAATATTGCTCAGCTAAGTCCCTTTTATTCTTAGTTTATTTTTCTTTGTAATCATATATGTGTACATGTTCAATGAGAAATAAAGACTTGGTTGCCTCTAAATCCTTATGAGAAGTTTTTACCATCTTATTTCCGAATGATCATGTCACAATCGAAAATCCTAGAATACTTGAAAGTACTTTATGCTCATGTCTGTTCTGGTTTAGATTTCCGATTCTAAAATTGATACCTTTGGGTATAAATCTAAATTTTCTAGTCTATACTTTGGTTATTTGTCTGATTACTAAATGCGGGCATCTTCTGAGTAGTGAATTGTTGGTACTGGAAGCCGGCTTTGTTTTCCGAGTTTAAACTGGTTTAGCAATTGAGCTCCGTTGGTCGACAAAGATTTCGTGCTGAAAGTCGGCCGGCTCACGAAAGGGACGAGGCGAAAAGCCAGATAAATGATAAGTACAAACAAAAAATACAAGTGCTTATGCAAACATTTCAGGCACATAATATCAAAGCCAAAAGTGCTAAATAGATAAGTTAAAGCTTAGCACTAGCAAAAGTATCATACTGCTTATTTACAGACCCAAATTGTTTTCAGAATAACATATTGTTCTTCTGATACTCTATGATGCAGAGGGAGAGGTAGGAGCTGCCGGCTCGCCGGATACATCGGCCTCGGCTTGATAACGTTCCGAGATGTTCAAATCCGATATGGTTTTATCATCGTCGGAAACTTCAGCTATTTCTTCGGAAGGGGGAGGCGGCGTGTCCACGGGGGTGAAGAAGGGAGTGTCGTAGCTGGTCAAATCAGCTACATGGCACCCATATCCAGCGCAGGAGTCCATGATGGCCTTGATGTCTTTCTCCTGTCCGTCTTCGTCCACCTTGTAGTACCCTCTGGTTACTTGCTAGATCTCCATGTTTCCATGGTGGCTCATAACCATGGTGAGAGCATTTTGCTCTGCGGTTCGCGCGTAGGACATGTTCCAGTCCTGAACAAGCTGTGGCATATCCTTGGCCTTGTCTCGCACCTCAAAACCGTACATGCTATGTATATCCGGAACTTTCAGAACTTCGCCAATATCTTTGAGGGATTGGCGGAAGTCATGAAGCAAATCACCGACTTGGGTAAGCCGGTGGGTGCGAGGCTCAGCAGAGGCGGAGTCCATCAATTTTAGAGGACCTCCACATATAATGCAAAGGGTAAGTCAAAACCCCGGACTCTAAATGAGTCGGAAGATGCAGATAAGTCAGAAAAAGGGAAACATACCAAAGATGACATCATTGACTTTGGCCTTCTCTTCATGAAGACTCTGGAGTTTAGCCCGGAGCGCCTCGGAAATGTCCTTTTCTATGAATAACTCATTGCTGAGATCCGAGATTTTCTTATCTTGAAGCGCAATCTTGCGATCACGCTCATCGGTGGCCATGGAGGTGGATTCGAGAATTTGAGCAATGCTCTTCTCATGATCTTCCTTAAGCTTATCCAGCTCTTGGCGAAGTTCTTTATTTTCCACCTCCAAGGTCTTAAGATTCTCGGTCTCTTCAATCATAGCGTAGTACTGTTTTACCAGTGCTGTAAGTCAAAAGAACAATAGTTCAACAAAAATTCGACTATGAAATAAAAGACAAGGTTTGAGTTTTGGAATGTTTACCTTCGGCCTCATCCATGGAAACCTTCAGTTGTGCATTTTCAAGCCGGAGATCTTTGATCTCTTTCTGCTTGTTGTAAACATTCTTCAACAAATCCTGGTTATAGGAATATACTTTCTGTAAGTCAGAATACCCAGAGTCAGATGTCTACTAAAGACCCTGGCTAATATTTTTTACTAATATCAGCACGAGCCTTGGGGGCTACACTAGTTCATTCTTTGGCATCCTAAGGAAGCATAAAACCGAATTTTTTTCCAGCTTCATGCTTGGGGGCTAGAGGATATGATAAGAAATAAGGACAAAAGGGAGTTGGAATTCCGAATTACATATTGTTCGTCAATGAGTTTGTCTAAACTCGTATTCACTTTGATGGCAACTTCCTCGGTGAAAGTTAGGAGGATCACTGGCGCAGTCGGAAGCTTGCCGGACCTCAGGTTCTCATCGTGAAGATGAACTTGTTCAAGTAGATCAGAGTGTTTGATATCCTCTACTTCTTGTTCTTCTTTTTCGGCAGAGAGAGTCTGCCTCTCCAGGGATTCCTGGGCCAGCCGTTGAATCTCCTCCACAGACTTTCGAGATAAGCCAAGTTTGGCAAGTCCCGGATTGTCCATGAGATTCTCGGCAAAGGTCTCTGCCGAGGGATCATTACCCGAAGAGGGTTCACCCTTATCAATACCCGAGCCACTCATGGTGATGTCAGTTTGTGACTCAAGGATCACTGGCGCTGCTGGTTGAACCGGATCTTCTACAACGGTCGGAGATGGAGTAATCTCCGGCGCTGCAGAAGGCTGAGGGGCAGGAGTCGGAGGAGCCACGGCAGGAGAAGCCAATTTGAGCTTCGACTGATGCAGGGGCTTCGAGGCAGCTCCCTTTCCTTTGCCCTTGATGAGCTGTTTAGCTCTGAGAAGATAATAGAACAAAGAACATTACATCTCAGAAGGAATTACAAGAAAAATACAAAGACCTTGTGAGGAAAGATTACCTCTTCACAACGGGCACTTCTTTGGTGCCGATGGCCAATGTCGGAGCCTTGCGTTTCCGAGGAACGACATCCGGCATTGGGACCAATTCACCCTCGTCCTGAGAAAACTTAGGAGGATATCCCTCGATAGGAGAGAACTTCGACTCGGGGAGGTTAGAAAGCTGAAAAGGAAAAGTATCTCAGTATTGCAAAGATAACATAAAGATGAGCACATAAAAAGAGTTACTGCTGAAGTTTACCAGCACAACAGGATTTTCCGCTGTATGCATGTCTAGGGACAGCTCCAGAATTTTCCTCTCAATCCGCTCCCTTATCAGCCATTTGACTTGGCATACATAATCTTTCGGCTTTAAGGTCTTGGAGCTGATGCGGAGGGAATCCTTCTTCGACGATGTGATGGAATGCATTAGTCGATCTCCATGATGTTGAAGGGGTTGGATCCAGCGTGCCACCCAGCATTGAACCAAGTCGGACCCTTTCAGGCCCTTGTGCTTCATCAGATATTCGATCCACCTCTTGGCGAGAAGTAGATCGTCACTTAGAGCCAGGGAGACCTTGTCCCAGGACTCTTGGGGCATGGCGGCTCTATCGATGAAAGCCGGCAAGCTGGGAGCGGGGATATCCTTGTGATAGAAAAAAGTGGACGGCCATTGTTTGACCGACTCACTTGCCATGATCCGGGGATAAACACGCTCTCTCCTAACCGAAAAACTAATGGTACGGGTAATATAAGGATTACCGGCAGTGATGGGATTTCTCCGTACATGAAAGTAGTACCGGAAGAGAGTAAGGCTCGGCCTAATGCCGAGATACCTCTCGCACAAAGAGGCATACACACTCATCTCTAAGATGGAGTTCAAGGGAGATGGTGGAGATGAACTCCGTAATGATCTATAACCTCGGAAAAGAAATCTAAGGGAGGAAAACTCAGACCTCTGTCAAGGTGAGTGCCGAAGTGCACTCGCTCATCGTCGTGGGGGTTGGGGACGGTTTCGCCGAAGCCGCTCCGCCAGTCACTGGCGTGGAGGAGCCCTTCGTCTTCAACGACTTGGAGTTTGGGATCGTCGAGGACGCATGGCATACAAACTCCACGGTAGATCTCCTTCTCTGCCGCCACCGCCGTTGCCGCCGCCGCTGCAGTCGCTGCCAAGCCGGAGGATGATGAGGAAGCAATTCTTTCCGGTGCGCCGGTGACCTTAGATGGGCGGCGCTGGAGGTGTTTTTTGCTAGAGGCAGCGGAGCGCTAGGTTCGTGGGAGGCGTAGAGGAGAAGGAAACGATGCTGAGAACTGGTGAAGAAGATGGGGTAGAAATCCACACCACTTATATCCATCAGGCACGTCAAGGTTCGTGTGAACACTACAGTAAACGTGCCACACGTCATGGAAAGGACTGGGAAACCCCCGCGCGATGATTACGCCACCTTGATCTCGACGCACACATTGAAACGGCGCCTCGGTTCCACGAAAGACGGACCCACCAACGGTCGTGCTGATAGGAAATGTCTGTCAGTGACGTGACTTGACCATGAATGTTGTCAGGTTACGCCAGAGACCAAGTTCCGGCTTAGTTTGAATTTTGACCTGGAAACACGAATAACGTACTTATAAGTCCGAGTCATTTTCTGAGACCCGGATCGTATCTTTTGTTTTGAAGTTTCAGGAACCCTTCAAGATTCTGCAAGCCGAAGATCAAGCTAGATGATGATGAATCCGACTTTGGATCTTGGAGGCTTTCGGGGGCTGCTATTTGGGATATACTCTCTGGGTATCCTCACAGTTCCTCACTGACCAGGGTGGCCCACTTCAGGTTAGAGCTTTGCTTCACGGGCAGCCCAGTCAGCGAGAAGAGACAGAGTCTAGTCCGGCTATGGGAGGGGGGAATTTTATGATAACCCCCTGGCCATTTTGGGCCCACATGTCATAGGCAGCGAAGGGGGGCTTATGATAAACATAATCACCAACTGGGGGGGTTATCATCAATTGTCCCGCTATGGGAAGGCCCAGAAGACTTACCGACATAGGCCCATAGTGTTACTTGTAGTTCAAGATGTACTATGTAACCGACTCTTAGTCATAGCCGGATAGATATCTCCTATAAACCCTAGGCTGGATATCTATATAAGCCGTCCTAGGGAGAGCCTTTATGGCACCTACCCTCACAATAGTCGACAAGCTCAACTCGTATAGGCGAAACTCTTGTAACCCATATTCCGGCTCTGCCGTATTACTGGATTGCTAGCAGGAGTAGGATCCGTCCAAAGCCAGCGGATTCGAACCTGTGTAAACTTGTGTGCTCACCGTCCTAGAACACCGTACATCTCACACCCCTCTCTTCCACACGCCCCGAGGAACCCCTCATGGCGTACTTGTCATCAATCCGACGACAGTTGGCGCCTACCGTGGGGCAAGTGAGCTTCGGATCTCCATTCTGAGCAGAATCTACAAGAATCGGAATCAGCGAGACTATCGCCGTTAGTCGCAAGCTCTACGCCAGTGACGTCCCTCTCATCGTTCTCGACGAGACCTGGATTCTAGCTAGGGAGGCCACGACTGCCTACACCATCATGACTTTTGGTGAGATCGATGTGTACATCGGATTCGCTGAACCTGCCCACCCACCCCAGCGGTGATGATAGAGGCAGAAGAAATTTCTGGGTCCCTGTTGTCCACGGAGGCGGCAGAGTTCCGGATCTCAGAAAACCCTAATCCCACCTAGCCCGCACCAGTTGCGGAGATAGTGGAGAAATCCAAGCCTGAAGAAGACCTGGCGGTTCAAGTCGAATCTGGAGTGGATCTCCTTGGAGAGGCCAAATCCCAGATCGATCCACCCGCTGAGGTCGAAATCCAGGAGGATCACAACAACAACTTTGGTCCCAGCCCTGCCAACGCCGGGACAGATCAACCGTTCCTGAGGCACACGTTTTTGAGGCATATGATGATGCAAGACGCAAGCGTGGATGAGGTTCTCAAGACTATCAGGATCTTCGAGGAAGCCCACGAGGATAGCCGCAACTACCTTAGGACCCACATGGCGCACTTCGTCGGATACGTTGGATCCGGATCTGGCTCTGCCGATGCTGGAGAAAACACCGACTCGGTGCTGGAGGCAATCGGAACAAACACTGACTTACCTGCATCCTCAGATGAGTCGATGACATCGGTAGATTTCCGAAAGTTCTCCACGGAGTACGAAGAGGAGTACAACTCCAAAGCTGCAGAAGAAGGAGAAGCCATGGACGAAGGATCAAGAGAAAACTCTCCCAAAACGCAGGATGACATGGATATCGGAGATAATACCGAGGTCCAGATGTCTGAAAGTACCGATCAGAGCTTGACTCCGGGAAACGGACCCAAAGCCGTCTTTGCTACCGGCACTGCCAAGAAGGCAAAGAAGAAGAACATGAAGAACAAGACCCCCACAAAAGATCCTCCGGCAGAGGATGTGATTGCCGAGGAATACGAGGAAGACTCAGATGGAGCACTGATCCCAGAAGAGCCCAAAGAAGAGTTGGTGGATGGACACGTGATCACCGAAGGTGCACGTAAACTCATCGATTCCTACCGCTGCAGAACTTACTGCTGAAGAGCTGGACGAGAGGGCCCAAGCCCTAGAAGCGTGTCACCAAGTACTCCTCGATGAGGCCAAAACATTGAGGAAGAAAATAAACGCATGGCAACTGCGGAGAAGTACATCTCTCGACAGCATCAGAAGACCCGGAAACATCACACTCATGACGACCAATTCCCGGAGATTCACAAAGTCCTCTTTGGAGGAGACCATGGGATGCCTCGACGTGACATTAAGGGAGACTAGGTATATCCAACACCAGTGCAAAACACCGTTGCGGCTCAAGAAATCCTATCAAGTAATCTAGGCCCAGAGCACATTCGATTGGGCATCAAACTACTCAACAAGGGTCTGGAGCAGCAGAAGGCCGCCCTGTCCGAAAGGGGGAAACTAGTCTCCCAATCTGACCAATGCCGTACGGATCCGACCTGTAATGACGTAAGACCCCAACGTGTTACAGAACAGCATCACCGTTCCGACCATCGGGAAAACAACTAATCAAGAACCGGATCATCAGGACAGCATCACAAAGCTACATGTGACTGGCACAACGTTGCCCCAACTGCGGGGCAAGAGGCAATTGCTGCACTGAATCCGAAGAATCCCCCCGGCGAGAGTCGAACGATCATAGGGAAGAAGACAAAGAGAAACATCGGGAGGAGGACCGTCAAAGGATGCCACCTCCTAGACACACAAGCCGTCCGGTTGACGGACAAAGGAATGATGGACACCGTGCTGAGTCAAGCCGACAGGGGGCTCGTCGTAATGAAGATCCTCCCCGGAACCGGAATAATGATGCTCCAGATGGATGCCGGTGGTCAGCCGGAAACAATCCAGCTGCTCCACCCTCTCCACCAAGTAGCCATCACAACGGCTCCCAAGGAGGACAAGGAGAGTGTCGTGGTGGAGGAGGTGGTGGCAGAAGCCGAAGTCCGGCTCCAAGGCACCGCATCCATAGCCGTCATTCGGGACGATCTTTATCCCCAAGTGATGCAAGGCACAGGATTAACTCCAACATAGAGGCGCGGCGCTACGAAAATGATGATATATACGTGGGCCCAAAATGCTTCGGACCATGCATAAGAGCCACAAAATTCCCGAAAGGATTTCCTATCTCAAGACAAATTCAAGCCTATGACGACATAGCTCAGCCAGATACTTGGCTCCAGGATTTTTCCAGGCTTGCTATATAGCCAAAGGTGGAAACAGCCTGGTCGCGACCCGATATCTCCCACTTATGTTGCGGAAGACGGCACGATCATGGCTCAATGAACTTCCGGAGAACACCATCCACAACTGGTATGACATGCAAAGTGCATTCTTTCGGAATTAGGAAGGCACATATCGGAGGCCCTGTACGGTAGGAGACCTACAGGGCTGCACCCAGAAAGACGGAGAAACTTGCTGGGATTATCTCGGACGATGGATCGACACCAAGAACTCCTATGAAGGAGTAAATGACCAAACTGCGATTGAAGCTTTCATTGCAGGACTCCCAATTGGTTTACTACGTCATCGCTTGAAGTGTGACAAGGTCACTGATTTGGGAGAGATGATAGAAACAACGAGCAAGTATGCAGATTACTTAACGCCCTAGCTGTGCCATAGTCGGCAAAACAGTCGGCAAAACATCGAGGGATTACTTAACGCCCTAGCTGTGCCACAGTCGGCAAAACAACCAAAGCAGCAAGCTCAGAAGCACAAGAACACCTTGGAAGAAAAGCCCAACACGGAAACGACAGTGGTCACTGCTACTTTCGGGTCTAGAGGACGAGGAGGGCGCGACGGTGGCCATGGACGCGGTCGTGGGACATCAAGAGTCCAGGGTAGAGGAGACCAACAACCCATAAAAACCTACTCCTAGGCCGACACTGCCAATAACCCATGTGTGCATCATTTAGACGCCAATGGGGGCTCGTACCACACAAACGTCGAGTGTCGTTTCAATGACGACATCAAGAAATACGATACCGCGAGCTACAGGGCCAAGTAGAAGAAGGGAAAGAAGAATCCCGAAAAGGATAAAGAGACCAAGGATGATTCCGACATGGAGGAAGCCGATGCTTCAAATCCCAAGCCGGAAGGGAAAAATAATTTCCCGACAAAGAAAGACACTTACGTCACTTTCCTTGGATCTCAACCAGCTAAGGTCAAGAAAGCAGTTCTACATGAGCTCAACGCAACAGTTCCGGCTGTCCCTCAGTTCCTGGACTAGTTAGAAGTGGCAATCACCTTTGACCATGCTGATCATCCGCCTAAGTTGCACAGGCGAGGAAAATACGCCTTAGTCGTCAATCCACATAATGACGGCTATGGTTTCTCCAAGACTCTCATGGACGGCCGCAACAACATTAACATTCTGTATGTCGAAACACTACGCCGGATGAAGATTTCGGAGACCCAGCTGAATTACAGCTCTGTGATCTTTCATGGAGTTGTCCTAGGAAGACAAGCAAATTCCCTGGGAGAAATCACTTTGTAAGTTACCTTTGGAACTCCAAAGAACTATCGGACGGAAGCACTTTCCTTTGAAGTGGTCCCGTTCAAGAGCGCGTACCATGCTATATTCGGATGTCCAGCTTACTAGGATTTTATGACTCGTCCGTGTTACATTTACAATACGATGAAAATTCTAGGTCCCAACGGTGTGATCACCATCAGGGGAGACCCGAAGAAGGCACGAGAGTGTGAGGACGGAAATGCCGCCTTTGATGAAGCCGTACTGCATGCCCAGGAGTACCAGGAGATCAAGAAGACCATAGATCCGTCCGAGATGCCCGTGAGGAAGAAGGAGGTGACAAAGCCAAATCCAGAGTTCAAGGCATCAGAAGAGACGAAGAAGACACTGTTGAAGGATGATGACCCCTCTAAGGTGACCTAGATAGGCGTAGGCCTAGATAGTGCATAGGAAAGCGCGCTCATCAAGTTCCTCCAAGAAAATCAAGATATCTTCACATGGCAACCATCTGACATGACCGGAGTACCTAGGGAGCTTGTCGAGCACTCTTTAAATGTACACCTGAATGCTAAACCCGTCAAATAGTCCCTACGATGTTTTGGCGACGAAAAGCGGAAGGCAATAGCTAAGAAACTAGCACAGCTCGAGTTAGCCGGATTCATAGAAGAGGTCATCCACACTGAGTGGTCGGCCAATCCTGTAATGGTCCCTAAAAAGGACACCACTGATTTAAGGATGTATGTTGATTATACTGCCTTGAATAAGGCTTGTCCCAAAGATCCGTTCGCTCTGCCTAGGATTGATCAAGTTATCGATTCTACGGCAGGCTCGGAACTCCTATGTTTTCTCGACGCATATTCTGGTTATCACCAAATCCGGATGAAGGAATCTGACAAAGTCAAAACTTCATTCATAACCCCCTTCGGAACCTTCTGTTTTGTTACGATGCCCTTTGGGCTGAAGAACCCAGGAGCTACGTACCAACGCACAATGCAGCGTTGCCTCCACGATCAAATCAGACACAATGTACATGCATATGCGGATGATATTGCGGTGATGTCCAAAAAGAAGGAAACCCTTATTTCCGACTTGGAGGAAATGTTCGCCAATCTACGAAAATACAACATAATGCTGAACCCGAAGAAATGCTTCTTTGGAATCCCAGCCAGAAAATTGTTAGGTTTTATCGTGTCTCAAAGAGGCATAGAGGTAAACCGAGACAAAATCAAGGCTATACTAAATATTTCCAGGCCAACTCGCCTGAAGGATGTTTAGAGACTAACTGGCTGCATTGCCGTAGTCAGTCGGTTTGTAAGCCGGCTCGGTGAAAGAGCCGCACCACTATACAAGATCCTGAAAAAGACAAAGAAATTCGTTTGGACCGACGAAGCTGAAGCTGCACTACAAGAACTAAAAGCAGTACTCTCATCTGCTCCCATCCTCGCAGCACCAGAGCCACAGGAACCGATCTTTCTCTATCTCGCTGCAACAAACAAAGTCGTCAGTATCGTCATGGTGGTGGAGATATCGGAGGAAAATCAGGAACACCTGGTGCAGCGTCTGACTTATTATCTCAGCGAGGTCTTAACAGAATCAAAACAGTGATATCCGCACTATCAAAAGCTGGCTTACAGTGTGTTCTTAGCATCTCGTAAGTTGCGGCATTATTTTCAGGAACATCCAATTACCGTGGTGAGCACAGCTCCCATGAGAGATATAATCAACAATAGTGACGCCACAGGAGGCGTCGCCAAATGGGGCATAAAGGTCTCAGCTTTCGACATTGAGTACAAACCTCATACAAAAATCAAATCCCAAATCCTCGCTGATTTTGTCACTGATTGGATAGAGACAACGGAGAATATGACCCTGCCAGAGACGGAATACTGGACCCTGCATTTTGACGGGTCTAAAGCGCTCGGGGGCTGGCGTGGTGCTCAAGTCACCCCAAGGAGATAAACTTTTCTATGTATTGCAGATACACTTCACAGCGAAAAAACAACATTGCCGAGTATGAAGCATTACTGCATGGAATTCGGATTGCTAAGGACATCGGCATCCGACGTTTAATGTGTTATGGAGATTCGGATCTTGTTGCACAACAAGTGTCAGATATCTGTAAGGCAAACAAGCACATGGCAGCATATAGGGCTATCCTGGATGAACTATCTAAATCGTTTGAAGGGTTTGAAGTTCAACACATCCCTCGAATAGAAAACGAGGAAGCAGATGCACTATCTCGAATAGGCTCTGCCCGAGAAAAGGTCCCGGATGGCGCTTTTTAGAGCACTTCAAAGTTCCCTCTATAAAGGGAGTGGACGAGGAATATCCAACCAAATCCGACTCACCTTTAGTAGCAGTTCTGGCTATGATTCCCAGCTGGACTCAACCCTACCTTGATTTCTTGGTAGATGGAAAATTACCGAAAGACGAAGTTCTGAGCCGACAGATCGTCCGACGAGCAAAAGCCTATACTATAGTTAGTGGTGAGCTCTATAAGAAGAGTGTATCTAGGGTCTTTCAGTGCTGTGTATCTCCGGAAGAAGGAGTGAAAATCTTATGAGAAATCCACGAAGGCGAGTGTGGTCACCACGCAGCAGCCAAATCTTTAGTGGCAAAAGCTTTCCGACACGGTTTTTTCTGGCTTTCAGCCAAGGCGGATGCTGAACGGCTAGTCAAGATGTGCAAAGGCTGCCAGAAGTATGCCACAAGCTCACGTTCCGGCTGATCAGCTGCGAACAATACCTATAACATGGCCTTTTGCGGTCTGGGGGCTTGACATGGTAGGACCTATAACATGGCCTTATCCGCATAGCATTATCACGAACAACGGGAGTAATTTTTCCATGGGAGAGCTTGCCGAATTCTGCAGTGAACAAAATATCCGGCTTGACATTGTGTCAGTCGCACATCCACAAACTAATGAACAAGTCGAAAGAGCAAATGGTTTAATCCTACAAGGCCTAAAACCAAGACTCGAAGCACCACTACAACGTGCCGCGGGGGCTTGGGCAGAGGAGTTACCTTCTGTAATATGGAGTTTACGAATAACTCCAAACAGGTCAACAGGATACACACCTTTCTTCTTGGTCTATGGCGCAGAAACAGTTCTTCCAAGTGATTTGATTCAAACTTCTCCTAGAGTGGCCGCGTATATCGAGGAGGATGCCGAAATTTCTCGACAAAATGATCTCAACTTAGTCGAAGAAGTTCGTGTTGTTGCTGAGATGAGATCAATAGCCTATCATCAGAAGTTGCGCAAGTATCATAGCCAGAGAGTCAGAAACTAATCTTTCAATAAGGGTGATTTGGTTCTCTGGCTTGTGCAGCAAAGAAAGCACAAACTTTCCCCAATATGGGAGGGGCTGTTTTTAGTTAGTCGAGTATTGCACAATGGTTCATACTACCTAACTGATATGCAGCCAGTCAAAGAAAGGCCTGCAACTAAGAAGAGAAAGAGAGCTGGAGGCAGTACAAATCTGGATGAGTTAGACAAACCATGGAATATTGCTCAGCTAAGTCCCTTTTATTCATAGTTTATTTTTCTTTGTAATCATATATGTGTACATGTTCAATGTGAAATAAAGTCTTGGTTGCCTCTAAATCCTTATGAGAAGTTTTTACCATCTTATTTCTGAATGATCATGTCATAATCAAAAATCCCAGAATACTTGAAAGTACTTTATGCTCATGTCCATTCTGGTTTAGATTTCCGATTCTAAAATTGATACCTTTGGGTATAAATCTAAATTTTCAATTCTATACTTTATTTATTTGTCTGATTGCTGGATGCGGGCATCTTCCGAGTAGTGACTTGTTGGTACTGGAAGCCGGCTTTGTTTTCCGAGTTTAAACTGGTTTAGCAATTGAGCTCCATTGCTCGGCAAAGTTTCCGTGCTGAAAGTTGGACGGCTCACGAAAGGGACGAGGCGGAAAGCCAAATAAACGATAAGTACAGAAAAAATACAAATGCTTATGCAAACATTTCAGGCACATAATATCAAAGCCAAAAGTGCTGAATAGATAAATTAAAGCTTAACACTAGCAAAAGTATCATACTACTTATTTGTAGACCCAAATTGTTTTCAGAATAACATATTGTTCTTCTGATACTCTATGATGCATGGGGAGAGGTAGGAGCTGCCGCCTCGCTGGATACATCGTCCTCGGCTTGATAACGTTCCGAGATGTTCAAATTCGATATGGTTTGATCATCGTCAGAAACTTCAGCTGTTTCTTCGGAAGGCGGAGGCGGCGTGTCCATGCGGGTGAAGAAGGGAGTGTCGTAGCTGGTCAAATCAGCAACGTGGCACCCATATCCGACGCAGGAGTCCATGATGGCCTTGATGTCTTGCTCCTGTCCGTCTTCGTCCACCTTGCAGTACCCTCTGGTTACTTGCCAGATCTCCATGTTTCTATGGTGGCTCATAACCATGGTGAGAGCGTTTTGCGCTGCGGTTCGCGCGTAGGACATGTTCTAGTCCTGAACAAGCTGTGGCATATCCTTGGCCTTGTCTCGCACCTCAAAACTGGACATGCTATGCATATCCGGAACCTTGAGAACTTCGCTAATATCTTCGAGGGATTGGCGGAAGTCATGAAGCAAATCACCGACTTGGGTAAGCTGGTGGGTACGAGGCTCGGCAGAGGAGGAGTCCATCAAGTTCAAAGGACCTGCACATATAATGCAAAGGGTAAGTCAAAACCCTGGACTCTAAAAGAGTCGGAAGATGCAGGTAAGTCAGAAAAAGGGAAACATACGAAAGATGACATCGTTGACTTTGGCCTTCTCTTCACAAAGACTCTGGAGTTCAGCCCGGAGCGCCTCGGAAATGTCCTTTTCTCTAAATAGCTCATTGCTGAGATCCGAGATTTTCTTATCTTGAAGCACAATCTTGCGATCACGCTCATCGGTGGCCACGGAGGTGGATTGGAGAATTTGAGCAATGCTCTTCTCATGATCTGCCTTAAGCTTATCCAGCTCTTGGCGAAGTTCTTTATTTTCCACCACCAAGGTCTAAAGATTCTAGGCCTCTTCAATCATAGCGCAGTACTGTTTTACCGGTGCTGTAAGTCAAAAGAACAACAGTTCAACAAAAATTCGACTATGAAATAAAAGACAAGGTTTGAGTTTTAGAATGTTTACCTTCGTCCTCATCCTTGGAAACCTTCAGTTGTGCATTTTCAAGCCGGAGAGCTTTGATCTCTTTCTGCTTGTTGTAAACATTCTTCAACAAATCCTGGTTATAGGAATATACTTTCTGTAAGTCAGAATACCCAGAGTCAGATGTCTACTAAAAACTCGGGCTAATATTTCTACTAATATTAGCACGAGCCATGGGGGCTACACTAGTTCATTCTTTGGCATCCTAAGGAAGCATAAAACCGGATTTTATTTTCCAGCTCCATGCTTGGGGGCTAGAGGATATGATAAGAAATAAGGACAAAAGGGAGTTGGAATTCCGACTTACATATTGTTCGCGAATGAGTTTGTCGTATTCACTTTGATGGCAACCTTCTCGGCAAAAGTTAGGGGGATCACCGGCATAGTCGGAAGTTCGCTGGACCTCAGCTTCTCGTCGCGAAGACGAACTTGTTCAAGAAGATCAGAGTGTTTGATATCCTCTGCTTCTTGTTCTTATTTTTCGGCAGAGGGAGTTCGCCTCTCCAGGCATTCCCGGGCCAGCTGTTGAATCTCCTCCGCAGACTTTCGAGATAAGCCAAGTTTGGCAAGTCCCGGATTGTCGAGGAGATTCTCGACAAAGGTATCTGCCGAGGGATCATTACCCGAAGAGGGTTCACCCTTATCAACACTTGAGTCACTCATGGTGATGTCAGTTTGTGACTCAAGGATCGCTGGCTCTGCTGGTTGAGCCGGATCTTCTACAATGGTCGGAGATGGAGTAATCTCCGGCGCTGCAGAAGGCTGAGGGGCAGGAGTCGGAGGAGCCACGGCAGGAGAAGCCAATTTGAGATTTGACTGATGCAGGGGCTTCGAGGCAGCTCCCTTTCCTTTGCCCTTGATGAGCTGTTTAGCTCTGAGAAGATAATAGAACAAAGAACATTACATCTCAGAAGGAATTACAAGCAAAATACAAAGACCTTGTGAGGAAAGATTACCTCTTCACAACGGGCACTTCTTTCGTGCCGATGGCCAATGTCGGAGCCTTGCGTTTCCGAGGAACGACATCCGGCACTGGGACCAATTCACCCACGTCCTGAGAAAACTCAGGAGGATATCCCTCGATAGGAGTGAACTTCGACTCGGGGAGGTTAGCAAGCTGAATAGGAAAAGTATCTCAGTATTGCAAAGATAACATAAAGATGAGCACATAAAAAGAGTTACCGCTGAAGTTTACCGGCACAACTAGATTTTCCGATGTATGCATGTCCAGGGACAGCTCCAGAATTTTCCTCTCAATCCGCTCCCTTATCAGCCATTTGACTTGGCATACATAATTTTTCGGCTTTAAGGTCTTGGAGCTGATGCGGAGGGAATCCTTCTTCGACGATGTGATGGAATGCATCCGTCGATCTCCATGATGTTGAAGGGGTTGGATCTAGCGTGCCACCTAGCATTGAACCAAGTCAGACCCTTTCAGGCCCTTGTGCTTCATCAGATATTCAATCCGTCTCTTGGCAAGAAGTAGATCGTCACTTAGAGCTGGAGCGACCTCGTCCCAGGACTCTTGGGGCGTGGCGGTGATACATTGTAAATGTATCTATAATTTTTGATGTTCCATGCTTGGTTTTATTCACTTTCTTGTGTTTTGTTCCAACTTTGGAGTACTTTTCATATAATTTCTTGGACTAACCTATTAACAAGAGCCACAGTGCTAGCTGCCTGTTTTCTGCTGTTTTTGGTTCCAGGAAGGTCAGAAAATGAATATTCTCAGAATTGGACGGGACAAAAGCCAAAGTGCCTATTTTTCCGGAAGGGATCAAGTGCCAGAATACGAGACAGAGAGGGGCCAGGGGCCGGCCACACCACCTGGCCGTGCAGCCAGGCCTGACCCGCACCAGGGGTGGTGTGGTGGCTCCCGGCACCCCCTCGGCCTCTCCTTCTGCCTATATATTACCCTCAGGACGAAAACCCTAAGTACCCGATCAAAAATCCACGAATGAGTCTGTAGCCGCCGTCATCTCCATCCCTAGATCGGGAGGGATCTGAAGCTCTTCCCGGCACCCTGCCGGAGAGGGGAATTCACCCTGGAGGCCTTCTTCATCACCATGCAAGCCTTCGGTGTGATGCGTGAGTAGTTCATCCTTGGACTACGGATCCATGTAGTAGCTAGATGGCTGGTTTCTCCTCCTTTGTGCTTTCATGTTTAGATCTTCTGAGCTCCGTTCATGATCAAGATCATCTATTTGTAATCCATACATGTTGTGTTTGCAGGGATCCGATGGATATTGAGATGCTATTTCAGATTGATTATTGATTCTATCATGTCTTTGTTATTTGAGATCTTGCATGCTTTACGTTGGTAGTAGCTATCTTGGCCAAGTAGATGCTAGCAAGTCCAAGAGTTAGTATTTATGATTGATAGTGGGTTCATGCCTTTGGTAATCTGGGGAAGTGACAGAAATCTCTAAGGTACTAGATGTGCTGTTGCTACTAGGGAGAAAACAACAATCCTTTGTTCATAGAACAATCACAATGTTTACTTTACACGCAGTTCATAAAGCAATAATCTGTTGCTTGCAACTTAATACTGGAGGGGGTTCGGATGATAACCTGAAGGTTGATTATTAGTCATTGCTACTAGCACCGGTAATGCGCCCTGCCAAAGTTGGGGACAAAGTTCTGTGGTTGTGTTGTGCAGGTCTCCATATTGCTACTAGCACCGGTAATGCGCCCTACCAAAGCTCAGCTGGTAACACCTTTAGGGTGTTTCCTTGCTCCTACTGGTTCGATTAAACCTTGGTTTCATAACTGAGGGAAAACTTGCTGCTTTTCTCATCATACCTTCCTCTTGGGGTTCCCAACGAGCTCTACGTTGATCGTCGAGCGCATCAAGAGGTTTTCTGGCGCCATTGCCGGGGAACGAAGAAGAAGAAACTCCCACGTCAACTACACGCCAGCAAAGACGTTTTCTGGCGCCGTTGCCGGGGAGTCGAGGACATCTTCACAAGGGGAGTCCCTCATAACCAATCTCATTACTTTGTTGTTTTTGTTTTCCTTAGTTTCTTTTTGCTTTGTTTGCTTGTTTTGTTCTTAAAAAACACAAAAAAATTAGTTTACTTGTTTGCTTTCTTATTTCAAAAACACAAAAAAATTAATTCTCCTTTAGTAGACACCTCTTTCTTAGCTCACCATGTTGATCCCTACTTTCACCTTGAAATACCTTTCAATTGGTAGTGGTTCTATAATTAGTAAAGATAATATTGAAGAATTCTTTAATCATGTTAGCAAGCATGAATATACTAAGGATAGATCCCTTGTAGAACTTGCTCCAAATTTTGAGATTGCTGCAGCTTCTTTAATTCACATGTTAGAAGCTAGGTTTTTTAACCTCAACCCCTTAATGCAAGTAATTTTTCTTAAGCTTAAAGAAATTGAGGACCCTGGAAAGAGGGATTTTATTCTAAAAACTTTGTTTAAGGAGTTCTATGATGTTGCAAGGAAGCTAGAAAAGTTTTTGAATGTTTCAATATGCTAGGCTCATGTGTAGATGTTGTTGGTACACGAGAAAAGATGAACAAAACAGAACCTAATGGGGAGGAACCTAAGATACCAATACCCTTTAAACTAGTAGCAATACATGATGCCATAGAAAAGAATCTTGACTGGGTTGTTCCTGCAAACCTTTTGATGAGAATAGTGAACCTAAGAGCATTGAGAGAGGATCCTCTAGAACTGATTTGGATGATATACCTTGCCTTGTTGAAAATATTTCTGGTATGGTCTTAATGCTTCTTCATTTGAGAACACTTGATTCTTTCTTTGCTTGTTATGCCTAACTTAAAGGCGTTAAAGAAAAGTACTTGTTGAGAGATAACCCGAGAGTTTTAGAAGAGTCTTGGAAGTTATTACCTCTGTAATAACCGCTCCTTATCCTTTTTATTTGCTTTTTGTGCCAAGAGTAACCTCTAATGAGAGTGAAGTAATGATTGGGAAAGTTGCTGTCCCGAAACAGATTTCTGTGCTTCACCGTAAAAATTCCTGAGAGGGCTCTGTATGTCGAATTGAGCTGTAATTTGTTGTGCTTCTTCCCCAGGTTGTTATATAACTTTCGTCTGTTCAAAACTTTTTGATTTGAGCAACAGAAGGTCTTCGAAAAAATTCGTCTTTACCTGCTGGTCTGTTTTGACAGATTTCTGCTATTTTCTGCATTTGCTTCTTGTGGGTTCCTTTTTGAGTTCTTTTGGGGAATTGAGATTTTTGAAGGAAGTGCTACAGTAGCTAGTGTTCTAATGGAAGTTTATTTGGTGTTAGAACTTAACCTTAAGACTTATTTATCTTGATTGCACTAATGTTGCTAATAAAGATTGTGTGAAGTTTTGTATGAAGGAAAATTTCTAGGTGTATGGAAGGAATGAGTAATGAGATGAAGGATGGACTAAAGCTCAAGCTTGGGGATGCCATGCGTGTCACCCCAAGAAATATCCAAGAAGTACAAGCGTCAAAGATTGGGGATGCCCAAGGCATCCCCTTCTTCATCAATAAAAATCCCAGGTTTCTTCCAAACGCTTCATTTTTATTGTTTCATGCACAGTTGTGTTTTTCTTGGAGCGTCTTCTTTTTCGTTTTCGTTTTGGTTTTTAGTTTGCTTGGTTTGCTTAGTTTTCTGAATAAGTTGGCCGGACCCCCTCTTTCATACATTGGTTTGCAATTAGTTTGGTTTGGTTTGGAAAAGAGTAGGAAAGTTCATGCTTATGTGGTAAAAAGAGCTTGTTTTTGACTGTGGCTATGCTTTGTCATGCCATGCTTGATATTTTTTTGGCTTTATGCTTAGTATTCTTTGCTGTAGCATGACTTGTTATAAACAATTGATATTTCTTAATGTGCCTTGGATGAATCATGCGTTTTTTAGCATATTAAAGCGTAGTATAGTGGTATTCTCCTTTGATGCTTTATTTGGGTTGACTTGGCACATGCTCACACCATGTTATGACTATCACAAGTCACCATAGCCTTTATGATCCTTTAGTTTTCAACTTGTAGTATCACTTTATGCTTTGATCAATGATGTTTTGCCGCTCTGCATGATTATGGCCATTATTGCTCTCTTAGTTTGTCGCTCCCAGTCTTTTGCTAGCCTCCACAACAAAGTATGAGTTCCACTCATGCATCCAACTCCCTAAACCAAGTTTTTCCATAGAGTCCACCATACCTACCTAATAGCTTATGCTATTCCAAGTATATTCATGCTTTTTTCTACCTTTCACTTGTTATGAGAAAACTATTGATTAAAGCTCTCACGAACTTGATGGCACACTTTGCTTTTTTGCCTCTAATAAACTTGAACCATTGGGTCCTTCTTTGTTGTATATATGCTTGCGCTTTCTAAGTTGAAGTTAGCAGAACCATGTTTCATGGGGAACGCTTTCAACATTGCACTTGTACTTTGTATCCCATTGATATCATGTTCTTTTGCTTACGGATCCCGGCAGTGTGAAATAAAAGTGGAACTTGTAAGATCATGGAGTTTGTATGTGTGTTAGAGAAACGCCTGGGCTGCTAGCCTAAGCCATGCATAATCATGGTTGAAACTTGCAGCATCACCATTATGAGCACTCTATGAAGCATCCTCAATAAAAACCGATGCAAATAGCAAATAAAAAGATCGCTGAGATGCTCATTGTATGCTTGCCTTGTCATTTTGATTATGGGAAAGCTCCCGTATCATATGCAAGGGGTGGCCAGTTGGCGGTTCTTAATGATACACATATACTTACAATGACAAGAGCTTACTCGTGACTGAAGTAGAGTAGCATGAGGATCGGTCTTCGTAAGTAAGGGGCATGAGATTTTGGTTTATAACTTGTCAAGCATATCCTCTTAGTTGTGTCACTTTAACCTTAATCACCTTCAAGATGCTTATGATAGGGGCAATGAGAGATGAAAGCTATAAGTACCATAATTTTTGGAAGCTCTCTATGAGACTTGAATCCCTACTTCCTTTTACAAAAGGCCTTACTTCCACCATTATATTGAGTCTCCACCTTCTATCTTTATGCACCTACTTTGAGAGCATAGTGGCCATTCTTAGTTCTATGTGCATTGTCCCAAGACTAGTTGATTGATGCATAACTTGTTATTGCTTGTTTGAAACTATTGTATCTAGTCACTCTTATGAACTTTGAAGGTGTCCTATGCATTTATATTTGCTACTCTATTGAGGGACAAGCTGAATACTATTATGCTATGTTTTCTTTATGTGAAACAAACAAACATCTTGCAAAGCATGTTATTCATGAATCTTTTGTTTGTGCCTTTTCATGTTGCATCATAGTCTCTTCGCCTATTGCTAGAACTTTGTCTTTCATGCTATGATTGAAGTTCTATGATCCCAGCCTTGAATGTTTTGCTAATACTTTGATCAAGTCTTTGATGGTGCATGTCACCTCAAAAATTATTCTTTATTTTTATCACTTACCTACTCGAGGACGAGAAGGAGTTAAGCTTGGGGATGTTGATACATTGCAAATGTATCTATAATTTTTGATGTTCCATGCTTGGTTTTATCCACTTTCTTGTGTTTTGTTCCAACTTTGGAGTACTTTTCATATGATTTCTTGGACTAACCTATTAACAAGAGCCACAGTGCCAGCTGCCTATTTTCTGCTCTTTTTGGTTGCATGAAAGTCAGAAAATGAATATTCTCGGAATTGGACGGGACAAAAGCCAGAGTGCCAATTTTTCTGGATGGGATCAAGTGCCAGAATACGAGACGGAGAGGGACCAGGGGCCGACCACACCACCTGGCTGCGCGGCCAAGCCTGGCCCGCGCCAGGGGGTTGTGTGGTGGCTCCCGGCACCCCCTTGGCCTCTCCTTCCGCCTATATATTGCCCTCGGGACGAAAACCTTAAGTACCCGATCAAAAATCCACGAAAGAGTCTGTAGCCGCCGTCATCTCCATCCCTAGATCGAGAGGGATCTGAAGCTCTTCTCGGCACCCTTCCGGAGAGGGGAATTCACCCTGGAGGCCTTCTTCATCACCATGCAAGCCTCCGGTGTGATGCATGAGGAGTTCATCCTTAGACTACGGATCCATGTAGTAGCTAGATGGCTGGTTTCTCCTCCTTTGTGCTTTCATGTTTAGATCTTGTGAGCTCCGTTCATGATCAAGATCATCTATTTGTAATCCATACATGTTGTGTTTGCGGGGATCCGATGGATATTGAGATGCTATTTCAGATTGATTATTTATTCTATCATGTCTTTGTTATTTGAGATGTTGCATGCTTTCCGTTGTTAGTAGCTATCTTGGCCAAGTAGATGCTAGCAACTCCAAGAGTTAGTATTTATGCTCGATAGTGGGTTCATGCCTCTGGTAATCTGGGGAAGTGACAAAAATCTCTAAGGTACTAGATGTGTTGTTGCTACTAGGGAGAAAACAACAATACTTTGTTCATAGAACAATCGTATTGTTTATTTTACACGCAGTTCGTAAAGCAATAATCTGTTGCTTGCAACTTAATACTGGAGGGGGTTCGGATGATAACCTGAAGGTGGATTATTAGTCATAGATGTAGTTGGATGGCGGTCTATGTATTATGTTGTAATGCCCAATCAAGTCTCAAAAGAGTCAAGATGATTAGTATATGCATGTATTGCTTTCTCGGTGTTTGTCAATCACCCCGCTGTAATTTGTTCACCCAGCATGTTTTCTATCTTAAGGAGAGCCACCTCTAGTGAACTATGGATCCCGGTCCTTGTCTTTTACATACAATCTATAAACTGTTTCTGCTTTGTGTTTACTTTCTGCAAACTTTTACTTCTTTCCATTTGATACGTTTAATCCTTTGTTTTCCGCAAAACACGGTGAGATTGACAACCTCATCGCAAGTTGGGGACAAAGTTCTGTGGTTGTGTTGTGCAGGTCTCCACGTTGCTACTAGCACCGGTAGTGCGCCCTGCCAAAGCTTAGCTAGTAACACCTTTGGGGTGTTTCCTTGCTCCTACTGGTTCGATTAAACCTTGGTTTCATAATTGAGGGAAAACTTGCTGCTGTGCTCATCATACCTTCCTCTTGGGGTTCCCAACGAGCTCTACGTCGATCGTCGAGCGCATCAAGCGGCTCCGTCGATGAAAGTCGGCAAAGCATGATCTTTGCCGGGAGCAGAGATATCCTTGTGATAGAAAAAAGTGGACGTCCATTGTTTGACCGACTCACTTGCCATGATCCGGGGATAAACGCGCTCTCGCCTAACAAAAAAACTAATGATACCGGTAATATAAGGATTACCGGCAGTGATGGAATTTCTCCGGACATGAAAGTAGTACCGGAAGAGAGTAAGGCTCGGCCTAATGCCGAGATACCCCTCGCACAAAGAGGCATACGCACTCATCTTTAAGATGGAGTTCGGGGGGTGATGGTGGAGATGAACTCTGTAATGATCTATAACCTCGGAAAAGAAATCTGAGGGAGGAAAACTCAGACCTCTGTCAAGGTGAGTGCTGAAGTGCACTCGCTCGTCGTCGTGGGGGTTGGGGACGGTTTCGCCGAAGCCGCTCCGCCAGTCACCGGCGCGGAGGAGCCCTTCGTCTTCAACGACTTGGAGTTTGGGATCGTCGAGGACGCATGGGATCCAAACTCCACGGTAGCTCTCCTTCTCTGCCACCGCCACCGTTGCTGCCGCCGCTGCAGTCACTGCCAAGCCAGAGGATGATGAGGAAGCCATTCTTTCCGGTGCGCCGGTGACCTTAGATGGGCGGCGCTGGAGGTGTTTTTTGCTGGAGGCAGTGAAGCGCTAGGTTCATGGGAGGCGTAGAGGAGAAGGAAACGGCCCTAAGAACTGGTGAATAAGATGGGGGAGAAATCCACACCACTTATATCCATCAGGCGCGTCAAGATTCATGTGAATGCTACAGTAAACGTGCCATGCATCGTGGAAAGGACAGGGAAACCCCCGCGTGATGATTATGCCGCCTCGATCTCCACGCACGCATTGAAACGGCGCCTCGGTTCCACGAAAGACGGACCCACCAATGGTCGTGCTGACAGGAAATGTCTGTTAGTGACATGACTTGACCATGACTGTTGTTAGGTTACGCCAGAGACCAAGTTCTGGCTTAGTTTGAATTTCAAGCTGGAAACACGAATAACGTACTTATAAGTCTGACTCATTTTCTGAGACCCGGATCGTATCTTTTGTTTTGAAGTTTCAGGAACCCTTCAAGATTCTGCAAGCCGAAGATCAAACTAGATGATGATGAATCCGACTTTGGATCTTGGAGGCTTCCAGGGGCTGCTGTTGGGGATATACTCTCCGGGTATCCTCACAGTTCCTCACTGACCAGGGTGGCCCACTTCGGGTTAGAGCTTTGCTTCACGGGCGGACCAGTCAGGGAGAATAGACGGAGTCCAGTCCGGCTATGGGAAGGCCCAGAAGACTTACCGACATAGGCCCATAGTGTTACTTGTAGTTCAAGATGCACTTTGTAACCGACTCTTAGTCATAGCCGGATAGATATCTCCTGTAAACCCTAGGCCGGATATCTATATAATCCGTCCTAGGGAGAGCCTTTAGGGAACCTACCCTCATAATAGTCTACAATCTCAACTCGCACAGGAGAAACCCTTGTAAGCCATATTCCGGCTCAGCCGTATTACTGTATTGCTAGCAGGAGTAGGATCCGTCCAAAGCCGGCGGATTCGAACCTGGGTAAACTTGTGTGCTCACCATCCTGGAACACCGTACGTCTCACACCCCTCTCTTCCACACGCCCCGGGAATCCCCTCATGGCATACTTGTCATCAATGCGACGACACATGCGCAAGAAACTGGCTGAAATCCAAGGTAATTTGTCTTGTTCTCTTGACCATTGTGCTCTCTTTCCTTGACTCGGTAGATATTTATACTTCGGATCCACCGGATTAACCCGCTATTGCAAATGCCCTTAAAGACAGCGTACCCATTCCTGATATGATGACACATTTTCTCGAACAAGCAGGAAAGCATCAAGCTGAATTGAAGAAGAAGGATGACGAGATAGCTCAGCTCCGCCTCCAAGATTCGGAGATTACTTTGCTGAACACCGAAATCGAAAGGCTCAAAGATCTCCATAAATCCGAGCTAGATAAGGCGGATCAGTTGTTCTCCGAGGAGAAGGAGCGCCTAACTACTTAGATTTCCAAAGACAAGGACCTGCTGCAGGAAGCTGACGTAAAATTTACTTCGGTGACCTCAGAATATAAAAAGCTCCAGGCGAACAACACCAATATTCATGTCGAGCTCCAACGCCTCCTCATCTAGATTTCCAGTGAGTTCCTCTCCCTTGCTCAATTTTCATCTCTCTGGATTTAGTGCTTTTTCTCACTGTTTTCCGTGGTTCTGTTCTCAGGCAAGTTCACAGAAGGTGACTCCATTGCTGCCAATGCCGTGGCCAGATCTCGCCAGCAACGTGGTATTCCCACAGGTCCTGCCACCGGGTCAATCCCTTACGAGACGGAGGATCTGCTGGTGAGCCTCGTTGCTCGCATGGAGCTGGTGAAGAATTATGGTGCAGATATCATGCCGGCGGCGATGCAGATGCTTAACTCTCTCTGGCCCACTGAGCCCACTCCCAAGGGAAATGCTGCTCTTATAGCCAAATTGATGGAGTGCGAAACTCAGTTGCACCTGTGGCGAGAGTCTGCTGCACGAGCCGGGGCTGATACAACACTGCAGTTTGTTCTGTCCTGGTATGAATATATAGACTTGGAGCTGCTTAAGCGTATGCGCACCGGATCAAGGTGGTCCAATAATCTGGAGTGCATTGCTCAACGCCAAGCTTGCGCCAACAAGCTCATCCAGTATGCCACGCCTAGAATGATGGTCCGAGCTATCTTGACGCAATCGATGATACTGGCGCTTCTGAGGGCGAGGAGGACAAGGGAAGTGAGGGCGAGGCTTCCGAACTTGGCGATGACTCTGAAGATCTGGAAGATGAGGAGGCCAACCCCGAAGATGAGGCCGAGGCTAGCGCCCCGTCCACAAACGCCGAAGTACCCCCTCCATCGGCCAATGATTCGGCTTCTGCTCCTACTCCTTGAGCATAAAAACACTTAACAATATTTGTCAGATCCCCGGGATGCCGGGTGAAGATGTATTTAAGCACTTTGGTTCGGTTTTTCTATAGTTATTGTTGTTTGCTACTAAGTTCTTAATGTTAGATTATCGTGGGCAAAGTCCCTGAGTTTCCTTTTCTTGTTCCCCCAACTTTTGACTCGGCTCGCGTCTACCTTGATTCGATTTTTTGACTTATGAGTCCGAGGTTCAAAAAATTGACTTAACAATACTTGAAACTTTGAGATTGGCTCAAAATAATCCGGCGAGAGACGAATAAAGTAAATAAGGTTTAGTCCAAATAATAAATGTCAGCTCACTTAGGGTCTTTTCCTTAGTTGTTTTTCATGTGCTTTGCAATTGCAAACTTGTTCTCTTGCTTGCCATGAAGCCAATTCTTGTTGGACAGCAGCAAAGTCGAAGAGTTGGGTTTTTGCTGCTCACACATTACTAATCCGACTAAGGTATAAGCAACCTAACCCAGCCGAAGTATATAACACATAAAAGCAGGAGAGACAATTATTATGGCAGTCCCCGAGTTTCTGCTTGGGGTGCTGAAGTTTCATTAATAAACCCATTGCCGACATACATACCGACATATCAGTAGCTCGGATACATTCACCTCTTTGTTAGGTGTAAAAAGGACGAAGTAGTGCTTGATGGCCCAAAATATATCAAGCTCGTTGGGGAACCCCAAGAGGAAGGTATGATGAGCATAGTAGCAAGTTTTCCCTCAGTTATGAAACCAAAGTTATAGAACCAGTAGGAGCAAGGAAACACCTCCAAGGTGTTGTTTCCAACTTGGAATCCTTCACAACACAACCGCGGAACTTTGCACCCAACTTACAACGAGGTTGTCAATCTCACCGGTTTTGCTGAAAACAAAGGATTAGACGTATTGTGTGGAAGATAGTAATAGCATGCAAAAAGTAAACAGAAAACAGTAAATAGTTGTAGATTGATTGTAAAATAAAGGACCGGGGTCCATAGTTCACTAGTGGTGATTCTCCTTAAGATATATGACATGTTGGGTGAACAAATTATAGCGGGGCAATTTACAAAAATCGAGAAAGCATACATGCATATACTAATCATCTTGACTCCTATGAGATTTTATTGGGCATTACAACATTATACATAGACCGTAATCCAACTGAATCTATGACTAATAATCCACCTTCAGGTTATCATCCGAACCCCTCCAGTATTAAGTTGCAAGCAACAGATAATTGCATTAAGCATTGCGTGTAAAGTAAACAATACGATTGTTCTATGAACAAAGGATTGCTGTTTTCTCCCTAGTAGCAACAACACATCTAGTACCTTAGAGATTTCTGTCACTTCCCCAGATTCCTAGAGGCATGAACCCACTATCAAGCATAAATACTCCCTCTTGGGGTTGCTAGCATCTACTCGGCCAAGATATCTACTAACAACGGAGAGCATGCAAGATCACAAATAACAAAGACATGATAGAATCAATAATGAATCTGAAATAGCATCTCAATATCCATCGGATCCCCGCAAACACAACATGTAGGATTACAAATAGATGATCTTGATCATGAATGGAGCTCACAAGACTAGACATGGTAGCACAAAGGAGAAGAACCGACCATCTAGCTACTACATGAACCCGTAGTCTAGGGATGAACTACTCACGCATCACACCGGAGGCTTGCATGGTGATGAAGAAGGCCTCGAGGGTGAATTCTCCCCTCTGGCAGGGTGCCAGGAAGAGCTTCAGATCCCTCCCGATCTAGGGATCGAGATGACAGCGGATATAGACTCTTTCGTGGAATTTTGATCGGGTACTTAGGGTTTCTGTATCAGAGGCATCTTATAGGTGAAAGGGGAGGCCGACGGGGTGCCCTAGGCGGCCACACCACCCCCTGGCGCGGGCCAGGCCTGGCTGCGCGGCCAGGTGGTTTGGACGGCCTCTGGCCCCTCTCCATCTCGTATTCTGGCTCCGTGTCCCCCACGGTGAAATATTGACTTTGGCTTTTGTCCCGTCCAATTCCGAGAATACTCATTTCCTGGATTTCCTGGAACCAAAACAGCAGAAAACAGGCAACTGGCACTATGGCATCTTGTTAATAGGTTTGTACAAGAAAGTGTATAAAAATGCTCCAAAGTGTGGACAAAACATAAGAAAGTATATATAAAACAAGCATGGAACATCAAAAATTATAGATACGTTAGCAACGTATCAACATCCCCAAGCTTAACTCCTGCTCGTCCTCGAGTAGGTAAGTGACTAAAAGAAAGAATAATTTTTGAGGTGACATGCACCATCATAAACTTGATCAAAGTATTTATAGAACATTGATAGGTGGGATCATAGTACTTCAACATAGCATGAAAGATATAGTTCTAACAATAAGACATAACAACTATGTTGTAACATGAAAATGCACAAACAAAAGATTCATGAATAACAATGCTTTGCAAGACGTTTGTTTTTTTCACATAAAGAAAACAGAATGAGAATGGTATTCATCTTGTACCTCATAGAGTAGCAAAACATAAATGCATAGGACACCTTCAAAGTTCATAAGGGTGACTAGATACAAATAGTTTAAGAACAAGCAATATCAAAGTTATGCATCAATCAACAAGTCTTGGGACAATGCACGTTAAACTAAGAATGGCCACTATGCTCTCTCAATAGGTGCATAAATATAGAAGATGGAGACTCACCATAAAAGTAAAAGAAATGCCTTCATAGAAGGAAGCAGGGATTCAAGTCTCATAAAGAGCTTCCAAAAATTATGGTACTTATTAGCTTTCAGCTCTCATTACCCCTATCATAAGCATCTTGAAGTGATTAAGGTTAAAGTGAACAAACTATGGAGTATAAGCTTGACAAAGTATAAGTTGGAAATCTCATGTCCCTTGAGTATATGCTTGACAAAGTATAAGTTGGAAATCTCATGCTTGAACAAACTATGGAGTATATGCTTGACAAAGTATAAGTTGGAAATCTCATGCTTGAACAAACTATGGAGTATATGATCCTCATACTACTCAAGTTTAGTTACCGGTAAGTTCTTGTCATAGTAAGTACATGTGTATCATAGAGAACCGCCAACAGGGTACCCCTTGCCCGATGATACGGAAGAATCCACATATCAAAATGACAAGGCAAGCAGACAATGAGCATCTCATCAATCTTCTTATTTACCATGGGAAAATGGTGCTTTTTTTTCTCTATTTCCTCTTTTCTCATATTTTCTTTTCTTTTTCTATTTTTCTCAATCTCGATCTCTTTTTATAAGAAAAATTCTTCATAGATTGCTCATTATGGTTACGCTGCAGGTTTCCACCATGATTAGGCATGGATTAGACCAGCGGCCTAGGCGTTTCTCTAACACACATACATAACTCCATGGACTTACAAGCTCCCCTTTCATTTCACACCGACGACATCCATAGACAAAAGAGCATGATATCAACTAGGTACAATGTACAAGTGCAATGTTGAAAGCGTTCCCCATGACATCATGGTTCTGCTAATCCCCAACATATAAGTGTAAGAATATACAACATAGATGACACAATGGTTCAAGTTTATTAGGGGCAAGAAAAGTAAAGTGTGCCATCAAGTTCGTGAGAGCTTTAATCACTAGTTTTGTTATAACAAGTTTAATTCGGAAGATAGATAAAAACATGAATATACTTGGAATAGCAAATGCTAATAGGTAGGTATGGTGGACTCTTTGGAATAACTTGGTTTTATTTGGAGTTGGATGCATGAGTGGAACTCATAATTGGTTATGGAGGCTAGCAAAAGACTGGGAGCGACCAACTAAGAGAGCAATAATGGTCATAATCATGCAAAGCGACAGAACATCATTAATTAAAGCATAAAGTGATATTACAAGTCGAAAACTAAAGGATCATCGAGGCTATGGTGACTTGGGATAGTCATAACATGGTGTGAGCATGTGCCAAGTCAACCCAAATAAAGCATCAACGGAGAATACCACAATACTATGCTTTAATATGCTAAAACAACACATGATTCTTTCAAGGCTCATTAAGCAATATCAATTATTTATAACATGTCACGCTACAGCAAAAATCACTAAGCATAAAGCCAAAACAATATCAAGTATGACATGACAAAGCATAGGCCACAGTCAAAAACAAACTCCTTTTTACCACTTAAGCATGAACTTTTCCTAATCTTTTCCAATCCAAACCAACCTATTTGAAAACTAATGTATGAAAGAGGGGGTCCAACCAATTTATTCAAGCAAACTAAGAAAACCAAGCAAATAAAAACCAAAAACAAAAACAAAGACGCTCCAAGAACAACACAACCGTGCATGAAACAATAAAAATGAAGTGTTTGGAAGAAACCTGAGATTTTTATTGATGAAGAAGGGGATGCCTTGGGCATCCCCAAGCTTTGATGCTTGTACTTCTTGGATGTTTCTTGGGGTGACACGGGGTGGAATCACCAAGCTTGAGCTTTTGTCCATTCTTCATCTCATTACATCACTCTCTCTTTACACCTGAATTTTTTCCTTCATACAAAACTTCACACAATCTTTATTAGCAACATTAGTGTACTCAAGATAATAAGTCTTTGGGTTCAGTTTCAACACCAATAAAACTTCCATTAAAACACAAGCTACTGTAGCTCTTCCCTTAAAAAGCTTAATTCCCAAAAAGAACCCAAAAAGGAATCAACAAGAAGCAAATGCAAATAATAGCAGAAAACTGTCAAAATAGACCAGCAGGTAAAAAACATTTTTTCGAAGACCTTCTATTGCTCAAATCGAAAAATGTTGAACTAACGAAAGTTGGATAACAACCTGGGGCAGAATCACCAAAAATCACAGCTCAAACTGACATACAAAGATTTTACACGAATTTTTACAGTGAAGCACAAAAATCTGTTTCGGGACATCAACTTCCCAAGCATCACTTCTCTCTCATTAGAGGTTACTCTTGGCAAAAAAAGCAAAAAAAAAAGGATAAGGAGCGTTTATTATAGAGGTAATAACTTTCAAGACTCATCTAAAACTTTTGGGTTATCTCGCAATAAGTACTTTTCTTTAACGCCTTTAAGTTAGGCATAAGAAGCTTGAAAAGATGCTCACATAAGAAATATGAATTAAAGTAAAAGTGAGCATCAAGAAGCAAATTCGGAACACATTTAAGTCTAACCCACTTCCAATTCATAGGAATCTTGTACGCAAATAAATTCACAAAAAACAAAGTGGCATGCATAGGAAGATAAAACAAGAGTAACTTCAAAACTTTCAGCATATAGAGAAGTGATTCAGTACCATGAAACCTTCTACAACCATATTTTCCTCTCTCATAATAATTTTTCAGTAGCCTCATGAATAAACTCAACAATATAACGATCACATAAAGCATGCTTTTCATGATCTACAAACACTAGAGCTTTATTATAAACATTTTCAAAAGAATCCTCAGGAACATAACATGCATCCTCGTTTAGTAAGCATGGGGGACAATCAAATACTGTAAGGGGTAAAGAGTTACTCTCATTAGAAGGTAGGAATGGGTAGATTCATTCTTCCTCCTCTTGATCATCACTCTCCTCCTCTTTTTTCATCCAATGAGCTTCCAGTTTTAGCAATTTCTTCTTCCATAGGCTCCTGCAAGGCATTAGTCTCTTCCGCTGGTGGAGAGCATCTATTAAGATATTCAAGAATATAGCCATTTTTCCCTTGTAATTATCAAAGCAAAATTGAAGTATATCATAAACCTCATATTTATAGGGTGCATCATCAATATTTTGGAGCAAATAAGCTAGTTCGAATGCACCCTTCCAAGCAATAAATTCTTCAATTTGTTCCACATCATAAAAGTCATAATTTTCCTTAACATAAGAAGATATGGTAACCTCACCATTATACTCACATTGAAAAGGGAGGTGTTTATACCTCTTACAGCAACAAAATTTATCAAAGCAATAAGTAACATTATAAGTAGAGTACACGTTTCTAGCAATGGTATACAATTTATCAATTTTATCCCATACGTGTTTCCCTTTTTGTGACAAGCGGTGTTCCTTATAATAATATTTTTGTTCTTCCGTGAACCCACCTTGCCAATTAGATTCAGTTTCAAAGAAACCAACCATTGATAGAAAGCATGATAAAGCAAGACAATAACAGACCAACGAAAATAACAACTATAGTAGGAACTATTTTTTTGTGTGTTTTTGATAAAAAGAACAAGCAAACAAAGCAGACATAAACTAAGTAAAACAAAAACAACAAAGTAAAGAGATTGGTTATGAGGGACTCCCCTTGTGAAGATGTCCTTGACTCCCCGGCAACGGCGCCAAAAAGTTAGCTTGATGGCCCAAAATATATCGAGCTCGTTGGGGAACCCCAAGAGGAAGGTATGATGCGAACAACAACAAGTTTTCCCTCAGTTATGAAACCAAGGTTATCGAACCAGTAGGAGAAAGGAAACACCTCCAAGGTGTTGTTTCCAACTTGGAATCATGCACAATACAACCACAGAAATTTGCCCCCAACTTAAAGTGAGGTTGTCAATCTCATCGGTTTTGCTGAAAACAAAGGATTAAACGTATTGTGTGGAAGATAGTAATAGCTTGCATAAAGTAAAAAGAAAACAGTAAATATTTGTAGATTGATGGTAAAAGAAAGGATCGGGGTCCATAGTTCACTAGCGGTGATTCTCCTTAAGATAGATGACATGTTGGGTGCACAAATTACAGCTGGGCAATTGACAAACATTGAGAAAGCATACATGCATATACTAATCATCTTGACTCCAATGAGATTTGATTGGGCATTACTAATCCAAATGCATCTATGACTAATAATCCACCTTCAGGTTATCATCCGAACCCCTTCTAGTATTAAGTTGCAAGCAACAGATAATTGCATCAAGCATTGCGTGTAAAGTAAACAATACGATTGTTCTATGAACAAATGATTGCTATTTTCTCCCTAGTAGCAACAACACATCTAGTACCTTAGATATTTCTGTCACTTCCCCAGATTCCTAGAGGCATGAACCCACTATCGAGCATAAATACTCCCTCTTGGAGTTGCTAGCATCTACTCGGCCAAGATATCTACTAACAACAGAGAGCATGCAAGATCACAAATAACAAAGACATGATAGAATCAATAATCAATCTGAAATAGCATCTCAATATCCATCGGATCCCCACAAACACAAAATGTAGGATTACAAATAGATGATCTTGATCATGAATGGAGCTCTTAAGATCTAGACATGGTAGCACAAAGGAGAAGAACCAACCATCTAGCTACTACATGGACCCGTAGTCCAGGGATTAACTACTCACGCATCACACCGGAGGCTTGCATGGTGATGAAGAAGGCCTCCAGGGTGAATTCTCCCCTCCGGTAGGGTGCCGAGAAGAGCTTCAGATCCCTCCCGATCTAGGGATGGAGATGATGGCTGCTACAGACTCTTTTGTGGAATTTTGATCGGGTACTTAGGTTTTATGTACCGGAGGCATATTATAGGTGAAAGGGGAGGCCGAGGGGTGCCCTAGACGGACACACCACCCCCTGGCGCGGGCCAAGCCTAGCCACGCAGCCAGGTGGTGTGGCCAGCCTCTGGCCCCTCTCCGTCTCGTATTCTGGCTCCGTGTCCCCCACGGTGAAATATTGACTTTGGCTTTTGTCCCGTCCAATTCCGAGAATATTCATTTTGTGACTTTCCTGGAACCAAAAACAGCAGAAAACAGGCAACTGGCACTGTGGCATCTTGTTAATAGGTTTGCCCAAGAAAGTGTATAAAAATACTCCAAAGTGTGGACAAAACATAAGAAAGTAGATATAAAACAAGCATGGAACATCAAAAATTATAGAGACGTTAGCAACGTATCAATGCTACATTCCATGGTCGCTTAGATTCCTCTCTGGATCTTTACGCCTTGTTCTTTTCCTGTGGTCGTGCATCAATAAGATAGTAGGAATCATTATGCAAAGCTTTGCTTACAATGAAAGGTCCTTCCCATGGAGGGGATAACTTATGCATGCCAGCAGTGCGCTGCACCAGCCGGAGTACCAAATCACCTTCCCGGAAGACTCGGGGGTTTACTTTCTGGCTATGGTAGCGTCGGAGATTTTGCTGATATATGGCGGATCTAGACAAGGCCAGTTCTCTCGCTTCTTCCAGCAGATCAACATCATTTTGCCAGGCTTCGCGCACTTCGGCTTCTATGTATTGGGTGACCCTTGGTGAATCATGCTCTATGTCGGTTGGTAGTACAACTTCTGCCCCATATACCAGAAAAAATGGCGTATAGCCTGTTGATCGGTTCGGAGTTGTTCTTAAACTCCACAGTACCGCTGGTAGTTCTTCTATCTAGTACCCCGTTGGTCTTTGCAGTGGCCCTATGAGTCCGGGTTTTATCCTAGACAGAACTAGTTCGTTGGATCTTTCCACTTGCCCGTTTTATGCGGGGTGCGCTACTGAGGCGACATCTAGCCGGATCTTCTTCTCTTGGCAAAACCTCGCCAATGCTCCTTCGGAAAAATTAGTGCCACTATTAGTTATGATACTGTGGGGGTAGCCGTATCTCAAGACTATATCCTTGAGAAACTTATCACTGTTGCCCCATCACATTTCTTGATTGGCTTCACTTCAATCTATTTAGTAAACTTGTCCACCATAACCAAGATATGGACCATTCCTCCCTTAGCCGGCTTAAATGGTGCTACCATATCTAGGCACCATATAGCAAATGGCCAAGTAATGGGGATGGTCTTTAGTTCCGACATTGGTACATGGGTTTTGGTGGCGTACCTCTGACATCCATTACATTTCCTCACCAGATCCTCTGCTTGTTCCAAAGCATTTGCCCAACAAAATCCATGCCGGAAAGCCTTTGCCACTAATGCTCTTGAAGATGCATGATGGACACATTCTCCTTGGTGGATATCCTGGAGTATATCAAGCCCTTCTTCCGGATCAACGCATTGTTGCAGCACGGTGGTTACACTTCTTTTGTATAGTTCGGCATTGATAATTTTATAGGCCTTTGCTCTTCTCTAGATTGAGTACCTCATCATCCGACAAGATTCCCTCTTTCAGGAAATCAAATATTGGCTTGGCCCAAGCGGGTATAGGTCGGATGGGAAAAAGTTCTTCATCGATTTCCATCGCCTCCACTGACATAACTCCTGCCGGGTTTAGCTGAACAGTTCCCAGGTTTGCTGAGGCAGTCCCCGGGTTCGCCGAAGTTGTCCCCGAGTTTACTGAAGTGCTTCCCCAGTCTATTTCCATGGGTGTAGCTTCTGACCCGGAGAGAGCCAGGATATAGATTGACTCGGACTTCGGCGATGGGGTAATAGATGGCTTTCTTAAGTGCTCACAAGCAACATTTGGCGGGATTGGTTGCCGGGATGAGCCCAACTTGGACAGCGTATCGGCTGCCTCATTTTGAATCCGAGGTACGTGGTGGAATTCACATCCCTCGAAGAATCTGCTTATCTTTTGAACATGGAATCTATAAAGGGCCATGTTGGCATCCAAGGCATCCCAGTTGCCAGATACTTGCTGCACCACCAAATCCGAGTCTCCAAAGCACTGTATCCGACGTATCCCTACTTCTTTGGCTAATTTGAGCCCATACACAAGAGCCTCATATTCAGCGACATTGTTTGAGGCGCTGAAATGGATTTGAAGGGCATACTTCAACTGATCTTTCTTGGGCGAGGTAAGTACCACTCCGGTGCCCAACCCTTCTTTCAGTTTTGACCCATCAAAATGCATTCGCCAATAGTTGGAGTCGGGCAGAGGTGGTTCGTATGCATCTTGGCCCAATCCACAAAGAAATCCGCGACAGCTTGCGATTTGATCGCATCTCTTCTATCGAACTGTGGTGCATAGGGGCCAGCTCAATTACCCACTTTGCTATTCGGCCACTAGCATCTTTGTTACTCATAATCTCCAATATGGGTGCCTCACATATCACTTTGATGGGGTGTTCCTCAAAGTAGTGTTTGAGTTTCTTGGCCGACATATACATGTCATACGCCATCTTTTGACAGTGAGGGTAGTTCTGTTTTGAAGCCGATAACACCTCGCTCAAGTAATACACCGGCCTTTGCACTAATTTTCCTTCCTCTTCACGTTCCACCACAATTACTGCACTTACGACTCGGTTGGTCACGGCTACATAGAGCAACATTGGCTCCTTGGGTAGTGGTGCGGCTAAGATTGGTGCAGTGGACAACATCTTTTTAAATTCTCGAAACGCGCTATCCGCTTGTGGTGTCCATGAAAATTTATCTGCCTTTTTCATTAACTGGTAGAGGGGCAAGGGCTTCTCTCCCAGCCAACATACGAACCGGCTTAACGATGCCAGGCAACCGGTGAACTTCTGCACATCATTAAGGCATTTTGGTATTTCCATTCTCTCTATAGCCCGGATTTTTATCGGGTTAGCTCCAATACCTCGGCTAGACACTAGAAAACCGAGTAATTTCCCTGCAGGCACACCAAAAGTGCATTTTTCTGGGTTAAGCTTCATCTGGAACCGTCTTAAGTTCGCAAATGTCTGTCGGATATCATCAAGGAGCGTATTGCTTTCCTTAGTTTTTATCACCACATCATCCACATAGACTTGCACATTCCGACCTATTTGGTCATGTAAACATTTTTGCATGCATCGCTGGTACGTTGCTCCTGCATTACGTAATCCAAATGGCATAGTGCGATAGCAATAAGCCCCGTATGGGGTAATAAACACAGTTTTTATTTGATCATCCGGATTCAGGGGTATCTGGTGGAAACCAAAATATGCATCTATGAATGACAATAACTCACACCCCGCAGTTGAATCTATGACCTAATCTATCCTTGGCAATGGGAATGGATCCTTTGGACACGCCTTATTCAGGTTCGTGTAATCAATGCGCATACACCATACCACTGCCACATTCAGATCATCCTTCTTCTTTTCCACCAGCACCGGATTAGAGAGCCAATCCGGGTAGAGTACTTCCATGATAAATCCGGCTACAAGGAGCCTAGATATCTCATCTCCAAGGATCTTTCTCCTATCCTCGGCGAAGCGGCGGAGAGGTTGCTTCACTGGCTTAGCTCTGGGTCTCACATTCAAAGAGTGCTCGGCCAACTCCCTCGGCACACCTTGCAGATCCTATGTGGACCAAGCAAAGATATCCTGATTCTCACGGAGGAAGTTGATGAGCTCGCTTTCCTATTTGTCGCCTAACCCGGCACCAATGTTTACGGTGCGCTCTGGGAACTGATCATCAATTGGCACTTTCTTAGTGTCCTTGGTTGCTTGAAATGACACACTACCATGTGGATTAGTTAGGGCCGGCATATGCTGATGTGTGGACTGAGCCAGTGCAGCCACTTCCATTATTTTCCTCTTCTCTTGAGCAATCACGAGTGACTCAGCCTGATTAGACCTGACGGACGCACATTCAATAGAGCGCCTGAAGTCCCCTGCTATGGTTATCACTCCCCTTGGTCCGAGCAGTTTCATCTTTAAGTAACTGATGTGAGTAATTGCCATGAACTTGTTTAGTGCGGGCCTGCCGAGTAACGCGTAATAGGCGCTTTCCAAGTTTACCACCTCGAACTCCAAATTTTTAGTCCGGCAATTGTCCCTCGTACCAAATAGCACATCAACCCGGACCTTTCCAATTGGCTCACAGGAGATTCCAGGCACGATGCCATGGAAAGTGGTCCTTGTAGCTTGGAGCATATTCTCTGATATACCCAACTTGTGCATGGTATCCATGTACATGATGTTAATACTACTTCCATTATCTATCAGCACCTTGGAAAACCTCACATTGAGATTTGGCCCGATGAACGTCAGATCCAGGACCAGTGTGTAGGTCTCTAGACTAAGCATGAGCTTTGGGTGATCCTTGATACTCCACGTAATATCCTGATCTGACCAGGGCATATACCTCACCACAGCTGGCAATACTGCATTTACCTCCATATGTCAGTGCTACAAGCTTTTCCAGTCAGTTTATTCCGTGGTAAATATGCAGTAACTCTGGTGATGCTCCCTGTACTTGTTTCGTCCCTCATTTGCGTGGTAACCTTGGTCTTGTTGCTGGTTATTATTCACTTGATGCACATCATCCCTCCTTTCCTAATTTTCATATCTCGGCGGAGGTGGAGGCAACATTACTTGTTGTCCATTCCCCCTGTTAGTAATGGCTGCCAAGGTGCTTCGTTCCGAGGTGCCTGAGCATTCCCCAAACTACCCTATTCTATCTTCCTCATCCACTCACAGTGCCGGGTCGTATGATTCGCCGGGCTATTTGAACTTGGCCTATGAAATTTGTAAGGTTGGTCCAACATAGTCTCGAACATATACCTCAGACGATCTTTTCGCTCCTGCCATTGCTTCTTATGCTCCGGGGTCCATGGCTTCTTGCCTTCACCCATTTGCTGCCACTGTTGACCTCCAGTTTTCTGGCGTTGGCTGGCTCCAGCATTGGGCTGATCTCGGTCTACCGCCACCACTTATTGCGAGTTATATCTGTAATCCGGACACTCGTCCCTTCTTTTTCCTCGGAAATCGTTTCTTCTTGATGACCCGAAGCCATCTCGGTTGTAATATTCCTCATTCACCTCGCTTGACATTAGCCGGGGTTGAGTTGGGTCTCCCAAAGCATATGAATCTGCGATCCAGATCATCTCTACCAAAGTGGTTGGCATATCTCGCTGCAATCTTTGCCACAACATACTTCCATATCTACAGCCCTGGGCGAACCACACAATTGCTTGTGGTTCAATTATCCCCTCACATGAGTTGCGCACATTGCACCACCGAGTCAGGAAATCTCGGTCAGGCTCATTCGGTCTCTGCCGGCATAAGGCCAAAGTATGTGGCATATTGGGCCTCTTGTAGGTTCTTGAGAAGTTGCTGACGAATAACTCCTCGAAATCTAGCCAGCAGTTAACACTTCCTGGTGGCAAGTTGTTCAACCAAACTCTTGCGGACCCTTCCAGCATTTGAGGCACATATCTCACTGCCCATCTCAAATTTCCTGTTGCGATCTTGACCGCAGTTGCGTAATCAGTGAGCCAATCCTCTGGTTTGGTGCTTCCATCATAGGTATTTGTTCCTCTAGCCAATTGAAAGTGTGGTACTGGTGGTTCCCTCATAATCCGAGGTCCAAAACATGCCGGACCTGGAGGCCCCTATACCTCAATCATCTCCGACCTGTAAATCTGGTCAAGCTTTAGCCTTGCATCATCTGGCTGCAAGTTTCTGCTTCCTAGCCTTGACCCAATTACGTGGTGTTCCGGTCTTGGGTATCCATTCTTAACCATCACCGAATAACTGTCATTGTATCTTCCTTGATCTAGGTGAGCATTCTATTGTTTTATTGCTTGGCCAGCACTTCTCTCCTGCCGAGGTGCATATTGGTGCTATTACTGCCGAGGTGCATTTTGCCCTGCTCCCGCCGGATCACGCTGCCTGGCATTGCCTTTGGCAATGTTCCTTTGACCAGCATTGCCTTGGTCGCGGTTACCTTGGCCGGTACTGTGGCGATCCTCATCAAGTTGCACTGCTTTCCCTTTTCTAGCTCTCACCGGGTCATAGGGAACCATTTGTTTGTCTCTTCTCCTGGATTTTACCACCTCTTCTCTCCTGGGATTGTGACCCAGAGATGATGCTACTCCGACGGACTTGGCCGGGTTATTTCTAGCCGAATGAACCACGTGTGAAGCTCTAGGTAGTGCCGGGTTTGCCTTGTTCATTTCCTCGTTTTGCTGGCAGGCGACCCTCAGCAAGTGGTTCACCCTCTCCTGTTGCCTTTCCCGGGCCTCTCCGGTTAGACCCTCTAACTCGGATGCAGCTGCGTTTGTTGCCCTGAGGTTCTTTGCTGGGGTTCTGTACCTCTCCAGCCCTCCTATTACGATTGTGGCTGTCTGACCCGGCCTAGGCTCATACTCCTTGTCAATCTCAGTAATCAGGTTTCTACCTCAGATTTTCACCCCATCTATGCGGTTTGCCTTCGCATATTCCCTCAAAGTGATGTTCAAGGACTGCTGTAACTCCACTATGTTCTTCGCGCCAACTAGCATTTTCTGCCTAGTCTCCTCCAACTCTGCTTGCGCCTGAGCCAGAGTTTAGTAGATCTTGTGCGCGTCAAGCTTGATGAAGAGGCCGTTGCACGGAGGGGGACGCCTGTCGATACTCCCCGTGTTGTCGCTGACATAGTCCAGCGCTCCAAAGCGCTGAACCAGGCCAGAGACGATGCGTTCACCGGTGCTGGAGATGTTTCTCGTCTGGATTTTCACCCCTGCTAGCACCGCTAGCCCCATGGTGGGCACCAACTGTCGTGGTGGTGGCACGGCAAATGCCATGGATAGGCTAAAGATGGGGCCAATGAGCGCTAGGAGAATCTAGGGAGGGATAGCATGGTGATTCCACGCATAGGTGTTGATGTATTTCCTCTATCAATGGTGAATACAAGTGCTCCTCAAGCTGTTCGCGAGAAGGACACTAGGTCTCTTACCCCCACAACTTAGCTCTAGAGTTCTATCTTAGACAGAGAAAATGATTGATCCCTCTCTATGGAGGCCCCGGTGCTCCTTATATAGGGGAGCCCGGGTTACAAATTTAGGGCACACGTGGCAGCATATTCCCCGAATATGCCCCTTGGTTAAAGCTAGATGCTTCTTTATTCACTTTAACGGTTTGTCCGGACTATGGACGTAACCGTCTGCGTAATCCATGCCTTTAAGCATCACCAGGCACGGGCTACGTCATCCGACATTGCCCGCATCATCTTGGTCGGCCCTGCCCCGCTGGTCCTTCCCTCTGCTTGCTCCACTCACGCTACAGCTAGCAAAAGCTACCTTTTGACTAGCGGAAGATTCCTTCCTTCTCTTAGAAGCCAAGTTATAGCCCAGCTGACGCCTGGCTAACCCAGCTACGAGGGTACCTGCATAATAGATTCACAAGTGTGGCCGACATATATTTTATGCCGGCTGGGTTAAAGCTAGGAAGATGCCCCATAGGCCGGGTTACTCCATAAGTCGGCCTGCCTTGAGGTGACCCGGCCTGCACTTGCTTTGACTATGTCGTACCTCGGCTAACTCGGCCTTTATACCCTGGCGTGACCCTACCCAGGGTGTCCCCCAACAAATAAAGTCACACATATGTTTCTGAACATCTAGCAAGCATGCATGACACCAAGAAGATAATAATTAAATCATACTGCACCATGGTAATAAGTGGATTAAGAAAAATACCTTTATCTTTAAGCTGGGCCCTCCCACCTATTCAGTGGCCTTGTGCTTGTTTGGCGAGTAGTGGTACTGGCCGGATCCTATGGCATGTGGGGGTACCATCCTATTTGCCACACCTAGAGCACCGCACGTTCGTAGTATGTACCACCGTGTTATAGTAAATAAAGAAGATATGGTGCCACAGAGGCTTCCACAAAAACATGATGCAAACAGAGACAACTTTTAGTACAGGGATACATCCAGGTTGTAGCCAACCACTTTCATCATGGGAAATAATGGAAGAGCGCTATGAATATACTCCTACGTTACCTTTTTAGGCAACTTTTAAGAGAACTGACGGGACCATCCTTGTTTGTAGTGGTCGTGTGCGCCACTGACCCATAGTTCACTATACAGAATCTGACGCATAATCCATTGTACATTACGAGTAGAAACTAAAGGTTACAAAAGTGAAGAACACCGAAATCGAACCCGACCAAATGCCCCAATCAGAACAACGGTGACCATGCCCTGATCTCAAATCCATACAAAATCGGTAACCCCACCCCACTTACCCGACCCCGACCCAATTGACCCAATCGATCAGAGTAGAGGGAAAATATCTTGATTAGGTGATTCTGATGTGAGCAATAAGCAAGAACTCCACAATGAAAGCATGCCGAATATTGTAGTACTAATAGTACCCCCAATGGCCCAATCGGAAGCAAATTAAACAATTTAGATTTCGAGGTGAGCAAATACACCCACCTATCTTAGCAAGAACTCCCCAATCGAAGCAAATTGGGAAAAGAAATGGTTACACCGGTTCCGACACTTGCTTGCTGGATGGGAGCTAGCTAGTGGTGGTTTATAGTTAGTAGAAAGGCATGGGCAGCAGAGTAGTAGTAGTAGTAGTAGGGATTGGCAATACACTTTTTCTACAGTAATATTTTTAAGTGGTGGCGGCGGGAACAATTTGGCGGATGGTTTCCGGATTTTTTATCCCAGCTATCACGTGGTGGCCTACAGCTATTTCAAGGGATAAGTTAAAGCGGGACCCACATCAAGGGGGTGAGTTAAAGCAGGACCCACATCAAGGGGCGAGATAAAGAATTGACCGAGCCAACCTCCTCCTTCCCTTAGTACTACTAGTTCTCCCGTGTTCCTCTCCCAGGACCGAGAAAATCGCCCCTCTTCAAATCAAATTGATCCCAGCTTATATATCCTCTTGTTGATTCGGATCACGGAGCAATTAGGGAGGGTAAGGAATAGGAGAGGACAAGGCGGTGGTAGCTGCTATTGGGGATATACTTTCCGGGTATCTTCACTGTGCCTCACTGACCAGGGTGGCCCACTTTGGGTTAGAGCATTGCTTCACGGGCGACCCAGTCAGGGAGAAGAGACGGAGTCCATTCCGGCTATGGGAAGGCCCAGAAGACTTACTAACATAGGCCTGTTATGTTAGTTGTAGTTCAAGATGTACTCTATAACTGACTATTAGTCGTAGCCGGATAGGTTTCTCCCGTAACCCTAGGCCGGATATCTATATAAGCCGTACTAGGGAGAGCATTTAGGGCATCTACACAATAGTGTACAATCCGAACTCCCACAGGCGAAACCCTTGTAACCCATATTCCAGCTCTTCCGTATTACTAGATTGCTAGCAGGTGTGGGATCCGTCCAAACCTAGCGGATTCGAACCTGGGTAAACTTGTGTGCTCACCGTCCCAGAATACCGCACACCCCTCTCTTGCACACGCCTCGAGGACCCCCTCATGGCGTACTTGTCATCAATCCGACGATAGTTGGCGCCCACCATGGGGCAAATGAGCTTCGGATTTGCGTTCCGAGCGGAATCTGCAAGAATCAGAATCGGCGAGACCATCACCGTCGGTCGCATCCTCTACGCCAGCGACATCCCTCTCATCGTTCTCGACGAGACTTGGATTCCGGCTAGGGAGGCTGTGACTGCCTACACCATCATGTCTTTCGGCGAGATCGATGTGTACATCAGCGTTGCTGAACCCACCCCACTGGTGATGATAGAGGCAGAAGAAGTTTCTGGCTCCCCTCTATCCGCGGAGGCGGCAGAGTTCCAGATTCTAGAAAACCCTAATCCCACCCAGCCCGCACCTATTGCGGAGATAGTGGAGAAAGCTGAGCCTAAAGCAGATCTCGCAGTACAAGTCGAATATGGAGTGGATCTCCCTGATGGGGTCGAATCCCAGATCGACCCACCCGCCGAGGTCGAAATCCAGGAGGAACATGTCAACAACGCAGGTTCTGGCTCTTCTAACGCTAGAACAGATTAACCCTCCTTGAGGCATACGTTGAGGCACATGATGATGAAAGACGCAAGCGTGGATGAGGTTCTCGAAACCATCAGGATTTTCGAGGAAGCCTACGAGGAAAGATGCAACTACCTTAGGACACACACATCACACTTTCTTGGATATGTTGGATCCGGATTTGGCTCTGCCGATGCTGGAGACAACGAGGACTCAGTGCTGGAGGCCATCGGAACAAACACAGACTTACCGGCATCTTCGGATGACTCCTTGACGTCGGCATATTTCCTAAAATTCTCCACGAAATATGAAGAGGAGTTCAACTCCAAAGTTGCAGAAGAAGGATAAGCCTTGGACGAAGGATACGGAGAAAACTCTCCCAAAGCTCAGGATGACATGGAACTCGGAGTCAACCCCAATGTCTAGATGTCCGAAAGTACCGATCAGAGCTTGACTCTGGGAAACGGACCCAAAGCCGTCTTTACTACCGGCGCTGCCAAGAAGGCAAAGAAGAAGAACAAGAAAAACAAGACCCCGACGAAAGATCCTCCAGCAGAGGAAGTGGTTGTCGAGGAGTACGAGGAAGACTCGGATGGAGCTTTAATCCCAGACAAGCCCAAAGAAGCTTCGGTGGATGGACATGTGATCACCGTGGGTGCCCGTTGATGTCTACGCACTTCTGTTATTGTAGACAGTTGTTGGGCCTCCAAGTGCAGAGGTTTATACAATAGCAGCAAGTTTCCCTTAAGTGGATTACCCAAGGTTTATCGAACTCAGGGAGGAAGTGGTCAAAGGTATCCCTCTCAAGCAACCCTGCAATCAATATACAAGAAGTCTCTTGTGTCCCCAACACACCTAATACAGTTTTCAGGTGTATAGGTGTACTAGTTCGGCGAAGAGATAGTGAAATACAAGTGATATGGATATAAGACAACGTTGCCATAAAAGAGCTTGACGGGAGGAAAAGACTAAAGGCAAAAAGATGGAAGCAAGCAAACATGTAATAGATCTAGTTGCAAACGGTGTTTCAATGTTTAGAAACAAGTCCTAGGGATCATACTTTCGCTAGTGAACACTCTCATATAAATATCTTCTCTTCATGATACTATTCTGAACTACTCTCCGGTTGGACAATCTAATCCATGGTAGGTCTATAACAACACTCCTCAAAGTCCGCTTTCCCCATCTAGATAACCCCTCACTATCACCTTGAGCGCTAGATGGTTCCAAAAAACACCACAATTTCATAGAGACATCCAACTCCAAATGTAACTCATAACAAGTATTTGTAATCTATAGCCTAAGTGCCACCATGGTGTGCACGCTATCACTTTCACACACGCGGGGAGAGCCAGAGATCTATTAAAGCACTTGAGTAGCAGAATAGATCTATATTACAAAGCTCATGATCTCAATAAGATCACGCATAGAGAGAGATGAACACATAGCTACTTGTAGAACCCTTAGCCTCGAGGAAGAACTACTCCCTCATCATCATGGGAATCAGCAACGGTGATGGAGATGGTGGTAGAGATGGCTCCGGGGGCACTTCCCCGTCCTGGTAGGGTGCCGGAACAGAGACTTTCTGTCCCTCGAACCTCCCCTTCGGTGGCGGCGGCGCTACAGAACTCTTCGTGGCTGGAGGCTGGATTCTTTTAGGGTTTTCGTCCCGAGGGGATTTTAGAGGCGAAGTGGCGATTTCAGAGGGTGGACCAGGGGCCCACACCACCTGGTGGCACGGCCAGGGGGACCCGCGCCACCACATGGTGTGGCTAGCTCCTGGCCCCTCTCCGTCTCGTCTTCTAGCTCTGTGAGTCTTCCGGTAAAATATCAACTTTGGCTTTTGTCCAGTCCAATTCCGAGAATATTCATTTTCTAGATTTTCTGGAACCAAAAATAGAAGAAAACATGCAACTGGCACTGTGGAATCTTGTTAATAGGTTAGTTCCAAAAAATGTGTAAAAATACTCCAAAGTGTGGACAAAACATAAGAAAGTAGATATAAAACAAGCATGGGACCTCAAAAATTATAGATACGTTTGCAACATATCAACATCCCCAAGCTTAACTCCTGCTCGTCCTTGAGTAGGTAAGTGATAAAAAGAATAATTTTTGAGGTGACATGCACCATCATAATCTTGATCAAACCATTTGCAAGCATTGAAAGCTGGGATCAAAGTACTCTAAACATGAGCATGAAAGATGAAGTTCTAACAATAAGACATAGTAACTATGCATGCAGCATGAAAGGATACAAACAAAGATCATGAATAATAATGCATTGAAAGACGTTTGTTTGTTTCACGTATAGAAAACATAATGAGAATGGTATTCAGCTTCTCCCTCATGGTGTAGCAAAACATAAATGCATAGGACACCTTCAAAGTTCATAAGGGTGACTAGATACAAATAGTTTAAGAACAAGCAATATCAAAGTTATGAATCAATCAACAAGTTTTGGGACAATGCACATAGAACTAAGAATGACAACTATGCTCTCTTAATTGGAGCCTAAGGATAGAAGGTAGAGACTCAATATAAAAGTGGAAGAAGGGCCCTTCATAAAGGGAAGCAGGGATTTCAAGTCTCATAAAGAGCTTCCAAAAATTATGGTACTTGTTAGCTTTCAGCTCTCATTGCCCCTATCATAAGCATCTTTAGGTGGTTAAGGTTAAAGTGAACAAAATATGGAGTATATGCTTGACAAAGTATAAGTTGGCAATCTCATGTCCCTTGAGTACGAGGACCGCTCCTCATGCTACTCAACTTTAGTTACCGATAAGTTCTTGTCATAGTAAGTACATGTGTATCATAGAGAACCACCAACGGGGTACCCCTTGCCCCATGATACAGGAGCTATCCCATATCAAAATGACAAGGCAAACCGACAATGAGCATCTCAGCAATCTTCTTATTACCATGGGAAAATGGTGCTTTTTTCTCTCTTTCCTCTTTTCTCATCTTTTTTTCTTTTTCTCAATCTCTTTTTTTTCTATCTCTCTTTTTATAAGAAGAATGCTTCATAGATTGCTCACTATGGTGATGCTGCAAGTTTCCACCATGATTAGGCATGGCTTAGGCTAGCGGCCCATGCATTTCTCTAACACACATACATAACTCCATGGACTTACAAGATCCCCTTTTATTTCACACCGACGACATCCATAAACAAAAGAGCATGATATCAACTGGGTAGATTTTTACAGGTGTTGAAAGCGTTCCCCGTGACAACACGGTTCTGCTAACTCCCAACTTATAAGTGCAAGCATATACAACATAGATGACACAATGGTTCAAGTTTATTAGGGGCAAGAAAAATAAAGTGTGCCATCAAGTTTGTGAGAGCTTTAATCACTAATTTTCACATAACAAGTTTAATTTGGAAGATAGATAAAACAAGAATATACTTGGAATGGTGTAACACACCATGCATAGGAATTTATAGTGGAATCTTTGGAATAACTTGGTTTCTTGGGAGTTGGATGCATGAGTAGAGCTTACTCAATACAAGTGGAGGCTAGCAAAAGACTGGGAGCGACCAACTAAGAGAGCAATAATGGCCATAATCATGCAGAGCGACAAAAATTATCAATCAAAGCATCAAGTGGTACCACAAGTCAAAAACTAAATGATCATAGAGGCTAAGGTGACTGATTCATAGTCATAACATGGTGTGAGCATGTGCCAAATCAACCCAAACAAAGCATCAAAGGAGAATACCACAATATTATGCTTTTGTATGCTAAAATAACGCATGATTCTTTCATGGCACATTTAAGAAATCTCAATTGTTTGGAACAAGTCATGCTAAAGCAATAATCACTAAGCACAAGGTCAAAGCAACATCTAGCATGGCATGATAAAGTCTAAGCCATAGTCAAAACAAGCTCCCTTTTGTACCACAAAAGCATGAAGCTTTCTACTCTCTTCCAACACCAATCGACTTATTTGAAAGAACTCACAAAGATAATAATAAATAAAGATCAGTGAGCTTGTCTCACAAATCCAAAAAGAAGAACTAAAAAGTTCTAAGCTGAAAGCACAAGAAAACTAAGGCTAAACACAGTGCTATCAAAAGAGAACACTCACAAAACAATAAGAATGAAAACTAGAGTGTTCTAAACAATGAAAGCAGAGTGTGTCTCTCTCCAAAAGAAGTGCGTTGGGATCCAACGAACTTATTTAAGCAAAAGAAAACTTAAAACAAAAGCGAAGATGCTCCAAGAACAACACAATTGTACATGAAACAATAAAAATGAAGTATTTGGAAGAAACTTGAGATTTTTATTGATGAAGAAGGGGATGCCATGGGCATCCCCAAGGTTTGACGCTTGTACTTCTTAAATATTTCTTGGGGTGACACGGGTGGCATCCCCAAGCTTTGACGCTTGTACTTCCTGAATATTTCTTGGGGTGACACGGGTGGCATCCCCAAGCTTGAGCTTTTGTCCATACTTCATCTCATCACATCATTCTCTCCATACACTTTGAAAATTTCCTTCATACAAAACTTCAAACAATCTTCATTAGAAACATTAGTGTACTCAAGATAATAAGTATTTTGGTTCAGTTTCAACACAAGTAACTTCCATTAAAACAAAAGCTACTGTAGCACTTCCTTTAAAAAGTTCAAGTGATCAAAGAGAACTCAAAGAGAAAGAGATTAAGAAGCAAATGCAAATAATGGCAGAAATCTGTCAAAACAGACCAGCAGGTAAAAACCAATTTTTTCGAAGACCTTCTGTTGCTCAAATCGAAAAGTGTTAAGCTAACTAAAGTTGTATAACAACCTGGGGCAGAAGCACAAAAAATTACAGCTCAAACCGACATACAGAGATTTTTCATGAATTTTTACAGCGAAGCACAAAAATCTGTTTAGGGACAGCAACTTTCCCAAGCGTTACTTCTCTCTCATTAGAGGTTACTCTTGGCAAAAAAACCACACAAAAATGATAAGGATAGGTTATTACTGAAGCAATAACTTCCAAGACTCAATAAAAGAAAAACCTACTGAATAGAAATTTGGGTTATCTCCCAATAAGTGCTCTTCTTTAACGCCTTTGAGCTAGCCACGATAATTTCGATGGTGCTCACATAAGAAATATGAATTGAAGTAAAAGAGAGCATAAATAAGCAAATATAAAACACATTTAAGTCTAACCCACTTCCTATGAAAAATAATCTTGTAAATAAACAAGTCATGAAAGCACAAAGCAACAAGTATAGGAAAGCAAAACAAGTGCAACTTCAAAAAATTTAACATAAAGAGGGGAAATTTAATATTGTTGAGACACGTAAAACCATGTTTCCCTCTCTCATAATAACTTTCAATAGCATCATGAATAAAATTAACAATATACTATCACATAAATCATTCTTATCATGAGCCACATGCATAAAAGAATTAATACTCCCCACATAAACATAGTCATTCTTATTAATTATAGTGGGAGAAAATTCAACAAAATATCTATCGTTATTATTCTCATCACCATAATCATCAAATATAGGAGGCATATTGTAGTCATAATTAATTTTCTCCTCAATAGTAGGTGGACTGAAAATATCAAATTCATCATTGCAATCATCATATATTGGAGGTATAGTATCATCATACGCAATAGAATAGTTATCTTCCAAAGTGTGTTCATTTGTAAACATATCATCATTGAAAGGAACATGGATAGCACTAATAGTACAAAAAATATTAATATCATCATTTGCAGAATTGGTACCGAAGAGATTTTCAATATCAAAATTAGTGTCCTTTTCTCAATCATGATCACTACTATAGGTAATAAGCATAGGAACATCATCAAGTTCAGACTCATCAAAAACTATAATAGGAGCAGCATGCTCAGGGGAAAATACCGTTTCCTCTCTCCTTTTACTCCTCCTCTTCTTCTTTTTCTTCTCTTTAGGAGGGAGAGGCTTGAAAGGAAGCTTCTCCATATACCCTGGTTTATTGTTAGAGACAATAGAAGAAACTTTGGAGGATTCCTTCTTTTCATTAATAAGATCAAAACACATATTAGTCCTGTCATATTTTGGTAAAATCTCATATTTTATAATATTTTGTATGTAAGTATTTGTGTGGCAATTATCAACACAATAAAGATGACAACCATACAGGACGCTATTCATATCAAAAGCACTCATATCTACCAAAGAGGTTTTTTCTTGATAACTCTTCACACCCTAAAAATAATGTAAGTTCATCATGCTGATTAGGAGTGATCATGTCATCACAATACAAACTTGCAACACTCATTGGATTAGAAGGGCTATTATTATGTCCTAAGCATTGAAAATTGAAATGACCCACTTCAAAGCAAAGTTCACAAATAAAAGGATAGAGGGCACAAACTTTTTTACCAAGATCATTTAGAGCCCTATACCACTTTCTAGTTTTTTCATTCCTATGGGTGATACAATATTCTTCTTCAATTTGATTATACTCACAAGATCTATGTATTCCAAAAAAAATTAACATGCTTATAAGAAATGGTACTTTCATAGGTTTGAGCATGTTTATTGCTATCATTAATAACAATTTCATTTTCCATGCAAGTGTCTTTAAAAGGCTCATGATACATGTCCCATTTTTCTTTAGGAGCATTAATATGAGAAGCAAATGATCTACAACAATCAACAAGAATTTGAGGATCAAGACCATATTTAGCACTAAGCTCTTGAAAATCAGCAGTTTCAGTGAAAGACTTAATGCAATCATACTCATAGTTTATACCTGGTTCTTTACCTTTGTCGTTATCCCAATCTTCGGTATTGCTTTGAATTGTTTCAAGAAGATCCCACTTAGCTTTGACCTCCTTACTTGTGAAGGATCCCTCTAAACAGCTATCTAGATAGTCCTTGTAATGTCCTGAAAGCCTTGCATAAAAATTATTAATAACAATATTACTAGGGAGCTCATGAATGGGACATTTGAGCATTAGTGACTTCAATCTCCCCCATGCTTGGGCAATACTTTCTCCATCATGTGGATGAAAATTATAAATGTAATTCCTATCTTTATGAATTTCACGAGGAGGATAAATTTAGAGTAAAAGAGAGATTCAAGTTCCTTCCGCTCCAAATGATGAGGATCATCTAGTAGCTCATACCACTCCCTTGCTTTGCCCTTAAGTGAAAAAGGGAATAGCTTCCTCTTACCTTGGTCCATTGAAATACCTGCACACTTGAACAACTCGCATAATTCGTGTATTAAGAGTAAATGATCACCAGGATGGACAGTTACATCTCCAAAATAACAGTTATTCATAACACGTTCAACAATTTTTATAGGTATTTTAAAAGGGATGCTTTCAGTATGTGGATTTAAAATATCACAAGTATCATTAGAATTACCACATATGGGATATAAAGTATCATTATAGAAAATTTTATTTTTTAAAGGTGGGGAACTAAAAAGATCATTTTCATCAAAACTAACTTGCCCAAGCTTAGAAGTTTCCATAGCATTAGTAACAAAGGTGTTCAAAAGATTCATACTAATAATAGTGCTATTAGCATGCAAATAAAGTTCCATAGGTTTTTTAATTTTCTCTTCAAACACTTCATGTCCTAACTCAAGATAAATACTATAAAGCCCTCTAATTTTGTTGTTGTTTTCCATTAAGCCTAACTAGTGAAAATATAAACAAGAAACAAAAAGATATAATTGCAGAATCTAAAGGAAATAACTTCAAGCACTCACACACTAGCAACTATACTAGAAGATAGCTTAGTAGCCAGAGGATATGAGTACCTTTTACCTTACCTCCCCGGCAATTGCGCTAGAAAATAGCTTGATGTCTACGCACTTCTATTCTTGTAGACAGTTGTTGGGCCTCCAAGTGTAGAGGTTTGTAGAAAGCAGCAAGTTTCCCTTAAGTGGATTACCCAAGGTTTATCGAACTTTGGGAGGAAGTGGTCAAAGGTATCCCTCTCAAGCAACCCTGCAATCAAGATACAAGAAGTCTCTTGTGTCCCCAACACACCCAATACACTTGTCAGGTGTATAGGTGCACTAGTTTGGCAAAGAGATAGTGAAATACAAGTGGTATGGATATAAGACAATGGTGCCATAAAAGAGCTTGACGGGAGGAAAAGACTAAAGGCAAAACGATGAAAGCAAGCAAACATGTAACATATCTAGTTACAAACGATGTTTCAATGCTTAGAAACAAGGCCTAGGGATCATACTTTCGCTAGTGATCACTCTCATATAAATATCTTCTCTTCATGATACTACTCTGAACTACTCTCTGGTTGGACACTCTAATACATGGTAGGGCTATAACAACACTCCTCAAAGTCCTCTTTCCCCATCTAGATAACCCCTCACTATCACCTTGAGCACTAGAGGGTTCCAACAAATACCACATTTTCATAGAGACATCCAACTCCAAATATAACTCATAACAAGTATTTCTAATCTCTAGCCTAAGTGCCACCATGGTGTGCATGCTATCACTTTCACACACGTGGGGAGAGCCAGAGATCTATTAAAGCACTTGAGTAGCAGGATAGATCTATATTACAAAGCTCATGATCTCAATAAGATCATGCATAGAGAGAGATGAACACATAGCTACTTGTAGAACCCTTAACCTCGAGGAAGAACTACTCCCTCATCATCATGGGAATCAGCAACGGCGATGGAGATGGTGGTGGAGATCGATGGAGATGGCTCCGGGGGCACTTCCCCATCTCGGTAGGGTGCTGAAACAGAGACTTTCTGTCCCCCGAACCTCCCCTTCGGTGGCGGCGGTGCTGCAAAACTTTTCGTGGCTGGAGGCTGGATTCTTTTAGGGTTTTCGTCCCGAGGGGATTTTATAGGCAAAGGGGCAATGTCAGAGGGTGGACCAGGGGCCCACACCACCTGGTGGCACGACCAGGGGGACCCACGCCACCACATGGTGTGGCCATCCCCTGTTCCCTCTCCGTCTCGTCTTCTGGCTCCATGAGTCTTTCGGTAAAATATCGACTTTAGCTTTTGTCCGGTCCAATTCCGAGAATATTCATTTTCTGGCTTTTCTGGAACCAAAAAATAGAATAAAACAGGCAAATGGCACTGTGGTATCTTGTTAATAAGTTAGTTCTAGAAAATGGCTAAAAATACTCCAAAGTGTGGACAAAATATAAGAAAGTAGATATAAAACAAGCATGGAACATCAAAAATTATAGATACGTTTGCAACGTATCACTTGTAAACTCATCGATGCTGCATTAACTACACCTATCCCTACTGCGGCAGAACTCACTGCTGCAGAATTGGAAGAAAGGGCTCAGGCCCTAGAAGCGCGTCGCCAAGTACTCCTGGATGAAGCCAAAAACATCAAGGAAGAGAAGAAGTGCATGGCTACTACGGAGAAGCTCATCTCTCTACAGCATTAGAAGACCCGGAAAGGCCACATGCGGGCCGACAAATTTCCAGAAATACGCAAGGTTCTCTTTGAGGGAGATCCAGGGATGCCTCGACTCGACAGTAATGGAGATCTAGTGTACCCACACCAGTACAGAACACCGCCGCGGCTCGAGATATCCTGGCAAATAACCCAGGCCTAGAAGAGGTTCGTTTAGGCATAAAACTACTTACAAAGGGTCTGGAGCAACAAAGGGTCGCGAAATCTGGAAGCGGAAAACTGGTCTCTAAATCCGACCAATGTCGTATGGATCCGGCCTAGGATGATATTAGACCCCAATGGATGCCGGAACAGCATGACCGTCGGGAGGATAACTACTCAAGAACCAGATCTTTAGGCCAACGGCACAGAACCGTACGTGATTGGAGCAATGTTGCCCCAGCCGTAGAGCGAGACGCAGTTGCAATGCTATATCTGAGACACCCTCCCCCGCGAGAGTCGAATAATCAGAGGGAAGAAGACAAAGAGAAACGTCGGGAGGAGGATAACTAAAGAATGCCACCTCCTAGACATACAAGTCGTCCGACCGAACCACACCAAACTACGGGGAACAACAGACGAAGGAACGATGGACACCGTGCCGAGTCAAGCCGTCAGGGGGCTCGTCGTAATGAAGACCCTCCCTAGAACCGGAATAATGACGCTTCGGATGGAGGCCGACGATCAGCCGGAAACAATCCACCTGATCCACCCTCTCCACCAAGTAGCCACCACAACGGCTCTCAAGGAGGGCGCCGTGGCAGGGGAGGTGATGGCAGAAGTAGAAGTCCGGCTCCAAGGCATCACAGCCACATCTGTCAACCAGGATGGTGATCCTTGTCACCAAGCGATGCGAGACATTGGATCAACTCTAACACAGAGGCGTGGCGCTATGAGAACAACGACATTTATGCGGGTCCAAAATGCTTCGGACGATGCATACGACAAACACACTTCCCGGAAGGATTTGCTATCTCAAGGGATATTCAAGCCTACGATGGTGTAGCTCGGCTAGATACTTGGCTCCAGGATTTTTTTCCAAGCCTATTGCATCGCCAAAGGTGGAAATAGCTTGGTCGCAACCTGATATCTCCCACTCATGCTGCGGAAGACGCCGCGATCCTGGCTCAATGAACTTTCGGCAAACACCATCCACAATTGGTATGACATGCAAAGCGCGTTCTTTTGGAATTTTGAAGGCACATACCGGAGGCCCTGTATGGTAGGAGACCTATAGCGTTGCACCCAGAAAGCTGGAGAAACTTGCCGAGATTACCTCGGACGTTGGATCGACACCAAGAACTCCTATGAGGGAGTAAATGACCAAACTATGATTGAAGCTTTCATTGCAGGACTCCCAATTGGTTTACTACGTCATCGTTTGAAGTGTGACAAGGTCACTAATTTTGGGAGAGATGATAGAAATAGCGAGCAAGTATGCACATGCTAACAACGATGCAGAAGGACTACTAAACGCCCTTGTTGTGCCATATTCGGCAAAACAACCAAAGCAGCAAGCTCAGAAGCGCAAGAACACCTTGGAAGAAAAGCCCAACGCGGAAACATCGGTGATCATCGCTAGTTCTGGGTCTGGAGGACAAGGAGGGCATGGCGGTGGCCGTGGACGTGGCCATGGGACATCAAGGGTCCAGGGTAGAGGAGACCAGCAACCTGGAAAAACCTTCTCGTGGGCCGACATTGCCAATAACTTGTGCATGCATCACTTAGATCCCAACAGGGGCTCGTCCCACACAAACACCGAGTGTCGTTTCAATGACGACATCAAAAATGATGATACCGCTGGTTACAGGGCCAAGCGGAAGAAGGGAAAGAAGAATATCGTAAAAGAGAAAGAGACCAAGGAAGATTCCGACATGGAGGAAGATGATGCTTCGAATCCCAAGTTGGATGGAAAGAAGAACTTCCCAACAAAGAAAGACACTTACGTCACCTTCCTTGGGTCTCTCAACCAGCTAAGGTCAAGAAAGCAGTACTGGACGAACTCAACGCGACTGTTCCGGCTGTTCCACAATACTTGGACTGGTCGGAAGTGGCAATCACCTTTGACCGTGCTGATCATCCGCCTAAGTTGCACAGACGAGGAAAATACGCCTTAATCGTCAATCCACTTATTGACGGCTATGGCTTCTCCAAGACCCTCATGGACAGTGACAACAGTATCAATATTCTGTATGTCAAAATGCTACGCAGGATGCGGATCTCAGAGACACAGCTGAATCATAGCTCTATGATCTTTCACGGAGTTTCCTAGTGTAACACCCTCGAATCAGCCCTATGCAAGTTTTAGCGATTCCCGCCAAACCCGCATAGAAATGATTCAAAGATGCCCACAAGGCACTTGCATGTAGGTGGAAAACGAAGTAATATCATTACAAAATAGTCCACGATGGGACCCACGGAACATATATATATATAACAATGACTCAACGAGTCAAGAATACCGATATGCAATACAAAGATCCAAATCACCTTGAAAACGATACAACATTCGAGTACGGATAAGAAGGAAATTGGGTTAAGAGCCCTAAAGAATAACCAATGGCGTCCATAACCCTGCCCAGGCCAAGCCGGAAGGGTAACCCTGCTAACAACGTCGAACTCATACCTGCTAAAACAAAAGGGGTGCCGACAAAGGGCAAAGGAAAAAGAGGAGCGTCAGTACTGAGGCCAGTACACGGCGAGGCTAGAATTCGGCGGCTCTCGCCTACATAGGTATGGTGGACTGAAGCGGCAGCAAAGCATGCACTAAAAAACCTATAGAGACTCGATGCAACTGCCGGCTATTAGAGAGGGATAAGAGAGATCTATTAGGGACCAACCTGATACTAACACCAATCATACCCATCCTGGTATCCCCCCTCGAGACCAAACGAGGAAGTCAAACCGAGGAACTCACATAGTTGGCAGTTTTATTCATTCCATTATAGTTGTAGCACTTACTAGTCAGATATAAATATCATGAGTCATCCTGATATCATAAGCAGTGGCTAGTTTTAATTAACCATTCCATTGTAGTTGCAATACTTACTAGTCAGATACAATTAGCTTGAGACATCCCAACTCCAGTAGTTGTCGGCACTTTTATTTACTCATTCCGTTGTAGTGAATCTGATTACTAGACATGTCAAAGTCAAATTTATAGCACTACTTTAGTTATGCTTGTCTATGATCGAGATACTGTGCTCCAAGTCGTCCATAACCGTGGACACGGCTTTTAGAAAGTTTTACCCTGCAGGGGTGCACAAATAGCAACACACACACGATCAACCTCGGGAAGAACCAAATAAAAAGCAACGAGGCCTCACGACAAAGCATTCATAGGATTCATAAATCATTTCAGGGGACCACCCCACTAATCTACCCACAACAAAGTTGGCCGGCTCCAAGACGGACCCAAGGTTTGCGTCAATGGCTGTAAACGACTGGGAACCCGAAAGTGTGACTAGGCTTGTCGATACCGCGAAAACTCTCCGCCATCCTAAAGAGTACAGGTGCTCCACGCACAATCGTAAATAAAGTAGTAAAACATGGCATAAGTACAGGATCGTAATAAAGCCCCAAACTAGTTTGTGGCCCCAAGAAATAAGAAATGAATCAAGCTCTGGCTAAGGGGATTCATGGTCCCACATGCGGATAGTGCGATAGTCAAGGAACAGGTATCAAGTACTCGGGGCCTACGGGACACAAGTGAGCGTGGAAGAACCAAATGTTAGCTATTGCCCACCGATGCCTCTGCATTAGTTATATCTATTCACAACATTTTAATTGACACGTTGTAATTAAAGTCATGATCATCTCCAACATTAAACATGTCTACCAACCTTTTAACAATGGTGGAATGACAACAACGCGAAGCAGCACCTGAGCAAGCAACTACGACTGGCAAGACCAACCGACTATAAAACAACAGGCAATAGGATGTGTCCAAGGATATATAGAGGCTGCAAGGAATATAAATGGTATGGGAACTAAAGCATTGCAACACGGATAGCAATAGATCAACATGAGGAAGTAAAAACTATAAAGACAAAATAGGTAGAAAGGGGGGAGATTGCTCGCCTGGAAAACACTGCCAAAGATACATATCCGAAGGACTTGTCGATACTCGCATCAACTCAACGGCCTAATCTGCGAAGAACCAAAGCACTAAAAGAAACACCGAATGCACTATTTAATACTACGGCAGAAGATCCGGCATGATTATGATATGATGCATGGCATGTCAAAGATACGGTGCAACTAGGCAAAATTAAGCGGAACCGGGGTCCCGACGATTAATTAAGAGGTTCATGTTGTTTAGCTACCCTGCAATTTAAATGTTGTATTAATAAGGCAAAACATGGCATCGGTTCACTACACAAATTCAAATGGGGTCAATATTAGACTAGAATAGGCCAGATATGAACTCCAAATTTAATTATGAGGTGAATCGGCAAAATACCCCCAAACACCCACAATATGCATGCAAGTATGACCAATTTAATATGCAGCAATTTATATAGATGATATTTATAAAAAAGGCTTGGATCAGGGTCACACATCTAGGTATCGGCGATCTTGGGGTCCGAGGGTTGGGGCTTCAGGTCCGAGAGGAATAACTTGGTGCGCCGGGGTTCGCTCTTTGGGTCCGGGTTCTCCGTGCTCTGTGTGAAGGTCTCGGGGTTCCGTGTTGAAGGTCTTGGCATGCCGTGAAGAAGATCTTCGACTTCGGCGGTCATCGGGTTCCTCGAGGTTCGGGTTCCTCAAGGTTCTGCCCTGGGATCCACGAAGGAGGTCTTGGTCTCAGTCAAGACGCGAATGTAGATCTAGGCAGTGTATGAAGTGCATGTCGAACTTGTTTTCTGAAATCTGCAACACCACTTGGTCACCTCCTTGATTCCCAATAGCAATACACCACCGAAACAGATAACAACATAGGCAGGGTCCGGATCCAAAAGAAACCTCGATGGGCAACGAACAAAACCTGCAGAACCACCACTAATATGAGTCCCACATGCCAAAACGTCTGCAGGCAGAATAATGGGAGAACAACAGACAGAAAATACCATGCGGTTCAAGGAGGCAAGGGCGCGAGTCGACGTGGAACTCGAGCCAGAACAGGGGCTGCCGCTGCCATGGAAGTCCACCTGAACCAGGGCCTACGTGCGAGCACACGGAGGCTGGCACCGGCCAGAGATGCAGAGGAGGGTGCCGGCCAGAGATGCAGAGGAGGGCGGCCCTGAGCGGCGCTGGACGCAGATAGGACCGGTGGCGCTCGCGGTGGTCACGGGAACAGAGGAAGGCCGGGTCGGGGCGAGGGTGAGCTCAAGAGGTGGCGTGCGGCGGTGGAGCTCCTAGCGGCGGCTCTCGGACAGAGGGACAGCGGCGCTCCTGCGGAAAGGCCGCGCGGGCGATGCTCCTGGCGGTGGGCAGGCGACTGGTAGCTAGAGAGGCGAGGGTGCACTGGAGAAGGGCGGCGCGAGGTGGCTGACCCGCAGAGGTCGCGACGGCGCATGGCCGAACTCAGGGCCGGCTCGTGTAAGATGGCAATGGCGAGGCGCGGGGCCGGGCTCCAACGACGGAGGCCACGAGTGTTGGGTTCGCAAAATAGAAAACAAAAAATTTCCTACGATGAGAACTATACGCCAAGATCTATCTACTAGATACAGAGCAACGGGTGGACATACATCCATGGAGAACTTACCCTCGAAGACAACGAGTTTTGTTAACGAGTAGGAACTCGTGGTTGATGTAGTCGTACGCTTGCCGATCTCAAGATCGTGTGGAAGTCTGAGCGCCGCAAATCAGCAGCGCATCCATCCTCGCACACACGTTCAAGCCACCAGACAACCTCCACCTCCTCGCTCCAGTGAATCAGCAGAAGTAGCAACTCCTTCCAGATGCAAGGCCACCGGGAACATGTATCTCGCTAATCCGAGACCATGGGGGAATATCTAGAGGGGAGAGAGATCCTTCATGAGGAGGTGTGCTTTATGAGGGAGGAGAGGGGGGCCTTTTATTGGAGAGGGGGGGCTCCTCCCCTCCCATGGCCGGCGGCCAAGGGTGCTGCCTCCACCTCTTCCTCATTCATGTGGTGGAAGCTCCACTCACATCAATTTTGACTCCACCCAAAATTCCACTCACATGCATTAAATTTCCACCAAATTTAATGCAACTCTCAATTAATCAAACTCTTTTATTTATTTTATTCAGAATTTTGTTAATTACTTTAATTAACAAACATTCACATAAAACCCCTTGCAACATTTCAATATCACATGCAGAACCACTTTCTGCAATTTCACCTGAAACAATTCCGGTTTCTATCGACACAATTCCTGTTTCTATCGAAACATTTCTTGTGCTTTGCAAACCTTTTGTCTGAAACATAAGTGCTCCTAAATGGTGTCCGGTAACCCTTAAGTGTGTCACCCTACGATTCACGAATAATGCAGACATGATTGAGACTCCTCTCAGATCAATAATCAGAAGCGGGACTTGGAGATCCATACTGACTCCTGCAGATTCAACGATGACTTCTGTGATCGTGAGAACCTTTAACGCTAGTAACTTAATCCCTTTGTCTCATGATATAATACATGTCCGAGATTCTATCATCGGTATCCAAATACCTAGTTTGATCTCGGTACCGACATGCACTCTTTTCTCGTTCCCGTGATATAACATTCTAGTGATAACATCACTTGCTTGCAAGCTATCTTAATGTGATATCACCGAGAGGGACCAGAGTATATCTATCCGTCATCGGGATTGACAAATTCCACTCTTGATCCATGATCCTCAACATAACACCTTCGTAGCGCTGAACCCACCTTTATAGTCACCCTGTTACGGTGTGACGTTTGATGTTATCAAGACACTCTTTTGGTGTTAGCAATTAACATGATCTCATGGTATAAAGACTAAGATTACTTCGTATGATGTTATAGAAATATAAACATAATGACTTGGTCATAATGCTATACTTTGGATGAATGTTCATCACATCATTTCACAAATGTTGTGACCTTGTTATTAACAACATCCAATGTCCATGATCAGGAAACCTTGATCATCTTGTTAATCAACAAGCTAGTCTATAAGAGAGGCATAAATAGGAACCCTTTTTGTTTATTAAACACACATGTATTGATGTTTCCTATCAATACAATTATAGCATGCAAAATAAACATCTTATCATATATAAGGAATACATAATAACAACTTTATTATTGCCTCTCAGGGCATATTTCCTTCAGTCTCCCACTTGCACTAGAGACAATAATCTAGTTTACATAGTGATAAATCTAACACCCATGGAGTTCTGGTGTTGATCATTTTTGCCCTAGGGAGAACTTTAGTCAACGGATCTGCTACATTCAGGTCCGTGTGCACTTTACAAATCTTTATATCTCCATACTTGACATGCTCGCGGATGGAGTGAAACCGGCGCTTAATATGCTTGGAATTCTTGTGAGACCTTTGTTCTTTTGCATTGGCTATGGCTCCATTGTTGTCACAATAGATCACCATTGGGTCCAATGCACTAGGAACCACACCTAGTTCCGTTATGAACTCCTTCATCCAAACCGCTTCCTGCGCCGCTTCTGAAGCAGCAACATATTCCGCCTCCATCGTTGATCCAGCCACCACAGGTTGTTTGGAACTCCTCCAACTAACTGCTGCTCCATTCAAGATAAATACGTATCTGGATTGAGACTTCAAGTCATCTAGATCAGTGTCAAAGCTAGCATCGACATAACACTTAGCGACTAGATCTTCATCACCTACGTATACAAGAAACATATCCTTCGTTCTTCTTAAGTACTTAAGGATATTCTTGACCGCTATCCAGTGTTCCGAACCTGGATCGTATTGGTACCTACTAGTCAAACTAATATCATGTGCCACATCCGATCTTGTACATAGCATGGCATACATTATAGAGCCTATGGATGAGGCATAGGGGATCTTATCCATTATCTCTCTTTCTTCCGCCGTAGCCGAACTTTGAGTCTTACTCAATGTCTTGCCTTGCAACATAGGTAAGAACCCCTTCTTACTTCCATCCATATTAAACTTCTTTAATATCTTATCAAGGTATGTACTCTGCGATAGCCCAATTAGGCGTCTTGATCTATCTCTATAGATTTTAATGCCTAATATATATGAAGCTTCACCAAGGTCTTTCATCGAAAATTTGCTGTTTAGATAACTTTTAACACTATTTAAAAGATCTATATCATTTCCAATCAATAATATGTCATCCACATATAATATCAGAAATGCCACATTGCTCCCACTCACTTTCTTGTAAATACAAGCCTCTCCATAAGTTTGGACAAATCCAAACTCTTTGATCACTTCATCAAAGCGGAGATTCCAACTCCGGGATGCTTGCTTCTGTCCATAGATGGATCGCTGAAGTTTGCATACCTTATTAGCATCCTTAGGATCGACAAAACCCTTAGGTTGTATCATATACAACTCTTATTCAATATTACCATTGAGGAATGCAGTTTTGACATCCATCTACCATATTTCATAATCAAAATATGCAGCAATTGCTAACATAATCCTAACCGACTTAAGCATCGCTACGGGACAAAATGTCTCATTGTAGTCAACTCCTTGAATTTGTTGAAACCCCTTTGCGACAAGTCGAGCCTTATAGATGGTCACATTACCATCAACATCAGTTTTTCTTTTGAACATCCATTTATTCTCAACGGCCTTTCGATCGTGAGGTAAGTCCACCAAGGTCCAAACCTGGTTTTCGTACATGGATTCCATCTCGGATTTCATGGCTTCTAGCCATTTGTTGGAATCCAGGCTCATCATCGCTTCTTCATATGTCGCAGGGTCATCTATTTCATCAATCATGAAATTCATAACATGATTGCCGTACAGTTCAGGAGCTGCACGTGTCCTGCTTGACCTACGAGGTTCGGTAGTGTCCTCTTTTGGAGTTTCATGATCATTATCATTAGCTCTCTCTTCATTAGGTGAAGTCAACTCCGAAACAACTTCCGGTGCTGTGCTACTCGCCAATTTATGAAGAGAAGGTTCAATAACCTCTTCGAGTTCTACCTTCCGACTACTCACACCTTTCGCGAAAAACTCCTTCTCAAGAAAGGATCCATTCTTGGAAATAAAAGCCTTGCCCTCGGATCTGTGATAGAAGGTATACCCAATCGTTTCCTTAGGGTATCTATGAAGATGCATTTTTCCGCTTTGGGTTCGAGTTTATCTGGCTGAAGTTTCTTCACATAAACACCGCATCCCCAAACTTTAAGAAATGACAACTTAGGTTTGTTTCCAAACCATAATTCATACGGTGTCGTTTCAACAGATTTAGATGGTGCCCGATTTAAAGTGAATGCAGCGGTTTCCAGTGCATAACCCCAAAATGACAGTGGCAAGTCAGTCAGAGACATCATAGATCAAACCATATCCAATAAAGTACGATTACGATGTTCCGACACACCATTCCGTTGTGGTGTTCCGGCAGGCGTGAGTTGTGAAAATATTCCACAGTCTTTCATATGTGTGCTAAACTCGTAACTAAGATACTCTCCTCCACGGTCGGACCGTAGAAATTTGATCTTTCTGTTACGATGATTTTCCACTTCATTCAGAAATTCCTTTAACTTTTCAAAAGTTTCAGACTTGTGTTTCATCAAATAGATATACCCGTATCTACTCAAATCATTCGTGAAAGTAACAAAATAACGATATCCACCTCGCGCCGACACACTCATTGGTCCACATACATCAGTATGTATGATTTCCAATAAATCTGTCGCCCGTTCCATTGAACCAGAAAACGGCGTTCTCGTCATCTTGCCCATAAGGCACGGCTCACATGTATCAAATGATTCAAAATCAAGTGATTCCAAAAGTCCATCAGAATGGAGTTTCTTCATGCGTTTAACGCCAATATGACCTAGACGGCAGTGCCACATATATGTAGATATATCATCATCAAGTTTAATCCTTTTAGCATCAACATTATGAATATGCATAATACTACTATCGAGATCCAACAGAAATAAACCATTCAACATAGGTGCATGACCATAAAAGATATTATCCATATAAATCAAACAACCATTGTTTTCAGACTTAAACGAATAACCACTTTGCATCAAACATGATCTGGATACAATGTTCATGCTCAGTGCAGGCACCAAATAACAATTATTCAGATTTATAACTAATCCCGATGGCATATGGAGAGGCAGCGTTCCGACGGCGATCACATCAACTCTTGATCCATTGCCGACCCGCATCGTGACCTCATCCCTTGCTAGGTGTCGCTTGTTCCGCAGCCCCTGAATCGAGTTATATATATTAGCAACCCATCCCGTATCAAATACCTAGGTGCTACTGCGAGTACTAGTCAAGTACACATCAATAACATGTGTCTCACATATACCTTTGTTTGCCAAATACTTGGGGCAGTTGCGCTTCCAATGGCCAGTCGCCTTGCAATAGTAGCACTCGGTATCAGACTTAGGGCCAGCTCGGGATTTCTTTTCAGGTGCGGCAACAGATTTGCCGCCCTTCTTTCCCTTCTGCTTGCCTTTCTTGTCCTTCTTGAAACCGGTGGTCTTATTAATCATCAACACTTGATGTTCTTTCCTAATCTCCACTTCTGTAGTCTTAAGCATTGACAGAAGCTCGGGAAGAGACTTCTTCATGCCCTGCATATTATAGTTCATCACGAAGGTCTTGTAGCTAGGTGGCAGAGATTGGAGAACACGATGTATGCCTAAGTCAATGGGAATCGTTATTCCCAAGGACACAAGCTTATCGGCATACCCAGACATTTTGAGTACATGCTCACTAACGGAGCTGTTCTCCTCCATCATGCAACTAAAGAACTTTTTAGAAGCATTATAACTCTCTACGGCAGCATGGGTATCAAAAATCATTTTCAATTCTCCCATGGTATCAAAGGCATTGCCATTTTCGAAACGCTTTCGAAGTTCTGGCTCTAGCCCATACAGTATGCCGCAATGAACTAAGTTGTGGTTCTCCTGATGAGTTATGTAGACATTCTTTTCCTCGTCAGGGGCATAAGGAGCTGGTGGGGGGCCTAGCGGCGCCTCTAGCACATATTGCTTTTATGCAGCAGTGAGGAGAATCCTCAAATTCATAGCCAAGTTGGTGAAGTTGCTACCATTCACAGCAAGTTTCTCTTTCTCCATGAACACATTGAAATTAAAAGCAGGTGGTGCCATCTACAACAGAATTTGTAAAGTTTATTTAGACTAAGTTTATGATAGATTGAGTTCAATTAATCCAAATTACTAATGAACTCCCACTCAAAAACGACATCCCTCGTGTCTTTTTGGTGATTACATGAACCAAATCAACTACACCAAGTCCGATCATCACGTGAGTCGGTGTAGCTTCAAAGGCGAGCATCTATATGGGCATCATATCAACTATATGACTCATGCTTAACCTTTCGGTCCGTGTTCCGAGGCCATGTCTGTACATACTAGGCTCGCCAAGTAAGAACCTTAGTACTCGCGTGTGTAAAACTGTCTTACACCCGTTGTATGAAAGCGTAGCGTCGAGTACACCCTATCATCACGTGATGTCTCGAAACACAATCCATAGAACGGTGCATAATTAAGGAAGAACACATTTTTATCTTGATATCTAAATGAGGGATCATCTTACAATGCTACCAAAAGCGCCAAACTAGCAGTATAAGATGCTAACATCTAATGTGTAAAGTGAGATGATATGGTTCATGCATTTGATCTCTATCATTTGCATCGTGGTATGATCTCTATCATTCCTTTGTGTGTAAGGCCAAGGTCTATGGAACTTACATGTTGAGTGTGTTGTAAGAGTATCTGTCATACATCTACTTACAACAATACCATATCAAGACACTAGCCCAGCAACGATCTAAACTAGATGCCTGTAATTTATCAATTGCAAGTTTTACGTGGCTTAGGGCTTTCGGAGATAGAACCAGTCTTACCTACGAACATGAACCACAACGAGGATAACCAAGTTATTAGCAACTCGTTGTAAATCAGATATTGACTATAGTAGGAGAGCCAGCCACTTATGCAAAACTAGTTGCATGTCAGTCATGGAACCGGTCTCATGTACGATGACATGTAAGGTTGGTCCGGGCCGCTTCATCCCACTATGCCACCAATATCCAAAATACATAGAAGATACAATAACATGATCATCATCGCCCACATATAAACATATGTGTACTACCCGTGCAAAGCACCTACGCATAGATCTGGCTCTGATACCACTGTTGGGTTCACAACATAGAAAACAAAAAATTTCCTACGATGAGAACTATACGCCAAGATTTATCTACTAGATACAGATCAACGAGTGGACATACATCCATGGAGAACTTACCCTCGAATACAACGAGTTTTGTTAATGAGTAGGAACTCGTGGTTGATGTAGTCGTACGCTTTCCGATCTCAAGATCGTGTGGAAGTCCGAGCACCGCAAATCAGCAGCGCATCCGTCCTCGCACACACGTTCAAGCCACCGGACAACCTCCAGCTCCTCGCTCCAGCGAATCAGCGGAAGCAGCAACTCCTTCCAGACGCAAGGCCACCGGGAACATGTATCTCGCTAATCCGAGACCATGGGGGAATATCTAGAGGGGGAGAGAGATCCTTCACGAGGAGGTGTGATTTGTGAGGGAGGAGAGGGGGCCTTTTATAGGAGAGGGGGGGCTCCTCTCCTCCCATGGCCGGCGGCCAAGGGGGGTGCCCCCACCTCTTCCTCATTCATGTGGTGGAAGCTCCACTCACATCAATTTTGACTCGACCCAAAATTCCACTCACATGCATTGAATTTCCACCAAATTTAATGCAACTCTCAATTAATAAAACTCTTTTATTTATTTTATTCAGAATTTTTTAATTACTTTAATTAACAAACATTCACCTAAAACCCCTTGCAACATTTCAATATCACATGCAGAACCACTTTCTGCAATTTCACCCGAAACAAATTTGGTTTCTATCGAAACAATGCATGTTTCTATCGAAACATTTCCTGCGCTTTGCAAACCTTTTGTCTGAAACATATGTGCTCCTAAATGGTGTCCGGCAACCCTTAAGTGTGGCACCCTACGGTTCATGAATAATGCAGATATGATTGAGACTCCTCTCAGATCAATAATCAGAAGCGAGGCCTAGAGATCCATACTGACTCCTGCACATTCAACGATGACTTCTGTGATCGTGAGAACCTTTAAGGCTAGCAACTTAATCCCTTTGTCTCATGATATAATACATGTTTGAGATTCGATCATCGGTATCCAAATACCTAGTTTGATCTCGTTACCGACATGCACTTTTTTCTTGTTCCCGTGATATAACATTCTAGTGACACATCACTTGCTTGTAAGCTATCTTAATGTGATATCACCGAGAGGGACCAGAGTATATCTATCCGTCATCGAGATTGAAAAATTTCACTCTTGATCCATGAGCCTCAACATAACACCTTCATAGCACTAAACCCACCTTTATAGTCACCCTGTTACGGTGTGACGTTTGATGTTATCAAGCTACTCTTCTGGTGTTAGCAATTAACATGATCTCATGGTCTAAGGACTAAGATTACTTCGTATGATGTTATAGCAATATAAACATAATGACTTGATCGTAATGCTATACTTCAGATGAATGTTCATCACATCATTTCACAAATGCTGTGACCTTGTTATTAACAACATCCAATGTCCATGATCAGGAAACCTTGATCATCTTGTTAATCAACAAGCTAGTCTATAAGAGAGGCATAACTAGGAACCCTGTTTGTTTATTAAACACACATGTATTGACGTTTCCTATCAATAAAATTATAGCATGCAATATAAACATCTTATCATATACAGGGAATACATAATAACAACTTTGTTATTGTCTCTCAGGGCATATTTCCTTCAGCGAGGAGGAGCGTCAGTGAAGTTCCTAGCGGCGCTCGCGAAGGGAGGGGACATGGGCGGTAGGTGGCGACGGGGCCTGGGACGAGGGAGCGGGGCGAGGTGGTGGGGATCGATGACGGGAGTTGGTGGCGATCGAGGGGAGCGTCGGGCTCGCATTGGTTGCTCGGGAGGATGACGAGGACCCGATGGCGTTTGATCAAGGCGGTGGAGGGAGCTAGCTACAAAATGGCCAGGGAGTGGTTGGTGGCTAGTTGTGCACACGACGTATGTGCTAGGTGTGTGCACTGTGTTGGTCGGGCTGGGTTACGCTGCATGCTATATGCGTGCATCGTGGGCTCCGGTCGGTGTGTGTGCAGCAACTGGGTAGAAGGTAGGGTGGGGTGGCGTGTTGCTGCGGCAGGGGTAGATGGGTTAGGGTTTAGGCAATAGGGTTGTAGGCTGCTGGCTTGCTAGGATTTTGGCCCGGCAGGCTGGAGGCCTCCCCCGAGGTTTTATAAATATGTTTTTTATATTTTTAAAAGACTTTTACAAATAGTTTTTACACAAACCAAAGATCTTAAAAAGACCGGATTTTGATTTGAAATAGAGAAGGGGAATATCTAGAAAATAAAATAGGCTTTTGCGAAAATAGTTTTAGGCAAAAGATGCATGATGACATGACGATGCTCAAATTCAATGTGGCATGATGAACATCATGATGCACAAAGTAGAAACAACAAGCGATTTTTCTAGTAGTGGTTTTACTGGGGTGCTACACCTAGGAAGACAAGCAAATTCCCTGGGAGAGATCACTTTGGATGTCACCTTTGGTACTCCAAAGAATTATTGGATGGAAGCACTTTCCTTCGAAGTGGTCCCGTTCAAGAGCGCCTACCACACTATATTCGAGCGGCCGGCTTATTGGGCTTTTATGTCTCGTCCGTGTTACATTTACAATATGATGAAAATTCCAGGTCCCAACGGCGTGATCACCATCAGGGGAGACCCAAAGAAAGCACGAGAGTGCGAGGACGGAAATGCCGCCTTTGCTCAAGTCGTGTTGCACGCCCAGGAGTACCAGAAGATCAAGAAGACCATCGACCCATCCGAGATGCCCGCGACCAAGAAGGAGGTGACAAAGCCGACTCCGGAGTTCAAGGCATAGGAAGAGACGAAGACGATGACATTGAAGGATGATGATCCCTCCAAGGTGACCTAGATAGGTGTAGGTTTAGACCGCGCATAGGAAAGCGTGCTTGTCAAGTTCCTCAAAGCAAATCAAGATATCTCAAAAGCAAAGTATGCAGACATCAAGCAAGCATGCAGACGTCAACGACGATGCAGAAGGACTACTGAACGTCCTGGTTGTACCATAGTTGGCAAAATAGCCAAAGCAACAAGCTCAAAAGCGCAAGAATACCTCGGAAGAAAAACCCAACACGGAAATAGCAGTTGTCACCACCACTTTCGGGTCTGGAGGATGAGGAGGCGCGGAGGCGGCCGCGGCCGCGGTCATGGGATGTCAAGGGTCCAAGGTAGAGGAGACCAACAGCTTGGCAAAACCTATTACTGGGCCAACATTGCCAACAACCCGTGTGTGCATCACTTAGATGCCAATAGGGGCTCTTCCCACACAAACGCCGAGTGTCGTTTCAATGACGACATTAAGAAAGACGATTCCACGGGCTACAGGGCCCAGCGGAAGAAGGGAAAGAAGAATCCCTAAAAGGAAAAAGAGACCAAGGAAGATTTCGACATGGAGGAAGCAGAGCCTTCAAATCCCAAGTCGGATGGAAAGAAGAAATTCCCAACAAACAAAGACACTTATGCCACTTTCCTTGGATCTCAACCAGCTAAGGTCAAGAAAGCAGTCTTTTATGAGCTCAACGCAACTGTTCCGGCTGTCCCTCAATTCTTGAACTGGTCAAAAGTAACAATCACCTTTGACTGTGCTGATCATCCGCCTAAGTTGCATAGGCGAGGAAAATATGCCTTAGTCGTCAATGCACTTATTGACGGCTATGGTTTCTCCAAGATGCTCATGGACGGCGGCAACAACATCAACATTCTCTACGTAGAAATGCTGCGTTGGATCAGGATCTCGGAAACTCAGCTGAATCATAGCTCTGTGATCATCACGAAGTTGTCCCAGGAAGACAAGCAAATTCCCTAGGAGAGATCACTTTGGATGTTACCTTTGGAACTCCAAAGAACTACCGGACGGAAGCACTTTCCTTCGAAGTGGTCCCGTTTAAGAGTGCATACCATGCTATATTGGGACGGTCGACTTACTAGGATTTCATGGCTCGTCTGTGTTATATTTATAATATGATGAAAATTCTAGGTCCCAACAGCGTGATCACCATCAGGGGAGACCCGAAGAAAGCACGAGAGTGCAAGGACGGAAATGTTGCCTTTAAAGCCGTGCTGCATGCCCAGGAGTACCAGGAGATCAAGAAGACCATCGACCCATCCGACATGCCCGCAATGAAGAAGGAGCTTACAAAGCCGGCTCTAGAGTTCAAGGCATCTGAAGAGATGAAGACAATGCTGTTGAAGGATGATGACCCTCCAAGGTGACCCAGATAGGTGTAGGTTTATATAGCGCATAGGAAGCGCGCTTGTCAAGTTCCTCCAAGCAAATCAAGACATCTTCGCATGACAGCCATCTGACATGACCGGAGTACCTAGGGAACTTGCCGAGCACTCTCTAAATGTACACCCAAAGGCTAAACCCGTCAAACAGTCCTTACGACGGTTCGGTGATGAAAAGCAAAAAGCAATAGCTAAGGAACTAGCCTGGCTCGAGTTAGCCGGATATAGAAGAGGTCGTCCACACTAAGTGGTTGGCCAACCCATGAATGATACCTAAAAAGGACACCACTGATTTAAGGATGTGTGTTGATTATATAGCCTTGAACAAGGCTTGTCCCAAAGATCCGTTCGCTCTGCCTAGGATTGATCAAGTTATTCATTCTACGGCAGGCTCAGAACTCCTATGTTTTCTCGACGCATATTCCGGATATCATCAAATTCGGATGAAGGAATCTGACAAAGTCAAAACTTCATTCATAACCCCATTTGGAACCTTCTGTTTCATTACGATGCCCTTTGGGCTCAAGAACGTAGGAGCTACCTACCAGCACACTATGCAGTGTTGCCTCCATGAACAAATCGGACGCAATGTACATGTATATGTGGATGATATTGTGGTGATGTCCAAAAAGAAGGAAACCTAATTTCCTACTTGGAGGAGACATTCGCTAATCTACAAAAATACAACATAATGCTTAACCCGAAGAAATGTTCCTTTGGAATACTACCTGGAAAATTGTTAGGTTTCATCATGTCACAAAGAGGCATAGAGGTGAACCACGACAAGATCAAGGCTATACTCAATATTTCTAGGCCTACTCTCCTGAAGGACATTCAAAGACTAACTGGTTGCATTGCTGCAGTCAGTCGATTTGTGAGCCGGCTCGGTGAAAGAGCCAAACCACTCTACAAGCTCCTGAAAAGACCAAGAAATTCGTTTGGACTGATGAAGCTGAAGCTGCACTAAAAGACCTGAAAACAGTACTCTCGTCTGCTCCTATCCTCATAGCACCAGAACCTCAGGAACCAATGTTGCTCTATATTGCTATGACAAACAGGGTCGTTAGTGTCGTCATGGTGGTGGAGAGACTAGAGGAAAAACAGGAATACCCGGTGCATCGTCCGACTTATTACATCAGTGAAGTCCTAACTGAATCTAAGCAGCGGTATCCGTACTATCAAAAGCTGGCTTATGGTGTGTTCTTCGCATCCCGGAAGTTACGGCATTATTTTTAGGAACATCAAATTACTGTGGTGAGCACAGCTCCCATGAGAGATATTATCAACAATAGCGATGCTACAGGACATGTCGCAAAATGGGTCATAGAGCTTTCAGCTTTCTACATTGAGAATAAACCTCGTACAACAATCAAATCCCAAATCCTCGCTGACTTTGTCGATGATTGGACAGAGACAACGGAGAATATGACCCTCCGAGAGTCAGAATACTGGACCATGCATTTTGACGGGTCTAAGGCGCTCGGGGCTCGGCGGCTGGCGTGGTGCTCAAGTCACCCCAAGGTGATAAACTTTTCTATGTGTTGCAAATTCATTTTACGGCAACAAATAACATTGCCGAGTATGAAGCGCTGCTACATGGAATCCAGATTGCTAAGGATATAGGCATCCGACGATTAATGTGTTATGGAGATTCAGATCTTGTTGCTCAACGAGTGTCGGATATCTGTAATGCAAATAAACACATGGCAGCATATAGAGCTGTCGTGGATGATGTATCGAAATCGTTCGAAGGGCTTGAGGTTCAACACATCCCTCGAACAGAAAACGAGGAAGCAGATGCATTATCTCGAATAGGCTCTGCATGGAAAAAGGTCCCGGATGGCGCTTTTTTGGAGCACCTCAAAGTTCCTTCAATAAAAGGAGTAGACGAGGAATATCCGACCAAATCCGACTCACCTTTAATAGCAGTTCTGGATGTGATTCCCAGTTGGACTCAACCCTACCTTGATTACTTAGTAGATGGCAAATTACCCGAAGATGAAGTTCTAAGCCGGCAGATCGTCTGATGAGCAAAAACCTAAACAATCGTAAATGGTGAGCTCTATAAACGGAGCGTGTATGGGGTATTTCAGCGTTGTGTATATCCGGAAGAAGGAGTGGAAATGCTAAGGGAAATCCATGAAGGCGAATACAATCATCATGCTGCAGCCAAATCTTTAGTGCCAAAAGCTTTTAGACATGTTTTTTCTGGCTTACAACTAAGGTGGATTCCGAACGGCTGGTCACGACATGCAGAGGCTTCCAAAAGTACGCCAAAAAAGTCCATGTTCCGGCTGATCAGCTGAGGACAATACCTATAACATGGCCCTTCGTGGTCTGGGGTCTTGATATGGTAGGACCTTTTAAACGAGCTCCAAGTGGATTTACTCATCTCTTAGTGATGGTGGATAAATTCACAAAACGGATTGAGGCTAAACCCATCACAAGTTGTGATGGAGCGACAACCAAAAGATTTGTTGAGGATGTCATAATCCGATATGGTTATCCGTGTAGCATTATTACAGACAACGGGAGTAATTTTTCTATGGGGGAGCTTGCTGAATTTTGCGATGAACAAAATATCCGGCTTGACATTAAGTCAGTCGCACATCCATGGTCTAATGGACAAGTTGAAAGAGCAAACGGTTTATTACTACAAGGCCTTAAACCAAGACTCGAAGCACTACTACGATGTGCTGCGGGGGCTTGGGCAGAGGAATTACCTTCTGTGATATGGACTTTACGAACGACTCCGAACAGGTCAACCAGATACACACCTTTCTTCTTGGTTTATGGTGCAGAAGCAGTTCTTCCTAGTGATTTGATTCACACTTCTCCTCGTGTTGCTGCATATATTGAAGAGGATGCCAAAATTTCTCGACAAAATGATCTTGATTTAATCGAAGAAGTGTGCGTCGTTGCTGAAATGAGATCAACAACCTATCAGCATAAGTTACGCAAGTATCATAGCCAGAAAGTCAGAAACCGGTCTTTTAACAAGGGTGATTTGGTTCTCCGGCTTGTGCACAAAAGAAAGCACAAACGTTCCCCAGTATCGGAAGGGCCCTTTTTAGTTAGACGAGTATTACACAATGGTTCTTACTATCTAACTAATATGCGGCCAGTCAAAGAAAGACCCGCTACTAAGAAAAGAAAGACAGCTGGAGGCAGTACAGACCCGGAAGAATTAGACAGACCGTGGAATATTGCTCAGCTACTTCCCTTTTATTCTTAATTTATATTTCTTTGTAATCATATATGTGTACATGTTCAATGAGAAATAAAGTATTGGTTACCTCATTTTTTCTGAGAAGTTTTATGTTACCATCTTATTTCCGAATGATCATGTCACGGTCGAAAATCCCAGAATACTTGAAAGTACTTTATGCTCTTGATTGTTCTGGTTATGATTTCCGATTATAAAAATATTATCTTCGGGTATAACTCTAACTTTTCTAGTTTGTACTTTGGTTATTTATCTGATTGCCGGATGCAGACATTTTCCGAGTAATGAATTGTTGGTACTAGAAGCTGGCTTTGTTTCCGAGCTTAAACTGGTTTAGCGATTAAGCTCTCTTGCTCGGCAAAGTTTCCGTGTTGAAGGTTGGCCAGCTCATGAAAGGGACGAGGCGGAAAGCCAGATAAACGATAAGTACATGCAAAACAAATAGTGCTTATGTAAAAAAATTTAGGCACGGAAATTATAAAGCCAAAAGTGCTAAATAGATATAGTAAATCTTAGCCACAGGAAAAGTATTTAACTACTTATTTACAATCCGAATTGTTTTCAGAATAACACACAATTTTTTCTGATGATCTACGATGCAGGAGGAGAGGTAGGAGCAGCCGGCTCACTGGAGACATCACCCTCGCCCTGATATCTTTTCGAGACGTTCAAATTCGATACAGTTTGTTTGTCGTCGGAAACTTCACCAGTTTCTTCGGCGGGCGGAGGCGGCGTCTCCACGCGAGTGAAGAAAGGAGTGTCGTAGCTGGTCAGATCAGCTACGTGACATCCATATTCGGTGCAGGAGTCCATGATAGCCTTGATATCTTGCTCCTGACCATCTTCATCCATAGTTGAATACCCTCTGGTCACTTGCCAGATCTCCATGTTTCCATGGTGGCTCATGACCATCGTGAGAGCGTTCTGTGATGCGGTTCGCGCATAGGACATATTCCAGTCCTGGATGAGCTGGTGCATCTCCTTGGCCTTGTCTTGCACTTCAAAGCCGGACATTCTATGCATTTCCAGAACCTTGAGAACCTCGCCAGTATCTTCCAAGGATTGGCGGAAGTCATGAAGCAAATCGCCGACTTGTGAAAGCCGGCTAGTGCGAGACTCGGTGGAGGAAGAATCCAGTAAGTTCAGAGGACCTACGCATGTAATGCAAAAGGTTAGTAAATATATCTGAACTCCAAGAGTCGGAAAAGGTAGAAAAGTTAGAAAGAGGGAAACATACCGAAGATGACATCGTCAACTTTGGTCTTCTCTTCCCTAAGGCTCTGGAATTCAGCCCAGAGTGCCTTTGTGATATCCTTCTCTCTGAACCGTTCATTATTGAGATCTGAGATTTGCTTATCCTGATGCACGATCTTACGATCGCGCTCTTCGGTGGCCATGGAGGAGGATTCGAGAACTTGAGCAATGCTCTTGTCATGATCCGCTTTGAGCTTATTCAGCTCTTGGCGTAAGTCGGCGTTTTCCACCTCCAGGGTCTTAAGATTCTTGGCCTCTTCAATCATGGCACATTATTGTTTGACCAGTGCTGTAAGTAACAGACAACAGTTGAGTATGAAATTCGACTATGGAAGCAAAAAAGAAGCAAGGGTAAGGCATGAAATGTCTACCTTCAGCCTCATCCCTTGACACCTTTAACTGAGCATTTTCAAGCTGGAGAGCTCTGATCTCTCTTCGCTTGTTGCAGATATTCTTCAACAATTCTCGGTTATACGAATTAACTTTCTGTAAGTCAGAATACCCAAGGTCAGAAGTCTACTAAAGACTCGAGCTAATACTTTTACTAATATCAACACGAGCCTTGGGGGCTACACTAGTTCGTTCTTTGGCATCCTATGAAAGAATAAATACGGATCATCTATCCAACTTCATGCTTGGGGGCTAGAGGATATGACATAAAGTAAAGTCAAAAAGTTGAGTTGGAATTATGACTTACATGTTGTTCATGAGTGAGTTTGCTCAAACACATGTTGACCTCAGTGGTAACCTTGTCGGCAAGGGTTAGTGGGATCACTGGTGGTGGCGGAAGCTCGCCGGTTCTCAGTCTCTCGTCGTGAAGACGAACTTGTTCAAGAAGTTCGGAGTACTTGACGTCCTTTGCTTCTTGTGCTTCTTCTTCGGTAGTGATAGTCCAGCTTTCCAGGCATTGCTGGGCAAGCCGTTGGATCTCCTCCATAGATTTTCGAGAAATGCCAAGTTTGGCAAGACCCGGATTTTGAGAGGGTTTTCAGCGAAGGTTTCTGCCGAGGGATCATTACCTGTAGAGGGTTCACCCTTATTAAAACCTGAGTCACCCATGGTGACGTCAGTTTGCGACCCAAGGATCGCTGGCTCTGCTGGCTGAGCCGGATTTTCCACAACGGGTGGAGATGGAGTAATCTCCGGCGCTACGGAAGGCTGTGGGGCAGGAGTTGGAGGCGCTGCGGCAGGAGAAGTCAAATTCAGCTTTGACTAGCGCAGGGGCTTTGACGAGCCTCCCTTCCCCTTGCCCTTGTTCAGCTGTCTAGCTCTGAAGAGGTAATAGAACAAAAATTCATACACTTCAGAAGGAATAAGAGATAAAATACAAAGACCTTGTGAGGAAAGTTACCTCTTCACAACGGGCACCTCCTTTGTGCCGATAGACACTGTTGGAGCCTTACGCTTCCGAGTAATTGTGTTCGGCAGTGGAACCAACTCTCCATCATCCTGAAATAACTCAGGAGGATATCCCTCGATAGGAGCAAGCTCCGACTCGGGAAGGTCCGCAAGCTGAAAAGGGAAAAGATATTTCAGTATTGCAAAAAGACATAACAATGTAAATATGAACACATATTTCGAGTTACTGCTTGAAAACTTACGGGTATCACTAGATTCTCAGTCATATGCATGTCCAAGGACAGCTCCGGGATTTTCCTCTCGATCCGCTCCCTTATCAACCATTTGATTTGGGACTCATAGTCTTTTTCTGAGTAAGGACGGGAGCAAATTCGGAGAGAGTCCTTCTTGGACACCGTGATGGAGTGCATAAGCCGGTCTCCATGGTGTTGGAGAGGCTGGATCCGGCATGCCAGCCAGCAGTGAATCAAGTCGGACCCCTTAAGGCCCTTGTGCTTCATTAGATATTCAATCCGCCTCTTGGCGACAAGCAGATCATCATCGAGAGCCGACGCATCTACGTCCCAGGACTCTTGGGGTGTGGCGGCACCGTCGACAAAAGCCGGCAAAGCAGTAGCTTTGATGGGAGCAGGTCTGTCCTTATGATAGAAAAAGGTGGATGGCCATTGTTTCACCGACTCACTAGCCTTAATCCGAGGATAGACGCGTTCTCTCCTAATGGAAAAGATAAGAGTTCCAGTAATGTATGGATTACCAGCAGTGATGGAGTTTCTCCGAGAATGAAAATAAAACCAGAAGAGAGTGAGACTCGGCCTAATTCCAAGATACCCCTCGCACAAAGAAGCGTAAGCGCTCATCTCTAAGAGTGAGTTCTGGGGGAGATGGTGGAGTTGAACTCCATAGTGATCTATGACCTCAGAAAAGAAATATGAGGCTGGAAAGCTCAAACCTCTATCGAGGTGAGTGCCGAAGTGTACCCGCTCGTCGGTGTTTGGTTGCAGGATGGTTTGTCCAAAGCCGCTCCGCCAGTCGCCGGCACAGAGGAGTCCTTCTTCCTCGACATCACGAGGCTTGGCATCATCAAGAATGCACGAGATCCACACCCCGCGAAAGCTTTCCTTCTTCTTCGCCGACACCGCCGCCGTCGCCGATGTACCGGAAGATGAGGCGTCAGCCATTTTCTGTGTGTCAGTGACCTAGGATGGGCGGCGCTGGGGGATTTTGGGGGAGGCAGAGGAGCTCTTCTCGTGGGAGGTGTTGGGAGGAAGGAAGGAACGCAAGTGTTGGTGAAGAGAAGAGGGGAAAAATCTCAACCCCTTATCTCCTTTATCCACACCAAGATTCGTGTAAATGCAAAAGTGAAACATGCCACGCATCGTGGAAGGAGCTGGGTAACCTCCTCGCGAGGATTACGCCACCTCGATCTCCACGCATGCATTAAAACGACGCCTCGGTTCCGCACGAAGCAGACCCACCAACGGTCGTGGTGTCAGGAATGTCTAGCAGTGATGTGACTTGACCTTGACTGGTGTCAGGTTACGTTAGAGACCAAGTTCCGGCTTAGTTTGAATTTCAAGCTGGGAAACCCGAATAATGTATTAATGGGTCCGACTCGTTTTTGAGACTCGTATCCTATCCTTTCTTTTGAAGTTTCAGGAACCCTTCAAGATTCTACAAGCCGAAGATCAAGCTAGGCGGTGATGAAATCCGACTTTGGATCTTGGAGGCTTCCGGGGGCTGCTGTTGGGGATATACTTTCCGGGTATCCTCACTATGCCTCACTGACTAGAGTGGCCCACTTCGGGCTAGAGCATTGCTTCACAGGTGACCAGTCAGGGAGAAAGGACGGAGTCTATTCCGGCTACGGGAAGTCCTAGAAGACTTACCGACATAGGCATGTTATGTTACTTGTAGTTCAAGATGTACTCTGTAACCGACTCTTAGTGGTAGCCGGATAGGTCTGTAACACCCCGTCCACTCCTGGGCCCGGGGGTGTCACTCCTGGCAGCTTAATAGGATAGCTAGACTGTCCCCACAGACCAACACTAGTCTTTTCTGCGCACTTTGTCCTCACTCGTGCGCACCCGGTTACCCACTTCCCGGTTGGTCACCCATCCTAGAATTGCTCTAGGCCAAGCACGCTTAACCTTAGAGTTCTTTTCGAATGAGCTTCCGGAAAAGAAGTTGCAACTTGTTAATATGGGTATCCTATCAATCCTATTAAGCCATGTGCCTGGATCTCACATACACCCACCCTTTAGAAGATCGATGCCCTCATCGATCAAGCACACCCCAGGAACGTTCCCTCTTGGCACACGTCTATGCGTCTAGTGTCGGCACATGTGCCATGCCGTGTCCACTCCAGGCCACACGCGCCATGCTTCACATGTCCCGCCACTGACCCGCACACACCTGTTTAACCGCGAGGATCGGCTCTGATACCACTTGTAACACCCCGTCCACTCCTGGGCCCGGGGGGTGTCACTCCTGGCAGCTTAATAGGATAGCTAGACTGGCCCCACAGACCAACACTAGTCTTTTCTGCGCACTTTGTCCTTACTCGTGCGCACCCGGTTACCCACTTCCCGGTCGGTCACCCATCCTAGAATTGCTCTAGGCCAAGCACGCTTAACCTTAGAGTTCTTTTCGAATGAGCTTCCGGAAAAGAAGTTGCAACTTGTTAATATGGGTATCCTATCAATCCTATTAAGCCATGTGCCTGGATCTCACAAGGTCTCTCCTATAAACCCTAGGCCGGATATCTATATAAGCTGTCCTAGGGAGAGCCTTGAGGGCACCTACACAATAGTATACAATCTCAAGTCGCACAGGCGAAACCCTTGTAACCCATATTCCGGCTCTACCGTATTACTGGATTGCTAGCAGGAGTAGGATCCGTCCAAAGCTGGCGGATTCGAACCTGGGTAAACTTGTGTGCTCACCGTCCTGGAATATCGTACGTCTCACACCCCTCTCTTCTGCACGCCTCGAGGACCCCCTCATGGCATACTTGTCATCAATCCGACGACAGCTGCAGCATAGGGCACAAACACTGGATGCCTCAAAAACCGTTTGGGAACCGATAAAAGTATAAGCTAGGATTTCAGACTAGAAACACACACAGACACACATATATATACTAATATACAGAATAGTTTCCAATTATAGTTCGGCTAACAAAGGGCTATAAATCATAAGGTAGCTCTATATTACAGTACTACGACAGTAGCGAACCAATCATGGGATAGCTCTACATATATTTAGAGAGATCTTAGGTGCACCCCAAAAGTTTTGCAGCTGGGCTAGTGATACATTGCAAATGTATCTATAATTTTTGATGTTCCATGCTTAGTTGTATCCACTTTCTTGTGTTTTGTTCCAACTTTGGAGTACTTTTCATATGATTTCTTGGACTAACCTATTAACAAGAGTCATAGTGCCAGCTGCCTGTTTTCTGCTGTTTTTGGTTCCAGGAAAGTCAGAAAATGAATATTCTCGGAATTGGACGGGACAAAAGCCAAAGTGCCTATTTTTCCAGAAGTCATCAGATGCCATAATACGAGACGGAGAGGGGCCAGGGGGCGACCACACCACCTGGCCGCGCGACCAGGCTTGGCTCGCACCAGGGGGTGGTGTGGCCAGCCCTGGCACCCCCTCGGCCTCCCCTTCCGCCTATAAGATGACCTCGTGACGAAAACCCTAAGGACCCGATCAAAAACCCACGAAAGAGTCTGTAGCCATCGTCATCTCCATCCCTAGATCGGGAGGGATCTGAAGCTCTTCCCGGCACCCTGCCGGAGAGGGGAATTCACCCTGGAGGCCTTCTTCATCACCATGCAAGCATCCGGTGTGATGCGTGAGTAGTTCATCCTTGGACTACAGATCCATGTAGTAGCTAGATGGCTAGTTCTCCTCCTTTGTGCTTTCATGTCTAGATCTTGTGAGCTCCATTCATGATCAAGATCATCTATTTGTAATTCTGCATGTTGTGTTTGCGGGGATCCGATGGATATTGAGATGCTATTTCAGATTGATTATTGATTCTATCATGTCTTTGTTATTTGTGATCTTGCATGCTTTCCGTTGTTAGTAGCTATCTTGGCCAAGTAGATGCTAGCAACTCCAAGAGTTAGTATTTATGCTCGATAGTGGGTTCATGCCTCTGGTAATCTGGGGAAGTGACAGAAATCTCTAAGGTACTAGATGTGCTGTTGCTACTAGGGAGAAAACAACAATCCTTTGTTTATATAACAATTGGATTGTTTACTTTACACGTAGTTCGTAAAGCAATAATCTGTTGCTTGCAACTTAATACTAGAGGGGGTTCGGATGATAACCTGAAGGTGGATTATTAGTCATAGATGCAGTTGGATGGCGGTCTATGTATAATGTTGTAATGCCCAATTGAATCTCAAAGGAGTCAAGATGATTAGTATATGCATGTATTGCTTTCTCGATGTTTGTCAATTGCCCCGCTGTAATTTGTTCACCCAACATGTTATCTATCTTAAGGAGAGCCACCTCTAGTGAACTATGGATCCTGGTCCTTGTCTTTACATTCAATCTACAATCTTTTACTGTTTTGTGTTTACTTTCTACAAACTTTTACTTCTTTCCATTCGATACGTTTAATCCTTTGTTTTCCGCAAAACCAGGTGAGATTGACAACCTCATCGCAAGTTGGGGACAAAGTTATGTGGTTGTGTTGTGTAGGTCTCCACGTTGCTACTAGCACCGGTAGTGCGCCCTGCCAAAGCTCAGCTAGTAACACCTTTGGGGTGTTTCCTTGCTCCTACTGGTTCGATTAAACCTTGGTTTCATACTGAGGGAAACTTGCTGCTGTGATCATCATACCTTCCTCTTGGGGTTCCCAACAAGCTCTACATCAACACCGCTCCAGCATTTTTCTGGCGCCATACACAGAGCCATCAAGCATTTTTCTAGCGCCGTTGCCGGGGATCGAAGAAGAAACTCCCACGTCAACCACACACCATCAAAAGTACATTTTTCTGGCGCCGTTTGTTGGGGGGATACCCCCGGGTAGGGTCACTCCGGGGTATAAGGGCCGAGTTAGCCAAGGTACGACAAGGTCAAAGCGGATGCTGGCGGAGTCACCTCAAGGCAGGCCGGATCACGGAGTAACCCAGACCAGGGGGGTCACCTAACATTGTCTCATCCGACTTAAGGAGTAAGTCGGAAATGCTTGTCTAACTTATATGCAGGAATAGGTGTGGCCAGATCTACTATGATCCGGATCCTCGCTTAGCTTCTGGGAGAAGGAAGGAATCTCTCTGGTCAAAAAAGAAGGTGTGGTACGCACTGCATGAGCGAATAAAGCAAGGGCAGGACCATCGGGTCATGGCCGACAAGGGTGACGACGCTCACGTCGGCTGACGCGGGCGCCGCAGAGGCTTACGTCGCTAAAGCATGTGTGACGCGGGGGAAAAGCACCCCGGTCGGGTTACCACTTTGGGAGGGGGCGTATTCTTAGGAATATGCCTCCACTTATGCCCTAGGCCAGGACCGAACCTCATCTATATAAGGGGGGTTAGGGTTCTGGTAGAGGGGGTTATTTGAGTTCTAGTTGGATGTGCACTAGTTGATCTAGGGTTCTAGGGAAAAATAGTGGGCAAGGGTAAGAGAGCTCCTTCTTCCTCCTCTCGCCAATACAGCTCAAGGAGCACTTGTAATCTTGGAGATATAGCAATACAAACTTCTGTGTGGAGAATCACTCCACTATCCCTCCCTGGATTCCCCTAGCGCATATTAGTCCCCACCTTTAGCCTATCCATGGCATCTGCCGTGACACCACCACGACAGTTGGCACCCACCGTGGGGCTAGCGGCGCTAGCAGGGGTGAAGATCCGGACGGGAAACTTCATCGGCACCGGCGAACGCATCGTCTCCGGGCTCGTTCAGCGCTTTGGAGCGCTGGATTTCGTCAGCGACAACGCTGGCTGCTTCGGCAAGCGTGCACTTCCGTGCAACGGCCTCTTCGTCAAGCTCGGTGCGCACAAGCTCTATGTTGCTGTGGACGTCTCGTGCGTTCATCCGCGTCGTGTCGTCGATGCGGGGGAACCACCCCTCACTGTGGCTCGCGGGGCGCGCATCGCTCGCTCCTCGGACCAAGCGGAGGTGATAATGACTGTGCCAGGTGCAGGCGCAAGCATGGACCCAGCGCTAGACCCGGAGGTAACACCTAAGGCACCGAGGAAAGGTAGAGGACCTCCACTAGAGAGGCCTGAGAACGTACTGAGGGAAGCTATGGATAGCTTGGCTAATCCGGTAGCAGCACTGGTAGATCCGGCTCAGGCATAGGCCGAGCTAGAGGAAACTCGGCAAAAGATACTGGAGGGCGCAAAGAAAATAGCCGTGGCTCAATAGTCGCTGAACATGACGCTGCGTGAGTACGCAAAGGCAAACAAGGTTGATGCAGTAAGGGTAAAAGGGAGAAATCTCATAAGTGAGATGAACAGAGAAGGTGATGATGGAGCAGAAGGGTCGGAAAACTATCTGTCTGTGGGGTTGCCGAGGTATAGCACCCCGGCGAAGAACCTCAGAGCAGCAGATGCGGCTGCGTCCGAGCTAGAGGGTCTGACAGGTGAGGCCCGTCAAAGACAGCAAGATAGGGTTAACAAGCTGGGTCAGATCACGAACAGGCAGAACGAGGAGCTGCTGAGAGCTAACCCGGAGAGAGCTAGGGCTTCCAAGATCGTCCATTCGGTGATGGGTAACCCGGAGAAATCCGCTAGAGCCGCATCATTGCCTCATGGCGGTCCAAGGAGAGAAGAGGTAGTAACCTCGGCCAGACGGAACAAACAGATCGTCCCGTACGACCCAACGCGTGCGGGAAAAGAAAAAGAGATGCGGAAAGGTGATGATTGACGGAGTGTGAGCCGAGGTGAAGCTGGCCGAGGTAATCACGACCAAGGCAATGCCGGTCAAGGGAACGCTGCCAACGGCAATGCCGGACAGTGCAACTCCACAGGAGCAGGACAACCGCAGCAGCGGAATATACCGAGGCAAGAGCAAAGCGCCGGCCGAGGTATGCAGCAGAAAGGTGCGCAACAAGAGCAAAACCGGTACAACGACAGTGATTTGGAGATGGTGAACGCAGGATACCCCAGACCGGACAATCATGTGATAGGGTCTAGATTGGGAAGCAGGGATTTGATGCCGGATGACGCCAGATTAAAACTGGATCGCCTGTATAGATCGGAAAAGATCGAATGTCAAGGTCCTCCGGGTCCAGCGTGCTTTGGACCCAGGATCATGAAGGAACCACCGGTACCCAACTTCCAGTTACCCAGAGGCATGAAGACATATGACGGCAGTACCAAGCCAGAGGATTGGCTGATAAACTATGCTACGGCGGTGAAAATTGCAACGGGCAACTTGAGATGGGCTGTGTGTTACGTGCCCTAGATGTTGGAAGGCCCGGCCAGAGTATGGCTGAATAACTTGCCACCCGGAAGCATCAACTGCTGGATAGATTTTGAAGAAATGTTTATCAGCAACTTCTCGAGTACATATCAGAGACCGAATAGACCGCAGACCCTGGCAATGTGCAAGCAAAGACCTAATGAGACGGATCGTGAATTTTTGACCCGGTGGTGTACCGTGAGAAACTCGTGTGAGGGTGTCATAGAATCACAGGCCATAGCGTGGTTTACGCAAGGGTGCAGATACGACAGCGAGCTGTGGTTGAAGTTGCAAAGGAAAATGCCAGTTATGCTGGCAGAGATGATCCGGATTGCTGATTCGTATGCATTGGGCGATCCGACTCAACCTAGGCTCGCGTCAAGCGAGTCAAACGAGGAGTACTATCAGAGGGATGGAGCCGGGTCATCCCGGAGGAATGATTACAGAGGAAAGAGGAGAGATGATAGACTGGATCATCGTTACGGTTCACAACAAGTTGCAGCCGTGAATCAAGATCAACCCGGATCAGGGAGTAACCAACGCCAGAGAACTGGAGGGCAGTGGACTCCAAGAAATGATGGCAAGAAAACATGGACTCCGGAGCAGAAGAAACAGTGGCAGGAAAAGAAAGACCGTCTGAGGTATACCTACAAGTCGATGCTGGACCAGCCGTGTAAGTTTCACACGCCAAATCCGAATAGCCCGGTGGGTCACACGACGAGGCAATGTCAGTGGATGCGAAAGATAGAGCAAGGTGGTTCGGGGAATGCTCAGGCACCCCGGAATGATCAACCTCGGCAGGAGTTACCCCGACAGCAGTTGCTCTTCGGAGCAAACACGTAGCAGCTAATGTTGCCCCCCCTCCGCCGAGGTATGATAACAATGAGAGAAGGGATGCAGTGCATCAGGTGGAAAATCAGCAACAACCGGATCAGAGGTACCCCGGAAACGAGGGAAGGAATGAGTACAGGGAACATCACTAGAGTTATTATGTGTTCACGACTGAGGAAACAGATAGAAAGAGCTTGCAGCACCGACATATGGAGGTCAATGCGGTCATGCCAGCGGTGACAAGGTACATGCCTTGGTCAGACCAGGAAATCACCTGGAACATCAAAGATCATCCTAAACTTATGCCGAGCCCAGGTTCATATGCGCTAGTGCTAGATCCGACATTCATTGGACCGAACATCAATGTGAGGTTCTCCAAGGTTCTGATTGATAATGGCAGTAGTATTAACATCATGTATGCAGATAGGATGCGCAAGTTGGGCATCTCGGAGAACATGCTCTAGGCTACGAGAACAACTTTCCATGGCATTGTACCAGGCATTTCTTGTGAGCCCATAGGCAAAGTCCGGGTCGACGTGTTATTCGGCACAAGGGATAACTGCCGAACTGAAAATCTAGAGTTTGAGGTGGTGAACTTGGAAAGTGCATATCATGCGTTACTCGGAAGACCAGCATTGAGCAAATTCATGGCAAGCTGTCACATCAGTTATTTGAAGATGAAGTTGCCGGGCCAAATGGAGTGATTACCATTGCTGGAGATTTCCGACGTTCCATGGAGTGTGCTTCAGCCGGGTCTAACCTAGCCGAGTCACTCGTGATTGCGCAAGAGAAGAGAAATATCCAAGAGGTGGCGGCATTAGCTCAGTCCGCGCAGCAGTATATGCCGGCATTAAGTAACCCGCATGGCGGCGTGTCATTTCAAGCCGCAAAGGACACGAAGAAGATTCCAGTTGATAACATGTTTCCGAAGCGCACCATAACAGGTTAACTGACAAATAGGAAAGCGAGCTCGTCAACTTCCTCCGTGAGAATCGGGATATTTTTGCTTGGTCTACACAGGACTTGCAAGGTGTTCCGAGGGAGTTGGCCGAGCACTCTTTGAATGTAAGACCCGGAGCAAGGCCGGTGAAGCAACCTCTCCGCCGCTTCGCCGAGGATTGGAGAAAAGTCATTGGAGACGAGATAGCTCGGTTACTAGCAGCAGGATTTATCATGGAGGTACTATATCCGGATTGGCTCTCTAATCCGGTGCTGGTAGAAAAGAAGAAGGACGATCCGAACGTGGCAGTGGTTTAGCGCATGTGTATTGATTACACGAACCTGAACAAGGCGTGTCCAAAAGATCCATTTCCACTGTCGAGGATAGATCAGGTCATAGACTCAACCGCGGGATGCGAACTGTTGTCATTCATTGATGCATATTCTGGCTTCCACCAGATACCTCTGAACCCGGATGATCAAATAAAAACGGCGTTTATTACCCCATACGGGGCTTACTGCTATCGCACTATGCCATTCGATTTACGTAATGCAGGTGCAACGTACCAAAGATGTATGCAAAAATGTTTGCACGACCAAATAGGTCAAAACATACAAGTATACGTGGATGATGTGGTTATCAAGACCAAGGAAAGCACAACGCTCCTTGATGACATCAGGCAAACATTCACGAACTTGAGAAGGTTCCGGATGAAGCTTAACCCGGAAAAATGTACCTTCGGTGTCCTGGCTGGAAAATTACTCGGATTTCTCGTCTCCAGCCGAGGTATTGAAGTTAATCCAACTAAGATCCGAGCCATCGAACGAATGGAGCTGCCGAAGTGTCTTAACGATGTCCAGAAGTTCACTGGATGCCTGGTATCGTTGAGTCGGTTTGTATGTCGGTTGGGAGAAAAGGCACTACCTCTCTACCAACTCATGAAAAAGTCGGATAAATTCGTTTGGACGCCAAAGTCCGATGAAGCCTTTGCCCACTGCACTAGTGTTAGCCTCTCCACTATCAAAGGAGCCAATGTTGCTCTACGTAGCCGCAACCAACCGAGTTGTAAGTGCAGTAATCGTAGTGTAACGTAGTGAAGAGGGTAGGTCGGTGCAGAGGCCAGTGTATTACCTGAGCGAGGTATTGTCTGCCTCAAAACATAACTACCCGCACTTTCAAAAGGTGGCATACGGTGTCTATATGGCGGCGAAGAAGTTAAAGCATTACTTTGAGGAGCACCACATCAAAGTAATATGTGAAGCTCCCATATCCGAGATAATGGGTAACAAGGATGCGAGTGGCAGAATTGCAAAATGGGCAATTGAGCTAGCCTCTTATGCGCCCCAATATGACAGAAGAGAAGCGATCAAATCTCAGGCTGTGGCGGACTTTTTTGTGGATTGGGCCGAGGTACAATACGAACCAACTCCGCCGGATCCGAATTACTGGAAGATGCACTTTGACGGGTCGAAAACCAAAACCAGATTAGGCGCCGGGGTCGTGCTTACCTCGCCAAAGAAGGATCAGCTAAAGTACGTATTGCAGATCCATTTCGCGGCATCGAACAATGTCGCTGAGTATGAGGGTCTTGTGCATGGGCTCAAAGTGGCAAAGGAGATTGGCATACATCGGATAATATGCTTTGGCGACTCGGACCTGGTGGTGCAGTAGGTGTCCGGAGTGTGGGACGCCCTAGATCCAAACATGGCACTATACAAATTTCACGTGCAGAAGATATCTGGTTACTTCAAGGGGTGTGAATTTCACCATGTACCCCGGGCGGAAAATGAGGCTGCTGACATGTTGTCGAAGCTCGGATCGACCAGACAGGCAATTCCACCGGGTGTAGCATTGGAACACCTCAGAAAACCATCTATCAGGCCGTCCCCAAGAACCGACTCGATCTATGTCCCAGAAAATACGGAATCTGGAGCTGAGCCCATGGACATTGACATGGGAGGTGGTACGCGAGACCCGGGGACTGCGTCAGCAAACCCGGGGACTGCCTACCCGGGGACTACCTCGTTAGACCCGGGCACTGCTCAGCATGATCCGGCTGAAGTTATGCCGGTGGATCAGATGGAAATTGATGAGGAGATGTTCCCTCCGCGAGCAATACCTGCTTGGGCACTGCCTATATTCCAATTCCTGAAAGATGGAACGTTACCCGCTGAGGAGGTGTTAGCCAGGCAAACTCAGAGGAGAGAAAAAGCATACACAATCATCAATTCCGAGTTGTACAAACGGAGTGTAACCAATGTCATCCAAAGATGCGTTGACCCGGAAGAAGGGCTTGGCATCCTGCGAGATATACACCAAGGAGAATGTGGGCATCATGCCTCATCCCGATCCTTGGTGGCAAAGGCGTTCCGGCATGGGTTCTACTGGCCAAGTGCCTTGGAACAAGCAGAAGATCTGGTGAGAAAATGCAATGGTTGTCAGAGGTACGCCACCAAGACACATATGCCTATGTCGGAACTCAAGACCATACCAATCACGTGGCCATTTGCTGTATGGTGCTTGGATATGGTTGGGCCGTTCAAACCGGCGAGAGGAAACATGACACATATTTTGGTCATGGTGGACAAGTTTACAACGTGGATTGAAGTGAAACCTATAAGAAAATATGATGGAGCTACGACTGTGACATTTCTCAAAGACATCATCTTGAGATACGGTTATCCACACAGTATTATAACTGACAATGGAACAAATTTTGCGGAAGGAGCATTTACGCGCTTCTGCCGAGATAAGAAGATCCGAATCGACGTCGCCTCGGTAGCCCACCCCGCATCGAACGGGGAAGTGTAAAGATCCAACGGATTAGTATTATCCAGGATAAAACCCCGGCTCATTGAGCCGCTGCAAAGATCAGCGGGGTGCTGGATAGAAGAACTACCAGCGGTACTGTGGAGCTTAAGAACAACTCCGGATCGATCAACAGGCTATACGCCATTTTTTCTGGTATATGGGGCAGAAGCTGTATTACCAGCCGACATAGAGCATGATTCGCCTAGGGTCACCCAATACACAGAAGCCGAAGTGCAAGAAGCCCGGCAAAATGATGTTGATCTGCTGGAAGAAGCGAGAGAACTGGCACTGTCCAGATCCGCCATATATCGGCAAAATCTTCGACGCTATCATAGCCGGAAAGTGTGCCCCCGAGACTTTTGGGAAGGCGATCTGGTGCTCCGGTTGGTACAACGTACTACTGGCATGCATAAATTATCCCCCATGGGAAGGGCCATTCATTGTGAGCAAAGCATTGCACAATGATTCTTACTATCTTATAGATGCAAAGCCACAGGAAAAGAACAAGGCGGACAGGTCCGGAGAGGAATCCAAGCGACCGTGGAATGTAGCACTACTTCATCCCTTCTACACTTAGCTAAGAAGTGTATGTATCCGAGTCATCTCATATGTCGGTATGTATGTCGGCAATGAGCTTATCAATGAAATAGCAGCGCCTCGAGCAGTAACTCGGGGACTGCCTTAATAATGTTTGTCGTAATTTCTTATGCGCTAGCTGGAATAAGTCGTTTTACTTAACCCGGATTAGTAATGTGTGAGCACCAAAAACCCAACCCTTCGACTTGCTGCTGTCCAACAAGAATTGGCTTCATGGCAAGCAAGGGAACAAGTTTGGAATTGCGTAGCACATGAAAAACGACTAAGGAAATGAATTTATTCGAGCTAACGTTTGTTTTTTCGGACTAACCCTGTATTTATTTTCAAGTTATTATGCTGAATTATTTTGAGCCAAGCCTCAAAGTTTCTAAGTATTGTTAAGACAATTTTTGAAGCTCGGATTCGTAAGTCGTAAAACCGAACCAAGGTAGACACGGACCGAGCCAAAGAATTGGACGAACAAGAAAATGAAACTCGGGGACTACGCCCAAGTTAATCCGGCACAAAAACATAGTAGCAAAATATCACATATCCAGCATACAATTGCACCCGGCATACCGGGGATCTGATAAATTTTCAAGTTTTTTAGAACTAAGGAGCAGCAGGAGGAGTAGGTTCGGCGTCGTCGTCGATGTCTTCAATATCTGAAGCATCATCTTCCCCGTCGTCATCCGACCCATCTTCAACATTCTCATTCTGCTCGTCCCCAGCGGATTCCAGGAAGCTTGTCCCTTCAATCCAGTCATGAATAGGAGAATATTCGACGAGGCTGTAGGCGCAGGCCTGGCGCCGAGCTACCCACTCCGGATCATCGGTCCATCTGGATCCGGTGCGCTGGCGTGTGAGGAGGCTGAGGTCGATCTTCTCGTACCATGTGAGAATATGATGAAGGATGGTGTCAGCTGCAGCACGACCGGCAGATTCTCTCCAGAGGTCAAGCTGGGTCTCGACTTCCATTAATTTCTCGACGAGAGTTGCGATGGTCTCCGGGCTACTCTCTTCGGGCCAGAACATATTGAAGATGCGCACTGCAACGTTGAGGATATCCTTGCCGTAATTCTTGATGGTCTCCACGCGAGAGGACAAGCTGACCAATAGGTCCTCCATGTCCAAGGGAATGTTCTCACCATCAGGAGCAATGGGGGTACCCCTCTCTCGGCGAAATTTGGCAACAGCAGCGCTTGTAATGGCAGTACCCTCTGGAAAGTGGTCTGGAAACAAGGCAAAGGAAGAAGGTGAAGGAAAGACATATGAGGTAACCCGGAGAAGTATGTCGGATGAGGGAAAGGAACTTACGAGAAATGTGGCTATGGATCCGGGTTAACTCCTTGATGCAGGCATCGCGTCTTTTATGAAGTTGCTCAAGCTCAGCGTTAGCCGATCCAAGCTGGAGGTCGGATTCTCTGAGTAGGTCCTGGCCCTTGGAGATCTGAAGAGTAAGGCGCTCATGCTCTTCGGTGAAGTTCTGGCCAACTTTTTGGAGCTCGGTTTTGTGTTGGGCCTTCATCTTCTCCATCTCGGCCTTGAGCTTGGCAATCTCGTCGTCCTTAGTCCGGAGGAGAGCAAGCTCATCATTCTTCTTCTTCAGCTCGGCCTGATGCTGCCCTGCTTGTTCAAGAAAATGCAGCATCATATCAGGCACGGGCACACTATCCTCAAGCGATGCTGAAATAGTATGTTGACCCGGCAAAGCCGAGGAGTGAATGTTTGCCGAGCCAAGGAGAAGAAGAAATGGAAAACACTACAAGGTCGAACAAAAGAGGACATACCCCGGATTTCCTCCAAGTTCTTCCACATAATTTTGTTCTCAGCCTCTACCCAGCTGCAAAAAACCGAATGAGGAGATTAGTTCGGCGGAAGAAAGTAAAGAAAAACGGAGAGGTGCCGAGGGAGAAAATTACCTCTCTTTTCATGTTCTGCACCAAGTGCAACATGTTTTGCGTGCAGGATCTTGTGGGTATCAAGCAGGCGTTGAAATTCGGCACTCCAGCGATTGGTGGTTACCTGAAAGAAGTACAGAAGTGTAAAATTAGCTTGGTGCATATTCGAAGTGTGCAAGATTCGGGCCAAGTGGAATTTAACCGGCTCTAGGTGTGTGCATATTCCAAGTGTGTAAGATCCGGGCCAAGTGGAACTTAACCCGGCTCTAGGTGTGTGCATATTCGAAGTGTGTAAGATCCGGGCCAAGTTGAACTTAACCCGGCTCTAGGTGTGTGCATATTCGAAGTGTGTAAGATCCGGGCCAAGTGGAACTTAACCTGGCTCTAGGTGTGTGCATATTCGAAGTGTGAAAGATCCGGGCCAAGTGGAACTTAACCCGGCTCTAGGTGTGTGCACATTTTAGGTTTACATGTAGCTATGTTAGTTTTCTAATGAGCATGCGGCCGAGTAACAAGATACTCCACCGGAGGCTCGGGGACTAATGGTTATTATCTACAACATGTAAAGGAGAAATGACATACCTCCATCATTCGCCCCGCGAGGTTAATTGCCTTGGCGGCAGTATTCATCTGGGAAGAAAATTCTACGGGGCCGAACTTTTCCGGGGGATCGTTGTTGTAGACGAACTCCGCCTTGTTCTAGTTCATGATGAACTCGATAAGGCTCGGAGGGTACCGTTCGCCCGTGGGCATGTGGGGTGCCACCAAGCCCTTCGCATGAGCTTCCTTCCTCTCAATTAGGGAAAGATCTGGGCTGGTGTGCAGAACCATCTGCTGCGCATCGGCTGGCTCTGCAGGAAGATCCTTCGCTGCTGGTGATTTCTTCGGAAGCATTGACGATAGAGTTCACTGCCCGGCTTCGATGGATGCAGATTTGGTAGTATCCGGGGCCTTCTTGCCTTTAACTTGCTCGGAAGAAGTAACTGCGGTGGACTTCCCCTTATAAGCTGCTAGAATAGTTCCTCGCCGAGGCTGAGATGACTCGGACGAGGCAGAAGAACTTGGCACTAGAGCTGCTGTGGGTTTCCTTGGTGCCGGGACAGGTGCTGGCTCGGTAGCTGGTACTAGAGCTGCTGCTGGTGTTGCGGTAGACTCGGTGGTTGCTGGTTGCGGCAATGCCAAAGTGGTGGACGCCGTCGCCTCGGCCGAACCGACCCCTCCCGCTCCGAGGTCGCGTTCCTCTCGATGAGGTACTGCGGAACCCGGAGCAGCCGCAGAGCCCTCCGGAATGGGGCTCAACGGGCATGACTCGTCGTCACGAGGAGGAGAAGGGCCGGACCGAAGGGGAGAAGAGATGCTCGATCCGCTCTGAGGGACCTCCATAGGAGGCCTGCAAAAGAGAATGATGTCAGGAGTGAAATTACCCCGATGCAAGGAAAAGTGAGTTACGCAGTGAAAAATGACTTACGTATCCGAGGTCTCGGCCTCCTTGGGTTTCCGGGCCCTCCGTGCCGGGGCTTTGCCTGCCCGCTTGGAGACAGTCTTGTCTCTGGCCTTCTTTTGCCTTTTTGTGGGCTGAGAAGGTTCGGAGGAAGAACTTGATGCGGATCCGCGCTTCTTCTTCGACGCCACCGGAACCGGCTCGCCCGTGGCAAGTGGAGGACCCTCGTGGATATGCCCACCGGGGTTAGATGATGCCGGAAAGGCAAAAGAAAGAGGGACAGCCTCAACGGGTTCAATCACGTCGATATCCGAGTCATCCTCATCATCGGGCCAATCTCTAAGAGAAGAGAATTTACCGCTGGGTCGTTTGGTGGCGTCGGTCATAGGGAGGAACATCTCCTGGTCTGACTCCTCCTCATCCGGGATTTCTCGGTCCGGCGCCCACTTAAGGGTCGGATCCGTACCGCCCTCGAGAGTTTGCTGAAGGAACAGCTGAGAAAAAGCATGAAGAACAGAGTCAGAAATATAACAAAAACCAACACATACTTCATCCGAATTAAGTTTTCCCCGCGAAGCTTACCACGGGAGGGAGCCTGTCACGACAGTAGTGCTCGATTCCCCACGTCCGTTTGGCGGAGAAACCCTTGTGGGTGGTGAAAAGAGCCTTGACCCGGCGAAAGATCTCTGTGTTGCTCAATTCGAAGGAGGAGGTTCGGTTGGGGTCGCGGCCGAAACTCATATGGCACAACTTGTGGGTGCGCTTCTGGAGGGGAGAGATTCGGTTGCGCAAGAACGTGATCATAGCATCCTCGTTGCGCAATCCGAGCTTCTTCAGCTCCGTGAACCTCTTGTTAACTTGGTTGGCCAGAGCGGTAGGCTTCTTGGGGACCTCCTCCCAGAAATCCGTGTCAGGTGGGCCCGGAGCTTAGGGCAGCAACCGAATCAAATCTTTGGTACCTTCATTTCAGACGTAGAAGAAGGTCCGGGCCCATCCTTTGCAGGAGTCAAGCCCGGTGACCCGGGGAAAGATTGAAAATCTCCGGGGCGAGATGGAGGCAGCTCCGAACTAGGTGAGCTGCTTGTCCTCCGACTCAACGTGGATATTGGGGACAACGTTGCGACAGAGGCCGAAGAACCGGATCCACAGCTCCTTCGTGGGCCATAGTCCGGTGTAGCCTTCGATCGTAGAGGCAAAGGCAGAAAGAGAGGAGATTGCGTTCGCTGGGAGATGGTGCGGCTGCAGGTGATACGTCCTAACCCAATCCCGGAAGAAATCGCTCACCGGGAGGCCAAATCCCCGTTGGAAGTGGGACAGGAATACAACGAACTCACCCGGATTGGGTGAGGGGGCCAGTTCGGCGGAGGGGAGACAAGCGGCGACGCCGGCGGGAATACGCCTGGTCCGGTAGAGCTAGTCAATGTCGTCTTGACAGACCCACGAACCGGCCCACGCGCCGCGGTCCACCGCGCCGGCGTCCTCCTCCATCTCCTGCTCGGCAACGACGAGCTCCTCCTCCGTCATCTAGTATCCGCTATCCTCGCTGGAGCTAGCGGCGGCAGGGATCGGAGGCCTAGATTGGCGTGGACCCGTGGTGAAGAAGCTGCGCAGCGGTGACTGCGGTGTGGAGGCACGGGGAGGTGCGGCGACAGCGTTGCTGCTGGAAAGCACCAATGGCGGCGTGGTCGCAGGGAAGACGAAGGAGAAAACGCAACGGGTAGAGGGGCGCAGAGGTGGAAAACGCTAAGGGACGCGCCCCTCCCCTATTTAATCACCCCCAGTGATCGATGAGTGGGACCGCGCTGCGCCGACGAGCCACACAGTGTGGCCGTGTATCACCGGCATCAGCCAATCAGAGAAAAGCCACACAGGGGGCCACAGAGTAGAAGTGATCCCATGACGCGACGCGCTGTTGCGGTAAACGAGGAGGCATGCATGACGTGACCCACGCACAGTGAAACTGACAATTACTGCGGCGGTTACTGTGCAGGCCCTTAAAATAAGACAAGGTAATTATTACCCTCCACGTGGGTTGGCGTATGAGAGAAGGAAACGAGGCCCGGATCAAACCATGATAACCATGGGATCCGAGCCAAAGTGGTGACCCGGCCGGCAAGTGAAAACTTGGAACGTGCGAAGGGAACGTAAATCCATATAATCTGAGATAAGGAGCTAACCCGGAATTAAACGTCCGAGGCTCGGACATAAATGAACCTGATGTGTCCTTAGCGGCCAAGGCAGCTAAGACCGCACCAGCTTCGGGGACTAATGTTGGGGGGATACCCCCGGGTAGGGTCACTCCGGGGTATAAGGGCCGAGTTAGCCAAGGTACGGCAAGGTCAAAGCGGATGCTGGCCGAGTCACCTCAAGGAAGGCCGGATCACGGAGTAACCCGGACCAGGGGGGTCGCCTAACGTTGTCTCATCCGACTTAAGGAGTAAGTCGGAAATGCTTGTCTAACTTATATGCAGGAACAGGTGTGGCCGGATCTACTATGATCCAGATCCTCGCTTAGCTTCTGGGAGAAGGAAGGAATCTCTCTGGTAAAAAAAGAAGGTCCGGTACGCACTGCATGAGCGAATAAAGCAAGGGCAGGACCACCGGGTCATGGCCGACAAGGGTGACGACGCTCAGGTCGGCTGACGCGGGTGCCGCAGAGGCTTACGTCGCTAAAGCATGTGTGACGCGGGGGAAAAGCACCCCGGTCGGGTTACCACTTTGGGAGGGGGCATATTCTTAGGAATATGCCTCCACGTATGCCCTAGGCCAGGACCGAACCTCATCTATATAAGGGGGGTTAGGGTTCTGGTAGAGGGGTTGGTTGAGTTCTAGTTGGATGTGCACTAGTTGATCTAGGGTTCTAGGGAAAAATAGTGGGAAAGGGTAAAAGAGCTCCTTCTTCCTCCTCTCGCCAATACAGCTCAAGGAGCACTTGTAATCTTGGAGATATAGCAATACAAACTTCTGTGTGGAGAATCACTCCACTATCCCTCCCTGGATTCCCCTAGCGCATATTAGTCCCCACCTTTAGCCTATCCATGGCATCTGCCGTGACACCACCACGACAACGTTGCCGGGGAGTCAGGGACATCTTCACAAGGGGAGTCCCTCATAACCAATCTCTTTACTTTGTTATTTTTGTTTTGCTTAGTTTCTTTTTGTTTTGTTTGCTTGTTTTGTTATCAAAAACACAAAAAAATTAGTTTTACTAGTTTGCTTTCTTATTTGAAAACACACAAAAATTAGTTCCTATCTTGAGTTGCCACTATGTATAGCCTTGCTCCAGTCACTATGTCACCCGAGGAAATGATTTTCACTTTTAAAAAAGTAATTGAGGAAAGTTTTAAGGAAGCTTGGTCTAGAATCTCCGATCTACATGAAAAAACTAAGCCTAAAATGACTCAAAGCTTGTTCCTTAGCAGTTTTTACCTTGGAATTGCTCTTTTCTATAGATATGCTTTAGATGCTGTTGTGGGAGGAGATTTCCTACAATGTAATGAGGATGATGCTATTAATGCTATAAAGAAATTGATCCTCACTTACAACTTGCCTAGCCAAACTGATATTTCCATCGCAAAAATATTTGCTAGGTTGAATACTCTTGAGAGTGGAACTGCTAGCTTAAAAGATTGCTATAATACGCTTAGGGAGCATCACAATTATGTTCTAATAGATTCTGAACCATCAAAGTGGCTCCCTATAGTAAAGATTGAGATAAACACTGAAACTTTTCAAGCTCGCTGTGATATCATGTCTGAATTTTGTCTTATGCCCAAAGATATTTATAAATCTCTGAATACTTGGGGGCTTATTGAAGGAGGAAAATAAATATCTCTTGCTAATAATACTACCATATTACCTCTTGGAATGGCTGAAGGAGTGTTTACAAATATCCTTGGGAAAATGATTTCTACTGATTATCTTGTTATTGAATGTGCAGGAAAAGGACAAATTACACTTGGAAGGTCCCTATTAGAACTCCTTGGAGCAATAATAGATGTGGGAAAGGGGACCATGCAACTTTCTTCTCCACCAAACAATCATATTTTCCCCAAGGTTAAGAATAAAAGTAAGAGAGGTAAGGACAAGAAATTTGGTTTTAATGCTTCTTCATTTGAGAACACTTGATTCTTTCTTGCTTCTTATGCCTAACTTAAAGGCGTTAAAGAAAGTACTTATTGGGAGATAACCCAAAAGTTTTAGATGAGTCTTGGAAGTTATTACCTCTGTAATAACCGCTCCTTATCCTTTTTATTTGCTTTTTGTGCCAAGAGTAACCTCTAATGAGAGAGAAGTAATGATTGGGAAAGTTGCTGTCCCAAAACAGATTTATGTACTTCACCGTAAAAATTCGTGTAAAATATTTGAACGTCTTTTTGAGACGTGAATTTTTATGCTTATGCCCCAGGTTGTTATCTAACTTCTGTTAGTTCAACACGTTTTGATTTGAGCAACAGAAGGTCTTCGAAAAAATTCGTCTTTACTTGCTGGTCTGTTTTGACAGATTTCTGCCATTTTTTGCATCTGCTTCTTGTTGGTTCATTTTTGAGTTATTTTGGGGAATTGAGCTTGTTGAGGGAAGTATAGTAGATAGTGTTCTAATGGAAGTTTATTTTGTGTTAGAACTGAACCTTAAGACTTATTTATCTTGAGTGCACTAATGTTGCTAATGAAGATTGTGTGAATTTTGTATAAAGGAAAAATTTCAGGTGTATGGAAGGAATGAGTAATGAGATGAAGGATGGACTAAATCTCAAGCTTGGGGATTCCACGCATGTCACCCCAAGAAATATCCAATAAGCACAAGCGTCAAATTTCAGGTTTCTTCCAAACGCTTCATTTTTATTATTTCATGCACAGTTGTGTTGTTCTTGGAGCGTCTTCTTTTTCATTTTTGTTTTGGTTTTTCATTTGCTTTTGTTTTCTTAGTTTGCTGAATAAATTGGTTGGACCCGCTCTTTCATACATTGGTTTGCAAATAGTTTGGTTTGGTTTGGAAAAGAGTAGGAAAGTTCATGCTTGTGTGGTAAAAAGAGCTCGTTTTTGACTGTGGCCTATGCTCTGTCATGCCATGCTTGATATTGTTTTAGCTTTATGCTTAGTATTCTTTTTTGTAGCATGACTTGTTATAAACAATTGAGATTGCTTAATGTGCCTTGGATGAATCATGCGTTGTTTTAGCATATTAAAGCATAGTATAGTGGTATTCTCCTTTGATGCTTTATTTGGGTTGACTTGGCGCATGCTCACACCATGTTATGACTATCTCAAGTCACCATAGCCTTTATGATCCTTTAGTTTTCAACTTGTAGTATCACTTTATGCTTTGATCAATGATGTTTTGTCGCTCTGCATGATTATGGACATTATTGCTCTCTTAGTTTGTCGCTCCCAGTCTTTTGCTAGCCTCCACAACAAAGTATGAGTTCAACTCATCCATCCAACTCCCTAAACCAAGTTATTCCAAAGAGTACACCATACCTATGTACTAGAATATGCTATTCCAAGTATATTCATGCTTTTTTTACCTTCCAAATTAAACTTGTTATGAGAAAACTAGTGATTAAAGCTCTCACGAACTTGATGGCACACTTTACTTTTCTTGCCCTTAATAAACTTGAACCATTGTGTCGTCTATGTTGTATATGCTTGCACTTATTTGTTGGAAATTAGCAGAACCATGCTTTCATGGGGAATGCTTTCAACATTGCACTTTGTACTTGTACCTAGTTGATATCATGCTCTTTTCTATATGGATGTCGTCGGTGTGAAATGAAAGGGAAGCTTGTAAGTCCGTGGAGTTATGTATATGTGTTAGAGAAATGCCTGGGCCGTTGGTCTAATCCATGCTGACATGGTGGAAACCTGTAGCGTAACCATAATAAGCTGTCTATGAAGCATTCTTCTTATAAAAAAAGAGTCCTATATTGAGAAAAAAGAGAAAATAGAAAAAAAAGAGATTATGAAAAGAGGAAATAGAGAAAAAGCACGATATTACCATGGTAAATAAGAAGATTGTTGAGATGCTCGTTGTCTGCTTGCCTTGTCATTTTGATATGGGGATTCTTCCGTATCATCGGGCAAGGGGTACCCTGTTGGCGGTTCTCTATGATACACATATACTTACAATGACAAGAACTTACCGGTGACTAAACTTGAGTAGCATGAGGAGCGACCCTCGTATACAAGGGACATGAGATTCCTAACTTATACTTCGTCAAGCATGTACACCATAGTTTGTTCACTTTAACCTTAATCACTTCAAGATGCTTATGATAGGGGCAATGAGAGCTGAAAGCTATAAGTACCATAATTTTTGGAAGCTCTTTATGAGACTTGAATCCCTACTTCCTTTTATAAAAAGGCCTTTCTTCCACCATTATATTGAGTCTCCACTTTCTAACTTTATGCACCTTCTTTGAGAGCATAGTGGCCATTCTTAGTTCTATGTGCATTGTCCCAAGACTAGTTGATTTATGCATAACTTGATATTGCTTGTTTTAAACTATTTGTATCTAGTCACTCTTGTGAACTTTGAAGGTGTCCTATGCATTTATATTTGCTACTCCATTGAGCGACAAGCTGAATGCTATTATGCTATGTTTTCTTTATGTGAAACAAACAAACGTCTTGCAAAGCATTGTTATTCATGAATCTTTTGTTTGTGCCTTTTCATGTTGCATCATAGTTTATTTGCTTATTGCTAGAACTTTGTCTTTCATGTTATGATTGAAGTACTATGATCCCAGCTTTGAATGTTTTGCAAATACTTTGATCAAGTCTTTGATGGTGCATGTCACCTCAAAAATTATTCTTTCTTTTTATCACTTACCTACTCAAGGACGAGCAAGAGTTAAGCTTGAGGATGTTGATACATTGCAAATGTATCTATAATTTTTGATGTTCCATGCTTAGTTTTATCCACTTTCTTGTGTTTTGTTCCAACTTTGGAGTACTTTTCATATGATTTCTTGGACTAACCTATTAACAAGAGCCACAGTTCCAGCTGCCTGTTTTCTGCTGTTTTTGGTTCCAGGAAAGTCAGAAAATGAATATTCTCGGAATTGGACGAGACAAAAGCCAAAGTGCCTATTTTCCCGGAAGTCATCAGATGCCAGAATACAAGACGGAGAGGGGCCAGGGGGCCACCACACCACCTGGCCGCGCGGCCAGGCTTGGCCCGCGCAAGGGGGTGGTGTGGCCAGCCCTGGCCTCCCCTTCCGCCTACAAGATGCCCTCGGGACGAAAACCCTAAGGACCCAATCAAAAATCCACGAAAGAGTATGTAGCCGCCGTCATCTCCATCCCTAGATCGGGAGGGATCTGAAGCTCTTCCCGGTACCCTGCCGGAGAGGGGAATTCACCCTGGAGGCCTTCTTCATCACAATGCAAGCCTCCGGTGTGATGCGTGAGTAGTTCATCCTTGGACTACGGATCCATGTAGTAGCTAGATGGCTGGTTCTCCTCCTTTGTGCTTTCATGTCTAGATCTTGTGAGCTCCGTTCATGATCAAGATCATCTATTTGTAATTCTGCATGTTGTGTTTGCGGGGATCCGATGGATATTGAGATGCTATTTCAGATTGATTATTGATTCTATCATGTCTTTGTTATTTGTGATCTTGCATGCTTTCCGTTGTTAGTAGCTATCTCGGCCAAGTAGATGCTAGCAACTCCAAGAGTTAGTATTTATGCTCGATAGTGGGTTCATGCCTCTGGTAATCTGGGGAAGTGACAGAAAGCTCTAAGGTACTAGATGTGTTGTTGCTACTAGGGAGAAAACAACAATCCTTTTTTCATAGAACGATCGTATTGTTTACTTTACACGCAGTTGATAAAGCAATAATCTGTTGCTTGCAACTTAATACCGGAGGGGGTTCGGATGATAACCTGAAGGTGGATTATTAGTCATAGATGCAGTTGGATGGCGGTCTATGTATAATGTTGTAATGCCCAATCAAGTTCCAAAGCAGTCAAGATGATTAGTATATGCATGTATTGCTTTCTTGATGTTTGTCAATTGCCCTGTTGTAATTTGTTCACCCATCATGTTATCTATCTTAAGGAGAGCCACCTCTAGTGAACTATGGATCCCGGTCCTTGTCTTTACATTCAATCTACAATCTTTTACTGTCTTTTGTTTACTTTCTGCAAACTTTTACTTCTTTCCATTTGATATGTTTAATCCTTTGTTTTCCGCAAAACACGGTGAGATTGACAACCTCATCGCAAGTTGGGGACAAAGTTCTATGGTTGTGTTGTGCAGGTCTCCACGTTGCTACTAGCACCGGTAGTGCGCCCTGCCAAAGCTCAGCTAGTAACACCTTTGGGGTGTTTCCTTGCTCCTACTGGTTCGATTAAACCTTGGTTTCATACTGAGGGAAACTTGCTGTTGTGCTCATCATACCTTCCTCTTGGGGTTCCCAACGAGCTCTACATCAACACCGCTCCAGCATTTTTCTGGCGCCATACACAGAGCCATCAGCTAGTGGTCATGAGACTACCTAGACGGCACCAAAAGTACACCCCTGATGATCAGCAGCCATGCATCAACTCCATCCAGAAGGAGTGTACCCGATCCAAAACCTTAGGTGCAGGCTCATCAATGAACAGGTCATCGCCATTAGCATCAAAGTCCTCTTTGGTTGTCTACTTCTGCAATTAGTAGATTAACAGATACATTTATAGAGAAAAATCAAAGACAGACAACATAAACAATTGTAGTTCTACAGATATACCTTGTCATCTGGCATAACGGAAGTACTAGAAATGAAACCTGTTTCAAGTAGCTTGCGCTTTTTCTCCCCTCCCCCTTCTGCAAGTTGATCTAGATGCTCAGGAGCTGCCTCTGTCAGTTGATCTAAATGATCAACATCTGCTTCCCCTACTTGATCTTGATGATAAAGATGTGCTTCCCCCGGTTCATATGGAGGATCATATGGTTCACCATGAAATACCCATCTAACATATGTTCTTAGCATCCCAAATATAAAAATATGGTCTTCCACTACACTTTGAGGCAGCACTCTATGATTCACACACAACCGGCAGGGGCAATGTACTTTTGAGTTTTCACAATGAGGTCTAACAAACTCCATAAATCGTAGAACACCATGGATATGTTTGGCGTTGCCTAATGGAGCAACCTCTATCCAAAATATGTCCATATGTTTAATTATGACATACAAGATTGGTTCTTATTAAAAGAAAAGCAGGAAGCATATAGATGGAGTACAAAAACTATATATGCCTATGCATTTCAGGAAACATATTGACAACAAAAATCGGCGAAGGTATTTGAAAAACACAGATCGAGCGCAGAATCAACTATGACCATGTAGATTGAGGACAAATTAAACTACATATTTGAGGAGGTCGATCAGGTAAAGGGCAATAAAATGCCAACTAGATCAAGCTAGAGATAGAAGGACAACCGTGGGATCGACGTGCCCACCGCTGCATCTCAAGAAGACCGACGGGTAGGGAAAGCTTCTTCACCCTCATGGTGGTGATGAGGAGCGGCGGTGAGCACGTCTGTTTTGTGGGCAAGGGGTCACTACAAGAAAAGTTGGCTTTTACAACGGACGATTTTCGTGGTTGAAGGCCCATTTTTCATGGCTAAACATTCTTCTACGATGGGTGGCCATCGTGGTAAAAGCCCCATCACAAAAGAATCTACCATGATTTTTTTCCCTGACCGTGGCGGATTGCAACCTTCAACCACGAAAACTTGTTCCGTCGTAGATCTATTCGCCAGTCGTGTTGACTACTGACGTCATGCGAACTGCCACGTGGTAGTTGCGGTTAGCGGCTAGTTACTGCCGTTAACGGCCTTAGAAATCGTGGCAGAAGCCATGCCTAGCTAAGGCCTGCTAAATTCTAACTGGGCCGACCCATTAGGGGAGCCCAATTAGAAGATGGCCCATTACTGTTTTGCTCTGCACTGCTTGAAATGGGCCCAAAGTTGCAGCTAGCAGCGGCCCGCGAACTTTTAGGCTCAATACTGTTTCAGCCTAAAGAAGGCCCATGATGGTCCAACACTCTGCGACCCATTAGCAGCCTGCGCCAAGTCGCTCTTGTACATTTAAGGCTTGCGGGCGGACCATCACTGTTTATCGCATCCCATCGTGGGCGGCCTAATGATGGCCCTTGTCTGAGATGGCCCATTACTATTCAGGCTTGTTACTGTCCTGGCCTTTCACTGTTCCTGGCTTTACCTGTTCAGGCCCACAAGTGGCCATTTACTGTTCTAGTCTGGTAAATGTCTCGGCCTGTAAATGCCCTTGCCTGGAAATTTCTCGGCCCGTTACTATTCTGGCTTGTCACTATTCTGGCCTTTCACTGTTGCGGCCCTTTACTGTTGCGGCTGGCTACTATTTTGGCCTGTTACTATTCTGAGATTTCACGGTTTCTTGCCTGTTACTATGATGGGTTGTTTCTGTTACGGCCTGCTACTGTTAAGGCATGTTACTGTTATGGCATGTTACATTTATGACCTGTTACTCTTACAACATGTTACCTTTACGGCTTGTTACTGTTACGTCCAGTTACAACTTGTAGGTCAGCCCATTATGTTTACAGCCTTTTACAGTTTTGGCCTTTCCTGAATCCCATGCCAAGAACATAAAAATTTATATAATCCAGCATTTTTTACTGTTCATCATCGGCCGAATACACGACGGACCAATAACAGAGCATGGTACTGTTCCCTAATCAACCTACTTGGCATAGTTACCGTAACGACTACAGCATATGTGGACAGCGTCAACTAAATGCATACATGGCCTACGTGAGTTATCTAGATATTACATCAGCTGCAAACTTCTTAAAATTATTACACATTATCAAATCAAGGGAAATAAAAATCGGCATTTCAGTTGACAATCAAGTTGATAGCAGAGTCCTCAATTGATCACCTGTATCTTCCTTTGAGTGTGACAGCTACATTGGAGGAGACATGATCTTGCAGCCCCCTCTTTGGTGGCAATAGCAATAATTGCACCCTAAAACTAAGTAATAACAAGTTAATACATCAAACAAGACAAACTACTCATTTGACTGATATGATAGGAGCTATGATCTAGAGTTTACAACTGGTCAATGGTTCAATTATTGACCAACACGTCACACAAACAGGACAAGCAAGCATGCATTAAACAAGTGTGCCTACCATAAAACGAGCAATCAAAAAATGTGTATGTGTGGCTTAGAATTTCAGCAAAAATAAACTAGCCAGGTCATTTCAACAAATATGTATGGAAGCAGTTCTATACCCTAAAATGCAAGAGACGTCGGGTGACTCGAAATTTGCGCTGAGACACAAAATGGCATGCAGTTACTGTCATAGCAAAGAATGAACCAGATAGAAATTATAACCGCATCATTAGAGAACTTGTAGAGCAGGAATGCAAACCACGAATGAACTATATATTGTAGAGGATAGTTATGTCGTGACTTAGGATGAACCAGACCCAGAAACAGATGCAAGATGTAATGGCGTCGCTCGTGAACCTGTAGAGCATGACAAACAAGCATTAGACAAGTGTGCCTAGAATGAAATGAGCAATCAAACAAAGTGTTTCTTAGAATTTCAGCAAATATATATGGAAGCGGTGGCATCTCCTGGAATGCATAGTTGTTGGGTGACTCAGAATTTACGGTGAGCTACACAATGGCATGTAGTTACTGTCATAGCTAAGAATCAACCAGATAGAAATTATAATGGCATCATAAGAGAACATCTAGAGAAGGAATGCAAACCACGAGTGAACTACATAGTAGAGGACAGTTATGCCATCGTTAGGACGAACCAGCACCAGATAAGGAATTAATGGCATCCCTTGTGAACCTGTAGAATAGGCTATGCAAACCAACATGTTCATTGTTCCATTTTGAGCTATATGCAAGAAAAAGGAAATAGTTAGTGATGCAGCTTTTGAAGAAGAAGATGACAACAACAAAATTATAATCGAATTAGTACAAAGAATTTAAACGGCTACTACAGGATAGCAGAACAATGCCAAGGAGGAACTAATAGCAGGAACTAATCTCAGAACGAAACAGATAGATTCAGCAACTGTAGAGCAGGGAATCCATACTATTTTTTTCGCTGACTTTAGATTTTGCAAGAATTACATGGTAGCAGGCAATTTCTGTTGTATGGAGTAGCTAAGAACATGTGTATGACAAAATAACAAACATGTCCATGACTTGAAATTTGTAGAGCAGCGCATGCAAACCAACATGTCTAATGAACTTGTATGTACTAGCACGAAGAACAGGCATGCCCGCTGACTTGTATGTACTAGCACGAAGAACAAGCATGCCCACTGACTTGTATGTACGAGCACGATAACAAAAATGCAGTTCACTGCGACAGGCTTGAACCTGCTATACTGCTGACAAAACAAAAACGGGTTGCAGATTTGGTTAACCTTGGTCAGAGAGGCATCTAAGCATCATCAGTACCATGCGGGTGACGTCCAGGTCACCGAGGGTGCTGCGGTTGGGGTGGCTATTAGCGTCGGGGAAGCAGATCTTGGGCGGTCGATGCTAGATTGAGCGCGGTAGACGAGAGCGTCGCTGAGGCAGATCTAGTGCAGTGAACGGCGACGACTGAGCAGCTGGTCTAGAGCGGTGAACATGGAACTCCTTGAACTAGATCATGTCCGATGTACACCGGTGAAGTGGATCTGGTACGGTTGGCTAGCTTTCGGCGGCAGGAAACAGAGCTTGGGCGGTCGATGACGCCATCGGTGAGGTGAACGACACCGCAGCTCCGGTGCAGTGGCAGAGAGACCCGGTGAACCAGATCTGGTGTGTGAGCATCTGCTCCGCGGCTCCGCGGCGGTGCACGAGACCGCCGCTCAAGCGGGTTCGGCCGCCGTGGAATTGCCGCCGGCCGGTGCGCGTCGTGATCGTGGAGGTGAGGGTGTGGGAGAGAGGGGATGGGATTTTTGGAAGGACCAGCAGAAAAATCTACGCGAATCCAGACTAAGGAGGTGAACAAAAATATAAATTATGATCATGCCCCCAAGCTACCGACTTTAGTTTGCCCATAGGGCGTCAGAACAATGGGTAGAATCAGAATTTTGAAGTCAAAAGTTTTTGAAACTGAGGGGCGGGAAATGCTTCAACATCGGAGTGTGATTTTGCCGCTTGATTGAGATATTGAATTTAGCGACCGTCCATCTAATAATAATATAAAAATGGTACTGCCCCGGTGGGATATTTTGCCTCAAAGTTTTTGAAACTGAGGGGCGGGTGATACGTTGCAAACGTATCTATAATTTTTGATGTTCCATGCTTGGTTTATATCTACTTTATTATGTTTTGTCCACACTTTGGAGTAATTTTTATACACTTTCTTGGACTAACCTATTAACAAGATGCCACAGTGCCAGCTGCCTGTTTTCTGCTGTTTTTGGTTCTAGGAAAATCAGAAAATGAATATTCCCGGAATTGGATGGGACAAAAGCCAAAGTCAATATTTCACCGAGGGGGACACGAAGCCAGAATACGATACGGAGAGGGGCCAGGGGCTGGCCACACCACCTGGCCGTGCGGCCAGGCCTGACCCGCGCCAGGGGGTGGTGCGGCCTCCTAGGGCACCCCCTCGGCCTCCCTTTCGCCTATATATTGCCTCCGACACAGAAACCCTAAGTACTCGATCAAAAATCCACGAAAGAGTCTATAGCCACCATCATCTCTATCCCTAGATCGGCAGGGATCTGAAGCTCTTCCCGGCACCCTGTCAGAGGGGAGAATTCACCCTGGAGGCCTTCTTCATCACCATGCAAGCCTTCGGTGTGATGCGTGAGTAGTTCACACTTGGACTACGGGTCCATGTAGTAGCTAGATGGTTGGTTCTCCTCCTTTGTGCTATCATGTTTAGATCTTGTGAGCTCCGTTCATGATCAAGATCATCTATTTGTAATCATACATGTTGTGTTTGCAGGGATCCGATGGATATTGAGATGATATTTCATATTGATTATTGATTCTATCATGTATTTGTTATTTGTGATCTTGCATGCTCTCTGTTGTTAGTAGATATCTTGTCCGAGTAGATGCTAGCAACTCCAACCGGGAGTATTTATGCTTGATAGTGGGTTCATGCCTCTAGTAATCTGGGGAAGTGACAGAAATCTCTAAGGTACTAGATGTGTTGTTGCTACTAGGGAGAAAACAACAATTATTTATTCATAGAACAATTGTATTGTTTACTTTACACGCAATGCTTAATGCAATTATCTGTTGCTTGCAACTTAATACTGGAGGGGGTTCGGATGATAACCTGAAGGTGGATTATTAGTCATAGATGCAGTTGGATTACACTCTATGTATAATGTTGTAATGCCCAATCAAATCTCATGGGAGTCAAGATGATTAGTATATGCATGTATGCTTTCTCGATGTTTGTCAATTGCCCCGCTGTAATTTGTTCACCCAACATGTCCTCTATCTTAAGGAGAATCACCACTAGTGAACTATGGACCCCGGTCCTTTCTTTTACCATCAATCAAGAACTATTTACTATTTTCTGTTTACCTTCTGCAAGCTATTACTTTATTCCACACAATACGTTTAATCCTTTGTTTTCAGCAAAACCGGTGAGATTAACAACCTCTTTGTAAGTTGGGGACAAAGTTCTATGGTTGTGTTGTGCAGGATTCCAAGTTGGAAACAACACCTTGGAGGTGTTTCCTTGCTCCTACTGGTTCGATAACCTTGGTTTCACAAATGAGGGAAAATGTGCCGCTGTGCTCATCATACCTTCCTCTTGGGGTTCCCAACGAGCTCCTCGTATCTTGAGCCAACAAACATCTTTCTGGCGTTGTTGTCGTGGATTGAAGGAACAAGCACCCACGTCAACCACGCGCCAGTAGTGGGAAATGCTTCAAAGTCAGTGTATGTTTTAGCCACTCGATTGAGATTTTGAATTTGACAAGCGCCCATCTGATAATAATACAAAAATGGTACATCCTCGATGGGAGATTTTGCCTCAAAGTTTTTGAAACGGAGGGGCGGGAAATGCTTCAAAGTCGGTGTGCGGTTTTGCTGCTCGATTGAGATTTTGAATTTGACAAGTGCCCATCTGATAATAATAATAATATAAAATGGTACTCCCTAGGTGGGAGATTTTGTCTCAAAGTTTTTGAAATGGTTAGCCGGGAAATGCTTCGAAGTTGGTGTGTGTGATTTTGCCGCTCCATTGAGATTTTGAATTTTGCTAGCATCCATGTACTAGTAGTAGTAGTAGTAAAAGAAGGTAGTAGAACGTACGGCTATATGGTTAGGAATTCATGGCTGAGAGTTACATCAACTGATCATCCATATAATCACACTTGAGGTACTCCCTTTGTTCGGTATTACTAGGCGGAGTGTACTAATTCGGAGAATTAACTTCACCTACTCGCTTTATAGCTAGTTATTGCATGCAATAGTAACCCTAAAATCCAGGCAATGCTAGTGGCCACCACATATAATTAAAAACATGCAAGCCAATGGATGCACTCTTGTTTTAACAACATGATCGGCCAGGAGCATTACACGACGTGGTGGTTCATATTTTATGGTCAACTAGAGGAGTAATTGAGCAAAGCTAGGAGCCTTAATTGGTCCTCCGACCTAGCAATTGAGGCTGTAAAATAATTAAGAGGTATATACACCTTTAGTCCCACATCTTGCACCGCGAGAGCGTTTTAGTCCCACATATTGAAAAATGAGCAATACTAGTCCCTCAACCTATATATTGAGAGCATTTTAGTCCAATTTAATGGAATTTTAGTGAATTTGACTTAATTTGTCCATAAATGACGTTGATTTTTTTAAAATGACCCCTCTATATTTTTTATGTCATTTGTGTCCCTATGCGGACCGATAAGTGGGCCACCTATTAGTAGACATACAAATAAAATAGTTAAATCTCTAAGAGGAAAATGGATTCGAACTTAACACTTTTATACAACGACACCCACACACCCACAAGCCACTATGCCGGTAGATGCCCACGACTACTCTTGTGAGACGAGGAGTACTTGAGAGGACGTAATTATGCCAGACGAGGAGTACTTAGGGGGAAGTAATTATTTATACAATAAAAAAGCACATACGAACGCAAAAAATGCTCACGTCTATGTTGGCACGGTCCATAATATCAATTGTATAGCTTTGTCGTTAACCTAGTAGCTAGCTGCAGTGTCTAGAATAAACTTGAGTTTTTTATTCGTAAAAATGAAAAGGAATAAAGTTGAGTTGTTATTGTACCCAGAACATATATTTTTGAATATCCAAAATAAAGAACACATCAGCCAGAGCACTCTTCAGTTAATCACTTATGTGTGCATGTTGTAGTGGCAAGGTTGATTTCTCCAGTAGCGCAGGTAATCAGTTCGATACTCTACAATGCATTGGTAGTTTTTCTTATTTGTTTTCTTATTCAGATCCTCCCGTCAAGTCGTTCCAAGGTCAGAACTTGCAGGAAGAAAATACACAAGGGTCATTTTGCAAAAATTATGATGCCACATGTCACTTCCAGAATTAGTTACGAGGAATTCAGACAAAATCATATAAATTTGATTGCATTGGACTAAAATGTACCTGGTTACAAGTTGTGGGGCTAGTGTTGCTCACTTTGCAAGATGTGGGACTAAAACGCTCCCGCGGTGCAAGTTGTGGGACTAAAAATGTATATACCTCAATAATTAACGACCGTGCTATTGAGAGAACATGAGGGTTTTAGCACCATGGAGCATACACCCCATCTGGCCACATGGTGAGCATCCAAGGGCATAGCCAAAAAGCGAAATTGAAAAATGGAAAATGCCATGCAAAAATGGAAAATGCCCTTCGTTTGCGTGTGCCCTGAGGACCGCGGAGCGCAGGTTTTCTTTTAGATTTTGGGATAATTAAATACAATGAGGTTATGAGACTACTACTACTAGTATCATCCTACACCTACACACTCGCGTGCTCCTAGGAGTCTTAAAGCTGGTGTGCGCACAACTGTTGTACCGTAATTAGTGCATGTGCGCATGCGCGTGCCCGTGCGAGTTTGATGAAACGCGCTTGTGGTTGCTGTGTGCATGCCGTCGTCTTGTTTCCACACGATTCGCTTGGCTTTCCCAGGCCTTTGTTTAAATGTGTGTCTCTGGAACTGCTTCCTGTGCCACTCGGTGGGGCCGAGACCATATGAACGCCATCATCCGTGGCCGGCAAGAAGCAGGAGGACTCGCCATGGGATGGTCTCCCTAAGGGTCTCGTCCAGAAGATAGGTGACATCTTCCTTTCGACGGATGACTTCGACTACTGCGCCGCCTTTCGGGAAGTCTGCAGCGCCTGGCGCGACTTCATGGAGGAGCGCTTTATGCCAGCCAAATGGATTTTTCTAGAGCACCAGTTGTCAGAGGAGTATCGGGTAGAAGACGCCGCCATCACGTTGTTGAACGTGAGAACTGGCCGCCACCTTGAGAACAAGATTAGCCCGGTTATTTGCAGGTGCTTTCTTTATATTCATCTGTATATATGCGATCCATTTTTTGCATTCACATCCTATACTATATGTTTTTCAAGTTCCGTTTCTTTGTCCACTTGTTGTCCATGGTTTTGCTCCATGGTTTACCTTGATTAAATTTCAGTTTGTTTACCTTGACTGATTCTTTCTCCTCTCTCTATCTATGGAAGGTACTTTTATGTCGGTAGCACAATCAGCGACCTCCTTGTGCTTGGACACAGGGTGCAGCCGTACAAGACCCGGTTGTACAACCCCTTCTCGGGTGCTATCAAGCGCCTGAGGGTGGAGATACCGACCGAGCGGGTGGCTTCTGTCGCTGTGATGATGTTCCCGTCGTTGATGGTGTTTACATCAAACAATCAGAACACCACCATTCGGAGGGCGAATGAGAGCATGGAGGAAGGAAGTCGCCCGGTCTTTGGTGAAGGGTGGTACTCGCCGTATGACTTTGCGGAACTCCGGAGCATGACTTCTTACGCCGGTGATGTTTTTGTCATAGATAGATACGGGTATGTCCTCTCGACTATGTGTGATGATGCTCATGGAGATGTGCAGCTACAGCGCTCCGCACGAACCCTAGAGATGCATCCCACCATTGCAGGCCCTGTTCCGGGCTGCCAGTTCCCAGAGAATCGTTTTTACCTCGTCGAGTCCAATGGGGAGTTGCTGTTCGTTGTGAGTGGACCGGTCTACAGCGGCAGGCCGGTTGTTTACCGGGTTGATACCCAGAACCGTGCCCTTCAGCCGGTCAGAGGCATCAGAAGTCGTGCTCTCTTAGTTGCTGACAATCGGTGCGTCTGCATCGACAGCACCAGGGTACCCACGGTGCAGGCCGGTAGCATATACTATGCGGATCTATCCGAGATTAGATCTTACAATTTTTAGGCTCTTGCATGGGAAGAGGAGCCAAGCGTTGTATATGGGTATGGAGTAGGAGGATTATGGAATGACCGTCCTTTCGAACTCGATCGATTGCTAGCGGAGTATTGCAGAATCGTGGAGCATTCTGAGCTGCAGATGGTGCCGCCATATGGCGAGGATGGTACCACCCACTACGATTACTACGAAGGCTATCCATCAGATTGATGGATTGTGTGGGTCTACTCCTAAAGTATTCTCTTCAGGTCAGCTCTTTATGTGTTCACTTTGTTGAGTGAACGTCTATGAATTTTGCAAGTTCTATGGTGCTCGTGTAATACAATGGATGCTCTCCCTGTTCCGGTAGATCGTGTGTTGTACCTCTTACAATTTCACTGTTTTTTCATGTGTGTGTAGTAATTCTGATAGATGCTCAGTTTGTAACAATCCTCAAACAACTTAAAACTGCAAATCACAGTAGATTATTACAATCCTCAGTAAACTTGATAGTAATAAAATGAAGCATAAAAGTTGCATCAGAGTCCAAACAACTAAAAAACACCATAACTGGTGTTACAGAAAAGGTCTCTATGGAGCTTGCATCCCGAGACATGTAACAACTGGCTTCCAATGAGAGCTGCAGATGAGATTATTAAGTATGTTCTGCATTAAAGCTTGCCTGTTTTTCAATTCATATAAGTCTTTGCGTGTTATGGTGATTACTGAATCTGTTTTGTTGGCTTCTTGCTCAACAATATCACGGGCATCTTGGAGGGCATCCTCAAATAATCTTTCAGCTGAAAAACGAGGATCAGTCGAAGCAGTGTGCCATGAGAAATAGGTATTGTCACTGCTGCTGTGTGAAACAAAATCTAAACTTAGAGAAGCGGGTCTTTGTTCGGCATTTAGAGGATCATTTGCAGCCTGAAACAAACACAAAACAAGTTATAACAGTAATACCATGCAATCACACCACCATGAATTTTAAATGTGTCAATGTGGTAATATATAAGGAAGGAAGCAATTAACAGTGGTGACTCATACATCTATTTCTTCTTGAATAAGTGGATTGGCTGGCACCATGGAGCGATGCGAGCATGTGCTGCTCTGTGCAATGACTTCTCTACTTAAAGATGGCTGAGGCCAAGAAAAAACAAGTTACTTAAACAACAGACTTGGGAAACAAACTACAAGTTCATTTTGAATAACAATGCGAGCAATCAACCAAAGTACCTGATGCAGATTGCTCAAACTAGAATGTGCAGAACATGAATAAAACGAATATTAAAACTAAGCCATTATGTTTCTCATATATAAACTAGCCAGGAACTACACAACGAAATCTGCCACTAATTTAATCATAGACAAAAAAAAGAGTAACTCAGCCAATAAAAACACATCAATTGTGAGCCTCGAATATGCTAGCCAGATAATTTCAGACAAACAATGAATAAAGCAATCATACATTGAATTATTCGTGAATAGCCAGATAATTTCAACGCTTCAGCGGCCTGAGAACAACAAACTAGACCATCAGGTGCCTCGTATTAAAATAGCTAGTTCATTTAACTATGATACAGAGTAGATACAGGAGTGAGATGAACTGCATAGAGTTCCTTATGATACATGTGTGGATCTTATCGCTAGTGTGGCCTTGTTCTTATTAGACAACTTAGATGCAATACACTCGGCCTCTCCATATCTAGGAAATTGAATTAAGCACATGGACCAAAAGCAGACCATAGTGGGGCTAAAATGTTTGGCGCTAATTTTTGGCAAAAAAAATATGAAAACAAGAAATACAAAAGGTAAATTTACGCAAACAAAAAACGTGGCAAGGACCAAACTTTGGACAGGGGGCCTTACAGTAGGTGTTACACGAGACCTACGGCGGCTCGTGTGGACGGGCGGAGTTTGTACTCCATTGTTGCTCCTCTGCATAAAGGTAAGGCCAACTGTAAATACAAATAGGTTCCAACATGATATACGTTGGCATGAAGTGAAACAAAAGTGATGGGGTCTTACGAGATTATAGGAGCCATTCAGTCTATGATATTGTGTGCAAACTGAGGTTGCTCCTTGCATAATAACAACAAATAGTTTGAGCCACAGGTTAAGAGGGATCAAATCGACAGTACATAATGGTCAAATAGTATGACATGTATAAACGTGTAGTATAGGATAGCAGGATAATAGCACGATGGGAATACTATAGTTCGTAAATCGGCGAATGAGAGAGATATTATATAATCATATCTCATGTGGACGGGTATAGCAGAGAATGTAACAAATATGTTAAGTGACTAATAATTCACAAAGAAATAGTACAGTACATAAAAACAGTTCAATGCGTGGATTTTAAGTGTAACCACAACGGCTTAATTTAGTACTCCCTCCGTTTCAAAATATAAGATGTTTTAACTTTGTGAAAAGAGTGCATCTAGACCTCTTTTAGTGTGTAGGTGCATCTAGGTTTGGAGTGAACCTACACACTAAAATGAGTCCGGATACATTTCTTTCACAAAGCTAAAGCGTCTTATATTTTGAAACAAAGAGAGTACATAATAGGTGTATATCAAGTAAAGAACCTATTAGTTCGGAAATTTAGCACGAATACAGTACATTGCCAACAAACAAATCGTGCGGGGAGATCTGGTTTTACCTCGGTCGGGCCGGTGTCTAGGCCTCCTCCGCATCCTCACGGGTCACTTCGAGGTCGCCGAAGGTGCTACGGTCGTAGTGGGTGTCGACGACGGGGAAGCAAATCTTGGGCGGGCGAGGATACGAGCAGAACGCTGGACCACGATGTCCGTGGAGCAGATCCTAAGCAGTCGATGATGTGATCAGCGTGCTAGACAAGAGGGTTCGATGAGCAGATCAGGTGTGCGGGTACGCCGGCTAAAGTGCAGCGGGGATGTTCCGTCCGGTGACGTGTTCCTGGAGGAGAGAGAGGAGGAGGGGGGTTGGGTTTAGGTACTGCTAGCACTATACTGGTAAATTATGAGTGAAGCCCCCCACCTACCGAATTTAATAGGGGTTGAATGGGAATTTCGAAGTATCTAAAATTTTGGGGCACGAACTATGTCCGGATGCACGGGATCGTTTTCAAAAGGTGTTCAAAATTTTCATGATGCAAAATCTTAGCTAGAAGTCGAACCACTCGTCAAAACTCTCTGTGGTTTCTGATATATTAATTAACCACTCGATGGGTACCTCCAAAAGCTTTTTTCATAAAACTTTCAAAACAACATACAATTTATTACATGTAGTTCACGTTTGACCTGATATCATTAAATTCAAGAGCAATCTATTGCAGTTAGTTGTAGCTCAAGTTTGACCTAATTTCATTAAACTATCAAGACGCAAAATCTTAGCAAGAAGATGAACATATCGTCAGAACTCTCTTTTGGTTCCTGATAGTATATTAATTCCCCCCCCCCCCCGACGCGCCCCTCCGATGGGTACCTCTAAGAGCTTTTCTGTAAAACTTTCAAAGCAACCTACACGGTTTACTTGTAGTAGTTCAAATTTTACCTATTATATTTTTTCCGATTTGCCTATTATAATTTTATATAGTGATGATATGCCAGATGTCTATTATCCGAGTCTCACGTGCAGGGCACGTGCAATTCACTAGTACTTGTACTTTCAAATTTGACCTAATTTCGATAAATCGACATAAAGTCATTCTAATGGTCAGAGTTAGCTGGGAAGTTTGAAAACTCATAAAACATGGGAATCGTTGGTACAACATGTTAGTCCAATATATATGTATGTAAACTTGGCTTGTGGCATTCAGATCCAATATTCTTTGGCATTTCAGAATTGAATGTTCTTTCTTAATAGTTGGAAACTCACACGAACGGCACTGTTTACTACAAGAAGATGCATTGATGATATACCTATGAAAAGACATTTAATTCAGGAGCAGTCTATGGTGTTTACTTGTGGCTCACTCAAGTTTGACCTAATTTCATTAAATTACCAATATGCAAAGTCTTAGCAAGAAGTTGAACCTATCGTCGAAACTCTCGCTGGTTTCTAGTATATTTAATTTGAACCCTAGATGGGTACGTCCAAAAGCTTTTTCGTAAATCTATCAAAGCAAAACCTACAATTTACTTGTAGTTCAAATTTGACCTAATTCCGAGATATCGATATAAAGTTATTCAAATGTGCGGGGTTAGCTATAGGAAGCTTCAAAACCCATAAAACATGGGAATCACAAGTATAACATGTTGTCGATCCACTATATATATATATATGTCTGTCAACTTGGCTTGTGGCTTCCACATCCAATATTCTTTGGACTTTTCTTTATGGAAAAGAACAACTAACCTCGTTCGTGTTCACTCGGAAACCGTAGAATTCAATGTTCTTTCCTCGTAGTTGGACACTCACACCCACGACACTACTTACTACTAGAAAATGCACCCATCTACCTCTGAAATGACATTTAATTCAAGAGCTATCTATCGCGCTTAGTTGTAGCTCAAGTTTGACCTAATTAATTTCTTTAAATTATCAAGATACAAAATCTTAGGAGGAAGTTGAACTTATCGTCAAAACTCTTGTTGTTTTTAGATATATTAATTGTGACCCCTTGATGGGTATCTCCAAATTAAAAGCTTTTTCATAAAAGTTAAAAAGCAAAACCTGCAATTTACTTGTAGTTTCAAATTTGACCTAATTTCGATAAATCGACTTAATGTCATTAAAATGGGAAGAGTTAGCTAGGAAGTTTGAAAGCTCATAAAACATGGGAATCGCAAGTACAACATGTTATCGATCGACTATATATGTCTGTCAACTTGGCTTGTGGCATCCACATACAATATTCTTTGGACTTCTCTTTACGAAAAATAACAACTAGTAGCCTCGCTCGTCTTCACCCAGAAATTGTATAATTGAATGTTCTTTCTTGATAGTTGGAAAGTCACACTGACGGCATTGTTTACTACAACAAGGTGCATCGATCTACCTCTGAAAATACATTTAATTCAAGAGCAATCTATCACGCTTACTTGTATCTCAAGTTTGACCTAATTTCGTTATATTGTGAAGATGCAAAATCTTAGCAAGAAGTTGAACATATCGTCAAAACTCTCGGTGTTTTATGATATATTAATTGTGACCCCTCGATGGGTACCTCCAAAACATTTTTGTAAAACTTTCAAAGCAACCTACAATTTACTTGTAGTTTCAAATTTGACCTAATTTCGATAAATCGACATGAAGTCATCCGGTCAAATGGGCAGAGTTAGCTAGGAAGCTTGAAAACTCATAAATAAAACATGGGAATCGTTGGTACAACATGTTGGTCCACTATATATGTCGGTAAACTTGGCTTCTGGCATTCAGATCCAATATTATTCGCTTCTGGCATTCAGATCCAATATTATTCTTCGGACATTTCTTTATGGAAAAAGAACAACCTCGCTCGTCATCACTCGAAAAATTGAGAATAATTTATCTTCTTTCCTGATATACTTCGAAAATCACACCGTACCGACGACACTGTTTACTACAAGAAAATGCACCCATCTACCTCTCTGAAAAGTCATATATTTCAATAGCAATCTATCGCGCTTACTTGTAGCTCAAGTTTGACCCAATTTCGTTAAATAGTGTCATGCCATGCAAAATCTTAGCAAGAAGTCAAACCTATTGTCAAAACTCTCGTTTTTTCTCATATATTGATTGTGACACCCCTCCCAATCGGTACAGTACCTCCAAAAGCTTTTTCGTAAAACTTTCAGAGTAACCTACAATTTAGTTATAGTTCAAGTTTGACCTAATTTCGATAAATCAACATGTAGTCATTCAAGTGGGCAGAGTTAATTAGCTAGGGAGTTTGAAAAGTCAAAAAACATATCAGAATCGTAAGTAAAACACGTTGGTCCACTTAATTTGTCTAGAAGCTTGGCTTATGGCATTGAGATCCATATTCTGCTTCGAGCTTTTTTACGGAAACGAACCATCTCTTCATCACTCGGAAAACTGAGAATTTTAATTCCTGATAGTTGGAAACTCACACTGACGACATTGTTTACTATAAGAAGATGCACCAATCTACCTCCGAAAATACATTTAATCCAAGAGCAATATATCTGATGTCTACGCACTTCTATTCTTGTGGACAGTTGTTGGGCCTCCAAGTGTAGAGGTTTGTAGAATAGCAGCAAGTTTCCCTTAAGTGGATTACCCAAGGTTTATTGAACTCAGGGAGGAAGTGGTCAAAGGTACCCCTCTCAAGCAACCCTGCAATCAATATACAAGAAGTCTCTTGTGTCCCCAACACACCCAATACACTTGTCAGGTGTATAGGTGCACTAGTTCAGCGAAGAGATAGTGAAATACAAGTGGTATAGATATAAGACAACGGTGCCAGAAAATAGCTTGATGGCGTGGAAGAGACTAAAGGAAAATTGAAATAAAGATGGTAGCAAGCAAACATGTAACAGATCTAGTTGCAAATGGTGTTTCAATGCTTAGAAACAAGGCCTAGGGATCATACTTTCACTAGTGAACACTCTCATATAAATATATTATCTTCATGATACTACCCTGAACTACTCTTCGGTTGGACACTCTAATCCATGGTAGGGCTATAATAGCACACCTCAAAGTAAGCCTTTCCCATCTAGATAACCCCACACTATCACCTTGAGCGCTAGATGTTTCCAACAAACACCACAATTTCATAGAGACATCCAACTCCAAATATAACTCATAACAAGTATTTGTACTCTCTAGCCTAAGTACCACCATGGTGTGCATGTTGTCACTTTCACACACATGGGGAGAGAAGAGATCTCTTAAAGCACTTGAGTAGCAAAGTAGATCTACTTGATTACAAAGCTCATGATCACAATATGATCATGCATAGAGAGAGATGAACACATAGCTACCGGTAGAACCCTTAGCCTCGAGGAAGAACTACTCCCTCTTCATCATGGGAATCAGCAACGACGATGGAGATGGTGGTGGAGATTGATGGAGATGGCTCCGGGGGCACTTCCCTGTCCCGGCAGGGTGTCGGAACAGAGACTTTCTATCCCCCGAATCTCCCCTTCGGTGGCGGCGGCGCTGCGGAACTTTCCGTGGCTGGAGGCTCTCTGATTTAGGGTTTTTGTCCCGAGGGGATTTTATAGGCAAAGGGGCGAGGTCGGTGGCTGGCCAGGGGCCACACCACCTGGTGGCGCGGCCAGGCCCTGTCCCTCCTCCGTCTCTTCTTTGGGCTCCATGAGTCTTCTGGTAAAATGTTGACTTTGGCTTTTGTCCAGTCCAATTCCGAGAATATTCATTTTCTAGCTTTTTCGGAACCAAAATCAGCAGAAAACAGGAAACTGGCACTGTGACATCTTGTTAATAGGTTAGTTCCATAAAATGTGTAAAAATACTTCAAAGTGTGGACAAAACATAAGAAAGTAAATATAAAACAAGCATGGAACATCAAAAATTATAGATACGTTTGCAACGTATCACTATCGCGCTTACTTGTAGCTCAAGTTTAACCTAATTTCGTTAATCGACAAGAAGTCACTAAAGTGTGTGAAGTTAGCTAGGAACCTTGAAAAATCCTAGTACTAAAAACTTGGGTATTACGTATAAGAAACTGTGGTCCAGTTTGTTTGATAATTGGGGCAGTTGCATTTTCTTTTAACCGTGGTAGGTCTCGTAGGAGCAAGGTGCTTGAGAGTTAACACGGTCGGTGGAAGTACAAGTTACATCAAGGACATCATAAAAATGAAAATTGCACCCAAGTCCATGCATTTAGCACAAGGACCTAAAACTGAGCAATGAAGTTTGTGTTTTGAGGTTTGCGCATACTAGCGTTCATCGTGCTAAAGACTATCAGTAGAATCTTTGTAGATGCTCAGAATGGAAAAGAAGATCCAATGGTTAGCAATGTTTGGATTTGCCGGTCTTGATCCAACGGTCAATGTTTGAACTTATCCGTACACTATACAGTGGTATGGTATGGTATTGTAAGACATAAGACAAGATAAAGATAAGAAGTACTACGAATGGCCGATATTTTGAGTAACCTTCCCTCCCGATGTTTGGGAAGCAAGTGAAAATTTCGAAAACCGGAAAAGCTTAAATTTTTTTGCCGCCAAGGACCAAAGTGGTTTCCTTGCTATGTACTCCTTGTCCCTACTCCACACCAATGTGGCTGTCGAACACACCAGAGACACAAAGCCGCCATACCAAGGCACATGTGCGCAGCACCACACTATGGACGAGGGAGAGATTAGCCGGGCCGGTGCGCGAGGGGAAAGGGTAGGAGAGAGGGAGGATGGATGGTGAGAGGCAGCGAAGGAGAAAGAAAACACACAATTTATTTTGCGTGCATAGGTCCTGAAATTTACTAGTACTAGCATAGTGCAGTACACTGTGAGGCTGCAAGAGTACCTCGTGTCAGAAACCCATCATAACTTTGCTCTGACATGGAACCGCCTTGAACTTCTCTTTGCTGCTGCCCACTTCCCCTGCCAACATTTTATTCTCTCAGCATGTACAGCGCATGGACAGAGGTGACCATATTTCTAATCAAAGAAATATACTACTCTCGCATTGTGTAAAAAAGCACACCTTAATATGGCCTACTACCTGGTCAAAAAATGGCCTACTATGTGGCATCCGCTAAGGTTCACCTTATACATAGTGGAAAAAATAAAGTTATCTTTAAGCCTAAGGTGCACCTCAAGCTTGTGGGTTGCCCATAGAGAATAGAATATCATTTTCCCTCTCTCCCTATTTCATCTGATCGTTTTCAAAATGTGTTCAAAATTTTCATGATGCAAAATCTTAGCTAGAAGTCGAACCACTCGTCAAAACTCTCTGTGGTTTATGATATATTAATTAACCGCTTGATGGGTACCTCCAAAAGATTTTTTCATAAAACTTACAAAGCAACATACAATTTATTACATGTAGTTCAAGTTTGACCCAATTTCATTAAATTCAAGAGAAATCTATCACACTTAGTTGTAGCTCAAGTTTGACCTAATTTCATTAAACTGTCAAGACGCAAAATCTTAGCAAGAAGATGAACCTGTCATCAGAACTCTCTTTTGGTTCCTAATAGTATATTAATTTCCCCCCCACCCATGCGCGCCCCCTCCGATGGGTACCTCTAAGAGCTTTTCTGAAAAACTTTCAAAGCAACCTACACGGTTTACTTATAGTAGTTCAAATTTTTACCTATTATATTTTTTACGCTTTGCCTATTATAATTTTATATAGTGATAATATGCCACATGTATATTATCTGAGTCTCACGTGCAGGTTATGTGCAATTTACTAGTACTTTCAAATTTGACCTAATTTTGATAAATCGACAGAAAGTCATTCTAATGGGCAAAGTTAGCTGGGAAGTTTGAAAACTCATAAAACATGGGAATCGTTGGTACAACATGTTGGTCCAATATATATGTATGTAAACTTGGCTTGTGGCATTCAGATCCAATATTCTTCAGACTTTACTTTAGGAAAAAAACAACCTCACTCATATTCTTTACTCAGAAAATGTAGAATTGAATGTTCTTTCTTGATAGTTGGAAACTCACACCGACGACACTATTTACTACAAGAAGATGCACCGATGATCTACCTATGAAAAGGCATTTAATTCAAGAGCAATCTATGGAGTTTACTTGTAGCTCGCTCAAGTTTGACCTAATTTCGTTAAATTACCAATATGCAAAGTCTTAGCAAGAAGTTGAACCTATCGTTGAAACTCTCGCTGGTTTCTGGTATATTAATTTTGAACCCTCGATGGGTACGTCCAAAAGCTTTTTTCGTAAATCTATCAAAGAAAAACCTACAATTTACTTGTAGTTTCAAATTTGACCTAATTCCGAGATATCGACATAAAGTTATTCAAATGTGCGAGGTTAGCTATAGGAAGCTTCAAAACCCATAAAATATGGGAATCGCAAGTACAACATGTTTGAAATAGATCGTATGGGCACCTAGAGGGGGGTGAATAGGTGCTACTTCAAATTTTAATGATTTTTCAATTTTAGGCATGACACAAAAGGTAAATTCTCTAGATATAATATTATGTAGAATTTCCCTATATGCAAACCTAACTACTAGCAAGTAAAGGTGAGTAAAGTGAGGAACGAGGAAACCGTGATGAAGCACGCGGAGACACATGATTTGTTTTACCATAGTTCCTTCCTTGTTAAGGGAAGTACATCTGTGTTGGAGGGGTGGGCGGTACTAAGACCACCATGCCACAATAGGCCTCACCCTGTTCTCCGATGGATCCCGCCGCCAAAGGCCTGATCCACCTTTCCACTATAGGTACCCTTTGAGGCGGGAACCGGCACTGATACGTCCAAAACGTATCTACTTTCCCGAATACTTTTGCTATTGTTTTTCCTCTAAACTTGTGTGATTTGGATACAACTAACACGGACTGACGCTGTTTTCAGCAAAATTACCTTGGTGTCTAGTTTTTGTGCAGAAAATCAACTATCATGAAAAATCCCGGAAAATATGCCAAAAATCCAATTTCACCAGAAGACTCATCGTGCCAGAAGACGAGACGGAGGAGGGCCACGAGGGGCCCACACCACATGGCCGCGTGGGCCAGGCCAGGTCGTGCCTGGGGGTGGTGTGGCCGCCTCAGTCACCCTCTCGGCCTCCCTCTTCGCCTATAAGTTTCCTCTTGACCTAAAAACCAAGGGGGGTCGATGTTTTTCTAGAAAGAGTTCCGCTGCACCGTCACCACCAGATTCGGTGAATCGGAACCAGAAACTCCATTCTGGCACCCTGCCAGGACGAGGAATGAGAGGAGATAATCCCCATCATCATCACCATCGCTTCTCCATCGACCGTCCATGTTCCCCCCATCCATGAGTGAGTAATCCCCCGCTATAGGCTATGGGGATGGTAGGGATTGGATGAGATCGTTCATGTAATGGCATCATATTGTTAGGGCATGGTGCCTAGTATCTATTATTAGTGCTTTTTGACTTTGTTGCAACTTGTTATGCTTAATGCTTGTCACTAGGGCCCGAGTGCCATGATTTTAGATCTGAACATGTTATTGATTCATTTATATAGTATTGTTTATGGTCTTACCTGCAAGTTGTATACACATATTGATGGCCGGAACCAAAGGCCCCGAAGTGACAGCAATCGGGATAATCGGAGGGGATGGCTTTGATGTGAGGATCACATGTGTTCAAGGAGTGTTAATGCTTTGCTCTGGTGCTCTATTAAAAGGAGCACCTTAATTGCCAGTAGTTCCCTCGAGGTCACGCTGCAAACGGGCTAGGAGGACAAAAGATGTTGTGCAAGTTCTCATTGCGAGCACGTATGACTATATATGGAACACATGCCTATGATTATTTAGTACTTGGATGCTTTATCTTATTTATCTGTAAATGCCCTATGTCTTGATTGCCATATGAATTGTCTTGTCCATGCAACGCCCGTCCATCCATCCCTATGCCTACCACGTTTTAATCCTACTGTTTACTGCAATTGTTACTACTGTCTTTACTTTTACTACTGCTATTACTTTACTGTTGCTACTGATAAACTGCCGTGAGCAAGATTGTTTCTAGGTGCAGCTGAATTGACAACTCAATTGTTAAGGCTTATAAATATTCTTTGGCTCCCCTTGTGTCGAATCAATAAATTGGGTTTCACTTCCCTTGAAAATACTGCGATACACCCCCTATACTTGTGGGTCATCAAGACTATTTTCTAGCGCCGTTGCTAGGGAGCATAGCTTTATTTATCAAGTTCACTTGGAATCACTATTGTTCGCCACCATCCATCCATCATGGGTAAGTCTCGTGATGGCAAGGTCCCTATTTTACCATCCACTACAAGAAGAGGTACGGTTCTGAACACCTCTGTTGCTCTTGATTCACAATCTGTTATGAGTAAGTTCCTTACACCACCACATACACATGCTACACACACTGCTACTACTGCTGAATCTAAAACTTCTAATACGTATGATGCTGCTTCTACTGTGCTTGATAAGAGTAGTTCATTAGGTCCTTTCCTAGATGCTACGATTGCTAGAACTATAGCTGGAAATACTGAAACTCCTAATGAAGACACTACTACACCTGTCAATTCACCTGAGTCTAGAGAGAGCTATGATATTGAAGACGGATATATAGAAATGACTGATGAATTTATTAAAGAATGCCAAATAACCGTGATAGGAGTGCTATTAAGAGTCTTCTTGAGAAACATACAGTTAGACCTAAATTATCTCCTAATGCTAAGTTTGTTGCATCTCCCATAAACATTAAAGATAAGGATTATGATTTCTCTCTTGATTTATCTTACATAACTATTGTTGAGAAAGAACCTTTTTGTGGGACTAAGAATGAAACTGTTGTAGCACATATGACTGAGCTTTCTACTATGAGTGGCTTATTTTCTGATGATATTAAGATGTGCACCTACTTTGTTGCTAAATTTTTCCCTTTTTCACTGAAAGGAGAAGCTAAAACTTGGTTTCATAATTTACCTCCTGGATCTATTGATAGCCCTAATTGCTTGATTAGTACCTTCCTTCAGAAATATTTCCCTCCTAGTGCTGGACATGATATTTTGCAGGAAATTTTTGATTTTAAACAGGGAGAAAAGAGATATTGCCTAAATCATGGACAAGGTTTTATGCTTTGATTCATGCACATGCTGGATGTCCATTACCTAAAAATGAGCTTCTTGATACATATTATAATGGACTAACTAAAGAATCTAGGACATACCTGGATAGTTGTGCTGATTGTGTTTTTAGGAATCGAACCCCCAAAGAAGTTGAGGAATTAATGGCTAAAATAAGCAAGAATTATGAAGACTGGACTTCACCTGAGCCAACTACGCCTGAGACAACTACACCTATGTTAACTGTGCCTGAGCCAACACCTACACCAACATCAAAGAAGAGGGGAGTTATTGAACTAAATGATGAAGTGATGAAGGAAGCTAAGAAATGTCTTAAGGAGAAGGGAATTAAAGCTGCAGACATCAAGAATTTACCTCCTATAGAAGAACTATGTAAGCCAATCTCCCACTGATCCACTATTTAGGTACACTGTCTCCAACATTTTGATGAAGGTGATATTCCTTACTCTAAACCTCCTGATCAATGCTTAGAAGAATTCGATGTTTTTACTGTTAAGCAAGATAATTTCAATAAAAGGGTGCAAGATCATTTAATGGAAAACTCTAGAGCTATTGTTGAGTTAAAAGATATTGTGGAAAGAACCTCTAATGATGTTAAAGTTCTTATTAAACATTTTCAAATGGTTCAAACTCAAATTGATTAGCTTATTAAAGTACAAAAAGACTTGCTAGTTAATGCTGCTAAAGAAAAACATGCTTATGAATTAGAACTAGAAGTGGTGCTGCTACCCAAGATTCTCTATATCCTGAGGGGCATCCTAAAAGAATTGAGCAGGATTCTCAACAAGCTGAAAATAGTGGTACTACTCCTAAGAAAATAAAAAAAACATAAAACTATTGTAGAATCCTCTGAACCTGCTAAAGATCCCAATAGTATATCTGTCTCTGATGCCGAAACTGAAAGTGGTAATGAGGAAAATGATGCTCCTGATAAACAAAAAGTTGAAGAAGAACCTGAAAGGCACACTAAGAATACTAAATACACTAAAGAAGATTTTGTTGCTAAGAAACATGGTAGTGAAAGAGAGCCTTGGGTCCAAAAACCTATGCCTTTCCCTGATAAGAAACACAAGTCAAAGGAAGATGAACACTATAATAAGTTTCACAAATGGATGAAACCTTTATTTTTGCAAATCCCTCTGACTGATTCTATTAAATTACCACCTTATTCAAAGTATATGAAGGATATTGTCTCTAATAAAAGGAAGATCCCTAATGAAGAGATTTCTACTTTGCTTGCTAATTATTCCTTTAATGGTAAGGTTCCAAAGAAACTTGGAGACCTAGGGATTCCAACTATTCCATGCTCTATTAAAAATAGTTATGTTAGAACTTCTTTGTGTGATTTGGGAGCAGGAGTTAGTTTTATGCCTTTTTTCTCTCTATAAGAGACTTCAACTGGAAAAACTAATACCAACCGATATATCTTTGCAAATGGCTGATAAATCTACTACTATTCTTGTTGGTATATGTGAGGATGTACCTGTTCAAGTGGCTCATAATTGCTTGATATTAACTAATTTTGTTGTGCTTGAAATGCCTAAAGATGATAATATGTCTATTGTTCTTGGGAGACCTTTTCTTAATACTGCAGGAGCTGTTATTAATTGTAATCAAGGAAAGGTGACTTTTAATGTTAATGACAAGGAACATACTATCTATTTCCCCAAGAAGATTGATAGGACTTATGGCTTAAATTCAATTGAACATGTTGAGGGCATCCAAGTTGGAGAAATATATTGTCCCATACCACGAGAAAAATATGAAACTATTATGATTGGGACCATTGCTATCAAGGTTGAAGTAACATAATCATTAGTGGAATAAAAAGTTCTGTTTCATGTAAAATTGTTTTGGTAACAAGACCTGATCAACCTTGTTAACAAAAGGATTTTAATGAAGAAAACAATGTTTTCACCATGATTACCTTTGCTTACTCTTATTTTATCCATTTTAGTTTTTTCTTTTGCTTAGTTTACTTTCCTATTGATAGTTGCTTGCATATTAGAGTGTCTTAGAACTTCTGAAGTTTTAGTTTTGTTTTGTCATTCCATCATTCCAAAAACATCTTTCTGTCAGAAAATCATTCATTTATACCTAAAAATTGCTCAAAAATAAAGTGTCTCGAAAAATTCTAGAAAATTCATATTAAATTTTTACGTGAAAAAAGGGGCAGAGAAGTGCCTGGAGTGACCTAGGGGGGCCCACCAGGCAGGCACACCACCTGGTGGCGCGGCCACCCCAGGGGCGCGCCTGGCCATGGTGTGGGACACCCCTGGCCCTCCACTCACTCTCTTACTTGCCACTGCTTCCTCTCTCCTAAGAAAACATCAGTTCATTGCTCGAAATCGTGTTCTTGCTGTTCTTGTCCATGATTTTTCGATCTCCTTGCTCAGCCCATCTTTGCTGCTGAAATTTGGAGAATTTGTTCTCCAGTATGTGACTCCTCCGCTTGTCCAAGTATATTTGTGTTTAGTGGTTTATATCTTGAGTATTTTGCTGTTGTAGGTGACATGTTATGAGAGCTTGTAGGCTTGTTCAATGCTTAGAGATATTGTTTTGATGCATGTTTAGGCCTCTTACAAGTCCCTATGAGTAGTTCCCTTTATTATGTATTAACTTTGCAATCACTTGTATAATGGGTGTCCTAAATTTCAGAAAGAAGATGAATGAACACCAACTCAACCAGCATGAACTAAGGGTGCCTGAGGTTATGAAGGTTCACCGAGAGGAGGAAGTTTTTCCTTCCATCTATCCATGCCCCGAATTCATGAGGGCTACAGGGATTTCTCAGGATTTCCAAACTTTAATTGCTAATGCAGGATTGGAGCATTTTGTGGAAGATGAACCTTACCAATTTGTGAAACTAACTATGTCTATGGTGCAAGACTTTCGATTTAGTTACTCTTTGCCTAACCCCATGGTTCACTAGAAAATTTATAATATAGTTGTCAACCTTCCTTTTGATGACTTTTGTGCAGCTATTAAAGTACCTAGTGGGGATCGAGTGAAAGGATTTAAGAGCGACCTGCACCACTCATGGACTTGTATGCGGAGATTTGCCATGGGAGCAGCTTCTCAAAAGGAGAGTGGGAAAATTCATAACATTCATCTCCCGTCTATTCGCACTTTGCTTACTTCATTGCCAAGTGTGTTCTCGCTAGGAAAACTACTAATAAGTTATCGTCATATGATCTAGCATTTATCTCAACTGCTTTAAAACGAGATAGAACTTACAACTTGGGTGCCTTGATAGATTTATTTCTTGCCGCTGACCGCGAGAAAGGTGGAATTTGTGGAGGCCTCATCGCCTCTTGTTTATTAGCTTTGCATGGTGTAGCGCCTCATGATCTAGATCTACAGTTTCCCATAGAGAGGCTTGACCTTAATTCCATGATACAACATAAATTTGTTTCTTCTTGGGATAATTTGAGTGATTTGTCTTATGAAATAACCTTTCTCAAGGCTGGTTGGAGAAGGAGTAAGTCCGAGCGAGTTGTTATTTTGCCTGCACCTGTTTTGTTTATCCTTGATACCAGGGTAGGATGGTCACTCACCGAGGAAGAACTCGATGCTTACATGGGGGAGCTCTCCCAACAGGAGAAGGATACTAGAAGGGAGGTTACAGATGATTCGATCTAGCCCTCGAATGACGGGGAGTCTTCATATCAGCAGCCTACCTATAATTGGGGAGCTTCTTCTTCTTCCCAAGGGCCTAACCATGATCATTCTTACAATGACCCGCCTGCTTGGAACCCTTACCCCCATTGGGGTTGATACCCACTTAGGCCAAAAGCCTAAGCTTGGGGGAGGTACACCGACATCACACTCATCTACATATCATGTTTAGTCGGTACTTTGTATATCCATACTTCGTTCTCTTTTTAGTTTTCGTTCTTTCTTTACTTTTGCTTTCTAAAACACAAAAAAACCAAAAATATTTTCTTTGTTTCTCTTTATTTGCTTCTTTTTGCCTTGGTTTGCTTTTTTCCTTTTTGCTTTGTTTGAACTATTTGAAAAACCCAAAAAGATTTTGCTTTGCTTGTTCTTCCTTTTTGTTCTTGCCTTTAGAAAATCAAAAACACCAAAAATATTTGTTGTTCTTCTTTGGTTTTGTGAAGTTCGTTGCAGGGTTCAGCAGTCCTTAGTGGAGTTTGGTTTCATGTTATTATTCAAGCCACACCAGTGAAGGGCAATAATGAGGATTCATGACAACTTGAGGTGTGGTAAGAGGCTGGTAACGAACTCTATTTCTTTTCATTTTTGCATATACTCATCATTGTGGGTATGCTTAGTCTGTTCATGTAGGGTGTATGTTATTTATGGATGCTTAGTAGTTCTTGCTTTCTTATGATTAGCTCCAGCTTGCTAATGGTTTGTAGCATGTCATATGAATGTTTGCTTGCATTGTTCTATTCATAACTTGGTATGACACTGTGGTATCCTCCTCTGAATGTTTCATTTGAATTGACTTGGCACATGCTCACGCATGCATATGACTGAAACAATAACCAGTTAAGCCTCGATGAATTATTTTTCCTCAGGGGTCTTGAATCACTTTCATGCCATAATTAGTCCTGTTTTGTTGCAAGCATGATTATGACAGTTATTGCTCTCTCGTTTGTCGCTCCCTTACTATTGCTAGCCTTCACTTGCACTGAGTATGAGCTCTACTCATGTTTCCAACTCCCCAAAACCAATATTGCCAAAAGTGTCCACCATACCTACCTACTAGCATCATTTGCTAGTCCGTGCATATTCAGTATGCCTTGTTTTCTTCCGAATAAAATGTTTGCTTGTTATGAGAAAGTTAGTTAGTAAAGCTCTCACGAACTTGATGGCACACTTTACTTTCTTGCACTTAATAATCTTGAACCATTGTGTCCATCTTTGTTGCGTATATGCTTGCGCTTTATGACTTGAAGTTAGCAGAACCATGTATCATGGGGAACGCTTTCAACATTGCACTTATTATTCCGTTGATATCATGATTCTTTTGCTTATGGATCCTGGCGGTGTAAAATAAAAGGGGAACTTGTAAGATCATGGAGTTTGTATGTGTGTTATAGAAATGCCTGGGCCGCTAGCCTAAGCCATGCCTAATCATGGTGGAAACTTGCAGCATAACCATAATGAGCATTCTATGAAGCATCCTCAATAAAAACCTATGCAAATAGCAAATAAAAAGATCGCTGAGATGCTCATTGTCTGTTGCCTTGTCATTTTGATATGGGATAGCTCATGTATCCTGGGGTAAGGGCTACCCTGTTGGCGGTTCTCTATGATACATATGTACTTACAATGGCAAGAGCTTACTTGTGACTGAAGTTGAGTAGCATGAGGTTTGGTACTTGTAAGCAAGGGGCATGAGATTTCAACTTATTACTTGTCAAGCATATCCTCTTAGTTGTGTCACTTTAACCTTAACCATTTAAAGATGCTTATGATAGGGGCAATGAGAGCTCAAAGCTAATGAGTACCATACTTTCAGCATTTGGAAGCCTTTCAAACTATTCAAAACTTTTTCAGTTCCTTGTTGAGTCACCACTTATTCTATGAGCACTTTCTTGAGAGCATAGTTGTCATTCTTAGTGTAATGTGCTTGTCTCAAAACTTGATTAATTATGTCATGACTTTGATGCATGTATCTTTGATATCTTTACTTCTAGTCTTCACTTGAACTTCAGAGGTGCCTTGGCATCTATGTTTTCCCTATGATCAAAGGCAAGTGAGATACCACTCTATCATACCTTTTTATGAGAATTGCAATGTTGCTTATGTTTATGGTTCATGCTACATACTATTTTTGAGTTAGAATCTCTTCATAGCTTGCAATGACTTTTGAGTAACCTTATCTACATACTCCTTATTATGAATTGACCAAGTACTTGATCATAAGCTGAGAATATATACATCGTATGAAGTAAATGTGTTCGTGAAAGTTTCTTTTATCGCACTCAGTTTTCAACTAAATTGCTTGAGGACAAGCAATAAGCTAAGCTTGGGGGGAGTTGATATGTCCAAAATGTATCTACTTTCCCGAACACTTTTGCTATTGTTTTTCCTTTAAACTTGTGTGATTTGGATACAACTAACACGGACTGACGCTGTTTTCAGCAGAATTACCTTGGTGTCGAGTTTTTGTGTAGAAAATCAACTATTAGGAAAAATCCCGGAAAATATGCCAAAAATCCTATTTCACCAGAAGACTCATGGAGCCAGAAGACGAGACGGAGGAGGGCCACGAGGGGCCCGCACCACCTGGCCGTGCGGGCTAGGCCAGGCCGCGCCTAGGGTGGTGTGGTCATCTCGGTCACCTCCTCGGCCTCCCTCTTTGCCTATAAGTTGCCTCTTGACCTAAAAACCAAGGGGGTTTGACGCTTTTCCAGAAAGAGTTCCACTGTGCTACCACCACCAGATTCCGCGAATCGGAACTAGAAACTCCGTTCTGGCACCCTGCCGGGACGGGGAATTGGAGGAGATCATCGCCATCATCATCACCATCACTTCTCCATCGACCATCCATGTTCCCCCCATCCATGAGTGAGTAATCCCCTGTTGTAGTCTATGGGGATGGTAGGGATTGGATGAGATCGTTCATGTAATGGCATCAGATTGTTAGGGCATGGTGCCTAGTATATATTATTACTGCTTTTTGACTTTGTTGCAACTTGTTATGCTTAATGCTTGTCACTAGGGCCCGAGTGCCATGATTTCAGATCTGAACATGTTATTGATTCATTATGATAGTATTGTTTATGGTCTTACCTGCAAGTTGTAAACACATATTGTTGTCCGGAACCAAAGGCCCCGAAGTGACAGCAATCGAGATAACCGGGGGGGGGGGGGTGGCTTTGATGTGAGGATCACATGTGTTCATGGAGTGTTAATGCTTTGCTCTGGTGCTCTATTAAAAGGAGCACCTTAATTGCCAGTAGTTCCCTCGAGGCCCCGCTGCAAACGGGCTAGGAGGACAAAAGATGTTGTGCAAGTTCTCATTGCGAGCACGTATAACTATATATGGAACACATGCCTATGATTATTTAGTACATGGATGCTTTATCTTATTTATCTGTAAATGCCCTATGTCTTGATTTCCATATGAATTGTCTTGTCCATGCAACGCCGTCCATCCATCCCTATGCCTATCGCGCTTTAATCCTACTGTTTACTGCAATTGTTATACTGTCTTTACTTTTACTACTGCTATTACTTTACTATTGCTACTACAAAACTATTGCTACTGATAAACTGCCGTGAGCAAGATTGTTTCCAGGTGCAGCTGAATTGACAACTCAGTTGTTAAGGCTTATAAATATTCTTTGGCTCCCCTTGTGTCGAATCAATAAATTGGGTTTCACTTCCCTCGAAAATATTACGATACACCCCCTATAATTGTGGGTCATCGGGCACCTTTACACAACTAGCGGGGCATAACTCTACAACCAAATTGGAGGCTCCCGCAATGACAACAAGCTGCCACAAGAACAAGTTATCAGTAACAAAACACAAGATCTAAATATTAATGAGAATACTAGATCGGGGATTTCTCCAAGTGAATGGAGAGGATTTGATGCACTTGATTCGTGATGATGATGCAGGTTGTCTCCTCCTTCAATTCCCCCAAAGATCAAAGCCTTCAGGTGGTTGAAGTGGGAGATCTAGAGAGTGAGTACTTGCAACATGTCTGGTCTTTTTCAAATGAATCAAGAGTTCTGACCGAAGGAGATGAGGGGGCTTTTATACCCCCTATCTCAACTAAGCCGTTGGAGCCTTTGGGGACCAGATTATCCGGCCCAAGTGAGGGCCAGATTATCCGGCCTGGGGAAAACTCCGCCCTAGACTTGGATTATCTGGCACATAATCCACCCCCAGTCAAAGCGACGCGCCGAGCCAGCCCTTGCTTGTATTCTGGGGGCTAGATTATCCAGCCCAAGGTGAGGGCCGGATTATCCGGTCAGGGGAAGAAAGTCCGCCCCACTTTGGATTTTCCAGGGGAAAATCAACCCCTAGTCAGAGCGTCGTGCCTTGCCTGCCCTTGATAGTCTCCTGGGGGCCAAATTATCCGGCCCAAGGCGGGGGCCGAATTATCCGATTAGGGGAAGAAAATCCTCCCCTTTTCGGAATTCTCGGGGGGAAATCCGCCCCCAGTCAGAGCGACACGCCCTTCCTGCCTTTGCCAAATGAGTCAGGCCGGATTATCCGGCCCTTGGGGGGTGGATAATCCGGCCCCCAAACACAATAGCTTTTCCCTGCACACTTAGCACACATGATAAAACTCCACGGTATTGTTATCTAACACGCAAAACACAGGGAACCATGAAATGTTCTTTCAATCTCCCCATTTTTGATGTTAGATGACAATACTAGGATTTGCAAGATAGTTCTCAAGATAACAATATTTTAGTGAATGAAAAAGACTCCCCCTAAATGTGTGCATATTAAAATTTGCATTTGATTACAAATACACACAAGAAGGTACAAGTCTATTTCATTGAAACATACGCGAAAAATTCATACCATCGGAGGGGAGATAGATGCATCCTCAAATTATTATAAGAATATCCAATGATAGCCATAATGAGTGCCTCCCTCAATATAGATATCCAATATAGCCAATATGATAGATGAATCCATAAGAATAATCCATAAGATAAATCCAAAGCCACACAAACATAGTCTCATATAGCACAAATCACAAATAAAAGTTCAACGCTAAATGGGCACAAGCGAGAGAAAGACCAAAAAGCTAAAATGCAAATGCTTGTGCCTGACCTATGCAAATCCATGAAGACCTAATAGAACTACTTCTCCCCCTTTGGCATCGAAACGCCAAAAAGGAAGAAGATCCGTGGAGGCCCGGAGAATCCGGCGACCGGAGAGGCTCCGGGAAGGGTGGGGGCGACAGGCGGCGGCTGGGGAGAGGGAGAGGGTTGGGGGAGAAGTGCTGCTCGTTATGAGCCCTTCCCCCCGATCCCAGACCTTAAAGACTATAGCCGCCAGGACCGGATTATCCGGCCTACACTTGGGCCAGATTATCTGGCCTAAAACCTGAAATTCTGTTATACACAGATTCAGGCCCGCGTGTCCCCAAGCAAAACCCCCACAAGGTATACAAGGGACTTGTGTGCAAGAAAATATGGCTTAGGGGTAGGGAAAGGCTTAGGATTAAGAGAACCAAACTGAGATGGTACTACACACTCAAAATTGCAAGACGCAAATCAACCAAAGGCCAAAATTAAGTGTGATTCCCATAAGGACATGAGATGAGCAAGAACAACCAAAAAGATCCAAATAAACCCAACTCTTCTCATGGAAGAGGGCGGTGGCCGAGGCCACCTTGTTGGAGTGCATGGTATGACACCGCCAAGATATATCTTGGGTTCATGACCAATACTCATCAATAAGCTCACATATCAAAAAATGATATAAAGAGAAATGATTTGACTTGCTTTCGGCATTATGGGGGAAGGGTTAGCCCAATCAATTAGAACCACACTCCCCCTATATCCATGCCCACACCTAGACCAAATAAGACTGAGATGTAAGAGTGAGTGCATGGGTAATCAAGACAAGCTCCTTGAATCAACGATATTTAGCTCATTACTCAGGAAATAAAACCTTGCTTCATCAAGTGGCTTCGTGAATATATCAGCAAGTTGGTTCTTTGTGCTCACAAAGGATAGATCAATATCACTTCGAGCCACATGGTCCTGAATAAAATGATTCCGAATCTCAATCTTAGTCCTTGTGTGCTATACAGGATTGTACGCAATTTTATTGCACTTTCATTATTGCATAAAATAGGCACTTTTCACAACTGACACCCTATTCCTTTAAAGTTTGCCTCATCCATAATAACTGAGTACAGGCACTAGCAACAACAACATATTCATCTTCGGCGGTGGAAAGAGATATACAATTCTGCTTTTTAGAAGACCAACATACTAGAGACCTTCCCAAGAACTGACAAGCTCTAGAAGTTGATTTCCGATCATCTTTATCACCAGCCCAATCTAAATCATTATAACCACATATAGAGAAATTGGAGCCCTTGGGATACCATAGACCAAAATTAGGGGAATGAACCAAATATCGGAAGATCCTCTTAACTGCCACTAAGTGGATTTCTTTAGGAGCTGCTTGATACCTTGCACACACACCTACACTAAACACAATATCAGGTCTAGATGCACAGAGGTAAAGAAGAGAGCCGATCATGGACCGGTATACCTTCTGGTCCACATCTTTGCCATGAGGATTAAGTTCAAGGTGACATTTTGTTTGCATCAGACTGGCGACGCCTTTAAGATCCATCATCTTGAATCTCTTGAGAATGTCTTGGATGTATTTTGCTTGATTGATGAAGGTTCCTTCTCTAAGTTGTTTGATCTCGAATCCAAGAAAAAAATGTTACTCCCCCATCATAGACATCTCAAACCTGTTAGTCATAAGCTTTGAAAATTCATCATTAAAAGCTTTATTAGTAGAGCCAAACATAATATCGTCTACATATAGTTGGCATACGAAGAGCTCCCCCTTAACCTTCTTAGTAAAAAGATTGGGATCGATTTTCCCAACTTCGAAGCCACGGTCTAACAAAAGCTCTTTAAGGTGCTCATACCACGCACGTGGGGCTTGTTTACGGCCATAGAGTGCCTTATCGAGTTTGTAGACATGGTTCAGGAAGTTAGGATCCTCAAATCCCGAGGGTTGCTTTACATATACCAACTCATGTCGAGGACCATTAAGAAAAGAACTCTTAATATCCATTTTCTGTAATTAAAATTATTATGAGCAGCATAAGCAACAAGGATACAGATGGACTCAAGACGAGCCACAGGAGCATAAGTCTCGCCGAAGTCAATGCCCTCAACTTGGGAATAGCCTTGTGCCATGAGTCTTGCCTTGTTCCTCACAACAATGCCATTCTCATCTTGCTTGTTTTTAAATATCCATTTTGTGCCGATAACATTGCGGCAATCCTTGGGCTTCTCTACTAATTTCTAGACCTTGTTGCGTTCAAAGTTATTCAACTCTTCATGCATAGCAACAACCTAGTCTAGATCCTCAAGAGCTTCAAACACTTTCTTGGGTTCCACCATTGAGATGTGAGCTTGATGCTCACCGAAACTTGCCAATTCCCTTCTTGTGGATACCCTTCGTCGAAGATCACCTACAACTTTGTCAAGAGTGTGACCTCTTAACTCAAGGTTCCTATCTGCACGAGCTTTGTGATGAAGTTCAATTAGCTCGTTGTATCTTGGGGGAATAACTTAATCATTTGAGTCTTCGCTGGAAACATTGGCTTGGCCTTGATTGGTAGCTTGATTAGCAGTAGTAGGTGATGATGAACCTTGCCCTTGATGTTGATCAACAGCCGTAACAGGAGGTTGCTGCTCTTCAAGAGTTTCAGGGACGGATAATCCGGCCGAGGGAGAGGCCGGATAATCCGGCTTGGGAGAACCTGAAACATCTTCGCAAGCTAGACTAGATCTTGCTCAAACTAGAGAGTGGCCGAATAATCTGAGGTCAGCCAGAAAATCCGGCCTGGGACTTGCAGCAATTTCTTCGACAGGTTGATCATTTTTGCCAGTTGAGGAGGGATGGCCGGATAATCTAGTGTCCACCTGATAATCCGGCCTGGAGCATTCAGGAGCATTCTGATCTTCAGCATTTTGTGTGGTTGGTGTAGAAGTTTCTCCAATGGTTGGAGCATGTTGAGCTTGTGTCGATGAGGGCTCCACTTGAGTAGAGCATTGTCCTTCCCGATCCCCCACAAGGGGTTCCTCAATGGGGCGGAAGAATCCCACGCCCATTCTTCTTATGGCATCTTGGGGTATTTCAACATCTGCATCACAAACATCAACTTGTCCCGCACGCAGCCATAATTTTCCTCGAACACCACACTACAAGATTCTACAACAGTTCCGGAGAGCTTATTGTAGACTCTATAAGTGTGGGATTCGACACCATAACCAACAAAAAATGCCTTCTAAAGCCTTAGACTCAAATTTAGATAAACGAACTCCTTTAATGAGAAAGAAACACTTACAATCAAATACCCGGAAGTAGGAGATGTTTGGCTTGTTACTAGTAAGTATTTCATATGGAGTTTTGTCCAAGATTTTGCGGAGGTAGAGCTGGTTGGATGAATGGCATGCGGTAGAGATTGCTTCAGACCAGAAGTTATAAGGAGACTTAAATTTAGCTAAAATAGATCTGGCCATATCCATTAAGGTCCGGTTCTTCCTCTTGGCAACACCATTTTGTTGAGGAGTCGCAGCGGAATATTGATGTCTTATCCCCTCTTCACTTAGAAATTCATTTAAGGTGTAGTTCTTGAATTCGGAGCCATTATCACTTCTTATTGCCAATATAGGGACATTGTGTTGACGTTGAACTTCGTTGGCAAAATTGATGACCGTTTGTTGAGTCTCGCTCTTCAACTTCAAGAAATAGACCCATGTGTATCTTGAATAATCGTCAATAATCACGAGGCAATATTTCTTCCCACCAAGGCTTGCATGAGATGGAGGACCAAAGAGATCCACATGAAGGAGCTCCAAAATCCTCGTTGATGAAATAATGGTCTTCCGTCGATGGGGAGAGTCATGCATTGTTCCTTCAACACAAGCCCTGCAAACATGATCTTTGGCAAAGGAAAAATTTTCTTTTAGTACAAGTATGTGGCCACCCTTGTGGAGACTTTGCAGAGTTTTCACGTGGGCTAGTCGGCGATGCCATAGCCAGCCTGCGTCGGCCTTTCCAAAAAGACACATTGGGCCTGTAGTGGTTTTCCCCGAGAAACCACCACGTACAGGTCATTTTCGACATATCCCACGAAAGCGACCTTTAGAGACTTGCTCCACAAGAGTACCACCAAATCAACATCAATAAAAACTGCAAAGCCCATCTTACCGAGGGCACAAACTAAAAGTAAATTGTAACTGTGGGTCTCAACAAGCATGATGTCCACGAGAGAGATATTGTGAGCAACCACAACTTTACCAAGACCCAATACCTCAGATTTTGTCTTGTCACCATAGGAGACGGTTATGTGATCATGGTTTGGCCGCATCTCCAAGATGATCTCCTTGCTTCCGGTCATATGATTAGTGCACCCGCTATCGAGTACCCGTTTAGACCCACTGGAAGCATAGCCCTACAAGAAAGTTACTTCTTGGTTTTACGTTCTCATTTTACAATGGGTCCTCTCATGTTAGTGACAAGGGTCTTGGGAACCCAAATAGACCAAGAAATGTAACTATCATAAGGACCTACATAACTAGCATAAACATCACCATAATAATCACAATATAACTCATAGTTAGGATTATGAGCCCCTACAAAACCATCATAGTTAGTCTTGTCATTAGAGATGGTGCTTGTCTTTGATTGAGCAGTTTTGCTCTTCTTCTTATTCTTCTTCTTGTTCTTTGTCTTGGAGACATAACCAAGACATTCTTTTCCATTTTTTCCCTTTGTTTCCTACGCACCTCATCTAGGACTTCATTACCTTTATGTTGAGATTCCTTTACAATTTCTTCTTTTAGCCTTGCATTTTCCTCAACAATGTCTTAATGTCCACAAGATAGAGTGGAGGTGCTGGGCATATTATACTTGTCCAGTTGAGTTTGGAGCTGATCACGAGACTCATTTAGAGTAGAATGTTCACTCTCCAGTGCCTTGTGAGCAATGTCAAGTTTCTCAAACTTCTCTGAGAGTCTAGCACGAGCAGCCCCAAATTCAAACTTTTCTTTCTTTAGTTTCTTTACCTTAGCAAGAGCATTGTCACGTTCTTTCATGAGCTGGGAAACAACCTCTTCATGGGATTCCTCAATTTACTCGAGTTTCTCCTCCAAGGATACTCGAGCTTCCTCTCCTTCTTCTAAGGCATTCTTCAAGGAGGCTATCTCCAGGGCGTCTTCTCTCTCAATTCTACCCTTTTCTTCGAGAAGAGCTTCGGAAAGTGCAAGTTGACTCATAAAAGCATCAAAGTGAAGTTTATGCTCACCTTGCAAGTTAGTGAAAAAATTGTCCAAAGCAATAACTTCTTCTTTTATCTTAAGACTAGTATGATCATACATATCCATATTTATGTTAGTCTTAGGAAATGAAGAAATAGAAGATGATACCTCAGACCCTCTTAACATAAGGCAAGTGACGTTGTTGTTGATGACATTTTTGTTAGGAGAGTCGAAGAGAGATGAAGGGGTAGATGTGGTGGCTATAGTAGCCACCTCTCAAGAGCTATCTTCATCCTCTTCATCTTCACTCGCAGAGGAATATTATTCTTGTGCCACCAAGACAATCTTGGGTTGTTTCTTAAAGGGACCATTCTTTTTGATAAACGGCTTCTTTTGAGGAGCCTTGGATTTTTCTTTAAGGATGAGCCTACCACCATTGTCTTCTATACTTTGATATGGACATTCAGCCACAAAGTGCAACCTATCTCCACAATTGTAGCATGTCCTCGGTTTTGGGTCATTCTCTCTTCTTCCACTTGACCCATTCTTGCGTTCAAGTTCATACTTGGCCTTGGCTGGATCCTTCCAAAAATTCCTTGCATAAAAGGCCATGTACTCCCCATGAGCATGCTTGATTTCCTCGGGGCAGCCCATGGAGACTACACCATATCCTATTTCATATTCATCTTGCTCAACAACATTTGCTTTTAGAGCCACATTAACTCCCTTTTGCATTCCAATAGCCCGAGCATGGGCATCTTCGGTGTTCTTGGCGGCAACCTTGAAGGACGTCATTTCTTGCATGACTTCATTGGAAGTCATTTGGTGGTAGTTGTGTCTACCCTGCAAACTCTTCAAATCTGTTGGCTCAAATGGCATGAGGGCACTCACATATTTCCTTTTGATCCAGGCATCGTCAATGTGAGTGGCTCCATGCTTTCTAAATGTTATTGCAATGCTCTTGAGCCTTCTATACATGTCTTCATGGTCGTCACCATCCAACATGTAGAAACCTTCTGCTTCATTACTAAGAGCATCGTACCTATTCCTTCTCATGCTTTCATTTCCAATGAATAGGTCAGTGAGAGCATCCCAAGCTTCTTTGGCGGTGTTGAAATGCTCAATGTGGGGCATGTCCTTGGGACCCACACCGAGCTATATCATGTGGAGAGGCGTTGCATTCAATTGACTATCCACAACTTCTCTTCTTGTCAAGTTGGTGTGATCTCCAATATGAAGACCCTCTTTGATAATCCTCCAAAGTTCAATTAACGAACTGCATACATGAGATTTCATTAAGAATTGTCATTGATTAAATGAAGATGCAGTAAGCTTGGGTGGATCACCCCTATTGTTTATATGAGTATGAGGGATAGGTGGGTTGGGAGAATATAGACAAGGAACCTCACTATAGTCCTCCTTACCACTTCCCTTCTTAGAGGCAGAACCATTATGTTTTTCACCTACACTTCATCTTCCTTAGATCCGGCGTGAGCCTTATCCTTGGATGAAGGAGTGGTAGCCTCAGAGGAAGATGGAGATGGGGTTGTAGATGATGTGAGGCGAGCAATCATTTGTTGCATCTCCTCCATATTGGTCTCAAAGGGAAAAACAAGGTTGTTTCCAACGTCTTGAGGTCATCCATTGTTACCTTATCCACAGCCTCATTCCCATTTTCCTTAGTACCCATACTTCTCTTAGGTGGTTAAGCCTGAATAAAGAGCCGGGGCTCTGATACCAATTGAAATGTATCATATGGGCACCTAGAGGGGGGTGAATAGGTGCTACTTCAAATTTTAATGCTTTTTCAATTTTAGGCTTGACACAAAAGGTAAATTCTTTAGATATACTATTATGTAGAATTTCCCTATATGCAAACCTAACTACTAGCGAGTAAAGGCGAGTAAAGTGAGGAACGAGGAAACCGTGGTGAAGCACGCAGAGACACATGATTTGTTTTACCGTAGTTCCTTCCTTGTTAAGGGAAGTACATCTGCGTTGGAGGGGTGGGCGGTACTAAGACCACCACGCCAGAATAGGCCTCACCCTGTTCTTCGATGGATCCCGCCACCAAAGGCCTGATCCACCTTTCCACTATAGGTACCCTTCGAGGACGGAACCGACACCTTTACACAAGTAGTGGGGCACAACTCCACAACCAAATTGGAGGCTCCCGTAATGACAACAAGCTGCCACAAGAACAAGTTATCAATAACAAAACACAAGATCTAGATATTAACGAGAATACTAGATCAGGGATTTCTCCAAGTGACTAGAGAGGAGTTGATGCGCTTGATGCGTGATGATGATGCAGGTTGTCTCGTCCTTCAATTCCCCCAAAGATCAAAGCCTTCATGTGGTTGAAGTGGGAGATCTAGAAAGTGGGCTCTTGCAACAGGTCTGGTCTTTTTTGAATGAATCAAGAGTTCTGACCAAAGGGGATGAAGGGGCTTTTATACCCCCTGTCCCAACTGAGCCGTTGGAGTCTTTGGGGGCCGCATTATCCAGCCCAAGTGAGGGCCAGATTATCCGGCCTAGGGAAAACTCCGCCCTAGACTCGGATTATCCGGCACATAATCTGCCCCCAGTCAGAGCGACGCGCCGATCCAGCCCTTGCTTGTCTTCTGGGGGCCGGATTATCTGGACCAAGGTGAGGGCCGGATTATCCGGTCGGGGGAAGAAAGTCCGCCCCACTTCGGATTTTCCAGGGGAAAATCCGCCCCCAGTAAGAGCATCGTGCCTTGCCTTCCCTTGATCGTCTCCTGGGGGCCGGATTATCCGGCCCAAGGCATCGGCCGGATTATCCGGTCAGGGGAAGAAAATCCGCCCCTTTTCAGAATTTCCGGGGGAAAATCCGCCCCCAGTCAGAGCGACGTGCCCTGCCTGCCTTTGCCAAGTGAGTCAGGCCAGATTATCTGGCCCTTGGGGGCAGATAATCTAGCCCCCAAACACAATAGCTTTTGCCTGCACACTTAGCACACATGAGAAAACTCCACGGTATTGTTATCTAACACGCAAAACACAGGGAACGATGAAAGATCCACTATATATATAGGTCTGTCATTTTGGCTTGTGGCATCCACATCCAATATTCTTTGGACTTCTCTTTACGGAAAAGAACAACTAACCTCGTTCGTCTTCACTCGGAAAACGTAGAATTCAATGTTCTTTCCCGGTAGTTGGACACTCACACCCACGGCACTGCTTACTACTAGAAAATGCACCCATCTACCTATGAAACGACATTTAATTCAAGAGCTATCTATCGCACTTACTTGTAGCTCAAGTTTGACCTAATTAATTTTGTTAAATTGTCAAGATGCAACATCTTAGCAAGAAGTTGAACCTATCGTCAAAACTCTCATTGTTTTCAGATATATTAATTGTGACCCCTCGATGGGTACCTCCAAAATATTTTTCTTAAAACTTTCAAAGCAAGCTACATTTTACTTGTAGTTTCAAATTTGACCTAATTTCGATAAATCGACATATAGTCATTCGATCAAATGGGCAGAGTTAGCTAGGAAGTTTGAAAATTCATAAATAAAACATGGGAATCGTTGGTACAACATGTTAGTCCACTATATATGTCTGTAAACTTGGTGTGGCATTCACATCCAATATTCTTCGGACTTCTTACGAAAAAGAACAACCTCGCTCATCTTCACTTGGAAAATGTAGAATTGAATGTTCTTTCCTGATAGTTAGAAACTCACATTGACGACATTGTTTACTACCACAAGATACACCGATCTACCTCTAAAAATACATTTAATTTCAAGAGCAATCTATCGCGCTTAATTACTTGTAGATCAGGTTTGACCTAATTTCATTAAATTGTCAAGATGCAAAATCTAGCAATAAGTTGAACCTATCATCAAAACTCTCGGTGTTTTCTGATATATTAATTGTGACCCGTCGATGGGTACCTCCAAAAGTTTTTTTGTAAAACTACCAAAGCAACCTATAATGTACTTGACGTTTCAAATTTGACCTAATTTTGATAAATCGACATAAAGTCATTTGGTCAAATGGGTAGAGTTAGCTAGGAAGATTGAAAACTCATAAAACATGGGAATCGTTGGTACAACATGTTGGTCCACTATATATGTCGCTAAACTTGGCTTCTGGCATTCAGATCCAATATTCTTCGAACATTTCTTTACAGAAAAGAACAACCTCGCTCTTCATCACTTTAAAAAATTGAGAATTGAATGTTCTTTCCTGATAGTTGGAAAATCACACCGACGACATTATTTACTACAGGAAAATACACCCATCTACCTCTGAAAAGTCATATATTTCAAGAGCAATCTGTCGCGCTTACTTTGTAGCTCAAGTTTGACCCAATTTTGTTAAATAATGTCATGATTCAAAATCTTAGCATAAAGTCAAACCAGTTGTCAAAACTCTCAATTGTTTCTCATATATTGATTGTGAACCCCCGATGGGTACCTCCAAAAGCTTTTTCGTATAACTTTCATAGCAACCTACAAAACTTGTAGTATATAGTTCAAATTTGACCTAATTTTGATTAATCGACATATAAAGTCATTCAAGTGGGCAGAGCGATAAGCTAGAGGAAGGTTGAGAACTCATAAAACACGGGAAATCTTAAGTACAATATGTTGGTCCACTATATATGTGTGAAAACTTGGCTTGTGGAATTTAGATCCTTATTCTTCGGACATCCTTTATAGGAGAGAATAATCTCGATATCACTCGAAAAATTGAGAATGTTCTTTCCCGATAGTTGGAAACTCACACTGACAGCATTGTTTACTACAAGAAGATGCACCCACCTATCCTAGAAAATACATTTAATTCAAGAGAAATCTATCGTGCTTACTTGCTTGTAGATCAAGTTTGACCTAATTTCGTTAAATAGTCAGGATGCAAAATCTTAGCAAAAAGTTGAAACTATCGTCAAAACTCTCGGTGGTTTCTGACATATTGATTGTGACCCCTCGATGGGTGCCCCCCAAAAGCTTTTTCATAGAACTTTCAAAGCAACCTACCATTTACTTGTAGTTTCAAATTTGAGCTAATTTCGATAAATCGACATAAAGTCATTCAAATGGGCAGAGTTAGCTAGGAAGTCATTCAAATATCGACAAACATTTAATTCAAGAGCGATCTTTTGCGCTTACTTGTAGCTCAAGTTTGACCTAATTTTGTTAAACTGTCAAGATGCAAAATCTTAGCATGAAGTTGAACGTGTTGTCAAAACTCTCGGTGGTTTATGATATATTAATTGTCCCCTGAATAGGTACCTCCAGAAGAGTTTTCATAAAACTTTCAAAGCAACCTACAATTTACTTGTAGTTCAAATTTGACCTAAATTCGATAAATAATTGGCATAAAGTCATTCAAGTTGGCGGAGTTAGCTTGGAATTTTGAAAGCTCATAAAACATGGGTATCGTCATCACAACATGTTGGTCCACTCTTTATGTCTGAAAACTTGTCTTGTGGTATTCAGATCCATATTCTTCGGAGTTTCTTTACGTAAAAGAACAATCTCGTCATCACTCAAAAAATTGAGAATTAAATGTTCTTTCATGATGGTTGGAAACTAACACCGACGATATTGTTTACTACATCACCCATCTACCTCTAAAAATACATTTAATTCAATAGCAATCAATTGCCCTTACTTGTGTAGCAAATGTTTGACCTAATTTTGTTAAATCGGCAAAAAGTCACTAAAGTGTGCAAACTTAGTTGGGAAGCTTGAAACATCCTATTTCTTAAAAATTTGGAATTATAAGAAACCATGTTCCACTTTGTCTGATAATCGGGGCAGTGTAATTATTTTTTAATTGTGGTAGGTCCTGTAGGAGCAAGGTGCTTTATTAGTTAACACGCGGTCGGTGGAAGTACAAGTTACATCAAGGACCTCATAAAAATCAAAATTACATCCAAGTCCATGCATTTAGTATAAGATCCCTGAAACTGAGCAATAAAGTGTCTTTTGAGGTTTGCGCGTATGCTAGATATTGTAGAGCCAAAATTTGTTCTGAAACAATCTACATTCTAGATTTTACTACAAGTATGTATAGTAAACAAGAATACATAAAACAGAGTGATCGTACTCTCTATTGGAGTAGTAACTTGGATTGGTTTTTCACATATCTAAGTACTACTATTAATTATAATTTCTCAAAAAAAAGTACCACTAATAAACGCAGTACTGGTTTGTCTGATTTTGTTGTAAGATGTAGTACTACTCGTACTACTATTACTAGTACTCCCTCTCTCTGGAATTATTAAGGCTATTTAAATTTGATAAGACCAAAATAGTTAATTACAGGTTGGCGTCGAAGACATGCATGCAGTCCTCGGTCTCTCCTCTGCAGCACTGTACACCCTACAGTAGACTGCAAGATTTTCGTCTCTCTCCAGGAGTAGATCTTCTTGCCTCTCACTCACCTGGATCTTCTTGCCTCGGTCTCTCCCTCTGTCTGTACTGTACTGTCTGGTACAGTACAGCGTGACACCTTCTTTATTACTCACCTGTCAACTTTCTACAGCCTTTTTGTTTTGACGAAGCATGTACAGCGTGTGGACACTGTCTAGGAAAAAAGTGGCCAAGTGCAGCTGCCGCCGGTGCGCCCATGCCTAGCGTATTCTTGTACAATCGTACTAGTACAGTATGAAACTCAATCAGTATACTCTTTAGTATACCCACCTAACCCGGGTTTCTGGCTAGGGGGCACTATGTCGGCGAGCCGATCTCCCCTCTGTAACCACTCCCACAAGTTCATGTACCACGTCAGCGGATTCGACCGTGAGCCAGCTGATATGGACGTTGTCAAGTCTGAGGCGATGATTGAGGCCCCTATGATGGCTGCTTTAGCTTGGTCGCCTTCAACAAGCTCGACGAGCACAAGATCGCGTGCTCATGCGGCCCGTGCTCCTGCATTGATTCCGCCTATGATTTCATTTCCTCGGCGGCAGGGCTCCTTCCCCACATGAAGGAGGCCCAAGGGGTCACAGTAACCAGGACCATCTATGATAGCGCCTTCTTTTGCCTCATCCCGACTCCACCACCAACAAGCACGAGGGGATTCACGTGCTTCCTCTACGAGGATGACGGTGCCGTGTTCGGCCTGACCATCAGTGTGCTTGGCCTGGCTGCCGTCGTGTCCTTGGTGTGCATCAGGGAGGACAGGTGCTTGTGGCCGTGGTACACGGTGAAACTGTGTGAGCCTAGCCCGCCGGGGTCGGCAGACTTGTCGATGGTCGAGAGCCTTAATGCGGTAATCGAGCTGACGAGCAGCTCATCGCCGGTCAACCTCCCGTCCGACAAGCTCAGGACATACCTCGGGGTGCCTCCGTGGTTCCTGATGAAGGTTGGACAGTCCACTCATGTATCTTTCTGGATTTGCATCGACAGGAAAAAATGATCTTAAACTACGACTGATGATCAAGACTGTAATGGTGTATTAGCAGATAAATAGTACTACTAGTAGTACTATTTTACTACTCTAGTTTACTAGTAGCAGTCGCATGTAGGTTCTCTTTTGGTACTAGTAAGGATGCATTTTGGATGTAAACTAAGTTTGCTGCTAATGTTATTATGGAGTATTTAGGGGTTTAGTACGACTTTTATGTAATTGTTCACTTCTACGACATGGACCAGAGATAAACACACTAACCGTTCTGACGGTGCTTCGATTTTAGTCATCTTTCAGTGATTACAGAATTTTATGCCCAAACTTGTCAATTCGACTTGATTTAAGTCTTGAACCAAGATTGTCGTCGAAATTTCACTGGTGTGGACGACGCATCGACGTGGGTCCAGAGTGCAGGATAGGCTGCCCTGAAATTTATCCTAAATATCTAGAAAATAATATGGACATCTACGACATCAACTCAATGTTATCAGAATCATCACGAACCATGTTTTCATATTATATGCGTTTGACATTATGTAAGTTAGTATGTTTGTACATATAGTTGGTCAAACTTTATAAATATTGACTTTGAAAAAACCTAGTATGCTTTCTAATTTGGAAATGAGGGAGCATCTAAGTACTAAAATGCATCGAAATACATGTGTATCTAGACAAAGCCAAGTCAGTAACTATTATTTTAGGATGGAGGGAGTAATTATTTATGAGTAATCTATTTTTCACAAAACTTTTACTGCTATGGCACGTGCCCACAACTAGAGCATGGACCAATGCATAATAATCATGCGACCATGCGGTGGCGATCTACTCCGTACTAGATTACCCTATGTGCGGAGGCGCACTAGTGGAGCACACGCTCGTTCCGTTCCTGAGTACGTAGTAGTACTACTAGTATACACAAATAGGAGTACAAAAATATATAGATCTTGTTTCTCATCGTACTATTTTTTCCTGTAAGGAAACCTGGATGTGACTACTACAGTACTATATTGGCACAACTTCTGCTTTTGGCACTACAAGATGAATGTGGAACTCTCTGTGTCCGTTCGAAAAAAACTCTATGTAACATTACTATACTACTACTTCTTATACTCTCTAGTTTTTCGAACGCGCAGTAAAGTAATGCAGTAAGTCTGTTTGGTCAAGCTGCATGCAATGAGCATTGGTTTGACAGGACAATTCAGGTTTTAGATATCCAAATTTCTACTCTAGCTCGATGGCTCAACACACGAAGCAGCTAGTACTCCTCTATCCTATAGCTGTTGCCCAGATCAAAATGAACAAGCAAAAGATTGTGTGTCTTGGAAATTGCCATGGCCATTTATTACCTACAGAGCTTTATTTTGTTTCCTTCTAGGCACCTGCAAATACTGATACTGTACTGTACTAATAGTACTACTTGTAAATAATGTGCTACGGTTGGGCCCTACAGCTAGTACTAGACATAGACTTTAGTAGCTACTCTCATCATAGTGAATTGTCCAAGAGGTAGAGTTCCTTTTTTCTCCAAGAGGTGGAGTTCCTTTTTTTCCTGAGAGAGGAAACCTTTTTTATTACTACGTTGATTCAAAGAAAATTCAAAGTTTTTGTGAAGGATCTTGTCTCTTAGGAAATAATCCTACGTTGTTTTGTTTGATTCATAGGATTCCAATATGTAGGAGTTATGTCCCGTTTGGAACGCAGGATAGGAAAAATATAGGAATAGGAAAAACACAGGAGAGATTCCTTCAAAGTATTCCTTTTCTTTCCCTGTGATTCAAACACATACTTGATCCAGATTCCTGTAGTTTCCTCTTCTTATGTTTTGAGAATCATGCAAATCAAACGAGCCCTAAGAGATGATCTTTTCTTTGTTTGTCTTTGATCATTTTTTTGTTTGAACATAGGGTCATAGAGCTTCCTCAAAACACGAGGGTGGAAATTTCACAAACCTACAACAATTGGATTCGAAATTGCAGGGAACTCTAGATAATCAGGATAGTCTAGTTGCAAGAAACTACTGTACTACAATTACTTTTTGATACAAATGCTGCACATAGCAAAAAATTCTCGATTAGCCCTCTTAGCATTATTTCTTACATACCCGGGGCTCAACAGTTGGAGCTCTTTGCAACTACGGCTCTAATTGTTGGAGATTTGTGCAACTAGCCTCAATTGGAGCCCCACCCCCCACTCGCCTACCTTCTGCAGTACTACTAGTAGTAGAGTAACACACCATCAGCCTTCTTCTCCATCGCACCCCAGCCGCCAGCTCACGCCAACGATCTTCCCTCCCTTCCTCCCCCACCCCACCCCACCCCAAACAAATCCCCCAAAACACCATCCGCGGCCTCCTTCCATGGTGAGATCGAGCAAGGTCTGTAAAGATCCTGAGCAGTTTCAGAAGGTGTTCACCGAAGGCCCTCTTCAAGTACTCATCAACCATTGCGACGCCACCACCGCCGTGAGCCTCGTCGGTTCGTCCAAACATATTCTTCAATCAGCAAAAGAGAGCGCAACTACGCCTTATTCTCATCTGTTTGGCCTCCCATGTGTTCTTCATTCTCACCCGCCGGTGAGACCGTGGGAATCCAAAGACTGCTTCGAAGTGGCGGGTAGCCCGTGCAAGCTGACACTGCTGGACAGGTTCTCCTCCGATGCTGTGATGCCAAATGGTTTTGATGAGCAGCGAGCAGACGACAATGGAGATTGGATCGTCACAGTTGGGCCCGATTTCATGTGGGACCTTGTCAACGTGTACACTCGTCGCAAGATTTTTATTCCGCAAGTGTCGGGGTTTGAACCGTCCGAAGGTGCTGCACTTACATTTCAGGATGATGCTGAAGAAGGTCGACGTACTAAACTGCAGAAGATAGTCATTTGCCAAGTTCCGACACCTGCTGGGGGATACAAAGATTTCTCTCTAGTCGCCATTTTCGAATTCAAGATTGCTGTCATCAACGGGAATGATAGTCATGGATGGTCAGTTTGTGTGAACAAGTTCCAAGGCTACTTCAGATACTGCGATGCTATTATCCAACACGATCGTGTGTTCGCCGTGACCGAGAACGGTTGTGTTTATGCATGGAAGTCTCTAGAACTTGGTAAATTCTCCTCCCTACGTATTTTATTAGCTTTGTTCCTGAATCGATGCAAGCTATTTTTTCTGAACTTTCATTGGTTAGTAGGAATTCCATTAAAATTTTAGTTTCTTTGATTCGAAGGATTTCCCTAGGAATTTCAGAGGAATGCAATCTTTAGGAGGTTTTCTTACATATAAGTAGTTTGTTTCATATGATTGAGTTCTGCTGATAGTATTGCTTCGCCTCCTAGTACATCCCATGGATATGGTATCTACTACGTAGTAGTAGTAAGTACTTATGTGAGACCCAGATATTATTCCTGAATCAATGTAAGTTATTTTTTCTGCAGTTTCTTTGGTTAGTAGGAATTTTAGCCTCTTCGATTCATACGAATTCCCTAGGAATTTCAGAAGAATGCAATCCTTACTAAGTTTTCTTACTTGTAAGTAATTTGATTCATATGATTGAGTTCTACTGATAGTATTGCCTTGTCTCCTAGTACTAGTATATCCATGGAAAATATGGTATCTACTAGTAATATTTACGTGAGACTCAGATAATAGACATATGACATATCATAGCTATATAGAATTATAATACTAGGTAAAGCTCAAAAAATTAGAAATTTGATCGACATCTATAAAGTATGGGTGCATATTTAGTTCTTGTATTTTCTATCATGTAGAAGTCGATGTTTATTAGGTACTAGTACTGTAAATTTTGTTAACATGGTCTTGAGAAATGAAGGAGAAGATTCTAGAATGATGGAGAAGTTTGTTTTGAGGATTGTGCATAGCGTTCATTGTGCTAAAGACTATCAATAGAATCCTCAAGTAGATGCTAGAATGGAAAAGAAGATCCAATTGCTGGCAATGTTGGGATTCACAAGTCCTGATCCAATAGTGAATATTCAAAGTTATTCATACACTACATAGTGGTAATATAAAATAAGATATTAAACCTCCTAGAAATAATCCTTGTTGGTTTTCCTTTGGTATATAATACACCAAAATCTTGTAGGATCCCACCTTGCTTTTTTCCCTATGAACTTTACATTCAAGATCCTATAGGATTATTTCCTATTTCATTTGATCCCTTGAATTGAACCGTGTATCTAGGAGAATTTCCATAACATATCCCCATTTCGAAAAGAATTAGAATTTCCATAGAATCTCCCTAGGTTAGAATATTTTACGCAATCAAACATCTTAAGTATAATCAAGATTTTTGAAAATAGTACTGTATATCAACTTCTACAATGTCAGATCAATATCAATATTATTTCCATGTTACATTTCCTTTCCCTTTGAAGGTCATATCCTTATCCTGTCGCCACGTCATGTGTTGTACCTAACACATGGGTTTGTTGAGGGCGATGAGGAGAATGATCCTGGTAGGTGGTTGTTAGCAAGATCTGCCGGTGGTTCAAGACTTCTTCTGGTTTATACATATGGTGTCTCAGGCAATACAATTGCTGATGATACTAGTGTTGTTCACTATGGTTGCACCGTTCGCACCTATCCTTCTGGGTTTAAGTCCATGGTGTTCTCGATGGACACAAGCCAGTTAACTGCAGCTAACCGATGGAAAAGGGTTACTGACCTTGGATCATATTCTCTTTTCCTTGGCGTGAACTATCCGATTATCATTGCAGTAGGCGATGCAAATGATCCGCCAGGACATCTGACGAGAAGGAACTGTGTTTACACATCAGACCAAGAAATTGGCTACGAGTACAGGCCGCATCCTAAAATTTTCCGCTTCAGTCTGAATGGTGACGCAGCTGTTGGTTTCCACACCAACACTTGTTGGACATGGTCGGAGACTCCATTTTGGTTCATCCCAAGCTTCTCAGACGCCTTGGAGTGGAATGTTGGGGGGGATACCCCCGGGTAGGGTCACTCCGGGGTATAAGGGCCAAGTTAGCCGAGGGTCGGCAAGGTCAAAGCGGATGCAGGCCGAGTCACCACAAGGCAGGCCAGATCACGGAGTAACCCGGACCAGTAGGGTCGCCTAACGTTGTCTCGTCCGACTTAAGGAGTAAGTCAGAAATACTTGTCTAACTTATATGCAGGAACAGGTGTGGCCGGATCTGCTGTGATCCGGATCCTCGCTTGGCTTCTAGGAGAAGGAAGGAATCTCTTTGGTCAAAAAAGAAGGTCCGGTACGTACTGGATGAGCGAATAAAGCAAGGGCAGGACCACCGGATCGTGGCCGACAAGGATGACGACGCTCACGGGGGAAAAGCGCCCCTGTCGGGTTACTACTTTGGGAGGGGGCATATTCCTAAGAATATGCCTCCACGTATGCCCTAGGCTAGGACCGAACCACCTCTATATAAGGGGGGTTAGGGTTCTGGTAGAGGGGGTTGGCAGAATTCTAGTTGGTTGAGCACTAGTAGATCTAGGGTTCTAGGGCAAGTTAGAAGGCTAGAGTAAGAGAGCACCATCTTCCTCCTCTCGCCAATACAGCTCAAGGAGCACTTGTAATCTTGGAGATATCGAGCAATACAAACTTCCGCGTAGAGAATCACTCTACTATCCCTCCCTGGATTCCCCTAGCGCATATTAGTCCCCACCTTTAGCCTATCCATGGCATCTGCCGTGACACCACCATGACAATTGGCGCCCACCGTGGGGCTAGCAGCGCTAGCAGGGGTGAAGATCCGGACGGGAAACTTCATCGGCACTGGCGAACGCATCGTCTCCGGGCTCGTTCAGCACTTTGGAGCGCTGGATTTCGTCAGTGACAACGCTGGCTGTTTCGGCACGCGCCCGCTTCCGTGCAACAGCCTCTTCGTCAAGCTCGGCGCGCACAAGGTCTACGTTGTTGTGGACGTCTTGTGCGTTCATCCATGTCGCGTCGTTGATGCGGGAGAACCACCCCTCACTGTGGCTCGCGGGGCGCATATCGCTCACTCCCCGGGCCGCGTGGAAGTGATGATGACTGCACCAGGTGCAGGCGCAAGAAAACACCCAGCGCCTGACCCGGAAGTAACACATAAGGCACCGAGGAAAGGGAGAGGACCTCCACTAGAGAGGCATGAGAACATACTGAGGGAAGCTATGGATAGCTTGGCTAACCCGGTTGCGGCGGTGGTAGATCCGGCTCAAGCACAAGCCGAACTAGAGGAAACTCGGCAGAAGATACTTGAGGGTGCAAAGAAAATAGCCGCGGCTCAGCAGTCACTGAACATGACGTTGCGTGAGTATGCGAAGGCAAACAAGGTTGATGCAGTGAGGGTAAAAGGGAAAAATCTCATAAGTGAGATGAACAGAGAAGGTGATGATGGAGCAGAAGGGTCAGAAAACTATCTGTCTGTGGGGTTGCCGAGGTATAGTACCCCGGCGAAGAACCTCAGAGCAGCAGATACGGCTGCGTCTGAGTTAGATGGTCTGACTGGTGAGGCCCGTCAAAGACAGCAAGATCGGGTTAACGAGCTGGTTCGGATCGCGAACAGGCAGAATGAGGAGCTGCTGAGAAATAACCCGGAGAGAGCTTGGGCTTCCAAGATCGTCCATTCGGTGATGGGTAACCCGGAGAAATCCGCTGGAGCCGCATCATCGCCTCATGGCAGCCCGAGGAGAGAAGAGGTAGTAACCTAGGCCAGACGGAACAAACAGATCGTCCCGTACGACCCTACGCGTGCGGGAAAAGAGAAAGAAATGCGAAAAAATGATGATCGGCGAAGTGTGAGCCGAGGTGAAGCTGGCCGAGGTAATCACGACCAAGGCGATGTCGGTCAAGGGATTGCTGCCAACAGCAATGCCGAACAGCGCAACTCCGCAGGAGCAGGGCAACCACAGCAGTGGAATATACGGAGGCAAGAGCAAAGCGTCGGCCGAGGTATGCAGCAGAAAGACGTGCGACGAGAGCAAAACCGATACAACGACGGTGATTCGGAGATGGTGAACGCAGGATACCCTAGACCGGACTACCATGTAATAGGGTCAAGATTGGGAGCAGGGATTTGATGCCGGATGACGCCAGGTTAAAACTGGATCGCCTGTATAGGTCGGAACAGATCGAATGTCAAGGTCCTCCGGGTCCAGCGTGCTTTGGACCCTGGATCATGAAGGAACCTCCGGTACCAAACTTCCAGTTACCAAGGGGGACGAAGATGTATGACGGCAGCACCAAGCCAGAGGATTGGCTGATAAACTATGCTACGGCAGTGAAAATTGCAACAGGCAACTTGAGATGGGCTGTGCGTTACGTGCCCCAGATGTTGGAAGGTCCGGCCAGAGTATGGCTGAATAACTTGCCACCCGGAAGCATCAACTGCTGGATAGATTTTGAAGAAATGTTTATCAGCAACTTCTCAAGTACGTACCAGAGGCCAAATAGACCACAGACCCTGGCAATGTGCAAGCAAAGACCCAACAAGACGGATCGTGAATTCTTAACCCGGTGGTGTACCGTGAGAAACTCGTGTGAGGGCGTCATAGAGTCACAGGCCATAGCGTGGTTTGCGCAAGGGTGCAGATACGACAGCGAGCTGTGGATGAAACTGCAAAGGAAAATGCCAGTTACGCTGGCAGAGATGATCCAGATCGCTGATTCGTATGCATTGGGCAACCCGACCCAACCTTGGCTCGCGGCAAGTGAGTCAAACAAGGAATACTATCCGAGAGATGGAGCCGGATCATCCCGGAGGAACGATTACAGAGGAAAAAGGAGAGATGACAGACCAGACCATCGCTATGGCTCACAACAAGTTGCAGCAGTGAATCAGGATTAGCCCGGAGGAGGAAGCAACCAACGCCAGAGAACTGGAGGGCAATGGACTCCAAGAAATGATGGCAAGAAAACATGGACTCCGGAGTACAAGAAACAGTGGCAGGAAAAGAAAGACTGTCTGAGGTATACCTATGAGTCGATGCTGGACCAGCCGTGTAAGTTTCACACGCCAAATCCGAATACCCTGGCGGGTCACACAACGAGGCAATGTGAGTGGATGCGAAAGATAGAGCAAGGTGGCTCGGGGAATGCTCAGGCACCCCGGAATGATCAACCTCGGCAGGAGTTACCCCGGCAGCAATTACTTTCCAGAGCAAACACGCAGCAGCTAATGTTGCCTCCCCCTCCGCCGAGGTATGATAACAATGAAAGAAGGGATGCAGTGCATCAAGTGGAAAATCAGCAACAATCGGATCAGAGATACCCCAGAAACGAGGGAAGAAACGAGTACAGGGAACATCACCAGAGTTATTGTGTGTTCACGACCGAGGAAACGGATAGAAAGAGCATGCAGCACCGACATATGGAGGTCAATGCGGTCATGCTATCGGTGACGAGGTACATGCCTTGGTCGGACCAGGAAATCACCTGGAACGTCAAAGATCATCCTAAACTTATGCCGAGCCCAGGTTCGTATGCGCTAGTGCTAGATCCGACATTCATTAGACCGAACATCAACATGAGGTTCTCCAAGGTTTTGATTGATAATGGCAGTAGCATTAACATCATGTATGCGGATATGATGCGCAAGTTGGGGATCTCGGAGAACATGCTCCAAGCTACGAGAACAACTTTCCATGGCATAGTACCAGGCATTTCTTGTGAACCCATAGGCAAAGTCCGGGTCAACGTGTTATTCGGCACAAGGGACAACTGCCGAACCGAAAATCTGGAATTTGAGGTGGTGAACTTGGAACGTGCATATCATGCGTTACTCGGAAGACCAGCATTGAACACATTTATGGCGAGCTGTCACATCAGTTATCTGAAGATGAAGTTGCCCGGGCCAAATGGAGCGATTACCATTGCTGGAGATTTCCGACGTTCCATGGAGTGTGCTTCAGCCGGGTCCAACCTAGCCGAGTCACTCGTGATCGCGCAAGAGAAAAGAAAAATCCAAGAGGTGGCAGCGTTAGCTCAGTCCGCGCAGCAATATATGCCGGCATTAAGTAACCCGCATGGCAGTGTTTCATTTCAAGCCGCAAAGGACACCAAGAAGATCCCGGTTGATAACATGTTCCCGGAGCGCACCGTAACGATTGGTGCCGGGTTGACTGACAAATAGGAAAGCGAGCTCGTCAACTTCTTCCGTGAGAATCGGGATATTTTTGCTTGGTCTACACAGGACTTGCAAGGTGTTCCGAGGGAGTTGGCCGAGCACTCTTTGAACGTAAGACCCGGAGCAAGGCCGGTGAAGCAACCTCTCCGCCGCTTCGTCGAGGATAGGAGAAAGGTCATTGGAGACGAGATAGCTCGGTTACTAGCAGCAGGATTCATCATGGAGGTACTATATCCGGATTGGCTCTCTAATCCGGTGCTAGTGGAAAAGAAGAAGGACGATCCGAACATAGCAGTGGTTTGGCGCTTGTGTATCGATTACACGAACCTGAACAAGGCGTGTCTGAAAAAGATCCATTTCCACTGTCGAGGATAGATCAGGTCATAGACTCAACCGCGGGAAGCGAACTGTTGTCATTCATTGATGCGTATTCTGGCTTCCACCAGATACCTCTGAACCCGGATGATCAAATAAAAACGGCGTTTATTACCCCGTATGGGGCTTACTGCTATCGCACTATGTCGTTCGGTTTACGTAATGCAGGTGCAACGTACCAAAGATGTATGCAAAAATGTTTGCATGACCAAATAGGTCAAAACGTACATGTATACGTGGATGATGTGGTTATCAAGACCAAGGAAAGCGCAACACTCCTTGACGACATAAGACAAACATTCGCGAACTTGAGAAGGTTCCGGATGAAGCTTAACCCGGAAAAATGTACCTTCGGTGTCCCGGCTAGAAAGTTACTCGGATTTCTCGTCTCCAGCTGAGGTATCGAGGTTAATCCAACTAAGGTCCAAGCCATCGAACGAATGGAGCTGCCGAAGTGTCTTAACGATGTCCAGAAGTTCACTGGATGCCTGACGTCGTTGAGTCAGTTTGTATGTCGGTTGGGAGAAAAGGCACTGCCTCTCTACCAACTCATGAAAAAGTCGGATAAATTCATTTGGATGCCACAAGCCGATGAAGCTTTTGCCCACTTGAAAAAGATGTTGGCCACTGCGCCAGTGTTAGCCTCTCCACTATCAAAGGAGCCAATGTTGCTCTACGTAGCCGCAACCAACCGAGTTGTAAGTGTAGTGATCGTAGTGGAACGCAATGAAGAGGGTAAGTCGGTGCAGAGGCCAGTGTATTACCTGAGCGAGGTATTGTCTGCCTCAAAACAGAACTACCCGCACTTTCAAAAGGTCGCATACGGTGTCTATATGGCGGCGAAGAAGTTAAAGCATTACTTTGAGGAGCACCCCATCAAAGTAATATGTGAAGCTCCCATATCCGAGATAATGGGTAACAAGGATGTGAGCGGCAGAATCGCAAAATGGGCAATTGAGCTAGCCCCTTATGCGCCCTAATACGACAGAAGAGAAGCGATCAAATCTCAGGCTGTGGCGGACTTTTTCGTGGATTGGGCCGAGGTACAATATGAACCACCGCCACCAGATCCGAATTACTGGAGGATGCACTTTGACGGGTCGAAAACCAAAACCGGATTAGGTGTCGGGGTCGTGCTTACCTCGCCAAAGAAGGATCAGCTCAAGTACGTATTGCAGATCCATTTCGCGGCATCGAACAATGTCGCTGAGTATGAGGCTCTTGTGCATGGTCTCAAAGTGGCAAAGGAGATTGGCATACGTCGGATAATATGCTTCGGCGACTCGGACCTGGTGGTGCAGCAGGTGTCCGGAGTGTGGGATGCCCTGGATCCAAACATGGCGCTATACAAATTTCACGTGCAGAAGATATCTGGTTACTTCGAGGGGTGTGAATTTCACCATGTACCCTGGGCGGAAAACGAGGCTGCCGACATGTTGTCGAAGCTCGGATCGACCAGACAGGCAATTCCACCGGGCGTAGCATTAGAACACCTCAGAAAACCATCCATCAGGCCGTCCCTAGGAACCGACTCGATCTATGTCCCGGAAAATACGGAATCCGGAGCCGATCCCATGGACATTGACATGGGAGGTGGTCCGCGAGACCCGGGGACTGCTTCGGCAAACCCGGGGACTACCTCACTAGACACGGGGACTGTTCAGCGTGATTCGGCTGAAGTTATGCCGGTGGATCGGATGGAAATTGATGAGGAGATATTCCCTACGCGAGCGATACCAGCTTGGGCACTGCCTATATACCAATTCCTGAAAGATGGAATGTTACCCGCTAAGGAAGTGTTAGCCAGGCAAACGCAGAGGAGAGAAAAAGCGTACACAATCATCAATTTCGAGTTATACAAACGCAGTGTAACTAATGTCCTCCAACGATGCGTTGACCTGGAAGAAGGGCTTGACATCCTCCGAGATATACACCAAGGGGAATGTGGGCATCATGCCTCATCCCGAGCCTTGGTGGCAAAGGCGTTCCGGCATGGATTCTACTGGCCAAGTGCCTTGGAACAAGCAGAAGATCTGGTGAGAAAATGTAATGGTTGTCAGAGGTACGCCACAAAGACACATATGCCTATGTCGAAACTCAAGACCATACCAATTACGTGGCTATTTTCTGTATGGTGCTTGGATATGGTTGGTCCGTTTAAACCTGCAAGAGGAAACATGACACATATTCTGGTCATGGTGGACAAGTTCACGAAATGGATTGAAGTGAAACCTATAAGAAAATGTGATGGAGCTACGGCCGTGACATTTCTCAAAGACATCATCTTGAGATACGGTTATCCACATAGTATTATCACTGATAATGGAACAAATTTTGTGGAAGGAGCATTTGCGCGCTTCTGCCGAGATAAGAAGATCCAACTCGACATCGCCTCGGTAGCCCACCCCGCATCGAACGGACAAGTGGAAAGATCCAACGGATTAGTATTATCCGGGATAAAACCCCGGCTCATTGAGCCGCTGCAAATATCAGCGGGGTGCTGGATAGAAGAACTACCAGCGGTACTGTGGAGTTTAAGAACAACTCCGAATCAATCAACAGGTTATACGCCATTCTTTCTGGTATATGGGGCAGAAGCTATATTACCAGCCGACATAGAGCATGATTCGCCTAGGGTCACCCAATACACAGAAGCCGAAGTGCAAGAAGCCCGGCAAATGATGTTGATCTGCTAGAAGAAGCGAGAGAACTGGCACTATCCAGATCCGCCATATATCAGCAAAACCTCCGACGCTATCATAGCCGGAAAGTGTGCCCCCGGGTCTTCCGGGAAGGCGATCTGGTGCTCCGGTTGGTACAACGTACTGCTGGCATGCATAAACTATCCCCCCATGGGAAGGGCCGTTCATTGTGAGCAAAGCATTGCACAATGATTCCTACTATCTTATAGATGCAAAGACACAGGAAAAGAACAAGGCGGACAGGTCCGGAGAGGAATCGAAGCGACCATGGAATGTAGCACTACTTCGTCCCTTCTACACTTAGCTAAGAAGTGTATGTATCCGAGTCGTCTCATATGTCGATATGTATGTTGGCGATGAGCTTATCAATGAAATAGCAGCGCTTCGAGTAGTAACTCGGGGACCGCCTTAATAAATGGTTGTTGTTACTTTTTGTGCGCTAGCTAGAATGACTCGTTTCACTTAACCCGGATTAGTAATGTGTGAGCACCAAAAACCCAACCCTTCGACTTGCTGCTGTCCAACAAGAATTGGCTTCATGGCAAGCAAGGAAACACGTTTGGAATTGCGTAGCACATGAAAAACGGCTAAGGAAACGAAGTTATTCGAGTTAACGTTTGTTTTTTCGGACTAACCCTATTTTTATTTTCAAGTTGTTATGCTGAATTATTTTGAGCCAAACCTCAAAAGTTTCTAAGTATTGTTAAGACAATTTTCGAAGCTCGGATTCGTAAGTCGTAAAACCGAATCAAGGTAGACACGGACCGAGCCAAGGAATTGGACGAACAAGAAAATGAAACTCGGGGACTACGCCCAAGTCAATCCGGCATAAAAACATAGTAGCAAAATATCACTTATCCAGCATACAATTGCACCCGGCATACCGGGGATCTGATAAATTTTCAAGTTTTTTAGAACTAAGGAGCAGCAGGAGGAGCAGGTTTGCGTCGTCGTCGATGTCTTCAATATCTAAAGCATCATCTTCCCCGTCCTCATCCGACCCATCTTCGACATTCTCATTAAGCTCATCCCCACCAGACTCTAGAAAGCTCGGTCCCTCAACCCAGTCATGGATCGGAGAATATTCGACGAGGTTGTAGGCGCAAGCCTGGCGCCGAGCTACCCACTCCGGATCATCGGTCCATCTAGATCCGGTGCGCCGACGTGTGAGGAGGCTCAGGTCGATCTTCTCGTACCATGTAAGAATATGATGAAGGAGGGTATCTGCTGCGGCACGCCCGGCGGACTCCCTCCAGAGGTCAACCTGAGTCTCAACTTCCAATAGCTTTTCGGCAAGGAGTGTGATCCTCTCCGAAGCGCTTTCGCTTGGCCAGAAAGTGTTGTAGATCCGGACCGCAACATTGAGGAGATCTTTCCCATAGTTCTTGATGGTTTCCACGCAAGCTGACACGCTGACCAATAGGTCCTCCATGTCTAAGGGGATGCTCTCACCATCAGAAGCGATGGGAGTCCCCCTTTCTCGGCGGAATTTGGCAACAGCAGCACTGGCAATGGGAGTACCCTCTGGAAAATGGTCTGGTAACAAGGCAAAAGAAAAAAGTAAAGAAAAGATGTATGAGGCTGACCCGGAGAACTATGTCGAATAAGGGAAAGAAACTTACGTGAGATATGGCAGTGGATCCGGGTAAACTCCTTGATGCAATTGTCGCGTCTCTGGCGAAGTTGTTCAAGCTCGGCGAGCGCCGACCCAAGATGGACCTCAGATTCTTTAAGTAGGTCCTGGTCCTTGGAGATTTGGAGAGTAAAGCGCTCACGCTCTTCGGTGAAGTTCTGGCCAACTTTTTGGAGCTCGGTTTTGTGATGGGCCTTCATCTTCTCCATCTCAGCCTTGAGCTTGGCTATCTCGTCGTCCTTGGTCCGGAGGAGGGCAAGCTCGTCATTCTTCTTCTTCAGCTCAGCTTGATGATGTCCTGCTTGTTCGAGAAAATGCAGCATCATATCAGGCACGGGCACACTATCCTCAAGCGATGCTGAAATAGTATGTTGACCCGGCAAAGCCGAGGAGTGAATGTTTGCCGATCCAAGGAGAAGAGGAAATGGAGAACACAACAAGGTCGGACAAAAAAGGACATACCTCGGATTTCCTCCAGGTTCTTCCGCATAATTTTGTTCTCAGCCTCCACCCCAGCTGCAAAAACCGAATGAGGAGATTAGTCCGGCGGAAACAAGTGAAGAAAAACGGAGAAGTGCTAAGGGAGAAAATTACCCCTCTTTTCGTGCTCTGCGCCAAGTGCAACATGCTTTGCACGCAGGATCTTGTGGGTATCAAGCAGGCGTTGAAATTCGGCGCTTCGGTGATTCGTAGTTACCTGAAAGAAGTACAGAAGTGTAAAGTTAGTTTGGTGCATATTTGAAGTGTACAAGATCCGGGCCAAGTGGGACTTAACCCGGCTCTAGGTGTGTGCATATTTGAAGTGTACAAGATCCGGGCCAAGTGGGACTTAACCCGGCTCTAGGTGTGTGCAGATTCGAAGTGTGCGAGATCCGGGCCAAGTGGGACTTAACCCAGCTCTAGGTGTGTGCATATTTGAAGTGTACAAGATCCGGGCCAAGTGGGACTTAACCCGGCTCTAGGTGTGTGCAGATTCGAAGTGTGCGAGATCCGGGCCAAGTGGGACTTAACCCGGCTCTAGGTGTGTGCATATTTGAAGTGTGCGAGATCCGGGCCAAGTGGAACTTAACCTGGCTCTAGGTGTGTGCATATTCGAAGTGTGCAAGATCCAGGCCAAGTGGGACTTAACCCAGCTCTAGATGTGTGCATATTTGAAGTTTACATGCAGCTACCTTGATTTTTCTAATGAGCATCCGGCCGAGTAACAAGTTACTCCGCCGAAGGCTCGGGGACTAATGGTTATTACCTACAGCATGTAAAGGAGAAACGACATACCTCCATCACTCGCCCCACGAGGTTAATTGCCTTGGCGGCAGTATTCATCTGGGCAGAAAATTCTGCAGGGCCGAACTTTTCCGGGAGATCGTCGTTCTAGACGAACTCCGCCTTATTCCAGTTCATGACGAACTCGATAAGGCTCGGAGGGTACCGTTCGCCGGTGGGAATGTGGGGTGCCACCAAGCCCTTTGCATGAGCTTCCTTCCTCTCAATTAGGGCAAGAGCTGGGCTGGTGTGCAGAACCATCTGCTGCGCATCGGTTGGCTCGGCAGGAGGATCCGTCGCTGCTGGTGATTCCTTCAGAAGCATTGACGACAAGGTTCGATGCCTGGCCTCGATGGGTGTAGGCTTGGCAGTTTCCGGAGCCTTCTTGCCTTTAGCTTGCTGGGAAGAAGTAACCACGATGGATTTCCCTTTGGAAGCTACTGGAATAGTTCCTCGCCGGGGCTGAGATGACTCGGAAGAGGCGGAGGAACTTGGTACTGGAGCTGTTGTGGGTCTCCTGGCCGACGGGACAGGTGCTGGTTCGGAAGCTGGTGCTGGAGCAGCTGCTGATGCTGGAGTTGCGGTAGACTTTGTGGTTGCTGGTTGCGGCAATGCCGAAGTGGCGGACGCCGTTGCCTCGGCCGAACCGACCCCTCCTGATCCGAGGTCGCGTTCCTCTTGACGAGGTACTGCGGAACCCGGAGCAGCTGCAGAGCCCTCCGGAATAGGGCTCAGCGGACGTGACTCGTCGCCACGAGGAGGGGAAGGACCGGACCGAAGGGGGGAAGAGATGCTCGATCCGCTCTGAGGGACCTCCACAGGAGGCCTGCAAAAGAGAATGATGTCAGGAGCGAAATTACTCCGGTGCAAGGAGAAGTAAGTTGCACAGTGAAAAATAACTTACGCGTCCGAGGTCTTAGCCTCCTTGGGTTTCCGGGCCCTCCGTGTCGGGGCTTTGCCTGCGCGCTTGGAGGCAGTCTTGTCTCCGGCCTTCTTTTGCCTTTTGGTAGGATGAGAAGGTTCGGAGGAAGAACTTGACGCGGACCCGCGCTTCTTCTTCGACGCCACCGGAACCGGCTCGCCCGAGGCAAGTGGAGGATCCTCGTGGATATGCCCACCGGGGTTAGCTGATGCCGGAAAGGCAAAAGAAAGAGGGACAGCCTCAACAGGTTCAATCACGTCGATATCCGAGTCATCCTCATCATCGGGCCAATCTCTAAGAGAAGAGAATTTACCACTGGGTCGTTTGGTGGCATCGGTCATGGGGAGGAACATCTCCTGATCCGGCTCCTCCTCATCCGGGATCTCTCGGTCTAGGGCCCACTTAAGGGTCAGATCTGTGCCGTCCTTGAGAGTTTGCTAGAGAAACAGCTGAGAAAAAGCACAAAGAGCAGAGTCAAAAATATGATAAAAACCGACACGTAATTGATCTGAGATAAGTTTACCCCGCGGAGCTTACCGCGGGAGGGAGCCTGTCACGGCAGTAATGCTCGATTCCCCATGTCCATTCGGTGGAGAAATCCTTATGGGTGGTAAAAATAGCCTTGACCCGGCGGAAGATCTCCGTGTTGCTCAACTCGAACGAGGAGGTTCGGTTGGGGTCGCGACTGAAGCTCATGTGGCACAACTTGTGAGTGCGCCTCTGGAGGGGAGAGATTCGTTGCGCATGAATGTGATCATGGCATCCTCGTTGTGCAATCCGAGCTTCTTCAGCTCCGCGAACCTTTTGTTGACTTGGTTGGCCAGATCTGTAGGTTTCTTGGTGACCTCCTCCCACAAATCCGTGTCAGGGGGACCCGGAGCATAGGGCAGCAACTGAATCAGGTCTTCGGTACCCTCATTCCGGACGTAGAAGAAGGTCCGGGCCCATCCTTTGCAGGAGTCAAGCCCGGTGACCCGAGGAAAGATTGAGAATCTCCGGGGCGAGATCGAGGCAGCTCCGAACTGGGTGAGCTGCTTGTCCTCTGACTCAACGTGGATGTCGGGGACGACGTTGCGATGGAGGCCGAAGAACCGGATCCACAGCTCCTTCGTGGGCCATAGTCCGGTGTAGCCCTCGATCGTAGAGGCGAAAGCGGACAGAGAGGTGATGGCGTTCTCCGGGAGATGATGTGCTTGCAAGTGATAGGTCCGGACCCAGTCCCGGAAGAAATCGCTCACCGGAAGACCAAATCCCCGTTGGAAATGGGATAGGAAAACAATAAACTCACCCGGATTGGGTGAGGGGGCCAATTCCGAGGAAGGGAGACGAGCGGTGACGCCGGCGGGAATACGCCTGGTCCGGTAGAGCCAGTCGATGTCGTCTTGGCAAACCCACGAACTGGCCCACGCGCCGCGGTCCGCCACGCCGGCATCCTCCTCCATCTCCTGCTCGATGACGACGAGCTCCTCTTCAGTCATTTCGTATCCGCTATCCTTGCTGGAGCTAGCGGCGGCGGGGGTCTGTGGTCTAGACTGACGAGGACCCGTGGCTAAGCAGCTACGCAGCGGTGGCTGCGGTGCGGAGGCACGGGGAGGTGCGGCGGCGGCGTTGTAGATGGAAAGCACTGGCCGCGGCGCAGTCGCGAGGAAGACGAAGGAGAATAAGAGGAACGGGCAGAGGGGCGCAAAGGTGAAAAATGCTAAGGGACGCGCCCCTCCCCTATTTAACTGCCCCAGAGATGGGTGAGTGGGATCGCGTTGTGTACACGAGCCGCACGGTGTGGCTGTGTATCACCGGCATCAGCCAATTAGAGAGAAGCCACACCGGGGGCCACAGAATGTGATCCCATGACACGACGTGCAGTTGCGATAAACAAGGAGACAGGCATGACGTAACCCGCACACAGTGATAACTGACAGTTACTGCGGCGGTTACTATGCAGGCCCTTAAAATGAGGCAACGTAATGATTAGCCTTTACATGGGCTGGCGTATGGGAGAAGGAAGCAAGGCCCGGATCCGAGCCAAAATGGTAACCCGGCCGGCAAGTGAAAACTTGAAATGTGCAGAGGGAAAGTAAAACCATAGGATCCGAGCCAAATTGGTGACCCAGTCGGCAAGTGAAAGCTTGGAACGTGTGAAGGGAACGTAAATCCATATAGTCCAAGATAAGAAGCTAACCCGAAACTAAACGCCCGAGGCTCGAACATGAATGAACCTGATGTGGCCTTAGCGACCAAGGCTGCTAAGACCGCACCAGCTTCGGGGACTAATGTTGGGGGGATACCCCCAGGTAGGGTCACTCCAGGGTATAAGGGCCGAGTTAGCCGAGGGTCGGCAAGTTCAAAGCGGATGCAGGCCGAGTCACCTCAAGGCAGGCCGGATCACGGAGTAACCCGGACCAGGGGGTCGCCTAACGTTGTCTCGTCCGACTTAAGGAGTAAGTCGGAAATGCTTGTCTAACTTATATGCAGGAACAGGTGTGGCCGGATCTGCTATGATCCGGATCCTCGCTTGGCTTCTAGGAGAAGGAAGGAATCTCTTTGGTCAAAAAAGAAGGTCTGGTACATACTGGATGAGCGAATAAAGCAAGGGCAGGACCACCGGATCATGGCCGACAAGGATGACGACGCTCACGTCGGCTGACGTTGCTAAAGCAACTGTGACGCGGGGGAAAAGCGCCCCTGTCGGGTTACTACTTTGGGAGGGGGCATATTCTTAGGAATATGCCTCCACGTATGCCCTAGGCCAGGACCGAACCACCTCTATATAAGGGGGGTTAGGGTTCTGGTAGAGGGGGTTGGCAGAATTCTAGTTGGTTGAGCACTAGTAGATCTAGGGTTCTAGGGCAAGTTAGAAGGCTAGAGTAAGAGAGCACCATCTTCCTCCTCTCCCCAATACAGCTCAAGGAGCACTTGTAATCTTGGAGATATCGAGCAATACAAACTTCCGCGTAGAGAATCACTCTACTATCCCTCCCTGGATTCCCCTAGCGCATATTAGTCCCCACCTTTAGCTTATCCATGGCATCTGCCGTGACACCACCACGACATGGAACGAGTCTATTCAAGGATAGCTCATTTGGTCTCGGCCTTCTGTTGAACTCTTTCTTTTGGATGGTTTTTAGCTGATGTACGAGTACTCAGCATTTAGTTTCGCACCTGGTCCGTCTTGTAAAATACTCTGTATGACCAAAAACCCGTTTTGTACACTTGGTAGTTTCTCTAGTATATATATTTCACCAAGCTTTTAAAAGAACCTTATTAGGAGTACAGTTGTACTCTACTACTACTATTTTGTACATAATTTCTTCCAGAATGTTGTATAATAGTAGTAATGTTAGTATTACTCCTTGCAGGTCTATAGTTTTGTTTCTTTTTCTCTACAGTTTGGGTCTTGTAAGCCTAAGTTGGACATGTTGGTAAGTACTTCGCTCAAAAACTGCATGCGGTGGAAGGAACATGATGTTTCCAGGTTTACTAGGAAAAACATGTTACTCATCATGGCATCACTAGTGATTTGACAAGGCAATACTGAATGACGGTGTGCTAGTCTAGTTTTTTTCTTCTTCTAAACAAGTACTCCTTGTCTACCCTAGTAGTAGTAAAGGTCTACTAGTAGGAGCACCAGAGAACTTGATGAAGCTAGCTGGAGTACTACTGTCAGTACCTGCCATAGAAGAGAGAGGGAGGGAGTTTTGCACATGCCGGTGCACGTGGCAGCTGATGACCCACAAGTATAGGGGGTGTATCACAGTATTTTTGAGGTAAGTGAAACCCAATTTATTGATTCGACACAAGGGGAGCCAAAGAATATTTATAAGCCTTAACAACTGAGTTGTCAATTCAGCTGCACCTGGAAACAATCTTGCTCACAGCAGTTTATTAGTAGCAACAGTTTTGTAGAAGTAATAGCAAAGTAATAGCAGTAGTAAAAGTAAAGACAATAGTAACAATTGCAGTAAACAGTAGGATTAAAGCGCGGTAGGCATAGGGATGGATGGACGGGCGTTGCATGCACGAGACAATCCATATTGCAATCAAGACATATGGCATTTGCAAATAAATAAGGTAAAGCATCCAAGTACTAAATAATCATAGGCATGTGTTCCATATATAGTCATACGTGCTCGCATGAGAACTTGCACAACATCTTTTGTCCTGCTAGCCCATTTGCAGTGGGGCCTCAATGGAACTACTGGCAATTAAGGTGCTCCTTTTAATAGAGCACTGGAGCAAAGCATTAACACTCCATGAACACATGTGATCCTCACATCAAAGCCATCCCCTCCGGTTATCCTGATTATTGTCACTTTCGGGCCTTTGGTTCCGGACAATAATATGTGTATACAACTTGCAGGTAAGATCATAAACAATACTATCATCATGAATCAATAACATGTTCAGATCTGAAATCATGGCACTCAGGCCCTAGTGACAAGCATTAAGCATAACAAGTTGCAACAAAGTCAAAAAGCACTAATAATAGATACTAGGCACCATGCCCTAACAATCTGATGCCATTACATGAACGATCTCATCAAATCCCTACAATCCCCATAGCCTACAGCGGGGGATTACTTAATCATGGATGGTTGATGGAGAAGCGATGGTGATGATGGCGGTGATGATCTCCTCCAATTCCCCGTCCCGACAGGGTGCCAGAACGGAGTTTCTGGTTCTAATTCGCGGAATCTGGTGGTGGCGATGCAGCGGAACTCTATCTGGAAAAACGTCGAACCCCCCCTGGGTTTTTTGGTCAAGAGGCATCTTATAGGCGAAGAGGGAGGCCGAGGGGGTCACCGAGGCAGCCACACCACCCCCAGACGTGGCATGGGCTGGCCCGCGTGGCTAGGTGGTGTGGGCCCCTCGTGGCCCTCCTCCGTCTCGTCTTCTGGATTCGTGGGTCTTCTGGTGAAATAGGATTTTTCGCATATTTTCCAGGATTTTTCCTGATAGTTGATTTTCTGCACAAAAACTAGACACCAAGGTAATTCGGCTGAAAACAGCGTTAGTCTGTGTTAGTTGTATCCAAATGACACAAGTTTAGAGGAGAAATAATAGAAAAAGTGTTCTGGAAAGTAGATACGTTTTGGACGTATCAGTAGCATGTTCCTTTCAAGACAAGCTAGATTTACCTCCCTCACCGGCTTCCCCCCCACACACACAGCCTCTTTTACTCGGTCCCTTCTTCCCATCCACTACCACCCCTGGCCTCTCGCTCCATATTGTTGCCGACCAGCTCCTCGGCTCCGTCCTCTACAGGTGGCGGCGAGATCGGCGCAACAACCTTCTGTAGAGCGGCGGAGCATCTGTTATCTATGTCCTACAGCATCCATGGCGGTTTGTGAAATACTAGAACACTCGTACATATTCCCTCCATTTCATAATATAAGATGTTATAGCTTATGTGAAACGAGTGTATCTAGATTCACTCCGAACTTACATGATAGAGTTGATGATGCGGTTAAATTTTTATTTTCGATTGCGCAACATTGTCATGTGTAGAGTAGTTCTTATCCCGGGTATGCATCCTTTTTTGTAGACTAGGATTCAATAGAAGCTTGTTTTCTGGGCTAGATCCCATAACTAAGAACAGTGAGGATCCATTCGAAGTTGGTAGTTCGATAGCGCAAACTTTTAAACATTTGCATATATTTGTCAATCAACATCATGTAATCAATATTACAACTTGCTGCAGAAGGAGATAGGGGAAGGAGCGAAAAAGAGGATTCTCGATGAAATAGGTTCCAATCGTGTGACTTCTGCTTTCCCAGATGACAAGGGAAATCAATAGAATGACATATGTTCTTGCCATTGCGCATAGATGCTTTCATTGTAATCTCTTTTTATCTTGTCACCACAGAAGCACAAAGTTGAAGAAGACTCTTAGTTTCCTGATGACAGAATAGAAAATGGATGCCAGATCGCTACACCTAAGATGCCTCCTTGTTTACTGTCAACACCCGGATTTTTAATCCCAGATGCCTGTTATGTCATACATCACAATCCCAAGATTACCATTTTTGCGAGACATAACAGATTGGATATCATAGTACATCATACATTACAAACAATAAATAAGGTCTTACATAAATAAGGATCTCATGATCCAGTCTTAATACAACAAGCAGCGAAATAAGTAATAAGCGTAGCGGTGGGGTCCATCTTCAGGGGCACAGGCAATGCTGACGAAGGCAAATAGTCCTAGTTATCATAGCCGTCCTGCTAGCCGTCATCTTGGTAGTCTCCTTCATAGTCTGGCCATAGGAATAGCCAGGGACAAAATCCATGAGTACTCTTTAAGTACTTGCAAACTACCACTAACAAGTAGTATAATTTTAGTGGGAAAAGCTAAAGCGAAGTTTTAACTATGAAGTTAAGTTTGAAACCTAAGCTGAGTTCAGAAACAAAGATAGATAAAATAAAGTTCTAGAATCACTTAAGTGGGGAAGCTAGTGTCATAGTCACAACCCTGTTGTGGTCAAGTCAAGATTCATCATTCATTTCATAAGTCATTTTGAAAACATCTGACAACGAAACAGTATAGCCACTCCAACTGTCCATAACCACGGACGTGGCTATTCGAATAGTTTGACACTCTGCAGAGGTGGTACACTTTCACCATAAGATTCGATACATCTGTTAGGGATAACCCTGAATCATCATACTTAGTATGCAGTTAATCAAACATAACCTTTCCTTTACACACCCTAGTATATGCACCTCTCCTATGAGCATGGCCTCCCAACCATGACTGTCTGTCATCTTGGGCACTACATAGGTGGACAACATTGAGAGGTAGCCTCAGCTCAAACCTATCCCGCGAGGGAACTAATACTAATGCCTATAAATTTCTGGCTAAGCCTTACCCAATTCAGGTATTGTGGTTATACAGTAACATTGGAATGGTATTGCATCCAAATCCAACCATCGGTTTTTGTAAAAGGGTTAAGGCTCATGCCTCAACATTTTCATCATCATAAACCATTTGTGTTTCTCAACACATGTCAAAACATCTCAATAGAATGACTCATCATTCCAAGGTTTTCATAATTCATTTTCACCAAGTGTTCCCATCTAAAGTGACTCAAGTTTTGATCTAGCTCTAAGCTACTAAGTTAAGAGTGTTCACTAAGGTGGGATGCTAAGATCAATCTCATGCCATAGAATTACATCTAAAGTTATCTAGATAGGTCAAGTTTTATACTTTTTATGCTACCTTCAACAAGGGACTTTGGTAAAGTAAAGAAAGTAAAAGCTTGAAAGTAAACTTTGAGTAGGTACTAGTCAAAGTGGTATAACCAAAGCATGCCTAATGCATCTTTCTTAAGTTATCTAGCTTAATTCTAGCTTGCTAACAATAGCTTGCTAGGTTAATGATGGCTTGCTAGTATAATACTTGCAAGTGTTAGCTTGCCTTGGTTGGTGTAGTGGTTGAAGTTTTCTTCCTCCTCTTGATAGCACTCCTCCTCCTCGAAAGCTTGGTCGGTACTATCGTCTATAAATACATACGGAGTACACAATCACCAAACAATACTTAACTAGTCTACTTAGCACTCTAAGGCACCCATTTGATGATCTATTATCATCACAAGCATCACAAGGTTTTATTAACTAGCTTCACTCTTTTTATTTAAGAAAAGTAATTTCTATTCATTGAAAAATAACTAAGATTTAATATTCACCAATTAAAATATGGGATCATATGCACACATGTCATCCCACATATTCTAACATATGGGAATGTGATTTAAAGGTTGGATCACATTTAATTAAGTTTAATAATTAATGATTTAAAGTGACTAAAAATGCCTATATAGCATTATTTTGGTACTAGTCCAAAGTCACTGCATGTAAACCTTAATATTATTACATATTCAGATAGGTATGGTTAAATGTGATTTTTGAGAGTTGGAATCGACTCAAAAGCTATTATGGTTGATTTTATAAAAATGTTTGAATGTGAAAATTCTTTTCTCTTGTTATTTTTAATAGGAGAAATCTCTAACTCTAAATAAATTAAATCCAACGGGCTTGGATAGATATTTTCATTAGCTTTCTAACAAAATTTGAATCACTCAATTTGGTTCAGTAGATCTCCTTGAATTGATTTTTGAACTAAGGGACAGAAGTGGGTTCAAACTAAAATAGAAAACCCTATATTTGAATTCATGGGCTAGCGTGGGAAAACTAATGGGCCGGCCCAGTGGCGCTCCGCGGCACAGAGAACAGCTGACAGGGGGGTCCACATGTCAGCGGCTCTTTAAACGCGAAGCAGTACGGGGCGACATGGACCATTAGATTAAAAGGAAGATCTACGGCTGTGGCTTGTCGTTGATGACGGACAGGTCGCCGGCGAGATGGAACCCTAGTGGCTCGGTGGGGGTCTGGGACGTCTTACCGGGGCTCTGGTGAGGGTCGGCGAGGCGGGCAAAAGAACAAGTCGAGGATGGTGGTTCCCCTGGTACTGGCGGCATCCCGAGAGGTGGCCTTGATCAACGGCTCCCTTCTTCTCCCTCCGCTACAGACTCCGGCGAAATTTCGGCGCTGCGGACGGCGGCTTGATCCGGTGGGGCTCTGGGAGTGTTCTGAGAGGGAGGGGATGAGAGTGGTGTGAGGAATTTGTGCTGGGGTGGCCTCCTTTTATAGGCGTGGAGAAGCGGCAGAGGAGCATGGGCAGTGCTCGCCGGTGACGACGGCACAGCGAGCTAGAGGTGTGGGCGGTGGGCTAGGACGGTGGGTGGTGCCCTGGCGAGTGTCACGCGGTGCGTGTGCAGTGGTTTGCGGTCGGGGGAGGTGAGTGGCACGGCACGCACTATGTCTCTGCCAATGGCGAGTTTCGCGGCGGCCGACGACTACAGGGCATGGTCAGGGGAACGGGCATGTCCGTTAGCTTCCTAGGATGGTGGTGATCATGTAGGCGGGCAGCTGGAGCAAGGCGGGGTCTGGTCGAGCAGGGACCATGCACGCTCTGCGGGCGGCGTCGGCATGGCAGACAGGCTCCGGGCATGGCGGTTCCTAGCCACTCCTGGTGCTGTCCGCGGGTTGGGGCTGGCTAGGCGGTGGAGGTGGTCCACAGGCGACCTGCTGGACATGGTGGGCGACGCTGGTGGCGGCTATGGCGCGTTGTCACTGGTGAGGTGCTCGATTTGGGCTCGGCATTGATGTCCATGACCATTTGGTCGGGGCACAGTGCTTGGTCGGGCTAGAGAGGGGTAGGGGAAGCAGTGGAGAGAGTTTGGTGGCAATGTGGGGGACAAGTTTGGCCAGAACACTGTTCAAATAGTGTTTTTGGTTTTTGGTTTGAATTCTGCCCACAAGGTGTTTGTAGAAATGGCCGAAAGAATTCAATTTTTGAATTTTTAGATGATTTTTGGTGGAGTTGCTAGGCACATGCTTAAGCATCTGTGGTTGCTTGGGATTTGAAAATGGAGTTCATTTGAGTGGTTTTTGAAATAGGGTGATCTCGATACCTACACTAGCTTCAATTTTCAAATGCAATTTAAATTTAGTGTTTGAAAGTTTTTGGCAGATCACAAAGTGGGCCTTGGTACATCACTACATGTACTAGCAAGGGGTGCAAAGATCCACATTTGTTTCTATTAATAATTGAGTTCTAGGAATAGCCAAAGTAGGCATGTTGATTAAAATGGCACAAATGACCATTTGCTTCTTTTATTCATTTTGATTTGTTTTTTTGGGATTTGTTTGGGAATGATCTAGATGATGTTTATTTCACCTAAGAATCATTTTACAAGCAATGGATCACTTAATCAAGGCAATTCAAAACAACTCCTATTTAAATGCACACACATATGAATGCTTTAATATTTTTAAAGGGAAAAGTTTCTGTTAACTCTAACTTTGATGATTTGGATCTTAATAACCTTGGATTAAAGTTTTGGGATGTTACAAACCTGAAATGGATCGTATGGGCACCTAGAGGGGGGGTGAATAGGTGTTACTCCAAATTTTAATACTTTTTCAATTTTAGGCTTAGCACAAAGGGTAAATTCTCTAGATAAACTATTAGGTGGAATTTCCCTATATGCAAACCTATCTACTAGCGAGTAAAGAGCGAGAGGAAGAGGAACGGGTAAACTGTAGTGAAGCACGCGGAGACACAGGATTTGTTTGACCGCAGTTCCTTCCTTGTTAAGGGAAGTATGTCTGCGTTGGAGGGGTGGGCGGTACTAAGACCACCATGCCACAATAGGCCTCACCCTGTTCTCCGATGGATCCCGCCACCAAAGGCCTGATTCACCTTTCAAATACAACGAACAAGATCTAGATATTGACAAGAATACTAGATCAGGGATTTCTCCAAGTGAATGGAGAGGATTTGATGCGCTTGATTCGTGATGATGATGATGATCCTCTCCTCCTTCAATTCCCCCAAAGATCAAAGCCTTCGGGTGGTTGAAGTGGGATATCTAGAATGGGAGCTCTTGCACGATGTTAGGACAATTTCGTATGAATCAAGAGTTCTGAACGTTGGGGAAGAAGGGGTATTTATACCCCCTTCCAAACCGCGCCGAGCTTGCCCTTGATCAACTTCTGGGGGACGGATTATCCGGTCCTATGTGGAGGCCGGATTATCCGGCCTGGGGAGGAAAACCGCCCCAGTTCGGATTTTTCGGGAGAAAATACGACCGGACTCCGAGCGACGCGCATTGGCATGCTTTGCTCAAAAACTGGGGGCCGGATTATCCGGCCCATGCGACAGCCAGATTATCCGGCCTGGGGAAGAAAACCCAACCCAGTTCAGATTTTCCGGGAGAAAATACGACCGAACTCCGAGCGACGCGCCTTGGCACCATTTGAACAATGAGGTAGGCCGGATTATCTGGCCCTAGGTGGGGCGGATAATCTGGCCCCCCTCAAAGCTTCCTGCACACTTAGCGCACATGAATAATCTCCACAATATTTTTATCTAACATGCAAAACACGGGAAAACATGAAATGTTCTTTCAATCTCCCCCTTTTTGGTGTTAGATGACAATACTAGGATTTGCAGGAAAGGATCACAAGACGACCAGCGATAAACATGGAAGAGACTCCCCCTCAATGTGTGCATATTAGAAATTTGCATTTGAATACAAATGCACACAAATAGGTGAATCTATTCCATAGACATATGAGCAAAGAAAATCATACCACCGAGTTCGAAGAGAGGCATCCTTGAAATGGCCTCAATAATCAACGTGATAACCAATATAACCAATATAAGCACCTTCCTTGATCAAGATTTCCAGCATAATAGGATATGAATAGATGAATCCATAAGCATAATCCATGAGATAAATCCAGACAACCACTGACATAGAGTCTCAAATAATCCACAAATCACAAATTTAAAGTTCAACGCTAAATGGGCATAAGCGAGAAAACGACGAATAGAAAAATGCAAGTCCTTATGCCCGACCCATGCAAATCCACGAATATCCTAATAGAACTACTTCTCCCCCTTTGGCATCAAGACACCAAAAAGGAAGAAGAGCGATGCTAGCGCCCCACGGGATCACTCATAGTCCTCATCCTCATCCTCGTCCTCGTCCTCGTCTTCATTCTCGTCCTTATCCTCATCTTCAAGCTCCTCGGTGTCACCATCCTCATCATCAGCAGCGGCCGTAGAGGGGAACAAGTGACGCTCTAGCTCTCCATAGTTCAACCCGGAGGAAGAGTTCCACCGAGCATATGGTGTGGGAGGTGTAGGAGCTGGGGGGTCACCAGAAGCACCGGACACATGGTGAAGGATGAGATGCTGGGAGTGAGCCAACTCATGGCGCTGCTTATATGCCTCATACTGACCCTTGTGCATGTCCACTCCCATGCAAAGTATGTGACGCTGGAACCAGTTCAGCTGCTTGATCTCACGGGCAACGAGAGGCACTGGGGGCCTGCGAGCATCCCTCATGAGACCCTCAGGAGCAGAGGAGGGGTGAGAGGTCTTCCGAACCTTGGTGTAGATCTTCTTGTCCTTATGCACGGAATCAATGTTGAACTCTTCATAAGGAAGCAGGTGCCTTATGAGCATCATAATGTAGGGTGCATAGGGGATGGACAGACGGTTGAACATAGCATCGGTCAATTCATGGTAGATGAAGTCCATGACATCCAGCCTGTACTGCACAGACTCGTCCTCGCACGAGGCGACCTCATGAGAAAATTGAAGGAGCTGGACAAGGTGACCACGGATGCTGTCATTGTTGCCCCCACTCGGAGTGATGGAGTCACGGAAGAGGCCCACTAAGGCAGCATAGATAGGAGCAAGACCAGCCAGAGTGCCCACAATGCCATTGTCCACTGTGCAAGGAGAGAGAGCTGCATCTTTGTTGGGCTTCAGTTGGGTGATGATGCGTTGGCCACTGGCTCGATCCCTGTTGCGGAAAGAGTATCCAAGAACCTCAGCAAACACATGGAAATCAGCAGACATAGGCCTATCATGAGTCATCCACTTCATAGTGCGACGCTCATCTCCACAAATAACCAACATGGAAAAGAACTGCTTCACCACCTCAGAGTCATAAGAGCACTGGAGAGACATGAGATGGTGCAGCCCCATCCGCTCAGCCACAAACATTGCATCCACAAGGTGGGCCTTCTCCAAAGCCTCAGCAAGGACCAGTGGGTGCATAGGCCTAATGTTCAGCCTGGCATACACATCTTCATTGATACCTTTTTGTTCAGCACACCAAAAACAAGCATCCCCCAGCTCATCATCACGAGGCAGCTCAGCAAACAAGTCACGGTGACGGATGGAGTAATAGGTGACTGCATCCAAAGCCCTATAGTTGATCTTGGGCTCCTTGCCCTTCCTTTTGGACACCCCCTTCCTAGTCCTATTTGCTTGTTCAGTCATGCGCTTCTCTTCGTTCTTTCTTCTCATCAACTCAACTTCATCCACTAAGTTACCCTGTTCGTCGTCCCGAAAGTATTTACCGCGAGGGCGGCGCTTGTAGGTCTTGGGAACACTAGAACCACCTGTGAGGAGAATAAGGGCGATGGCATGGGGATAAGCATACACACAAGTCCAGCAGAGAGCATGGAAAAAGTAGTCAAAAAGTTCATAAGACAAATCTACTCAATGCATACTCCATAGTGAAACCGAACCAGAGTTGAATCTGTCAGGCCGGATTATCCGGCCGGGCCAGGGGCGGATAATCCGGCCCTGACAGAAAATTTCGATTTCACCTAGATTGAATGCAAAAAAAAGTAGATCGGGCCTACAAACTGCAAGACTACGATTTCTATGCGAAAACACATCCTTCTAGACAACATTCCATCCAACAAGTAACACATCTAGCCAACAATGGGGAGAGATGGAGTTACCCTCACTCATTGGAGGAAGGACGCGGAGGAGAAGGTACCTGGAGGCGCGGAGAAGAAGATCCGGGGAGGCCCGGAAAATCCGGTGGTTGGAGAGGCACCGAGGAGGGTGGGGGACGGCAGGGGGAGGAGGAGAGGGTTGGGGGAGAAGTGTTGCTCGTTATGAGCCCTTCCCCCCGATCCCTGGCCTTTAAGACGAAATCCGCTAGGGCCGGATTATCTGGCCTACACTTGGGCCGGATTATCCGGCCTCAAATCTGAAATTCTGTTGTACACAGATTCAGGCCCGCGTGTCCCCAAACAACACCCCCACAAGGTGTACAAGGGACTCGTGTGCAAGAATAGATGGCTTAGGGGTAGGGAAAGGCTTAGGATTAAGAGAACCAAATTGAGATGGTACTAGACACTCAAAATTGCAAGATCCAAAGCAAATAAAAGCCAAGATTGAGTGTGATTCCCATAAGAACATGAGAGAGCAAAAACAGCCAAAAAGATCCAATGCTCCTCAAGGGAGAGGGCGGTGGCCGAAGCCACCTTGTTGGAGTGTATGGTGTGACACCGCGAAGATATATCTTGGGTTCACAACCAATACTCATCAATAAGCTCACATATCACAAAATGATATTAAGAGAAATGATTTATCTTGCTTTTGGCATTATGGGGGGAGGGTTAGCCCAATGAGTTAGGACCACACTCCCCCTATATCCATGCCCACACCTAGACCAAAATAGGACTGAGATGTACAAATGAGTGCATGGGTAATCAAGACAAACTCCTGGAATCCATGATATTTAGCTCATTCCTCAAGTAGCAGAATCTTGCTTCATCAAGTGGCTTCGTAAAAATGTCCGCAAGTTGGTTCTTCGTGCTCACAAAAGATAGATCAATATCGCCTCGAGCAACATGGTCTCGAATAAAATGATTCTGAATCTCAATATGCTTCGTCCTTGTATGCTGTATCGGATTGTACGCAATTTTGATTGCACTTTCATTATCACATAAAAGAGGCACTTTGTCACAATGGACACCGTATTCCTTTAAAGTTTCCCTCATCCACAATAACTGAGTGCAAGCGCTGGCAGCAGCAACATATTCAGCTTCGGCGGTGGAGAGAGATATACAATTCTGCTTTTTAGATGACCAACACACAAGAGATCTTCCCAAAAATTGACAAGCTCCAGAAGTGGATTTCCGATCATCCTTATCACCAGCCCAATTTGAATCAGTGTAACCACATAGAGAGAAATTGGAGCCCTTGGGATACCAGAGACCAAAGTTAGGGGAATGAACCAAATATCGAAAGATCCTCTTGACCGCCACTAACTGGCTTTCTTTAGGAGCTGCTTGATACCTTGCACACACTCCCACACTCAACACGATATCGGGTCTAGATGCGCAGAGGTAAAGAAGAGAGCCGATCATGGACCGGTATACCTTTTGGTCCACATCTTTACCATGTGGGTTAAGTTCAAGATGACATTTTGTTTGCATCGGAGTGGCGACACCATTAAGATCCGTCATCTTGAATCTCTTGAGCATGTCTTGGATGTACTTTACTTGATTAATGAAGGTTCCTTCTCTAAGTTGCTTGATCTCAAATCCAAGAAAGACCCGTAATTCCCCCATCATAGACATCTCAAACTTGTCAGTCATAAGCTTTGAAAATTCATCATTAAAAGCTTTATTAGTAGAACCAAAGATGATATCGTCTACATATAGTTGGAATACGAAGAGCTCCCCCTTAACCTTCTTAGTAAAAAGAGTGGGATCGATTTGCCCAACTTTGAAGCCACGGTCTAACAAAAGCTCTTTAAGGTGCTCATACCACACACGTGGGGCTTGTTTATGGCCATAGAGTGCCTTATCGAGTTTGTAGACATGGTTCGGAAAGTTAGGATCCACAAATCCTAGGGGCTGCTTTACATATACCAACTCATGTAGAGGACCATTAAGGAAAGCACTCTTGACGTCCATTTGTTGCAACTTAAAATTGTTATGGGCAGCATAAGCAAGAAGGATACGGATGGACTCAAGCCGAGCCACTGGAGCATAGGTCTCGCTGAAGTCAATGCCCTCAACTTGAGAGTAACCTTGTGCCACAAGTCTTGCCTTGTTCCTCACAACAATGCCATTCTCATCTTGCTTGTTTTTAAATATCCATTTGGTGCCGATAACATTGCGGCAATCTTTGGGTTTTTCCACGAGTTTCCACGAGTTTCCTTGCGACGAAGTTCAATAAGTTTGTTGTCTCTTGGTGGAGTAGTTTCATCACTTGAATCTTCATTGGAATCATTTGCTTGACCTTGATTAGAAACAGGGATAACAGAAGTAGGTGGTGATGAAGCATGCCCTTGAGATGAGTCAGTAGCCGTAACAGAAGGCTGATGAACAACAGGTGAGTCAGGGCCGGATAATCCGGCCTGGGAGAGCTTGTAGCAGCTTCATCAGGATGCCTAGGGCTTGCTGGAACTAGCGAGGGGCCAGATAATCCGAGGCTTGCCGGAAAATCCGGCCTGGAGCTTGCATCGATATCTTCACCACTAGGAGCAATATGGTCAGTAGGAGCGGGGTGGCCGGACAATCCGGTGTCCACCGGATAATCCGGCCTGGAGCTTTCTAGAACATCTTGACCTTCAGCAGTTGATGGAGATGGTGCAGAGGTTGCTCCCGTGGTGGGAACATGTTGGGTATGTGTAGATGAGGGCTCTGCATGAGTAGAGCATTGTCCTTCCCGATCCGCCACAAGGGGTTCCTCAATGGGGCGGGAAAATCCCACGCCCATTCTTCTTATGGCATCTTGCGGTATTTCAACATCTGCATCACAAACACCAACTTGCTCTGCACGGGAACTGTCATTTTCCTCGAATACCACACTACAAGATTCTACAACAGTTCTAGAGAGCTTATTGTAGACTCTATAAGTGTGGGATTCGGCACCATAACCAACAAAAATACCTTCTAGAGCCTTAGATTCAAACTTAGATAAACAAACTCCCTTGATGAGAAAGAAACACTTACACCCGAATACCCGAAAGTATGAGATGTTTGGCTTGTTACTAGTAAGTATTTCATACGGAGTCTTGTCCAAGATCTTACGGAGGTATAATCGGTTGGATGAGTGACAAGCGGTAGAGATTGCTTCAGCCCATAAGTTATATGGAGATTTGAATTCGGCTAGCATTGATCTTGCCATATCCATTAGAGTCTGATTCTTCCTCTCAGCTACACCATTTTGTTGAGGGGTGTACGCAGCGGAATATTGATGTCTTATCCCCTCTTCACTTAGGAACTCATTTAAGGTGTAGTTCTTGAACTCAGAGCCGTTATCACTTCTTATAGCCAGAATGGGGACGTTGTGTTGACGTTGAACCTCGTTGGCGAAGTCGATGACCGTTTGTTGAGTTTCACTCTTCAACTTGAAGAAATAAACCCAAGTGTATCTTGAGTAATCATCAACAATCACTAGACAATACTTCTTCCCACTGAGGCTTGCATGAGATGGAGGTCCGAGGAGGTCCACATGAAGGAGCTCTAAGATCCTTTTTGACGAGATAATAGTTTTCCTTCGATGAGGAGAGTCATGCATTTTCCCTTCAACACACTCCCTGCAAACACGATCTTTGTCAAAGGAGACATTTTCTTTTAGTCCAAGGATGTGGCCACCCTTGTGGAGACTTTGCAAAGTTCTCATATTGGCGTGGGCTAGTCGGCGATGCCATAGCCAACCCACGTCAGCCTTTCTGAAAAGACACATCGGGCATGTAGTGGTTTTCCCCAAAAAGTCCACCACGTATAGGTCATTTTCGACATATCCCACGAAAGCGACTTTTAGAGACTTGCTCCACAAGAGTACCACCAAATCAGCATCAATATAAACTGCAAATCCCATCTTACCAAGGGCGTGAACTGAAAGTAAGTTGTACCCGAGGGTCTCAACAAGCATGACGTCCACGAGAGAGATATCGTGAGCCACCACAACTTTGCCGAGACCCAATACCTCAGATTTTGACTTGTCACCATAGGAGACGGTTATATGATCATGGTTTGGCCGCATCTCCGTGATTATCTCCTTGCTTCCGGTCATATGACTCGTGCAACCGCTATCGAATACCCATTTATAACCACCGGAAGCATAGCCCTGCAAGAAAATTACTTCTTGGTTTTAGGTACCCATTTTTCAATGGGTCATCTCATGTTAGTGACAAGGGTCTTGGGGACCCAAATAGACCAAGGAATGTAACAATCATAAGGGCCTACATAACTAGCATAAACATCACCATAATAATCGCAATATAATTCAAAGTTAGGATTGTTAACCCCTGCAAAACCATCATAATTAGTCTTGTCATTAGTAATGTTGCTAGTCTTTGGTTGAGCAGTCTTGCTCTTCTTCTTGTTGTTGTTTTTCTTGCTCTTTGTCTTGGGAATGTAACCAAGACCTTCTTTTCTATTGTCTGTCCTTTGCTTGCTCAGTATCTCATCAATAACCTATTTACCTTTGTGTTGAGAACCTCTTGCAAGGTCTTCTTTTCCATAGGATGAAGTGGAGGTACTTGGCACATCATACCATTTCAATTGAGTTTGGAGCTGGTCATGAGACTCGTTTAAAGTAGAATGATCACTCTTCAATGCCTTGTGAGCACTTTCATGATTATCAAACTTCTCCAAAAGTCTAGCATGAACAGCCCCAAATTCAATCTTTTCTTTCTTTAGTTTCTTTACCTTGGCAAGAGCATGGTCACGTTCTTTGATGAGCTGAGCCACAGCTTCTTCCTGTGACTCCTCAATGGATTCGAGTCTCTCTTCCAAAGATACTCGAGCTTCCTCTTCTTCATCCAAGGCATTCTTCAAAGAAGCTATCTCCAAGGCATCTTCTCTTTTAATTCTGCCCTTTTCTTCAAGAAGATCTTCGGCTTGAGCAAGTTGACTCATAAGAGCATCAAAATGGAGTTTGTGCTCACCTTGCAGGTTAGTGAAAAAGGTGTCCAAATCAATAACTTCGTCTTTCATTTTAAGACTATCATGATCATCCATATCCAAAATTATGTTAGTCTTAGGAAATGAAGAGCTAGAACTTGATACCTCGGACCCTCTTGCCATTAGGCAAGTAGCGTTGTTGTTGATGATGTTCTTGTTTGGCGAGTTGAAGAGAGATGATGGAGTCTATGTGGTGGATATAGCAGACACCTCGCGAGAACTATCTTCATCCTCTTCATCTTCACTTGCAGAGGAGTATTCTTCTTATGCCACTAAGACGATCTTGGGTTGCTTCTTGTAGAGGCCATTCTTCTTAATAAATGGCTTCTCATTAGGTGCTTTGGATTTATCTTTAAGAATGAGCCTGCCACCATTGTCTTCTCTATTTTGATACGGACACTCGGCTACAAAGTGCATCCTATATCCACAGTTGTAGCAAGTTCTCAGTTTTGGGCCACTTTCTCCTCTTCCATTTGACCTGTTCTTGCGCTCGAGTTCCGACTTGGCTTTGACAGGATCCTTCCAAAAGTTCATTGCATAAAACGCCATGTACTCACCATGAGCATGTTTGGCTTCATCGGGGCAGTCCATGGAGGCCCCCTCAAATGCTCTTTCATCCTCCTCTTGCTCAACAAAATTGGCTTTTAGAGCAACATTGACACCTTTTTGCATTCCAATGGCCCGAGCACGAGCATCTTCAGCATTCTTTGTCGTCACTTTGAATGATGCCATTTCTTGCATGACCTCATTGGATGTCATTTGATGGTAGTTATGTCTACCTTGCAGGCTCTTCAAGTCCGTTGGCTCAAAAGGCATTAAGGCACTCACATATTTCCTTTTTATCCATGCATCATCAATGTGAGTGGCTCCATGCTTTCTAAATGTTGTTGCGATGCCCTTGAGTCTTCTATACATGTCTTCATGGTTTTCACCATCCAACATGTAGAATCCCTCAGCTTCATTACTAAGGGCATCATACCTATTCCTTCTCATGCTTTCATTCCCAACAAAGAGATCCGTAAGGGCATCCCAAGCTTCTTTAGCTGTGTTGAGATGTTCAATGTGTGGCATGTCCTTGGGACCCACACCGAGTTGTATCATGTGGAGAGCTGTGGCATTCAATTGGCTGCCCACAACTTCTCGTCTTGTCAGGTTGGTTTGATCTCCAATATGAAGACCCTCTTCAATAATCCTCCAAAGTTCAATAGAGGACCTGCAAACATGAGACTTCATTAAGAATTGCCATTGATTGAAAGAGGATGCAGTGAGCTTGGGTGGATCACCCCTATTGTTTATATGAGGATGATGGATAGGTGGGTCGGGGGAATATACGTGACGAACCTCACTATATTCCTCCTTACCACTTCCCTTCTTGGAGGTGGAACCATTAAGTTTTTCACCCTCCGCATCATCATCCTTGGATCTGGTGTTACCCTTTTCCTTAGATGATGGTGTGGCTGCTCAGAGGAGGATGGAGATGGGGCTATGGATGATGTGAGGCGAACAATCATTTGATTCATCTCCTCCATCTTGGCCTCAAAGGATTTCAACAAGGTTGTTTCCAACGTCTTGAGATCATCCATTGTGACCTTATCCACAGCCTCATTCCCATCACCCTTGGTACCCATACTACTCTTAGGCGGTTAAGCCTGAATTAAGAGCCGGGGCTCTGATACCAATTGAAATTGATCGTATGGGCACCTAGAGGGGGGTGAATAGGTGCTACTCCAAATTTTAATACTTTTTCAATTTTAGGCTTAGCACAAAGGGTAAATTCTCTAGATAAACTATTAGGTGGAATTTCCCTATATGCAAACCTATCTACTAGCGAGTAAAGAGCGAGAGGAAGAGGAACGGGTAAACTGTAGTGAAGCACGCGGAGACACAGGATTTGTTTGACCGCAGTTCCTTCCTTGTTAAGGGAAGTATGTCTGCGTTGGAGGGGTGGGCGGTACTAAGACCACCATGCCACAATAGGCCTCACCCTGTTCTCCGATGGATCCCGCCACCAAAGGCCTGATTCACCTTTCCACTATAGGGACCCTTCGAGGCGGGTACCGGTGCCTTTACACAACTAGCAGGGCACAACTCCACAATCAACTTGGAGGCTCCCGAAATGACAACAAGCTGCCACAAGAACAAAGTTATCAAATACAACGAACAAGATCTAGATATTGACAAGAATACTAGATCAGGGATTTCTCCAAGTGAATGGAGAGGATTTGATGCGCTTGATTCGTGATGATGATGATGATCCTCTCCTCCTTCAATTCCCCCAAAGATCAAAGCCTTCGGGTGGTTGAAGTGGGATATCGAGAATGGGAGCTCTTGCACGATGTTAGGACAATTTCGTATGAATCAAGAGTTCTGAACGTTGGGGAAGAAGGGGTATTTATACCCCCTTCCAAAACCAGCCGTTGGAGACTTTGGGGGCCGGATTATCTGGCCCAAGTAAGGGCCGGATTATCCGGCCTGGGGAAAACTCCGCCCCAGACTCGGAATATACGGCAGATAGTCCGCCCCCCTATCAGAGCGTCGCGCCGAGCTTGCCCTTGATCAACTTCTGGGGGCCGGATTATCCGGTCCTATGTGGAGGCCGGATCATCCGGCCTGGGGAGGAAAAACCGCCCCAGTTCGGATTTTCTAGGAGAAAATCCGACCGGACTCCGAACGACGCGCCTTGGCATGCTTTGCTCAAAAACTGGGGGCCAGATTATCCGGCCCATGCGACAGCCGGATTATCCGGCCTGGGGAAGAAAAACCGCCCCAGTTCAGATTTTCCGGGAGAAAATCCGACCGAACTCCGAGCGACGCGCCTTGGCACCCTTTGAACAATGAGGTAGGCCGGATTATCCGGCCCTAGGTGGGGCGGATAATCCGGCCCCCCTCAAAGCTTCCTGCACACTTAGCGCACATGAATAATCTCCACAATATTGTTATCTAACACGCAAAACATGGGAAAACATGAAATGTTCTTTCAAAACATTCCTCCCTTAAACAAAATCTCGTCCCGAGATTTACGAAAGAAAACTAGGAACTAAAGAGATCTGGGAACTTTGTCCTAATGTAATCTTCTCGCTCCCAAGTGGCTTCCTCTTCGGTATGGTTGCTCCATTGAATCTTGAGAAATTTGATACTCCTGGTTCTGGTGGTTCTGTAGGCTTCTTCCAAGATACGGATGGGCACTTCACGATATGTCAGGTCATTGTTGATCTCAACAGCTCGGTGATCGATGTTCTTGAAAACTTCAGTCTTCTCCGGCACTTCTAGGCATTTGCGAAGTAACGAGATATGGAACACACTGTGGATGGCTGACATCTCCTCGGGTAGTTCTAGATGATACAATACCACTCCTCGACGGTTCAGAATCTTGAAGGGCCCGATATATCTGGGGGCTAACTTTCCTTTCAGACTAAAGCGTTGGGCTCCTTTCAATGGCGAAACCTTGAGATATACAAAATCTCCAACATTGAAAGTCAGGTATCTCCTTCTCTTGTCAGCATAACTCTTCTGTCTAGACTGGGCGGTCTTGAGGTGCTCACGGACTTTGTGAACCTTCTCTTCAGCTTCTCGGAGAATGTCGGGTCCAAAGATCTGACTCTCTCCTACTTGCGACCAATTCAAAGGGGTACGCCACTTCCTTCTATATAGGAACTCAAATGGTGCCATCTGTAAACTAGCTTGATAACTATTGTTATATGAGAATTCTGCGAAAGGCAGGCAGTGTTCCCATTTTGATCCATACTCGAATACACAAGCTCTCAACATATCCTCCAGGATTTGGTTGACTCTCTCTGTCTGTCCATTAGTTTGCGGGTGATAAGCGGTGCTGAAATTCAACTTGGTTCCTAATCCTTCCTGGACTTTTTACCAAAATCTCGAGGTAAGCTGGGTTCCTTGATCTGATACTATGGTCTTGGGGATTCCATGCAGACTAACAATTCTAGCAATGTACAACTCTGCTAGCTTCGAACTCTGGTAGGTTGTCTTGACAGGTATAAAGTGAGCTACCTTGGATAGTCTATCAACGATGACCCAGATTGAGTCATTTCCTCTACTAGAAGTAGGCAAACCGGTGATAAAGTCCATTCCAATGGAATCCATTTCCATTCCGGAATCTACAATGGTTGCAACAGTCCTGCTGGTCTCTGATGCTCTGCTTTGACTCTTTGACAGATGTCGCACTTGGCGATGTAGCTTCCGATTTCTCTCTTCATCTTGTGCCACCAAAATTGTTCTTTCAAATCTTGATACATCTTCGTTCCTCCGGGGTGGATAGAATAAAGAGTATCATGAGCTTCCTGCATTATAACTTGCTTCAGCTCCGAATATGCTGGCACACATATACGTCCTTTGTACCACAGAACTCCTTCGTCTTAAATGAATCCAGGTATCTTTCATGTACCAATACAACGTTTGATTCTGTCGATGCTTTCATTTCCCTTCTGGGCTTCCTTGATTTGGCTAATCAAAGTGGGTTGAAGTTCAATGCTAGCTAAGAATACTTTGTTAACTAGCTCAGTCCTAAACTGCTCCAACTCCTCATACAAACTTGGTTGCTTCTCCTTGATCATGGTGTTTAGCCTACACGGCAATCTGCTAAGAGCATCCACTACCACGTTGGCTTTGCCGGGGTGATAGTGCATGTCAAGGTCATAATCCTTGATTAACTCTATCCATCTCCTTTGCCTCATATTCAGCTCCTTCTGAGTAAAAATATACTTCAAGCTCTTGTGATCTGAGTAAATCTCACAGCGATTACCCATAAGATAATGACGCCATGTCTTCAATGCCAAAACTACTTTTGCTAATTCAAGATCATGGGTCGGATAGTTCTGCTCATGCTGCTTTAGTTGTCGAGACAGATAGGCAATAACCTTGCCTTCTTGCATCAATACACATCCGAGACCAATCTTCGATGCATCACAATACACATCAAATGGCTTCTTGATGTCTGGCATGATCAATATTGGGGCTGAGATCAATCTCTTCTTCAGTTCCTGGAAGCTGGCTTCACATTTGTCAGTCCATTCAAACTTCTTGTCCTTCTTCAACAATTGGATCATGGGTCTGGCGATGCTCGAGAATCCTTCGACAAACTTGCTGTAATATCCCGCTAATCCGAGAAATGCACGGACTTGGGTTTGAGTGGTTGGGGCTTCCCATTCTTCGACATCTTTGATCTTGGCGGGATCGACAGAGACTCCTACGGCAGACACAATATGTCCTAGGAATCCTACTTCTTTCAGCCAAAACTCACACTTGCTAAACTTGGCATATAACCGATGCTCTCTCAGGGTTTCTAGAATGATTCTCAGATGTTGCTCATACTCTTCTTCTAACTTGGAGTAGATAAGGATATCGTCGATAAACACAACGACGGACTTATCCAGGAAATTCATAAAGATCTTATTCATGAGATTCATGAAATAAGCAGGGGCATTGGTTAATCCAAAAGACATAACTGTATACTCGTATAAACCATAGCGAGTAGTGAAGGCGGTCTTCGGAATATCCGTTGCACGAATCTTAAGTTGGTGATAACCAGTCCTAAGATCAATCTTTGAGAATACCTAGGCTCCAGTCAACTGATCAAATAGATCCTCTATCTTTGGTAAGGGGTACTTGTTCTTGATGGTGACGTCATTCAGTTTTCTGTAATATGTGCACAAATGGTTGCCTCCATCTTTATTGTCGATGAATAACACTAGTGATCTCCATGGTGATGCGCTTGGTTGAATCAAACCTGTTGCTAACATGGCATCCAACTGCTTCTTCAATTCCACTAACTCTGAGGGGTTCATGCTATAGGGTCTCTGGGCTATGGGTCCGGTTCTGGGGATTAGTTCGATAATGAACTCTATATCCCTATCCGGGGGCATACCTGGCAATTCATCTAGAAATACGTCGGGGTATTCATAGACTACTCAGACTTGGTCTATGGTGGGTAAGGCTAGACTCTTGTTGCACTTGAATTGACGAGGTAAGGTTTCAGATATATGCTCTACTGTGACTCCAGAGCTACTGGTCATGGTGACGGCTTTCTTAGCACAGTCTATCAGTCCTTTATGCCTTGACATCTAGTCCATACCTAGTACTACTTCCAATCCTTTGGTTCTGAGTACGATTAGGTTGGCATAAAAATCTATACCATGTATTCTGATAGGCACAGCTTTGCAAATTTTTCTAGCTTTTCTAGTTGAACCGGGGATTTGAACTATCATGACATGCTTCAGGTTGGTTGGGTAAATCTTACTAGTGCATGCAAATTCTTCGGTGACAAATGAATGCGATGCTCCCAAATCAAACAATACCATTTCTAAAACTGAGTTGACAGAAAACATACCCAGCACTATGTCTGGTGCTTCTTGGGCTTCTTCGGCGTTCATGTGGAAGAGACGACCGTTGTGGTTGTGAGGGTTCCCTGGGGCAAACCTTCTCCCTGGTTGAACACGACGCTGCTGTTGAGCTGGGACATTCACGTTGGCACTGGCGACAGTCTTCTTGGGACACTCATTGGAATAGTGGCCCTTCACTCCACACTCAAAACAAGTTATCTGGGACTTGTCTTTTGCTGTGACAGGCACAGCATTGCTGCCAGTTCTGGGTGCAGTATTGTTGTTGTTGTTGCTCTTGAGAGGGGCACGGTTGAAATTGTTGGTGTTGCCGGAGTTGATGTTGTTTCCTCTGGACTTCATATTGCCTCTGCTACGGTTGGGGTATCTTGGGCGAGACATTGGGGGTCGGTTGTTCCTTGGTGCATATCCTGGTGAGGGGTTGGGATGGTACTTCTGGTGACTGTTGGATCCAGATTGCTGCATCATACATTTGTGGTTATCGTTTGCCTGGTTAATCTTCCCTTCCATCTGAATGGCAGAGTCGAGTAGCTCTTCGAGATCCTCGAAGCGGATGTTGACGAGGACAGTCGGCATCTCATCATGCAGTCCGTTCAGGAATCTCTCCTTCTTCTTGGCCTCCGTGTTGATCTCATCCGGTGCGTACCTTGCAAGCGACAGGAATCTGTCACGGTACTCCACCACAGTTATTCTGCCCTGCTTCAATTCTCTGAATTCATCCCTCATTCAGGTGACTATACCATGCGGCACGTGAGTGCGGCTGAACTTGATTTTGAAGGCTTCCCGTGTCAGCACTTGACCATGGTTCATCAGGCAGATGCTGTTCCACCAGGCTCTTGCGTCTCCTGCCAAGTAGTGGGTGGCAAAGAGAACTTTCTCATTGTCATCAACTCTGGCTACCTCCAAGTTGTTCTCCATTGTCTGCAACCAGTCATCAGCATCTAATGGGTTCTCTGAAGTGCTAAAGATTGGGGGATTAGTATTCTAGAAGTTCTTCAGCTTGGATCCTTGATGATCCTGATTTCCATGTCCTTGGTTGTTGAGAGCCATCTAGGCGATCTGTTGCAGTGTTGCTAGATTAGCTTGGCGCTCTGCCCTGCTTGCTTCTCTGTCTGCGATGAGATTCTGCAGGATTTGCGGCATTGGGTCTTGCGACGAGCTGCTCCCTCCCTGGTTTCCATGAGTCATCTGAAGATTGAGGTAGATAAAGGGGTAAGAGGGAAAGTTCTAAGGTTCATGGTTTTGGTTTCAAAGCTAAAACTTTGAGTTTGACTCAGGTTTTTGCAACTAACTTCATTTCATTCATTTAAACAAGCATACGATACAAGCACACACACACCACAACAAGGGAAATAGATGGTTTTAAGAACCATTCTTCAAGCTACAATACAGTGGGACCGATACATCTCATGCTACGAAAGTGCTCTAGTGCATCTACTCACAATCGATGAAATCGGAGTCCTCATCGTCAGTGTAGAAGTCCACAGCATCCTCCTCCAGAAAGTCATCATCATTGCTGAGGTAAGAATCCATGTCTCCCTGGATGTCTTCACCCTCCTCTTCTTCCTCCTTTGCTGCAAGTTGAGCTTCTTGCTCCTTGACGGTCTTCTCGAGGTTGGCCACCTTCTTGCGAAGATGGGTGATGGTGCGATCCTTCTTTTCGCGCTAGAGGCGAAGAGACTGACGGTCCTTGACTATCAGTGAGAAAGTCTGGGCCTTCTGGGCGGCAATGGCACGGTTGTGGTTGGCAAACTCCCTAGCATTATCCAACTCCTTCTAGCGATCGTACAGCAGGAAGTCAAGGTTCTCCACTTGACGCTTCAACTCTAGGTGACTTGGCATCTCCATTGGCATTCCCATGAAGTCACGCCTCGCATAATGCGCAAAGCGGGTTCCTTGGATTTGGTTGACACTGAGAGCACATAGATGTGCGAGAGCTTCATGCATTGCCCTGGCTAAGCCGTCTAGCTAGTTGTTCTCCCTTATAGAGAACTGGATTCTCCCGGACGTTGGTGCTTCTATGCTTCCTCGAAGATCAGCGGTGACTAGCCACTGTAAATCTCCTCCTCGGGGTCCTGGAAGTTGAGCTCCAAGAAACTCCGGATGTGGGCGTCCTAGTAACTCCGATAGTGAATCTAGGTCCCTCTCGAAGATCAACTGACCTCCGTTTCCCAACTGGTAGAACTTGCTGAACTGAGACTCCATCTACAAGAATTGAGGATGAGGAAGTTAGTGAGGTGATCAAGTGTTTCAAATTTTATGTAGTAATGTAAGAATTTGAGGAACATGAATTTTTGAGAAAGAATGAATTCCCAAGGGTAAGAGAGGAAATAGTTTTTCATAAATACTGACTTTGGTTTTGAAATTAAGTTTTTGTTCGGACGTCCATTCTAACTAGGGTCTCCTATGGTCAGGATGGCTCTAATACCAACTTGTCAACACCCGGATTTTTAATCCCAGATGCCTGTTATGTCATACATCGCAATCCCAGGATTGCCATTTTTGCGAGACATAACAGATTGGATATCACAGTACATCATCCATTACAAACCATAAATAAGGTCTGACACAAATAAGGATCTCATGATCCAGTCTTAATACAACAAGCAGCGGAATAAGTAATAAGCGTAGCGGTGGGGTCCATCTTCAGGGGCACAGGCAATGCTGACGAAGGCAGATAGTCCTAGTTATCATAGCCATCCTGCTGGTCGTCATCTTGGTAGTCTCCTTCATAGTCTGGCCATAGGAATAGCCAAGGACAAAAGCCATGAGTACTCTGTAAGTACTCACAAACTACCACTAACAAGTAGTATAATTCTAGTGGGAAAAGCTAAAGCGAAGTTTTAACTATGAAGTTAAGTTTGAAACCTAAGCTGAGTTCAGAAACAAAGAAAGATAAAATAAAGTTCTAGAATCACTTAAGTGGGGAAGCTAGTGTCATAGTCACAACCATGTTGTGGTCAAGTCAAGATTCATCATTCATTTCATAAGTCATTTTGAAAACATCTGACAACAAAACAGTATGGCCACTCCAACTGTACATAACCATGGACGCGGCTATTCGAATAGTTTGACACTCTGCAGAGGTGGTACACTTTCACCACAAGATTCGATACATATGTCAAGGATAACCCTGAATCATCATACTTAGTATGCAGATAATCAAACATAACCTTTCCTTTACACACCCTAGTATAAGCACCTCTCCTGTGAGCATGGCCTCCCAACCATGACCATCTGTCATCTTGGGCACTGATAGGTGGACAACATTGAGAGGTATCATCAGCTCAAACCTCTCCCGCGAGGGAACTAATACTAATGCATATAAATTTCCGGCTAAGCCTTACCCAATTCAGGTATTGTGGTTGTACGGTAACATTGGAATGGTATCGCATCCGAATCCAACCATCAGTTTTTGTAAAAGGATTAAGGCTCATGCCTCAACATTTTCATCATCATAAACCATTTGTGTTTCTCAACACATGTCATAACATCTCAATAGAATGACTCATCATTCCAAGGTTTTCATAATTCATTTTCACCAAGTGTTCCCATCTAAAGTGACTCAAGTTTTGATCTAGCTCTAAGCTACTAAGTTAAGAGTGTTCACTAAGGTGGGATGCTAAGATCAATCTCATGCCATAGAATGACATCTAAAGTTATCTAGATAGGTCAAGTTTTATACTTTTTATGCTACCTTCAACAAGTAAGGGACTTTGGTAAAGTAAAGAAAGTAAAAGCTTGAAAGTAAACTTGGAGTAGGTACTAGTCAAAGTGGTATAACCAAAGCATGCCTAATGCATCTTGCTTAAGTTATCTAGCTTAATTCTAGCTTGCTAACAATAGCTTGCTGGGTTAATGATGGCTTGCTAGTATAATACTTGCAAGTGTTAGCGTGCGGTTGGTGCAGTGGTTGAAGTTTTCTTCCTCCTCTTGATAGCACTCCTCCTCCTCGAAAGCTTGGTCGGTACTATCGTCTATAAATACATACGAAGTACACAATCACCAAACAATACTTAACTAGTCTACTTAGCACTCTAAGGCACCCATTTGATGATCTATTATCATCACAAGCATCACAAGGTTTTATTAACTAGCTTCACTCTTTTTATTTAAGAAAAGTAATTTCTACTCATTGAAAAATAACTAAGATTTAATATTCACCAATTAAAATATGGGATCATATGGACACATGTCATCACCACATATTCTAACATATGGGAATGTGATTTAAAGGTTGGATCACATTTAATTAAGTTTAAGTTTAAGAATTAATGATTTAAAGTGACTAAAAATGCCTATATAGCATTATTTTGGTACTAGTCCAAATTCACTGCATGTAAACCTTAATATTATTACATATTCAAATAGGTATGGTTAAATGTGATTTTTGAGAGTTGAAATCGACTCAAAAGATATTATGGTTGATTTTATAAAAATGTTTGAATGTGCAAATGCTTCTGTCTTGTTATTTTTACTAGGAGAAATCTCTAACTCTAAATGAATTAAATCCAATGGTCTTGGATCTTTTCAGTATCTTTCTAACAAAATTTGAATCACTCAATTTGGTTCAGTAGATCTCCTTGAATTGATTTTTGAACTAAGGGACAGAAGTGGGTTCAAACTAAAATAGAAAAACCTATATTTGAATTGATGGGCTAGCACGACAAAACTAACGGGCCGGCCCAGTGGCACTCCGCGGCGCAGAGAACAGCTGACAGGGGGGTCCACATGTCAGCGGCTCTTTAAACGCGAAGCGGTACGGGGCGACGTGGACCGTTAGATTAAAAGGAAGATCTACGGCTGTGTCTTGTCGTCGATGACGGACAGTTCACCGGCGAGGTGGAACCCTAGCGGCTCGGTGGGGGTCTAGGGCGGCTTACCGGGGCTCTAGTGAGGGATCGCAAGGAGGGCAAACGAACAAGTCAAGGACGGCGGTTCTCCTAGTACTGGCGACGTCCCGAGAGGTGGCCTTGATCAACGGCCCCCTTATTCTCCCTCAGCGGCAGACTCCGGCGAAATTCCGGTGCTGCGGATGGCGGCTTGCTCCGGTGGGGCTCTGGGAGTGTTCTGAGAGGGAGGGGATGAGAGTGGTGTGAGGAGTTTGTGTTAGGGTGGCCTCCTTTTATAGGCGCGGCGAAGCGGTAGAGGAGCATGGGTGGTGCTCGCCGGTGACGACGGCACAGCGAGCTAGAGGTGTGGGTGGTGGGCTAGGACGATGGGCGGTGCCCTGGCGAGTATCACGGCGGTGCGTGTGCAGTGGTTTGCGGTCGGGGGAGGTGAGTGGCACGGCACGCACTATGTCTCTGCCGATAGTGAGTTTCACGGCGGCCGGCGACTACGGGGCATGGTCGGGGGAACGGACATGTCTGTTAGCTTCCTAGGACGGTGGTGATCGTGTAGGCGGGCGGCTGGAGCGAGGCGGGGTCTGGTCGAGTGGGGACCGTGCGTGCTCTGCGGGCGGCATCGGCATGGCAGACAGGCTCCGGGTGCGGCGGTTCCTGGCCTCTCCTGGTGCTGTCCACGGGCTGGGGCTGGCTGGGCGGTGGAGGTGGTCCACAGGCGACCTGCTGGACATGGTGGGCGACGCTGGCGGCGGTTGTGGCGCGGGTTGTCACCGGTGAGGTGCTCGATTTGGGCTCGACATTGATGTCCATGACCATTTGGTCGGGGCACAGTGCTTGGCCGGGCTAGAGAGGGGTAGGGGAAGCAGTGGAGAGAGTTTGGTGGCAATGTGAGGGACACGTTTGGCCAGAACACTGCTCAAATAGTGTTTTTGGTTTTTGGTTTGAATTCTGCCCACAAGGTGTTTGTAGAAATGGCCGAAAGAATTCAAGTTTTGAATTTTTAGATGATTTTTAGTGGAGTTGCTAGGCACATGCTTAAGGATCTGTGGTTGCTTGGGATTTGAAAATGGAGTTCATTTGAGTGGTTATTGAAATAGGGTGATCTTGATACCTACACTAGATTCAATTTTCAAATGCAATTTAAATTTAGTGTTTGAAAGTTTTTGGCAGATCACAAAGTGGGCCTTGGTACATCACTACATGTACTAGCAAGGGGTGCAAAGATCCACATTTGTTTCTATTAAGAATTGAGTTCTAGGAATAGCCAAAGTAGGCATGTTGATTAAAATGGCACAAATGACCATTTGCTTCTTTTATTCATTTTGATTTGTTTTTCTTTTGGATTTGTTTGGGAATGATCTAGATGATGTTTATTTCACCTAAGAATCATTTTACAAGCAATGGATCACTTAATCAAGGCAATTCAAAACAACTCCTATTTAAATGCACACACATATGAATGCTTTAATGTTTTAAATGTAAAAGTTTCTGTTAACTCTAAATTTGATGATTTGGATCTTAATAACCTAGGATTAAAGTTTTGGAATGTTACATTTACCTTCTGTGGAGACTAATGCAGTTGCAGCTGTAGCTGGTACTGATGAGCCTACACCTGCCATCGTCGTGCTAGATGATGGAGGTGGTGGATTGGTTTTACCATCCGCGGAGACTTGTGCGGCTGGAGCTAGCAGTGAAGAGCCTTCAGAGGACATTGTGGTGCTCGATAGTTCGCCTATTGTGGAGACTCATGCTACCGGTGCTGCTGATCCCGCTCCCGAAATTATCGTGCCACCTGAAGGAGGCGGTGATTTGGGTTTACAATCTGTAGAAACTGTTGCACCTGAAGGTGGTGAACTATGATGCAAAGCTTTCTTTCTTATGATTTGTATGCTTTTCTCTGGAACCTGTATTATGGAGCTACATTACGCATTTCTTACACTTTTGCCTGTTGAACTAAGGTGTGGAACTAGAACTACTCTTAGTATGTAATCATAATATTCGGATGCTTGAGTATTATCGATGATAAACCAATGCTAGCTAAGCTGCACGAGAATTGGCCTCTGCCACTTGCAGGCGTGGTTCCTGGCTCATCTCCTTTTCACAAGCATGGTGAAAAGATGGTTTTGTTCCTTTTCTTGCAATGCCATTATGCTTGTGTTGTTGATCTGGCAATTTTATGCTGATTTTGTCACCCAATCCGCATTTATGTCTCTACATACAAACATATTTGTTCACATGACTTGAATAGAAAACAGTATCTTCTTTGCATCGACTAACACAAGGAGACATGCAAATATTTATTTATTTTTGAAACAAGGAAAATGGTATGCCATTTTCATTGATAGAGAGGGACATGCAATTCATAAATCATCACCTCCAGCATCTTGTTCTACAGAAGGTGTTATTACCAGATCCACAACCTTCTTTTCCTTGGGACGACAATGTCAAGTGCAGGATTTCGAATCTAAACGCAATCCAGTGCAGGTTCATCAGGACAACCTCCAACCGCATCAGTCTCCACAGAAGGTACACCAGCGCTATGGCAAACACCATTGGAAATGCAAGCTAAAGCTTTTGTTATACTCCTATCAGGACCACAGATAAGGGCCAGAAATTCAAGCTATGAAATTTAGCGTTACAAAATAGACAAGAGGTTACCCCATATGGACAATTCATAGACAATTCACAGTGCAATTTGAGCGTCTTACATGATCCTTAGATCTTAGTCCATCTGGTCTTTTATTGGTGGAACGAAATTTGCTGGTACTTTTATTTCTGCGAAGAACCTACAAAACATAGCCAAGTCAGACATCTGAATATATCTAACTTTTCTACAGTCTTATATGTGAAGATATCTTTGCATAACACTCACTTATCAAACTGCCGACGGATATCTTCCCACTCCTTGGAAATGCGAAGTCGACGTTCTATAGGGTACATCCATCTATACTATACTGTACCTCTAAGTACTTCCTCATTAGGTACATCAACAGCCAAATGCTCCATCGTATCAAAGAAGGATGGGGAATATATCAGGTCAAAAGCTTGCGCAGGATCTCTGCCAAGTCCTTTTTAAGATGTTTTCGAATTCTTCTGTCCAGAGCTTTACTATAGATTTACCTAAAGAACGTACCTACCCAAATCTGCAAGCACCATGTAAATCTAGATGGTCACAAGCTTTAACTATTTCTAGGAGAGGTGGAGAACAAACCAAAGCCAAGAAGAATGTCCAGTGCCTGAATCTAGCAGGCAAAGGGTGGGGATCGCCCAGCTGACCGCCGGCCGGTGCGTCTCATGAAGAACGGCGCGGCCAATGGTGGTAGGCTGGCACTATTGATAGAAAGGCGTCAAGAAGTTTTTTTAAGGCGTGGAGAAGTTTGCGGCCTGGTTCTAATCCGGTGCATCTCCCATAAGAAGGGCGCAAAATTTGAAGAGACAGGGGTTGGTCGCTCGATTGAGGGCAGGCTTAGGAAATTTTGGGGTCTCGGCGGAAAGTTTTGGCGGACGCGGGGTGTTTGTCCACAATTTTCACATAAATATATGTGAATATTTTATCGGATTTGCTAGTTCTCAAGAGTCACCTCTCTCGCCATTGGATTTACCTCGCGATTGGTGCAACATGAGGATTACACATTTGTTGCAATAGCTTGTAACTGGGAATTTAATGAGTTGCAACTACTAGGTTACAACTGAGTATTAGCACAATTAGTAGGGTGACGTCAGATCCTTAACATAACAAGTTCTCAGGCGCCTAGGATCTAGGCGCTCATATTTTATACCTTTTTCCCCTTGTTGACGGCTTTGTTTTGAATCCGGTCGAACCCCAGCATGTACCTTGGGATTTTAACTATCGAGCCCAAGAAATTAGCCCATTCGGCCTCATTATAGCCCAAGACCTTCTAACTCGGCCATGTTTTGGGTCATTCGACCATGCAAATAGCCCAGTTAGATTGGGCGAGAGCCCATGAAAAATAGCCCATCAATCCCTGCTTGGCCCATTTTTCTTCAATTCGGCCTTTTTTGGGCACCATCCACCCACCCCTAAAAAGACTCCGCCTATCCATGTTTTTAAGCACTACCTACTATATTATTTATACTTAATATTTTTTAGTTGAGCTACTAGCAATCACGTGTAGCAGATGGAGAAGCAATTTTTAAAAAATAAAAATAAATAAGGTATATACGATGTTAGTATACATTTTTTATGTTTTATAAAAGGATAACAATTTTCTTGTGTAGTGGCAAGGCATGTAGTTTATCTGTAGCAATATTTTTGTACTGAGAGTCTGACATGGCCGACCCACCTGCCTGCAGCTAGCGCCCACCAACCTTACCATACAAGAGATCAAGTTTAACGAGCACGTTTAAAAAGTACTTGTACAACAGTCTCGACCGGAAAAAAGAAGACCAAGATCGACACGTTTCTTGTCGAGAGAGGCTGACACGTGGGCCCAGCAGCAAGACCATACACGCCTGCTGCATGGCACAATGTTACAAAGGTCAAACCGGCGGACGTGACCAAAAAAATTTCCAACATACACAGGTTTCCTCTACATAGGCGGCTGACATGTGGACCCAGTAGGGAGACATTATACGGGTGTTGTATTGAGCAACGTTGCCAAGTTCTAAACGGGGAGGCGCGAGAGAAGAAAACAAAGTCTAGCATGCACACGTTTCCTGCACAGAGGAGGCTGACATGTCGGGCCCACCAGCCTGTATAAACGGCCGAAGCAACGAGCAACGCTATCAAGTTCGGAACACGAAGGCGCGACAGAGGGTAAAAAATCTATCATACACACGTTTCTTCTAATGATAGGATGACATGTGGGCCCAGCATCACGATTAAACGGTAGATGCATCGAACAACGCTATCAAGTTCAGAATAGGGTAGAAAGAGCGAAGGAAAAAATCCATCATACACACGTTTCTTCTAATGAGAGGATGACATGTGGGGCTCAGGAGGTTGGTTAAACGGTAGATGCGTCGAGCCGCGCTATCAACTCGGAACGGGGTAGTGATGGCTCGGTATTAATGTAGAGCTCATTGGGAACCCCAAGAGGAAGGTATGATGAGCACATTAGCAAGTTTCCCTCTGTTATGAAACCAAGGTTTATCGAACTAGTAGGAGCAAGGGACCACCCCAAAGGTGTTGCTAGCTGAGCCTTGGCAGGGTGCACTACCGGTGCTAGTAGCAACGTGGAGACCTGCATAACACAACCATAGAACTTTGTCCCCAACTTGCGATGAGGTTGTCAATCTCACCGTGTTTTGCTAAAAACAAAGGATTAAACATATCGAATGGAAGAACGTAATAGTTTGCAGAAAGTAAACACAAAGCAGTAAACAGTTTATAGATTGTATGTAAAAGAAAAAGGACCAGGGTCCATAGTTCACTAGAGGTGGCTCTCCTTAAGATAGATAACATGCTGGGTGAACAAATTACAGCCGGGCAATTAACAAACATCGAGAAAGCAATACATGCATATACTAATCATCTTGACTCCTTTGGAACTTGATTGGGAATTACAACATTATACATAGACCGCCATCCAACTGCATCTATGACTAATAATCCACCTTTAGGTTATCATCCGAACCCCCTCCAGTATTAAGTTGCAAGCAACAGATTATTGCTTTACGAACTGCGCGTAATGTAAACAATACGATTGTTCTATGAACAAAGGATTGTTGGTTTCTCCCTAATAGCAACAGCACATCTACTACCTTAGAGATTTCTGTCACTTCCCCAGATTACCAGAGGCATGAACCCACTATCGAGCATAAATACTAACTCTTGGAGTTGCTAGCATCTACTTGGCCAAGATAGCTACTAACAACGGAAAGCATGCAAGATCACAAATAACAAAGACATGATAGAATCAATAATCAATATGAAATAGCATCTCAATATCCATCGGATCCCCGCAAACACAACATGCATAATTAAAAATAAATGATCTTGATCATGAACGGAGCTCACAAGATCTAGACATGAAAGCACAAAGGAGGAGAACCAGCCATCTAGCTACTACATGGATCTGTAGTCCAAGGATGAACTACTCACGCATCACACCGGAGGCTTGCATGGTGATGAAGAAGGCCTCCAGGGTGAATTCCCCTCTCCGGCAGGGGGCCGGGAAGAGCTTCAGATCCCTCCCGATCTAGGGATGGAGATGACGGTGGCTACAGACTCTTTCGTGGATTTTTGATCGGTCACTTAGGGTTTTCGTCCCGAGGGCATCTTATAGGCAGAAGGGGAGGCCGAGGGGGTGTCGGAGGCGGCCAGACCACCCCCTGGCACGGGCCAGGCTAGGCCGCGTGGCCAGGTGGTGTGGTGGCCCCCTGGCCCATCTCCGTCTCATACTCTGGCATCTGATGACTTTCGGAAAAATGGGCACTTTGGCTTTTGTCCCGTCCAATTCCAAGAATATTCATTTTCTGACTTTCCTGGAACCAAAAACAGCAGAAAACAGGCAGCTAGCACTTTGGCTTTTGTTAATAGGTTAGTCCAAGAAATCATATGAAAAGTACTCCAAAGTGTGGACAAAACACAAGAAAGTGGATAAAACCAAGCATGGAACATCAAAAATTATAGATACATTTGCAATGTATCAACATCCCCAAGCTTAACTCCTGCTCGTCCTCGAGTAGGTAAGTGATAAAAAGAAAGAATAATTTTTGAGGTGACATGCACCATCAAAGACTTGATCAAAGTATTTGTAAAACATTCAATGCTGGGATCATAGTACTTCAATCATAACATGAAAGATAAAGTTCTAACAATAAGACAAAGAAACTATGGTGCAACATGAAAAGGCACAAACAAAAGATTCATGAATGACAATGCTTTGCAAGACGTTTGTTTGTTTCACATAAAGAAAACATAGCATAATAGTATTCAGCTTGTCCCTCAGTAGAGTAGCAAATATAAATGCATAGGACACCTTCAAAGTTCATAAGAGTGACTAGATACAAATAGTTTAAAACAAGCAATATCAAGTTATGAATCAATCAACTAGTCTTGGGACAATGCACATAGAACTAAGAATGGCCACTATGCTCTCAAAGTAGGTGCATAAAGGTAGAAGGTGGAGACTCAATATAATGGTGGAAGAAAGGCCTTCATAGAAGGAAGTAGGAATTCAAGTCTCATAAAGAGCTTCCAAAAATTATGGTACTTATAGCTTTCAGCTCTCCTAGACCCTATCATAAGCATCTTGAAGTGATTAAAGTTAAAGTGAACAAACTATGGTGTACATGCTTGACAAAGTATAAGTTAGAAATATCATGTCCCTTGTATACGAGGGCCACTCCTCATGCTAATCAAGTTTAGTCACTGGTAAGTTCTTGTCATCGTAAGTACATGTGTATCATAGAGAACCACCAACGGGGTACCCCTCGCCCGATGATATGGAAGAATCCCCATATCAAAATGACAAGGCAAGCAGACAACAAGCATCTCGGCAATCTTCTTATTTACCATGGGAATATGGTGCTTTTTTCTCTCTTTCCTCTTTTCATAATCTCTTTTTTCTCAATATAGGACTCTTTTTTTTATAAGAAGAATGCTTCATAGACAGCTCATTATGGTTACGTTGCAGGTTTCCACCATGTCAGCATGGATTAGACCAGCGGCCCATGCGTTTCTCTAACACATATACATAACTCCATGGACTCACAAGCTCCCCTTTCATTTCACACCGACGACATCCATATACAAAAGATCATGATATCAACTAGGTACAAGTACCAAGTGCAATGTTGAAAGAGTTCCCCATGAAAGCATGGTTCTGCTAATTCCCAACAAATAAGTGCAAGCATATACAACATAGACGACACAATGGTTCAAGTTTATTAAGGGCAAGAAAAGTAAAGTGTGCCATCAAGTTCGTGAGAGCTTTAATCACTAGTTTTCTCATAACAAGTTTAATTTGGAAGGTAAACAAAAGCATGAATATTCTTGGAATAGCATAAGCTAGTAGGTAGGTATGGTGGACTCTTTGCAATAACTTGGTTTAAGGAGTTGGATGCATGAGTGGAACTCATACTTGGTTGTGGAGGCTAGCAAAAGACTGGGAGCGGCAAACTAAAAGAGCAATAATGGCCATAATCATGTAGAGTGACAAAACATCATTGATCAAAGCATAAAGTGATACTACAAGTTGAAAACTAAAGGATCATAAAGGCTATGGTGACTTGAGATAGTCATAACATGGTGTGATCATGCGCCAAGTCAACCCAAATAAAGCATCAAAGGAGAATACCACTATACTATGCTTTAATATGCTAAAACAACGCATGATTCGTCCAAGGCACATTAAGAAATCTCAATTGTTTATAACAAGTCATGCTACAGCAAAGAATACTAAGCATAAAGCCAAAACAATATCAAGCATGGCATGTCAAAGCATAGGCCATAGTCAAAACAAGCTTTTTTACCACATAAGCATCAACTTTCCTACTCTTTTCCAAACCAAACCAAACTATTTGCAAACCAATGTATGAAAGAGGGGGTCCAACCAATTTATTCAGAAAACTAAGCAAACAAAAGCAAACGAAAAACCAAAACGAAAATGGAGAAGAAGACGCTCCAAGAACAACACAACTGTGCATGAAACAATAAAAATGAAGCGTTTGGAAGAAACTTGGGATTTTTATTGATGAAGAAGGGGGTGCCTTGGGCATCCCCAAGCTTTGACTCTTGTACTTCTTGGATATTTCTTGGGGTGACACGTGTGGCATCCCCAAGCTTGAGCTTTAGTCCATCCTTCATCTCATTACTCATTCCTTCCATACACCTGAAATTTTTCCTTCACACAATCTTTATTAGCAACATTAGTGCACTCAAGATAAAAGGTCTTAAGGTTCAGTTCTAACACCAAATAAACTTCCATTAGAACACTAGCTACTGTAGCACTTCCCTCAAAAAGCTCAATTCCCCAAAAGAACTCAAAAAGGAATCAATAAGAAGCAAATGCAAAAAATGGCAGAAATCTGTCAAAACAGACCAGCAGGTAAATACGAATTTTTTCGAAGACCTTCTGTTGCTCAAATCAAAAAGTGTTGAACTAACGAAAGTTAGATAACAACCTGGGGCAGAAGAACCAAAATTCACGCCTCAAAAAGACGTTCAGAGATTTTACACGAATTTTTACGGTGAAGCACAGAAATCTGTTTCGGGACAACAACTTTTCCAATCATTACTTCTCTCTCATTAGATGTTACTCTTGGCACAAAAAGCAAATAAAAAGGATAAGGAGAGGTTATTACAGAGGTAATAACTTCCAAGACTCATCTAAAACTTTTGAGTTATCTCCCAATAAGTACTTTTCTTTAACGCATTTAAGTTAGGCATAAGAAGCAAGAAAAAGGATCAAGTATTCTCAAATGAAGAAGCATTAAGACCAAATTTTGTTTTCATAGGAGAAGAAAAAGAAATCTTCTCTCTCTTCTTAGAGAAGTGTTCTATACCTTTCTTGAGTGGGAGTTGATATTTAATGGTGCCTTCTTTCATATCAATAATGGCACCAACAGTTCTAAGAAAGGTCTTCCCAAAGTAATAGGACAAGGAGCATTGCATTCAACATCCAAAACATAGAAATCAACGGGGACATAGGCATTGTTAACCATAATAAGGACATCATTAAGACTCCCCATGAGTTTCTTCTTAGCATTATCATCAAGTGGGACATTCAAATAACAATCTTCAAGTGGAGGCAAATCAAGCATATCATAAATCCTTCTAGGCATAATAAAAACACTACTAGCAAGATCACATAAAGCATTGAAATCAAAGTCATTCAATTTCATATTAATGATGGGTTCCCAACCATCTTCTTGTTTTATAGGAATAGAAGCTTTATGTTTCATCTTTTCTTCTTTAATCTTTATGAGAGCATCAGTAATGTGTTTTGTAAAGGCCATGTTCATAGCACTAGCATTGGGACTTTTAGCAAGCTTTTGCAGGAACTTAATAACTTTAGAGATATTGCAACCATCAAGATCAAAATCATAATTATCATCTAAAGTATTAGAACTATTAGTAGCCTCAACACTAGTGGTGGTAATAGTAGAAACACTAATGTTTCTAGCAATTTCATCTTCTCTTTCCCACTTAGCATGTAATTCAGCTAATAGTCTAACATTTTCATCAATTCTTACTTGTATGGCATTAGTAGCTGCAAAGGGATTCTCATTAGTTTCAGGTTTAGCAGTCATTTTATTAATCAATGAAGATTGAGCTTCAGACAAAGATGATATATTTCTTTCAGCATTAGAGAGTTTCAATTGTAAATTAGGAATTTCCCTATTTAGACTCTCAAGTTGATGGCTAATGTTCATCAAAATGATAGATTGTTCCTCCATAGTTTTAGTAAATAGTTTATTTTGCTCATATTGCATTTGCATGAAGTTTTTAGCGGCTCTTTCAACTTCTAAGTTTTTTTCTTCACTAGGTAATCCAGGTTTACCATTATAGCCATAAGTATTATAAGGAGGGTAGGGCCTATAATTGTTATTACCATAAGCATTGTTGCCAAAGTTGTAGTTTCTTGAGCAACCAAAGAGGCTAAAGGAACATTATTTGGATCAATATGGGCTTTCCCATTAACAAGCATAGACATAATAATATCAATTTTATCACTCAAGGAGGAAGTTTCCTCAACAGAATTTACCTTCCTACCTTGTGGAGCTCTCTTAGTATGCCATTCAGAATAATTAACCATCATATTGTCCAGAAGTTTTGTTGTAGCACCCAAAGTGATGGTCATAAAGGTACCTCCAGAAGCAGAGTCCAATAGGTTCCTTGAAGAATAGTTCAATCCTGCATAAAAAGTTTGGATGATCATCCAAGCAGTCAGTCCATGAGTGGGACAATTCTTTACCAAAGATTTCATTCTTTCCCAAGCTTGAGCAACATGTTCATTATCTGATTGTTTAAACTTCATTATTTCACTATTCATAGATATAATCTTAGCAGGAGGATAGTATTTTCCAATGAAAGCATCTTTGCACTTAGTCCAAGAATCAATACTATTCCTAGTCAAGGAATTCAACCATTCTTTAGCTTTTCCTCTCAAAGAGAAAGGAAACAATTTCAGCTTAATAATATCACCATCTATATCCCTATGCTTTTCCATCTCACAAAGTTCAACAAAGTTATTTAGATGGGCAGCAGCATCTTCATTACCAATACCAGAAAATTGTTCTCTCATAACAAGATTGAGTAAAGCAGGTTTTATCTCAAAGAAAGTATCTTCAGGCACAGGTGGAGCAATAGGTGTGCTCATAAAATCATTGTTGTTGGTGCTAGTGAAGTCACACAACTTAGTGTTTTCAAGAGTGGTCATTTTTTTGTGTTTTTGATAAAGAAAGCAAACTAGTAAACTAATTTTTTTGTGTTTTTGATAAAGAAACAAGCAAACAAAACAATAAACTAAGCAAAACAAAAATAACAAAGTAAAGAGATTGATTATGAGGGACTCCCCTTGTGAAGATGTTCTTGACTCCCCGGCAACGGCGCCAGAAAAATGCTTGATGGCTCGGTATTGATGTAGAGCTCGTTGGGAATCCCAAGAGGAAGGTATGATGAGCACAGCAGCAAGTTTCCATCAGTTATGAAACCAAGGTTTAATCGAACCAGTAGGAGAAAGGAAACACCCCAAAGGTGTTGCTACCTGAGCCTTGGCAGGGCACACTACCGGTGCTAGTAGCAACGTGGAGACCTACACAACACAACCACAGAACTTTGTCCCCAACTTGTGATGAGGTTGTCAATCTCACCGTGTTTTGCTAAAAACAAAGGATTAAACGTATCGAATGGAAGAAAGTAATAGTTTGCAGAAAGTAAACACAAAGCAGTAAACAGTTTATAGATTGTATATAAAAGAAAAAAGACCGGGATCCATAGTTCACTAGAGGTGGCTCTCCTTAAGATAGATAACATGTTGGGTGAACAAATTACAGCGGGGCAATTGATAAACATTGAGAAAGCAATACATGTTGGGTCCGCAGCATAGAAAACAAAAAATTTCCTACGGTGTGAACTACACGCCAAGATCTATCTACTAGGTACAAAGCAAACGGGTGGACATACATCCATAGAGAACTTACCCTCGAAGACAACGAGCTTTGTTAACGAGTAGGAACTCGTGGTTGATGTAGTCGTACACTTGCCGATCTCAAGATCGTGAGGAAGTCCGAGCGCCGCAACTCAGCAGCGCATCCGCACTCGCACACACGTTCAAGCCACCGGACAACCTCCACCTCCTCGCTCCAGCGATCCAGCGGAAGCAGCAACTCCTTCTAGACGAAATGCCACCGGGAACATGTATCTCGCTAATCCGAGACCATGGGGGAATAATTCTAGAGGGGGAGAGAGATCCTTCACAAGGAGGTGTGAGGATGAAGGAGGGAATGGGTGGCCTTTTATAGGAGGAGGGGGTGCCCCCTCTCTCCATGGCCGGCGCATGGGGGTGACCCCTCACCTCCCCCATTCATGTGGTGGTAACTCCTCCACATTAAAATGCCTCTTCACATTCCCTTTTAAAGTCTCCACTTTAAATGCATTAAGTTTCTCCAAATTTAATGCTCTCTCATTTAATAAAACTATTTTATTAAATTTATTCAGAATTTTTTTAATTACTTTAATTAACAAACATTCACATATAGCCCCTTGCAATATTTCAATATCACATGCAGAACCACCTTCTGCAATTTCACCCGAAACAATTTCCGGTTTCTATTGAAACAATTCCTGCGCTTTGCAATTCTTTCGTCTAAAACATATGTGCTCCAAAATGGTGTCCGGTAACTCTTAAGTGTGCCACCCAACGGTTCGCGAATAATGCAGACATGATCGAGACCCTTCTCCGATCAATAATCAGCAGCGGGACCTGGAGATCCGTACTGACTCCTACACATTCAACGATGACTCCTGTGATCGTGAGAACCTTTAACGCTTGTAACTAAATCCCTTTGTCTCTCGATATATTACATGTCCGAGATTCGATCATCGGTATCTCCATACCTAGTTTGATCTCGTTACCAACATGCACTCTTTTCTCGTTCCCGTGATATAACATTCTAGTGATCACATCACTTGCTTGCAAGCTATTCTAATGTGATATCACCGAGAGGGCCCAGAGTATATCTATCCGTCATCTGGATTGACAAATTCCACTCTTGATCCATGAGCCTCAACATAACACCTTCGTAGCACTGAACCCATCTTTATAGTCACCCTGTTACGGTGTGACGTTTGATGTTATCAAGATACTCTTCCGGTGTTAGCAATTAACATGATCTCATGGTCTAAGGATAAAGATTACTTCGTATGATGTTATAGCAATATAAACACAATGACTTGATCATAATGCTATACTTCGGATGAATGTTAATCACATCATTCCACCAATGGTGTGACCTTGTTATTAACAACATCCAATGTCCATGATCAGGAAACCTTGATCATCTTGTTAATCAACAAGCTAGTCTATAAGAGAGGCATGACTAGGAACCCTTTTTGTTTATTAAACACACATGTATTGATGTTTCCTATCAATACAATTATAGCATGTAAAATAAACATCTATCATATATAAGGAATACATAATAACAACTTTATTATTGCCTCTCAGGGCATATTTCCTTCAGTCTCCCACTTGCACTAGAGACAATAATCTAGTTCACATAGTGATAAATCTAACACCCATGGAGTTCTGGTGTTGATCATGTTTTGCCCTAGGGAGTACTTTAGTCAACGGATCTGCTACATTCAGGTCCGTGTGCACTTTACAAATCTTTATATCTCCGTCCTTGACATGTTCGTGGATGGAGTGAAACCGGCGCTTAATATGCTTGGAATTCTTGTGAGACCTTGGTTCCTTGGCGTTGGCTATGGCTCCATTGTTGTCACAATAGATCACCATCGTGTCCAATGCACTGGAAACCACACCCAGTTCCGTAATGAACTCCTTCATCCAAACCGCTTCCTGCGCTGCTTCTGAAGTAGCAACATATTCCGCCTCTATTGTTGATCCAGCCACCACAGGTTGTTTGGAGCTCCTCCAACTAACTGCTGCTCCGTTCAAGATAAATATGTATCCGGATTGAGACTTAGAGTCATCCGGATCAGTGTCAAAGCTAGCATCGACATAACACTTAGCGACTAGCTCTTCTTCACCTCCGTATATAAGAAACATATCCTTAGTTCTTCTCAAGTACTTAAGGATATTCTTGACCGCTATCCAGTGTTCCGAACCTGGATCAGATTGGTACCTACTAGTCAAACTAATAGCATGTGCCACATCCGGTCTTGTACATAGCATGGCATACATTATAGAGCCTATGGCTGAGGCATAGGGGATCCTATCCATTATCTCTCTTTCTTCCGTCGTAGCCGGACTTTGAGTCTTACTCAATGTCTTGCCTTGCAACATAGCTAAGAACCCCTTCTTACTTTCGTCCATATTAAACTTCTTTAATATCTTATCAAGGTATGTACTCTATGATAGCCCAATTAGGCGTCTTGATCTATCTCTATAGATTTTAATGCCTAATATATATGAAGCTTCACCAAGGTCCTTCATCGAAAAATTTGCTTTTTAGATAACTTTTAACACTGTTTAAAAGATCTAAATCATTTCCAATCAATAATATGTCATCCACATATAATATCAGAAATGACACATTGCTCCCACTCACTTTCTTGTAAATACAAGCATCTCCATAAGTTTGGACAAATCTAAACTCTTTGATCACCTCATCAAAGCGGAGATTCCAACTTCGTGATGCTTGCTTCAGTCCATAGATGGATCGCTGAAGTTTGAACACCTTATTAGCATCCTTAGGATCGACAAAACTCTTAGGTTGTATCATATACAACTCTTCTTCAATCTTACCATTGAGGAACGCAGTTTTGACATCCATCTGCCATATTTCATAATCGAAATATGCAGCAATTGCTAACATAATCCTAACCGACTTAAGCATCGCTACGGGAGAAAATGTCTCATCGTAGTCAACTCCTTGAATTTGTCGAAACCCCTTTGCGACAAGTCGAGCCTTATAGATGGTCATATTACCATCAGCATCAGTTTTCCTTTTGAAAATCCATTTATTCTCAACGGCCTTTCGGTCGTGAAGTAAGTCCACCAAGTTCCAAACTTGGTTCTCGTACATGGATTCCATCTCGGATTTCATGGCTTCTAGCCATTTGTTGGAATCCGGGCTCATCATCGCTTCTTCATACATCGCAGGGTCATCCATTTCATCAATCATGAAATTCACAACAGGATTGCCGTACAGTTCAGGAGCTGCACGTGTCCTGCTTGACCTGCGAGGTTCGGTAGTGTCCTCTTTCGGAGTTTCATGATCAATATCATTAGCTCTCTCTTCATTAGGTGAAGTCAACTCCGAAACAACTTCCGGTGCTGCGCCACTCACCATTCCATGAAGAGAAGGTTCAATAACCTCTTCGAGTTGTACCTTCCGACTACTCACACCTTTCGCGAGAAACTCCTTCTCAAGAAAGGATCCATTCTTGGCAACAAAGACCTTGCCCTCGGATCTGTGATAGAAGGTATACCCAATCATTTCCTTAGGGTATCCTATGAGAACGCATTTTTCTGCTTCGGGTTCGAGTTTATCCGGTTGAAGTTTCTTCACATAAACATCGCATCCCCAAACTTTAAGAAATGACAGCTTAGGTTTGTTTCCAAACCATAATTCATACGCTGTCTTTTCAACAGATTTAGATGGTGCCCTATTTAAAGTGAATGTAGCGGTTTCCAGTGCATAACCCCAAAATGACAGTGTCAAGTCAGTCAGAGACATCATAGATCGAACCATATCCAATAAAGTACGATTACGACGTTCTGACACACCATTACGTTGTGGTGCTCCGGCAGGCATGAGTTGTGAAACTATTCCACAGTCTTTCATATGTGTGCTAAACTCGTAACTAAGATACTCTCCTCCACGGTCGGACCACAGAAATTTGATCTTTCTGTTACGATGATTTTCCACTTCATTCTGAAATTCTTTGAACTTTTCAAAAGTTTCAGACTTGTGTTTCATCAAATAGATATACCCGTATCTACTCAAATCATCCGTGAAAGTAACAAAATAACGATATCCACCTCACGCCGACATACTCATTGGTCCACACACATCAGTATGTATGATTTACAATAGATCTATCGCCCGTTCCATTGAACCGTAAAACGGCGTTCTAGTCATCTTGCCCATAAGGCATGGCTCACATGTATCAAATGATTCAAAATCAAGTGATTCCAAAAGTCCATCAGAATGGAGTTTCTTCATGCGTTTAACGCCAATATGACCTAGACGGCAGTGCCACATATATGTAGATATATCATTATTAAGATTAATCCTTTTAGCATCAACATTATGAATATGCGTAATACTGTTATCGAGATCCAACAGAAATAAACCATTCAACATAGGTGCATGACCATAAAAGATATTATTCATATAAATCGAACAACCATTGTTTTCAGACTTAAATGAATAACCACTTTGCATCAAACACAATCCGGATACAATGTTCATGCTCAATGCAGGCACCAAATAACAATTTTTTAGGTTTATAACTAATCCCGATGGCATATGGAGAGGCAGCGTTCCGACGGCGATCACATCAACTCTTGATCCATTGCCGACCCGCATCGAGACCTCATCCCTTGCTAGTTGTCGCTTGTTCCGCAGCCCCTGAACCGAGTTACATATATTAGCAACCGATCACGTATCAAATACATAGGTGCTACTGTGAGTACTAGTCAAGTACACATCAATAACATGTATATCACATATACCTTTGTTTGCCTTGCCGGACTTCTTGTCCGCCAAATACTTGGGGCAGTTGCGCTTCCAATGGCCAGTCCCCTTGCAATAGTAGCACTCGGTGTCAGACTTAGGGCCAGCTCGGGGTTTCTTTTCAGGCGTGGCAACAGACTTGCCACCCTTCTTTCCCTTGTGCTTGCCTTTCTTGTCCTTCTTGAAACCGGTGGTCCTATTGATCATCAACACTTGATGTTCTTTCCTAATCTCCACTTCTGCAGTCTTAAGCATTGACAGAAGCTCGGGAAGAGACTTCTTCATGACCTGCATATTATAGTTCATCACGAAGCTCTTGTAGCTAGGTGGCAGAGATTGGAGAACATGATGTATGCCTAAGTCAATGGGAATCGTTATTCCCAAGGACACAAGCTTATCGGCGTACCCAGACATTTTGAGTACGTGCTCACTAACGGAGCTGTTTTCCTCCATCATGCAGCTAAAGAACTTTTCTGTAGCATTATAACTCTCTACGGCAGCATGGGTATCGAAAATCATTTTCAATTCTCCCATGGTATCAAAGGCATTGCCATTTTCGAAACGTTTTCGAAGTTCTGGCTCTAGCCCATACAGTATGACGCAATGAACTAAGTTGTGGTCCTCCTGACGAGTTATATAGATGTTCTTTTCCTCGTCAGGGGCATCAGGAGCTGGTGGGGGGCCTAGCAGCGCATCTAGCACATATTGCTTTTGTGCAGCAGTGAGGAGAATCCTCAAATTCATAGCCAAGTTGGTGAAGTTGCTACCATTCGCAGCAAGTTTCTCTTTCTCCATGAACACATTGAAATTAAAAGCAGGTGGTGCCATCTACAACAGAATTTGTAAAGTATATTTAGACTAAGTTTATGATGGATTGAGTTCGACTAATCCAAATTACTAATGAACTCCCACTCAAAAACGACATCCCTCGTGTCCTTTTGGTGATTACATGAACCAAATCCACTACACCAAGTCCGATCATCACGTGAGTCGGTGTAGCTTCAAAGGCGAGCATCTATATGGGCATCATATCAACTATATGACTCATGCTTAACCTTTTGGTCCGTGTTCCGAGGCCATGTCTGTACATGCTAGGCTCGTCAAGTAAGAACCTTAGTATTTGCATGTGTAAAACTGTCTTACACCCGTTGTATGAAAGCGTAGAGTTGATAACACCCGATCATCACGTGATGCCTCAAAACACGATCCACAAAACGGTGCATACTTAAGGCAGAACACATTTTATCTTGATATCTAAATGATGGATCATCTTATAATGCTACCAAACGCGCCAAACTAGCAGTATAAGATGCTAACATCTAATGTGTGAAGTGAGGTGATATGGTCCATGCACTTGATCTCTATCATTTGCATCGTGGTATGATCTCTATCATTCCTTTGTGTGTAAGGCCAAGGTCTATGGAACTTACACGTTAAGTGAGTTGTAAGAGTATCTATCATACATCTACTTACAACAATACCATATCAAAACACTAGCCCAGCAACGATCTAAACTAGACGCCTCTAATTTATCAATTGCAAGTTTTACGTGGCTTAGGGCTTTCGGAGATAGAACCTGTCTAACCTACGAACATGAACCACAACGAGGATAACTAAGTTATTAGAAACTCGTTGTAAATCATATATTGACTATAGTAGGAGAGACAGACACCCGCCAGCCACTTATGCAAAACAAGTTGCATGTCAGTCGTGGAACCGGTCTCATGTACGATGACATGTAAGGTTGGTCCGGGCCGCTTCATCCCACTATGCCACCAATATCCAAAGTACATAGAATATGCAATAACATGATCATCATCGCCCACGTATAAACATATGTGTACTACCCGTGCAAAGCACCTACGCATAGATCAGGCTCTGATACCACTTTTGGGTCCGCGGCATAGAAAACAAAAAAATTCCTACGGTGTGAACTACATGCCAAGATCTATCTACTAGGTACAAAGCAAACGGGTGGACATACATCCATAGAGAACTTACCCTCGAAGACAACGAGCTTTGTTAACGAGTAGGAACTCGTGGTTGATGTAGTCGTACACTTGCCGATCTCAAGATCGTGAGTAAGTCCGAGCGCCGCAACTCAGCAGCGCATCCGCACTCGCACACACGTTCAAGCCACCGGACAACCTCCACCTCCTCGCTCCAGCGATCCAGCGGAAGCAGCAACTCCTTCCAGACGAAATGCCACCGGGAACATGTATCTCGCTAATCTGAGACCATGGGGGAATAATTCTAGAGGGGGAGAGAGATCCTTCACAAGGAGGTGTGAGGATGAAGGAGGGAATGGGTGGCCTTTTATAGGAGGAGGGGGGTGCCCCCTCTCTCCATGGCCGGTGCATGGGGGGTGACCCCTCACCTCCCCCATTCATGTGGTGGTAACTCCTCCACATTAAAATGCCTCTTCACATTCCCTTTTAAAGTCTCCACTTTAAATGCATTAAGTTTCTCCAAATTTAATTCTCTCTCATTTAATAAAACACTTTTATTAAATTTATTCAGAATTTTGTTAATTACTTTAATTAACAAACATTCACATATAGCCCCTTGCAATATTTCAATATCACATGCAGAACCACCTTCTGCAATTTCACCCGAAACAATTTTCGGTTTCTATTGAAACAATTCCTGCGCTTTGCAATTCTTTCGTCTGAAACATATGTGCTCCAAAATGGTGTCCGGTAACTCTTAAGTGTGCCACCCTATGGTTCGTGAATAATGCAGACATGATCGAGACCCTTCTCCGATCAATAATCAGCAGCGGGACCTGGAGATCCGTACTGACTCCTACACATTCAACGATGACTCCTATGATCGTGAGAACCTTTAACTCTTGTAACTAAATCCCTTTGTCTCTCGATATATTACATGTCCGAGATTCGATCATAGGTATCTCCATACCTAGTTTGATCTCGTTACCGACATGCACTCTTTTCTTGTTCCCGTGATATAACATTCTAGTGATCACATCACTTGCTTGCAAGCTATTCTAATGTGATATCACCGAGAGGGCCCAGAGTATATCTATATGTCATCTGGATTGACAAATTCCACTCTTGATCCATGAGCCTCAACATAACACCTTCGTAGGACTGAACCCATCTTTATAGTCACCCTGTTATGGTGTGACGTTTGATGTTATCAAGATACTCTTCCGGTATTAGCAATTAACATGATCTCATGGTCTAAGGATAAAGATTACTTCGTATGATGTTATAGCAATATAAACACAATGACTTGATCGTAATGCTATACTTCGGATGAATGTTCATCACATCATTCCACCAATGGTGTGACCTTGTTATTAACAACATCCAATGTCCATGATCAGGAAACCTTGATCATCTTGTTAATCAATAAGCTAGTCTATAAGAGAGGCATGACTAGCAACCCTTTTTGTTTATTAAACACACATGTATTGATGTTTCCTATCAATACAATTATAGCATGTAAAATAAACATCTATCATATATAAGGAATACATAATAACAACTTTATTATTGCCTCTCAGTGCATATTTCCTTCAATACATGCATATACTAATCATCTTGACTCCTTTGGAACTTGATTGGGCATTACAACATTATACATAGACCGCCATCCAACTGCATCTATGACTAATAATCCACCTTCAGGTTATCATCCGAACCCCCTCAAGTATTAAGTTGCAAGCAACAGATTATTGCTTTATGAAGTGCGTGTAATGTAAACAATACGATTGTTCTATGAACAAAGGATTGTTGTTTTCTCCCTAGTAGCAACAGCACATCTAGTACCTTAGAGATTACTTTCACTTCCCCAGATTACTAGAGGCATGAACCCACTATCGAGCATAAATACTAACTCTTGGAGTTGCTAGCATCTACTTGGCCAAGATAGCTACTAACAGTGGAAAGCATGCAAGATCACAAATAAGAAAGACATGATAGAATCAATAATCAATCTAAAATAGCATCTCAATATCCATCGGATCCCCACAAACACAACATGCAGAATTACAAATATATGATCTTGATCATGAACGGAGCTCACAAGATCTAGACATGAAAGCACAAAGGAGGAGAACCAGCCATCTAGATACTACATGGATCCGTAGTCCAACGATGAACTACTCACGCATCACACTGGAGGCTTGCATGGTGATGAAGAAGGCCTCCAGGGTGAATTCCCCTCTCCGACAGGGTGCCGGGAAGAGCTTCAGATCCCTCCCGATCTAGGGATGGAGATGACGGCGGCTACAGACTCTTTCGTGGATTTTTGATCGGGCACTTAGGGTTTTCGTCTCGAGGGCATCTTATAGGCGGAAGGGGAGGCCGAGGGGGTGCCAGAGGCGGCCAGACCACCCCTAGGCGCGGGCCAGGCTGGGCCGCGCGGCCAGGTGGTGTGGTGGCCCCCTGGTCCATCTCCGTCTCGTACTTTGGCATCTAATGACTTCCGGAAAAATAGGCACTTTGGCTTTTGTCCTGTCCAATTCCGAGAATATTCATTTTCTGACTTTCCTGGAACCAAAAACGGCAGAAAACAGGTAGCTGGCACTATGGCTCTTGTTAATAGGTTAGTCCAAGAAATCATATGAAAAATACTCCAAAGTGTGGACAAAACACAAGAAAGTGGATAAAACCAAGCATGGAACATCAAAAATTATAGATACATTTGCAATGTATTAGGTAGCGCCAGCAAAGGAAAAAATTCCATCATACACACGTTTCTTCTAATGAGAGGATGACATGTGGGTCCCAGGAGATTGATTAAACGGTAGATGCATGGAGCAGTGCTATCAACTTCGGAACAGGGTAGCGCGAGCGAAGGAAAAAAATTCCATCATGCACATAATCCTTCTAATGAGAGGATGACATGTGGGACCTAGCAGCCTGACTAAATGGTAGGCGCCTCGAGCAACGTTATCAGGTACAAATCAGGGAGGCGCGACCGAAAAGTATGGTCCGCTAGTGACACTGACGTCCGGGACCCACACGCCTGAAAAGACTTCAGCGAGTCAACATCGCGCAAGGAAACGAAAATCTTGCTTCTGCCACGCGCCAGCCGAGTTTCCTCCATGTTTTTAGCAGATCCGTCGTAGTAGAGGGCCGTGAAACCGGAAAAAATGTTTTCCATCGACCACGGCCGAGCCAAGAATTTCATCGCGGAAGACCCGCCTTCTACGACGACTGTCGGTCCAATTCGTTGCGGAAGAAAACTTTTCTTGTAGTGGGTGAGGGTCTATGCGGTGGAGGGTGGATGTTATTACATAGCGCGAAGGGGTGGGGAGGGATAACTTTGGAAATTCTGACATACCCTGCTTTGGGCACCACCATATACGAGGCCCGCCTATCAGTCACCATAGATCAAAATTGTTGCACATAACATTGCACTTTGCAAACAAATGGTTTTATTTCAACTTATATTTAGTTTCATCCCTAATTTTTTCGAAAAGGGGCCAAATTTGGAAATTCAAAAACAAACTTCAAATTTGGAACTAGACATATTAGTTGATTTCCCAAGATGCGCCGACATACCAAATGCGGACACGTCATCATAAACTATGGCCATGACCTTGGTCATTTTTTTTTGAATGATGGTCATCTTTTTGGAAGCCTTGAATTGTTTGACAATTTCAGCAAATGCCTAGAAACTCATTTAAATGCTGGAAAGCAAATCTCGCTGGCGTGCAGGTCTAGACGGTGATAGCGCATCTGAGCGGCCCCACGTCGGAGCAGCGTATGTTAGAAGCTTTAAACTCAAAATTTTGGTACGGTGCTCAAACATCACACACATCCATTTAAATATCATGCACATCCATTCAAACATACTTCACCTTTTTTTAGAATGCAAAATTCCTCTTCTATCCCTACTCAAGAAACAAGAACCCAAGGAGCACTACAATAATAGAGGGATGTAGGTGGTAAATTTGCGTTCTTCCACATGCATCACCCCATCGACGTTTCCCTTCCCTTCTTCGATATTTACCTTCCCGCCCACTACGACCTACACTGACTTTTTAAACCCAACATGCAAGTGACCCACATGTTACTGACCCAGAATTATGGGAAGTAGAGATTCCCATCGTTTATTGTTCAAAATTCAAATATTTTTTGCTAAACCAAGATAAAATCATTAAAATCGGCGAACCTGGCTTAGAAGCTTGAAAATTAATGAAACTTGGGTATTATCCATCAAATATTTTATACTTTGTGAGAAAATTGGTGCGATGAGATTTTGAACCACATATAGTCTTTGTAGTTGCTTCACAATGGAAGCCATTATTGTCAGTTGGACACTTTAAAATAACTTGAGCATTATCAGAAATTCCCTAAACCTAAACCCTAAACAACCCCTAAATCCTAAACCCTAAAAACCTCAACCCTCAACCCATAAACCCTAACCAAGTAGGTACCATGCACTTATAGATCAAAAATTGAGATACTTTCATTAAATTAGGTAACACCATTCTATTCGACGAATATAAGCATAAAGCTTGAGCATTATTGAAAATTCCCTAAACCAGGGCGTGTGGGCCCCTGTGGCCTATCTCCGCTCCTCCTTCTGGCTTCCTTCGTCTTCTGGAAAAATAGGATTTTCCGTATATTTACCGGGATTTTCTGATCTTCGCGAATTTTGCATCAAAACAGTGCTTTTTCCATCAGAATCCTGACTGCGGTGGTTCATCCTCCAAAAATCATCAATCATGCAAAAATAGATGAAATAACATAAGTACCATCTCTTAATATGAAATATATCAATGAATAATAGTGAATTATGATATAGAATAGTGATGCAAAATGGACGTATCAACTCCCCCCAAGCTTAGACTTTGCTTGTCCCTAAGCGAAAACTGAGCTCAATAAACATGACCACAGGTTTATAAAGTGAAGTGTCGATAAAGAGAATACAGACAAGAAGCATCACATTCATCAATACACAAATCATAATAGAAAACAACTCACTATTATATAACTTAACTTGCAATGAGTAAGGGAAACACAATAAAGATGCATAAAGTAAATCATAATTGGTAATGGCAAACTTTGTTCTTGGTCATAGAACGGTTAACAAATTGTAGGAGTCAAACATAATGGTTTTTTCAATGATAGCTTTCAAAGTAATATTCACTCAGATAAGAGTAGTGTGTAAAACAAGGAACATAAGAAACATGATTGAATATATCATCATATGGGTGATTGAATCACAACAACTCAAATGCTTGCTTGATATAGAAATGAATAGGTTATATGCTTGACAAATTATAAGTTAAAAGTCTCATGCCCCTTGAGTACGAGTACCAGACCTCATGCTACTCAACTTTGGTCTCCGGTAAGTTCTTGTCATTGTAAGTGTATGTGTATCATAGAGAACCGCCAACGGGTACCCCTTGCCCCATGACACAGGAGCTATCCCATATCAAAATGACAAGGCAACAGATAGTGAGCATCTCAGCAATCTTTTTATTTGCTATTTGCATAGGTTTTTATTGAAGATGCTTCATAGAATGCCAATATTGTTTTGCTGCAAGTTTCCACCATGATTAGGAATGGCTTAGGCTAGCCGCCCAGGCGTTTCTCTAACACATATACAAACTCCATGAGCTTACAAGCTCCCATTTTATTTTACACTGCCGGCATCCATAAACAAAAGAACATGATATTAACTAAATAATAAGTGCAAGGTCGAAAGCGGGCCCCATGACAACATGGTTTTGCTAACTCCCAACTTATAAAATGCAAGCATACAAGCTTCATAAGATAGTCACAATGGTTCAAATTTATTAAGTACAAGAAAATAAAGTGTGCCATCAAGTTTGTGAGAGCTTCACTAGTTTTCACATAACAAGTTTAATTTGGAAGATAGATAAAACTTGAGAATTTTCTTGAAGTAGCAATAATGCTAACAGGTAGATATGGTGGACACAAATGGCATAGGTTTTGGTTCAAGGATTGGATGCACGAGAAGCATTCCCTCTCAGTATAGGTTTTTGGCTAGCAAGGCTGGGTAGCAAGCATTAAGAGTTGAAGGAAACAAACAAACATACAAGTGATAGAAACAATCATGCAATCTTCCTTGGAAACACAAAAGATCTTAACTAGAGAATACTAAGCTTATGAGCCAATCAATAAAGAAAGATGATGAAATTATATTAAAAGGTACTTTTCTCTTTTACATTCAATCCTTAAATAATGTTGCTACTGTCCAGAGCTAAATTTGCCAAAACCAACTAAATTTACTTAATGATCCCAAAGTGATACCAATACTAACAACAAGATTAATCATATAATAGAAATTGCGAACTAAAATAAGATGTGCAAAAAGTAAATGATAGAGCTTCTCATTAATATTCCATAACGACAACTCACACCAAGGGATACATAGATATCTAACTAGGGGGGGAGATACTTCCACAATGCAAACCATCCTATATGATAACTTCTCTTATTCATGATATGACTCTACTAAAAAGGTAAAAAAGATGAAAGATAATGATATGATACCGCTGCACTCCCCCAAGCTTGGAACAAACCAAGGGGATGCCAAAACCTGATGACGAATTACTCCTTCGGTGGTGGTGGTGTTCTCTCATCATCATTCGACTTCCAAGGTAAAGGCTCTCCATCGACAAAGGACATCTTGGTTTCCAATATCCTGAAACTAGCAGCAGAACTTATGTGTTTAAACCTAGCCTCATACTAACAGTTTTGATTTTTTATGTCGTATAGCTATTCTTTTAGTTGGTTAGTTGTTCGATGGAGTGAGAGAATTTCATCCCTAAGCTTAACAGTCTCCTTCTTGTGCTCAGCGATGAGTTCTAAACTTATCTTATGGATGATGTCCACTTCGCGTTCTGCCATCTTCTTATACCTAAAGACTTCTTGCTCCAGTGCTTCCACCCTATCCTCAAGACTACCTTCTCCTTTAAGGCCATGAACCTCTTTTATCTGTACCTTCCCATCTTCGAGCAATAACTCCTTGGGGTGAATCTTCAACTCATACATGTATGGGTTGATGATGTCCGTGGAGGAATCCTCCTTGGGTGATCCAGAGGAAGACATTGTGGCTCCAAAACTGAGAATCTGCCTGTCAGAAAAAGATCGAAACAAAAACATGACGAGAACACGATATACGAACCTCGAGGGATCTGGGGGATTATATATTACAAAGTTTAACAACAAAAGGAAGGTACTGGGAGAAAACGGGTCAGAGACGGGCTCCGGGTGGCCACACCCCCTGGTGGCGTGGCTAGGTAGGCCTGCGCCACGAGGTAGTGTGAGCTACCCGAGCTCTGTTTCCGTCCCTCTTTCGACTCATTAATTTCCATGTTAGATAAAAACTGCAAAAAATATAAATTGAAAAGTTTTTCGAGGACCTTTCCTTGCCATAACTGTTACCTATTCGAAAACAGACTCTGCAGGTCTCTGAACTTGGCCTTTAATAAATTCTTTCGGAGTCACCTCTTGAATAATATCAATATCTTTGTTGTAAGAATCTCTAGAAATATAGTGCTTGAGTCTTTGACCATTCACCACTTGTGTAGTGTTGTCTCTTAAGGAGGAAATTTTTATTGCACCTGAACGATACACCTCTTCCATAACAAAAGGTCCTTCCCATTTTGAAAGTAGTTTTCCTGCAAAAAAATCTGAGACGAGACCTATACAATAGAACTTTCTCACCAACATGAAATTATCTCTTAAGAATTCTCCTATCATGACATCTTTTAACTTTTCTTTAAAGAGTCTAGCATTTTCATACGCTTCACATCTCCATTCATCTAAAGAACTCAAGTCAAACAATCTTTCCTTACCAGCAAGTTTGAAATCTCTATTAAGTTCTTTCACTGCCGAATAAGCTTTATGTTCTAATTCTAAAGGGGCAGGTGACAAGCTTTCCCATAGACCATTTTGTAAGGAGACATTCCCATAGGATTTTTATAGGCAGTTCTATAAGCCCATAAAGCATCATTCAACTTTTTAGCCCAATTTTTTCTAGATCTATTAACAGTCTTTTGCAAGATGGATTTGATTTCTCTATTTGATAGTTCTACTTGCCAACTGGTTTGGGGATGATAAGCTGAAGCAATTCTATGATTAACGTCATATTTAGCAAGGGTCTTCCTAAAACCACCATGAATGAAATGTGAACCTCCATCAGTCATGAGATACCTAGGCACTCCAAACCTAGGAAAGATAACATCCTTAAGCATTTTTAAAGAGGTCTCACCATCAGCACTTTTTGTGGGTATGGCTTCTACCCACTTAGTAACATAATCAACGGCAACAAGAATATGAGTATACCCTTTTGAAGGAGGAAAAGGACCCATAAAGTCAAATCCCCAACAGTCAAATGGCTCAATAACAAGAGAGTAATTCATAGGCATTTCATTGCGTCTAGAAATATTACCAACTTGTTGACATTCATCACATGATAAGATAAACTTTCTTGCATCTTTAAAAATGGCAGGTCAATAAAAACCTGATTGTAGAACCTTTTGTGCGGTTCTATCTCCGGCGTGATGCCCTCCATAGGCACTACCATGACATTTCCGCAATATCTCTTTTTGTTCATATTCTGGAACGCATCTTCGCATAATACCATCCACTCCCTCTTTATATAAATGTGGGTCGTCCCAAAAATAATGCCTCAAATCATAAAAGAATTTCCTTCTTTGCTGGGTTGTAAAAGTTGGAGGAAAATACTTGGAAACAATAAAGTTAGCATAATCAGCATACCAAGGACTCTCTCGCGAGCTTACCTCTATTGCAGCCAACTGTTCATTTAGAAAACCATCATTAACAGGCATAGGATCAAAAGAAATATTTTCCAACCGAGATAGGTTATCAGCGACATGATTTTCAGCACCTTTCCTATCTACAATATGTAGATCGAACTCTTGTAAAAGTAACACCCATCTAATAAGCCTAGGCTTAGCATATTTATTTGTCATAAGATACTTAATAGCAGCATGATCAGTATGAATGGTAACTTTTAAATCAACAATATAAGGTCTAAACTTCTCACAGGAAAAGACAACAGCTAAAAATTATTTTTCAGTAGTAGCATAATTCTTTTGAGCAGCATCAAGAGTCTTACTAGCATAATGGATAACATTCAATTTTTTATCTATTCGTTGTCCAAGAACAGCACCTACAGCAAAATCACTAGCATCACACATAATTTCAAAGTGTAAATCCCAATCAGGTGGTTGAACAATAGGAGCAGTTATTAAAGCTTTCTTTAGAGTTTCAAACGCTTCCTTACAATCATCATCAAACACAAAAGGTATACATCTTTTTTGGAGAAGATTAGTAAGAGGTTTTGATATCTTGGAGAAGTCTCTAATAAACATTCTATGGAAACCAGCATGACCAAGAATACTACGAATACTTTTGACATCCCTAGGACAGGGCATTTTCTCAATTGCTTCAACTTTGGCTCTGTTAACTTCAATGCTTCTTTCAGAAATTTTATGTCCTAGGACAATTCCTTCATTAACCATGAAGTGGCATTTCTCCCAATTAAGAACAAGATAAGTTTCTTTGCATCTCTGCAAAACTTTATCAAAGTTGCGCAGAAAATTATCAAAAGAAGTTCCATAGACGGAAAAATCGTCCATGAATACTTCCACAATTTCCTCACAAAAACCATGAAAGATAGCAGACATGCATCTTTGAAAAGTAGCAGGAGCATTACACAAACCAAAAGGCATACGCCTATAAGCATAGGTTCCATAAGGGCACGTAAAATTCTAAAATTCGTTTTCTCTTGATCTTGTTGTTTAACAGCAATTTGAGAGAACCCAGAGTATCCATCATGAAAGCAAAAATGAGTCTTCTTAGATAACGTTTCTAACATTTGATCAACAAAAGGCAGCGGGTAATGATCTTTCTTAGTAACTTTGTTAACTTTTCTGAAATCAATGCACATTCTATAACCAACTACCACTCTTTGGGGAATAAGCTCATTATTCTCATTAGGTAGAATAGTAATTCCTCCTTTCTTAGGGACACAATGAACAGGACTAACCCACTGACTATCAACAATAGGATAAATAATACCAGCATCAAGGAGTTTTAATACCTCATTTCTTACCTCTTCCTTCATCTTCGGATTTAAACGACGTTTATGTTCTACTACTTGTTTTGCATCAGGTTCTATATTAATAGCATGCTGCCATATAGTAGGAGAAATATCTATTAAATCATCAAGAGTATAACCCATAGCTCCTCGGTGTTTCTTCAACACTTCTAGTAATATTTCCTCTTCCTTTCCTGAAAGTTTAGAACTAATAATAATAGGATATATTTTCTTATCATCAATGTAAGCATATTTAAGATCATCAGGTAAAGGTTTCAGATCGAAAACCGGATCCTTTTTAGGTGGTAGTTTGGTACCCAAATCTTCCACAGGTAAGTTATGCTTAAGTATCTTGGGTTGACAAAGGAGAATCTCGTCAATATCATTTCTTTCTTCCATGAAGATCTCACTTTCGTGGTCTTCCATATATTGTTGCAAAGCATTGTTAGGAGCAAGAGAAATAGAAGCAATTTTTTCAACTCTAAAATCCTCATCAGGCAATTCATTTTCATAAGGAACTTTAGCAAATTTTGAAAAATTAAACTCATAAGATTCTCCATCAAATTTAGTTAACATTTCTCCCTCTTACAATCTATAATATAAGCATAAAGCTTGAGCATTATCGAAAATTCTCTAAACCCTAAATAACCCATAAATCCTAAACCCCAAAACCCCAGACCCTCAACCCATAAACCCTAACCAAGCAGGTATCATGCACATGTAGATCAAAATTTAAGATACTTTCATTAAATTAGGTAATGCCATTCTATACGACGAATATAAGCATAAACCTTGAGCATTATTGAAAGTTCCCTAAACCCTAAGCCCTAAACAACCCATAAAACCTAAACCATAAAACCCTAATCCCTCAACCCATAAACCCTAACCAAGCAGGTATCATGCACTTATAGATCAAAATGTGATATACTTTCATTAAATTGCGGTTATGCCATTATATTCCACAAATATAAGCATAAAGCTTGAACATTATTTAAAATTCCCTAAACCCTCAACCCTAAGACCCTAAACCGTTAACCCCTAAACGACCCTAACAAAGGAGGTATCATGCACTTGTGGATCAAAATTTCAGATATACTTCCATTAAATTGCGCTAACGCCATTCTATTCCATGAATATAAGTATAAAGCTTGAACATTATTGAAATTTCCCTAAAACCTAAACCCCTAAAACCTAAACCCTAAACCCTAGAACCCTAGAACCCCAAAACCTCAACCCATCAACCCCTTACCAAGCAGGTATCATGCACTTATTGATCAAAATTCGAGATACTTTCATTAAATTGCGATAACACCATTCTATTCCATGAATATATATAAGCATATATATAAAGATTGAATATTATTATTGAAAACTCTATAAACCCTAAACCCTAAATAACCCTAAACCCTCAATCCTAAACCCTAAACCCTAAATACTGAACCTTAAAATATCGAACCTTAAACTCCTAAACCATAAAACCTAAAATCATAAACCATGAACCCTAAACCCTAAATAACCCTAAAACCTAAACCCTAAACCCTAAAACCCCAGACCCTCAACCCATAAACCCTAACCAAGCAGGTATCATGAACATATAGATCAAAATTTAAGATACTTTCATTAGATTAGGTAATGCCATTCAATTCGACGAATATAAGCATAAACCTTGAGCATTATTGAAAGTTCCCTAAACCCTAAGCCCTAAACAACCCATAAAACCTAAACCATAAAACCCTAATCCATTAACCCATAAACCCTAACCAAGCAGGTATCATGCATTTATAGATCAAAATTTGATATACTTTCATTAAATTGCGGTTACGCCATTCTATTCCACAAATATAAGCATAAAGCTTGAACATTATTGAAAATTCCTTAAACCCTCAACCCCAAGACCCTAAACCCTCAGCCCTCAACCCCTAAACGACCCTAACAAAGGAGGTAGCATGCACTTGTAGATCAAAATTTTAGATATACTTCCATTAAATTGCGCTAACGCCATTCTATTCCACAAATATAAGTATAAAGCTTGAACATTATTGAAATTTCCCTAAAACCTAAACCCTAAACCCTAGAAGCCTAAAACCTCAACCCCTCAACCCCTTACCAAGCAGGTATCATGCACTTATTGATCAAAATTCGAGATACTTTCATTAAATTGCGATAACACCATTCTATTCCACGAATATATATAAGCATATATATAAAGCTTGAATATTATTGAAAACTATATAAACCCTAAACCCTAAATAACCCTAAACCCTAAATCTTGAACCCTAAACCCTAAATCCTGAACCTTAAAATACCGAACCTTAAACTCCTAAACCATAAAACCTAAAATCATAAACCATGAACCCTAAACCCTAAACCCCTAAACCCTCAACCCAAAAATCCCAAACCATAAACCCTAGGCTATATATATTTTGTGTGAAAACTCGGGCAGTGGGATTTTGAGCCATACTTATTTGTAGTTGTTTCATGACAAAAGCCACTATTGTCTCTTCGAAAATTCAAAATAACTTAAAATTTGGAAGCTTCCTTTGTAAATAATATTTCAAATGCTAATACGCACTAATCTACCAAATATGGACAGGTTATTATAAACTATAGCAAATATATGGCCATGACCTTGGTCATCTGGTTTGAAAGCCATGCATATTCATACATGGTACATGATATATCGTATGACAAAATTAAATCCATTATTATCGATTGGAAAATTTAAAATAACTTCAAATATGGAAGCTCTTTTCGTAAACAATGTTTAAATGCCAAGATGCACCAATCTACCAAACATGGTTACATTATCATAAAGTATTGTAACACATATGGCCTTGATATTGGTCATCTAATTTTTGAAAGCCATGAACGTTCATACACGGTACGCCATATTGTGAAACAAGTTTTTTCAAGAGTTATCAAATTTTAAGATTATTATTTTCATGGAAACTAGCTAGTGCACACAGTGAGACACCAAGATAGAAAAAGAATGGTTGTATTTTGTTTTATATTTTGTTTCTTTGTATTTTTCAGTTGGTGTCATTACCATTTATATCAAAAAGTTGAATCTTGCAAAACTCTCGGTGGTTCTCCAATATTTGACTACTTCGATACCTTTAAATTAGTTTTAAAAAGTCAAGAGCAAGCTATATTACACACTTTGTAGTCAAAATTAGACATACTTATTTTAAATTGTCAAAAAGTCATTTTATTGCATAGATTTAGCTAGGAAGCTTTGAAAATCATGAAAGTAGGGCATTATCCATCAAATATGGAATCTTCTTTAGTAAACATTGCTTGAAATACCAAGATACACCGATCTACCAAATATGGACACGTTTGTAAGCAAAGCTTGATTGGCCAAAATGCATGAATGTAAGAAGTACAAAACATGGACACGATATCATAAACTATGGTTGTGACCATGGTAATCTTGTTTGAAAGCCTTGAATTAATGTAAATTAATTTCGATAGGTGTCTATAAACTCATTAAATGTTGAAAAGCATAGAGGTGTGTCGGTCTATCTGATGGGGATAACATCCCCAAGTGGGAGTAGCGTACCTTAGAAGCTTAAACTCCAAAATTTCGGCAGAGAGTCGAAATATCCCGCCCATCCATTCAAACATTCATCTCCAAAAATTATTTTATTGCACAAATTTAGCCAGGAAGCTTGAAAGGGCGTTATACATTCTGTAAAAAATGGGGGTGGTGGCATTTTGAGCCATCATCTTTGTAGTTGCTTCACAATAAAACACATTGTTGTATTCACTCAAAAACACATTGTTGTCACTTGGCAATTCGAAAACAAACTTGAAAGTTGGAACCAGATATATTGGTTGATTTGCCAAGATGCACCGATCTACCAAATGCGGACATGTCATCATAAACTATGGCCATGAACTTGGTCACTTTTTTTATAAATGCTAGTGATGACCCACAAGTATAGGGGGTGTATCGCAGTATTTTTGATAAGTAAGAGTGTCGAACCCAACGAGGAGAAGAAGGTGTTGACGAGTGGCTTGGATCAGGAATTCTCTATAAATACTTAGCAAATGGAGTTTTAGGGGTTTTTGATAATGCAGATAACTAAAATGCGAGTAAATAAAAGACAATAATAATAAATGCAGCAAGTGGCCCAATCCTTTCTTTGGCAAAGGACAAGCCGGTTGTATTACTTAAGATAACCAAACATTCTCGAGGACACATAGGAATATTGTTAAGTGCTTTCGCTTCATATAGTTGATTAATCTTCTTTGGTTGGATAAGTGTTGTGTGGGTGAAACTGTGCTAATGTACTGACCTTCGTAGGACTAATACATACTTGTGATTATACCCCTTGCAAGCATCCGCAACTACAAGAAAGTAATTAAGATAAAAACCTAACCACAGCCTTAAACTCTGAGATCCTACACTCCCTTATGCAAAGGTTTCCTAACGGCAGTTTAGATTTCTGTCACTCCGGCAACCCCTACGATTAGTAGCCAAATACACAATGCATTCCCCTAGGCCCATAAAGGTGAAGTATCATGTAGTTGACGTTCACATGACAACACTAGAAGAATGACACCACAACTTCAAACCATTGAATCTTTCTCAACACAATTCCACTACTAACAACATGAATTCTCCCTTGTACTCAAGAAATAAACGAACTACTCACGAGACATCATATGGATCAAGATTAGAGATGAAATAATGATAAGTAACAATCTGAACATAACAATAATTCAATGGTTCCACTCAATAGCATCAACTACAACAAGTAATCAACACCGGGAAAGTTTCCCCTAAGAACTATGCAAGATTCAACCCAATTGTTACAGCAGTACGGAGTGGTGATGATTGTGCTGGTGGAGACGATGATCCCGATGAAGTCCAGCTTGATGATGGTGTTGATGGCGACGATCTCCCCTCTCCAGGAAGGAATTTCCACGGAAGATTTCTGCAAGTTTTTTATTTTCTATTTGCATAGGTTTTTATTGAAGATGCTTCATAGAATTCCAATATGGTTTTGCTGCAAGTTTCCACGATGATTAGGCATGGCTTTGGCTAGCCGCCCAGGCGTTTCTCTAACACATATACAAACTCCATGACCTTACAAGCTCCCATTTTATTTCACACCGCCGGCATCCATAAACAAAAGAACATGATATCAACTAAATAATAAGTGCAATATCGAAAGCGGACCCCATGACAACATGGTTTTGCTAACTCCCAACTTATAAAATGCAAGCATACAAGCTTCATAAGATAGTCACAATGGTTCAAATTTATTAAGTACAAGAAAATAAAGTGTGCCATCAAGTTTCTGAGAGCTTCACTAGTTTTCACATAACAAGTTTAATTTGGAAGATAGATAAAACTTGAGAATTTACTTGAAGTAGTAATAATGCTAACAGGTAGATATGGTGGACACAAAATGAATAGGTTCTGGTTGAAGGATTGGATGCACGAAAAGCATTCCCTCTCAGTATAGGTTTTTGGCTAGCAAGGCTAGGTAGCAAGCAATAAGAGTTGAAGGAAACAAACAAACATACAAGTGATAGAAACAATCATGCAATATTCCTTGGAAACACAAAAGATCTTAACTAGAGAATACTAAGCTCATGAGCCAATCAAGAAAGAAAGATGATGAAATTATATTAAAAAGTAATTTTCTCTTTTACATTCAATCCTTAAATAATGTTGCTACTAACCAGAGCTAAATTTGCCAAAACCAACTAAATTTACTTAATGATCCCAAAGTGATACCAACACCAACAACAAGATTAATCATATAATAGAAATTGCGAACTAAAATAAGATGTGCAAAAAGTAAATGATAGAGCTTCTCATTAATATTCCATAACGACAACTCACACCAAGGGATACATAGATATCTAACTAGAGGGGAGATACTTCCACAATGCAAACCATCATATATGATAACTTCTCTTATTCATGATATGACTCTACTAAAAAGGTAAAAAGATGAAAGATAATGATATGATACCGAGGCACTCCCGCAAGCTTGGAACAAACCAAGGGGACGCCAAAACCTGATGACGAATTACTCCTTTGGTGGTGATGGTGTTCTCTCGTCATCATCCGACTTCCAAGGTAAAGGCTCTCCATCGATAAAGGATATCTTGGTTTCCAATATCCTGAAACTAGTAGCAGAACTTATGTGTTTAAACCTAGCCTCATACTCACAGTTTTGATTTTGTATGTTGTAGAGCTGTTCTTTTAGTTGGTTAGTTGTTCGATGGAGTGAGAGAATTTCATCCCTAAGCTCAACAGTCTCCTTCTTGTGCTCAGCGATGAGTTCTGAACTTATCTTATGCATGATGTCCACTTTGTGTTCTGCCATCTTCTTATACCTAAAGACTTCTTGCTCCAGCACTTCCACCCTATCCTCTAGACTACCTTCTCCTTTAGGGCCCTGAACCTCTTTTATCTATACCTTCCCATCTTCGAGCAATAACTCCTTGGGGTGAATCTTCAACTCATACATGATGGGTTGATGATGTTCGTGGAGGAATCCTCCTTGGGTGATCCAGAGGAAGACAATGTGGCTCCAAAACTGAGAATCTGCCTGTTAGAAACAGATCGAAACGAATACACGACGAGAACACGATATATGAACCTCGAGGGATCTGGGGGATTATATATTACAAAGTTTAACAACAAAAGGAAGGTACTGGGAGAAAACGGGTCGGAGACGGGCTCCGGGGTGGCCACACCCCCTGGTGGCGCGGCCAGGTGGGCCCACGCCACGAGGTAGTGTGAGCCACCCGGGCTCCGTTTCCGTCCCTCTTTCAACTCATTAATTTCCATGTTAGATAAAAACTGCAAAAATATAAATTGAAAAGTTTTTCGAGGACATTTCCTTGCCATAACTGTTACCTATTCGAAAACAGACTCTGCAGGTCTCTGAACTTGGCCTTTAATAATTTCTTATGAAGTCACCTCTTGAATAATATCAATATCTTCGTTGTAAGATGTAACATCCCAAATCTTTAATCAAGGTTATCAAGATCCAAATCACCCAATTTAGGGTTAACAAAAACTTTTTCTCTTTTAAATAATTAAGAATACATATGTGTGTTGCATTAATATGGAATTGTTTTGAATTGCCATGTTTGTTTGTTCTAATGGTTGTAAAATGATTCTAAGGTGAATTCCACATCATCTAGATCCTTCCCAAGCAAAATCCAAAGAAAAAGAAACCAATTGGAATTAATAAAGGCAAATGGTCACTTTTGCCATTTTAATCCACTAGGTCACTTTAGGTGTTCCTAGAAGTTAAATTCAAACAGAAACAATTCTAACTCTTTGCACCCCTTGCTAGTACAAATAATGATCTACCAAGGCCCACTTTGAAATCTTACAAAAACATTTAAACACTAAATTTAAATGGCATTTGAAAATGGAATCCATGTCATATGCATAGATCACACTTTTGTAAAAACCACTCAAATGAGTTCAACTTGACAATCCCAAGCAACCACAGATGCTCAAGCATAGGATCAACAACTCCACCAAAAATCTTTGCAAAATTCAAAACTTTTGTTCTTGCGGCCATTGTGTCTAATAGTTGGCAGGCAAATAAAATCTGCCTAACTATCACTATTTGTGGTCAAAGCCTTGTCGAGCCATTTGGTTTAATTCTTGTCCCTTGGTCTCCCCTAGCTCTAACCAAGACAGCAACAAGCTACCATTTATCCTAGAGCAGCAGTAGCGTGTCGCTCGTTCCTCGTCGCCGCCGGCCGAGCGTGGGCAACGCGCCAGAGATAGCACTGCGCCAATCCAGCACGACCCCTAGATCCACCGAACCCTACCGCCGCCCTTGGTCCCTTCCCCGAGCCTTGCCAGCCCCTGGACCACCGAGGAACGCTCGCGCCCACCGCCTCTGCACCATGCACAGAGCATGCCAGAGCATCATCCCCGGCAGGCCCGCACAAGCCGTGCCTTGCCCACAGCTCACGTGCGCCGCTCCGCCATAACCCCAGCACCTCCCCAGACATGCCCTTTTCCCACTGCGCGACCAGCAGCCACCGCACGCCGCGTCGAGCACCGCCTCTGCCGTGCAGAGCGTCGCCCTTTCCTGACCACATGCCACCGCCCCTAGCGTTGCCTTTACGTCGTAGCTGACCACCATGAGGCAAGCCACTGTCCGCCTACACCGCCCATGCCTCTAGCGCCATGTACCGTCATCACCGACGAGCTCAGCGTCGCCCTCATGGTCTCCTCGTCGAGACTATATAAGGAGCCCTCCCCAGCACAAATTCCTCACACCACTCAACTCCCCTCTCCCTCAGAACCACCTCGCAGCATCGCCGGAGCCGCTCGAGCAGCCGTTCACCAGAATTGCGCAGGAGTTCGCCGTAGCAGAGAAGAAAGGGGCCCGTCGATTTCGTCCACCCCAGGAGCCGTCGTGACCTCGCATGAGTCTGCCATCGTCTCCTCGTTTATATCGCCACCATCGCCACACTAGCTGGAGCCCTGGTATGCCCCCATTGCACCCCCACCGAGCCGCTAGGGTTCCGTCTCGCCGGCGACCTGTCCGTCGTCGACGACGAGCCACCACCGTCGATCTAGGTTCTAATCATGCGGTCCACATTGCCCCGTACCGCTTCGTGTTAGAAGAGCCGCTGACATGCGAGACCCTCCTGTCAGTTGTCCTCTGCACCGTGGAGTGTGACTGGGCCGGCCCGTAAGTGTTCCCGCGCTGGCCCTAGAATTCAAATGAGGGTTTTTGTTTTTAGACTTAAACTTAATTATGTCCACTAGTTTAAAAATCAATTCAGAAAGATTTACCTAACCAAATTGAATGATTCCAATTTTGTTGGAAAGATAATTTAAATCTCTATCCAAGCCCGTTGGATTTAAATCAATTAGAGTTATAGATCCCCTATAGCAAAAATAAATGAACAGAAACTTTTCTACATTCAAACATTTTTCAAAAATTAACCATAATAGCTTTTGAGTTGATTCCACCTCTCAAAAATCACATTTGAATATACCTATATGAATATGTAATAATATTTAGGTTTGCATGCAGTGACTTTGTACTAGTACCAAAATAATGCTATATAGGAATTTCTAGTCACTTTAAATCATTAAATATTAATCTTAAACCTTATAAAATGTGATCCAACATTTAAATCACATTCCCATGTATTAGAATATGTGGTGATGACATGTGTCCACATGATCCCATATTTTAATTGGAGAATATTAAATCTTAATGAATTTCAATGAGTAGAAATTACTTTTCTCAAATAAAATAAATGAAACTAGTTCAGTAAAATCTTGTGATGAATGTGATGATACTAGATCATCAATTGTGTGCCTTAGTGTGCTAAATAGACTAGTTAAGTATTTTTTGGTGATTGTGTATCCTGGATGTATTTATAGAAGATAGTACCGACCAAGTCTACGAGGAGGAGGAGTTCTACCCCGAAGAAGAAGAGGAGAATTTCAACCACTTCACCAACCAAGGCAAGATAGTGTTAGCAAGCTAGAATTAAGCAAGATAACCTAAGCAATATGCATTAGGCATGATTTGGTTATACCTTCTTGATTTATACCAATCCCAAGTCTTACTTACAAGCTTTACTTTCTTTTACTTACCAAAATCACTTTGATGGCACGTGGTTGACGTGGGAGCTTCTTCTTCTTCTTAAGTCCCCGTCAACGGCGCCAGAAAACCGCTTGATGGCCCAAAATATATTGAGCTCGTTGGGGAACCCCAAGAGGAAGGTATGATGAGCACAGCAGCAAGTTTCCCTCAGTTGTGAAACCAAGGTTGTATTACTTAAGATAACCAAACATTCTCGAGGACACATAGGAATATTGTCAAGTGCTTTCGCTTCATATAGTTGATTAATCGTCTTTGGTTGGATAAGTGTTGTGTGGGTGAACCTGTGCTAATGTATTGACCTTCCTAGGGCTAATACATACTTCTGATTATACCCCTTGCAAGCATCCGCAACTACAAGAAAGTAATTAAGATAAAAACCTAACCACAGCCTTAAACTCTGAGATCCTACACTCCCTTATGCAAAGGTTTCCTAACGGGGGTTTAGGCTTCTGTCACTCTGGCAACCCCTATGATTAGTAGCCAAATACATATGCATTCCCTAGGCCCATAAAGGTGAAGTATCATGTAGTCGGCGTTCACATGACACCACTAGAAGAATAACACCACAACTTAATTATCAAACCATTGAATCTTTCTCAACACAATTCCACTACTAACAACATGACTTCTCCCATATCCTCAAGAACTAAACGAGCTACTCATGAGACATCATATGAATCAAGACCAGAGATGAAATAATGATAAGTAACAATCTAAACATAACAATAATTCAATGGTTACACTCAATAGCATCAACTACAACAAGTAATCAACACCAGGAAAGTTTCTCCTAAGAACTATCCAAGATTCAACCCAATTGTTACAGCGGTACGGAGTGGTGATGATGGTGCTGGTGGAGATGATGGTGGAGATAATGATACCGATGAAGTCTAGCTTGATGATGGTGTTGATGGCGATGATCTCCACTCTCTGGGAAGGAATTTCCTCGGCAGATTTCTGCCTACCGGAGAGCTCTTTCTCTCTCTATAGTTTTCCGCCCCATAGAGGCGGCAGAATCTTTCTCTGGTCGCTCCCTGAGTCTTAGGGTTTCGAGGGGATTATATACGCCAAAGGGCGATGCTGGGAGTGGGCCAGGGTGGCCACACCACCTGGTGGCGCGGCCAGGGGACCCACGCCACCAGGGGTGTGGGCCCCTATGGCCCATCTTCGCTCCTCCTTCTGGCTTTCTTCATCTTCTGGAAAAATAGGATTTCCCGTATATTTTCTAGGATTTTATAATCTTCGTGAATTTTGCATCCAAACAGTGCTTTTTCCATCAGAATCCTAACTCCGGTGGTTCATCCTCCAAAAATCATCAATCATGCAAAAATAGATGAAATAACATAAGTACCATCTATTAATATGAAATATATCAATGAATAATAGTGAATTATGATATAGGATAGTGATGCAAAATGGACATATCAACTCCCCCCAAGCTTAGACTGCGCTTGTCCCCAAGCAAAAACTAAGCTCAATAAACATGACCACAGGTTTATGGAGTGAAGTGTCGATAAAGAGAATACGGACAAGAAGCATCACATTCATCAATACACAAATCATAATAGAAAACAACTCACTATTATATAACTTAACTTGCAATGAGTAAGGGAAACACAATAAAGATACATAAAGTAAATCATAATTGGTAATGGCAAACTTTGTTCTTGGTCATATAATGGTTAACAAATTCCAGGAGTCAAACATAATGGTTTTTTCAATGACAGCTTTCAAAGTAATATTCACTCTGATAAGAGTAGTGTACAAAACAAGGAACATAAGAAACATGATTGAATATATCATCATATGGGTTATTGAATCACAACAACTCAAATGCTTGCTTGAGATAGAAAGGAATAGGTTTATTGACTCAACTAAAAAGTAAAAGAAAGGCCCTTCACAGAGGGAAGCAGAGATTTCAAGTCTCATAAAGAGCCTCCAAAAATTATGGTACTTACTAGATTTCAGCTCTCATTGCCCCTATCATAAGCATCTTGAGGTGATTAAGGTTAATGTGAATAAGATAAGAGTTATATGCTTGACAAATTATAAGTTAAAAGTCTCATGCCCCTTGAGTACGAGTACCAGACCTCATAACTCAACTTTGGTCTCCGGTAAGTTCTTGTCATTGTAAGTGTATGTGTATCATAGAGAACCGCCAATGAGGTACCCCTTGCCCCATGACACAGGAGTTATCCCATATCAAAATGACAAGGCAGTAGACAGTGAGCATCTCAGCAATCTTTTTATTTGTTATTTGCATAGGTTTTTATTGAAGATGCTAGGAGTGGGCCAAGGTGGCCACACCACCTGGTGGTGCGGCCAGGGGGACCTGCGCCACCAGGGGTGTGGGCCCCTTGTGGCCTATCTCCGCTCCTCCTTCTGGCTTTCTTCGACTTCTGGAAAAATAGGATTTTCCATATATTTTCTGGGATTTTCTGATCTTCACGAATTTTGCATCCAAATAGTGCTTGTTCCATCAGAATCCTGACTCCGGTGGTTCATCCTCCAAAAATCATCAATCATGCAAAAATAGATGAAATAACATAAGTACCATCTCTTAATATGAAATATATCAATGAATAATAGTGAATTATGATATAGAATAGTGATGCAAAATGGACATATCAGCTAGCAAGCAACTCTCGTTGGCGGGTGGGTCTAGATGGTGACATCGCATCTGAGCGGCCCCACGTCGGAGTAGCGTATGTTTGAAGGTTCGACCTCAAATATTTGGTATGGTGCCCAAACTTCGCACCCATCCATTCAAATATCCTATGCATCCGTTCAAACATACTTCACCTCTTTAGAATGCAAAATTCCTCTTCTATTCCTGCTTCGAAAACAAGAACCCGAGGAGCACTGTAATAATAGAGGGATATGGGTGGTAAATTTGCGTTCTCCCACGTGCATCACCCGATCAACATTTCCTTGCCCTTCTTCAATATTTACTTGCCCGTCCACTATGACCTACACTAACTTTTTGGACTCACCATGCAAGTGACCCGCATGTTAGTGACCTAGAATTACGAGAAGTAGAGATTCCCATCGTTTGTTTTTCACAATTCAAACATTTTTCACTAAACCGAGGTAAAATCATTAAAATTGGCGAACCTGGCTCCAAAGCTTGAAAATTCATGAAACTTGGGCATTATCCGTCAAATATTTTATACTTTGTGAGAAAATTGGTGCGGTGAGATTCTGAACCACATATAGTCTTTGTAGTTGCTTCAAAACGGAAGGCATTCTTGTCACTTGGACAAATTAAAATAACTTTGAATTTGGAAGCACCCTTTGTAAACATTGTTTGAAATGGCAATATGCAGTTATGAATCGATCTACCAAACATGGACACGTTATCATAAACTATGGAAAACATATTGCCATGACCTTAGTCATGTCATTTGAAAGCCATGAATGTTCATACATGGGATTCCATATTGTGAAACAAGTTTCTTCAAAAGTGTGAAGTTTTAGCATACTTTTTAATGGAAACTAGGTAGTGCACATAGCAAGATACTCTGCAAACGAAAGACATTACTTCAATGCATATATATTTTATTTGGATTTTTCTTTCAAAAGGTTCCGAATTTGGCAGCATTAGCATTCATATCAAGAAGTTGAGGGGTTGTTTGGTTAAGCTTATCTATATCTTTTAGTTTTATTTTATAAGCCATTTTTGATTGGCTTTTGGCTCATACCATCATTCAACTATGTTAGGGTAAAAGCTAAAAAATAAAGCCAAAAACAACTTTGTGGCTAATAAGCAAAAAAATCAAAAGCCAGAGTTAAATCACAACCAAACAACGCCTAAATCTCATGGAACTCTTGGCGTTTCTCCCTTGTTTTAGTACTTTGGCACCTTCAATTAAATTTAACAAAAAATATAACCAAGCAGGTATCATCCAATTGTAGATCAAAATTTGAGATATTTCATTAAATTGCGGTAACACCATTCTTTTCCATGAATAGAACCATAAAGTTTGAACATTATTGAAAATTCCTGAAATCCTAAACCTTAAACCCCTAAACCCTAAAAACCTAAACATTAAACCCCTAAACCCTGACCAAGCAGGTATCACGCACCTATAGATCAAAATTTGAGATACTTTCGTGAAATTGGGTAACGCCATTCTATTCCACGAATATAAGCATAAAGCTTGAACATTATTGAAAATTTCAGAAACCCTAAACCCCTAAAACCCTAAACACTAAACCCCTAAACCCTGACCATGCATGTATCAAGCACTGATAGATCAAAATTTGAGATCCTTTCGTTAAAGTGGGTAACGCCATTCCATTCGACGAATATAAGCATAAAGCTTGAGCATTATCGAAAATTCCCTAAACCCTAAACCCTAAATAACCCTAAAACCTAAACCCTAAATAACCCTAAAACCTAAACCCTAAAACCCCAAACCCTCAACCCATAAACCCTAACCAAGCAGGTATCATGCACTTATAGATCAAAATTTGAGATACTTTCATTAAATTAGGTAACGACATTCTATTCGACAAATATAAGCATAAAGCTTGAGCATTATTGAAAATTCCCCAAACCCTAAACCCTAAACAACCCAAAAAAAATAAACCATAAAACCCTAAACCCTCAACCCATAAACCCTAACCAAGCAGGTATCATGCACTTATAGATCAAAATTTGATATACTTTCATTAAATTGTGGTTACGCCATTCTATTCCATGAATATAATCATAAAGCTTGAACATTATTGAAAATTCCCTAAACCCTAAGACCCTAAATCCTCAACCCCTAAGCGACCTTGACAAAGGAGGTATCATGCACTTGTAGATCAAAATTTCAGATATACTTTAATTAAATTGCACTAACCATTCTATTCCATGAATATAAGCATAAAGCTTGAACATTATTGAACATTCCCTAAAACCTAAACCCTAAACCCCTAAAACCTAAACCTTAAACCCCTAAACCATAAACCCTAGAACCCTAAAACCTCAACCCCTCAACCCCTTACCAAGCAGGTATCATGCACTTATAGATCAAAATTCGAGATACTTTCATTAAATTGCGATAACACTAGTCTATTCCACGAATATATATAAGCATATATATAAAGCCTGAAAATTATTATTGAAAATTCTCTAAACCCTAAATCCTAAATAACCCTAAACCCTAAACAACCCTAAACCCTAATTCCTGAACCCTAAACCCTCAATATCAAACCTTAAACCCCTAAACCTAAAATCCTAAACCATAAACCCTAAACCCGTAAACCCTCGACCCAAAAACCCCGAACGCTAAACCCTAGGCTATATATATATATATATATATATATATTGTGTGTGAAAACTGGGGCAGTGGGATTTTGAGCCATACATATTTGTAGTTGTTTCATGACAAAAGCCACTATTGTCACTTGGAAAATTGAAAATAACTTCAAATTTGGAAGCTTCCTTTGTAAATAATATTTTAAATGCCAATACACACCAATCTACCAAATATGGATAGGTTATTATAAACTATTGCAAAGATATGGCCATGATCTTGGTCCTCTAGTTTGAAAGCCATGCATATTCATACATGGTATGCCATATATCGTATGAAAAAATTAAATACATTATTATCGATTAGAAAATTTAAAATAACTTCAATTATGGAAGCTCTTTTTGTGAACAATATTTAGATGCCAATATGCACCAATCTACCAACCATGGTTACATTATCATAAAGTATTGTAACACACATGGCCTTGACATTTTTATATAATTTTTTAAAGCCACGACATGGTACACCATATTGTGAAACAAGTTTTTTCAAGAGTTATCAAATTTTAAGATTATAGTTTTTTATGAAAACTAGCTAGTGCACACAGTGAGACACCAAGAGAGAAAAGAATGGTTGTATTTAGTTTTATATTTTGTTTCTTTGTATTTCTTTTAAAATGGCCCAAATTTGGTGTCATTACCATTCATATCAAAAAGTCGAATCTTGCAAAACTCTCGGTGTTATCCAATATTTGACTACTTTAGTACATTTGAATTATTTTTAAAAAGTCGAGAGCAAGCTATATCACACACTGTGTAGTTTGAAATTAGACATACTTACTTTAAATTGTCAAAAAGTCATTTTATTGGATAGATTTAGCTAGGAAGCTTGGAAATTCATAAAAGTAGGGCATTATCCATCAAATCTGGAATCTCATTTTATTGCCAAAATGAACCGATCTACCAAATATAGGTACGTCTGTAAGCAAAGCTTGATTGGCCAAGATGCATCAATGTATGGAGTACAAAACATGGATATGGTATCAGAATCTATGGTTGTGACCTTGGTCATCTTAGTTGAAAGCCTTGAATTAATGTTTATTAATTTCGGCAGATGTTTATAAACACATTAAATACTAAAAAGCATATAGACGTGTGGGTCTATTTGACGGGGACAACATACCCAAGTGGTAGTAGTGTACCTTAGAAGCTTCAACTTCAAAATTTCGGCAGAGCACCGAAATATCACGCCCATTCATTCAAACGTCTAGCATCAAAAATTATTTTATTGCACAAATTTAGCCTGGAAGCTTGAAAGGACGTTATACATTGTGTGAAAAATGGGGGCGGTGGCATTTTGAGACATCATCTTTGTAGTTGCTTCACAACAAAACTAACTCTGCATTGTTTCTTCCTTTTCCATTGAGTCAGTACGGCCGTGCGGTACGGGCGCACCCCCTGTACCGACGATCGTTAACTTATATAACCCTTTTGCTTTCCGTCCTTTCGTTTTTGGTAATAAAAAATCTATCGCCTACCGATGGTCGGTGCCTTCGGTACGGGTAGACGGTACAAGCACATCCCGGATGTACCGAGTTAATTGGAAATTTTGCCGATGTATCACCAAACAAAATTTTGATGGAATATCAGGTATGGGTGGATGATACAGGCACCACTCGTACCAGTGGTTGTTACGTATCCAAGTTTTCCGGGTTTTCTTATTTTCTTTCCTATTCTCTGTGGAATTCTTTTCTTATTCAGTTTCTTCACCAATATTATGAGTTTTTTCTGTTCCTAACCCCTCATAAACTCTCCCCAAGGAGTCTCTCTCTTTCTTCACGTGTCAAACAGTTCTCATCAACACTACCTCTCTCAAGAAACCTTGTGACCATGTCTCAGCCATGGGAGATCGTTCAAGAAAGGGAGGACAAAAAGGAATGCTCCGGAATCTCAATAGATACTGACAAGAAGGCCGTTGAGGATAAGGCGGAAGAAGAACTCTTACTAGACCAGTTTGGCCCGGAGGATGGGTTCAAGCTAATGGAGATGATAAAATAATGGCGCAAGGTGTTAAGCCTGCTTGTAGGGAAGGAATATGATCATGAAGAGGTGCACCTAGCCCCTAGGAGGATGGCGGTTTTTCACTTGAGAATCTGAAGTTTGAACAAGAAGAGATTCAAGCCTCGCTCGATAGCCTTGATCGCCATATAAAAAAATTGAGGTAAAAGCTCTAGGATCTGATAAACATATTGGCATGCCACGTCGCTATTTTTACCAGCTAGATAACAAGATAATGTGAAGGGATTGGAAGCCAATCTTGACATTACTCTTCATTCACTTAAAATTCAGAAGAAGATAGTGGAGCTCCAACAGTGCTTTATCGCTCAGTTGGAGAAAATTAACGAGCAACGCAAGATCCACATTATGATCTTGGAAGCAATGAACAACACCCTCTATACAAAGATCCGTTATGCAAGAGCTTCATCTTGAAAATAAAAGGAGCACCATGGTATCAAATAATTGCAAGGGCTTATTTGATCCCACCTAGCTTGAAAATAACACCTTATAATATATATTAAAGTTTAGCATGTTTACTTTCTCGCATGCATATTAGTTTAAATTCAAAGTTTTGAATTAGTTGCATATTAAACTCCTTTGAAGAACGAAAGAATTATATCCAATGAATTTTCAAGCCTTTATGATATTTGAAGTATTCTCGGTTTTATGATTATTGTATTAGATGTATAAATTAGGGTGAGTGTTATTATACTTGTACTTTGCAATAATTGTAGGGTCTTCCACACCAATAGTACTGATAGAATATGAGAAGAGTTTTTGATAGCATCTTATAATCATTTGTTTGATTGGAAAAAGAAAAATATTCAAAGAAAAATAATTATGAAATCAACAAAAATAAAGAAACTTATGCTATCAAAGAAAAATTATAGAGTGATTACAAGTGGAGATAAATACTCAAACTACAATCGTGAATTACTTCATGCTCAGCTTGATAGTTAGTGTCATGTATTTATCTGTTTTGAGTCTTCTCATGAGAATAAAAATATGCCTAACTTTTTTGCATACGCAATACAAGAAAAAAGAAGAATTATTCAGCTAAACTAAAGGGCAATAGACATATACATAATCATGAGAGGAAATGAAAAATATAATTAATTGTTTTGAATAAGTGGATGTGCAAAGTCGTAAACATGTTTGAGGTCACCTCACAAACTCGTTTGATGGAATTTGATGATCTTATGATATTATATCTTCATATGAACTATTAATACTAAGGTGTGGAAGCCTCTAAGTCATTTGAGATGTGAAAGTATGATAAAGCTCATGATGTGATTCTATATCCAATATTATAATTGTTGCTTCAAATGCCTCATGTATGTTAACGAATCGAGCTTCATGAACCTGATGACCTTCTCCTTTTAAGCTCCTATCTTGCTCAGGGATGAGCAAGAGTCTAAGCCTGGTGAAGTTGATGAGTGCATTTTTAAAGTATATTCACCTTATGTTTTTGCATGAGTAGTGTTAGGATTTTGGTATTTTACGACAGTCGTGCGCACCTTTTATGTATGTTTCCATAGGATCTCAAATATTGAGGCATTGATGAACATATTACTTTGAGTTGTCATATTGGACGAAAATACTCCCTCTATTTTGATTTACATGTCCTACGCGTATATCTAGATTATCAATTTGAGCTATATAATTTGAATTATATACTATAAAAATTATATCATTGAAATATACAGAGTCCAAAGTTTTCAATGATATATATTTTATAATATATATCTCATACTAAGTTGCTTAATTTGGCGATACAGAACTACGCGCTAGACTTGTAAACCGAAACAGAGGGAGTATAATAGTTTGAAGTAATAAAAGTCATTATTATGATTTACCACACACCTAGGAGGAAAGGCATCACAAAGAGAAACTACTAAAGGGTTAACGAGCGTCTGTATAGGCATACCCCTGCCCATACCACACTCCTATACCGTGTGGTGGCCTCTTCGCCTTGTCAAATACTCTCACCACGTGAAGATGGATCAGAGATCCGACATTCAGAGACACCATAATTCATAGAAACCTCACCTCCAGAAGGGATATGAAGGGGAAGTCGCAGAAGGGATATGAAGGGGAAGTCGCAGAAGGCATCATCATTTCTACTACACGGATCATTAGAGGCCAAGGAATCACCCCCGTCATCATCAACCGCATATTTATCACCATCACCATTCCCATCTCTTTTACCCCTCATCTTGTTGTAATTCCAATTACTATTGTGGATTTGTATTTATTATCATCCATCTACTTGTATTCACTTCATATATCCATGATGATATTGTTGATTGCCTCCATGAGTGAGTAGTTTACCTTGTTCTTGGGGAGATGGAGAAACCATAGCAATATTATGATATGAAATAAAGATGATTTATAACTCATGTTCACGATTATGTGTTGGTTTTCTCTCTAAATATTATGTGAAGTCGATAATGTAATATTTGTCTTTGGGACTAGAGAGGGAATTATCATTGGGTATATGGTAGTACACACAATTCTAAGTGACATAACATACCGGCTTGCTATTCATATGGTTAAGGGGGACAAGGAGAGATTCACTAAGCGCATACAATATCTATGGAGAAACCCTTAATTGTGAGGGATCTGAGTGTCTTTCTTATGATCATCGCATTGATTATTACAGATGAAATAATATATGACTTTCTGTGATCATTCATTTATGGATCACTCTCCACACATGTCATGAACAAAGACATGGATTTATCCTAATCATAATTAATACCAATGCTAGAGGTGGATCCTACAATCCCTGAGAACACTTCGTCCTACTACAGTTTCATTACCATTTACATCGTATTTGTTTCCTTGTTGCTTTACTATTTAACTTTTCTTTACGCATAAAATAACCCTTTTAAACACTCTTACTTGATATCAAGGGCAACTTACAAGTCTTTCTTGATAGATATTGATGAGGGCATTAAGACCTTAACCAAATAGCTCTCCATGATTCGATACTCTTACTTTCGAAACTAGCTAAAATATTATTGTGAACTTGTAGTCATCAGGCCTCACGGCCCACCGGCCTGGAACATACAGAGCTTGGCAGGGGTTGGGGAGGTGGGTGGCGTGTTTCCAAAAGACGACGTGCCGGGACATGGTAGACATCAGCATGGGAAGAGCCTGGCTCAGGCATCGCCGCCTGCGTGGGCGTCGACTGGATGTGGCTGCCCAACCGCCGATCGTGCACACCGCCGTGAGGAACAACCGTCTCCATCTGACGTCTGACCAGCCGCTGATGGGCATTGGGCCGGTCTCCACGCAGGTGTTGCTGCTGCTCTTCCCTCACTGGTGATGCCGGTTCGGGTCCACGCGAGCGGAGCCGCCGCTATTGTTCTTACCCTATCGGCGCTGCTAGTTCAAGTCCATTCGGGCGAGGCCGCTGCCGGTCACCACGGCGGTCAGGGCAGTCACGAGAATGATGCCCTTCCTTCCGGTACTGTAGGCATGATGTCTCAAAGGTGCATTCCTTTGAGATGTGGCACTTCCTCAGGTAGTTGAAGCAGCAGCCTGCAAGGTCCCGTGGCAGGTCATCTCAGATGGTGAGCCCCGGGAGGTCAGCATGCCAGTCGTGCTGCCTCTTCCTCCCTCCATCTTGCTACTAGGGGCCCCGCCCATCTCTCTGCGCGGCATCACGGCCTACCACCGGGGTCGTCCGCTGGGGAACCACCGGTCGAGGAGAGGTGGTTGGTGTCGGCGTTGGTGACACCACCATCGAGGGTGTGCCGTTGTGGAGAACTTCACAATGCGAGTGAGGGGAGCACTCTATATCTTCGTCATCGGAATAGTCGGCCCACCAGCGAGCTTGGGAGGATGTAGCAGAAACCATGGTTGGGGATGGGGAAGGGGAAGGGGATGCCATGACGGGCAGGTGGCGGAGTAGGTGGTTGCCGGCACCAGGGAAGCGGCCATCGTGGCGCTGTGGACGTCACGACTGAGTGGCGCACGGCGGTGGGCAACGCGCGTGCTCTATGTAGAGATTTTTCAAATATGTTTTCAAAGCAACATGGTAGCAACGTCACTACATGCATTGATTTGATTTTACACAAAAAAGAGCCAGAAGGATGCAACCTTCCATATGAATGCATCTAGTTGTTGCGATAAATTGATCTCCATCAATAATTGGACTAACTTCAACCATGATATGATTATATTGATAGTTAAGGTCCGTCAAACACTAATATTCGACGATACTTCAGACATGCCATTCACAGCATAAATTTGCTTCTGTTTCACGATGTTCCAACATCTCTAGTTGACCCCTTAAAAGGGTCGAATCAACTCCGGCGGGTATAACTGCTCGGCTAGTTTTTTTGGCCCAAACAAACCCCGTATATGATGCCCGGTCCGTAAAAGGCACCAAAAAACCATCATGGGCCTCTATATGTAAGGACTGGAGGGGCGGATAAGATTCTTGACCCGTTGTTTTTTCACACTCGCGTCCGCTGCCCTCCGCCGTGCACCGCCGCTCAAATCCGCCCGCTCCGACGAGAAATTAGAAACGCCGCTTAACAGATCTGGCACTGCACCGCCGCGATGTACCATCGGGGTAGCTCGAGCGGAGTGCGGGCGGTCGGGTGGGATGTTGCGTCGCTTCGTCCCGCCGCCACGACACCGGCTCCGACTCGGAGGAGGAGCACTATCGCTGCATACGCTCTGATAGCGCGCAAAAGCGCGCCTCCCCCCACTACATCTACCTCCAAGCGTCGATGCCTCACAAGCTCCACCATCGCGAAATGGAGGAGGCCAACCGTCGACGCCGGTCGGGGGAGGGAAGCTCGTCCGGAGCGCTCGCTCGTCTGGCACCGGCCAAGAGAAAGGAGGAAGAGGAGATCGAGGGCTACGACCTGACGGCGTACGACGTCATCATCATCGAGGAGGACTACATCGATGAGGCCTCCTTTGACCGCACGACCACGGTGATCATACATCGGAGCACGGCCGAGGAGGAGGACCACCACAGCGGCAACAGCGGGATGCGGAGCTCAACGACCTCTTCCTCGAGCAGGGGCTCGCCAGCGAGCGCGAGCTCCGCCAGAAGCAGCTGGAGTGGGAGCTTGAGCATGCGCTGCAAGCGGAGAAGTTCGTTGACCTTGTCGACGACGACAGCGAGTGAAGCATGTCGCCAATATTGTCGCCGCCGTCGCACCCTAAGGCTCCGGTGAGCCCAAATTTTGTGTGCGGGGTTAGCGCAGCGACAGTGGCAGATCCCCCGCGTAGTAAATTTTCCGCATTTTGTACGTAAGATCGCGATGAACTACAGACGGACTATGTGAAATTTTTCGTGAATGTTTTAAATTCGTATTTTTAAGATTTCGATGTGTGGTTTAACTCGTCCTTTATCTGACTTTTTAAGGTTTAGTGGATAAGCGATCTCCTAGAGATCCTCTTACGTAAGATGTATAATTGTCACACGAAGTCATATCCTCGAACTCAGGAGTCTTCCCTAAACCTGGTACTATCGAGTACATTCCTCCCTACTAGAAAAACTCTTGTTTAGTCCCCTAGAATCTGAAACGGAGAATCCACCGGTTTAGCTAGCATGTGTGACAACATTCTGTAGTAGGTTTTTGTTTTTGTTTTTTGAAAGGGACATTCTGTAGTAGGGTGAGAAGACATTGTGGGGTATTTGCATCAAAATAACCTAAACTTGAAAAAAAATCACAGACTGAACTTTGGCTGAAAGAATTTGAATAGATCTAACCCTTTTTGTAGCGTCGTATAGAGTGGCGCCGCACTCTATAGTGCAACGCCATGACTCACGGTGTTGCACTATGTTGTGCAACGCTATGAACGACGGTGCTGCACTGTGTTGTGCAACGCCATGAGCGCCACTCTATACGGCGTTGCAAAACGGGTTAGATTTAGTAAAATTCTTTCGGCTAAAGTTTAATCTGTGAATTTTTTACGAGTTTAGGATATGTTGATGCAAATACTCGACCGCAACATTGTGTGATTGAAAGAGGGAGCGGACAGTGAGGCCCACTGAAAACGGTTGCCGAAAGACGGAGCGGACAGCGAGGCCCACCTGAAATGGTGGCTCGGAAGCATCAAAACATGCACTGGATAGGAGATGCTTGACACGTCGGCCTCTATTTTCTTTCCACGAGGCCGACACTTGGTGCAGCCTTCCTTGAACAGCACTCCCCTTTGTTTTCCTCCTCTTGTTGAAAAGCCTCCTTAAAAAGCAGAGAGATGAAAGGGAGAATATATGCGAGAAACGTCAGATCCATATGGACCTTTATTCGCAAAAGCATCTTTGCTCTAAAGAATCCCGTTCGAACAAGTTCTCTTCCAGCCTTTTTCTGAACTAGTAGTCTTATAACGGGAAGAGTACTTGATTCGTACAACTCTCTGGCCGCCTTAGAAAGCAGGGATATCAAAAAAGTTGCCGACTGATGTGGAAAGAAAATGAAAGCATTGAACGTGATGAAATAGGCTGAATTTTGGCAACATTATTCTTTTATGTTTAATTTGAGACAACAAATTCATAATAACTTAAAATTCTTGATACACTATCCAAACCCAGTGATACATCCGAAAGAAGCTAATGCAGACCCAATCACACTCCAGGAGAAACTCTGCAAGATATATATAAAAAAGGTGAGAATTAGTAATTACTATATCTCCATTCCATAATAGGCCGTGCTACGCGTCCCCCGTGGGAGATCCCCGCGATCCCCAGGTCCGGAGCTGTCCGATCGATACCACCCGAACCGTCCGATCTCGTTTGTAGTAGTAGTCGTTCCCGCTTTTGCTACACGGTAGCAAAAAACGCTTCTTGTAGCAAAATTACAGATCAGACATATCGCGGGCCAGTCACGAGGAAAGGCGTCGTTGGGAGGACGACGGAGGGCGACGCGGCGTCGATCTCCTCTCGCGGCGCCGGAGATGAGCCACCTTCGCTCCTCCATATTGTACCCACCTTCTGGCCATCCTCACCACCTTAGACCTCCGCCAATCGTCTCTTCAAGCGGCGGATCGAACCCTGCCACACGGCGGCGCCATGACTCCGATCCGGCGAGCGCCGCTGCCGCGAGGCCGTTGCTGCATCCGAATCAAACCCAGCACACGAATCCCCTGGTGTTTTTCAACCAAGATCCTGAGCTTGAAGAGCCAGCTCCGTCGGTGAGCACTCCATCTCTTCCTAATTTTTCTTGCTAGGGTTTCTCACCATTGTTGCTTCAGATGGTGCTACTAGGTAGCAGAAAAAATGTACGTTGTAGCAAAATGATGTAGTGAAATCAGTAGAACAGGTAATATAGTGTACCAAATTAAGTAGCAAAAATCTGCAGCATGAAGTTTGTACTAACATATTATTCTGCTACTTTTGTTCCTTGTTTTATAGTATTTTGGGAGAAGGTGATAGCAGTACTAACATATTATTCATGCAGCATCATAAATCAAAGTTGCTACTCCGCAAAATACTAACATGTACGGTATTGTATAGATACTATAGTACTATTATGCAGCAACTAAAATTGCTTCATGTTAATAGGTTGCACAATTATGGTTTAAAGCTTCAACATATTATCATGTAGCAAAAGGTTTCAAACTGAACTTTTGCTATTTGAATTTCAGGGGTTTGTGTTTGATAGCATACTCGGAGGATTTGACCTCAACCAACCAGCTGAAGGATATGGTGTTGAAGGATATGTCGCCGCTGAAGCATTTGCTACACCCGATTTTGTTTCTGAAGGTCCTGCTGCTGCAGGAAACTCTGGTCCAGAGTTTGCTACAAGGGCAGAAAGTGCAACGAGTGGAAATGCTTCTTTTGCTGCCGGTGAAGAAGCTGGTGAAGAGATTTGCTCGCAACCCCTTGTTCCGTATGTTGGTATGACATTTGACGACCTCGAAGTAGCAAAACAAGTGTACAATGACTATGCTTTCAAGCTTGGTTTTGGCTCAAGAATTGGAAACACCAAGTATAGTACAGCAAGAGGTGCATCAAAGGATGCAATTCTTAGTAGAATTTTTGAGTGTGTCCATGCAGGAAAACCAGCTGTTGAAGGAAAAATTGCTACTAAGAATACATCTGGTGTTGCTACTTTGGGAGAAGGTGAGAGCATGGACATAAGTCATTTTACTGCACAAAAGTCATGTAGCAAACAAGCTAGCCTCAAGATGGATGTTAAAGACATTAGGCAACAGAACAGGGTGCTTTGGCATGATTGTAAAGCTAGAATGCTAGTTGGGAAGAGGAATAGAATTTGGACTGTCACAGTCTTCAATGCAGAGCACACACACCAACTGGTGAAGCAAATTGGGATAAGACGCTACTACCGATCTCACAGGAAAGTTTTCGAGGAGGACTTTCAGTTTATACAAACTTTTCATAATCAAAACATAACCACGGCACAAATGATGGGCTGCCTCGGAAGTGTGCACGGTGGTGACCCGAGGTGCCTCGGTTATGTTAGGCGTGATGTGTCCAACATTAGAACTATTCTATGGGAGGAAGTGTCGCAACGAGACATGAGCATGACGATTGCGTACTTTGAAAGGAGACAAGCAGAGAGCCCGACATCTTTCTTTGATAAGATGATGGACAAAGATAACGCAGTAACAACTCTATTTTGGTTTGATGGTAGGACAAGGGCCTTGTACCCCAAGTACAAGGACTCTGTGTTTTTCGACACTACATTTTGTACCAACAAGTACAACATGCCCTTTGCTCCACTTGTGGGCATCAACGACCACACAAACACAATTCTGTTGGGCTGTGCTTTGCTACCAAATGAAACAATTGACACATTCAGCTGGGTATTCAACAAAATCTAGGAATCAATGAACGGTTTGGCTCCAGACCATATTATGACAGATTAGGACCATGCAATAGCAACAGCAATTTCAAACATATTTCCTGATTCAATTCACAGATGCTGCATCTTCCATGTGCTGAGATTAGCGAGAACAAATCTTGGTCGACACTTGGTAGAAGATAGCGCTTTTGCTGCAGCGTTCTACTCGTGCATTTACAGCACCGACACCATAGCAGAATTTGAGATATGCTGGCAGCATATGTTGCTAACTTTTGCTATGGTTGAGAACACACATCTTTAGAATATGTGGAAGACCAAAAAGTCATGGGCGCCTGTCTACCTCAGACACAGTTTCTTTCCATTTACAAGCACAACGAGGAGATCTGAAGGACTAAACTCCTATTTCAAAACATTAATTCGCCCAAGTGACTCGGTTTGGAACTTTGTGTAGCAATATGAATTGTGCCAAAACCTGATGCTAGACCGAGAAGATAATGCAGCATTCAAAATGGATACAACAACGGCACCACTATCGGGGAGGTGAGTTTGTACCTTGCAGATTTATGTTCAGTAGCATTTCTTTAAACACTTGTAGCATGTTTGTACAACTATTGTAGCAAAACAAAACTTCTGATGTAGCATCATTCTAACAATGCTTTCATCAACATAATTTTTTTCAGTTACAACATTGAAAAGCAGGGGCTAGAGTTCTATGCTAGGGAGATATTTACAAGGTTCCAAAAGATGATTGAGAAATCAACAAGGTTTTACCCAGTGCAGGCAGAGGGTGAGGGCATGTGTTTTGACCTCATTCCAAACCCTGGTTATGGTGTCAAAACATATCAGGTCCAAGTTGTTCTTAATGATGAGTGCTAAAAGTGTGGGTGCAACACATTTGAGATGTGTGGCATTATATGCCCTCATAGAGTAAGGGTGATGGTGCATCTGAATGTGCAGCAAATTCCGGATAAGTACATGCTTCATAGGTGGTCTGTTGCAGCCTCCACACCTGCACCTGATCTAGGGACAAATAGCATCAGATTTGGGATTCCGGGAACAAATACTCTCAAGTATAATGCTTTGTGCAGAAAGATGAATGAGCTCGCTTCTGATGCTTGCTTCAGTGATGAAACATATGTTGTTGTTTCCAAGATGATTGATGAGGCGGGTCAGATTGTAGCAACCATGAGGAAAACCAAAAATGCTACGCAACAAGAAGAAAGGCAGCAAGAAGAAAGGCAGCAAGAAGGATGGTCAGAAAATGTTCAACCACGGGAAGGTATTGCTCCACAACATGATGAAAACAAAAATAAGCAAGAAAACCAATGTAATGATGCTCCCAGTAGCACGTTGAAGAACCCTGCGAGGGTAAAGCCAAAAGGCGACCAACCGAGAAGTCGAAGCGGAACAAACCATTGGTTGAGCTTCGTGATGAAGCAAATGCAAAGAGAAGGAAAAAATCTCAAGAGCCAAAGAAGAAGAAAACTAATGATGCAACGACAAAGACAAACAGGAAGCCAAGAAAGCAAAAATGCCCATACTGCCATGAAGAAGGTCACACAGTGCAACAATGCGTCTACATGGAAGCTTTGATTGCGGGCACTGCTGCGAAAATAGAGTTGAAACTCTAGCCATGCAGCTACATGTACTAGCAGCTGTAGCACTGCTGTAGCTATTGTGTAGCATATATTCAGTGTACATGTAGCATCATCCTGATGCATAAAATTATCTTGTTTTAATAGCCCAGGACATGTTTGTGATATGACATACTTTTGATGATAGCAAAATTATTGATCAATTGAAGCATATAGTTTATCTTGTGGTTCATGTTTGTTCTTATATATAGCAATTATGGAGATGTAGGTAGCAAAATGTTGTTTGTGTATTTTATGATGGAAGCAAGAGTATTCAGCTTGTAGCATTTTCGTGTTGAAACCTGTAGCAATTTTTGGACAAGTGGGTGGCACAAGATGTCCATGCATGTAGCAATTTTTTTATACATATGTAGCAAAGTAAACAAATGTGTCGAGTCAAAAAAATTGACAACATGTTTGGAGTAATTTTCATATGCAGCAATTTTGCCACTTGTATGTAGCACAAATAGTACATCTATTTTTAGCAAAACTAAAACACTTGCAGCATCAATAGATAATATGGACAATCATATCATTTCAACAGGATCAAACCGTTGTCCATCCAACATGAAAATTTGCGAGAACACAAAACACATCCATGGTTACATGGGTTTTTGACCATACAAGTGCAAGATAACAACACTAAAGATCACAAAATAAAGTTCTAACAAACTGCCTTTCACATGCTCAAAACAGTTTCTCCCTAGCTACGCTTCTTTTGCAACTCATCATCCATGAGCTGTTGAATGGATCCTTTGTTTTGTCTTGCCTCGATCAAATCTGATGCAATAACCTTCCTCAGATTTGGTATTGCGTTGTTGTCGAATTTAGCCATGACCTTTCCAGTGAAGTTATCCATGAAGAGGATGCAGAAGAATCCACAATCAAATCTGCCAGAAAACAAACAAATAGATATGTTAAAAGGGCAAGCAAGAAACATAGGTAGCAACTGTAGAATTCTAAGATAGCATACTATGTAAACTATGGTAGCAATAATAAAACAGTTATGTAGTATTTTTTGCTGCTATGTAAACTATGTCATAAAGATTGATAGGAAGCAAATCTTACATTGTAGTCTGCTACGGGTGATCGGGATTGGTTAGTAGGAATGTGTCAAAGTTAATATTATCTGCCAATTTCGACTATTTGACAAGATCAGCAAAGTTTTTGTACTGCAATAAAGAACAGAAACATTGTATGGTTACTCTTCCATCAACCAAAAAGCACAACAATAAAGAAACTACAGAAGAAGTACTAACCAGATTGCGTGCACTTTCATCCAACAAACCAGCCTCCTTGGCACCTTTCATTGAATCAAAAATGTGCATCTATTTTTCTACGAGATTGCTACATGGAACTTCCCAATAGTTGAGTTTCACAATAGGAAAGTATAGCTACATTGTAACAAGGAGAATACAACAATTTAGCATAATGTATGGCAGCATAAGGTAGCAAAAAGTGAAAGAATGAAGCAAATCTGAACAAGATAGGAAGAGGATGTTAACTCACAAGGTCACATTTGAAAATCTTGTACTTTGTATTCTCTTCCTTTAATTCATCCAAACATGCTTTTGCGTTGAATAACTTTGGATCAACAATGAGCTTCTCCTATTTTTATGGAAGAAAAGAAGATGTCAGATGAGGAAGCACCAAAAAACTATTTAGGAATTGTTACTCTATTACTCAGCAACAAATAAATATAACTAATATAGCATCATGTGTGTAGGTAAGTAGTAATACAGTAATAGTAATGTAGCATCAAAAAGGTAACACACCTACATGGGGCTAGAAATGTGGTAGCAAATAAATAAATGTATTGTAGCAAGATGAAGGAATAAAAGTAGCACAAAAATATAACTAATGTTGCATAACATAATATACATGCTTAAAAAGCTTCATGCCTGATGATAAAAAATTGATAGCAAGTAAATATTACTATGGTAGCAAAATCAATAGACTAAAGTAGCAAAAAATTATCAGTAGTGTAGAAGAACAGTTGTAATGAATGTTGTGCAAACAAAAATCAATGCTTTACATCTTACCACAATGTGCTGCATAAAAGCATATTTCCTCTTCTAGCACAAAATTTTCTTGGTAATAACATCAGACTCATGGTTGAATTTCTCGATCCACACATTCATCAACCCACTATCAAGGTTTTGACGCGGCCTAAGAGATGTCATGAAAGTCTTGTAGCAGGTGTAGTACCGCCCAATCTACACAAAAGGTGGACTGCACAAAGCAACAAAAGCAAACAGTGTTAATGGGTAGTAGCAGCAAGTTAAATGCAAGGTAGCAAAAAAAGTAGAAAATATTTTCAACAGCATAAGGTTTTAATCGAACAGTAGCAGACATGGAAATATCAGTAGTAGCAAAACAAACAAACACATGTAGCAACTGCTTAGTTGGAAGGTAGCAAAAGCAATACTATAGAGTAGCAAAACATAAATTTTACTGCCGACTAGTAAAAATACTTTACTCTAAATGTAGCCACAAAATTAACTAGTGAAGCATGTTCAAACAATACTTACGGTGCCCTATCCTTTGCGTGGTTCTTGAATTTCCGACCATGCATCACAAATGTGGAGTAAGTTTGATCCACCTCATGAGATATCTTCTTATTTTTCAACTTTGGAGGTGTGAGGTCTCCCTTGGCAACCCTCTTATACCTGGTCTTCTTCTCATGTGTCACCAAAACCGAACTAGCATCTAACTTAGCACTTGACTCAATGTTAAGAACAACTGCAAAAATAAAAATAAATTGTATATGAAGGAAAACAATCAGGAGCATATGTATGAAGGTGCAGAAATGCTACAAAATCATTCATACCAGCTGGAATTGGATCTGATGGTGTTGCAGGCTCAACCAAAGTGGAAGGTGATGACTGAATAGTCTTTGAGGCTTTTGAAACAGCAGCGGTCGGATCATTGTTGGGTTTGGAAGGTTGGAGAGCTTGTGAAGTGCAAAACTCTGCATATTCCTTGGTCCCAGGTTCAAAAAGATAAAATGTGGGTGCATCTGGAGCACTATTCCATGCTGCATCAGAAATATCCTTCCTAGGGCTGTTGTGAATTGGCAACCTATCAGGGCTAACAACATCAGGCTGCTCAGTAGCATCAGCTCCCTTGGTCGTAGAATCCAGAATTATTGTTGTTTGTGGTACATCGACTCCTTTTGTTGCAGCAACCTGCCTTGTAACACGCTTTCCTGCCTGAGCAAGCTCCTCAGCAGCAGCTGCAGCAATATCATGCTCCCCGGTAGTAGCTGCGGCGCCATCATGATCCTCAATAGATGTCATAGCCCCATCATGCTCCGCGACAGCAGCTGCTGCATCAGCATGCTCATGACACGCAGCTGCAGCGACACCATCATCCTTAGGCTTTGATGCAGCAAAGACATTATCGTCGTCTTCTGTTCCTAAATCATCATCATCCTCTGATAAATCATCACAACCTGAGGTATTGGTAGGGAAGACAATACTTGGTCCAGCTCCTATTTTACTTGCTTCTTCAACATCAACCAAAAGTGCAGACATGCGTTGAGTCTGCATGCGTTTCAGACCAGCAGAGAAGTTCTTCATTGTTCCATCAACATCAGCTTCAAAAATTGCCTTGTGATTCTCATACAAGTGCTTGAAACGAGGGGGGAACCTGTCAACAACACAATAGAAGCATGTTAGTAAGCATGGAAAAGGTAGCAACATAGGAATATAACCAATGAAACATAGTTTGTGAAAGTAAATAGCAAAAAAAAGTAATGTAGCATAAATAGTTGTAATTTAGTTTGACACATCTACAAGGTGATTGAGAAATTGGTAGCAAAAGAACAATAATACAATAATGCAGCAGAACACTTTGAATACTAGTTGAAAACACCTACATAAGTTCATTGTATACCTAGTAGCAGAACAATAAGACTATGGAAGCAAAATCTGTGAACTAAAGTAGCAAAAACAAAACAGTAATGTAGCATCTATTATACCTGAAAATCCTGGCTACTAGGGAAATTTAGCCATTCATTCAATGAGGCAGATGGATTAGCTTCAGCTTCTTCAGCTTGGGAGGTTTGGTTCACATGATCACCAATAGTGGCACTACCATAAGGCGTCAAGGACAGCGGCAAAAACTGCATACAAAACAAAAAGTCATGTCAAGAGGATTAATAGCAAAAGAAGAAAAAAGTAAATGTTTGAGAGTGTAAAGTGTCCAACCTCTCGCCTCCCAAAAATTGTAGTGTTGTTCAATACCTTCCAGTCATAGTCATGTTCTACAACAAATGCAAAGTCACTGGACTTAACTGGGCATACTCTATGCAATGACTTGTCAAAGTTGTGATCACTCGGTGGGGAATCCAAATGGTCCATATATGCAATCTACAAAAAAGCGAAAACATTGTTAGGGAACCACCAAAAAACACTGCAAATGAAATGAAAAATTGTAACATGACCCGAGAGACACTACTTACCACAAAAAGAACAAAAGGACCAGTTATCCAGAATTCAAATGTGGTAGAGTCCTTTGAAAAACAAGCTCTCTCTTCTTCTTCTTCTGAATGTTGCTCACCGATTGCATCGCTAATGCCAATATATGCTCATCCCATTCATACTCATCAGTTTTGGTTGGGTCAGCCATGAGAGCAACATATTCCAATGGTATGTGGTTCGAACTTTTAGGACAAACAACAGTGCCCAGGCTGAGAAGATCCCATGTACGAATGATGGTTGCCTCATCTGTATCTTCACATCTTTTCAGGATATCAGCAGCAGTAGCTATATCTGCCCTTTTCTTGCTAGCATGGTACAATTCCTGAACACCATCAAGTTCTGCACCTCCAGTGATGGAAAATCGATTGGCTTGTTCCCGCAGGGGACTCCAAAAACATTCCACACCATATCCCTGGTAAAAACCATCTGGTTTTTCTGAAGCTTGTACTCACGCAAATGAGGAGTTATATGACCAACAACAAAGTCAACAAGCTCATTAGGAATCCTGAATGGAGCCACATTCAGCATGGCTTTGAATGCACTCTTTTCTTCAATAATTTCTCTCTTAGCTGGACTAAGGCCGTCTGCAATGCTACGCAACCGCTTAGCACCGAACCTGTCCTTTGACATCCATATTTCCTTCTTGGCCTTCTTCACAGCCTCACCCTTTTTTTGCGACTGACCACAACTTTCTTCTTCTTACACAACATGCTCTTACCATCCGGAGCAACCTGCAACACAACATTAAAATCAAAAATATATGGTTAACATGCCAGTTTCACCTCCAAAGAAAAAGCTACATGTAGCATGCCACCAAAAAATAGCGTGCAAACGAAAAGAAGCTACATGGAGCAAACCAAATTGCCAAAATTTAGCAAGGCAACCAAAAAAATCTACATGTAGCATCCAAACCAAAATTTAGCAAGCCAACCTCAAAAAAAACTAGATGTAGCATGTCAACATATAAAAGCACGAAAGTAGCAAAAATCTACTTAAAGGCTACACGTAGCAAATAGAAACAATTAACTAGCAACTATATAGCAGATCACAATATGTAGCAAAATCCTGCTAAAAAGTGCACAATTAGCAAATCCTATAGCACTAACTAGCAAAATCCTACTACTCAAAGAGCACAACTACTAAAATTCTAGTACTCAAAGAAGAACTACCAAATACCTATTGAAAAGAGCAAAACAAGAACAACATCTAGTCTCCACTAATCCCTCAATCCTACTAAAAGTGCACAAGTAGCAATTGCTACAGCACAAACTAGCAAAAATGTACTACTCATACAACACAACTAGTAAAATCCTACTATATAAAAGAGGAAACAACTGACAGAGGAAACAACTACTGACAGAGCCACATCTAGTCACCACGAATCCACCACACAAAGCAACATCTAGCTACATGTAACATGAACATTCCCCACGGGTCCCAAGTACGCACAAGCAATAACATATAGCTACATGTAACAGGAACAGAGGTGCTCCCAAGGGGAAAAGGATGAATCAATAATCACACCAACATTTCCGCTGCTGGAGGTGCTCCCTCCTACCGCATCGCTCATCGGCGGTGGTTCCATCACCTTGTTGCCTAGGGTTTCTGCGAGGAATTGAAACCAAATCAGAGACAGAAAAGGGAGATCACGCGCGGGAGGAGGAAGAGTGTAGAGAGCGGCTTCGAATAGAAGAAGAATCCATGGTCAATGGTGGTTGAGGATGAAGCGGTCGGCGGCGGCGCGGGCGTCGCACCACGGTCGCCTCTCCTCTGGTGTCATCGCCTATCGAGGACGGAACTGACGAAGCAAGTTGTGCGTGAGGCGTTTAGCATATCCTTGTACTCAAGACATAACGGGGACACGTGGCGACTAACAGACGGCCGGATCCAGGCTGATCCAACGATGCGCGACCAGGAGGACGGGAGGACGCGATCCCCCGGGGGGCCTGTATCCTTTTCCTTCCATAATATAAGCCTTTTTAATAAGCTATAAAACATCTTTCTAAAATGCCTTATATTATGGAACGGAGGTTGTACAATTTATTTAAAATGAGCTAGATGTGGATGGCTCGGTGACCCACCGTCAATTATTTGGTTCGATCTGAGGTTTATCTTGGTCAGGTCATTGCAGACATGTTTGGTTGCTCGTGCCATTTACTCGCAGCTAGAGATCATGGCTCCACGGAAGCTGTACGCGGTGATGCAAGCTCTCGTGCCAAAAGGGGCATTCGTTTGGTTCCATGTATTCTCATTTCCCTAGGGGTTGAGAAACCAAGCCCCAGTCATTTGGTTCCATGCATTTTAGGATTTCAGCAAATTTGCACTTGTTTGGCTAACTACATTGTCCCTGCTATCCTTACCTCCTGGCTAGTGAGGTGAGCTTACCCAATATCATCAAGCAAGAGAACAAAGTTCAGAGAAGTGCAATTCAGAGAACTACCAGCTTATATTAACATAGATTCGACATAATAAGTCATGGCGTGCGTGCTGCAACACGAGTTCACGAGCAACTACCCGTGATGCAGCACTGGTTCATCACATAAGGAGGGGTTATAACTAAATACCACCTCCCAAAATATGACCAAAGTTCAGGGGTCACCGCAAGCAGAGATCATCAGCCCTAGATACTCAAAAATACACATCACATCCATATCATCACTACTAGCACCTCCTCGAACAGCTCAGTCCGCTGCTCAGAGGTAGTGCTTATTCAGGAAGGTCGTGAACCAACTCAGCCTATGCTCAGGGGTCATGGCAAGATACCTCCTAGCATGTCCACTGTGCTCCATCAGGTGGGTAAGAGCACGGTGTACCACGGTTACAGTGATGGGCGCAGTGGTAATGCGAGGACCGTAGATGATCTTCATCTGAGAATAGTTGATAATGGGCGTGTTGATCAACTCGGTGTCCTGCGACTGAGCCTACATGAGAATCAACGTTAGTTCAAGGCATGTAGGCACATACGTGAGCTTTACAACTACTGATGCAAGTTTAGATATATCAAACTTTTATGTGCTTATAGTAGTCATCATCGTCCATGATGATAGAAGAGGACTTCTCAAACCCAGTGCACGTTCTCAAGCCTCTTGAGCCTAAGCACCCGAATCCAATGCACTCTCTAGTGTCTCATGTGGTTGTACACCTGGTTCGGAGTGACTGTCTAGCCACAGAACTTGAAGGCGTCCTCTGCAATCAAGTGCATGTCCGCCTGTCTGAATCCCCGCACTACTAAACCCCCTCTCTCGATCATCTAGACAACCCGATTCAGGGCAAAGGTGGACAGCGATGCTGGCCATGACATGGCCAACCTCCTCGTGCCCACCTCAACGACCGCATCAGGCATCGGCACATAACGTAGAGGCAGCACAGAGGTTGCAGACAGATCAGGGGACGCAACCTTCTCCTACGGCAGCAGGGATAATAATGTGTTCAGTTCTAGGGGATGAACTATACTTATAATACTAATCCTAGCTACAGCACATGGCAATCCTCACAGGGCAACATGAATACTAACTGCAAAAATACTCAGGGTCCAGATCTACAACACCAGCTCTCAGCTTAGAACTGTGAGCTACAATAGGGCAATAGATCTAAGCTGCAAAAGCTAGGGTTAGATGTTTCTTACCACGATCTCAACCTTGCTTAACGAGGAGGACATGTCCGACATAGCCGAGGAGGAAGACTTGCCGGAGATGAGCTAGACCCACGGAGTAGGAGGCGCCGCTTACCTGCTCATCGGTGACAAAGAGGATTTGGAGGGAGAGTGATGACCCACAAGTATAGGGGGTGTATCGCAGTATTTTTGATAAGTAAGAGTGTCGAACCCAACGAGGAGAAGAAGGTGCTGGCTAGTGGTATGGATCCGGAATTCTCTACAAATACTTAGCAAACGGATTTTTAGGGGGTTTTGATAAAGCAAGTAAACAAAGTACGAGTAAATAAAAGATAGTAGGAATAAATGCAGCAAGAGGCCCAATCCTTTATGCAGCAAAGGACAAGCCAGTTGTATTACTTAAGATGACCAAACGTTCTTGAGGACACATGGGAAGACTGTCAAGTGCTTTCGCTTCATATAGTTGATTAATCTTCTTTATCTTGCTAAGTGTTGTGTGGGTGAACCTGTGCTAATGTACCGCCCCATCCAAGACTAATACATACTTGTGATTATACCCCTTGCAAACATTCGTAAGTACAAGAAAGTAATTAAGGTAGAAATCTAACCACAGCTTTAAACTCTAAGACCCTTACGTCCCTTGTGCAATGGTTTCCTAACGGGGGTTCAGGTTTCTGTCACTCCGGCAACCCCTACGATTAGTAGCCAAATACACAATGCATTCCCCTAGGCCCATATAGGTGAAGTGTCATGTAGTCGACGTTCACATGACACCACTAGAAGAAGTACACCACAACTTAAATATCAAACTATTGAATCTTTCTCAACACAACTCCACTACTAACAACAAGACTTCTCTCATGTCCTCAAGAACAAGACGAACTACTCACAAGACATCATATGGATCATGATCAGAGATGGAATAATGATGTATAACAATCTGAACATAAACAATAATTCAATGGTTCACTCAATAGCATCAACTACAAAGAGTAATCAACACCAGGAAAGTTTCCCCTATGAACTATAGCAAGATTCAACCAATTGTTACAGCAATATGGAGATGGTGATGAGGGTGCTGATGGTGGTGATGATGGTGATGATGATCCCGATGAAGTCCAGCTTGATGGTGGTGTTGATGGCGACGATCTTCCCTCTCCGGGAAGGAATTCCCCCGGCAGAAATATGTCTGCCGGAGAGATCTTTCTCTCTCGGTGTTTTCCGTCCCGCAAAGGTGGCGGAATCTTTCTGTGGTTGCTCCCCGAGTCTTAGGGTTTCGGGAGGATGATATACGCCAGAGGGGAGAGGCTGGAGTGGGCCAGGGTGGCCACACCACCTCCAGGCGCGGCCTAGGGCTGCCCGCGCCAGGGGGTGGTGTGGGCCCCCTGTGACCCATCTCCACTCCGTCTTCTGGCATCCTTAGTCTTCTGGAAAAATAGGATTTTCCGTATATTTTCCCGGATTTTCTGATCTTCACGAATTTTGCCTCCAAACAGCACCTTTTCCATCAGAATCCTGACTGCAGCGGTCCATGCTCCAAAATTCATCAACCATGCAAAAACAGATAAAATAACATAAGTATCACCTCTCAATACAAAATATATCAATGAATAATAGTGAATTAAGACATAGAATAGTGATGTAAAATGGACGTATCAACTCCCCCCAAGCTTAGACTTTGCTTGTCCTCAAGCGAAACTGAGCTCAATAAACATGGCCTCAGGTTTATGGAGTGAAGAGTCAATAAAATAATACGGACAAGAAGGATCGCATTCATCAAATACATAGATCATAATAGAAGACAACTCACTATTATATAACTTAGCTTGCAATAAGTAAAGGAAACACAATAAAGATACATAAAGTGAATCATAATTGGTAATGGCAAACTTAGCTCTTGGTCTAAGAATAGTTGATAAATTGCTGGAGTTCACAAATAGCTGGTTTTTCAATGATATCTTTCAAAGTAGTAAACACCAAGATAAGAGCAATGTGCAAAACAAGAAACATAAGAAACATGATTGAATAAATCATCATATGAATGAATGAAACACATCAACTCAAAATACTTGCTGAGGTAGAAGGGAGTAGGTTTACTAACTCAACTACAAGGTAAAAGAAAGGCCCTTCAAATAGGGAAGCAGGGATTGCAAGTCTCATAAAGAGCTCCCAAAAATTATGATACTTACTAGCTTTCAGCTCTCATTGCCCCTATCATAGGCATCTTTAGGTGATTAAGGTTAAAGTGATCAAATATGAGGATATGCATTGACAAGTTGTAAGTTGAGAATCTCATGTCCCTTGAATACGAGGGCCGCTCCTCATGCTACTCAAGTTTAGTCACCGGTAAGTTCTTGTCATCGTAAGCATATGTGTATCATTGAGAACCGCCAACGGGGTACCCCTTGCCCGATGATACGGCAGAATCCCCATATCAAAATGACAAGGCAAGCAGACAACAAGTATCTTAGCAATCTTCTTATTTACCATGGGAATATGGTGTTTTTTTCTCTCTTTCCTCATTTCATAATATCTTTTTTTTTCTTTTCTCTTTTTCTCAATCTCTATCTCTTTTTTTTATATAAGAAGAATGCTTCATAGATACTCGTTATGGTTACGCTGCAGGTTTCCACCATGTTAGCATGGATTAGACCAGCGGCCTAGGTGTTTCTCTATAACACATGCATAACTCCATGGACTTACAAGCTCCCCTTTTATTTCACACCAACGACATCCATAGACAAAAGAACATGATATCAACTAGGTACAAAGTACCAGTGCAATGTTGAAAGTGTTCCCCATGATAGCATGGTTCTGCTAATTCACAACTTACAAAGCGCAAGCATATACGCAACATAGGTGAGCACAATGGTTCAAGTTTATTAAGTGCAAGAAAGTAAAGTGTGCCATCAAGTTCGTGAGAGCTTTAATCACTAATTTTCACATAACAAGTTTAATTTGGGAGGTAGATAAAACAAGAATTTACTTGGAATAGCAATAATGCTACTAGGTAGGTATGGTGGACACAAATGGCAAAGGTTTTGGTTTAAAGGAGGTGGATGCACGAGAAGAATACCCTCTCAGTACAAGTTTTTGTCTAGCAAGGCTGGGTAGCAAGTATAAGAGTTGAAAGAAACAAACAAACATACAAGTGATAAAGACAAACATGCAATCTTCCTCGGAAGCACAAAAGATCTTAACTAGAGAATACTAAAATTATGAGCAAATCAAGAAAGAAAGATGATGAAATTATATTTCTTTAAAGTTACTTTAGTCTTTTCTTTCAACTCTCAAAAATAGTGTTGCTACTGACCGAGCCAGGTTTTCCAAAACCAACTAAATTAACTCAATGATCCCAAAGTGATACCAATACTAACAACAAGATCAATCATATAACCACGAATTGAAAACTAATATAAGCTATGCAAAAGAGTAAATGATAGAACTTCTCATTAATATTCCATAACGGCAACTCACACCAAGGGATACATATCTAATGAGAGAGGGGACACTTCCATAATGCAAACCATCCTACATAATAACTCCTCTATTCATGATATGACTCTACTAATAAGGTAAAAAGATAGAAGATAGTGATGTGATACCGCGGCACTCTCCCAAGCTTGGAACAAACTAAGGGGATGCCAAACCTGCTGACGAATTAGTTCTTTGGTGGTGGTGGTGGTATCCTCTCGATGAGCTCTCTGATGAATTTCCCCAAGTCCTCAATCTTGAAGGTGAGATTATGAATCAGCTGTGAGTTTTGCTCAATGCGGCTCATGATCATGTCGTGTTGAGAATTCCAGCTCTTGCTATTCTTTCCCCACTCTTCCCTCTTGGAGTCTTCTTTTCCTGCATGGTTATGGATAAAGGTATGGAAGGGATCTTGGTGTGTGGAGGAAGTGACCGTGGAGCCAAACTGTGACAGGGAGCTTTCCCCCCAGTCTGCATCTGTGTCGTCCTTCTAACCCTGGCAGGTTTTGTCACCACTCCAATGCTTGCAATGGTAGTGCCGATGTGCGGATGTTGGCCTTGATCCTCTTCACCTTCACTCTTGATCTCCTTCTCCTTTCCAGGGTCTTGGAGGTCTTCCTCCATGGGCTCCTTCCCTTTATCCTTGGAAGACACCAGTGTGCTTCTAAACCTTCAAAGAGTATGTCCTGGCAGAAATAGATCGAAACAAAAACATGGAAAACACAATATACGAACCTCGGGGGATCCAGGGGGTTATATATTACGAAGTTTCACATCAAAAGGAAGGTACTGGGAGAAAACGAGTCGGAGGCGGAGTCCGGGGTGGACTCACCACCTGGTGGTGCGGCCAGGGGAGGGCCCGTGCCACAGGGTGGTGTGAGCCACCCTGGCTCTGTTTCCGTCCCTTTTTCGCTTCGTAGCTCTCCTTATTGACTAAAAACTGCAAAAATATAGTTGGATAGTATTTTCGCGAAACTTTTCTTACCAGAACTGTTACCTATTTGAAAACAGACTCTACAGGTCTCTGAATTTGGTATCTAGTAGATTCTTCCGGAGTCATCACTTGAATAACATATATATCTTCATCTTCATATACTTATTACTTGAGTCATAAAACCCTTCTCTTCCTTATTACATCATTATCTCCACTACCTGGAAATTTCTTTCACACAAAACTTCACACGGTTCTCATTAGCAACATTAGTATAAGTGAAGTGATAAAACCTTTTGAGCTCAATTTCAACTGAAAACCAACAAAACATAAGCTACTGTAGAAACTCCTTCTGAAAACCCAAAATAATTCAAAAAGGAAATCGAATAAAGAAGCAAATGCAAGATTGGCTAAATCTGTCAAAACAGACCAGCAGGTAAAGATCAATTTTTTCGAAAATCTTATGTTGCTCAAATCAAAAAGTGCAAAACTAACGAAAGTTAAATAACAACCTGGGGCAGAAGCACAAAAAATTACAACTCAATCCGACAGACAGAGATCTCTCACAAATTTTTACGGTGAAGCACAAAAAATCTGTTTCGGGATAGCAACTTCCCCAAATCTTACTTCTCTCTCATTAGAGGTTGATCTTGACACAAAAACCAAACGAAACGGATAAGGAGAGGTTATTACCGAAGTAATAACTTACAAGACTCAAAGAAATAAAAACAAACTGAAAGCAAAAACAAATTGAGTTGTCTCCCATAAAGCTCTTTCTTTATAGCCATTAAGATGGGCATGATAATTTTGGAGATGCTCACTCGGGAATATGAATTGAAGTGAAAGAGAGCATTAAGAAGCAAAAACACACACACACATTTAAGTCTAACCCACTTCCTATGCAAGGGATTTTGTAAACAAACAAGTTGTTGAAACCAAAGGCTACTTGCATAAGAAGGCAAAAGAAATGCAACATAAAAACTTTCAGCATAAAACGAGGAAACTTGATATTATTGAGATGCATACGAACACTTTTCCCTCTCTCATAGTAACTTTCAGTATCATGCATAAACTTAACAATATAGCTATCACAAGGACCATCATAGCAATGATCACTTATTCTAACAGAAAACACAGGAATACTTGCTCTCATAACACTACTATGTGAAACAATATTAGAGGTATCCTTGCAAAGGATAGTGTGTCCCTCTTTTTCATAATTAGTGACAAAGTCTTTCACACTTGTTATTATAGGTTCATCAACCATTTGTTTTTCAGGTTCAACAGCTTTATTTGTACTTTCATTAACCATACTAGCTATCATAGAATGTTCCTTTACCTTAACTGGAAAAGGCATTTTCTCAATATAAGGTTCAGGTAAAACATGATTAGCAGTATAAACTTCAGTATTTCTTGCAGGAACACTCTTAGCAATATCTTTATAAGGTTCATGATACTTATTCCACTTCTTTTTAGGCACTTCAATGTAGGAAGCAAAAGCCTTAAAATAAGAAGCAATAGCTTGAGAGTCTAGACCATAAGCATTTTTAATGTTTTGAAAGTCACCAGTTCCCATAAAAGATTCAATGCATTCATAATCATAATTTATACCTGACTTTCTACCTTTGTCATTCTCCCAAGCTTCAGCATTGTCTTGAATACGGTCCAGAAGATCCCATTTAGCTTCTTCTTCCATGCGAGTGAATGATCCAGCACAAGAAGCATCCAATAAATCCTTGTCATGAAGAGAAAGCCTTGCATAAAAGTTATTGATAATAATATTGTTGGGGAGCTCATGAATGGGACATTTGAGCATTAGTAACTTCAATCTCCCCCAAGCTTGAGTTGTACTCTCTCCATCAAGAGGCCAAAAGTTGTATATTTGATTCCGATCTTTATGAATCTCACTAGGAGGATAAAACTTTGAATAAAAGATAGGCACTATTTCCTCCCATTCCAGAGCTTGACCATTCTTCAGCAGCTTATACCATTCCTCAACTCTTCCTTTTAGTGATAATGAGAATAACTTCTTCTTAACTTGATCTGTAGTAATACCTGCACACTTGAACAACCCGCATAATTCGTGTATAAAGAGCAAATGATCACCGGAATGGACAGTTCCATCTCCAACATCGTAGTTATCCATAACACGATCAATAATTCTTGTAGGTATTTTGAAAACATCATTCTCAGCAGGTGGTGGCTTATCTACTACCTTAGCAGTGGTAGTAGCATTACCAAATAAGAAACTCAGCGAATTATCCATAACAAAAATAAAGCAACTAACAGAAGTAAACAATACTCATAGTAGAAGTTTCCTTTACTAATTCCACTCTCCAATAGAGCTTCACTCCTCGGCAATGGTGCCAGAAAATAGACTTGATGACCCACAAGTATAGGGGGTGTATCGCAGTATTTTCGATAAGTAAGAGTGTCGAACCCAACGAGGAGCAGAAGGTGCTGGCTAGTGGTATGGATCCGGAATTCTCTACAAATACTTAGCAAACAGATTTTTAGGGTTTTTTGATAAAGCAAGTAAACAAAGTACGAGTAAATAAAAGATAGTAGGAATAAATGCAGCAAGAGGCCCAATCCTTTATGCAGCAAAGGACAAGCTGGTTGTATTACTTAAGATGACCAAACGTTCTTGAGGACACATGGGAAGACTGTCAAGTGCTTTCGCCTCATATAGTTGATTAATCTTCTTTAGCTTGCTAAGTGTTGTGTGGGTGAACCTGTGCTAATGTACCGCCCCATCCAAGACTAATACATACTTGTGATTATACCCCTTGCAAACATCCGTAAGTACAAGAAAGTAATTAAGGTAGAAACCTAACCACAGCTTTAAACTCTAAGACCCTTACGTCCCTTGTGCAATGGTTTCCTAACGGGGGTTCAGGTTTCTGTCACTCCGGCAACCCCTACGATTAGTAGCCAAATACACAATGCATTCCCCTAGGCCCATATAGGTGAAGTGTCATGTAGTCGACGTTCACATGACACCACTAGAAGAAGTACACCACAACTTAAATATCAAACTATTGAATCTTTCTCAACACAACTCCACTACTAACAACAAGACTTCTCCCATGTCCTCAAGAACAAGACGAACTACTCATAAGACATCATATGGATCATGATCAGAGATGGAATAATGATGTATAACAATCTGAACATAAACAATAATTCAATGGTTCACTCAATAGCATCAACTACAGAGAGTAATCAACACCGGGAAAGTTCCCCTATGAACTATAGCAAGATTCAACCAATTGTTACAGCAATATGGAGATGGTGATGAGGGTGATGATGGTGATGATGGTGGTGATGATGGTGATAATGATCCCGATGAAGTCCAGCTTGATGGTGGTTTTGATGGCGACGATCTTCCCTCTCCGGGAAGGAATTCCCCCGGCAGAAATCTGTCTGTCGGAGAGATCTTTCTCTCTCGGTGTTTTTCGCCCCGCAGAGGCGGCGAAATCTTTCTGTGGTTGCTTCCCGATTCTTAGGGTTTCGGGAGGATGATATACGCCAGAGGGGAGAGGCTGGAGTGTGCCAGGGTGGCCACACCACGTCCAGGCGCGGCCTAGGGCTGCCCACGCCAGGGGTGGTGTGGGCCCCCTGTGGCCCATCTCCACTCCGTCTTCTGGCATCCTTACTCTTCTGGAAAAATAGGATTTTCCGTATATTTTCCCGGATTTTCTGATCTTCGCGAATTTTGCCTCCAAACAGCACCTTTTCCATCAAAATCCTGACTGCAGCGGTCCATGCTCCAAAAGTCATCAACCATGTAAAAACAGATGAAATAACATAAGTATCACCTCTCAATATGAAATATATCAATAAATAATAGTGAATTAAGACATAGAATAGTGATGCAAAATGGACGTATCAGAGAGCTCGAAATTGGGGAAAATGGAGGCGGGGATTTTAGAGCCGGCGGAGGGGTGGTGTAAATAGGCGCGGCGAATTGGCGGGCGGTAACCCCAATTTCTCCCGTCGGATTTTGCGAGCTCCCACCATCCCACCTTTGCACGAGCGCGTGCAGCTTCTTCCCCGCGAGTGCGAGAAGAACTTGGCTTCGTGGAAACACCCGATTTCGGTGTTCCTCCAGGGCCAGGCTGAGCGGTGCTTTAAAACTCGTGCGATGCAAAGATTCCATCCACCACGGGGAACCAAACATCCTTATTTATTTCCCACCCATGCGAGAAACAGCGATACGACCGACCAAACACGCCCTACATGTTCGAGAAGGGTTCTGGAGGTGGCCTACTGCGGCTATGTGTGGAGGACACCGCGGTGGTTTCGAGCGGAGTACTAGGTGGCGTATCTCTCGGAAGATATAACGCCAATATGGTGACCGAACACGGCTTCGTGTCCAGGACGAACCTTTGCAATCATTTTCCTAAAGAAATTGCCAAGCTCAAGGAAATGTAGTCATCCATATTGTTTTCAGCTCGGCCTCTCTCAGGGTATGAATTGAAATCTTAACTATGTTACGCTAAGAGCATCTCCAACAGATACCGCATCCGGCCATCCCGCAAAATATGTTTGCGATAAACCGCATCTCGCATTTGAAGTGCAAAAAAGGCTAGGTGGAGCAGATGCCGCATAATGTACCGCAAAACCGAATATTCTCTTTTACGGATCAGCTATGTCGTATCTGTTCCGCCCGTCGCGTGTACCACAAAATAAATTTTACCTCAAAGTACACAATTCAGTGTTTGAACGAGAAATAGAACAGAATTTGGCCATAGATATTAGTAATTAGGCGACATAATTCAACGGCGAGCTTCACAATCATAGTAATAACAAACAATTCAAGTAAAACCCTAATCAACAATCTCGCTTCCATTGTCCTCTTCTGCGCCGCCGTCCTCTTCCGTGTCGCTGGTCGTCCGCCTCCGCGTCGCATTCTGCCTCCGCGTCGCCTTCCTCCGCCTCCGCGTCGTCGCTCCGGCTGTCAGAAATCTCGATGATTCCGACGCGGTTCTCCTCCCTCCGGAATTCTTCCTTGAGCGCGTCATCGATTGCGGTGTAGATTGTGTGGCCACGAAATGCCCAAAATCGCGCCCTCCCTTCGGGGTTGCGGAGGTCGGGATGGACCTCGCGCCTATGGTCGAGGCAGAGGGCAAGCGTCGATGTGTGCTCCTTCTTGAATCGCTTACACCAGTACGAGCTCAAAGGCGCGTATCGAGCCATTGCCCTCTTCCATTCCGGCAGTAGGCGGGGCCTCTCCTCGATCTGGCGACCCAACTCAGCACCGCGTGGAACCGGGGCTACCGGCACCCTGTAGTAGCTGAGCTCGAAGCCGGCCAGAAGCGTCGCGCGAGGCGGCGCCAGGATGTCATGGTGGTTGAACATCGAGGCCTCATAGTAGTTCAAATTGGGTCTCGTCATGGCTGCGGGGAGGTGAGAAAGAGTAATGGGAGGGAGAAGAGAGAGAGAGGGGGTGGAAATGGCTGGCGGCGGCAGATCGGCGACTATGGCAGTTGAGCGGGAGCTATGGGAGGGAAAATTTCCCTCCCGCCAATCGAAGCGTCAGGATGCGGTGAACCGCATCGCGAGCCCTCCATATGGTATATATACGGGCACGAAAGCAACCTTTTGCGGTGAACCACAAAAAAAAATCGAATGCGGTACATTTTAGAGTATCTGAAATTGCCACCTTTTCTGCATCGTACCGCAAACTAGCGGTTATTTTGCGGGACGGGAGTAGATGTGGTATCTGCTAGAGATGCTCTAATAACTCTTTAAGCTTAGAGAAAGTACAATAGTGGGCTATAAGCCTGCTGACAAGACATTTTTGTCTATGTGGAGGAGAGAGATAAGCATGGCTCTCATGCAAGCTAGCTCAACACTTGGCCCTAGACAAAAACAATAAATGAGAGGAAAAAGAAAGAGAGAAGATAGCAACTGGTAGTAATCTAATAGCTAACGCTATTGTATAAGCTAGCTTTTGATGACATGGCAACCTTATATAGCCAGCTTGCTAGCTCTACTATCGTCTTTGCTCTTAGCATGGGCATGCACTTCTAGATCCAATACGCGAGGAGCTTAGAGATGTCTAATTATAGCGACCCGCAAATCCCACTTGAGGAAATTGCACATAGCAGTAAACCTTGGGGCAAAACATTGCACAAACCAGTGACTTCAAAGTTTTGTTGCACAAACCAGCAACTCCACAAGTAATCCTTTGCAGAGAGCTCTAATGACTTGATTAAGGTGTAAGAGCATCTCTAATCGTGACTGTAAATATACAAACTGTGTTTACAGTCCACGAACAACCTATTATACTATCTGAAACTTAACTGAAATGAATGAACCGTGTAAATCAGAACTGTATTCGCGGGGTCCACCTCTTTTTTCTTTTTTTCGTATCTTCTTCTCTTTAACCTCCCGACCATGGCTGCCGTCCGCATTGGCGCTCGGCCCCGCCGCCCAGCCTCGCCCCGTGGGCCGCCCGGCCACACCCCACACCCATGTCGTCCGCCGTCTGCTCGCCCCTGGCCGGGCCGCCCCCGCGTCGTCTGCTTGCCGCTGGCGTGGACGCGCTCGGGCCGTCTCCACGGTTCGCTCCGTTCAGGACACAAGATCTGGTTCTTAGGCCACAGTAAAAAGATATACAGGCAGTGTCGTTTTACAGGCTCAGCTAGTAGCCCATTTACAGTCACAGTTAGAGATAAGATCTAAAATTTATAGATTTTAAATATTAACCATGAGATTTATTTAACAAATATTAGATCTAATGGCTAAAAATATCTCCTAATTGGGACACACTTTTCATATTTGTTAAATAATTTTCACGATTAAAATTTTTCATATTTGTTAAATAAATCTCACGATTAAAATTTAAAATCTATAAATTTTAGATTTAATGGCTAAAAAAATTCTGCATGTTTTACACCTTAATCAAGTCATTAGAGCTCTTTGCAAACGTTTACTTGTGGAGTCACTGGTTTGTGCAACAAAAATTTAAAGTCACTGGTGTGTGCAACTTTTGTCCCAAGATTCACCGGTATATGCAATTTCCTTGTCCCACTTCGATTGACCGTGCCGTAGCATGAAAACAAGGTTCTCGCAATGTCTCAAGTTGGATCGGTCTCACGCCATGGTTCATGTGTCCTCACCTAAATTTCAACTAGGAACCAATTTAGAATAATTACTCTAAATTTCAATTAGAATAAATACTCTAAAGGATGCACTGCTCCTAGAATAATTACTATAATTTTAGATGATAAGATTTTTAACACTTCACCTCTCCTACATTGTCCAAAAGGATGCACCCACTGCCTCTTATTATGATTATTACGATGCAATCCTCTTTGGAAGAGTTTGACTCTTGTGGTGTACGACCAAGAACTGACTTCGGTCCCAGCACTCACACTGTCATAGAAGCATGTACTTCGGAATTAACTGACTCACATCAGTCTAGATTCACATGTATCCGGACAAATGTGAGTCGGTTAATTCCGAACGGAGTGAATACAATATAATATCATCATACATGGTTTAGAACAAAGAAATTATCAGTTCCATTTACAGAATCTCCAGTTTTCCGAATATATGTGGTAAGAATGCAGTGTGGAATGCTTTATAACAGAATATATGTGGTAAGAATGCAGTGTGGAATGCTTTATAACAGATGCATTCCCTACTTCCATATACAAAGATAGCACATGTACAGACAACAAAAAACAATTACACATTGAATTGTATCATATAAATCACGAAGCTTACCAAGCGATCTATGTACAGCATCCAATCATATATCTGAGTCAGCTTTCACGGGTTGGAACGTGACTTTCTGCTTGTAGCAGTGTTTGGAAAAATTACTCTGATTCGGCAAAAAAGTTGGGTTCTGCCGGCTTCTGTAACAGCCTTGCAGGCACTCTTTCCTGCAAACGGGCCTTTCGGGTGGCGTTACGTCGTAGGATCCGCATCATGTTCCCGGCAAAGCGCGAGGCATACAGTGCCGCGCCGAGACTGAGCTTGGTAGAGTCATCGCTTACAATCGCTGCTTGCAACCTCTTCTCCTTCTCAAACAAAGCGTCTTCCAGCTTCTTTCTGCAATATCTGTGCCAAGCTGCCTGTATGAAACAAGCTGCCCAGGTTCTCCATTGTTGTGAGTAGAATCTAAAGGTATGCTGGAGTTGTTTGCTATGGAGTTTCCTGAACTGAGTGGCCACAAACTTCAAGTCATCAGCCCTCAGAACAAAGGCTTCGACTTCAGACAATGTCTTCACTGTCCTGGTTGAGCTGGGAAGGTTCGAAACTGCAGCAGGGTCAAGAGCCCAAGTGAGGAGCTCTTCACCGCAGAAGTCTCCACCTTTCAGAACATTGGAGTTGAAGAATCCGCTCTGTCCACCATTTGTTGTCATACTCTCGAGGTATCCTCTCATAACGAAAAGCATTTCATTCACCGGGTCTCCTTCTCGAATTATGCAGCTGTCTTCAGTGTACAGCATGGGCTTTAGGCGATCACACATTGCATCCAGGAGCTGCTCGTCCATGTTTTCAAACATAGGAACCTGCAAACAGTGGAGAAGGACTAACTAACTGTCAAATCTGGAGCTTTCACTGCATGATTTACATACCTCACTAATTCTACTGCATATGCAACACGATATTAGCTTTCAAAATCTGATCTAGACATTTTCGAAGAAAAAGAACTTAGTAACAGTCAGTGGCAAGAACATCCCACTGGAGGACAGCAGGTGGCAAGAATATCCAATCCTCCATGGCTCCATACATGATTTGATAGTCTGTAAAGTTAAGCCTGTAGAGCTCATCACTAGAAACGGGAAAACTGGAACCATGCCACTGCAAAGTTTCAACTCTGAAAAGTGCTGCTGGATGTAAGAATGACACGTCAGTCCAGGTCCCACATGGCACTGACACATCCTGTGGCATTTTTCAAAACTGGAAAATTGCATTGGCATGGTTGTGTATATTTCCATTGGGACGGTGAGTGAGACCACCGACGGTAAATGTGATACTGGGACAGGGATACTTGAGCCAAGAATTCTATAGTCGTAGAACCATGTAAGGATATTAAATTGGAAAATGATGGGGATCATCCGGACGATGATTGTCCGGATCCACCGCGCACGTAGTCCACGCCCCAGCGGTTGCTCTTTTGGTGGACCCCACGCCTTATCTCCTCACGTATTCACCACAGAAACTCCAGACGCCTCCGCCGCCGCATGCCTCCGCTGCCGCCGCACGCCTCCGCCTCCGCGCGGCTGCCCTCCTCTGCCGCCGCGCGGCCGCCCCCCCTCCGTGGCGAGCCTCCTCCGCCGCCACACGCCTCCTCCGTCGCGAGCCTCCTCCGCCGGGCTTGTTCCACCCTCTGCGCCCCTCGAAACCCTAGAATCAGTTGCGACATGGCGGACGGCGATGGTGCGGCGGGCCTGACAGAGAAGCTCGCGGGGCTGTCAGCGGACGGTGGCGAGGAGCCGCAGCTTTCTAAGAAGTGCGCTTCCTTGCTTCGTTGCTACCTGTGGTGGTCAAATTTGCTACATGTGATGGACTATTTTGCTACATAGCATGTTTTTGCGACTATATCTTCGGCAAATTCGGTTTTTGCTACATTTTTGTTATTTTTTTGCTACATTTGTTTTTTGATTTTGCAACAATATCGTAAATTTTTTGCTACGCGACATCCCGATGAGGTCTCCGACGAGGTGTCTAAAAAAGTCTCCGGCGATGTCTCTGACGAAGTAGGTTTTTTTGCTACATTAGAAAAAGTTTGTTGCTACAACCGTCTTGTGGTTTTGCTACAACAGTGTCAACTATTTGCTACAAGGTCTCCGGCGAGAGTCAACTCGACTATGTCTTCGGTGACATTGGTTTTGCTACATTAGCACGATTTTTTTGCTGCATGGTCTCCAACGAGGTCTCCGGCGGGACGTTCTATTTCTGAAACGAACCGTTTTTTTTGCTTCGGAAGCAAAAGCGGGAATATATGTAGCAAAAAGGGGAGTTTTGCAGCAAAAGCGGGATTTGGGGCGATTTTGGGGACACGTGGCAGCAGCGGAAGCAGGATGATGGGAAGGTTCCCATCGTCCGGGGGACACGTAGCGCGCGCCTATTAAGTTTCCCTAAAAATGAAAAGCTATGAGAAAATACCCTCATGAGAAGTGATAGACAAAGATGCCGTTTTATCTCTCTCCTAAGATCCTTGGGGAGATTCATAAGAAGGCCCTCTTCATCGACACCTCTTGTTTCTTGCCACCTGTATTGTTCATGACGTAGTATTCGCTCCTTGAGGTTCTCAGGAAGTAGTCGATGTGCCATCCATTGCTCCGTGTCATGCCTTTTCACTCTCATTTCTTCTATGCGCACTGAGGCTGATTGTAAATAGGTCTACAAAATCAAAACAGGGAATTAGGAGAAGCAACGGTAACCTTACACAGCTTAGCAGCCTAGTAAATATAACATTAAGATAGTTGTTCTGGATACAACTTTTAAAAATGGAGTTCTGTCTTTATATATGAAAAAATACACTGCCGGGCATAAGGAGCCACTTTAAAGAGGAATGAGAAATGATGATGCATAAAAGAAAACACGGATCAGTTATAACTTGTTGGTTGTGGAATCTACTGAAATGATTACTGGGATAGCTTCTGAAATGAATCCAAATAAATATAAGAAAGTTTATGTTATTGTTGTTCCATGTTAGCAACCAAGTTTATTTTATTATTGGTGTCCACTGTATGGCTACTAGTCAAGGCTTGGACTTACATCTGGTGGTTAAATATGACGACTGATATGCGGTACTTGAAGAATTTCAAAGTTGAAAATGAAAAATGTGTGTTCTGCAGCGGTCAGATTGTAGAGAATGGCTTCATAATTTAATGCACTCATTATTAAGTGCTGAAATTTGATATTCAGTTACTATCTCCTGGTAAAGCTGCTTCTGAGGAGGGTAATGGTTACGCAAACCCAAAATTACCCATGCCCATCAGATATCAGATTGCCCATACTAAAATAATTGGGTATCATCCAATGGATGTGGGCAAAACCATGGGTAGGTAGCAATGCGAGCCCATGAGTTAGCAGCAACAAGCTGATGCTTGGACATCGATTGGCCCATGTAGCTGATCTGGGCAGAACGAGCGGTCCCCAGTTCCCCCCTACACACGGAGGCGGCAACGCCGCTGTCCAGCATGTCCAGCATGAAGCTGGGTGGCTAGTCACAGCTGGCTCACGCCTCAACAGTGCTCGGGAGAGAGAGAGTCGCCCGGGTTACAGCTGTATGTGTACGGGTTTATTCATGGGTAACAGGGAACTACCCTCCCCATGTCAAGATTGCAACAGGTAATTTCCGTTTATCAATACCCTACCCAAAAACTGTGAATATGGGTTTGGATGTGGGTGACGTGTACCCAGTGGCAGGTTTATCTCCTCAAACTGCAGGCTAGATATCTTTAGGATGTTAGCTTTGGCCATTATAAAGCTTTGGATAGCAAACTCTTCTTCAGGAGCTAGGTACCATGGTATTTTGGAACATTTGGAATGGAGAAAGAAACTACATCTTTGTGAAAATCCCTCCAAGCAGGTAACAGACGGAAAAGATTGATGCTCCATGTCTACTGTCTATGACATGGTCAATGCAGTTTGGATTCGACTGACGCTTGATCGTGAATTCATTTTCAATGTCTAGCATGCATCAAATGGATAAGTACAAGCTAGATATAGTGATGTTGATGTGGATGTTACAGGGAGTACAGTATTGCATAGTGTAGAGGCACAAAATATGTGAAATCTAGGGGTGTGCAGTTAACAGTACCCAAGGTGGGTAGCAAATTCAGACTATATATAATAATATCATCATGAAGCTAGTAACCCTCGGCACGCTTATGACAATGACACATCATCTCTTCATAGCTGATGCTACAAAATGGCCTATGGAGTTAGCTGTTTAAGGCCAATGGCACAAACCCTGCAGGCATTTAGAAACAATTTGTTTTGGATATCCCATTTTACCTGGATTTGCAGAACGTACTTAACAACCTAACAAACTAAATGACTGTTTCGATACTAACTAATCAATGGGTAAGTAATACTCTTTTTAGTAAATTTTGATTTCCGTGCGTGTGTGGGTGGGTGTGTTTGTGCGTGTGTGTGTGTGTGTATGTGAGAGAGAGAGAGAGAGAGAGCTTGTGTAATACTCCCTCCGTCTCAAAATGTAAGGCGCCTAAGGATTACTCAAAGGTCAAATCTTACTAAGTTTGACCAAATATTTAGGAAAAAATATCTACATCTACAATATTGAATGGACACATTAAGAAAATATACTTAATGGTGAATCTACTGATATTGATTCGATATTGTAAATGTTCATATTTTTGTGTATTATCTTGGTCAAACTTATAAAATGTTGACTTTTGACTAATCGTTAGGCGCCTTACATTTTGGGATGGAGGGAGTACTAAACTAAGTTAAGGGGTCAAAGTGTTGACTTTTGACTAAACCAATTACCATACTTATGAATGAAAATAATAAAGCCCCTGCTATAGGAGCCTCTCCTTCTGTAGACTCCTAAAAAAATGGTTTCAGTAGACTCCTAAAAAAATGGTTTCATGTCACATTTTGTCCAAGCATTTTGTGCTACCAAATCAATAGATTAGTGGAAATATACTAGTTACTCCCATGTCTCTCTTCTACCACCTAAACGAGCTTGAGTATATTCATCTACTGATTCCAAGACACTCCAATGCAAACTACATGAATAGTGTGCATTAGCTGTTAGCCAAATTCATCTAAACCTTCATTTTTCATGCTGAAATCATATACCACAGGTACATTCCACAGTGAATTTAGGCATAGGAAGTAACTACACGGAGGTTTACGGAAAATAGGAAAAACATCCCATGTTAGATTGTGGTATGCTTTTATCATGCCAGAAAAAAAAAGGCACTATTTGCACTTAAAACTTCATATGTATTGCAGTTATATGAATAGATACAATTTACTCCAACAATAGGCATAATACAAAAAACCGGCATCCATGGTAAATACATACCTGCACGTTACCAATAAGGAGTGCGAATAAGACTAAACCCGATATCGAGACAAAAACAGCAAACAGATTCTCCCATGTGTAAGTGCTTGTTTTCAGATTTTGACCAAGAGAGCTGCAGAAGGTAAGTAAATACGTAAATGTCATATCTAATTCAATTTAATATTTCTTGGTGAAACACAAACTGAAAACTGATAACAAGAAATTTGTGTGTGATGGTGCGAGGAGGGGTGGGCAAACCTTAGACTTTGTAGACCCCACCAAAAGCAGTAGAAAAATTTCTCAAAGAAACTCCTTGATTGTGAAACAGTTCGTAGAGCCGGTAGATAAATTCCATATGTTGGGTCTATGTCAGCGGTACCATTTGTCAGACAAGTGCTTGTTAAGAATGTATTCTCTCCAGATCTGGTACTCCCACAGTATAAGGATGTAGAAATGCAGCCTCTCCTTTTACATTCTTGTGTCCAACAAGTTTCTTCTCTCTCGATGGAAAGAAGGTACCAAAGAGCTCCAAACACCTGCAAGCCGTTAACGGATCAATTGCAAATATCTTGAGTATGGCTAACCAAAAATGCGTAAATTAATTACACTTCATCTGGAAATTAATCAACAGTGGCATACAGGCTAGTATAAAGTCACAAAGTTCTCTGGTACGATATTGCTAGTGAACAAGTACTTGCTTGATAAGATGCTCAGCATTTCCATATCACAAATCACATAAGATCAAATATTCCACGTTTAAATAGAACATGGTGATTCATGCAAGCCACTCTACAGGCTGGTCTAAAATCACAAAGTTCTCTGTGGTATGATATTGCTTAGTGAACCAGTACTTGCTTGGATAAGATACCCAGCATTCCCATATCACAATCATGTCTGATCAAATGTTCCAGGTTTAGTGATTCAAGCAAGTCACTCTGTTTTAGAACAGACGTACATTTTAAAGGAGTTAACTTTATCCATCTTTTATCATGCCATTCTCGGACATCTTTGTTCGTTCAAAGAAGAAAATTACATGAAGTGGCAATCAAGGATTGATTTCCACATAGTAGTAAATGTTACCATCATTCTCCCAATGTAGATGGGCTTAATATTTGCTGAAGTGATGTGTCTCGCCGTGACAATTTCATGTTTGAGCTATGAATACTTTGTATCAGACATTATGGTTTAGAAGCTGATAATGAAAAAACATAGTATGTTTCAAAAACATGTTCAATTGGCTTTGGTGATGTGATGTTGTTGGAGCGCACTGCTAGGAGGAGTAAAAGTTAACAGAAAATTCAGATTGATCATGAATCTAGGATAATATTTTTATACAAACTCCCACATGTGCCTATTATTTTTATGTGTTGATGTAGGGCTGTCGAACTAAAGTCCATTCAAGAGGAATCTCTCAAGTCACAAATAGAGATTGATTATCAAGCAATACTTAGTGGGTTACCACTTACCACCAAGAATAAAAAGAATGCAAAAACTACATACAACAAACTCAAATTAGCATGGATTCTGAACTGGAAGATGTTAATTAATTATAGAGAAGGAAAAGATCAATAAGTTAACTTGCATTCTTCTTACTAGGTTTAGAGTAGAGAACTTACATGACTAGCAAGCATATAAATTAAAAGGTTAAAAGCAGCACCAGCCCATGCTGTCTCTGTAATTATACCAGCCGACCTCGTGATTTGAAGGTAGAGTGGTATTATTCGGACAAGTCTAGGCACATATTGACATGTAATTATAATCATCAACACATCTTTTGCCTTCATAACCTCTGAATCTTGGAGATTGGGTAGCACTATCAATACAAACACCTGGTTAAGAAAATGATGTGGTCATTTACAGCTTTTGACAAAAGAGAGATTCGACACATGGAACAATAATCTACCACATTATTCATTCAAACCTAAAATTAGTACACTCAAGTTTATAGGTCAAAAAGTATGGGCCCTTGTTGGCATGGTTTGCATGTGTCTCAAAACTTCGACCATACCAAGTAAATGAACTGCATAGCATTAGCTTAGTAGTCAACATGCTAATTACTGAATGCCCCCACTGGCCCACTCAACTATTGTGTCGTAATTCCCAAGAGACAACATTCTCTTGGTTGATTCATCTCATCAGCACTTAACACTTCTGTGCATAACTGCACTAAATCTGCCATGCTGAGTTAGTAAAGCTTTGGTTCCCCAGTGCTGCATCTGATTACATGGATTTTATATATCTGTATGTGTACCGGCCACTAGACTCTCCAAGTTTATTAAAATATCCTAAAATAGCTAACAGCAACAGCTTCCTACTGCCTTCATCATAATCGTATGTGAGTAAGTTTGTACAAAAGTACATGCATACATTGAGTCATAATGGATCCTAGCAAAACCATCAGAATTAGAAGAAACATGTGATGTTACATAATCTTGCAGGTTAATGAAGAAAATGGCTAATGAAGTACCTGAGGGAGGGGCAGGACAGCTAGAAAATCAATCAGGAAATATGTTGATAGATACCGCTTTGCTATCGCAAATGTGTCTTCAACCAAGACACCTCGACCAAATACTCTGGAAGAGGGAGCAACAAATCCTGTTTTGAACTGGAATATCATATGGAGCAAATAGAAGATATCTGTGAAAAAGCGCAGGATACTTGCTATCTTTGCCAACTTCTTATCCAGATACAGGCATTTCTTGTTACCATCAATCACAGGGATATAAAAGAATAATGGATCCACAGAAACTGCAATAAGACATGATATCACAAATATCTTGTTCCATCTTTGCAAAAATGGCCCTTGAGGATCAAGAACTCTTGTTTTAGCCTTCTTTTCCTCTGGAGTTGATCTGTTCAGGATTTCAGAATGGGAAGCGTTCCCAAAGAATGACAAGGCTCCTAGAGTCCTATCCTTTACTGAGTCAAACACGTTATATTTTCCTTCTGAAACTATCTTATCTGAACTGACAGAATACTCTGACCTCCAGTCCTGAAATCTGAAGGAAAAAAAACAGGTAAGACTACTCAGAATACCGCTCATTCTTGTATTTTTTTTCTGCTGTCTACTTATCACATTAACTTTAGAAATCCATAGAATATGAACTTTTTGTACACCATAATGAAGCTGACCTCATATATCTCCAATGGAGTAGATTTTTCTTTGAAATGAGTAAGCTTTTAGTATTTCTATTTAAGACACCAACTAACTCTTCCGTGCAAGGAGAGGGCAGGAACTAACCTCACATATCTCTCCTCTCCAAAAGCCATCAAGCCTTCCTACCACCAGCAGAGGAAAAGCAGGGCCTCCTCGGCAAAGGTGGATCAAATGTTCAAGAAGTCCAGCATTGAAGTATCGCCTCTCTGTTAATCACATCCGCAAATGATTGTGAAACCTAGAAAGGTGCGGAAAGAAAACTCGTGAATTCTCGATAACATCACAAGTATAATAAACTGGACAAAAATCAAGGAAATAATAATTCACCGCAAGAGCTAAGTTAAGAACAGATTGCTACGTGATTTTTCTAGTACGAGGGGAACATTTCCTAATTCCCTAAGCGACAAAACAGTTATCTCAACTTAGCCACTAACTCCGTCCAGCGCACCGAACCCGCACACGGAGCAGGCAGCTACTCTCGGGTTCACGACGACGACAAGGCCGCATCGCGGGAGATCATGGAATTCGCAGCAGCAAGCTCGTGACTCACCCCTAGCCGAGAAAGAGCATTCGCGCGGGCACCGGAGCTCCAGAGCAAGATCAGGGTCCTGCGGAACGGCACGTCGCGCGCCGGAATGGATCTGAGCCTTCGGTGAGCAGAAAGAGCAGATCGGAGTGGAGGCGGCAGGAGACGCCGCCGTGTAGCAGCAGCGGCAGAAGATGAAGCTTACCCGAACTAAAAAGGCGGGTCCGGGCGAGGAATCGTCGCCGCCCTAGAGAGGAAGGGGACGAGGTGGTAGTGGAGGAAGCTACTGGGATGGATAGGAGAAGGCGGAGGAGTCGGCGGCGTGTCAGGGGACGGTTTCTCTGTCCTGCCGGCTGGCGCTGCACGATGGGGAAGGTGGACTCTGGCTCGACCAGACCGAGTAGCCGGACGCGTTCCGCGAGGGAAAGAAAGGGTGTGTTACTGCGTCCTATCTATTGGGACTATAAATTATTAATAACTGATAAAAATATATTTGAATTTTAGTGGGATATTTGATTAATTTAAAACACGCAAGTCCAAACATTGAAATGGTTCCCGTTGTCTTCAACAAAAACTATATAATAACAATCTAAATAAAAAGAAAACTTTAAGTAAAAATATGAACGTAGAAGCTGTAGAAAATTATTTAGACATCGTCAATAGGAAACACATTCGATGACCCATCCCAATTACTGTGAAGGTAAATGAAAAGAAAAAAGGGAAAAATCATTGACGTAGAATTGCTAGAGCCCGTTCAATACAAGAGCTTCTGTTCAGTCATGAATGCCAAGTTTGACACTTGCACATATGCATTTGGGGGGAAAATGGTATGTTCCACACTAAATCATCAATAGACAACAAAATAAGTGCATCATATGCACTCACCTGAATCAAAAGTAAATGCAGCATATCAAGCCAGAGATCAACTTTTAGGTATGGAGACATATTTGCGGGTGCATTTTGAGTTGGAAAACATCTGACATGTTATATCTCATATCAATCATCTTGTGTGTATCACATCTGAAGGATGTCAAAAAGACAACGTCTTGTTATATTACCAAAGGTGGCTCCAATATTTTAATAGATACAAAGATTACTATAAACAATACACGTGGATTAGAAACAATAGAGTGGTGTCTTCACTTATAGCTTCCTGTATCGAATTTCATGCTGATCAATGTTGTAGCCAACCTTAATCAGAAATGTACCTAATTAACAAAAAATACAGATTAAATTTTTTATCTAGAGAATAAGGACCAAGATGATATTAAGTTTTTAACATTAATATAATCCAAGGACAGTGTCTGATAAGTGATACCCTACCAGTAGAAGGGATGCGATATGTCGTAGACTTGTAGTAATCACACCCTTGCAGCAGTACATATCACGTACTCTTGCTATATTTCACACTTGATATTTCACATGCTTTTTACTTTTGATTGCAGAGCATCCTCTATCTCAAAAAAGTTATCATATTGTTTGCATTACTATAAACATGTGATTGACATAATCAATAAAACACCGTGTAATTCATTGGTAAGACGGAATTTCTCTTTCATTTCCATATTGCACCCTGGTAAAATAGAAGAAAAATGTTGTTGAGCATTTCAGGAAGGAGCTAGCGGACCAATCATAGTAAAGCTGGAGAAGAAAATACCACGTATTAGAAGCCTTTATATATCACCTCCTACAGGAAACCAAGGCAACATTTATAGATGCACGCAGGAAACCATGAGTAGTTCAACAGCAAGAAACTATAATTAGAGACATAAGCTGATGCAAAGGCTCTGCCGATTTATTTTTTAGAAAAATAAATGTTTCATTAAATCGATCAATATATCCTAACAAGAGATGGAGGGAAGGGACTATAAGTACACATATACATGGACGTGTGAGCGAAACTGATGAGGTATTTAGGAACTGACATGTACGTCAACCATTGCAAATAGACAGATCAAGAACTCCATAATAAAAATAAAATCTGAGCTGACCAAGATTTTAGAGAACGGAATTAAGGGGAATCGGGATGGATAGAACCTGCAAAAAATTGGAGTTCGAAAAATTAAGAGTAACAGCCAGTGAAAATGATTAGATGGAGAAGAGGTAGTGCGTATGACAGAGAAGAAATCTATCAGCGATTCTGGGGTAAAGAAGGAGAAGGTAGAGAGCTTGGGGAAACAGAAAAATATATAGACGACGTGAGGCCTCCTTAGTAATGGGGGTTAACGTACCATCATCACTCGCCGACGCCAGTTAATAAAGATAGGAGGAACTGAAAATTAACTGTGACTTCAAGGGAAGCGCATAAATCACGATGGTTCGCATCTCATCAACCAGGTCGCCATGAATGGTGAGGCAAGAGAACATCCCTGTCACATCCGCATAGAAGACCGATGCCCCGCTACAGTTACCGTATCCGCAGGGGAGATCGATGCGAGCTCTAGATATTCCAGCCTACAGTCGAACGAATCAAGAGATGAAGAGGTGCACATCCCGTTTGGATCGGCTGAATCTAGCCCGGCGTCTCCTCTTCTATTTTTGCCCACTTGTTCGGTATCAGGAGCGACGCCCGGTTCATCTTAGAAGGATGCAGTAAACCAAGTAATGGGCCAAAGTAGTCATTATGGCCCAATTAATCATAGAAATGATTTTTGATGCCTAGAAGCGTCCCTAAGGGATAATTCGGCTCACGCGGGAGTTGAGGATCATCCAATGGCCAGAATGACTCGGGGGGCGCGATCAGACGGCCAAAATTGTCCAGTTCGTGGGAGGCCTCCTCTTTGACTCAGTTTTAGTATCCCTAATTCCAGATATTACATAGGTCGGCTCGGCTACCTCAGTATCCGTCTGATGAAAAAGCAGTCCCTCGGAGCATCTTGCAAAAGCGTTTGGTGTGCCGTGACTAAATTGACGTCCATCCGTGTCCCCAAATGTTATTTTGGCGTCAGCGAGCGTGTACAGCGTATGACTATGTCTAAGAAAAAAAGCTAACTCGTGTCTAACAAAAGGAAACTGTTGCAGCGTTTAGACTCAGCTAATAGGGCCCACGGAACTGAAAAAATGTCAACTTTTTCTCGCTCAATTCCTTCTCCTCCTGCCGTGAACAGAGTGATTGTCAGCCAAACGATGGATTGAAACTGTATTTTAATCAGCTGGACTCAGCTTGGAGGTGTGTCTAGCACTAGACTCAGTTTAGAGAATCATTTTCTTAGCACCACCTTCTCTTCCCATCTCCACCGTTTAGACGTATATCTAAGAGCCCTTAGACTCAGAATTTCCACAACGCTGCACACGCTCTTAGTTATCCGGCGTCCCCAGACCGAATCCAGTCCACGGGAGGGCAAGCGGGGACGCCGGATGGAGCTGAGAGCAACACGGGCTAGCCCTATCGGCAACACACACCTGCGAAAGCCGCCCACATGCCGCGTTCTCACCCACACATCCTCCATTCCCTCGCTGCCACCTCTCGACGCCGCTACCACCCCTCGCCATCGTCCGTCGTTCAGCCCGCTAGAGCCGCCGCTGCAGCCGCCGAGAATACTCCCCCAACCCTCCCGAGTCGCCCACACTCACTCCCTGCTGGCCCCACGCCTGCCGGTAGCCCCAATCCCGCCGCACAACCGCCCTGCCCACGAGGTGTTCGGCGGTTTGTCGAAGGCATGGATTCGGACGAGGAAGAGATGCTTGCTGCTCTGATAGACGATGAAGTCGTCGTTGCTGCTGGCGTCCGAGACAGCGTCGGTGACGATGATCATCTCCTGATCGTCACGTCCCTCTTAGGCCGGCCTCCGGCACCGATGAGAAGCCGCCTGCTGGGGTTCGAAGCCTGTGCGGCGCAAGAGCAAACCGAGACAGAGGATGGAAAGCTATTGTATGCTCTACGTTGACTACTTTGCCGATGACCCATTGCACGGCGACGTCACATTTCGGCGCTGTTTCAGAATGTGCCGGAAGCTTTTCCTGAAGATTGTCAAGAAAATATGAGAGTTCGACGACTACTTCAAACTAAAGAGAGATGTCGTCGGCACGCTTGGTTTCTCCACAATCCAAAATGCACAGTTGCTCTCTGGATGCTTGCATATGGAGTTGCTGGAGACACACAGGACGACTACCTCCGCATGGCGGAGTCCACAGCCATCGACTGCATGCACAGATTTTGCAGGGCTATTGTGGCAGTGTATGGAAAGAAATACCCGAGAACACCCAATGCAGAAGACACAACTCGGATCTTGGAACAGAATGCTGCAAGGGGTTTTTCAGTAATGCTTGGAAGCATTGATTGTATGCACTAGGCTTAGAATAACTGTCCATTCGCACACCAGGACATGTACAAAGGTCGCAAAGGATCATGCAGTGTGGTGCTTGAGGCTATGGCAGATCAAGATCTATGGATTTGGCATGCTTTTTTTAGTATGGCAGGATCACACAATGACATCAACGTGTTACAGTGTTCAAATGTGTTTGCCAAGCTTGTTGAAGGAAGAGCTCCTCCGGTGCAGTTCGAGATCAATGGCCACCAGTATGAAAAGGGCTACTATTTGGCAGATGGCATCTATCCAAGATGGTTAACATTTGTGAAGACAATCTTGTCGGAGTTTTGTCCCGTGAAGGAACTAGGGTCCAACGATCCCTTGGTCTGTGAGGGGTGAAAGGAATATGCCCGAGAGGCAATAATAAATGGTTATTATGTTACTCCAGGATTATAATAGATGTTTATTTCTCATGCTATAATTGTATTAAAAAGAAAACGTTAATACATGTATGTTTAATAAACAAATAGATGGTTCCTAGTGATGCCTATCATTGCACTAGCTTGTTGATCAACAGATGATTAAGGTTTCCTGGTCATGACATTGGATGTTGTTAATAACAAGATCACACCATGAACCTTGGAGCCACGTCGATGGAATTATGGAGATCATACCATGGAGCACATGATGGAGATCAAGTGCAAGAAAGGACCATATCATATCACATTTTATATGCATGTGATGTGTATCCCTTTTATGCATCTTATTTTGATTATGTCTTGCTTAGTTATTGGTGGTAGCATTATAAGATGATCCCTCCCACTAATATCAAGATAATAATATGTTCTTTCTTAGTATGCACCATTAAGAAAGTTCGTCATTTCGAAGCACCACGTGATGATCAGGTGTGATAGAATCTGCGTTCGCATACAACGTGTGTAAGACAGTTTTACACACGCGGGTACTAAGGTTTTTACTTAGCGAGCCTAGCATGTACAGACATGGCCTCAGAACATGAACTGAAAGATAAAGCATGAGTCATATGAATGATATGATGTCCATATGATGCTCGTCATTGGAGCTGCACCACCACTCGCGATGATCGGTCATGGTGTAGTGAATTTGGTTCGTCTAATCACTAAAAATGACTATAGGGTTGTCGTTTTTGAGTGGGGGTTCTCATAGTAATTTTGAATTGACTTGAACTCCATCTTTTATAAATCTAGTCTAAAAATAGTCTTTGCAAATATATTGTAGATCATGACACCCCCTGCATTAAATATCGATGCATTCCTAGATAGAGAAAATTGCAAGATAATGGGTATAACTTCACCAATCGGTACCGCAACGTGAGGATTTTCCTCATGGGCATTAAGAAGTCTTATGTGTTGGAAGGTCAGTTAGGTGATGCCCCTGCAAATGATGCGTCTTAGGATGAGCGCAACGTGTATAACGCTAAGTATGATGACTACACTCTTGTGCAATGTGCGATCCTTCAGTCACTGGAACCTGAACTCCAAAAGCGTTTTGAACTTACTAATGCTCATGCTATGATGATGGAACTCAAAACCATGTTTGAGAGCCAGATTCGAGCTGAGAGATATATGATATCTAGTAAGTGTGTTAGTGCAAAGATGAAGGAGCACAACTCTATGAACGAGCATGTCATCATGATGACCGGCTACGCTCAGCGTCTTAAGGCACCGGGATGTGAGATTCCAGCTGATATCACGACAGATAGAGTTCTGCAATCGCTCCCACCTAGCTACAACAAGTTTGTATTGGATTACAAAATGAGTGGTGCGAACAAGTCGCCCACTGAACTCGCTGCTATGCTGGTGGATGTTGAGGTAGACATAAAGAAGAAGCATCAAGAGTTGATGGTTGATAGATATATAAGGGCAAGAGAGGCAAATCCAAGGGTAACTCTAAGAAGGATGGAAAATATGTTGCCAAGCCTGAAAAGAAAACCAAAGAAGGCCCTAAGCCCGACACTAAGTGTTTCTACTACAAGGGGACTAGTCACTGAAAGCAGAACTGCCTGAAGTACTTGGCAGATAAGAAGGCCGGGAACGTGAACAAAGGTATATGTTGATGCAGCCCGTCCTACGGACGCTACTACATCTACAACACCAAGTCCCCAAGCTCATACCCAAGTCACCCAAGAAGATGGACAAGGAGCAGGCACCTCTAGAACCGGAGTCTCCGCCAGATCCCGGAGTCTCCGCCTGCACACACACGGAGTCTAGTCTCCGGTCCGACCCCTAGCTACCCACGTCTGCAAGCTTCTGGACTTTGTCCGGAGTCTCCGCCCACTACCCTGGAGTCTCCGCCCCATACCGGAGTCTCCGGCCCGACTACACCGAAGTCTTCGGCATAAGTGATGGGCCTGCGTGCCAACAGCTAGGCCCTTGGCCCATATACCCCTAATTCCGCCCAAACCCTAGTTTTATGCCCAAACTACCCTCATTCTAGTGGTTGGCCTATATATGTATCCTCCACCTCTCATTGTATCTCTTAGGAATAGATGATAGACTAAAGACACCCCCTTTGTGGAATCTCTAGTTTTCTCTCATCCCCTTACCAAAGGGGACCGACTATCGTCACCACCTCGTTGGAGTTTGCATCACGCCTTCCTTGTTGTATAAGGCCTACGTTTGCGAGTGTGTGAGCGTAGTTGTCAAGACCCTCTCCAAGGTGTTCTTCCCTCTCCGCTTGGGATCGAGGGAGCACGTTGACTGATCTTTCCTTGCGAGGATTCTATTGGACTGGTGGCCACCAGCGGGAGCAATCGGCCTCGTATCGTGTGAGTTTTGCGTGTGTTCATCGTGTTCCTCACGAGGTGTGCGTCCGCTTCTGCTACCTTTTCCCTTTCCCCTCGATTTCCCATCGATTTGACCACGAGATCCATGAAGATCGGGCCATCCTTGAGTTTACCCCTTATCATCTGGTATCAACAGCTTTTGGTTGCCATGGATTTCACATCGATTTGGTCTTTTCCCCATAAATTCGAAAATCCACAAAAAATAACCCCAATTCATATTTTGGATCAATCTGAGATTTGAGTGTGTTTTGGTAGGTTTTAATCTATGGAATACTTGCTAAACTTGTTGATCTACCTTCCCCTGCGTTTCCATAGCCTAACTCCTTGATTTTCCCCATCAATTTGAGTTTTTGGTGTAGGGGTTCGCGTATGAAAACAATAAAATTTTACCCTACGCCCCTGAACCCCTGATGCTGCCAGGACCTATCTATTAGTAATGCAGTAACAGGAGGGGCTTTTCGCGAACTTACCCTTGAAGACCGAAAAGCATTGTCAACGCTCAGGAGAGCGTGGTTGATGTAGATGAGCCGAAGCCGACCTCAAGGTCGTGATGAAGTCCTTGCGCTCCTACGGCTCCAACGACTTGAGTGCCTCAAGTGTGACACCTCGCGGGGAGTTACATGCATCTGATGTCTAACGATGACTCCCGCTTCCCTGATCCAGTAGTAGTTGCGGAAGTAGAGCTCCTGGATCCGAATCCCGCAGCATGACGGCGCTCCGCGGTGAAGATGGCTCTCATTAGCGCAGTCTGAACTTGGGACCATGGTCACGGGAGAGAGAGAATATCAATTGGAGGTCTCCCCAAAAGTGAGGAAACCTTTTATTGAATATTGGTTGTGTATTTTCTAGTCAAAATACCCCACTATATATAGGGGGAGGGGAGTTACTACCTCCCTCAAAGTCTCGGGGTGGGACTAAAGGAGGGGGAGAGGGGGGCAGCTGCCGGCTGGCCGCCCTGGTGGGCCCGCAGGGGGGGCTAGGCCCAGCCGACCACCCCCTTGCCTCCTCTCTCCTCTTGCCTTTCCCTCATGGGCCATTCTCCCTCTGAAATTGGCCCATTAAGCCCTTTTGACCTTTAATTGATTTCTCTTTTATTAAATAATTATAAATAAATGATTAAATCAATATTTAACATTCATTACATATTATTTAATCTCCGTGGCTATGGAACACCTTCCACCTCCACTCTGGACATCCTTCGTACTTACCGAAACCCTTCCGGTTTTCTCTCTTCTCTTCTTCGGTGATTCTACCGATCCTGTAAACACTCTCTAATCATCATCAAGCCCTTAAGCGTGATACCCCATGGTTCGGGAACACTCTAGACATGGTTGGGATACTCCCGGACCAATGATTGACAGAGGGACCTAGATGGCCATGTGACCCCTTTGCATTCCACGAAGATCTTTCGTCATTTGAACCGAGACAGTCATGTCTTATTCCTTTTGTCTCTCGATACTTGCATTGCCCAAGATTTGATCAATGACATCACCATGTCGTGTTTAATCTCATTACCGAACAATGCTACTTGACTCGTTTCGATAAGTGATATCCCTGTGATCAAATCACACGCTGCGCAGCTATTGGATATAACTTCTCCGATTGGGCCCTAGAGTATCTTTCCATCACGTGGATGGACAAATCCCGCTCTTGACATATATTGGCTCTATGGTTCCTCTGAATACCTGAACACACCTTTATTGTCACTGTATTACCAAGTGACGTTTGATGTTATCTAAGCATTCTCGGGAGACAGTGATTGATATAGTCTCACGGTCTAAGGAATAGTCTATGAGGTCTATTCTAAGCATCATAACTTGAACTTCATGACATGATCGGGTCACGATGTTTATGTTGGGTATTGGTTCATCATCTCATTCACAGAATGAGTTGACTCTATTTCCAACTGGCATAAATGTCACATGATCAGGAAACCTTGATCATCTGTTGACCAATGAACCAGTGACTAGAGTTTCACTGGGAACCCCTGGTTGTTTATATATCACACATGTATTGACGTTTCCTTTCAATACAGTTATAGCATGATATAAAACTTAATCATAAACTTCCTAAAATATGATAATAATCCTTATTATTATTTGTCTCTAGGGCATATTTCCAACAGTCTCCCACTTGCACTAGAGTACAAATAAACTAGCTGCATTTTGTTCTTAATCATTGGCACCATATATTCCGGTACCCTGAACATGCTTGCTCATGGAAGAGGTTGAGTCTTGGGCCTGTACTTTACAGTCCCAAATCCTTAGCAACTTACTAATGTCACCTTGATTGACATTAATACTTTATCATCTCATGATAACATCTTTGTGTATGCATCGTCGTTATGGCAGCAGAACGAGGCCGAATTCCAGGAGCCTACAGTGACTTTAGATCAACCTCGAGGGCTTTCGCATGGGCACTGTGCCTTGGGACATATCATTCTACGTTAAAAGTGAACTAGCCCTGCCATAACATTATACATCACTTTAGATGGTACCCTTATCTATTATTATAAATGTAATTATCGAAACACGAGTGCACCCTGTGCAATTTTTGATGTTTTGTTCACCTCGCTTCCTACTTGAATTTAGTCGGTATTATAGGAGTTTCCAACATATTCCCTTATAACATAACCCTTTATGCTTTAAGATATGTCATCCTTTATGGATTTGGAAAACATGTCTATGATACGTCCAAAACGTATCTACTTTCCCGAACACTTTTGCTATTGTTTCTCCTCTAAATTTGTGTGATTTGGATGCAACTAACGTGGACTGACGCTGTTTTCAGCAGAATTGCCCAGGTGTCTACTTTTTGTGCAGAAAATCGACTATCAGGAAAAATCCCGGAAAATATGCCGAAAATCGTATTTCACCAGAAGACTCCCGGAGCCAGAATATGAGACAGAGGGGGGTTGGGCCCAGGCCACACCACCTGGCCGCACGGACAAGCCCAGGCCGTGCCAGGGGGTGGTCTGGCCGCCCTAGACTCCCCCTCGGTCTCCCTCTTCGCCTATAAGTTGCCTTCTGACCTAAAAACTTAGGGGGGGTCGACGTTTTTCCAGAAGGAGTTCCGCTCCGCCGCCACCACCAGATTCCACGAAACAACACTAGAAACTCCGTTCTGGCACCCTGCTAGGACAGGGAATTGGAGGAGATCATTGCCATCATCATCACCATCGCTTCTCCATCGACCATCCATTTTTCCTCCATCTATGAGTGAGTAATCCCTCGCTGTAGGCTATGGGGATGGTAGGGATTGGATGAGATCGTTCATGTAATGGCATCAAATTGTTAGGGCATGGTGCCTAGTATCTTCTATTAATGCTTTTTGACTTTGTTGTAACTTGTTATGCTTAATGCTTGTCACTAGGGCCCAAGTGCCATGATTTCAGATCTGAACATGTTATTGATTCATTATAATAGTATTGTTTATGGTCTTATCTGCAAGTTGTATACACACGTTGTTGTCCGGAACCAATGGCCCCGAAGTGACAGAAATCGGGATAACCGGAGGGAATGGCTTTGATGTGAGGATCACATGTGTTCATGGAGTGTTAATGCTTTGCTCCGGTGCTCTATTAAAAGAAGCACCTTAATTGCCAGTAGTTCCCTTGAGGCCCCGCTACAAATGGACAAAAGATGTTGTGCAAGTTCTTATTGCGAGCACGTATGACTATATATGGAACACATGCCTAGGATTATCTAGTACTTGGATGCTTTATCTTATTTATCTGCAATTGCCCTATGTTCTGATTGCTATGTGAATTGTCTTATCCATGCAACGCCCGTCCATCCATCCCTATGCCTACCGCACTCGAATCCTACTGTTTATTGCTATTGTTACTGCTGTTGTTACTGCTGTCTTTACTTTACTACTGCTGTTACTTTACTATTCCTACTACAAAACTATTGCTACTGATAAACTGCTGTGAGCAAGATTGTTTCCAGGTGCAGCTGAATTGACAACTCAATTGTTAAGGCTTATAAATATTCTTTGGCTCCCCTTGTGTCGAACCAATAAATTGGGTTTCACTTCCCTCGAAAATACTGCGATACACCCCCTATACTTGTGGGTCATCAAGACTATTTTCTGGCGCCGTTGTTGGGGAGCATAACTTTATTTATCAAGTCCACTTAGATTCCTTATTGTTCGCTGCTATCCATCCATCGTGGGGTAAGTCTCGTGATGGTAAGGTTCCTATTTTACCATCCACTACAAGAAGAGGTACGGTTCTGAACACCTCAGTTGCTCTTGATTCACCATCTGTTATGAGTAAGCTCGTTACACCACCGCATACACATGCTACACACACTGCTACTACTGCTGAATCTAAAACTTTTGATGTTTATGATGTTGCTTCTACTGTGCTTGATAAGAGTGGCTCATTAGGTCCTTTCCTAGATGCTACAATTGCTAGAACTATAGCTGGAAATACTGAAACTCCTAATGAAGACACTACTACACCTGTTAGTTCTCCTGAGTCTAGTGAAAGTTATGATATTGAAGATGTTTATGTTGAGATGACCGATGAATTTATTAAAGAATGTAAAAACACCCATGATAGGAGCGCTGCTAAGAGTCTCCTTGACAGGCATACTATTAGACCTAAATTGTCTCCTATTGCTAAGTTTGCTACTTCTCCCATAAACATTAAAGATAAAGATTATGATTTCTCTCTTGATCTATCTTACATAGCTATTGTCGAGAAAGAACCTTTTTGTGGGACTAAGAATGAAAGTGCGGTAGCACATATGAATGAACTTTCTACTATGAGTGGCTTGTTTTCTGATGATATTAAGATGCGTCCTTACTTTGTTGCTAAGAATTTCCCTTTTTCACTGAAAGGAGAAGCTAAAACTTGGTTTAGTAATTTACCTCCTGGATTTATTGATAGTCCTGACTGCTTGATTAGTACTTTCCTGCAGAAATATTTTCCTCCTAGTGCTAGACATGCTATTTTGCAGGAACTTTTTGATTTTAAACAGGGAGAAAAAGAGATATTGCCCGAATCTTGGGCAAGGTTTGGTGCTTTGATTCATGCACAGGCTGGAAGTCCATTACCTAAGAATGAGCTGCTGGATATATTTTATAATGGACTAACCGAAGAATCTAGGACATACCTAGATAGTTGTGTTGATTGTGTTTTCAGGAATAGGACTTCCAAGGAAGCTGAGGAATTAATGGCTAAAATAAGCAAGAACTACGAGGATTGGAATCCTCCTGAACCAGCTATACCTGAAGTAATTATACCTGAACCTACTATACTGGTGCCTATTCCAACATCAAAGAAGAGGGGAGTTATTGAATTAAATGATGAAGTGATGAAGGAAGCTAAGAAATGTCTTAAGGAGAAGGGAATTAAAGCTGCAGATGTCAAGAATTTACCTCCCATTGAAGAATTATGTAAGCCTATCCCTTACTCATCCACTATTGAGGTACACTCTCTCCAACACTTTGATGAAGGTGATATCCCTTACTCTAAACCTCCTGATCAATGCTTAGAAGAATTTGATATCTTTATTGTTAAGCAAGATAATTTTAATAAAAGGGTGCAAAATCATCTAATGGAAAACACTAGAGCTATTGTTGAGTTGAAAGATATTGTGGAAAGAACCTCTAATGATGTTAAAATGATTGTTAAACACTTTCAAATGGTCCAAGATCAAATAGATCAACTCGTTAAAGTGCAAAAAGACTTGCTAGTTAATGCTGCTAAAGAAAAACATGCTTACGAAATTAGAACTAGAAGTGGTGCTGCTACCCAGGATCCTCTATATCCTGAGGGGCATCCCAAAAGAATTGAACAGGATTCTCAACAAGCTGAAAATAGTGGCTCTACTCGTAAGAAAAGGAAAAAAAAACATAAAACTGTTGAAGAACCCTCTGAACCTGCTATAGATCCTAATATCATATCTATCTCTGATGTCGAAACTGAAAGTGGTAATGAAGAAAATGTTGTTCCTAATGAAGAAAAAGTTGAAGAAGAACCTGAAAAGCACACTAAGAATACGAAATACACTAAAGAAGATTTTGTTGCTAAGAAACATGGTAGTGAAAGAGAGCCTTGGGTCCAAAAACCTATGCCTTTCCCTGATAAGAAACACAAGTCAAAGGAAGATGAACACTATAATAAGTTTTGTGAGTGGATGAAACCTTTATTCTTGCAAATTCCTTTGACTGATGCTATTAAATTGCCTCCTTACTCAAAGTATATGAAGGATATTGTCTCGAATAAAAGGAAGATCCCTAATAAAGAAATTTCTACTTTGCTTGCTAATTATTCCTTCAATGGTAAGGTTCCAAAGAAACTTGGAGACCCAGGGATTCCAACTATCCCTTGCTCTATTAAGAATAGTTATGTTAGAACTGGTTTGTGTGACTTGGGAGCTGGAGTTAGTGTTATGCCTTTCTCTCTCTATAAGAGGCCTCAACTAGAAAAATTAATACCAACTGATATATCTTTGCAAATGGCTGATAAATCTACCACTATTCTTGTTGGTATATGTGAGGATGTACCTGTTCAGGTGGCTCATAATTGCTTGATATTAACTGATTTTGTTGTGCTTGAAATGCCCGAAGATGATAATATGTCTATTATTCTTGGGAGACCTTTTCTTAATACTGCAGGAGCTATTATTAATTGTAATCAAGGAAAGGTGACTTTCAATGTTAATGACAAGGAACATACTGTCTATTTCCCCAAGAAGATTGAAAGGACTTATGGTTTGAATTCAATTGAACATGTTGAGGGCATTCAAGTTGGAGAAATATATTGCCCCATACCAAGAGAAAAATTTGAAACTATTATGATTGGGACCATTGCTATCAAGGTTGAGGTAACATAATCATTAGTGGAATACAAAGTTTTGTCTCATATGGAATTGTTTTGGTAATAAGACCTGATCAACCTTGTTAACAAAAGGATTTCATTGAACAAAACAATATTTTCACTATGATTATTTCCGTGTACTTCTATTCTATCCATTTTAGTTTTTGCTTTCATTTAGTTCTCCTTTTTGTTGTTAGTTGCTTGCATGTTAGAGTGTCTTAGAACTTCTGTAGTTCTACCCTTGTTTTGTCGTTGCATCATTCCAAAAAAAAATCTGTCTGTCAGAAAATCATTCTTCTATACCTGAAAAATGCCCAAAAATAAAGTGTCTCGAAAAATTCCAGAAAATTCATATTAAATTTTTACGTGAAAAAAGGGGCAGAGGAGTGCCTGGGAGGTGCCAGGGGGACCCACCGGGCAGGCTCACCACCTGGTGGCGCGACCTACCCTAGGTGGCGCCATGCCATGGTGTGGGCCACCCCTGGCCCTCCACTAACTCTCTCACCTGCCACTTTCTTCTCTCTCCCGAGTAAGCTCCAGTTCATTGCTCAAAATTGCGTTCTTGCTGTGTTTGCTCTCGATTTTTTCGATCTCCTTGCTCAGCCCATCTTTGTTGCTGAAATTTGGAGCACTTGTTCTCCGGTATGTGACTCCTCTCCTTGTCCAAGTAGATTTGAGTTTAGTGGATTATATCTTGAGTATTTTGCTTCTATAGGTGACAGGTTATGAGAGCTTGTAAGCTTGTTTGATGCTTAGAGATATAGTTTTCATTCATGTTTAGGCCTCTTACAAGTCCCTATGAGTAGAATCTTTCATTTTATTCACTTTGCAATCACTTGTTTAATAGGTGTTTAAATTTTAGAATACCAAGCATGAACAACCATACCTTTGGAGAGATATTTGAGAGGGATGCACCTAGGAGGTCGAGGCCCTCAAGATCAGCCTCTCAGTTTAGGCCATCATACAACGAAGATCTCATTGCAACTCGTATTGGTAATGAAAGGGACGATGGGGATGCTCACCCATCTACTTTTCCTTGTTTTACTTTCTTACAAGCTGCAGGGATTCTTGATGATTTCTTGATACTGATTGAGAGGGTTGGTTTGACCTCATATATGCAAGATGAGAGTGAGCAATACGCTGTGCTCACCAAAACCTTTCTTGAGAGTTTCACGTTTACTAACACCCCATATCAGTCAACTGTCTCTTTCAAAATTTATAACCTGCCCTTCACCATGACATTGGAAAGATTTTGCAGTGTTGTAGGTGTAAGCATGACAGGGACCGTGAAAAAGATTCAAGAGCGACCCGCTGATTTACTGGAGATTTACCAGGGTGACCAATGATGATGACCGCATGGCGCAGCGCGGAAAGATAAGAAATATCCAACTCCCTACTCTTAGATACTTTGCATATTATCTTGCTACTAGCGTACTTGGTAGGGATATCTCCAACTATCATTTAGCTTTCCTTGTTGCTGCACTCAACAATGATACTCGGTACAACCTTGGCTCGCTTATTGCTCGCCGCCTAGCTGCTAGGGGGCCTATCTATGGGGGCATCATTGCCTCACGTATGGTCAATGCATTAGGGCTTTCAGTGGACCCCAATGATACTGTATTGGCACCACAAAGGCTTGACCTTGTTGCTATGTAAACTCATCATTTTGTTACTGCTGATTCTGTTTTGGACAGTCTAGTATATAGGATGCTGTTTACTAACGAGGATGAGAGGGAGATCCCTTTGCCGCAGTCTTCTTTGTTTAGTGTTCACAAGAGACCGTGGTCGCGCTCTAAGGAGGAGGTGGAGAGCAGCTTTGCTTGCTGGGTTTCCACGAGCAGCACCAGGAGGATGTACCCTCCTACGATTACTTTGGACACTACGGAGGGACGTACTCGAGCTCGCACCAGGACGAGGGTACCTCCTCGTCATACTACGGTGACACTTCATCCTGGCCGGCTTGGGATTGATACCCACTTAGGCCAAAAGCCTAAGCTTGGGTGGAGGTACGCCGACATCGCACTCATCTCCTTATCATGTTGCGTCGGTACTTTGTATATTCATGTTTCGTTTCCTTTTTAGTTTTTGTTCTTTCTTTGCCTTTTGCTTTCTAAAACACAAAAAGACCAAAAATATTTCTGTTGTTTCTCTTTGGTTTGCTTCTTCTTCTTTTTGCCTTGGTTTGCTTTTTCTTTTTTTGCCTTGTTTGAACTATTCGAAAAACCCAAAAAGATTTTGCTTTGCTTCTTTTTCCCTTTTGGTTCTTCTTTTAAAAATCGAAAACACCAAAAATATTTGTTGTTCTTCTTTGGTTTTGTGAGTTTGTTGCAGGGTTTCAGTAGTCCTCAGTGAGATTTGGTTTCATATTATTATTCAAGCCACACAAGTGAAGAGCAATGATGAGGATTAATGACAACTTGAGGTGTGGTAAGAGGCTGGTAACGAACTCTATTTGTTTTCATTTTTGTACATATACCGATCATTGTGGGCATGCTTAGCCTGTTTGTGTAGGGTATATGTTATCTTTGGATGCTTAGTAGTTCTTGCTTTCATATGATTAGTCCCAACTTGCTAATAGTTTGTAGCATGTCATATGAATGTTTGGTTGCATTACTCTATTCATAACTTGGTATGACACCGTGGTATCCTCCTCTGAATGTTTCATTTGAATTGACTTGGCACATGCTCACGCATGCATATGACTGAAATAATCAGTTAAGCCTCGATGAATTATTTTGCCTTGAGGATCTTGAATCACTTTCATGCCATGTTTAGTCCTGTATTGTTGCAAGCATGATTATGACAGCTATCGCTCTCTCGTTTGTCGCTCCCTTACTATTGCTAGCCTTCACTTTCACTGAGTAGGTTTTACTCATGTTTCCAACTCCCTAAAACCAAATATTGCCAAAGTGTCCACCATACCTACCCATTAGCATCATTTGCTATTTCTAAGCATATTCAATATGCCTTGTTTTGTTCCGAATAAAATGTTTGCTTGTTATGAGAAAGTTAGTTAGTAAAGATCTCACGAACTTGATTGGCACACTTTATTTTCTGCACTTAATAAACCTGAACCATTGTGACTGTCCATGAAAGTTATATGCTTGCAAATTATAGGCTGGGGATTATCAGAACCGTGCTGTCACGGGGAACGCTTTCAACACCTGTAAATATATACCCAGTTGATACCATGCTCTTTTGTTTGCGGATGTCGTCGGTGTGAAATAAAAGGGGAGCTTGTAAGTCCATGGAGTTATGTATGTGTGTTAGAGAAACGCCTGGGCCGCCGGTCTAATCCATGCCGTCATGGTGGAAACCTGCAGCGTAACCATAATGATATCTATGAAGCATTCTTCTTATAAAAAAAAAGAGAGAGATAGCTATTGAGAAAAAGAAAAAAAAGGGAGATTTATGAAAAGAGGAAAGAGAGAAAAAAGCACCATTTTCCCATGGTAAATAAGAAGATTGCTGAGATACTCATGTTCTGCTTGCCTTGTCATTTTGATATGGGGATTCTTCCATATCATCGGGCAAGGGGTACCCTGTTGGCGGTTCTCTATGATACACACGTATTTACGATGACAAAAACTTACTGGTAACTAAAGTTGAGTAGCATGAGGAGCGGCCCTCGTACTCAAGGGACATGGGATTTCTAGTTTATAGTCTGTTAAGCATATAACTCAGATTGTACCTCACTTTCACCCTAACCACATTAAAGATGCTTATGATAGGGGCAATGAGAGCTCAAATCTAATAAGTACCATACTTTCAGCATTTGGAAGCCTTTCAAACTATTCAAAACCTTTTTATTTCCTTGTTGAGTCTCCACATACTCTTTGAGCACTTTCTTGAGAGCATAGTTGTCATTCTTTGTTCTTGTCTCATTACTTGATTATTTGTGTTATGACTTTGATGCTTGTATCTTTGATATCTTTACTTCTAGTCTTCACCTAAATTTCAGAGGTGCCTTGGCATTCATAATCAAAGGCAAGTGATATACCACTCTATCATACCTTGTTATGAGCATTGTAATGTTGCTTATGTTTATGCTTCATGCTACTTATTATTTTTGAGTTGGAATCTCTTCATAGCTTGCAATGCCTATTAATTAAACTTAGTTGCATACTCCTTATTATGAATTGTCTAAGTAGTTGATCAGATGCTGAGAATATATACATCATATGAAGCAAATGTGTTCGTGAAAGTTCTTTTATCGCACTTAGTTTTCAACTGAATTGCTTGAGGACAAGCAATAAGCTAAGCCTAGGGGAGTTGATACGTACAAAACGTATCTACTTTCTCGAACACTTTTGCTATTGTTTCTCCTCTAAATTTGTGTGATTTGGATGCAACTAACGCGGACTGACGCTGTTTTCAGCAGAATTGCCTTGGTGTCTACTTTTTGTGTAGAAAATCGACTATTAGAAAAAATCCGAGAAAATATGCTGAAAATCCTATTTCACTAGAAGACTCCCGGAGCCAGAATACAAGACGGAGGGGGGCTAGGCCCAGGCCACACCACCTGGCCGCGCGGGGAAGCCCAGGCCGCACCAGGGGTGGTCTGGCTGCCCTAGACTCCCCTTCGGTCTCCCTCTTTGCCTATAAGTTGCCTTCTGACCTAAAAACTCAGGAGGGTTCAACGTTTTTCCAGAAGGAGTTCCGCTCCGCTGCCACCACCAGATTCCACGAAACAGCACCAGAAACTCTGTTCTGGCACCCTACCAGGACGGGGAATTGGAGGAGATCATCACCATCATCACCATCGCTTCTCCATCGACCATCCATGTTTCCCCCATCTATGAGTGGGTAATCCCCCGCTGTAGGCTATGGGGATGGTAGGGATTGGATGAGATCATTCATGTAATGGCATCAGATTGTTAGGGCATGGTGCCTAGTATCTTCTATTAGTGCTTTTTGACTTTGTTGCAACTTGTTATGCTTAATGCTTGTCACTAGGGCCCGAGTGCCATGATTTCAGATCTGAACATGTTATTGATTCATTATAATAGTATTGTTTATGGTCTTATCTGCAAGTTGTATACACATATTGTTGTCCGGAACCAATGCACTCGAATCCTACTGTTTACTGCTATTGTTATTGTTGTCTTTACTTTACTATTGCTACTACAAAACTGTTGCTACTGATAAACTGTTGTGAGCAAGATTGTTTCCAGGTGCAGCTGAATTGACAACTCAGTTGTTAAGGCTTATAAATATTCTTTGGCTCCCCTTGTGTCGAATCAATAAATTGGGTTTCACTTCCCTCGAAAATACTGCGATACACCCCCTATACTTGTGGGTCATCAGTCTACAGTTCTCTATTAGACACTACGGACAAACTAAGCTCAACGTTTCGTGATTTAAACTTAATCACTTTTCAAACGTTTCTTCTTGGATCATATATTATGTTTAGTTGTCATCATGGTTTTCCAAGATAGATCCTATGTCTCAGCATAGTGGATGATGATCATCCTATTCTTTCTTTCAACCATCGATGTTAAACTTAATTCTATTCCTAATTTGAGTTATCAAGGACCAGTTCCTCAATTAACTTCTATTCTGAAACTCTTTTCAGAATCCCTTAAGGAATACTACATAATACCGTAATATTCTTACTATCAACTTCTACTTCCTATATATCTTTATTTATCGGTACATGCGCTTTTATTCTTAATTTGTCGTATACACACTTAAGAATCACTCCTCTAAGCTCCCACTCAAAATATGTTCCTAACATATTTGGGTATGAGTCACTACTTTTACTCAACATATGTTCCTACATATTTGAATTTGAGACTTATATTGCTCCCACTCAAAAATATGTCATTCACATATTGTTTTAGGAAGACTTTCATAGCTCCCACTCAATTTCATGCAAATTGCATATCCACTCACTGTTTTGAATGACTTCAAAAACCCTTTGATCAAATATCAAACATGGAGTTTTACTATGAGATACTAGTATTTTACCAGTTTTAAATCCACCAGAATTTCAGCACTCTTGAATCAAATTCATTTGAATTTATACAATACTTGACAAATTGTGCTTTTGTCATTCACCCCCTTTTCCACTATGGATTTGCAGTCATTTGGGAAAATCCAAGTAACTCCTTTACTTGTAAGATTTAGCAACGAATTGCTTTCTAATCTCTTGTGAATTTTGCTATGGGATTTCTCATATATTTAGGTTACCATTATTTCCTTAGTAGTTCGTAGGTATGTCATATTCCGGTAATCATGACAAATGATTCACAAATGTATCCATACAAGATATGGTCTACATTTTGAATCCTACTTCATGTAGTGAAAACACTAGTGGGGAAAACACAATGATCACTATCATTGATTTTTTTCTTTTGTGAAGAGAATCATTCAGGAACGCTTTCTGTTGCGCTTCTCAACACTCTGATGTATGGTTTTGAATCCTCATCATGTTTTTCACTATCTTCCATTTGCTCCTTAATCGAGAAATATCACTGAATGTGAACTTTCTCGAGAATGCACCAAAATCCAAGCAATACTAATTTTGCTCCTCTTTTGGTTTCAGCTATGGATTTCGTATTCAAAGTCTTCCAATGAATACTCTACAAGGACTTATTCACTATTGTTTTGGTTATATCGAATAACCCCAAAACTTCACGATGATCCATACTAGATATGGAGCCGATCTCACGAATCCATATGGTTCACTATATGTTCTTATTGAGTGCTAACTATTTCTAACTAATGGTCTCTACATATATACTACAACGATTTATTTGTCACCATCTATTCACCCACTTGATATCAAATATCATATTGTGATGCTTTGCATTTTGACATTTCAAACGTATTGCATTCCACAATTTCTTTTATGACAATCTTATAAAGGTGAATTTCATTACTATTGATCAAATCGTAGTAATTAGATTCTCATTTATCTTTAATACCCTTTGTTGATGAAATAATTTGATCATATCAAATGGTTTCATACTCATGTTTCCTTTGGTAAACTTCTTTACACATTTAAACAATCATATAATGATAATCACCATTTTGTTAAACTATAATACATCGAATATGTATTCTCTTTTAACAATTCATCAAACACTTTGTATTCAAGTAATACATGATGTTTAAGTTATTTTGCCGAACTTAGGCATGATTCATGTGTGACGAGAATACAAGCGTCTTTCACATATTACCATTATAACTTTGAATTTAAACAATGGTTTCATTCAGTAATGAATATATCATTAAGTTAGGTAATTTCAAGGCATTTCAATATTTTACAAATGTTCATGTATTATCAATTAATTTCAACAAAAACAAGGATAATTCACATATAATTGAACAAGATATGAACACGAATATAGATCATTCATAAAATGGAACAACTGTTTGTTACAAACTCATATGAATAACCATCTCACGAAGTGTGAGACACACTAAAGAAGTTCACGATCTATCGATTACAATAACTATACAAAACCATAAACTAAGTGATAAATGTTGAGGGAGAGTGTTGTTGGCGATCATCATCATGCTCTCCATCAGCACGCAACGTCACCTCCTCTCCCGCAAGCACCTCTCATGCAGAAAGACCTGTTTTCAGTAAAACAGAATAAGTATCAAATATACTTAACACTGCAAATGTGTTTGCAAGATTATAACATTTATAAAATTGTATAGCAAATATATACCTTTGTCATCGATGACCTCTCCGACAACGGGTTCAACCATCACATCCCTAAAATGTGATATGAACTCGTGGAAATCCCGTGTTTCTGTGTCGCCTCTCATAATGCAAATCCTGGCAAGTGCTTGGTAGCTTGGCGGCAACGACCACAGAAACACGCCTATTGCAAAAGAGCTTGCGAACCAGTTATCCAGGAAGTATGCAAGACTCATGTATGCATCATATATGCATCATATATGCATAACAAGTGATCGTCTAGTGAGGAGTTCTCGTCCATCTTTATGGAGAGGAAATCTCCCATCAGTTCATACTCCCATATGCGCACTTGTTCCACAAAATGTGATCTCAGATGTTCCATAACCGTTCGGGGATTAAGACTTCCCACAATCGACCATAGCCCATCTTCCATCCCGAGGCGCATCGTTACTGATATGAACGTGGCCATCACACGACAACAGCAGCGGTGATCCCGCTGCTCCTGGGTCTCATGAAGATTGGGCGGCTCCAAGTACATCTCGTAGATCATGTAGTCGGCCACTTTGTTCTTGCTAAGGAGGCCATGAAGGTGCATGACCCATACAGAAAAGTTGGATCCATCTAACTTGAGCTTTTCTCCTTTTAACCAATTGTCAATAGGAAAGGTAATCTTGGGGAGAACCATTTTCTACATTTATAATTGCAAGAAGGAATTTAGACTAAGTTTATAATTAAATGAGTTAATAATAACTCCACTCAGAAACACCTATCCCCTAAAGGGTTCTAGTGATAACACGACCCCTTTTCCCCACATCTCCCCCAATCATCACTGACATCAACGTGGGTTCTAGGGTGGACGCTAAACGTCAGTCACATCATTCATGCGACTCGTGCTCGATCTTTCGACCATCCGTGTTCTGAGGCCATGTCTGTACATGCTAGGCTCACCAACTCAACCTTAGTGTATTCGTTGTGCAACATGGCTTACACCCACTGTATGCGAACATAGATATGTCTGACACCCGATCATCACGGAGTGCCTCATACCGAAGAACTTTCTTGGTGGTGCACACTAAGGGGGAACACAATCATTGGTAATTTTTTAACAGGGATCATCTTATTAGGCTACAGTCGAGTATCTAATACTAGCACACTGTGACACCCCCGGGATCAGGGTTAAACAAATACTAGACCTTAGCCTGACATAAGCTTAACCTAGAGCTCGAGGATATCTAGTGAGAAATCGGTAAAACAATAGTAACCCTGCGACACAAAAATTATTACAGCAAGCTCATAAATGAGCGAAGAACCAAAATATTACAAGCAGAGGTCACTGACCACAAACATCAAACAACGGAAGGCAAATTATGCTATTAAGTATAGCAAACTTAACAAATGGCCTAAGAGGCCTGAAGCATAACTATGATGTCCCAGCCCATAGATTCCAGGCTGTCGGCCGGGAACCCCAAGCTACTCATCGGTGTCGATGTCGTACGGAACTCGTCTTCAAGGGAGCACTTACTCTGCTACAAAAGTATCAACATAGCAAGGGTGAGTACAGGGTGTACTCTGCAAGACTTATGGCTAGTGGGGTTATTTGCATAAAGCCATCTTTGTTTGTAAAACAAGAGGGAGAAGAAGCTCGTCTAATCAGAATATTTTAAAAGGGGATAAGAGAGCGACATCTCTGAAGAATTGATCATCATCTTGATATCCACCAAAGTAATCCTCATATCACAACTAGGATCACCCCCTCGTACCCGTGAGGAAGCATCCTTAAGCATACGTTGAACTGCCAAGTTTTACGTTAGGTTCATGTTCTCTATGATCTTAGAATTCGGTCACCAAGCGTTCATAACCGTGAACACGAATTTTTGAAAAGATTTAATCCTAGCAGGGGTGTACAACTTTACCCACACGTACCAACCGACTCTTAATGCTACTAGTAATAGCCCTCTTCCTTGGAAGGTCGACAGAGGGTGGTTGGTGATACATCCATTTTGCATCACTATTCTATATCATAATTTACTGTTATTCATTGATATATTTCATATTAAGAGGTGATACTTATGTTATTTCATCTGTTTTTGCATGGTTGATGACTTTTGGAGCATGGACCGCTGCAATCAGGATTCTGATGGAAAAGGTGCTGTTTGGAGGCAAAATTCGCGAAGATCATAAAATCCGGGAAAATACATGGAAAATTCTATTTTTCCAGAAGACGAAGATTGCCAGAAGGGGAAGTGGAGATGGGCCACAGGGGGCCCACACCACCCCCTGGCACGGGCAGCCCTAGGCCGCGCCAGCAGGTGGTGTAGCCGCCTTGGCCCACTCCAGGCTCTCCCCTCTGGCGTATATTATCCTCCCGAAACCCTAAGACTCGGGGAGCGACCACAGAAAGATTCCACCACCTATGAGGGGCGGAAAACACCAAGAGAGAAAGATCTCTCCGGCAGACAGAATTCTGCCGGGGGAATTCCTTCCTGGAGAGGGGAGATCGTCGCCATCAACACCACCATCAAGCTGGACTTCATCGGGATCATCATCATCACCACCATCATCTCCACCAACACCATCATCACCACTTCATACAGCTATAACAATTGGGTTGAATCTTGCATAGTTCTTAGCGGAAACTTTCCTGGTGTTGATTACTCCTTGTAGTTGATGCTATTAAGTGAACCATTGAATTATCATTTATGTTCAGATTGTTACATATCATTATATCATCTCTGATCTTGATCCATATGATGTCTTGTGAGTAGTTCGTTTAGTTCTTGAGGACATGGGAGAAGTCATGTTGTTAGTACAGGAATTATGTTGAGGAAGATTCAATGGTTTGATATTTAAGTTGTGGTGTATTTCTTCTAGTGGTGTCATGTGAACGTCGACTACATGACACTTCACCTATATGGGCCTAGGGGAATGCATTGTGTATTTGATTACTAATCGTAGGGGGTGCCGAAGTGACAGAAACCTGAAACCCCGTTAGGAAACCTTTGCACAAGGGACGTCAGGGTCTTAGAGTTTAAAGCTGTGGTTAGGTTTCTACCTTAATTACTTTATTGTACTTGCTGATGCTTGCAAGGGGTATAATCACAAGTATGTATTAGTCCTAGGAAGGTCGGTACATTAGCACAGGTTCACCCACACAACACTTAGCAAACTAAAGAAGATTAATCAACTATATGAAGCGAAAGCACTTGATTATATTCCCATATGTCCTCGAGAAGTTTGGTCATCTTAAGTGATACAACCGGCTTGTCCTTTGCTAAAGAAAGGATTGGGCCACTTGCTGCATTTATTCTTCTTATCTTTTATTTACTCGTACTTTATTTACCTGCATTATCAAAAACCCCTAAAAATCTGTTTGCTAAGTATTTACAGAGAATTCTTGCTCCAAGCCATTCGCCAACACCTTCTGCTCCTCGTTGGGTTCGACACTCTTACTTATCGAAAATACTACGATACACCCCCTATACTTGTGGGTCATCAAGACTATTTCCTGGCGCCGTTGCCAGGGAGTGAGGCGCTATTGGAGAGTGGAAATGGTAAAGGAAACTTCTACTGTGAGTATTGTTTACTTCTGTTAGTTGCTTTATTTTCCATATGGATAATTCGCTGAGTTTCTTATTTCGTAATGCTACTACCACTGCTAAGGTAGTAGATGAACCACCACCTGTTGAAAACGATACTTTTAAAATACCTACAAGAATTATTGATCGTGTTATGGATAACTATTATGTTGGATATGGAACTGTACATCCTGGTGATCATTTGCTCTTTATACACGAATTATGCGGGTTGTTCAAGTGTGTAGGTATTACAACAGATCAAGTCAAGAAGAAGTTATTCTCATTATCACTGAAAGGAAGAGTTGAAGAATGGTATAAGCTGCTAAAGAATGGTCAAGCTCTTGAATGAGAGGAAATAGTACCTCTCTTTTATTCAAAATTTTATCCTCCTAGTGAGATTCATAAATATCGGAATCAAATGTACAACTTTTGGCCTCTTGATGGAGAGAGTATAACTCAAGCTTGGGGGAGATTGAAGTTACTAATGCTCAAATGTCCTATTCATGAGCTCCCTCACAATATTAATATCAATAACTTTTATGCAAGGCTTTCTCTTCATGATAAGGATTTATTGGATGCCTCTTGTGCTGGATCATTCACTCGCATCGAAGAAGAAGCTAAATGGATCTTCTAGACCGTATTCAAGACAATGCTGAAGCATGGGAGAATGACAAAGGAAGAAAGTCAGGTATAAATTATGATTATGAATGCATTGAATCTTTTATGGGAACTGATGACTTTCGAAATATTAGTAATGCTTATGGTCTTGATTCTCAAGTTACTGCAAATTGTTTTAAGGCTTTTGCTTCCTATATTGAAATTCCGAAAAAGGGATGGAACAAGTATCATGCACCATATAAAGATATTGTTGATTGTGTTCATGTTAGGAGTACTGAATTTTGCACTATTGATCACATCCTACTTGAATCTTATATCGAGAAAATACCCTTCCCAGATAAGGTAAAGGAGCATCCTATGATAACTGGTATAATCAATAAAAGTGCAAAGAGAACTATAAAACCTGATGAACAAATAAACATTGAACCTGTTGTAGCAATTGCGAAAGACCTTGTCACTAAAAGTGTAGAAGATGGACACATAGTCTTCTGTGAGGATGCTTCTAATATTGTCTCACATCCTAATTGAACTAAAAAGGCTAGTGTCCCTGTGCTTTCTTTTAGAATTGGTGATCATTGCTATTATGGTTTATGTGATATTGGTGCAAGTTCAAGTGTTATTCCTTATGAGCTTTACAAAGAAATTATGCATGGAATCAGTCCCTGCGAACTAGAAGAGATTGATGTGGTTATTCACCTTGCTAATAGAGAGACCATCTCTCCAATTGGTATTGTTCGGGATGTAGAAGTTCTTTGTGGTAAGATAAAATATCCTGCTGATTTTCTAGTACTTGGTTCAGCTGCTAGTAAAACCTATCCTATCATTTTTGGTCCACCTTTCTTGAGTCCTTGCAGAGCCATTATTGACTGCAAAAGGGAGAAAATTTTAACTAAAATTGATGAAGAATCTTATGAGTTTAATTTTTCGAAATTTACTAAAGAACCTTGTGAAAATGAAACCCATAATGAGGATTTTAGAGTTGAACAACTTGCTTCTATTTCTCTTGCTCCTAACAATGCTTTGCAGCAATTTATGGAAGACCACGAAAGTGAAATCTTCATGGAAGAAAGAAATGAGATTGATGAGATTCTCCGTCGTCAACCTAAGATGCTTAAGTATAACTTGCCTGTGGAAGATTTGGGTACCACGTTGCCACCTAAAAAGGATCCGGTATTCGATCTAAAACCTTTACCTGACGATCTTAAGTATGCTTACATTGATGATAATAAAATATATCCTGTTATTATTAGTTCTAAACTTTCAGGGAAGGAAGAGGAAAGATTATTGGAGGTATTGAAGAAACACCGAGGGGCTATGGGCTATACTCTGGATGATTTAAAAGGGATTTCCCCTACTATATGTCAGCATGCTATCAATATAGAACCAGATGCAAAGCTAGTGGTAGAGCACCAATGTTGTTTAAATCCTAAAATGAAGGAAGTGGTAAGAAACGAGGTATTAAAACTCCTTGATGCTGGTATTATTTACCCTATTGCTGATAGTGAATGGGTTAGTCCTGTTCATTGTGTCCCTAAAAAAGGGGGAATTATCGTTGTTCCTAATGATAATGATGAGCTTATTCCCCAAAGAATAGTAGTAGGTTATAGGATGTGCATTGATTTCAGAAAAGTTAACAAAGTTACTAAGAAAGATCATTACACAATTCCTTTTATTGATCAAATGTTAGAAAGGTTGTCTAAAAAGACCCATTTTTGTTTTCTTGATGGATACTCTGGCTTCTCTCAAATTGCTGTTAAACAACAAGATCAAGAAAAAACTACTTTTACATGCCCTTATGGAACCTATGCTTATAGACGTATGCCTTTTGGTTTATGTAATGCTCCTACTACTTTTCAAAGATGCATGTCTGCTATCTTTCATGGTTTTTGTGAGGAAATTGTGGAAGTGTTCATGGATGACTTCTCCGTCTATGGAACTTCTTTTGATAATTGTCTGCACAACCTCGATAAAGTTTTGCAGAGATGTGAAGAAACTAATCTTGTTCTTAATTGGGAGAAATGCCACTTCATGGTGAATGAAGGGATTGTCCTTGGATATAAGATTTCTGAAAGAGGCATAGAAGTTGATAGAGCTAAATTGAGGCAATTGAGAAAATGTCATGTCCAAGAGACGTCAAAGGTATTCGTAGTATCCTTGGTCATGCTGGTTTCTATAGAAGGTTTATTAAAGATTTATCTAAGATATCAAAACCCCTCACTAATCTTCTTCAAAAGGATGTACCCTTTGTCTTTGATGATGATTGTAAGGAAGATTTTGAAACTCTAAAGAAGGCTTTAACTACTGCTCCTATGGTTCAACCACCTGATTGGAGTTTACCCTTTGAAATAATGTGTGACGCTAGTGATTTTGCTATAGGTGTTGTCCTTGGGCAACGAATAGAGAAAAAGTTAAACGTTATCCATTATGCTAGTAAGACTCTTGACGCTGCTCAAAGGAATTATGCTACTACCGAAAAATAATTCTTAGTTGTTGTCTTTGCTTGTGATAAGTTTAGACCTTATATTGTTGACTCAATAGTTACCATTCATACTGATCATGCTGCTATTAAGTACCTTATGATGAAGAAAGATGCTAAGCCTAGGCTTATTAGATGGGTGCTGCTCTTACAAGAGTTTCACATACATATTGTAGATAGGAAAGGTGCTGAAAATCCTGTAGCTGATAATTTATCTCGATTGGAAAACATCTCTTTTGATCATATGCCTGTTAATGATAGTTTCCCAAATGAACAGTTGGCTGTAGTAGGCGTAAGCTCGCGCGGGAGCCCTTGGTATGCTGATTATGCTAACTTTATTGTCTCCAAGTATTTGCCTCCAACTTTTATAGCTCAGCAAAGAAGGAAATTCTTTTACGATTTGAGGCATTATTTTTGGGATGACCCACATTTATATAAAGAAGAAGTAGATGGTATTATGCGAAGGTGTGTTCCAGAATATGAACAAAAGGAGATATTGCGGAAATGTCATGGTAGTGCCTATGGAGGACATCACACGGGAGATAGAACCGCACAGAAGGTACTACAATCATGTTTTTACTAGCCTACCCTTTTTAAAGATGCAAGAAAATTTGTCTTATCATGTGACGAGTGGCAACGAGTAGGTAACATTTCTAGACGCAATGAGATGCCTATGAATTACTCTCTAGTTATTGAACCATTTGACTATTGGGGATTCGACTTTATGGGTCCTTTTCCCCTTCAAAGGGTTATACCCATATTCTTGTTGCTATTGACTATGTTACTAAGTGGGTAGAATCCATACCTACAAAAAGTGCTGATGGGGAGACCTCTTTAAAAATGCTTAAGGATATTATCTTTCCTAGGTTTGGAGTGCCTAGGTATCTTATGACAGATGGAGGTTCTCACTTTATTCATGGTGGTTTTAGGAAGACCCTTGCTAAATATGATGTTAATCATAGAATTGCTTCAGCTTATCATCCCCAAACTAGTGGACAAGTAGAGTTATCAAATAGAGAAATTAAATCCATCTTGCAAAAGACTGTTAATAGATCTAGAAAAAATTGGGCTAAAAATTTGAATGATGCTTTATGGGCTTATAGGACTGCCTATAAAAATTCTATGGGGATGTCTCCTTACAAAATGGTTTATGGGAAAGCTTGTCACCTGCCTTTAGAATTAGAACACAAAGCTTATTGGGCAGTTAAAGAACTTAATAGAGATTGTAAGCTTGATGGTGAAAAAGGATTATTTGACTTAAGTTCGTTAGATGAATGGAGGAGTGAAGCATATGAGAATGCTAGACTCTTTAAGGAAAAAGTTAAAAGATGGCATGATAGGAGAATTCTTAAGAGAGAGTTCCATGTTGGTGAGAAAGTTCTATTGTATAGGTCTCGTCTCAGATTTTTTGCAGGGAAACTACTTTCAAAATGGGAAGGACCTTTTGTTATCGAAGAAGTATATCGTTCAGGAGTGATACATTGCAAATGTATCTATAATTTTTGATGTTCCATGCTTGGTTTTATCCACTTTCTTGTGTTTTGTCCACACTTTGGAGTACTTTTTGTATGATTTCTTGGACTAACCTATTAACAAGAGCCACAATGCCAGCTACCTGTTTCTGCTGTTTTTGGTTCTAGGAAAGTCAGAAAATGAATATTCTCGAAATTGGACGGGAGAAAAGCCAAAGTGCCTATTTTTTCAGAAGTCATCAGATGCTAGAGTACGAGACGGAGAGGGGCTAGGGGGCCACCACACCACCTGGCCACGCGGCCTAGCCTGGCCCGTGCTAGGGGGTGGTATGGTCGCCTCCGGCACCCCCTCGGTCTCCCCTTCCGCCTATAAGATGCCCTCGGGACGAAAACCCTAAGGGCCCGATCAAAAATCCACGAAAGAGTTAGTAGCCGCTGTCATCTCCATCTCTAGATCAGGAGGGATCTGAAGCTCTTCCCGGCACCCTGCCGGAGATGGGAATTCACCCTGGAGGCCTTCTTCATCACCATGCAAGCCTCCGGTGTGATGCGTGAGTAGTTCATCCTTGGACTACGGATCCATGTAGTAGCTAGATGGCTGGTTCTCCTCCTTTGTGCTTTCATGTTTAGATCTTGTGAGCTCCGTTCATGATCAAGATCATCTATTTGTAATTCTGCATGTTGTGTTTGCGGGGATCTGATGGATATTGAGATGCTATTTCAGATTGATTATTGATTCTATCATGTCTTTGTTTTTTGTGATCTTGCATGCTTTCTATTGTTAGTAGCTATCTTAGCCAAGTAGATGCTAGCAACTCCAAGAGTTAGTATTTATGCTCGATAGTGGGTTCATGCCTCTGGTAATCTAGGGAAGTGACAGAAATCTCTAAGGTACTAGATGTGCTGTTGCTACTAGGGAGAAAACAACAATCCTTTGTTCATAGAACAATCGTATTGTTTACTTTACACGCAGTTCTTTAAAGCAATAATCTATTGCTTGCAACTTAATACTGGAGGGGGTTCGGATGATAACCTGAAGGTGGATTATTAGTCATAGATGCAGTTGGATGGTGGTCTATGTATAATGTTGTAATGCCCAATCGAATCTCAAAGGAGTCAAGATGATTAGTATATGAATGTATTGCTTTCTCGATGTTTGTCAATTGCCCCGCTGTAATTTGTTCACCCAGCATGTTATCTATCTTAAGGAGAGCCACCTCTAGTGAACTATGGATCCCGATCCTTTTCTTTACATACAATCTATAAACTGTTTACTGTTTTGTGTTTACTTTCTGCAAACTTTTACTTCTTTCCATTTGATACGTTTAATCCTTTATTTTCAGCAAAACACGGTGAGATTGATAACCTCATCGCAAGTTGGGGACAAAGTTCTGTGGTTGTGTTGTGCAGGTCTCCACGTTGCTACTAGCACCGGTAGTGCGCCCTGCCAAGGCTCAGCTAGCAACACCTTTGGGGTATTTCCTTGCTCCTACTGGTTCGATTAAACCTTGGTTTCATAACTGAGGGAAACTTGCTGCTGTGCTCATCATACCTTCCTCTTGAGGTTCCCAACGAGCTCTACATCAACACCGCACCAGCATTTTTCTAGCGCCGACACTGAGCCATCAAGCATTTTTCTAGCGCCGTTGCCGGGGAGTCAAGGACATCTTCACAAGGGGAGTCCCTCATAACCAATCTCTTTACTTTGTTATTTTTGTTTTGCTTAGTTTCTTTTTGCTTTGTTTGCTTGTTTTGTTATCAAAAACACAAAAATATAGTTTTACTAGTTTACTTTCTTTATCAAAAACACACAAAAATTAAGTCTCCTTTAGTTGTCACCTCTTCCTTAGCTCACCATGTTGATCCCCAAATTCACCATGAAAGACCTTTCAATTGGTAGTGGTTCTATAATTGGGAAAGATAATATTGAAGAATTCTTTAATCATGTTAGCAAACATGAAGATACTGAGGATATATCCCTTGTAGAACTTACTCCAAACTATGAGATTGCTGCAGCTTCTTTAATTCATATGTTAGAAGCTAGGTTTTTTAACCTCAATCCCTTAATGCAAGTAATGTTTCTTAAGCTTAAAGAAATTGAGGACCCTGAAAAGAGGGATTTTATTCTAGAAACTTTGGTTAAGGAGTTCTATGATGTTGCCAAGGAAGCTAGGAAAGTCTTTGAACATTTCAATATGCTAGGCTCATGTGTAGATGTTGTTGGTACACGAGAAAAGATGAACAAAACCGAACCTAATGGGGATGAACCTAAGATACCAATACCCTTTAAACTAGTAGCAATACATGATGCCATAGAAAAGAATCTTGATTGGATTGTTCCTGCAAACCCTTTTGATGAGAATAGTGAACCTAAGAGCATTGAGAGAGGATCCTCTAGAAATTATTTGGATGATATACCTTGCCTTGTTGAAGATATTTCTGGTATTAATCTTAATGCTTCTTCATTTGAGAACACTTGATTCTTTTTCTTGCTTCTTATGCCTAACTTAAAGGCGTTAAAGAAAAGTACTTATTGGGAGATAACCCAAAAGTTTTAGATGAGTCTTGGAAGTTATTACTTCAATAATAACCGCTCCTTATCCTTTTTATTTGCTTTTTGTGCCAAGATTAACCTCTAATGAGAGAGAAGTAATGATTGGGAAAGTTGCTGTCTTGAAACAGATTTCTGTGCTTCACCGTAAAAATTCGTGTAAAATCTCTGAACGTATTTTTGATGCGTTAATTTTTGTTGTTCTGCCCCAGGTTGTTATCTAACTTTCGTTAGTTCAACATGTTTTGATTTGAGCAACATAAGGTCTTCGAAAAAATTCGTCTTTACCTGCTGGTCTGTTTTGATAGATTTCTGCCATTTTCTACATTTGCTTCTTGTTGGTTCCTTTTTGAGTTATTTTGGGGAATTGAGCTTTTTGAGGGAAGTGCTACAGTAGCTAGTGTTCTAATGGAAGTTTATTTGGTGTTAGAACTGAACCTTAAGACTTATTTATCTTGAGTACACTAATGTTGCTAATAAAGATTGTGTGAAGTTTTGTATGAAGGAAAAATTTCAGGTGTATGGAAGGAATGAGTAATGAGATGAAGGATGGAATAAAGCTCAAGCTTGGGGATGCCACGCGTGTCACCCCAAGAAATATCCAAGAAGTACAAGCGTCAAAGCTTGGGGATGCCCAAGGCATCCCCTTCTTCATCAATAAAAATCCCAGGTTTCTTCCAAACACTTCATTTTTATTGCTTCATGCACAGTTGTGTTGTTCTTGGAGCGTCTTCTTTTTCGTTTTCGTTTTTCGTTTGCTTTGGTTTGATTAGTTTTCTGAATAAATTGGTTGGACCCCCTCTTTCATACATTGGTTTGCAAATAGTTTGGTTTGGTTTGGAAAGGAGTAGGAAAGTTCATACTTATGTGGTAAAAATAGCTCGTTTTTTACTGTAGCCTATGCTTTGTCATGCCATGCTTGTTATTGTTTTGGCTTTATGCTTAGTATTCTTTGCTGTAGCATTACTTGTTATAAACATTTGAGATTGCTTAATGTGCATTGGATGAATCATGCGTTGTTTTAGCATATTAAAGCATAGTATAGTGGTATTCTCCTTTGATGCTTTATTTGGGTTGACTTGGCGCATGCTCACACCATGTTATGACTATCTCAAGTCACCATAGCCTTTATTATCCTTTAGTTTTCAACTTTTAGTATCACTTTATGCTTTGATCAATGATGTTTTGTCGCTCTGCATGATTATGGCCATTATTGCTCTCTTAGTTTGTCGCTCCTAGTCTTTTGCTAGCCTCCACAACCAAGTATGAGTTCCACTCATGCATCCAACTCCCTAAACCAAGTTATTACAAAGAGTCCACCATACCTACCTACTAGCTTATGCTATTCCAAGTATATTCATGCTTTTGTTTACCTTCCAAATTAAACTTGTTATGAGAAAACTAGTGATTAAAGCTCTCACAAACTTGATGGCACACTTTACTTTTTTGCATCTAATAAACTTGAACCATTGGGTCCTTCTTTGTTGTGTATATGCTTGCGCTTTATAAGTTGAAATTAGCAGAACCATGTTTCATGGGGAACACTTTCAACATTGCACTTGTACTTTGTACCCCGTTGATATCATGTTCTTTTGCTTATGGATCCCGGCAGTGTGAAATAAAAGTGGAACTTGTAAGATCATGGAGTTTGTATATGTGTTAGAGAAACGCCTGGGCCGCTAGCCTAAGCCATGCCTAATCATGGTGGAAGCTTGCAACATCACCATAATGAGCACTCTATGAAGCATCCTCAATAAAAACCTATGCAAATAGCAAATAAAAAGATCGCTGAGATGCTCATTGTCTGCTTGCCTTGTCATTTTGATCATGGGATAGCTCCTGTATCATGTGCAAGGGGTACCCCGTTGGCGGTTCTTTATGATACATATGTACTTACAATGACAAGATCTTACTCGTGACTAAAGTTGAGTAGCATGAGGTTCGGTCTTCGTAAGTAAGGGGCATAAGATTTCGGTTTATAACTTGTCAAGCATATCCTCTTAGTTGTGTCACTTTAACCTTAATCACCTTCAAGATGCTTATGATAGGGGCAATGAGAGCTGAAAGCTATAAGTACCATAATTTTTGGAAGCTCTTTATGAGACTTGAATCCCTACTTCCTTCTATGAAGGCCTTTGTTCCACCATTATATTGAGTCTCCACCTTCTATCTTTATGCACTTACTTTGAGAGCATAGTGGCCATTCTTAGTTCTATGTGCATTGTCCCAAGACTAGTTGATTGATGCATAACTTGATACTGCTTGTTTTAAACTATTTGTATCTAGTCACTCTTGTGAACTCTAAAGGTGTCCTATGCATTTATATTTTGCTACTCTATGAGGGACAAGCTGAATACTATTATGCTATGTTTTCTTTATGTGAAACAAACAAACGTCTTGCAAAGCATTGTTATTCATGAATCTTTTGTTTGTTCCTTTTCATGTTACATCATAGTTTCTTTGTCTTATTGCTAGAACTTTGTCTTTCATGATTATGATTGAAGTACTATGATCCCAGCTTTGAATGTTTTACAAATACTTTGATCAAGTCTTTGATGGTGCATGTCACCTCAAAAATTATTCTTTCTTTTTATCACTTACCTACTCGAGGACGAGCAGGAGTTAAGCTTGGGGATGTTGATACATTGCAAATGTATCTATAATTTTTGATGTTCCATGCTTGGTTTTATCCACTTTCTTGTGTTTTGTCCACACTTTGGAGTACTTTTCGTATGATTTCTTGGACTAACCTGTTAACAAGAGCCACAATGCCAGCTGCCTGTTTTTTGCTGCTTTTGGTTCCAGGAAAGTCAGAAAATGAATATTCTCAGAATTGGACGGGACAAAAGCCAAAGTGCCTATTTTTTTGGAAGTCATCAGATGCTAGAGTACGAGACGGAGAGGGGCCAGGGGCCACCACACCACCTGGCCGCACGGCCCAGCCTGGCCCGCGCCAGGGGGTGGTCTGGCCGCCTCCGGCACCCCCTCGGCCTCCCCTTCCGCCTATAAGATGCCCTCAGGACGAAAACCCTAAGGGCCCGATCAAAAATCCATGAAAGAGTCTGTAGCCGCCGTCATCTCCATCCCTAGATCGGGAGGGATTTGAAGCTCTTCCCGGCACCCTGCCGGAGAGGGGAATTCACCCTGGAGGTCTTCTTCATCACCATGCAAGCCTTCGGTGTGATGCGTAAGTAGTTTATCCTTGGACTACGGATCCATGTAGTAGCTAGATGGATGGTTCTCCTCCTTTGTGCTTTCATGTTTAGATCTTGTGAGCTCCGTTCATGATCAAGATCATCTATTTGTAATTCTGCATGTTGTGTTTGCGAGGATCCGATGGATATTGAGATGCTATTTCAGATTGATTATTGATTCTATCATGTCTTTGTTATTTGTGATCTTGCATGCTTTACGTTGTTAGTAGCTATCTTGGCCAAGTAGATGCTAGCAACTCCAAGAGTTAGTATTTATGCTCGATAGTGGGTTCATGTCTCTGGTAATCTGGGAAGTGACAGAAATCTCTAAGGTACTAGATGTGTTGTTGCTACTAGGGAGAAAACAACAATCCTTTGTTCATAGAACAATCGTATTGTTTACTTTACACGTAGTTCGTAAAGCAATAATCTGTTGCTTGTAACTTAATACTGGAGGGGGTTCGGATGATAACCTGAAGGTGGATTATTAGTCATAGATGAAGTTGGATGGCGGTCTATGTATAATGTTGTAATGCCCAATCGAATCTCAAAGTAGTCAAGATGATTAGTATATGCATGTATTGCTTTCTTGATGTCTGTCAATTGCCCCGCTGTAATTTGTTCACCCAGCATGTTATCTATCTTAAGGAGAGCCACCTCTAGTGAACTATGGATCCCGGTCCTTTTCTTTACATAAAATCTATAAACTGTTTACTGTTTTGTCTTTACTTTTTACAAACTTTTACTTCTTTCCATTCGATACGTTTAATCCTTTGTTTTCAGCAAAACACGGCGAGATTGACAACCTCATCGCAAGTTGGGGACAAAGTTCTGTGGTTGTGTTGTGCAGGTCTCCACGTTGCTACTAGCACTGGTAGTGCGCCCTGCCAAGGCTCAACTAGCAACACCTTTGGGGTGTTTCCTTGCTCCTACTGGTTCGATTAAACCTTGGTTTCATAACTGAGGGAAACTTGCTGCTGTGCTCATCATACCTTCTTCTTGGGGTTCCCAAGGAGCTCTACATCAACACCGCACCAACATTTTTCTGGCGCCGACACTGAGCTATCAAGGAGCAATAAAAAAATTCTTCTTTAAAATATAACACTACACAAGTGGTGAATGGTCAGCGACTCAAGCACTATATTGCTGGAGATTCTTACAATGAAGATATTGATGTTATTCAAGTAGTAACTCCGATTTTTTTTATCAAAGACCAAATTCAGAGACCTGTAGAGTCTGTTTTCGAATAGGTAACAGTTCTTGTAAGAAAAGTTCCACGAAAATTCTGTCCAGTTATATTTTTGAAGTTTTTATCCAACAAGGAAAGCTATGAAGTGAAAGAGGGACGAAAACGGAGCAAGGGTGGCTCACACCACCCCCTGGCGCGGCCCCCCTAGCCGCGCCAGCAGGTGGTGTGGCCGCCCCGGACTCCGTCTCTGACCTGTTTTCTCCCAGTACCTTCCTTTTGTTGTAAAACTTCGTAATATATAATCTCCCGGATCTACCGAGGTTCGTGTATCGTGTTCTCGCCGTGTTTTCGTTTCGATCTGTTTTTGACAAGTAGAGTCCCAGTTTTGGAGCCACAGTGTCTTCCTCTGGATCAGCCAAAGAAGATGCCCCTACGGATATCATCAACCCATACATGCGAGAGTTGAAGATTCATCCCAAGGATTTGTTGTTTGAAGATGGGGAGGTACGGATAAAAGAGGTTCAAGGCCCTAAAGGTGGAGGAAGTCTAGAGCACAGGATGGAAGCGCTGGAGCAAGAAGTCTTTAGGTAAAAGAAGATGGCAGAATGCAAAGTGGATGTCATCCATAAGATTTGTTCCGAACTCATCGCTGAGCACCAAAAGGAGACTGTTGAGCTTAAGGATGAAATTCTTTCACTCCACCAAACAACCAACCAACTGCAAGCATAGCTCTACGATGTTCAAAATCAAAACTGTGAGTACAAGGTTAGGTTTAAACGCATAAGTGCTGCTGCAAGTTTCAGGATGCTGGAGACCACGATGTCTTTTGTTGATGGGGAGCCCTTACCTTGGAAGTCGGACGATGACGAGAGAATACCACCACCACCGAAGGAGTAATTCGTCATCAGGTTTTGGCATGCCCTTGGTTTGTTCCAAGCTTGGGGGAGTGCCGTGGTATCACATCACTATCTTCTATCTTTTTACCTTTTTAGTAGAGTCATATCATGAATAGAGAAGTTATCGTATAGGATGGTTTGCATTATGGAAGTGTCCCCCCTCTCGTTAGATATCTATGTATCCCTTGGTGTGAGTTGCCGTTATGGAATATTAATGAGAAGTTCTATCATTTGCTCTTTTCCATATCTTATATTAGTTTTCAATTCATGGTTATGTGATTGATCTTGTCATTAGTATTGGTATCACTTTGGGATCATTGAGTTAATTTAGTTGGTTTTGGCAAACCTGGCTCATTCAGTAGCAACACTATTTTGAGAATTGAATGAAAAAGATAAAAATACTCTTAAAGAAATATAATTTCATCATCTTTCTTTCTTGATTTGCTCATAAGTTTAGTATTCTCTAGTTAAGATCTTTTGTGCTTCCAAGGAAGATTGCATGTTTGTTTTTATCACTTATATGTTTGTTTGTTTCCTTCAACTCTTATGCTTGCTACCCAGCCTTGCTAGCCAAAAACCTGTACTGAGAGGGAATGCTTCTCGTGCATCCAATCCTTAAACCAAAACCTATGCCATTTGTGTCCACCATACCTACCTACTAGCACTATTGCTATTCCAAGTAAATTCATGTTTTTATCTACCTTCCGAATTAAACTTGTTATGTGAAAATTAGTGATTAAAGCTCTCACGAACTTGACGGCACACTTTACTTTCTTGCACTTAATAAACCTGAACCATTTTGTCCATCTTTGTTGCGTATATGCTTGCGCTTTATAAGCTGAAGTTAGCAGAACCATGTTGTCATGGGGAACGCTTTCAACATTGCACTTATATTCTGTTGATATCATGATTCTTTTGCTTATGGATCCCGGTGGTGTGAAATAAAAGGGGAACTTGTAAGATCATGGAGTTTATATGTGTGTTAGAGAAATGCCTAGGCCGCCAGCCTAAGCCATGCCTAATCATGGTGGAAACTTGCAGCATAACCATAATGAGCACTCTATGAAGCATCCTCAATAAAAACCTATGCAAATAGAAAATAAAAAGATCGCTGAGATGCTCATTGTCTGCTTGCCTTGCCATTTTGATTATGGGATAGCTCCTGTATCATGTGCAAGGGGTACCCGGTTAGCGGTTCTCTATGATACATATGTATTTACAATGACAAGAGCTTACTTGTGACTGAAGTTGAGTAGCATGAGGTTCGGTACTCGTAATTAAGGGGCATGAGATTTCAACTTATAACTTGTCAAGCTTATCCTCTTAGTTGTGTCACTTTAACCTTAATCACCTAAAGATGCTTATGATAGGGGCAATGAGAGCTGAAAGCTAATAAGTACCATAATTTTTGGAAGGTCTTTATGAAACTTGAATTCCCTGCTTCCCTCTGCGAAGGGCCTATCTTTTACTTTTTAGTTGAGTCAGTAAACCTATTCCCTTCTATCTCAGCAAGTATTTTGAGTTGTTGTGTTTCATTCATTCATATGATGATTTATTCAATCATGTTTCTTATGTTCCTTGTTTTGCACATTGCTCTTATCTTAGTGTCTACTACTTTGAAAGCTATCATTGAAAACCAGTAGTTTGTGAACTCCTGCAAATTGTCAACTATTCTTCGACCAAGAGCTAAGTTTGCCATTACCAATTATGATTTACTTTATGCATCTTTATTGTGTTTCCTTTACTTATTGCAAGTTAAGTTATATAATAGTGAGTTGTCTTCTATTATGATTTATGTATTGATGAATGTGATGCTTCTTGTCCGTATTCTTTTATCGACTCTTCACTCCATAAACCTGAGGTCATGTTTATTGAGCTCAGTTTTTGCTTGGGGACAAGCGAAGTCTAAGCTTGGGGGGAGTTGATACGTCCATTTTGCATCACTATTCTATATCATAATTTACTGTTATTCATTGATATATTTCATATTAAGATGTGATACTTATGTTATTTCATCTGTTTTTGCATGGTTGATGACTTTTGGAGCATGGACCGCTGCAGTCAGGATTCTGATGGACAAGGTGCTGTTTGGAGGCAAAATTCGCGAAGATCAGAAAATCCGGGAAAATACATGGAAAATTCTATTTTTCCAGAAGACGAAGATTGCTAGAATGGGAAGTGGAGATGGGCCACAGGGGGACCACACCACCCCCTGGCGCGGGCAGCCCTAGGCCACGCCAGCAGGTGGTGTGGCCGCCCTGGTCAACTCCAGGCTCTGCCCTCTGATGTATATTATCCTCCCGAAACCCTAAGACTCGGGGAGCGACCACAGAAAGATTCTGCTGCCTCTGCAGGGCGGAAAACACCGAGAGAGAAAGATCTCTCCGGCAGACAGAATTCTGCCGGGGGAATTCCTTCCCAGAGAGGGGAGATCGTCGCCATCAACACCACCATCAAGCTGGACTTCATCGGGATCATCATCATCATCACCACCATCATCTCCACCAACACCCTCATCACCACTTCATACCGCTGTAACAATTGGGTTGAATCTTGCATAGTTCTTAGGGGAAACTTTTCCGGTGTTGATTACTCCTTGTAGTTGATGCTATTGAGTGAACCATTGAATTGTCGTTTATGTTCAGATTGTTACATATCATTATATCATCTCTGATCTTGATCCATATGATGTCTTGTGAGTAGTTCGTTTAGTTCTTGAGGACATGGGAGAAGTCATGTTGTTAGTAGTGGAATTGTGTTGAGAAAGATATAATGGTTTGATATTTAAGTTGTGGTGTATTTCTTCTAGTGGTGTCATGTGAACGTCGACTACATGACACTTCACCTATATGGGCCTAGGGGAATGCATTGTGTATTTGGCTACTAATCGTAGGGGTTGCCGGAGTGACAGAAACCTGAACCCCTGTTAGGAAACCTTTGCGCAAGGGACGTCAGGGTCTTAGAGTTTAAAGCTGTGGTTAGTTTTCTACCTTAATTACTTTCTTGTACTTGCGGATACTTGCAAGGGGTATAATCACAAGTATGTTACATTAGCACAGGTTCACCCACACAACACTTAGCAAACTAAAGAAGATTAGTCAACTATATGAAGCAAAAGCACTTGACGATATTCCCATGTGTCCTCGAGAACGTTTGGTCATCTTAAGTGATACAACCGGCTTGTCGTTTGCTAAATAAAGGATTGGGCCACTTGCTGCGTTTATTCTTATTATCTTTTATTTACTCGTACTTTATTTACCTGCATTAGTTGGCCACGACCTTTACCTTGCTTTCGCCGAGACCATGAGTCACGTCCTAAGGATGGTTCCGCCGTAACGGGTCAAATCCCGAAGCCGGTCCCTAGAGATGTGTGTCGAGGTTGGTTTACCAGGGGCGCCATCTACCCCAAACAACTCCGGCCACGCTTACCTACCTGTTATGATGCACCTTCACCCGCCAAATCTTTCAAAACGTTTTCTATGCATATGTCGAATGGAACGCCTGAACTATGTGACTCATAGAATCTACTAGGTAAGTTAGTTACTCGTGAGGTTTTCTAGGCCCCGTGTGGCTGTACGCTCGTCTCGGTTCCAAAGGCAAGAACTCGGTTCCTAGTAGTGGCGAGCATGGGACTACAAAAACCACATCCCATCGTGGCCTCCCATACAAGCCTTAGCATGTTTAACCTTTACCACTGATCTTACCTTATCATGTTCTCCTGTCATATTAGATTCTCTGCATCTGATACATCATCTGGATGAACCAGAACTGATAGCTAAGCATGGCTAAGCAAGACACAGATATAAGCTCTATCAATGCACACAAGCTAAACCTAGTTATGCTAGGAGCAGTGGATCAGGTAATATAAGCTCGAAAGGAGTAATGCAATAGATAGGATACTCTATCTATCGATAAAAGACCACAGTTGAATCGTATGCAACATGGCAAGATTGAAATACTTTCGAAATCATAGGATTGTATAATGGTGGGGCTATGCTTGCCTTGTTTGTTGATACCCAGATATAGATCTTCGGAAGCCTTGTGCTTGACTTGATTATAGTTGGTCAAGTATTGTTCGTCGATCTTTGATGGTGTTAACCTCGGTCTTCAATCTCGATCTCGATATCGTATTCTACCGGGAAGAAGCAAACACCGGAAAGAAAGGGGGAACAACAATCAACACATGGCATCGATGCAATGCTCAAGCAAGGATGATGACATGACAAGTTATTTAGAGTTGAAATGTAACCCTAAACATGCTTGGCAATTTAAGCGGCGTCCGAGGGGTCCAATCCCTAAAACGGGAGAGACCCCGGAATCACCTACGAGGGTTCATTTAGTTCTCTAATTAAACTTGCAATTAAAGTTGTTGAACAATGCATGATTATGAGTCTATTGTAAATATCTCATTTTTCTGAAAATTTTGATATATTATACCTATTTTTCTGACTTATAAAATAAAATATATTGATTTTCTAGTATTTATTCAATTTCTGGAATTAATTAAACCATTTCTGAAATATACCAAAACTCGGAAACCTTTTTACACCGGGGCTACTACTAGCTAGTGAGGCTGTCAGAGGGGCCCCATGGCCACCTCAGCATCCACGCGTGCAGGTGGGACCCGGAGAGGGTTTGACTAGGCTAACCCACGCGCTGCTGACGTCAGCACGACGTCACAACAACGGTGACCCGCAGATCGACGACGGGGCGGCGATTTGGGGGCAATGCGGGGCTACACGACTTGGTCTATTCGAACCAGTGCATCAAGACGGACACAAAGCTAGCGGCGCTGCTGCTAGATGGCCACCGGAGACGGCCGACGATGAGCTAGCACGACGGTGGACAGAGGACCACGTCGGAGGAACGCTACAGAGCGAGAGGGAGATTGGGAAGTAGTCCTTGAGGACCAGAACCTCACCAGGAGCGTGAAGACGGCGAGCTCGGTGGAGGCCGAACGGCAGCGATTCGACGGTGAACTGTGTCGGGGATGAAGGGTCCAATTGGGCCAACTAGGAGCATCCCAGTTCATGTGAGTTGATAGGGAAGACACAAACGGCTGTGCGGGGCTCGGGGACCTCACGGGGGAGCTCTAGGAGGCGTCAATCAGTGACACAAGCGGCGACCGATGGAGCTAGGGTTTGGGCTGGTGTGCGGGAGCAAGGGAGAGATCCAGAGAGGGAGGGAGAGGATGAGGAAGAGGGCGTCGACTCGGGTGCTTATCCTTTTCCCAGGCAGTGACGGACGGCGGCAAACGAGCGGCACGGAAGGATGACATCGGAGCTGCCACGGAGGAGCTTCTCCTTCCGTCATCGAGGAAGAAGAAAGGAGAAGAATTGCTGAGGGGTACTGGGCCTGATTAGGCCACGGTTGGGCCAGTTGGATTGCGCGCATGGGCGGTAGAGAAGGAGAAGGGAAGATGGGCTGGCTGGGCTGCGCGGCCTGGAGGCTCTAGCTTTATATTTTTTTTAGCAAAACCTTTTTTTCCAATTTCTGATTTCATTTTCTCTTTTGTATTTTCAAATACTTTCTGTTTTGAATCATTTCAAAAATACTAGAGAATTTAGTAAACTATGGAAAATATTGTGGGGCCCTATTAGTCCATTTGGGCTCCACAATTTTTGAACTTTTTCGAAATTCAAACTATTTTGAATATGTTTGAGAGGAAGAAGGAAACTAGGGTTTAGGGTTTGCATTATTTTCTTTACATGCATTTTTAAGAAATGATGCTCATGAATGCACAAGCAAAGCCCTAAATATGATTAACTAAAACTAGGGCGTTACAACTCTACCCCCCTTACAAGAATCTCGACCCGAGATCCGTAGGTAGGAAGAAGGAAGAGAACATGGTTTCACTAAACTTCGATGATCTTCTCGAGGAGGTTTATCCATGCCACCATTACTGAATGAATGAAGCGCTTCATTTTCTTCGAAGTAGCTTCACACACTAAAGATGAGAGGGAAGTCACAAAACCACAAATAGAGTATCTCATGGTCAACTTGTGGATAGATGTTTTGCGAACATCTCTGGAGCTAACGAGCATGAAACACATCAAGGTAACAGAGGAAACAAGAGGAGATGGTTTCAAGGTGTTAGATAACTGGTCTTCATAAGGATTGAGACCATGGAGCTTCAGAAGAGTTTAAGCCTCTGAAAAGGAAAACTTGCAATAGAAAGAACATGATCATAGACTTAGGGAGCTGAAACTCTACTAGACGGCTTAAGCAGAGCTTCCATGGATACAGAGATACAGATAACCCAGCTATTAAACTACTTTGGATACAAAAGGATCACTCTTCATTCAACAGAAGGTTAAGACAGAAAGGTGTTTTGTGGCGAGGACTCGTAAGAGTCACAAGGAACATGTAACAAGAGGAACTACTGATTACCAAAATCATAGTCACTCTTCGAACATGATCGAGGTACGAAGGAAACTCTTTATTCATCTAGGTTTATCAAAATCTTTGCCAAAGATCGTGATATCACATTACACCACTAGATGTACAAGTGCGAAGATTCCTGATGACACGAGGAAAAAGAATCTTCATTCTCAGACTTTAGTTACTTGGCTCAACAAATGCTTGCCAACATAGAGGGTCTGGAGGATCGACCGAGAGACATTTAGCAACACTACTTTAAATTTTCTCCTTAATTTTCAGGACACCAAACATTAAGTAAAGGTCGGACTTTGGAGACAAAGGAAACCATAAGCACAACTCCTATAATGAATCATAGAAGATGCCTCAAGAAGAGTGGTTGCTATTTGCTGATTCAAGAGAATTTGATGATAGGCATTCCGACTAGTTGTGTCAACCATTACATCAATCTTGCCGGATTTACAAAGAGACCTATGTCAAAACCTTGAAGAACATAAACCATCATATCTGCTTGAGATTCAGATTTGGTTAGGTGAGAGATACTTCAGACTCAACATGTCCAAATAGAAATCTTGCAACATTTACCACAAAGGTAAAGTTACTAGATTCTCAAGACATGGACTACAGTGCTAAGCTCCAATAGACTGAGCTAGATTGCTAGACTCATGTATCAACAACTTGTCAAAGGACAACTGCACCTACATGTAGTACTTGCAACGAAATACACATATGTCCTTAAGGAAACTAAGATAACTCTAATCGAATCCATGGCGACATCTTTCAACATTTGCCCGTGAATCGGAGAAGGTCACTTCTAACATCCAGAACACATTCTTTGAGATGACCCGAAGACGGTTCTTAAAAGTTTTCCAACATTAGTGCCAACTGTTCCATATGAATCTAATCTGACATGGAGAAAATAAGAATATTGTCGATGGGCTCAACAACAAACGTATCGAGATACTCCATTTGGATGAACTCATATGTTGTATGAACAAAGCAGAATATTGGTCAGACCAACGGACATGAGGATGTACTCAAGTGGAACATCACGAGTAGCAACATCGTCAAGATAGTCCTTGGAACTAAGTTTGATTTTGACGATAACCCAAATCAAATCAAATGCGGGGGAAGATAACGTATCCACGAAGGAAACACTATCTTTCCTCAACACGAACGAAACTAGACATCCCTTTATGAAAAAAACTAAGTTGGATAGAACTTTTGTCTTACAACTCTCCAAGTTGTTGTTTAAGCTCAACCAACTAATTTAGGGGTATCTAGTACGGATCCTTGGGGAAGAAGCAGTTCAGAGAACTTGCTTGCTCAAGAACTTGACAACACGATCATGTGGGGACATGGCGACACTTCTAGAAAGACATCTAGGATATCACAAACCATCGATATGTCACTTTGTTCGAGAGGAGACTTACTTGGTAAGGCAAGAAGACTTAGTCTCAGAGCGTCGGCACAATTCTAACTCTTTGACTAAAGAGAATGTACCATAATAGGGTTAACCATCACGCTAATAATAACTAAAATGTCCTTGGAGTTCAAAGCATTAATAATTACTAAGAATCTCAGATGACCATATTATTACGCACACGCATCATTCATGAGCGCGAAAGCTTGGAGGAAGGGTAGGTAAATATGTGTGAGAGCATCACTTCATTAAGGGATCATGAAACTCGATACAACCTCTTAATATAAAAGGGGGTGATGCGCTAAGGTAGAACGGATAGAAGCTAATCATGCCTCTTAATCTGTGGACTACAACACTTTGACCTGGTCCTAGATATGACGAGGTACTTGAGTTTGTTTCTCCTAACATCCCGAAATGGTCTGTATTGATGGACCACAAGAGTATCTTGCATCGGAAGACACCAATGGAAATTACTACTTGGCTACCAACTAGTAGACAAAGGTCGGAAACAATAAGGGAAAAAGGAACATGCTCAGGATAGAATCCCGAGATGTGGATGCATAGTTTATCAATATTCCGAAAACCAATGCATAGAAGGGAGGGTGTGGCAGAGTCACATGTATAGATGCGAGACTCACGAGGAGTACTCTTGTCGTGATCTATTTGGTTCCATTAAAGAACATCTGCCATAGCTAGTTGTAGGGGAAGTCCTTAATTGTCAAAATTTAATTGTGACAGTAACCACAAGCTTGAGGGCTATACTAAAAGTTACTAGCCATCCTGAGGTAATGTTTAAACATTAACAACAGGGATCAACAAGATGGATCCATGTTTAAAGATCAGCTTCATGTACCAGATTCAGAATACTAGAATCCAACATAATCCGGGATCTTCGGTTCAAGTCCAAGGGTTAAAACCCGAGAAAGAAGTAACTACTACTTGAGTGACATAGCGTACACTGCAAGACAGTAATCACGAGGTAGCTTCCAAGAGAAGAAAGAACTTTTGAAGTACCCAAACAAATAAAAAGGAGGCAAACAAGGTAAAAGGAAACCTCGAAGCCTAGAACAGAACACTATGGATCCTACAATATAATATTGTGGACCCATAAGTTAGAGAGACCTTGATGAAAAGGGATTCTCTCAGCTGAAACAGGGCAACGGGAACAAGGAATCCACAACACACAACTCTAGAGAACCCAACACTAGGTCAACCGGTTGAGAAACGACATGCCAAGAAGGCACCTAAGCTTTGAAAGACTAGAAGAGATATCAAAACTTTTTAAAGTCAACGCAAGATAAGATGACCCGAAGTTAGAGCGATAATAGATAAGGAGCAAAAGACGCATACTAGAGTTTTCACAAATACTTTTCATCTTTGAAATAATTTTCACAAGTACTAGACTCAACATCGACAAATAGCAAGGTTTTCCTATGGTTGGTACTGCTCTGATACCAAAATCTATGACACCCTCGGGATCAGGGTTAAACAAATCCCAGACCTTAGCCTGCCATAAGCTTAACCTAGAGCTCGAGGATATCCAGTGAGAAATCGGAAACACAACAGTATTATAGCAAGCTCATAACTGAGCGAAGAACCAAAATATTACAAGCAAAGGTCACTGACCACAAACATCAAACAACGGAAGGCAAATTATGCTATTAAGTATAACAAACTTAACAAATGGCCTAAGAGGCCTGAAGCATAATGATGACGTCCCAGCCCATAGATTCCAGGCTGCCGGGCAAGAACCCCAAGCTACTCGTTGGTGTCGATGTCGTACGGAACTCGTCTTCAAGGGAACACTTACTCTACTACAAAAGTATCAACGTAGCATGGGTGATTACAGGGTGTACTCCGCAAGACTTATGGCTAGTAGGGTTATTTGCATAAAGCCATCTTTGTTTGTAAAACAAGAGGGAGAATAAGCTCGTCTAATCAGAATATTTTAAAAGGGGATAAGAGAGCGACATCTCTGAAGAATTGATCATCATCTTGATATCCACCAAAGTAATCCTCATCTCACAACTAGGATCACCCCCTCATACCCGTAAGGAAGCATCCTTAAGCACACATTGAACTACCAAGTTTTACGTTAGGTTCATGTTCTCTATGATCTTAGAATTCGGTCACCAAGCGTTCATAACCGTGAACACGGCTTTTCGAAAAGATTTAACCCTGCAGGGGTGTACAACTTTACTCACACGTACCAACCGACTCTTAATGCCACTAGTAATAGCCCTCTTCCTTGGAAGGCCGGCAGAGGGTGGTTGACCACGACCTTTACCTTGCTTTCGCCGAGACCATGAGTCACGCCCTAAGGATGGTTCCACCGTAACGGGTCAAATCCCAAAGCCGGTCCCTAGAGATGTGTGTCGAGGTTGGTTTACCTAGGGCACCATCTACCCCAATCAACCCTGGCCATGCTTACCTACCTGTTATGATGCACCTTCACCAGCCAAATCTTTCAAAATATTTTCTATGCATATGTCGAATGGAACGCCCAAACTATGTGACTCATGGAATCTACTAGGCAAGTTAGTTACTCGTGAGGTTTTCCAGGCCCCGTATGGCTGTACGCTTGTCTCGGTTCCAAAGGCAAGAACTCGGTTCCTAGTAGTGGCGAGCATGGGACTACAAAAACCACATCCCACCGTGGCCTCCCATACAAGCCTTAGCATGTTTAACCTTTACCACTGATCTTACCTTATCACGTTCTCCTATCATATTAGATTCTCTGCATCTGATACATCATCTGGATGAACCATAAATGATAGCTAAGCATGGCTAAGCAAGACACAAATATAAGCTCTAGCAATGCACACAAGCCAAACCTAGTTTTGCTAGGAGTAGTGGATCAGGTAATATAAGATCGAAGGGAGTAATGCAACAGTTAGGATACTCTATCTATCGATAAAAGACCACAGTAGAATCATATGCAACATGGCAAGATTGAAATACTTTCGAAATCATAGGATTGTATAATGGTGGGGCTATGCTTGCCTTGTTTTTTGATACCTAGATATAGATCTTCGGAAGCCTTGTGCTTGACTTGATTATAGTTGGTCAAGTATTGTTCGTCGATCTTCCATGGTGTTAACCTCGGTCTTCAATCTCGATCTCGATATCGTATTCTACCGGGAAGAAGCAAACACCGGAAAGAAAGGGGGAACAACAATAAACACATGGCATCGATGCAATGCTCAAGCAAGGATGATGATATGACAAGTTATTTAGAGTTGAAATGTAACCCTAAAATATGCTTGGCAATTTAAGCGGCGTCCGAGGGGTCCAATCCCTAAAACAGGAGAGACCCCGGAATCACCTGCGAGGATTCATTTTGTTCTCTAATTAAACTTGCAATTAAAGTTATTGAACAATGCATGATTATGAGTCTATTGTAAAGATCTCATTTTTCTGAAAATTTTGATATATTATACCTATTTTTCTGACTTATAAAATAAAAGATATTGAATTTCTAGTATTTATTCAATTTCTCGAATTAATTAAACCATTTCTGAAATATACCAAAACTCGGAAACCTTTTTACACCGGGCTACTGCTAGCTAGTGAGGCTGATAGAGGGGCCCCATGGCCACCTTAGCATCCACGCGTGTAGGTGGGACCCGGAGAGGGTTTGACTGGGCTGACCCGCGCGCTGCTGACGTCAGCATGATGTCACAACGACGGTGAGCCGCAGATCGGCGATGGGGCGGCGAGTTGGGGGCGATGCGGGGCTGCGCGACTTGGTTCGTTCGAACCAGCGCGTCGAGATGGACACAAAGCTGGCGGCGCCGCTACTAGATGGCCACCGGAGACGGCCGACGATGAGCTAGCACTGCGGCGGACAGAGTACCACATCGGGGGAACGCTACAGAGTGAGAGGGAGATTGGGAAGTAGTCCTTATGGACCAGTACCTCACCAGGAGCATGAAGACGGCGACAACAATCTCGATGGAGGCCGGACGGTGGCGATTCGATGGTGAACTGTGTTGGGGACGAAGGTTCCAATTGGGCCAACTGGGAGCATCCCAGCTCGCGTGAGTTGACGGGGAAGATGCAGACGGCTGTGCGGGGCTCGGGGACCACACGGGGGAGCTCTAGGAGGCGTCAATCGGCAGCACAAGCGGCGACCGGCGGAGCTAGGGTTTGGGCTGGTGTGCCGGAGCAAGGGAGAGCTCTAGAGAGGGAGGGAGTGGATGAAGACGAGGGCATCGACTTAGGTGCTTATCCTTTTCCCAGGCAGTGACGGACGGCGGCAAACGAGCGGCGCAGAAGGACGACATCGGAGCTGCCACGGAGGAGCTTCTCCTTCTGTCGCCGAGGAATAAGAAAGGAGAAGAATGGCAGAGGGGTACTGGGCCTGATTGGGCCGTGGTTGGGCTAGCTCGCTTGTGCGCAAGGGCGACAGAGAAGGAGAACGGAAGATGGGTTGGCTGGGCTGCGTGGCCTGGAAGCTCTGGCTTTATAATTTTTTAGCAAAACCTTTTTTTCCAATTTCTGTTTTCATTTTCTCTTTTGTATTTTCAAATACTTTCTGTTTTGAATCATTTCAAAAATACTAGAGAATTTAGTAAACTATGGAAAATATTGTGGGGCCGTATTAGTCCATTTGGGCTCCACACTTTTTGATTTTTTTCGAAATTTAAACTATTTTGAATATGTTTGAGAGGAAGAAGGAAACTAGTGTTTAAGGTTTCCATTATTTTCTTTACATGCATTTTTAAGAAATGATGCTCATGAATGCACAAACAAAGCCCTATATATGATTAATTAAAACTGGGGCGTTACACACACAATAAGATATACAAACAATAACATTGAATGTAAATGCGATGTGATATGGTTCTTCACGTCATGATCTCCATCTAGCGTCATTAGATTCCGGTGCCAGGGTTCCAGCGCCGTAGACACCAAGGTACCGGTGTCTTTCTGGCGTGGTAGTCCGTCACCTCCGTGAATATCTACTACTACTTTGTAACATAAGGTAATCACTTTACCTTTTCCACAACCATATCACAAAGCAACGCCCCCTGCAAAACAAAGTTAGACGTCTCTACTTTATCTTTGCATGTTTTACGTGGCTGAATGGGCTTTCGCACAAAAACCGTTCTTACCTACGAACTTTCAGCATAACGCTGATCAAGTAGTTGTCTCTACTACACCCCTTTCGGGGCCCTCCGTTGCAAATGGCATACCAACTAATGCGAGAGAGACAGACACCCCCCTAAGCCACTTTATACGGTACAAGCCGTATGTCAAGCATGGATCAGTCTCGCGAATGAACGCGTAAAGTCAGTTGGGGGCCGCTTCATCAAGCATTACTGCGGTATACACAAGTACACGTGGGAAGGTAACAATTAAAAGATAAACGCCCACACGCTACATCTCGTGTGTTTTACCCGTACTAGCATTACTACGCATAGATCTAGCTCTGCTACCACTTTAGGGGTTCCGCGCATAAAAACAATAAATTTTACTCTACGCCCCTGAACTCCTGAAGCTGCCAGGACCTATCTATTAGTAATACAGTAACCGGAGGGGCTTTTCGCGAACTTACCCTTGAAGACCGAAAAGTGTTGTCAACGCTTAGGAGAGCGTGGTTGATGTAGATGAGCCAAAGCCGACCTCAAGGTCGTGATGAAGTCCTTGCGCTCCTTCTGGCTCCAACGACTTGAGTGCCTCAAGTGCGACACCTCGCGGGGAGTTACACATGTCCGGTGCCTGATGATGACTCCAGCTTCCCTGATCCAGCAGCCGTTGCGGAAGTAGAGATCCTGGATCCGAATCCCACAGCACGACGGTGCTCCACGATGTGTCTCGTTCGCACAGTCCGAATTTGGGACCACTGTCACAGGAGAGAGAGACAGAGAGAGAGAATATCAATAGGAAGTCTCCCCAAAAGTGAGGAAACCTTTTATTGAATATTGGTTGTGTATTTTCTGGTCAAAATACCCCACTATATATAGGGGAAGGAGATACTACCTCCCTCAAAGTCCCATGGTGGGACTAAAGGAGGGAGAGAGGGGGGCAGCCACCAGCCGTCCCTGGTGGGCCCCGCACGGGGGGGGGGGGGGGGGAGCCCAACCGGACACCCCCTTGCCTCCTCTCTCCTATTGCCTTTCCCTAATGGGCCCTTCTCCCTCCGGAATTGGCCCATTAAGCCTTTTTGACCTTTAATTGATTTCTCTTTTATTAAATAATTATAAATAAATGATTAAATCAATATTTAACATTCATTCACGGATTATTTAATCTCCGTGGCTATGGAACACCTTCCACCTCCACTCTGGACATCCTCCGGACTTACCGAAACCCTTCCGATTTTCTCTCTTCTCTTCTTCGATGATTCTACCGATCCTGTAAACACTCTCGCTCTAAGCATCATCAAGCCCTTAAGGGTGATACCCCACGGTTCGGGAACACTCCAGACATGGTTGGGACACTCCCGGACCAATGATCAACAGAGGGACCTAGATGGCCATGTGACCCCCTGTGCATTCCATGAAGATCTTTCGTCATTTGAACCAAGACAATCGTGTCTTATTCCTTTTGTCTCTTGATACTTGCATTGCCCGAGATCTGATCAATGACATCACCATGTCGTGTTCAATCTTGTTACCGAATAATGCTACTTGACTCGTTTCGACAAGTGATATCCCTGTGATCAAATCACACACTGCGCAGCTATTGGATATAACTTCTCCGAGTAGGCCCTAGAGTATCTTTCCGTCACGCGGATGGACAAATCCCGCTCTTGACATATATTGCCTCTATGGTTCCTCCGAATACCTAAACACACCTTTATTGTCACTGTACCAAGCGACATTTGATGCTATCTAAGCATTCTCGGGAGACAGTGATTGATATAGTCTCACGGTCTAAGGAATAGTCTACGAGGTCTATTCTAATCATCGTAACTTGAACACATGACATGATTGGGTCACGATGTTTAGGTTGGGTATTGGTTCATCATCTCATTCACAGAATGAGTTGAATCCATTTCCAACTGGCATAAATGCCACATGATCAGGAAACCTTGATCATCTGTTGACTAGTGAACCAGTTACTAGAGTTTCACCGGGAACCCCTGGTTGTTTATATATCACATGTGTATTGGCGTTTCCTTTCAATACAGTTATAGCATGATATAAAACTTAATCATAAACTTTATGAAATATGATAGTAATCCTTATTATTATTTGTCTCTAGGGCATATTTCCAACATTTGGTTCGAGTTGTTTCGCCCAAAACGCGTCCCGGATGTGTTCTTGATGTCCTAGAATCGACCCGACCGAAGTCTCTAGCCCAGGATCGGATTTTCCGGTGTAAGTGACTCTAGACCGGAGTTTCCACCCTCCTGCAAGCACAGAAACTGCATCACAGTTTTGAGCATAACTTTTGCATTCGAATTCGGATTTTGGTGTTCTTTAGCTTGTTTCGAAGAGAACAGGGAGCTCTACATCATCATACAAGTGGTTCATGGTATATACTCCATACAAAATCTGTGAGAAAAGCGGAATCCAACAATAAAGGGTGAAGATCGATGATGAAAGGTATAAATATTCCGCGACTTCTCCACACTTGCATTCCTTTGTGAGTTACACTATCTTTGCGATCAACAAACACATATTGAGACTAGTTCCTCCTATGATTGATTGGGCTATGCACACATTTGATACCTTGTAGAATTATGAGCAAAAGTTGTGAGCGCGCTATCTCATATAGTTATCTTGTATAGTTGTTGGCACAAGGAAGAGGCAAGTAAAAAAGAAAAGAAAAAATAGAAAAAGAAACAAACAAACAAGTGCCTCATAGAATAGGAAGCGCAAGCTCGATGAACATCAAATAGGTGGTACTTATTGTGCATATCTTGTAGCCCACCAATTCATTGCAATCGAACTAGCGTCTCTCCTTGCACTTGTGCGACACCAGCTTATAGTCTTTGCTAGGTAATCATTTGGTTATTAGATCACTTTATCCGGCACACAAGTCCCATTTATCCCACCGTGTGTGTTTCCTTGTACATAATTCTTATCTTGTGGATTGACTTGTTTTTCTTTGTGATCATCGTGGTTCTTTACTTGCCATTACAATATCTTGATTTAGGATTGTTCTTGGACATACCACCTTCCATATCCATCCACCATAAGCTTTGGGTGTGTGTGTGTTTAGTGGTTAGTTGGTTTTGGTGTTCCGCGTGAACTTCACTTTACTTGGTTTTGATTGCTCTCAAGTGTGGCCACTTGCACGATACTATATTCCAAGGTAAAGAAAGGTTTGGCGTTGCATCCCTAACCCCTACCACTTTGATATACACCACTTGGTCTTGTGAATCATGTCTAGGGACTCCGGAACCGAGGATGATATCTATGAAGAATCCACGATGAGCCACCATGCATACGCCTCCACAAGCATGGATGACATGATGGAGCACTACACCGACAATGGATCCACATGATTGGGTGATATGGAGTTCTATCGGCAACGACTCCCCAAGCATGGACGACTTCATGAACGACAACGACCTCGAGAGTGCCAAGGTCCACCATCGAATGGAAAAGTTCCAAAGCACCCTCAACAACTTCAAGAAGGACATGGACGGAAACTTCGCCAAGAACATGAGCATCCTCGCCAAACATCACGAGTCTACCTCAAGGAGGTGCTACAAGCACAAGAAGAGTGCCAAGTAAAAGGAGCATCGTCACGAGCATCATGTGGATGACCAAGGGTGCCACCTACATCAACCTTTGGCAAGGAACACCAATGACCTCCGTCGACACCATCAAAAGGAACCTTTCACTACTAGTGCCACCACCAAGATGGCACCAAGAGCAAGCCTTCTTCCACGCCATCAAGCTTCAATGCCAAGACTTGACGTCCTAGATGACGCATGCAACTTCATGGATGAGGAATAAGAAGACCTCTACTTCGGCAAGTTGGACACATACATCAAGAGGATGTCTACAAAAGCCAAGGTGTCCACTGAAGAGGATGAGCAAGCGCCAAGTCAAGAGGCTACACTTCAAGATGGAGGAAGACAAGGCCACATATGTGATGAAGTCGATTCGAGCACCGCTCTCGACAACAACATGAGCCTACTTCCACCACTACTACAACATGGTGACAAGACGGCCGAGCATGTGATTTCCCTTCGACCATGGAGGTGAGCAATGACCATCTCATGGCATCCAACTTTGAAGGCAACAAGGTCAAGAATGGTGAGCATGGGATTTTCCCTTCACCAAAGGAGGCGCATGGAATTGAGCACACCGAGCCTATCCATATATGCATGAGTGATGATGTGGTACCAATCCCATGTGAGGACGAGAGCCACTTAGCCCACTTGAGTGAGAGCGAGAGTGAGATGAGTGACTCCACCATATGTGAGATTGAGTGCTTCCACTTTGAGGGCATGCGTGATACACCAATTGAGTTGAGAGTGGTAGTTGATAGGTCATGTGAGACCACTTTGATTTCTAACGACTTACCCTCTACCTCTAGTGTGTTTTACCATGATGTGCTAGGTTCCATGGATCAAGAAGAGACAAGCCTCGAACTTATGATGCCTCAAATGGATAAGATGTACATGGTGCTTGAATATGATGCTATGCCCATGGCTACATCAAGAATACGAAGTCGGCCACATGGAGGCCACTATGACCACAACACCAACATCATGCGAGAGGTATGAACAAGGTAAAAATAAGGATGTTGATGATGCCATGATCCCACTAGTGGACATGATGACTTGTGATGATTGGCATGATATGGATGATGTTTGTGATATCATGTAGCACTCCGGGTAAAACCACTACTAGAAAATCGCGTGTTGTTTTTATTTGGTGCATCATCATAATACATCATCATGTTCATCATGCCAAATTGCGTGGAACATATAATTAAATTCTTGCATTATAATTTTGCACTTGTATTTGGTTTTTGATATATGTATTTGAACATTTTCATTACTCCTTCTATTTTTCGTCTCTCTATTCTATCTTCTAGTTGGTGCCATACCTGATGGAACCATAATGTCCAACTTTTATCTATTTGAGTGTTGCTAATTTTGTTCTTGCCAAAATGCCCAAATTGAGTTGGGTATATCTATTTGATTCCATTCTATCACTAACATGCTACCACATCTGGTCCTATCAAGCTTGTTCTAATTCCACCATACCTAGTACCATATGGGTTCTTTTATTTTCTGGCTTTAGTCCCTGCTCATGTGAAATTATGTGTGGTTTCATCTTTTTCAAATCTAGTGCATTGTCACTATCTCTCTATCATCCATACCATGTGCCTCCTTTCTATTTTAATTCTAGAGCACACCGTGATAATAGTTCATTTCTCTATTCACATGAAATAACCCATCTATTTTATCTCGCTTGCTTCTTGTTTTAAATTCTTTTTGATTATTCACTTTTATTTGATTTGTTCAAAAACCCTCCACTAACCTAATATACCTCTCTCTACTCTTGATCCACCGATCACCTCCACCTAACATAAATCACACCTAGCTGGGGCATGTGCCCATGTGTATGTGGTGTATGTGCCTTGTGTGTGTGTGCATCTACCACCCTTTTTTTTCACACATGCATTATCCTTTCTATACTAAGTATTCTCCCTAACCCATGCGACACCTAAAATCCATCTTTTTGTTTACCTAGCTCGTGCTAGTCCTAAGCTACCTAACCATCTACATACCCAAGCCTATTTGATCAACCCACTAAAGCCACCTATTCTACTCGTGAACCAAATCATTTGATTCAACCGAACCATACCAGCTAGCTACACCCGTACCTGAATCTTCCTCGCTATTCCAGCTGTTCCACAATGGTGCCCTGTCCAACCCAGCCGATCTGAACCCTGAAGCAAACCGAGCATCTGAATCACCTAATCTAAACCCAGCGCTCTCCCCTGTTCCTCTTCTCCCGTGTCGAGCACGTGCGATCGCCCACGCCTCGCTCGTGCCCGCCTCCTGCCAGTCCCTCTCTCAACCACTCCATCCGTATTGCTTTCCCTCTCCACCTTTTTACTTTTCTTTCGTTTCTTCCACGCAACCTCGCAGAGCCAGGGCCGTGGCTAGATCGCCGCTACCGCGCTGCTGACTCGCGCCACCGGAGAAGCCACCATCGAGCAGGGAGCTGCAAGAAGACCCACTGCACCCGTACAGAACAGGGAGCAAGGAGAAGACGCCGAGCACGTGCTAGCGTCCTCACCGTCATCGTGCTCTGCCAGCAGCCGACGCCGACATCGCCGACCTTGCCGACCGGCACCGCTCCGGCTAGCTGGGCTAGCTCAGGAGTTTCGCGGTGAGATCGCCCTCCTTCCCCTCTCTTCATCGGTTCCTGATCTGTGTTCTAGCTCCGTCGATATTCCGACGAGCAGACTCTGCACGCCACCGTGTTAGTATCTTCCCCGGCGCTCCGGCTCGTCTCCGGCGAATCCATTATGTCCTATAGCTTCCCTGTACACCGTCGCGTCTCCTGGATAAGTCCACGGTCAACCTACATCGCCAGAAGCTCGTCATCTTCGCCTCGTCGTCCGCCGCTGTCATGCCCGACGCACACTTTCTCTGAATTTTCTGCAGTTTTCAGCCAGTCGACAGCTTCTTCAGTGCGTCTGAGCCGAAAACCGCAGCCAGATCTGCCTCTAATTCGGACGATCTCCTTACTAAACATCAAGTGATCTTAATCCCGGTGGTTATCCCATTGATCTGCAACCTGTACCTTCCCAGTTTGATTTTCGAATCCATCTAAATCAACCTCATTTTTTTGCCTAATTTCTCTGTCAAACTCTGAACCTGAAGATCGTAGGCAAATTCAGCTGGCTCATTTTGTACCCGAGCTTTGTTTCAGCAGCGCGCCTGCTTGCTAGCAATGATGGCGCATTCAATTTGGTTTGGCATCCAATCCTTTGCATCGAAACTAATCTGACAAGATGTCTAGGACCTTACGCCTCTAATTGGTATAAACCCAAGTTCAAATCCCACCATGGCCATTATTATTTCCCCTTATCTTCTTTTGTTTTCTGATTATAATAAGTCACAATAAAATAACCGTCCAAAAAAAAGTATTTTACATGAAAATATATTAGCATAATACAAAGAATAAGAATATGTCAACTAACACACTTGCATCATTCATGTATCATTAAAAATGTAAATGTTCACGAAAGCAAACCTAACTCAATATGTGCCCTTTTACCTTTTGTTTTGCATATAAATTGCAATGGGCCATTTAATATTGCTATGTCTACTAATTCATCTCTTATGCATGTTAAAATTGTCATGCATCATATCATCATCATGCCGGTTCTTCAGCATTAGTTGTAATCGTTGCATCATTTGTTTCTTTTAGTGCTTTGCTTCTTCCAGGATAGTACGATGAGCTGTTGTGAGTAACGACAAGTCCTTCGGATAATGTACCTTCGTCAATGTTTTCCAGGCGAGCATTCTCCCCCTTTCTACCTATTTTGCATTTATAGTCTTTATTTTCTACTGTTGATCTATTGCTATCTGTGTCGTGATGCATTAGTGTTCCATACCAGATATATCCCTTACAGCCTTTATATTGCCTAGGACACATCCTATTGCCTACTGTTTGATAGATATTCAGTCTTGCGAGTCGTGTCGCTTGCTCATGTGCTGGTTCGCGTCGTTGTCGTTTCACCGTTGACGGAAGGTTGGCTTATGCTTAATGGTGAAGATGCTTTACGGTGGAGTTGATCATGACTTTAAATACAAGTATTAAATTGCTGGGATAACTAATGAAAGAGGCACCGGTGGGCAATATATGCTATTTGGTTTTTCATGTCCACTTGTGTCCCGTAGGCCCCGAGTACTTGATACCTGTTCCTTGACTATTCGCACTATCCACATACGGTAGACTCTATGAATCCCCCTTAGCCAGAGCTTGATTCATTTCTTATTTCTTGGGGCCACAAACTAGTTTGGGGTTTTATTACTATCCTGTACTTATGCCATGCTTTACTGCTTTATTTACGATTGTGCGTGGAGCACCTGTACTGTTTTGGATCACGGCACGATTTCGCGGTATCGACAAGCCCAGTCACACTTTCGGGTTCCCAGTCGTTTACAGCCGTTCTCGCAAACCCTAGGTCTGTTCCGGAGCCGGCCAACTTCGTTGCGGGTAGCTTAGTGGGGTGGCCCCCTGAAATATTTTATGGATCCTGTGATTGCTTTGTCGTGAAAGCCTCGTTGGGTTTTGAGTTGGTTTTTCCGAGATTGATCGTGTGTGTGTTGCTATTTGTGCATCCCTGCAGGGTAAATCTTTCTGAAAGCCGTGTCCGCGGTTATGGATGACTTGGAGCACAGTATCTCGATCATAGACACGCATAACTAAAGTAGTGCTATAAATTTGACTTAATATGTGACTAGTAATCAGCTTCACTACAATGGAATGGATAATAAAAGTGCCAACAACTGGTGGAACTGGGGTGCATCGTGTCATGTTATACCTGCCTAGTAAGTATCGCAACTCCAATGAAATGAAATAAAAGTGCCAACAACTGCTCGGTTTGGGATGTCACCTCCTAATTGTATGTGACTAGTAAGTACTGCAACTACAACCAAATGGTTAACTAAAACTGCCCACTACTTATGCTATCAGGATGACTTATGCTATCTATATCTGACTAGTAAGTGCTGCAACTATAATGGAATGAATAAAACTGCCAACTGTGTGAGTTCCTCGGTTTGACTTCCTCGTTTGGTCTCGAGGGGGACTACCAGGATGGGTATGATTGGTGTTAGTATAAGGTTGGTTCCGAATAGGTCTTTCTTACCTCTCTCTAATAGCCGATAGTTAATCGAGTCTCTATAGGTTGTTTAGTGCATGCTGCGCTGCCGCTTCAGTCCACCATACCTATGTAGGCGAGAGCCGCCGAATTCTAGCCTCGCCGTGTACTGGCCTCAGTATTGACGCTCCTCTTTTTCCCTTCACCCTTTGTCGGCACCCCTTTTGTTTAGCAGGTACGAGTTCGACGTTGTTAGCAGGGTTACCCTTCCGGCTTGGCCTGGGCAGGGTTATGGACGCCATTGGTTATTCTTCAGGGCTCTTAGCCCCATTTGCATCTTATCCATACTCAGATGTTGTATCGTTTTCAAGGTGATTTGGATCTTTGTAGTGTATCTCTGTATTCTTGACTCTTGGAGTCGTGTTGTATATATATCTGTTCTGTGGGTCCCATCGAGGACTGTTGTGTAATGGTATTACTTCGTTTTCCACCCGCACGAAAGTGCCTGGTGGGCGTCCTTGAATCGTTTCTATGCGGGTTTGGCGGAAAGGGCTAAAACTTGCATAGGTCCGATTCGAGGGTGTTACATATCATGTATGATTCTTTCATGTTTCCATGTGATACTTTGCCTTTGCATAATGTTGATCATGTGAAATTATTTGATTGTGATGATGTTGCCATATACATGCCATACTATAAACATTTAATCTTTCCCATTGTTGCTTGCAATATGTTGAACAATTGATCTTTACAATGTTTTGCTTGCAATGATGATAAGAATGATCCTCGTGTTGCGACAAACTTGATGAACAATCTCTCTTTCCATATTATTATCGACAACCATGCTATTGCTTCGGACATGCTTTGTCATGATAGTTATTCAATTTCTATCGTTGCTTGCAATAAGATGAATAATTGCTTCTTCACTTGTTTTGCTTGCAACAATAATTCTCATATGGTTTCTATTGAGATGCCCCCCATATCTTTCTCAAATTTTGGAGATTTTGATGATTGCCATGATAAGCATGTTCACCACTTGCATACTCACCATGCATCTACTTCATACTTGATTGACACTAAAGGTGATGTGCACAAGAAGAGATACGTCATGATGGATGATGTGTTTCTCTACCATGCACACATGTTCTTCCTTTTGTGTTTGATGTGTGTAGGTACCCGCATGATCATGTCAACCTCGGTTGAGGAAGAGTTGACAAAAAGAGATCTAGAGAGCATCCCCCAAGTGAGTTCAAGATTGAACCCAACTCTGATACCTTTTGCATGGTTTGCATCTTTCATGTTGAAAAATTGCTCTTTCCTATGGTTAGCTTGCAAGCATGTTGATGGTATTATTTCTACTTGTGACAATCATGTTTCATTGCTATTGGATATTGATGTTTTGTGTGCTGCAACAAAAATGTTGAACAATTTCTCTTTCTGATGTTTTGTGTGCAACCATAATACCATTTTAAGGATGTATTGTCACGAGAGCTTCCAAGTACCTCATATAGTTGTTGCAACAAACATAAGGACCACTTGCTCTTTCATTTGGTTTATTTGCAAACAAGTTACTTTAGCTTCCGCTTGTGATACTCATATGCCCATGATCTTTATTTTTGATGATATGTGTATGGCATCTAACATGTTGAACAATTTCTCTTTCCAGTGGTTGGTGTGCACACATAATGATGTTGTTTTGGATATTCTTCCTCATGTGTTTTTTTCGAATTCTCCTATTCTTGCATCAAAGATGTTGATCAATATTTTAGTCAATTTCTTTGAGTTCCACATTAAGATGTTGTATGGAGTTTTCAAGTTTCCACATTTGGATGATGTTCAAACAATTTCCATGCACGTTGACCTTGCATATGCATTCCATTTGCTATACTTGAGCTGTGCAAATAGTGTTGTGAACAAGAATGAACATGCCACAAATGACATGCTCCTCTATCACACATAACCATATTTTGCTTGGTCTTTGTTGTGTGAAGGTACAATTGCTTATGCATCAACCTCTATGGACCATGAGTTGACACGACGAACCGAAGAGAGTTACCTATGGTTGCCCTTCATCGAGCTATCTATACACTATAAGGTGACTTCCTTCTACTTGAGGAATCATGTTATAATCTTCATGAATTGTCTACTCTTTGAGTGTTGCTTCACTTTTGTTGTGAGCTTTGTAGGCTTCATGGAAGGTGAAGGAACATTGAAGAGTTGCCACATCAAGATTCTCAAGGACAACTACATGGTGAACCCCAGGATCAAGAATGTCTCTCGACCTCATCTACATGGTGATGAGAGTATAGAGTCGAGGACGACTCTTTTTGAAGGGGGGAGATGATGTAGCCCGTCCTATGGATGCTACTACATCTACAACGCCAAGTCCCCAAGCTCGTCCCCAAGTCACCCAAGAAGATGGACAAGGAGCAGCCACCTCTAGAACCGGAGTCTCCACCGTTGTCACCCCGGAGTCTCCGCCAGATCTTGGAGTCCCCGCCCGCCCGTGCCCGGAGTCTCTGGTCTGACCCCTAGCTGCCCATGTCTGCAAGCTTCTAGACTCCATTCGGAGTCTCCGCCCCATACTGGAATCTTCGGCCCGACTACACTGGAGTCTCCAGCATAAGTGATGGGCCTACGTGCCAACAACTGGGCCCTTGACCCATGTACCCCTTATTCCGCCCAAACCCTAGTTTTATGCCCAAACTACCCCAATTCTAGTGGCTGGCCTATATATAGAGCCCCCACCCCTCATTGTATCCCTTGGGCATAGATGATAAACTAAAGACACCCCCTTTGTTGAATCTCTAGTTTTGCCTCATCCCCTTACCAAAGGGGACCGACTATCGTCACCACCTCGTTGGAGTTTGCATCACGCCTCCCTCATTGTACAAGGCCTACGTTTGCGAGTGCGTGAGCATAGTTATCAAGACCCTCTCCAAGGTGTTCTTCCCTCTCTGCTTGGGATCGAGGGGGCATGTTGACCGATCTTTCCTTGCGAGGATTCTATCGGACCGGTGGCCACTGGCAGGAGCACTCGGCCTTGTATCGTGTGAGTTTTGCGTGTGTTCATCATGTTCTTCGCTAGGTGTGTGTCCGCTTCCGCTACCTTCTCCCTTTCCCCTCGCTTTCCCATCGATTTGACCACGAGATCCGTGAAGATCAGGGCACCCTTGAGGTCACCCCTTATCATATGTGATATACATGTTATTGATGTGTACCTCACTAGTAGTCGAAGTAGCGCCTGGGTATTTGATGCCAGTTTGGTTTCTAACATTCGTAACTTGAAACAGGGGCTAAGGAATAGTCGACCGCTGGGGAAGGATGAAGTGACGATGCGTGTAGGCAATGGATCCAAGGTGTATGTGATCGCCGTTGGGACACTGCCACTTCATCTGCCATCAGGATTGACAATAAACCTAAATAATTGTTATCTGATGCATGTGTTAAGCATGAACATAATGTCTGGATCATGTTTGATGCGAGACGGTTATTCATTTGTGTCTGAGAATAATGGTTGTTCCTTTTATATGAATAATATATTTTATGGTCTTGCACCTGTGTTGAATGGTTATTTTGTTTTGAATCTTGATATTAGTAGTACACATATTCATAATGTGAATGCCAAAAGAATCAAGCTGAGTGATGATATTGCTGCATATATGTGGCATTGCTGTTTAGGTCATATTGGTGTTAAACACATGAAGAAGTTCCATTCTGATGGACTACTGGAATCACTTGATTATGAATCATTTGAGACATGTGAGCCATGCATTATGGGCAAGATGACTAGAACTCCATTCTGGAATGATGGAACGAGCGACCGACTTATTGGAAATAATACATACCGATGTATGTGGTCCAATGAGTGTGTCTGCACGTGGTGGATATCGTTATTTTGTAACCTTCACGGATGACTTAAGTAGATATGGGTATATTTACTTAATGAAACACAAATCTGGAACATTTGAAAAGTTCAAAGAATTTTAGAGTGAAGTAGAAAATCATCGTAACAGAAAGATTACATTTCTTCGATCCGATTGTGGAGGTGAGTATCTTAGTTACGAGTTTGGCACGCACATGAGACAATGTGGAATTGTTTCACAACTCACTCCCTCAGGAACACTACAAAGAAATGGTGTATCCGAATGTCATAATCGAACTTTATTAGATATGGTGCGATCTATGATGTCCCTTACCGATTTGCCACTGTCATTTTGGGGTCATGCATTAGATACGGCTGCATTCACTTTACATAGGGCACCATCAAAGTCTGTTGAAACGACAATGTATGAATTATGGTTTGGTCACAAACCTAAGTTGTCATTTCTAAAAGTTTGAGGTTGCGATGCTTATGTGAAGAAACTTCAACCTGATAAGCTCGAACCCAAAGTTGAAAAATGCGTCTTCATAGGATACCCGAAGGAAACAATTGGGTACTGTTGGGGATATGCCAAATGGGTACCCTCATAGCATGTCACAATCCGCCTAACCCGGGTGGCCCATAGTTGGTTGCAAGTCCTATGGCCTGCTGGGCGGCCTAGTTAGACGGATCCAGAAGGGAGGCCCATGCTGGATAAAGGAAGGCTACATGGGAGTCACCGACATACTCGGAGCCTTGGAGTACAAGACACGGTAGACTAGTTCGTATTAGTGTAGGACTCTTTACCTTGTCCGGCAAGGACCTTTCCCTGTAAACCCTAGGTCTTGGCGCCTTTATAAGCCGGCTTGTGGGAGCCTTTAGGGCACAACCTCTTAAATTGCTACGTACAATGTGCAACACCTCGCACAACAAACCTATCTCTGTAACTCGGCGTATTGCCATTATAGTGATTTATAGCAGGAGTAGAATTCCGCCACCGTTGTGGGACTTGAACCTGGGTAAGTTGTGTTACCTCGTACCCGCCAACTCTCTGCCTTACCCCACATCTCTAAACACACACTATGAAGACCCCTCCATGGCATACTCGTCAGCAATACTATGATAGTTGGCGCCCACCATGGGGAAGAGGTGCTTCGAGCTCTACACCGGGCGAGGTCCAATCCTTCGCAGGAATCGTGACACCATAGCCATCGGACATGTTCTTTTCTCCGACAACGTCCCAATTGTCCCCCTAGATGAGTTTTGGGTGCCGACGAAGATGAACCCTACGCGTTGTTCCATCATCCCTTTCGAGGACATCCACATCTTCATCGACGAAACCGACTCGGGTCCTAGCTCCTAGGAAGTCGGAAACTCGTCAAGCCCCGCACGGACCGCCTATGAGCAGGACATGTTCGCGGAAGGATCTGGGCCATACCTCTCCTTGGAGTATGGTGGCTCAGATCAGGAAAATTCAAGGCCCACCCAAACCGCCCCTGTGCAGGTTATAAAGGTGGAAGGACCCCGCAAATCCGCTTGGCTTCCCCAAGCGTTAGAGATGCGCAGGTCACACTTTGTCGGCGTAGTCACCATCTTCGATCTGGCCAGATGCGTTCAAAGGGATGGAGAACCTCCCTGCGAATACCTCGCCAGATGGATGAGGGTGAGGGAAACCCTAGAGGGAAACTGCGCCGACGAGCTCGTGTACCACTTTGTGGAAGGTCTCACACCCGGAACACTCCTCCGACATACCCTCCGAAGGTGGTAGGCCACATGTCCTCTTAGCCTTGGTGAGATGGTCGCCATCGTTAATGAATATGCGGATGCCAACGAAGAGGCCACAACAGCGATCACCGTCATAGCCGGAGGAGGAAACAACAACAATGGCCACCTCCACCATCCTCCACATCTGCTATCGTCAACACCGAAGCCAACTCTGACTCCATACTTGACGCGTTATACACTGACATCAATATGGATGGCGGTGGCTCGGATGCTAACTCGGAGGAATACGATGCTGTTATGAGGGAGATCGAGAAGGAGGAGCATGCCGAGAAGGCCAACAGTTCCCACCAGGTGCTAGTTTCCATTGGGAGCGTGATGGAAGAAGACAGGCAGGAACCGGAACGTGAGAGAGATCCGCCCACGCCAGCGGTTACCAGAGAAGCAGAAACCAAGAAACCCACTGAGCCTCCGGCTCCGGCCAAGGCCATGCCTCCTCCGGTTATCCGCCTGCAACCGGCATAGGAACTCACCATGGCCCCTAGTACGACCCGACAATCAAATCAGCCACCAATGCCACCATCAATGTCTGCAGCCGGCAACCCATTGGCTACTCCCGCCAACAAGGCAATCTACGGTGCCCTCCTCGTTGAGCCTATCATTGTCGCCCATATCCGGAGATTTACAGAGCTTGATGAGAAACGCGTAGCTATCTTGGCGGAGGCCAAGTGCATTGCGGAGCAGGGCGCTAAGCTAGACGAAGACATGGCTAAGGCGCATCAATCCATCAAGGCGGCAAGAGCTATGGAGGCTGAGTACAAGCAATTGCTGTTAAAGAAAAAGGAAAAGAAAGTGCCAGCTCACGTCGTTGATGATCCCGGCGTTCGGCGGAGGTTGGGTGATGACCCACAAGTATAGGGGGTGTATCGCAGTATTTTCGAGGGAAGTGAAACCCAATTTATTGATTCGACACAAGGGGAGCCAAAGAATATTTATAAGCCTTAACAACTAAGTTGTCAATTCAGCTGCACCTGGAAATAATCTTGCTCACAGCAGTTTATCAGTAGCAACAGTTTTGTAGTAGGAATAGCAAAGTAACTGTAGTAGCAAAGTAAAGACAACAGTAACAAAAGCAGTAAACAGTGGGATTCGAGTGCGGTAGGCATAGGGATGGATGGACGGGCGTTGCATGGACAAGATAATTCACATAGCAATCAGAACATAGGGCAACTGCAGATAAATAAGATAAAGCATCCAAGTACTAGACAATCCTAGGCATGTGTTCCATATATAGTCATACGTGCTCGCAATGAGAACTTGCACAACATATTTTGTCCTGTCAGCCCGTTTGTAGCGGGGCCTCAAGGGAACTACTGGTAATTAAGGTGCTCCTTTTAATAGAGCACCGGAGCAAAGCATTAACACTCCGTGAACACATGTGATCCTCACATCAAAGCCATTCCCTCCGGTTATCCCGATTTTTGTCACTTCGGGGCCATTGGTTCCAGACAACAACGTGCGTATACAACTTATAGATAAGACCATAAACAATACTAACATAATGAATCAATAACATGTTCAGATCTAAAATCACGGCACTCGGGCCCTAGTGACAAGCATTAAGCACAACAAGTCGTAACAAAGTCATAAAGCACTAATAAAAGATACTAGGCACCATGCCCTAACAATCTGATGCCATTACATGAACGATCTCATCCAATCCCTACCATCCCCATAGCCTACATCGGGGGATTACTCACTCATAGATGGGGGAAACATGGATGGTCGATGGATAAGCGATGGTGATGATGATGGAGATGATCTCCTCCAATTCCCCGTCCCGTCAGGGTGCCAGAACGGAGTTTCTAGTGCTGTTTCATGGAATCTGGTGGTGGCGGCGGAGCGGAACTTCTTTTGGAAAAACGTCGACCCCCCTGGAGTTTTTAGGTCAGAAGGCTTCTTATAGGCGAAGAGGGAGACTGAGGGGGTGTCTGGGGGGCCCACACCACCCCCTGGCGCGGCCTGGCCTGGACCGCGCCACTAGGTGGTGTGGCCACCCCCTGGCTCTTCTCCGTCTCGTATTCTGGCTCCTGGAGTCTTTTGAAAAAAATAGGCACTTTGGCTTTTGTCCCGTCCAATTCCGAGAATATTCATTTTCTGACTTTCCTGGAACCAAAAACAGCAGAAAACAGGCAGCTGGCACTGTGGCTCTTGTTAATAGGTTAGTCCAAGAAATCATATGAAAAGTACTCCAAAGTGTGGACAAAACACAAGAAAGTGGATAAAACCAAGCATGTAACATCAAAAATTATAGATACATTTGCAATGTATCAACATCCCCAAGCTTAACTCCTACTCGCCCTCGAGTAGGTAAGTGATAAAAAGAAAGAATAATTTTTGAGGTGACATGCACCATCACAAAATTGATCAAAGTATTTGTAAAACATTCAAAGCTGGGATCATAGTACTTCAATCATAACATGAAAGACAAAGTTCTAGCAATAAGACAAAGAAACTATGATGCAACATGAAAAGGCACAAACAAAAGATTCACGAATAACAGTGCTTTGCAAGACGTTTGTTTGTTTCACATAAAGAAAACATAGCATAGTGGCATTCAGCTTGTCCCTCATAGAGTAGGAAACATAAATGCATAGGACACCTTCAAAGTTTACAAGAGTGACTAGATACAAATAGTTTAAAACAAGCAATATCAAGGTATGCATCAATCAACAAGTCTTGGGACAATGCACATAGAACTAAGAATGGCCACTGTGCTCTCAAGAAAGTGCTCATAGAATGTGTGGAGACTCAACAAGGAAATGAATAGGTTTTGAAAAGTTTGAAAGGCTTCCAAATGCTGAAAGTATGGTACTCATTAGCTTTGAGCTCTCATTGCCCCTATCATAAGCATCTTTAATGTGGTTAAGGTGAAAGTGAGGTCCAATCCAAGTTATATGCTTGACAGACTATAAACTGAAAATCCCATGTCCCTTGAGTACGAGGGCCGCTCCTCATGCTACTCAACTTTAGTTACCGGTAAGTTATTATCATTGTAAATATGTGCGTATCATAGAGAACCGCCAACGGGGTACCCCTTGCCCGATGATACGGAAGAATCCCCATATCAAAATGACAAGGCAAGCAGACAATGAGTATCTCAGCAATCTTCTTATTTACCATGGGAAAATGGTGCTTTTTTTTTCTCTCTTTCCTCTTTTCATAAATCTCTTTTTTTCTTTTTCTCAATAGCTATCTCTCTTTTTTTATAAGAAGAATGCTTCATAGATATCATTATGGTTACGCTGCAGGTTTCCACCATGTCAGCATGGGTTAGACCAGCGGCCCAGGCGTTTCTCTAACACACATACATAACTCCATGGACTTACAAGCTCCCCTTTTATTTCACACAGACGACATCCGCAAACAAAATAGCAAGGTATCAACTGGGTATATATTTACAAGTGTTGAAAGCGTTCCCCATGACAGCACGGTTCTGCTAATCCCCAGCCTATAATTTGCAAGCATATAACTTCCATGGAGAGTCACAATGGTTCAGGTTTATTAAGTGCAGGAAATAAAATGTGCCATCAAGTTCGTGAGAGCTTTACTAACTAACTTTCTCATAACAAGCAAACATTTTAATCGGAATAAAACAAGGCATATTGAGTATGTACGGAAGTAGCAAATGATGCTAATAGGTAGGTATGGTGGACTCTTTGGAATAACTTGGTTTAGGGAGTTGGATGCATGAGTGGAACTCATACTTGGTTGTGGAGGCTAGCAAAAGACTGGGAGCGACAAACTAGGAGAGCAATAATGGCCATAATCATGTAGAGGGACAAAACATCATTGATCAAAGCATAAAGTGATACTACAAGTTGAAAACTAAAGGATCATAAAGGCTTATGGTGACTTGGTATAGCCATAACATGGTGTGAGCATGCGCCAAGCCAACCCAGATAAAGCATCAAAGGAGAATATCACTATACTATGCTTTAATATGCTAAAACAACGCATGATTCATCCAAGGCATATTAAGCAATCTCAATTGTTTATAACAAGTTATGCTACAACAAAGAATACTAAGCATAAAGCCAAAACAATATCAAGCATGGCATGACAAAGCATAGGCCATAGTCAAAAACAAGCTCTTTTTACCACATAAGTATGAACTTTCCTACTCTTTTCCAAACCAAACCAAACTATTTGCAAACCAATGTATGAAAGAGGGGGTCCAACAAATTTATTCAGAAAACTAAGCAAACAAAAGCAAACGAAAAACCAAAACGAAAACGAAAAAGAAGACGCTCCAAGAACAACACAACTGTGCATGAAACAATAAAAATGAAGCGTTTGGAAGAAACCTGGGATTTTTATTGATGAACAAGGGGATGCCTTAGGCATCTCCAAGCTTTGACGCTTGTACTTCTTGGATATTTTTTGGGGTGACACGTGTGGCATCCCCAAGATTGAGCTTTAGTCGATCCTTCATCTCATTACTCATTCCTTCCATACACCTAAATTTTTTCCTTCATACAAAACTTCACACAATCTTTATTAGCAACATTAGTGCACTCAAGATAAATAAGTCTTAAGGTTTAGTTCTAACACCAAATAAACGCCCATTAGAACACTAGCTAGTGTAGCACTTCCCTCAAAAAGCTCAATTCCCCAAAAGAACTCAAAAAGGAACCAACAAGAAGCAAATGCAGAAAATGGCAGAAATCTGTCAAAACAGACCAACAGGTAAAGACGATTTTTTTCGAAGACCTTCTGTTGCTCAAATCAAAAAGTGTTGAACTAACGAAAGTTAGATAACAACCTGGGGCAGAATCACAAAAGTTCACGCCTCAAAAGGATGTACAAAGATTTTACACGAATTTTTACGGTGAAGCACATAAATCTGTTTCGGGACAACAACTTTCCCAATTATTACTTCTCTATCATTAGAGGTTACTCTTGGCACAAATAGCAAATAAAAAGGATAAGGAGCGATTATTACTGAAATTTTAACTTCCAAGACTCATCTAAAACTTTTGGGTTATCTCCCAATAAGTACTTTTCTTTAATGCCTTTAAGTTAGGCATAAGCAAAAACTAAAATGGATAGAATAGAAGTAAACACAGATAATCATGGTGAAAACATTGTTTTGTTCAATGAAATCCTTTCGTTAACAAGGTTGATCAGGTCTTGTTACCAAAACAATTTCATATGAGACAAAACTTTGTATTTCACTAATGATTATGTTACCTCAACCTTGATAGCAATGGTCCCAATCACAATAGTTTCAAATTTTTCTCTTGGTATGGGACAATATATTTGTCCAACTTGAATGCCTTCAACATGTTCAATTGAATTCAAACCATAAGTCCTTTCAATCTTCTTGGGGAAATAGACAGTATGTTCCTTGTCATTGACATTGAAGGTCACCTTTCCTTGATTACAATTGATAACAGCTCCTGCAGTATTAAGAAAAGGTCTCCCAAGAATAATAGACATATTATCATCTTCAGGCATAATAGTTTGAGAGGATGCTCACATAAGAAATATGAAGTGAAGTAAAAGAGAGCATCAAGAAGCGAATACAAAACACATTTAAGTCTAACCCACTTCCTCTGCATAGGAATCGTGTATGCAAATAAATTCACAAAGAACAAAGTGACAGACATAGGAAGATAAAACAAGAGTGACTTCAAAACTTTTAGCACATAGAGAGGTGTTTAAATACCATGAAAGCTTCTACAACCATATTTTCATCTCTCATAATAATTTTCAGTAGCCTCATGAATAAACTCAGCAATATAACTATCACATAAAGCATGCTTTTCATGATCTACAAGCACTAGAGCTTTATTATAAACATATTCAAAAGAATCCTCAGGAACATAACATTCATACTTCTTTAGTAAGCATGGGGGACAATCAAATAATGTAAGGGATAAAGAGTTTCTCTCATTAGAAGGTAGGCATGGGTAGCTAATCCATTCTTCCTCCTTTTGTTCATCACTCTCCTCCTCTTTTTCATCTAATGAGATTTCAGATTCATTAATTTCTTCTTCCATGGGATCCTGCAAGGCATTAGTCTCTTTCATTTGTGGAAAGCATCTATTAATATATTCAAGAATATAGCCATTTTCTTCCTTGTAATTATCAAAGCAAAATTTAAGTATACCATAAACCTCATATTTGTAAGGTGAATCATCAATATTTTCAAGCAAACTAGCAAGTTCAAATGCACCCTTCCAAGCAATAAATTCCTCAATTTGTTCCACATCATAAAAGTCATAATTTACCTTAACATAATAAGATATGGTAACATTATCATTGTACTCACATTAAAAAGGGAGGTGTTTGTACCTCCTGCAGCAACAAGATTTATCAAAGCAATAAGTAACATTATAAGTAGGGCACACGTTTCTAGCAATGGTATACAATTTATCAATTTGTTCCCATAAGTGTTTACCTTTTTGTGACAAGCGGTGTTCCTTATAATAATATCTTTGATCTTCCGTGAACCCACCTTGCCAATAAGATTCAGTTTCAAAGAAACCAACCATTAACAACAAGCATGATAAAGCAAGACAATAACAAACCAACGAAAATAACAACTAGAGGGAACTATTTTTTTTGTATTTTTGATAAAGAAAGAAGCAAACAAGGCAGAAATAAACTTAGCTTGAACAATAGTGATTCCAAGTGGACTTGATAAATAAAGCTATGCTCCCCGGCAACGGCGCCAGAAAATAGTCTTGATGACCCACAAGTATAGGGGGTGTATCGAAGTATTTTCGAGGGAAGTGAAACCCAATTTATTGATTCAACACAAGGGGAGCCAAAGAATATTTATAAGCCTTAACAACTGAGTTGTCAATTCAGCTGCACCTGGAAACAATCTTGCTCACAGCAGTTTATCAGTAGCAACAGTTTTGTAGTAGGAATAGCAAAGTAAAGACAACAGTAACAAAAGCAGTAAACAGTGGGATTCGAGTGCGGTAGGCATAGGGATGGATGGATGGGCATTGCATGGACAAGACAATTCACATAGCAATCAGAACATAGGGCAATTGCAGATAAATAAGATAAAGCATCCAAGTACTAGACAATCCTAGGCATGTGTTCTATATATAGTCATACGTGCTCGCAATGAGAACTTGCACAACATCTTTTGTCCTGCCAGCCCCTTTGTAGCGGGGCCTCAAGGGAACTACCGGCAATTAAGGTGCTCCTTTTAATAGAGCACCGGAGCAAAGCATTAACACTCCGTGAACACATGTGATCCTCACATCAAAGCCATTCCCTCCGGTTATCCCGATTTCTGTCACTTTGGGGCCATTGGTTCCGGACAACAACATGTGTATACAACTTGTAGATAAGACCATAAACAATACTATCACAATGAATCAATAACATGTTCAGATCTGAAATCATGGCACTCGGGCCCTAGTGACAAGCATTAAGCACAACAAGTCGCAACAAAGTCATAAAGCACTAATAAAAGATACTAGGCACCATTCCCTAACAATCTGATGCCATTACATGAACGATCTCATCAAATCCCTACCATCCCCATAGCCTACAGCGGGGGATTACTCACTCATAGATGGGGGAAACATGGATGGTCGATGGAGAAGCGATGGTGATGATGATGGCGATGATCTCCTCCAATTCCCCGTCCCGGCAGGGTGCCAGAACAGAGTTTCTGGTGCTGTTTCCTGGAATCTGGTGGTGGCGGCGGAGCAGAACTCCTTTTGGAAAAACGTCGAACCCCCCCAGAGTTTTTAGGTCAGAAGGCTTCTTATAGGCAAAGAGGGAGATCGAGGGGGTGCCTGGGGGGCCCACACCACCCCCTGGCACGGCCTGGCCTGGCCCGCGCCACCAGGTGGTGTGGCCACCCCCTGGCTCTTCTCCGTCTCGTATTCTGGCTCCTGGAGTCTTTTGAAAAAAGGCACTTTGGCTTTTGTCCTGTCCAATTCCAAGAATATTCATTTTCTGACTTTCCTGGAACCAAAAACAGCAGAAAACAGGCAGCTGGCACTGTGGCTCTTGTTAATAGGTTAGTCCAAGAAATCATATGAAAAGTACTCCAAAGTGTGGACAAAACACAAGAAAGTGGATAAAACCAAGCATGGAACATCAAAAATTAAAGATACATTTGCAATGTACCATTGGGATATGATGGATCTAAGCTGACAAAGGCCACCCTGTACATTGATTCAGAGGGGAGGCAAGTCATGCCAACTCCCGCCCTCAACATCGTCATCGCCAAGACCCTCCTGGATCAGGACAGGTCGCAAGAAGCAGCTGCTCAGGTGTACGACCTCGTCGCTAAGGCATGCAAGCAACATGAGAAGGTTGCCTCGCAGAGGCTCGAGTCCAACCCGGAGTTTTGCTAGTCAACCCTGAACAGCCACAGAAGGCCCAAATCTCCCTGTGACGAGGGATCACATACAGGCTCCACAGAGCGAAGACGGAGGGAGGCACGCAACAGGACTAATGCAACCCCATATCCTCGATCACGGAGAAAAGGCGCGTCCCCGCCGGTCGCCACATCCACCACCATCTCGGCGTCACGAGGAAACAGAGCCGCGCCACCGTACAAGCATGCCACCGCCAAGGCGTCCCTAGGTCGGCATCGTTATACGCGACCAGGGCGAGCAGCCTCGGCATGACGGAGAGCGCAACGGCATTGAAGGACATAGGAACAGGTCCCACAAGGAGTCGCCATGCCCGACAAGTAACCACGACAGGCGTGAGGAGTCGTAGGAGGGGCATAGCAAGAAAGCTAACCCACCGCCTCCACCGCCACCATCGCCACCTAGTAGCCATCATGGCGGAGGGCACGGTGGATCTCATAGATCGCACCACAACTCCCCTCCTCATGACGGAAAAGGGAAGCAACCAGAGCCGTATGATGCGTGTACACGGCTGGACAAGATCCAAGAAGCTCGGGAGCTCCCATACCTTGGGCCACGTTGATTTGGACCAGTAATATGGGCCACAACCTACCGTAAGGGCCTCCGGATAGACAAGACCATCAAACCTTACAACGGCACCGCCAGGCCAGCAACATGGTTGCAGGACTATAGAGAAGCGATTCGCATCACAGGGGGAAACCCCAATGTCGCCGTCAAGTACCTCCCACTCATGCTGACTAGCACCGCCCGATAATGGATCGACGACTTGTTGGAGAAATCAATATGCAATTGGTTGGACATGCATGAAGCATTCACCAAGAATTTCAAGGGTACGTACAAACGTCCCTGCGCTGTCGGAGACCTGCAGCGGTGTGTGCAAGAAAAGGATGAAACCTCTCGTGCCTACTTCTCTTGCTGGCTGGATATGAAAAATTCCTATGCAGGGGTGCACGAATAGACCGCTATGGCCGCCTTCGCTAATGGTCTATAAAAGGGAACTTTGCTCCGCCATAAGTTGAAGCGCAAGCAAGACAACAATGAGCTCACCCTCAACACAATGATCGCCATGGCTAGCGAGTTCACCGCTGCTGATGATGACGCGCGCAGACCACAGCCGACAATAGCAATCCCTACCCAGGCCAGAAAAAACAACAATAACAAGCGAAAAAATCCGCCCGAAGAAAAGCAAGTAGTCGACATGGTCGCCGCAACGTTTACTGGCAGAGGCGGAGGCAGACAGCATGGACGTGGTCGGGGAACCAGCAGTGGTCAGCAGATAAGTGATACTACACCCTTAGCACCCCGCATTCCCCAAATGTACGAAGAGTACCACGATATGCCGTGTTTCGTCCATCTGGACGCAATCGGCAAGGCCACCCACACCAACCGCCAATGCAAATTTGTCAACGACCTCAAGGAGGATCTTGAGTCCAGCTACAAGCGAAGTCGGAAGAATAGACCCCGCGGAAAGGGCAAAGGGAATAACAAGGAGGAAGAGCCCAAGGAATCAAGCGATATGGATGAAGACGTGGAACCCAAATCTTCCGTCAAGGGAGAGGATAAAGGGAAAAATCCCTTCAAAAAGAAGGCTCCATGTTACCATACCTTCCTTGGCACCCCCACCTTCTGGGCCTAGAAAACCTCTCTAAGGATACTGATGGCTACCCTCCCCCCAGGTGGTCGTAAGATCCAATTACTTGGGATATGAAGGATCACCTAGACCTCATTTCAATAGAGAACCATTATTCCATGGTCATCAACCCTTTGATTAATGGCACAGAGTTCACCAAGTGCCTCGTGGATAGAGGAAGGAGCATCAACATCATGTACCTGGATACACTGCACAAGATGAACTTGAAGGATACCTGGCTAAGGAAGATCAACACCGTGCTCCATGGGGTTATCCCCGGCCAGCAAGCAAATCCCCTGGGTTTCATCACCCTTCCCGTCGCTTTTATCGACGTTAACAATTACCACCAAGAACGCATGACCTTTGAAGTGGTGCCTTTCAAGAGCATGTACCACGTCATCTTTGGACGCGACATCTTCCACTCCTTCCTCGCAAGGCCATGCTTTGTTTACAACATGCTCAAGATTCCCGGACCAAATGGCGTCATCACCATGGACGAAAGCTTCATCAAGGCACAGGAGTGCGAGCTCAGTGAGTCCGCCTTCGCCAAAGCTGTCCTCTACAGTGAGGAGTACAAGGAGATCCAGAACCAGGTTGATGCCTTAGAGATGCCGGCTTCGAAGAAGCAAATCATTGTTGTTGAACCCGCATTCAAGGCCGCCATCAAGACCAAGCCGGTGGAGCTTGTTGAAGGATATTCCTCTAAGACCACCGCCATTGGCACGGACCTGGATCCCAAATAGGAAAGCACGCTCGTCGAGTTCCTCCGTGAGAATAGGGACATCTTTGCCTGGCAACCTGCCAACATGAAAGGTGCACCTAGGGAACTTGCCGAGCATAGCTTGAATATTGATCCCAATGCCAAACCGGTGAAGCAACCTATACGACACTTTGGTGATGAAAGACGAAGGGCTATAGGTAAGGAAATAGCTAGGTTACTTAAGGCTGGCTTTATCTGAGAAGTTATTCACACCCGATGGGTGGCAAATCCTGTACTTGTACCCAAAAAGGGAACCATGAACAAAACGTGTCCGAAGGATCCATTTGCTTTGCCTCGCATTAACCAAGTCATTGACTCGATGGCTGGCTTGGAACTTCTGTGTTTTCTTGATGCTTACTCAGGATACCACCAAATCTGGATGCGAAAGTAGGACCAATAGGCCACTTCGTTCACCACACCCTACGACATGTATTGCTACGTCATGATGCCCTTTGGGTTGAAAACACTGGTGCTACTTACCAGCGGACAATTCAACGTTGCGTACACGACCAAATAGGTCGCAACATACATGCTTACATGGACGACATCGCGGTAATGTCAAAGAAATCAAATAATCTTATCGCTGACTTGCAGGAAACCTTCGATAATCTCTAGAAATACAATATGATGTTGAACCCAAAGAAGTACGTCTTCAGGGTACCATGTGGCAAACTGTTGGGCTTCATCGTTTCGTATCGCAGGATCGAGGTGAACCCGGGGAAAATCAAGGCCATCCTCGACATCAGATGTCCGACATGACTGAAGGACATACAAAGGCTCACGGGCTACGTTGCAGCAGTAAGCCGGTTCATCAGCCGACTTGGTGAGAAGGCTATGCCGCTCTACAAGTTGCTCAAGAAGGCAGACAAATTCACATGGACGGACGAGGCTGACGCAGCACTTCAGGAGTTGAAGAGAATACTCTCCTCCCCACCAATACTTGTCGTGGTGGTGGCATGGCAGATGCCATGGATAGGCTAAAGATGGGGCCAATGAGTGCTAGGGGAATCCAGGGAGCGAGAGCGTGGTGATTCCACGCACGAAAGTTCTTGTATTCCCTCTATCAAGGGTGTTTACAAGTTCACTTGAGGCTCTCAGCAAGAAGGAGACGGTGTCTCTTACTCCTCACGAAGAAACCCTAGAGTTCTACCTTAGACAGAGAGAATGATTGATCGACCCATCGGCCAGCCCCCTCTATAGAGGCCCCGGTGCCCCTTATATAGTGAGGCCCGGGTTACAATTCTAGGGCACAGGTGGCAGCATATTCTATGAATATGCTCCTTTCCTAAAGCAGATGCTTCTTTATTCTCTTTAACGGCTCGTTCGGGCTTTGGACGTAACCCACAACGTCATCCTTGTCTTTTGGCGTCACCAGACATGGGCTACGTCATCCGGCTCTGCTCGCGTCACCTTGGTCGCCCCTGACCTGCTGGTCCTCTTCTTTACTTTACTTTGCTCATGCTACAGCTAATAAAGCCACCTTTTGACCAGCGGGGGATTCCTTCTCTTGGAAGCTAAGATAATCCGGCTAGCATACAGCTAATCCGGATTACCAAGCTACCTGCAAAACACATAGGCAGGGCCGGCATAAATCTTATGCCGGCCGGGCCATAGTCAAGGAGATGCTCCATGGGCCGGGTCACACCGTGATTCGGCCTGCCTTGAGGTGACCCGGTCAGCAGTTGCTTTGACCGCGCCGTACCCCGGCTAACTCGACCCTTATACCCCGGTGTTACCCTACCCGAGGGTATCCCCCCAACATTAGTCCCCGAAGCTGGTGCGGTCTTAGCAACTTTTATTTGTTAAGGCCACAACAGGTTCCCATATCCGGATCCTTTGCTCCTTAGGACGAGTTACCTTGTAGCTCGGTGTTTCTCATCTTGCGACCCTTTGCTATTTCCGAGTTATTCCTTGTTGGCCAAGTCTTTTGCTTGCTTATCCGGGTTACCTTTTCTTCTCTTGTACGCTTCTCCACATCCTACGTGGAGGGTAATCATCATTTTGCCTCATTTTAAGGGCCACGCGCATTTAGTGCGCCGGTTACTGTCGCCATGTCAGGAATAACTGTTGTAAACATCTCTTCACTACAGCACCTCGTTACCCGTAACCTTACATCACATCCTGGGGTTATATGCTCCTGTAGCCCTTCCTGTGGCCTTGATCTGATTGGCTGTTCGGGCTGCGTACGCGCTCATTGCACGTGGCGTGTCGCCTGCAAAGGATCCCACGACGCGCGTGTAGCGTGGTTAAGTAGGAGGCGTGGGGCAATTTCAGGGGAAGTTCCCCCATTTCCTCTGCGCTTCTTAGCCTCTCTCTCTTTCACAAAGACCTCGCCGCCGCCACCAGTTTTCTGCTTCACGAGCGCCACCACGACCGTGCTCAGGCAGCCACTTGCACTTGCGCCGCTGTTCCCACTCACAGTTTCCATCACGGGGCCTTGCGCTTCCCGCTTTCCTTCCTCCGGCTATCTCTACTCCGATTACTCCCTGGAAGACCTCGAATCCACCATGTCAGAGACAGAGGCAACGGTGGTGGCACAGCAGGAAGAAGGAGTAGAGGGCCGCGAGCGCGGTTGTTGGGACGGCTCCACCGTCCGCGAGGAGGACCTCGATTGGCTCCGCGCCACACAGCGCATCCCTGCCGGCGTCACCTGCCACCTCGCTCCAGTGAAGTCACTCCTTCCCCCAAAATCTGGGGAGTACATTGTTTTTCTGTCGCATTTCCAGCGTGGCTTCGGCCTCCCCACTTCCAATTTTTTCTTCGATTTCATTTCTACGTATAAGTTGCAATCATATCACCTCCCCGCAAATGCCATTACCTCTCTGTCCTCCTTTGCTTCTGGCATCGAGGGGTACATCAGCCTCTGGCCAACCAAAGAACTTTGGATTAAGTTCTTCGGCCTCCGGAGGAACGTAGTTCCGAATAAGGAGTGTGCCCTGGAGGACAAGCACCTTAGCCAGTGAGGCGCCGCCTCCATTTCTCCCCGGAAGCAGTCCGTGTTCCCCTGTGTCACCGGACTCGAATCTTGCAGGGGCTGGGCCCAGACTTTCTTTTATGTCCGGAACACCACTAAGGAGGACCTGATCCGGCTGCTCCCCTTCAAACTTGGCCCTCCTGACACCTCGCGTTGGGAGAGCATTCTGAAGCGGCCCATGGCCCTGGTGAATCAAGTGGAGCGCCGGATCAAGGAGCTTCTTAAGGAGAAACTCCGAGGGGAGGATATTATGATTACTTTCCTCCGCAGCCGGGTCTCCCCCCTCCAGAAGCGAGCCCACAAGATCTGCTACCTTAGCGGCCCTCTCGACCCTCACCGGACCTCCTCCTTCGAGTTGGATAACTCGGCAGTTTACCGCCGGGTTAAGTCCATATTCAATGTGGAGAAGGAGTTCTCCGAGGATTGGGAGTGGGGACTTGAGCACTTCACCCGGGTCAACCCTCCTCCCCAGGTGAATTTTCCTGTTCTTGTTTTCCGTATGTTGATTCATTTTTGTAACTTGTCAGTTGTTGCCTTGTTCTCAGCGATTCCTCCAGCAGCCACTGGAGGATAGCGATGTGCTAGCGAGAAAGTGGTTGCTGGACCGCACCGAGGAGGATGAGGATGAGCCTGATCCGGAGGCCTTCCTGCCTACTCCGGATGTCGTCAAACGCAGCGCTGGTAAGGCCTCTTCTCTAAGGGATTGGCCAGATGATGATGACTCGGACATTGAGGTCCTGGAGGTATTTGATCCGGTTCTCATCTCTTACGTGCATCTGGCTATGTTTGAATGTTCAGCTAACCCGGACGATTAGGTCCATGAGGTTCCTCCCCTTGCCACTGGTGGCCCGGCCCCGGCTCCATCCCAGAAGCGCGCAGCTACCTCGGCTGCAGTTTCGGAGGTGCCTCCGCCCAAGAAGAGGCAAAAGAAGTCCGGGGTTAAACCCTCGACCAAGCCTGCCGCCAAGAGCACGGTTTGGAGGGCGCCCAAACCTCGGGCTCCTCCTACTACAGATGAGTAAGTTCTTTGATTCTGCTCCTTGGGATTGTTTCCTTCGCTTGCCTTTGTTTCTTACTGATTCTCTCCTTTTGACTTGGTGCTTTTTCTTTTTCTCAGAGCTCCTAGGGATATCCCTCAGAGCGGCTCTGGCATTGCCTCCCCACTCTGGAGCAGACCCTCTCCCCCCGCAACAATGATTATCGTCCGCTCAGCCCTATTCAGGAGGGCTCCGCGGTTGCACCTGACCAGAGCCCATCTTGCCAAGAGGAGGGCAACGTCAGCACGGGGGGTAGTGGGGCAGATCTGGATATGGCAATGCCGGATCTCCCCGGTTCCTCGGCCTCAGCGCCAGATCCTGAGGTGCCAGCTTCATCGACGCCGCCCCTAGCAAATCCTTTTGTCTCAGTACCAGCAGCACCAGTAGCACCAGTACCAGCACCAGCAGCACCAGCAACACCAGTACCAGCACCAGCAAAGACCTCCAAGCCTCCCAAGGGAAAAGCTCCATCGGCTCCATCCGGGTCTACCCCTTCCGTGGCAGATATTTTTCAATCAATTCCTCCACCTTCATCCGGCAAAGTCAAGAAGACTTCCGAGTCTGCAAAAGTAACTTCATCCGGGTCTGCCGCCTCTGGATCAGAGGGCAGCCAACAACTGGTTTTGCATACCAGCCCTGCTGCAGCTCAATCCGCCAGGCGGGAGGCCCACGTGAAGGGCCTTGTGGTGAGCTATTCTCTGAGCGGCGAAAGCTACAGTCCACTACTCCTTGAGTATGTGAAGAAATGGAACAATGCAGAATTCATCGACCCTCAAGACGATCTGCCAGAGAAGTTCGGCCCAACCGAGTTCAGCGCCCAGATGAACTCCGCTACCAAGGCTATCTCCTTGGCTGGCTGGATGATGGAGGTAATTCTTTTTCTCTACTGTTGATGTTTTACATAACTGAGCACTTGTAGATATAGCCCCTAGTCCCCGAGCCTTCGAGGGAATAACTTGTTATTCGATCGGATGCTTCTCGTAGAACTTAGCTTTTATTCATAATGACATCAAATTTTAGTAGATTTAGAGCCGGGTCTAGTTCCCTTGGCCCGTATCTTGTAGACTTCGAATATCTACACATCTAGAGCCGGGTTAAGTTCCACTTGGCCCGGGTCTTGTAGACTTCGAATATCCACACACCTAGAGTCGGGTTAAGTTCCACTTGGGCCGGGTCATGTAGACTTCGAATATCCACACACCTAGAGCCGGGTTAAGTTCCACTTGGCCCGGGTCTTGTAGACTTCAAATATCTACACACCTAGAGCCAGGTTAAGTTCCACTTGGCCCGGATCTTGTAGACTTCGAATATCTACACACCTAGAGCCGGGTTAAGTTCCACTTGGCCCGGATCTTGTAGACTTCGAATATCCACACACCTAGAGCTGGGTTAAGTTCCACTTGGCCCGGATCTTGTAGACTTCGAATATCCACACACTTAGAGCCGGGTTAAGTTCCACTTGGCCCGGATCTCGTAGACTTCGAATTATTTTTACCTTGCCTTTGAACTTTGTCTTTTCCTTTCTTATTTCGGATTACCACTAACCGCCGAACCGCTGAGTTCCAGCGCCTGCTGGACTCCTACAAAGACATTCGTGCGTGTTATGGTAAAGTCCTGGCGGAGTACCAGAAGGGGGGTAATTTCCCATTCTTCCTCTTCCTTGTTCATTCAAACTTCTTAGGACCCATATGAATTTCTCGTCCGAATCATGCAGCCGAGGTTGAAGCTGAGAACATAATCATGAGAAAAACCCTTACGGAAATCAAAGGTAAACTTATCCCCTTCACATGATTGTTGTACTTTCTTTGCCTTATCCGGTGGACACTTATACTTTGGGTCCCCCGGACCATTGTGTTGTTGTAGTTGCTCTTGAGGATAGTGTCACCATGCCTGAAATGATGACTCACCTCCTCGAACAAGCAGGGAATCATGAGGCTGAGCTGAAAAAGAAAGACGCAGAGATAGCTCGGCTCCAACAGCAGGACTCGGAGATCACTCGGCTGAATGCTGAAATCTAGAGGCTTAAGAGCTCCCATCAGTCTGAGCTGGAGAAGGCCAACCAGGAGTTTGTCGAGGAGAAAGAGCGTTTAACCACGCAAATCTCCAAGGACAAGAGCCTATTGGAGGAAGCCGACGTCAAGCTTATGTCGGTGACCACCGAATACGAGAAACTCCAGGCCCATAGTGCCAATGTTGATTCTGAGCTTCAGCGACTTCTCTTCCAGATCGCGCGTATGTTTTCTGCCCTTGCTTGACCTTCTACCCTCCGGATTTGGTCCTTTTGTTCACTATCTTCCTTCTTATCCTTAGGCAAATTTCTAGAGAGCGATACGCTTCCTGCCGCTGCCGTACGCCAATCCCGCGAACAGCGCGGCATTCTTGTTGCCCCTGGTGCTGAACCAATCCCGTATAATACGGAGGATCTTCTGGTGAGCCTCACCGCTCGTCTTGAAGTAGTAAAGAATCATGGCGCGAATATTATCCCAGCGGCAATGCGGATGTTCAGCTGCCTCTGGCCCAGTGAAACCATTCCAAAGAAAGGTCGGCTTTCATAGCCAAGCTCATGGAATGTGATACACAGCTGCATCTGTGGCGCGAGTATGTTGCACGGGCTAGGGCCAACATTGCTTTGAAATTTGCCCTCTCATGATACGAAGGAATTGATCTAGAATTGCTCACTCGCATGCGTACCGGGTCTAAGTGGTGCGAGGATCCGGAGTGGATCATGCGCCGCCAAGCCTGCGCCAACAAGCTCATCTAGTACTCCTTCTGCCATGCTTGGAATGAGGGGCCGAGTTATCTTGATGCTGCTGACGAGGAAGTTGTTTCTGGAGCTGAAGAGGAAGGGAGTGAGAGCGAGGGCTCCAAACTAGGCGACGAGGTTGAATACCCGGAGGATAGTGAGGTTAACCCGGAGGACAAAGCCGAAGCTAGTGCTCCTCCCCCGCACTCCGGAGTACCTCCCTCCTCGACATATGATTCGTCTGCTGCTCCTGCTCCTTGAAAAATACTTGTCATATTTATCAGATCCCCAGAATGCCGAGCATAGTTGTATTTAAACACTTTGGGTGGTTGTGCTACAATTTTATGTTCTAAACTAAGTTTTATTGCTGGATTATCATGGGCGAAGTCCCCGCGTTTCATTTTCTTATTTCTCCAATTTTTGACTTGGCTCGCGTCTACCTTGATTCGGTTTTTCGACTTACGAGTCCGAGGTTCAAAAAATTGACTTAAATACTTGAAACCTTGAGATTAGCTCAAAATGATTCGGCATTTTAGTGAATATAACAAAATAAGGGTTAGTCAAAAAACCTATGTCGGCCCGCTTAAATTCTTTGCCTTAGTCATTTTTCATGTGCTTTGCCATTCCAAACTTGTTCTCTTGCTTGCCATGAGGCCAATTCGTGTTGGACAGCAACAAAGTCGAAGAGTTAAGTTTTTGGTGCTTACACATTACTAATCCAACTAAGATATAGGCGACTTAACCCAGCCGACACAAAAATACGAAAATGAAAGATAACTAAAATAGCAGTCCCCGAGTCTCTGCCCGGGGTGGTGAAATTTTTATTGATAAACCCGCTGCCGACATACATATCGACATAGGATTAGCTCGGATACATTCACCTCTTAGGTGTAGAAAGGACGAAGCAGTGGTACATTCCACGGTCTTTTGGATTCTTCTCCGGACCTGTCTGCCTTGTTCTTTTCTTGGGGCTGTGCATCAATGAGATAGTAGGAGTCACTGTGCAAGGCTTTGCTTACAATGAAAGGTCCTTCCGATGGAGGGGATAACTTATGTATGCTAGTAGTACGCTGTATCAACCGGAGTACCAAATCACCTTCCCGGAAAACTCGGGGGTTTACTTTCTGGCTATGATAGCGTCGGAGATTTTGCTGATATATGGCGGATCTGGACAAGACCAGTTCTCTCGTTTCTTGCAGCAGATCAGCATCATTCTGCCGGGCTTCATGCACTTCGGCTTCTGTGTATTGGGTGACTCTTGGCGAATCATGCTCTATGTCGGCTGGTAATACAACTTCCGCCCCATATACCAGAAAGAATGGCATATAGCCTGTTGATCGATTTAGAGTTGTTCTTAAACTCCACAGTACCGCTGGTAGTTCTTCTATCCAGCACCCCGCTGATCTTTGCAGCGGCTCTATGAGACGGGGTTTTATCCCAGACAATACCAGTCCGTTGGATCTTTCCACTTGCCTGTTCGATGTGGGGTGGGCGACTGAGGCGACATCTAACCAGATCTTTTTTCTCGGCAGAACCTCGCGAATGCTCCTTCGGCGAAATTTGTTCCATTATCAGTTATGATGCTATGGGGATAACCATATCTTAGGATTATATCCTTGATGAATTTTACTACTGTTGCCCCATCACATTTTCGAATTGGTTTTACTTCAATCCACTTGGTAAACTTGTCAACCATAACTAGGATATGGGTCATTCCTCCTTTTGCCGGCTTAAATGGCCCTACCATATCTAGGCACCATACAACAAATGGCCAGGTAATAGGGATAGTTTTCAGCTCCGACATTGGTGAATGAGTTTGTGTGGCGTATCTCTGACAGCCATTGCATTTTCTCACCAAGTCCTCTGCTTGTTCCAAAGCATTGGGCCAATAAAATCCATGTCGGAAGGCTTTTGCCACTAATGCCCTTGAGGAAGCATGGTGGCCACACTCCCCTTGGTGAATATCCCAGAGTATGTCAAGTCCTTTCTCCGGATCAACACACTGTTTTAGTAGTGTTGTTACACTCCTCTTGTATAGTTCGGCATTAATAATTGTATAGGCCTTTTCCCTTCGCTGGACCTACCTTGAGCTTAACTCATCATCCGGTAGAATTCCTCCTTTCAAGAAATCAAATATTGGCTTGGCCCAAGATGGCATAGCCTGGACTAGAAACGGCTCCTCCTCAATTTCCATCGCATCTATCGACATAACTCCTACCAGATCAGGCTGATCAGTCCCTGGGTTTGCTGAGGCAGTCCCCGGGTTTGCTGAAGTAGTCCCCGGGATTGCAGAGGTATTTCCCCACTCTATCTCCATAGGTGCAGCTCCTAATCCAGGAAGTGACGGGATATAAATTGAATCTGATTCGGGTGACGGTGTGATAAATGGTTTTCTCAAGTGCTCCAAAGCCACGTTTGGTGGAATTGGTTGCCGGGATGAGCCTAGCTTGGACAACGTATCTGCTGCCTTGTTTTCAATCGGAGGTATGTGATGGAACTCACATCCTTCGAAGAACCCGCTTATTTTCTGAACATAGAATCTATATAACGCCATGTTAGCATCCAGGGCATCCCAATTTCCAGACACTTGTTGTACCACAAAATCCGAGTCTCCAAAGCATTGTATCTAACGTATTCCCACTTCTTTTGCTACTTTGAGACCATGTACTAACGCTTCATACTCCGCCACATTATTCGAGGCATTGAAGTGGATCTGGAGGACATACTTCAGCTGATCCTTCTTGGGCGAGGTCAACACTACTTTGAGTTTTGATCCATCGAAATGCATTCTCCAGTAATTAGAGTCCAGTAGGGGTGGTTTGTAATGCATCTTGGTCCAATCCAAAAAGAAATCCGCCACAGCTTGTGACTTGATTGCATCCCTTCTGTCGAATTGTGGCGCATAGAGAGCTAACTCAATTGCCCACTTTGCTATTTGGCCACTTGCGTCTTTGTTACTCATAATCTCTGAAATGGGTGCCTCACATATCACCTTGATGGGGTGTTCCTCAAAATAATGCTTGAGTTTCTTGGCCGACATATATACGCTGTATGCCATCTATTGGTAGTGAGGGTAGTTCTGTTTTGAGGCTGATAATACCTCGCTCAGATAATAAACCGGCCTTTGAACCAACTTTCCTTCTTCCTCACGCTCCACTACGATTACTGCACTTACGACTCGGTTGGTCATGGCTACATAGAGCAACATTGGCTCCTTGGGTAATGGTGCCGCTAGGTATTGGCATGGTAGATAACCTCTATTTCAATTCTCGAAATGCAAGATCCGCCTGTGGCGTCCATGTGAACTTGTCTGCCTTTTTCATTAGCTGATAGAGGGGCAAGGCCTTCTCTCCCAACCGACAGACGAACCGACTTAACGATGCTAGGCAACCAGTGAACTTATGCACATCGTTAAGACATTTTGGCAGTTCCATTCTTTCTATGGCCCGAATTTTTGTCGGGTTAGCTTCAATGCCACGGCTAGACACCAAAAAACCGAGTAACTTTCCGGCGGGTACGCCAAAGGTGCATTTCTCCAGGTTCAGTTTCATTCGGAACCTTCTTAAGTTCACGAATGTCTGCCGGATATCCTCAAGGAGCGTATTGCTTTCCTTGGTCTTTATTACCACATCATCCACATAGACTTGCACATTCCGACCTATCTGATGATGTAAGCATTTTTGCATGCATCTCTGGTACGTTGCTCCTGCATTACATAATCCAAACAGCATAGTGCGATAGCAATAAGCCCCATACGGGGTAATAAACGCAGTCTTTATTTGATCATCCCGATTCAGGGGTATCTGGTGGAAACCAGAATACGCATCAATGAATGGCAGTAGCTCACATCCCGCCATTGAGTCTATGACTTGATCTATCCTAGGAAGTGGAAATGGATCTTTGGGACATGCCTTATTCAGGTTCATGTAATCAATACACATGCACCATACCACAACTACGTTCAGATCATCTTTCTTCTTTTCTACTAGCACCGGATTAGAGAGCCAGTCCGGATAGAGTACTTCCATGATAAACCCGGCCGCTAGTACTCTTGCTATCTCATCTCCAATAACATTCCTTCTATCTTTTGTGAAACGCCCGAGAGGCTGCTTTACCGGCTTTGCCCCGGGCCTTACGTTTAATGAGTGCTCAGCCAACTCCCTCGGTACACCTTGCAGATACTGGGTAGACCAAGCAAAGATATCCCGATTCTCATGGAGGAAGTTGACGAGCTCGCTTTCCTATTTGCTGCTTAACCCGACACTAATGGTCACAATGCGCTCTAGGAACTAATCATCGATTGGCACTTTTTTCGTGTCCTTAGTTGCTTGGAACGATACGCTCCCGTGTGGGTTGGTCAGGGCCAGCATATGTTGTTGCGCGGATTGAGCCAATGCCACCACTTCCAGTATCTTCCTTTTTTCTTGAGCTATCACGAGTGACTCGGCTAAATTGGATCTAGCTGAGGCGCACTCTATCGAATGCCGGAAGTCCCCTGATATAGTTATCACGCCCTTGGTCCAGGCAACTTCATCCTAAGGTAACTGATGTGGGTAGTTGCCATGAATTTGTTTAGCGCTGGCCTGCCGAGTAACACGTGATAAGCGCTCTCCAGATTCACCACTTTGAATTCCAAGTTCTCAGTGCAACAGTTGTCTCTTGTGCCGAATAACACGTCAACCCGGACTTTACCAATTGGTTCACAAGAAATGCCTGGCACAATGCCATGAAAGTTGCTCCTTGTTGCTTGCAACATGTTCTCTGTTATCCCCAACTTGTGCATGGTATCCTTGTACATAATGTTGATACTGCTGCCATTGTCAATCAATACCTTGGAAAATCTTACATTGAGATTCGACCCGATGAACGTCGGATCCAGGACCAGAGCGTAGGTTTCTGGGCTTGGCATGATCTTTGGGTGATCCTTAACACTCCATGTAATCTCCTGATCCGCCCAGGGCATATACCTCACCACCGCTGGCATTACTCCGTTTACCTCCATATGCCGACGCTGCAAGCTTTTCCAGTCATTCTCTTCCATGGTGAACACACATTAGCTTTGATGATGTTCCATGTACTCATTTCGTCCCTCATTCTCGTTGTAACCTTGACCTTGTTGCTGGTTATTGCCCACTTGATGTACATCATCCCTTCTTTCCGGATTCTCGTACCTCGGAGGAGGTGGTGGCACCATCAGTTGCTGTCCATTCCCCCTGTTAGTAATGGTGGCCGGGGTGCTTCATTTCTAGGTGCTTCGTTTCGAGGTGCCTAAGCATTCCCCAAACTTCCCTATTCTAATTTCCTCATCCATTCACACTGCCGAGTTGTATGATTCGCCGGGCTATTCGGGCTTGGAGTATGGGACTTGCAAGGTTGATCTAGCATAGACTCGAAAGTATACCTCGGCCTATCCTTACGTTCCTATCATTGATTTTTCTGCTCCAGGGTCTAAGGCTTTCTCCCTTCATTTTTCTGTTGCTAGCTATGCCCTCCAGTTTTTTGGTGTTGGCTTGCTCCGGCATTGGGCTGATCCCGGTCTACTGCTGCCACCTGTTGCGAGTTGTATCTATAGTCCGGACGCTCGTCCCTTCTTTTTCCTTAGAAATCATTCCTTCTTGATGACTCGGAGATATATCGGTTGTAATACTCCTCGTTTGCCTCGCTCGATATTAGTCGGGGTTGCGTTGGATCTCCCAAGGCATATGAATCTGCAATCTAGATTGTTTCAGCCAGAGTAGTTGGCATATCTCGCTGCAACCTCTGCCACACTTCCATATCTACACCCTTGGGCGAACCATGCAATATCTTGTGATTCAATTACACCTTCGCACGAGTTACGCACGTTACACCAACGGGTTAGGAAATCTCGGTCCGGCTCATTCGGTCTTTGCCTGGACAGCGCTAAAGTTTGCGGCCTGTTTGGCCTCTTATAGGTGCTCGAGAAATTGCTCACGAATAACTCCTAAAAATCTAACCAACAGTTAACGCTTCCTGGTGGTAAGTTGTCCAGCCAAACTCACACTGGTCCTTCCAACATTTGCGGCACATATCTCACTGCCCATCTTAAATTTCCCATTGCGATCTTGACTGCTGTTGCATAGTTAATCAACCAATCCTCCGGCCTCGTACTACCATCATAAGTTCGGGTTCCTCTGGCCAGCTGAAAGTTCGGTACCGGTGGATCATTCATGATCCGGGGCCCAAAGCATGCTAGACCCGGTGGACCTTGTATCTCAATTTTCTCCGACCTATAGATCCTGTCCAATTTCAGCCTTGCGTCATCCGGTTGCAAGTTCCTGCTCCCCAGCCTAGACCCAATGATGTGGTGATCCGGTCTGGGATATCCGTCGTCGACCATAGCCGAATAACTGTCATTATATCTTTCCTGATCCGAATGAGCATCCTATTGTCGTGCTGCTTGTCCTGCACTTCCCTCTTGCCGAGGTGCGTGTTGTTGCTGTTGCTGAGGTACGTTTCGCCCTGCCCGCGCGGGATCATGTTGTTCGGCATTGCCGTTGACAACGTTCCTCTGACCGGCATTGCCTTGGTCACGGTTAGCTCGTCCATGGACACCTCAGCTGATACTGTGCATATCCTCATCAGCTTGCACCGCTTTGCCTTTTCTGGCCCTTACCGGATCGTAAGGGACCATTTGTTTGTCTCTTCTTTCGGAGTCCACTACCTCTTCTCTCTTGGGATTATGACCCGGACACGACGCAGCTCCTCTGGATCTTGCCAGGTTATTTCTGGCCGAATGTACCACCTGTGAGGCCCCTGGTGGTGCCGGGTTAGCCTTGTTTATTTCTTCATTTTGCTGGCAAGCAACTCTCAGCAAATGATTTACCCTCTCTTGTTGCCTTTGTCGGGCCTCTCCAGTCAAACCTTCTAATTCGGACGCAGCCGCGTTTGCTGCCCTGAGGTTCTTTGCCAGGGTACTGTATCGATCCAACCCTCCTATTACTATCGTGGCTGTCTGACCCGGCCTAGGCTCGTACTCCTTGTCAATCTCAGTGATCAGGTTCCTGCCCCAGATTTTCACTCCATGGATACGGTTTGCCTTGGCATACTCTCTCAAGGTGATGTTCAACGACTGATGCAGCTCTGCTACTTTCTTTGCTCCAGCTAACATTTTCCGCCTAGTTTCCTCTAACTCAACTTGTGCCTGAGCCGGATCTACCACATGTGCTATTGGCATTGCTAAGCTATCTATCACTTGCTGGAGCACATTCTCTGGCCTCTCTAGCGGGGGAAACCTAGACCTGGTCTGTTTTGGTGTTCCCTCTAGCTCTAGCGCTGGATCTTTGTTTGGTCCTGTGTCTGGCGCGATCATTAGGACCTCAACGCTGCTAGTGGGGCGAGTGATACGCACTCCACGAGCTGCGCTGAGAGGTGGCTCGCCTCCCTCGACGATGTGCCGCGGGTGAACATAGGACTCGTCCACACCGATGTAGATCTTGTGCGCGCCAAGCTTGAGGAAGACGCTGTTGCATGGTGGAGGGTGCCTGCCGAAGCTTCCTGCATTGTCGCTGACGTAGTCCAGTGCTCCAAAGCGCTGAACCAAGCTTGAGACGATACGCTCGCCGGTGCTTGATAAGTTTCCCGTCTGAATTTTCACCCCTGCTAGCACCGCTAGCCCCACGGTGGGCGCCAACTGTCGTGGTGGTGGCACGACAGATGCCATGGATAGGCTAAAGATGGGGCCAATGAGTGCTAGGGGAATCCAGGGAGGGAGAGCGTGGTGATTCCACGCATGGAAGTTCTTGTATTCCCTCTATCAAGGGTGTTTACAAATTCACTTGATGCTCTCAGCAAGAAGGAGACGGTGTCTCTTACTCCTCATGAAGAAACCCTAGAGTTCTACCTTAGACAGAGATAATGATTGATCGATCCATCAGCCGGCCCCCTCTATGGAGGCCCCGGTGCCCCTTATATAGTGAGGCACGGGTTACAATTCTAGGGCACAGGTGGCAGCATATTCGACGAATATGCTCCTTTCCTAAAGCAGATGCTTCTTTATTCTCTTTAGCGGCTTGTCCGGGCTTTGGACGTAACCCACAGCGCCATCCTTGTCTTTTGGCGTCACCAGACACGGGATACGTCATCCGGCTCTACTCGCGTCACCTTGGTCGCCCCTGACCCGCTGGTCCTCTTCTTTACTTTACTTTGCTCATGCTATAGCTAATAAAGCCACCTTTTGACCAACGGGGGATTCCTTCTCTTGCAAGTTAAGATAATCCGGCTAGCATATAGCTAATCCGGATTATGAAGCTACCTACAAAACAGATAGACAGGGCCGGCATAAATCTTATGCCGGCCGTACCATAGTCAAGGAGTTGCTCCATGGGCCGGGTCACACTATTACATTGCAAATGTATCTATAATTTTTGATGTTCCATGCTTGGTTTTATCCACTTTCTTGTGTTTTGTCCACACTTTGGAGTACTTTTCATATGATTTCTTGGACTAACCTATTAACAAGAGCCATAGTGCCAGCTGCCTGTTTTCTGCTATTTTTGGTTCCGGGAAAGTCAGAAAATGAATATTCTCGGAATTGGACGGGACAAAAGCCAAAGTGCCTATTTTCCGGAAGTCATCAGATGCCAAAATACGAGACGGAGAAGGGCTGGGGGCCGGCCACACCACCTGGCCACACGACGAGGCCTGGCCCACGCCAGGGGGTGGTCTGGCCGACCCCAGCACCCCCTCGGCCTCTCCTTCCGCCTATATATAGCCTTTGGGACGAAAACCCTAAGTACCCGATCAAAAATCCACGAAAGAATCTGTAGCCCCCGTCATCTCCATCCCTAGATCGGGAGGGATCTGAAGCTCTTCCCGGCACCCTGCCGGAGAGGAGAATTCACCCTGGAGGCCTTCTTCATCACCATGCAAGCCTCCGGTGTGATGCGTGAGTACTTCATCCTTGGACTAAGGATCCATGTAGTAGCTAGATGGCTAGTTCTCCTCCTTTGTGCTTTCATGTCTAGATCTTGTGAGCTCCGTTCATGATCAAGATCATCTATTTGTAATTCTGCATGTTGTTTTCACGGGGATCCGATGGATACTAAGATGCTATTTCAGATTGATTATTGATTCTATCATGTCTTTTTTATTTGTGATCTTGCATGCTTTCTGTTGTTAGTAGCTATCTTGGCCAAGTAGATGCTAGCAACTCCAAGAGTTAGTATTTATGCTCGATAGTGGGTTTATGCCTCTGGTAATCTGGGGAAGTGACAAAAATCTCTAAGGTACTAGATGTGCTATTGCTACTAGGGATAAAACAACAATCCTTTGTTCATAGAACAATCGTATTGTTTAATTTACACGCAATTCGTAAAGCAATAATCTGTTGCTTGCAACTTAATACTGGAGGGGGTTCGGATGATAACCTGAAGGTGGATTATTAGTCATAGATGCAGTTGGATGGCGGTCTATGTATAATGTTGTAATGCCCAATCAAGTTCCAAAGGAGTCAAGATGATTAGTATATGCATGTATTGCTTTCTCGATGTTTGTCAATTGCCCCGCTGTAATTTGTTCACCCAGCATGTTATCTATCTTAAGGAGAGCCACCTCTAGTGAACTATGGATCCCGGTCCTTTTTTTTTGCATACAATCTATAAACTATTTACTGCTTTGTGTTTACTTTCTGCTAACTATTACTTCCTTCCATTCGATACGTTTAATCCTTTGTTTTCAGCAAAACCGGTGAGATTGACAACCTCATCGCAAGTTGGGGACAGAGTTCTGTGGTTGTGTTGTGCAGGTCTCCACATTGCTGCTGGCACCGGTAGTGCGCCTTGCCAACGTTCAGCTAGCTACACCTTTGGGGTGTTTCCTTGCTCCTACTGGAATGATAACCTTGGTTTCGTACTAAGGGAAAACTTGATGCTGTGCTCATCATACCTTCCTCTTGGGGTTCCCCAACGAGCTCGATATATTTTGGGCCATCAAGCATATTTTCTGGCGCTGCTGCCGGGGAGTCAAGGACATCTTCACAAGGGGAGTCGATACATTGCAAATGTATCTATAATTTTTGATGTTCCATGCTTGGTTTTATCTACTTTCTTGTGTTTTGTCCACACCTTGGAGTACTTTTCATATGATTTATTGGACTAACCTATTAACAAGAGCCATAGTGCCAGCTGCCTGTATTTTGCTGTTTTTGGTTCCAGGAAAGTCAGAAAATGAATATTCTCGGAATTGGACGGGAGAAAAGCCAAAGTCGCTATTTCATCGGAAGTCATCTAGAGCCAGAATACGAGACGGAGAAGGGCTGGGGCCTGGCCACACCACCTGGCCGCACGGCCAGGCCTGGTCCGCGCCAGGGGGTGGTCTGGCCGACCCTAGCACTCCCTCAGCCTCTCCTTCTGCCTATAAGATGCCCTCGGGACGAAAACCCTAAGTACCCGATCAAAAATCCACGAAAGAGTCTGTAGCCGCCGTCATCTCCATCCCTATATTGGGAGGGATCTGAAGCTCTTCCCGGCACCCTGTCGGAGAGGGGAATTCACCCTGGAGGCCTTCTTCATCACCATGCAAGCCTCCGATGTGATGCGTGAGTAGTTCATCCTTGGACTACGGATCCATGTAGTAGCTAGATGGCTGGTTCTCCTCCTTTGTGCTTTCATGTCTAGATCTTGTGAGCTCCGTTCATGATCAAGATCATCTATTTGTAATCATACATGTTGTGTTTGCGGGGATCCGATGGATATTGAGATGCTATTTTAGATTGATTATTGATTTTATCATGTCTTTGTTATTTGTGATCTTGCATGCTTTCCGTTGTTAGTAGCTATCTTGGCCAAGTAGATGCTAGCAACTCCAAGAGTTAGTATTTATGCTCGATAGTGGGTTCATGCCTCTGGTAATCTAGGGAAGTGACATAAATCTCTAAGGTACTAGATGTGCTGTTGCTACTAGGGAGAAAACAACAATCCTTTGTTCATAGAACAATCGTATTGTTTACTTTACACGCAATTCGTAAACCAATAATCTGTTGCTTGCAACTTAATACTGGAGGGGGTTCGGATGATAACCTGAAGATGGATTATTAGTCATAGATGCAGTTGGATGACGGTCTATGTATAATGTTGTAATGCCCAATCAAGTTCCAAAGGAGTCAAGATGATTAGTATATGCATGTATTGCTTTCTCGATGTTTGTCAATTGCCCCGCTGTAATTTGTTTACCCAGCATGTTATCTATCTTAAGGAGAGCCACCTCTAGTGAACTATGGATCCCGGTCCTTTTCTTTACATACAATCTATAAACTGTTTACTGCTTTGTGTTTACTTTATGCAAACTATTACTTCCTTCCATTCGATACGTTTAATTCTTTGTTTTCCGCAAAACACGGTGAGATTGACCACCTCATCGCAAGTTGGGGACAAAGTTCTGTGGTTGTGTTGTGCAGGTCTCCATGTTGCTACTAGCACCGGTAGTGCGCCCTGCCAAGGCTCAGCTAGCAACACCTTTGAGGTGTTTCCTTGCTCCTACTGGTTCGATTAAACCTTGGTTTCATAACTGAGGGAAACTTGCTGCTGTGCTCATCATACCTTCCTCTTGGGGTTCCCAACGAGCTCTACATCAGCACTGAGCCATCAAGCATTTTTCTGGTGCCGTTGCCGGGGAGTCAAGGACATCTTCACAAGGGGAGTCCCTCATAACCAATATCTTTACTTTGTTATTTTTGTTTTGCTTAGTTTCTTTTTGCTTTGTTTGCTTGTTTTGTTATCAAAAACACAAAAAAAATAGTTTTACTAGTTTGCTTTCTTTATCAAAAACAAACAAAAAAATTAAGTCTCCTTTAGTTCTTGCCTCTTCCTTAGCTCACCATGTTGATCCCTAAATTCACCCTGAAAGACCTTTCAATCGGTAGTGGTTCTATAATTGGGAAATATAATATTGAAGAATTATTTAACCATCTTAGTAAGCATGAAGATACTGAGGATATATCCCTTGCAGAACTTCCTCCAAACTATGAGATTGCTGCAGCTTCTTTAATTCACAGTTTAGAAGCTAGGTTTGTTAACCTCAACCCTTAATGCAAGTAATGTTTCTTAAGCTTAAAGAAATTGAGGACCCTGAAAAGAGGGATTTTATTCTAGAAACTTTGTTTAAGGAGTTCTATGTTGTTGCCAAGGAAGCTAGGAAAGTCTTTGAACGTTTCAATATGCTAGGCTCATGTGTAGATGTTGTTGGTACACGAGAAAAGATGAACAAAACCGAACCTAATGGGGAGGAACCTAAGATACCAATATGTTGGAAATATTCCCTAGAGACAAATAGTAGTAAGGACTATTATCATATTTCATATAGTTTATGATTAACTTTTATATCATGCTATAACTGTATTGTGTGGAAACATCAATACACGTGTGATATACAAACAACCAGGGGTTCCTAGTGAAACTCTAGTCACTGGTTCATTGGTCAACAGATGATCATGTGGCATTTATGCCAGTTGGAAATGAGGTCATCTCATTACGAGAATGAGATGATGAACCAATACCCAACCTAAACATTGTGACTCGATCATGTCACAAAGTTCAAGTGACGATGATTAGAAATGGACCCTCGTAGACTATTCCTTGGACCGTGAGGCTATATCAATCACTGTCTCCCGAGAGTGCCTAGATAGGATCAACCGCCATCTTGTAAAACAGTGGTTATAAAGGTGTGTTCAGGTACTTGCAGGAAACCATAGAGGCAATATATGTCAAGAGCGGGATTTGTCCGTCCATGTGACGGGAAGATACTTAAGGGCCCACTCGGAGAAGTTATATCCACTAGCTGCGCAGCGTGTGATTAGATCACGGGGATATCACTTGTCGGAAAGAGTCAAGTAGCATTGTTCAGTCACGAGATTGAACACGACATGGTGATGTCATTGATCAGATCTCGAGCAATGCAAGTATCGAGAGACAAAGGGAATAAGACACGACTGTCCTGGTTCAAACAACGAAAGATCTTCGTGGAACGCACAGGGGTCACATGGCCATCCAGGTCCCTCTGTTGATCATTGGTGCGGGAGTGTCCCGACCATGTCTGGAGTGTTCCCGAACCGTGGGGTATCACGCTTAAGGGCTTGATGATGCTTAGAGAGTGTTTATAGGATTAGTAGAATCGCCGAAGAAGAGAAGGGAGAAAACCGGAAGGGTTTCGGTAAGTCCAGAGGATGTCCGGAGTGGAGGTGGAAGGTGTTCCATGGCCACGGAGATTGAATAATATGTGAATGAATGTTAAATGTTGATTTAATCATTTATTCATAATTATTTAATAAAGAGAAAATCAATTAAATGTCAAAAAGGCTTAATGGGCCAATTCCGGAGGGAGAGGGCCCATTAGGGGAAAGGAGAGAGGGAGAGGGGCCAAGGGGGAGGCCGGCTGGGACTATCCCCCCCGCGCGGGGCACACTAGGTGGCCGGTAGCCACCTCCTCCCCCCTCCTCTCCTTTAGTCCCACCCCGGGACTTTGAGGGAGGTAGTACCTCCCCTTCCCCTATATATAGTGGGGTATTTGGCCTAGAAAAATACACCAATAATCAATAAAGGTCTCCCCACTTTTGGGAGGACCTCCAATTGATATTTTCTCTCTCCCCCTCTCTCTCTCGTGACCGTGGTCCCAAGTCTGGACTGTGCGAGCGAGAGACATCTTCACCGTGGAGCACCGTCGCGCTGCGGGATTCGAATCCGGGAGCTCTACTTTCGCAACTACTGCTGGATCAGGGAATCGTGAGTCATCATCAGGCACCGGACGTGTGTAACTCCCTGCGAGGTGTCGCACTTGAGGAACTCAAGTCGTTGGAGCCAGAAGGAGTGCAAGGACTTCATCACGACCTTGAGGTCAGCTTCGGCTCGTCTACATCAACCACGCTCTCCTGAGCATTGACAATGCTTTTCGGTCTTCAAGGGTAAGTTCGCTAAAAGCCCCTCCCGTTACTGTATTACTAATAGATAGGTCCTGGCAGCTTCAGGGGTTCAGGGGCGTAGAGTAAAATTTATTGTTTTTATGCGCGGAACCCCTAAAGTGGTATCAGAGCTAGATCTATGCGTAGTAATGCTAGTACGGGTAGAACACACGAGATGTAGCGTGTGGGCGTTGATCTTTTAGTTGTTACCCTCCCACGTGTACTTGTGTAACCGCACTAATGCTTGATGAAGCGGCCCCAACCGACTTTACGCATTCATTCGCGAGACTGGTCCATGCTTGACATACGGCTTGTACCGTATAAAGTGGCTTAGGAGGGTGTCTCTCTCTCTCTCTCTCTCTCGCATTAGTTGGTATACCATTTGCAATGGAGGGCCCCGAAAGGGGTGTAGTAGAGACAACTACTTGATCAATGTTGTGCTAAAAGTTCGTAGGTAAGAACGGTTCTTGTGCGAAAGCCCATTCAGCCACGTAAAACATGCAAAGATAAAGTAGAGGCGTCTAACTTTGTTTTGCAGGGGGCGTTGCTTTGTGATATGGTTGTGGCAAAGGTAAAGTAATTACCTTTTGTTGCATAGTAGTAGATAGTCACGGTAATGACAAACTACCACGCCGGAATAACACCGGTACCCTGGTGTCTACGGCGCCAGGAACCCTGACACCGGAACCCGGTGACGGCGGATGGAGATCACGACGTGAAGGACCATATGACATAGCACTTACATTCAATGTTATTGTTTGTATGTCTTATTGTGTGCTAGTATTAGATACTCGACGGTAGCCTAATAAGATGATCCCTGTTAAAATTACCAATGATTGTGTTCCCCCTTAGTGTGCACCACCAAGAAAGTTCTTCGATATGAGGCGATCCAGGGTTACAAGCCTGGGTGTCATACATATCTACGTTCACATACAGTGGGTGTAAGCCATGTTGCATAGCGAATACACTAAGGTTGAGTTGGCAAGCCTAGCACGCTAGAGAAGCGTGGCCTCGGAACACGGATGGTCGAAAGATCGAGCATGAGTCGCATGAATGATGTGACCGACGTTTAGCGTCCACCCTTGAACCCACATTGATGGCCGTGACGATCGGGGAGATGTGGCTGATAGGGGTCGTGTTATCACTAGGAACCCTCACCGGGGATAGGCATTTCTGAGTGGAGTTATTATTACCTCATTTAATTATAATCTTAGTGTAAATTCCTTTTGCAATTATAAATGTAGAAAATGGTTCTTCTCGAGATTACCTTTCCTATCGACGATTGGTTAAAAGGAGAAAAGCTCAAGTTAGATGGATCCAACTTTTCCGCATGGGTCATATGCATGTTTGATCTCCTTGGGGAGAACAATGTAGCTGACTACATGACCTGCGAGATGTATCTGGAGCCACCCTATTCTCATGAGACTCAGGAGCAGCGGGATCTGCGTTATCATCGTCGTGTGATGGCCACGTTTATATCAGTGACCATGCGCCTCGGAATGGAGGATGGGCTATGGCCAATGGTGGGGAGTCTCAAGCCCCGAATGGTCATGGCACATCTGAGAGCACTTTCATGGAACAAGTGCGCATGTGGGAGTATGAGCTGATGGGGGACTTCCTCTCCATAAAGATGGAGGAGGGCTCCTCACTGGATGAGCACTTATTGCGCCTCTATGATGCATACATGAGTCTGGCATACTACCTGGACAACTGGTTCTCAAGCTCATTTGCGATGGGAGTTGTGCTACGGTCGCTTCCTCCAAGCTTCCAAGCACAAGTCAGGATCTGCGTTATGAGAGGCGACACAGAAACACTGGGTTTCCTCGAGTTCATATCACATTTCAGAAATGTGGTAGATGAACCCAATGTCGCTGGAGTCGTCAACGACCAAGGTATATATTTGATATACAGTTTTATAAATGTTATAATCTTGCAAACACATTTGCAGTGTTAAGTATATCTGATACTTGTTCTGTTTTGCTGAAAACAGGTCCTTCTGCATGAGAGGTTCTTGCTGGAGAGGAGGTGACGTTGTGTGTTGATGTGGAGCATGATGATGACGGCCAACGACACTCTCCCTCGACATTTATCATTTAGTTTATGTTTAGGATGATTATTGTAATCAAGAGATTATGAACTTCTTTAGTGTGTCTCACATTTTGTGAGACGGTTATTCATATGAGTTTGTAACAAATAGTTGTTCTACTTTTATGAATGATTTCTATTCGTGTTCATATCTTGTTTGATTACTTTTGAATTGTCCTTATTGTTTGAAACTAATTGATAATGCATGAACATTTTTAAAATATTAATATGCCTTGTTTAAAATACCCAATTTAATGATATGTTCATTAATGAATGAAACCATCGTTTAAATTCAAAATTATGTGATAATATGTGAAAGTTATTCGATATCTCATCACATATGAATCATGCCTAAGTTTAGCAAAATGACTTGAACACCGTGTATTACTTGAATACAAAGTGTTTAAAGAATTGTTAAAAGTAAATACATATTCGATGTATTGTGTTTTAACGAAAATGGTAATTATCATTAATTGATTGTTTAAATGTGTAAAGAAGTTTACCAAAGGAAACATGAATATGAAACTATTTGATTTGATCAAAATGTTTCATCAACAAAGGGTATAAATATAAAAGAGAATATAATTACTACGATTTGATCAATAGTAATGAAATTCAACTTTATAAGAATGGCATAAAAGTGTGAAATGCAAAGCGTTTTGAAACGTCAAAATGCAAAGCATCACAATGTTATATTAGATATCAAAGGGGTTGAATAGAAGGCACCAAATAAATCGTTGTTGTGTAGATGTAGAGACCATTAGCTTAGAAACAGTTAGCACTCAATTAGAAGGCAGTGAACCATTTGAATTCGTGAAAGTTTTGGGGTTATTCAATATAACCAAAACAATAGAGAATAAGTCTTTGTAGCGTATTCATTGGAAACTTTGAATACGAAACCCATAGCTAAAACCAAAAGGAAAGCAAGATTCGTATTGCTTGGATTTTGGTGCATTCTTGAGAAAGCTCACTTTTAGTGATGTTTCTCAATTATGAAGCAAATGGGAAATAGTGTAAAACACAATGAGGATTCAAAACCCTGCATCAGAGTGTTGAGAAGCACAACGGACAACGTTCCTGAGCGATTCTCTTCACAGAAGGAAAGAATCAATGATACGGATCATTATGTTTCCCCACTAATGTTTTTCACTATATGGAGTAGGATTCAAAATGTAATCCATATCTTGTATGGAGACATTTTTGTGAATCACTTGTCATAATTCTTGAAATATGACATACCTACGAACTACTAAGGAAATAATGGTAAACTAGAATTATGAGAAATCCTAAAAGCAAACTTCCCTTGAGATTAGAAAGCAATTCGTTGCCGAATCTCACAAGTAAAAGGGTTTATTTGGAACTTTCCCAAATGATTGCAAAGCCATAGTGGAAAAGGGGTGAATGACAAAAGCACATTTTGTCAAGTATTGGGTAAATTCAAATGAATTTGATTCAAATGTGCTAAATGTCTAGTGGATTTAAGACTAGTAAAGTACTAGTATCTCGTAGTAAAATCTCCAAGTTTGATATTTGATCAAAGGATTTTGAAGTTATTCAAAATAATAAGGAGATATGCAATTTGCATAAAATTGAGTGGGAGCTATGAAAGTCTTCCTAAAATAATATGTGATTGACATATTTTTAAGTGGGAGCAATATAAGACTCGAATTCAAATATGTAGGAACATATTTTGAGTGGGAGCTTATCGGAGTAATCCTTAAGTATGTTAAGAATGAAAGCACAAATACTTATAAATAATTATTTATAAGGTGTAAAAGTTGATAATAGGTGTATTACGATATTATGTACTATTCCTTAAGGGATTCTGAAAAGGGTTTCAGAATTGAAGTTAATTAAGGAACTGGTCCTTAATAACTCAAATTAGGAATAGCATTAAGTTTAACATCAATGGTTAAAAGAAAGAAAAGGATGATCGTCATCCACTATGTTGAGACATAGGTTCTATCTTAGAAAACCATGATGATAACTTAGCATAATATGTGATCCAATTAAGGAACGTTTGAAAGTGATTAAGTTCGAATCACAGAACGTTGAGCTAAGTTTTGTCCGTAGTGTCTAATAGAGAACTGTAGACATATTTTCCAAATCCATAAAGGATAACATATCTTAAAAGCATAAAGAGTTATGTTATAAGGGAATGTGTTGGAAACTCCTGTAGATACCAATTAATGTCAAGTAGGAACCAAGGTGAACAAAACATTGAAAGTTGCACAGAGTGCACTAGTGTTTCGATGAATACATTTATAATAATATATAAGGGTACCATCTAAAGTGTTGTATAATATTATGGCGGGGCTAGTTCGCTTTTAACATAGAATGATGTGTCCTAGGGCACAGTGCCCATGAGAAAGCCCTCGAGGTTGATCTAACATCACTGTAGGCTCCAGGAATCAGGCCTCGTTCTGCTGCCATAGCGACGATGCATACACACAGATGCTGTCATGTGATGATAGAATATTAATGTCAATCAAAGTGACATTAGTAAGTTGCAAAGGATTTGGGACTGTAAAGTATAGACCCAAGACTCAACCTCTTCCATGAGCAAGCATGTTCTAGGTACTAGGTATATGGTGCCAATGATTGAGAACAAATGGAGCTAGTGTATTTGTACTCTAGTGCAAGTGGGAGACTGTTGGAAATATGCCCTAGAGACAAATAGTAGTAAGGACTATTATCATATTTCATATAGTTTATGATTAAGTTTTATATCATGCTATAACTGTATTGAGTGGAAACATCAATACACGTGTGATATACAAACAACAAGGGGTTCCCAGTGAAACTCTAGTCACTGGTTCATTGGTCAACAGATGATCATGTTTCCTGATCATGTGGCATTTATGCCAGTTGGAAATGAGGTCATCTCATTCTGAGAATGAGATGATGAACCAATACCCAACCTAAACATTGTGACTCGATCATGTCACGAAGTTCAAGTTACCATGATTAGAAATGGACCCTCGTAGACTATTCCTTAGACCGTGAGGCTATATCAATCATTGTCTCCCGAGAGATCTTAGATAGCATCAAACGCCATCTGGTAAAACGGTGGTTATAAAGGTGTGTTCGGGTACTTGGAGGAAACCGTAGAGGCAATATATGTCAAGAGCGGGATTTGTTCGTCCATGTGACGGGAAGATACTCAAGGTCCCACTCGGAGAAGTTATATCCAATAACTACACATCGTGTGATTAGATCACGGGGATATCACTTGTCGGAATGAGTCAAGTAGCATTCTTCAGTAACGAGATTGAACACGACATGGTGATATCATTGATCAGATCTCGGGCAATGCAAGTATTGAGAGACAAAGGGAATAAGACACGACTGCCCCGGTTCAAACGACAAAAGATCTTCGTGGAACGCACAGGGGTCACATGGCCATCCAGGTCCCTCTGTTTATCATTGGTGCGGGAGTGTCCTGACCATGTCTGTAGTGTTCCCGAACCGTGGGGTATCACGCTTAAGGGCTTGATGATGCTTAGAGAGTGTTTATAGGATCAGTAGAATCTCCGAAGAAGAGAAAGGAGAAAACTGGAAGGGTTTCGGTAAGTCCGGAGGATGTCCGGAGTTGAGGTGGAAGGTGTTCCATGGCCACGGAGATTGAATAATATGTGAATGAATGTTAAATGTTGATTTAATCATTTATTCATAATTATTTAATAAAGAGAAAATCAATTAATGGTCAAAAAGGCTTAATGGGCCAATTCCGGAGGGAGAGGGCCCATTAGGGGAAAGGAGGGAGGGAGAGGGGCCAAGGGGGAGGCCGGCTGGGCCTAGCCCCCCACGCGTGGGGCCCACTAGGTGGCCAGCGGCCACCTCCCCCCTCCTCTCCTTTAGTCCCACCCCGGGACTTTGAGGGAGGTAGTACCTCCCATTCCCTTATATATAGTGGGGTATTTGGCCTAGAAAAATACACCAATAATCAATAAAGGTCTCCCCACTTTTGGGAGGACCTCCAATTGATATTTTCTCTCTCCCCCTCTCTCTCTCATGACCGTGGTCCCAAGTCTAGACTGTGCGAGCGAGAGACATCTTCACCGTGGAGCGCCGTCGCGCTGCGGGATTCGGATCCGGGAGCTCTACTTCCGCAACTGCTGCTGGATCAGGGAAGTGGGAGTCATCATCAGGCACCAGACGTGTGTAACTCCCCGTGAGGTGTCGTACATGAGGGACTCAAGTCGTTGGAGCCAGAAGGAGCGCAAGGACTTCATCACGACCTTGAGGTCGGCTTCGGCTCGTCTACATCAACCACGCTCTCCTGAGCGTTGGCAACGCTTTTCGGTCTTCAAGGGTAAGTTCGCGAAAACCCCTCCCGTTACTGTATTACTAATAGATAGGTCATGTCAGCTTCAGGGGTTCAGGGGCTTAGAGTAAAATTTATTGTTTTTATGCGCGGAACCCCTAAACAATACCCTTTAAACTAGTAGCAATACATGATGCCATAGAAAAGAATCTTGACTGGATTGTTCCTACAAACCCTTTTGATGAGAATAGTGAACCTAAGAGCATTGAGATAGGATCCTCTAGAACTTATTTGGATGATATACCTTGCCGTGTTGAAGATATTTCTGGTATTAATCTTAATGCTTCTTCATTTGAGAATACTTGATCCTTTTTCTTGCTTCTTATGCCTAACTTAAAGGCGTTAAAGAAAAGCACTTATTGGGAGATAACCCAAAAGTTTTAGATGAGCTTTGAAAGTTATTATTTCAGTAATAACCGCTCCTTATCCTTTTTTATTTGCTTTTTGTGCTTAGAGTAACCTCTAATGAGAGAGAAGTAATGATTGGGAAAGTTGCTGTCCCGAAACAGATTTCTGTGCTTCACCGTAAAAATTCGTGTAAAATATCTGAACGTCTTTTTGAGGCGTTAATTTTTGTGCTTCTACACCAGGTTGTTATCTAACTTTCTTTAGTTCAACACTTTTTGATTTGAGCAACAGAAGATCTTCAAAAAAATTCGTCTTTACCTGCTGGTCTGTTTTGACAGATTTCTGCCATTTTCTGCATTTGCTTCTTGTTGGTTCCTTTTTGAGTTCTTTTGGGGAATTGAGCTGTTTGAGGGAATTGCTACAGTAGCTAGTGTTCTAATGGGCATTTATTTGGTGTTAGAACTGAACCTTAAGACCTTTTATCTTGAGTGCACTAATGTTGCTAATAAAGATTGTGTGAAGTTTTGTATGAAGGAAAAATTTCAGGTGTATGGAAGGAATGAGTAATGAGATGAAGGATGGAATAAAGCTCAAGCTTGGGGATGACACGCGTGTCACCCCAAAAAATATCCAAGAAGTACAAGCGTCAAAGCTTGGAGATGTCCAAGGCATCCCCTTCTTCATCAATAAAAATCCCAGGTTTCTTCCAAACGCTTCATTTTTATTGTTTCATGCACAGTTGTGTTGTTCTTGGAGCGTCTTCTTTTTTCGTTTTCGTTTTGGTTTTTCGTTTGCTTTTGTTTGCTTAGTTTTCTGAATAAATTGGTTGGACCCCCTCTTGCATACATTGGTTTGCAAATAGTTTGGTTTGGTTTGGAAAAGAGTAGGAAAGTTCATACTTATGTGGTAAAAAGAGCTTGTTTTTGACTGTGGCCTATGCTATATCATGCCATGCTTGATATTATTTTGGCTTTATGCTTAGTATTCTTTGATGTAGCATGACTTGTTATAAACAATTGAGATTTCTTAATGTGCCTTGGATGAATCATGCGTTGTTTTAGCATATTAAAGCATAGTATAGTGGTATTCTCCTTTGATGCTTTATTTGGGTTGACTTGGCGCATGCTCGCACCATGTTATGACTATCTCAAGTCACCATAAGCCTTTATGATCCTTTAGTTTTCAACTTGTAGTATCACTTTATGCTTTTATCGATGATGTTTTGTCGCTTTGCATGATTATGGCCATTATTGCTCTCTTAGTTTGTCGCTCCCAGTCTTTTGCTAGCCTCCACAACCAAGTATGAGTTCCACTCATGCATCCAACTCCTTAAACCAAGTTATTCCAAAGAGTCCACCATACCTACCTACTATCTTATGCTATTCCAAGTATATTCATGCTTTTGTTTACCTTCCGAATTAAACTTGTTATGAGAAAACTAGTGATTAAAGCTCTCACAAACTTGATGGCACACTTTACTTTTTTTGCATCTAATAAACTTGAACCATTGGGTCCTTCTTTGTTGCGTATATGCTTGCGCTTTATAAGTTGAAATTAGCAGAACCATGTATCATGGGGAACGCTTTCAACATTGCACTTGTACTTTGTACCCCGTTGATATCATGTTCTTTTTGAAAGGGAATTTCCTATCCTATGTGTGTTTTGATGTTTGTTGACAACACATGTGTCGGACTAACCGTTTGCTAAGTGAGTCACAGGTTTTCACAAAGAAAAGGGCTTTCGGTTACCCTCTAAAATGTTCTCTCAGGATATAGTTTTTCTAGGGCTTTTTGCTTGAGTCCTAGGAACACCGTACTATCAAGAGGGGGTCCGTGTTGGAAAGTTTGGGTGGAATCATCTCTGTTTTGCAAAGCCTCAAGCTTTTCCTATGGTGGAGTTTTCAGGAGGAGTCTGCCCTTGCGGTGTGGCTGTCTGCTCTGTGCTGTCCGGTAGTACCGGTCTTCCTAACCGGTACTACCGCTTAGCACCCGGTAGTACTACTTGGAGGTACCGTGAGAGTCTGAGGCGCGGTGGCAATTTGCGCTCCTCCTCTGTTCTCCCCGGTACCACTAAGCGGTACCATCGCCCCCGTCCGGTACCACCGCTCTGATCAGCGGTAGTACCGCTTAGCGGTACCGCAGGAGTCTAAGGCGCGTTGGCGATTTGCGCCTCCCCTCTGTTCTCTCCGGTACCACTAAGCGGTACCACCGCTCTGCTAAGCGGTAGCACCGCTTAACGGTAGCACCGCTTCGCAGAGCCACTACCACCGCGGGGGCAGACGCCTCGCCAGCGCCAACCCGGTACCATGTTCAGTACCTGTCCGGTAGTACCGCAGTTTTCTGGTACTACCGCTCATAGGTCCGGTACTACCGGTTGGCGACTGGTTGCAACGGGCAGATCCCTCTTGAGGGTATAAATAGAGCCTTCTTCTCCAACGAGAAGTTTGACTCTTTTATCTCTCTCCTCCATTGTTCTTGAGCTTCATTTCTACTAGATCTCCCTCCCTAGCCCTCCAATCTCCTTGATACTTTGAGGCTTGGTGAAGGAGGTCTAGATCTAGGTTTCCACCAAAGCAAAGTTAATTCCCCCATGTTTTCCTTTGTGGATCTTGTTACTCTTGGGTTCTTTGAACCCTAGACAGAAGAGGTTGATCTCGGAGCTCGGGCATTTGTTATAAAGCTTCGGGATTGTGTTGGGAGACTCCGGTGTGTGGAGGTCTTCTCAACAAGTTTGTAAAGGTTTCGGTTGCCACCTTCAAGGTCACCGCATAGTGGATCGGGTGCTTGCCGTGAGGCGGGTTCTTGGGAGAATAGGGTGAGGCCTTCTATGGCGCTGGTGGTCTTAGTACCACCCACCCCTCCAACGGAGACGTACTTCCCCTCAAAAGGAAGGAACTTCGGGAAAACATCTCCGTGTCTACTCTTGGTTACTTCTATCCTCTACTCCTTACTTGTTGTTACTTGCTTGCTAGCTTCCTTTAAGTTCTCTCACCTAGTGCACATCTAGAGAACTTACTTTGTGTTTAGCCTTAACTTGAAAAGAAGTTAAAATTTGAGTAGCTCCTATTCACCCCCCTCTAGTCGCCTATACCGATCTTTCAATTGGTATCAGAGCAAGGTGATCTTGTTGGCTTAACCGCCTAAGAGAAGTATGGGTGATCCGAAGGGAAGTGAAACCACCTCCGAAGTAACACCTGTCTCTAAGAGTGAGCTATCCGCATCCATGGATACGCTTCGCCAAGAAATGAAAGACTTGCTTGAATTATATCTTGGTAAAAAGGAAGTGGTTGTTGCCAATCCCATTGATGACCCATCAAGTGGCTCAAAGCCGGTGGAAGATCCTCTCAAGGACTCTTCCAACGGCGATGAGGGCATAAGGCAAAAGGCAACCCCATGGGAAACGTTCCACCACCGCTTAGTTATAATCATGCTCCTCTCCCTATGCCACATATCAATCATCATGGCCCGCCACCTAAGCTTGATGCTTCTAATTTCGCCAATTGGCAATATCTCATGCGCTCTCACTTCAAAATTTCTAGTGTGCATCTTTGGAAGGTTGTGGAGTTCGGCTTCTATCCTCGCGACCCCTACAACATGACTCCTACCGAGGAAATTAACAATCAACTCAATGCCACGGCAATGGCAATTCTCCAAGATGCCTTGACTCATGAGCAAATGACTCACATTCGGTCTTATGACACCGCCAAGGAAGCTTGGAGTGCTCTTCAACGTGTCTATCTCGGCAATCAAAGCATTCAAAACTCCAAGTTTGAAGAAATGCACTATGAAGCCGATGCCTTTGTTGGGAAGGAGGATGAGACTCCCGAGGATCTCTATCGAAGGGTTATGGCTCTTTCAATTAGGATGATCGATCATGGTAGTAGGGATGTGATGACAAGTGGATCAAGCGCAAGTTCATGCAAGCCATCTTGCCCTTCCAACGGGAGTTAGCCAACAACATCCGCTCAAGACCGTACTTCTATGCCATGTCATCTCATGAAGTGTTAAATGAGTTTGTGGCTCTTGGAATCATGAATAAGACGGCCGATGATGCTCTTGCTCGTGCTTGGAGATTGAAATCTCCCACTCTTGCTTAGAAGGCCAAGGTTCATGTCTATGAAGAGGATGTTGACTCCTTGGGGAAGATTGAAGGTGATGACGAAGATATCAAGTGTGCTCTCCATGAGCAATTAGCTCTCGTCTCTAGAAGGTTTTGGAAGAACCAAGGAAGGGGCAATGTGTCAAAGGATACCACAACTACCTCAAGACCCAAATTGAGAACATGTTACAATTGTGGAGAAACCAACCATTTCATTGCCGAATGCCCATATGAGAAGAGAGAAGACCATGGTGGAAGAGTTGTATTGAAATCTAAGTTCAAGCCAACCCCCAACAAGAACTTCGTCAAGAAGGTCCAAAACAAGAATTTTGGGAACAAGAACTTCCCAAACAAGAAGGAACCTCAAAAATACATGTTGGTGGCCCGTGAAGAATATGAAGAGAACGATGATAATGATAGTGATGAGGAAGATGATGGAGAGATTGTTGGAGTGGCCGCCATGGCCACAATTTCCACCACCTCCTCCACCACCACCTGAACCTCTTCACCGACGTCCCTCTTTGATTCTCCCAATGAGAACAAGCGGGCATCCAAGTCTACGTGTCTCACGGCTACTACTACTACATCAACGTCTTCACCACTCTTTGACTCTCCCAATGATGATAAGCTCGTCACCAAGGCCACATGTCTTATGGCTAAGGCCTCCATGGTAACCACCCCATCCACTATCCTCCCTATTATTGATGCATCTACACTTGATGATGAGATGAGTCTTAAGATTAAGGAGATAGTGGAGTCCACTAGTTGCTTGACCTATCTAGAGGGTTAAGCTAAAATATGTGTTGAGTCTTTGATGAATCAATTAGGTGAAGCCCGCGATATCATTGACGAGAGGGATGACTCCATCTCAGAAATGTTTGGCCATGCTCGGGAGGCCGCCATGGAGATTGCCGCTTTAAACGATGCTCTTGAGGAAGAGCAAAAGAAAAGAGTTGCTCTAGAGGAAACCTATGTTGCCCATGAAGAATCTTTTAACTTGAATATCTCTAAACTTGTTAAAGAACGTGATCATGCTATTTCTCTAGCTAATGTGCTTAAGAAGGAAAAACTTGAGTTTGGGGTTAGTCATGATAGACTAAAGGAAGGAATGGAGAGACTCAAGAAGGACCATGGGGCCTTGTTGAGCAAATTCTCTACCCTTTCAAAGTCACATGAGCAACTTCAAACTCAAGTAACAAAAAATGCTTCAACCTTGTCATCTAGTAGTGTTTCATGTTCTACTAACTCTTGTTGTGAGCATGGAGATCTTTTCGAGGAGAACAAGAAGTTGAAAGCTACCATTGAGAAAGGCCTCGTCTCATGCATACAAGGAGAGAAGAGCCTCAATGACCTTTTGAGCAATCAAAGGGACAATGTGGCTAAAGAAGGACTTGGATTTGCTTCTAAGTCAAAGAAGAAGAACAAGAGCAAGAAGAAGAAGAAGACTTTGTCCACTCCCCCTTCCAAACTGATTACTTTTGTGAAGGAGGGGGAGATGGCAAAAGAGAAGGAGCCAAGTATCCGCAAGGGTGGTGTTGAATCCTCTCATAATGACTTTGCGTGAAAATATAATCCTTCGTATGTTCTTATGAAATCCTATGTTGGTCATGTCTATGCTAAATATGTAGGCACCACTTATGGTGATGATTATCATTGGGCCATTTGGGTTCCTAAGATTCTTGTGACTAACAAAAGAGGACCCATTCAACGATGGGTACCTAAAACCAAGAATTAATCTCTTGTAGGGATATGCTTCCGGTGGAAGAGAATGGGTGGTTGATAGTGGTGCCACGAGTCATATCACTGGAAGCAATGGGATTCTTGATGAGACAAGACCTAATACTTCCAATATGTGTGTCACTTATGGAGATGGATCAACATCTAAGGTATTGGGTTTGGGTAAGGTAGTGGTCACTCCGGATATATCCATTGTGGACATTATGCTTGTCAATACCCTTTCATACAATTTACTTTCCGTACATCAACTCACGCTTATGGGCTTTAATGTCTACTTTACCCCGAAGGTTGTGGTTCTCATGTGGAGCAAGACTCTCTCTATAGCCTTTGTTGGGTATGCCGAGAATGGTTTGTATGTGGTAGATTTCGATAAGAAACCCACACCATCCGCAACATGCCTAATGGCTAAAGGTGACGTGGGATGGCTTTGGCATCGCCGTCTTGCCCATGTCAACATGAGGTCTTTGCAAAGTCTCCACACGGGAGGCCACATCCTTGGTTTAAAAGATAACGTGCGTTCTGTCAAAGATTGTGTGTGTAGGGCATGCATCGAAGGAAAGCTCCATGAGTCGGCTCACCCCCCAACTACAACCATTTACTCCAATGGGATCTTGGAACTTCTTCATATGGATCTCTTTGGGTCCCCCTTCTTTTGATAGTCTTGGGGGGAAGAAGTATTGTTTGGTTATTGTTGATGACTACTCAAGATACACTTGGGTATATTTCTTCAAGAAGAAGAGTGAGACTCAACAAACCGTCATCAATTTTGCCAATGAAGTGCAACGCCAACATAATAAGAAGATCTTGGCCATTAGAAGTGACAATGGGACCGAGTTCAAGAACTACATCCTCGATGAGTTTCTTGGTGATGAGGGGATCAAACATCAATATTCCGCTCCGTATACCCCTCAACAAAATGGTGTGGCGGAAAGGAAGAACCAGACTCTCATGGATATGGCAAGGACAATGATTGCGGAGTTCAAGTCTCCTTATAATTTTTGGGCCAAAGCTATCTCTACTGCTTGTCATATTGCCAACCGGGTTTATCTTCACAAATATTTGGATATGACTCCATATGAGATCCTCACCGGCAAGAATCCAAGAATTCACTACCTTCGGGTGTTTGGGTGCAAGTGCTACATTCTCAAGAAAGGTAACCGGCTATCTAAGTTCGAGTCTCGCACTATTGAAGGTATCTTTGTTGGCTATGCACCGGACTCTCATGCCTATAGGGTCTATAACAAGTCCACCGGACAAGTTATAGTATCCTCTAACGTGAAGTTCGATGAGCATAATGGCTCCCAAGTGGGGCAAATAGATCTTGGTGATGTAGGTGATGAAATTCCTCCTCAAGCCATAAGAAGAATGGGTGTGGGATTTTTCCGCCCCGTTGAGGAACCCCTTGTGGTGGAAGGAGAAGGACAATGCTCTACTCAAGTGGAGCCCTCACCTACTCAAGATCTACATCAACCCCATAGTCATCAAGATGTCATTGTTGAAAAGATAACACGTGATCAAGGTCATGCTCAAGCCAATGATGGGTGTCCTTCACCCCTTATTGATCAAGGTCAAGCTCATGAAGGTGATCAAGGTCAAAACATCGATCAAGCTCCTTTTCAAGGTCAAGACGAGGATCAAAATAGTGGTGATAACCAAGTAGCTTCTCAAGAATCCGTTGAATAAGCTCATGCTCGTCGTGAAGCAAGAAAAATTGCCAAGCTCCTCCATGAAGGAATTATTCTTGAAAATGTTGTTGGTAACCTTGAAAGGGGCATTTCTACCCGTAACCAAGTGGCTAACTTTGTTGGCCACAATAGTTTTATCTCTTGTGTAGAGCCCCAAAAGGTTTACGAAGCACTCGAAGACCCGGATTGGCTTGAGGCCATGCATGAAGAACTTCACAACTTCGAGCGCTACAAAGTGTGGTCATTGGTGGAAAGACCCAAGTGAAGGAAATATGCCCTGAGAGGCAATAATAAAGTTGTTATTATGTATTCCTTGTATATGATAGATGTTTATTTTGCATGCTATAATTGTATTGATAGGAAACATCAATACATGTGTGTTTAATAAACAAAAAAAGGGTTCCTAGTTATGCCTCTCTTATAAACTAGCTTGTTGATTAACAAGATGATCAAGGTTTCCTGATCATGGACATTGGATGTTGTTAATAACAAGGTCACAGCATTTGTGAAATGATGTGATGAACATTCATCCGAAGTATAGCATTACGATCAAGTCATTATGTTTATATTGCTATAACATCATACAAAGTAGTCTTAGTCCTTAGACCATGAGATCATGTTAATTGCTAACACCGGAAGAGTATCTTGAATACATCAAACGTCACACCGTAACAGGGTGACCATAAAGGTGGGTTCAGTGCTATGAAGGTGTTATGTTGAGGCTCATGGATCAAGAGTGGAATTTGTCAATCCCAATGACGGATAGAGATACTCTGGGCCCTCTCGGTGATATCACATTAAGATAGCTTGCAAGCAAGTGATGTGATCACTAGAATGTTATATCACGGGAACAAGAAAAGAGTGCATGTCGGTAACGAGATCAAACTAGGTATTTGGATGCCGATGATCGAATCTCGGACATGTATTATATCATGAGACAAAGGGATTAGATTGCTGACGTTAAAGGTTCTCACGATCATAGAAGTCATCGATGAATATGCAGGAGTCAGTATGGATCTCTAGGTCCCGCTTCTGATTATTGATCTGAGAGGATTCTCAATCATGTATGCATTATTCGCGAACCGTAGGGTGACACACTTAAGGGTTGACGGACACCATTTAGGAGCACATATGTTCCAGACAAAAGGTTTGCAAAGCGCAGGAAATGTTTCGATAGAAACAGGAATTGTTTCGATAGAAACCGGAATTGTTTCGGGCGAAATTGCAGAAAGTGGTTCTGCATGTGATATTGAAATGTTGTAAGGGGTTTTATGTGAATGTTTGTTAATTAAAGTAATTAACAAAATTCTGAATAAAATAAATAAAAGAGTTTTATTAATTGAGAGTTGCATTTAATTTGGTGGAAATTAAATACATGTGAGTGGGATTTTGGGTGGAGGCCATGTTTATGTGAGTGGAGGTTCACCACATGAATGAAGGAGGGGAGGAGTCCCCCCCCTCATGCGCCGGCTATGGGAGGGGAGGGGTCTCCCTCGCTCCTATATAAAGCCCCCGCTCCCCTCTCACAAACCACACCTCCTCGTGAAGGATCTCTCTCCCCCTCTAGATATTCCCCATGGTCTCGGATTAGCGAGATACATGTTCCCGGTGGCCTTGCGTCTGGAAGGAGTTGCTGCTTCCGCTGATTCGCTGGAGCGAGGAGGTGGAGGTTGTCCGGTGGCTTGAACGTGTGTGCGAGGACGGATGCGCTGCTGATTTGCGGCGCTCGGACTTCCACACGATCTTGAGATCGGCAAGCGTACGACTACATCAACCACGAGTTCCTACTCGTTACAAAACTCGTTGTCTTCGAGGGTAAGTTCTCCATGGATGTATGTCCACCCGTTGCTCTTATCTAGTAGATAGATCTTGGCGTATAGTTCTCATCGTAGGAAATTTTTTGTTTTCTATGCTGCGGACCCAACAGTGGTATCAGAGCCAGATCTATGCGTAGGTGCTTAGCACGGGTAGTACACATATGGTTGATATGTGGGCGATGATGATCATGTTATTGCATCTTCTATGTATTTTGGATATTGGTGGCATAGTGGGATGAAGCGGCCCGGACCAACCTTACATGTCATCGTACATGAGACCGGTTCCACGACTGACATGCAACCTTTTTTGCATAAGTGGCTGGCGGGTGTCTGTCTCTCCTACTATAGTCAATATCTGATTTACAACGAGTTTCTAATAACTTGGTTATCCTCGTTGCGGTTCATGTTCGTAGGTAAGACCGATTCTATCTCCGAAAGCCCTAAGCCACGTAAAACTTGCAATTGATAAATTAGAGGCGTCTAGTTTAGATCGTTGCTGGGCTAGTGTCTTGATATGGTATTGTTGTAAGTAGATGTATGATAGATACTCTTACAACTCACTTAACGTGTAAGTTCCATAGACCTTGGCCTTACACACAAAGGAATGATAGAGATCATACCACGATGCAAATGATAGATATCAAATGCATGGACCATATCACCTCACTTCGCACATTGGATGTTAGCATCTTATATTGCTAGTTTGGCGCTTTTGGTAGCATTATAAGATGATCCCTCATTTTGATATCAAGATAAAATGTGTTCTTCCTTAAGTATGCACCGTTTTGTGGATCGTGTTTTGAGGCATCACGTGATGATCGGGTGTTCTCGACTCTACGCTTTCATACAACGGGTGTAAGACAGTTTTACACACGCGAATACTAAGGTTCTTACTTGGCAAGCCTAGCATGTACAGACATGGCCTCGGAACACGGACCGAAAGGTTAAGCATGAGTCATATGGTTGATATGATGCCCATATAGATGCTCGCCTTTGAAGCTATATCAACTCACGTGATGATCGGACTTGGTATAGTGGATTTGGTTCATGTAATCACCAAAAGGACACGAGGGATGTCATTTTTGAGTGGGAGTTCATTAGTAATTTGGATTAGTTGAACTCAATCTATCATAAACTTAGTCTAAATAAATTTTACAAATTCTGTTGTAGATGGCACCACCTGCTTTTAATTTCAATGTGTTCATGGAGAAAGAGAAACTTGCTACGAATGGTAGCAAGTTCACCAACTGGGCTATGAATTTGAGGATTCTCCTCACTGCTGCACACAAAGAAATATGTGCTAGATGCGCCGCTAGGATCCCCACCAGCTCCTGATGCCCCTGACGAGGAAAAGAATATCTATGTGACTCGTCAGGAGGACCACAACTGAGTTCATTGCGGCATACTGTATGGGCTAGATCCAGAACTTTGAAAGCATTTCGAAAATGGGAATGCCTTTGATACCATGGGATAATTGAAAATGATTTTCGATACCCATGCTGCCGTAGAGAGTTATAATGCTACAGAAAAGTTCTTTAGCTGCATGATGGAGGAAAACAGCTCCGTTAGTGAGCACGTACTCAAAATGTCTGGGTACGCCGATAAGCTTGTGTCCTTGGGAATAACGATTCCCATTGACTTAGGCATACATCGTGTTCTCCAATCTCTGCCACCTAGCTACAAGAGCTTCGTGATGAACTATAATATGCAGGGCATGAAGAAGTCTCTTCCCGAGCTTCTGTCAATGCTTAAGACTGCAGAACTGGAGATTAGGAAAGAACATCAAGTGTTGATGATCAATAGGACCACCGGTTTCAAGAAGGACAAGAAAGGCAAGTAGAAGGGAAAGAAGGGCGGCAAATCTGTTGCCGCACCTGAAAAGAAACCCCGAGCTGGCCCTAAGTCTGACACCGAGTGCTACTATTGCAAGGGGACTGGCCATTGGAAGCGCAACTGCCCCAAGTATTTGGCGGACAAGAAGTCCAGCAAGGCAAGCAAAGGTATATGTGATATGCATGTTATTGATGTGTACTTGACTAGTACTCGCAGTAGCACCTGGGTATTTGATATAGGATCAGTTACTAATATATGTAACTCGGTTCAGGGGCTGCGGAACAAGTGAAAACTAGCAAGGGATGAGGTCACGATGCGGGTCGGCAATGGATCAAGAGTTGATGTGATCTCCGTCAGAACGATGCCTCTCCATATGCCGTCGGGATTAGTTATAAACCTGAATAATTGTTATTTGGTGCCTGCACTAAGCATGAACATTGTATCCGGATCGTGTTTGATGCAAAGTGGTTATTCGTTTAAGTCTGAAAACAATGGTTGTTCGATTTATATGAATAATATCTTTTATGGTCATGCACCTGTGTTGAATGGTTTATTTCTATTGGATCTCGATAGTAGTATTACGCATATTCATAATTTTGATGCTAAAAGGCTTAAACTTGATAATGATATATCTGCATATATGTGGCACTGCCGTGTAGGTCATATTGGCGTTAAACGCATGAAGAAACTCCATTCTGATGGAATTTTGGAATCACTTGATTTTGAATCATTTGATACATGTGAACCTTGCCTTATGGGCAAGATGACTAGAACGCCGTTTTCCGGTTCAATGGAACGGGCGACAGATTTATGGAAATCATACATACTGATGTGTGTGGACCAATGAGTGTGTCGGCGTGAGGTGGATATCGTTATTTTGTTACTTTCACGGATGATTTGAGTAGATACGGGTATATCTATTTGATGAAACATAAGTCTGAAACCTTTGAAAAGTTCAAAGAATTTCAGAATGAAGTGGAAAATCATCGTAACAGAAAGATCAAATTTCTGCGGTCCGACCGTGGAGGAGAGTATCTTAGTTACGAGTTTAGCACACATATGAAAGAATGTGGAATAGTTTCACAACTCACGCCTGCCAGAACACCACAATGTAATGGTGTGTCAGAATGTCGTAATCATACTTTATTGGATATGGTTCGATCTATGATGTCTCTGACTGACTTGCCACTGTCATTTTGGGGTTATGCACTGGAAACCGCTGCATTCACTTTAAATAGGGCACCATCTAAATCCGTTGAGAAGACACCGTATGAATTATGGTTTGGAAACAAACCTAAGCTGTCATTTCTTAAAGTTTGGGGATGCGATGTTTATGTGAAGAAACTTCAACCGGATAAACTCGAACCCAAAGCAGAAAAATACGTCTTCATAGGATACCCTAAGGAAACGATTGGGTATACCTTCTATCACAGATCCGAGGGCAAGGTCTTTGTTGCCAAGAATGGATCCTTTCTTGAGAAGGAGTTTCTCGCGAAAGGTGTGAGTAGTCGGAAGGTAGAACTCGAAGAGGTTATTGAACCTTCTCTTCATGGAATGGCGAGTGGCGCAGCACCGGAAGTTGTTTCGGAGTTGACTTCACCTAATGAAGAGAGAGCTAATGATATTGATCATGAAACTCCGAAAGAGGACACTACCGAACCTCGCAGGTCAAGCAGGACACGTGCAGCTCCTGAACTGTACGGCAATCCTGTTGTGAATTTCATGGTTGATGAAATGGATGACCCTGCGACGTATGAAGAAGCGATGATGAGTCCGGGTTCCAACAAATGGCTAGAAGCCATGAAATCCGAGATGGAATCCATGTACGAGAACCAAGTTTGGAACTTGGTGGACTTACTTCACGACCGAAAGGCCGTTGAGAATAAATGGATTTTCAAAAGGAAAACTGATGCTGATGGTAATATGACCATCTATAAGGCTCGACTTGTCGCAAAGGGGTTTCGACAAATTCAAGGAGTTGACTACGATGAGACATTCTCTCCCGTAGCGATGCTTAAGTCGGTTAGGATTATGTTAGCAATTGCTGCATATTTCGATTATGAAATATGGCAGATGGATGTCAAAACTGCGTTCCTCAATGGTAATATTGAAGAAGAGTTGTATATGATACAACCTAAGGGTTTTTTCGATCCTAAGGATGCTGATAAGGTGTGCAAACTTCAGCGATCCATCTATGGACTGAAGCAAGCATCCCAGAGTTGGAATCTCCGCTTTGATGAGGTGATCAAAGAGTTTGGATTTGTCCAAACTTATGGAGAGGCTTGTATTTACAAGAAAGTGAGTGGGAGCAATGTGGCATTTCAGATATTATATGTGGATGACATATTATTGATTGGAAATGATATAGATCTTTTAAACAGTGTTAAAAGTTATCTAAACAGCAAATTTTCGATGAAGGACCTTGGTGAAGCTTCATATATATTAGGCATTAAAATCTATAGAGATAGATCAAGACGCCTAATTGGGCTATCGCAGAGTACATACCTTGATAAGATATTAAAGAAGTTTAATATGGATGGAAGTAAGAAGGGGTACTTACCTATGTTGCAAGGCAAGACATTGGGTAAGACTCAAAGTCCGGCTATGGCGGAAGAAAGAGAGATAATGGATAAGATCCCCTATGCCTCAGCCATAGGCTCTATAATGTATGCCATGCTATGTACAAGACCGGATGTGGCACATGCTATTAGTTTGACTAGTAGGTACCAATCAGATCCAGGTTCGGAACACTGGATAGCGGTCAAGAATATCCTTAAGTACTTGAGAAGAACTAAGGATATGTTTCTTGTATACGGAGGTGAAGAAGAGATAGTCGCTAAGTGTTATGTCGATGCTAGCTTTGACACTGATCCGGATGACTCTAAGTCTCAATCCGGATACGTATTTCTCTTGAACGGAGCAGAAGTTAGTTGGAGGAGCTCCAAACAACCTGAGGTGGCTGGATCAACGACGGAGGCGGAATATGTTGCTGCTTCAGAAGCAGCGCAGGAAGCGGTTTGGATGAAGGAGTTCATAACGGAACTAGGTGTGGTTCCTAGTGCGTTGGACCCAATGGTGACAATAATGGATCCATAGCCAATGCCAAGGAACCAAGGTCTCACAAGAATTCCAAGCATATTAAGCGCCGATTTCACTCCATCCGCGAGCATGTCAAGGATGGAGATATAAAGATTTGTAAAGTACACACGGACCTGAATGTTGCAGATCCGTTGACTAAAGTACTCCCTAGGGCAAAACATGATCAACACCATAACTCCATGGGTGTTAGATTTATCACTATATAAACTAGATTATTGTCTCTAGTGCAAGTGGGAGACTGAAGGAAATATGCCCTGAGAGGCAATAATAAAGTTGTTATTATGTATTCCTTGTATATGATAGATGTTTATTTTGCATGCTATAATTGTATTGATATTAAACATCAATACATGTGTGTTTAATAAACAAAAAAAAGGGTTCCTAGTTATGCCTCTCTTATAGACTAGCTTGTTGATTAACAAGATGGTCAAGGTTTCCTGATCATGGACATTGGATGTTGTTAATAACAAGGTCACAGCATTTGTGAAATGATGTGATGAACATTCATCCGAAGTATAGCATTACGATCAAGTCATTATGTTTATATTGCTATAACATCATACAAAGTAGTCTTAGTCCTTAGACCATGAGATCATGTTAATTGCTAACACCGGAAGAGTATCTTGATAACATCAAACGTCACACCGTAACAGGGTGACCATAAAGGTGGGTTCAGTGCTATGAAGGCGTTATGTTGAGGCTCATGGATCAAGAGTGGAATTTGTCAATCCCGATGACGGATAGATATACTCTGGGCCCTCTCGGTGATATCACATTAAGATAGCTTGCAAGCAAGTGATGTGATCACTAGAATGTTATATCACAGGAATGAGAAAAGAGTGCATGTCGGTAACGAGATCAAACTAGGTATTTGGATACCGATGATCGAATCTCAGACATGTATTATATCATGAGACAAAGCGATTAAATTGCTAACGTTAAAGGTTCTCACGATCAGAGAAGTCATCGTTGAATATGCAGGAGTCAGTATGGATCTCCAGGTCCCGCTTCTGATTATTGATCTGAGAGGAGTCTCAATCATGTCTGCATTATTCGCGAACCATAGGGTGACACACTTAAGGGTTGCCGGACACCATTTATGAGCACATATGTTCCAGACAAAAGGTTTGCATAGCGCAGGAAATGTTTCGATAGAAACCGGAATTGTTTCAGGTGAAATTGCAGAAAGTGGTTCTGCATGTGATATTGAAATGTTGGAAGGGGTTTTATGTGAATGTTTGTTAATTAAAGTAATTAACAAAATTCTGAATAAAATAAATAAAAGAGTTTTATTAATTGAGAGTTGCATTTAATTTGGTGGAAATTAAATACATGTGAGTGGGATTTTGGGTGGAGGCCATGTTTATGTGAGTGGAGGTTCACCACATGAATGAAGGAGGGGAGGAGTCCCCCCCCTCATGCGCCGGCTATGGGAGGGGAGGGGTCTCCCTCCCTCCTATATAAAGCCCCTGCTCCCCTCTCACAAACCACACCTCCTCGTGAAGGATCTCTCTCCCCCTCTAGATATTCCCCCATGGTCTCGGATTAGCGAGATACATGTTCCCGGTGGCCTTGCGTCTGGAAGGAGTTGCTGCTTTCGCTGATTCGCTGGAGCGAGGAGGTGGAGGTTGTCCGGTGGCTTGAACGTGTGTGCGAGGACGGATGCGCTGCTGATTTGCGGCGCTCGGACTTCCACACGATCTTGAGATCGGCAAGCGTACGACTACATCAACCACGAGTTCCTACTCGTTAACAAAACTCGTTGTCTTCGAGGGTAAGTTCTCCATGGATGTATGTCCACCCGTTGCTCTGTATCTAGTAGATAGATCTTGGCATATAGTTCTCATCGTAGGAATTTTTTTGTTTTCTATGCTGCAGACCCAACACCAAGGAGTGCCGTAATGTCATAGGGACCAAGTGGATCTTTAGGAACAAGCAAGATGCAAATGGGATGGTCATTCGCAACAAGGAAATATTGGTGGCTCAAGGCTTCTCTCAAGTCGAGGGTGTCGAATATGGTGAAACTTTCGCCCCCGTTGCCCGTCTTGAATCCAGTCGTATCTTGCTTGCATATGCATCTCATCATAACTTTAAGTTACAACAAATGGATGTTAAGAGTGGATTTCTTAATGGTCCCTTAAATGAGTCGGTGTATGTCAAGCAACCTCCGGGTTTTGAGGATCCCAAGTTTCCGAACCACGTCTACAAACTTGATAAGGCACTCTATGGGCTTAAGCAAGCTCCCCGTGCATGGTATGAGAACCTTAGAAAGTTGTTGGTAGACCGTGGTTTCGAAGTTGGGATAATCGACCCCACTCTTTTTACAAAGAGAGTTGGAGGGAACTTGTTCATATGCCAAATTTATGTTGATGATATTATATTTGGGTCTCCTAACAAAGCCTTCAATGATGTCTTTGCTAAGCTAACGACCGATGAGTTCGAAATGTCTATGATGGGTGAATTGCAATTCTTCCTTGGATTTGAAGTGAAACAATTGATTGGAGGTATCTTCATTAATCAAGCCAAGTACATTCAGGATATGCTCAAGAGGTTCGATTTGAATGACTTAAATGGAGCCAAGACTCCCATGCCTCTCAAATGTGATCTTACTCTTGATATAAAGGGTAAAGATGTGGATCAAAAGGTATATCGATCTATGATTGGTTCTTTTCTTTATCTTTGTGCATCTAGACCGGATATCATGTTAAGTGTGGGTATTTGTGCACGGTTTCAAGCCGCCCCAAAATAAAGCCACCTTGTGGCGGTCAAGCAAATCTTTAGATATTTAGTTGATACCCCAAACTTTGGCTTATGGTACCCCAAGGGCTCAAGCTTTGTTCTTCATGGTTTCACGGATTCAGATTGGGCAGGAGACAAAGTTGGAAGGAAATCAACCTCCGGGGCTTGCTGATGTCTACGCACTTCTATTATTGTAGACAATTGTTGGGCCTCCAAGTGCAGAGGTTTGTAGAACAACAACAACTTTTCCCTTAAGTGGATCACCCAAGGTTTATCGAACTCAGGGAGGAAGTGGTCAAAGGTATTCCCTCTCAAGCAACCCTGCAATCAAGATACATGAAGTCTCTTGTGTCCCCAACACACCCAATACACTTGTCAGGTGTATAGGTGCACTAGTTCGGCGAAGAGATAGTGAAATACAAGTGGTATGGATAATTATAAGTGGTAACGATGCTAGAAAATAACTTGATGGCGTGGAAAAGACTAAAGCAAAACTGAAATAAAGATGGAAGGAAGCAAACATATAACAGATCTAATAGAAAACTGTGTTTCAATGTTTAGAAACAAGGCCTAGGGATCATACTTTCACTAGTGAACACTCATATAAATATCTTCTCTTTATGATACTACTATTGGAGATATGCCCAAGAGGCAATAATAAAGTGGTTATTATTATATCTTTAAGTTTATGATAAATGTTTACATCCCATGCTATAATTGTATTAACAGGAAACATTAATACTTGTGTGTTTTGTAAACATAAAAGAGTCCCTAGTAAGCCTCTTGTTAAACTAGCTTGTTGATTAATGGATGATCATGGTTTCCTGATCATGGAAATTGGATGTCGTTAATAACAAGATCATATCATTAGGAGAATGATGTGATGGACACACACCCATAGTAAGCATAGCATAAGATCAAGTCATTAAGTTCGTTTTGCTACAAGCTTTTCAAATGCATAGTAACCTAATCCTTCGACCATGAGGTTATGTTAATCACCATCACCGAATGGATACTTTGATGACATCAAACACCGCTTCGTAACTGGGTGGTTATAAAGGTGTCATTGGGTATTCTGAAAGTATGTATTGAAGCGCATGGACCAAGATTGGGATTTGTCCATCCATATGACGGATAGATATGCTCTGGGCCCTCTCGGTGGAATGTCATCTAGTTAGCTTGCAAGCATGTGACTAGGTGACAAGGGATGACATATCATGGAACGAGTAAAGGGTACTTATTAGTAACGAGATAGAACTAGGTATGGAGATACCGACGATCAAACCTCGGATAAGTAGAATATCGCGTGACAAAGGGAATTGGTTTCGTATGTTAAATGGTTCTATCGATCATGAAGTCATCGTTGAGTATGTGGGAGCTGTTATGGATCTCCAGATCCCGCTAATGGTTATTGATCGGAGATGTGTCTCCATCATGTCTACATGTTCACGAACCATAGGGTGACACACTTAAGGTTCGAAGTTGTTTTAAGTAGATATGGAATGTGCGTTGGGGACCGAATGTTGTTCGGAGTCTTGGATTGGATCTGGGACATCACGAGGAGATCCAGAATTGTCCGGGGAATAAGATCCATATATTGGGGATCATTTTCTAAGTTAGGAAATGTTCCAGAGTATTTGTATGGGGATTCTAGAAGGTTTCGGAATGTTCCGGAAGGTTCTAGAAGATTTCTTGGAGTTTACTTGAAAACCAAGAAAGGATCAAGGAATCCTTGTGGAGTAAGACAAGGATTCGTGGGGGAGTAGGACTCTCCCCCACCTCCTTGATCCGCCGGCCAAGGGAGAGGTGAGTCCTACAAGGACTCCACCTCCCCATGGCACCTCCCTCCTTTAAATAGAGGGGTGGAGGCACAAACCCCCTTGCCCCTTCTATTCTCTAGATCTCAAGTTGCCTCTCTCGTCCTCCTTCCCTCTGCTCTGGCTTAGGTGAAGCCCTGCAGAATTCTCTACTCCACCACCACCACCACGCCGTCGTGCTGCTGGGATTCCATGGAGAGATCTACTACCTCCGCTGCTCGCTGGAACAGGGAGAGGAAGGTCTGCTTCGACTCCGCACGTGTGACCGACTGCGGAAGCGCTGCCAGAATGCGGCGCCGGAAGGATCGTCTACTAGATCTTGAGATCGGCAAGTGATCGACTACATCAACCCCGAGATCTAATCTCGTTACGTTTCAGATCTACGAGGGTTAGTACAGATCTATCTCGTTGCACATGTCTAACAGATTAGATCTTGGCTTTTATCTAGATTAGATCTGGGTTTTGTTCGTTCTTGCGGTAGAATTTTTTTGTTTTCCATGCTACGAACCCAACAGTGGTATCAGAGCCGTGTCTATGCGTAGATCTGTTGCACGAGTAGAACACCATGGTTTTGTGGGCGTTGGTGCTCGTGCCGTCTTTTGCTTTGTGTACTTTGCATCTTGCGGTATGGTGGGATGAAGCGGCTCGGGCTAACCTTACATGTCATCGCACATGAGACTTGCTCCACGCTTGATGTGTAACTTGCTTTGCACAAGTGGATTTGCGGGTGTCTGTCTCTCCCACCATAGTATAGATCCAATCTACACTTTGCACTTGATAGCACTTGTATCAACGTTGTGGTTCAGTTTCGTAGGTAAGATCCATTCTTATTCGAAAGCCCCAAACCACGTAAAACATGCAAAGAAAATTAGAGGCGTCTAACTTGTTTTTGCAGGGGTTTTGTGATGTGATATGGCCATTATGTGATTGTGATTATATTTGATGTATGCAATGATCTTTGTTGTAATATGGCAACCGGCAAGAGCCTAATGGTTGTCTTTAATTCTGTTAAGACCTGCGTGTCTATTCATCTTGTAATAGCTTTATTCCAAGTAGTTGTAATAGTTGCTAGTGATGATGGACAACCATGAAGCGGCGCCACTGACCTTGATGCAATGCTGGTGATGATGGAGATCATGTCCGTGCTTTGGAGATGGAGATCAAAGGCATAAGAAGAAAGGGCCATATCATATCACACTAATTATGAATTGCCTGTGATGTTAATCCTTTATGCATCTTATATTGCTTAGATCGCGACGATAGCATTTTAAGATGATCCCTCTCACTAAATTTCAAGTAATAAAGTGTTCGTCCTTAGTTGGCACCGTTGCTAAGACTCGTCGTCTCGAAGCATCTCGTGATGATCAGATGTGATAGATTCTACGTGTGCATACGACGGGTGCAAGCCAGATTTGCACATGCAGATACTAAGGTTAACCTTGACAAGCCTAGCATGTACAGACATGGTCTTGGAACACGGAATACCGAAAGGTAAAGCATGAGTCATATGGATGATATGATGAACATGTTGATTGTTCGCCTTTAAAGATACATCATCTCATGTGATGATCGGACTTGGTGTAGTGGATTTGGTTCGTGTAATCACTAAAACAACTCGAGGGATGTTGTTTTGAGTGGGAGTTCTTTTGTAATTTGGATTAGTCAAACTCAATTTATCATAAACACAGTCAAAGTGAATTTGCATAGTTTGTTGTAGTCATTGGCATCCGTTCACCACCTTACGCTTAGTTATAGTTGAGATAGTAGAACTATAGAAATTCTGGATATTTGCTTTACGAACTGGTATCGTATTGTTTTGAATGTCAATCTAAAGTTTAAAAGTCATATTGCAAACTTTCAGCAAACTCCGTTTACTCTGTGAAGTTTAATAAACAGTATTAAATCAAGAGTAACAATTCCAGTGTTAGTATCTAATGTATCATGTTTGCCTCCATGATTCTTGATACTCAAAAGATTGTTTTTAATATCAAGTTTATCTAGCTGAAAGCGATGTTTCAGAAACCATCATATGTGAAAGGTATTGCGATATCTAAAACAATGTGTTGGTTACAACATGATAGAGTATATGTCCTCATATTTGATGAGAATTTGTGAAGGTTGGAGACGCTATTCGTCCTAATCCTCCAAAAGGTTTTGGAAAAGAAACATTATACTCGCAATTCACCTTTATAAGCTATAGCAGCTTGATCATGAAAGTTGTCATGATAAGGATGAATAGAAGATTTAAGTAAAATGTTTACTACACTAAAAGATTACTAAAGAATGGAACTTTGAAAGAATGTCAAACATTTGATGAAGGTGATCCACTTCAAAGTGCAAGTCCAAAGGTATTAGTATTTGACTATACACACTTTGTACTATGTGTCATGTGAATGACACCACTATTGATGTTGATAGATTCTTTTAAAAGAAAAGGAATTGTTGAAAGAGAATCTATAAAATATTTGGCAGAAAAGAAAAGATTGGAGATGTCCAACTTAGGTATATAGAAGATACATTTATGGCTGTATTCCTTGCTTGTTAAACAATGTAGTTCTGCGGTATTGGATACCGAATTGGTTGGTATGAAGTGTCATACAGGACAACACAATTCATGAACTGCAATGGCCTAAGTAACTAGCAAGAGAATATGTTATGATGCTCATCGAAAACAAACAAAGGGTTGTTGTGTTGCTTGTTAACATCAAAGCTTGCCTTCAAGATTTGTTTCAATAATTGTTATTTTGATCAGGTATTATGACGACAAAAGGTTGTTCAAATAATTACTGTATTCCATAATAGATGGATGATATACAAGTCTGGTTGGAGAAATAACGACCATAAAACTAATGCTAAAATGTCGCAAGACAAATGATTGAAAGATCACTTGCGAAGTGACATCACCGTTTAAATTATATTAGGGATACATGAAGAAACTCCATGTTGATGGATTTTTGGAGTCTTTGATTTTGATCAAATAACGCTTGTGATACTTTCCTGGAGATAATTAAAACTCCGTTCGTAGGCCAAAAGAGGAACAGACGACTAACTGATTGGAATTTGTACATATTGATGTATATAGTCCATTATGTGTAGTTGTGGGCGATGGATTTCAACTTCATATGCTTTCTCCGAATATTTGAGTGAGTATATGTATATACTTACTCAATAAGGAAGAAGTATGAAACATTTGAAAATGTTCAAAGACTTTCAAGATGAAGTGGAAAATCATTGTAACAAGAAAATAAAAGGTTTATGATTGGATCATAAAGAAAGATGTTTGAGTTACAAGTTTAGCAAAACACCTAAGATTTGAGGAATCATTCCATGGATTTGCATTTCCCAAAACACCATAGGAGTATGGAGTGTTCAAGATATGTAATGAAACCTTGTTTGACATGGTAAGATCAAAGGTGTCATTTATAAAACTGCCATTATATTTTTAAAGATTAAAGCTTTAGTGACTACCGCTTTTACACTGAAAAGAGCTCCATCGTGATCCGTTGAAATGACACCATATAAGTCATGGTTTGGGATAAAACCTAGGTTGTCCTTTCTTAAATTTTTGGTATGCTAGGCATAAGTAAAATGTTTACAACCAAAGTCGGATGAGCATGTCTTTGTAGGTTATTTCGAATAACCATTGGGTATTCCTCCATAACACCGAAGACAAAAGTGTTTGTCACTTAGAATGTCGAATTTCTTGAGAAGGAATTTTTGGTGAAAAGTTAAGTGGGAGGACAATAGAACTTTGACAAGGTTGTTGAACCTTGGCTAATATGTGCTGAGTTGCGCAGCATCGGAAAGTGTCCCGGAGGGAGAAACAATGCTCATGGCTCACGTGCCTCAAAGGTTGTGGTCACGGAGATCTAAGTTACTATTGAACAAAGTAGGTCGGGTAAGTAATCAAATGCCAAGATTTGAGAGTTAAATCATTGTTGTTTGACAATGATAAACCAACTACATGCAAAGAAGCAATGATGGGCCCTGACTTCGTTAAGTGGCTTGAAGCCATAAAATCCGTGATAATTCCATACACGAGAAATCAAGCTTTGAATTTGAAAGACCCTCTGGAAAGGTGCAAGACCTTACAGTCGTATATGGATCTATAAAGAAATAGACATGGATGTTTCACATCTATGAAATAGTCGACATGTCGGAAAGAGTTTACGACAATGTTCAAGGAATTGACTATGATAAGATTTGATCTTTCATAACGATATTTAGTCTGGACGGATTAATGTAGCAACCACTGCATATATTTTGGTATATGGTAGTTGAACAAACAAAACAAGTTCTTCTAATAGAATGGTTACCTAGGACGTGTACATGACACGATCCAAAGGGTTTTATTAATTCAAAGGATGCTAAAAGAGTATGCAAAACTTCAATGGTTGAAGTGAGCATCGCGGAGTTGGAATCTTCACTGTGATGAAACCATTAAAAGGTTTAATTTCATCAGAGACGATGAAGATGTTTGCATTTTGCAAGAAATTAAGTGGGAGCGCTAAGACATATTTCTAATACATTATGTGAAAGACATATTGTTGATTAGAAATGATGTATCTTTTATTGACACAGGTTAAGAATTTCATTTCGATGAAAGACTTAGGCATAACCCAAGAATTAGGCATCAATATCTATATGGATAGATTGAGGTGCTAATATGGTTTTGCCAAATGTACATAGATAAGATGTTGAATAAGTTCAATATGGAAACAACAAGAAAGGTTCTTGACGCACGAAAAGGACTGAATCAAGATTCAAGTGTGTTGACACGAGATTCAAGTGTTTTGACACTTGGTGAAATCACAAGAATATTTTGATCAATCATTCTTTGAGATGTACACATCCAGATATGTCCTATGCTCTAAATGTTATGAGCATATACCAGAATGACTCATAAGATGATCATTGGACAATAGTAGGGATATTCCTATGATCTTTGGAAGAACTAAGAATATATTATTTATATAGTGGTTACAAATAGTTCATTGTAAATTGTTACATTGATACTAGTTTTGTCACAAATTAAGTTTATCTCAATTTAAACTATGGGTGGCACAATGTAATGGAAAGGAAGTTCCATAACGGATTTGGTTGAGTACCAAAGTTAAAACATTGTGACAGATACTACAACAAAAGGCTAAGTATATGACTACTATTGTAGCAGCAAATGAGGGCATTTGCGTCAAGTAGTTTGTTATCAAACTAGGTGTGGTTCATAGCGGGATAATACTATGAAGATACATTGTATGACAATTGTATCAACATGATTTAATCCCAAGGAACTAAAGGTCTCACCAAAGGACCAAATTTATACAATGCCATCTCATTAGAGAATGAGTAATGCGTAGAGACGCAACGACATGCAAATACACACGGACCTGGAAGTGTTAGATCCAAAGATTATGTTTACCACTAGCAATAGTGTCTATACAACACCAGAAAGCCATAGGTGTTGAATGCACAAAATTTTAACTAGATTATTGACTCTAGTGCAAGTGGGAGACTGTTGCAGATATGCCCAAGAGGCAATAATAAAGTGGTTATTATTATATCTTTAAGTTTATGATAAATGTTTACATCCCATGCTATAATTGTATTAACAGGAAACATTAATACTTGTGTGTTTTGTAAACATAAAAGAGTCCCTAGTAAGCCTCTTGTTAAACTAGCTTGTTGATTAATGGATGATCATGGTTTCCTGATCATGGACATTGGATGTCGTTAATAACAAGATCATATCATTAGGAGAATGATGTGATGGACACACACACATAGTAAGCATAGCATAAGATCAAGTCATTAAGTTCGTTTTGCTACAAGATTTTCAAATGCATAGTAACCTAATCCTTCAACCATGAGGTTATGTTAATCACCATCACCGGATGGATACTTTGATGACATCAAACACCGCTTCGTAACTGGGTGGTTATAAAGGTGTCATTGGGTATTCTGAAAGTATGTATTGAAGCGCATGGACCAAGATTGGGATTTGTCCATCCATATGACGGATAGATATGCTCTGGGCCCTCTCGGTGGAATGTCATCTAGTTAGCTTGCAAGCATGTGACTAGGTGACAAGGGATGACATATCATGGAACGAGTAAAGGGTACTTATTAGTAACGAGATAGAACTAGGTATGGAGATACCGACGATCAAACCTCGGATAAGTAGAATATCGCGTGACAAAGGGAATTGGTTTCGTATGTTAAATGGTTCTATCGATCATGAAGTCATCGTTGAGTATGTGGGAGCTGTTATGGATCTCCAGATCCCGCTAATGGTTATTGATCGGAGATGTGTCTCCATCATGTCTACATGTTCACGAACCATAGGGTGACACACTTAAGGTTCGAAGTTGTTTTAAGTAGATATGGAATGTGCGTTGGGGACCGAATGTTGTTCGGAGTCTTGGATTGGATCCGGGACATCACGAGGAGATCCGGAATTGTCCAGGGAATAAGATTCATATATTGGGGATCATTTTCTAAGTTAGGAAATGTTCTAGAGTATTTGTATGGGGATTCTAGAAGGTTTCGGAATGTTCCGGAAGGTTCTAGAAGATTTCTTGGAGTTTACTTGAAAACCAAGAAAGGATCAAGGAATCCTTGTGGAGTAAGACAAGGATTCGTGGGGGAGTAGGACTCCCCCCCCCCTCCTTGATCCGCCGGCCAAGGGAGAGGGGAGTCCTACAAGGACTCCACCTCCCCATGGCGCCTCCCTCCTTTAAATAGAGGGGTGGAGGCACAAACCCCCTTGCCCCTTCTATTCTCTATATCTCAAGTTGCCTCTCTCCTCCTCCTTCCCTCTGCTCTGGCTTAGGCGAAGCCCTGGAGAATTCTCTAATCCACCACCACCACCACGCCGTCGTGCTGCTGGGATTCCGTGGAGAGATCTACTACCTCCGCTGCTCGCTGGAACAGGGAGAGGAAGGTCTGCTTCAACTCCGCACATGTGACCGACTGCGGAAGTGCTGCCGGAACGCGGCGCCGGAAGGATCGTCTACTCGATCTTGAGATCGGCAAGTGATCGACTACATCAACCCCGAGATCTAATCTCGTAACGCTTTTGGATCTACGAGGGTTAGTACAGATCTATCTCGTTGCACATGTCTAACAGATTAGATCTTGGCTTTTATCTAGATTAGATCTGGGTTTTGTTCGTTCTTGCGGTAGAATTTTTTTGTTTTCGATGCTATGAACCAATCAACTACTCTTAACTACTCTCTGGTTGGACACTCTAATCGTTGGTAGGGCTATAACAGCACACCTCAAAGTAAGTCTTTCCCATCTAGAAAACCCCACACTGTCACCTTGAGCACTAGATGGTTCCAACAAACACCACAATTTCATAAAGACATCCAACTCCAAATATAACTCATAACAAGTATTTGAAATCTCTAGCCTAAGTGCCACCATGGTGTGCACCCTATCATTCTCACACACATGGGGAGAGAAGAGATCTATTAAAGCACTTGAGTAGCAAGGTAGATCTATAGATTACAAGCTCATGATCTCAATAAGATCATGCATAGAGAGAGAGAGATGAACACATAGCTACCGGTAGAGCCCTTAGCCTTGAGAGAGAACTACTCCCTCCTCATCATGGGAATCAGCAACGGTGATGGAGATGGCGGTGGAGATCGATTGGGATGGCTCGGGGGGCACTTCCCCGTCTCGGCAGGGTGCCGGAACAGAGACTTTCTGTCCTCCGAATCTCCCCTTCGGTGGCGGCGGCACTGTGGAACTTTTCGTGGCTGGAGGCCTGATGATCCAGGGTTTTGGTATCGGGAGGCTCTTATAGGCAAAGGAGGCAAGGTCGGTGGCCAGCCAGGGGGCCCACACCATGCCCTGGCGCGGCCAGGGGAACCTGCGCCATGGGGGGTGTGGCCACCCTGTGGCGCCTCTTCGACTCTCCTTCTGGCTCCGTGAGTCTTCTGGAAAAATAGAAACTTTGGCTTTTGTCCCGTCCAATTCCGAGAATATTCATTTTCTGACTTTCTGGAACCAAAAACAGCAGAAAACTGGCAACTGGCACTGTGGCTCTTTGTTAATAGGTTAGTCCAAGAAAGTGTATGAAAAGTACTCCAAAGTTGGAACAAAACATAAGAAAGTAGATAAAACCAAGCATGGAACATCAAAAATTATAGATACATTTGCAATGTATCAACATCCCCAAGCTTAACTCCTGCTCGTCCTCGAGTAGGTAAGTGATAAAAAGAAAGAATAATTTTTGAGGTGACATGCACCATCAAAGACTTGATCAAAGTATTTGTAAAACATTCAAAGCTGGGATCATAGTACTTCCATCATAACATGAAATACAAAGTTCTAGCAATAAGCAAAGAAACTATTATGCAACATGAAAAGGCACAAACAAAAGATTCATGAATAACAATGCTTTGCGAGACGTTTGTTTGTTTCACATAAAGAAAACATAGCATAGTAGTATTCAGCTTGTCCCTCATAGAGTAGAAAATATAAATGCATAGGACACCTTCAAATTTCATAAGAGTGACTAGAAACAAATAGTTTAAAACAAGCAATATCAAGTTATGCATCAATCAACTAGTCTTGGGACAATGCACATAGAACTAAGAATGGCCACTATGCTCTCAAAGTAGGTGCATAAAGGTAGAAGATGGAGACTCAATATAATGGTGGAAGAAAGGCCTTTATAAAAGGAAGTAGGGATTTAAAGTCTCATAAAGAGCTTCCAAAAATTATGGTACTTATAGCTTTCAGCTCTCATTGCCCCTATCATAAGCATCTTGAAGTGATTAAGGTTAAAGTGAACAAACTATGGTGTACATGCTTGACAAAGTATAAGTTAGAAATCTCATGTCCCTTGTATACGAGGGCTGCTCCTCATGCTACTCAAGTTTAGTCACTGGTAAGTTCTTGTCATCGTAAGTACATGTGTATCATAGAGAACCGCCAACGGGGTACCCCTTGCCCGATGATACGGAAGAATCCCCATATCAAAATGACAAGACAAGCAGACAACAAGCATCTCAGCAATCTTCTTATTTACCATGGGAATATGGTGCTTTTTTCTCTCTTTCCTCTTTTCATAATCTCTTTTTTTCTTTTTCTCTTTTTTCTCAATATAGGACTCTTTTTTTTATAAGAAGAATGCTTCATAGACAGCTCATTATGGTTACGTTGCAGGTTTCCACCATGTCAGCATGGATTAGACCAGCGGCCCAGGCATTTCTCTAACACATATACATAACTCCATGGACTTACAAGCTCCCCTTTCATTTCACACCGACGACATCCATATACAAAAGAGAAGGATATCAACTAGGTAAAAGTACCAAGTGCAATGTTGAAAGCGTTCCCCATGAAAGCATGGTTCTGCTAATTCCCAACAAATAAGTGCAAGCATATACAACATAGACGACACAATGGTTCAAGTTTATTAAGGGCAAGAAAATTAAAGTGTGCCATCAAGTTCGTGAGAGCTTTAATCACTAGTTTTCACATAACAAGTTTAATTTGGAAGGTAAACAAAAACATGAATATACTTGGAATAGCACAAGCTAGTAGGTAGGTATGGTGGACTCTTTAGAATAACTTGGTTTAAGGAGTTGGATGCATGAGTGGAACTCATACTTGGTTGTGGAGGCTAGCAAAAGACTGGGAGCGACAAACTAAGAGATCAATAATGGCCATAATCATGCAGAGCGACAAAATATCATTGATCAAAGCATAAAGTGATACTACAAGTTGAAAACTAAAGGATCATAAAGGCCATGGTGACTTGAAATAGTCATAACATGGTGTGAGCATGCGTCAAGTCAACCCAAATAAAGCATCAAAGGAGAATACCACTATACTATGCTTTAATATGCTAAAACAACGCATGTTTCATCCAAGGCACATTAAGCAATCTCAATTGTTTATAACAAGTCATGATACAACAAAGAATACTAAGCAAAAAGACAAAACAATATCAAGCATGACATGACAAAGCATAGGCCACAGTAAAAAACAAGCTCTTTTTACCACTTAAGCATGAACTTTCCTACTCTTTTCCAAACCAAACCAAAGTATTCGAGAACCAATGTATGAAAGAGGGGGTCCAACCAATTTATTCAGCAAACTAAGAAAACCAAGCAAACGAAAAACCAAAACGAAAATGAAAAAGAAGACGCTCCAAGAACAACACAACTGTGCATGAAACAATAAAAATGAAGTGTTTGGAAGAAACCTGGGATTTTTATTGATGAAGAAGGGGATGCCTTGGCCATACCCAAGCTTTGACGCTTGTACTTCTTGGATATTTCTTTGGGTGATACGTGTGGCATCCCCAAGCTTGAGCTTTAGTCCATCCTTCATCTCATTACTCATTCCTTCCATACACCTGAAATTTTTCCTTCATACAAAACTTCACACAATCTTTATTAGCAACATTAGTGCACTCAAGATAAAAGGTCTTAAGGTTCAGTTCCAATACCAAATAAACTTCCATTAGAACACTATCTACTGTACCACTTCCCTCAAAAATCTCAATTCCCCAAAAGAACTCAAAAAGGAACCAACAAGAAGCAAATTCAGAAAATGGCAGAAATCTGTCAAAACAGACCAGCAGGTAAAGACGAATTTTTTCGAAGACCTTCTGTTGGTAAAATCAAAAAGTGTTGAACTAACGAAAGTTAGATAACAATCTGGGGCAGAATCACAAAAATTAACGCCTCAAAAAGACGTTCATAGATTTTACACGAATTTTTACAGTGAATCACAGAAATCTGTTTCGGGACAGCAACTTTCCCAATCATTACTTCTCTCTCATTAGAGGTTACTCTTGGCACAAAAAGCAAATAAAAAGGATAAGGAGCGGTTATTACTGAGGTAATAACTTCCAAAAGTTATCTAAAACTTTTGGGTTATCTCCCAATAAGTACTTTTCTTTAACGCCTTTAAGTTAGACATGATAGTTTGAGAAGATGGTCACATAAGAAATTTGAATTGAAGTAAAAGAGAGCATCAAGAAGCAAATTCAAAACACATTTAAGTCTAACCCACTTCCTATGCATAGGAATCTTGTAAAGAAACAAGTCATAAAAGCACAAATCAATAAGCATAGTAGAGCAAAACAAGTGCAACTTCAAAATTTTCAACATAAAGAGGGGAAACTTAATATTGTTGAGATACATAAAACCATGTTTCCCTCTCTCATAATAACTTTCAGTAGCATGATGAATAAAATTAACAATATAAATATCACATAAAACATTCTTATCATGAGCCACATGCATATAATCATTATTACTCTCCACATAAGCATAGTCATTCTTATTAATCATAGTGGGAGCAAATTCAACAAAATAGCTATCATTATTATTCTCATCACCATAATAATAAAATATAGGAGGAATATTGTAATCATAATTAAATTTTTCCTCAATAGTAGGTGGACTGAAAATATCATATTCATCATTGTAATCATCATATATTGGAGGTATAGTATCATCAAAGTAAATTTTCTCCTCCATGCTTGGGGGACTAAAAAGATCATTCTCACCAAAACCATCTTCCCCAAGCTTAGAATTTTCCATAGCATTATCGATAATGGTGTTCAAAGAATTCATACTAATAACATTGCTATTAGCACGCAAATAAAGTTCCATAGGTTTTTTAATTTTCTCTTCAAACACTTCATGTCCTAACTCAAGATAAATACTATAAAGCTCTCTAATTTTGTTGTTGTTTTCCATTAAGCCTAACTAGTGAAAACAAGAAACAAAAAGACAAAATTGCAGAATCTAAAGGAAATAACTTCGAGCACTCACACCGGAGGATGTGAGTACCTTTTACCTTACCTCCCCGGCAACAGCGCCAGAAAATAGGCGTTTGCCGTAGGAGGTTCTTCTTCTTTAATCATCCGGTGTGAATACCTTTTACCTTACCTCCCTGGCAACGGCGCCATAAAATAGCTTGATGTCTATGCACTTCTATTCTTGTAGACAGTTGTTAGGCCTCCAAGTGCAGAGGTTTGTAGAACAACATCAAGTTTTCCCTTAAGTGGATCACCCAAGGTTTATCGAACTCAGGGAGGAAGTGGTCAAAGGTATTCCCTCTCAAGCGACCCTGCAATCAAGATACAAGAAGTCTCTTGTGTCCCCAACACACCCAATACACTTGTCAGGTGTATAGGTGCACTAGTTCGGCGAAGAGATAGTAAAATACAAGTGGTATGGATAAAAGATAACGGTGCTAGAAAATACTTTGATGGCGTGGAAGAGACTAAAGGCAAACTGAAATATAGATGGCAACAAGCAAACATGTAACATATCTAATTACAAACGGTGTTTCAATGCTTAGAAACAAGGCCTAAGGATCATACTTTCACTAGCGAACACTCTCATATAAATATATTCTCTTTATGATACTACTCTTAACTACTCTCCAGTTGAACACTCTAATCGATGGTAGGGCTATAACAACACACCTCAAAGTAAGCCTTTCCCATCTAGAAAACCCCACACTGTCACCTTGAGCACTAGATGGTTCCAGCAAACACCACAATTTCATAAAGACATTCAACTCCAAATATAACTCATAACAAGTATTTGTAATCTCTAGCCTAAGTGCCACCATGGTGTGCACACTGTCACTTTCACACACATGAGGAGAGCCGAGATCTATTAAAGCACTTGAGTAGCAAGGTAGATCTGCTTGATTACAAAGCTCATGATCACAATATGATCATGCATAGAGAGAGACAGAGATGAACACATAGCTACCAGTAGAACCCTTAGCCTCGAGAGAGAACTACTCCCTCCTCATCATGGGAATCAGCAATGGTGATGGAGATGGTGGTGGAGATCGATGGAGAAGGGTCTAGGGGCACTTCCCCATCCCGGCAGGGTGCCGGAACAGAGACTTTCTGTCCCCCGAATCTCCCCTTCGGTGGCGGCGGCGCTGCAGAACTTTTCGTGGCTGGAGGCTTGATGATTTAGGGTTTTTGCATCGGGAGGCATCTTATAGGCGAAGAGGCAAGGTCGATGGGCGGCCAGGGCTAGCCCGCGCCACCACATGGTGTGGCCGCCCTGTGGCCCCTCTCTGCCTCGTCTTCTGGCTCCGTGAGTCTTCCGGTAAAATATCGACTTTGGCTTTTATCCGGTCCAATTCCGAGAATATTGATTTTCTGACTTTCCTGAAACCAAAAACAGCAGAAAACATGCAACTGGCACTGTGGCATCTTGTTGATAGGTTAGTCCGAGAAATCATATGAAAAGTACTCCAAAGTTGGAACAAAACACAAGAAAGTAGATAAAACCAAGCATGGAACATCAAAAATTATAGATACATTTGCAATGTATCACTTGCCAATTCCTTGGTAGGTCCTTGGTGTGTTGGTCATCTAAGAAACAAAATTGTGTCTCCTTATCCTCCGCCGAAGCCGAGTATATTGTGGCCGCTAGTTGTTGTGCTCAACTCTTGTGGATGAGGCAAACTTTAAAGGATTACGGTGTCAGATGTGACAAAGTGCCTCTTCTTTGTGATAATGAAAGTGCCATCAAGATCGCCCACAACCCGGTGCAACACACAAGAACGAAGCACATTGATATTCGTCACCATTTCATCCAGGAGCATGTGAACAATGGTGATATTGATCTCTCCTATGTGAGCACCGAGAAGAATCTAGCGGATTTATTCACCAAGCCCCTTGATGAGAAGAGATTCCGAGAGTTAAGGCATGAGCTAAATATCATTGATTTGAGTAATGTGGCTTGAGATCATGAACCCATACCCATGCTTCATATGTTATTCCATCTTGATGTAGGCATGGACATAGGAGGAGTGCGGTCCTAACTTATTGGGCCATCCCTCCCCCATTATTCCCAAAGTGACCCAAATCATTCTCTTAATATCATTATGTGATATGTGAGCTTCAATGATGAGTTTTGGTAATGGACCCAAGATACATCTTCGCGGTGCCAAGCCGAATATACTCATACATGGTGGCCTTGGCAGGCCACCACCCTCTCCTTGAAGAGGTCGTGCTTTCCTCGTGGTTGTTTTCCGTTTGTCTTTCTCGTTGTTGGTGACTTGCACTCCCTTTTGGTTCTTGAGAATTTTGTCTATTTTAGAGTGCATTTGTCCCCCTATCTGTTTGATATCTCAACCCAAGCCCCTTCCTCTTTCTCCTCAAACCTCTTCCTTCCGCACAAGAACCTTCCACATAAAACTGTCGTTTTCTCTGGTGGAACCGGTACTACCGGACGTATCGCGGTACTACCGGACCAAACTCGTTCCCAGGAAATTCCTGGAAACCAGTTCTGGTGCGGTACTACCGGGTCGCATAGAGGTAGTACCGGTCCCCGGTACTACGGTTCCTGTAGCCGGTACTACCGGGTGGCGGTCAGTTATAGGGTGGATCGGGGGGTGAGGCACCCCTGTGCCTCATTTTCCCCCAACCCCCCTACTTGCTCTCACTGCCGCCACCAGGGAAAAGTCGCCCCGGAGTCCACCGCTGCCGCCTCCTTCACCGGATCCGGTCTCCTTGCGGACTCCCCCTTCCTCTCCTCCTCCATGGACAGCGGTACAATATCTCCCCTCCCCATTCTCTCTTGCTTCTCCCTATAAGTCTATATCCTCTCGATTCATGGCTAGAAGTTTGCATCTAGGGGTTTGTACTGCATTCTTTCTGCCATCTCCACTCCCTCCATGTTGGAATCGCGTTTTGGGAACTAGGTGCCTTTGATTTTTGGTCCGCTTGTACCAGATTCGTGCGTGCTCCCGACCGACCGGTAGTACCAGAGAGTTCTCCGGTACTACCGCTCGCGTGCGGTACTGCCGCTTTATGGTTACGGTACTACCGCTCTCGTGCGGTACTACCGCCCGCCGAGTCCGGTACTACCGGACCTGGCTGACAGCACCTCCTTCCCAAACCATGACTTCTATGTGGTTCCTTTTTCCGGGTTCTTGTGCCCTTATCTCCCTGCTATCCTTCCTTTTGCTTTCACAGGTGCAGGTGGTTCTGGGGGTGGTAGGAAGTGCTCCAAGTCTCGCCATGAGATTGAGGAGGAAGGGTCAGAGTCCGAGCAGGAGGTCTTGCCTCAGCCTAGTGCTCACATGAAGTTGAGGACTCGGGGCGGTCATGGCAGTGGTTCCAAGCAGTCTTCCGGTCATGGGGGGCCTCCTCCTCCTCTGCCCCCTCCATCTTCCGGTCGAACCAAGATTCAGAGTTCTGGGCCATCAGGGCCCTAGCTGTTGTGTGATGTGTCTGATGCTGACTTTGCTGCCATGCAGTCTGAGAATCCTTATGGTATGAACCGTGGCCGTGATAGGGAGGACAACTTGTTCTACACTGAGTTTCAAGAGCGTGTGTACAACGAGGTAATCATGAACAATGACAAGATTGTGCTGCCATAGAAATGGATTGACATGGCTCGTCTGAACAAGCATCTTGATTACTTTGGGGAAGCAAAGGAAATTTGCACCAATGTCGGTTTGCTTCCCATCATGCAGTTCTAGCAGGATTATGATCCGTCCATCATTGCTCAGTTCTTTGCCACTGTCCACTTCAAGAAGAATCAGACTAGGACCTTCATTTGGATGACTCAAGGTAGTGTGAAGCAGGCCACTTTGGCAGAGTTTGGTGCTATTATTGGGTATGAGGATCGTGGTTTTGACACTCCGTGCGGTTTTCGGTGTCACAATAATGAGCACCCCATGAAGAAGGATTCCCTTGCTCCTCTCTATATTCGTGGCCGCGGTGTTGCTGGCAAGATCAAGGACCTCCTCCCCTCTTATGACATTGTGTACCGCATTCTTCGTGAGACTGTTGCTCCTCGTGCAGGCAACCAAGATGAGATTCATGGTTTCCTGGTGGATATCTTGTTCCACGTTCATTCCAACCGTGACTCCGGTGTTCCCCTTGATGTTATGGACTGCATTTGGAATGAGATGGTTGTTGCTACTTGCACTAGGCGGGTGCCTCCTTTTGCCCCGTACATCATGGCTCTTATCATCTCCAAGAGCGAGCGTATTTCTCGGAACCTCACTTCTCTCCGCCTTGTCAAGCATCGGAGCAAGGCCCTGTTGATCAAGAAGCATGCCAAGCCCACCAACGTAGCCGGTCAAGAAGTGGATGAAGAAGGAAATGTGGTTGAAGGTGACTCAGGTCATGAAGATAGTGGCCGTGATGCAGACTTTGTTGTTTCTTGCCGTGAGCATGTGCAACCCTCATAGGCCAAGAGGATGGAAGCCAAGATCAAGAAGGTGTTTTGCTTCCAAGTGGACAACCAAAAGCGCATGTATGAGGCCCATGTCTATGCCAAGAAAGCTGCTACTTGTCAGAAAGAATTGATGGAAGCTCAACAGTTGACTGTCTCCGTGGGCTCCGAGAACAACATCACTCCGGAAGAGCAATGGATCTCCATGCATAGCAATTGGGAATTTGATTATGCCTCTTCCTCCTTCCGTGCTCCTTCCCCCAATGGTGATGATGAGGAGTGATCTTCGGGGCGCTAGTCTTGCTCTCCTCCCTTTTTGGTGTCTTGATGCCAAAGGGGGAGAAGGGCCATAGGGTACGGGGGATTTGCATGGGAGGTCACAAGCTCGTTCTTTCTTTGATATTTAGTTGCTTGTGAAACTTTTATTACCGCTTATTATTTGTGAACTCTGTGTGCTATCTATTTGTGTTGTAAGTCAAGACTATGTGGCTTTCATATGGATCTATCGTTTGTGACGTATGGGTATCATTATATGGATCCATCTCGTGTGTGAATGCCATTTATTGTATTATGACCCTAGTGTTATTCTCAAGTTGTGAAAAGGTATGAACTCCTCACCTATCTCTTTGCCCTTGCTCTTATTGTTGGCTTGTAAAATAGAGGGGGAGACCGGCTCTATTTTTCAAACTAAGTGCTCATCATAATATCTTTCATGCAAATGTGTTGTCATCAAACACCAAAAAGGGGGAGATTGAAAGGGAATTTCCTATCCTATGTGTGTTTTTATGTTTGTTGACAACACATGTGTTGGACTAACCGTTTGCTAAGTGAGTCACATGTTTTCACAAAGAAAAGGGCTTTCGGTTACCCTCTAAAATGTTCTCTCAGGATATAGTTTTTCTAGGGCTTTTTGCTTGAGTCGTAGGAACACCATACTATCAAGAGGGGGTCTGTGTTGGAAAGTTTGGGTGGAATCATATCTGTTTTGCAAAACCTCAAGCTTTTCCTCTGGTGGAGTTTTCAGGAGGAGTCTGCCCTTGCGGTGTGGTTGTCTGCTCTATGCTGTTCGGTAGTACCGGTCTTCCTAACCGGTACTACCGCTCAGCACCCGGTAGTACCGCTTGGAGGTACCACGGGAGTCTGAGGCGCGGTGGCAATTTGCGCCCCTCCTCTGTTCTCCCCGGTACCACTGAGCAGTACCACCTCCCCCGTCCGGTACCACCACTCTGGTTAGCGGTAGTACCGCTTAGCGGTACCGCAGGAGTCTGAGGCGCGTTGGCGATTCGCGCCTCCCCTCTATTCTCTCCGGTACCACTAAGCGGTAGCACCGCTTCGCAGAGCCACTACCACCACGGGGGTAGACGCCTCGCTAGCGCCAACCCGGTACCATGTCTGGTACCTGTCCGGTAGTATCGTAGTTTTCCGGTACTACCGCTCATAGGTCCGGTACTACCGGGTGGCGACTGGTTGCAACGGGCAGATCCCTCTTGAGGGTATAAATAGAGCCTTCTTCTCCAACGAGAAGTTTGACTCTTTTATCTCTCTCATCCATTGTTCTTGAGCTTCATTTCTACTAGATCTCCCTCCCTAGCCCTCCAATCTCCTTGATACTTTGAGGCTTGGTGAAGGAGGTCTAGATCTAGGTTTCCACCAAAGCAAAGTTGATTCCCCCGTGTTTTCCTTTGTGGATCTTGTTACTCTTGGGTTCTTTGAACCCTAGACGGAAGAGGTCGATCTCGGAGCTCGGGCATTTGTTATAAAGCTTCGGGATTGTGTTGGGAGACTCCGGTGTGTGGAGGTCTTCTCAACAAGTTTGTAAAGGTTTCGGTTGCCACCTTCAAGGTCACCGCATAGTGGATCGGGTGCTTGCCGTGAGGCGGGTTCTTGGGAGAATAGGGTGAGGCCTTCTATGGCGCTGGTGGTCTTAGTACCACCCACCCCTCCAACGGAGACGTACTTCCCCTCAAAAGGAAGGAACTTCGGGAAAACATCTCCGTCTCTACTCTCGGTTACTTCTATCCTCTACTCCTTACTTGTTGTTACTTGCTTGCTAGCTTCCTTTAAGTTCTCTCACCTAGTGCACATCTAGAGAACTTACTTTGTGTTTAGCCTTAACTTGAAAAGAAGTTAAAATTTGAGTAGCTCCTATTCACCCCCCTCTAGTCGCCTATACTGATCTTTCACTTTTGTTTATGGATCCTGACGGTGTGAAATAAAAGTGGAACTTGTAAGATCATGGAGTTTGTATGTGTGTTAGAGAAACGCCTGGGCCGCTAGCCTAAGCCATGCCTAATCATGGTGGAAACTTGTAGCACTACTATAATGAGAACTCTAGGAAGCATCCTCAATAAAAACCTATGCAAATAGCAAATAAAAAGATCGCTGAGATGCTCATTGTTTCCTTGCCTTGTCATTTTGATTATGGGATAGCTCCTGTATCATGTGCAAGGGGTACCCCGTTGGCGGTTCTTGATGATACATTGATACATTGCAAATGTATCTATAATTTTTGATGTTCCATGCTTGGTTTTATCCACTTTCTTGTGTTTTGTTCCAACTTTGGAGTACTTTTCATATGATTTCTTGGACTAACCTATTAATAAGAGCCACAGTGCCAGCTGCCTGTTTTCTACTGTTTTTGGTTCTAGGAAAGTCAGAAAATGAATATTCTCGGAATTGGACAGGACAAAAGCTAAAGTGCCTATTTTTCCGGAAGGGATCAAGTGCCAGAATACGAGACGGAGAGGGACCAGGGGCCACCACACCACCTGGCCGTGCGGCCCAGCCTGGCCCACGCCAGGGGGTGGTGAGGCTAGCCCTGGCACCCCCTCGGCCTCTCCTTCCGCCTATATATTGCCCTCAGGACAAAAACCCTAAGTGCCCGATCAAAAATCCACGAAAGAGTCTGTAGCCACCGTCATCTCCATCCCTAGATCGGGAGGGATCTGAAGCTCTTCCCGGCACCCTGCCGGAGAGGGGAATTCACCCTGGAGGCCTTCTTCATCACCATGCAAGCCTCCGGTGTGATGCGTGAGTAGTTCATCCTTGGACTACGGATCCATGTAGTAGCTAGATGGCTGGTTCTCCTCCTTTGTGCTTTCATGTTTAGATCTTGTGAGCTCCGTTCATGATCAAGATCATCTATTTGTAATTCATACATGTTGTGTTTGCGGGGATCCGATGGATATTGAGATGCTATTTCAGATTGATTATTGATTCTATCATGTCTTTGTTATTTGTGATCTTGCATGCCTTCCGTTGTTAGTAGCTATCTTGGCCAAGTAGATGCTAGCAACTCCAAGAGTTAGTATTTATGCTCGATAGTGGGTTCATGCCTCTGGTAATCCGGGGAAGTGACAGAAATCTCTAAGGTACTAGATGTGCTGTTGCTACTAGGGACAAAACAACAATCCTTTGTCCATAGAACAATCGTATTGTTTACTTTACACGCAGTTCGTAAAGCAATAATCTGTTGCTTGCAACTTAATACTGGAGGGGGTTCGGATGATAACCTGAAGGTGGATTATTAGTCATAGATGCATTTGGATGGCGGTCTATGTATTATGTTGTAATGCCCAATCAAGTCTCAAAGGAGTCAAGATGATTAGTATATGCATGTATTGCTTTCTCGGTGTTTGTCAATTGCCCCGCTGTAATTTGTTCACCCAGCATGTTATCTATCTTAAGGAGAGCCACCTCTAGTGAACTATGGATCCCGGTCCTTGTCTTTACATACAATCTACAATCTTTTACTGCTTTGTGTTTACTTTCTGCAAACTTTTACTTCTTTCCATTCGATACGTTTAATCCTTTGTTTTCTACAAATCACGGTGAGATTGACAACCTCGTCGCAAGTTGGGGACAAAGTTATGTGGTTGTGTTGTGCAGGTCTCCACGTTGCTACTAGCACCGGTAGTGCGCCCTGCCAAAGCTCAGCTAGTAACACCTTTGAGGTGTTTCCTTGCTCCTACTGGTTCGATTAAACCTTGGTTTCATAACTGAGGGAAACTTGCTGCTGTGCTCATCATACCTTCCTCTTGGGGTTCCCAACGAGCTCTACATCAACCACGAGCCATCAACACTTTTCTGGGCGCTGTGCATTGATCCATCAAGCGATTTTCTGGCACCGTTGCCGGGGAGTCAAGGAAATCTTCACAAGGGGAGTCCTTCATAACCAATCTCTTTACTTTGTTGTTTTTGTTTTGCTTAGTTTCTTTTTTTTGCTTTGTTTGCTTGTTTTGTTCTTCAAAAACACAAAAAAATTAGTTTCACTAGTTTGCTTTCTTATTTGAAAACCCAAAAAAATGACTACTCTTGAGAACACTAAGTTGTGTGACTTCACTAGCACCAACAACAATGATTTTATGAGCACACCTATTGCTCCACCTGTGGCTGAAAATACTTTCTTTGAGATAAAACCTGCTTTACTCAATCTTGTTATGAGAGAGCAATTTTCTGGTATTGGTAATGAAGATGCTGCTTCCCATCTAAATAACTTTGTTTAACTTTGTGAGATGCAAAAGCATAGGGATATAGATGGTGATATTATTAAGCTTAAATTGTTTCCTTTCTCTTTGAGAGGAAAAGCTAAAGAGTGGTTGAATTCCTTAACTAGGAATAGTATTGATTCTTGGACTAAGTGCAAAGATGCTTTTATTGGAAAATACTATCCTCCTACTAAGATTATATCTATGAGAAGTGAAATAATGAAGTTTAAACAACTTGATACTGAGCATGTTGCTCAAGCTTGGGAAAGAATGAAATCTTTGGTAAAGAATTGTCCCACTCATGGACTGACTGCTTGGATGATCATCCAAACTTTTTATGCAGGATTGAACTATTCTTCAAGGAACCTATTGGATTCTGCTGCTGGAGGTACCTTTATGACCATCACTTTGGGTGCTGCAACAAAACTTCTGGACAATATGATGGTTAATTATTCTGAATGGCATACTGAGAGAGCTCCACAAGGTAGGAAGGTAAATTCTGTTGAGGAAACCTCCTCCTTGAGTGATAAAATTGATATTATTATGTATATGCTTGTTAATGGGAAAGCCCATATTGATCCAAATAATGTTCCTTTAGCCTCTTTGGTTGCTCAAGAAGAGCAAGTAGATGTGAACTTCATAAGAAATAACAATTTTGGCAACAATGCTTATGGTAATAATGCTTATAGGAACAATTTTGGTAACAACAATTATAAGCCATATCCTCCCAACAATGGTAATGCTTATGGGAATTATTACAACAATAATAAGAGTGCTCCCTCTGAACTTGAAGTTATGCTTAAAGAGTTTATTAGTAAACAAACTGCTTTCAATAAAACTATTGTGGAAAAACTCTCTAATGCTGAAAGAAATATAGCATCTTTGGTTGAAGCTCAATCTTCTTTGAATAAAATGGCTGCTAAACCTGAAACTAATGATAATCCCTTTGCAGCTACTAATGCCATACAAGTAAGAATTGATGAAAATGTTAGACTATTAGCTGAACTACATGGTAAGTGGGAAAGAGAAGATGAAATTGCTAGAAACATTAGTGTTTCTACTATTACCACCACTAGTGTTGAGGCTAGTAATAGTTCTACTACTTTAGATGATAAAGTTGATGTTGATCTTGATGGTTGCAATATCTCTGAAGTTATTAAGTTCCTACAAAAGCTTGCTAAAAGTCCTAATGCTAGTGCTATGAACATGGCCTTTACAAAACACATTTCTGATGCTCTCATAAAGATTAAAGAAGAAAATATGAAACAAAAAGCATCTATTCCTATAAAACAAGAAGATGGTTGGGAACCCATCATTAATATGAAAGTGAATGACTTTGATTTCAAAGCTTTGTGTGATCTTGATAGTAGTGTTTCTATTATGCCTAGAAGGATTTATGATATGCTTGATTTGCCTCCTCTAGAAGATTGTTATTTGAATGTCCCACTTGATGATAATGCTAAAAAGAAACTCATGGGGAGTCTTAATAATGTTCTTATTATGGCTAACAATTCCTATGTCCCCGTTGATTTCTATGTTTTGGATGTTGAATACAATGCTTCTTGTCCTATTACTTTGGGAAGACCTTTTCTTATAACTGTTCGTGCCATCATTGATATGAAAGAAGGCACCATTAAATATCAACCCCCACTAAAGAAAGGTATAGAACACTTCCCTAAAAAGAGAGAAAAGATTTCTTTTGCTTCTCCTATGAAAACAAAATTTGGTCTTAATGCTTCATCATTTGAGAACACTTGATTTTTTCTTTGCTTCTTATGCCTAACTTAAAGGCGTTAAAGAAAAGTACTTGTTGGGAGATAACCCAAGAGTTTTAGATGAGTCTTGGAAGTTATTACCTCAGTAATAACCTCTTCTTATCCTTTTTATTTGCTTTTTGTGCCAAGAGTAACCTCTAATGAGAGTGAAGTAATGATTGGGAAAGTTGCTGTCCCGAAACAGATTCTTGTGCTTCACCGTAAAAATTAGTGAGAGAGCTCTGTATGTCGGATTGAGCTGTAATGTTTTGTGCTTCTGCCCCAGGTTGTTATCTAACTTTCGTTAGTTCAACACGTTTTTATTTGAGCAACAGAAGGTCTTCGAAAAAATTCGTCTTGACCTGCTGGTCTGTTTTGACAGATTTCTGCCATTTTCTGCATTTGCTTCTTGTGGGTTCCTTTTTGAGTTCTTTTGGGGAATTGAGCTTTTTGAGGGAAGTGCTACAGTAGCTAGTGTTCTAATGGAAGTTTTTTTTGGTGTTAGAACTGAACTTTAAGACTTATTTATATTAAGTGCACTAATGTTGCTAATGAGATTGTGTGAAGTTTTGTATGAAGGAAAAATTTCAGGTGTATGGAAGGAATGAGTAATGAGATGAAGGATGGACTAAAGCTCAAGCTTGGGGATGCCACGTGTGTCACCCCAAGAAATATCCAAGAAGTACAAGCGTCAAAGCTTGGGGATGCCCAAGGCATCCCCTTCTTTATCAATAAAAATTCCAGGTTTCTTCCAAACACTTCATTTTTATTGTTTCATGCACAGTTGTGTTGTTCTTGGAGCGTCTTCTTTTTCGTTTTCGTTTTGGTTTTTCGTTTTCTTTGTTTTCTTAGTTTTCTGAATAAATTGGTTGGACCCCCTCTTTCATACATTGGTTTGCAAATAGTTTGGTTTGGTTTGGAAAAGAGTAGTAAAGTTCTTACTTATGTGGTAAAAAGAGCTTGTTTTTGACTGTGGCCTATGCTTTGTCATGCCATGCTTGATATTGTTTTGGCTTTATGCTTATTCTTTGTTGTAGCATGACATGTTATAAACAATTGAGATTGCTTAATGTGCCTTGGATGAATCATGCGCTGTTTTAGCATATTAAAGCATAGTATAGTGGTATTCTCCTTTGATGCTTTATTTGGGTTGACTTGGCACATGCTCACACCATGTTATGACTATCTCAAGTCACCATAGCCTTTATGATCCTTTAGTTTTCAACTTGTAGTATCACTTTATGCTTTGATCAATGATGTTTTGTCGCTCTGCATGATTATGGCCATTATTGCTCTCTTAGTTTGTCGCTCCTAGTCTTTTGCTAGCCTCCACAACCAAGTATGAGTTCCACTCATGCATCCAACTCCCTAAACCAAGTTATTCCAAAGAGTCCACCATACCTACCTACTAGCTTATGTTATTCCAAGTATATTCATGCTTTTGTTTACCTTCCACTTGTTATGAGAAAACTAGTGATTAAAGCTCTCACGAACTTGATGGCACACTTTACTTTACTTGCCCTTAATAAACTTGAACCATTGTGTCGTCTATGTTGTATATGCTTGCACTTATTTATTGGGAATTAGCAGAACCATGCTTTCATGGGGAACGCTTTCAACATTGCACTTGGTACTTGTACCTAGTTGATATCATGCTCTTTTGTATATGGATGTCGTCGGTGTGAAATGAAAGGGGAGCTTGTAAGTCCATGGAGTTATGTATATGTGTTAGAGAAATGCCTGGGCCGCTGGTCTAATCCATGCTGACATGGTGGAAACCTGCAGTGTAACCATAATGAGCTGCTATCAAGCATTCTTCTTATAAAAAAGAGTCCCATATTGAGAAAAAAAGAGAAAAAAAGAGATACTATGAAAAGAGGAAAGAGAGAAAAAAGCACCATATTCCCATGGTAAATAAGAAGAATGCTGAGATGCTCGATGTCTGCTTGCCTTGTCATTTTGATATGGGGATTCTTCCGTATCATCGAGCAAGGGGTACCCCGTTGGCGGTTCTCTATGATACACATGTACTTACGATGACAAGAACTTACCGGTGACTAAACTTGAGTAGAATGAGGAGCGGCCCTCGTATACAAGGGACATGAGATTTCTGACTTATACTTCGTCAAGCATGTACACCACAGTTTGTTCACTTTAACCTTAATCACTTTAAGATGCTTATGATAGGGGCAATGAGAGCTGAAAGCTATAAGTACTATAATTTTTGGAATCTCTTTATGAGACTTGAATCCCTACTTCCATTTACAAAGGCCTTTCTTCCACCATTATATTGAGTCTCCACCTTCTATCTTTATGCACCTACTTTGAGAGCATAGTGGCCATTCTTAGTTCTATGTGCATTGTCCCAAGACTAGTTGATTGATGCATAACTTGATATTGCTTGTTTTAAACTATTTGTTTCTAGTCACTCTTATGAACTTTGAAGGTGTCCTATGCATTTATATTTGCTAGTTTATTGAGGCACAAGCTGAATACTATTATGCTATGTTTTCTTTATGTGAAACAAACAAACATCTTGCAAAGCATTGTTATTCATGAATCTTTTGTTTGTGCCTTTTCATGTTGCATCATAGCTTCTTTGCTTATTGCTAGAACTTTGTCTTTCATGTTATGATTGAAGTACTATGATCACAGCTTTGAATGTTTTGCAAATACTTTGATCAAGTGTTTGATGGTGCATGTCACCTCAAAAATTATTCTTTCTTTTTATCACTTACCTACTCGAGGACGAGCAGGAGTTAAGCTTGGGGATGTTGATACATTGCAAATGTATCTATGATTTTTGATGTTCCATGCTTGGTTTTATCTACTTTCTTGTGTTTTGTCTACACTTTGGAGTACTTTTCATATGATTTCTTGGACTAACCTATTAATAAGAGCCACAGTGCCAGCTGCCTGTTTTCTGCTGTTTTTGGTTCCAGGAAAGTCAGAAAATGAATATTCTCAGAATTGGATGGGACAAAAGCCAAAGTTGCTATTTTACCGGAAGTCATCTGGAGCCAGAATACGAGATGGATAAGGGCTGGGGCCTGGCCACACCACCTGGCCGCGCGGCCAGGCCTGGCCCGCGCTAGGGGGTGGTCTGGCCGACCACAGCACCCCCTCGGCCTCTCCTTCCGCCTATAAGATGCCCTCGGGATGAAAACCCTAAGTACCCAATCAAAAATCCACGAAAGAGTCTGTAGCCGCCGTCATCTCCATCCCTAGATCGGGAGGGATCTGAAGCTCTTCCTAGCACCCTGTCGAAGAGGGGAATTCACCCTGGAGGCCTTCTTCATCACCATGCAAGCCTCCGGTGTGATGCGTGAGTACTTCATCCTTGGACTACGGATCCATGTAGTAGCTAGATGGCTGGTTCTCCTCCTTTGTGCTTTCATGTCTAGAACTTGTGAGCTCCGTTCATGATCAAGATCATCTATTTGTAATCATATATGTTGTGTTTGTGGGGATCCGATGGATATTGAGATGCTATTTCAGATTGATTATTGATTTTATCATGTCTTTGTTATTTGTGATCTTGCATGCTTTCTGTTGTTAGTAGCTATCTTGGCCAAGTAGATGCTAGCAACCCTAAGAGTTAGGATTTATGCTCGATAGTGGGTTCATGCCTCTGGTAATCTGGGGAAGTGACAGAAATCTCTAAGGTACTAGATGTGTTATTGCTACTAGGGAGAAAACAACAATTTTCCTTTGTTCATAGAACAATCGTATTGTTTACTTTACACGCAATTCATAAAGCAATAATCTGTTGCTTGCAACTTAATACTGGAGGGGGTTCGGATGATAACCTGAAGATGGATTATTAGTCATAGATGCAGTTGGATGGCGGTCTATGTATAATGTTGTAATGCCCAATCAAGTTCCAAAGGAGTCAAGATGATTAGTATATGCATGTATTGCTTTCTCGATGTTTGTCAATTGCCCCGCTGTAATTTGTTCACCCAGCATGTTATCTATCTTAAGGAGAGTCACCTCTAGTGAAGTATGGATCCCGATCCTTTTCTTTTACATACAATCTATAAACTGTTTACTGCTTTGTGTTTACTTTCTGCAAACTATTACTTCCTTCCATTCGATACGTTTAATCCTGTGTTTTCAGCAAAACCGGTGAGATTAACAACCTCATCGCAAGTTGGGGACAAAGTTCTGTGGTTGTGTTGTGCAGGTATCCACGTTGCTGCTGGCACAGGTAGTGCGCCCTACCAACATTCAGCTAGCTACACCTTTGGGGTGTTTCCTTGCTCCTACTGGATTGGTAACCTTGGTTTCGTTCTGAGGGAAAACTTGCTGCTGTGCTCATCATACCTTCCTCTTGGGGTTCCCCAACGAGCTCGATATATTTTGGGCCATCACACACCGTGATTTGTCCTGCCTTGAGGTGACCCGGTCAGCAGTTGCTTTGACCGTGCCGTACCCTGGCTAACTCGGCCCTTATACCCCGCTGTTACCCTACCCGGGGGTATCCCCCCAACAATACTTGTGGCAACAGTGTCAAGGGAGCCTATGTTAATTTACATGGTGGCAACCAACCGAGTAATCAGCATCGTCATCATGGTGGAGCACAAGGAACCAACGCACGAATACAGAGTTCAGCGACCCGTTTACTATGTAAGAGAGGTCTTGACGGAATCCAAACAGCGTTACCTGCACTACGAAAAGATAGCTTATGGAGTCTTCCTTGCTTCACGCAAGCTAAGGCATTATTTCTAGGAGCACCCTATCATAGTGGTGAGTAAAGCTCCACTGTCCAACATCATCAACGATAGTGGCGCTACAGGTAGAGTGGCAAAGTGGGGCATTGAACTTGCCACCTTTGAAATCACCTACAAGAGACTCGACGCTATCAAATCACAAGCATTGGCGGATTTTCTCACAGATTAGACAGAACTGCCAGAAGATACTCCTGTGCCAGCGCCAGAATATTGGGTCATGCACTTTGACGGATCAAAGCTACTCAACGGCCCAGGGACTGGTGGATTATTACAATCACCAATAGGAGAAAAGTTGCAATACATCCTGCAGATTCACTTCAATGCTACCAACAACATGGCGGAGTATGAGGACCTCATTCACGGACTTCGCGTAGCCAAAGATATTGGCATCAAGCGCATAGTTTGCTGTGGAGATTCTGACTTGGTTTCCCAGCAAGTAGCTGGCACCTGGACTGCGCGGAACCCTATGATGGCGGCATATCGAGATGAAGTAGACGAAATATCCAAGTGCTTCGACGGCTACAAAGTCAAGTACGTATAAAGGGAGGAGAATGAGGCGGCATATCTACTGTCAAAGCTTGGATAGGCTCGTCGACCAATTCCACCAGGCGTTTTCCTGTAACATTTACGACGCCATCTGTGAAGGGAGCGGACCCTGACAACCTGGATAGAGTGGATTCATTTGTTCATACAGTAATAGTGACCTCTCCGGCTTGGACGAAACTGTTCATGGACTATCTACAAGACGGAACTTTGCCCACCGACGAAGTCGAAAGCCGGCAAATAGTAAGAAGAGAAAATGGTTACATCATCATTGACGGCCATCTATACAGAAGAAGTACCACATGAGTTTTCCTTCGATGCGTCTCCTAGCAGCAAGGTATCGAAATCCTTAGGGAAATACATCTCGGAGATTGCGGGCACCATGCCGCTCCTCGATCGTTGGTGGCTAAGGCCTTCCGACAAGGATTCTACTGGTTAACTGCCAAGGCAGACGCCGACAAGTTGGTACAAACATGCCTTGGGTGTGATTTATATGAAAGACAACCAAGTGTTCCAGCTAAAGAATTGCGAACAATACCAATAACTTGTCCGTTTGCAGTCTGGGGGCTGGACATGGCAGGACCTTTGCAGACAACACCCTATGGATTCACACACTTGCTAGTAGCAGTGGGCAAATTCACAAAATGGATTGAAGCTAAACCCATTAGAAAGCTTGATGGGGCAACAACCCTAAAATTTGTCCGGGATCTAGTGGTGAGATTTGGTCTCCCACACAGCATCATCACCGACAATGGCAGAAATTTATCTCTCGGAGAAGTTGAGGAGTATTGTCATGAAAAAGGCATCCGCCTTGACCTAGCATCTATGGCACACCCACCGTCCAATGGGCAAGTTGAAAGGGCCAATGGACTAATTCTGCACGGAATCAAGCCACGCTTAGAGGCACCGCTACATAGAGTAGATGGAGCCTGGGCGGAGGAATTACCATATATCTTATGGAGTTTATGAACAACACCCAACAGATCCACTGGCTTGACTCCTTTCTTCATGGTTTATGGAGCAGAAGCTGTCCTTCCATCCGACATCCTCCATGATGCACCAAGAGTTTCCGCCTACAAGGAGGATGATGCTGAAGAATCCATACGCTTATATGTGGACCTACTTGAAGAAGAGCATGTGCTGGCATGCCAAAGATCCGCCGTCTACCGGGAGAAGCTGTGTGGCTACCATAGCCGCCATGTAAAGCATAGCTTGTTTAAAGAGGGGATCTGGTGCTTAGGCTCAAGCAGGAGAAATCACACAAACTATCGCCGCCTTGGGAAGGACCATTCGTCATAAGCAAAGCATTTCTAAGTGGTTCCTATTACCTCTTCGATATGCGCGAGTTGAAAGATAGGCCAAAAAATCGCAAGCGCAACCAACGTGACTCTGATGATGATTACCCGAAGACAGATCGACCATGGAACATAGCACATCTACGTCCCTTTTACACTTAGCACATTTACATTATGTAATAAGTTTCTTATATGATCAATGAAATAAAACATTTGGTTCACTCATATTCTCTGAGTCTTTTACCTTCTTTAGTTGTTCATTTTTGGATCATATAAACCCTTCATGCGCAAGTTTGCATTTGCACTTGTGAAAATTCTGCTTACAGGCGTTAGCTTAAGTTTTTTGGTCTACACGTTTTCTGAGGTTTTTATGTGGATTTTGGAGTAGTGACTTCTCGGCACTCAAAGCCGGCGATTTTGCTCTTAGGTTCTTAACGGTGCTATTAAGCATCATCACATGCGGGCATAGTTCTGTGCTACGAGTCTTCCGTCTCACTAAAGGTCAAGCATACGAACCAGAATAATGGATAAGCTAGCACTTGCTTAAAAAATATACATATACTGGAAACTGATAAGTAGCAGGAAACTTGAGTCTAAGTTTTTCCGCCTTGATGAACACATACGTTTTTCCGCATACACATTGCAGAGATACATTTAATACATACATTGTTTTTTATGGCTCTGCTGCAGGAGGCTTCGTGGTGGAATCATTAGGAGAGCTGATACGTCCATTTTGCATCACTATTCTATATCATAATTTACTATTATTCATTGATATATTTCATATTAAGATATGATACTTATGTTATTTCATCTATTTTTGCATGGTTGATGACTTTTGGAGCATGGACCACTGCAGTTAGGATTCTGATGGAAAAGGTGTTGTTTGGAGGCAAAATTCGCGAAGATCAGAAAATCCGGGAAAATACATGGAAAATTCTATTTTTCCAGAATACGAAGATTGCTAGAAGGAGAAGTGGAGATGGGCCATAGGGGGCCCACACCACCCCCTAGCGTGGGCAGCCCTAGGCCACGCCAGCAGGTGGTGTGGCCACCCTGGCCCACTCCAGGCTCTCCCCTCTGGCGTATATTATCCTCCCAAAACCCTAAGACTCGGGGAGCGACCACAGAAAGATTCCGCCGCCTCTGCGGGGCGGAAAACACTAAGAGAAAGATCTCTCCGGCAGACAGAATTCTGCCGAGGGAATTCCTTCCCGGAGAGGGGAAATCGTCACCATCAACACCACCATCAAGCTGGACTTCATCGGGATCATCATCATCAGCACCATCATATCTACCAGCACCATCATCATCACTCCATACCTCTATAACAATTGGGTTGAATCTTGCATAGTTCTTAGGGGAAACTTTCCCGGTGTTGATTACTCCTTGTAGTTGATGCTATTGAGTGAACCATTAGATTATCGTTTATGTTCAGATTGTTACACATCATTATTTCATCTCGGATCATGATCCATATGATGTCTTGTGAGTAGTTCAATTTGTTCTTGAGGACATGGGAGAAGTCATGTTGTTAGTAGTGGAATTGTGTTGAGAAAGATTCAATAGTTTGATATTTAAGTTGTGGTGTATTTCTTCTAGTGGTGTCATGTGAACGTCGACTACATGACACTTCACCTATATGGGCCTAGGGGAATGCATTGCATATTTGGCTACTAATCGTAGGGGTTACCGGGGTGACAGAAACCTGAACCCCCGTTAGGAAACCTTTGCACAAGGGATATAAGGGTCTTAGAGTTTAAAGCTGTGGTTAGGTTTCTACCTTAATTACTTTCTTGAACTTGCGGATGCTTGCAAGGGGTATAATCACAAGTATGTATTAGTCCTAGGAAGGTCGGTACATTAGCATAGGTTCACCCACACAACACTTAGCAAACTAAAGAAGATTAATCAACTATATGAGGAGAAAACACTTGACGATGTTCCCTTGTGTTCTCGAGAACGTTTGGTCATCCTAAGTAATACAACCGGCTTGTCCTTTGCTAAAGAAAGGATTGGGCCACTTGCTGCATTTATTCTTATTGTCTTTTATTTACTCGTACTTTATTTACCTGCATTATCAAAAACCCCTAAAAATCGGTTTGCTAAGTATTTACAGAGAATTCTTGATCCAAGCCATTCGCCAACACCTTCTGCTCCTTGTTGGGTTCGACACTCTTACTTATCGAAAATACCGCAACACACCCCCTATAGTTGTGGGTCATCAAGACTATTTTCTGGTGCCGTTGTCGGGGAGTGAAGCGCTATTGGAGAGTGGAACTGGTAAAGGAAACTTCTACCGTGAGTATTGTTTACTTCTGTTAGTTGCTTTATTTTCAATATGGATAATTCGCTAAGTTTCTTATTTCGTAATGCTACTACCACAGCTAAGGTAGTAGATGAACCACCACCTGCTGAGAATGATACTTTTAAAATACCTACAAGAAATATTGATCGTGTTATGGATAACTATTATGTTGGAGATGGAACTGTCCATCCTGGTGATCATTTGATCTTTATGCACGAATTATGCGGGTTGTTCAAGTGTGCAGGTATTACAACAGATCAAGTCAAGAAGAAATTATTCTCATTATCACTGAAAGGAAGAGCTGAGGAATGATATAAGCTGCTGAAGAATGGTCAAGCTCTTGAGGGAAATAGTGCATCTCTTTTATTCAAAATTTTATCCTCCTAGTGAGATTCATAAAGATCGGAATCAAATATACAACTTTTGGCCTCTTGATGGAGAGACTACAACTCAAGCTTGGGGGAGATTGAAGTTACTAATGCTCAAATGTCCCATTCATGAGATCCCCAAAAATATTATTATCAATAACTTTTATGCAAGGCTCCCTCTTCATGATAAGGATTCATTGGATGCCTCTTGTGCTGGATCATTTACATGCATGGAAGAAGAAGCTAAATGGGATCTTCTAGACCATATTCAAGACAATGCTAAAGCATGGGAGAATGACAAAGGAAGAAAGTCAGGTATACATTATGATTATGAATGCATTGAATCTTTTATGGGAACTGATGACTTTCAAAATATTAAAAATGCTTATGGTCTAGACTCTCAAGCTATTGCAACTTATTTTAAGGCTTTTGCTTCCTATATTGAAGTTCCTAAAAAGAAGTGGAATAAGTATCATGAACCATATAAATATGTTGCTAAGTGTGTTCCTGCAAGAAATACTGAAGTTTATACTTCTAATCATGCTTTACCTGAACCTTACATTGAGAAAATACCTTTCCCAGTTAAAGTAAAGGAACATTCTATGATAGCTAGTGTGGTTAATGAAAGTACAAGTAAAGCTGTTGAACCTGATGAACAAAATGATGAACCTATAATAGAAAATGTGAAAGACTTTATCACTAATTATGTAGAATATGGACACACTATCCTCTGTAAGGATACTTCTAATATTGTTTCACAAAGTAGTGTTATGAGAGCTAGTGTCCCTATGTTCTCTGTTAGGATAAGCGATCATTGATACAATGGTTCATGTGATAGCTATATCAATAAATTTATGCATGATACTGAAAGTTATTATGAGAGAGGGAAGACTGTTATTATGTGTCGTGGTGGTGTCACGGCAGATGCCATGGATAGGCTGAAGGTGGGGACTAATATGCGCTAGGAGAATCCAGGGAGGGATAGTATAGTGATTCTCTACACAGAAGCCTTGTATTCATGCTCAGTCTCCCAGATTACAAGTGCTCCTCGAGCTGTATTGACAAGAGGAGGAAGAGGAAACTCTCTTACTCTTGCCTACTAACTATCCCAAGAACCCTAGATCTACTAGTGTTTTCCTTGCTATGTATTAGAAGAGACCCAACCTCCGAAAATCTAACCCCCTTACCAGAACCCCAACCCCCCCTTATATAGAGGTGGTTTGGTCCTGGCCTAGGGCATACGTGGAGGCATATTCCCAGAATATGCCTCCTCCCAAAGTAGTAACCCGACAGGGATGTTTTCCCCCCCGCGTCACTCTTGCTTTAACGATGTTGCCTCTGTGGCGCCTGCGTCAGCCGACGTGAGCATCGTCACCCTTGTCGGCCATGATCCGGTGGTCCTACCCTTGCTTTATTCGCTCATTCAGTACGCACCGGGCCTTCTTTTTTACCAGAGAGATTCCTTCCTTCTCCTAGAAGCCAAACGAGGATCCGGATCACAGTTGATCCGGCCACACCTGTTCCTGCATATGAGCTAGACAAGTGTCTCTGACTCACACCTTGAGTCGGATGAGACAATGTTAGACGACCCCCTGGTCCGGGTTACTCCGTGATCCGGCCTGCCTTGAGGTGACCCGGCCAGCATCCGCTTTGACCTTACCGACCCTCGGCTAACTCGGCCCTTATACCCCGGAGTGACCCTACCCAGGGTTATCCCCCCAACATTAGTCCCCGAAGCTGGTGCGGCCTCAGCGGCCTTGGTCGCTAAGGCCACATCAGGTTCATTCGTATCTAATCTTCGGATGTTTATTTCCGGGTTAACTTTTTGTCTCGGATTATATGGATTTACGTTCCCTTCGCACGCTCCAAGTTTTCACTTGCCGGCCGGGTCACCACTTTGGCTCGGGTCCTATGGTTTTACTTTTCCTCTGCACAGTTCAAGTTTTCACTCACTAGCTGGGTTACCTTCGTGTCTCGGATCCGGGCCTTGCTTCCTTCTCTCGTACGCCAACCCACGTAACGATTGATCATTACATTGCCTTATTTTAAGGGCCTGAGCAGTAACCACCGCAGTAGATGTCAGTGATTACTATGCGGGGGTTACGTCACGTCTGTCTCCTCGTTTACCACAACTGCACATCGTGTCATGGGATCACATTTACTCTGCGGCCCCCAGTGTGGCTTCTCTCTGATTGGTCAACGCTGGCGATACACGGCCACACCGTGTGGTTTTCCAGCACAGCACGATCCCACTCGTTGATGACTGAGGGCGGTTAAATAGGGAAGGGGCACTCTCCTTAGAACTTTTCCATCTCCGCGCCCCCTCGCCCGTTCCTCTTCTTCTTCCTCGCAACCGCGCCGCCGCCAGTGCCCGTTGCAGCAGCGCCGCCGCCGCACTTTCTTCGTTTCTCCGCACCGCAATCACCACTGCGCCTCTGTTTAGCCACCGGTCCTCGTCAGTCTAGACCGCAGAGCCCCGCCGCCGCCAGCTCTAGCGAGGACATCGGAATTGGGATGACGGAGGAGGAGCTCATCGTCGTTGAACAGGAGATGGAGGAGGACGCCGGCGCCGCGGACCACGGCGCGTGGGCCGCCTCCTGGGTCTGCGAGGACGACATCGCCTGGCTCTACCGGACCCGGCGCATTCCCGCCGGCGTCGCTCGTCTCCCCTCCTCGGAGTTGGCCCCCTCACCCAATCCGGGTGAATTTTTTGTTTTCTTATCCCATTTCCAACGAGGATTTGGGCTTCCAGTGAGTGATTTCTTCCGGGACTGGATTCGGACCTATCACCTGCAACCACATCATCTCCCGGCGAACGCCATCACCTCTCTGTCTGCTTTCATTTCTTCGATCGAGGGCTACACCGGGCTATGGCCTATGAAGGAGCTGTGGATCCGGTTCTTCGGCCTCCACCGCAACGTCGTCCCCAACATCCACGTTGAGTCGGAGGACAAGCAGCTAACTCAGTTCGGAGCTGCCTCGATCTCGCCCCGGAGGTATTCAATCTTTCCCCGGGTCACCGGGCTTGACTCCTGCAAAGGGTGGTCCCGGACCTTCTTCTACGTCCGGAACGAAGGCACGGAAGATTTGATCCGGTTGCTGCCCTACGCTCTGGGTCCCCCTGACACGGATTTCTGGGAGGAGGTTGCCAGGAAACCTACAGCCCTGGCCAACCAAGTGAACAAAAGGTTTGCGGAGCTGAAGAAGCTCGGATTGTGCAACGAGGATGCCATGATTACATTCGTGCGTAATCGAATCTCCCCCCTTCAGTGGCGCACTCACAAGTTGTGCCATATGAGCTTTAGTCGCGACCCCAACCGAACCTCCTCATTCGAGTTGAGCAATACAGAGATCTTCCGCCGGGTCAAGGCTCTTTTCACCACCCATAAGGACTTCTTCGCCGAATGGACATGGGGAATCGAGCATTACTGCCGTGACAGGCTCCCTCCCGCGGTAAGCTTCGCGGGATAAACTTATTTCGGATCAATTTCATGTCGGCTCTTAGCACATTCTTGACTTTGCTCCTTGTGCTTTTTTCTCAGTTGTTTCTCCAGCAAACCCTCGAGGATAGCTCGGATCCGACCCTTAAGTGGGCCCCGGACTGAGAAATTCCAGACGAGGAGGAGCCGGACCAGGAGATGTTCCTCCCCACACCCGATGCCACTAGACGACCCAGCGGTAAATTCTCTTCTCTTAGAGATTGGCCCGACGATGAGGATGACTCGGATATTGATGTGATTGAACCCGTTGAGGCTGTCCCTCTTTCTTTTGCCTACCCGGCATCAGCTAACCCCGGTGGGCACATCCACGAGGATCCTCCCCTTGCCACGGGCGAGCCTGTTCCGGCGGCGTCAAAGAAGAAGCGCGGATCCGCATCGAGTTCTTCTTCCGAACCTTCTCAGCCTTGCAAAAGGCAAAAGAGGGCCGGAGACAAAACTGCCTCCAAACGGGTAGGCAAAGCCCCGGCAAGGAGGGCCCGGAAACCTAAGGAGGCCGAGACCTCGGATGCGTCAGTTCTTTTTTCACTTCGCAACACACTTCTCCCTGCTTCGGGGTAATTTCACTCCTGACATTATTTTCTCTTGCAGGGCTCCTGTGGAGGTCCCTCAGAGCGGATCGAGCATCTCCTCTCCTCTTCGCTCCAGTCATTCCCCTCCCCGTGACGACGAGTCATGCCCGCTGAGCCCTATTCTGGAGGGCTCTGCGGCCGCTCCGGGTTCTGCAGTACCTCCTTCAGAGGGACGCGACCTCGGATCGGGAGGGGTCGGATCGGCCGAGGCAAAGACGTCCAGCACTTCGGCATTGCCGCAACCAGCAACAATTAAGTCTACCGCAACTCCAGCACCAGCCACCGAACCAGCGCCTGTCCCGGTTCCAAAGAAACCAACAGCAGCTCCAGCGCCAGCCACCAAAGCTCCTGTGCCAAGTTCATCTGCCTCGTCCGAGTCATCTCAGGCTCGGCGAGGACCTACTCCAGTGGCTTCCAAGGCCAAATCCACTATGGTCACTTCCTCCCAGCAGGCCAAAGGCAAGTCCACCTCCGTCAAGGCTGGGCAGCGGACCTTGTCTTCGATGCTTCCAAAGAAGTCACCAGCAGCGACGGATCCTCCCGCCGAGCCAGCTGATTCGTAGCAGATGGTTCTTCACACTATCCTGTCTCTTGCCCTGATTGAAAGGAAAGAAGCTCACGCCAAGGGCTTGGTGGCACCTCACATGCCCACTGGCGAACGGTATCCTCCGAGCCTCATCGAGTTTGTCATGAACTGGAATAAGGCGGAGTTCGTCTACAACGACGATCTCCCGGAAATGTTCGGCCCAGCTGAATTTTCCGCTCAGATGAATACCGCCGCCAAGGCCATTAACCTTGCTGGGCGTATGATGGAGGTACGTCGTTTCTTCTTTACATGCTGTAGATAATAACCATTAGTCCCCGAGCCTCCGGCGGAGTAACTTGTTACTCGGCCGGATGCTCCTTAGAAGATCAACGTAGCTGCATGTAAACTTCAAATATGCACACACCTAGAGCCGGGTTAAGTTCCGCTTGGTCCGGATCTCATATACTTCGAATATGCACACACCTAGAGCCGGGTTAAGTTCCGCTTGGCCCGGATCTTGTACACTTCGAATATGCACACACCTAGAGCCGGGTTAAGTTCCGCTTGGCCCGGATCTTGTACACTTCGAATATGCACACACCTAGAGCCGGATTAAGTTCCGCTTGGCCCGGATCTTGTACACTTTGAATATGCACACACCTACAGCCGGGTTAAGTTCCGCTTGGCTCGGATCTTGTACACTTTGAATATGCACACACCTAGAGCCGGGTTAAGTTCTGCTTGGCCCTGATCTCGTACACTTCGAATATGCACCGAACTAACTTTACACGCCTGTGCCTTTGTCAGGTAACTACCAACCATCGGAGCGCCGAGTTTCAGCGCTTGCTTGATACCCATAAGACCTTGCGCGCAAAACACGTTGCCCTTGGCGCGGAGCATGAAAAGAGGGGTAATTTCCTCTCTTGACACCTCACCGTTTCGTTTGTTTCTGCCGGACTAACCCCCTTATTCGGTTTTTTGCCGCTGGGGTGGAGGCTGAAAACAAGATTATGTGGAAAAACTTGGAGGAAATCCGAGGTATGTCCTCTTTCGGCCAACGTAGCTGTGTTTTCCATTCTTTCTTTTTCTTGGCTCGGCAAACATTCACTCCTCGGCTTTGCCGGGTCAACACACTATTTCAGCATCGCTTGAGGATAGTGTGCCCGTGCCTGATATGATGCTGCATTTCCTCGAACAAGCAGGACAGCATCAAGACGAGCTGAAGAAGAAGGACGATGAGCTCGCCCTCCTCCGGACCAAGGACGGCGAGATAGCCAAACTCAAGGCCGAGATGGAGAAGATGAAGGCCCAACACAAAACCGAGCTCCAGAAAGTTGGCCAGAACTTCACCGAGGAGCGTGAGCACTTTACCCTTCAGCTCTCCAAAGATCAGGATCTGCTCAAGGAATCCGAAGTCCGGCTTGGGTCGGCGCTTGCCGAGCTTGAACAACTTCGCCAGAGACGCGATAGTTGTATCAAGGAGTTGACCCGGATCCATCGCCATATCTCACGTAAGTTTCTTCTCCTTGCCCGACCTAGTTTTCCGGGTCAGCTCATATGCCTTTGCTTCAGCATCCTCCCTTTACTTATTTTCAGATAACTTTCCGGAGGGTACTGCCATCGCCAGTGCTACCGTTGCCAAATTCCGCCAAGAGAGGGGTACTCCCATCGCTCCTGATGGTGAGAGCATCCCCTTAGACATGGAGGACTTGCTGGTTAGCGTGTCAGCTCGGGTGGAAACTATCAAGAACTATGGAAAAGATCTCCTCGATGTTGCGGTCCGGATCTTCAACGCATTATGGCCAAGCGAGGACGCTCTAGAAAGGATCACACTCCTTGTAGAAAAACTGATGGAGATTGAGACTCAACTTGACCTATGGAGGGAATCCGCTGGGCGTGCCGCGGCAGATACCCTTCTCCATCATATCCTTTCATGGTATGAGAAAATCGATCTGAGCCTCCTCACCCATCGGCTCGGATCCAAATGGACCGATGATCCGGAGTGGGTAGCTCGGCGTCAGGCTTGTGCCTACAGCCTCGTCGAATACTTCCAGTCCATGACTGGGTTGAGGGGCCGAGCTTTCTAGAATCCGGCGAGGAGGAGCAGATGGAGAACGTGGAGGATGGGTCAGGCGATGATGGAGAAGATGCTGCTTCAGATATTGAAGACAGCGATGATGACGCCGAACTTCCTCCTCCTGCCGTTCCTTAGTTGAAAAAACTTGAAAATTTATCAGATCCCCGGTATGCCGGGTGCAATTGTATGCTGAATACATAATATTTTGCTACTATGCTTGTATGCCGGATTAACTTGGGCGTAGTCCCCGAGTTTCATTTTCTTGTTCGTCCAATTCTCTGGCTCGATCCGTGTCTACCTTGATTCGGTTTTACGACTTACGAACCCGAGCCCCAAGAATCGTTTTAACAATACTAAGAAACTTTGAGGCTTGGCTCAAAATAATTCAACATAATAGCTTGAAAGTAAATACGGGGTTAGTCGGAAAAAAACGTTAGCTGGAATAGGATCGTTTCCTTAGTATTTTTTCATGTGCTACGCAATTCCAAACTTGTTCCCTTGCTTGCCATGAAGCCAATTCTTGTTGGATAGCAGCAAGTCGAAGGGTTGGGTTTTTGGTGCTCACACATTACTAATCCGGGTTACGCGAAACGAGTCATTCCAACTAACGCATAAAAAGTAACAACAATCATTTATTAAGGCAGTCCCCGAGTTACTGCTCGAGGCTCCGCTATTTCATTGATAAGCTCATTGCCGACATACATACCGACATATGAGGATGACTCGGGTACATACACTCTTTGGCTAAGTGTAGAAGGGACGAAGTAGTGCTACATTCCATGGTCGCTTGGATTCCTCTCCGGACCTGTCCGCCTTGTTCCTTTCCTGTGGCTTTGCATCTATGAGATAGTAAGAGTCATTGTGCAATGCTTTGCTCACGATAAATGGTCCTTCCCACGGGGGGGGGGATAATTTATGCATGCCAGTGGTACGCTGTACCAACCGGAGCACCAGATCGCCTTCCCGGAAGACTCGGGGGCACACTTTCCGGCTATGATAGCGTCGGAGGTTTTGCTGATATATGGCGGATCTGGACAGTGCCAGTTCTCTCGCTTCTTCCAGCAGATCAACATCATTTTGCCGGGCTTCTTGCACTTCGGCTTCTGTGTATTGGGTGACCCTAGGCGAATCATGCTCTATGTCGGCTGGTAATACAGCTTCTGCCCCATATACTAGAAAAAACGGCGTGTAGCCTGTTGATCGATTCGGAGTTGTTCTTAAACTCCACAATACCGCTGGTAATTCTTCTATCCAGCACCTCGCTGATCTTTGTAGCGGCTCAATGAGCCGGGGTTTGATCCCGGATAGCACTAATCTGTTGGATCTTTCCACTTGTCCGTTTGATGCGGGGTGGGCTACCGAGGCTACGTCGAGTCGGATTTTCTTGTCTCGGCAAAAGCGTGCAAATGCTCCTTCCGCGAAATTCGTTCCATTGTCAGTTATAATGCTGTGTGGATAACCGTATCTCAAGATGATGTCTTTGCGAAAAGTCACGGCCGTAGCTCCGTCACATTTTTTTATAGGCTTCACTTCGATCCATTTTGTAAACTTGTCCACCATGACCAGAATGTGCGTCATGTTCCCTTTTGCTGGTTTGAACGGACCAACCATATCCAAGCACCACACAGCAAATGGCCATGTAATTGGTATGGTTTTGAGTTCCGACATAGGCATATGTGTCTTGGTGGCGTATCTTTGGCAACCATTGCATTTTCTCACCAGATCTTCTGGTTGCTCCAAAGCGCTTGGCCAGTAAAATCCATGCCGGAAGGCCTTTGCCACTAAGGCCCGGGATGAGGCGTGATGCCCGCATTCTCCTTGGTGTATATCTCGGAGGATGTCAAGTCCTTCTTCTGGATCAACACACCGCTGGAGGACATTGGTTATACTCCGTTTGTACAACTCGGAATTGATGATTGTGTAAGCTTTGGCTCTCCTCTGAGTTTGCCTGGCCAGCACTTCCTCAGTGGGTAACGTTCCATCTTTCAAGAACTGGTATATAGGCAGTGCCCGAGTTGGTACTGCTCGCGCAGGGAACATCTCCTCATCAATTTCCATCCGATCCACTGGCATAACTTCAGCCGGGTCACGCTGAACAGTCCCTGGGTCTGGCGAGGTAGTCCTCGGGTTTGCCGAGGTAGTCTCCGGGTTCGGCGTACTACCTCCCACGTCAATGTCCATGGGCTCAGCTCCAGGTTTCGCGTTTTCCGGGACATAAATTGAGTCGGTTCCTGGGGACGGCCTGATAGATGGCTTTCTGAGGTGCTCCAATGCAACACCCGGTGGAATTGCCTGTCGGGTCGAGCCGAGCTTCGACAACATGTCGGGAGCTTCGTTTTCCACGCGAGGTACATGATGAAATTCACATCCCTCAAAGTAACCCGAGATTTTCTGCACATGAAATCTGTATAGTGCCATGTTTGGATCCAGGGCGTCCCACACTCCGGAGACTTGCTGTATTACTAGATCCGAGTCGCCAAAGCAGATTATCCGACGTATACCAATTTCCTTTGCCACTTTGAGACCATGCACAAGATCCTCGTATTCAGCGACATTGTTCGATGCCGCGAAATGGATCTGCAATACGTACTTGAGCTGATCCTTCTTTGGCGAGGTCAGCACAACCCCGGCACCTAATCCGGTTTTGGTCTTCGATCCGTCAAAATGCATCCTCCAATAGTTCGGATCCGGTGGCGGTGGTTCGTATTGTACCTCGGCCCAATCTAGGAAAAAGTCCGCTACAGCCTGGGACTTGATCGCTTCTCTTCTATCGTACTGGGGCGCGTATGGTGCTAGCTCAATTGCCCATTTCGCAATTCTGACGTTCGCATCTTTGTTACCCATTATCTCGGATATGGGGGATTCGCATATCACTTTGATGGGATGCTCCTCAAATTAGTGCTTTAGCTTCTTTGCCGCCATATAAACTCCGTATGCCACCTTTTGAAAATGCGGGTAGTCCTGTTTCGAGGCAGACAATACCTCGCTCAAGTAATACACCGGTCTCTGCACCGACTTACCCTCTTCATCTCGTTCCACTACAATCACTGCACTTACAACTCGGTTGGTTGTGGCTATGTAGAGCAACATTGGATCCTTCGACAGCGGAGAAGCTAACATTGGTGCAGTGGCCAACATCTTTTTCAAGTGGGCAAAAGCTTCATCGGCCTGCGGCGTCCAAACGAATTTATCTGATTTTTTCATGAGTTGATAGAGAGGCAGTGCCTTTTCCCCTAGCCGACATACAAATCGACTCAACGACGCCAGGCATCCAGTGAACTTCTGGACATCATTGAGACGTCATTGAGACACTTCTGGATGATCTTTGATGCTCCAGGTAATTTCCTGGTCCGACCAAGACATATACCTCGTCACTGCAGGCATAACCGCGTTAACCTCCATATGTCGGCGCTGCAAGATTTTCCTATCCGTTTCCTCTGTTGTGAACACACAATAGCTCTGGTGATGTTCCCTATACTCATTCCTTCCCTCATTTCCGGAATACCTCTGATCCGGTTGTTGCTGGTTTTCTACCTGATGCACTGCATCCCTTCTCTCACTGTTGTCATACCTCGGAGGAGGAGGAGGCAACATCAGTTGCTGCGTGTTTGCTTCGAAGAGCAATTGCTGCCGGGGTAACTCCTACCGAGGTTGATCATTCCGGGGTGCTTGAGCATTCCCCGAACCACCTTGTTCTATCTTGCGCATCCACTCACATTGTCTCGTCGTGTGACCCACCGGGCTGTTCGGATTTGGCGTGTGAAACTTGCACGGCTGGTCCAACATTGACTCGTAGGTATACCTCGGACGATCCTTCCTTTCTTGCCATTGCTTCTTCTGCTCCGGAGTCCACATTTTCTTGCCATCGTTTTGAGGAGTCCATTGCCCTCCCATTCTCTGGCGTTGGTTGCTCCCTGCCCCGGGCTGATCTTGATTCACGGCCGCAACTTGTTGCGAACCATACCTATGGTCCGGTCTATTGTCTCTCCTTTTTCCCCTGTAATCGTTCCTCCGGGATGACCCGGATCCGTCCCTCGGATAGTACTCCTCATTTGACTCGTTCGACGCGATCCTGGGTTGAGTCGGATCTCCCAAAGCATAAGAATCCGCGATCCGGATCATTTCTGCCAATGTGACTGGCATTTTCCTTTGCAATTTCATCCACAACTCGCTGCCATATCTGCATCCTTGTGCGAACCATGCTATAGCCTGTGACTCTATGACTCCCTCACATGAGTTTCTCACGGTACACCACCGGGTCAAGAATTCACGGTCCGTTTCGTTAGATCTCTGCTTGCACATTGCCAGGGTCTGCGGTCTATTCGGTCTCTGGTATGTACTTGAGAAGTTGCTGATAAACATTTCTTCAAAGTCTATCCAGCAATTGATGCTTCTAGGTGGCAATTTTTCAGCCACACCCTAGCCGGACCTTCCAACATTTGGGGTACATATCGTACATCCCATCTCAAGTTGCCAGTCGCAATTTTCACAGCTGTTGCATAGTTTATCAGCCAATCCTCCGGCTTTGTACTGCCGTCATACGTCTTCGTGCCCCTGGGTAACTGGAAATTGGGTACTGGCGGTTCCTTCATGATCCGGGGCCCAAAGCATGCTGGACCCGGAGGACCTTGACATTCGATTTGTTCCGACCTATACAGGCGATCCAATTTCAATCTTGCGTCATCCGGCATCAAATCTCTGTTTCCCAATCTCGACCCTATCACATGATAGTTCGGTCTTGCGTATCCCGCATTCATCATCTCCGAGTCTCCATCATTGTATCGGTCTTGCTCTCGTTGTGCTCCTCTCTGTTGCATACCACGGCTGGCACTTTGCTCTTGCCTTGGTGAGTTCCGCTGCTGCGGTTGACCCGCTCCTGCCGGGGTTCGCTGTCTGGCATTGCCGTTGGCAGCATTCCCTTGACCGGCCTTGCCTTGGTCGTGGTTACCTCGGCTCATGCTTTGTCGATCGTCGTTTTTCCGCATCTCCTTTTCCTTTCCCACACGCGTTGGGTCGTACGGAACGATCTGCTTGTTCCGTCTGGCCGAGGTTACTACCTCTTCTCTTCTAGGGCCACCATGAGGCGATGATGCGGCTCCAATGGATTTCTCCGGGTTACCTACCACCGAATGGATGATCTTAGAAGCTCCAACTCTCTCCGGGTTACCTCTCAACAGCTCCTCATTCTGCCTGTTCGCGATCCGAACCAGCTCGTTAACCCGGTCTTGCTGTCTTTGGCGGGCTTCACCCATCAGACCCTCTAGCTCGGATGCCGCGACATCTGCTGCTCTGAGGTTCTTTGCCGTGGTACTATACTTCGGCAACCCCACAGACAGATAGTTTTCCGACCCTTCTGGTCCCTCATCACCCTCTCTGTTCATCTCGCTTATGAGATTTTTCCCTTTTACCCTCACTGCATCAACCTTGTTCGCTTTCGCATATTCGCGCAGCGTCATGTTCAACGACTGCTGAGCCGCTGCTATTTTCTTTGCGCCCTCTAGTATCTTTCGCTGGGTCTCCTCTAGCTCGGCCTGTGCCTGAGCCGGATCTACCAGTGCTGTCACCGGGTTAGCCAAGCTATCCATAGCTTCCCTCAGCACGTTCTCAGGCCTCTCTAGCGGAGGACCCCTAGCTTTCCTCGGTGCCTTGGGTGTTACCTCCGGGTTTGGCGTTGGATCCTTGCTCACGCCCGCGCCTGGCGCGGTCATCATCACCTCTGCCTGGTCCGGGGAGCGGGCGATACGCGCCCCGCGAGCCACGGTGAGGGGTGGTTCCCCCGCATCTACGACGCGACGCGGATGAGCGCAAGACACGTCCATGGCAACATAGACCCTGTGCGCGCCGAGCTTGACGAAGACGCCGTTGCACGGAAGGGGGCGCGTGCCGAAGCAGCCAATGTTGTCGCTGACGTAGTCCAGCACACCGAAGCGCTGAACGAGCCCGGAGACGATGCGTTCGCCGGTCCCGATGAAATTTCCCGTCCGGATCTTCACCCCTGCTAGCGCTGCTAGCCCCACGGTGGGCGCCAACTGTCGTGGTGGTGTCACGGCAGATGCCATGGATAGGCTGAAGGTAGGGACTAATATGCGCTAGGGGAATCCAGGGAGGGATAGTAGAGTGATTCTCTACACAGAAGCCTTGTATTGATGCTCAGTCTCCCAGATTACAAGTGCTCCTCGAGCTGTATTGACAAGAGGAGGAAGAGGAAACTCTCTTACTCTTGCCTACTAACTAGCCCAAGAACCCTAGATCTACTAGTGTTTTCCTTGCTATGTATTAGAAGAGACCCAACCTCCGAAAATCTAACCCCCTTACCAGAACCCCAACCCCCCTTATATAGAGGTGGTTCGGTCCTGGCCTAGGGCATACGTGGAGGCATATTCCCAGAATATGCCTCCTCCCAAAGTAGTAACCCGACAGGGATGTTTTCCCCCCGCGTCACTCTTGCTTTAACGACGTTGCCTCTGCAGCGCCTGCGTCAGTCGACGTGAGCATCGTCACCCTTGTCGGCCACGATCCGGTGCTCCTTCCCTTGCTTTATTCGCTCATTCAGTACGCACCGGGCCTGCTTTTTGACCAGAGAGATTCCTTCCTTCTCCTAGAAGCCAAACAAGGATCTGGATCACAGTTGATCCGACCACACCTGTTCCTGCATATGAGCTAGACAAGTGTCTCCGACTCACTCCTTGAGTCGGATGAGACAATGTTAGACGACCCCCTGGTCCGGGTTACTCCGTGATCTGGCCTGCCTTGAGGTGACTCGGCCAGCATCCGCTTTGACCTTACCGACCCTTGGCTAACTCGGCCCTTATACCCCGAAGTGACCCTACCCGGGGTTATCCCCCCAACATTATGCATCTCAATAATATCAAGTTTCCGTGTTTTATGCTTAAAGTCTTTATGTTGCACTTGTTTTGCCTTCCTATGCTTGTAGCCTCTGGTTTCAACAACTTGTTTGTTTACAAAATTCCCTTGCATAGGAAGTGGGTTAGACTTAAACATGTATATTTTTGCTTCTTGATGCTCTCTTTTACTTCAATTCATATCTTATGTGAGCTTCATTGAAATTGTCATGCCCATCTTAATGGCTATAAAGAAAGAGCTTTTTGGGAGACAAGCCAATTTATTTTTCTTTCAGTTTATTTTTGTTTGTTTGAGTCTTGGAAGTTATTACTCCGGTAATAACCTCTCCTTATCCTTTTTGTTTGGTTTTTGTGTCAATATCAACCTCTAATGAGAGAGAAGTAAGATTTGGGGAAGTTGCTGTCCTGAAACAGATTTTTATGCTTCATCGTAAAAATTCGAGAGAGATATCTGTATGTCGAATTGAGCTGTAATTGTTTGTGCTTCTGCCCCAGGTTATTATTTAACTTTCGTTAGTCTTGCACTTTTTTATTTGAGCAACATAAGAGTTTCTAAAAAATTGATCTTTACCTGCTGGTCTGCTTTGACAGATTTTGCCACTCTGGCATTTGCTTCTCTAAATCGATTTCCTTTTTTAATTCTTTTTGGGTTTTCAGAAGGAGTTGCTACAGTAGCTTATGTTTTGATGGATTTCAGTTGAAATTGGACTTAAAAGGTTTATTACCTCGCTTACACTAATGTTGCTAATGAGAATTGTGTGAAGTTTTGTGTGAAAGAAATTTTTAGGTTATCAGAGTAAATAGTGTAATAAGAAAGAGAAAGGTTTCATGACTCAAGCAATATGAGTATGAAGATGAAGATATTGATGTTATTCAAGTAGTAACTCCGGAAAAATTTATCAAATGCCAAATTCAGAGACCTGCAGAGTCTGTTTTCAAATAGGTAATAGTTCTCGTAAGAAAAGTTCCGCGAAAATTCTGTCCAGTTATATTTTTGGAGTTTTCATCCGACAAAGAAAGCAAAGAAGCGAAAGAGGGACGAAAATGGAGCCAGGGTGGCTCACACCACCCCCTGGCGTGGGCTCCCCTGGACGCGCCAGTAGGTGGTGTGGCCGCCCCGGACTCCGTCTCCGACCCGTTTTCTCCCAGTACCTTCCTTTTGTTGTAAAAATTCGTATTATATAATTCCTCGGATCCTCCGAGGTTCGTATATCGTGTTCTCGTCGTATTTTCGCTGTTCAGATGTCGTTTCAGGGTTCTTCTTCTTCGGAGGACTATGAGCTGCGGCGCCGGCGCGAGCTCCATCACAACTTGGAGCGAAATACCTTCGTAGGATGGGTGGAAGAAGAAAGGATCGCAAATAGGCGCGAAGACAGGGACCGGAACATCGGGGAGGCAGTAAAGGACATGTCAGCAGGCATGGAGGGGCTGATACCTCTAACTCTAGACCTCTGTTCTTGCCCTGCAGCAGTGGAAGCTCTACGAATAACTGATGAGTTTTGCGACAAGTACCGAGTCCTGAGAAGGAAGGTGGATATGCTTCAAGAGGAGAATGATAGGCTTCGCAAGAGGCTGGAAGATTTTCTCGCCCCAATCGAGAGAACACCACCACCACCAAAGGAGTAATTCGTCATCAGGTTTTTGCATCCCCTTGGTTTGTTCCAAGCTCGGGGGAGTGCCACGATATCACATCACTATCTTCTATCTTTTTACCTTTTTAGTAGAGTCATATCATGAATAGAGAAGTTATCATGTAGGATGGTTTTCATTATGGAAGTGCCCCCCTCTTGTTAGATATCTATGTATCCCTTGGTGTGAGTTACCATTATGGAATATTAATGAGAAGTTCTATCATTTACTCTTTTGCATATCTTATATTAGTTTTCAATTCATGGTCATATGATTTATCTTGTTGTTAGTATTGGTATCACTTTGGGATCATTGAGTTAATTTAGTTGGTTTTTGCAAACCTGGCTCGGTCAGTAGCAACAATATTTTGAGAATTGAATGAAAAAGACAAAAGTACTCTTAAAGAAATATAATTTCATCATCTTTCTTTCTTGATTTGCTCATAAGTTTAGTATTCTCTAGTTAAGATCTTTTGTGCTTCCAAGGAAGATTGCATGTTTGTTTTTATCACTTGTATGTTTGTTTTTTTCCTTCAACTCTTATGCTTGCTACCCATCCTTGCTAGCCAAAAACCTCTACTGAGAGGGAATGCTTCTCGTGCATCCAATCCTTAAACCAAAACCTATGCCATTTGTGTCCACCATACCTACCTACTAGCACTATTGCTATTCCAAGTAAATTCATGTTTTTATCTACCTTCTAAATTAAACTTGTTATGTGAAAATTAGTGATTAAAGCTCTCACGAACTTGATGGCACACTTTACTTTCTTGCACATAATAAACTTGAACCATTGTGTCGATCTTTGTTGTGTATATGCTTGCGCTTTATAAGTTGAAGTTAGCAGAACCATGTATCATGGGGAATGCTTTCAACATTGCACTTATATTCCGTTGATATCATGATTCTTTTGCTTATGGATCCCGACGGTATGAAATAAAAGGGGAAGTTATAAGATCATGGAGTTTGTATGTGTGTTAGAGAAATGCCTAGGCCGCTAGCCTAATCCATGCCTAATCATGGTGGAAACTTGCAGCATAACCATAATGAGCACTCTATGAAGCATCCTCAATAAAAACCTATGCAAATAGCAAATAAAAAGATCGCTAAGATGCTCATTGTCTGCTTGCCTTGTCATTTTGATTATGGGATAACTCCTGTATCATGTGCAAGGGGTACCCCGTTGGCGGTTCTCTGTGATACATATGTATTTACAATGACAAGAGCTTACTTGTGACTGAAGTTGAGTAGCATGAGGTTCGGTACTTGTAAGTAAGGGCCGTGAGATTTCAACTTATAACTTGTCAAGCATATCCTCTTAGTTGTGTCATTTTAACCTTAATCACCTAAAGATGCTTATGATAGGGGCAATGAGAGCTGAAAGCTAATAAGTACTATAATTTTTGGAAGCTCTTTATGAAACTTGAAATCCCTGCTTCCCTCTATGAAGGGACTATCTTTTACTTTTTAGTTGAGTCAGTAAACCTATCCCCTTCTACCTCAGCAAGTATTTTGAGTTGTTGTGTTTCATTCATTCATATGATGATTTATTCAATCATGTTTCTTATGTTCCTTGTTTTGCACATTGCTCTTATCTTGGTGATTACTACTTTGAAAGCTATCATTGAAAACCAGTTATTTGTGAACTCCTGCAAATTTTCAACTATTCTTTGACCAAGAGCTAAGTTTGCCATTACCAATTATGATTTACTTTATACATCTTTATTGTGTTTCCTTTACTTATTGCAAGTTAAGTTATATAATAGTGAGTTGTCTTCTATTATGATTTATGTATTGATGAATGTGATGCTTCTTGTCCGTATTATTTTATCGACTCTTCACTCCATAAACCTGAGGCCATGTTTATTGAGCTCAGTTTTCGCTTGGGGACAAGCGAAGTCTAATATTGGGGGGAGTTGATACGTCAATTTTGCATCACTATTCTATATCATAATTTACTGTTATTCATTGATATATTTCATATTAAGAGATGATACGTATGTTATTTCATCTGTTTTTGCATGGTTGATGACTTTTGGAGCATGGACCGCTGTAGTCAGGATTCTGATGGAAAAGGTGCTGTTTGGAGGCAAAATCCGCGAAGAACAGAAAATCTAGGAAAATACATGGAAAATTCTATTTTTCTAGAAGACGAAGATTGCCAGAAGGGGAAGTGGAGATAGGCCACAGGGGGCCACACCACCCCCTGGCGCGGGCAGCCCTAGGCCGCGCCAGCAGGTGGTGTGGCCACCCTGGCCCACTCCAGGCTCTCCCCTCTAGCGTATATTATCCCCCCGAAACCCTAAGACTCGGGGAGCGACCATAGAAAGATTCCGCCGCCTCTGCAGGGTGGAAAACACCGAGAGAGAAAGATCTCGCCGGCAGACAGAATTCTACCGGGGGAGTTCCTTCCTGGAGAGGGGAGATCATCGCCATCAACACCACCATCAAGCTGGACTTCATCAGGATCATCATCATCATCATCACCACCATCATCTCCACCAACACCATCATCATCACTCCATACCGCTGTAACAATTGGGTTGAATCTTGCATAGTTCTTAGGGGAAACTTTGCCGGTGTTGATTACTCCTTGTAGTTGATGCTATTAAGTGAACCATTGGATTATCATTTATGTTCAGATTTTTACACATCATTATTTCATCTCTGATGATGATCCATATGATGTCTTGTGAGTAGTTCGTTTTGTTCTTGAGGACATGGGAGAAGTCATGTTGTTAGTAGTGGAATTGTGTTGAGAAAGATTCAATAGTTTGATATTTAAGTTGTGGTGTATTTCTTCTAGTGGTGTCATGTGAACGTCGACTACATGACACTTCACCTATATGGGCCTAGGGGAATGCATTATGTATTTGGCTACTAATCGTAGGGGTTGTCGGAGTGACAGAAACCTGAACCCCCGTTAGGAAACCTTTGCACAAGGGACGTCAGGGTCTTAGAGTTTAAAGTTGTGGTTAGTTTTCTACCTTAATTACTTTCTTGTACTTACGGATGCTTGCAAGGGGTATAATCACAAGTATGTATTAGTCCTAGGAAGGTCGGTACATTAGCACAGGTTCACCCACACAACACTAAGCAAACTAAAGAAGATTAATCAACTATATGAAGCGAAAACACTTGAAGATATTCCCATGTGTCCTCGAGAATGTTTGGTCATCCTAATTAATACAACCGGCTTGTTCTTTGCTAAAGAAAGGATTGGTCCACTTGCTGCATTTATTCTTATTGTCTTTTATTTACTCATACTTTATTTACCTGCATTATCAAAAACCCCTAAAAATCCGTTTGCTAAGTATTTACAGAGAATTCCTGCTCCAAGCCATTCGCCAATACCTTCTGCTCCTCGTTGGGTTTGACACTCTTACTTATCGAAAATACTACAATACACCCCTATACTTGTGGGTCATCAAGAGCCAGGCCAGGAGAGCTCGTCAAACTCAGAGGGAGATGGGCTAGACTCAGACGAGGCCATGTCTTCGTCAAGGATCTCGGCAGGCAAAAAGAATTTTGCATTGACCATTCTAGCAATCCTGGTGTCGAAGCCAGAAAGGGAATTCCAAATAGCATCGCTATCGATCTCCCTCCCTTCCTCATCCATCTTGGGAAAGCCAGAGATCACCAGGTCGATGCCCGCATTGTCATAGTATGCCTTGATCAAAGACAAATACATCCTAGCACCAGCCTGGACGCAAGAGGCCTTCTAGTCCTTGACCTTCTCAGGAGCTCGACGTAGGATCTCCGCATACTTGGCTACTGAGTCTGCCGCCTTGATGTTAATCCCCAGAGGCTAGGCTATCTCCTTGGCCTAGGCAATGGCGGTGCTGACGAAGTTGCCGGTAAGAATCATGTGTTCCTTAGGGTCTGGAGCATCCTCACCCAAGTTGGCTAAGCCAATGGGAGCTATAGTGTGCACAAGATAGAAGGTTCATGAGTACAAACAAATCAAATGATTATCCAAAGTACATAAATGACCAAGACGGAGAAAGGTTACCAAAGATGCTAGTCTCTGCGTGCTTGCATGTCTCCACCAAGGCATCCCTCTCCTTCTGGACTATCTTGTACACCTCAAAGTTCCTCGCATTCTGCTCTTTGGCAGCTTGGTTCTGTTCCTTGAGTTGTGCAATCTCGTCCTTCAGGCGTTGCATCTCGGCGTCAGCAGATTCTTGCAGCAACTTCATCGCTGCCTCATGGCCCTTGATGGCATCGGCCAGGTCCTTCTTCAAAATTTTGTTCTCATCATCGAGATCCTAGATATGCTTGGATTGCTCGACGATGCTCTTGGCCTTGACAATGGCTTCTATAAAACAGAAATCATAAAGTACTATGAGAAGATGGCATAAATAAGTCCATGAGGAAAAGCAAGGAGCTGTTACAAGAAACAGACTCTGGCTATTTTTGATTTGTTGCTTCAGAAAGGCTGTTTTACTCTGTTCAAGGTCCAGCTCCTTCCGCAAAGCAGGAAACCTCTCATTGGCCGTGATCCTCCGCCTATTCTCATTCTGCAAACAAACCAGCATGTTTAGTTTCTCTAGAGCATCTAGTTGGAACTATATGGTTTCAACTACATGCTCGGGGGCTACAACACAAGTTTTTAACCAACAAGTATGTTACTCTTAGAACATCTAGCCGGAATTCTGCTAAGTTTCCACCTAGACGCTCGGGGGCTACACTATCAAGTTCTACTCTTAAAAAGTTCTTTGGAGCACTCAGGCCAATAACCTTTGTTTATCCGCGTAAGAGCTCGGGGGCTATAGAGGGATATACTATGCAAAACAAACGAAGTAAAGTTCAAAAGACTTACGATGGCAATAAGCTTGAGATTGTTGGCCAGATTAGCATATGCAGTGTGGAAGATGCCGACATTGTTATACATGGCATCTGCCTGCGCAATAAGGTCATCTAGGCACAATGTCGGAGGGGTCGCGGCCAAAGGAGATGTTGAAGCCGGAGGCAAGGATGATACCCTAGCCACCTGTTGCGTCTTCAGAATAGTTGATGGCGTAGAGGCTCCCGCCTTAACCTTGCCTCCGCCTCCGCCTCCTGTGTTGCTTGGCCGCTGGGAGAAACGTCTGCCTCGACAGAGCCTGAGATATCAAGTATTGGATTGACATCTGTCTCCATGGCGGAGATCTCAGGGATGGCAAGAGATGAAGGCCCAGCGGGGCCAGCAGAAGGCTTGGCTGCAGGAGTAGGGGAAGCAGTAGCGGGAGAGGGCTTGGTGGCCACGTACCTAGTGAGCATGTCACGAATATTTTTTGACCCTCCAGCATCTTTGGAGGATCGCTTCAAACTAACACCGACTTTCCTCCTGAAACATATGAAGTATAAGTACAAGAGTTAAAAAAAGGTATGAGCTTAAAAGTACAAGCCGGAGAAGGTTAGATTGACAAGGTTGCTAGCTGGATACAGAGGGGTGTTAGATTGACAACTTCAAGTAGGAAAAACCTTAGAGCATATAACGAGCAACAAAGGAAACAAAAGCTACCTCTGGGCACTTGCCGCAATCGAACACGTCGTAGGTGATCTTGAAGCCACGCTTCCTGTCCTTCACCTTGACAATGTCTTTAAGCCAGAGTTTGATGGAATCAGTGGAGAAGTTATCCCGCGAAATTCGCATGGGATCCCTCCCGTCTTGAGTGTATTTACACATCAACTCGGCACGGTGCTGCAGAGGCTGGATCCGCCTAACAAACCAGCACAAGGCAAGATCCAAGCCCATCAGACCTCCGTCTACAAGCCATTCAATCCTCCTTACGGCGCGATTGGCCTCGTCGTTGAAAGGAAGGGAGGCTGGGGTACGCCATGCGGGCACCTCGGAGGCAGCTCCATCGACGAAGTCAGGATAAGTCTCAAGGCATCCAGGCAGAGTAATATCTGGGTCATAGAAGTATGTGCGCTGCCAGTTCTTGCATGACTCATGCCCTACAATGTCAGGGAAGTGCCGACTAGGCCGTATCTTGAAGCTAATGGTTCCACAAATCCGTAATTCATCCTTGGACTCTACGGACTCTCTCTTGACGGTAAAAGAGTACACGATTAGATCTAACCTAGGTTTAATGCCTAAGAATCCTTCACACAAGGCTACGAAGTTGCTAAGGACTAAGATGTTGTTGGGAGAGAGATTGTGGGGGAGTACCTGGAAGTGCCGGAGAACATCCAAGAAGACGTCGGAGACTGGCAAGCTTACGCCTCGTACCAGCTAGGCCTTGAGGTACACCTTCTCTCCGGCTTGGGGAGAAGGAACCACCTCGCCGGCCGGCGGCGCCCGCAAGATCAACTCCTTCGCCGCGGGGAGATACCCCTCGGTGACCAGCTCCTGTAGATCTTCAGTGGAGACGTCAGAGCCCCTTGATATGTTGCTAACGTATCTATAATTTTTGATGTTCCATGCTTGGTTTTATCTACTTTCTTATGTTTTACCCACACTTTGGAGTACTTTTTATACACTTTCTTGGACTAACCTATTAACAAGATACCACAGTGCCAGTTGCCTATTTTCTGCTGTTTTTGGTTCCAGGAAAGTCAGAAAAAGAATATTCTCGGAATTGGACCAGACAAAAGCCAAATTCGATATTTTACCGGAAGACTCACGGAGCTAGAAGACGAGACGGAGAGGGGCCACAGGGCAGCCACACCATGTGGTGGCGCGGATCCACCCTGGCCGCGCCACCAGGTGGTGTGGGCCCCTGGCCGCCCACCGACCTTGCCTCTTCACCTATAAGAAGCCTCCCGATGCATAAACCCTAAAGAATCAATCAGAAATCCACGAAAAGTTCTGCAGTGCCGCCACCGAAGGGGAGATTCGGGGGACAGAAAGTCTCTGTTCCGGCACCCTGCCGGGACGGGGAAGTGCCCTCGGAGCCATCTCCATCGATCTCCACCACCATCTCCATCACCATTGCTGATTCCCATGATAAGGAGGGAGTAGTTCTCTCTCGAGGCTAAGGGTTCTACCGGTAGCTATGTATTCATCTCTCTCTCTATATGCATGATCATATTGTGATCATGAGCTTTGTAATAAAGTAGATCTACCTTGCTACTCAAGTGCTTTAATAGATCTCTGCTCTCCCCGTGTGTGTGAAAGTGACAGCGTGCACACCATGGTGGCACTTAGGCTAGAGATTACAAATACTTGTTATGAGTTATATTTGGAGTTGGATGTCTTTATGAAATTGTGGTGTTTGTTGGAACCATCTAGTGCTCAAGGTGACAGTGTGGGGTTATCTAGATGGGAAAGGCTTACTTTGGGGTGTGCTGTTACAGCCCTACCATGGATTAGAGTGTCCAACCGGAGAGTAGTTAAGAGTAGTATCATGAAGATAATATATTTATGAGAGAGTGTTCACTAGTGAAAGTATGATCCCTAGGCCTTGTTTCTAAGCATTGATACGCCGTTTGCTACTAGATCTGTTACATGTTTGCTTACTGCGATCTTTTTTTCAGTTTTACTTTAGACTTTTCCACGCCACGAAGCTATTCTCTATCACCGTTACCACTTATAATTATCCATAACACTTGTAGTTCACTATCTCTTCGCTGAACTAGTGCACCTATACATCTGACAAATGTATTGGGTGTGTTGGGGACAGAAGAGACTTCTTATATCTTGATTGCAGGGTTGCTTGAGAGGGGATACCTTTGACCACTTCCTCCCTGAGTTCGATAAACCTTGGGTGATACACTTAAGGGAAAACTTGCTGCTGTTCTACAAACCTCTGCACTTGGAGGCCCAACAACTATCTACAAGAATAGAAGTGCGTAGACATCACCCCTCCACACTCCCTTGTGGGATTCATTATCTTCTTCTGCAGCTTCTGGCGCTGCTCCTTCTTGGTCATCGCCGGTGGTTTCCACCACGTCATTGACAGGGACAACCACCCCCTCCGACGGGGAATGGGAGGAGAAGAGGGCTCTAGCTAGGGTTTTTGAGGAGGAGCTCGAACGGACGCACGACTGGAGTAAGACAAAGACGAGGGAGCGAATACAGGTAAAAGAAAATAAACTGACCGTGGTGAAATTATATAGACCCCGTGTCAAGATTCGTGCAAAGGAATCTAATGGATGGAGCTTTACCGACGTGGAAGTGAACGTGTGCGGTAATTTTGCCACGTCCTCCGTCTTTACCGCTTCGCCGTTTTAGATTTCGCGCGCGTGAAAATAGCTGATGATTAATTCTTTGTTTCTGTGAGTTTCGAGGTAGTGTAGGCTGTACCCTACGTCATCTGCCTGATAGTTGTAGTGAAGGGTCACGTCCGAAGATTCCATCAAAGACGGAGATTGTCCGACTCTGGAAACAAAGACACAAGGAATCTCCGGCTACATTGCGAAGCCAGAGAAGATTGCATGGTTCTTTGGGAGACCTTTGAGATATTGCTTGACGAATTGCCGGCATCACTTAGACGGGATATTCAAAGATCAATGGGCAAGACGACGCAAGATTTCAAAGTCCTCCGGGGGCTACTATTGAGGATATGCCAAATGGGTACCCTCATAGCATGTCACCAGTCCGCCTAACTCGGGTGGCCCATAGTTGTTAGCAAGGCCTATTGCCTGCTGGGCGGCCTAGTTAGACGGATCCGGAAGGGAGGCCCATGCCGGATAAAGCAAGGCTACACGGGAGTCACCGACATACTCGGAGCCTTGGAGTACAAGACACGGAAGAGTAGTTCATATTAGTGTAGGACTCTTTACCTTGTTCGGCAAGGACCTTTCCCTATAAACCTAGGTCTTGGCGCCTTTATAAGCCAGTCTTTGGGAGCCTTTAGGGCACAACCTCTTAGATTGCTACGTACACCGTGCAACACCTCGCATAGCGAACCTATCTCTATAACTCGGCGTATTGCCATTATAGTGATTTATAGCAGGAGTAGAGTTCCGCCAGCGTTGTGGGACTTGAACCTAGGTAAGCAATGTTACCTCGTACCCGCCAACTCTCCACCTTACCCCACGTCTCTAAACACGCACTGTGAGGACCCCTCCATGGCGTACTCGTCGGCAATACCACGACAGGTACACCTTCTATCATCGATCCGAAGTCAAGGTTTTCGTTGCCAAGAATGGATCCTTTCTGGAGAAAGAGTTTCTCGTGAAAGGTGTGAGTAGTAGGAAGGTAGAACTCGACGAGGTTATCGAACCTCCTACTTCTTAAGTGGCGAGTAGCACAGCACCGGAAACTGTTCTAGTGGTGACTCCACCGAATGAAGAGAGAACTAATGATGAGGATCGTGAGGATCATGAAACTCATCATGAAACTCCGGAAGAGAACACTACCTTACCTCGTAGGTTAAGCAGGATACGTGCAGCTCCTGAACTGTATGGTAATCCAGTCTTGAATTTCATGGTAGATGGAAGCGATGACCCTGTGACGTATGAGGAAGCAATGGTGAGCCCGGATTCCAAGAAATGGCTTGAAGCCATGCAATCCGAGATAGGATCCATGTATGAAAACCAAGTTTGGACTTTGGTGGACTTACCTCAAGATCGCAAGGCCATTGAGAACAAATGATCTTCAAAAAGAAAACGGACGCTAATGCTAATGTAACCACCTATAAAGCTTGACTTGTCACAAAAGGGTTCCAAAAAATTCAAGGAGTTGACTACGAGGAGACTTTTTCTCCTATAGCGATGCTAAAGTCAATTAGGATTGTGTTAGCAATTTCTACATTTTTTGATTACGAAATCTGGCAGATGGATGTAAAAACAACATTCCTAAATGGAAACATTAAGGGATAGTTGTATATGATGCAACTAGAAGGGTTTGTCGATCCTAAGGATGCTAACAAGGTATGAAACTTCAGCGTTCCATTTATGGACTGAAGTAAGCATCCCGAAGTTGGAATCTCCGCTTTGATGAAGTGATCAAAGGGTTTGGATTTGTCCAAACTATAGGAGAAGCTTGTATTTACAAGAAAGTGAGTGAGATCTCTATAGCATTTCTGATATTATATGTGGATCACATATTATTAATTGGAATGATGTAGATCTTTTGACTAGCGTAAAATATTACTTAAATAGTAAGTTTTTGATGAAGGACCTTGGTGAAGCTGACTATATTTTAGGTATCAAGATCTATAGAGATAGATCAAGACACTTAATTGGATTATCACAAAGTACATACCTTGACAAGATTTTGAATAAGTTCAAAATGCATAATAGTAAGAAAGGTCTCTTACCCATGGCACAAGGTGCAATTTTGAGTAAAACTCAAAGTCCAGCTACAACACAAGATAGATAATTGACGGGCAATGTCCCCTATGCCCCAGCCATAGGCTCTCTTATGTATGTTATGCTGTGTATAAGACCGGATGTGGCAATGCTATTAGTTTGACTAGCAGGTACCAATCTGATCCAGGTGTACAACACTAGAAAGCAGTCAAGAATGTCTTTAAGTACTTAAGAAGAACTAAAGACATGTTTCTTGTCTATGGATGTGAAGAAGAGCTCGTCCCAAAGTGTTACGTCGATGCTAGCGTTGACAGTGATCTAGATGACTCTAAGTCACAATCCGAATATGTATTTATTATGAATGGTGCAGCGGTGAGTTGGAGGAGCTCCAAGCAACCTGTGGTGGCAAGATCTTCAATGGAGGCAGAATATATCTCTGCTTCAGAAGCACTGGATAAAGCGGTTTGGATGAAGGAGTTCATTTTCGAACTAGGTGTGGTTCCAAGTGCTTTGGATCCAATGGTTATCTATTGTGACAACAATGGTGCCATAGCCAATGCTAAGGAACCAAGGTTTCACAAGAATTATAAGCATATGAAGCGTCGTTATCACTCCATCTGGGAGTATGTCCATGGTGGTGATGTAGAGATTTGCAAAGTAGACACGGATTTGACCATTGCAGGTCCGTTGACTAAAGCTCTCCCAATGGCAAACCATGATCAGCACCAGAACGCTATGGTTGTTAGATTCACAACTATGTAAAACTAGATTATTGACTCTAGTTAGTGGCGGGCCTTTAACAATATTGTAGAAGGGGACAAAAGACAATAGATAGCAGTTGGGGGGCCATATTGAATTATTTTATGTTTTGTATGGTAAAAAATGATAAATATTGAGTAGTACAGTGCAAACTGTAGTTGAGTTGGGGGGCCATGGATCCTTATGGCATCCACTAAGGTCCACCTCTGCTCTAGTGCAAGTGGGATACTGAAAGGAATATGCCCGAGAAGCAATAATAAATGGTTATTATGTTATTCCAGGTTTATAATAGATGTTTATTTCTCATGCTAAAATTGTATTAAAAAAGAAACGTTAATACATGTGTGTTTAATAAACAAATAGAAGGTTCCTAGTGATGCCTCTCATTACACTAGCTTGTTGATTACCAGATGATCAAGGTTTCCTGATCATGACATTGGATGTTGTTAATAACAAGATCACACTATTAATTGAATGATGTGATGAACATACTTCGAAAGTATAGTAACACGATCATGCCATTATGTTTACACTACTATAACGTCATTCAAAGTAACCCTAATCCTTAGACCATGAGATCATGTCAATCACTGACTCCAGAAGAGTATTTTGATTGCATCAAACATCACACTATAACATGGTGACCATAAAGGTGTCGTCAGATACTTGGAAAGTATTAGTTGAGGCTCGTGGATCAAGAGTGGTATTTGTCCATCCATATGATGGAGAGATATACTCAGGGCCCTCTCGGTGATATTACATTGACATAGCTTGCAAGCAAGTGATAGTGATCACTAACAATGTCATATCACGGGAACAAGAAAAAGAGTACTTGTTAGTAACGGGATCGAGCTAGGTATGGAAGATACCGAATGATCGGATCCCAAACAAGTAAAATATCACGAGACAAAAGGAATTAGATACTACGAATAAAAGGTCACGTGATCACTAAGTCATCACATGAACTGGAGGGAGTTATTATGGATCTCCAAGTCCCACTAATAATTATTGATCAGAGAATGTCTCGATCATGTACACATAGTTTGTGACCCGTAGGGAGACACACTTAAGGGTAGTCGATGCAAATTGAGTGGATTGGGAACATAGGAGAAGATAGTGGACATCGCACGAATTTGTTCTGTCGAATCTGCCAAAATGGTTTCGAGGTATCGAAACAAAGCAAGGGGTTGAATTGTTAATGTGTTGATCAAATGAAGTGTTCATTAAATGAAGTACTCATTAAATGAAGTGTTCATTAAATGAAGTGTTCGTTAAATGAGTGACATTAAATCAAGTGAATTAAAAGTGGTTTTAATGAAAAGACTCTTGATTTTTGAGTAGAAAATGAATGGGAGAAAGTGGAGAGAGTTTTCATGTGAGTGGAGTGTTCACCACATAATTGGGAAAGAGGTGGGGGCAGACATATGGCTGTGTGCCTAGCCCCCTTGGGCTTCCCCCTCACCTATGAAAGGCACCCCTCCTCTCCTCTCTCTCTCACACACATTCACCCCTCTCTCATATGCCCTTTGGTTGGCATTTTCTCCCTCTTGCTAGCCTTGTCCATTGCCACTAAAAAAGGTGCTTAGACGCAGCCCTACTCGAGATCTTCCCCTCCACCATCTCTACCATGGCGCTCAGGGATCCGCTACTTCCGCTGCCCGGCTAGAGCGAGGGTTCGGGAGTCATCGACACACTGTACGTGTGACCAACTACGGAGGTGCTACACGTGCAGCACTGTCATCGCATCCTATAGGATGGTCGAGTACACTCTACAATAACCATGTTTGTTTGCGGGAATGTTATTCCGTGTTACAGTCTTCGAGGGCGAGTCCATCTGAAACTGTTGCATGTATCTCCTAAATATGATCTTGGTGGTTGCAATCGTAGGATTTTTTTCTTTTCCATGCAACAAACCCCATCAAGGGGGCTAAACACGCGATTCCGAGGGAACTCAGTGACAGTGACAACAGCGGAGCAAGCACACGATAGAGAGGTGACACCATTTTTTTACCCAGGTTTGGTACCCTCGTGAGGAGGTAAAGCCCCCACTCCTGCTTTGTTGTATTGCTTGCGTGCTTTAGGAGGGTACAATGGAGGATGAAAGTCGGGTTTTAGATCTCAAGGATCGATCCCTCCAAGGTAAGAGAAGGGCTCCTTATATAGGGCGGCATCGAATCTCTTACCCATAGTTGTTGGAGGGAAGGGTTACCACATTCCCGCCCAATGGACACCAATCTACTTTGTCTTGATGCGGCCGCCAGCCAGCTGCTGCGCTCGAATGGTGTTGGTCATCCTTTTGCTTTGCATCGTCACTCTAGTCTTCTTGCACTGAAGTGGCTGTGTTAGGCACTTCCTTTACCCTTGCGTCACTCTCCCACGCCTTTGTGCTTTGCTTTCCCGGGGTGGACCGGTCGCCGCTCGGACCGACCGTTGGTGCATCATCTTGCTGGGCACACTTTGGACCGGGGTTGCTCCTCCTCCTGAGGCCTCGTCGGGGGGCATCTGTACCGCATAGAGACCGGTTCGGTCACCATCTTAGGCTCTGGGATTTTTTTCCTCTCTCGAGGCTCACTTTTCTTGTGAGCCCTTGGGAGGGTGCATTCGGTGGGCCTAGCGACTTGATAGGATGGGGTACCCCTGGTACCAATAGTCTCAGTAGCCCCCGGTCTCTTGGCTTGCACGTGACTGGCGTAGGGGCAAGGAAGTTAAGGGACCAACTGGCGTTGGGCCCATGGGAGGTCGTGTCATGACACGGTTCACGAAGATGCCACCCGCGGCTTCCACGTGTCCGGGCTAGGCGTGGCACACGTCCGATGCGCGAACCGTTTCTTCTAATGCTTGGCCTCAGGGGCTACATCACTCGTAAAACCCCAAACCCGAAGGGATCTACCGACTCCCGTCTTCCATCACCACTATCCCACCAGTGCTTCCGCTCCGACGCTACTCCTTCCACCCCTTCTGTGTCTGAAATGGCAGTCAAGAGAGCGCGTGCTTCTTCCGTCGCGACGAGCTTCCCCCTATCCATCGAGGGGGCCTTGCCCCCGGCGATGATCCTCAACGAGGAGGGGCTAGAGAAGGTGCGCAAGCTGATGGCCTCTGACTTGAACGAGTGGGGCGCTCCGCGAGTGTGGAGCGCCAGCATTGGGGGAAGTGGGTGGCGCACCACCGTGACCCCGGTCTTTACAAACACCACCACCGCTGGCCTCATTCCGCCCTTCTCCCCCTTTGTCATCACCGTCTTGGATCACTAATGCATCCAGCTCTTCCACCTCCACCCGCGAAGCGTGACCCTCCTGGATGCCTTTTCGTTCTGGTGCGAGGCCTTCATTGGGGTGATGTCGTCCTTGGCATTGTTATGACACTTCTACTGCCTCTGTGTCCTCATGCTGGAGTAAGGCCTCGGTGGCATCGGGTTCTTCGCCGAGGAGGAGGCGGACTTCTTGTCGATCTCCATCCTTGGCGTGGTGTCGGAGTTTTGCCACAGCTGGGCTCTAGTGGACGCCGTTCGGGCCTGGCCTCAGCTCTGTGCTCCTGCGGGGGTGGCGGTGGAGAATCCGGGCTGGGCCCGTGAGGCGGTCGCCTGCATGGGTCCCGGTCACCTGGCAAGACGTGTGGCGCACTTGAGGGACCAGGTCTTGACTAGAGAGATGGTGGTGAGGGAATTCCTGCGGCAACATGTCGCTCCCCTTCAGGGGTACCGGAGGCCTGTCTGGACCATGACGCCTTGCCGGTATGCGATCCAGCTCTTAGAGGGGCTCCGGGCCGAGGACACGGTGTCCGTCCTCATGTAGCTGCTCTTGGGCGTGAAGGTAGTGGAAGAGCTTCCCCTTGATATGCACCCTCTATACTCGGGGGGCGACATGTGTGCCATTCGCGCGAGTCTTCCTACCTTCAACCTCAGGGGGTGTGCTCCTTGTTCAAGTTGGATGACAAGGATGCGAAGCCAGGCTATGATCCCAAACCCTCCCGGCTTGTTCGACGCAGGAGGAGGATCAACAATGTGTCATCCTCATAGGAGGATGCCCAGGACCTCCCTCGTGCCAATGGAGCTGTCCGCGGGGAGTGCGGCACGACTGGAGCGACAACTGCTCCTGCCCCTAAGAGGGTAGCTGTCAGGTTGGGAGACGGCAGCGCCTTCCTTCCCCTAGGCGCTAGGAGGGCCAGATGGTCCTTGGAGGGACGGAAGTCGGGAGGTGAGCCATCCTCGCGAGGCTCCACTTTTTCCTCTTTCCCCCTTTTTCATTTCGTCACCCTGCCGTGTCGACACAGGAACGAAAAAAGAGGAAGACGAATGCGGCATAGTCAGGTTCAGGAGGAGAGGCAGGACGCGTCGTGGGCAGCTCCTCCCCCTTCGGATTGGTGCGCACCTCGAGGGCTCCTCCCCGCCTCCTGGGTGAGGACCGGGGTGAGGGGCTGCTCCACTAACGATGTTCAGCCCAACTTTGAGGTGGTTACATGAGGTGATGGCACCCCACTACTCAAAGACCCCGTGGGCGCATAGGTCGCAACCCCATCACCATTCCAAGGTGACAAGGAGGATCCTGTTGGGGGAATACCCCAAGCCCACGAGGACGCGGGACTAAGCATGCTAGCCTTGCTATCCCCCGAGGGCGCCTCCCTTGGCAGGTCCGGGCGCCTGCACAACATTGTGGCGACCGCCCGTGCCAGGCTCGATCAGTTCCTTGTTGACATCACCGCGGAGGAGCACCGCCTAGCCGGATCGTGGCATCGTCTTCACTTGGAGCAGGCTGCTCTCGATTGGGCCCGAGAGCAGTGGGGAGCCCGCAGCGAGGCAAGGAGCTCCAAAGGCGACCAGGCCCTTGTGGAGGCGCCTCGGGAAGCCGTGGGGGATTCCACGTCGGCTGCGGACCGGGTTCCGCCCTCTAGGGCCTTCTCCGGGAACCTGACCCGTGCTTCTTACGACTTTTCTGTAAACGACCGTCCACTCGCCTTCTCCGAGAGGGAGGTCAAAGAAGATCATTGGAGGGTCACCCAGAGGGAGCGGGACGTGGCCCTCCATAAGTAGGTAGTCCGTCTTCGTGAGGATGAGGTCCAACTAGAGAGGAGCCACCTGGAGGCGTTGGAGGATCAGATGGGGATAGCCCACCAGAAGCTTGAGGAACGAACGGTCGACGTCAATCTCCGTAGCTCGAACACCGATGAGCGCATCCGCCGCTGCTACGCCAAGGTTGCCGAGGAGCAGGAGCATATGAAGAAAGACAATGAGGCAGTACTCTCGTAGCTTTGCCAGACCCTCCGAGAGGAATGGCAGGGGAAGGCCAAGACTCAGGACACGCACTTTCTGGAGAAGAGGGAAAAGCTAGAAGGCTCCCTCAGCAAGGTGGAGGAATGTCTAGCCCAGGCTCTCACCGACATAGAAGGAGCTGCAAGCCTCCCACTAAGAGCTCCAGAAGCGTTGGAATCTCCACGACAAGGTGGAGCGGGACCTCCAGGTGCTGGAGAAGGAGAGGTGTAAGATATACCGGGTGCTTGTAAAGCGTGCGTCCGCCAGTTTTCAGGACATCGAGGTAACCGACTTCTACACCGGTCCCCTTGCCGATGCCAGCACGGATGGTGCTTTCCTGGTGCTCTTTGGCCGGATCACAATGGCACTGGAGGGAGAGCCGTGGTTTACCATGGGTACCATCTGGACTAGTGTCAGAGGATGATGCGGGTCATGGAGACCCATGTCTTTTCTGCTCTGTACCAGCATGATGCCAACTTCCCCTGCAGGGTGCTCCTGGGAGGGTGACGCATCCTGCGGGGACCCCACCCAGCAAGGTCGCCTGGTTCCAACAACTTGTGGAGGAACGTGTCGACTACTTCCTCCTGATCTTTGCCTGGACTAAAGAGGGAGAGGATGCCGAGGCTATCAGGTCCTCCAGTGGTGAAGATGAAGGTTCCCCCCATGGCTCGCCTGGTGTCGAGGGGAGTGGCGAGTCATCTCCAGAAGGCAGCGCTTCGAAGCCATTAGCCTGAGGGGCCCTTCCATATTTGTTTATGCACCTGTTGAGTGCTTTATCTTCCCCCTAGGCCTCTGATACATTGCAAATGTATCTATAATTTTTGATGTTCCATGCTTGGTTTTATCTACTTTATTATGTTTTGTCCACACTTTGGAGTACTTTTCATATGATTTCTTGGACTAACCTATTAACAAGAGCCACAGTGCCAGTTGCCTATTTTCTGCTGTTTTTGGTTCCGGGAAAGTCAGGAAATGAATATTCTCGGAATTCGACGGGACAAAAGCCAAAGTTCCTATTTCCCCGGAGGACTCACGGAGCCAGAAGGAGAGTCAGAGAGGGGCCACAGGGTGGCCACACCCCCTCGGCGCGGGTACCCCCAGGCCGTGCTAGGGCATGGTGTGGGCCCCTGGCTGGCCACCGACCTTGACTCCTTCGCCTATATATTCCTCCCAAGGCAAAAACACTAGATAGCCAATCAGAAATCCACGAAAAGTTCCGCAGCGCCGCTGCCACCGAAGGGGAGATTCGGGGGACAGAAAGTCTCTGTTCCGGCACCCTGCCGAGACAGGGAAGTTCCCCCGGAGCCATCTCCATCAATCTCCACCACCATCTCAATCACCGTTGTTGATTCCCATGATGAGGAGGGAGTAGTTCTCTCTCGAGGCTAAGGGTTCTACCGGTCGCTATGTGTTCATCTCTCTCTCTCTATGCATGATCATATTGTGATCATGAGCTTTGTAATCAAGTAGATCTACCTTGCTACTCAAGTGCTTTAATAGATCTCTGCTCTCCCCATGTGTGTGAAAGTGACAGCGTGCACACCATGGTGGCACTTAGGCTAGAGATTACAAATACTTGTTATGAGTTAAATTTGGAGTTGGATGTCTTTATGAAATTGTGGTGTTTGTTGGAACCATATAGTGCTCAAGGTGACAGTGTGGGGTTATCTAGATGGGAAAGGCTTACTTTGAGGTGTGCTGTTATAGCCCTACCATGGATTAGAGTGTCCAACCGGAGAGTAGTTTAGAGTAGTATCATAAAGAGAAGATATTTATATGAGAGAGTGTTCACTAGTGAAAGTATGGTCCCTAGGCCTTGTTTCTAAGCATTGATACACTGTTTGCAATTAGATCTGTTACATGTTTGCTTGCTGCCATCTTTATTTCAGTTTGATTTTAGTCTCTTCCACGCCATCAAGTTATCTTCTATCACTGTTACCACTTATAATTATCCATACCACTTGTATTTCACTATCTCTTCGCCGAACTAGTGAGCCTATACACCTGACAAGTGTATTGGGTGTGTTGGGGACACAAGAGACTTCTTGTATCTTGATTGCAGGGTTGCTTGAGAGGGGATACCTTTGACCACTTCCTCCCTGAGTTCGATAAACCTTGGGTGATCCACCTAAGGGAAAACTTGCTGCTGTTCTACAAACCTCTGCACTTGGAGGCCCAACAACTGTCTACAATAATAGAAGTGCATAGACATCAAGCTATTTTCTGGCGCCGTTGACGGGGAGGTAAGGTAAAAGGTATTCACACCGGAGGATTAAAGAAGAAGAACCTCCCATGGCAAACGCCTATTTTCTGGCGCCGTTGCCGGGGAGGTAAGGTAAAAGGTACTCACATCCTCGGGTGTGAGTGCTCGAAGTTATTTCCTTTAGATTCTGCAATTTTGTATTTTTGTTTCTTGTTTTCACTAGTTAGGCTTAATGGAAAACAACAACAAAATTAGAGAGCTTTATAGTATTTATCTTGAGTTAGGACATGAAGTGTTTGAAGAGAAAATTAAAAAACCTATGGAACTTTATTTGCATGATAATAGCAATGTTGTTAGTATGAATTCTTTGGACACCATTATTGCTAATGCTATGGAAAAGTCTAAGCTTGGGGAAGCTAGTTTTTATGAATTCTTTAGATTCTGCAATTTTGTCTTTTTGTTTCTTGTTTTCACTAGTTAGGCTTAATGGAAAACAACAACAAAATTAGAGAGCTTTATAGTATTTATCTTGAGTTAGGACATGAAGTGTTTGAAGAGAAAAATAAAAAACCAATGGAACTTTATTTGCATGCTAATAGCAATGTTGTTAGTATGAATTCTTTGGACACCATTATTGCTAATGCTATGGAAAAGTCTAAGCTTGGGGAAACTAGTTTTTATGAAAATGATCTTTTTAGTTCCCCAGCTTTGGAAGATAGCTATTATATTGCTTATGATGATACCAAACCTCTAATATATGATGATTATAATGATGAATATGATATTTTCAGTCCACCTACTATTGAGGAGAAAATTAATAATTACAATATGCCTCCTATATTTGATGATTATGGTGATGAGAATAATAATGAAAGTTGTTTTGTTGAATTTGCTCCCACCACAATTAATAAGAATAACTATGCTTATGTGGAGAGTAATAATTATTATATGCATGTGGCTCATGATAAGAATGTTTCATGTGATAGTTATATTGTTAATTTTATTCATAATGCTACTGACAGTTATTATGAGAGAGGGAAACATGGTTTTATGTATCTCAACAATATTAAGTTTCCTCTCTTTATGTTGAAAGTCTTGAAGTTGCACTTGTTTCACTTTATGCTTGTTGTTTTGTGCTTTAATGACTTGTTTCTTTACAAAACTCCTAAGCATAGAAAGTGGGTTAGACTTAAATGTGCTTTGAATTTGTTTCTTGATGCTCTATTTTTCTTCAATTCATATGTCTTATGTGAGCATCTTCTCAAACTATCATGCCTAACTTAAAGGCGTTAAACAAAAGTACTTATTGGGAGATAACCGAAAAGTTTTAGATGAGCCTTGGAAGTTATTACCTCTTTAATAACCGCTCTTTATCCTTTTTATTTACTTTTTGTGCCAAGAGTAACCTCTAATGAGAGAGAAGTAATGTTTGGGAAAGTTGCTGTCCCGAAACAGATTTCTGTGCTTCACCGTAAAAATTCGTGTAAAATGTCTGAATGTCTTGTTGAGGCGTGCATTTTTGTGCTTCTACCCCAGGTTGTTATCTAACTTTCGTTAGTTCAACAATTTTTTATTTGAGCAACATAAGGTCTTCTAAAAAATTTGTCTTTACCTGCTGGTCTGTTTTGACAGATTTCTGCCATTTTCTGCATTTGCTTCTTGTTGGTTCCTTTTTCAGTTCTTTTGGGGAATTAAGCTTTTTTAGGGAAGTGCTATAGTAGCTAGTGTTCTAATGGAAGTTTATTTGGTGTTATAACTGAACCTAAAGACTTATTATCTTGAGTGCACTAATGTTGCTAATAAAGATTGTGTGAAGTTTTGTATGAAAGAAAAATTTCAGGTGTATGGAAGGGATGTGTAATGAGATGAAGGATGGACTAAAGCTCAAGCTTGGGGATGTCACGCATGTCACCCCAAGAAATATCCAAGAAGTACAAGCATCAAAGCTTGGGGATGCCCAAGGCATCCCCCTCTTCATCAATACAAATCCCAGGTTTTCCAAACGCTTCATTTTTATTGTTTCATGCATAGTTGTGTTGTTCTTGGAGCGTCTTCTGTTTCGTTTTTGTTTTCGTTTTTCGTTTTCTTTGGTTTTCTTAGTTTTCTGAATAAATTGGTTGTACCCCTCTTTCATACATTGGTTTTCAAATAGTTTGGTTTGGATTGGAAAAGAGTAGGAAAGTTCATGCTTATGTGGTAAAAAGAGCTTGTTTTTGACTGTGGCCTATGCTTTGTCATGCCATGCTTGATATTTTTTGGCTTTATGCTTAGTATTCTTTTCCGTAGCATGACTTGTTATAAACAATTGAGATTGCTTAATGTGCCTTGGATGAATCATGCGTTGTTTTAGCATATTAAAGCATAGTATAGTGGTATTCTCCTTTGATGCTTTATTTGGGTTGACTTGGCACATGCTCACACCATGTTATGACTATCTCACGTCACCATAGCCTTTATGATCCTTTAGTTTTCAACTTGTAGAATCACTTTATGCTTTGATCAATGATGTTTTGTCGCTCTGCATGATTATGGCCATTATTGCTCTCTTAGTTTGTCGCTCCCAGTCTTTTGCTAGCCTCCACAACAAAGTATGAGTTCCACTCATGCATCCAACTCCCTAAACCAAGTTATTCCAAAGAGTCCACCATACCTACCTACTAGCTTATGCTATTCCAAGTATATTCATGTTTTTGTTTACCTTCCGAATTAAACTTGTTATGAGAAAACTAGTGATTAAAGCTCTCAAGAACTTGATGGCACACTTTACATTTCTTGCCCTTAATAAACTTGAACCATTGTGTCATCTATGTTGTATATGCTTGCACTTATTTGTTGGGGATTAGCAGAACCATGCTGTCATGGGGAACGCTTTCAACATTGCACGGGTACTTGTACCTAGTTGATATCATGCTCTTTTGTCTATGGATGTCGTCGGTGTGAAATGAAAGGGGAGCTTGTAAGTCCATGGAGTTATGTATATGTGTTAGAGAAATGCCTGGGCTGCTGGTCTAATCCATGTTGACATGGTGGAAACCTGCAGCGTAACCATAATGAGCTGTCTATGAAGCATTCTTCTTATAAAAAAGAGTCCTATATTGAGAAAAAAGAGAAAAAAAAATGAGATTATGAAAAGAGGAAAGAGAGAAAAAAGCACCATATTCCCATGGTAAATAAGAAGATTGCTAAGATGCTCGTTGTCTGCTTGCCTTGTCATTTTGATATGGGGACTCTTCTGTATCATCGGGCAAGGGGTACCCCGTTGGCGGTTCTCTATGATACACATGTACTTACGATGACAAGAACTTACCGGTGACTAAACTTGAGTAGCATGAGGAGCGGCCCTCGTTTTAAAGGGACATGAGGTTTCCAACTTATACTTCGTCAAGCATATACACCATAGTTTGCTCATTTTAATCTTAATCACTTCAAGATGCTTATGATAGGAGCAACGAGAGCTCAAAGATATAAGTACCATAATTTTTGGAAGCTCTTTATGAGACTTGAATCTCTACTTCCTTCTATTAAGGGCTTTCTTCCACCATTACATTGAGTCTCCACCTTCTATCTTTATGCACCTACTTTGAGAGCATAGTGGCCATTCTTAGTTCTATGTGCATTGTCCCAAGACTAGTTGATTGATGCATAACTTGATATTGCTTGTTTTAAACTATTTGTATCTAGTCACTCTTATGAAGTTTGAAGGTGTCCTATGCATTTATATTTGCTACTCTATGAGGGACAAGCTGAATACTACTATGCTATGTTTTCTTTATGTGAAACAAACAAACGTCTTGCAAAGCATTGTTATTCATGAATCTTTTGTTTGTGCCTTTTCATATTGCATCATAGTTTATTTCTCTTATTGCTAGAACTTTGTCTTTCATGTTATAATTGAAGTACTATGATCCCAGCTATCAATGTTTACAAATACTTTGATCAAGTTTATGATGGTGCATGTCACCTCAAAAATTATTCTTTCTTTTTATCACTTACCTACTCGAGGACGAGCAGGAGTTAAGCTTGGGGATGTTGATACATTGCAAATGTATCTATAATTTTTGATGTTCCATGCTTGGTTTTATCTACTTTCTTATGTTTTGTCCACACTTTGGAGTACTTTTCATATGATTTCTTGGACTAACCTATTAACAAGAGCCACAATGCCAATTGCCTGTTTTTTGCTGTTTTTGGTTCCAGGAAAGTCAGAAAATGAATATTCTCGGAATTGGACGGGACAAAAGCCAAAGTTCCTATTTTCCTGGAAGACTCACGGAGCCAGAAGGAGAGTCGGAGAGGGGCCACAGGGTGGCCACACCCCCCAGGTGCGGGTACCCCCAGGCCGCGCCAGGTCATGGTGTGGGCCCCTGGCTGGCCACCGACCTTGACTCCTTCGCCTATATATTCCTCCCGAGGCAAAAACCCTAGATAGCCAATCATAAATCCACGAATAGTTCCGCAGCACCGCCACCACCGAAGGGGAGATTCGGGGGACAGAAAGTCTCTGTTTCGGCACCCTGCCGGGACGGGGAAGTGCCCCCGAAGCCATCTCCATCGATCTCCACCACCATCTCCATCACCGTTGCTGATTCCCATGATGAGGAGGGAGTAGTTCTCTCTCGAGGCTAAGGGTTCTACCAGTAGCTATGCGTTCATCTCTCTCTCTATGCATGATCATATTGTGATCATGAGCTTTGTAATCAAGTAGATCTACCTTGCTACTCAAGTGCTTTAATAGATCTCTGCTATCCCCATGTGTGTGAAAGTGACAGCGTGCACACCATGGTGGCACTTAGGCTAGAGATTACAAATACTTGTTATGAGTTATATTTGTAGTTGGATGTCTTTATGAAATTGTGGTGTTTGTTGGAACCATCTAGTGCTCAAGGTGACAGTGTGGGGTTATCTAGATGGGAAAGGCTTACTTTGAGGTGTGCTGTTATAGCCCTACCATGGATTAGAGTGTCCAACCGGAGAGTAGTTTAGAGTAGTATCATAAAGAGAAGATATTTATATGAGAGAGTGTTCACTAGTGAAAGTATGGTCCCTAGGCCTTGTTTCTAAGCATTGATACACTGTTTGCAATTAGATCTGTTACATGTTTGCTTGCTTACATCTTTATTTCAGTTTGCTTTTAGTCTCTTCCACGCCATCAAGTTATCTTCTATCACCGTTACCACTTATAATTATCCATACCACTTGTATTTCACTATCTCTTCGCCGAACTAGTGCACCTATACACCTGACAAGTGTATTGGGTGTGTTGGGGACACAAGAGACTTCTTGTATCTTGATTGCAGGGTTGCTTGAGAGGGGATACCTTTGACCACTTCCTCCCTGAGTTCGATAAACCTTGGGTGATCCACTTAAGGGAAAACTTGATGCTTTTCTACAAACCTCTGCACTTGGAGGCCCAACAACTGTCTACAAGAATAGAAATGCATAGACATCAGCCTCTCGGGGATATGACCGTGGGGAGGTTGTGTGCGCCGCAGGGTGCCTGCAATTAAATCTCGTGGCGAGTTATAGGCGTCAGGACCTGCAGGTGAGGTAACTTACTGCCACGATTGGGCGGCAAGTCCAGAGCTCAGCATGCTAGATTCTGTAATTTCCTGGCTGCCAGAGGGGTGAGTGCCTCGCGAGCCGTCCCGCAAGCCTCTCAAGGAGGAGGTAGTTCAGCTAGCATGGGGATTTTTGATCTTTTGAGGGCCAGGAACCATGGGTGAGGTGACTTACGATCGAGGAATGAGTCGTAAGTTCAGAGTTCGACACTTTAGGTACTAGAGAGCCCGGGTCATAGAGGGGCAGTGCCTCACGAGCCGTCGCGGCGATGTGTATATATTTTATTTTTTAGTCAAGAACTGTGGGTGAGGTGACTTGCGGCCGAGGATCGGGCCGTAAGTTCAGAGATTGACAATTTAGGCTCTAGGGAGCTCAGGCCACGGAGGGGCAGTGCCTCGCGAGCCATCATTACGATGTCATTTTGGGCCAGGAACCGTGGGTGAGGTAACTTGTGGCCGAGGAACGGGCCGTAAGTTCAGAGCTCGACACTTTAGGTCCTAGAGATTTGGGCTGCTGGAGGGAAGTGCCTCACGAGCCGACAGGAACCATGGGTGAGGTGACTTGCGGCCAAGGAACAGGCCGTAAGTTCAGAGCTTGAAACTTTAGGCCTTGGGGAGCTCAGGACGCATAGGGACAGTGCCTGGCGAGACGTCACTATGATATCTGTTGGGCTAGGAACCATGGGTGAGGTGACTCACAGCCGAGGGACAGGCCGTGAGTTCAGAGCTCGACACTTTAGGTCCTGGCGGTTTGGGCCGCCGGAGGGAAGTGCCTCACGAGCCACCCCGTAAGCCTCTCGAGGAGAGTACCATGGGGCCTATGCTAGCCCATGACCTCTTGGAGGAGGAGATTGTAGGCAATGCATGTTCTGGCGATCCTTGCCGAGAACGAATGTGTCCTAACCAGGTCGCGTTTGCAGTGCTGACTCGTTTTGTTTGTACACCATACAAGGGTCTCGAACATCGGGAACCATGGGCGAGGTGACTTATCGCATGATCTGGTCTGTAAGTTCAGAGCTCGACACCTTCGGCCCCCAGCATCAACGGGAGCGGTTAGGTGATAGGCACCATTCCAGCCCCCGCTCATATGGTGGATACACGAGAATGTGGCAACCACGTGGGAAGAAATAAAAACCTAGCAGAACAAATGAATTCACAAAAAAGAAGACAGAAATCATGGATAACCGCAACTGTTTCCCCTCCCGAGGACCCTACCCCCGAGGGGGTCGAAGAAGTATCACCCGACAGAAAAGAGCGAGAGCTGAGAGTCACCTTAAGAGGGGTGAACCCGGTAGCGGTGCACATCTCCTAAGGATAAGGGGACGCCTCTGGCCCCACGGTTTTCCCCGAGAGGCCGAGCCTCGGGGCCCGTCGCTAGAGCTAAAGGTCTGGGGCCCTGAGGCATCAGGGCCTATTGCGCTTATTGCTCTGTTCGCAACTCTTCTTGTTGCCATACTCCTCACTTACCTCCCTGAGCTTGACACGCTCGTTTGTGTCATGGCCCTGCCTCAAGTGGAAGGCACAGTACAGGTGCGAGCCAGTCAGGCTGCCCGCTTCCCTTCATAGAGGGCGCCACTTACCGACCTTCCCCGGGCACCTGACGGGGCTTGTCTGATCCTTCATGGCCGAGCCCATGGGACCGATCTCGCTGTGGGTAAACAAATCCCTGTCTTCTTCTTTGGCGTAGCGGTCGGCCATCACAAAGAGCTCGACCACGATGGATAGGTTCTCTCCGTGGTGACGGATCCTGTCGAGCACTTGAGCATCAACGACTGTCGTGGTGGTGTCACGGCAGATGCCATGGATAGGCTAAAGGTGGGGACTAATATGCGCTAGGGGAATCCAGGGAGGGATAGTAGAGTGATTCTCCACACAGAAGTTTGTATTGCTAGATCTTCAAGATTACAAGTGCTCCTTAAGCTGTATTGGCGAGAGGAGGAAGAAGGTGCTCTCTTACTCTTCCCTACTATCTTGCCCAAGAACCCTAGATCAACTAGTGCTATGGAACTACCAAACCAACTAGTGCTCAACCAACCCCCTCTACCAGAACCCTAACCCCCCTTATATAGAGGAGGCCCGGTCCCGGCCTAGGGCATACGTGGAGGCATATTCGTAAGAATATGCCCCCTCCCAAAGTGGTAACCCGACCGGGGTGCTTTTCCCCCGCATCACACATGCTTTAGCGACGTAGCCTCTGCGGCGCCCGCGTCAGCCGACGTGAGTGTCGTCACCCTTGTCGGCCATGACCCGGTGGTCCTGCCCTTGCTTTATTCGCTCATGCAGTGCGTATCGGACCTTCTTTTTTGACCAGAGAGATTCCTTCCTTCTCCCAGAAGCTAAGCGAGGATCCGGATCATAGTAGATCTGGCCACACATGTTCCTGCATATAAGTTATACAAGTACTTCCGACTTACTCCTTAATCCGGATAAGACAATGTTAGGCGACCCCCCTGGTCCGGGTTACTCCGTGATCCGGCATGCCTTGAGGTGACTCGGCCAGCATCCGCTTTGACCCTGCCGAACCTCGGCTAACTCGGCCCTTATACCCCGGAGTGACCCTACCCGGGGGTATCCCCCCAACATTAGTCCCCGAAGCTGGTGCGGTCTTAGCTGCCTTGGCTGCTAAGGCCACATCAGGTTCATTTATGTCTGAGCCTCGGACGTTTAATTCCGGGTTAGCTCCTTATCTCGGATTATATGGATTTACGTTCCCTTCGCATGTTCCAAGTTTTCACTTGCCGGCCTGGTCACCACTTTGGCTCGGATCCCATGGTTATCACAGTTTGATCCGGGCCCCGTTTCCTTCTCTCATACGCCAACCCACGCGGAGGCTAATCATTGTCTTGTCTTATTTTAAGGGCCTGCACAGTAACCGCCACAGTAATTGTCAGTTTCACTATGCGTGGGTCACGTCATGCCTGCCTCCTCGTTTACCGCAACAGCACGTCGCGTCATGGGATCACTTCTACTCTGTGGCCCCCTGTGTGGCTTCTTCTGATTGGCTGATGCCGGTGATACACGGCCACACCGTGTGGCTCGTCGGCGCAGCGCGATCCCACTCATCGATCACTGGGGGTGGTTAAATAGGGGAGGGGTGCGTCCCTTAGCGTTTTTCCACCTCTGCGCCCCTTTGCCCGTTGCATTTTCTCCTTCATCTTCCCTGCGACCATGCCGCCGCCGGTGCTTTCTAGCAGCAGCACCGCCGCCGCACCTCCCCGTGCCTCTGCACCGCAGCCACCGCTGCGCAGCTTCTTCGCCACGGGTCCATGCCAATCTAGGCCTCAGATCCCCGCCGCTGCTAGCTCCAGCTAGGATAGCGGATACGAGATGACGGAGGAGGAGCTCGTTGTCGCCGAGCAGGAGATGGAGGAGGACGCCGGCGCGGCGGACCGCGGCGCGTGGGCCGGGTCATGGGTCTATCAAGATGACCTTGACTGGCTCTACCGGACCAGGCGCATTCCCGCCGGCGTCACCGCTCGTCTCCCCTCCTTGGAACTGGCCCCCTCACCCAATCTGGGTGAGTTCGTTGTATTCCTGTCCCACTTCCAACAGGGATTTGGTCTCCCGGTGATCGATTTCTTCCGGGATTGGGTTAGGACATACCACCTGCAGCCGCACCATCTCCCAGCAAACGCTATCACCTCTCTTTCCGCCTTTGCCTCTACGATCGAAGGCTACACCGGACTATGGCCCACGAAGGAGCTGTGGATCCGGTTCTTCGGCCTCTGTCGCAACGTTGTCCCCAATATCCACGTTGAGTCGGAGGACAAGCAGCTCACCCAGTTCAGAGCTGCCTCCATCTCGCCCTGGAGATTTTCAGTCTTTCCCCGGGTCACCGGGCTTGACTCCTGCAAAGGATGGGCCCGGACCTTCTTCTACGTCCGGAATGAGGGTACCGAAGATTTGATTCGGTTGCTGCCCTACGCTCTAGGCCCACCTGACATGGATTTCTGGGAGGAGGTCCCCAAGAAACCTATAGCTCTGGCCAACCAAGTTAACAAGAGGTTCGCGGAGCTAAAGAAGCTCGGATTGCGCAATGAGGATGCTATGATCACGTTCGTGCGCAACCGAATCTCTCCCCTCTAGAAGCGCTCCCACAAGTTGTGCCACATGAGCTTCGGACGCGACCCCAACCGAACCTCCTCCTTCGAGTTGAGCAACACGGAGATCTTTCGCTGGGTTAAAGCTCTTTTCACCACCCACAAGGATTTCTCTGCCGAATGGACGTGGGGAATCGAGCACTACTGTCGTGACAGGCTCCCTCCCGCGGTAAGCTTCGCGGGGCAAACTTAATTCAGATGAAGCATGTGTCGGTTTTTGTTATATTTCTAACTCTGTTCGTCATGCTTTTTCTTAGTTGTTCCTTCAGCAAACTCTCGAGAATGGTACGGATCCAACCCTTAAGTGGGCGCCGGACCGAGAAATCCTGGATGAGGAGGAGCCGGACCAGGAGATGTTCCTCCCTATGACCGACGCCACCAAACGACCCAGCGGTAAATTCTCTTCTCTTAGAGATTGGCCCGATGATGAGGATGACTCAGATATCGACGTGATTGAACCCGTTGAGGCTGTCCCTCTTTCTTTTGCCTTTCCGGCATCAGCTAACCCCGGTGGGCATATCCACGAGGATCCTCCACTTGCCACGGGCGAGCCGGTTCCGGTGGCGTCGAAGAAGAAGCACGGATCCGCATCAAGTTCTTCCTCCGAACCTTCTCAGCCCACAAAAAGGCAAAAGAAGGCCGGAGACAAGACTGCCTCCAAGCGGGCAGGCAAAGCCCCGGCATGGAGGGCCCGGAAACCCAAGGAGGCCGAGACCTTGGACGCGTAAGTCATTTTTCACTGCGCAACTCACTTTTCCTTGCATCGGGGTAATTTCACTCCTGACATCATTCTCTTTTGCAGGCCTCCTATGGAGGTCCCTCAGAGCGGATCGAGCATCTCTTCTCCCCTTCGGTCCAGCCCTTCTCCTCCTCGTGACGACGAGTCACGCCCGCTGAGCCCTATTCCGGACGGCTCTGCGGCTGCTCCGGGTTCCGCAGTACCTCATCAAGAGGAACGCGACCTCGGAGCAGGAGGGGTCGGTTCGGCCGAGGCAACGGCGTCTACCACTTTGGCATTGCTGCAAACAGCAACCACCAAGTCTATCATAACACCAGCACCAGCAGCAGCTCCAGTACCAGCAACCGAGCCAGCACCTGCCCCCGCACCAAGGAAACCAATAACAGCTCCAGTGCCAAGTTCCTCTGCCTCTTCCAAGTCATCCCAGCCTCGGCGAGGAAACATTCCAGCAACTTCCAAAGGGAAATCCATCGTGGTTACTTCTTCCCAGCAAGCTAAAGGCAAGAAGGCTCCGGATACTGCCAAGTCTACATCCGTCGAGGCCGGGCAGCGAACCCTGTCGTCGATGCTTCCGAAGAAATCACCAGCAGCGACGGATGTTCCTACCGAGCCAACAGATGCACAGCAGATGGTTCTGCACACCAGCCCAGCTCTTGCTCTAGTTGAGAGGAAGGAAGCTCATGCGAAGGGCTTGGTGGCACCCCACATGCCCACTGGCGAACGGTACCCTCCGAGCCTTATCGAGTTCGTTATGAACTGGAACAAGGCGGAGTTCGTCCACAACGACGATCTCCCGGAAAAGTTCGGCCCCGCAGAATTTTCTGCTCAGATGAATACTGCCGCCAGGGCAATTAACCTCGCGGGGCGAATGATGGAGGTATGTAAACTTCAAAACCAACATAGATAATAGACGGGTTCGGGAAAAGTCCTTTACATGCTGTAGATAATAACCATTAGTCCCCGAGCCTCCGGGGGAGTAGCTTGTTACTCGGCCGGATGCTCGTTAGAAAACTAACATAGCTGCATGTAAACTTCAAATGTGCACACACCTAGAGCCGGGTTAAGTTCCACTTGGCCCGGATCTTGCACACTTCGAATATGCACACATCTAGAGCCGGGTTAAGTTCCACTTGGCCCGAATCTTACACACTTTGAATATGCACACACCTAGATCCGGGTTAAGTTCCACTTGGCCCAGATCTACCACACTTCGAATATGCACACACCTAGAGCCGGGTTAAGTTCCACTTGGCCCAGATCTTGTACACTTCGAATGTGCACACACCTAGAGCCGGGTTAAGTTCCACTTGGCCTGGATCTTGTACACTTCGAATATGCACACATCTAGAGCCGGGTTAAGTTCCACTTGGCCCGGATCTTGTACACTTCGAATGTGCACACACCTAGAGCCGGGTTAAGTTCCACTTGGCCCGGATCTTGTACACTTCGAATATGCACACACCTAGGGCCGGGTTAAGTTCCACTTGGCCCGGATCTTACACACTTCGAATATGCACCAAGTTAATTTTACACTTCTGTACTTCTTTCAGGTAACTACCAATCGCCGGAGCACCGAATTCCAACGCCTGCTTGATACCCACAAGATCCTACGCGCAAAACATGTTGCACTTGGTGCAGAACATGAAAAGAGAGGTAATTTTCTCCCTCGGCACCTCTTCATTTTTCTTCACTTTCTTCCGCCGAACTAATCTCTTCATTCGGTTTCTGCAGCTGGGGTGGAGGCTGAGAACAAAATTATGCGGAAGAACTTGGAGGAAATCCGGGGTATGTCTTATTTTGTTCGACCTTGTTGTGTTTTCCATTTCTTCTTCTCCTTGGCTCAGCAAACATTCACTCCTCGGCTCTGCCGGGTCAACATACTATTTCAGCATCGCTTGAGGATAGTGTGCCCGTGCCTGATATGATGCTGCATTTCTCGAACAAGCAGGGCAGCATCAGGCCGAGCTGAAGAAGAAGAATGATGAGCTTGCTCTCATCTGGACTAAGGACGACGAGATTGCCAAGCTCAAGGCCGAGATGGAGAAGATGAAGTCCCAGCACCGAACCGAGCTCCAAAAGGTTGGCCAGGACTTCACAGAAGAGCGTGAGCGCCTTACTCTCCAGATCTCCAAGGGCCAAGACCTACTCAGAGAATCCGACCTCCATCTTGGGTCGGCTAACGCTGAGCTTGAGCAACTTCGGAAAAGACGCGATGCCTGCATCAAGGAGTTAACCTGGATCCATAGCCACATTTCTTGTAAGTTCCTTTCCCTTATCCGACATACTTCTCCGGGCTACCTCATATGTCTTTCCTTCACCTTCTTCCTTTGCCTTGTTTCTAGACCACTTTCCAGAGGGTACTGCCATTGCAAGCACTGCTGTTGCCAAATTTTGTCGAGAGAGGGGTACTCCCATTGCTCTTGATGGTGAGAACATTCCCTTGGACATGGAGGACCTATTGGTCAGCTTGTCCTCTCGCGTGGAGACCATCAAGAATTATGGCAAGGATATCCTCGACGTTGCAGTGCGCATCTTCAATACGTTCTGGCCCGGAGAGTAGCCCGGAGACCATCGCAACTCTCGTCGAGAAATTAATGGAAGTTGAGACCCAGCTTGACCTCTGGAGAGAATCTGCCGGTCGTGCTGTAGCTGACACCATCCTTCATCATATTCTCACATGGTACGAGAAGATCGACCTCAGCCTCCTCACACGCCGGCGCACCGGATCCATATGGATCGATGATTCGGAGTGGGTAGCTCGGCGCCAGGCCTGTGCCTACAGCCTTGTCGAATATTCTCCTGTTTATGACTGGGTTGAAGGGCCGAGCTTCCTGGAATCCGCTAGGGACGAGCAGAATGAGAATGTTGAAGATGGGTCGGATGAGGACGGGGAAGATGATGCTTCAGATATTGAAGACATCGACAACGATGTCGAACCTGCTCCTCCTGCTGCTCCTTAGTTCTAAAAAACTTGAAAATTTATCAGATCCCCGGTATGCCGGGTGCAATTGTATGCTGGATATGTGATATTTTGCTACTACGTTTTTATGCCGGATTAACTTGGGCGTAGTCCCCGAGTTTCATTTTCTTGTTCGTTTAATTCTTTGGCTCGGTCCGTGTCTACCTTGATTCGGTTTTACGACTTACGAATCCGAGCTTCAAAAATTGTCTTAACAATACTTAGAAACTTTGAGGCTTGGCTCAAAATAATTCAGCATAATAACTTGAAAATAAAAACAGGGTTAGTCCAAAAAAACAAACGTTAGCTCGAATAAATTTGTTTCCTTAGCCGTTTTTCATGTGCTACGCAATTCCAAACTTGTTCCCTTGCTTGCCATGAAGCCAAATCTTGTTGGACAGCAGCAAGTCGAAGGGTTGGGTTTTTGGTGCTCACACATTACTAATCCGGGTTAAGTAGAACGACTTATTCCAGCTACCGCATAAGAAATTACGACAAACATTATTAAGGCAGTCCCCGAGTTACTGCTCGAGGCGCTGCTATTTCATTGATAAGCTCATTGCCGACATACATACCGACATATGAGATGACTCGGATACATACACTCTTTAGATAAGTGTAGAAGGGACGAAGTAGTGCTACATTCCACGGTCGCTTGGATTCCTCTCCGAACCTATCCGCCTTGTTCTTTTCCTGTGGCTTTGCATCTATAAGATAGTAAGAATCATTGTGCAAAGCTTTGCTCACAATGAACGGCCCTTCCCATGGGGGGGATAATTTATGCATGCCAGTAGTACGTTGTACCAACCGGAGCACCAGATCGCCTTCCCGGAAGACTCGGGGGCATACTTTCCGGCTATGATAGCGTCGGAGATTTTGCTGATATATGGTGGATCTGGACAGTGCTAGTTCTCTCGCTTCTTCCAGCAGATCAACATCGTTTTGTCGGGCTTCTTGCACTTCGGCTTCTGTGTATTGGGTGACCCTAGGCGAATCATGCTCTATGTCGGCTGATAATACAGCTTCTGCCCCATATACCAGAAAGAATGGCGTATAGCCTGTTGATCGATTCGGAGTTGTTCTTAAGCTCCATAGTACCGCTGGTAGTTCTTCTATCCAGCACCCCGCTGATCTTTGCAGCGGCTCAATGAGCCGGGGTTTTATCCCGGATAATACTAATCCGTTGGATCTTTCTACTTGCCCGTTCGATGCGGGGTGGGCTACCGAGGCGACATCGAGTCGGATCTTCTTATCTCGGCAGAAGCGCGCAAATGCTCCTGCTGCAAAATTTGTTCCATTATCAGTTATAATACTGTGTGGATAACCGTATCTCAAGATGATGTCTTTGAGAAATGTCACGGCCGTAGCTCCATCACATTTTCTTATAGGTTTCACTTCAATCCATTTTGTAAACTTGTCCACCATGACCAAAATGTGTGTCATGTTTCCTCTCGCCGGTTTGAACGGGCCAACCATATCCAAGCACCATACAGCAAATGGCCACGTAATTGGTATGGTCTTGAGTTCCGACATAGGCATATGTGTCTTGGTGGCGTACCTCTGACAACCATTGCATTTTCTCACCAGATCTTCTGCTTGTTCCAAGGCACTTGGCCAGTAGAATCCATGCCGGAATGCCTTTGCCACCAAGGCTCGGGATGAGGCATGATGCCCGCATTCTCCTTGGTGTATATCTCGGAGGATGTCAAGCCCTTCTTCTGGGTCAACGCATCTTTGGAGAACATTGGTTACACTCCGTTTGTATAACTCGGAATTGATGATTGTGTATGCTTTTGCTCTCCTCTGAGTTTGCCTGGCTAACACCTCCTCAGCGGGTAACGTTCCATCTTTCAGGAATTGGAATATAGGCAGTGCCCAAGCTGGTATGGCTCGTGGAGGGAATATCTCCTCATCAATTTCCATCTGATCCACCGGCATAACTTCAGCCGGATCACGATGTGCAGTCCCCGGGTCTAGCGAGGCAGTCCTCGGGTTTGCCGAGGCAGTCCTCGGGTTTGCTGACGCAGTCCTCGGGTCTCGCATACCACCTCCCATGTCAATGTCCATGGGCTCAGCTCCGGATTCCGTATTTTTCGGGACATAGATCGAGTTGATTCCTGGGGACGGCCTGATAGATGGTTTTCTGAGGTGTTCCAATGCTACACCCGGTGGAATTGCCTGTCTGGTCGATCCGAGCTTCGACAACATGTCGGCAGCCTCATTTTCCGCCTGGGGTACATGGTGAAATTCACACCCCTCGAAGTAACCAGATATCTTTTGCACGTGAAATTTGTATAGCGCCATGTTTGGATCCAGGGCGTCCCACACTCCGGACACCTGCTGCACCACCAGGTCCGAGTCGCCAAAACATATTATCCGACGTATGCCAATCTCCTTTGCCACCTTGAGCCCATGCACAAGAGCCTCATACTCAGCGACATTGTTCGGTGCCGTGAAATGGATCCGCAATACGTACTTTAGCTAGTCCTTCTTTGGCGAGGTAAGCACAACCCCGGCGCCTAATCCAGTTTTGGTTTTCGACCCGTCAAAGTGCATCCTCCAGTAATTCGGATCTGGTGAGGTGGTTCGTATTGCACCTCGGCCCAATCCACGAAAAAGTCCGCCACGGCCTGAGACTTGATCGCTTCTCTTCTGTCGTATTGGGGCGCATAAGGGGCCAGCTCAATTGCCCATTTTGCGATCCTGCCACTCGCATCTTTGTTACCCATTATCTCGGATATGGGAGCCTCACATATTACTTTGATGGGGTGCTCCTCAAAGTAATGCTTTAACTTCTTTGCCGCCATATAGACACCATATGCCACCTTTTGAAAGTGCGGGTAGTTCTGTTTTGAGGTAGACAATACCTCGCTCAGGTAATATACTGGCCTCTGCACCGACTTACCCTCTTCATTGCGTTCCACTATGATTACTGCACTTACAACTCGGTTGGTTGCGGCTACGTAGAGCAACATTGGCTCCTTTGATAGTGGAGAGGCTAACACTGGCGCAGTGGCCAACATATTTTTTAAGTAGGCAAAGGCTTCATCGGCCTGTGGCGTCCAAACGAACTTATCCGACTTTTTCATGAGTTGGTAGAGAGGCAGTGCCTTTTCTCCCAACCGACATACAAATTGACTCAACGACGCCAGGCATCCAGTGAACTTCTGGACATCGTTAAGACACTTCGGCATCTCCATTCGTTCGATGGCTCGGATCTTAGTTGGATTAACTTCAATACCTCGGCTGGAGACGAGAAATCCGAGTAATTTTCCCGCCGGGACGCCGAAGGTACATTTTTCCAGGTTAAGCTTCATCCGGAACCTTCTCAAGTTCGCGAATGTTTGCCTTATGTCATCAAGGAGCGTTGTGCTTTCCTTGGTCTTGATAACCACATCATCCACGTATACTTGTACGTTTTGACCTATTTGGTCATGCAAACATTTTTGCATACATCTTTGGTACGTTGCACCTGCATTACGTAAACCGAACGGCATAGTGCGATAGCAGTAAGCCCCATACAGGGTAATAAACGCAGTCTTTATTTGATCATCCGGGTTTAGAGGTATCTGGTGGAAGCCAGAATATGCGTCAATGAATGACAATAGTTCGCATCCCGCAGTCGAGTCTATGACCTGATCTATCCTCGGCAGTGGAAATGGATCTTTTGGATACGCCTTGTTTAGGTTCGTGTAATCGATACACATACGCCAAACCACTGCCACGTTCGGATCGTCCTTCTTCTTTTCTACCAGCACCAGATTAGAGAGCCAATCCGGATATAGTACCTCCATGATAAATCCTGCTGCTAGTAACCGAGCTATCTCGTCTCCAATGACTTTTCTCCTATCCTCGGCGAAGCGGCGGAGAGGTTGCTTCACCGGCCTTGCTCCGGGTCTTACGTTCAAAGAGTGCTCGGCCAACTCCCTTGGAACACCTTGCAAGTCCTGTGTAGACCAAGCAAAAATATCCCGATTCTCACGGAGGAAGTTGACGAGCTCGCTTTCCTATTTGTCAGTTAACCCGGCACCAATTGTTACGGTGCGCTCCGGAAACATGTTATCAATTGGAATCTTCTTGGTGTCTTTTGCGGCTTGAAATGAAACGCTGCCATGCGGGTTATTTAATGCCGGCATATATTGCTGCGCGGACTGAGCTAATGCTGCCACCTCCTGGATTTTTATTTTCTCTTGCGCAATCATGAGTGACTCGGCTAGGTTAGACCCGGCTGAAGCACATTCCATGGAACGTCAGAAATCTCCAGCAATGGTAATTACTCCATTTGGCCCGGGCAACTTCATCTTCAGATAACTGATGTGACAGCTTGCCATGAATTTGTTCAATGCTGGTCTTCCGAGTAACGCATGATATGCACTTTCCAAGTTCACCACCTCAAACTCCAGATTTTCAGTTTGGAAGTTATCCCTTGTGCCGAATAACACGTCGACCCGGACTTTGCCTATGGGCTCACAAGAAATACCTGGTACAATGCCATGGAAAGTTGTTCTCGTAGCTTGGAGCATGTTCTCCGAGATGCCCAACTTGCACATCGTATCCGCATACATGATGTTAATGCTACTCCCATTATCAATCAAAACCTTGGAGAACCTCACATTGATGTTCGGTCCAATGAATGTCGGATCCAGCACTAGCGCATATGAACCTGGGCTCGGCATAAGTTTAGGGTGATCTTTGATGTTCCAGGTGATTTCCTGGTCCGACCAAGGCATGTACCTCGTCACTGCGGGCATGACCGCATTAACCTCCATATGTCGGTGTTGCAAGCTCTTTCTATCTGTTTCCTCAGTCGTGAACACACAATAACTCTGGTGATGTTCCCTGTACTCATTCCTTCCCTCGTTTCCGGGGTACCTCTGATCCGGTTGCTGCTGATTTTCCACCTGATGCACTGCATCCCTTCTCTCATTGTTGTCATACCTCGGCAGAGGGGGAGGCAACATTAGCTGCTATGTGTTTGCTCCAGAGAGCAATTGCTGCCGGGGTAACTCCTGCTGAGGTTGATCATTCCGGGGTGCCTGAGCATTCCCCAAACCACCTTGCTCTATCTTTCGCATCCAGTCACATAGCCTCGTCGTGTGACCCGCTGGGCTATTCGGATTTGGCGTGTGAAACTTACACGGCTGGTCCAGCATTGACTCATAGGTATACCTCGGACGGTCTTTCTTTTCCTGCCACTGTTTCTTATGCTCAGGGGTCCATGTTTTCTTGCCATCATTTCTCGGAGTCCACTGCCCTCCAGTTCTCTGGCGTTGGTTACTCCCTGATCCGGGTTGATCTTGATTCACGGCTGCAACTTGTTGTGAACCGTAACGATGATCCGGTCTATCATCTCTCCTCTTTCCTCTGTAATCATTCCTCCGGGATGACCCAGCTCCATCCCTCTGATAGTATTCCTCGTTTGACTCACTTGACGCGAGCCTAGGTTGAGTCGGATCGCCCAGTGCATACGAATCAGCAATCCAGATCATTTCTGCTAGCGTAACTGGCATTTTCCTTTGCAACTTCATCCACAGCTCGCTGCCGTATCTGCACCCTTGCGCAAACCACGCTATGGCCTGCGACTCTATGACACCCTCACACGAGTTCCTCACGGTACACCATCGGGTCAAGAATTCATGATCCGTCTTGTTAGGTCTTTACTTGCACATTGCTAGGGTCTGCGGTCTGTTCGGCCTCTGGTATGTACTTGAGAAGTTGCTGATAAACATTTTTTCAAAATCTATCCAGCAGTTGATGCTTCCGGGTGGCAAGTTATTCAGCCATACTCTGGCCGGGCCTTCCAACATCTGGGGCACGTAACGCACAGCCCATCTCAAATTGCTAGTTGCAATTTTCACCGCCGTAGCGTAGTTTATCAGCCAATCCTCTGGCTTGGTACTGCCGTCATACGTCTTCGTGCCTCTGGGTAACTGGAAGTTGGGTACTGGTGGTTCCTTCATGATCCGGGGTCCAAAGCACGCTGGACCCGGAGGACCTTGACATTCGATCTGTTCCGACCTGTACAGGCGATCCAGTTTTAATCTGGTGTCATCCGGCATCAAATCCCTGCTTCCCAATCTTGACCCTATCACATGATAGTCTGGTCTGGGGTACCCTGCGTTCACCATCTCCGAATCACCGTCGTTGTATCAGTTTTGCTCTCGTTGCACACCTTTCTGCTGCATACCTCGGCCGGCGCTTTGCTCTTGCCTCGGTATATTCCGCTGCTGCGGTTGTCCTGCTCCTGCGAAGTTGCGCTGTCCGGCATTGCTGTTGGCAGCGTTCCCTTGACCGGCATTGCCTTGGTCGTGATTACCTCGACCAACTTCACCTTGGCTCACACTCCGTCGATCATCATTCTTTCGCATCTCTTTTTCTTTTCCCGCATGCATCGGGTCGTACGGGACGATCTATTTGTTCTGTCTGGCTGAGGTTACTACCTCTTCTCTCCTCGGACCGCCATGAGGCGATGATGCGGCTCCAGCGGATTTCTCCGGGTTACCCATCACCGAATGGACGATCTTGGAAGCCCCAACTCTTTCCGGGTTAGCTCTCAGCAGCTCCTCGTTCTGCCTGTTCGCGATCCGAACCAGCTCGTTAACCCTATATTGCTGTCTTTGACGGGCCTCACCCGGCAGACCCTCTAGCTCGGACGCAGCGGCATCTGCTGCTCTGAGGTTCTTCGCCGGGGTACTATACTTCGGCAACCCCACAGACAGGTAGTTTTCCAACCCTTCTGCTCCATCATCACCTTCTCTGTTCATCTCACTTATGACATTTTTCCCTTTTACCCTTACTGCATCAACCTTGTTTGCCTTTGCGTACTCACGCAGCGTCATGTTCAGCGACTGCTGAGCAGCGGCTATTTTCTTTGCGCCCTCCAGTATCTTTTGCCGAGTCTCCTCTAGCTCGGCATGTGCCTGAGCCGGATCTACCACTGCTACTACCGGGTTAGCCAAGCTATCCATAGCTTCCCTCAGTACGTTCTCAGGCCTCTCTAGTGGAGGTCCTCTACCTTTCCTCGGTGCCTTAGGTGTTACCTCCGGGTCTGGCGTCGGGTCCTTGCTTGCGCCTGCACCTGGCACAGTCATCATCACCTCCGCATGGTCTGGGGAGCGAGCGATACGTGCCCTGCAAGCCACAGTGAGGGGTGGTTCCCCCGCATCGACGATGCGACGCGGATGAACGCACGAGACGTCCACAGCAACATAGACCTTGTGCGCGCCGAGCTTGACGAAGAGGCCGTTGCGCGGAAGTGGGCGCGTGCCGAAGCAGCCAGCGTTGTCGCTGACGAAATCCAGCGCTCCAAAGCGCTGAACAAGCCTGGAGACGATGCGTTCGCCGGTGCCGATGAAGTTTCCCGTCCGGATCTTCACCCCTGCTAGCGCCGCTAGCCCCACGGTGGGCGCCAACTGTCGTGGTGGTGTCACGGCAGATGCCATGGATAGGCTAAAGGTGGGGACTAATATGCGCTAGGGGAATCCAGGGAGGGATAGTAGAGTGATTCTACACACGGAAGTTTGTATTGCTATATCTTCAAGATTACAAGTGCTCCTTAAGCTGTATTGGCGAGAGGAGGAAGAAGGTGCTCTCTTACTCTTCCCTACTATCTTGCCCAAGAACCCTAGATCAACTAGTGCTATGGAACTACCAAACCAACTAGTGCTCAACCAACCCCCTCTACCAGAACCCTAACCCCCCTTATATAGAGGAGGCTCGGTCCTGGCCTAGGGCATACGTGGAGGCATATTCCTAAGAATATGCCCCCTTCCAAAGTGGTAACCCGACCGGGGTGCTTTTCCCCCGCGTCACACATGCTTTAGCGACATAGCCTCTGCGGCGCCCGCGTCAGCCGACGTGAGCGTCGTCACCCTTGTCGGCCATGACCCGGTGGTCCTGCCCTTGCTTTATTCGCTCATGTAGTGCGTATCGGACCTTCTTTTTTGACCAGAGAGATTCCTTCCTTCTCCCAGAAGTTAAACGAGGATCCAGATCATAGTAGATCCGGCCACACCTGTTCCTGCATATAAGTTAGACAAGTACTTCTGACTTACTCCTTAAGCCGGATAAGACAATGTTAGGCGACCCCCCTGGTCCGGGTTACTCCGTGATCCGGCCTGCCTTGAGGTGACTCGGCCAGCATCCGCTTTGACCCTGCCGAACCTCGGCTAACTCGGCCCTTATACCCCGGAGTGACCCTATCCGGGGGTATCCCCCCAACAACGACTCACTCAGCGAAAGCCGCGATGACTTCCGCATCAGTGGTCCTGCTGACCCTGACGAGGCTTTGGTCAAAATGCTGCTGGTTCTTATGTAGGGTCTCTCCGGGTCCTTGACGTACCCTCCCGAGGTCCTCACATGTGCACGTGGATTCATCCACATCTCCGAACTTTGTGGCGAATAGGACACAGAGCTCAGACCACGAGCCAATGGATCCCTAAAGGAGGTTCAGGAGCCACGTGCATGCCTCCGGCCCTAGGCTCATGGGGAACCAGTTGGCGAGGACGCAGTCGTCTCCCGGGCTGCCTCTATGCCCGTGGTACAGAACTGCAAGAACTCTGTGGGGTTGGTGTTGCCATCGTACCGTGGCCGCATCTCTGGCTTGAACTTGGGCAACCACACCACTGGCGGAGGTGCTTAGTGAGGCGGGGCAACTAGAGCTATGGGTCTCCATGCCACCGGCGAGTGTCGCTCGGTTCTATAAGCCCACAACCGAGATATCCTGGAGGGTCCGGTTCTCGCGACCCCAATGCCTGGCCAAGGTTATCCGCGCATCCTCTGCCGAACGAACGACTTTCTCCCAGCCTCGGATTTGCCCGGGGTATGCCGTGCTTGGTGGTTTTTGACCATCTGAGCCCCTGGGCCTGTTGGGAAGAGGAGGAGGTGGAGATGATGTGTAGGCTATGTCGCCTGGCCACGCTTCGCATGCCGCGGGGCTATCCCAGGCAATGTCCATCAAGGCCACGAGGCGCACCTGCCACTCCTCTCTCGCGTCCTCGGCCGGCGAGTAACAGAGGATCTCCTTCACCATGAGGCGAGCCATTTCTAAGGGGAGCGGGGCACGGGGCATCCGGGTCATGGAGGTGCTTGAAGAAGAATTCTCTCCGCCCATCCTCACGGAGGGGTGTAGGCGGAACTCGTCACTGGCCCTAGAGCGGGGTGAGGGAGCAGGGGTAGCATGACGCGAGCCCCCGAGCCTCCCCGCCTGCTCCTGCCAGGAGCGGCTGTCGTGAGGCTTGTTGCGAAGAACCATGCCGGCACCGCTGGCCGAAGTCCTCGAGGTCACGCCTCAGCCCCCTACCTGGCATGCAAAATGTCGGAGATTTGTCCCGCGAAGGAACTAGGGTCCAACGATCCCTTGGTTCGTGAGGGGGCTGAACACGCGATTCCGAGGGAACTCAGCGACTATGACGATGGCGGAGCAACCACATGACAAAGAGGTGACACCGGTTTATTTACCCAGGTTCGGGACCCTCGTGAGGAGGTAAAGACCCTACTCCTGCTTTGTTGTATTGCTCGCGTGCTTCGCGAGGGATCAATGGAGGATGAAAGTCTAGGGTTTTAGATCTCAAGGATTGATCCTTTCCAAGGCAGGAGAAGCGCTCCTTATATAGGGCAGAATCAGATCTCTTACCCCTAGTTATTGGCTAGAAGGGCTACCACATTCCCGCCCAATGGACACCAATCTACTTTGTCTTCATGCGGTCGCCAGCCAGCTGCTGCGCCCGGTTGGTGGTCGGTCGTCCTTTTGCTTTGCATCGTCACTCTGGTCTTATTGCACCGAAGTGGCTATGTCAGGCACTGCCTCTGCCCTGTGTCACTCTCCCACACCTTTGTGCTTTGCTTTCCCGGGGTGGACCGGTCTCTGCTCGGATTGACCGTTGGCGCGTCGTCTTGCTGGGCACACTTGGGACCGGGGTCGCTCCTCCTCCTGAGGCCTTGCTGGGGGGTTTCTATATCGCACCGAGATCGGTTCAGGCACCAACCTAGGCTCTGGGCTTCATTTCCCCTCTCGTGGCTCACTTTCCTCGTGAGCCCTTGGGAGGGCGCATTCGGTGGGCCCGGTGACTTGACGGGACGGGGTACCCCTAGTACCAATAGTCCAACAAATCTCAAATCCTATGCCTGGAGGAAAGAAAGCTTGGTTTGCCCAACAACAGGAGGCTTGCAGGAAGGATTCCTATATTTTGGAAAGTACCAAAAAGTATGGGACCCAAGTTATTTTACAGGGTCCCTAAAGTATTTCAATTTTTTTTACAAAGTTCTAGTAATTTGAAAATGTACAAAACAGATTTGTATTGAAATACAAAGAGAAAAGGAAATGGAAAAAGAATTTGACAAAAAAAATTACAACCAGAACCGCAACCAGGCGTAGCCCAGCTCGCCCTCTTTTCCTTTCCCTTCTCTCTCTATTGCCCAGTGCAGCGTGCATCAGCCCACTCCCGGCCCACACGCAGCCTAGCTAACCCAATACCGCTTTAGCCCTTCTATTCTTTGTCGTCTTCGTCGATGATGAGAAGCTGGTCGCTGACCGCTCCTCCCCCGCCCAATGTCGGCCACGCCGTGATGCCCGTCGTTGCCTAGAGATGCGGATAAGACTCCTCGCGACGCCCTACCTCTCCCTTATCCCCTCCCTTCCTCTCTGGAGCCCTCTTGCTCCGAGGCCACGCAGGACCCTGAACCCTACCCTCGGACCTCAATGGCGCCCCGCCAGTCCTGGCCACCCCAAGCCAAGATGAGGCCACCATCAGCACCACCTCCCCGTCCTCTATCTTCAAGGCGAAGGAAGAATTCGCGGGAGCTCGGAATTGGGCCAATCGACGCCATCTTCCTCGTGGCCAACCAAGCTCCACCGCGACATCATTGTCGCCTCCGACATCCTCCGATCAAATTGACCCCACCAACAGCATCACAGTGAGATGCCGATGCTCAGGCACCAATCCACGTCTCCCCTCCCTCTCTGGTTCATTCCCACATTGCAGTCCGCCCCCAGTCACCATCGCCACCGCCGCTCTACCTACCGGAACAAGGCGATGGCGCTAGATTTAGGCTCCCCGTGCTCCACTCATTAGAACCCGTATGCCTGCACGTCCCCATTCACTGTGCTCCCATGTCCCCGCCGTCCACCTGGGAGGCCACCGCCGGCCCGTGTCACGCTGATGTCCCAGTGACGTCAGCAAGGCACGGTCAGTGCTGGTCAAACCTTGCTGGGTCCCGTCCTCTCTAGCGTGGCTGCCGGCGTGGCTTCTGGCCCACAGTCAGCTACAGAGGATAGCTCCAGTGGTGGTGTAAAAAGATTAAACACCCCCGCTGACGTCAGCCTTACGCAATAAAAGTTTATTCAATTAGTTTAATAATTTTAGAAAAGGTTTAAATATTGTAAAATCAATAACTAATTCATTTTAAATCAGAAAATATGTATAATATATCAAAATCTTCAGAAAATGAGATATACACAACAGACTCATAATCATGCATTGTTCAACAACTTAAATTGCAAGTTTAATTAGAAGAACAATTGGACCCCTGCAGGTGACTCCGAGGTTCCCCTATTCTAGGGTTTGTGCCCCTCGGACCCTGTTTAAACTGGTGAAGCATGTCTTAGGGTTTCATTTTAATACAATTTAACTTTTCATATCATCATCCTTTCTTGAGCATTGCATCATGCCATGTGTTGATTGTTTCCCTTTCTTTCCGGTGATTTGGTTTTTCTCGGTAGAATACGAGATCAAGTCCAAGATTGAAGACCGAGATCAACACCATCGAAGATCAAAGATCAATACTTGCCAACTATAATCAAGTCAAGTACCAGGTGTTCGAAGATCTATAGTTGGGTATCAACAGGAAAAGGCAAGCAAAACCCTACACATGATATAATCCTATGCTTTAAAAGTATTTCAATTCCTTCCATGTGCATACGATTCCAAAGTCTTTTGTCGATACGTAGTTTAATCCTATCTGATGCATGTTTCCTTTGTAGCCTATATTTCCCCGACGCACTCTCCTAGCATAACTAGGGTTTGGCTTATGAGCTTCACTATAGCTATTTATATCCGTTGTGCTTAGCCATGCTTAGATATGATGAATTAGAGTGTGAATGAACCTAGTATGACAAGATGACGTGATATGATTAGATATGGAAGTTAAACATGCTAAGGCTTGTATGGGAGGCCACATCGGGTTGTGGGTTTTGCAGTCCCATAATTGCCACCACTAGGACCTGAGTTCTTGCCTCTTGAACAAAGACGAGCGTACAGCCACACGGGGGCCTGGAAACCCCCTCGACCAACTAACTTGCCTAGTATATTCCATGAGTCACATAATTCGGGCGTTCCATTCGACATATGCATTTTTGTTATTCTCGAAGGCGATGAAGGACGTGCATTCATACAGGTAGGTAAACGTGGCCGGGAACAAGAGAGGCACGACCTTTGTAATCTTGAACCCTGCCCACATCTCTAGGGACCGACTTAGGGACATGACCCGATACGGCAGCATCTCCTTAGGGCGTGACTCATGGTCTCGGGGAAAGCAAGGTAAAGGTCGTGTCCAACCGCTCTCTGCCGGCCTTCCAAGGAAGAGGGCTAATGATATCTGGCATTAAGAGGAGGTTGGTACGTGTGGGTAAAGTTGTGCCCCCTGCAGGATAATAACCTTTTTGAAAAGTCGTGTCCATGGTTATGGACGACTTGGGAATGGATTCAAAGATCATAGAGAAGTTGAACCTAATCATAAAACTTGGTAAGTAAAGTAAGGTGTTTTCTAAGGATGTTTCCTCATGGATCGAGGGGTGATCCTAGTTAGTAGGTTTAGCTGATAAAGATTCGGTGGATATCAAAGATGATCAAAGATAGAGATATTGCTTTCTTATCCCCTTTCAAATGTTCTACTTAGTCGATCTTCTCCTCTCTCTTTTACAAAGAAAGTTAGCTTTATGCAAAATAACCCTACCAGCCATAAGTCTTGTGGAATACACCTTGTACTCAGCCTTTCTTTGTTGATACTTTTGTAGCAGGTAAGTGTTATCTTATAAGAAGAGTTTGTTACAACATCGACATCGACGAGTAGCTTGGGGTTCCCGGTCGGCAGCCTGGAATCTATGGATTGGGACGTCATCGTTATGCTTCAGACCTCTTAGGCCATTTGTTAAGTTTGCTATACTTAATAGCATAATTTGCCTTCCGTTGTTTGATGTTTGTGGTCAGTGACCTCTGCTTGTAATATTTTGATTCTTTGCTCAATCATGAGCTTGCTGTAATAACTTTTGAGTTGTAGGGTCACTGTAATATTATCGATTCTTTCTCTGTATGCTTCTGAGATTTAGGTTAGGCTTATATCAGATAGAGGTCTGGGATTTGGCTAGCCCTAATCCTGGGGTGTCACAACCTCCTCCTGGCCGCGTGTGGAGGCGCGTGGCGGCGGCGCACGGCGAAGGCGCATGGCAGCGGCGGTGGGTGCTCGCCGGCGGCTCCTCTCGCCGGCGCCGGTGCCAGACCCGAGCCCAATGCTCACGGGGACCCGATTGCTTTTTTCGTTCTATAGTTAGGAATCTGATTGCTTTTTATTTTCATATGGCATAGCTCAAGTAATACATGGTACCAAACAGGATCTCAACTGAACTTAGCTCGGATGATACAGTCTAACAAACATAACGAACAAAATACACTTGCATGAGGTTGGCATTGCTAGACTCAACTTATATATGCTGAGATAGACCACCCGAGCTACCAAACACACCCAAAGAGTCACGATGTCTCAACGATCCGTCGGGCCCTGTCGGGTAATACGGCATTTTCGGTTCAGTCGCTTGGGTAAAATTTTGCTAGTAACACTTTTTAAACTTGAATTTTGTAACACTTAATTCAGTGAAATCTATGTTTTCCAAAAAATCAGTAAAATATGTCTAACTACAAGTGTGTCTAGGTAAACTCGCGTAACTTATTTTAGGGCTGCTATACGTACAAACCGCATTAGTAATCATTAATTTTCATGTTTTCACGGTGCTTCATGCCGTCTTTTAGTTTCTGACCATTTGATCGTGTTTTCAACCGTTCAAGATTTATTTTTGCTTAGTTCTCTGTACCCATGGCATTAACTACTCTGTAATGTATTATAAATATATTTGTGTTTGTACACATGGGTACAAGACCTATCTACTACGTTCAGAGGTTGGTGGATGCTTTGAGATCCGTAAAATGTTACTGTGAGGTATATGCTTCCTATCCAATTTCTGCATTTTCTTAAAGGTATTACCTTTATTTTCTTCTTCCATGACATACGTATCTCCTAAAAAAATCTATAGAAAGCAGTCACGCAGTAACGCGTGGGGTTGACATATTTTCTGAGAGCGTCGTCTAAAAAATAGTTCTGAAGCTGCAAAATACAATAAAAGTAGAGAGTTAGTAATATGTTCTAGAAGCTGTAGCTTTGGCTTGGTGCGTTAGTGTTAAGTTTGGTACCATTATTATCATTTTTTTGTTATGGTTACTGAGGCATCAGTATCTTTTGCGCGATATTGCATTTATATTCGATGTGAATATAGTTGAGAATAATCCCGTCAAGGCAACCTCGTATTTTCTCCTATATCTGATCATTTATAGTACTGAAGGTACCTACCGATGCAGAAAATATTTGCCAATGCGGAGTTGCTATCCTTGGAATGTTGAGTGCAAGGAAGCAGGTATACAATGATTACAACAGTGTTCTCTAGGCGATTGATACTGATTTCAGATGCCTTCCTTGAAGAGATGAGAGGTCTGCTTAGTCCATCAAAACTCGTTTTCTTGTTTCCAGGTTTTATTTACCAAAGACGATGATTTCTATGTAAGTACTCCGGTAGTACATTTCTAATCGCTGGCTATTTGTGTACATTTGGTATCATTATTATGAGACTAGAGAACGTTGGCTTTTATTATTGTGCAGATATGCGGTAGTTTCACCTAGAGATCATAATGAATTATTTTTCAGTTATTTCAAATACTTCTGCTGTTAGTAAACCGTCATCTTTTGCTCTCATACTCAGTCCTAATTTAGGGAAGATCACGATAGAAAACCTGACAATTGGAGAGTTGGTCTCATGCGCAGATAAAACTCATAAATGACTAGGGTTTTCGATTTCATACTTTGTTTGTTGTTCTTTTTGTTAAATTGTTGCTTGCACGATTTGTATAGGTTGCCATATAATAAATGATTTCACGTGGTATATTTTTCACTTCAGAGGGAAAAGCCCGAGGTGTCAACACACCATTTTTTTTTTGTGGTTCTGGATGCTCGGTCATATTTTACTTCTATATACTGATGGAAAACGGAGCATCGTTGTGCTTCTCTGTTTGGAATCTTTCCTCTCCGTTTGAGATATAGTTTGTGGGTTTGCTTTCTTTTGGAAAAGAATAAAATAAATCTTTGCTAATATAGAAGGTTTCCCTGCGTTTTCTTGAAGAAATCATTTCATTGGCTGATGTTACTTCTTATATACAACCTGGTCTACATTTTATTTGTGCCTAGGGTTGATGTGATATCTAATCTGAAACCATGAACCAAGGATCTATGTAAATCCAGAATATTGTTTGGTTTAGGCCCGACGATGGAGATTCATGCTCAAGGTGATATCGTGGGCATCTTCATGTCCACATTGAAGGTCCTAAGCTATAGGTGAGATCTTTTTATGTGTTGGTTTATTAACTAGGATTATATTTTGTGAGATTGCATTGGCGTATTGGTAATTGATATGCTATGCATTTTCATACTCATAGTTACGTTTAGTTGTTTATTGTGCCTTGTCATACATGTTTCCTATCTCTGTATAACTTCGATGTTATATCATGTTTTCGCTATCTGTTACCCAAACCTGACTGAAGTACCATCGGCAGTGTAATTTTGTGTGTGCCTTTGCCACAATCTGGAGACTAATGGAGCCTAATGATCGAGAAGTGGTATTGTTTGTTCTGATACTTCCAGGACTAGCACGGTTGAATATTAGTTAGAATTATATGTGTTGACTATATTGCATAAAATCTACATTACGCATTGGGTTTAGGATGGTTTGCAGGATTGGATTTGTTATTTTAGTGCTTTACTATTTTCAATTTCTGAATTCTCATTATGCTTATTGAAAGAGCATGTGGTTCCCCATGTGTGGTTTTGGTAATTGATGACAATCTTTATGGACTAATGTTTGCATTAAGTTGCACTTGTAGGAATTGTCCATTGGTATTGCCTGGAGAATGTGTTGGCTTCAAGGTGGAAAAAATAAGAAGAAGCATTGTCAAAGGACTTTGGGCCTATTGGAATCTTGTAGAAGAACAAGAATAAAGAAAAGAAGATCAAGTGTGTCTTGAAGAAGTAGATGGATTTCCTCATGTGTATCTTCAAGACATCATCCAATTGGAGTTAGAAGAAATGTTGTGCAAGCTCAAGATGTGCCATCTCTATAAGATCTCATGCTCGAAGCTGCCATCCTCAGTGATCATGGATCAATGAAGACAAGGTCAAAGAAGAGGTTTCCGCATGGTGTATGGGATAGCATGTTTCAAGGCTTCAACATTCGTGCTAAGGAAGAGCAATCAAGAAAGGTGTCCATCGTGAGAAGGACAAGCTCGTCTAGATAGAGCTCAAGTGGATTGGTCAAGGCAAAGGTATTATCTTGATATATTTTCCCTTTTGTTGGTCTCATGTTGTTTTTGGGAGACCGGGTTTAGGATAGATAAGTGTACTATCAAGAGGGGCTCTCGAGTGAGTAACTTGATCATATCCTTCAAAGAGAGCTCAAACATTTGCATACTTGGCATCATCTTTCTTGGTTCTTATTTGGCTCTTATCCATTAGAGGATTTAGAGCCTGTGTTAATATCCATGACAAGCTCAAGTTCATCGAAAACGGATTTCATATGCATTTTCTATTGCGTGTTCGATGTTGGAGGTTTTACTGGTTTATCTTTTATAGATAGGGTAAACCTTTCATCATTAGGTTCTAGCCTACCTTGCTAGACTATGGTGGTCCCCTACATAATCTGGTAGATCTTGTTTTCCTCTTCTAAACGATCCCAAGATCATCAAAATCGGAGTCTGGATACAAAAGTTATGATTGTTTTCGTATCTGTATTTCTGCCAGTTTTATGAGGGCCAGAGACTTCGGGGTTTGCACCCCGGAGACTCCGGCCAAATTCTGGCCCAGACTCCGGGGGGTGTACAGAGAGCATCTGGAGGCTGACCGGAGTCTGGACCACGAAGACTCTGGTCCTAGGGGCCGGAGACTCTGGTCCTGAAGGCTGGAAACTCCGGGATAAGTGGTCTGCAATGGCTAGTTGTCGTGGGGGGGTCTATAAAAGGCCCCCCTTCTTCCCTAAGGGGCTGGTTGCTTACTCTCTCTCTCTCTCCTCCATTGTTTCTACCTTCAAGAGCTTGCAAATGCTCTCAATCCATCCCATATTTCTTGAATCTTGTTGGGTGATTTGAAAGAGGAGATCTAGATCTAAAACTCCAGCAATCCATCTCTCCTCTATGTGAGGGGAACATCTTGGGATATAGATCTTGGGGTTTCTTTTGTGGATTTCCTCTTGTGTTCTTCCTCTCTTATTCCCCCAATAGCTTTTGTAGCTTTGGTGGAATTTGAGAGTGAAGGACTTGCCATTGCATTAGGTGCATCAGTTTGAGTTCTCTACGGAGGATTTGGTTGGTAAAATCAAGAAGTTTGTCCCTCTTGGGTTCTTCGAACCCTAGACGGTTGTGTGGCCTTTGTGGTGTGTTCTTGGGGCCTTTAATTAAGTTGTGGAGCTCTCTCCAAGATAGTGGCCTTGGTGGTGTTTATTGGGACCCTCCAATTAAGTTGTGGAGATTTCCCTAATATTGTACGGGTTTGGTGACCGCCCTCAAGTGTACCATAGTGGAACGGGTGCTTGCCGTGCGGTGGGTGCTCGGGAGAATATGGTAAGACCTCTTGTGGCGTTGGTGGTCTTAGTACCGCCCACCCCTCCAATGAGACGTACTCCCTTGTTGTGAGGAACTCGGTAAAATATTGTCGTCCATGCGTGCCTCGATCTATCCTGATGGTAGCAAGAGTAACGATACGATCTATAATGCTATGTCAACAGGTATAGTAAGAAAAATACGACGTAAATGAAAAGTTGGGTATGAAATATCCATAGTTGATACATCGCATGGTACCTGAGCTATTTAATTATGCACTTTACATTGTGATAGCCTTCGTGCTTGAAGTAATCTATCTTGCTATCACTTTCTTACATGTATTTCTTAGCATAAGTTGTTTGTGCACATAGGTGAACCTTAGTATATCTAGGCTTTGTGCTTGACAAAAGAAAATGCTAGTTTTATTCCGCCATTGTTAAGCCTAAAAGTTTTACATCGCCTATTCACCCCCTCTAGGCGACATCCGTGATCTTTCAATTGGTATTAGAGCAAGGTCTCCCGCTTTTAGGCTTCACGGCCTTGAGAGTAAAGATGTCGTCTAGTGAATTAGTGCATGATTCCATTTATATATTCGATGGCACAATTTATGATGATTGGAAATTTCACGTGCTTGATTATTTCTGGGATATTCACCCATCTATTGAGAGAATTCTATATATGGGATTTTCTTCTCCTATGGATCCCCAAAACAAATCTTTAGAGGAGAATATGAACTCTTATATAGATGCTCAAGCTACTAAAGTGCTTTTACTTATTGTGAGCAATGTCGTTATTTCTTCAATCATGCCTTATCTGAGTGCTCATGAGATATGGACAAAGCTTCAAGATAAATATGGTGTGTCCAACATTATTGAGGATGATTGTATTCCCTCCACCTCTAGCCGTGATGAGTTCTCATCTTTTACCACTTTAAAACATGTGTTTTTTCACAAGGCAATGATATGGTGAGTGGTGATAGAAATTGCAATGTGTATAGTGAGCTTAATATTGGTAATCCATCTTCTCTATCTAGTTGCAATGTTCTATCTTTGGACCTCAACACTTCGAGTACTCAAAACTCCATACATGCATATGTTGATAGTCCTTATATATTATGTAGAAATGGTTGAATAAATCTCATGATGACATGATTACTTTATCTTGTTGCCATGATAAAAAATGCTTCTATTTCCTCTAGTGCTTGTGTTTCTAACCATGTAGAGGAAACCGAAGATTCTCTGGGTCAAGACAAGGTTTTGAATGGAGCTCCAAGTAAAATCTCATCATCACCTTTTTCCGGTTCTCACATATGCCTTATGGCTAAGGGAACTAAGGTAACCTCTTTGGATCCCATCGTATCTCATGATGATGATGTTGTTCATGAGCATAATGAGGAAGAAAAGGATGAGATTGCCTCTTTAGATGAAAAGGGTGAGGTTGTTTATCGTGCTCTTGTTAATAATAATATTGCTTGCTCTAACTTTGTTCAAATCTTGACCTTTGCAATGGAGAGCAAGAAAATTATTTATCAATTGCAAGCTCAATATGAGGAGCAAGAGCACACCATTGTAAATCTTCAAAGTCTCTCTAATGATCTAAGATAGGATTTTTTAGAGGAACAAACCACCAAGGAGTCTCTTGAGGAGACCTTTTCTCTATAATTATCTAGAGTAAAGGAAAACCATGATAAAGAACTTGTGGCGGAAAGTACTCTCAAAACTAAAAATGATGATCTTGTAGTTGCCCATGGAAAACTTGTTGAGGATTTTAAGCACCTCAAAAATGGCTCTTGGGTCGTTAAGAGTGAGCTCATAAAACTCATAGAGTCACATGAGGAACTTAAAGCTTCATATTCAAAAGAGCTTGCAAAGTTGCCCTCACCTCTTGCTATTAGTGATGATGCTTGTGCTACTAACTCTATTCCTTTTGAAGCATCTACTTTGAAGGAGAATGTTGAGCTAAAGGCTCAACTTGCTTTGCTAACTAGCAAATATGGGAAATTGGAAGAAAGTCATTTTAAGCTCTCAAGCTTGCATGAGGATCTTCTAATCTCCCATGATAGGCTAAAGTTAGCTCATGAGGCCATTGTGTCAAAGGTAACATCTAGTGGGCCTCATTTAGACATTAGCACTACTTATACTCCTAATGTGATATTGCCATGTGCTAGTCCTTGTAATTCATCCTCGCATAACCATGCTATATCTTGTGATGAATTGCATTTCATGCCTTGTTTCTCTAGCAATGAAAATTCTACTTCCTCTACCACTATTGTTGTTGACACTAACCATGTTGAGGATATTAGAGAGCTCAAGGCTCAAGTCACTTCTTTGAAGAATGACTTGAAAAAGGGTCATAAAGGTAAGGCCACACTCAACTACATATTGAGTGTGCAAAAATCCCCCAATGACAAGAGTGGACTTGGATTCAACTCCAATATTAAGAACAAGTCCACTAACAAGTTGAAGCACAAGGGCAACAAGAAGAATGGCCATGATCAAGTCAAGAATCCGGCCAACATTGTTTGCTTCAAGTGCAAGGAACAAGGGCATCATGTGAGATCTTGCCCATTGAAGAAGAAGCCTCTTAGTGTGAAGCAACAAGGGAAGCGGCCTCAAGATCTACCTCAAGTTAGAGATGGACCTCTTCCTAAGAGGACTACTCGAGCTATTCCTCGAGTTGTGGCATCACCTAAGAAGAAAGATGGCAAGAGAAGAACTTGCTACATTTGCCATGAGAGGGGGCACATCTCTTTCTCATGCACCATTGGTATATCCTCATCCAACCCTATCTTGATTGATGATGCTCATTCTCTTTGTAAGGATAAGGTTGGCAATGTGTTTGCCAAATTTGTTGGTGCTCAATGTGGTGTCAAGAAAAGAACCATTTGGGTTACCACACCTATTGTGACTAACTTATTAGGACCCAACTTTTTTGGGGACCAACAAGCCAAAACTTGATCAATAGGTGTTTTTGGAGAACATTGGAGACTTGGCTACATCATAAAGAATTGAGGGATCTTCATCTATTATATCGGTACAAGTCAAGTCATGTGGATTATATTGCCTTTATCATATTTCCAATGTTTCTCCTTGCGGTAACATGTGCTTAACTCACTACATTGAAAGTTACTCGCCCCTTGTGCATGTGTTGGTTTTGTACCTTGCATGTTTGTGTATATGTTGTGCTTACCACTTACCTACCTTGAGTTATCAAGTATATTTGTGTTTGTTTGGCTGGCACACCATGTACATTTGTGTTCTTGTGTTTGAGCCTTTCTTGAATATGTTTGGTATCTTATTTGGCTCTTGTGAGAGATTAATGGACTATCCCATTTTGGGGGAGTGTTATGCTTGGGCATTCCACAATCCTAAAAATGTATGTACATGAGGAGTACCACCTAGTATTGATAGTGCAATATTATCTAGTCTCTATGTGGTATGTTTCTCATGAGAAATTCAAGTTCTATAATGTCCATTAATTATCTCTATTTGGATCCTTTTGCCTCGTGTTGAGATTTATTGTTGTATCATATTATGGGGGAGTCATATGCTTAATGCACATTACAATCCTAGAGAATGTGAAAATTCGAGGTTGTGTTACTTAGAATTGATATTGATAATCCTATGTGACACATTTGCTCAAACAAGTTCAAATTTGCTTGAATGCCTTTATTGATCATGAAGGGAATATGCCCGAGAGGCAATAATAAAGTGGTTATTATCTTATTCCATGTTTATGATAAATGTTTATTTTACATGCTAGAATTGTATTGATCGGAAACATCAATACATGTGTGTTTAATAAACAAAAAGGGTTCCTAGTTATGCCTCTCTTATAGACTAGCTTGTTGATTAACAAGATGATCAAGGTTTCCTGATCATGGACATTGGATGTTGTTAATAACAAGGTCACACCATTGGTGGAATGATGTGATGAACATTCATCCGAAGTATAGAATTATGATCAAAGTCATTATGTTTATATTGCTATAACATCATACGAAGTAATCTTTATCCTTAGACCATGAGATCATGTTAATTGCTAACACCGGAAGAGTATCTTGATAACATCAAACGTCACACCGTAACAGGGTGACTATAAAGGTGGGTTCAGTGCTACGAAGGTGTTATGTTGAGGCTCATGGATCAAGAGTGGGATTTGTCCATCCCGATGACGGATAGATATACTCTGGGCCCTCTCGGTGATATCACATTGAAATAGCTTGCAAGCAAGTGATGTGATCACTAGAATGTTATATCACGGGAACGAGAAAAGAGTGCATGTCGGTAACGAGATCAAACTAGGTATGGAGATACCGATGATCGAATCTTGGACATGTAATATATCGCGGGACAAAGGGATTCAGTTACTAGTGTTAAAGGTTCTCACGATCACAGAAGTCATCGTTGAATGTGTAGGAGTCAGTATGGATCTCCAGGTCCCGCTGCTGATTATTGATCGGAGAGGGGTCTCGATCATGTCTGCATTATTCGCGAACCGTAGGGTGACACACTTAAGGGATACCGACACCATTTGGAGCAAATATGTTTCAAATAAAGATTTAAGAAAGCGCTGGAATTATTTCAATAGACACCGAAACTATTTCAGGTGAAATTGCTGAAATTGGTTCTCCATGTAATATTGAAATGTTGCAGGGGGTTTTGTGTGAATGTTTGTTAATTAAAGTAATTAACAAAATTCTGAATAAAAATAATAAAAGAGTTTTATTAAATGAGAGAGCATTAAATTTGGAGAAATTTAATGTATTTAAAGTGGAGACTTTAAAAGAGAATGTGAAGGGGCATTTTAATGTGGAGGGGTTACCACCACATGAATGGAGGAGGTGAAGGGTCACCCTCTCCATGCGCCGGCCATGAAAGAGGGGCACCCCCCTCCTCCTATAAAAGGCCACCCCCTCCTCACTTCTCACACACACCTCCTTGTGAAGGATCTCTCTCCCCCTCTAGTATTTTTCCCCATGGTCTCGGATTAGCGAGATACATGTTCTCGGTGGCTTTATATGGAAAGGAGTTGCTTCTTCCGCTGCTTTGCTGGAGCGAGGGACGGAGGTTGTCGGGGTACCGGACGTGTGTGCGATCACGGATGCACCGCTGCTTTGCGGTGCTGGACCTGGTGGTGCTGGAGCTGGATCTGATGGACGTGCTGGAGCCGGACCTGCTGGACTTCATCACGATCTTGAGATCGGCAAGTGTACGACTACATCAACCACGAGTTCCTACTCATTAACAAAGCTCGTTGTCTATGAGGGTAAGTTCTCGTTGGATGTATGTCCACCCATTGCTTTGTACCTAGTAGATAGATCTTGGCGTGTAGTTCACACCGTAGGAAATTTTTTTGTTTTCTATGCTGCGGACCCAACAGTGGTATCAGAGCCTGATCTATGCGTAGGTGCTTAGCACGGGTAGTACACATATGTTGATATGTGGGCGATGATGATCATGTTATTGCATCTTCTATGTATTTTGGATATTGGTGGCATAGTGGGATGAAGCGGCCCAGACCAACCTTACATGTCATCGTACATGAGACCGGTTCCACGACTGACATGCAACTTGTTTTGCTTAAGTGGCTGGCGGGTGTCTGTCTCTCCTACTGTAGTCAATATCTGATTTACAACGAGTTGCTAATAACTTAGTTATCCTCGTTGTGGTTCATGTTCGTAGGTAAGAACGGTTCTATCTCCGAAAGCCCTAATCCACGTAAAACTTGCAATTGATAAATTAGAGGCATCTAGTTTAGATAGTTGATGGGCTAGTGTATTGATATGGTATTGTTGTAAGTAGATGTATGATAGATACTCTTACAACTCACTTAACGTGTAAGTTCCATAGACCTTGGCCTTACACACAAAGGAATGATAGAGATCATACCACGATGCAAGTGATAGAGATCAAATGCATGGACCATATCATCTCACTTTACACATTAGATGTTAGCATCTTATATTGCTAGTTTGGCGCTTTCTGTAGCATTGTAAGATGATCCCTCTTTTAGATATCAAGATAAAATGTGTTCTTCCTTAAGTATGCACCGTTTTGTGGATCGTGTTTTGAGGCATCACGTGATGATCGGGTGTTCTCGACTCTACACTTTCATACAACGGGTGTAACACAGTTTTACACACGCAAGTACTAAGGTTCTTACTTGGCGAGCCTAGTATGTATAGACATGGCCTCGGAACACAGACCGAAAGGTTAAGCATGAGTCATATAGTTGATATGATGCCCATATAGATGCTCGCCTTTGAAGCTACATCAACTCACGTGATGATCGGACTTGGTGTAGTGGATTTGGTTCATGTAATCACCAAAAAGGCACGAGGGATGTCGTTTTTGAGTGGGAGTTCATTTCTAATTTGGATTATTCGAACCAAATTTGTCATAAATTAAATCAAAGTGAATTTGCATAGTTTGTTGTAGTCATTGGCATTCGTTTTCTACCTTATGCTTAGTTTTTATTTGAGATAATAGAACTATAGAATTCTGGATATTTACTTTACGAATTGGTATCGTATTGCTTCGAATGTCAATTTAAAGTTTATAAGTCCTATTGCAAACTTTCAGCAAACTCTATTTACTCCATGACGTTTAATAAGTAGTATTAAATCAAGAGTAAGAATTCCAGTGTTAGTATCTAAAGTATCATGTTTGCCTCCATGATTATTGATATTCAAAAAGTTGTTTTAATAACAAGATTATATTGGAGCTGAAAATTGTTTCAGAAACCATCATGTGTGAAAGATATTGTGATATCTGAAACAATGTTTTTTGGTTGCATTATGATAGAGTATAATTTAGCAAAATACATGTTCTCATATTGTATGAGAATTTGTGAAGGATGGAGATGCTAGGCATCCGAATCTACCAAAAAGGTTTTGGGAACTGATATTATACTCGCGATTCTTCCTTATAAGCTATAGTAGCTTGATCATGAAAGTTGTCATGATAAGGATGAATAGAAGATGTAAGTAAAATGTTTACTACACTAATAGATTACTAAAGAATGGATTTTTGAAAGAACACCAAACATTTGATGATGGTGATCCACTTCAAAGTGCAAGTCCAAAGGTATTAGTATTTGACTATATACGCTTTGTACCATGTGTCATGTTGACGACACCACTATTGATGTTGATAGATTCTTTTAAAAGAAAAGGAATTGCTGAAAGAGAATCTATAAAATATTTGGCAGAAAATAAAAGGTTAGAGATGTCCAACTTAGGTATATAGAAGATATACATGTTATGGCTATATTCCTTGCTTGTTAAACAATGTGGTTCTTAGGTATTGGATACCGAATTGGTTGGTATGAAGTGTCATACAGGACAACGCAATTCATGAACTACAATGGCCTAAGTAACCAGCAAGAGAATGAGTGATGATGTTCATCAAAAACAAATAAAGTGTTATTGTGTTTTTCATTGTCATCAAACCAAGCCTTCAAGATTTGTTTAAATAATTGTTATTTTGTTCCGGTATCATGAGAACAATGTTGTTCAAATAATTACCGTATTCCATAAAGGATGGATGAACTTTTACAAGTCTAGTTGGAGAAATCACATCCATAAACACTATTGCTAAAATGTCGCAAGACAAATGATTGAAAGATCACTTATGAAGTGACATTGCTGTTTAAATTATATTTGAAAGAAAACATGAAGAAACTCCATGTTGATGGATTTTTGGAGCCTTTGATTTTGATCAATTGACGCATGTGAGACTTTCCCCGAGATAATTGAAACTCCGTCCATAGGCCAGAGAGGAACGGATGACTAGCTTATTGGAAATTGTGCATGCTAATGTGCATAGTCCATTATGTGTAGCCATATGCGATGGATCTTTTTGCTTCATATGCTTTCTCCGAAAATTTGAGTGAATATATCTGTATATTTACTTAAGGAAGAAGTATGAAACATTTGAAAATTGTTCAAAGACTTTCAAGATGAAGTGGAAAATCATTGTAACAAGAAAATAAAGAGTTTATGATTCGATAACAAAGGAAGATATTTGAGTTACAGGTTTAGCAAAAACACCTAAGACTTGAGGAATTGTTCCATGATTTGTGTTTCCCGATAAACCATAGGAGTATGGCATATTCGAGAGATAAAATCAAACCATGTTTGACATGGTAAGATCAAGGGTGTCATTTATAAAACTGCCATTATGTTTTAAGGATTGAAGCTTTAGAGACGACCGCTTTTACACTGAAAAGAGCACCATCGTGATCCATTCAAATGACACCATATGAGTTATGGTTTGGGATAAAACCCGAATTATCTTTTCTTAAATTTTGGTATGCTATGCATAAGTAAAATGTTTACAACCAAAGTCGGATAAGCACGTCTTTGTAGGTTATCCCAAAGAATTTGTTGGGAATTTCTCCATAACACCGAGGACAAAAGAGTTTGTTACTTGGAACGTCAAGTTTCTTGAGAAGGAATTTTTCGTGAAAAAGTTAAGTGGAAGGACAATAGAACTTTGATAAGGTTGTTCAACCTTAGCTATATGTGCTAAGTAGCGCAGCGCCGGAAGTGTCCCGGTGGCGGCCACAATGCTCATTGCTCTCGTGATTACAAAAGGTGTGATCTCAGAGATTAGAGTTCCTATAGAACCGTGTGGGTCGGTAAGAATCAAATAGTAAGATTTGATAAGCAAGTCGTTATTGTTTTGACAATGATGAACCGACTACATGCAAAGAAGTGATGATGGGCCCTGACTCCATAAAATGACTAGAAGTCATAGAATCCGTGATAGTATCCATACACGAGAAAACAAGTTTCTGAACTTGGAAGACCCTCCGGAAAGGCGTGAAGCCTATCGGTCGTGTTTGGATCTATAAAGAAATAAGACATGGATGTTTAACATCTATGAAATAGTCGACATGTCGGAAAGAAGTTTACGACAATGTTCAAGGAGTTGACTATGACAAGATTTGATCTTTCATAGCGATATATAGTCTTGATGGATTAATGTAGCAACCACTACATATAATTTGGTATATGGTAGTTGAATAAACAAAACAAGGTTCTTCTAATAGAACGGTAACCTAGGACATGTACATGACATGGTCCGAAGGGTTTTGTTAATTCAAAGGGTGCTAAAAGGGCATGTAAACTTCAATAGTTGAAGTAAGCATAGAGGAGTTGGAATCTTCACCATGATGAAACTGTTAAAAGAGTTTAAATTCATCAGAGATGATGAAGATGCTTGCATTTGCAAGAAATTAAGTGGGATCTCTGAGACATATTTCTAATACATTATGTAGAGGACATATTGTTGATTGGAAACGATGTATCTTGTATTGACACAAGTTAAGAATTTCATTAAAATAAGATTTCGATGAAAGACTTGGGCAAACCCGGAATATTAGGCATCAATATCTATATGGATAGATTAAGGCGCTAATATGGTTGTGCCAGACATACATATATGAGATATTGAAAGGGTTCAATATGGAAACAACAAGAAAGGTTCTTGCTGCATGGAAAGGATTGTATCAAAATTCAAGTGTTTCAACACTTGGTGAGTAAAATCACATGAAGATTTTGATCGATTATACCATGATATGTATATATCCAGAATGTCCTATGCTCTAAATGTTATGAGCATATACCAGAATGATTCATAAGATGATCATTAGACAATAGTAAAGATATTCTTATGAGCTTTGGAAGAACTAAGAATATATAATGTATAAGTGACAAATAGTTAAAGGTAGTTCATTGTAAAGTGTTACATTGATACTAGTTTTGTCACAAGATACAAATTAAATTTATCTCAATTTAGACTATGGGTGGCACAATGTAATGGAAAGGATGTTCCATGATGGATTTGGATGAGTTCCAAAGTTGAGACATTGTGACGGATACTACAACAAAAGGCTAAGTATATGACTGCTATAGTAGCAGCAAAGGAGGGCATTTGTGTTAAGTAGTTTGTTATCAAACTAGGTGTGGTTCAAAGTGGGCTAATACTATGAAGATATATTGTGTGACAATAATATCAACATATTTTGAGCCGAACAAACTAAAGGTGTCATTTGAGAATGAGTGATGCGTAGAGACGCAGAGACATGCAAATACACACAGACTTGAAACTGTCAGATCCAGAGATTATGTTAACCACTAGCAATAGCGTATATGCAACACCAGAAAGCCATAGGTGTTCAATACGCAAAGTTTTTCAAACTAGATTATTGACTCTAGTGCAAGTGGGAGACTGAAGGGAATATGCCCGAGAGGCAATAATAAAGTGGTTATTATCTTATTCCATGTTTATGATAAATGTTTATTTTACATGCTAGAATTGTATTGATCGGAAACATCAATACATGTGTGTTTAATAAACAAAAAGGGTTCCTAGTTATGCCTCTCTTATGTAGCATCCCAATTGTCTAACAATTGTAATGCTACTTGGTCTAGTAAGATAATGGCTACTTCCTATATATAATTGTTGCATCATAATTATATCATGCTCATGTCATCATGCCACCTTGCATTTGAGCATCATATAAAACACTTTTCAATTTGGATCTTCTCTCACATGCATCATTAATTGAAATTGCCTCTTGATATTGTATTTGGTTATTGATATATTGTTTAAATGCCCAAGTTGAGTTGGGGGCATATCTTTTATTCTACTCCACCACCTTTTCTTTTCACCACCTTATAATTCCACCATCCCATTATCCATGAGCTTGTATCTTATTTTCTTTTGGTATTTAATCTAGCTCATGGGAGATAGGGTGGATCCAATTCTATAAATTCTTTTGCTTGGCCTTTATTCCACTTCTTGGGAATGCATAAGAATAATGCCATGCTGTTATTTTTGTTTTCACAAGAATTTAACCAAGGCATTTATTATTTTTGCATGGGCCATGCAAGAGTACCACCACTTTAGACATTTGTTTCTCTCTTGGGTTAAATGGGTTTTCTCTTTTAGGGATCTTCTCTACCCCTCACCACCATCTCTCTCTACCACTCTTCATGCTTGATCTTGTTTGATTCATGTTAAAACCCTACAACCATCCCCCATCCATGCAAGCCATGTGTGGGCATATTCAACCCTTATCTCTAAAACCCTAAGCCATCACCCTCTCCTCTCTCTAACCTAGCTAACCCAAACCCTAAACCTAGTTTCCTCTCTAATCTAACCCTAGTTACACCCATCTCCCCCTCTCATCTCACCCTCTCCTTCCACCATGCCGAGGTGCCCCCTCTCCCTACCATGCAGGCCCACCTAGCCACCCTACTCCCCCTGGCCGAGCTACCCTCCTACCCCAACCCTAGCACAAAGCCTAACCCGAGCCTCTCCCCTAGCCAACCCTAGCTCACCCGAGCCTCTCCCTCCTCTCTCTTTTTCTCTCTGCCAGCTGCCCCACCCGAGCCTCCTCTCCGCCCTGTCCTCGCCCTGGCCCAGCTGCAGCCACACCCAGGCCGAGCCCTGCCCGAGCACGTGAGGTGGGAGAGAAAGGTGACAACCGAGCCACCTTTTCCTCCACCTTCCCCCACGGCACCCTCCCCTCTCCCTCTGCTATCTACCTCCCTCTCACGTCTCCTCATCCGCTTCCAGATCTCCCCAGGCTACTCCCTTCCTCCCTGTCTTCCCCCACAACCACCTACCCCATCGCCGGCCACCGTCGGTCTCCACCATCTCCCATCAATCCAGGAGGCGTAGGCGAGAAGGAGGTTGTCAGCGGTGGCTGAAGGAGCACTCTGCGTCGCCTCGTACACGGAGCCGAGAAGGAGACCGCCCCCGCAGACGCTGCACGCCGACGTTGACCCGAAACCCTAACCCTGGGTGCGCCAGCAACGCCGCCGATCCGCTGCTTCCCCGGTCGCACCAACCCCACCGACGCACACCCGGTGAGCCCCTGGTTCCCCCGGACAACCTCTCTCGGCCTCGTGCTTCCTGGACATGTAGATCCTTTTGCCGAACACGCTCTGGGCGCGCTGCTCGCCGTTCGCGTTTCCGCTGTTGCGCTGCAGTAAGCCTTCATCTGGTCGTGCTATCGTTTCCTAGCATCAAACCAAGCCACCGCAGCGGTAGCCGCCGCCGCGCGCGCGCGAGGTCGCCAGATCGAGCCCCGCCGCGCCTAGTTTCGCGTCTTCAGTTTCGTCAGACAACCCAGGAAGAAAAACAGTACCGCGTGGCTTTTCTCAGAAAACCCCCCTTCCGTTTTGTTTCCTCAACCCGCGCTCCTGCCGACCCCACCTGTCTGCCTCTGTGCGGTTTTACAAAAAGGCACCGCTACTTTGCGGTTCTCAACCCGCAGTCCCTGGGTCCGCCGCGTGTCACCGATGCGTCCAACCACTGGCGCGTGGGTCCGCTCGCGCATCGGGCCTGCTGGTCAGTTGCTGCGGCTAGAGTAGCTCGCGGTGAGAAAAGTCCTGTGTGCCGTTTTCCGCTTAGTCAGCATCGGCCCCACCGTCAGTGACTGGGGCTAGCTCTGGCTGGGTATAAAAATCTGCCTGTTTATCTGTTTAATAAAAATGATTCTAGAAAATGTTTAAATACAAATTCAAATCTGTTTTAAATAACTTTAAAATTATAAATCCAAATAATACATGTAATATATGTTTTGAAATCAGAAAAATGTGAGGAATTCAAATTTGCCCTTCAAAATATATTTTGAACACTTTAAATTTCGAGTTGCTCAAAATTACAAATAAATACCCTTTTCCGTAATTAATTAATAACTTTTGTTTTATAACTCCAAATTTGACAAATAATATGTCTAAATCGATCAGCGCGACGAGACCTTTATGTTTATGCATTCCATGTTCTGATTTGCAGCATGCATCATATAAATATAAAGTATACAGCAACTTATTGGAGGATAAAAGGTGACCAAAACACCATAAAATGATTTATTCTTGTACCCCACACCTCACCCATGCCATGCTATATTATTGCCATGCAAATTGTGCATAATTCATCATGGCATGATTGTTTGCTTGTCGCATTTTAATTCATATGCTTGTGCACTCTATTTATGTTGGCCCTTGTTTGTTTGGTTCTTCTTCGAATAGACGCTGAGCAGGGGATATATCAAGAAACCCAGGAGCACTACCCAGATCCCTCTCTCGCTTCAACTGAGCTGCCAGGCAAGCACTACCACATGCTTGCATACATATAGTACCTATTTCCTCTATCTTATTCTTGCATCATTGAGTCACAACTGCATTAAACTGAATCCCAAGTACCGCATAGCCTTTACTTTTAAACCCCACCGAAGCTTGTTCCTCCATCCCATGAGCCATTACTTCAGGAGTTGTTTGAGCCATGCGGGTCGTAGAACAGCATGTGTAGGGTATGTGAGTGTCTGATGGATAACGAGGTACCTAAAAAGTTTAACCTGAGTAGTAATGGGATAACTAATGAAAGTGGCACCGGTGAGCACTATCTGCTATTTGGTTTTTCATGCTCACTTGTGTCCCGTAGGACCCCGAGTACTTGATTCCTGTTCCTTGAATATTCGCGCTATCCACATCCGGGAGGCTTATGAACCCCCCTGAGCCAGAGCTTGATTCATTCTTATTTCTTGGGGCCACAAAGTAGTTTGGGACTTTATTACTATCCTGTACTTATGTCATGCTTTACTGCTTTATTTAAGATTGTGCGAGGAGCACCTGTACTGTTTTGGATGCGGAGTGTTTTCGCGGTATCGACAAGCCCAGTCACACTTTTGGGTTCCCAGTCATTTACAGCCATTGACGCAAACCTTGAGTCCGTCTCGGAGCCGGCCGACTTCGTTGCGGGTAGCTTAATGGGGTGGCCCCCTGAAATAATTCTGAATCCTGTGATCGCTTTGTCGTGAATGCCTCGTTGGGTTTTGATTTGGTTTTTCCGAGGTTGATCGAGTGTGTGTTGCTATTTGTGCACCCCTGCAGGGTAAAACTTTCTGAAAGCCGTGTCCGCGGTTATGGACGACTTGGAGCACAGGTTCTCGATCATAGACAAGTATAACTAAAGTACCGCTTTTAATTTGACTAAGTACCTGACTAGTAAATAGTGCAACACTCATGGAATGGATAATAAAACTGCCAACGGATGGGGGGCTGTTCGTCCGCTTCCTCGTTGGTAAGCGAGGAGGAGGATGGATCTGTTAATATTACCGTTATAACTGTTGTTAATAATTCACGGACATCCGTCTATCTTTGGTTAGGCGGATGGATAGCGAGTATCTATAGAATTGTTAGGTATTATCTTTTGCTGCAATTGCGTCGTACCAGGTTGTGTCCCCTTTAGAGGCATAAAGACTTGTTGAGTACCCCTAGGGTCTCACACGATAAATTGCTTGATTCAGATGAACAGGTAAACTCGCAAGATGGATACTGGGTGGAGGAGACGGACGATGTTGGCAACGATCACTCGGTGTAGAGATTCCGGAAACGGGGATCCGTGAGATCTGTGGGCAGGATGTGTTTATTTATGGGGCATCTTATGCCGATTTGCTTCTTATCCGTACTCGGATCTTGTTTTCCGCTTCCGCCTGATACTCTGATGTTTGATGTACGAGGAGATATCCTAAACTATTATATCTATCTAGGATATTTGGATCTTGCCATATGGCGTTGCAATATTTCTATTTCTTTTAGATGGAATGGCTCTGAGGACTGTTGTATGGTGGCTTGCATACATACTCATTTGTGTATGTAGTTGATCCCTTCGCCTGCCGATTACGCCGCTCGTTCTTGTCCCGATGTTTGGAAATGGTTAGGACGGCCGAAAGGTCTACCTGTGAGTGGCATTTGGCCCCACCGTACTATTTTAACCATTTCCGCTCATCCAGGCTTGTAACTAAGAGCGTAATTCACCGAGGTAGTTACAATTGGTATCAGAGCCATCCCGCCCTTCAGGGTCTCAGCCAAATGGTCGTTGTCAGTCTAGCAAATATTTTTGGTAGCTATGTATACTAGGGAAAAACAAAACGCGAGAGTAGGACTGCTTCCACTTTTCTTCTTAACCACCCACCCACCCTTTTCTGGTAAGGAAGTGTAATGTTTTCAATCCTCTTCTTAAAATTCAAACTAGGATTCACGTGTTCTGGGATTCCGTAGTACCATAGAAAGTGTGTGTGTGTGTGTAATTCCTTGTCTATCTGTTGCATCCAACATGTTATCTTTATCTGCCTCTTGGTTATCAACTGTTGGTACATTCCATACCGACAGGCTTTTTCAAACCGACGCGATCTATCTGATTTGTTGTATACCGCCGCGATCTGTCTTACTCTTTGTTATCCGACGTTATCTTGTTTGGGGTGTTCGTTTTCGTAGTCACTAATCTTTAGGTTCATCTTGAGAAGAAGGTGTTGGGATACGTGTTCTACTTATTCATGTGCGGAGTAATGATTTGAGTGCGGGATGGAGTCGCGACCATACCACTACTTTTATCATTCGCTCTTGTATATTGAATTGGTAGAGTCACTAATCTTGATTCGTTAAGTGATTTTGCGCATCTATTGGTATTTTAATGCCGAAATTCGCATACAATTTTTCTTTGTTAAGTTATGTACCACACTCCTTTTCAGTCGTGTGCGATATGCTTAATATCTTCTAGGTGCTTTGAACTTTGTTGATATTTTAATATCATCTTAGTAAATTGTATCCTTTAATCTTGGTTAATTCCATCTTGGTACTATTTTGGATTATTATTATTCTCCATTATAGTACTGACTTGTGTTTTATATCAATCACAGGATGGCACCACCACGCCGTTCTGAGGAGGACATACAACCTGAACTGGGGGCCGCGTTGTCAAGCATCGCCAATGCCTTGGCAGCAATGCAGCAGAACCAACAGCGTTTTGAAGAAAGTGTCAGGAGGAATGAGTTTGTTCCGCTACCTCCACCTCCCAAGCGAGGAGACATCAAAAGCTTCCTGAAGTTCAACCCACGTCAATTTGATGTGTTCGATCAACCACTTGATGCTGATGATTGGTTGCGTGAGATGTCAAGGTTACTGGTGACTGCTGATGTTCCTGAGCAAGAATGGGTAAAATGTGCCACTCACCTTCTGAAGGGAGATGCAGCTCTGTGGTGGGAGAATTACCTCAAGTCAAACTACACTGGTTTTCAGCCTACTTGGGAACAGTTCACTGGAGTATCTGTCAGAAATTGTCATGGAGAGGATGAAGGAAGTGTTTCTCAACCTCAAGCAGGGCAATGACAATGTCAATAACTACATCAGAAACTTCATGAACCTTTCTCGTTATGGTGGCGATGAGATCTCTGATGACAAGAAGAAGCAAAAGAGGTTCCGACAAGGGCTCAATGCATCGATTAAATATGCAATCACACATGCAAGGCCGGCGTCTTTTCTGGAACTTCAGCATACAGCTCTGCAGGAAGAAGCAAGTAGGCAAGTGTTTGAGGAGTCAAAGAAACACAACCGCGATGCAGCAAGCTCTTCAGCTATGTCAACTCCTTCTAAGCGTCGTGTCTGGGTTCCTAACACCCCACCGTCGCTCCCGGCTCCACCAAGACCTTCAAGCTACGCGGCAAGGCCACCAAACTTCCTCACTGCTGCTCCCAGGGGCTACAACCACAACTACCCTGGAGCGCCTGGCGGAGTCCCTGGCTACGTTGCTCCACGTCCACCTGGTGCTTGTTACACTTGTGGAAACACTAGGCATCAACACTGGAACTGTCCTATGAACAACAAAGCTCTTCCTCCACCACCTCCAAGACCTGCGGCAAGCTCTCCTATGGTTCGTGCACCACCACCTCGGGCTCTCAACATCAACACCAAGCCCGGGTCTACTGTTGCTCGTGCCAACTGTGTCAACGCCGCTCAAGCTGAGCATGCACCTGGAGTCGTGATGGGTATGCTTTCCGTTAACTCAGTCCCTGCACGAGTTTTGTTTGATTCTGGTGCATCGCATTCTTTTGTTTCTCACAAATTTTCGAATGAGAATGAGTTAGCTATGGATCCTCTCCTTAAGCGATTAATGGTCCTTTCTCCTGGAGCAACAATGGCAGCTTCTAAAATCAACCATAACAACCAAATTGAGATTGGTGGCTCTTCGTTCTCGGCGTCCTTAATTGTTCTGGGCAATTCTGACATTGATGTTATCTTGGGCATGGATTGGTTGACAACAAATGCAGCTGTGATTGATTGTGCTGAACGCTCGGTTTCTCTGAAAATTCCTGAAGGCCATATAGTCTATTCTCCAAGTCTGACTCCTGCTATTCAGCTTTTCTCTTTGGCGGCTCTGAATGCTAATGCTATGGAAGCTATTCAGAGTGTTCCGGTGGTCTGTGAGTTCCCAGATGTCTTTCCTGAAGAGTTACCAGGTATGCCTCCGGATCGTGAGGTTGAGTTTGTAATTGAGCTTGAACCTGGAACAGCTCCTATCTCCAAGCGGCCTTATAAAATGGGTCCTGCTGAGTTGGCTGAACTCAAACGTCAACTTGATGAACAAGAGAAGTTGGGTTTCCTTCAACACAGTACTTCTTCTTGGGGTAGCCCAACCCTCTTTGTGAAGAAGCGAGACAAGACTGATAGACTTTGTGTTGACTATCGGGCTCTCAATGCTAAAACCATCAAGAATAAATATCCTCTTCCGCGGATTAATGATCTCTTCGATCAGCTAGCTGGAGCTGTGGTATTCTCTAAGCTTGACTTGAGAAGTGGTTATCATCAAATCAAGATTTGCAAGGAAGATGTTCCTAAAACAGCTTTCACCACCCGCTATGGCCTGTATGAGTACACGGTCATGTCTTTCGGTCTCACCAACGCACCTGCCACCTTCTCGAGGCTTATGAACTCGGTCTTCATGGAGTATCTTGATAAGTTCGTCGTGGTCTATCTGGATGACATCCTAGTCTATTCTAAGTCCAAGGAAGAACATGAAGAACACCTTTGGTGTGTCCTAAACAAGCTTCGTGAGAACCGCCTGTATGCAAAGTTCTCCAAATGTGAGTTTTGGATGCCTCAAGTCACCTATCTTGGTCACGTCATCTCTGCCAAGGGCATTGCCGTCAACCCGGAAACTGTAAAGACAATTGTTGACTGGCTTCCTCCTGTAAATGTCAAAGAAGTCTGGAGCTTCCTTGGTTTGGCTAGTTATTGCCGTCGCTTCGTTCAGAACTTTTCGAAGATAGCGAAGCCTCTTACCGATCTCCCCAAGAAAGGCAAGAAATACCTTTGGATTCCTGCATGTCAAGCAAGCTTTGAAACACTCAAAGAGAAGCTCACTTCCACACCAGTCTTGGTTCCTCCAGATACATCCAAGCCTTTCCAGATATTCTGTGATGCATCTTTGCAAGGATTGGGTGCGGTCCTTATGCAAGAAAAACAAGTTGTTGCTTATGCCTCTTGATAGTTGAAGACGCATGAGATCAACTATCCTACACATGACCTCGAACTCGCAGTAGTTGTCTTTGCTTTGAAAGTATGGAGGCATTACTTGCTGGGCAACCGTTGTGAAATCTTTTCTGATCACAAGAGTCTGAAGTATATCTTCACACAGCCTGATCTCAACCTTCATCAGAGGAGGTGGATTGAAGCAATCAATGATTTCGATTTGACCATCAACTACACTCTGGGCAAAGCTAATGTCATGGCCGATGCTCTCAGCCGCAAAGCTTATGTCAGCAACCTCATGATGGAAGAACAACAGCCGCTCTTGTGCGAGGAATTCCGTCAGCTCAACCTTGAAATTGTGGATCAAGGGTATCTTCTGAACCTTCTGGTAACCCCTCTCTTGGAAGAAAAGGTTCGCTCCTTTCAACTTGGTGATCCGTACACCAAAATGATCATCTCCAACCTTCAGCTTCCGAAGTATGAGTCCTTCCACGTCGATGACCAAGGCACGCTTTTCTTTGAACACCGGATGTTTGTTCCGAACTACCCGGGTTTGAGAGAGCAAGTTCTCAAGGAGGCGCATGATTCTGTTCTTTCTATCCACCCTGGCAGCACAAAGATGTACATGGACATGAAAACACAATATTGGTGGCTGGGATTGAAACGATATTGTGCCAAGTATGTCTCGGAGTGTGATTTCTGCCGCAGAGTTAAAGCTGTCCATCAAAAACCTTCCGGTCTTCTACAGCCATTGAAACCCCCGGAATGGAAATGGGAGAAAGTAGAGATGGACTTCATCACTAGTTTTCCAAGGTCGCGGAAGGGCAACAATGCAATCTTTGTTGTCATTGACAGGCTTTCTAAAGTGGCTCACTTCTTTCCCGTCAAGGAAACAATTTCTGCAATTCAGTTGGCTGAGCTCTATATCAACAGAATTGTCTCTCTCTATGGGGTTCCTCTTGAGATCAGTTCAGACCGTGGAAGCATCTTCACTTCCAAGTTCTGGGAAAGTTTCCAAAATGCTTTGGGAACAAAATTGAACTTCAGCACAGCTTACCACCCTCAGTCGCAAGGACAAGTTGAAAGGATCAATCAGATTCTGGAGGATATGCTCCGTGCTTGCATCATCTCTTTTGGCATGAAGTGGGAAGAATGTCTTCCTTATGCTGAATTCTCTTACAACAATAGCTTCCAGAAAAGTCTAAAGATGGCACCATTTGAGGCTCTCTATGGTCGCAAATGCAGAACTCCGATTGGTTGGTCGGGTGCAGGAGAAATAATATTGTTTGGCCCCGACATTGTAACTCAAGCGGAGGAGAAGGTTCACATCATTCTCGAAAATCTGAAGATTGCTCAAAGTCGCCAGAAGAGAAATTATGACAGAAAACACACGGACATGGAGTATGTCCCTGGTGATCTAGTTTACCTTCGTGTCACTCCCATGAGAGGCACGCACCGTTTTGGTATCAAAGGAAAGCTGGCTCCTAGATACATCGGTCCATTCAAAATTCGTGGAAGAAGAGGAGAAGTTGCTTATGCTCTTGAGCTCCCGGAAAAACTCAAGGTCCATGATGTTTTCCACATCTCTCAACTCAAAAAGTGCTTCAAGGATCCCGGCAGGACCGTAGACCATGAGCTTATCAATCTCCAAGAAGACCTGTCTTATCAAGAACACCCCACAAAAATCCTTGAAGTCGCAGAAAGAAGGACTCGCAACAAGTCCATCAAGTTCTGCAAGGTGCAGTGGTCGCACCATTCTGTTGATGAAGCCACTTGGGAACGTGAAGATGACCTCCGTGCCAAGTATCCTACCCTCTTTGAGTCTTCTTCTTCTTCCTAGAATCTCGGGGCGAGATTCCTGTTTAGTGGGGGAGAGTTGTAGCATCCCAATTGTCTAACAATTGTAATGCTACTTGGTCTAGTAAGATAATGGCTACTTCCTATATATAATTGTTGCATCATAATTATATCATGCTCATGTCATCATGCCACCTTGCATTTGAGCATCATATAAAACACTTTTCAATTTGGATCTTCTCTCACATGCATCATTAATTGAAATTGCCTCTTGATATTGTATTTGGTTATTGATATATTGTTTAAATGCCCAAGTTGAGTTGGGGGCATATCTTTTATTCTACTCCACCACCTTTTCTTTTCACCACCTTATAATTCCACCATCCCATTATCCATGAGCTTGTATCTTATTTTCTTTTGGTATTTAATCTAGCTCATGGGAGATAGGGTGGATCCAATTCTATAAATTCTTTTGCTTGGCCTTTATTCCACTTCTTGGGAATGCATAAGAATAATGCCATGCTGTTATTTTTGTTTTCACAAGAATTTAACCAAGGCATTTATTATTTTTGAATGGGCCATGCAAGAGTACCACCACTTTAGCCATTTGTTTCTCTCTTGGGTTAAATGGGTTTTCTCTTTTAGGGATCTTCTCTACCCCTCACCACCATCTCTCTCTCTACCACTCTTCATGCTTGATCTTGTTTGATTCATGTTAAAACCCTACAACCATCCCCCATCCATGCAAGCCATGTGTGGGCATATTCAACCCTTATCTCTAAAACCCTAAGCCATCACCCTCTCCTCTCTCTAACCTAGCTAACCCAAACCCTAAACCTAGTTTCCTCTCTAATCTAACCCTAGTTACACCCATCTCCCCATCTCATCTCACCCTCTCCTTCCACCATGTCGAGGTGCCCCCTCTCCCTACCATGCAGGCCCCACCTAGCCACCCTACTCCCCCTGGCCGAGCTACCCTCCTACCCCAACCCTAGCACAAAGCCTAACCCGAGCCTCTCCCCTAGCCAACCATAGCTCACCCGAGCCTCTCCCTCCTCTCTCTTTTTCTCTCTGCCAGCTGCCCCACTCGAGCCTCCTCTCCGCCCTGTCCTCGCCCTGGCCCAGCTGCAGCCACACCCAGGCCGAGCCCTGCCCGAGCACGTGAGGTGGGAGAGAAAGGTGACAACCGATCCACCTTTTCCTCCACCTTGCCCCACGGCACCCTCCCCTCTCCCTCTGCTATCTACCTCCCTCTCACGTCTCCTCGTCCGCTTCCAGATCTCCCCAGGCTACTCCCTTCCTCCCTGTCTTCCCCCACAACCACCTACCCCATCGCCGGCCACCGTCGGTCTCCACCATCTCCCATCAATCCAGGAGGCGTAGGCGAGCAGGAGGTTGTCAGCGGTGGCTGAAGGAGCACTCTGCGTCGCCTCGTACACGGAGCCGAGAAGGAGACCGCCCCCGCAGACGCTGCACGCCGACGCCGACCCGAAACCCTAACCCTGGGTGCGCCAGCAACGCCGCCGATCCGCTGCTTCCCCGGTCGCACCAACCCCACCGACGCACTCCCGGTGAGCCCCTGGTTCCCCCGGACAACCTCTCTCGGCCTCGTGCTTCCTGGACACGTAGATCCTTTCGCCGAACACGCTCTGGGCGCGCTGCTCGCCGTTCGCGTTTCCGCTGTTGCGCCGCAGTAAGCCTTCATCTGGTCGTGCTGTCGTTTCCTAGCATCAAACCAAGCCACCGCAGCGGTAGCCGCCGCCGCGCGCGCGCGAGGTCGCCAGATCGAGCCCCGCCGCGCCTAGTTTCGCGTCTTCAGTTTCGTCAGACAACCCAGGAAGAAAAACAGTACCGCGTGGCTTTTCTCAGAAAACCCCCCTTCCGTTTTGTTTCCTCAACCCGCGCTCCTGCCGACCCCACCTGTCTGCCTCTGTGCGGTTTTACAAAAAGGCACCGCTACTTTGCGGTTCTCAACCCGCAGTCCCTGGGTCCGCCGCGTGTCACCGATGCGTCCAACCACTGGCGCGTGGGTCCGCTCGCGCATCGGGCCTGCTGGTCAGTTGCTGCGGCTAGAGTAGCTCGCGGTGAGAAAAGTCCTGTGCGCCGTTTTCCGCTTAGTCAGCATCGGCCCCACCGTCAGCGACTGGGGCTAGCTCTGGCTGGGTATAAAAATCTGCCTGTTTATCTGTTTAATAAAAATGATTCTAGAAAATGTTTAAATACAAATTCAAATCTATTTTAAATAACTTTAAAATTATAAATCCAAATAATACATGTAATATATGTTTTGAAATCAGAAAAATGTGAGGAATTCAAATTTGCCCTTCAAAATATATTTTGAACACTTTAAATTTCGAGTTGCTCAAAATTACAAATAAATACCCTTTTCCGTAATTAATTAATAACTTTTGTTTTATAACTCCAAATTTGACAAATAATATGTCTAAATCGATCAGCGCGACGAGACCTTTATGTTTATGCATTCCATGTTCTGATTTGCAGCATGCATCATATAAATATAAAGTATACAACAACTTATTGGAGGATAAAAGGTGACCAAAACACCATAAAATGATTTATTCTTGTACCCCACACCTCACCCATGCCATGCTATATTATTGCCATGCAAATTGTGCATCATTCATCATGGCATGATTGTTTGCTTGTCGCATTTTAATTCATATGCTTGTGCACTCTATTTATGTTGGCCCTTGTTTGTTTGGTTCTTCTTCGAATAGACGCTGAGCAGGGGATATATCAAGAAACCTAGGAGCACTACCCAGATCCCTCTCTCGCTTCAACTGAGCTGCCAGGCAAGCACTACCACATGCTTGCATACATATAGTACCTATTGCCTCTATCTTATTCTTGCATCATTGAGTCGCGATTGCATTAAACTGAATCCCAAGTACCGCATAGCCTTTACTTTTAAACCCCACCGAAGCTTGTTCCTCCATCCCATGAGCCATTACTTCAGGAGTTGTTTGAGCCATGCGGGTCGTAGAACATCATGTGTAGGGTATGTGAGTGTCTGATGGATAACGAGGTACCTAAACAACTTAACCTGAGTAGTAATGGGATAACTAATGAAAGTGGCACCGGTGAGCACTATCTGCTATTTGGTTTTTCATGCTCACTTGTGTCCCGTAGGACCCCGAGTACTTGATTCCTGTTCCTTGAATATTCGCGCTATCCACATCCGGGAGGCTTATGAACCCCCCTGAGCCAGAGCTTGATTCATTCTTATTTCTTGGGGCCACAAAGTAGTTTGGGGCTTTATTACTATCCTGTACTTATGCCATGCTTTACTGCTTTATTTAAGATTGTGCGAGGAGCACCTGTACTGTTTTGGATGCGGAGTGTTTTCGCGGTATCGACAAGACCAGTCACACTTTCGGGTTCCCAGTCGTTTACAGCCATTGACGCAAACCTTGAGTCCGTCTCGGAGCCGGCCGACTTCGTTGCGGGTAGCTTAATGGGGTGGCCCCCTAAATAATTCTGAATCCTGTGATCGCTTTGTCGTGAATGCCTCGTTGGGTTTTGATTTGGTTTTTCCGAGGTTGATCGAGTGTGTGTTGCTATTTGTGCACCCCTGCAGGGTAAAACTTTCTGAAAGCCGTGTCCGCGGTTATGGACGACTTGGAGCACAGGTTCTCGATCATAGACAAGTATAACTAAAGTACCGCTTTTAATTTGACTAAGTACCTGACTAGTAAATAGTGCAACACTCATGGAATGGATAATAAAACTGCCAACGGATGGGGGGGCTGTTCGTCCGCTTCCTCGTTGGTAAGCGAGGAGGAGGATGGATCTGTTAATATTACCGTTATAACTGTTGTTAATAATTCACGGACATCCGTCTATCTTTGGTTAGGCGGATGGATAGCGAGTATCTATAGAATTGTTAGGTATTATATTTTGCTGCAATTGCGTCGCACCAGGTTGTGTCCCCTTTAGAGGCATAAAGACTTGCTGAGTACCCCTAGGGTCTCACATGATAAATTGCTTGATTCAGATGAACAGGTAAACTCGCAAGATGGATACTGGGTGGAGGAGACGGACGATGTTGGCAACGATCACTCGGTGTAGAGATTCCGGAAACGGGGATCCGTGAGATCTGTGGGCGGGATGTGTTTATTTATGGGGCATCTTATGTCGATTTGCTTCTTATCCGTACTCGGATCTTGTTTTCCGCTTCCGTCTGATACTCTGATGTTTGATGTACGAGGAGATATCCTAAACTATTATATCTATCTAGGATATTTGGATCTTGCCGTATGGCGTTGCAATATTTCTATTTCTTTTAGATGGAATGGCTCTGAGGACTGTTGTATGGTGGCTTGCATACATACTCATTTGTGTATGTAGTTGATCCCTTTGCCTGCCGATTACGCCGCTCGTTCTTGTCCCGATGTTTGGAAATGGTTAGGACGGCCGAAAGGTCTACCTGTGAGTGGCATTTGGCCCCACCGTACTATTTTAACCATTTCCGCTCATCCAGGCTTGTAACTAAGAGCGTAATTCACCGAGGTAGTTACATCTTATAGACTGGCTTGTTGATTAACAAGATGATCAAGGTTTCCTGATCATGGACATTGGATGTTGTTAATAGCAAGGTCACACCATTGGTGGAATGATGTGATGAACATTTATCCGAAGTATAGCATTACGATCAAAGTCATTATGTTTATATTTCTATAACATCATAAGAAGTAATCTTTATCCTTAGACCATGAGATCATGTTAATTGCTAACACCGGAAGAGTATCTTGATAACATCAAACGTCACACCGTAACAGGGTGACTATAAAGGTGGGTTCAGTGCTACGAAGGTGTTATGTTGAGGCACATGGATCAAGAGTGGGATTTGTCCATCCCGATGACGGATAGATATACTCTGGGCCCTCTCGGTGATATCACATTGAAATAGCTTGCAAGCAAGTGATGTGATCACTAGAATGTTATATCACGGGAACGAGAAAAGAGTGCATGTCGGTAACGAGATCAAACTAGGTATGGAGATACCGATGATCGAATCTCGGACATGTAATATATCGTGGGACAAAGGGATTTAGTTACTAGCGTTAAAGGTTCTCACGATCACAGAAGTCATCGTCGAATGTGTAGGAGTCAGTATGGATCTCCAGGTCCCGCTGCTGATTATTGATCGGAGAGGGGTCTCGATCATGTCTGCATTATTCGCGAACCGTAGGGTGACACACTTAAGGGATACCGACACCATTTGGAGCAAATATGTTTCAGATAAAGATTTAAGAAAGCGCTAGAATTATTTCAATAGACACCGAAACTGTTTCAGGTGAAATTGCTGAAATTGGTTCTCCATGTAATATTGAAATGTTGCAGGGGGTTTTGTGTGAATGTTTGTTAATTAAAGTAATTAACAAAATTCTGAATAAAAATAATAAAAGAGTTTTATTAAATGAGAGAGCATTAAATTTGGAGAAATTTAATGTATTTAAAGTGGAGACTTTAAAAGAGAATGTGAAGGGGCATTTTAATGTGGAGGGGTTACCACCACATGAATGGAGGTGGTGAAGGGTCACCCCCTCCATGCGCCGGCCATGAAGGAGGGGCACTCCCCCTCCTCCTATAAAAGGCCACCCCCTCCTCACGTCTCACACACACCTCCTTGTGAAGGATGTCTCTTCCCCTCTAGTATTTTTCCCCATGGTCTCGGATTAGCGAGATACATGTTTCCGATGGCTTTATCTGGAAAGGAGTTGCTGCTTCCGCTGCTTTGCTGGAGCGAGGGATGGAGGTTGTCGGGGTACCGAACGTGTGTGCGATCACGGATGCACCGCTGCTTTGCGGTGCTGGACTTGGTGGTGCTGGAGCTAGATCTGATGGACGTGCTGGAGCCGGACCTGCTGGACTTCATCACGATCTTGAGATCGGCAAGTGTACGACTACATCAACCACGAGTTCCTACTCGTTAACAAAGCTCGTTGTCTACGAGGGTAAGTTCTCGTTGATGTATGTCCACCCGTTGCTTTGTACCTAGTAGATAGATCTTGGCGTGTAGTTCACACCGTAGGAAATTTTTTGTTTTCTATGCTGCGGACCCAACAGATCATCTTTTGGATCTTTTTTGTGAGAGTGTTTCTTGGCTGTGTTTTCTCATATTTGGATCTCTATATCCTCATGGAAACCATTAGCTTCAAAGTTACTCTAATCACTAGTGATTGTGTGACTATTGGAAGCTACCAAGAATCTCTTTCAAAGAATCAAGCTTAATTCTTATACTTTGTTATATGCTTATTTGTTTGAATATGGTCATGGATATCCTTGTGAACTACCTCGGGAAGATTATTCCCAATACTTCTTGTCCTTGGACAATTAGTACTAGATTTATGGTAGAATTTATTGATCATATTCACTTTGGCCTTTGCTTAATGTTGTACTATCTCTTGCCAATAAAATGTTTTGTGTTGTCTCCCAAGCTTTCCTTGCCGCTTATGGATCTTCTTATTTTATTGGTATCCTAGTGTGTTTTATTTAAGGAAGGTAGTAGTGATGATCTCATTTGTGTGCATTTTGAGTTCAAAAGCAAAATTCTATATAATGTAATACTTATGGGTGAGCTCTCCTATATTACTTAGAACACTCCTTTATGTTTCTTTCTTTGATCCATATCATTCTTTATGTTCTTAGAAGTTTGATCTTTTTGTTTCGGTATTTTGTGCCATCATGAAAAGTATTGAGAGTTTGGTTTATTTGTTGAAACCTTGCTCTTTTGGGAGTTGCTTTGTCTCATTCCTTATTTCTTGTTTTAAGTTTTTAGAATGAGACATTTTCTTGAGCATATGAGTTCTTGTCTATCGTTTGCTCTTTGCCTTTTGCCTAGTTCATTTATTGAACTTGTGATCCTTCATGTGTTGATTTGGTTCTTTGATACAATTTGGACACCTTTTGTCGTGTCATACTCATGTGTGTGCCGGCTTGGTTTACTTGATATTTTTGTTCAAATTGTATCTCCTTTTGGTTCTTGGAAGTCTTGTGCATGCATATTTACTAATTGTTTATATTATGGCATGTTTGCTTTCATTGTACCAATATATATGGGAAACTCCACCAAATCCTATTATCTAATATGTGCATGAAATTCAATTTCATATCTATATGCACATATTTTTGTGGAGTCTCTCCTATGTGTTGTAGTCGCACTAACTACTTTGGACCCAATATGTTTGGGGACCATTTTGTACTTAATATGTGTTAGGTACTGACGAGGGGTTAACTCATCAATGCCCATTGTTATGGACTTAGGTTCGAGGAATTAAGGAGCGCTAGAAATCTTGATCGGATAGCAAACAAGCACACATGGAGACTCGAAGATTTACCCAGGTTCAGGCCTCGTAGAGGACCCTACTCCTGCTTGTCTACTCATGATTGATGATGATCCGAAGGATTACAATGTCGCTGATGGCGGTGTATGTCCAGATTAGATCTAGTGTATGTGTATGCGAGAGATTGATGTCTAGATCAATTGTATATTGTGGCGCTATCTATTGGGGGAGTCGTGATGCCCTTCTCGTTGGACCCTCCTAGCCTTTATATATGTGGAGGCTAGGTCTCAGGTACCAATACGAGTTGGTTACAAGTTAGATTCAAACTCTAGTATTGAGGTTTCCTTGTCTTGTACGCTTGGAGTCTGTATCCATATCGGCTTCGTACCACTCGAACCGTCATGGGCGTCATGGACCTTGGCAGGTTGTCGAGTGGGCCTTCCATCGAGGCGCACCAGGTAGGCTATAGTCGGGTGCCTGTTAGGCATACCTATGTCAGTAGCCCCCGAGTGTCCAGTCGAATCATAGATTCGGGTGGAGACTCAGAAGTATCGAGTTTCGCTTTTGGTAGTCGCAGTCGACCATTGTTTCGAGTGCGAAGCACTTCACCCAGATGTTCATCGGGTAAGATGGATTCATAGTAGTTCATAGGAATGTTGGTAAACGTGCCTGGTGCGCTCGACGGATCAGGACCAGTTAATTGCTCTAGGGCAAAAACAATGCTACCTACTTAAACTCGAGTCCCCGGACTCGAATTTGGAAATTGCTGGCGTAGTTCGACTCATCCCATGGAGGCCTTACTGAGCCGAACTCTAGTTGATAAGTATGTGTACCTAACGCGTCTGTCGGGATTTTCTTCATGTCGTAGACACGGTATTTTTCTGGTAGAGCGCAGCGGTTGCGGTTGCTAGGCCATCAGATTGTATCTGTAGGTCTTATCTTTACGTCGTAGACGTAGCATCCGAATGTTTGTCACCACGAAGGTGTTTCAGGTGGCCAAGGAGGCGTTATCTCTGAACTTAGCATTGGTACGTAGTGGGGCGAAGTCGCCGATGAGTTCGATTGCTGCAAGCGAGTCGACATTGTGGACATAGTCGACACAACGAATTGTACTGTGAATCTTTTGTTTTCTATAGGGTGCGCGACCAGCGCTCCCTATGGGAGTAGGCCCCGAGTGTCTGTTCGAGTCGTAGACTCGAGCAGAGACTTATAGTCATCGGTTGCATAGACAAAACGATCCGGAAGTACTTCGGATGATCTTGCGGATGCCATCAACGCCGACACTTTTTCGAATGCGCGACCAGCGTGCCCTATGGGAGTAGCCCCCGAGTGCTTAGTCGAATCATGGATTCGAGTGAGGATTCAGAGTGTGCCACTCGAAGATCTTGTATATGCACGTCCAACGTTTTAGTTTGGACTAGCCCCCGAGTGTCTGGCGGAGTCGTAGACTCGGGTAGAGACTCGAGTCTTGGATCTCGAAGTGGTAGTCGAAAATCAAGCGAGGAGAAATCACTGACCCGGAAGTGCATCGAGTCAGCATGTCAGCCATAAGGAGCTTGAATCGACGACGCAGTTGGAGTCGACATAATCACTTCTGTCGGATGCTTCGCTAGCACCACGTCTTTGTAGCATCAAGCGATGCAACCATCCGAGGAGGAACTCGAATCGGATCTTGAGTGTATGGCATAGTCAGTTGTTTTGTCGACTCCTGTTGGAGGATCCGATAGAATAGTTCGACGCAGTCGACATCCTTGTAAGCTTGCTGAGGTAATTGGAGTTCAAGGATTCGATGATCAGACAGAATCAGCTACTCGAGCTGTCGTGTATGAGGTGCTGGAGTGCGCGGAGTCAATGGCACATTAGGTTACTCAAAGAGGGCACAACCCCCGAGTGTTTCGAGTGCGATTAAAGTAAGAAAGAAATAATTTGTGAGTAGAGAACTTAGCTTTATGGGTAGTTGTCGTGGATGAAAGTGATGCGGCTGCGGACGTAGGTGATGCGGTAACGAGACGCGTGGCGGAGTTGAAGGTTGTAACGGGTTGCCGTAGCAGAAGGAGGCAGCGTCTCACCGGAGTCGAAGGCTGCAGCGAGTCGCTAGATCACCAATGCTAAGGGAGCCCCCGAGTCGCTGGAGTCGAGGACCGAAGCGGGTCGTACGACGGAATCGAAGGAGCCCCCGAGTGTAGATTCGAGGTCGGCGGAGTCGCATGTTGGACGAAGTCGACGCGGAGCCGTTGCGACCGACGAGTTGTGGTCGTGGGAGCCGATGCAACCGGCGGGCATGTGGTCGCCGAAGCCGAAGATTCTAGCGGGTCGTCAGAACCGGTGGCAGTAGCAAGTTGACGCATCCGCGGGTTGGCACAGCCCCCGGACGCAGAGTCGCGCAGCGGACGGAGTCGAAGTAGCTGCGGGTCGCCGGAGGAAGGGAGTCGACGCGGCGGCGAGTGGCTCGGTGGACACGGAGTCGCGTCGCATGGCAGCGAGTCGTGTGGACACTATTGTGTGGATAATTCTGATAAGTTGCGTGTAGCCGAGCTTGGAGGCGTTGAGATCGTTGAGTCTCGGTACATCCCACGTCTTGAGGTGTGAAGTTGCCGTGCTTGGGCAATCCATCAATTCTTTTTGCCAGTTTTTCTTTATTGGGTCTTTGGCTTCACCAAATTCTTAGCTTTACGGACCTGACGCGTAGACTGTCGCTGGTGCCTGACTGGTTGCTGGGTCGGGACACAAATAAGTTTCTTCTTTTTCTTTTGAAAATTGACTCCAACTAATTGATTTGGAATAGTCCATGAGGTAGAGCTGTAATCTGCTTTGTACATGGCAGTTTAGCTTTAACCTTTCCATGTTTTACTTGTGTCCGATTTGGATTATCTTCTTTGGACCAGACGCAGTACGTGTCCAACATGGGGACGTCTGCTTTTCAATCTGATGGGAGACTGAACCAGCGAGGAAAGCAAAAAACCGGCTATTACTAGGGTCAGACAGGAGCTGTGACATGAGTATGTTGCGCCTGGTCGTTCACTTCTTCCTTCTTGGGAATTAATGCACTAATTGATTTTTCTTTAGACTGTAGATGACGGCGTGTGGCTTCCACGAAATTAATTCTGGAAGGCCGAGACTTGCTGATTCGTGTACGTCTATGCAATCAGCTTTCATGCGGACACACAGATTTTTCTTTGGAACTTGAACGAATCGATTGCCGCTGGCTAATCAGATCGATGCACCTGTTAAAACAAACTTCATCACCAGGACATGATCCATGATTGATTTTTGTCTATGTGTCGGCGATGAACAGATCTAGGTGGATCTGATTTTTCTAGTCCGGTGCGGTGATGACTCTTTTTTTGATGAAGATGTCGAGCGCTCCAAAGTGCATGAGCTGACCAATCGTAATCTGGTCGACATCGGTGATGATACAGGGATCCTGCTCGGATGAAGACGCGTGGGAGTCGAAGAAGATCTGCTCCGGTGACATCGATGATCGCATATTGCTATTGATGGAGCCGTCGAAACCGCAACATCAACGCTCCCAGTTCCCACAGACGGCGCCAATTGACGAGGAGTTAACTCATCAAAGCCCATTGTTATGGACTTAGGTTTGAGGAATTGAGGAGCGCTAGAAATCTCGATCGGCTAGCAAACAAGCATACAGGGAGACTCGAAGATTTACCCAGGTTCAGGCCTCATAGATGACCCTACTCCTGCTTGTCTGCTCTTGATTGATAATGATCCGGAGGATTACAATGTCACTGATGGCGGTGTATGTGTAGATTAGATCTAGCGTATGTGTATGCGAGAGATTGATGTCTAAATTTATTGTCTATTTTGGCGATGTGGGAGATCGTAGATCTATCTATTGGGGGAGTCGTGATGCCCTTCTTGTTGGACCCTCGCGATGCCCTTCTCGTTGGACCCTCCTAGCCTTTATATATGGGGAGGCTAAGTCTCAGGTACCAATACGAGTTGGTTACAAGTTAGATTCGAACTCTAGTCTTGAGGTTTTCTTGTCTTGTACTCTTGGAGTCTGTATCCATACTGGCTTCGTACCACTCGAACCGTCATGGCGTCATGGACCTTGGTAGGTCGTCGAGTGGGCCTTCCATCGAGGCGCACCAGATAGGCTGTAGTCGGGTGCCTATTGGGCATACCTATGTCAGGTACATTAGTGATATATTAGATGCTTGTCTCTCAAATAAGGAAGAAGTGGTGTCTACATGTCCAATGGAGACAAGCTAGGATGATCAACAAATTCATATCCTCTACATCCTACCAATTATATCTCGGTAACAAGTATCCCTTACTCATGCATACACATATTGTTTGCAACCTCTCGTAGGTTGCTTCGTGGCATGATCTCTCCTGTAATTGCAAATGTTGTTGTTCGTGTTTTGGTCTTTTTAGAAATTCTTATTGCATAAATTGAGATGAGTGCATATTAGAGGGACTATACAACATCATACATAGGATTCATCAATCCCTAATATGTCAATCTAGCAATTTCATTGCCTATCTTTTCCTCAAATTCTCTCATGTGCAATAGTGAGACTTTGCAAGTTGATTTTTCCTTTGTGGTACGTGTTGCCTTTCTCCATATATTCCAACTATCTTCTTTTCCCTTAGTGATAGTTGTAATATATGTAGTGTGTTGGTGTTTGAAGCTCATTTATGAATAATAAGACAATATTGTGCGTTTGGCCATGCCTTCAAGCAAAAAATTTATTGGAATATGTTATGACTCCATTTTTCTTTTCATGTGCTTTTTTGTATATTTTCTTTGTGTGTGCTTGTTTCATTGTGGACATATGTCTTTGTGATGTTTTCCACTTATAAACTTATACACATAAGAGAATATATTTTTCGTTGAGTTTTTATTCCTTGGAGACTACCTTTCTATCTCTTTTTCATGCTTCGGTGGCTTCCAAATTAATTTGCCAATGAGTGCTTGTCCTTTGTGTTTGCATCTTCGAGCACTCATATTTGTTCTCTCATGCCTTGTATTGTTAAATGAATTTGGATGAGTGAGGATTTCATGATTATGCACTTTGTTCCCAAATGAAATTATCATAATTGGTGCATAATCCTTGGGGAGATCCTCTAATTCATTTAATAATGCTTGTTTGCCTTCTTGCTCATTTTTTGTTATGTTTTAAAAGCTTATGGGGAAGGTGAGGATTCCATGTTCGTGCATTTTATATTCAAATGCAATTATTCTATTTTGTGCACAAATCTTCGGGAGCTTCTCTATTTTCATTTGAAACACTCATTTGCTCGTATCATAAATCTTATTGTTTCCATTTGGTCTCATTTGTTGTTTTCAATTGGTTTGTCAGATCTTGTGATTTGTTGCATCGTTTGTTGTTGATGTTTCTTTCATTTTATTTCTTTGGCAATCTTCGGGTCCTCAATATAGTTCTACTTTCTTCCAAGTATTCATAATTGGATATGTGTGAATGCACACATTTGGAAGAACTATCACTATATTGGCCTTCTAAAACTTGTCACCCATTTTGGTAATCGATGCCAATGGGGGAGAAGTTTTAGAGGGTTTAAGGGAAGTTGGTTTATGCTTTGAGTTTGTTCTTAAGCATTTGCCTTTCATTCTCTTGCATCCTTGTTGTTTCTTAGCATGTGGTATATATAGAGGACACTCCACCAATGATAATGATTGGCAATATATGCAATGAAATTCAAGTTCATCACACATGCATAGAATTGTGGGGGAGTTTTCTCTATATATTGTGGTTGTACCAATATCACATACTTGTGTTGTATTTGATATTGATGCTACCATTTTGTTCGGTAAAATTCCTTATATAAACCCTCTCAAAGGGATTGTCATCAATTACCAAAATGGTGGAGATTGAAATAGCATGTGGTTCCCCATGTTTGGTTTTGGTAATTAATGACAATCTCTATGGGCTAATATTTGCATTAAGTTGCACTTGTAGGAATTGTCCATTGGCATTTCTTGGAGCATGTGTTGGCTTCATGGTAGAAGAAATGAAGAATAAGCATTGTCCAAGGACTTTGGGCTTATTGGAATCTTGTAGAGGAAGAAGAATAAAGAAAAGAAGATCAAATGTGTCTAGAAGAAGTAGATGGAGTTCCTCATGTGTATCTTCAAGACATCATCCAATTGGAGTTAGAAGAAATGTTGTGCAAGATCAAGATGCGCCATCTCTATAAGATCTCATGCTTGAATCTTGTCATCCTCGGTGATCATGGATCAATGAATACAAGGTCAAATAAGAGATTTCCTCATGGTGTATGAGGGAGCATGTTTCAAGGCTTCATCATTCGTGCTCAAAGAAGAGCAATCAAGAAAGGTATCCATCTTGAGAAGGACAAGATCGTCTACATCGAGCTCAAGTGGATTGGTCAAGGCAAAGGTATTATCTTGATAGGTTTTCCCTTTTACCAGTCTCATGTTATTTTTGGGAGACCGGGTTTAGGATAGATAACCGTACTATCAAGAGGGGCTCTCGAGTGAGTAAGTTGATCATATCCTTCAAAGAGAGCTCAAATATTTGCATACTTAGCATCATCTTTCTTAGTTATTATCCATGAGAGGATTTAGACCTTGTGTTAATCTCCATGACAAGCTCAAGTTCATCAAAAACGGATTTCATATGCATTCTCTATTGCGTGTTCGATGGTGGAGGTTTTACTAGTTTGTCTTTTATAGATAGGATAAACCTTTCATCATTAGGTTTTATCCTACCTTGCCATAATCTTGCAGAGCTTGTTTTCCTATTCAAAACGAGCCCAAGATCATCAAAAATCGGAGTCTAGATGCAAAAGTTATGATTATTTTTGTATCGATGTTTCTGCCAGGTTTATGAGGGCCGGAGACTCTAGGGTTCGCACCCAGGAGACTCCGACCCAAATTCCGGCCCAGACTCCGGGGGTGTACCAAGAGCATCTGGAGGCTGCCTAGAGTCTTGGTCATAGTCTAGACCCCGAAGACTCCGGTCCTGGGGGGCGGAGACTCTAGTCCTGAAGGCCGGAAACTCCGGGATAAGTGGTCTGCAATGGCTAGTTGTCGTGGGGGGACCTATAAAAGGCCCCCTTCTTCCCCAAGGGGCTGGTTGCTTGATCTCTCTCTCCATTATTTCTACCTTCAAGAGCTTGCAAATACTCTCAATCCCTCCAATATTTCTTGAATCTTGTTGGGGATTTGAAAGAGGAGATCTAGATCTACAACTCTACCAATCCATCTCTCATCTATGTGAGGGGAACATCTTGGGATCTAGATCTTGGGATTTCTTTTATGGATTTCCTCTTGTGTTCTTCCTCTCTTATTCCCCCCAATAGCTTTTGTAGCTTTGGTGGAATTTGAGAGTGAAGGACTTGCCATTGCATTAGGTGTATCGCTAGTGGGAGGAGGCCACGACCAACTTATAAGGGAGAGTTTCCCTCCTCCTTTCAGTCCGGCCTTTTGGGATGGAGTGAACTCTCTTCTTATTGTTGGGACGTGGGCCAGAAAACGTCCAAACGTGATGGGAGTGTGTGTAGCTGGGCCCGGGACGCTGACAATTGGTATCAGAGCCAGCACCGTTATGCCTGCCTGGTGGGCTTCCTAAGGGGATGGGGTGTTAGGTACCAAGCGTTGTCGTTGACTTTAGTCTCACCTCACTAGTGGGAGGAGGCCATGACCAACTTATAAGGGAGAGTTTCCCGCCTCCTTTCAGTCCGGACTTTTGGGATGGAGTGGACTCTCTTCTTATTGTTGGGTCGTGGGTCAGGAAACGTCCAAACGCGATGCGAGTGTGTAGAGCTGGGCCCGGGATGCTGACAACTTTTGCCCAAAATTATTAAGAAACAGTAAAACAGAACCACCTACGGCTTACCACAGCGATTTCACATTTTGAACCGCCCGATCTTTCCTATGAACGCTCCAGATCGCTCATACACTGTATGGAACTTCGCTGCGTCGTTTTGACCGCGACTAGCTGCCAACATAATTGGGCCGCTACTCCGTAAATGGACCTGGGCGACTGGCTGTTAACCCGGGCCAACACGACGTGCAACAAATTTTGAATGGGCCTCTGCGGTTTAGTCAGCCCAGTTAACATTTTCTTCCAAGCATCATACTTTCAGAAAGGCGGAACAGTCGCGTGGCCGTGGGCAAGCCATGGTGGCACCGCCGCCATTATCGCACCATTAATGCCTTCCGTTCCCTTTTTCCTCTGATGATGATGGTGGTGGGCGACCGTTTCTTGCCTGCTCACCTCCTCTCCCGGTTCCTCCTATAAGCTGAGACGTCGACCTCCATTGTTCCCCATGCTCCTCGCTTACTAGCTTGGGCTAATTTAGCATCTGCCAGCTGCCATCTTCTTCCCTGTAGTGTTGTCGATTGCCCCTTTATTCAGCCAGCTGACATGTTGTTGTTTATTTCAGGAGACAAATCTGGCAGCCATGACCTCCACTCGATACCGACCCGTCCGGCGGCGGCGACACCCAACTTCGAGTGTCTAGAGATGGCGACGGCGAGCAGTCAGACGTCCACAGGGACGCTTCTCATCGAGCTCATTGGCCGCAATGATGCTCCAGCAACTGCTGCGAGTAAGCTTCTGCGCAACACCCCTGAATAAGAAGTGCGACGGTGCGCCTCCACTCCCATGTGCCCTACCTTCTTCCTGCGCTCGGAAGGAATGCTCTTCATGTCACTGCAACGATCTGTTCACAAGATCCCGTCAGATTTCTGGCTCTGGTCAATTCGTCTCGTACGAGTCCGTGTTTGTCATGGCGGAGGAGAAGAAGCCCCCCCGGCGAGGTGGGTGGGGCAGTCTGCATGCGGAATAGCGGATGGCAGGTGCGTCCCATTCTGGTGTTCTGTCTCGATGAAATTTGTGAGATTATTTGTACTTGCGAGCATCTTGGTGGTGTCATTTAAGATTTAATTATACCCCTGGCTCGGCTTTTGTGGTTTTTCGATTTTCTTAGGAGCTACTCGTGATATACGCGACGGTGCTGCACGAGTTGGAATGCATCTAGCAGTGTGTCTTTCAATTATACATCCATGATGTGATTATTGATGACTGGGTAGGTTAAAGAAACAGTGTGCTTGTTATTCATATGATACCTATGCAGTTACCTGTTGTCAGGTCTACCCGATTTGACACCAAATGCAGGCCTTGCACACCACGAAATGTGATACAGTAGCTGGTTTCTGGTCCTCGAATTTGTCTATGCCTATGTCCTGTGAACTTACCAATTTTCTTATTGACATGAGATGTGCATCAAGCCTCTTTAAGGAGAAAAGTCACAACTGTTGTAATACTACTCTTCCGTATGGTCTCTGGTCCTCGAATTTGTCTATGCCTATGTCTATGCATATATATCATGGACATTGCAGGAAAGCTCTTCCGTATGGTCTTTTATTCACGTGCCTGTTCTACACCAAAGAGTCAGAGCTCTTCCATATTGTAATTGGTCAGTGCATCCAACATTTGTACTTAATCGCCATGGTAATTCCTACACGAAAATTTCCCTATATTGTAAGCCCAACAAATATCGCTGTAGCCGTTGTATGCAGTCGTTCCATAGAGTACCACCCATGCGCAAGTCTGCTGATAGCATTGGTTCAGGAAATATAGTTTGACTATGACGAGCTAGCTTGCTCAGATCTTAATGTGGATCTTTAATTAACCGTTTTCAATGTATGCTCGAATATAGTGTTGTTTATACCATTTTAATTAGTAAATTGTTACATAATATCAATTGTCATCATGTTGAGATCATAAAGAGTTTATAGACTTAGGTACTCCTTCTGATCCACGAATCTAGACATGTTTTAGTGTTGATACATTTGAATCTAGACAAATCTAAAAACATTAATTTGGATTAGAGGGAGTATCTTGAATCCCATGGGAACCACACATTATAACATGCCAATATCATGAGCTAATGAGACAAAAACAAAAGTAACTGAAAATAATGAAAAAAAAACTTGTACCATCTTAATTCTTTTTCCCCATAAAAGCTACAACTATCCACATGTTTATATACTCCAACATGTAGCATTTTCTTAAATATGGGCGGGCGCGGCAACGCGCGCTTTTATAATCTAGTGTAAACCTAAGACATGTGTGCTTCATCACAGCTACCAAAGAGCCCGTGCGTTACAGGACTAATTAAAGTTACTAAGATCATTATGGATATAACTTCTAATTTAAGAATAAGTAAATGAAGATATATTGGATCCCACAAAAAAAGGTCTTTTGGATCCGTTTTTGCTGAACACAATTTTTTGTGTGCCAACCTAAATCTTGTTTTGAATGGTTGAGAAATTCGTTTGCATGTAAAGCTAAGCTTCTAAAAAACCAGGATCTTGCATCGTATGAAAACGGTGTTTGTTGTTTTTTTGAAAACTCATTTGCTATGTGCTTGATCTCAACTATCTAATTGTTTTCTGCTTATACCTAAACGAACCTGTATCCTAGCCCAAATATCTATAAGTATTTGGTTTATATAATAAAAACCCAAGAATGTATCGATTGTTCTGCTGGTAAGCGCATATAGTGACATGCATCAATATTAAAATAAGATAAACATAGACTAAACAAAATGAGATAAACGATAGTTTAAATTCTGGTATGTCTTTGCGATAGCGGCTAAACATGCTAATGTACATCACGGTATATCAGACAAATCCAATACACGACTCATCAAACACACAAATGTCAAACTCTTGAAAACTATGTGAATTTGGTGTGTTCTATTCTGAACAACCACTTTAATTGCATGGCTTCCTATTTGTGAAGATTTTGTTTCTTTCGGTCTACTCGATGGAGAGGTGATGGCTGCTCGATGCAAGGTAAAAGTGCAGGTGGGTGATGGTGGCTCATCCGGAAGGGGAGTTAGGATTGGGGATGAGATGATTGTGGGGATTTTCCCTAGGTTTCAGCATAGTGTGGCTTTTTTCCCACGTGAGAAAATCTTGCCACTACCACGCATGTGACCCACAACACGCTACTGTGGGCGACCAAGAAGTGGGCCCACACAAGGGCGGCTCCAAGAAAAGATAGATTGACCATCTGCACCTGCTCATTCCATTATTCTATTCTGAGAAATCCGAACTACAATCTTCAGACAGAGGGTCCCTTCGATAAACTACTTGTCTCATTGGGAATACCCTCTTATGGAGAGCTAGATTACGTAGTGGAGTTGACTTAGCTAAATTAGCAACTTATCTATCCGTTGTAGCTTTTCAAATCCACTCTAACCGAACTATGTTAATTATGGAATACCGCCTATCCTTAGAAAATAAGATTATCATTGTACTTGCTCTCTCATTCCTGGGAGTCCTTCAAGGGTATCAGATCTTGAAACTGGTTTTTCTTTCGCGCTTCCCCTAGCGCAGGCAGTAGTTTGATAGCGAGTTAGATGGATAAAATTGTGTTGTTCCGTGTCTTAGACGAGCACACAGATAATTGGGACGCCACGAGATAGATAGGATTACAATATATATGTTATTTCCTACTATCATTACCTAAGATTATGGTGGATAACATTTGTGGCCAAACTACTATCTCTCTTTTAGCCTTCGTGCCAGCAGCGTACCGGGTCATCTAGTGTCATTAAACGATGAAAGAGAGGTTTGTGGTACTCCCTCCGTCTGGCTCCTGCAGGTGTACAAGTGCCTGTCGGGCCAGTGACAACCATGGTACCATGGCCCACCTGCTGTCGGACCCTATCGGTGGAACAACTACTAAGCCATGGCAAGGCACTCTCGCGGAGCCCAGCTATGACACCCCCGGGATCAAGGTTAAAAAAATCCTAGACCTTAACCTGACATAAGCTTAAACTATAGCTCGAGGATATCTTGTGAAGAATCGGTAACACAACAGTGACCCTGCGACACAAAAATTATTACAGCAAGCTCATAACTGAGCAGAGAACCAAATATTACAAGCAGAGGTCACTAACCACAACCATCAAACAACGGAAGGCAAATTATGCTATTAAGTATAGCAAACTTAACAAATGGCTTAAGATACCTGAAGCATAACGATGATGTCTCAGCCCATAGATTTCAGGCTGCCGGCCAGGAACCCCAAGCTACTCGTCGGTGTCGATATCACACGGAACCCATCTTTAGGGAACACTTACTATGCTACAAAAGTATCAACAAAGTAAGGGTGCGTATAGGATGTACTCCGCAAGACTTATGACTGGTGGGGTTATTTTGCATAAATCCATCTTTGTTTACAAAACAAGGGGGAGAAGAAGCTCGTCTAATCAAAACATTTTAAAAGGGAATAAGAGAGTGACATCTCCAAAGTATTGATCATCATCTTTTGATATCCACCGAATCATCATCTTCACCTCTCAATTAGGATCACCCCCTCGTACCCATGAGGAAGCATCCTTAAGCACACATTGAAACCTCTAGATTTTATGATTAGGTTAATGTTCTCTATGATCTTTATGTCCGTTCCCAAGTCGTCCATAACTATGGACACTGCTTTTCGAAAAGATTAAAACCCTGCATGTCGTGGTATTACCGACGAGTACGCCATGGAGGGGGTCCTCACAGTGCGTGTTTAGATACATGGGGTAAGGCGTGGAGTTGGCGGGTACGAGGTAACAAAGCTACCCAAGTTCAAGTGCCACAACGGTGGCGGAACTCTACTCCTGCTATAAATCACTATAATGGCAATACGCCGAGTTACAGAGATAGGTTTGCTGTGCGAGGTGTTGCACGTTGTACGTAGAAATATAAGTTGTCTTCTTCCCTAAAGGTTCCCGCAGGCCGGCTTATAAAGGCACCAATACCTAGGGTTTATAAGGAAAGGTCCTTGCTGGACAAGGTAAAGAGTCCTACACTAATACGAACTAGTCTTCCGTGTCTTATACTCCAAGGCTCTGAGTATGTCGGTGACTCCTCCATAGCCTTCCTTGATCCGGCATGGGCCTCCCTTCTGGATCCGTCTAACTAGGCCGCCCAGCAGGCCATAGGCCTTGCTACCAACTATGGGCCACCCGGGTTAGCCGGATTGGTGACATGCTAAGAGGATACCCCTATAGAAAATCCCCAACAGTAGCCCCCAGAGGACTTTGAAATCTTGCACCGTCTTGCCCGTTGATCTTTGAATATCCCGTCTAAGTGATGCCGACAATTCATCAAGCAATATCTCAAAGGTCTCCCAAAGAACCCTGCAGTCCTCTCCGGCTTCGCAATGTAGCCGAAGATTCCTTGAGTCTCCGTTTCTAGAGTCGGACAATCTCCGCCTTCGATGAAATCTTAGGATGTGACCCTTCACTGCAACTGTCAGGAGGATAACGTAGGGTACAGCCTACGCTATCTCGAAACTCACAAAAACAGAGAATTAATCATCTGATATTTTCACCCGCGCAAAATCCGAAACGGTGAAGCGATAAAGACGGAGGACGTGGTGAAATTATCGCGCACGTTCACTTCCACGTCGGCAACACTTCACCCATTAGATCCCTTTGCACGAATATTGACGCGAGGTCTATATATTTTCACCGCGGTCAATTTATTTCTTTTTCACCCGCATTCTCTTGCTATTCTTCGTCTTCCTCCAGCCGTGTGACCGTTCCAGCTCCTCTGCGAAAACCCTAGATAGAGCCCTTCTCTCCTCCACCTATTCCCACGTCATAATGGCCTCCAACAGCTCCATTCCCTTGACAGGGGCGACCCCCGAGGCTACTTCAGCGCCATCGTAGGGAGTGACCGTCCCGCTGGAGGGGGTGGTTTTCCCTGTCAACGCCGTCGTGGAGACCACCGGCGATGACCAAGAACGAGCGGTGCCTGAAGCTGCAGAAGAAGAAAGTGACTCCCACAAGGGGATGTGGAGGGGATCTGACCTCTCCGCAGAAGATCTGCAGGAGTTGGTCATCAAGGGGTACCTCCTCGCGGCGAAGGAGTTGATCTGGCGGGAGGCACCGGCCGGCGAGGTGGTCCCTTCTCCCCAAGACAGAGAGAAGGAGTACCTCAAGGCTTAGCTGATGCGAGGCGTAAGCCTGCCAGTCTCCAACTTCTTCTTGGATGTCCTCCGACACTTCCAGGTACTCCCCTACAATCTCTCTCCCAATAGCATCTTAGTCCTTAGCAACTTCGTAGCCTTGTGCGAAAGATTCCTAGGCATAAAACCTAGGTTAGATCTGTTTGTCTACTTTTTTACCGTCAAGAGAGAGTCCGTAGAGTCCAACGATGAATTGCGGATCTGTGGAACCATTAGCTTCAAGATCCGGCCTAGCCGGCGCTTCCCCGACATCGTAGGGCATGAGTCCTGCAAGAACTGGTAGCGCACGTATTTCTATGGCCCAGATGTTCCTCTACCTGACCGCCTTGAGACTTATCCCGACTTCGTCGATGGAGCTGCCACCGAGGTGCCTGCATGGCGGACCCCAGCCTCCCTTCCCTTCGACGACGAGGCGAATCACGCCGTAAGGCGGATTGAATGGCTTGTAGACGGAGGTCTGACGGGCTTGGATCTTGCCATGTGCTGGTTCGTTAGGTGGATCCAGCCTCTGCAGCAACGCGCTGAGATGATGTGTAACTACACTCAAGATAGGAGGGATCCCATGCGAATTTCACGGGATAACTTCTCTACTGACTCCATCAAGCTCCGGCTTTAAGACATCGTCAGGATGAAATACAAGAAGCGTGGCTTCAAGATCACCTATGATATGTTCGATTGCGGCAAGTGCCTAGAGGTAGCTTTTGTTTCCTTTGTTGATTGTTATATACTCTAAGGTTTTTCCGACTTGAAGTTGTCAATCTAACACTCCTGTGTATCCCAGCTGATGACCTTGGCGGCGGATCAAATGGCCTCCCAGGTCTATGATCCCAAGCTGAAGGATATCCAGGTGGTGTCCGACGATGATGCCCCCAAGGATCAACCAGCTCCGGTAGTGCGAAAGCGGAAGAGCCCCACCTCTAACGCTACTACCAAGGCCAAGAAGAAGCAATCGGAGAGTGGAGTCTCCAAATGAACCACTACCACCTTAGAGGCGGAGAAGAAGAAGAAATCCACCGGCATTCCCCTCACCAAGGCTCCTGCCGTGGTGTAAGTGTTTCATTCTCCGGCTTATACTTTTTAGCTCATACCTTTTTTCAAGTCTTGTACTTATACTTGGTACGTTTTAGGAGGAAAGCTGGTGTCAGTTTGAAGCGATCCTCCAAAGATGTTAGACGGTCAAAAAACATTCGTGACATGCTGACCAGGGACGTGGCCGCCAAGCCTTCTCCCGCTACTGCTCCCCCTACTCCTGCCGCCAAGCCTTCTGCTAGCCCCACTGGGCCGTCATCTCCCGTCATCCCTGAGATCTCTGCCATGGAGACAAATGTCAATCCAAACCTTGATATCTCAGGCTCTATCGAGGTAGACGTTGCTCCTAGCGGCTAGGCAACGCAGGAGAGCACCTCCTCCAAAGTGGCTAAAGCTCCGTCTAAGGATGCCATCGAGAAAGGGAAGCAAGTGTGGAAGAGGCGGAGGCGGAAGCAACGGCTAAGGCAGGAGATTCTGCGCCATCAACTGTTTTGAAGATGCAACAGGTGGCTAGGGCATCCTCCATGCCTCCGGCTTCAACAACTCCTTTGGCCGCGATGCCTCTGACATTGTGCCTTAATGACCTCATCGCGCAGGCAGATGCAATTTATAACAATGCCCGTACCTTCCATGATTCTTATGCTCATCTAGACAACAATCTTAAGCTTATTGCCATCGTAAGTCTTTTGAACTTCACTTTGTTTACTTTTCATAGTATATCCCTCTATAGCCCCCGAGCTCTTAGGTGGATAAACAAAGGTTATTAGCCTAAGTACTCCAAAGAACTTTTAAGAGTAGAACTTGATAGTGTAGCCCCCGAGCATCTAGGTGGAAGCTTAGTAAAATTCCGGCTAAATGCTCTAAGAGTAGCATACTTGTTGATTAAAAACTTGTGATGTAGCCCCCGAGCTTGTAGTTGAAACCATATAGTTCCGACTAGATGCTCTAGAGAAACTAAACATGCTTGTTTGTTTGCATAATGAGAATAGGCAGAGGATCATGGCCAATGAGAGGTTTGCTACATTGCGGAAGGAGCTGGACCTTGAACAGGGTAAAACAGCCTTCCTGAAGCAACAGATAAAAAATAGCCAGAGTCTGTTTCTTGTAACAGCTCCTTGCTTTTCCTCATGGACCTAATTCTGCCGTCTTCTCATAATACTTTCTGATGTCCATCTTATAGAAGCCATTGCCAAGGCCAAGAGCATCGTCGAGCAATCCAAGCATATCCAGGAGCTCAATGGTGAGAATAAAATTCTGAAGAAGGACTTGGCCGATGCCGTCAAGGGCCATGAGGCAGCAATGAAGGTGCTGCAAGAATCTGCCGACTCCGAGATGCAACGACTGAAGGACGAGATTGCACAGCTCAAGGAACAGAACCAAGATGCCAAAGAGCAGAATGCTAGGAACCTTGAAGTGTACAAGACAGTCCAGAAGGAGCGGGATGCATCGGCGGAGTCATGCTCACAAGCAGGGACGAGCATCTTTGGTAACTTTCTCCGTCTTGGCCATTTCTGTATTTTGGATAATCATTCGATTAGTTTGTACTGATGGTCCTTGTTTTGTTTGCAAACCACAACCCCCATTAGCTTAGCCAACTTGGGGGAAGGTGCTCCATACCTCAAGGAATGCATGATTTTTGCCGGCAACTTCGTCAGCACCGCCATTGCTCAGGCCAATGAGATAGCCTAGCCTTTGGGAATTAACATCAAGGCAGCAGACTCAGTGGCCAAGTATGCGGAGATCCTGCACCGAGCTCCTGAGAAGGTCAAGGACTGGAAGGTCTCTTGCATCTGGGCTAGTGCTAGGATGTCTCTGTCCTTGGTCAAGACGCACTACGACAATGCCAACATCGACCTGGTGACCTCCAGCTTTCCCAAGTTGGATGAGGAAGGGAGGGAAATCAATAGCAATGCTATTTGGAATTCCCTTGCTGGCTTCGACACCAGGGTTGCCAGGATGGTTAACACCGATGTCTTTGTGCTTGCCGAGATCCTTGATGAAGACATGGCCTCGTCCGAGTCTAGCCCATCTCCCACCGAGTTTGATGAGCTCTCCCAGCCTGGCTCTCCTGATGATACCACCATGAAGCCCCCTGCAGTAGAGCCATGAAAAACAATGTTGTATTAAATGTGTCTCTGCAATGTGTATGCGGAAAAAACTTATGTTTTGCTAAGGCGGAAAATCTTGTACTCAAGTTTTCCTGCTACTTATCTGTTTCCAGCATGTGTATATTTTTTAAGCAAGTGCTGGCTTATCCATTATTCTGGTTCGTATGTTTGACCTTTCATGAGACGGAAGACTCGCAACACAGAACTATGCCCTTAGGTGATGATGCTTAATAGCACCGTCAAGAACCTAAGAGAAAAATTGCCGACTTTGTGTGCTGAGAAGTCACTACTCTAGAATCCACATGAAAACTTCAGAAAACATGTAGACCAGAAAACTTAAGCTAACACCCGTAGGCGGAATTTTCACAAGTGCAAATGCAAACTTGCGCATAAAGGGTTTATATGATCCAAAAATGAACAACTAAAGGAGGTAAAAGACTCAAAGAATATGAGTGAACCAAATGCTTTATTTCATTGATCATATAAGAAACTTATTACATAATATAAATGTACTAAGTGTAAAAGGGACGTAGCTGTGCTATGTTCCATGGCCGATCTGTCTCCGGGTAATCATCATCAGAGTCACGTTGCTTGCGCTTGCGATTTTGCGGCCTATCTTTCAACTCGCGGATATCGATGAGGTAATAGGAACCATTTAGCAATGCTTTGCTTATGATGTACGGTCCTTCCCAAGGAGGGGATAATTTGTGTGATTTCTCCCGCTTGAGTCTAAGCACCAGATCCCCTTCTTTAAACGAGCAATGCTTTACATGACGACTATGGTAGCCACATAGCTTCTGCTGGTAGACGGTGGATCTCTGGCATGCCAGCACGTGCTCTTCTTCAAGTAGGTCCATAGATAGGCGTCTGGATTCTTCAGCGTCATCCTCCTTGTAGGCGGAAACTCTAGGTGCATCATGGAGGATGTCAGATGGGAGGATTACTTCTACTCCATAAACCATGAAGAAAGGAGTCAAGACGGTGGATCTGTTGGGTGTTGTTCGTAAACTCCACAAGACAGATGGTAATTCCTCCGCCTAGGCTCCATCTGCCCTATGTAGCGGTGCTTCTAAGCGTGGCTTGATTCCATGCAGAATTAGTCCATTGGCCCTTTCAACTTTCCCAGTCAACTGTGGATGTGCCACAAATGCTAGGTCAGGGTGGATGCCCTTTTCATGACAATACTCCTCAACTTCTCCGATAGATAAATTTCTGCCATTGTCGGTGATGATGCTGTGTGGGAGACCAAATCTCACCACTAGATCCTGGACTAATTTTAGGGATGTTGCCCCATCAAGCTTTCTAATGGGTTTAGCTTCAATCCATTTTGTGAATTTGTCCACTGCTACTAGGAAGTGTGTGAATCCACAGGGTGTTGTCTGGAAAGGTCCCACCATGTCCAGCCCCTAGACTGCAAACGGCAAAGTTATTTGTATTGTTCGCAATTCTTCAGCTGGAACACTTGGTTGTCTTGCATAGAACTGACACCCAAGGCACATTTGTACCAACTTGTCAGCGTACGCCTTAGTAGTTAACCAGTAGAATCCTTGTCGGAAGGCCTTGGCCACCAATGATCGGGGAGCGGCATCGTGCACGCAATCTCCGAGATGTATTTCTCTAAGGATTTCAATACCTTGCTGCTGGAAGACGCATCAAAGGAAAACTCCTGTGGTACTTCTTTTGTAAAGTTGTCCGTCAATGATGACGTAGCCTTTTGCTCTGCATACTATTTGCTGGGTTTCGACTTTGTCGGCGGGCAAAGTTCCGTCTTGTAGATAATCCATGAATGGTTTCGTCCAAGCCGGAGAGGTCACAGTTACTATATTAACAAATGAATCCACTCTATCTGGGTTGTCGGGGTCCACTCGCTTCACGGATGGGGTCCACAAATGTTCTAGGAAAACGCCTAGCAGAATTGGTCGACGAGCTGATCCAAGATTTTATAGCAGATCTGTCGCCTCATTCTCCTCCCTTTTGACGTACTTGACTTCGTAGCCATCAAAGCACTTGGCTATTTCGTCTACTTCATTGATGGCTCAAAATATATTGAGCTCGTTGGGAACCCCAAGAGGAAGGTATGATGAGCATAGCAGCAAGTTTTCCCTCGATTATGAAACCAAGGTTATCGAACCAGTAGGATCAAGGAAAAAACTGCAAGGTGTTGCTAGCAACTTGAAATCCTACACAACACAACCACAGAACTTTGCCCCAACTTACAGTGAGGTTTTCAATCTCACCGTTTTTGCTGAAAACAAAGGATTAAACGTATTGTGTGGAATATAGTAATTGCTTGCAGAAAGTAAACAGTAAACAGTAAATAGTAGATTGTAGATTGATGGTAAAAGAATGGACCGGGGTCCATAGTTCACTAGAGGTGATTCTCCTTCAGATAAATAACATGTTGGGTGAACAAATTAGAGCGGGGCAATTGACAGACACCGAGAAAGCATACATGCATCTAATAATCATCTTGACTCTTATGAGATTTGATTGGGCATTACAACATTATACATAGACCGTAATCCAACTGCATCTATGACTAATAATCTACCTTCAGGTTATCATCCGAACCCCCTCCAGTATTAAGTTGCAACAGATAATTACATTAAGCAAAGTGTGTAAAGTAAACAATATGATTGCTCTATGGACAAAGGATTGCTATTTTCTCCCTAGTAGCAACAACACATCTAGTACCTTAGAGATTCCTATCACTTCCCTAGATTACTAGAGGCATGAACCCACTATCGAGCATAAATACTCCCTCTTGGAGTTGCTAGCATCTACTTGGCCAAGATAGCTACTAACAACGGAAAGCATGCAAGATCACAAATAACATAGACATGATAGAATCAATAATCAATCTGAAATAGCATCTCGATATCCATCGGATCCCTGCAAACACAACATGTTAGATTACAAATAGATGATCTTGATCATGAACGGAGCTCAACATGATAGAACAAAGGAGAACCAACCATCTAGCTACTACATGGACCTGTAGTCCAAGGATGAACTACTCACACATCACATCGGAGGCAGTCATGTTGATGAAGAAGGCCTCCAGGATGATCTCTCCCCTCCAGCAGGGTGCCGAGAAGAGCTTCAGATCCCTCCTGATTTAGGGATGGAGATGGCGGCGGCTACAGACTCTTTCGTGGAATTTTTCGGGTCTTTTATCGGGTACTTAGGGTTTTCGTCCCGGGAGGCTTTTATAGGCGGAAGGGAAAGGTCGGTGGAGTACTAGGGGGCCCACAGCAGGTGGCGGCGCGCCTAAGGCTGGCTGCGCCACCCTAGGGTGTGGCCGCCCTGGTGCCCCTCTTCATCTCCCCTCCGGACTTCGTGTTGCTTCGGGTAAAATATTGACTTAGGCTTTTGTCCGGTCCAATTCCGAGAATATTTCCTTACTAGCTTTTTTGAAACCAAAAACAGCAGAAAACATGCAACTAGCACTGTGGCATCTTGTTAATAGGTTAGTTCTAGAAAATGTATAAAAATACCTCAAAGTATGAACAAACCATAAGAAAGTAGATACTAAACAAGCATATAACATCAAAATTATAGATACGTTTATGACGTATCAACATCCCCAAGCTTAACTCCTGCTCCTCCTCGAGTAGGTAAGTGATAAAAAAGAATAATTTTTGAGGTGACATGCACGATCACAATCTTGATCAAGGTATTTGTAAAACATTGATAGCTAGGATCATAGTACTCTAACATAGACATGAAAGATATAGTTCTAACAATAAGACATAGAAACCATGTTGTAACATGAAAAGGTACAAACAAAAGATTCATGAATAACAATGCTTTGAAAGACGTTTGTTTGTTTCACATATAGAAAACATAATGAGAATGATATTCAGCTTGTCCCTCATAGTGTAGCAAAACATAAATGCATAGGACATCTTCAAAGTTCATAAGGGTGACTAGATACAAATAGTTTAAGAACAAGCAATATCAAAGTTATGAATCAATCAACAAGCTTTGGGACAATGCACATTAAACTAAGAATGACCACTATGCTCTCTCATTAGGTGCATAAATATAGAAGATGGGGACTCAACATAAAAGTAAAAGAAAGGCCCTTCATAGAAGGAAGCAGGGATTCAAGTCTCATAAAGAGCTTCCAAAAATTATGCTACTTATTAGCTTTCAGCTCTCATTGCCCTTATTATAAGAATCTTTAGGTGATTAAGGTTAAAGTGAACAAATATGAGGGTATGCTTGACAAGTTATAAGCTGAAAATCTCATGCCCCTTTCTTACGAGTACCGAATCTCATGCTACTCACCTTTAGTCACAAGTAAGTTCGTATCATTGTAATTACATGTGTATCATAGAGAACCGCCAACGGGGTACCACTTGCCTGATGATACAGAAGCTTTCCCATATCAAATTAACAAGGTAAGCATACAATGAGCATCTCAGCAATCCTTTTATTTGCTATTTGCATAGGGTTTTCCCTTTTTTATTTTTTTATTTAGGATGCTGCACGTTTCCACCATGATTAGGCATGGCTTAGACTAGCCGCCCATGCGTTTCTCTAACACATATACGAACTCCATGAGCTTTACAAGCTCCCCTTTCATTTCACACTGCCGGGATCCATAAGCAAAAGAACATGATATCAACTAAATAAAGTGCAATGTTGAAAGCGTTCCCCATGGTAACATGGTTCTGCTCATTCACAAATTACAAAATGCAAGCATATACGCAACATAGATGGGCACAATGGTTTAATTTTATTAAGTGCAAGAAAGTAAAGTGTGCCATCAAGTTCATGAGAGCTTTAATCACTAATTTTCACATAACAAGTTTAATTCAGAAGGTAGATAAAAACATGAATATACTTGGAATAGCAAATATGCTAATAGGTAGGTATGGTGGACTCTTTGGAATAACTTGGTTTTATTAGGAGTTGGATGCATGAGTGGAACTCATACTTGGTACATGTGGAGGCTAGCAAAAGACTGAGAGCGACCAACTAAGAGAGCAATAATGGTCATAATCATGCAAAGTGACAAAACATTATTAATTAAAGCATAAAGTGATATTACAAGTCGAAAACTAAATGATCATAGAGGCTATGGTGACTTGGTATAGTCCTAACATGGTGTGAGCATGCGCCAAGTCAAACCAAATAAAGCATCAAAGGAGAATACCATAATATTATGCTTTAATATGCTAAAACAACGCATGATTCTTTCAAGGCGCATTAAGCAATCTCAATTGTTTGTAACAAGTCATGCTACAACAATAATCACTAAGCATAAAGTCATAGAAATATCAAACATGACATGATAAAGTCTAGGCCACAGTCAAAACAAGACTCCTTTTGTACCACTTATAAGCATGAACTTTCCTACTCTTTTCCAATCCAAACCAACTTATTTGAAAACTAATGAGTGAATGCGGGGGTCCAACCAATTTATTTAAGCAAACTAAGCAAACGAAACTAAAAACAAAAACAAAGACGCTCCAAGAACAACATAACTATGCATGAAACAAAAAAAAGGAAGTGTTTGGAAGAAAACCTGAGATTTTTATTAATGAAGAAGGGGATGCCTTGGGCATCCCCAAGCTTTGACGCTTGTAGTTCTTGAATATTTCTTGGGGTGACACGGGTGGCATCCCCAAGCTTGAGCTTTTGTCCATACTTCATCTTATCACATTGTTCTTCCCGACACTTTAAAATTTCCTTCATACAAAACTTCACACAATCTTCATTAGCAACATTAGTGTACTTAAGATAATAAATCTTTAGGTTAAGTTTCAACACAAGTAAAACTTCCACTAGAGCACAAGCTACTGTAGCAATTCCTTTTAAAAGTTCAAGAAATTGGCAAGAACTCAAAGAGAAAGAGATTAAGAGGCAAATGCAAATAATGTCAGAAATCTGTCAAAACAGACCAGCAGGTAAAAACCATTTTTTTCGAAGACCTTCTGTTGCTCAAATCGAATAATTATAAGCTAACAAAAGTTAGATAACAACCTGGGGCAGAATCACAAAAAATTACAGCTCAATCCGACGTACAGAGATTTTTCATGAATATTTACAGCGAAGCACAAAAATCTGTATCGGGATAGCAACTTTCCCAAGCATTATTTCTCTCTCATTGGAGGTTATTCTTGGCACAAAAACCACACAAAAATGATAAGGAGAGGTTATTACTGAGGCAATAACTTCCAAGACTCAACAGAAGAAAAAAAATTACTGACTAAAAATTTGGGTTATCTCCCAATAAGTGTTTTTCTTTAACGCCTTTGAGCTAGGCATAAGAAGCAAGAATCAAGTATTCTCAAATGAAGAAGCATTAAGACCAAATTTTGTTTTAATAGGAGAGGCAAAATGAAACTTCTCTCTCTTCTTAGGGAAGTTTTCTATACCTTTCTTGAGTGGGAATTGATATTTAATGGTGCATTCTTTCATATCAATAATGGCACCAACAGTTCTAAGAAAAGGCCTTCCCAAAATAATAGGACAAGAAGCATTGCATTCAACATACAAAACATAGAAATCAACAAAGACATAGGTATTGTTAACCATAATAAGAACATCATTAATACTCCCCATGAGTTTCTTTTTAGCATTATCATCAAGTTGGACATCTAAATAACAATCTCCTAATGGTGGCAAATCAAGCATGTCATAAATACTTCTAGGCATAATAGAAACACTACTATCAAGATCACATAAAGCTTTTAGATCAAAATCATTCACTTTCATATTAATGATGGGTTCCCAACCATCTTCTAATTTCATAGGGATAGAAGCTTTATGTTTCATCTTTTCTTCTTTAATTTTCATGAGAGCATTAGTAATGTGTTTTGTAAAGGACATATTCATAGCACTAGCATTAGGACTTTTAGCAAGCTTTTGTAGGAACATAATTACTTCAGAGATATTGCAACCATCAAGATAAAAATCATAATTACCATCTAAGGTGGTAGAGCTATTGTTTCCCATATTTCAAAGAATTTTAGCATTTTTATTAGAAAAGGTTCCATTGGTTTTAGGCATTGTTGCAAAAGGAATGGGGACTTCATGTGGTTTGCTAGCATCAACATTAGTTTTGGTGATAGTACAAATACTACTATTTCTAGCATTTTCATCTTCTCTTTCCCACTTAGCATGCAATTCAGCTAACAGTCTAACATTTTCATCGATTCTAACTTGTATGGCATTAGTAGCAGTAAAGGGGTTTTCTATAGTTTCAGGTTTAGCAGCCATTTTATTAATCAAAGAGGATTGTGCTTCAGACAATCATGCTATATTTCTTTCAGCATTAGAAAGTTTTTCCTCAATAGTTTTATTTAAAGCAGTTTGTTTACTAATAAAATCTTTAAGAACGACTTCAAGTTCAGAGGGTGCACTTCTATTATTGTTGTAGGAATTTCCATTACCATTATTGGGAGGATATGTCCTACAATTATTATTACCAAAATTGTTCCTGTAGGCATTGTTGCTAAAATTATTATTTCTAATAAAGTTCACACCAACTTGCTCTTTTTGAGCAACCAAAGAGGCTAAGGGAACATGATTTGGATCAATATGAGCTTTCCCATTAACAAGCATAGCCATAATAACATCAATTTTATCACTCAAGGAGGAGATTCTTCAACAGAATTTACCTTCTTACCTTGTGGAGCTCTCTCAGTGTGCCATTCAGAATAGTTAACCATCATATTATCAAGGAGCTTTGTTGCAGCACCCAAAGTAATGGTCATAAAGGTACCTCCAGCAGCAGAATCTAGTAGATTTCTTGAAGAATAATTCAGTCCTGCATAAAAGGTTTGGATAATCATCCAAGCAGTCAGTCCATGAGTGGGACAATTCTTTACCAAAGATTTCATTCTTTCCCAAGTTTGAGCAACATGTTCATTATCATATTGTTTAAATTTCATTATTTCACTTCTCATAGATATAATCTTAGCAAGAGGATAGTATTTTCCAATGAAAGCATCTTTGAATTTAGTCCAAGAATCAATACTATTTCTAGTTAGAGACAACAACCATTCTTTAGCTTTTCCTCTCAAAGAGAAAGAAAGCAATTTAAGCTTAATAATATCTCCATCTATATACCTATGTTTTTGCATCTCACAAAGTTCGACAAAGTTATTAAGGTGAGCAGCAACATCTTTAGTACCAACACCAGAAAATTGTTTCTTTCATAACTAGATTGAGCAAAGCAGGTTTAATTTCAAAGAAAATAGCTTCAGGAACAGGTGGAGCAATAGGTGTGCACATGAAATCATTGTTGTTGGTGCTGGTGAAGTCACACAACTTAGTATTTTCAGGAGTATTCATTTTTTTTATAAAGGAAGCAAACCAGTACAACTATTTTTTTGTGTTTTTGATAAAAACAACAAGAAAACAACACATAAATAAACTAAGAAAAACAAAGTAAAGAGATTGGTTGATAGGGACTCCCCTTGTGAAGCTGTCCTTGACTCCCCGGTAACGGCGCCAGAAAAAGGCTTGATGGCTCAAAATATATCGAGCTTGTTGGGAACCCCAAGAGGAAGGTATGATGAGCACAACAACAAGTTTTCCCTCAGTTATGAAACCAAGGTTATCGAACCAGTAGGAGCAAGGAAACAACTGCAAGGTGTTGCTAGCAACTTGGAATCCTGCACAACACAACCACAGAACTTTGCCCCAACTTACAGTAAGGTTGTCAATCTCACCGGGTTTGCTAAAAACAAAGGATTAAACGTATTGTGTGGAAGATAGTAATTTCTTGCAGAAAGTAAATAGTAAACAGTAAATAGTAGATGGTAGATTGATGGTAAAAGAATGGATCGGGGTCCATAGTTCACTAGAGGTGATTCTCCTCTGGACTCCGTGTTGCTTCGGGTAAAATATTGACTTGGGATTTTGTCCGGTCCAATTCGGAGAATATTTCCTTACTAGCTTTTCTGAAACCAAAAACAGCAGAAAACAGGCAACTGGCACTATGGCATCTTGTTAATAGGTTAGTTCTAGAAAATGTATAAAAATACCTCAAAGTATGAACAAAACATAAGAAAGTAGATACTAAACAAGCATGGAACATCAAGAATTATAGACACGTTTATGACGTATCATTTGTCTCGATGTGTCGCCATCATAGGGTTTCGTGCTTTCTAGGTGCTAGCTACTTGCTGGGCAACCAAGTCGGAATCTCCACAGCAAACTATGTGCTTGATGCCAATATCCTTGGCTACACGAAGTCCATGAATGAGGGCCTCATATTCCGCCATGTTGTTGGTAGCATTGAAGTAGATCTCCAGGATGTATTGCAACTTCTCTCCTGTTGGTGATTGTACTAATACACCAACCCCCGAGCCATTGAGCAGCTTTGATCCCTCAAAGTGCATGACCCAATATTCTAGCTCTGGTACAGGAGTGTCTTCTGGCAGTTCTGTCCAAGTTGCGAGAAAATCCGCCAATGCTTGTGATTTGATAGCGTCGCGTCTCTTGTAGGTGATTTCAAAGGTGGCAATTTCAATGCCCCACTTTTCCACTCTCCCTGTAGCGTCACTTTGTTGATGATATCGGACAGTGGAGCTTTACTCACAACTGTGATAGGGTGCTCCTGGAAATAATGCCTTAGCTTACGTGAAGCAAGGAAAACTCCATAAGCTATCTTTTAGTAGTGCGGGTAATGCTGCTTGGATTCCGGCAAGACCTCGCTTACATAGTAAACGGGTCACTAAACTCCATATTCATGCGCTGGTTCCTTGCGCTCCACCACGATGACGTTGCTGATTACTCGGTTGGTTGCTGCCATGTAAACTAATATAGGCTCCCTTGACACCGGTGCTGCAAGTATAGGTGGGGAGGAGAGTATTCTCTTCAACTCCTGGAGTGCTGCGTCAGCTTCGTCCATCCATGTGAATTTGACCGCCTTCATGAGCAACTTGTAGAGCGGCATAGCTTTCTCCCCAAGCCGGCTGATGAACCGACTTACTGCTGCGATGCAGCCTGTGAGCCTTTATATGTCCTCCAGGCATATCGGATGTTTGATGTCGAGGATGGCCTTGATTTTCCCTGGGTTTACCTCGATTCCGCGATGCGAAACATTGAAGCCCAACAGTTTGTCGGATGGTACCCCGAAGATGCACTTCTTGGGGTTCAACATCATGTTGTATTTCCGGAGGTTATCAAAGGTTTCTTGCAAGTCAGCGATAAGATCATTTGATTTCTTTGACATTACCGCGATGTTGTCCACGTAAGCGTGTATGTTGCGACCTATTTGGTCGTGTAGGTAATGTTGCATTGTCCGCTGGTAAGTAGCACCAGCATTTTTCAACCCAAAGGGCATCGTGACGTAGTAGTACGTGCCGTAAGGTGTGGTGAACAAAGTGGCCAATTGGTCCGACTTTCGCATCCGGATCTGGTGGTATCCTGGGTAAGCATCGAGAAAACACAGAAGTTCCGAGCCAGCCGTCGAGTCAATGACTTGGTCAATGCAAGGCAAAGCAAACGGATCCTTCGGACATGCTTTGTTCAAGCCGGTGTAATCAACGCACATTCTTCATTCATTGGTTCCCTTTTTGGGGATAAGTACAGGATTTGCCACCCATCGGGTGTGAATAACTTCTCGAATAAAGCCAGCCTTATGTAACCTAGCGATTGCTTTGCCTATAGCCCTTCGTCTTTCATCACCAAAGCATCTTAGAGGTTGCTTCACCGGTTTGGTGTTAGGATCAATATTCAAGCTGTGCTCGACAAGTTCCCTAGGTACACCTTTCATGTCGGCAGGATGCCATGCAAAGATGTCCCTATTCTCAAGGAGGAACTCGACAAGCGCGCTTTCCTATTTGGGATCCAGGTCCATGCCAATGGTGGTGGTCTTGGAGGAATCTCCTTCAACAAGTTCCACCGGCTTGGTCTTGATGGCAGCCTTGAATGCGGGTTCGGCAGTAGTGGTCTGCTTCTTCGAAGCCGGCATCTCCTAGGCATCGACCTAGTTATGGATCTCCTTGAACTCCTCACTCTAGAGGACTGCTTTGGCAAAGGCGGCCTCACTGAGCTCGCACTCCCGTGCCTTGGTGAAACTTCCGTCAACGGTGTTGACGCCATTTGGTCCAGAAATCTTGAGTTTGTTGTAGACAAAGCATGGCCTTACGAGGAAGGAGTGGAAGATGTCGTGTCCAAATATGACGTGGTACACGCTCTTGAAAGGCACCACTTCAAAGGTCATGCATTCTTAGCGGTAATTGTTAACATCGCCAAACGTGATCGGAAGGGTGATGCAGCCCAGGGAACTTGCTTGGCAGCCAGGGACAACCCCATGGAACACGGTGTTGCTCTTCTTTAGCTAGGTCTCCGTCAAGTTCATCTTGTGCAGTGTATCCAGGTACATGATGTTGATGCTGCTTCCACTATCCACGAGGCACTTGGTGAACTCTGTGCCATCAATCAAAGGGTTGATGACCATGGCATACTTGTTCTCTGTTGGGATAAGCTCTAGCTGATCCTTCCTATCCCAAGTAATTGGGACTTCCGACCACCTGACGTACTGGGGAACCAGAGGGAGGGTAGCCATCAGTATCCCTAGAGAGGTTTTTTGGGCCTGGACGATGTGGGTGCCAAGGAAGGTATGGTAATATGGAGCCTTCTTTTCGAAGGGATTCTTCCCTTTATCCTCTCCCTTGTCGGAAGATTTGGGGTCCACGTCTTCATCCATATTGCTTGATTCCTTGGGCTCTTCCTGCTTCTTCCCTTTGCCCTTTCCGCGGGGTCTGTTCTTCCGACTTTGCTTGTAGCCATACTTAGGGTCCTCCTTGAGATCGTTGACAAATTTGGATTGGCGGTTGGTGTGGGTGGCTTTGCCGTTTGCTTCAAGGTGGACAAAACATGACATATCGCGGTATTCTTCGTACGTTTGGGGAACATGGGGCGGGGAGGGTGTAGTATCACTCCTCTGCTGGCCACTGCTAGCCCCCCGACCACGTCCACGCTGTCCACCTCTGCCTCTGCCAGTGAACGTTCCGGCAACCATGTCGGCTACTTGCTTTTCTTTGGGCGGATTCTTCTGCTTGTTATTGTTATTCTTCCTGGCCTGGGTAGGGATTTCTATTGCCGGCAATGATCCATGCGTGTCATCGTCAGCAGCGGCGAACTCGCTAGCCATGGCGATCATTGCATTGAGGTTGAGCTCATTGTTGTCTTGCTTGCGTTTTAATGTATGCCAGAGAAAAGTCCCCTTTTCCAGACCATCGATGAAGGCGGCCATAGCGGTCTATTCGTGCACCCCTGCGTAGGAATTTTTCATATCCAGCCAGCAAGAGAGGTAGGCACGAGAGGTTTCATCCTTTTCTTGCACACACCGCTGTAGGTCTCCGATAGTGCAGGGACGTTTGTACGTACCCTCGAAATTCTTGGTGAACGCTTCGTGCATGTCCAACCAATTGCATATTGATTTCTCCGGCAAGTCGTCGATCCATTGTCGGGCGGTGCCGGTCAGCATGAGTGGGAGGTACTTGATGGTGACGTTGGGGTTTCCCCCTGCGATGTGAATCGCTTCGCTGTAGTCCTGCAACCATTACACTGGCCTGGCAGTGTTGTTGTAGGGTTTGATGGTATTGTCTATCCGGAGGCCCTTGGGGTATGTTGTGGCCCGTATGACTGGTCCAAAACAACGTGGCCTAAGGTATGGGAGCTCCCGAGCTTCTTGGATCTTGTCCAGCCATGTACGTGCATCATACAACTCTGGTTGCTTCCCTTTTCCATCATGGGGAGGGGAGTTGTGGCGCAATCTATGAGACCCACCGTGTCCTCCGCCATGATGGCTGCTAGGTGGCGATGGTGGCAGTGGAGGTGGTGGGTTGGATCTCTTGCTGTGTCCCTCCTGCGATTCCTCATGCCTGTCGCAGTTACTTGTCGGACGTGGCGGCTCCTTGTGGGACTTGCTCCTGTGTCCTTCGATGCCGCTGCGCTCTCCACCATGCCGGGGCTGCTCACCCTGGTCGCGTATGAAAATGCCGGCCTGGGGATGCCTTGGCAGTGGCATGCTTGTATGATGGCATGGCTCTGGTTCCTCGTGATGCCGAGAGGGTGGTGGAGGTGGTAACAGGCGGGGACGAGCCTTTTCTCCATGGTCGGAGTATATAGGGATGGCGTCAGTCCTGTTGCATGCCTCCCTCTGTCTTTGCTCTATAGAGGCAATATGCGATCCCTCGTCACGGGGGGATGTGGGCCTTCTGCGGCTGTTCAGGGTTGACTGGCAAAGCTTCGGGTTGGACTCGAGCCTCTGCGAGGTGGCCTTCTCCTGCTGCTTGCATGCCTTGGCGACGAGGTTGTACACCTGAGCAACTACTTCTGGCGATCTGTCCTGTTCCAGGAGGGTCTTGGTGATGGAAATGTTGAGGGTGGGAGTTGGCATGACTTGCCTCCCCTTTGAATCAATGTAAGGGGTGGCCTTTGTCGACTTAGATTCATCATACCCCAACCTTCGCCGAACGCCAAGAATCTTCGACAACATGAGCTAGCACTTTCTTTGCCTTTTGCTTTAACAACAATTGCTTGTATTCAAGCTCCATAGCTCTTGCCGCTTTGATGGATTGCTGCGCCTTAGCCATGTCTTCGTCCAACTTAGCGCCCTGCTCCGGGATGCACTTGGCTTTCGCCAAGATTTACACGCGTTTCTCATCAAGCTCCATAACACTCCAGATATGGGCGACAGTGATTGGCTCAACGAGAAGTGCACCATAGATTGCTTTGTCGGCTGGAGTGGCCAATGGGTTTCTAGCTGCTGACGTTGACGGTGGCTTTGGCGGCTGATTTGATTGTCGGGCAGTATTGGGGGCCATGGTGAGTTCCTGCGCCGGTTGCGGGTGGATTACCGGAGGAGGTAAGGCCTTGGCTGGAGCCAGAGGCTCGACAGCTTTCTTGGCTGTTGCTGCTCTGGTAATCGCTGGCGTGGGCGGAGCTCTCTCACATTCCGGTTCCTGTCCATCTTCTTCCATCACGCTCCTAATGGAGACTAGCACCTGGTGGGAAGTGTTGGCCTTCTCGGCACGCTCCTCCTTCTCGATCTCCCTCATAACAGCGTCGTATTCCTTCAAGTTAGCATCCGAGCCGCCGCCATCCATATTGATGTCGGTGTATAATGCATCAAGGACAGAGTCAGAGTTGGCTTTGGTGTTGACGATCGAGGATGTGGAGGGTGATGGAGGCGAGCCGTTGTTGTTGTTTCCTCCGGCTACGACGGTGTTTGACATCATGGTGTCTTTATTGGCATCTGCGTATTTGTTGACGATGGCAACCATCTCACCAAGGGTGAGAGGGCCTGTGGCCTACCGCCTTCGGAGGGTATGCCGGAGGGGCATTCTGGGTGTGAGCCCTTCCACGAAGTGGTATACGAGCTCATCGGCGCTATCGCCCTCTAGGCTTTCCCTCACCCTCGTCCATCTGGTGAGGTATTCATGGGGAGGTTCTCCATCCCTTTGAACGCATCTGGCCAGATCGAAGATGGTGACTATGCCGACAAAGTGTGACCTACGCATCTCTAACGCTCGGGGAAGCCAAGCGGATTTGCCGGGTCCTTCCACCTTTATATCCTGCACAGGGGCGGTTTGGGTGGGCCTTGAAATTTCTTGATCTGAGCCACCATACTCCAAGGAGAGGTATGGCCCAGATCCTTCCGCGAATGTGTCCTGCTCATAGGTGGTCCATGCAGAGCTTGGAGAGTTTCCAATTTCTTGGGAGCTAGGACCCGAGTCAGTTTCACTGATGAAGTTGTGGATGTATCCGAAGGGGATGACGGAGCAGCATGTAGGGTTCATCTTCGCCGACACCTAGAACTCGTCTAGAGGGATGATCGATACATTGCTGGAGAAGAGAACATGACCGATGGCTACTGTGTCGCTGATTCCCGCGAAGAGATTAGACCTCACCCGGTGTAGAGCTCGAAGCGCCTATTGTCCCACAGTGGGCGCCAACTATCGTGTTATTGGTGATGAGTACGCCATGGAGGGGTCCTCACAGTGTGTGTTTAGATATGTGGGGTAAGGCGAAGAGTTGGTGGGTACGAGGTAACACAGCTACCTAGGTTCAAGTCCCACAATGGTGGCGGAACTCTACTCCTGCTATAAATCACTATAATGGCAATATGCCAAGTTACAGAGATAGGCTGGCTGTGCGAGGTGTTGCACATTGTACGTAGCAATCTAAGTTGTCTTTTGCCCTAAAGGCTCCTGCATGCCGGCTTATAAAGGCGCCAAGACCTAGGGTTTATAGGGAAAGGTCCTTGCCGGACAAGGTAAAGAGTCCTACACTAATATGAACTAGTCTTCCGTGTCTTGTAATCCAGGGCTCCGAGTATGTCGGTCACTCCTCCATAGCCTTCCTTGATCCGGCATGGGCCTCCCTTATGGATCCGTCTAACTGGGCCGCCCAGCAGGCCATAGGCCTTGCTACCAACTATGGGCCACCCAGGTTAGACGGATTGGTGACATGCTATTAGGATACCCCTATAGCCTATCCCCAGCACTATAGGGGTGTACAACTTTACCCACACATACTAACCTTCTTTTAATGACAGTAGATAAGCCCTCTTCATTGGAAGGCCGACGGAGGATGGTTAGTTACGATCTTTACCTTACTTTTGCCTAAATCCATGAGTTAGCAAGAAAGCGTTTTCTGAGCCCAATCTCCATGTCCAAAAATCGGGAGTACTCCTGGAGACTCCTTCCTCCTTGCACACGCCATATATGATGCACCACCTTCAACCCATCCGAATGTGCAGATGCCAAAACTCAAACTAAGGACTCATAGATCAGACTAGGCAAGTTAGTTACTTGTGGGTTTTCTAGGTCCCATGTGGCTGTACGTTCATCTTGGTTCAAGAGGCAAGAACTCGGTTTCTAGTGGTGTCTAGCATGGGACTACAAAAATCACATCCCAGCGTGGTCTCCCATACAATCCTTAGTATGTTTAACCTTTACCACTGATCTCACCTCATCAGTATACCTCGTTCTCCTGTCATACTAGATTCTCTACATTGATACATCATCTAGATGAACCAACACTGATAGCTAAGCATGGCTAAGCAAGACACAGATAATAACTTTAACAGTGCACAAAAGCCAAACCTAGTTATGCTAGGAGCAGTGGATCAGGTAATATAAGCTCAAAGGGTGTAATGCAACATATATGATACTCTACCTATCGATAAAAGACCACAGTGAAATCCTATGCATCATGGCAAGAATGAAATAATTTCGAAAACATGGGATCGTATAATGGTGGGGTTATGCTTGCCTTTGTCCATTGATAACCAATAAGCAAATCTTCATAACCTTGTACTTGCCTTGATTATAGTTGGTCAAGTATTGTTTGTTGATCGCGGTCTTCGATCTCAATCTCGGTATCGTATGCTACCAAGAGGAACCAAAACACCAGAAAGAAAGGGAAACAATCAGCACATGGCATCAATGCAATGATCATTCGTAGATGATGATATGACAAGTTAAATAGCATTGAAATAAAACCCTAAGGCATGCTTGGCCATTTTAAACAGTGTCCGAGGGGTGCAAACCCTAAAACAGGGGAACCTTGGAATCACCTGCGGGGATTTAATTGGTTCTTCTAATTAAACTTGTCATTCTAATTGTTGAATAATGCATGATTTTGGTTCTAAAGTGTAGATATCATTTTTCTAAACATTTTGATATATTATTCATATTTTCATGACTTATAAATAATTAGTTATTGATTTTACAATATTTAAACCTTTTCTGAAATTATTAAACTAATTAAATAGGTTTATTGTGTTAGGCTAACGTCAGCACATGGTGATGGTTTATTTCTCACGGGGGCTGGGTCTAGCTGCGGTCACTGACCAGTGGGCCCCGGGGATAGGTCACCTTGCCACACTAGCAAAGGTTGCTGGTGCCACGCATTCAACACATCAGTGCCATGCGGAGCCACATCGACACCACGTGGACACCACGTTGGCACGCTGGCAAGCTCGGCAGACGGCGGTGGCTGCGGTGCTAGGGACGAGCGGGGACGTGTGGGGTAGTTCGTTCGAACGAGCGCGGCGGTGGGAAAAGGTCATCGGAACAACGACTGCCATGATGGCCAGCGGCGGCGGATGGCGGCGCACGGCACGGGAGTAGGCCAGAGCAAGAGGGAGGGTTTGGAGAGGTCCTGGAGGACCCACAGCTCACCGAGGGGCAAACGGAGGCGACGACGAGGAGCAGAGGTCGGAATCGATGGCGAGCAGCGGTGGTCGGTGTCGGGGACAAGGGTCCGATTGCGGCGGCTAGGACCTCGCTTGCTTGCGTGCTTCGGGGCAAACGACGAAGACGAGCATGGCGGTCACGATGGTGGCCTCAGAACAACGAGGGGTGGAGTGGAACAGTGAGGCTCGTTGGCGACTACTGCTAGGGCTCGGGTCCCGCAGCGGAACGAGATAGAGGCATGGGAGAGAGATAGTGGGGATGAGGGAGAGCGAGGGCGTCGTCTCGGGGATCTTATCCTTGACCAGGACATGGCGCAACGGCGGGCATCATGACGCGGGACGATCAACGGCTGGCGGCGCGCCAGGCAGCTGCTTGCCTAGCAGGAGGAAGACAACGAGGAGAATGGAGCGAAGCGGTATGGGCCGGATGGGCCAAGATGGGCCGATTGCAGGCTGTGAGCTACTGCGCTGAGCGGCTGGTAGCGAGGGGAGGGAGCTGGGCTGCAACCCAGCTAGGTTAGTTATAGGTTTTTTCTTTCTAAACTCTTTTCTTTTTCAATTTTATCCTTTTCTCTTTTGTATTTTCAAATTATTTTTTTTTTGTATATTTTAGAATACCATAACTTTGTAAGCATTTTTGAAATATTTTAGGGACCCTGACATGGGGTCACCATGTCAATGCCCATAGTTTATGGACTTGGGTTTGAGGAAGGGGGTGCGCTGGAGATCTCGTTCGGCTAACAGACAAGCAGTGCAGAGACACAATGTTTACCCAGGTTCAAGCCCCTAGAGGGGAAATCCTACTCCTGCTTGTATTAATAAGAAATAGTAAAACTCACATTGCTAGGGCCTCCCACAGTGATTTGAGTATCTGAGTCGTTGGATTCTCCCTAGCAACATACGCGATTGCTTGGTCGTGCTGATTACACACAGCGGCCTTTTCACCCTTCACCCAAAGCGTCAAAGTTAGCCCACGTCTCTGGGCTGCTGCTCTGCAAAACGAGCTAGGCACCCTATCTTCAATCGGGCCAAAACGCAGACCAGAGAATATGCCCCAGTCCCAAAGTCGTGAAGAAGTACAGGCCCAACATCTGAGCATCGTATCTCCTTCCCCTTCAGCTCATGCGCTCGGTCCGACTTCAAACCGTCAGCGGCATCTCATTAATGGATATGAAGCTGGACCGTCCTCCTCCGGTAACTGTCCCTGGTAAATGCAGCCGCGTTACTAATCGCTTGCATCCTGTACTATATGATGCTGAAAATCACCCATTCTTTCTTCGGATCAGCACCACTCTGGCCCAGACCGTCTACCTATGCGATGCTCACATCGGCACGCCCTCTCGCCTCCTTGATCCGCCCTCCAACTAATCTCTTCTCCATGTCAACAACCTCTGCTTCGTTGCCGGTCACTGTTCTTTCACCAAGCTTCAGATCTTCACGCTACCGGTTGTGGCAACTTGCTCTGCTACTGAATGGAGGCAAGAAAATGTCAACATGGACCTCATATATTGATCCCATGATCTTCTTGCTTTGTGCTTCAGCGAAGAAAAAATAGAGGTATGGCGGTTTTCTGTCCTTCTTTAACAGTGAAAAGAGATGAACATGGACCTTCTCAATACATATTTCAGTACCCAACTTACTTTTTCTATCACACTGACACTGATAGGTTGAATTGTTTAGGACTTCGGTTTTACTGATCAAGTTGATGCCTTGATAAAACAGATTATGCACGAGAAAGTGCCATCAGGCGTGAAGTAAGATACAGGCCAACACATGTTATTTTTGGTTGCACACACACTCTTATTTCATTTCCTGTCTGATCAAATGACATATCTAATATTTGTACAGATCCGTCAAAGGACCAATGGATTATTCAATATCTACTCCTTCCAAGGTTTTCTTTATTGGCAGCCTTTTTTAGCTACTTGGATAATTAATAATTTTCAGAAGATGTGAATTTAATGATGGTAAGAACATTCTTCACATGAATATTTGAAATATAATTCACGTAGGTTTGAGAAATTGAGTTTATGTAGCACACGCAGAGAAGCTTATCATGTCATATCTATTTTTTGTATGGAACGTCAAAGTAAAATGGATTATTCAATATCTGCTACTTCTAGGGTATGCTTGATTAAGGGCCCTTTGACCCATGTGGATAATTTGTAGCCCTCGGAGTGAACTTACCATTCGACCACATATATATATCGATCTTCCAGAGATAGTCTAGGCATGCTTACAACACCTACACAATTGTTGAATGTAGCTTCAACCTCGCTGCCATGTGCTACTTCTGCTACCAAGAATCGATATCAAAGGACAGTCAGTTAAGCTTTCTATATGTGTGCTATTTGTTGGATTAAGCTTTGTCTAGAAAGATGCTTCACATTTATGTATTTTTTTATATTTCACTTCTACTTTTTGTTTACTATTGTAATCATATATAATTAAAGTGGAATACATGAAAATATTATGGAATGGTGCATATTTGCCAAATTCGGGTAGGAAGTTGACATCTTTGTGCTTTGGCCAAGTACACGGTCTCACTAATTTTGCATGCGAAAGGAATAAAATATGTAACCTAAAAATGAGGTGATTTACAGCTATCACAATTCCTATCCCCTTTTATTTCATCTCAGTTTATTCTATAAGTTTACTTTTCTTCTCTTAGTACAAAATACTAGATGATAATGTAGCAAGACACTAAAGTATGGCTTGCAAGTGTTATTATGCCGGTCACTTTGTAGTATGGTTCTTGATTATTTCCATAAAAACAGAGCTATAAATATGTAGCATCCAACATACTTCTTCTATGCAGCATATGATCATCATTGACTGTATAGAGACAGGCGCATCAACATGCGCTACCATGGTCTTGTGCTCTTGATTGAAGATGAACCAAATGATTACAAGGGTTCCTTGATGGTGATGGTGCACAGATATGATCTGGCAGGTGTTTGTGTGGATCTCAGGATTCCACTGAGTCAGTTACAGATTAGTATTTCTTTTAAACTTTCTATCTAGTCTTTGCCGTATCCTCCAAGGAGTCGCCTCCTTTATGGGCCTAGGCCACCCGAGCCTTCATGGGCTTCAATAATGGACATGGCCTATCTTGTTGGGCCTCCACTGGGCTGAACCGGGTAGGCCAATCTTAGGCACCCGTAGGGCATAACCATGTTAGTAGCCCCCGAGTGTCCATTCGAATCGTAAATTCGAGTGGAGACTATGAAGCCTTTGATTGCCCGGAGCGGGTGCTCTTTATTCGAAGGTTTTATCGGATCACATTGTTGAGGTCATAGGGATTGCTGATGTATGTTCCTGGCTCATCAGACAGATAGGGACTAGTACTCTTGGGCAAAGACAACATTATCTACTCAAACTCAAGTCCCCGGAATCGAATTTGGAAATTGCTGGCGTATTTCGACTCATGTCGCGGAGGACTTACATAGTCGAATTCCAGTGATAATGATTATGTACCCAACGTGTCCGTCAGGATTTTTCATCGAACCTGTTGGTATGATACTTAACTGGTAGAATGCAGCGGATGCTGGTGCCAGGCCAACGAACGGTGTTTGGAGGTATTATCGTTACATTGCAGATGTAGCAGCCGAACGTTTGCCACCATGGAGGTGATCGGGTGGTTGATGGCTCCAAAAATAGCCATCTTCCACCACATTTGAACATTGTTTTTGGTCAAGCAGTTGTCAAGAAACTCCCAATCCTTGCCACTAATGACTGATAAGTGCAAAGATATGCAAAACCTTGCTTTGAATTGTGTTGTGCTGGAAATCACGCTTTTTAATACAAAATCAGGAGTCATAATGAAGGCTTTTGAGGAAGTCCACATGGCCAAGTAATTGGGGAGTCATTCCCTGGCGTCAGCATGCTTAACTACCACTGGTACGGGCAGAGCCGTCCGTACTGTCCGCCCGTATCATGTGGCGATGGCTTCGTCTCGTCAAACCCTACAACTTTCATGAAGACACCTATATATTTTGAGGCTCCAGCCGTCAGCTAGAGGGCCGCGATTCTCATATTACATCACAACACCACCAACGGAGATTCACGCCATTGTTCATCCATTGTTCATCACTTCCAACATCCATCCCTTCCATTAGCCATAGCCATTGCTTTATACTTTAGATCTCCTTGTGATTTGGCGACCATTGTAAGAATATTTGATTTCCATCTAAGTATTTTGCACAATGTTTTTTATCCTTTATCTATTTGTTGTGAGTGAGTAGTCCTCACGGGCTGTGGGTTGGGGAGAAACCTCGCATCAATTATGTGCATCTAATTCATGGGAGTATTGTGTTTTGTTTGCAATAGAGATTTTGTATCTTTTCTTTCCTTGTCTCTTGCCTCGATCTATGGACTTGTAGGTACCCAAGATCCCATAGATTGATAAAGGCTTGAGGTAAGATACTTGGCTAGTGGCAATCTCATAGGAACCCTAGTGAGAGAAAGCATAGTACGATCTTCATTTAGCGACCCATTCCGGATCACAACAACATCACCACCTAATGCTTTGATCTGTATTTTACACTTAATAATCATTTGTAACTCGTTGCTTCGTGGTGCACTCAGTTGGATTAAAAGACTATTGCTATGCCCACTGCATAACGGGGGCTCTAGTATATTAGGATGTGTTGCCAACAAGAGATTATACCTATTCAATTGTTACACATGACTGTGCTTATTATTATCTTTTATCCCATATGATGTGCAGCTGCAGGTGGATCTTCAACCCTGGCCTATCTCCATCCATTGATTTAGCCCATTATAAAATTAAACTAGATTGGTCCAGTAAACTAAGGTAAAACAAACAAACAAAGTCTTGTAGACGTCTCCTTTTTATTTCCTTTTAGAATTGCTTTCCAAGGTTCTATTAAACCTGGGTCTTTTAGGGAAAAAGCTATTATACTACATCCATGAATCCGGATCGAAGGTATCAACCCATTTTCTGGCGCCGTTGCCGGGGAAGCAATTTTGCTATCCTGGTGAGGTCACTAGAGACCTTATTTTTAGTTTTATTATTAGTTTGTAGTTTATTTCTTGTTATTAGTTTACTTTCTTGTTATCTATTTGAAAACCCAAAAAAATTAGTTACTTGTTATTTTCTTTACTTAAAAAATTACCAAAAAATATAAGATCCATGGTTCAAAATTGACTCGGGGAGTATGCTGTTCCCACTGATTATTCATGCACCTATCACTCAGCCCGCTGTTGATGCGGAAACCTATGAAATAAAGCCTAACCTTTTAAGTTTGGTTCAACAAAACCAATTTGAGGGCTCACGTTTTAAGGATTCGGGTTTGCACTTAAACACTTTTACTGAAATTTGCGACATAATGCATATTAAGGATGTAGATCCAAATGCTATTAAATTAAGATTGTTTCCTTTCTCTCTTATAGAAAAGGCTAAGGATTGGTTGCTATCTCTACCAAAGGGCACTATTAAATCTTGGGAGGAATGTACTAATTTGTTTATGACTAAATTTCCCCCCAGCTAAAATTATGCAGCTAAGATCCAACATTACAAGCTTTAGATAAAAAGACCGTGAGCCACTAGCGCCTGCATGGGAAAGGATGAAAGAAGCCACGATGAACTGTCCTAGTCATGGGATGAAAGAATGGCTTATATTACATTTGTTTTATAATGGTCTTAACGCAATGTCTAAGTCTATGCTAGATACTGCAGCAGGAGGAACAATCATGGGAAAATAAGTAAGTGTTGCAAAGAAATTACTTGATGATATGCAAAATAATCATGCCCAATGGCATGTTGAGAGAACCTTGAAGAGAGTAAGTTCATTTACTGAGGAAAATAATGAAGAGCTTACATCTAAGGTAGACGATCTACTTAATATAGTAAAGGGTAAAGAAGCTACCGGAGTTAATGATGTCGCTACCAATATTAATGATGTCAATTTTATAGCTCGCACTCCTTTTAATCCTGCATGAAAAAATCACAATTATGCTTCTAATGTTCAAAAACATTATTCTAATCCTACAGGAGCTCCTTACAACAATTATAATACTAATAATGGAGCAAATCATGGCAATCTCTCATTTGAGCAAATTGTTAGAACTTTTATACAAGCTCAAACCGAGCAAAATAATATGCTTATTAAAATTACGGAGAACCATCAAAGTAGTATAGGAAAATTATCTAACCAAGTCGTTTCAATTAGAAATGATGTGCATTCTCTATAGGAAAGGACAAACACCATGGAGGCTTAGTTGGGCAAAGTAGCTGAGAGCCAAGCTCTCATACTAGAAATGTTTGCTAGAAAGACCGAGCCAAATCCGGTAGAAGACCTCAAGATGATGAGGGTGGTAACCAACAAAGAAAAGCTTGAAGAGCCAGATTATAGCAACGTGCCAACACCGGAATATACCGTGGAAGATCTACTAAAGATGATCACCGTGAAAAATCCCGGTATAACACAAGGTAATGATGCTATGTACCAACAATTTATACAACAAGTAGCATCTAAAGTTCAAGATTTAGAGATGGAGTATAAGAGACTAGCTGATAAGCTTCCTGCTAAGCTAGATCATATATTTGAGCCTACTATTAAAGTTAAGGTGGGAGTTAATGAAATATCCACACTTTGTGATCTTGGTGCAAGTGTCTCAACAATTTCCAAAAGCCTATTTGATAAATTAAACTTGGGGCCATTTGTAACTACTAAATTGAGACTCCATCTAGCGGATTCAACCTATAAACAAGCTATTGGGATAAAAGAAAATATAGTTGTTGAAATTAAAAGTAGTCTCGCTCTTATTGATATTGTTATTTTGGACATGCCTGAAGATCCGATAACACCTATAATTTTAGGTAGGCCGTTCCTAAAAACTATCAAAGATTTAATTAATTTACATGAGGGAAATGTGAGAATAAGGCTACCATCTAGAGATCCTTTTATAGTCCACTTGCCTAGGAAGAACAAGGCCAAGCCTAACGATGACGATGGTATAATTACTTTGAAAGCCAATTACTTTGGAGTGGGCATTCCACTCATTAAACCTAAATGATTGCCATCGGGTCAAGCTAATTGACCTTAACTAGAAGCACTTCATGGGAGCCAACCCATGTGAAATAAAGTTTTTACTTTTGTGTTAGTTTTGTTAGTTTTTCTTTTCTTTTGTTTTGTTTCCAATAAAGGGTGTTCAAGAAGACCTTTGGAGAGAGGAGAAGGAATAAGGTAATCCTCGATTTCTTATTTTACTAACACATGGCCTAAGAAGTATTGCTGATTTTTATGTAGTATATTTGTTGTTATTTTGTCCTTTGATAAGATTTGTAAAGACGCACGGTGCTACTAATCAAATTCTTTGATTTTTGCAGCTCACTAGCCGTTTAACGACCATCGGTACGGCCGGAAGGGCCCGTATCATGCGCCTGTTCCACATCGAGGCATGGGAAGATAGAAATTCTGATTTTTGTCGCATGAAACAGTGCTCGTAGTGACCACTAGTATGGTCGGACGCGCTCGTACCGTACCCTCGAGCAAACCATCAGATTTCAAGCAAAGGAATCGAATGAATAACGACCGTACCGTACCCTCCATTGGATATTCAAATTTACTCAATCTTTCTTTGATTCCTTGCACTCAATCGATCTAAAGTATGATTCTCCTCCGATCTTCAACTTATTTTTGCCAAAGCTTCACTCAATCTTTCATCATTGTCAATCTAGACTTAGGTCTTGTTTTTGATCTAATCTTGATATTGAGCATGCTTAGTATTGTTTTAGAGGAGTTTCTTTTGTAACTAGTGTAGAGGATCGTTTATGCTATAATTCTATTGGATTAAAATCTTTAATTAGCAATCTTTATTTATTTTATTTTATTTTGTTTTAGATGAACACGAGGAGCAGTACACGTGTGATGGATGCAGAACATTCTGCACCACCCATTGATATGTTGACCCCCAAGTCACTTGGTATCGAGTTCACCGAGGAGTTTCAGTTGAAACATTTCAACCGTCTCAAGCTCCGAGAAATCAAGTCCACCAAGTGGGCGTGTCCCTATATCCCAAACCAACTTGGCATTCGTGTTGATTTCTATTTACTTTGCAACAATGTTGGTTTGTATGACTTTGTCTTTCTAGATGTCACCAAGTACTGCCGCTTGACACTTGAGTTCCTCAACACCTTGACTCATACGGTGGAGCCTCACTATTGTTCTGAGGATCAAAGGCCTAGAGTTGATCGCATCAACTTCCATCTTAGAACTCATGAAAGGAGTTGTTTGATTGAAATGAAGTCTAGTGGTAATTGTGATGCATGCCAATGCTAACCTTGTGGATCAAACCGTAGTACTAGTATAAAAAAATAGAAAAGAAAAGCGATATGTATGAAGATCCACATAACAATTCCTTGGCATGGTCTTGTTACTACTTTATGAATTTTCTTGAAAAACAATGATTGGATTAGAAGTGTTTTTGATAAACTTGAATTATTGTGGGTTTAAATAAGACACTTCGCTGTTAGGCTACTTAGGACATGCAACTATCTTACTCAATTATGCTATTTAAACGTCCTAATGTTCCTTGGCAAGTTGAGAGTTAACTAGAATAATTGGATTGATTGCTACACTTCTAGTTATTTATACTTTTGTTAAACTTTACTTTGATTATCTAGACTTACCGATGCTTGTATAGTAGTCTTCTCATCTCTCTAACTTTGATAAGCCTCGCAAATGAATGAAGTGATGAGTGCATATGACTACCAACTGTAAGTGAATTATTATTCTCGTTGTTTCAAGTTTAAACACTGAATTCCTTATAGTTCATTTGTTTCTTCTTGCTCGAGAGCGATCAAGGTTTGAGCTTTGTGGAGGTTGATGGCTCCAAAAATAGCCATCTTCCACCATGTTTAAATATTGTTTTTGGTCAAGAAATTGACAAGATACTCTCAATCCTTGCTACTAATGACTAATAATTGCAAAGATATGCAATACCTTGCTTTGAATTGTGTTGTGCATGAAATCACGCTTTTTAATGCGAAATCAGGAGTCATAATGAAGGTTTTTGAGGAAGTCCACATGACCAAGTAATTGGGGAGTCATTCCATGGCGTCATCAAGCTTAACAACCACTGGTATGGCAGAGCCTACCCGTACTGTCCGCACGTACCATGTGGCGATGGCTTTGTCTCATCAAACCCTACAACTTTCGTGAAGACGCCTATATATTTTGAGGATCCAACCGCCGACCAGAGGGCCGCCAGTCTCAGATTACATCACAACACCACCAAAGGAGATCCACGCCATTGTTCATCCATTGTTCATTACTTCCATCATCCACCCCTTCCATTAGCCATAGCCATTGCTTTATACTTTAGATCTCCTTGTGATTTGGTGACCATTGTAAGAATATTTGATTTCAATCTAGGTATTTTGCACAATGTTTTCTATCCTTGATCTATTTGTTATGAGTGAGTAGTCCTCACGGGCTACGGGTTGGAGAGAAACCTCGCATCAATTTTGTGCATCTAATTCATGGGAGTATTGTGTTTTGTTTGCAATAGAGATTTGTATATTTTGTTTCTTTGTCTCTTGCCTCGATCTGTGGACTTGTAGGTACCCAAGATCCCAAGATTGATAAAAGCTGGAGGTGAGAAACTTAGCTAGCGGCAATCTCATAGGAACCCAAGTGACAGAAAGGGTAGTATGATCTTCGTTTAGCGACCCATTGGCGATCACAACAACATGACCACTTAATGCTTTGATCTGTGTTTTACACTTAATAATCGTTTGTAGCCCGTTGCTTCGTGGTGCACTCGGTTGGATTAAAATAATATTGCTATGCCCGCTGCATCACGGGGGCTCTAGTATATTAGGATGTGTTGCCCACAAGAGATTATCCCTATTCAACCATTACATATGACTATGCTTTTATTATCCTTTATCCCATATGATGTGCAGCTGCAAGTGGATCTTGAACCCTGGCCTATATCCATCCATTGATTCAACCCATTGTAAAAGTAAGCTAGATTGGTCCGGTAAACTAAGGTAAAACGAACAAACAAAGTCTTGTAGACGTGTCCTTCTTATTTCCTTTTAGCATTGCTTTCTAAGGTTCGATTAAACCTAGGTAGTCTAGGGAAAAAGCTATTATACTACATCTGTGAATTCGGATCAAAGGTATTAGTGGTCCACGAGACGTCATCTCTGGACTAGATGTCATAGTTAGGTGGATTCGCCAGTGGTTTCGATTGCATATGCGTTGAACCCGTGTTGCATACGTAGTAGAGAGGTTCAGGTGAATGCATATCCTCATGTTTCCTTGTTTTCATAGGGTGTGCGACCAACGCTCCCGATATGAGTAGCCCCCAAGTGCTTGTTCGAGTCACAGACTCGGACATGGACTCTTTTAGTCGCATAGCCATGCAGATGCAGTCAGCTGTCATACTTGCAGGTCAGAGGCTACCAAATATTCCTATGGGCTGGCAAGTCAGACCTGACATATGTTTCTTCTGAAGATTTGGTGTCCATGGAGCTTGAAAATAAGATTAGGTCACCGATCAAACTCACTACGGATGAGCCTATCCCTGCGGAAACAACGACTAAGCCGTTCAGTTCCATCAATCCTGCGCCAGCGATAATGTTATGTCTTATGTATTCTTTGCCTTTTGACTTTTAGTAGAGATCTGATGGTGTTATCGCCTTTTGTTGCAGGAGCAGAAAGTTGAAGGTTCAATGCCTCCTCTGTCAAAGAGCTTGCTCCCTCTTGAGGGCACATAGCTCGATGAATCAGACTAAACTTTCCCTGCTTCGCAATCAGAGGAAGCTCGTGAGTTCAGCGATGATGGCACTAGCAAGAGGGAACAGAGTATTGGGTTGCATGCCTCTACTCCTGAATCCCTAGGGAGCTTGCCGCTGATCCATGTGCTAGCAAACCATTTCTAGCAGTGCTCCTCCGTGTCATGCCTCCCGAACCTCTGGTGAAGAAACAAAAACGGGAGGATATTTCCGACCTTAACAAATTCAACGTGTGAGGGCACTTCAATCTTGCAATTTTGGAGTATGTTGCTTATTTCCTTTCCTAGATAAATGTTCTTTGTGCTATTTTGTTGACAGGGGGTCAATAGATGCAACCGACATAGAGGTTCGGGTGAATTAATATCCTCATGTTTCCTTGTTTTCATAGGGTGTGCGACCAACATTCCCTATGGGAGTAGCCCCCGAGTGCTTGTTTGAGTCGCAGACTCGCACATGGACTTTTTAGTCGCATAGCCATGCGGATGCAGTCAGATCTCATACTTCTCGAATGTGTGGCCAGTGCTCCCTATGGGAGTAGCCCCTGAGTCCATAGCCGAATTGTTGATTTGAAAGAGGAGTCAAAGTCCGATATTTATGAGACTATACACTAGACTCGAAAGTACATCGGGCGCGACCAGTGCTCCTGTTAGGAGTAGCCCCCGTATGCTTGGTCGAGTCGCAAACTCGAACAAACATAGAGTATGTACCAGTAGCTAAAGACAGAGCCATTGTAAGTGCTTCATTAGCGAAGATGACATTAGTGATGACGAATAGGTGAGCTCAATCGCCAGTGTGAATAGTGTGATGGGACCTATCAATGTGGGTCCCAAAGGCTGACCGGGATTTGAGTAGTCACTGCATAAATTGAGGTATTTAACCATGTCTCCTCGATTTTCGTGCGTAGTGGGGATCCTACAACGACGGGTCATTTTGTGTGTCGCCATGTGTTTATGGCGATGTTGCCACGCATCAGAGGGTAGGATTTGAGCCGCTGTATTGCATCTCCTCTCTGCTTAAGTAGCAGGTTGCGGGAGTAATTTTCTTGTTTCTTCATCATCTTCTTCCTCGCGTCGCTGCCTTTTCTTCTCTGCACTCCACACCATTGCTCTTGGTCTAGTTCCTTGCGCTAGACACACTCAAATCATTTCCAAGTGTGTTCTTGCGATCTCAATGAAGGAGGAAGATGGGCAAAAGCAAGAAGGCTAGTAGTGTTGGATCGAGCGCTTCCGCTGCCACCCCTAAGAAGAGGGTGTTGGTACCTGTGTCACCAATGGCTCGTGGCGGCGCTCCATAGTGAGGGCTTGTGATCTTCAGCCCCTCCGCTAAGCCAGCCTTATCCTGATGGATGAGGCTGATTGCAAGATTCCAAGGCTAGAGGTAATCCCTGATCCTCCCGCTGGATTCCAGGTGATGTTCCTTGCTTTTCTTTTCTATAGACTTTCTCTCCCCCTCCATGAGTTTGTTCGTGGTTTGATTTTTCTACAGGATTCAGCTTCATCAGCCGACTCCCAACTCAGTTCTCCACATATCCTGTTTCATTACCCTATGCGAGTGCTAGCTCGGCATTGAGCCACACTTTGGACCTTTTAAGAAGCTTTTTGGTTTGAAGAGGCAGTCAGGTTCTATGTCCATAGTGTATGACATTGGCGGTTGCGGTATATCCGTTAGACCAGGCATGCAATACTTTAGCTTCAGCTTTGTCGATTCTGCTCAAGGATGGAGAAACAAGTGGTTCTACATCTGAGATCGGAAAGTAGGAGAGCAGAAATTTGGCATGGCTCCGTCTGATTCTGGTCTGAGACGAAGAGGAAAAGGTCCTAGAAGAACATGATCATGTTGGATGAAACAAATGAAGTCAAGGTCTTGTACTAGCGAGTGTGAGATCTTCAACTTATCCGAGGCAAGGAGGTCACCAGTGTAGACATCATTTGAACCTTCCTGCAATGTCGAGTGTAGCCGCTGTAGGTTAGAGGCTACCCAATGTTCCTATGGGCTCGCAAGTCAGACCCGACACATGTTTATTCTAAAGACTTGGCATCCATTGAGCAAGATTAGGTCGCTGATCAAACTCACTGCGGATGAGCCTCTCTCCGTGGAAACAATGACTAAGCCGTTCAGTGCCATCAATCCTGCGCCAGCGGTAATGTTCTATATTATGTATTCTTTGCCTTGTGACTTTAGTAGAGATCTGATGGTGTTATCGCCTTTTGTTGTAGGAGCAGAAAGTTGAATATTCGCCGCCTCCTCTACCTTAGAGCTTGCTCCCTCCTGAGAGCACATAGCTCGATGAACCAGACTCGACTATCCCTGCTACGCAATCACATGAAGCTCGTGAGTTCAGTGATGATGGCACTCGCAAGAGGGAACAAAGTGTTGATTCGGATGCCTCTACTCCTGAATCCCCAAGGAGCCTGCCCCTAATGTGTGTGCTAGCAAACCACTTCTAGCAGTGCCCCTCTGTGCCGTGCCTCCCAAACCTTCGGCGAAGAAACAAAAACGGGGAGGAGATTTTTGACCTTGACGAATTCAACATGTGAGGGCTCTTCAAGCTTCCAATTTTACAGTATGTTGCTCGTTGCCTTTCCTAGACAAATGTTCTTTGTGTTGTTTTGTTGATAGGTGGTCAACAGACATAGTCGACGCAGAGGTTCGGGTGAATGAATATCCTCATGTTTCCTTGTTTTCATAGGGTGCGGGACCAACGCTCCCTATGGGAGTAACTCCCGAGTGCTTGTTCGAGTCATAGACTTGGACAAGGACTTTTTTAGTCGTGTAGCCATGCGGATGCAGTCAGCTATCGTACTTGTCAAATGTGTGTCCAGTGCTCCCTATGGGAGTAGCCCCTGCATGTCAGGGCCCTAGCAACCGGGGTGCCATGTCCTGATGGTTAGCGGTCCCCAGCGCCCCAAGGTGGCGTCCCCCCGAGGGACTCCGGTGCCTCCGGAGACAGGCACAGACGGTTTAGTCCTCGTGAGGGTCCTCCACGCGAGGGGATGTCCCCCAAGCAAGAACATTTGCAGAATCCAACTGCGGGTGTCTTGAAGCAGATCTGGGGATCTTCGGTAACATCACCAAGTGGGCAGAAGGCGAGGCAAGTCCTGACAAGGGGCATGGTTGATGTGTGCCCTGTGTTTGCCTTGGTAAAAGAAGATCCGGTCCGCCCAACTTTTCTGCAAGGGAAGGATAGTGGGCCTCAGCATAGCAGGCGCTCGACCTTGTTGTTTGAGTGTTGAGGAGACAGCTAGTGGTGCCAGAAGAAGACAAACGAGGAAAGGGAAGGCCGCTTTACCAGCAGATGGAGGAGCGCCCGTCGTCCAAGACCTAGTCCATCAAAAAGCAGTCTTGTAGACCAGGACCTCGGGGAACGACACTGTGGAGACCCTTCCCGCCCATAGACCCGGGGAAGAGGCCCGATGCCACACTATATAAGGAGCCCTCCTCCTACCTTGGAAAGGATCGATCCTTGAGATGTAAAACCCTAGACTTTCATCCTCCACTATACCCTTGCGAAGCACGCGAGCAATACAACAAATCAGTGGTAGGGGCTTTACCTCCTCACAAGGGTCCCGAACCTAGGTAAAAAACCCCGGTGTCATCTCTCTATCATGTGCTTGCTCTGGCATCGTCGTTGTTGCTTAGTTCTTTCAGAATTGCGTGTTCAACCCCCTCATGAAGCAAGGGATCGTTGGATCCTAGTTCCTACACGGGACAAATCTCTGACATTTGGCATGCCAGATAGGGGCTGAGGCGCATTATCCAAGGCCTTCGTCAACCTTGATGCCATGTCGACTGGCAACGAGATGCTCGCTGAGCGAGCCCTCCATCGTGTGGCAAGCAAGGCCCAGATGGAGCTAGCCCCGCAGCACGCCTCCTCTAAGCAGGTCCCATGGACAGAGGACGAGGGGGGTTCCTCCTACCGCCTGTCACGAGAGATCGCTCCCTCCTCGCACGGTGTCACGTCGCTCTCCCGCACCGCGTCGTCTCATGGACACTCCAAGCATCTCACCCTGGAGGCTTCCAAGCGCATGGTGTGCGAGCTCCTAGACCACCCACCGACTGAGAAGGGCCAGGAGAGGTTGCGCGATCAGATTGCCGATCTCGTCGATGCTGCTGCCCTCTCCCCTGAGGGCTCGGCCTGATGGCGGGGTCCTGGGGGCTGGGGGCTCGCTCCCGCCCCACCACCGTGGGGATGCTGCCAAGCCAGGCAACGCCACTCCAGCGCCTGCAAATAGTTGTCAGATTATCTCGCCTCCCGCGGCCGCGGTGCTGCCGCACGAGCGCGAGGAACATCTCACCGAGGAAATCGCCGCCGCGGGTTAGCAGAACCGTGCATCCCTTGCCAACTGCAAGGCGGTCCAGGCCAACGGCTGCCTCGCCTTCACAAAGGGTCTCCGCCGCATGGTCTGGCCTCACAGGTTCCGCCCGGAGACGCCGACGCGCTATGATGGAATGACCAACCCGTGTGAGTTCCTACAGCTTTACACCACGAGCGTCGAGGCTGCGGGAGCGGACGACCACGTCATGGCGAACTGGTTCCCCTTGTGCCTGAAGGATATGGCCAGCACCTGGCTGATGACCCCCCGAGGAATCAATCGACTTGTGGGCGTAGCTCAGCTCCCTCTTCATTGCCAACTTCAAGGGGACCTATGAGCGCCTGCTCACCTACTACGACCTCCGCCAAATATGCCAACAACCTAGAGAGACCCTCTTCAATTCTTGTAGAGGTTCAGCCGAGTCTGCAACCAGATCCACAAAATCTCAGACTCCAACATCATCACCGCCTTCTCCGAGGGCGTGAAGGACGTCAAGATGAGGGAAAAGATCGGCATCTGGGGCGAGATCCTCACCACTCCTGCCGAGCTCTTTGTCATGGCCGAGAAGTGCACCAAAGCAGAAGTAGGGTGGATATTTGGCCTCGTCGAGGCAGAAATTACCCCCAAGGCCTCAGGCTCATGAAAGGGCAAAGACAAGGACCCCAAGCACAAGACCGCCACCATCTTGGCAGTAGAGCCAGATCGTAAGAGTCCTTGCGAGGGGAATGTGAGAGGGCGCGGGACGACAGCTCGTACTGCCACCTTCACAAGAAGCCAGAGCACCCCACTGACGACTGCTACGATCTCAAGAATCTCCACGACCTGCACAGCAGCCAGAGAAAAGGATGGCCAGGAAGCGAGCGAGGCGGGCAGAACGGAGGCACCCGCAGCGGCAACCGTTGGAACAATAACTCCGGCGGTTGCGACCCCCTCCAACGGGACACTAGGCCAACGCCGTGCAACAACACCCTCACCCCCAGGAGAAGGGGTGTGCCGAGGATCCCAGGGTCTACCAAGTGCTACAGGGCGCCATAGCCTACATACTTGGTGGCTCCAGGCCCCAACGTCCAACCGGCACTTCAAGATACTCACTCACAAGGTCGCGTCTGCCAGATCGAGAGTCCCATCACCGAAGCTCAAGTGGTCCTAGTGCACCATCACCTTTGACGCTAGCGACACCCCGTCTCCACCAGGCCAGTGGGCACTCTCCCCATGATCTACACCCCACCATCAACAACATCATGGTTGCGAAGACCCTCATCGATGGAGGCACATTCCTGAATATGATCTCCACTAAGACTTTCTCCCAACTGCAGGTGCATTACGACAGGCTGATGCCGACCATGTCGTTCTTCGGGGTGACCAGCAGATCCACCATACGCATCAGGCAGGTGCGCCTCTCCGTCATGTTCATGATGCGTGAAAACTACTGCACCGAGCTCATAGACTTTGACATGGCACACATCAACCTCCAATACAACATCATCCTCAGCTACCCCGCGCTGGCCAAGTTCATGGCTGCTACTCACCACGCCTACAACATGATCAAGATGCATGGCAACAATGAAGGGGTCATCACGGTCCATTGCAACAAGGTAGAAGCCTTGTGTTCCCTCGAGCACGCCTACAAGACCGCAGATGCAATCTACTCTGAGGATGTGGATGCCCTAGACTATGTCGGGGGTCCACCAGGAGGAAGCAGATGATGGCCTGGAGAATGCCATGACAAAGAGGGCAGCGGCCGCTCTGTTCCCGCCTCATGAGGGACAGGGCGCAGTCGACGCCCGCGACCTCAAGAGGAGCTCGGGACCACCCCACCCATTCTCACGAGGGATGTGGAACGTCCTAAGGATGACGATGGCCCGGGGGCTCCAAACTTCTCTATGAACTGCACCCAACGCACTAGCTGCCCTCATGGCAGCGACTGAACCACCGGATAAGATAATGGATCAGGTTGTTGGGAGGGAGGTGGACAAGCCTCTCTGAACACGGCGCCTGACTCCACGACTTTTTGAAGGTGACCCTCAAAAAACCCTCATCCCTTACAACTTCGCATCTTGTAAGACCCCGTGCAGGCCACTATGGCATTGTAATAAGCTCGTACCGCCAGCGTCTTTTTGGATTTTGGGCTGCACGCATGCTTGGTTATTTGGTTTTTCCTTGAAACAAAACATTTCTCTGGAAAACCGTGCCGCCAGATTTCCCTCACACACACCACACAATTGGGGCTAGGGATGGTACCCTTCACCAGGCCATTCCCCCGTCAACATCAGAGCCTAAAGTGTTGAGCTTTGAACTCATGGCCTCTTCCTCGGCTATGAGTTACCTCACCCATGGTTCCTGGTGCTTGATATACTCGTGCGACACGTGTGTCGACCTCTAGAGGCATGTACTTTTCCCTACGGACCTCTCCTGGTAAGGTCTATCGGGTAGCTTGTCAGGACCTAAAGTGTCGAGCTCTGACCTCACGACCAGTTCCTTGACTGTGAGTTACCTCACCCACGGTTCCTGACCCAGTTTTTATTCTTGCAATGGCTCATGAGGCACTGCCCTTCCACGGCCTGAGCTCGTCAGGACCTAAAGTGTCGAGGTCTGAACTGACGTCTCGTTCCTTGGTATGAGTTACCTCACCCATGGTTCCTGACCTAGTTTTTATCCTCGCGACGGCTCGTTAGGCACTGCCCCTCCGCGGCCTGAGCTCGCCAGGACCTAAAGTGTCGAGCGCTCAACTCACAGCCCGTTCCTTGGCTGTGAGTTACCTCACCCACAGTTCCTGACCTAGTTTTTATCCTCGCGACGGCTCGTGAGTCACTGACCCTCCACACCTTGAGCTCGTCAGGACCTAAAGTGTCGAGCTCTAAACTCACAGCCCATTCCTCAGCTGTGAGTTACCTCACACACGGTTCCTAATCTAGTTTTTATCCTTCAACAACTCGTGAGGCATTGCCCTTCGTGGCCTGAACTCGTCAGGACCCAAAGTGTTGAGCTCTGAACTGACGGTGCGTTCCTCGGCTATGAGTTACCTCACCCATGGTTCCTGACCCAGCTTTCACCCTCGCGACGGCTCGTGAGGCACTGCCCTTCCATGGCCTGAGCTCGTCAGGACGTAAATTGTCGAGCTCTGAACTCACAACCTGTTCCTCGGCTATGAGCTACCTCACCCATGGTTCCTGACCCAGTTTTTATCTTCACGATGGCACGTGAGGTACTTCCCCTCCGCGGCCTGAGCTCGTCAGGACCTAAAGTGTCGAGCTCTAAACTCACGGCCTTTTCCTCGCCTATGAGTTACCTCACCCACGGTTCCTAACCCAGCTTTCACCCTCGCGATAGCCCATGAGGAACCACCCCTCCACGTCTTAAGCTCGTTAGGATCTAAAGCATCAAGCTCTGAACTCATGACACGCCCTGTGGCTGTGGGTCACCTCACCGACGGTTTCCAAACTCTGCAAAATCAAAATCCTTGTGCTGGCCTGACGACATTCTCCTCGAGAGGTTGGCGGCATGTCTCGTGAGGCTCTTTCCCCCAGGCGGCCAGGAGATCACGGGGCCTAGTACGCTAAGCCCTGAACTCATCACCCAGGCATGGCGCTAAGTTACCACATGAATGTCTCTCAACGCTCATAACTCACCACACAAGCCCGTTATAGGGCCTCCCACGCAGCTAACGGTCACCACCTCGAGAGGCTCTACGAGGGGACCGCGAGGGCCCATCAATAGGTTGCATCACCGGCGATGAAATCCCTGAACAGCGGCGTGCCCCCTCGCGAGGCTCGAGGCAACAACGCGTGTAAGCCTCTAAAGGGTAGCGCCGCCCAAACAGCTGGGCTCGGAGACTCGCAGAGACCCCTTGTGAGCCACCACACATGGCCCCCACAGCAGGAAGGGTCCCATCTAGAGGTGCCTGGCGAGGGCGCTGTCCCCTGATGTTGCCTGATGGCTCAGTGTACGGCGCCATAAAAGTGCTGGTGCGGTGTTGATGTAGAGCTTGTTGGGAACCCCAAGAGAAAGGTATGATGAGCACAGCAGCAAGTTTCCCTCAGTTATGAAACCAAGGTTTAGTCGAACCAGTAGGAGCAAGGAAACACCCCAAAGGTGTTGCTAGCTGAGCCTTGGCAGGGCGCACTACCAGTGCTAGTAGCAACATCGAGACCTACACAACACAACAACATAACTTTGTCCCCAACTTGCGATGAGGTTGTCAATCTCACCGTGTTTTGCGGAAAACAAAGGATTAAACGTATCGAATGGAAAGAAGTAAAAGTTTGCAGAAAGTAAACACAAAACAGTAAATAGTTTGTAGATTGTATATAAAGAAAAAGGACCGGGATCCATAGTTCACTAGAGGTGGCTCTCCTTAAGATAGATAACATGCTGGGTGAACAAATTAGAGCGGGGCAATTGACAAACATCGAGAAAGCAATACATGCATATACTAATCATCTTGACTCCTTTGAGATTCGATTGGGCATTACAACATTATACATAGACCGCCATCCAACTGCATCTATGACTAATAATCCACCTTCAGGTTATCATCCGAACCCCCTCCAGTATTAAGTTGCCAGCAACATATTATTGCTTTACGAACTGCGTGTAAAGTAAACAATACGATTGTTCTATGAACAAAGGATTGTTATTTTCTCCCTAGTAGCAACAACACATCTAGTACCTTAGAGATTTCTGTCACTTCCCTAGATTACCAGAGGCATGAACCCACTATCGAGCATAAATACTAACTCTTGGAGTTGTTAGCATCTACTTGGCCAAGATAGCTACTAACAACAGAATGCATGCAAGATCACAAATAACAAAGACATGATAGAATCAATAATCAATCTGAAATAGCATCTCAATATCCATCGGATCCCCACAAACACAACATGTATTATTACAAATAGATGATCTTGATCATGAACGGAGCTCACAAGATCTAGACATGAAAGCACAAAGGAGGAGAACCAGCCATCTAGCTACTACATGGACCCGTAGTCCAAGTGTGAACTACTCACGCATCACACCGAAGGCTTGCATGGTGATGAAGAAGGCCTCCAGGGTGAATTCTCCCCTCTGACAGGGTGCCGGGAAGAGCTTCAGATCCTTCCCGATCTCGGGATGGAGATGACGACGGCTACAAACTCTTTTGTGGATTTTTGATCGGTCCCTTAGGGTTTTCGTCCCGAGGGCATCTTATAAGTGTAAGGAGAGGCCGAGGGGGTGCCTGGGCTGGCCACACCACCCCCTGGCGCGGGCCAAGCCTGGCCGCGCAGCCAGGTGGTGTGGCTGCCCTCTGGCCCCTCTCCGTCTCGTATTCTGGCATCTGATGGCTTCTGGAAAAATAGGCACTTTGTCTTTTGTCCCATCCAATTCCGAGAATATTCATTTTCTGACTTTCCTGGAACCAGAAACAGCAGAAAACAGGCAGCTGGCATTGTTGCTCTTGTTAATAGGTTAGTCCAAGAAATCATATGAAAAGTACTCCAAAGTGTGGACAAAACACAAGAAACTGGATAAAACCAAGCATGGAACATAAAAAATTATAGATACATTTGCAATGTATCATTGTCTCCGGAGGTCACTCATCTATGTGGGGGGGTCTCCGCGAGCTCCCCCTCCTGACGCCAAACTACAAGCAAGACCACCGTCCATGGCCAGCTTCGCCGAGCCAGCTTCCCGACATGAGCGCCAAGACCCCAAGCATCACAACAAAAACATCTGAAAGAGAAATAACACGCGCGGAGATCCGCTTACAGATATCCACGATAGTCTTTGTTACAAACCTGGCCACGAGACAGGAAACTAGAAATGGTCACAACCCCTATTCTAATGGGGGCGTGTAAGCTCCGGCGGCGATGTTGTGGCCGAGTACCCAACCCCCTAGTATCTTTAGAGGTGGCGGGGGTAATCCATGCGACACGACATGGGGTCGTACACCACCACCGTAACTCAACGTCATGGCGAAACCTCGACATTGAGCCACGCCTAATCTCATGGTCGTGGATGAAGCTCTTCCAGCCTGAGGCGAGGTACACCTCTCCAAGCATAGAGATCTTGAGCTCCATGGCCCACCAGTCACTACCTCATGAGTGCCTAAGAGGCACAAACTCCTGGAGATGCCCCCTCGCAGTGAGGTAGAAACACGACGAAAGTCGTACCTTCGTGGACCAGTCGTCATCCTTCAGAACCAAGACAAAGTCGGTGACTGGCTCGGGCTCGCCTCCGCCTTCAGCTTTGATTCTTGATGGGGGTAGCGTGTGGCCTGGGTCAACATTCGGACCAGAGTGATGATGCTGGCACCCGCAACCCGCGCACACCCGGCCGTGCCTCCCGGGATTGTTCCTCCCATCCCTAGGAATGACTTGGGCGGAGGCCCTCCTCGGGGATGCATGCCGGCCGCTGCCTCGCGGCCGCCCTTGGCCTTGCTTGGCCGAAGGGATCTCCTTTGCAGCCTTCTCGATGGTTTTGACCTTCTTGGCGGCTGAGAAATGCTTGGGAGCCATGGAGGGATGGATCCTCACGCGAGCGTGCCACAGGGGGGAAGGAGAACAGTGGCGATGGGGAAGAGTCCACGCGTTCACGTCTTAGTATAAATGGGGCTAGATGAAAAGACGTATCACTGCCCTAGGCACACGATATAACTACAAGGCCCCACGCATCATCGTGTTGTGGGAACAACTCCCGAGGCGGAAACGGCACAGCCAACATTCACGGTTAAGGGCTCACGGGTGCTCCAAATCCACGGTCAAGTCAAGGGCATGGCAGATCCATGATTACATGGATAGGCCCCATGGCCCACTAACCGTCCTAGGCCACTTGCCCCTTCGAGTCCAACAAGGGACACATGCATGCCAAATACCCATTGGCTACTATCATGGCCCTGGCTACCGGGGTGCCATGTCCCGACGGTTAGAGGTCCCTAGCGCCCCAAGGCGGTATTCCCCCGAGGGACTCCACCGCCTCCAGAGACAGGCATAGCCGGTTTAGTCCTCACGAGGGTTCGCCTCGCGAGGGGACATCCCCCTATGCAAGAACAATTGCAGAACCCAACTACGGGTGTCTCGAAGCATACCTAGGGCTCTTCAGTAACGTCGCCAAGTGAGCAGCAGGCGAGACAAGTCCCGACAAGGGGCATGGTTGCTGCGTGCCCTATGTTCACCTCGGTAAAAGAAGATCCGGTCCGCCCAACTTTTTTGCAAGGGAAATATAGTGGGCCTCAGCATGGCAGGCGCTCGACCTTGCTGTTTGAGTGTTAAGGAGAAAACTAGTGGTGCTAGAAAAAGAAAAACAGGGAAAGGGAATGCCGCTTTACTAAAAGATGGAGGAGCACCCAACGTCCAAGACCTAGTCCACCAATAAGTAGTCTTGTAGACTAGGACCTCGGGGAACAAAACTGTGGAGACCCTTCCCGCCCATAGACCGGGGAAGAGGCCCGACAGCGCCCTATATAAGGAGCCCTTCTCCTACCTTGGAAGGGATCGATCCTTGAAATCTAAAACCCTAGAATTTCATCCTCCATGGTACCCTCGCTAACCACGCGAGCAATACAACAAAGAAGGAGTAGGAGATTTACCTCATCACGATGGTCCAGAACCTGGATAAAAAATCCCGGTGTCATCTCTCTGTCGTGTGCTTGCTCCGTTCATCATTGTCGCTCAGTTCCTTCGGAATTGCGTCTTCAGCCCCCTCACGAACCAAGGGATCATTGGACCCTAGTTCCTTCACGAGACAAATCTCTGATAGTGCAATATTTATGAGACTGTACACAGGGCTCGAAAGTACATCGGGTGCGTGACTAACAGTCATGTTAGAAGGAGCCCCCAAGTGTTTAGTCGAGTCGCAGACTCAAACAAAAATAGAGTATGTACTAGCAGCTAAAGACATAGCCGTTGTAAGTGCTTCATTGGTGAAGATGATGTTAGTGAGGACGAACATGTGAGGTCAATCTTCAGTGTGAATAGTGTGATGGGAACTATCACTATGGGTCCCAAAGGCTGACCAGGATTTGACTAGTCCCTGTGTAAATTGAGATATTTAACCACATCTCCTTGATTTCTGCGCGTAGTGAGGATCATGCGATGATGGTTCATTTTGCACGTCGCCACACAGTCGCGGTGATGCTTGCCATACATTTGAGGGTAAGATTTGAGCCGCTGGATTGCATCTCCTCTCTTCTTAAGTAGTAGGTTGTGGGAGTAATTTCTTGTTTCTTCATCCTCTTACTCCTCGCGTCGCTACCTTTGCTTCTCTACACCCCACACGATTGCTCTTGGTCTAGTTCCTTGTGTTGGACATACTTAGATCATTTCCAAGTTTTTTCTTGCAATCGCAACGAAAGAGGAGGATGGGGAAAAGCAAGAAGGCTAGTGGTGATGGATCGAGCGCTGCCGCTGCTGCCCGTAAGAAGAAGGGTGCTGGGAATTGCGTCACCAATGGATCGTGGCGGCGCTCCATGGTGAGGGATTGTGATCTGAGGCCCCTTTGCCAAGCCAGACTTATCCCGACAGATGAGGCTGATTGCAAGATTCCATGGCTAGAGGTAATGCCTGATCCTCCCGCTGGATTCTAGGTGATGTTCCTTGCTTTTCTTTTCCGTGGACTTTCTCTCTCCTCCACGAGTTTGTTCGTGGTTTGCTTTTTTCTATGGGATTCAGGTTCATCAGCCGACTCCCAACTTAATCTTCCACATATCCTATTTCATTACCCTGTGCGAGTGCTGGCTCGACATTGAGCCACACTTTGGCCTTTTTAAGAACCTTTTTAGTTTGAAGAGGCAGTCAGGTTCTAGGTCCGTAGTGTACGCCGTCGGCAGTTGTGGTATATCCGTTAGCCCAGGCATGCAGTACTTTATCTTCACCTTTGTTGATTCCGCTCAAGGATGGAGAAACAAGTGGTTCTACATCCGAGATCGGAAAGTAGGAGAGCATAAATTTGGCATGGCTCCGTTTGATTCGGATCTGAGATGAAGAGGAAAAGTTCCTAGAAGAACATGATCATGCCAGGTGAAACAAACTAAGTTGAGGTCTTGTACCAGCGAGTGGAAGATCTTCAACTTATCCGAGGCAAGGAGGTCACCGGTGTAGACATCATTCAAACCTTCCCACAACATCAAGTGCAGTCACTGCAGGTCAGAGCATACCCAATGTTCCTATGGGCTAGCAAGTCAGACCCGACACATGTTTATTCTAAAGACTTGGCATCCATTGAGCAAGATTAGGTCCACAAAACTAAGGTAAAACAACAAAAAAAGTCTTGTAGACGTGTCATTTTTATTTCCATTTAACATTTCTTTTCGAGGTTCGATTAAACCTAGGTATTCTAGGAAAAAAACTATGATACTACATCCATGAATCCGGATTGAAGGTATCAGTGGTCCACGAGACGACATCTCTGGACTGGATGTCATAGTCAAGCGGATTCGCAAGTGGTTTCGATTGTAGATGCATTGAACCTGTTTTGCGTACGTAGTAGACGTAGAGGTTCGGGTGACTGAATATCCTCATGTTTCCTTGTTTTCATAGGGTTCACGACTAGCTCTCCCTATGGGAGTAGCCCCAAGTGCTTGTTCGACTCATAGACTTATACATGGACTTTTTTAGTCGTGTAGCCATGCGAATGCAGTCCGCTACTGTACTTGCAGGTTAGAGGCTACCCAATGTTCCTATGGGCTGACAAGTCAGACCCGACACATGTTCCTTTTGAAGATTTGGTGTCCATGGAGCTTGAAAATAAGATTAGGTCGCTGATCAAACTCAATGCGAATGAGCCTCTCCCGGCAGAAACAATGGCTAAGCCGTTCAATGCCATCAATCCTACGCCACTGGTAATGTTATGTCTTATGTATTCTTTGCCTTTTGACATTTAGTAGAGATCTGATGGTGTTATCGCGTTTTGTTGCAGGAGCAGAAAGTTGAAGGTTCGACGCCCCCTCTGCCAAAGAGCTTGCTCCCTCCTGAGGGCACAGAGCTCAATGAATCAAACTCAACTATCCTAGCTTCACAATCACAGTAAGCTCGTGAGTTCAGCGATGATGGCACTCGCAGGAGGGAACGGAGTATTGGGTTGGATGCCTCTACTCCTGAATCCCTAGGGAGCCTGCTGCGGATTCGTGTGCTAGCAAACTATTTCCAGTAGTGCCCCTCCATGTCATGCCTCCTGAACCTCTGGTGAAGAAACAAAAACGGGAGGATATTTTAGACCTTGTCAAATTCAATGTGTGAGGGCTCTTCAAGCTTGCAATTTTGGAGTATGTTGCTCATTGCCTTTCCTAGATAAATGTTATTTGTGCTATTTTGTTGATAGGGGATCAATAGATGTAGCTGGTGCAGAGGTTCGGGTGAATGAATTTCCTCATATTTCCTTGTTTTCATAGGGTGTGCGACCAACACTCCCTATGGGAGTAGACCCGAGTGCTTGTTCGAGTCATAGACTCGGACAAGGACTTTTTAGTCGAGTAGCCATGCAGATGCAGTCAGTAGTCGTACTTGCCAGTAATTGCTATGGGAGTAGCCCTTGATTCCACTGTCAAATCATTGATTAGAAAGTGGAGTCAAAGTGTTATATTTATGAGATTGCACACTAGACTCGGAAGTACATCGTGTGCTCGACTAGCACTCCTATTAGGAGTATCCCATGAGTGTTTGGTCAAGTCTTAGACTCGAACAAAAATAGAGTATGTACTAGCAGCTAAAGAAAGAGCCGTTGTAAGTGCTTCATTGGCGAAGATGACATCAGTAATGTCGAACATGTGAGCTCAATCATCAGTGTGAATAGTGTGATGGGACCTATTACTGTGGGTCCGAAAGGCTGACTGGGATTTGACTAGTCACTGCGTAAATTGAGGTATTTAACCACGTCTCCTCAATTTCCGAGCGTAGTGGTGATTGTGTGATGATGGTTCATTTTGCGTGTCGCCACGCATTCGTGGCGATGTTTGCCACGCGTTAGAGGGTAGGATTTGAGCCACTGGATTGCATCTCCTATCTGCTTAAGTAGCATGTTGCGGGAGTAATTTTCTTGTTTCCTCATCATCTTCTTCCTCGTGTTGTTCCCTTTGATTCTCTGCACCCACACCATTACTCTTAGTCTAATTCCTTGTGCTGGACATACTCAGTTCATTTCCAAGTGCATTCTTGCGATCTCAATCAAGGAGGATGATGGGGAAAAGCAAGAAGGCAAGTGATGCTGGATCGAGCGTCGCCGCCGCCCCTAAGAAGAAGGGTGCTAGGACTCTCTTCACTAATGGCTGGTGGAGGTGCTCCATGGTGATGGCTTGTGATCTGCGGCCCCTCCACCAAGCCGGACTTATCCCAACGGATGAGGTTGATTGCAAGATTCCATGGCCAGAGGTAATCCTCGATCCTCCCGCTGGATTCTGGGTGATGTTCCTTTCTTTTATTTTCTGCGGGCTTTCTCTCCCCCTCCACGAGTTTGCTCGTCGTTTGATTTTTTTCTACGAGATTCAGCTTCATCAACTAACTCCCAACTCAATTCTCCACATATCCTATTTCATTACCCTGTGCGAGTGTTGGATCGACATAGAGCCACACTTTGGACTTTTTAAGACGCTTTTTAGTTTGAAGAGGCGATCGGGTTCTAGGTCCGTAGTGTACGACATTGGTGGTTGTGGTATATCCGTTAGCCCAAGCGTGCGGTACTTTAGCTTCAACTTTGTTGATTCTGCTCAAGGATGGAGAAACAAGTGGTTCTACATCCAAGATCGGTAAGTAGGAGAGCAGAAACTTGGCATGGCTCAGTTTGATTTGAGTCTAAAATGAAGAGGAAATGGTCCTAGAAGAACGTGATCATGCCAGGTGAAATAAACGAAGTCGAGGTCTTGTACCAGTGAGTGCAAGATCTTCAACTTATCTGAGGCAAGGAGGTCACTGGTGTAGACATCATTCGAACCTTCCTGTAACGTCGAGTGCAGCCGCTACAGGTCAGAGGCTACCCAATGTTCCTATGGGCTGGGAAGTCATACCGGACATGTGTTTCTTTTGAATACTTGGCGTCCATGGAGGAGGTTCAAAAGAACAATAGGTCGCTGATCAAACTCACTGCGGATGAGCCTCTTCCCATGGAAACAACAACTAAGTTGTTCAGTTCCATCAATCCACCGCTAGCGGTAATGTTCTATCTTATGTTTTCTTTGCCTTGTGACTTTTAGTAGAGATATGATGGTGTTATCACCTTTTGTTGCAAGAGCATAAAGTTGAAGGTTTGATGCCTCCTCTTCCTAAGAGCTTGTTCCCTCCCGAGGGCACAGATCTTGATGAATCAGACTCGACTATCCCTGCTATGCTATCACAGGAAGCTCGTGAGTTCAGTGATGGTGGCACTCGTAAGAGGAAACAAAGTGTTGATTCAGATGCCTCTACTTCTGAATCCCCCAGGGAGCCTGTCCCTGATCCTTGTGCTAGCAAACCATTTCCAGCAGTGCCCCTCCATGTCGTGCCTCCCAAACCTCTAGCGAAGAAACAAAAATGGGAGGAGATTTTCGACCTTGACGAATTCAACGTGTGAGGGCTCTTCAAGCTTGCAGTTTTGGAGTATTTTTCTCATTGCCTTTCCTAGATAAATGTTCTTTGTGCTATTTTGTTGACAGGGGTCAACAGACATAGCCGACGCAGAGGTTCAGGTGAATGAATATCCTCATGTTTCCTTATTTTCATAGGGTGCGCGACCAGCGCTCCCTATGGGAGTAGCCCCCGAGTGCTTGTTCAAGTCATAGAATCAGACATGGACTTTTTTAGTCATGTAGCCATGAGGATGCAGTCCGCTGTCGTACTTATCGAATGAGTGGCCAGTGCTCCCTATGGGAGTAGCCCATGAGTCCATAGTCAAATCGTTGATTCGAAAGAGGAGTCGAAGTGCGATATTTATGAGACTGTACACTGGACTCAGAAGTAAACTAGGTGCGCGACCAGTGCTCCTGTTAGGAGTAGCCCCCGAGTGTTAGGTCGAGTCGCAAACTTGAACAAAAACATAGTATGTACCAACAACTAAGGAAAGAGCCATTGCAAGTGCTTCATGGGTAAAGATGGCGTTAGTGATGACGAACAGGTGAGCTCAATCGTTAGTGTGAACAGTGTGATGAGAACTATCACTGTGGGTCCCAAAAGCTGACCAGGATTTGACTAGTCAGTGTGTAAATTGAGGTATTTAACCACGTCTCCTTGATTTCCGCATGTAGTGGGGATCGTGCGACGATGGTTCATTCTGCCTGTCGCCACACGTTCGCGTTGATGCTTCCCATGCGTCAGGGGGTACGATTTGAGGCGCTGGATTACATCTCCTCTGTGCTTAAGTAGCAGGTTGCGAGAGTATTTTTCTTGTTTCTTCATCATCTTCTTCCTCGCGTCGCTGCCTTTGCTTCTATGCACCCCACACCATTGCTCTTGGTCTAGCTCCTTGCATTGGACATACTCAGATCATTACCAAGTGCATTCTTGAAATCTCAATGAAGGAGGAAGATGGGGAAAAGCAAGAAGGCCAGTGGTGCTGGATCAAGAGCCGCCGCTGTCTCTACCCCTAAGAAGAAGGGTGCTGTGACTTGCTTCACCTGTTGGGCCACGCAGAGGTAAACAAAACTTTTTACCCTACTCGGTGCACCCAAGATCTAGCTCAGGTGATAGGAACGAGATTTACCACTAGATGCGCAAGTGCGTATTGTTGATGAAGCGCGTCAGTTGATGTTGTGCCGAACAATCCCTGTACAGCATGTCCAGATCCCCACGGACCTCCTTGTCTCCAGCACCGCACGTGCAATGCCTCTACCGGTATCCACTCGTATAGGAAGGAGCTCCAGGCAGAGGACTGCTAGATCCTGTCTAGCCCGAAATGGGAGTGGAGAAAATGACGGCTAGGTTAAGGACAATCCCTTGTCACTCCACTTATATACACTCCTAGATGGGCTCAACGCTTGAGGCCCATCTAGCCCATACCACAATCTCCACATGGATCTAATCCACATAGGCTCCTTACCCTTAAGTGTGTGACCCTGTAGGTTCACGTATACCTGGACATGACACAAGTCACCACTCCGAGTCGATAGTTGGTAGCGGCCTCTAGCAAGACGTGCCAACTCCCAAGCGCCATAAAGTCAGAAGACAAACCTTTCTCAACGTGACTTTCGTCCAAGTCCCTTTGCCTCATGATATATCTTGTCAAGCTATAGACGAGTTGTTGCCATCCCTTTAATAGCTCGACTCTCTCTTATCGTTCTGTGATATACGATTCACTGGACTAACACTTAGTCCAACTCCTTGGTTAACACTTAACCAAGTCGTGCATGGCCATGCTTCCGAATCATATCACACGAGAGGGCCCAAAAAATATCTCTTCATTATAGAGGGGCAAATCCCATCTTGGTAATCCACGTCACGCAGCTTGTTTCACAACCAACTCGAACCCTACCTTTATAACTTCCCATTTACAGAACAATGTTTGATAGGACCTAAGCTGGTGATCCACAACTCGGATCATGCGATCACCTCAGGTCGAAGGATTCCATTGCTTCAGACTGCAAATGACAACATGCTCGTTGCATCTCAACTGCGGGTCAGTCCGATTCCCTAAACTCTTTAGCCGAATCAGTGTAAGTCGGAATAGCATCTCCATGCCCATGACAAGTGGAACCGAGTCATCAGCCGACTTTCACATTAGTCTAAGTTGTGTGTCCGGCACAACCTCAACGACCAAGGACAATTAGTATGAACAACATGAATATATAGTTCCACAATCGAATCACATATTCAATGATACATATCAGTAGTTCATACATGGATAATAATTTTATGAATACATTGGGAATAACATAATACATGATTGCCTCTAGGGCATATTCCCAACAGTCTCCCACTTGCACTAGAGTCAATCATCTGACATCACATGTCTAGGCATCTAATGCCCATAGCTCTTAGGTGCGCGTCATGCTTCGGCTTTGGTAGCGGCTTTGTCAACGGATCCATAATATTTGCATCCGTGTGTACCTTGCATAACTTGATATCACCTTGATCCACGAACTGGTGAATCAGGTGGTACCGCATGAGTATATGTTTGTTCTTCTGGTGTTGTCTAGGTTCCTTGGCTTGTGCAATAGAACCATTGTTGTCACAATACATGTCTAACGGATTATATGAGCCCTGAACCACACCAAGATCCATGAGGAAATTCCTCACCCAAACGGCTTCCTTTGCTGCCATCGAGGCAGCAATATACTCAGCCTCTGTCGTAGACACAAACACCGTCTCTTGCTTGGAACTCTTCCAGCTCACAACCCCTCCATTTATCACAAACACATATCCGGATTGTAAACGAGAATCATCCAAGTCAATGAGATAACTCTCATCCGTGTAACCCCTTACACTGAGTTCATCCTCACCTCCATAAACCAGGAACATATCCTTAGTCCTTCTCAAGTACTTAAGGATATTTTTAGCCGCTTCCTAGTGGATCTCTCTAGGGTCAGCCTGGTATCTGCTCACAACACTTAGAGCATAGGAAACATCCGGCCTAGTACAAATCATAGCGTACATGATGGATCTGACTGCAGAAGCATACAGAATCACACTCATCCGACTTCGCTCATTAGTTATCGAAGGATACTGAGTCTTGCTAAGTTTCACGCCATGGGACATCGGTAAGAACCCCTTCTTAGACAATTCCATGTTGAACTTCTTCAATACTTTGTACAAATATGCACTCTGACTCAATCCAATGAGCTGCCTTGATCTATCTCTATAGATCCGGATTCCTTGTATGTAAGTCGCCTCACCCAAGTATTTCATCGAAAAACTCTTCTCCAATGATTCTTTGGTTTCTTGCAACATCTGGAAATCATTTCCAATCAGTAATATGTCATCCACATATAAGATCAGAAAGTTTACTTTGCTCCCACTAAACTTCTTGTATAAACAAGAATCATGATCACTCTTGATGAAGCCAAACGATTTGACTACCTCATCAAAGTGAATGTTCCAACTCCGAGATGCTTGCTTCAACCCATAAATGGACCTGCGAAGCTTGCATACCTTGTCAGCATTAGCCGGATTGACAAAACCCTCGGGCTGTATCATATACACGTCCTCGGTTAAATTTCCATTAAGGAAAGCCGTCTTGATATCCATCTGCCATATCTCATAGTCGAATAGGCTGCTATAGCTAACATGATCCAAACTGACTTAGCATCGCTACAGGTGAGAAAGTCTCATCGTAGTCAACTCCTTGAAGTTGTCGGAACCACTTCGCGACAAGCCGCGCTTTATAGACAGAAACATTTCCATCCATATCAGTTTTGTTCTTAAAGACCCATTTGCACTCAACGGGTCTTGCATCGTCTGGCAGATCAACCAAGTTCCAAACATGATTTTCATCCATGGACTTTAACTTGGATCTCATGGATCCAAGCCAGAACTCAGAATCAGAACCCACCATCACTTCTGAATAAGTTGCCGGCTCATCACTGTCCAACAGTAACACATCACAAACACTTCGTAATCTGGCCGATCTTTGCAGTGTCGGTGCTATTGTCGGCTCAGGTACCACGACCGGCTCAACCTCCAAGGCTTTTGCCGACTCGCTACTGGCCGATACCTCTCGAATTTCTTCCATATGAACCGTGATCCTACTGACTCCTCGACTGAGAAACTCTTTCTCAAGGAAGACACCGTTCCGAGCGACAAACACTTTGCTCTCTTCTCAGTTGTAGAAGTAGTAACCCAAGATTTCCCTCGGATACCCTACAAAGATACACTTATCTTACTTGGCTATAAGCTTGTCCGACTGAAGTCGCTTGACAAAAGCTTCACAACCCCAAATCTTAAGAAAAGACAAAGTCGGTTTCTTGCCAGCCCACATCTCATGCGGTATCTTCTCTACCGACTTTGATGGTACTCTGTTTAGTGTGAACACTGCAGTTTCTAGACAATAACCCCAAAATGATAAAGGCCGATCTGTCTGACTCATCATTGATCGTACCATGTCCAACAAGGTTCAATTTCTCCTTTCCGACACACCATTTCACTACGGTGTTCCTGGAGGAGTGAGCTGGGGAACTATTCCACAACTCTTCAGATGGTCATCAAACTCATGGCTCATGTACTCGCCTCCTCGGTCCGACCAAAAAAACTTTATTTTCTTGCCGAGTTGATTTTGTACCTCATTCTGGAATTCCTTGAACTTTTCAAAGGCTTACGATTATGTTTCATCAAGTAGATATATCCATACCTACTCAAATCATTAGTGAAGGTAAAGAAGTACTCATAACCACCTCTGGCTGTCATGCTCATCGGGCCACATACATCACTATGTAGTAGTCCCAATAAGTCGGACGCCCTTTCACAACTCTTTGCAAAAGGTGTATTGGTCATCTTGCCGAGTAGGCAGGATTCGCATGTCTCGAACGACTCCAAGTCGAACGAAGTTAGGAGTCCATCATCAAGGAGCTTCTTCATGCGTTTCCAACTTATATGACCAAGCCGACAATACCAAAAGTAAGTCATATTCAGATCATTTGGTTTCAACCTTTTCACATTTATGTTATAGACAAATTCACATTCACGATTCAAAATAAATAACCCGTCCTGGACGGGTGCAAAGCCTTGAAACATATCATTCAAATACAAAGAACAACCATTATTCTTAATATTCGACTCATGGCCTTGACTCATCAAACATGAGGCAGAAATAATGTTTCGACTAAGCACTGGAACATAATAACAATTATTTAGCTCCATTAAGAATCCAGAAGGTAAGTGAAGTTGCATTTTGCCGACTTCTAACATAGCGAATCTCGCTTTGTTGCCGACTCGAATGTCAACCTTGCCTCTCGACACGCTCCTAGTTCTTACCAGTCCGTGCAACGAGTTGCACATGTGAATAACTGATCTGGTATTATATACCCAAGAACTACCAGGTGTATTAGCAAGATAAATATCTTTAACATTGCAAACAAGCGTACCTGAGCCGGAAGTCACACCTCCACTCTTGGCTTTGTCAGCCAGATACTTGTTACAATTCCTCTTCCAGTGGCCATCCGCCTTGCAATAGAAGCAAGTGGATCCGACTGCAGGAGATGGCTTAGTCCCTGAGGAAGCGTGTTGGACCGGGTCCTCAGCCTTACCTCCCAACTTTGGCTTCTTCTTCTTAGTACAAGAACTCTTCTTGAACTTAGCCTTATTCTACACCATCAACACTTGACTGGCGCCTTTCTTGAGATCTGCCTCAGCCCGCTTGAGCATCCCATGTAATTCAGTGAGCTTATTATCCATACCATGCATGTGGTAGTTCGATATGAACTGACCATATGCACTAGGAAGATAGTTCAGAATTATGTCTATAGAGAACTCTTCGCTAATGGGGTATCCCAGCCTTTCCAGAGACTGCACATAACCAACCATCTTGATCACATGCAGACTCAGTGGATCGCCATCCTTAAGCTTGCAGCTCAACAAAGCCTGACAGACTTGATACCTCTCAGTCTTTTCCTGAGCCTGGAACATACTTTTGAGGCTTTCGATCATATCGTAGGCCTCAATATTCTCGAACTGCTGCTGCAAGTCTGGTTCCATGTGAGCAAGCATAAGACAACTAATCTTTGTAGACTCATCACAAGTCCTACGGTAGGCTTTGGTGGCTGCGACACTCGCATTCTCATTTGGCTCATCTGGAAGTGGGTTATCTAGGACATGGTCCCTCTTTTCTTGCTTGAGAACAATTCTCAGATTACGATACCAGTTGGTGAAGTTAGTTCCATTTAGCTTATCTTTCTCTAAGATGGTTCTCAAAGCAAAACTAGAAATCTGAGGGAGACACTAGGTGCCATTGATCTACAACAGAAAAATATGCAAAACACTTAAGACATCTATCCATAAAAGAGCAAGCATATAAAAAACTTTAATACTTATGCTCCCACTAGAACCAACACCCCTTCGATGGTTACTTAGTGATTCATGATCCTAAATAAGCAAGCCGACTAGTGAGCTTTTGCATCACCGCTAGTCATCAAGTGATCTAGGTAGACAACCCCTTGTCAATCGCATCACGTATGACTCCTGTTGGATGGGTGGCATCACATGCCCCGGCTCCCATCCGACCTTTCCCCAAGTCCCACAACCGTTGTGATAGATGCGTCTAGATTATTGAGTGCTTCCGCTGTAAGAGTCCAACTCGAACCCACCTAGTCGGAAAGAATTGATAGCACCTCAATTTTATGAGCCCACTACCAAAAATGTCCGACTTGTGATGGTGCAGCACTGGCAGGGAAACCGACTAGACCTTCTTTGAGGGATTACTTTCTACCAACTATCTAATAGAGGTAAAATAGAGACATAATAATAACACAAAATAAAGCAATTATAATGTGAAATGGTATGGCTCTCTTCATGGCGATCTCCATCTCCATAAAGCTTGTAATTCGACTCGTGTCAAATCTTCTCACGTGCCGTCTTACATCATGTAGCCGACTTGTACATCCACTTGCATGCCATCTGGGTTCTCCAAACAGCTACACTAGCTAGTAAATTAAATTACATAGAGAATCTGACACGCAGATCATTATACAATAAAATGATAGCACCTAGGCTCCAACTGGCTGACAAAAACCGTGATACGCAGATCATGTATGAATTACACACATCACATGCACATAAGCCATACCATTCACAACATCATCCTGAAAAAACAAGTTATACATAGGTACGATATCTACCTGTGTTGTGAAACTCGCAACGACATCTAAGGTGCTACGACAGGGCGAAGCCAGCGGTCTCCCAGATCTAATCTGCCTTCCGAACATGGATTTCATCATCAAATAAAACAATTTACCAAAATCAGATCCGTACTCTGATTCGACCAAACTCTTTGATCTTCGATCACCTCATCCGGATTTACATGTCACAGTCTACCCCGATGGCGGAAGCCGACCGATAGGGGTATGTCGTTCCACGAGCTTAGCAGTTATATCATGGAAACCAGATCATCCATTCCCCGTGTATAGTTGATCCAATCAACTTCGTACAAAACCGATCTATCTCATAGATCGACCACCAAAACTGCAATTCTATCCAATCTAACGCAAACCGCATATCACATATGCACGATCTCGAGCCTAAAACCAGAAGCTAACGCTCTAATACCACTGTTGGGCCACGCAGAGGTAAACAAAACGTTTTACCCTACGTGGTACACCCAAGATCTAGCTCAGGTGATAGGCCACGGGATTTACCACTAGACGTGCATGTGCGGATTATTGATGAAGCGCGTTAGTTGATGCCATGCCGAAAGATCCCCGTACAACATGTCCAGATCCCCACGGACCTCCTTGTCTCCAGCGCCGCATGTGCAACGCCTCTACCGGTATCCGCACGTACATGAAGGAGCTCCAGGTAGAGGACTGCTAGATCGTATCTAGCCCGAAATGGGAGTGGAGAAAATGACGGCTAGGTCAGGGACAATCACTTGTCACTCCACTTATATACACTCCTATCAGGGCTCAATGCTTGAGGCCCATCTAGGCCGTACCCCAATCTCCACATGGATCTAATCCACATGGGCTCCTTGCCCTTAAGTGTGTGACCCTGTAGGTTCACGTATACCTGGACATGACACGAGTCACCACTCCGAGTCTATAGTTGGTAGAGGCCTCTAGCAAGATATGCCAACTCCCAAGCGCCGTAAAGTCAGAAGACAAATCTTTCTCAATCTGACTTTCGTCCAAGTCCCTTTGCCTCACGATATATCTTGTCAAGCTATAGGCGAGTTGTTGCCATCCCTTTAATAGCTCGACTCACTCTTCTTGTTCCGTGATATACAATTCACTGGACTAACACTTAGTCTGACTCCTTGGTTAACACTTAACCAAGTTGCGCATGGCCATGCTTCCGAATCATATCACACGAGAGGGCCCATACAATATCTCTCCATTATGGATGAGCAAATCCTATCTTGGTAATCCACGTCACGCAGCTTGTTTCACAACCAACCCGAACCCTACCTTTATAACTACCCATTTGCGGAACAGTGTTTAATAGGACCTAAGATGGTGATCCATAACTCGGATCATGCGATCACCTTAGGTCAAAGGATGCCATTGCTTGAGACTGCAAATGACAACATGCTCATTTCTTCTCAACTGTGGGTTAGTCCGATCGCTAAACTCTTTAGCTGAATCAGTGCAAGTCGGAATAACATTTCCGTGCCATGACAAGTGGAACCGAGTCATCAGCCGACTTTCACATTAGTCTAAGTTGTGGGCCCGACACAACCTCAACTACCAACACTACAAGAAAAGTTTCCTTCCGCAACGAATTGGCCTGACGGTCGTTGTAGAAGGCGCGTCTTCCGCGACGAAATTCTCGGCTCGACCGTGGCTGATGGAAAACTTATTTTTCCGGTTTCGCGGCCCTCTACTATGACGGATCTACTAAAAACATGGAGAAAGCTCGGCTGGCGCATGGCAGAAGCAAGATTTTCGTTTCCTCACGCGATGTTGACTTGCCGAAGTCTTTTGGGGCGTGTGGGTCCTGGACGTCAGTGTCTCTAGCGGACCATACTTTTCCGTCGCACCTCCCTGATTTGAACTCGATAACGTTGCTCGAGGCATCTGCCATTTAGTCAGGCTGCTAGGTCCCACATGTCAGCCTCTCATTAGAAAGATCGTGTGTATGATGGAATTTTTTTCCTTCGCTCTCGCTACCCTATTCCGAAGTTGATAGCGTTGCTCGATGCATCTACCGTCTAATCAACCTAATGGGACCCACATGTCATCCTCTCATTAGAAGAAACATGTGTATGATGGAATTTTTTCCTTCGCTAGCGCTACCCCGTTCCGAGTTGATAGCGCTGCTCGACGCATCTACTGTTTAACCAACCTCCTGAGCCCCACATGTCATACTCTCATTAGGAGAAATGTGTGTATGATGAATTTTTTCCTTGCTCGCGCTACCCTGTTCCAAACTCGATAGCATTGTTTGATGCATCTACCGCTTAATCGTGATGCTGGGCCCCACATGTCATCCTCTCATTAGAATAAATGTGTGTATGATGGATTTTTTACCCTCTACGCGCCTTCATGTTCCAAACTTGATAGCGTTGCTCGCTGCATCAACCGTTTAGTCAAACTCCTCGACCTCACATGTCATCCTCTCATTATAAGAAACGTGTGTAAGATAGAATTTTTTCCCTCGGTCGCGCCTCCATGGTCCGAACTTGATAGCGTTGCTCGGTGTATCAGCCATGCTGGTGGGTTCCTTATGTCAGTCTCACATTAGAAGAATCGTGGGTATGATGGACTTATTTCTACTCTAGCATCACCCTGTTCCTAACTAGATAGCGTTGCTTGGTGAATCTGCCGTCTGGTCACGCAGTTGGCTCCCACATGATAGCCTCTCATTAGAAGGATCGGTTGTATGATTGACTTTTTGCTCTGCTCGCGCTTCGTGTTTCGAACTTGATAACGTTGCTCGCTTCATCAGTCGTTTTTTCAGGCTGCTGGGTCCCCCCATGTCAGCCTCTCATTAGAACAAACGTGTGCATGATGGACTTTTTTCTCACTCACGCCTCCCTGTTTCGAACTTGGCAACGTTGCTCGATACAACACCTGTATAAGGCCGCGCTAGTGGGACCCACATGTCGTTCTATCTTTAAATGAAATGTGTGTATGTATGATAGACCTTTTTTCGGTCGCGTCTGTTGTTTGGACTTCCAATAGATTTAAATTGTGTGTGTCGCCACTACGCCAAAGATATTTATAGAAAATATATTATAAAACATTCCTTAGTACCTTCAAGTTATGTTTTAATGTTTTTAAAAAGATGTCGTGTGTCCATGTTTACATTTTTTAAATTAAAAGGGCAGCCTCCTGACATTTCATTTTATAAAATGCCACATATATAATGGACTAGTTTCTTAAAAATATAGCGGAGTTTTTTAAGAGGTGGAGGCGGAGGTTTTTTTAAGAGGTGGGGGGAAATGCTCAAAAGGCCGAATTAAAAATATTTTGGGCTATTCTACATGGTCCATCTACATGCGTTATACTCCATGGGCTCCTTTCTTAAATTTCACTAGGATGTGTTAAGCACTCCCTCAACCCTGACAAGGCCGAATTAAAATGTTCTTGCCTATGCTCCATGGGATCCTTTCTGAAATTTCACTGGCCTGTGCTCAGCAGTTCCCTGACCCTGCGCTAAAAAAAATAGTTCCCTGACCTCGAAAAGGCGTGTGTGTATGTTGGACTGTTTTTCGGGTCGAACTTGATAACGTTGCCGGGTCCTCCATGTTAGCCTCTCACCACGCTGGACTTTTTTCTCGCTCTCGCCTCCCTATTTCAAACTTGGCAATGTTGCTCGATGCAGCATCTCTATAAGGTCGCGCTGCTGGGTCCCATGTGTCAGCCTCTCTGTAAATGAAACGTGCATATGGTGGACTTTTTTTTTCAGCCCCGTCCGCTGCTTTGACATCGGTCTGTTGCTAGGTCTAAATATACATGGTACAAAGTAAAGGACCAAACATATACACACATACTATATAGATGTCGATCAAATTATATTTTTTTTGAAAATTATCTATTATAATTTTATATAGTGATGATATGTCATATGTCTATTATTTGGTTCTCACGTGTAGGGTATGTGAACTGACTAGTAATGCAGTAGTTTCAACAAAAAACAACATAGGTAGGCAGAGCTTTTTCTACGGGGTGGGGAAGGACATGACTATAAAGGCCGAATTAAAAAGATTCTGGGATAACTGGGGGCGGATGCCCTATTCTTCATGGACTTACTCCGAAACTAAATGCACTACGGTCACAGCCACAAGACAATGAAAAGGCCAAATTGAAGGTTTTGGGCTATGATTGTGCCTGATAGGCTAATTTCATGGGCTTAGTAATAAAAATTCCAGACCTCAACAAGGAAAAAAAACGAGGGAGAAAATTTTGGCCGATATTTTCGCGTGAAAATTGTTGACAACCAGGACACATACCCTGCGCGTGCCAAAACTTACCCACTCGTGCCTTCACTCCAGCAGCCATCTACTGTCTCTTTGCGCCATTCTTTTGGAGACGCGCAGGCGGTCAAAACCACAAGCCACGCACCAAAACATTCACACTCCGTCTATCAGCCGGGGCGTCCTGACACCCTTACTGGTGGCACCATTCTTTTCGAGACGCACACATGCCGGCGGTCAGTTGGTCGATCCCCATGGTACGCTTATAATATCCTTAGTTCACTCAATCATTCCCTAGAAGTAGTTTTGTACTCGATCTGCTCGGTTGACATTGTTCTGCACTTGATCTGTTTGTTCCAATTGGTTGTCATTTTCTGCTTGGTCGATATGTTCTCTCAAATATGTAACATAGTTCTGCACTCAATTTTTGAAATAAGGTAAAATTACGTGGCATTTATAGTTCTATCTTCAATCAGTTTGCTTAGATATCTTGGCTTAATTAGATCTGTAATCAACCTGTTCAGTGAAATATCTTGAAAGCTTCTGACCATCTCTATCCTCAACAGATGGACATATATTGGATACTGAATGGAAAAAAGCAACACCTTCATATTGGGAAGGTGTTATGACTTCATGAAGTTTGTTAGACAGCATAATAGCGACTCGGATGTGTTTTGCCCATGCCGACAATGCCTTAATTATAAAAAGCTGAGTCAGAGCATAGTCGCAGACCATACTTTCGTTAGTGGGATGCAACGCACATATATTAGGTGGACTAAACATGGTGAACCATATGATCAGCCTGTTCTTGATCCTCTAGCTGATGCTAATCCGCATGAAGCTCATCAGTTCGAGGATGAGGACCTTTCTGGTTTGTTAAGGGACATGTACCCCACTACAAGCAAAAAATGCGCTCCTTCTCTTAAAAGATCACTTTTCTCTGACCTGATAGAAGATGCCAAGTGTTCAGTGGACCCTGATTCTAGTATCTCAAGATTCGAACTGCTAATGAAATTACTAAAGGAGAAGTCATTCAACAAGATTACCAACAAAGCTTTTGATTTAGTGATTAAGGTGTACATCGAGTCAATCCCTAGGGAAGGACTGCCAAAATCCTTTTTGGAGATGAAACAGTACATCAAGGTACTTGGACTATCATATGAGAAGATCCATTTTTGTCCAAATAACCGTGTACTATTCTGGGAGGATTATGAAAACCTCGATGAATGCCCAGTATGTAACGAATCAAGATGGTAAAATGGTGATAAAAATAAGAAATATCCTTGTAAGGTTCTGAGATATTTTTCAATTATAGATAGATTCAAGAGGTTGTTTCAGTCAGAACAAACATCTAAGGAAACAAGATGGACAAAGAGATTCTCAAGCCAAAGAACAAACATCTAAGGAAACAAGATGGACAAAGAGATTCTCAAGCTAGACGATTACTTAATCAGACATCCAGCTGATGGCGATGAATGGAAGAACTTTGATAAGGCCCATCCAGGATTTGCGGCGGATCCAAGGAACCTGAGAGTTGGCCTAGCTATAGATGGATTCAACCCATTTGGCAACATGAGTAACTCGTACAGCATGTGGCCAATACTTGTTACAATTTACAACCTGCCTCCCTGGGCATGCACTAATCAGTCGAACTGCTTGCTGGCTTTACTCATCCCAGGTCCCAAATCACCTGGGTAGGATTTTGATCTGTTCATGCAGACTCCTATACGAGACTTGCAGGAACTATGGAAGGGTGTCATGACTCCTGATATCCTTGCCAACAACCATGAAGATGCCAAGTTCCCTATGCGTGCTGCTGTGTTATTCTGCACCCATGATTTTCCAGCTCTTGGCACTATGTCAGGCAGAGTGACAGCAGGTTCTAACGCATGTGTTCACTGTGAGACAAAATAGGTCACAATGAGGCTACAAAATAAGACTGGTTTCCTTGGCCACCGGGTTTTTCTTCCTCAAGGCCACAAATTCCAAAAAAAACTTGAAAAAATTGCAGTTCTATGGAAACAGGACTGAATATGGCACTGCACCACAAAAGTTCACTACAGCCGAGTTGCAGGTGCATTTACAAAAGGTCAGAAATGTCAACCAGGAAAAAAACCAGCTGCCATACAAGGTAAAAGAAAGAATACAGAAGATGCACCGACAGTAGGAGCAGCATCCAAAAGGAAGAGAGCAGAAGAAGTAGCAGCAGATTCCCAAGGGAAGGAAAAGGAACCGAGAATATTTTATCAGCGCGGATCCACTCTATGGGACTTGCCGTATTGGGCTGGTAAGACACTTCGTCATAATATTGATGTCATGCACATGGAGAAAAATATATGTGACAACATTATAGGCACATTTCTGAACATTCCATCTAAGACAAAAGATAGCTATAATGCTAGGCTTGACTGCGAAAAACTCAACGTTAACAACAACTTGAAGCTGCATCCTGAAGATATGGTTGATAAGGGCGGTGAAAAACATTACAAATTTCTAGGTGCAGAATTTACCTTACCGATGAATAAAAGGGTACTATTTTGTGACTCCCTCCGAGGTGTGAAGTTCCCATCTGGATTTGCTTCCAACATTGCAAATTGTGTCAATGCAGAGGGGAATAGGCTCCAAGGGTTGAAAACTCACGATTGCCACATCCTACTACAAAGGCTTTTAGCTCTTGGCATTAAAGGTTTAGTGAACAAGGATTTGTACAACGTGCTTGTAGAGTTGGGAAAGTTCTTTAGGGAAATCTGTAGCAAAACTCTGGACAGAAGAGTTGTAGCACGTCTTCAGACGGACATAGCAGAAATCCTATGCAAGCTTGAGCTGATATATCCACCAGCCTTCTTTGATGTGATGGTGCATTTGGCTGTTCATCTGACTGAAGATGAACTTTATATAGGTCTCGTATAGTACTGATGGATGTACCCTATAAAATGTCGACTTTGCATTTTCAAGGGTATTGTCAGGAATAAGGCTAGAGCAGAGGCTTGCATTATAGAGGCATACATTGCTGCTGAAGCATTTGCATTTTGCTCAAGATACATTCCTGATCGTAAAACGAGATCAAGTATGGGTGGCAAAATTGAAGAAGTTGAAAAATCTATTTTTAACCATGGTGTTTGCCTAGTAGGAAAGAAGGAACATAGAACATTAATGCAGCACAAATATGACCAACTTACTTGGTATGTGCAGAATAACGCTGATGAGGCTGAAAACTTTGTTGCGTGAGCACTATTCATACATATCCTCACATATATGAAATGAAACTTGTAGCAAGATATGTTTAGATGTCTTACTTGAGTATTGTTTTTGTAGGTTATTTAAAGCAACCAAAGGAAAAGATTATGCTGCACCAGTATGTGGGGGTGGGTTTTAGGAATGGTTTAGGAATCATGTAAGATGGTCAATTGAACTTTGAATTGCATACGAATTGTGCACATGAGATGACCTCTTGATTATTTTGTATAACCGTAGATAACAAAGCTGCATGAAGAGAATCCGGGCGATGCTAGTGATGGTCTATATGCTCTATTACGTGGTCTGGCAAAGAGGGTGCAGACAGCTTCAGCTTACAATAACGATGGTATCCACTACAACACTTATGAGCATGAGAAACATCTGAAGACACAAAACAGTGGAATCACGACTAGTGGAGCGCACTTGATAGCCAAAATGAAGAAGTCAGATGACTATGATCATTATGGTCGCATAAAAGAGGTTATTGAGTTGAATTATAACGACAAGACTGGTGGTTGATCTGTGGTTCTATTCAAGTGTTATTGGTATGACCAAGATCCGAACAAGAAAAGAGGCCCCAGAAATGATGGGAATTTCATATCGATCAATACTACTGAGTGGTATAAGGAGGAACCTTATATTTTGGTAACTCAAGCTTCCAAGGTAATTTTCTTGGATGATAGAGATAATAAGGACTGGCAATATGTGCAAAAGTTTGAGGCAAGGAGCACCTATGATGTGAATGAGTATGATGAGCTAGTAACCATAGATGTTGCCCACCAAGATGATCCCAGTGGTTGTATGGTAACTGAACTGGCTGACGTTAATGAAAATTTGATTGCCAGAGGTGGCTCCAAAGACAGGAATAAACTGGTTCTACCTGATGAATCTTAGGACGTGTATGATGAATGGCAAGGGGAATAAGATCCAAACCAGTGGGAATATGTGGATCTAGAACGCGACGGTGCAGAAATCAATGATGGTGACGATGATTAGACTGTTGTTTCATATTATGCAGTGATATGATGAACAATGATTCATATTGGTTTTCTCTTTGTAAAATATATGAGACATGATGACAATTTCCTGTTGGATTGTAATCCTAGACTATTTGTTTTCCCTGTCTAAATTGGATTAAGCTTAATTTGACAAGTGCAAACATATAAAGAACAGGTTCACTTGGCGTGCAGCAGAAACATTGGTTTAGTACATTAATTAATTATCAACCATAGGACCAGTTTCATATAGAAGGGGCCATATGCACCTCGTGTCAGTAGAGATGGGCGAGAACATTATCTCGGAAGATAGGGCAGCTAGCGTTGGTCTCAAACCAAGTGAAGATGCACTTGTAGTGGTACGGATGGTTGCATCCCTAGAGATGCACTGTTGTGCGCTTCGACATTGCCTGCATGCATATGCTACAATGGCCATCCTCCTACTCAACCAGGTACCAACTGTCTTGAAGCACCGACAAGTTGACGATGAGCCGGAGATTCAGGCTGAGGGTTAGGCCGAAGTGGAACCCATCGACCCACATACACGCCTCAAGCCAGAGCCGGTGCATAATGTAGTACGGCATGATGATGTCCCACTCCTCCGCCGTGAGTTGCAGGTTCTTCAGCAGCCATACACGGCCAAGAACCTTGCGCATAGTTCCCACGACCTTGCTCGCTCTTCGCAGCTTGTTGGGAGGCAGGCTGAGATTCAACACTTCCTCTTTGCAGGGTGTGGTCGCGACATCGTCCTCCTCCAGAGGGGCTGGGATGGAGCCAGGCATCCTCCTGATCTCGTACATCCTCGAGAAGAAGATCTTCAGTGTCATTGTGTATGGCATCGCCTCGTTAACTAACCGCAGCTCGAAGATGGATAAGTCGGTTGTGGCTGTGAAGACACGGTAGACATGGAAGACATGGGGGCCAGACGTGATGATGCGCTCTTGTGAGGAGCCCTCCAGTTCCGGTGGCGCCGCCATTTGGGGATTTTCTCTGGGGGTAGGGGGAGGGGAGGGGGGCGGGAGGGGGCAGGGGCTAGTCCATGGTGCTGGCCTGGATGAGGGGGAAGAGGCCAGGGGAAATGGATGAGGGCCTGTTTGATTTGTAGGATAGGAAAATTGTAGGAATAGGAAAAATGTAGGATTGCATTGCCATGTTCACTCCAATCCTATAGGAATTCATATGCACCAAAGTGTGTTTGATTCCACCATAGGAATCTAAAAAAGAGGTATGGGTGAATGTTTTATTTCCTACGAAAACTATTAATGTACAATGGAATCCTTAGGAAAAAATCCTATGGGAATCAATCCTACAAATCAAACAATCGGCATAGGAAAAATTCCTATAGGATTTAATCCTACAAAATTCCTAGGCAAATCCTTGGAATCAAATGGACCCTGATAGTGGACTACTCGAACAAAAGGCAGGGCCGTGCTACCTCGTCACTCCCCAATGTCATCCCTGGCTCGTCCTCTCTTCATGGTTCTATTTAGGATCGTCATAGTGCTAGTGGGAGTAATTTGGGTAGTACATAGTCCTACATGTATTGCCAACTAAGCATTTAGATGACATGGCATGCAATTAACTGATGAGAGAGAGCCTTGGGGTAACTAGCTATGTTATCATAAGGGCGTCTCCAATGTGAAAATAAGGTCGGATATTAAGACACCTATGGTCGACCTTAGTGGAATTTAAACATTGTAGCACTCGGTCTTAAGCTAAGAAACCTTGCGGTTGACCATACAAGTATGACCCGGCCATAAGAACTAGAAAATCATTGTTTCTCTCTCCTCACTACACAATGCGCTTGCAACAGAATTTCAAGACAAAAATGAGTCTACATTGCAATAAATGAGACTTTCCATGATACCACACCTATGTTACTTTCCACTATGGAGATAGTAACTTATTTTATTTTATTTTGCGAAAATGGAGGTAGTAACTTAGACTAGTAACATATGCATGTTACTACTCTAAGTTACTCCCCACCATGACCAACCTAAATATAGTAACTTGCATATGTTACTGTCTTCATAGTGGGTGATAACATGTGTGTGGTGTCATGCAAGACCTAATTAATTAGGTTCTAGACTCATATAAATGTGTGATGTTATGGTAATACCTCCCTGTTTTTCATCATTAATTATCATGTCATGTCACCAATTTGCTTAGTTGGCATTGCATGTACATGCAAGTTACTACTCCCACGTGATGAGAGGGATGGCTATTGTCTCTGCGTTAAATAGAGGAAGGGTTGTTGAGATGGACAGGGAAGACCGGTATTTTAACATATCCTTGATTTTTTTGTGTGGCATCGTTTGTGCAGCGTAGGCACCGGTGCCGGATGGATGAGAAGTAGTTTGGGCACCGATATTTGCATACGCTGTGGATGGCCACCCAAGTTCTATGGATTTCCAAGACTTTTAGCTAAAAGAGAGCAACTATGTAGATGCACATGCTATCGGTAAAAGAGGGAAACTATGTGGACACGATGATGATTCAATTTGTACATAACATAACTAGTATAGGTACAACACAACCACGGCAGAAACTAAACCATACTCTTGACAGAATCAACACACACATAGACACCCGAATATCATACGGTTCTTTTTTGTCAAGAACCTATGTCGCCCTCTGAGAGTGCGGGCACGCCGTCTGGTGTTCGATGAACTCGAGGAAGCTACCAGCCATGTCACAACCTTTGTTGCTGCACTTGAGCTTCATTCCCGAGGACATCTAATCCACGGTAGTGGTTGGTTCGAAGACGCCTCTGTATTCACACCCCGGGCACTGGCCATCGAATAATTTTCCAACACATTCTACGCATGCAATGTGTGCTGCAGCCTTGCCAAAGCACTGCTCGTGCATGCAATGTATACATCGGATTCGCTGAACCTTCCCCACCCACCCTAGTGGTGATGATAGAGGCAGAAGAAATTTCTGGGTCCCGTTTGTCCACAGAGGCGGAAGAATTCCGGATTCTAGAAAACCCTAATCCCACCCAGCCCGCACCTGTTGCGGAGATAGTGGAGAAAGCCTAGCCTGAAGCGGATCTTGCGGTTCAAGTCGAATCTGGAGTGGATATCCCTAGCAAGACCGAATCCCAGATCAATCCACCCGCCGAGGTCGAAGTCTAGGAGCACAACAACAACCTTGGTTCTAGCTCTGCCAACGTCGGAACAGACCAACCTTTCCTGAGGCATACGTTGAGGCGCATCATGTTGCAAGGCGCAAACATGGATGAGGTTCTCAAAACCATCAGGATCTTTGAGGAAGCCCACGAAGAAAGCCGCAACTACCTCAAGACCCACGCATCACACTTCGTCGGATATGTTGGATCCAAATCCGACTCTGCCGATGATGGAGATAACAAAGACTCGGTGCTGGAGGTGATCGGAACAAACACTGACTTACCCGCGTCCTTGGATGACTCAATGACGTCGGCGGATTTCCGAAAGTTCTCCGCGGAATATGAAGAGGAGTACAACTCCAAAGCTGCAGAAGAAGAAGCCATGGATGAAGGATTTGGAGAAAACTCTCCCAAAGCACAGGATGACATGGATTTCGGAGATAATCCCGAGGTCCAGATGTCTGAAAGTACCAATCAGAGCTTGACTCCGGGAAACGGACCAAAGTCATCTTTGCTACTAGTGCTGCCAAGAAGGCAAAGAAGAAGAACAAGAAGAACAAGACCCCGACAAAGGAACTTCCGGCAGAGGAGGTGATTGCCAAAGAGTACGATGAAGACTCGGATGGAGCACTTATCCCAAATGAGCCTAAAGAAGAATTTGTGGATGGACACGTGGTCACCGCAGGTGCGCGTAAAATCATCAATGCTGCATTAACCACACCTATCCCTAATGCGGTAGAACACACTTCTGCGGAATTGGACGAAAGGGCCCAAGCCCTAGAAGCACATCGCCAAGTACTCCTGGATGAAACCAAAAACATCGAGGAAGAGAAGAAGAGCATGGCCAAGGCGGAGAAGCTCATCTCTCTGCAACATCATAAGAACCGCAAAAGCCACGTAAGGGCTGGCAAATTTCCGGAAGTACGAAAGGTTCTTTTCGAGGGAGATCCAGGGATGCCTCGGCTAGACAGTAATGGAGATATGGTGTACCCAACACCAGTACAAAACACCGCCGCAGCTCGAGATATCCTGGCAAATAATCCAGGCCCAGAAGAGGTTCGATTGGGCATTAAGCTACTCACCAAGGGTCTGAAGCAGCAGAAGGTCGCGAAATCCGGGAGCGTAAAACTGGTCTCTCAATCAGACCAATGTCGCACGGATCTGGCCTGGAACGACATAAGACCCCAACGGGTTCCGGAACAACTTCGTTGTTCCGACCGTCGGGAAGACAATCACTCAAGAACTAGATCTTCAGGACAGCACCACAGAATTGCACGTGACTGGCGCAACGTTGCTCCAGTCGCCGAGCAAGAGGCGATTGCTGCACTGTATCCGAGAAATCCTTCCCGACGAGAGTCGAGCGATCATAGGGAAGAAGACAAAGAAACGTCGGGAGGAGGATCGACAAAGAATGCCACCTCCTAGATATACAAGCTGTCCGGCTGAACCCCACCATGCTGGGAGTGATGGACAAAGGAAGAACGGAAACCGCGCCAAGTCAAGACGATAAGGGGCTCGTCATAATGAAGACCCTCCCCGGAGCCGGAATAATGATGCTCCGGACAGAGGCCGGCGATCAGCTGGAAACAATCCAGCTGCTCCACCCTCTCCACCAAGCAACCATCACAATGGCTCTCAAGGAGGCCAAGGAGGGCATCATGGCGAAGGAGGTGGTGGCAGAAGCCGAAGTCCGGCTCCAAGGCACCACAACCATAGCCATCAATCAGGACGGCGATCTCTATCCCCAAGTGACGGGAGACACATGATTAACTCCAACATAGAGGCGCGGCGCTACGAAAACGATGATATATACGTGGGCCCAAAATGCTTCGGACCACGCATAAGAGCAACAAAATTCTCGGAAGGATTTTCTATGTCAACACACATCCAACCCTACGACAGTGTAGCTCGGCCAGATACTTGGCTCCAGGACTTTTTCCAAGCTTGTTGCATCGCCAAAGGCGGAAACAGCCTGGTTGCAACCCGATATCTCCCACTTATGTTGCGGAAGACGGCACGATCATGGCTCAATGAACTTCCGAAGAACACCATTCACAACTGGTATGACATGCAAAGTGCGTTCTTTCGGAATTTCGAAGGCACGTATCGGAGGCCCTGTATGGTAGGAGAGCTACAGCGTTGCACCCAGGAAGTCGGAGAAACTTTTCGAGATTACCTCGGATGATGGATCGACACTAAGAACTCCTATGAAGGAGTAAATGACCAAACTGCGATTGAAGCTTTCATTGCAGGACTCCCAATTGGTCTACTACGTCATCACTTGAAGTGTGACAAGGTCACTGATCTGGGAGAGATGATAGAAACAACGAGCAAGTATGCAGATGCTGACGACGACATAAAGGGATTACTGAACGCCCTAGCTGTTCCACAGTCGGCAAAATAACCAAAGCAACAAGCTCAGAAGCACAATAATACCTCGGAAGAAAAACCCAACGGGGAAACGGCAGTGGTCACTGCTACTTTCGGGTCTGGAGGACGTGGCGGCGGCTGGGGACACGGTCGTGGGACATCAAGAGTCTAGGGTAGAGGAGACCAGCAACCTAACAAAACCTACTCCTGGGCCGACATTGCCAATAACCCATGTGTGCATCACTTAGATGCCAATGTGGGATCGTCTCACACAAACACCGAGTGTCGTTTTAATGACGATATCAAGAAATATGATATTGTTGGCTACAGGGCTAAGTGGAAGAAGGGAAAGAAGAATCCCAAAATGGATAAAGAGACCAAGGAAGATTCTGACATGGAGGAAGCTGATCTTTCAAATCCCAAGCCAGAATTGAAAAAAAACTTCCCAACAAAGAAAGACACTTACGTCACCTTCCTCAGATCTCAACCAACGTGACCGTTCCGGCTGTCCCCCAATTCCTGGACTGGTCGGAAGTAGCAATCACCTTTGACCGGGCTGATCATCTGCCTAAGTTGCACAAGCAAGGAAAATACACCTTAGTTGTCAACCCACTTATTGACGGCTATGGTTTATCCAAGACTCTCATGGACGACGGCAGCAGGATTAACATCATGTATGTCGAAACAAGAGATATCATTTTGCGGCCCGAAAGTTGGGGCACCCAGGCAACACGGTACCCAAGTTGATTTTAATCACCACGATTCGAAAAGTTGGGGCGCCAATTGCTGAGAGGGGTGTTTCGAGTGAATGCTGGCCAAACCCAATATTTTCAAATCGTACCCGTTAAATCGGTATATTTCGTTACACTAGTTCCTGTTGTGCCCCTTCTTTGCTGGTCACTCTTCTTAGCCACCCTGCACGTGTCATAGGGGCAAATCCATTACTGAATCTTGCTGTGGCGGCGACGATCTCTTTTCTTCCCTTCGCCGACCCTAAATCTGCCGGCGGCGGAGGACCTTTTTTCTCCCTCCCTCGACACTGAATCCGAAGGCGGCGGCCCAACATGTCATGCAAGGCGAAGTTTGTAGCTACGTCACCGACTGATTCGGGTCCGTTGGGGCCCATGTCTGGGGCTCAACACGAAGCAGCGGCGAGGTCTTCAGCCCTGGTTAGCAAGGAGGCCAGCAAGGATTCTGCTCCCAAGGTACCAATGAGTAGTGGGTTGAAGAGAAAAGCAAGGCCGGCGGCGGATTGTTTGGCTCCGGTGGGCGGATGCGGCACCCAGATCTCGAAGAAGAAAACCCGGGAGAAGAGCGAGAGGTGAATTTTTCTTATCTGTGCCTTATCTTGCAAGTAGATTAGTTACGGCATAATATAATCAAATGAACTGAAAAGTTCCCCTTTTTAGTCAAATTAGGCACACCTTTGATACAAGGGACCTATATGAGTTCACAGTTCATGTTCGACAGTACACTGCAAAACTTGATTTTGGTGGCGAGAGGGTTGTGTTCGGGCAAGATGTGCATCTGCTTGTGAATTGCAAAGAGGTTGTGTCTGTTTCGCAGCTGGTAGATATGTTTGCCGCTAGAATTCCCTGGGGTTCAGACAGAGGAAAAAATTTGTGTGGCACAACATGAATGATACCTATCAGCAAATTGAGCACTCCCATGAGCTTCAGATGGTTTGGGAGTGTTGTGCAGCTGATCGTAAGGTGAAAGTTGAAGCGATGATTGATGATATGTATGCAGATGCTGGAGATCTTGCTACCAGAGCTTCTACTCCTAGAGAATATGGACCAATAGATGATGATCTAGATAAGTTCAGTATACGCATAGAGGTGGATTCATACATGGCAAAACTCGATGAGGGAGTTAATAAGCCTGTTTCATCAAGTACTGTGGAGATCACTATCGATTCCAAAAACATAACTCTTGATGAAATGAGAGAGATGATCGGTAAGGAAATCAGTATTGGCTCTAAGCAAATGGCAAAAATCTAGTGGTGGCATCATAAGAAGCAGCAATTCATAGATGTTTTCGATACTGAAGATCTTATGAAGATTATGCGACGAAAGAAGCGAACCAGGAAGGTGTTCTTCCTTGGTACCATTTCTGATGTTGTTGAACAGGTTATAGTGGATGTAGATGCCCCTGTAGTGGCTGAACAGAATGAGGTGGTCGATGTTGATGAGATCTGATGAGAGCTACTACCCTAGGCTTGTCATATGGACCACGGGGTTACCCTGCCTATATTTGTAATATTGACTGCTATTGTATTTAGAGCGTGTTTCTGTGATTATGTTTGTTGAGAGATTGTGATATACTGCTGTGCGAGCTATTGAGATTTTCGGACATGTCACTTACTAAAACCATCGTTGTTGTAATAAGACATAAGTACATTGTAGTTGACATGATTATGTTTCTTAAGATGATGTAACATACTTGTTTCTGTTATTATGTTTGTTGGGACATTGTAATGTTTTGTGAAACCATGACTAGACAAGTGATGCATAAATAGATTGTAGTTGACATGATTATGTTTCTTGAGATGATGTACTGTAGTTGTTTCTGTTATTTTGTTTGTTGAGATATTATAATGTAATGTTTTGCGAAACCATGACAGGACAAGTGATGCATAAGTACCTTGTAGTCGACATGATTTTGTTTCTTGAGTTGATGTAATATACTTTTTTCTATGATTATGTTTGTTGAGAGATTGCAATGTGATGTTTTGTGAAACCATGATGTGATTATGTTTGTTGAGATAATGTAATGTAATGTTTTGTGAAACCATGACTGAAGAAGTGATGCATAAGTACCTTGTGGTTGACATGATTTTGTTTCTTTAGATGATGTAATATACTGGTATGTTTTCGTTAGGCAATGAAATTGCGATGGAGGGAGTACATGTTTAATATTGGAAATGAGAATGTATGAAGAGAATCCATATTAGGCAGGAGACAGTAATCCAGGGAAAGGGCATGGTATCCATTAAACTATTGTAACATGCCAATTTAGTCATTGTTGCAGCGGTAGAAGGGGTGCTCTCTCTCTCTCTTGGCGACACCAACACCGACGCCGTCGCCTGCGATGACGCATTCTCCATGCTGTCCTTGAATAGCGAGGACGACCAGTCGAGCAGCGACAACCTTCTCTCTGACATCGAGTATTCCTTCCATGATGTGAGTTCCTCTATTTTCTTGGGCTAGGGTTAGGCAATGGTAAATCTCTCGATCTGAGCTCCATATGTGCATGCGATCGTGTTCGATTTCAGCTTTGTGTTTACCTATAGGTACCACGGACGATCTACGACTCTGAATGGGGTGGGCCTAGATCTCGATGGACAAGTGCCATGTGACCATGGGCTAAAACTGAGGAGATATGTTGCATTCGAAGGTAGTAACACTAGGAGAAGGTTTTTGGGCTGTACAAATCAGGTTTGTTTACATTATGTGCAACTGTGACATGAAGTAAAATGTATTGTGCATGTTCATAACACTATAGTGTGTGTGTTTTTAGGTTGGCCTGGTGTGTAAAGCAGTAGAGTGGGTGGATCTTGAGTGGCCAGATGCACTTAAGAAATGTTTGGCACAGTTATGGGAGATGTATGAGTTGGAAAGGTTGGGGAGATTTACTGATGTAAGTGATGCAACTGAAAAAAATTACAAGCTGTCGGTACGAAATAAGGAGCTGGAACAAGAAATCGAGAATTTGCAGTCAAAGCTAACTGACGGAATCGATGGGAGCTTGGTTGTTGGAACTGCAAAGAAGCTTCAGGATAGTCACAGGTTGCTGATTCATAATGCAGAAAAGGGGAGGGATCAGCTCAGGGAAGAAAAGAAGAAGCTAGAGTACTACATTGTGGATCTGTTGAAGGAACTGAAGAAGGCGCGTGAGGGTGAACAATGAAAGACTATAGAGGGTAAAGGAAATTCAAGATGAATAATTTATGTTGTGCCAATGCCTGAAACTAGTTAACTGTAAGACTTGCAGTTGCGCTTTCTTAACTAAGCCAAAATTAATCCTCGAGCAAACAAATTTTAGATGAACACACATATCGTGCATAGAGTTAAGTTCACGTTTACAAAATCACCACTTCAGAGGATAAACCAGGCAGTTCAGTACTAAATAGACATATGTTGTGTTCAAGCGAGCCTGGCCCGGAGCTGCCTGTTTTCCTCCCTAAGATCGGCCAGCTCCTCCAGTACTATGTCGTGCTTCAGATGTAGGTTCCAACGCTCCGTCACGGATTGGAGAAGTTGGTTTGTAGCCATACGATTTTCCTTCAAGATCCCTTTCATCCGTCTGCTTCCTAGCTGAGGTGCGACCTTCACTATGTAGCTTCGCCCAGCCGGCGTTTAACTCCTTCAGTTTCTGGCACCTGTCAGAAAGGACCACGAGTTCAATGCGCAGGTGGTCAAAGGCCAGCTTCTGGGAATTCTACTTCTCCCTTTGGATTGCTATCTTGTCATTTAGCCAGGTCACCAGGTCCTGGTCGATCTTTCGCCTCTTTCCCTTCAACAAAAATACATAGTATGGTTTGTTCAGTTCACCAGGACAAGCTGGTTAGTTTCCATAATTAACTGAATCGACTAGTGACACTGTCATAATTTCAAGGACGAAGCAATCTAGGACTAATCAACATTTTATGAATCGACTAGTGGCACTGTCATAATTTCAATTTCAAAGACAAATAAGATTTATCTGCAGTTTAGTGTGCTATGGGTTTTTCCCAATATCACCAAATAGTAGTGGGAGAGTGGCACACTCATAATGCAGAAACCCATGTCCAGATATATAATGGAAAGAGCACATGGTGTCCATTCATGAACATGAACACCAACACATGTCCAGATAGATAAGGAGTTGCCCTAGGATTCTTATTGCACCCTATAATGCGAAGCCCTAGGATTCTTATTGCTCCCTGAACCCTAAACATTACAAAAGGAGTGGAGGGCGAACTGATATTCGTGTCCCCGCTAACGGGAATCAGCCTTGGGCATTGCTCCGATACGCCTCCAGACAAGCCCTTAGCTCCTCGTTCTCTTTCCGAACACCCTCGAGTACGGTGATCCCTCTTCTCATGTCCTCCTTCATCTCCTTCACTGCATCCAGGCAACGGTTCCTGTCATGGTAGGCTTGGATGGTAGCCTTGGTTTCCTCGACGCGTCCTCTAAGTGCCTCGGTGACTTCATCCTACAGGAGAATGCACCTTTCCACGAGATTATTCTTCTCCTCCATGAGCTCGTTGGTTATCTTGATGGCCTGTTCTTGCCTGTTCAAGTTACAGTCGAGCACTTTCTGCAGCCTCACGACGTCACATGCAAAATCTAGCGAGATCTCCTTCTGCACAGATAATTGCTTGCGCAGGCTCTCATTATCTTGGGTGAGGGAGCGTGCAAGCTCATGTTGGTTGACAATCTTGGAACTGCTCGTGGCCACCTTGTCATGGTACTCGGCCTTCGATCCCTACATCGTTCATGTTAATTGAAATAGGAATTCTATAATTACACTCCAGGTTCTAGGTGATTACTAATATAGATAAAAAAATCCTTGTTGAATCTATTGACCGCAGTGTTAAAAAATGGACCTAGAGATCTATTCATGACCAGGATAAACTAATCCTAATCACAAAAAATCCATAGTGAATCTATGAACAACGGTATTAAGGAAAGACCAAGAGATCCAGTCATATTCATGAAAACTAATACAACTCACAAAAGAAGAAGAAAAACCAATGCGGGGCGGACAAGATCTAAGAAATCCACATCACAACTCGGAAAAATAACAGTGTGCAGATTTGGTACCTCACTGAGACATGGAACGGGGCCGAACGGGTCCTGCAACGCCTCCATCACTGTCATCGGATTGATGACAAGTACGCCATGAGGGGGTCCTCGAGGCATGTGGAAGAGAGGTGTGTGAGACGTGCGGTGTTCCGGGACGGTGAGCACACAAGTTTGCCCAGGTTCGAATCCACCAGCTTTGGACGGATCCTGCTCCTGCTAGCAATCCAGTAATACGACAGAGCCAGAATATGGGTTATAACGGTTTCGCCTGTGCGAGTTGAGATTGTAGACTATTGTGAGGGTAGGTGCCCTAAAGTCTCTCCCTAGGATGGCTTATATAGATATCCAGCCTAGGGTTTACAGGAGAGATCTATCCGGCTACGACTAAGAGTCGGTTACAGAATACATCTTGAACTACAAGTAACACTATGGGCCTATGTCGGTAAGTTTTCTGGGCCTTCCCGTAGCCGGACTGGACTCCGTCTCTTCTCCCTGACTGGGACACCCGTGAGGCAAAGCTCTAACCCGAAGTGGGCCACCCTAGTCAGTGAGGAACTGTGAGGATACCCGGAAAGTATATCCCCAACAGCAGCCCCCGGAAGCCTCCAAGATCCAAAGTCGGATTCATCATCATCTAGCTTGATCTTCGGCTTGCAGAATCTTGAAGGGTTCCTAAAACTTCAAAACAAAAGATACGATCCGGGTCTTAAAAATAAGTCGGACCTATTAGTACATTTATTCAGATTTCCAACTCGAAATTCAAACTAAGCCAGAACTTGGTCTCTGACGTAGCCTGACACCAGCAATGGTCAAGTCACGTCACTGACAGACATTTCCTATCAGCACGACCGTTGGTGGGTCCACCTTTCACGGAACCGAGGCATATTTTTAATGTGTTTGTGGAGATCGAGGCGGCGTAATCATCGCGCGGAGGTTTCCTCGTCCTTTCCACGACACGTGACACGTTTACTGTAGTGTTTACATGAATCTTGACGCGTCTGATGAATATAAGTGGTGTGGATTTCTCCCCCAATCTTCTTCACCAGTTCCAGCGCCATTTCCTACTCCTCTACGCCTCCCACGAACCTAGCTCTCCACTGCCTCCAGCAATAACACCTCCAGTGCCGCCCATCTAGGGTCACCGGTGCACCGAATAGAATGGCATCCTCATCATCCTCTGGCTTAGCAGCGACGGCGGCGGCGGCAGAGAAGGAGAGCCACCGTGGAGTTTGGATCCCCTGTGTCCTGGACGATCCCAAACTCCAGGTCGTTGAAGACGAAGGGCTCCTCCGTGCCGGCGACTGGCGGAGTGGCTTCGGAGAAACCGTCCCCAACCCCCGCAATGACGAGCGAGTGCATTTCGGCACTCACCTTGAATGAGGTCTTTCCTTTCCTCCCTCGGAATTCTTTTCCGAGGTTATAGATCATTATGGTGTTCATCTCCACCATCTCCCTCCGAACTCCATCTTAGAGATGAGTGTGTACGCCTCTTTGTGCGAGGGGTATCTCGGCATTAGGCCGAGCCTCACTCTTTTCTGTTACTATTTTCATATCCGGAGAAATTCAATTACTGTCGATAATCCTTATAGTACCGGTACATTAGTTTTTCGGTTAGACGTGAGCGCATTTATCCCCCGATTATGGCAAGTGATTCAGTCAAACAATGGTCGTCCACTTTTTTCTACCACAAGGATATCCCCGCTCCCGGCAAAGATACAGCTTTGCCGGCTTTCGTTGATGGAGCTGCCACGCCCCAAGAGTCTTGGGACGAGGTCGCTCCGACTCTCAGTGACGATATGTTTCTCGCCAAGAGACGGATCGAATACTTGATGAAGCACAAGGGCCTGAAAGGGTCCGACTTAGTTCAATGCTGGGTGGCGTGCCGGATCCAACCTCTTCAACATCTTGGAGATCAACTGATGCACTCGATCACGTCGTCGAAGAATGACTCCCTCTGCGTCAGCTCCAAGTCCTTAAAGCCGAAAGATTATGTAAGCCAAATCAAATGGCTGATAAGGGAGCAGATCAAGAGGAAGATTCCGGAGCTGTCCCTGGACATGCATACAACGGAAAATCCTGTTGTGCCGGTAAACTTCAGTAGTAACTCTTTTTATGTGCTCATCTATATGTTATTTTTGCAATACTGAGATGCTTTTTCCTTTTCAGCTTGCTGACCCCCGAGTTGGAGTTTTCTCCTATCGAGGGATACCCTCCTGAGTTTTCTCAGGATGAGGGTGAGTTGGTCCTAATGCCGGATGTCGTTCCTCGAAAACACAAAGCTCCAACATTGGCCATCAGCACCAAAGAAGTGCTCATTATGAAGAGGTAATCTTTCCTCACAAGGTCATTGTATTTTGCCTGTAATTCCTTCTGAGATGTAACGTTCTTTGTTCATTATCTTCTCAGAGCTAAATAGCTCATCAAGGGCAAGGCGAAGGATGTTGCCGCGAAGCCCCTACGCTAGTCGAAGCTCAAACTAGCTTCTCCTGCCATGGCTCCTCCGACTCCCGCTCCTCAGCCTTCTGCAGCACCGAAGAATACTCCATCTCCGACTGTTGTAGAAGATCCGGCTCAACCAGCAGAGCCAACGATCCTTGAGTCGCAAACTGAAGTCACCATGAGTGACTCAGGTGTTGATAAGGGTGAACCCTATTCGGGTAATGATCCCTCGGCAGAAATCTTCGCTGACAATCTCCTTAGTAATCCGGGACTTGCCAAACTTGGCCTGTCTCGGAAATCTGTGGAGGAAATCCAGCGGTTGGCCCGGCAATGCTTGGAAAGCCAAAATATTGCTGCCAAAGAAGAATCACAAGAAGCGGAGGATGTCAAGTACTCCGAACTTCTTGAACAAGTCCGCCTTCGTGACGAGGGACTGAGGGCTGGCGTGTTACCACCTCCACGAGTGATCCCGCTCACCCTTGCCGAGAAGGTTACAACTAAAGTGAACATGTGCTTGAGCAAGATACACATGAACAACATGTAAGTAGGAATTCCAACTCACATTTTCCTTTACGTTACTTTATATCCTATCCTCTAGCCCCCAAGCATGAAGTTGGATAGTCAAATTCGGGTTTATGCTTACTTAGGATGCCAAAGAATGAACTAGTGTAGCCCCCAAGGCTCATGCTGATATTAGTTACAATATTAGCCCGAGTCTTTAGTAGACTTCTGACTTTGGGTACTCTGACTTACAGAAAGTTAATTCGTATAAGCAAGAACTATTAAAAAATATCTGCAACAAGCGGAAAGAGATCAGAGCTCTCCGGCTTGAAAATGCACAGCTAAAGGTTTCTAAGAATGAGGCCGAAGGTAAACTTTCCGAAACTCAAACCTCATTTTTTATTTCATAGTCAAATTATTGTTGAACTGTCTGTTCTTTTGACTTACAACACTAGTAAAACAGTCATGCGCTAGGATTGAAGAAGCCGAGAATCTTAAGACCTTGGTGGTGGAGAACAAAGAACTTCGCCAAGAGCTGGATAAGCTTAAGGCAGATCATGAGAAGAGCATTGCTCAAATTCTCGAATCCACCTCCATGGCCACCGATGAGCGTGATCGCAAGATTACGCTTCAAGATAAGAAAATCTCGGTTCTCAGTAATGAGCTATTTAGAGAAAAGGACATTTCCGAGGCGCTCCGGGCTAAACTCCAGAGTCTTCATGAAGAGAAGGCCAAAGTTGACGATGTAATGTTTGGTATGTTTCCCTTTCTCTGACTTATCTGCATCTTCCGACTCTTTAGAGTCTAGGTTTATTTGACTTACCCTTTGCATTATATGCGCAGGTCCTCTGAACTTGACGGACCTAGCCTCTACCGAGTCTCGCACCAGCCGTCTTACTCAAGTTGGTGATTTGCTGCATGACTTCCGCCAATCCCTCGAAGATATTGGCGAAGTTCTCAAGGTTCCGGATATGCATAGCATGTCCGGTTTTGAGGTGCGAGACAAGGCCAAGGATATGCTGTAGCTTATTCAGGACTAGAACATGTCCTACGCGTGAACCGCAGCGCAAAGCGCTCTCACCATGGTTATGAGCCACCATGGAAACATGGAGATCTGGCAAGTAACCAGAGGGTACTGCAAAGTGGACGAAGACGGACAGGAGCAAGACATCAAGGCCATCATGGATTCCTGAGCCGGATATGGGTGCCACGTAGCTGATTTGACCAGCTATGACACTCCCTTCTTCACTCGCGTGGACACGCCGCCTCCGCCTTTCGAAGAAACAACTGAAGTTTCCGACGATGATCAAACCATATCGGATTTGAACATCTCAGAACGTTATCAAGCCGAGGCTGATGTATCTAGCGAGCCGGTAGCTCCTACCTCTTCCCCTGCATCATAGAGTATCAGAAGAACAATATGTTATTCTGAAAAACAATTTGGATGTGTAAATAAGTAGTACAATACTTTTGCTAGTGCTAAGTTTTAAGTTATATATTCAGCACTTTTGGCTTTGATATTATGTTCCTGAAATGTTTGCATAAGCACTTGTATTTTTTGTCTGCACTTATCATTTATCTGGCTTTCCGCCTCGTCCCTTTTGTGAGCTGGCTAACTTTTAGCACGGAAACTTTGCCGAGCAACGAAGCTCAATTACTAAACCAGTTTAAACTCGGAAATAAATCCGGCTTCCAGTACCAACAATTCACTACTCGGAAAATGCTCGCATCCAGCAATCAGACAAATAACCAAAGTATAGACTAGAAAATTTAGATTTATACCCAAAGGTATCAATTTTAGAATCGGAATTCTACACCAGAACATACATGAGCATAAAGTACTTTCAAGTATTTTGGGATTTTCGACTGTGACATGATCATTCGGAAATAAGATGGTAAAAACTTCTCAGAAAGATTTTGAGGGAACCAAGACTTTATTTCTCATCGAACATGTACATATATATGATTACAAAGAAAAATAAACTAAGAATAAAAGGGACGTAGGTGAGCAATATTCCATGGTCTGTCTAATTCATCCGAGTTTGTACTGCCTCCAGCTCTCTTTCTCTTCTTAGTAGCAGGTCTTTCTTTGACTGGCCACATATCAGTTAGGTAGTATCAACCATTGTGCAATACTCGACTAACTAAAAATGGCCCTTCCCATACTGGGTAAAGTTTGTGCTTTCTTTGCTGCACAAGCCAGAGAACCAAATCGCCCTTATTGAAAGACCGGTTTCTCACTCTCTGGCTATGATACTTGCGTAACTTCTGCCGATAGGCTGTTGATCTCATCTCAGCAATGACGTGAACTTCTTTGACTAAGTCAAGATCATTTTGTCGAGAAATTTCAGCCTCCTCTTCAGTATACGCGGACACTCTAGGAGAAGTGTGAATTAAATCACTAGGAAAAACTGCTTCTGCGCCATAGATCAAGAAGAAAGGTGTGTATCCAGTTGACCTATTTGGAGTTGTTCGCAAACTCCATATTATAGAAGGTAATTCCTCTGCCCAAGCCCCCGCAGCACGTCATAGTGGTGCTTCGAGTCTCGGTTTTAGGCCTTGCAGGATTAGACCATTTGCTCTTTCGACTTGTCCATTAGCTTGTGGATGTGCGACTAACGCAATGTCAAGCCAGATATTTTGTTCATTGCAGAATTCGGCAAGCTCTCCCATTGAAAAGTTACTCCCATTGTCCGTGATAATGCTATGCGGATAACCGTATCGGATTATAACATCCTCAACAAATCTTCTGGCTGTTTCTCCATCACAACTAGTGACGGGTTTAGCCTCAATCCATTTGGTGAATTTGTCCACCATCACTAAGAGGTGTGTAAATCCACTTGGAGCCCGTTTAAACGGTCCTACCATGTCAAGCACCTAGACCGCGAAAGGCCATGTTATAGGTATTTTTCGCAGCTGATCAGCCAGAATGTGAGCTTGTTTGGCATACTTTTGGCAGCCCTTGCACGTCTTTACCAGCCGTTCGGCATCTACCTTGGCTGTAAGCCAGAAAAAACCGTGTCGGAAAGTTTTTGCCACTAAAGATTTTGCTGCAGCATAGTGACCACACTCGCCTTCGTGGATATCTCATAAGATTTCCACTCCTTCCGGAGAGACACAACGCTGAAAGACCCCAGATGCACTCCACTTATAGAGCTCACCACTAATTATAGTATAGGATTTTGCTCGTCGGACGATCTGTCGGCTCAGAACTTCGTCTTCGGGTAATTTTATGTCTATCAAGAAATTAAGATAGGCTTGAGTCCAGCTGGGAATCACAGCCAGAACTGCTACTAAAGGTGAGTCGGATTTGGTTGGATAGTCCTCATCTACTCCTTTTATAGAGGGAACTTTGAGGTGCTCTAAAAAAGCGTCATCTGGGACCTTTTTCCGGGCAGAGCCTATTCGAGATAGTGCATTTGCTTCCTCATTTTTTGTTTGAGGGATGTGTTGAACTTTCAAACCCTTCAAACATTTTAGATAATTCATCCAAGATAGCTCTATAAGCCGCCATGTGCTTGTTTGCCTTATAGATTGACACTTGTTGAGCAACAAGATCCGAATCTCCATAACACATTAATCGTTGGATGCCGATGTCCTTAGCAATCTGGATTCCATGCAGTAGTGCTTCATATTCGGCAATGTTGTTCGTCGCTGTGAAGTGTATCTGCAATACATAGAAAAATTTATCACCTTGGGGTGACTTGAGCACCACGCCAGTCACCGAGCCCCTAAGTGCTTTAGACCCGTCAAAATGCAAGGACCAGTATTCTGACTCTAGTAGGGTAATACTCTTCATTGTCTCTGTCTAATCAGTGACAAAGTCAGCGAGGATTTGGGATTTGATTGTTGTACGAGGTTTGTACTCAATATCGAAAGCTGAAAGCTCTATTCCCCATTTGGAGACGCGTCCTGTGGCGTCACTATTGTTGATTATATCTCTCATGGGAGATGTACTCACCAAGGTAATTGGATGTTCTTGAAAATAATGTCATAGCTTATGAGATGCTAAGAACACACCATAAGCCAGCTTTTTATAGTGCGGATACCGCTGCTTTGATTCGGTTAAGACCTCACTGAGATAGTATGTCGGACGCTGCACCAAGTCTTCCTGATTTTTCTCCGGTGTCTCCACCACCATGATGATACTAACGACTTTGTTTGTCATAGCAAGATAGAGCAACATTGGTTCTTGTGGCTCCGGTGCTACAAGGATGGGAGCAGATGAGAGTACTGCTTTCAGGTCTTGCAATGCAGCTTCAGCTTCGTCGGTCCACACAAAATTCTTGGTCTTTTTCAGGAGTTTGTATAGTGGTGCGGCTCATTCACCAAGCCGGCTTACAAACCGACTGACTGCGGCAATGCAACTAGTTAGTCTTTGTACGTCCTTTAGGCGAGTTGGCCTGGAGATATTGAATATAGCCTTGATTTTGTCTCGGTTTACCTCTATGCCTCTTTGAGACACGATAAAACCTAACAATTTTCAGGCTGGAATTTCAAAGAAGCATTTCTTCGGGTTAAGCATTATGTTGTATTTTCGTAGATTGGCGAACGTTTCCTCTAAGTCAGAAATCAGGGTTTCCTTCTTTTTGGACATCACCGCAATATCATCCACATATGCATCTACGTTGCATCCGATTTTGTCGTGGAGGCAACGTTCCATTGTTCGTTGGTACGTAGCTCCTGTGTTTTTCAGCCCAAAGGGCATCGTAACGAATCTGAAGGTTCCAAAGGGTGTTATGAATGAAGTTTTGACTTTGTCAGATTCCTTCATCCAGATTTGGTGATGACAGGAATATGCGTCGAGAAAACATAGGAGTTCCGAGCCTACCGTAGAATCGATAACTTGATCAATCCTAGGAAGAGCAAACGGATCTTTTGGACAAGCCTTGTTCAAGGCAGTATAATCAACACACATCCTTAAATTAGTGGTGTCCTTTTTAGGGACCATTACAGGATTGGCCGACCACTCAGTGTGGATGAACTCTTCTATGAATCCGGCTAACTCGAGTTGTGCTAGTTCCTTAGCTATTGCCTTACGCTTTTCATCGCCAAAACATCGTAGGGACTATTTGACGGGTTTAGCATTCGGGTGTACATTTAAAGAGTGCTCGGCCAGTTCCCTAGGTACTCCGGTCATGTCAGATGGCTGCCATGCTAAAATATATTGATTTGCTTGGAGGAACTTGACGAGCATGCTTTCCTATGCGCTATCTAGGCCTACACCTATCTGGGTCACCTTGGAGGGGTCATCAACCTTCAACAACGTCTTCTTCGTCTCTTTTGATGCCTTGAACTTTCGGCTTTGTCACCTCCTTATTTTTTATGGGCATCTCGGACAGATCTATGGTATTCTTGATCTCCTGGTACTCCTGGGCATACAACACGGCTTCAGCAAAGGCAGCATTTCCATCCTCGCATTCTCGCGCTTTCTTCGGGTCTCCCCTGATGGTGATCACGCCGTTGGGACCTGGAATTTTCATCATATTGTAAATGTAATACGGACGAGCCATAAAAGCCCAGTAAGCCAGACGTCCGAATATAGCATGGTAAGCCCTCTTGAACGGGACCACTTCGAAGGAAAGTGCTTCCGTCTGATAGTTCTTTGGACTTCTAAAGGTAACATCCAAAGTGATTTCCCCCAGGGAATTTGCTTGTCTTCCTGGGGCAACTCCGTGAAAGATCATAGAGTTGTAGTTCAGCTAGGTCTCCGAGATCTTCATCCGGCGTAGCGTTTTGACATACATAATATTAATGCTGCTGCCGCCATCCATGAGAGTCTTGGAGAAACCATAGCCGTCAATAAGTGGATTGACTACTAAGGCGTATTTTCCTCGCCTGTGCAACTTAGGCGGATGATCAGCACGGTCAAAGGTGATTTCTACTTCCGACCAATCCAAAAATTGAGGGACAGCCGAAACTGTTGCGTTGAGCTCATGTAGAACTACTTTCTTGACCTTAGCTGGTTGTGATCCGAGGAATTTGACGTAAGTGTCTTTCTTTGTCGGGAAGTTCTTTTTTCCTTCCGGCTTGGGATTTGAAGCATCAGCTTCCTCCATGTCGGAATCATCCTTGGTCTCTTTATATTTTTCAGGATTCTTCTTTCCCTTCTTCCGCTTAGCCATATAGCCAGCAGTATCTTCTTTCTTGATGTCGTCATTGAAATGACACTCGGTGTTTGTGTGGGATGAGCCTCCATTGGCATCTAGGTGATGCACACATGGGTTATTGGAAATGTCGGCCCAGGAGTAGGTTTTGCCAGGTTGTTGGTCTCCTCTACCTTGGACTCTTGATGTCCCACGACCGCGTCCACGGCCAGTGTTGCGTCCTCCTCGTCCTCCAGACCCAAAAGTAGGAGTGACCACTGCCGTTTCCGCGTTGGGATTTTCTTCCGAGGTGTTCTTGTGCTTCTGATCTTGCTGCTTTGGTTGTTTTGCTGACTGTGGCACAACTAGGGCATTAAGTAATCCTTCTGCGTCGTCTTCATCATCTGCATACTTGCTCGCTGTTTCTATCATTTCTCCCAAATCGGTGACCTTGTCACACTTCAAGCGATGACGTAGTAAACCAATTGGGAGTCCTGCAATGAAAGCTTCAATCATAGTTTGGTCATTTACTCCTTCATAGGAGTTCTTGGTGTCGATCCATCATCCGAGATAATCCCGTCAAGTTTCTCTGGCCTTCTAGGTGAAACGCTGTAGGTCTCCTACCGTACAGGGCCTCTGATATGTGCCTTCGAAATTCCGAAAGAATGCACTTTGCATATCATACCAGTTGTGGATGGTGTTCTTCGGAAGTTCATTGAGCCATGATCGTGCCGTCTTCCGCAACATGAGTTGGAGATATCGGGTCGCGACCAGGCTGTTTCCGCCTTTAGCGATACAGTAAGCCTGGAAAAAATCCTGGAGCCAAGTATCTGGCCGAGCTATACCGTCATAGGCTTGAATATGTCTTGAGATAGCAAATCCTTTCGGGAATTTTGTAGCTCTTATGCATGGTCCGAAGCACTTTGGGCCAACATATATATCATCGTTTTCGTAGCGCCGCGCCTCTATGTTGGAATTGATCCTATGCCTTTCGTCACTTGGGGATAAAGATCGTCCCAAATGACGGATATGGTTGCGGTGCCTTGGAGCCGGACTTTGGCTTCTGCCACCACCTCCTCCACCACGATGCCCTCCTTGGGAGCCGTTGTGATGGCTACTTGGTGGAGAGGGTGGAGCAGCTGGATGGTTTCCGGCTGATCGCCGACCTCCGTCCAGAGCGTCATTATTCGTTTCAGGGGAGGATCTTCATTACGACGAGTCCCCTGCCGGCTTGACTCGGCACGGTGTCCGTCGTTCCTTCGTCCGTTAGCCGGACAGCTTGCATGCCTAGGAGGTGGCATTCTCTGTCGGTCGTCCTCCCGACGTTTCTCTTTATCTTCTTCCCTGTGATCATTCGGCTCTCGCTGGGGAGGATTCTTCGGATTCAGTGCAACAATTGCCTCTTTCTCCGCAACTGGTCTCCCAATCTGACCAATGTCGCACGGATCCGGCCTGGAATGATGTAAGACCCCAACGTGTTCCAGAACAGCATCAGGAAGACAACTACTCAAGAACCGGATCTTCAGCACAACACCACAAAGCTGCACGTGACTGGCGCAACGTTGCCCTAGCTGCGGAGCAAGAGGCAATTGCTGCACTGAATCCGAAGAATCCTCCCCGGCGAGAGTCGAAAGATCATAGGGAAGAAGATAAAGAGAAACGTTGGGAGGAGGATCACCAAAGAATGCCACCTCCTAGACACACAAGCCATCCGGCTGATGGACGAAGGAACGACGGATACCGTGCTGAGTCAAGATGGCAGGGGGCTCGTTGTAATGAAGATCCTCCCCGGATCCAGAATAATGACGCTCCGAACGGAGGCCAGCGATCACCCGGAAACCATCCAGCTGCTCCACCCTCTCCACCAAGTAGCCATCACAATGGCTTCCAAGGAGGCCAAGGAGGGCATCATGGTGGAGGAGGTGGTGGCAGAAGCCGAAGTCCGGCTCCAAGGCACCGCAGCCACAACCGTCATTCGGGACGATCTTTATCCCCATGTGACACAAGGCACAGGATTAACTCCAACATAGAGGCGCGGCGCTATGAAAACGACGATATATACATGGGCCCAAAGTGCTTTGGACAATGCATAAGAGCTACACAATTCCCGGGAGGATTTTCTATCTCAAGTCATATTCAAGCCTACGACGGTATAGCTCGGCCAGATACTTGGCTCCAGGATTTTTTTTCCAGGCTTGCTGTCTCGCCAAAGGTGGAAACATCCTGGTCGCGACCCGATATCTCCCACTCATGTTGCGGAAGACAGCACGATCATGGCTCAATGAACTTCCGGAGAACACCATCCACAACTGGTATGATATGCAAAGTGCGTTCTTTCGGAATTTCGAAGGCACATATCGGAGGCCCTGTACGGTAGGAGACCTACAACGTTGCACCCAGAAAGCCAGAGAAACCTGCTGGGATTATCTCGGACGATGGATCGACACCAAGAACTACTTTGAAGGAGTACACGACCAAACTGCGATTGAAGATTTCATTGCAGGACTCCCAATTGGTTTACTATGTCATCGCTTGAAGTGTGACAAGGTCACTGATTTGGGAGAAATGATAGAAAGAGCAATCAAGTATGCAGATGCGGACGATAACACAGAGGGATTACTTAACATCCTAGATGTGCCAAAGTCGGCAAAACAACCAAAGTAGCAAGCTCAGCAGCGCAAGATCACCTCGGAAGAAAATCCCAACGCAGAAACGGCAGTGGTCACTGCTACTTTCGGGTTTGGAGGACGAGGAGGGAACGGCGGTGGCTGTGGATGCGGTCGCGGGACATCAAGAGTCTAGGGTAGAGGAGACCAACAACCCGGCAAAACCTACTCCTGAGCCGACATTGCCAATAACCCATATGTGCATCACTTAGATGCCAATAGGGGCTCGTCCCACACAAACACCGAGTGTCGCTTCAATGACGACATCAAGAAAGACGATACCGCTGGCTACAGGGCTAAGCGGAAGAAGGGAAAGAAGAATCCCAAAATGGATAAAGAGACCAAGGATGATTCCGACATGGAGGAAGCCAATGCTTCAAATACCAAGCCGGAAGGAAAAAAGAATTTCCCGACAAAGAAAGACACATACATCACCTTCCTCGGATCTCAACCAGGTAAGGTCAAGAAAGTTGTTCTACATGAGCTCAATGCAATAGTTCCGGCTGTTCCTCAGTTCATGGACTGGTCGGAAGTGGCAATCACCTTTGACCGCGCTGATCATCCGCCTAAGTTGCACAGGCGAGGAAAATACGCCTTAGTCGTCAATCCACTTATTGACGGCTATGGTTTCTCCAAGACTCTCATGGACGGCGGCACCAGCATTAATATTCTGTATGTTGAAACGCTACGCCGGATGAAGATCTCGGAGACCCGGCTGAACTATAGCTCGGTGATTTTTCACGGAGTTGTCCCAGGAAGACAAGCAAATTCCCTGGGAGAAATCACTTTGGATGTTACCTTTGGAACTCCAAAGAACTACCTGACAGAAGCACTTTCCTTCGAAGTGGTCCCGTTCAAGAGCTCTTACCACGCTATATTCAGACATCCGGCTTACTGGGCTTTTATGGCTCGTCCGTGTTACATTTACAATATGATGAAAATTCCAGGTCCCAACAGTGTGATCACCATCATGGGAGACCCAAAAAAAGCGCAAGAGTGCAAGGATGGAAATGCCACCTTTGCTGAAGCCGTGCTGCACGCCCAGGAGTACCAGTAGATCAAGAAGACCATAGATCCGTCCGAGATGCCCGCAACAAAGAAGGAGGTGACAAAGCCGAATCCGGAGTTCAAGGCATCAGAAGAGACGAAGAAGACGCCGTTGAAGGATGATGACCCCTCCAAGGTGACCCAGATAGGTGTAGGCCTAGATAGCGCATATGAAAGCGCGCTCGTCAAGTTCCTCCAAGCAAATCAAGATATCTTCGCATGGCAGCCATCTGACATGACCGGAGTACCTAGGGAACTTGCTGAGCACTCTTTAAATGTACACCCGAACGCTAAACCCGTCAAATAGTCCCTATGATGTTATGGCGACAAAAAGCGTAAGGCAATAGCTAAGGAACTAGCACGGCTCGAGTTAGCCAGATTCATAGAAGAGGTCATCCACACTGAGTGGTCGGCCAATCCTGTAATGGTCCCTAAAAAGGACACCACTGATTTAAGGATGTGTGTTGATTATACTGCCTTGAACAAGGCTTGTCCCAAAGATCCGTTCGCTCTGCCTAGGATTGATCAAGTTATTGATTCTACGGCAGGCTCGGAACTCCTATGTTTTATCGATGCATATTCTAGTTATAACCAAATCCGGATGAAGGAATCTGATAGTCAAAACTTCATTCATAACCTGCTTCGGAACCTTCTGTTTTGTTATGATGCTTTTTGGGCTGAAAAAAGTAGGATCTACGTACCAACGCACAATGCAGCGTTGCCTCCACAATCAAATCGGACGCAATGTACATGCATATGTGGATGATATTGCGGTGATGTCGAAAAAGAAGGAAACCCTGATTTCTGACTTGGAGGAAACGTTCGCCAATCTACGAAAATACAACATAATGCTTAACCCGAAGAAATGTTTCTTTGGAATCCCAGCCAGAAAATTGTTAGATTTTATCGTGTATCAAAGAGGCATAGAGGTAAACCGGGAAAAAATCAAGGCTATAATCAATATTTCCAGGCCAACTCGCCTGAAGGACGTACAAAGACTAACTGGTTGCATTGCCACAATCAGTCGATTTGTAAGCCGGCTCGGTGAAAGAGCCACACCACTATACAAGCTCCTGAAAAAGACCAAGAATTTTGTTTGCACCGATGAAGCTGAAGCCGCACTACAAGACCTAAAAGCAGTACTCTCATCTGCTCCCATACTTGCAGCATCGGAACCACAGGAACGGATGTTGCTCTATCTTGCTGCAACAAACAAAGTCGTCAGTATCATCATGGTGGTGGAGAGACCGGAGGAAAATCAGGAACACTTGGTGCAGCGTCCGACTTACTATCTCAGTGAGGTCTTAACGGAATCAAAATAGCGGTATCCGCATTATCAAAAGCTGGCTTACAGTGTGTTCTTAGCATCTCGTAAGCTACAACATTATTTTCAGGAACATCCAATTACCATGGTGAGCACAAGTCCAATGGGAGATATAATCAACAATAGTGACGCCACAGGACGCGTCGCCAAATGGGGAATAGAGCTTTCAGCTTTTGATATTGAGTACAAACCTCGTACAACAATCAAATCCCAAATCCTTGCTGACTTTGTCGCTTATTGGACAGAGATAATGGAGAGTATGACCCTACCAGAGTCAGAATACTGGACCATGCATTCTGACGAGTCTAAAGCGCTCGGGGGCTCGGGGGCTGGCGTGGCGCTCAAGTCACCCCAAGGTGATAAACTTTTCTATGTATTGCAGATACACTTCACGGCGACGAACAACATTGCCGAATATGAAGCACTACTACATGGAATCCGGATTGCTAAGGACATCAACATCCGAGAGTTAATGTGTTATGGAGATTCGGATCTTGTTGCTCAACAAGTGTCGGATATCTGTAAGCGAAACAAGCACATGGCAGCATATAGAGCTGTCGTGGATGAATTATCTAAATCGTTTGAAGGTTTTGAAGTTCAAAACATCCCTTGAACAGGAAATGAGGAAGCAGATGCACTACCTTGAATAGGCTCTGCCCAGAAAAAGGTCCCGGATGGCGCTTTTTTAGAGCACCTCAAAGTTCCCTCTATAAAAGGAGTAGATGAGGAATATCCGACCAAATCCGACTCACCTTTAGTAGTAGTTCTGGCTGTGATCCCCAGCTGGATTCAACCCTATCTTAATTTCTTGATAGACGGAAAATTAACCGAAGACGAAGTTCTGAGCCGGCAGATCGTCCGACGAACAAAAGCCTATACTATAATTAGTGGTGAGATCTATAAGCGGAGTGCATCTGGGGTCTTTTAGTGCTGTGTATCTCCGGAAGAAGGAGTGGAAATCTTACGAGAGATCCACGAAGGCGAGTGTGGTCACCATGCTGCAGCCAAATCTTTTGTGGCAAAAGCTTTTCGACACGGTTTTTTCTGGCTTAAAACTAAGGAAGATGCTGAACGGCTAGCAGAGACGTGCAAGGGGTGCCAAAATTATGCCAAACAAGCTCACGTTCCGGCTAATCAGCTGTGAACAATACCTATAACATGGCCTTTCGCGGTCTGGGGGCTTGACATGGTAGGACCGTTTAAACGGGCTCCAAGTGGATTTACACACCTCTTAGTGATGATGGAGAAATTCACCAAATGTATTGAGGCTAAAACCATCACTAGTTGTGATGGAGCAACAACCAGAAGATTTGTTGAGGATGTTATAATCCGATACGGTTATCTGCATAGCATTATCATTAACAATGGGTGTAACTTTTCTATGGGAGAGCTTGCCGAATTTTGCAATGAACAAAATATCTGGCTTGACATTGCGTGAGTCGCACACCCACAAGCTAATGGACAAGTCGAAAGAGCAAATGGTTTAATCTTACAGAGCCTGAAACCGAGACATGAAGCACTACTACGACGTGCTGCGGGGGCTTGGGCAGATGTAACTACCTCGGTGAATTACGCTCCTAGTACAAGTCTGGATGATCATAAATGGTTGAAATAGTACGGTGGGGCCCAAATGCCACTCACAGGTAGACCTTTCGGCCGTCCCAACCATTTCCAAACATCGGGACAAGAACGGGCGGCGTAATCGGCAGGCGAAGGGATAAACTACATACACAAATGAGTATGTATGCAAGCCACCATACAATAGTACATCAGAGCCATTCCATCTAAAAAGAAAGGAAATATAGCAACGCCATACGGCAAGATCCAAATATCCTAGATAGATATAATAGTTTAGGATATCTCCTCATACATCAAACATCAGAGTATCAGGCGGAAGCGGAAGACAAAATCCGAGTACGGATAAGAAGCAAATCGGCATAAGATGCCCCATAAATAAGCAGATCCCGCCCATAGATCTCACGGATCCCCGTTCCCGGAATCTCTACACCGAATGATCGTTGACCACATCGTCCGTCTCTTCCACCCAGTATCCATCTTGCGAGTGTACCTGTTCAGCTGAACCAATAATTTATCGTGTGAGACCCTAGGGGTACTCAGCTAGTCTTTATGCCTCTAAAGGGGACACAACCTGGGGTGACGCAATTGCAGCGAAAGATAAACCCTAACAATTCTATAGAAACTCGCTAACCATCCGCCTAACCAGAGATAGACGGATGTCCGTGAATTAATAACAACAGTTTTAACAGTTATAACGGTAATATCCACAGATCCATCCTCCTCCTCGCTTACCGACGAGGAAGCGGACGAACAACCCCCATCCGTTGGCAGTTTTATTATCCATTCCGTGAGTGTTGCACTATTTACTAGTCAGGTACCTAGTCTAGTCAAATTAAAAGCGGTACTTTAGTTATGCTTGTCTATGATCGAGAAACTGTGCTCCAAGTCGTCCATAACCGCGGACACGGCTTTCAGAAAGTTTTACCCTGCAGGGGTGCACAAATAGCAACACACACTCGATATGCCTCGGAAAAACCAAAACAAAACCCAACGAGGCAGTCACGACAAAGCAATTACAGGATTCAGAAATATTTCAGGGGGCCACCCCATTGAGCTACCCGCAACGAAGTTAGCTGACTCCGAGACGGACTCAAGGTTTGCGTCAATGGCTGTGAACGACTGGGAACCCAAAAATGTGACTGGGCTTGTCGACACCGCGAAAACACTCCGCTTTCCTAAACAGTACAGTGTGCAGTACCTCGCACAATTTAAATAAAGCAGTAAGGCATGGCATAAGTATAGGATAGTAAATAAAACCTCAAACTAGTTTGTGGCCCCAAGAAAATAAGAATGAATCAAGCTCTGGCTCAGGGGGGTCCATAAGGCCTCCCGGATGTGGATAGCGCGAATAATCTTGGAACAAGAATCAAGTACTCGGGGTCTTAGGGACACAAGTGAGCCTGAAAAACCAAATAGAGAATATGGCTCACCGATGCCACTTTCATTAGTTATCCCATTACTACTCAGGTTAAGTTGTATAGGCACCTCGTTATCCATCAGACACTCACATACCCTACACATGCTGTTCTACGACTCGCATGGCTCAAACAACTCCTGTAGTAATGGCTCATGGGATGGAGGAACAAGCTTCGGTGGGGTTTAATAGTAAAGGCTATGCAATACTTGGGATTCAATTTAATGCAATCGCGACTCAATGATGCAAGAATAATAAGATAGAGGCTATAGGTACTGTATGTATGCAAGCATGTGGTAGTGCTTGCCTGGCAGCTCAGTTGAAGCAAAGGATGGATCTGGGTAGTGCTCCTGGTTCTCTTGATATATCCCCTGCTCAGCGTCTATTCGAAGAAGAACCAAACAAACAAGGGCCAACATGAATAAAGTGCACAAGCATATGAATAAATGCGACAAGCAAACAATCATGCCATGATGAATGATGCACAATTTGCATGGCAATAAGGTAGCATGGCATGGGTGAGGTGTGAAGTACAAGATTAAATCATTTTATTAAGTTTTGGCCCCATTTTATTCACAATTAAGTTGCTGTTCACTTTATATTTATATGAGGCATGCTGCAAATCAAACCATGGAATGCATAAACAGAAAGGTCTCGTCGAGCTAATCATTTGAGACATATTATTTGTTAAATTTGGAGTTGTAAAACAAAAGTTATTAATTTATTAAAGAAAAGGGGCATTTATTGTAATTTAAATAAACTTGGAATTTTATATGTTCAAAATATATTTTGAAGGCCATATTTGAAATCCTCACATTTTTATGATTTGAAAACATATATTATTTGTATTAATTGGATTCAGATTTTAAAAGTTATTTAAAAACAGAATTATATTTGAATTTGAAATAATTAGAAAAAGATTTGAATTTAAAACAGAAAACTGAAAACCTTTTTGTACTCAGACTTTTCTAGCCAGAGACAAAGACGGGTGGGGTCATCTGCTGACTAGGCAGCACACGCACGCGAAAACTTTTCTCACCGCAGTTGCTGCCAGCCGCAGAGGCAGACAGATGGGTCCAGCCGGGCCGCGGGGCCACTCACGGGCGCACCAGCGGGCGCGCGCCACGTGGGCGATCCCAGGGCGCGGGGAGGGATCGGTCTGTGACTGTCCGCTTCTCCTAGGGGTGTTTTTAGAAAAACCAAAGGCTGTCTGACAGGTGGGGCGCTAGGGAGCTCGGGTTTAGGCGGGAAAAACTACAGGGGCCTCTGCGCAAAAAGACGGCGGCTGTCGGATCTGCAGCTGCGCGCCGCACTGCAGGGTACCGAAGATCGGCCGGAGTTTGGTCGACGTTGGCGAGCAAACCACGGCGATTCTTGCCAAGCCGCAAAAACCAAAGTTGAAGAGGGCTTTACCGGCTACAAGTTTTGTTCAGGTGGCATCTACTGGGATGGGCTGTGGCGCGCGGACTTCGAAGCGGAACAGAGGCAGGACGGGGCTGCTGCGGCTGCTGCTGCTACTGTCTGCGCGCGGCGAGCGGCCGCGCGGGCGCGCGAGGTGCTCGACGACGGGCGGCGACGCTACGGTGCACGAGCGAGTAGGGGGCCATGTCTGGGAGGTCAAGGGGCTCACCAGGGGCTCGTCGGTGGTGTTGGTTCGGGCAGAGGAGCCGGTGATCGTCGACGAGGCCGGCGGCCGGAGTTCTCCTGGTGCTCGCGGACTCGGCGGCGGCGATGCTCCTCCGGCGAGGTCCAGCGGCTCCCAGCGGTTCAGGGCGAAGCAAAGGAAGTAGCGGGAGGTCCTGGTGTTCCTGGATAGCCTTGGCGTGCTCGGGAATTTCTAGAGGGTGAGGTGGCCGAGGCTAGGGCTTAGGGGCATGGTGGTGTTCATGGTGGGGAGGGGAGGAAGGAGGGGGGATGGAGAGGGGCCTGGGCACTTCCAGATGGGATCCGGGGTACTGGGGTAGCTGGGTGGTCGAGGTGATAAGGGGGAGGAGAGGAGAGGCACATGGGGTGGTGGTGGCTTTGCATAAAGTGAGGAGGAGAGATCGGGCTAGGGCTTTTTCTTGCCTCCTTTCTTGTCCTGTAGCTTAGAGAGGGAAGAGAGGGACCAGGGAGGAGGGGAGCTCGTGGGTTGGAGGGCAGGCTCGGTGTGGGGCTTACTAGGCAGAGAGAGAAGGAGCTAGAGAGAGGAGGGGGGGTGGTAGCCACGGTTAGAGCTAGGGGGTGTGGGTAGATTAGAGTGGATGGAGAGGTAGGTTGAGGGTTGGCTTAGGGTTTTGAGAGAGAGGAAAGGTGAGGTGGTGGCAACCCTTTGCCAAGCTCAAGCATGGACAAGATCAAACCAAGCTAGGCCAAAAGAGAGAAGAGAAGAAAAGGTGGTGATGGAATGGATGGGTATGGTGATGGGTTTTAGCATGATCAAACAAGACCAAGCTTAAGGGGGGGAAGTAGAGAGATGATGATTCACTCAAAATTCAACTAAAAACCAAATAGCAAAAGAAAAGGTGGCACTTGCATGGCCCATGCAAAATATTTAATGCCATGTTGATTCTTGTGAAAACAATATTAGTACATGGCATTATTATTATGCATTCCCAAAAATTGGAGTAAGGCCCAAGCAAAGGAATTTAGAAAGAATTCCAAGTGGAGTATAAGGAGATGATCACATTGGATTATATTTGGGACTTGCTAGTGTGTATATGCCAATAGGTATTTAATAGGCCCACAAAAATATCCCAACATGATGATAACCCCAAAATCACACATATGGAAGCTAGGAAAAGGGGTCCCACTCACAAGGCATGCAAAGGTGGCCATGTGGCTCTCATGTATCAATAATGTGAAAACAAAATGATGCCAAGATGAGAACATGTGGAAAAGAATTGGATCCATCCCAACCCACATGAGCTAGAAGTAAAACCCATAAATGCCAAGCTCATATTTAGTTGGATGGTGGAATTATAAGGTGGTGAAAGAAAGGTGGTGGAGTTAATAAGAGATATGACCCAACTCAACCTGGGCATTAAACAATATATCAAGAATCAAATACAATATCAAGAGGCAAATACAATTAATAATGCATATGAGATAAGAACCAAATGAAAAGGGTTTTATATGATGCTCAAATGCAAGGAGGCATGATGACATGAGCATGATATCATGATGATGCAACAATTATATATTTGAAGTATCCATTATATTACTAGACCAAGTTGCATTACAATTGTTAGACAATTGGGATGCTACAACTCTCCCCCACTAAACAGGAATCTCGCCCCGAGATTCTAGGATGAAGAAGAAGACACAAAGAGGGTAGGATACTTGGCACGGAGCTCATCTTCACGTTCCCAAGTGGCTTCATCAACGGAATGGTGCGACCACTGCACCTTGCAGAACTTGATGGACTTGTTGCGAGTCCTTCTTTCTGCGACTTCAAGGATTTTTGTGGGGTGTTCTTGATAAGACAGGTCTTCTTGGAGATTGATAAGCTCATGGTCCACGGTCCTGCCGGGATCCTTGAAGCACTTCTTGAGCTGAGAGATGTGGAAAACATCATGGACCTTGAGTTTTTTCCAGGAGCTCAAGAGCATAAGCGACTTCTCCTCTTCTTCCACGAACTTTGAAGGGACCGATGTATCTAGGAGCCAGCTTTCCTTTGATACCAAAGCGGTGCGTGCCTCTCATGGGAGTGACACGAAGGTAAACGAGATCACCAGGGACATACTCCATGTCCGTGTGCTTCCTGTCATAATTGCTCTTCTGGCGACTTTGAGCAATCCTCAGATTTTCAAGAATGATGTGAACCTTCTCCTCCGCTTGAGTCACAATTTCAGCGCCAAACAAGATTCTTTCTCCTGCACCCGACCAACCAATCGGAGTTCTGCATTTGCGACCATAGAGAGCCTCAAATGGTGCCATCTTTAGACTTTTCTGGAAGCTATTGTTGTAAGAGAACTCAGCATAAGGAAGACATTCTTCCCACTTCATGCCAAAAGAGATGACGCAAGCACGAAGCATATCCTCCAGAATCTGATTGATCCTTTCCACTTGTCCTTGCGACTGAGGGTGGTAGGCTGTGCTGAAGTTCAACTTTGTTCCCAAAGCATTTTGGAAACTCTCCCAGAACTTGGAAGTGAAGATACTTCCACGGTCTGAACTGATCTCGAGAGGAACCCCATACAGAGAGACAATTCTGTTGATATAGAGTTCCGCCAACTGAATTGCAGAAATGGTTTCCTTGACGGGGAAGAAGTGAGCCACTTTAGAAAGCCTGTCAATGACAACAAAGATTGCATTGTTGCCCTTTTGCGACCTCGGAAAACCAGTGATGAAGTCCATCTCTACTTTCTCCCATTTCCATCCCGGGGGTTTCAATGGTTGTAGAAGACCGAAAGGTTTCTGATGGACAGCTTTCACTCTGCGGCAGACATCACACTCCGAGACATACCTGGCACAATACCTTTTCAAACCAGGCCACCAATATTGTGTTTTCAAGTCCATGTACATCTTTGTGCTGCCAGGGTGGATAGAAAGAACAGAATCATGCGCCTCCTTGAGAACTTGCTCTCTCAAACCCGGGTAGTTCGGTACAAACATCCGGTGTTCAAAGAATAGCGTGCCTTGATCATCGACGTGGAAGGACTCATACTTTGGAAGCTGAATCCTGGAGATGATCTTTCTTGTGTACGGATCACCAAGCTGAGAAGAGCGAACCTTTTCTTCCAAGAGAGGTGTTGCTAGAAGGTTCTGGAGATACCCTTGTTCCACAATTTCTAGGTTGAGCTAACGGAATTCCTCGCACAAGAGAGGCTGTTGTTCTTCCATCATGAGGTTGTTGACATAAGCTTTGCGGCTGAGAGCATCCGCCATGACATTAGCTTTGCCCGGAGTGTAGTTAATGGTCAAATCGAAGTCATTGATTGCTTCAATCCATCTCCTTTGCCTAAGGTTGAGATCAGGCTGTGTGAAGATATACTTCAAACTCTTGTGATCAGAAAAGATTTCACAACGGTTGCCAAGCAAGTAGTGCCTCCATACTTTCAAAGCAAAGACAACTGCTGCGAGCTCGAGGTCATGTGTAGGATAGTTGATCTCATGCGTCTTCAAATGTCGAGAGGCATAAGCAACAACTTGTTTTTCTTGCATAAGAACCGCACCCAATCCATGCAAAGAGGCGTCACAGAATATCTGAAACGGCTTGGATGTATCCGGAGGAACCAAGACTGGTGTGGAAGTGAGCTTCTCTTTGAGTGTCTCAAAGCTTGCTTGACATGCAGGAGTCCAAAGGTATTTCTTGCCTTTCTTGAGGAGATCGGTAAGAGGCTTCGCTATGTTCGAAAAGTTCTGAACGAAGCGACGGCAATAACTAGCCAAACCAAGGAAACTCCGCACTTCTTTGACATTAACAGGAGGAAGCCATTCAACAATTGTCTTCACAGTTTCCGGATTGACTGCAATGCCCTTGGCAGAGATGACGTGACCAAGATAGGTAACTTGAGGCATCCAAAACTCACACTTGGAGAACTTTGCATACAAGCAGTGTTCACGAAGCTTGCTAAGGACACACCGGAGGTGTTCTTCATGCTCTTCCTTCGACTTAGAGTAGACTAAGATGTCATCTAGGTAGACCACAACGAACTTGTCAAGATACTCCATGAAAACCGAGTTCATGAGCCTCGAGAAGGTGGCAGGTGCGTTGGTGAGACCGAAAGACATGACCGTGTACTCATACAGGCCATAGCGGGTGGTGAAAGCTGTCTTAGGAACATCTTCCTTGCGAATCTTGATTTGGTGATAACCACTTCTCAAGTCAAGCTTAGAGAATACCACAGCTCCAGCTAGCTGATCGAAGAGATCATTAATCCGCGGAAGGGGATATTTATTCTTGATGGTTTTAGCATTGAGAGCCCGATAGTCAACACAAAGTCTATCAGTCTGATCTCGCTTCTTCACAAAGAGAGTAGGGCTACCCCAAGAAGAAGTACTATGCTGAATGAAACCCAACTTCTCTTGTTCATCAAGCTGACGTTTGAGTTCAGCCAACTCAGCAGGACCAATCTTATAAGGCCGCTTGGAGATAGGAGCGGTACCAGGTTCAAGCTCAATAACAAACTCAACCTCACGATCCGGAGGCATACCTGGCAACTCTTCAGGAAAGACATCTGGGAACTCACAGACCACCGGAACACTCTGAATAGCTTCCATAGCATCAACATTCAGAGCCTCCAAAGAGAAAAGCTGGATAGCAGGAGTCAGACTTGGAGAATAGACTATATGGCCTTCAGGAATCTTCAGAGAAACCGAGCGCTCAGCACAATCAATCACAGCTGCATTTGCTGTCAACCAATCCATGCCCAAGATGACATCAATGTCAGAATTGCCCAGAACAATTAAGGAAGCCGAGAACGAAGAGCCACCAATCTCAATTTGATTGCCATGGCTGATTTTAGAAGCTGCCATTGTTGCTCCAGGAGAAAGGACCATTAACCGCTTGAGGAGAGGATCCATAGCTAACTCATTCTCATTTGCAAACTTGTGAGACACAAAAGAATGCGATGCACCAGAATCAAACAAAACTCGTGCAGGGACTGAGTTAACGGAAAGCATACCCATCACAACTCCAGGTGCATGCTCAGCTTGAGCGGCGTTGACACAGTTGGCACGAGCAATAGCAGACCCGGGCTTGGTGTTGATGTTGAGAGCCCGAGGTGGTGGTGCACGAACCAAAGGAGAGCTTGCCGCAGATCTTGGAGGTGGTGGAGGAAGAGCCTTGTTCTTCATCGGACAGTTCCAGTACTGATGCCCAGTGTCTCCACAAGTGAAACAAGCACCAGGTGGACGTGGAGCAACGTAGCCAGGGACTCCTCCAGGCGCTCCAGGGTAGTGGTGGTTGTAGCCCCTGGGAGCAGTAGTGAGGAAGTTTGGTGGCCTTGCCGCGAAGCTTGAAGGTCTTGGTGGAGCCGGGAGCGACGGTGGGGTGTTAGGAACCCAGACACGACGCTTAGAAGGAGCTGACATAGCTGAAGAACCTGCTGCATCACGGCTGTGTTTCTTTGACTCCTCAAACACTTGCCTACTTGCCTCTTCCTGTAGAGCTGTATGCTGGAGTTCCAGAAAAGACGCCGGCCTTGCATGTGTGATTGCATACTTAATCGATGCATTGAGCCCTTGCCTGAACCTCTTTTGCTTCTTCTTGTCATCAGAGATCTCATCGCCACCATAACGAGAAAGGTTCATGAAGTTCCTGATGTAGGTATTGACATTATCATTGCCCTGCTTGAGGTTGAGAAACACTTCCTTCATCCTCTCCATGACAATTTCTGACAGATACTGCTCTTTGAAAGCTCCAGTGAACTGTTCCCAAGTAGGCTGAAAACCAGTGCAGTTTGCCTTCAGGTAATTCTCCCACCAGAGAGCTGCATCTCCCTTCAGAAGGTGAGTAGCACACTTTACCCATTCTTGCTCGGGAACATCAGCAGTTGCCAGTAACCTTGACATCTCACGCAACCAATCATCAGCATCAAGTGGTTGATCAGAAACATCAAATTGGCGAGGGTTGAACTTCAGGAAGCTCTTGATGTCTCCTCGCTTGGGAGGTGGAGGTAGTGGAACAAACTCGTTCCTCCTGACACTTTCCTCAAAGCGCTGCTGGTTCTGCTGCATTGCCGCCAAGGCATTGGCGATGCTTGACAACGCTGCCCCCAGTTCAGGTTGTATGTCCTCCTCAGAACGGCGTGGTGGTGCCATCCTGTGATTGATATAAAACACAAGTCAGTACTATAATGGAGAATAATAATAATCCAAAATAGTACCAAAATGGAATTAATCAAGATTAAAGGATACAATTTACTAAGATGATATTAAAATATCAACGAAGTTCAAAGCACCTAGAAGATATTAAGCATATCGCACCCGACTGAAAAGGAGTGTGGTACACAAATATATCAAAGAAAATTTTTCCACAAATTTCGGCATTAAAATACCAATAGATGCGCAAAATCACTTAACGAACCAAGATTAGTGACTCTACCAACTCAATATACAAGAGCAATAATAAAAGTAGTGGTATGGTCGCGACTCCATCCCGCACTCAAATCATTACTCCGCACATGAATAAGTAAAACACATGTCTCAACACCTTCTTCTCACGATAACCTAAAGATTAGCGACTACGGAAACGAACACCCTAAAGAAGATAACGTCGGATAACAAAGAGTAAGAAAGATCGTGTCGGTATACACGAATCAGATAGATCGCGTCGGTTTGCAAAAGCCTTTTGGTATGGAATGTACCAACAGTTGATAACCAAAAGGCCGATAAAGATAACAACTTGGATGCAATAGATAGACAAGGAATTACACACACACACACTCACACACACAGATACACAACCTATGGTGCTACGGAAACCCAGAACACGTGAATCCTAGTTTGAATTTAAGAAGAGGATTGAAAACGTTACACTTCCTTACCAGAAAAGTGTGGGTGGGTGGGTAAGAAGAAAAGTGGAAGCAGTCCTACTCTCGCGTTTTGTTTTTCCCTAGTATACATATCTACCAAAAATATTTGCTAGACAGACAACGACCATTTGGCTGAGACCCTGAAGGGTGGGATGGCTCTGATACCAATTGTAACTACCTCGGTGAATTACGCTCCTAGTACAAGTCTGGATGATCATAAATGGTTGAAATAGTACGGTGGGGCCCAAATGCCACTCATAGGTAGACCTTTCGGCCGTCCCAACCATTTCCAAACATCAGGACAAGAACGGGCGGCGTAATCGGCAGGCGAAGGGATCAACTACATACACAAATGAGTATGTATGCAAGCCACCATACAATAGTACATCAGAGCCATTCCATCTAAAAAGAAAGGAAATATAGCAACGCCATATGGCAAGATCCAAATATCCTAGATAGATATAATAGTTTAGGATATCTCCTCATACATCAAACATCAGAGTATCAGGCGGAAGCGGAAGACAAAATCCGAGTACGGATAAGAAGCAAATCGGCATAAGATGCCCCATAAATAAGCAGATCCCGCCCACAGATCTCACGGATCCCCGTTCCCGGAATCTCTACTCCGAATGATCGTTGCCCATATCGTCCGTCTCTTCCACCCAGTATCCATCTTGCGAGTGTACCTGTTCAGCTGAACCAATAATTTATCGTGTGAGACCCTAGGGGTACTCAGCAAGTCTTTATGCCTCTAAAGGGGACACAACCTGGGGTGACGCAATTGCAGCGAAAGATAAACCCTAACAATTCTATAGAAACTCGCTAACCATCCGCCTAACCAGAGATAGACGGATGTCCGTGAATTAATAACAACAGTTTTAACAGTTATAACGGTAATATCCACAGATCCATCCTCCTCCTCGCTTACCGACGAGGAAGCGGACGAACAACCCCCATCCGTTGGCAGTTTTATTATCCATTCCGTGAGTGTTGCACTATTTACTAGTCAGGTACCTAGTCTAGTCAAATTAAAAGCGGTACTTTAGTTATGCTTGTCTATGATCGAGAAACTGTGCTCCAAGTCGTCCATAACCGCGGACACGGCTTTCAGAAAGTTTTACCCTGCAGGGGTGCACAAATAGCAACACACACTCGATATGCCTCGGAAAAACCAAAACAAAACCCAACGAGGCAGTCACGACAAAGCAATTACAGGATTCAGAATTATTTCAGGGGGCCACCCCATTGAGCTACCCGCAACGAAGTTAGCTGACTCCGAGACGGACTCAAGGTTTGCGTCAATGGCTGTGAACGACTGGGAACCCGAAAATGTGACTGGGCTTGTCGACACCGCGAAAACACTCCGCTTTCCTAAACAGTACAGTGTGCAGTACCTCGCACAATTTAAATAAAGCAGTAAGGCATGGCATAAGTACAGGATAGTAAATAAAACCTCAAACTAGTTTGTGGCCCCAAGAAAATAAGAATGAATCAAGCTCTAGCTCAGGGGGGTCCATAAGGCCTCCCGGATGTGGATAGCGCGAATAATCTTGGAACAGGAATCAAGTACTCGGGGTCTTACGGGACACAAGTGAGCCTGAAAAACCAAATAGCGAATATGGCTCACCGATGCCACTTTCATTAGTTAACCCATTACTACTCAGGTTAAGTTGTATAGGCACCTCGTTATCCATCAGACACTCACATACCCTACACATGCTGTTCTACGACTCGCATGGCTCAAACAACTCCTGTAGTAATGGCTCATGGGATGGAGGAACAAGCTTCGGTGGGGTTTAATAGTAAAGGCTATGCAATACTTGGGATTCAATTTAATGCAATCGCGACTCAATGATGCAAGAATAAGATAGAGGCTATAGGTACTGTATGTATGCAAGCATGTGGTAGTGCTTGCCTGGCAGCTCAGTTGAAGCAAATGATGGATCTGGGTAGTGCTCCTGGTTCTCTTGATATATCCCTTGCTCAGCGTCTATTCGAAGAAGAACCAAACAAACAAGGGACAACATGAATAAAGTGCACAAGCATATGAATAAATGCGACAAGCAAACAATCATGCCATGATGAATGATGCACAATTTGCATGGCAATAAGGTAGCATGGCATGGGTGAGGTGTGAAGTACAAGATTAAATCATTTTATTAAGTTTTGGCCCCATTTTATTCACAATTAAGTTGCTGTTCACTTTATATTTATATGAGGCATGCTGCAAATCAAACCATGGAATGCATAAACAGAAAGGTCTCATCGAGCTAATCATTTTAGACATATTATTTGTTAAATTTGGAGTTGTAAAACAAAAGTTATTAATTTATTAAAGAAAAGGGGCATTTATTGTAATTTAAATAAACTTGGAATTTTATATGTTCAAAATACATTTTGAAGGCCATATTTGAAATCCTCACATTTTTATGATTTGAAAACATATATTATTTGTATTAATTGGATTCAGATTTTAAAAGTTATTTAAAAACAGAATTATATTTGAATTTGAAATAATTAGAAAAAGATTTGAATTTAAAACAGAAAACTGAAAACCTTTTTGTAGTCAGACTTTTCTAGCCAGAGACACAGACGGGTGGGGTCATCTGCTGACTAGGCAGCACACGCACGCGAAAACTTTTCTCACCGCAGTTGCTGCCAGCCGCAGAGGCAGACAGATGGGTCCAGCCGGGCCGCGGGGCCACTCACGGGCGCACCAGCGGGCGCGCGCCACGTGGGCGATCCCAGGGCGCGGGGAGGGATCGGTCTGTGACGGTCCGCTTCTCCTAGGGGTGTTTTTAGAAAAACCAAAGGCTGTCTGACAGGTGGGGCGCTAGGGAGCTCGGGTTTAGGCGGGAAAAACTACAGGGGCCTCTGCGCAAAACGACGGCGGCTGTCGGATCTGCAGCTGCGCGCCGCACTGCAGGGTACCGAAGATCGGCCGGAGTTTGGTCGACGTTGGCGAGCAAACCACGGCGATTATTGCCAAGCCGCAAAAACCAAAGTTGAAGAGGGCTTTACCGGCTACAAGTTTTGTTCAGGTGGCATCTACTGGGATGGGCTATGGCGCGCGGACTTCGAAGCGGAACAGAGGCAGGACGGGGCTGCTGCGGCTGCTGCTGCTGCTGCTGTCTGCGCGCGGCGAGCGGCCGTGCGGGCGCGCGAGGTGCTCGACGACGGGCGGTGACGCTACGGTGCACGAGCGAGTAGGGGGCCATGTCTGGGAGGTCAAGGGGCTCACCAGGGGCTCGTCGGTGGTGTTGGTTCGGGCAGAGGAGCCGGTGATCGTCGACGAGGCCGGTGGCCGGAGTTCTCCTGGTGCTCGCGGACTCGGCGGCGGCGATGCTCCTCCGGCGAGGTCCAGCGGCTCCCAGCGGTTCAGGGCGAAGCAGAGGAAGCAGCGGGAGGTCCTGGTGTTCCTGGATAGCCTTGGCGTGCTCGGGAATTTCTAGAGGGTGAGGTGGCCGAGGCTAGGGCTTAGGGGCATGGTGGTGTTCATGGTGGGGAGGGGAGGAAGGAGGGGGGATGGAGAGGGGCCTGGGCACTTCCAGATGGGATCCGGGGTACTGGGGTAGCTGGGTGGTTGAGGTGATAAGGGGGAGGAGAGGAGAGGCACATGGGGTGGTGGTGGCTTTGCATAAAGTGAGGAGGAGAGATCGGGCTAGGGATTTTTCTTGCCTCCTTTCTTGTCCTGTAGCTTAGAGAGGGACCAGGGAGGAGGGGAGCTCGTGGGTTGGAGGGCAGGCTCGGTGTGGGGCTTACTAGGCAGAGAGAGAAGGAGCTAGAGAGAGGAGGGGGGTGGTAGCCACGGTTAGAGCTAGGGGGTGTGGGTAGATTAGAGTGGATGGAGAGGTAGGTTGAGGGTTGGCTTAGGGTTTTGAGAGAGAGGAAAGGTGAGGTGGTGGCAACCCTTTGCCAAGCTCAAGCATGGACAAGATCAAACCAAGCTAGGCCAAAAGAGAGAAGAGAAGAAAAGGTGGTGATGGAATGGATGGGTATGGTGATGGGTTTTAGCATGATCAAACAAGACCAAGCTTAAGGGGGGGAAGTAGAGAGATGATGATTCACTCAAAATTCAACTAAAAACCAAATAGCAAAAGAAAAGGTGGCACTTGCATGGCCCATGCAAAATATTTAATGCCATGTTGATTCTTGTGAAAACAATATTAGTACATGGCATTATTATTATGCATTCCCAAAAATTGGAGTAAGGCCCAAGCAAAGGAATTTAGAAAGAATTCCAAGTGGAGTATAAGGAGATGATCACATTGGATTATATTTGGGACTTGCTAGTGTGTATATGCCAATAGGTATTTAATAGGCCCACAAAAATATCCCAACATGATGATAACCCCAAAATCACACATATGGAAGCTAGGAAAAGGGGTCCCACTCACAAGGCATGCAAAGGTGGCCATGTGGCTCTCATGTATCAATAATGTGAAAACAAAATGATGCCAAGATGAGAACATGTGGAAAAGAATTGGATCCATCCCAACCCACATGAGCTAGAAGTAAAACCCATAAATGCCAAGCTCATATTTAGTTGGATGGTGGAATTATAAGGTGGTGAAAGAAAGGTGGTGGAGTTAATAAGAGATATGCCCCCAACTCAACCTGGGCATTAAACAATATATCAAGAACCAAATACAATATCAAGAGGCAAATACAATTAATAATGCATATGAGATAAGAACCAAATGAAAAGGGTTTTATATGATGCTCAAATGCAAGGAGGCATGATGACATGAGCATGATATCATGATGATGCAACAATTATATATTTGAAGTAGCCATTATATTACTAGACCAAGTAGCATTACAATTGTTAGACAATTGGGATGCTACAGCAGACGAATTACCTTCTGTAATATGGAGTTTGCAAACAACTCCAAATAGGTCAACCGGATACACACCTTTCTTCTTGGTCTATGGCGCAGAAGCAGTTCTTCCTAGTGATTTGATTCACACTTCTCCTAGGGTGGCCGCGTATATTGAAGAGGATGCTGAAATTTCTCGACAAAATGATCTCGACTCATTCGAAGAAGTTCACGTTGTTGCTGAGATGAGATCAACAGCCTATCAGTAGAAGTTACGCAAGTATCATAGCCAGAGAGTCAGAAACCGGTCTTTCAATAAGGGCGATTTGGTTCTCCGGCTTGTGCAGCAAAGAAAGCACAAACTTTCCCCAATATGGGAAGGGCCATTTTTAGTTAGTCGAGTACTGCACAATGGTTCATACTACCTAACTTATATGCGGCCAGTCAAAGAAAGACCTGCTACTAAGAAGAGAAAGAGAGCTGGAGGCTATACAAATCCGGATGAGTTAGACAAACCATGGAATATTGCTCAGCTACGTCCCTTTTATTCTTAGTTTTCTTTTCTTTGTAATCATATATGTGTACATGTTCAATAAGAAATAAAGTCTTCGTTCCCACAAAATCTTTCTGAGAAGTTTTTACCATCTTATTTCCGAATGATCATGTTATAGTCGAAAATCCCAGAATACTTGAAAGTACTTTATGCTCATGTTTGTTCTGGTTTAGATTTCCGATTCTAAAATTGATACCTTCGGGTATAAATCTAAATTTTCTAGTCTATACTTTGGTTATTTATCTGATTACTGGATGCAGGAATTTTCCGAGTAGTGAATTGTTGGTACTGGAAGCCGGCTTTGTTTTCCGAGTTTAAACTGGTTTAGCAATTGAGCTCCGTTGCTCGGCAAAGTTTCCGTGTTGAAAGTTGGCCAGCTCACGAAAGAGACGAGGCGGAAAGACAGATAAACGATAAGTGCAGATAAGCCAGATAATCTTGTGATCACGCTCGTTAGTAGCCATGGAGGTGGATTCGAGAATTTGAGCAATGCTCTTCTCATGATCTGCCTTAAGCTTATCCAGCTCTTGGGGAAGTTCTTTGTTTTCCACCACCAAGGTCTTAAGATTCTTGGCCTCTTCGATCATAGGGCAGGACTGTTTTACTAGTGCTGTAAATCAAAAGAACAGACAGTTCAACAAAAATTCGACTATGAAATAAAAGACAAGGTTTGAGTTTCGGAATGTTTACCTTCGGCCTCATCCTTGGAAACCTTTAGCTGTGCATTTTCAAGCTGGAGAGCTTTGATCTCTTTCCGCTTGTTGCAAACATTCTTCAACAAATCCTGGTTATAGGAATATACTTTCTGTAAGTCAGAATACCCAAAGTCAGAAGTGTACTAAAACTCGGGCTAATATTTATACTAATATCAGCACGAGCATTGGGGGCTACACTAGTTCATTCTTTGGCATCCTAAGGAAGCATAAAACCGGATTTTATTTTCCAGCTTCATGCTTGGGGGTAGAGGATATGATATGAAATAAGGAAAATGGGAGTTGGAATTCTGACTTACATATTGTTCGCGAATGAGTTTGTCTAAACTCGAATTCACCTCGGTAGCAACCTTCTCGGCAAAAGTTAGGGGGATCACCGGCGCAGTTGGAAGCGCGTCGAACCTTATCTTCTCGTCTCGAAGACGAACTTGTTCAAGAAGATCAGAGTGTTTGATATCCTCTACTTCTTGCGCTTCTTCTTCAGCTGAGAGAGTCCGCCTCTCTAGGCATTCCCGGGCCAACCGTTGAATCTCCTCCACAGACTTCCGAGGTAGGCCAAGCTTGGCAATTCCCAGATTGTCCATGAGATTATCGGCAAACGTCTCTACCGAGGGATCATTACCCAAGAGGGTTCACCCTTATCAACACCTGAGTTACTCATGGTGACATCAGTTTGCGACTCAAGGATCACTGGCTCTGGTGGGTGAGTCGGATCTTCTGCAACAGTCGGAGATGGAATAATCTCCGGCGCTGCAGAAGGCTGAGGGACAGGAGTCGGAGGAGCTACGGCAGGAGAAGCCAATTTGAGTTTTGACTAGCGTAGAGGCTTCATGGCAGTTTCCTTCCCTTTGCCCTTGATGAGTTGTTTAGCTCTGAGAAGATAATAGAATAAAGAACATTACATCTCAGAAGGAATTACGAGTAAAATACAAAGACCCTGTGAGGAAAGATTACCTCTTCACAACATGCACTTCTTTGGTGCCGATGGCCAATGTCGGAGCTTTGTGTTTCCGAGGAACGACATCCGGCATTGGGACCAATTCACCCTCGTCCTGAGAAAACTCAGGAGGATATCCCTCGATAGGAGCAAACTCCAACTCGGGGAGGTCAGCAAGCTGAAAAGGAAAAGTATCTCAGTATTGCAAAATTACCATAAAGATGAGCACATAAAAAGAGTTACAGCTAAAGTTTACCGGCACAACAGGATCTTCCACTATATGCATGTCCAGGGACAACACCGGAATTTTCCTCTCAATCCGCTCCCTTATCAGCCATTTGACTTGCCATATATAATCCTTCGGCTTTAAGGTCTTGGAGCTGATGCGGAGGGAATCCTTCTTCGGCGATGTGATGGAATGCATCATTCGATCTCCATGATGTTGAAGACGTTGGATCCGGCGTGACACCCAGCATTGAACCAAGTCAGACCCTTTCAGGCCCTTGTGCTTCATCAGATATTCGATCCGTCTCTTGGCGAGAAACAGATCGTCACTGAGAGTCGGAGCGACCTCATCCCAGGACTCTTGGGGCGTGGCGGCTCCGTCGACGAAAGCATGATCTTTGCTGGGAGCGGGGATATCCTTATGATAGAAAAAGGTGGACGGCCATTGTTTGACCGACTCACTTGCCATAATCCGGGAATAAACGCGCTCACGCCTAACCGAAAAACTAATGGTACCGGTAATATAAGGATTACCGGTAGTGATGGAATTCCTCCGGACATGAAAATAGTACCGGAAAAGAGTAAGGCTCAGCCTAATGCCAAGATACCCCTCGCGCAAAGAGGCGTACACACTCATCTCTAAGATGGAGTTCAGGGGGAGATGGTGGAGATGAACACCATAATGATCTATCACCTCGGAAAAGAAATCTGAGGGAGGAAAGGAAAGACCTCTGTCAAGGTGAGTGCCGAAATGCACTCGCTCGTCGTCGTGGGGGTTGGGGATGGTTTTGCTGAAGCCGCTCCGCCTGTCGCCGGCGCGGAGGATCCCTTCGTCTTCAACGACTTGGACTTTGGGATCGTCAAGGACGCATGGGATCCAAACTCCACGGTGGCTCTCCTTCTCTGCCGTCGCCACCGTCGCTACCGCCGCTGCTGCCGCTGCCAAGCCGGAGGATGATGAAGAAGCCATTCTTTCCGATACGCCAGTGACCTTGGATGGGCAGCACTAGAGGTTTTTTCTGGAGGAAGAGGAATGCTAAGTGCGTGGGAGGCGTAGAAGAGAAGGAAATGGCGCTGAGAACTGGTGAGAAGATGGGGGAAAGAATCCACGCCACTTATATCCACTAGGCGCGTCAAGATTCGTGTAAACTCTACAGTGGACGTGCCACGCGTCGTGGAAAGGCCGGGGAAACCTCCGCGTGATGATTACGCCACCTCGATCTCCACGCACGCATTGAAATGGCGCCTCGGTTCCGCGAAAGGCGGACCCACCAATGGTCGTGCTGACATGAAATGTCTATCAGTGACGTGACTTGACTGACTGTTGTCGGATTACGTCAGAGACCAAGTTCCGTCTTAGTTTGAATTTCGAGCTGGAAGCACAAACAAACTCACTCATAGGTCCGACTTATTTTTAAGACCCGGATCGTATCTTTTGTTTTGAAGTTTCAGGAACCCTTCAAGATTCTGCAAGCCGAAGATTAAGCTAGATGATGAATCCGACTTTGGATCTTGGAGACTTTCGAGGGCTGCTGTTGGGGATATACTTTCTGGGTATCCTCACAGTTCCTCACTGACCAGGGTGGCCCGCTTCGGGTTAGAGCTTTGCTTCACGGGCAGCCCAGTCAGAGAGAAGATACGGAGTGCAGTCCGGCTACGGGAAGACCCAAAAGACTTACCGACATAGGCCCATAGTGCTACTTGTAGTTCAAGATGTACTCTATAACCGACTCTTAGTCGTAGCCGGATAGATCTCTCCTGTAAACTCTAGGCTGGAAATCTATATAAGCCGCCCTAGGGAGAGCCTTTAGGGCAACTACCCTCACAATAGTCTACAATCTCAACTCGCACAGGTGAAACCCTTGTAACCCATATTCCGACTCTACCGTATTACTGGATTTCTAGCAGGAGTAGGATCCGTCCAAAGCCGGCAGATTCGAACCTGGGTAAACTTGTGTGCTTACCGTCCCAGAATACCATACGTCTCACACCCCTCTCTTCCACATGCCTCCAGGACCCTCTCATGGCGTACATGTCATCAATCCGATGACACAGGCCGTTGTCCAGTAGTACTAGTACTATTATACAAGACCATCGTGTATGGTCTACCTTCTCAAAGAAGCCAGGGAGGCAGGGGTAGGGAATCGATGAGACTTGTCTTTATTGTGATGGACACTTCAATGGTCTTCGGCGCCGCCCAAAATCCAGTATATAATAAGGGGAGTGCGATCCGGGTGGTCATCACAGGAATCGGCGCGCACATCCCGCGTGCGTGTGTCATGTGTTGATGGGGCAATGACGCGCGCAACTGCTGCATGATCACGTCGGCATGTCGAACTCCACGTCGACAGGCACACACGAGATATTTACAAGTCTAGAATACGCTGTGCCACTTTTGTTGTGATCAAATTATGTTTAGTACGCGAGATATTACTTCTTTCTTCTTATTTTTTGATAATCGACAAATGCATGCATGGACACAACACACGAAATCGCTGCTCATCCTTGATCAGATCGGCACCCCACTATGTGTACTCGCCATCGACCATTCGGAGCAACTACCTCGAGCACCATGCCCTCCCGCTATGGAAATGGCAGGTCCAAGCCGTACACTGACCGTCCTGCGTCCCCGGATTTTCGCTGCATCGTTTGTGCTCACGAGTCGCCTGCTGAGGCAGCACGTCGTGTCCGACCACGCCAGGATCCATCGACATCGGCACTCGAGGACACCATGGCGTCAAATATCGTACCGGCCGCGCAGGAGGAGCGTGGGGTACCTGCAGCGTCGGACGAGCGCAAAGCAGCAGCCAGGACGGGGGAGCGTGTTGCACCGGCGAGTATGGACAAGAAGAGGAACTAGAAGAAGACCACGAAGAAGAGAGGAGATAGCTATTTGGACGAGTCCAACTCGGCCAACGAGGAGGTGTTCATCGATCAGTTGGAGGAAGAAGCGGAGGAGAGTTACGTGGACCCATGGGACTACGAAGAGGAGGAGGACTCCCATGAGGAGATAGCGCGCTTATTCAAGGAAGAGGGCGGTGTCGATTCGTCAAAGGAGGACACCGACGGCAGTGATGGCAGGGACCATGGCGTTGACGAAGACGAGGACGAACCGGAAGACGAAGACGATGGCTCCTTCGAAATATGATCATTTATTTTAGTTAGATAGATGGATTTTCACTTGTTTATGGAGGTAAAGTATCGGTGGCACGGATAGACAGGTGGCATGGATTGACCATGCATAAAAACAGTGGAGAAAGGGAGGGATTATCCTGCCCGTTGGATCACATAGGATCAACGGTTGGTGGAGACGATCCGTGTGACATCTGTGTCAGGCAATTAGGACGTAGCACCCAGAGTGAGCACACATTTGGGATCTCCATACGTTTGTCCTTTTGTGAGATTTGTGACCGAGAGAGGGCAAATCTCTTTTCACAATCCACCTATGGATCCACCAGTCATTGCATGTGTGTTCTTTTTACTAACAACAACTGGAGTCATTGCATGTGTGTTCTTTTCACATACCACATATGGATCCACCAGTGTCATTGCATGTGTGTTCTTTTTACTAACAACAACTGGAGTCATTTCATGACTATTTTTTTCACATACCACATATGGATCCACCAGTGTCATTGAAATGTGCGTTCTTCTCATTAACCACAACTGGAGTCGTTGCATGTGTGTACTCTTCAGAGACCACACATGGATCCACCAGTATCATTGCATGTGCGTTCTTTTTACTAACAACAACTTGAGTCATTGCACGTGTGTTCTTTTCACATACCACATATGGATCCAACAGTGTCATTGAAATGTGTGTTCTGTTCAGAGACCACACATGGATCCACCAGTGTCATTGCATGTGTGCTCTTTTTACTAACAACAACCAGAGTCATTGCATGTGTGTTCTCTTCAGAGAGCACACATGGATCCACTAGTGTCATTGCATGTGTGTCATTGCATGTGTGTTCTTTTCACATACCACATATGGATCCACCAGTGTCATTGCATGTGTGTTCTATTCAGAGACCACACATAGATCCACTAGTGTAATTGCATGTGTGCTCTTTTTACTAACAACAACTGGAGTCATTTCATGACTATTCTTTTCACATACCACATATGGATCCACCAGTGTCATTGAAATTGTGTTCTTCTCATTAACCACATCTAGAGTCATTCCATGTGTGTTCTCTTCAGAGACCACACATGGATCCACCAATGTCATTGCATGTGTGTTATTTTTACTAACAACAACTGGAGTCATTGCATGTGTGTTCTTTTCACAAACCACATATGGATCCACTAGTGTCATTGAAATGTGTGTTCTCTTTAGAGACCACACATGGATCCACCAGTGTCATTGCATGTGTGTTCTTTTTACTAACAACAACTAGAGTCATTACATGTGTGTTCTTTTCACATACGACATATTGATCCACCAGTGTCATTGCATGTGTGTTCTCTTCAGAGACCACACATGGATCCACCAGTGTCATTGCATGTGTGTTCTTTTTACTAACAACAACTGGAGTCATTGCATGACTATTCTTTTCACATACCACATATCGATCCACCAGTGTCATTGAAATGTGTGTTCCTTTCATTAACCACAGCTAGAGTCATTGCATGTGTGCTCTCTTCAGATACCACACGTGGATCCACCAGTGTCATTGCATGTGTGTTCTTTTTACTAACAACAACTGGAGTCATTACATGTGTTTTTTTTCACATACCAGATATAGATCCACCGGTGTCATTGAAATGTGTGCTCTTTTTACTAACAACAGCAAGAGTCATTGCATGTGTGTTCTCTTCAGAGACCACACATGGATCCACCAGTGTCATTGCATGTGTGTTCTTTTTACTAACAACAACTAGAGTCTGTTCATGACTATTCTTTTCACATACCACATATCCACTAGAGTCATTGCATGTGTGTTCTTTTTACTAACAACAACTAGAGTCATTGTATGTGTGTTCTTTTCACAATCCACCTATGGATCCAGCAGTGTCATTGCATGTGTGTTCTTCTCATTAACCACAGCTAGAGTCATTGCATGTGTGTTCTCTTCAGAGACCACATATGGATCCACCAGTGTCATTGAAATGTGTGTTCTCTTCAGAGACCACACATGGATCCACCAATGTCATTGCATGTGTGTTCTTTTTACTAACAACAACCAGAGTCATTGCATGTGTGTTCTTTTCACAATCCACCTATGGATCCACCAGTGTCATTGCATGTGTGTTCTTCTCATTAACCATAGCTAGAGTCATTTAATGTGTGTTCTCTTTAGAGACCACACATGGATCCGCCAGTGTCATTGCATGTGTGCTCTTTTTACTAACAACCAGAGTCATTACATGTGTGTTCTTATCATTAACCACAGCTAGATTCATTGCATGTGTGTTCTCTTCAGAGACCACACATGGATCCACCAGTGTCATTGCATGTGTGTTCTTTTTACTAACAACAACTGGAGTCATTGCATGTGTGTTCTTTTCACATACCACATATGGATCCACCAGTGTCATTGAAATGTGTGTTCTCTTCAGAGACCACACATGGATCCACCAGTGTCATTGCATTTGTGTTCTTTTTACTAACAACAACTGGAGTCATTGCATGTGTGTTCTTTTCACATACCACATATGGATCCACCGGTGTCATTGCATGTGTTTTCTCTTTAGAGACCACACATGGAACCACTAGTGTCATTGAAATCTGTTTTCTTCTCTATAAACCACAGCTAGAGTCATTGCATGTGTGTTCTCTTTAGAGACCACACATGGATCCACCAGTGTCATTGCATGTGTGTTCTTTTTACTAACAACAACTGGAGTCATTGCATGTGTGTTCTTCTCACATACCACATATGGATCCACCAGTGTCATTGCATCTGTGTTCTCTTCAGAGACCACAGATGGATCCACCAAAGTAATTGCATGCGTGTTCTTTTCACTAACAACAACTGGAGTCATTTCATGACTATTCTTTTCACATACCACATATGGATCCACTAGTGTCATTGAAATGTTTGTTCTTCTCATTAAACACAGCTAGAGTGATTGTATGTGTGTTCTCTTTAGAGACCACACATGGATCCACCAGTGTCATTGCATGTGTGTTCTTTTTACTAACAACAACTGGAGTCATTGCATGTGTGTTCTTTTGACATACCACATATGGATCGACCAGTGTTATTGTATGTGTGTTCTCTTCAGAGACCACACATGGATCTACCAGTGTCATTGCATGTGTGTTCTTTTTACTAATAACAACTCGATTCATTGTATGTGTGTTCTTTTTACATACCACATATGGATCCACCAGTGTCATTGAAATGTGTGTTCTCTTTAGAGACCACACATGGATCCACCAGTGTCATTGCATGTGTGCTCTTTTTACTAACAATAACCAGAGTCATTACATGTGTGTTCTTTTCACATACCAAATATGGATCCACCAGTGTCATTGAAATGTGTGTTCTTATCATTAACCATAGCTAGAGTCATTGCATGTGTGTTCTCTTTAGAGACCACACATGGATCCACCAGTGTCATTGCATGTATGTTCTTTTTACTAACAACAACTGGAGTCATTGCATGTGTGTTCTTTTCACATACCACATATGCATCCATCAGTGGCGTTTCATGTGTGTTCTCTTCAGAGACGACACATGGATCCACCAGTGTCATTGCATGTGTGCTCTTTTTACTAACAATAACCAGAGTCATTACATGTGTGTTCTTTTCACATACCAAATATGGATCCACCAGTGTCATTGAAATCTGTGTTCTTATCATTAACCATAGCTAGAGTCATTGCATGTGTGTTCTCTTTAGAGACCACACATGGATCCACCAGTGTCATTGCATGTATGTTCTTTTTACTAACAACAACTGGAGTCATTGCATGTGTGTTCTTTTCACATACCACATATGCATCCATTAGTGTCATTTCATGTGTGTTCTCTTCAGAGACCACACATGGATCCACCAATGTCATTGCATGTGTGCTCTTTTTACTAAAAACAACCAGAGTCATTACATGTGTGTTCTTTTCACATACCAAATATAGATCCACCAGTGTCATTGAAATGTGTGTTCTTATCGTTAACCATAGCTAGAGTCATTGCATGTGTGTTCTCTTCAGACACCACACCTGGATCCACCAGTGTGATTGCATGTGTGTTCTTTTACTAACAACAAGTAGAGTCATTGCATGTGTGTTCTTTCCACATACCACATATGGATCCACGAATGTCATTGAAATGTGTGTTCTCTTTAGAGACCACACATGGATCTACAAGTGTCATTGCATGTGTGTTCTTTTTACTAACAACAACTGGAGTCATTGCATGTGTGTTCTTCTCACATACCACATATGGATCCACCAGTGTCATTGCATCTGTGTTCTCTTCAGAGACCACAGATGGATCCACCAGTGTAATTGCATGCGTGTTCTTTTCACTAACAACAACTGGAGTCATTTCATGACTATTCTTTTCACATACCACATATGGATCCACTAGTGTCATTGAAATGTTTGTTCTTCTCATTAAACACATCTAGAGTGATTGTATGTGTGATCTCTTTAGAGACCACACATGGATCCACCAGTGTCATTGCATGTGTGTTCTTTTTACTAACAACAACTGGAGTCATTGCATGTGTGTTCTTTTGACATACCACATATGGATCGACCAGTGTTATTGTATGTGTGTTCTCTTCAGAGACCACACATGGATCTACCAGTGTCATTGCATGTGTGTTCTTTTTACTAATAACAACTCGATTCATTGTATGTGTGTTCTTTTTACATACCACATATGGATCCACCAGTGTCATTGAAATGTGTGTTCTCTTTAGAGACCACACATGGATCCACCTGTGTCATTGCATGTGTTTTCTTTTTACTAACAACAACTAGAGTCATTGCATGTGTGTTCTTTTCACATACCACATATGGATCCACAAGTGTCATTGAAAAGTGTGTTCTCTTCAGTAACCACAGCTAGGGTCATTGCATGTGTATTCTCTTCAGAGACCACACATGGATCCACCAGTGTCATTGCATGTATGTTCTTTTTACTAACAACAACTGGAGTCATTGCATGTGTGTTCTTTTCACATACCACATATGCATCCATCAGTGGCATTTCATGTGTGTTCTCTTCAGAGACGACACATGGATCCACCAGTGTCATTGCATGTGTGCTCTTTTTACTAACAATAACCAGAGTCATTACATGTGTGTTCTTTTCACATACCAAATATGGATCCACCAGTGTCATTGAAATGTGTGTTCTTATCATTAACCATAGCTAGAGTCATTGCATGTGTGTTCTCTTTAGAGACCACACATGGATCCACCAGTGTCATTGCATGTATGTTCTTTTTACTAACAACAACTGGAGTCATTGCATGTGTGTTCTTTTCACATACCACATATGCATCCATTAGTGTCATTTCATGTGTGTTCTCTTCAGAGACCACACATGGATCCACCAATGTCATTGCATGTGTGCTCTTTTTACTAAAAACAACCAGAGTCATTACATGTGTGTTCTTTTCACATACCAAATATAGATCCACCAGTGTCATTGAAATGTGTGTCCTTATCATTAACCATAGCTAGAGTCATTGCCTGTGTGTTCTCTTCAGACACCACACCTGGATCCACCAGTGTGATTGCATGTGTGTTCTTTTACTAACAACAAGTAGAGTCATTGCATGTGTGTTCTTTCCACATACCACATATGGATCCACGAATGTCATTGAAATGTGTGTTCTCTTTAGAGACCACACATGGATCTACCAGTGTCATTGCATTTGTGTTCTTTTTACTAACAACAACTGGAGTCATTGCATGTGTTCTTTTCACATACCACATATGGATCCACCAGTGTCATTGAAATGTGTGATCTGTTTAGAGACCACACATGGGTCCTCCAGTGTCATTGCATGTGTGTTCTTTTTACTAACAACAACTGGAGTCACTGCATGTGTATTCTTTTCACATACCACATAGGGATCCACCAGTGTCATTGCATATGTGTTCTCTTCAGAGACCACATATGGAACCACCAGTGTCATTGAAATGTGTGTTCTTCTCTATAAACCACTGCTAGAGTCATTGCATGTGTGTTCTTTTCACATACCACATATGGATCCACCAGTGTCATTGCATGTGTGTTCTCTTCAGAGACCACACATGGATCCACCAGTGTCATTGCATGTGTGTTCTTTTTACTAACAACAACTGGAGTCATTGTATGTGTGTTCTTTTCACATACCACATATGGATCCACCAGTGTCATTGCATGTGTGTTCTCTTCAGAGACTACACATGGATCTACCAGTGTCATTGCATGTGTGTTCTTTTTACTAACAACAACTGGATTTAGTGCATATGTGTTTTTTTCACATACCACATAGGGATCCACCAGTGTCATTGAAATGTGTGTTCTCTTTAGAGACCACACATGGATCCACCAGTGTCATTGCATGTGTATTCTTTTTACTAACAATAACTGGAATCATTGCATGTGTGTTCTTTTCACATACCACATATGGATCCACAAGTGTCATTTAAATGTGTCTTCTCTTTTGTAACCACACCTAGAGTCATTGCATGTGTATTCTCTTTAGAGACCACACATGGATCCATAAGTGTCATTGCATGTATGTTATTTTTACTAACAACAACTGGAGTCATTGCATGTGTGTTCTTTTTCAGATACTACATATGGATCCAGCAGTGTCATTGCATGTATGTTCTTTTTACTAACAAGAACTGGAGTCATTGCATGTGTATTCTTTTCACATACCACATATGGATCCACCAGTGTCATTGCATGTGTGTTCTCTTCAGAGACCACAAATGGAACCACCAGTGTCATTGAAATGTGTGTTCTTCTCTATAAACCACAGCTAGAGTCATTGCATGTGTGTTCTCTTCAGAGACCACACATGGATCCACCAGTGTCATTGCATGTGTGTTCTTTTTACTAACAACAACTGGAGTCATTGCATGTGTGTTCTTTTCACATACCACATATGGATCCACCAGTGTCATTGCATGTGTGTTCTCTTCAGAGACCACAGATGGATCCACAAGTGTAATTGCATGTGTGTTCTTTTTACTAACAACGACTGGAGTGATTTCGTGACTATTCTTTCCACATACCACATATGGATCCACCAGTGTCATTGAAATGTGTGTTCTTCTCATTAAACACAGCTAGAGTCTTTGCATGTGTGTTCTCTTTAGAGACCACACATGGATCCACTAGTGTCATTGTATGTGTGTTCTTTTTACTTACAACAACTAGAGTCATTGCATGTGTGTTCTTTTCACATACCACATATGGATCCACCAGTGTCATTGCATGTGTGTTCTTTTTACTAACAACAACTAGAGCCATTTCATGACTATTCTTTTCACATACCACATATGGATCCACCAGTGTCATTGAAATGTGTGTTCTTCTCACTAACCACAGCTAGAGTCATTGCATGTGTGTTTTCTTTAGAGACCACACATGGATCCACCAGTGTCATTGCATGTGTGTTCTTTTTACTAACAACAACTGGAGTCATTGTATGTGTGTTCTTTTCACATACCACATATGGATCCACCAGTGTCATTGCATGTGTGTTCTCTTAAGAAACTACACATGGATCTACCAGTGTCATTGCATGTGTTTTCTTTTTACTAACAACAACTGGAGTCACTGCATGTGTGTTCTTTTCACATACCACATATGGATCCACCAGTGTCATTGCAATGTGTGTTCTCTTTAGAGACCACACATGGATCCACCAGTGTCATTGCATGTGTGTTCTTTTCACATACCACATATGGATCCACAAGTGTCATTAAAATGTGTGTTCTCTTCAGTAACCACAGCTAGAGTCATTGCATGTGTATTCTCTTTAGAGACCACACATGGATCCACAAGTGTCATTGCATGTATGTTATTTTTACTAACAACAACTGGAGTCATTGCATGTGTGTTCTTTTCAGATACTACATATGGATCCACCAGTGTAATTGCATGTGTGTTCTCTTCAGAGACCACACATGGATCCACCAGTGTCATTGCATGTGTGTTCTTTTTACTAACAACAACTGGAGTCATTGCATGTGTATTCTTTTCCCATACCACATATGGATCCACTAGTGTCATTGCATGTGTGTTCTCTTCAGAGACCACATATGGAACCACCATTGTCATTGAAATCTGTGTTCTTCTCTATAAACCACAGCTAAAGTCATTGCATGTGTGTTCTCTTCAAAGACCACACATGGATACACCAGTGTCATTGCATGTGTGTTCTTCTTACTAACAACAACTGGAGTCATTGCATGTGTGTTTTTTTCACATACAACATATGGATCCAATAGTGTCATTGCATGTGTGTTCTCTTCAGAGACCACACATGGATCCACCAGTGTCATTGCATGTGTGTTCTTTTTACTAACAACAACTGGAGTCATTGTATGTGTGTTCTTTTAACATACCACATATGGATCCACCAGTGTCATTGTATATGTGTTCTCTTCACTAACAACAACTGGAGTCATTGCATGTGTGTTCTTTCTACTATCCACAAGTGTCATTGAAATGTGTGTTCTCTTCAGTAACCACAGCTAGAGTCATTGCATGTGTATTCTCTTCAGAGACCACACATGGATCCATCAGTGTCATTGCATGTATGTTCTTTCTACTATCACCAACTGGAGTCATTGCATGTGTGTTCTTTTCACATACCACATATGGACCCATCAGTGTCATTTCATGTGTGTTCTCTTCAGAGACCACACATGGATCTACCAGTGTCATTGCATGTGTGCTCTTTTTACTAACAATAACCAGAGTCATTACATCTATGTTCTTTTCACATACCACATACGGATCCACCAGTGTCATTGAAATGTGTGTTCTTATCATTAACCACAACTAGAGTCATTGCATGTGTGTTCTCTTCATAGACCACACATGGATCCACCAGTGTCATTGCATGTGTGTTCTTTTTACTAATAACAACTGGAGTCATTGCATGTGTGTTCTTTTCATATACCACATATGGATCCACTAGTGTCATTGAAATGTGTGTTCTCTTCAGAGACCACACATGGATCCACTAGTGTCATTGCATTTGTGTTCTTTTTACTAACAACAACTGGATTCATTGCATGTCTGTTCTTTTCACATACCACATATGGATCCACCAGTGTCATTGAAATGTGTGTTATCTTTAGAGACCACACATGGATCCACCCGTGTCATTGCATGTGTGTTCTTTTTACAAACAACAACTGGAGTCATTGCATGTGTGTTCTTTTCACATACCACATTTGGATCCACAAGTGTCATTGAAATGTGTGTTCTCTTTAGTAACCATAGCTAGAGTCAGTGCATGTTTATTCTCTTCAGAGACCACCCATGGATCCACCAGTGTCATTGCATGTATATTCTTTTTACTAACAACAACTGGAGTCATTACATGTGTGTTCTTTTCACCTACCACATATGGATCCATCAGTGTCATTTCTTGTGTGTTCTCTTCAGAGACCACACATGGATCCACCAGTGTCATTGCATGTGTGCTCTTTTTACTAACAACAACCAGAGTAATTACATTTGTGTTCTTTTCACATACCACATACGGATCCACCAGTGTCATTGAAATGTGTGTTCTTCTCATTAACCACAGCTAGAGTCATTGAAACGTGTGTTCTCTTTGGAGACCACACATGGATCCACCAGTGTCATTGCATGTGTGTTATTTTTACTAACAACAACTGGAGTCATTGCATGTTTGTTCTTTTCACATACCACATATAGATCCACCAGTGTCATTGCGTGTGTGTTCTCTTCAGAGACCACACATGGATCCACTAGTGTCATTGCATGTGTTTTCTTTTTTACTAACAACAACTGGAGTCACTGCATGTGTGTTCTTTTCACATACCACATATGGATCCACCAGTGTCATTGAAATGTGTGTTCTCTTGAGAGACCACACATGGATCCACCAGTGTCATTGCATATGTGTTATTTTTACTCACAACAACTAGAGTCATTGAATGTGTGTTCTTTTCACATACCACATATCGATCCACCAGTGTCATTGAAATGTGTGTTCTCTTTAGAGACCACACATGGATCCACCAGTGTCATTGCGTGTGTGTTCTTTTTACTAACAACAACTGGAGTCATTGCATGTGTGTTCTTTTCACATACCACACATGGATCCACCAGTGTCATTGAAATGTGTGTTCTTCTCTATAAACCACAGCTAGAGTCATTGCACGTGTGTTCTCTTTAGAGACCACACATGGATCCACCAGTGTCATTGCTTGTGTGTTCTTTTAACTAACAAAAACTTGAGTCATTGCATGTGTGTTCTTTTCACATACCACATATGGATCCACCAATGTCATTGCATGTGTGTTCTCTTTAGAGACCACACATGGATCCCCCAGTGTCATTGCATGTGTGTTCTTTTTACTAACAACAACTGGAGTCATTTCATGACTATTCTGTTCACATACCACATATGGATCCACAAGTGTCATTGAAATGTGTGTTCTTCTCATTAACCACATCTAGAGTCATTGCATGTATGTTCTCTTCAGAGACCACACCTGGATCCACCAGTGTCATTGAATGTGTGTTCTTTTTTACTAACAACAACTGGAGTCATTGCATGTGTGTACTTTTCACATACCACATATGGATCCACCAGTGTCATTGCATGTGTTCCTCTTCAGAGACCACACATAGATCTACCAGTGTCATTGCATGTGTGTTCTTTTTACTAACAACAACTGGAGTCATTGCATGTGTGTTCTTTTCACATACCACATATGGATCTACCAGTGTCATTGATATGTGTGTTCTCTTTAGAGACCACACATGGATCCACCAGTGTCATTGCATGTGTGTTCTTTTTACTAACAACAACAGGAGTCATTGCATGTGTGTTCTTTTCATATACCACATATGGATCCACCAGTGTCATTGAAACGTGTGTTCTATTCAGTAACCATGGCTAGAGTCATTCCATGTGTGTTCTCTTTAGAGACCACACATGGATCCACCAGTGTCATTGCATGTGTGTTCTTTATACTAACAACTAGAGTCATTGCATGTGTGTTCTTTTCAGATACAACATATGGATCCACCAGTGTCATTGAAATGTATGTTCTCTTTAGAGACCACACATGGATCCACCACTGTCATTACATGTGTGCTCTTTTTACTAACAATAAACAGTGTCATTGTATGTGTGTTCTTCTCATTTACCATAGCTAGATTCATTGCATGTGTGTTCTCTTTAGAGACCACACATGGGTCCACCAGTGTCATTACATGTGTATTCTTTTTACTAACAACAACATGAGTCATTCCATGTGTGTTCTTTTCACATACCACACATGGATCCACCAGGGTGATTGTATGTGTGTTCGTTTTACTAACAACAACTAGAGTCATTTCATGACTATTCTTTTCACATACCACATATGGATGCACCAGTGTCATTGCATGTGTGTTCTCTTCAGAGACCACACATGGATCCACCAGTGTCATTGCATGTGTGCTCTTTTTACTAACAACAACCGGAGTCATTTCATGACTAATCTTTTCACATACCACATATGGATCCACCAGTGTCATTGAGATGTGTGTTCTTCCCATTAACCACATCTAGAGTCATTACATGTGTGTTCTCTTTAGAGACCACACATGGATCCACCAGCGTCATTGAATGTGTGTTCTTTTTACTTACAACAACTGGAGTCATTTCATGTGTGATCTTTTCACATACCACATATGAATCCGCTGTGTCATTGAAATGTGTGTTCTCTTTAGAGACCACAAATGGATCCACCAGTGTCATTGCATGTGTGTTCTTTTTACTAACAACAACTAGAGTAATTGCATGTGTGTTCTTTTCACATACCACATATGGATCCACTAGTGTCATTGCATGTGTGTTCTCTTCAGAGACCACACATGGATCCACCAGTGTCAGTGAAATGTGTGTTCTTCTCATTAACCACAGCTAGAGTCATTGCATGTGTGTTCTCTTCAGAGACCACACATGGTTCCACTAGTGTCATTGCATGTGTGTTCTTTTTACTAACAACATCTAGAGTCATTGTATGTGTGTTCTTTTCACATACCACATATGGATCCACCAGTGTCATTGAAATGTGTGTTCTCTTTAGAAACCACACATGGATCCACCAGTGTCATTGCATGTGTGTTCTTTTTACTAACAACAACTAGAGTTATTGCATGTGTGTTCTTTTCACATACCACACATGGATCCACCAGTGTCATTGCATGTGTGTTCTTTTTACTAACAACAACTAGAGTAATTTCATGACTATTCTTTTCACATACCACATATGGATCCACCAGTGTCATTGAAATGTGTGTTCTTCTCATTAACCACAGCTAGAGTCAATGCATGTGTGTACTCTTCTGAGACCACACATCGATCCACCAGTGTCATTGCATGTGTGTTCTTTTTACTAACAACTAGAGTCATTGCATGTGTGTTCTTTTCACATACCACATATGGATCCACTAGTGTCATTGCATGTGTGTTTTCTTCAGAGACCACACATGGATCCACCAGTGTCATTGCATGTGTGCTCGTTTTACTAACAACAACTAGAGTCATTTCATGACTTATCTTTTCACATACCACATATGGATCCACCATTGTCATTGAAATGTGTGTTCTTCTTATTAACCACAACTAGAGTCATTGCATGTGTGTTCTCTTCAGAGACCACTCATGGATCCACCAGTGTCATTGCATGTGTGTTCTTTTTACTAACAACAACTGGGGTCATTGCATGTGTGTTCTTTTCACATACCACATATGGATCCAGCAGTGTCATTGAAAGTGTATTCTCTTCAGAGACCACACATGGATCCACCAGTGTCATTGCATGTGTGTTCTTTTTACGAACAACAACTGGAGTCATTGCATGTGTGTTCTTTTCATATACCACATATGGATCCACCAGTGTCATTGAAATGTGTGTTCTCTTCAGAGACCACACATGGATCCACCAGTGTCAATGCATCTGTGTTCTTTTTACTAACAACAATTGGACACATTGCATGTGTGTTCTTTTCACATACCACATATGGATCCACCGGTGTCATTGAAATGTGTGTTCTCTTCAGTAACCACAGGTAGAGTCATTGCATGTGTGTTCTCTTTAGAGACCACACATGGATCCACTAGTGTCATTGCATGTGTGTTCTTTTTACTAACAACAACTGGAGTCATTTCATGACTATTCTTTTCACATACCACATATGGATCCAGCAGTGTCAGTGAAATCTGAGGTCTTCTCATTAACCACAGCTATAGTCATTGCATGTGTTTTGTTTTCACATACCACATATGGATCCACCAGTGTCATTGCATGTGTGTTCTCTTCAGAGAACACACATGGATCTACCAGTGTCATTGCATGTGTGCTCTTTCTACTAACAACAACTGGAGTCATTTCATGACTTATATTTTTAGATACCACATATGGATCCACCAATGTCATTGAAATGTGTGTTCTTCTCATTAACCACCACTACTAGGAAACAACCCATCTGTGGCGCATGGAAATGGGACTTCTGTGGCGCATATCCTAGTCACCACTGTTACCTCGCCACTGATAACTACTTCCTGTGGCGCATATGGATATGCGCCATAGAAGTCCCTGACTTCTGTGGCGCATGTCTTCATATGTGCCACAGGATGAACTTCTGTGGCGCATTTACATATATGCGCCACAAAAAGCCCATGCGCCACTGACTATATAATTATATGCGCCACTGATTGCGTAACACGTATTCGAAGTAAAATACTTTCCTGGTGTATAATCAGGTATTTATGTAGGATTTATACGGTATTTATCCAGATGAGTATAAAATACATTGCACAAGTAGTACATGCATGAAAACCGACATATATATAATACAAACACTTAGAGCCCGATCGAGATACATATATAGTGTTAAATGCCAAATTTTTACACAAGTGCCGAATACAAAGTTCATATCATCTGACATTACAAATATGAAGTGGCCACTACCGCCTACACTAGGATCAAATAGAATACAGCTGTGATAATGGTGAGCAAGAGCATTAGCCCGACCAATATCTTCATCTGGTTCTTCTTCCACAAGTGGTTCCTCCACTTGGCTATCGCCTCCTCTCTAGTCGCGTATCCTTTGTAGATGTTGCCACTGAACTTGTTCACTTGTTTGTGACAATCCTCCCACTCCTCGTAGACTCCTGGAACCCTACCCATGTAAACCACATACCACCTCATCGCCATCTCTATAGACGACAAGGCATATTAGTAAAAATACAACGAAAAGAATGAATAAAGGGTTCACATCCATATATATATATATATATGTTCACAGAATATAAAACAAAGGATCCAAAAACCTAAAAGATAGATCATCATAGAAGCAATAAGTTCAACGACAACACGACCACAAGGTAGTTTAAGTCTAACAACAATGACCATTTCGACCACGAGATAGTAAAGTTTATGACACACACACTAATACAGCAGGTGTCCATCAAGAATATACACACACTGGATCATGCTAGAGGAACACATCGATCATGATGAAGACTTCCTCTTCTCGCTCGGCTTCAGGAACGGTAGATAGCCCTCGTTCGTCGTCCATGTCCTTGTGTCACCCTGCTTACGGAGGCGTTCTTCGATCTCCCTCTTACTCAACCCTCTGCCTTGTTGTAGGGCACCCCCCTTGTGTTGACATATTCAATGATGATTTGCGACAACTTCATCTGAATGCGATGGAAGTCTTCTCTAAGATCAGCATCGTCGATTTTTGCCAAAGTTTTGTCCCATCCTCAGATACTAAATGGCAGCGTTAGGTTCTGGCAATCCCGAACATAGCCTTTAAGGTGATGGAGGACGTAGAAGGCCTCCTTGGCACCAGTAGTCGACTGCTTGACGCAGGGGAACTCGAGCATGTGCTTGAACACGTGTTTGCCATCCTTGATACATCCCACCTAAGGTGCATCCCTTCTTGGTGTAGCCCTCGAGAGCCTCATTGAGAACACCCCTTATTCTGGTGTAGTCTTACTCGGGAAAGAAAGGCAAAAGAAGTGTGCCCTTCCTCTTGTTGTCCACCATGAACTTCTCGAGGTACGTCGTCGCCTTGGTCCGTGTCTCTGATCCTTCGACCAACTGGCTGTCCCGCATGTAGTAGGGATCCACTATCGCGATTTCCGGGGTACTTTCTCTCTTGATCGTGATCGCCTGATTCAGCGCGTATAAGCGGACCAAGTTATAGTCCAGCCGTTTCGTGAGAAACAGCTTGAATATGTCCTCGAACGCTATGAAGAATATATCCGCGGGGGGTTCATCGACGAAGCCCACGTCCAATGGAACCTTGGCCGTGAAAACTGGGTAATTTGGATCTTCGTCTTTAAGAAGGCGGCCCTCTAGTGTCTTGACACCCTCGTGCAAAGTTAACATGGCTCCAACCGCAATGTGGATCATATCCGGAGTCAGTATCGGATCACCAGCTACATGCACTCGGGGCAAGCCATATTGTGTGGATGGTACGACGACAGCGTCCTGACCCCGGATCCTCTTTGGAAGAGGCTGGCTCGCACCCTTCTTATTATTATTACCTTTCATCTTGTAGTGCTTCTTCTTCACAACAGTGTCAGCCACTGCCATCTGCTCATTAGTCGCCTTTCAGAGGGTGTTGGGGCTGAAAACCAATCCCAGTTTCTCTTGTGGTGGATCGGCGGCTGAAGGCATCTCTTGAGAAAGACCATGGAAGACCAGGCGATGCATGCATGTATTGGGCCGACCATCTTGATGGTCGTCGTGAGCTGTGAAGGGTTCTTCATCCACAGAAGGCATATACAATCCTTTGGCGGCGCCGGTGTTGATGAAGTCATCAATGTTGACCAATTCATCATCATTTTCATGGGTGCCATCTGTTGGGTCCGCAGCATAGAAAACAAAAAATTTGCTACGGTGTGAACTACACGCCAAGATCTATCTACTAGGTACAAAGCAAACGGGTGGATATACATCCATAGAGAACTTACCCTCGAAGACAACGAGCTTTGTTAACGAGTAGGAACTCGTGGTTGATGTAGTCGTACACTTGCCGATCTCAAGATTGTGAGGAAGTCCGAGCGGCGCAACTCAGCAGCGCATACGCACTCGCACACACGTTCAAGCCACCGAACAACCTCCACCTCCTCGCTCCAGCGATCCAGCAGAAGCAGCAACTCCTTCCAGACGAAATGCCACCAAGAACATGTATCTCGCTAATTCGAGACCATCGGGGAATAATTCTAGAGGGGGAGAGAGATCCTTCACAAGGAGGTGTGAGGATGAAGGAGGGAATGGGTGGCCTTTTATAGGAGGAGGGGGGGTGCCCCCTCTCTCCATGGCCAGCGCATGGGGGGGCGGGGTGACCCCTCACCTCCCCCATTCATGTGGTGGTAACTCCTCCACATTAAAATGCCTCTTCACATTCCCTTTTAAAGTCTCCACTTTAAATGCATTAAGTTTCTCCAAATTTAATGCTCTCTCATTTAATAAAACTCTTTTATTAAATTTATTCAGAATTTTGTTAATTACTTTAATTAACAAACATTCACATATAGCCCCTTGCAATATTTCAATATCACATGCAGAACCACCTTCTGCAATTTCACCCGAAACAATTTCCGGTTTCTATTGAAACAATTCCTGCGCTTTGCAATTCTTTCGTCTGAAACATATGTGCTCCAAAATGGTGTCCGGTAACTCTTAAGTGTGCCACCCTACAGTTAGCGAATAATGCAGACATGATCAAGACCCTTCTCTGATCAATAATCAGCAGCGGGACCTGGAGATCCGTACTGACTCCTACACATTCAACGATGACTCCTGTGATCGTGAGAACGTTTAACGCTTGTAACTAAATCCCTTTGTCTCTCGATATATTACATGTTCGAGATTCGATCATCGGTATCTCCATACCTAGTTTGATCTCGTTATGGACATGCACTCTTTTCTCGTTCCCGTGATATAACATTCTAGTGATCACATCACTTGCTTGCAAGCTATCCTAATGTGATATCACCGAGAGGGCCCAGAGTATATCTATCCGTCATCTGGATTGACAAATTCCACTCTTGATCCATGAGCCTCAACATAACACCTTCGTAGCACTGAACCCATCTTTATAGTCACCCTGTTACGGTGTGACGTTTGATGTTATCAAGATACTCTTCCGGTGTTAGCAATTAACATGATCTCATGGTCTAAGGATAAAGATTACTTCGTATGATGTTATAGCAATATAAACACAATGACTTGATCATAATGCTATACTTCGGATGAATGTTCATCACATCATTCCACCAATGGTGTGACCTTGTTATTAACAACATCTAATGTCCATGATCAGGAAACCTTGATCATCTTGTTAATCAACAAGCTAGTCTATAAGAGAGGCATGACTAGGAACCCTTTTTGTTTATTAAACACACATGTATTGATGTTTCCTATCAATACAATTATAGCATGTAAAATAAACATCTGTCATATACAAGGAATACATAATAACAACTTTATTATTGCCTCTCAGGGCATATTTCCTTCAGTCTCCCACTTGCACTAGAGACAATAATCTAGTTCACATAGTGATAAATCTAACACCCATGGAGTTCTGGTGTTGATCATGTTTTGCCCTAGGGTGTACTTTAGTCAACGGATCTGCTACATTCAGGTCCGTGTGCACTTTACAAATATTTATATCTCCATCCTTGACATGTTCGCGGATGGAGTGAAACCGGTGCTTAATATGCTTGGAATTCTTGTGAGACCTTGGTTCCTTGGTGTTGGCTATGGCTCCATTGTTGTCACAATAGATCACCATCGGGTCCAACACATTGGGAACCACACCCAGTTCTATAATGAACTCTTTCATCCAAATCGCTTCATGCGCCTCTTCTGAAGCAGCAACATATTCCGCCTCCGTTGTTGATCTAGCCACCACAGGTTGTTTGGAGCTCCTCCAACTAACTGCTGCTCCGTTCAAGAGAAATACGTATCCGGATTGAGACTTAGAGTCATCTGGATCAGTGTCAAAGCTAGCATCGATATAACACTTAGCGACTAGGTCTTCTTCGCCTCCGTATATAAGAAACATATCCTTAGTTCTTCTCAAGTACTTAAGGATATTCTTGACCTCTATCCAGTGTTCCGAACCTAGATCAGATTGGTACCTACTAGTCAAACTAATAGCATGTGCCACATCCGGTCTTGTACATAGCATGGCATACATTATAGAGCCTATGGCTGAGGCATAGGGGATCCTATCCATTATCTCTCTTTCTTCCGCCGTAGCTGGACTTTGAGTCTTACTCAATGTCTTGCCTTGCAATATAGGTAAGAACCCCTTCTTACTTCCGTCCATATTAAACTTCTTTAATATCTTATCAAGGTATGTACTCTGTGATAGCCCAATTAGGCGTCTTGATCTATCTCTATAGATTTTAGTGCCTAATATATATGAAGCTTCACCAAGGTCCTTCATCGAAAATTTGCTGTTTAGATAACTTTTAACACTGTTTAAAACATCTAAATCATTTCCAATCAATAATATGTCATCCACATATAATATCAGAAATGCCACATTGCTCCCACTCACTTTCTTGTAAATACAAGCCTCTCCATAAGTTTGGACAAATCCAAACTCTTTGATCACCTCATCAAAGCGGAGATTCCAACTTCGTGATGCTTGCTTCAGTCCATAGATGGATCGCTGAAGTTTGCACACCTTATTAGCATCCTTAGGATCGACAAAACCCTTAGGTTGTATCATATACAACTCTTCTTCAATCTTACCATTGAGGAACGCAGTTTTGACATCCATCTGCCATATTTCATAATCGAAATATGCAGCAATTGCTAACATAATCCTAACCGACTTAAGCATCGCTACGGGAGAGAATGTCTCATCGTAGTTAACTCCTTGAATTTGTCGAAACCCCTTTGCGACAAGTCGAGCCTTATAGATGGTCACATTACCATCAGCATCAGTTTTCCTTTTGAAAATCCATTTATTCTCAACGGCCTTTCGGTCTTGAGGTAAGTCCACCAAGTTCCAAACTTGGTTCTCATACATGGATTCCATCTCGGATTTCATGGCTTCTAGCCATTTGTTGGAATCCGGGATCATCATCGCTTCTTCATATGTCGCAGGGTCATCCATTTCATCAATCATGAAATTCATAACAGGATTGTCGTACAGTTCAGGAGCTGCACATGTCCTGCTTGACCTGCGAGGTTTGGTAGTGTCCTCTTTCGGAGTTTCATGATCAATATCATTAGCTCTCTCTTCATTAGGTGAAGTCAACTCCGAAACAACTTCTGGTGCTGCGCCACTCGCCATTCCATGAAGAGAAGGTTCAATAACCTCTTCGAGTTCTACCTTCCGACTACTCACACCTTTCGCGAGAAACTCCTTCTCAAGAAAGGATCCATTCTTGGCAACAAAGACCTTGCCCTCGGATCTGTGATAGAAGGTATATCCAATCGTTTCCTTAGGTATCCTATGAAGATGCATTTTTCCGCTTTGGGTTCGAGTTTATTCGGTTGAAGTTTCTTCACATAAACATCGCATCCCCAAACTTTAAGAAATGACAGCTTAGGTTTGTTTCCAAACCATAATTCATACGATGTCTTTTCAACGGATTTAGATGTGCCCTATTTAAAGTGAATGTAGCGGTTTCCAGTGCATAACCCCAAAATGACAGTGGCAAGTTAGTCAGAGACATCATAGATCGAACCATATCCAATAAAGTACGATTACGACGTTCTGACACACCATTACGTTGTGGTGTTCCGGCAGGCGTGAGTTGTGAAACTATTCCACAATCTTTCATATGTGTGCTAAACTCGTAACTAAGATACTCTCCTCCACGGTCGGACCGCAGAAATTTGATCTTTCTGTTACGATGATTTTCCACTTCATTCTGAAATTCTTTGAACTTTTCAAAAGTTTCAGACTTGTGTTTCATCAAATAGATATACCCGTATCTACTCAAATCATCCGTGAAAGTAACAAAATAACGATATCCACCTCGCGCCGACACACTCATTGGTCCACACACATCAGTATGTATGATTTCCAATAGATCTGTCGCCCGTTCCATTGAACCGGAAAACGGTATTCTAGTCATCTTGCCCATAAGGCATGGCTCACATGTATCAAATGATTCAAAATCAAGTGATTCCAAAATTCCATCAGAATGGAGTTTCTTCATGCGTTTAACGCCAATATGACCTAGACGGCAGTGCCACATATATGTAGATATATCAAGTTTAATCCTTTTAGCATCAACATTATGAATATGCGTAATACTGCTATCGAGATCCAACAGAAATAAACCATTCAACATAGGTGCATGACCATAAAAGATATTATTCATATAAATCGAACAACCATTTTTTTCAGACTTAAATGAATAACCACTTTGCATCAAACACGATCCGGATACAATGTTCATGCTCAGTGCAGGCACCAAATAACAATTATTTAGGTTTATAACTAATCCCGATGGCATATGGAGAGGCAGCGTTCCGACGGCGATCACATCAACTCTTGATCCATTGCCGACCCGCATCGAGACCTCATCCCTTGCTAGGTTTCGCTTGTTCCGTAGTCCCTGAACCGAGTTACATATATTAGCAAACGATCTGGTATCAAATACCCAGGTGCTACTGCGAGTACTAGTCAAGTACACATCAATAACATGTATATCACATATACCTTTGTTTGCCTTGCCGGACTTCTTGTCCGCCAAATACTTGGGGCAGTTGCGCTTCCAATGGCCAGTCTCCTTGCAATAGTAGCACTCAGTGTCAGACTTAGGGCCAGATCGGGGTTTCTTTTCAAGCGTGGCAACAGACTTGCCACCCTTCTTTCCCTTGTGCTTGCCTTTCTTGTCCTTCTTGAAACCGGTGGTCCTATTGATCATCAACACTTAATGTTCTTTCCTAATCTCCACTTCTGCAGTCTTAAGCATTGACAGAAGCTCAGGAAGAGACTTCTTCATGCCCTGCATATTATAGTTCATCACGAAGCTCTTGTAGCTAGGTGGCAGAGATTGGAGAACACGATGTATGCCTAAGTCAATGGGAATCGTCATTCCCAATGACACAAGCTTATCGGTGTACCCAGACATTTTGAGTACGTGCTCACTAACGAAGCTGTTTTCCTCCATCATGCAGCTAAAGAGCTTTTATGTAGCATTATAACTCTCTACGGCAGCATGGGTATCGAAAATCATTTTCAATTCTCCCATGGTATGAAAACCATTGCCATTTTCGAAACGCTTTCGAAGTTCTGGCTCTAGCCCATACAGTATGCCGCAATGAACTAAGTTGTGGTCCTCCTGACGAGTTTTATAGACGTTCTTTTCCTCGTCAGGGGCATCAGGAGCTGGTGGGGGGGGGGGGGCTAGCGGCGCATCTAGCACATATTGCTTTTGTGCAGCAGTGAGGAGAATCCTCAAATTCATAGCCCAGTTTGTGAAGTTGCTACCATTCGCAGCAAGTTTCTCTTTCTCCCTGAACACATTGAAATTAAAAACAGGTGGTGCCATCTACAACAGAATTTGTAAAGTATATTTAGACTAAGTTTATGATAGATTGAGTTTGACTAATCCAAATTACTAATGAACTCCCACTCAAAAACGACATCCCTCGTGTCCTTTTGGTGATTACATGAACCAAATCCACTACACCAAGTCCGATCATCACGTGAGTCGGTGTAGCTTCAAAGGCGAGCATCTATATGGGCATCATATCAACTATATGACTCATGCTTAACCTTTCGGTCCGTGTTCCGAGGCCATGTCTGTACATGCTAGGCTCGTCAAGTAAGAACCTTAGTATTTGCGTGTGTAAAACTGTCTTACACACGTTGTATGAAAGCGTAGAGTTGAGAACACCCGATCATCACGTGATGCCTCAAAACACGATCCACAAAACGGTGCAAACTTAAGGAAGAACACATTTTATCTTGATATCTAAACGAGGGATCATCTTATAATGCTACCAAACGCGCCAAACTAGCAGTATAAGATGCTAACATCTAATGTGTGAAGTGAGGTGATATGGTCCATGCATTTGATCTCTATCATTTGCATCGTGGTATGATCTTTATCATTCCTTTGTGTGTAAGGCCAAGGTCTATTGAACTTACACGTTAAGTGAGTTGTAAGAGTATCTATTATACATCTACTTACAACAATACCATATCAAAACACTAGCCCAGCAACGATCTAAACTAGACGCCTCTAATTTATCAATTGCAAGTTTTACGTGGCTTAGGGATTTCGGAGATAGAACCTGTCTAACCTACGAACATGAACCACAACGAGGATAACTAAGTTATTAGCAACTCGTTGTAAATCAGATATTGACTATAGTAGGAGAGACAGACACCCGCCAACCACTTATGCAAAACAAGTTGCATGTCAGTCGTGGAACCGGTCTCATGTACGATGACATGTAAGGTTGGTCCGGGCCGCTTCATCCCACTATACCACCAATATCCAAAGTACATAGAAGATGCAATAACATGATCATCATCGCCCACATATAAACATATGTGGACTACCCGTGCAAAGCACCTACGCATAGATCAGGCTCTGATACCACTGTTGGGTCCGCAGCATAGAAAACAAAAAAATTCCTACGGTGTGAACTACACGCCAAGATCTATCTACTAGGTACAAAGCAAACGGGTGGACATACATCCATAGAGAACTTACCCTCGAAGACAACGAGCTTTGTTAACGAGTAGGAACTCGTGGTTGATGTAGTCGTACACTTGCCGATCTCAAGATCGTGAGGAAGTCCGAGCGCCACAACTCAGCAACACATCCGCACTCGCACACACGTTCAAGCCACCGGACAACCTCCACCTCCTCGCTCCAGCGATCCAGCGGAAGCAGCAACTCCTTCCAGACGAAATGCCACCGGGAACATGTATCTCGCTAATCCGAGACCATGGGGGAATAATTCTAGAGGGGGAGAGAGATCCTTCACAAGGAGGTGTGAGGATGAAGGAGGGAATGGGTGGCCTTTTATAGGAGGAGGGGGGTGCCCCCTCTCTCCATGGCCGACGCATGGGGGGCGGGGTGACCCCTCACCTCCCCCATTCATGTGGTGGTAACTCCTCCACATGAAAATGCCTCTTCACATTCCCTTTTAAAGTCTCTACTTTAAATGCATTAAGTTTCTCCAAATTTAATGCTCTCTCATTTAATAAAACTCTTTTATTAAATTTATTCAGAATTTTGTTAATTACTTTAATTAACAAACATTCACATATAGCCCCTTGCAATATTTCAATATCACATGCAGAACCACCTTCTGCAATTTCACTCGAAACAATTTCCGGTTTCTATTGAAACAATTCCTGCGCTTTGCAATTCTTTTGTCTGAAACATATGTGCTCCAAAATGGTGTCCGGTAACTCTTAAGTGTGCCACCCTACGGTTCACGAATAATGCAGACATGATCGAGACCCTTCTCTGATCAATAATCAGCAACGGGACCTGGAGATCCGTACTGACTCCTACACATTCAAGGATGACTCCTGTGATCGTGAGAACCTTTAATGCTTGTAACTAAATCCCTTTGTCTCTCGATATATTACATGTCCGAGATTCGATCATCGGTATCTCCATACCTAGTTTGATCTCGTTACCGACATGCACTCTTTTCTTGTTCCCGTGATATAACATTCTAGTGATCACATCACTTGCTTGCAAGCTATCCTAATGTGATATCACCGAGAGGGCCTAGAGTGTATCTATCTGTCATCTGGATTGACAAATTCCACTCTTGATCCATGAGCCTCAACATAACACCTTCATAGCACTGAACCCATCTTTATAGTCACCCTGTTCCGGTGTTAGCAATTAACATGATCTCATGGTCTAAGGATAAAGATTACTTCATATGATGTTATAGCAATATAAACACAATGACTTGATCGTAATGCTATACTTCGGATGAATGTTCATCACATCATTCCACCAATGGTGTGACCTTGTTATTAACAACATCCAATGTCCATGATCAGGAAACCTTGATCATCTTGTTAATCAACAAGCTAGTCTATAAGAGAGGCATGACTAGGAACCCTTTTTGTTTATTAAACACACATGTATTGATGTTTCCTATCAATACAATTACAGCATGTAAAATAAACATCTATCATATACAAGGAATACATAATAACAACTTTATTATTGCCTCTCAGGGCATATTTCCTTCACCATCATGTGGTGGTGGTAGCGGGGCGACGGCGGTTGTGGCACAACGTCTTTGCCATGTGGAGGTGCACACGCTGCCAAGAGTTGATGGAGACGGCTGGTGGTGGCGACGACGGCGGCTACTGGCTTCCGAGGTGGTGGCTGGGCGATTGGTCGAGAGGTGGCACCGGTGCTCCCCGCCGCAAGATGAATTTGGGTCTTCGGCCATGTCAAGGGCCAGTTGTAGCATTCTCCAAGGGTCTTGTGTTCGTCGGCTCCCTAAGGTTTAAAGGGGGGTCCATGTCATCGCACCCTGGCAACACCCGAGCCAACTTGACCCTCATCACGTCATCATCCATTGGATTATTGTGCATCGTGCGGCTCGCCAGTTGTATAAGAGTGCCCTTGGCAACATCCTTCAACTCACCTCCGACATTTTTAAGCAGGAGTACGCACGAAGTGTCCTGAGGCAAAAACATGTTGTTGGGCGTCATGAGATGGCAGCAGTCATGCATCAAAGGCATAAAGGAGATGACGTGCACTAACTAATTAGTTACCTTGGTGATGGTATGGATCTCGGCTAATGTAGAGACACGGCCGATGTCGGCGGCCGGCCTATCATCATTTGCAATCTCCCGCTCGGGTGCCTCACGAAGCACCACCGCCGTCGGCTGTGCCTTATTGGTATCTTTGGCGGGAGGGGGCATCGGTGTGACCAAAACAAGCGGCTGCGTCCCGATGTTGACGGTCGGCGGGGTCACCAGTTCCGGTGACACGGTAACATTGATGCCCGAGTTGTTGCCGCTTAAGCTGGGCAGATGTATCGGCCCCTGTCGACCTCCCGCATTCCAAGCAGTAAGCCCCTCGAAAAACTCGGGGGGGGGGGGGATCATCGAGCGGAGCTTCTCTTCCACTAACTTGTCCATCGTTTTCTCGTCCACCGCCTTCTCCTCCAGTGTCTGCACCTTCATCTTCAGCTCTGCAATAGCGGCTTTATCCTGGTTCTTCCTCTCCCTTCTTTTCTTGGCGTCCTCTTTGTAGTACTCCTTGAACTTCATGCTCGTACCGAAGCCGGACACACGGCCATCTGAGGAAGGCGGCAACCCCTTGTCCCTCTTCTTGTAAGCATTGGTCGCCCTATTGAAAACCATGTCCCATGGCTCCATCGAATCCTGGGACGACTCTGTGGCAGTAGCGTTCAATTCCTCCTCCTGCAGAGACAAGGAAAGGTGAACCCATTTAGATTCTTGGCTTCATTATTTTAATTAGATCGCAATAGACTTGAGATCAGCGATAAATTCCTTACCAGATTATTCTCGAAGTCCTTCACCTCCAGATCGTCGGTGATGAACTCCCCTGTTTCCTTGTCCAGGTAGTAGCGGGCCCGAATAAATTGCCTAAGCTACAAGTCCGTGATTTTAAGCCAAGGGTTGTCTTTACCAAGGCATTCAAGCTCGGCGTCCTCCTTGTCCCAAATGGCCTTTCCCCCTGTAACCGCCGCTTCCAAGGCGGTGGTTACCTACGTTCTGTTCCCGCATACTCCTTCCCCATTTAGTCCATTTTATAGCGTCAGCGGTAGCTATATCCGCCTTGAATATCTTAAACTCCTCTTCGTCAAGCATCGGATTTTTCTTACTAATAACCTCCCAACTTTCACCTTTGTCAATGCTATTCTTCACCCGGGTTTTCCAGCTGCTCAAGGCGTTGCTCATCTTCATGAGGGCTAGTTTGTTCATCGGGTTCTTTCTCTCGAGGTTTCTAAACCGCTCTACGAATCTGTATCGCTTGTGAAGCTTCTTAAGGAGGTTATCGACCAAAGCTGCATTGTCAGCATGTCTGATGTACTTCGTGTTGATCGACATGCTTTCCCGGACGATGCACCCGAGTGGCAGGCCGTACCCTTTAGCAATCGCCTCTGGCGCAATGGGTAGGCCACTTTCTGTGACCTCAGTGAACTCATCACAAACGGTGGCGAGCACTGGCACCTTCCGCTCCTTCTGTTCCTTCTTCTTCTTCTTCTTCTTCGAAGGGGCCAGGTTGCCGCAACCGCCATCCGTGCGCTCGTCGCCATCAGTGCGGGCGCCGCCATCAGTGGTGTCATCCTCTTCGCCGCCGCCTTCACTAGTTCCATCGTAGTCATCTTCGTCCCCCTTGTAATCAGGATCTCCGCCCTCATTGGCCCCAGCAGCTCTGGCGATGGTCGCCACCTACTCCGGTGGTGGTGTCATCCTCATCGCCTCCTCCTCCTCCTGTTGGGACCCCCGCCAGAATGACTGGTTGGCCTGTCTAGCTTGTTCTTCGACGCTGATCATGTGCTTAGAAGGGCCAGACTCCTTGTTGCCCGACATGTTTGCACTACTCTATTTAAAAGAGGCAAAAAGGTAGCACAAATCTTGGCTGAAAAATTCGGCATGACCTTTGCTAATTTTTTGACCTAGGAGTGCCCATTTCTCAACCCAAACGGAAGTAAATCGACACTTCGGGAGAAATGGGCAACTCAAATGAAATCCCTGCAAGACAAAACACCCCATCCCCATATTGACAGCCCCATGCATTGACCCCAGCATCATCATCCATGCATCCCCTCCTTCATTCACGCAACAGTATAACAGATACATGTATAAGAAGAACTTAAAAAACTTAAAAGGGTGCAGCAAATAATATATAAGCAGTATATATACCAGACATGTGCTTCTACTGAATGAAAACTGAGTAGCAGTTATAGTACACAGAGACACACACATTCTCTCTTCTTCTTGCACACACACATGCTATCAAGTTATAGTACACACACTTTACTTGGCACAGTTCAGTAAAGGGGAATTTTTTTATCTAGCGGCAGTACACATACACAATCATGATGCTCCTGATGGATTTCACCAAAGCAAAGTTGGGTTGTAAACCATTCATTCATATTTGGGTCAAAAAAGAAAGAAAGACAGAGAACAGTACAACAGTTGCAGTAAAAAAAGCTGAACATCACAAGTGTCGTAGCAATAATCATAAGGAAACCAGGGGCATAGAAACAAACATACATAGATGTTCTTGGGGGCACTGGAAAGGGAAGCACGAAATTCTCTATGGATAGTGCAAAGGAAATAAAAGCAGTCTGCAAAGTATCCAAGACATTTCTTAAAATGCTAAATAACACAGACCAGATTCACACAATATATGGAACAGTAAAAAATAACATTTGAATGAAATACATAGTGTAATAGAAGTGAAGAAGGTACCTAACTAAAAGTCTAAAAGGATCAACAAAATATGTTAGAGTAAACTAGAAACTTGGTATGCTGAAAAGGGGACCCCAGTAGTTGCAGTTAGAGATGCATGTTTGAAACCTTTAGGGTAGCATCTATTTTAGTCTGGTTCAAAAAATCAACTATTTTTCTCAAAAAATTATGATCTGTGAAAATTTAGTTTATTTTTTTTTACTAAAGAGGGTAGAGGGTACCCTAAAGGTTACCCACTTGGATACTTAGTTGCAGTCCTAGTGTACTAGAACTCTAGAACGACAAGTAACCCAGGCCCTTGATAATTCAATCATCAAATTTAGAACCTGATTTACATGAATGCACTGAATTTAGCATGCCTAGTACATTGTTATTAAGTACTCTAAGTTCAGTATGTATAGTGCAGTATTGAATATATTACTGTCAAGCAAAACCTGGTTTACATGAATGCAAGCCCTAGATCATTCTTGCAACTTCCTAGTATTAAACTAAGCTCTAATTTGATCACTACCAGTTTGATGGTGAACACGAGTATTTTATATTGCCCAAGTAATAAGCTCAGTATGCAAGGAACAAAATAATCACAACTCTCAACCTTGTATTTCTTAACAAAGTAATATGCTCAGTATGCAAGGAGACATGTAGGTATCTCGGTGTCTCGAGCATCTGCCCGTGTAGGTATCAACCATCGACACAAACCAGCCACACCCTCAAAGATAAATTCAATAGAATGAAAGAGAAAGAATTATTCAAAAAAATGTAACTTAACAAAGCCATGAACTGAACCCTGTTTGCTGAAGCACAATTGGTGTCTGTACCGGGAGGATTTCTCTTTAGCAAAGCAGAGAATATAACAGAGAGGATTTCAACAAGTAGCAGAACAAGTGCACATGATGTTAGTGGATGGTGGAATCCTGCCGCACTAGCTAGGTGACAAGGACGAATAACTACAGTTGCAACCGCGCCGCATCGCACTAAACTAAGCTCTGGTGCAAGCCCTAGATCATTCTTGCAACTTCCTAGTATTAAACTAAAATTCACAGAAGTATTCTTGCAATCTGAAAATTGAGTAGAGCATTCTTGCAGAGAGGGGGAAAGAAGAGAGCGGGAAGTGTACCTGCGGATGGGGAGGTGGTCGTCGACGAGGGTGGCGGTGGTGCTCCTGCTGCAGATGTTGCAGGCCACCTCCTCCTAGGTCGTAGGCGAGGCGGGGCGGGCCTCCTCCTCCACGGGCTCCGGAGCGGTGGTGGCAGGCCTCCTCCTCCTAGGTCACAGGCGGGGCGGGGCGAGCCTCCTCCTCCACGGGCTCCGGTGCGGCGGTGATGGGGCTCTCCTTCACAACGGCTCTACTCCGCGGCGGCTTCGGTGGCGAGGGGGATTAGCTAGGTTTTGCATGTGGGCGGGATGAGGGAAAGAAATGGAGAAGGTAGCAGGGGAGGCCGAACCATTTATTTGTCTAAGTGTGAAAGTTCTGTGGCGCATTCCTCTAAAATGCGCCACTGAATTTACAACTTCTGTGGCGCATTACTATGATATGCACCACAAAACTTTTGGGCATAGTCCAAAAACAAAGCGGCATCATAATCTGACAAGATCAGCTACATGTCCTAGTGGTCTTGCTCGCCAGCTTTCAACCTAGAGCAGCCAGGTTCAAATCCTGGCTGTCTTTAAAAAATATTTTATTTATTCAAAAAAACCTATCAAATATACACATGCATACTTGTAAAAAAAAGCAAGAACATATACACATGCATACTTATCAAAAAACCTTCTGAATCATATATATATGTGCTTGTCACACACAAATGTGAATTTGTATACCCACACGAATATCACGCGTATGTTTTAGTCTCTAACTAATATATATTTGCGAGCACACGTGTGAATTAATACACAAAAAAGTCACACTAATATCACATTATACCCACACGAATTAATACACCAAAAGGTCACATAATTGCTAGTGTCTCTTCACAATCTTCTTGCCCTTTTTCGCCGTGGTTGAATACTTTAGCCCGTGCACTTTGAGATTTCTTCTTGTGAATGGACAACCTTTAGTAGGCAGTGTGGTCTTCCTTCTTACTTTAGTAGTAGTAGGCATGTCAAAGTACATGTCGAATTCCTCTTCGATCTTCGGGTTGCCGTTTTTGTCGAAGTTTTGCTCGTTGGCGGCTCCTTCCATTCTGATGATGCTCCTCTTGCCCCTCCTAACTACAACACGGTTGGGCTTTGATGGGTCGGTAAAAAAAAAGCATTGATCAACTTGGCTAGCAATTACCCAAGGCTCATTTTTTGCGGAGGCGTTCTTCGTTGATTTGGCATCTGGTATAACCATTGTGGTGAAATAGCGGCCTTCTTTTTCCACGTTCTTGGCCCATCTAACACGGAACATCGGTACGATCTCTCCATAGTAGTCGAGCTCCCATATCTCCTCGATCCTTCCATAGAATCTTTCCATCACAATAGTCTCGTCATCGGCAAAGGATAACATAGTTACTCCTGAGTTTTGATATTCACTATTCTTGTCCTTTTCCTCGGTGTAGAATCTGTAACCGTTTATGTCGTATGACTGATAGGTCCTTAGGTTGTGCCCTGGGCCCTACGACAAGGAGAATATGAGTTTTTGATCTTCCATAGAAGGCGTCTGTGGGGGATTGTCCAGTTGCCTTCCTCGACCGGCCCTGGTCGACGTACTCCTGCTCGATTAAGCTTCTGTGCTCTTCGACCCAAGGGCCAACCACTTCAATGTGTTGTAGCGTGACTCGGGGTGCCCTTTCAAAATCAGTGCATCGACCATCAATGCCGACATGCAGTGAGCGGCAGCCCTTGCGGTGACCATATCCACCGAGCCTGCCGAGGTGCTTCTTTGTGGGTATTCCAACATCCTCGTTCTCGGTGGTTATATAATTCTGGTAGAAGGAGATGCACTCATAGATCAGAAAGCCCTTGGCTATGCTTCCATCTGGACAAGACCTGTTGCGAACGAATCCTTTGATGACACAGTTTAGCCTTTCAAATGGCATCATGTTGTGCAGGAATGTCGGCCCGAGCTGGATGATGTCGTCCACGACATGTACAAGCATATGCACCATGATGTCGAAGAATGCGGGCGGGAAGTAAATCTCAATCTCGCATAGTATCATCACGATCTCTTCATGTAGCCTGTCGAGCTGCTTCACACCGATCGACTTCCTAGATATGACGTCGAAAAAGTTACAGAGGCCAAACAACGTCTCACGGACATGCTCATCCATTATCCCACGGATCACAACAGGGAGTATCTGTGTCATCAGCACGTGACAGTCATGAGACTTCATACCGCTGAACCTCTTCTTCGCCACGTCCAGATATCTGCTTATCTTTCCCGAGTAACCGTGAGGAACTTTCACTCCTAAGAGGCACCTGAAAAACTGCTCGAGCTCCTCCAGACTCAGAGTGAAGCAGGCAGCACGAAGCACCACCTCATTCTTCTTAACTCTTTTGCGTCGACCTTGAGTCCCTTCCGTCTGATCATCATCATCATCATCATCACTATCAGGGTACTAAAGATCTTTCTTTATGCCAAGCAATTTAAGGTCCTTTCTTGCTTTCGGCCCATCCTTGGTCCTCTCCGGCATGTTCAGTAGAGTGCCAAGCAGACTCTCGGTAACGTTTTTCGTGATGTGCATTACATCGAGGCTATGGGGAGTGTGAAGTACCTTCCAATAGGGCAGGTCCCAGAAAACAGACCTTGCTTTCCATACACCCAACAACGGCTTTGTCCTCGGTCGTTTTTTCCAGCCGCAGGGCAATCTACCCAATTATTCAAAAGCTCCTCGATTTCTTCGCCGCTCCTCGGACGCGGGGCTCTTTCGAGCTCGTCCTTACCGTTGAACAAGTCACCACGTTTTCTCCACGGTTGATCCATGCGGAGCCACTTTCGAGTACCTTGGAACACGGTTTTCGAAGACCCGAGATCCCTTCGTAGCTAGAGATGCGGTGTCTCATCCATGCACTTGACGCATGCATTATGTCCGTGGTTCACCTGGGCCGATACATATGCATAACAAGGATAGTCCTGCACGGTCGTGAGAAACGCGGCTCTCAGATGGAAATATTCTTTAGTGTAGGCGTCCCACGTATGGGCCGGCGTCTCCCACAAGCTGGCTAACTCCACTTTCAATAGCCCGAGATACTTATGCATATCGATACCTGGTTGTTTTGGCCCCTGAATAAGAATGCTCATGTGTACATACCTTTGCTTCGTGCATAGCCACGGGGGGAGGTTGTACGGCCATACAAACACGGGCCAGGTGCTATGCGTGCTACTCTGGTTTCCAAAAGGATTGAGTCCATCGGTGCTCATACCCAGCCTGATGTTCCTTGCATCACCCCCGAACTCTTCAAACACGATGTCTAATGCATTCCACTGGCTAGCGTCTGAAGGGTGTGTCAGGATCTTTCCCTTCTCTGGATCATCTTCGGGTTTCTCTCTTTCCACGTGCCATTGCATGAGCTTTGCTTCCTTAGGATCTACGAAATATCGCTGCAGATGGGGGTGATAGGAATGTACCATACCACTTTTCGAGGAACTTTCTTGTTCCCTCTCTTGTACCATCCTTGGCCACACACCGGAAATGTGGTTCTATCTGCGTACTCGTTCTGATAAAGTGCGCAATCATTGATGCATGCGTGGTATTTAATGTGTGGTAGGTCGAGACGGCACACGATTTTCTTGGCCTCCTCGATAATTGTTGGTAATGTGTTCCCCTTAGGAAGTTGGTCGTGCCAGTATTCCATGTTCGCGTTGAAGCTCACATCGGTCCATTTGTGTTCGGCCTTCATCTCCAGAGCCTTGAGTGTTACACTCAAACGTGTATCCTTGGGGCGACACCCAAGATACAATGGAGTCATCCCGTCTACCTCCATTTGGGCCAGCTTGGCTTTCTCTCTGGCTGCAGCTTTGTCGTTGCTCGTCTTCTTGAGGAGCAGTTCTTGAACATGAGGGTCCTGCAAGACCAAAGTTAGAAGCGTCTGTGTGTTCGTGTCTTCTCCTTCTTCATGATCATGATCATGCCCATCGCCATCTCCTTCTCCATGCTGATCATGCCCGCCGGCATCTCCTTCGTCATGATGATCATGCCCGCTGGCATCTCCTTCATCATGATGATCATGCCCGGTAGACTCTTCGTCTTCTCGCCCGCCCATGTCTTCGTGACCACCACCATGTCCTGCCGGCACCTCATTCAGGTCGCGCATGAAACCACGCTTGAGCAGGTGACCCTCCAATTGTCCAGATTCAGGGTCGATCCAGCGCTGCAGTTTGCATGTTCGACATGGACATCTTATCATGGTCTTGTTGTTCAGAATCATGTCCTCCTTCGTGCCTTTCTTGTACCTAGCAATTCGACCTTCGCTCATCGTGAGGACCATGGTTGCCTGAGAGGTCAAAACAGAGAGTCTAGGTGAGAACCACACCATATGAACACACACATGCATGAATGCTAGCCGGAAAAAATTCGGCATGACCTTTCCTAAAATTAGGACATAAGGGTAGTGCAAAAATTTGCCCAAATGGAAATGAATCAACATTTCGGCAAACATCCATGCAACCACACCGTCCGGGCCCGACAACAACAAGCAAGCAACAAAAAACTTCCTCCCATTGCAAACATTCATGAACCACACAAGCATCATCTCGCCATGGATCGCACACATACACCGCCCGTGCGACAAGCTTCACCTACATGTTCATGGACAAGTACTCACCTAGTAGACACAATAATAGCGAGACGAGACCGCGCGATGAGAGAGTGTGGACAAATAGATCTACAAGTTGGTGGAGAGGAAATTAGTAAACAAATAGAGATGTGAGAGAGAAAAGTAAGGAACTTTTAGATCTAGAAGTTGGAGCGAAGCTTCCACTTACCAATCTATGGATTAAAGTAGGTTTAGTTAGAAGAAAATGGAGAAACTATGGGCAAGATGGGGTGTGAGGGAGGAGGAAGATGAGTTGGGAGGAGGTAGAGATGTGAAATGGGTGGTGGTGGATAGAGAAGAGCTAGCTTTTGTCACCATTTTAACATGGATCTGGACGCCCTCATCTGTGGCGCATATGGAGAAAATGCGCCACATATGCTTAATCTTCTGTGGCGCATATCCATATGCGCCACAGAAGTGGGTGAATTAGATTCCCTCTGTGGGGCCCACCTCCAAGTTCTGTGGCGCATGTTGGGATATGCGCCACAGAAGTGAAGCACATTTGTGGTGCATATCCCAACATGCGCCACAGAACTTGGGTGAATTAGATTCCGTGGTGGGACCCTCCTCCATGTTCTGTGGCACATAAGAAAATATGCTCCATAGAAGAGGCAACTTCTGTGGCGCATATCTCGGAATGCGCCACAGAACTTGGATCAACCCACCCCGGCTGACGAGTCCTACCAATCCTCTGTGGCGCATACTATGGGGAATGCGCCACAGAACTTCCAATCTTCTATGGCGCATGTTTTCTGGTGCGCCACTGATCTTTGTCTGTGGCGCATGATTTCTCATATGCGCCACTGAATATCTTGTCTATTTATAGGCTGTTTCCTAGTAGTGCACAACTAGAGTCATTGCATGTGCGTTCTCTTCAGAGACCACACATGGATCCACCAGTGTCATTGCATGTGTGTTCTTTTTACTAACAACAACTGGGGTCATTGCATGTGTGTTCTTTTCACATACCACATATGGATCCACCAATGTCATTGAACTGTGTGTTCTCTTCAGAGACCACACATGGATCCACCAGTGTCATTGCATGCGTGTTATTTTTACTAACAACTAGAGTCATTGCATGTGTGTTCTTTTCACATACCACATATGGATCCACCAGTGTCATTGAAATGTGTGTTCTCTTTAGAGACCACACATGGATCCACCAGTGTCATTGCATGTGTGTTCTTTTTACTAACAACAACTGAACTCATTGCATGTGTGTTCTTTTCACATACCACATATGGATCCACCAGTGTCATTGCATGTGTGTTCTCTTTAGAGACCACACATGGATCCACTCGTGTCATTCAACTGTGTGTTCTTCTCATTAACCACAGCTAGAGTCATTGCATGTGTGTTCTCTTCAGAGACCACACATGGATCCACCAGTTTCATTGAATGTGTGTTCTTTTTACTAACAACAACCGGAGTCATTGCATGTGTGTTCTTTTCACATACCACATATGGATCCACTAGTGTCATTGCATGTGTGTTCTATTCAGAGACCACACATGGATCCACCAGTATCATTCGATGTCTACTCTTTTTACTAACAACAACTAGAGTCATTTCATGACTATTATTTTCACATGCCATAGATGGATCCACCAGTGTCTTTGAAATGTGTGTTATTCTCATTAACCACAACTAGAGTCATTGCACGTGCGTTTTCTTCAGAGACCACACATGGATCCACCAGTGTCATTGCATGTGTGTTCTTTTACTAACAACAACTGGGGTCATTGCATGTGTTATCTTTTCACATACCACATATGGATCCACCAGTGTGATTGAAATGTGTGTTCTCTTCAGAGACCACACATGGACCCACCAGTGTCATTGCATGTGTGTTCTTTTTACTAACAACAACAAGAGTCATTGCATGTGTGTTCTTTTCACATACCACATATGGATCCACCGGTGTCATTGCATGTGTGTTCTCTTCAAAGACCACAATTGCATCCACTAGTGTCATTGCATCTGTGCTCTTTTTACTAACAACAACTGGAGTCATTTCATGACTATTATTTTCACATACCACATATGGATCCACTAGTGTCATTGAAATGTGTGTTCTTCTCATTAACCACAGCTAGAGTCATTGAAACGTGAGTTCTCTTTAGAGACCACACATGGATCCACAAGTGTCATTGCATGTGTGTTCTTTTTTAATAACAACAACTGGAGTCATTACATGTGTGTTCTTTTCACATACCACATATTGATCCACCAGTGTCATTGCATGTGTGTTCTCTTCAGAGACCACACATGGATCCACCAGTGTCATTGCATGTGTGTTCTGTTTACTAACAACAACTGGAGTGATTTCATGACTATTCTTTTCACATACCACATATGGATCCACCAGTGTCATTGAAATGTGTGTTCTTCTCATTAAACACAACTAGAGTCATTGCATGTGTGTTCTCTTTAGAGACTGCACATGGATCCACCAGTGTCATTGCATGTGTGTTCTTTTTACTAACAACAACTGGAGTCATTGCATGTGTGTTCTTTTCACATACCACATATGGATCCACCAGTGTCATTGCATGTGTGTTCTCTTCAGAGACCACACATGGATCCACCAGTGTCATTGCATGTGTGCTCTTTTTACTAACAACAACCAGAGTCGTTGCATGTGTGTTCTTTTCACATACCACATACAGATCCACCAGTGTCATTGAAATGTGTTCTTATCATTAACCACAACTAGAGTCATTGCATGTGTGTTCTCTTCAGAGACCACGCATGGATCCACCAGTGTCATTGCATGTGTGTTCTTTTTACTAACAACAACTAGAGTCATTGCATGTGCGTTCTTTTCACATACCACATATGGATCCACCAGTGTCATTGAAATGTGTGTTCTCTTTAGAGACCACACATGGATCCACCAGTGTCATTGCATGTGTGTTCTTTTTACTAACAACAACTGGGGTCATTGCATGTGTGTTCTTTTCACATACCACATATGGATCCACCGGTGTCATTGAAATGTGTGTTCTCTTCAGAGACCACACATGGATCCTCCAGTGTCATTGTATGTGTGTTCTTTTTACTAACAACAACTGGAGTCATTGCATGTGTGTTCTTTTCACATACCACATATGGATCCACCAGTGTCATTGAAATGTGTGTTCTCTTCAGAGACCACACATGGATCCACCAGTGTCATTGCATGTGTGTTTTTTTACTAACAACAACTGGAGTCATTGCATGTGTGTTCTTTTGACATACCACATATGGATCCACCAGTGTCATTGCATGTGTGTTCTCTTCAGAGACCACACATGGATCCACCAGTGCCATTGAACTATGTGTTCTTCTCATTAACCACAACTAGAGTCATTGCATGTGTGTTCTCTTCAGAGACCACACATGGATCCACTAGTGTCATTGCATGTGTGTTCTTTTTCCTAACAACAACTAGAGTCCTTGCATGTGTGTTCTTTTCACATAACACATGGATCCACCAGTGTCATTGCATGTGTGTTCTCTTCAGAGACCACACATGGATCCACCAGTGTCATTGCATGTGTGTTCTTTTTACTAACAACAACTAGAGTCATTTCATGACTATTCTTTTCACATACCACATATGGATCCACCAGTGTCAGTGAAATGTGAGTTCTTCTCATTAACCACAGCTAGAGTCATTGCATGTGTGTTCTCTTCAAAGACCACACATGGATCCACCAGTGTCATTGCATGTGTGTCCTTTTTAGTAACAACAACTGGAGTCATTGCATGTGTGTTCTTTTCACATACCACATATGGATCCACCAGTGTCATTAAAATGTGTGTTCTCTTCAGAGACCACACATGGATCCACCAGTGTTGCATGTGTTCTCTTTTTACAAACAAATACCAGTGTCATTGCATGTGTGTTCTTTTCACATACCACATATGGATCCACCAGTGTCATTGCATGTATGTTCCCTTCAAAGACCACAATTGCATCCACCAGTGTCATTGCATCTGTGCTCTTTTTACTAACAACAACTAGAGTCATATCATGACTATTATTTTCACATACCACATATGGATCCACTAGTGTCATTCAAATGTGTGTTCTTCTCATTAACCACAGCTAGAGTCATTGAAACGTCTGTTCTCTTCAGAGACCACACATGGATCCACCATTGTCATTGCATGTGTGTTCTTTTTACTAACAACAACTGGAGTCATTACATGTATGTTCTTTTCACATACCACATATTGATCCACCAGTGTCATTGCATGTGTGTTTCTTCATAGACCACACATGGATCCACTAGTGTTATTGCATGTGTGTTCAATTTACTAACAACAACTGGACTCATCGTATGTGTGTTCTTTTCAGATACCACATATGGATCCACCAGTGTCATTGCATGTGTCTTCTCTTCAGAGACCACACATGGATCCACCAGTGTCATTCCACTGTGTGTTCTTGTCATTAACCACAGCTAGAGTCATTGCATGTGTGTTCTCTTCAGAGACCACACATGGATCCACCAGTGTCATTGCATGTTGGTTCTTTTTACTAACAACAACTGGGGTCATTGCATGTGTGTTCTTTTCAGTCACCACATATGGATCCACCAGTGTCATTGAAATGTGTGTTCTCTTCAGACACCACACATGGATCCACAAGTGTCATTGCATGTGTGTTCTTTTTACTAACAACAACTAGAGTCATTGCATGTGTGTTCTTTTCACATACCACATATGGATCCACCAGTGTCATTGCATGTATGTTCTCTTCAAAGACCACAATTGCATCCACCAGTGTCATTGCATCTGTGCTCTTTTTACTAACAACAACTAGAGTCATTTCATGACTATTATTTTCACATACCACAGATGGATCCACTAGTGTCATTGAAATGTGTGTTCTTCTCATTAACCACAGCTTGAGTCATTGAAACGTGTGTTCTCTTCAGAGACCACACATGGATTCACTAGTGTCATTGCATGTGTGTTCTTTTTACTAACAATAACTGGAGTCATTACATGTGTGTTCTTTTCACATACGATATATTGATCCACCAGTGTCATTGCATGTGTGTTCTCTTCAGAGACCACACATGGATCCACTAGTGTTATTGCATGTGTGTTCAATTTACAAACAACAACTGGAGTCATTGCATGTGTGTTCTTTTCACATACCACATATGGATCCACCAGCGTCATTGCGTGTGTGTTCTCTTCAGAGACCACACATGGATCCACCAGGGTCATTGCATGTGTTCTCTTTTTACTAACAACAACCAGAGTCATTGCATGTGTGTTCTTTTCACATACCACATACGGATCCACAAGTGTCGTTGAAATGTGTGTTCTTATCATTAACCACAACTAGAGTCATTGCATGTGTGTTCTCTTCAGAGACCACACATGGATCCACTAGTGTCATTGCATGTGTGTCCTTTTTACTTATAACAACTAGACTCATTGCATGTGTGTTCTTTTCACATACCACATATGGATCCACTAGTGTCATTGAAATGTGTGTTCTCTTTAGAGACAACACATGGATACACCAGTGTCATTGCATGTGTGTTCTTTTTACTAACAACAACTGGAGTCATTGCATGTGTGTTCTTTTCACATACCACATATGGATCCAACAGTGTCATTGCATGTGTGTTCTCTTTAGAGATCACACATGGAACCACCAGTGTCACTGAAATATTTTTTCTTCTCTATAAACGACAGCTAGAGTCATTGCATGTGTATTCTCTTCAGAGACCACACATGGATCCACTAGTGTCATTGCATGTGTGTTCTTTTTACTAACAACAACTGGAGTCATTGCCTGTGTGTTCTTTTCACATACCACATATGGATCCACCAGTGTCATTGCATGTGTGTTCTCTTCAGAGACCACACATGGATCCACTAGTGTCATTGCATGTGTGTTCCTTTTACAAACAACAACTAGAGTCATTTCATGACTATTCTTTCCACATACCACATATGGATCCACCAGTGTCATTGAAATGTGTGTTCTTCTCATTAACCACAGCTAGAGTCATTGCATGTGTGTTCTCTTCAGAAACGACACATGGATCCACTAGTGTCATTGCATGTGTGTTCTTTTTACTAATAACAAGTGGAGTCATTGCATGTGTGTTCTTTTCACATACCACATATGGATCCACCAGTGTCATTGCATGTGTGTTCTCTTCAGAGACCACACATGGATCCACCAGTGTCATTGCATGTGTGTTCTCTTCAGAGACCACACATGGATCCACTAGTGTCATTGCATGTTTGTTCTTTTTACTAACAACAATAGGAGTCATTGCATGTGTGTACTTTTCACATACCACATATGGAACCACCAGCGTTAATGCGTGTGTGTTCTCTTCAGAGACCACACATGGATCCACCAGTGTCATTGCATGTGTGCTCTTTTTACTTACAACAACCAGAGTCATTGCATGTGTGTTCTTTTCACATACCACATACGGATCCACCAGTGTCATTGAAATGTGTGTTCTTATCATTAACCATAACTAGAGTCATTGCATGTGTGTTCTCTTCAGAGACCACACATGGATCCACTAGTGTCATTGCATGTGTGTCCTTTTTACTTATAACAACTGGAGTCATTGCATGTGTGTTCTTTTCACATACCACATATGGATCCACCAGTGTCATTGAAATGTGTGTTTTCTTCAGAAACAACACATGGATCCACCAGTGTCATTGCATCTGTGCTCTTTTTACTAGCAACAACTGGAGTCATTGCATGTACGTTCTTTTAACATAGAAAATATAGATCCACTAGTATCATTGAAATGTGTGTTCTCTTTAGAGACCACACATGGATCCACCAGTGTCATTGCATGTGAGTTCTTTTTACTAACAACAGCTAGAGTCATTGCATGTGTCTTTTTTTCAGAGACCACACATGGATCCACTAGTGTCATTGCATGTGTGCTCTTTTTACTAACAGCAACTGAAGTCATTGGATGTGTGTTCTTTTCACATACCATATATGGATCCACCAGTGTCATTGCATGTGTGTTCTCTTTAGAGACCACACATGGATCCACTAGTGTCATTGCATGTGTGTTGCTTTTACTAACAACAACTGGAATCATTTCGTGACTATTCTTTCCACATACCACATATGGATCCACCAGTGTCATTGAAATGTGTGTTCTTCTCATTAACCATAGCTAGAGTCATTGCATGTGTGTTCTCTTCAGAAACGACACATGGATCCACCAGTGTCATTGCATGTGTGTTCTTTTTACTAACAACAACTAGAGTCATTGCATGTGTGTTCTTTTCACATACCACATATGGATCCACAAGTGTCATTGCATTTGTGTTCTCTTCAGAGACCACACATGGATCTACCAGTGTCATTACATGTGTGTTCTTTTTACTAAGAACAACTAGAGTCATTGCATGTGTCTTCTTTTCACATACCAGATATGGATCCACCAGTGTCATTGAAATGTGTGTTCTCATCAAAGACCACACATGGATCCACCAGTGTTATTGCATGTGTGTTCTTTTTACTAACAATAACTAGAGTCATTGCATGTGTGTTCTTTTCACATAACACATGGATCCACCAGTGTCATTGCATGTGTGTTCTCTTCAGAGACCACACATGGATCCACCAGTGTCATTGCATGTGTGTTCTTTTACTAACAACAGCTGGAGTCATTTCATGACTATTCTTTTCACATACCACATATGGATCCACCAGTGTCATTGAAATGTGAGTTCTTCTCATTAACCACAACTAGAGTCATTGCATGTGTGTTCTTTTCACATACCACATATGATCCACTAGTGTAATTGCTTATGTGTTCTCTTCAGAGACCACACATGGATCTACCAGTGTCATTGCATGTGTGCTCTTTTTATTAACAACAACTGCAGTCGTTTCGTGACTTATCTTTTCAGATACCACATATGGATCCACCAATGTCATTGAAATGTGTGTTCTTCTCATTAACCACAACAAGAGTCATTGCATGTGTGTTCTCTTCAGAGACCACACATGGATCCACCAGTGTCATTACATGTGTGCTCTTTTTACTAACAACATATGGAGTCATTTCATGACTATTGTTTTCACATACCACATATGGATCCACCAGTGTCATTGAAATGTGTGTTCTTCTCATTGACCACAACTAGAGTCATTGCATGTGCGTTCTCTTAAGAAACCACACATGGATCCACCAGTGTCATTGCATGTGTCTTCTTTTTACTAACAACAACTGGGGTCATTGCATGTGTTTTTTTTCACATACCACATATGGATCCACCAGTGTCATTTAAGTGTCTGTTCTCTTTAGAGACCACACATGGATCCACCAGTGTCATTGCATGTGTGTTCTTTTTACTAACAACAACTAGAGTCATTGCATGTGTCTTCTTTTCACATACCACATATGGATCCACCTGTGTCATTGCATGTATGTTCTCTTCAAAGACCACAATTGCATCCACCAGTGTCATTGCATCTGTGCTCTTTTTACTAACAACAACTGGAGTCATTTCATGACTATTATTTTCACATACCACATATGGATCGACTAGTGTCATTGAAATGTGTGTTCTTCTCATTAACCACAGCCAGAGTCATTGAAACGTGTGTTCTCTTCAGAGACCACACATGGATCCACCAGTGTCATTGCATGTGTGTGATACATTGCAAATGTATCTATAATTTTTGATGTTCCATGCTTGGTTTTATCCACTTTCTTGTGTTTTGTTCCAACTTTGGAGTACTTTTCATATGATTTCTTGGACTAACCTATTAACAAGAGCCACAGTGTCAGCTGCCTGTTTTCTGCTGTTTTTGGTTCCAGGAAAGTCAGAAAATGAATATTCTCGGAATTGGACGGGACAAAAGCCAAAGTGCCTATTTTTCCGGAAGGGATCAAGTGCCAGAATACGAGACGGAGAGGGGACAGGGGCCGGCCACACCACCTGGCCATGCGGCCAGGCCTGGCCCGCGCCAGGGGGTGGTGTGGTGGCTCCCGGCACCCCCTCGGCCTCTCCTTCCTCCTATATATTGCCCTCGGGACGAAAACCCTAAGTACCCGATCAAAAATCCACGAAAGAGTCTGTAGCCACCGTCATCTCCATCCCTAGATCGGGAGGGATCTGAAGCTCTTCCCGGCACCCTGCCGGAGAGGGGAATTCACCCTGGAGGCCTTCTTCATCACCATGCAAGCCTCTGGTGTGATGCGTGAGTAGTTCATCCTTGGACTACGGATCCATGTAGTAGCTAGATGGCTGGTTTCTCCTCCTTTGTGCTTTCATGTTTAGATCTTCTGAGCTACGTTCATGATCAAGATCATCTATTTGTAATCCATACATGTTGTGTTTACGGGGATCCGATGGACATTGAGATGTTATTTTAGATTGATTATTGATTCTGTCATGTCTTTGTTATTTGTGATCTTGCATGCTTTCCGTTGTTAGTAGCTATCTTGTCCAAGTAGATGCTAGCAACTCCAAGAGTTAGTATTTATGCTCGATAGTGGGTTCATGCTTCTGGTAATCTGGGGAAGTGACAGAAATCTCTAAGGTACTAGATGTGCTGTTGCTACTAGGGAGAAAACAACAATCCTTTGTTCATAGAACAATCGTATTGTTTACTTTACACGCAGTTCGTAAAGCAATAATCTATTGCTTGCAACTTAATACTGGAGGGGGTTCGGATGATAACCTGAAGGTGGATTATTAGTCATAGATGCAGTTGGATGGCGGTCTATGTATTATGTTGTAATGCCCAATCAAGTCTCAAAGGAGTCAAGATGATTAATATATGCATGTATTGCTTTCTCGGTGTTTGTCAATTGCCCCGCTGTAATTTGTTCACCCAGCATGTTATCTATCTAAGGAGAGCCACCTCTAGTGAACTATGGATCCCGATCCTTGTCTTTTACATACAATCTACAATCCTTTACTGCTTTGTGTTTACTTTCTGCAAACTTTTACTTCTTTCCATTCGATACGTTTAATCCTTTGTTTTCCACAAAACACGGTGAGATTGACAACCTCATCGCAAGTTGGGGACAAAGTTCTGTGGTTGTGTTGTGTAGGTCTCCACGTTGCTACTAGCACCGGTAGTGCGCGCTGCCAAAGCTCAGCTAGTAACACCTTTGGGGTGTTTCCTTGCTCCTACTGGTTCGATTAAACCTTGGTTTCATAACTGAGGGAAAACTTGCTGATGTGCTCATCATACCTTCCTCTTGGGGTTCCCAACAAGCTCTACGTCGATCGTCGAGCGCATCAAGACGTTTTCTGGCGCCGTTGCCGGGGAACGAAGAAGAAGAAGCTCCCACGTCAACTACACGCCAGCAAAGACGTTTTCTGGCGCCGTTGCCGGGGAGTCAAGGACATCTTTACAAGGGGAGTCCCTCATAGCCAATCTCTTTACTTTGTTGTTTTTGTTTTGCTTACTTTCTTTTTGCTTTGTTTGCTTGTTTTGTTCTTCAAAAAGCCAAAAAAGTTAGTTTTACTTGTTTGCTTTCTTATTTCAAAAACACAAAAAAATTAGTTCCTTTCTTAAGTTGCCTTTATGACTAGCTCTGCTCCAATCACTATTTCATTATGGATAGCTCACTCAGTTTCCTATTTGGGAACAGTTTTATGACTGCTAAGGTAATAGATGAACCACCGCCTGCTAGAACCTCCATGGAAGAAGAAATTGCTGAACCTGAAAGCTCATTAGATGAAAAAGAGGAGGAGAGTGATGGACAAAAGGAGGAAGAATGGATCTACCCATTCCTACCTTCTAATGAGAGTAACTCTTTATCCCTTACATTATTTGATTGTCCCCCATGCTTATCAAAGGAGGCTGAATGTTATGTTCCCGAGGATTCTTTTGAAAATGTTTATAATAAAGCTCTAGTGCTTGTAGATCATGAAAAGCATGCCTTATGTGATAGTTATATTGTTGAGTTTATTCATGAGGCTACTGAAAATTATTATGAGAGAGGAAAATATGGTTGTAGAAGTTTTTATGGTAATGAAACACCTCTCTATGTGCTGAAAGTTTTGAAGTTACTTTTGTTTTATCTTCCTATGCCTGTCACTTTGTTCTTTGTGCATTTATTTGCATACAAGATTCCTATGCATAGGAAGTGGGTTAGACTTAAATGTGTTTTGAATTTGCTTCTTGATGCTCTCTTTTAGTTCAATTCATATTTCCTATAAGAGCATCTTCTCAAATTTTCATGCCTAACTTAAAGGCGTTAAAGAAAAGTACTTGTTGGAAGATAACCCAAGAGTTTTAGTTGAGTCTTGGAAGTTATTACCTCTGTAATAACCGCTCCTTATCCTTTTTATTTGCTTTTTGTGCCAAGAGTAACCTCTAATGAGAGTGAAGTAATGATTGGGAAAGTTGCTGTCCCGGAACAAATTTTTGTGCTTCACCGTAAAAATTTCTGAGAGAGCCCTGTACGTCGGATTGAGCTGTAATGTTTTGTGCTTATGCCCCAGGTTGTTGTCTAACTTTCGTTAGTTCAACACTTTTTGATTTGAGCAACAGAAGGTCTTCGAAAAAAATCGTCTTTACCTGCTGGTCTGTTTTGACAGATTTCTGCCATTTTCTACATTTGCTTCTTGTTACTTCCTTCTTGAGTTCCTTTGGGGAATTGAGCTTTTTGAGGGAAGTGCTACAGTATCTAGTGTTCTAATGGAAGTTTATTTGGTGTTACAACTGAACCTTGAGACTTATTTATCTTAAGTGCACTAATGTTGCTAATGAGATTGTGTGAAGTTTTGTATGAAGGAAACATTTCAGGTGTATGGAAGGAATGAGTAATGAGTTGAAGGATGGACTAAAGCTCAAGCTTGGGGATGTCACGCGTTTCACCCCCAGAAATATCCAAGAAGTACAAGTGTCAAAGCTTGGGGATGCCCAAGGCATCCCCTTCTTCATCAATAAAAATCCCAGGTTTCTTCCAAACGCTTCATTTTTATTGTTTCATGCACATTTGTGTTTTTCTTGGAGCGTCTTCTTTTTCGTTTTCGTTTTGGTTTTTAGTTTGCTTTGTTTGCTTAGTTTTCTGAATAAGTTGGTTGGACCCCCTCTTTCATACATTGGTTTGCAAATAGTTTGGTTTGGTTTGGAAAAGAGTAGGAAAGTTCATGCTTATGTGGTAAAAAGAGCTTGTTTTTGACTGTGGCTATGCTTTGTCATGCCATGCTTGATATTGTTTTGGCTTTATGCTTAGTATTATTTGCTTTAGCATGACTTGTTATAAACAATTGAGATTGCTTAATGTGCCTTGGATGAATCATGCGTTGTTTTAGCATATTAAAGTGTAGTATAGTGGTATTCTCCTTTGATGCTTTATTTGGGTTGACTTGGCACATTCTCACACCATGTTATGACTGTCACAAGTCACCATAGCCTTTATGATCCTTTAGTTTTCAACTTGTAGTATCACTTTATGCTTTGATCAATGATGTTTTGTCGCTCTGCGTGATTATGGCCGTAATTGCTTTCTTAGTTTGTCGCTCCCAGTCTTTTGCTAGCCTCCACCACCAAGTATGAGTTCCACTCATGCATCCAACTCCCTAAACTAAGTTTTTCCAAAGAGTCCACCATACCTACCTACTATCTTATGCTATTCCAAGTATATTCATGCTTTTGTCTACCTTTCACTTCTTATGAGAAAACTAGTGATTAAAGCTCTCACGAACTTGATGGCACACTTTACTTTTTGCCTCTAATAAACTTGAACCATTGAGTCCTTGTTTGTTGTGTATATGCTTGCGCTTTATAAGTTGAAGTTAGCATAACCATGTTTCATGGGGAACGCTTTCAACATTGCAATTGTACTTTGTACCCCGTTGATATCATGTTCTTTTGCTTACGGATCCCGACGGTGTGAAATAAAAGTGGAACTTGTAAGATCATGGAGTTTGTATGTGTGTTAGAGAAACGCCTGGCCCGCTAGCCTAAGCCATGCCTAATCATGGTGGAAACTTGCAGCATCACCATAATGAGCACTCTATGAAGCATCCTCAATAAAAACCTAGCAAATAGCAAATAAAAATATCGCTGAGATGCTCATTGTCTGCTTGCCTTGTCATTTTGATTATGGGAAAGCTCCCGTATTATGTGCAAGGGGTACCCCGTTGGCGGTTCTTAATGATACACATATACTTACAATGACAAGAGCTTACTCGTGACTGAAGTTGAGTAGCATGAGGATCGGTCTTCGTAAGTAAGGGGCATGAGATTTCGGTTTATAACTTGTCAAGCATATCCTCTTAGCTGTGTCACCTTAACCTTAATCACCTTCAAGATGCTTATGATAGGGGCAATGAGAGCTGAAAGCTATAAGTACCATAATTTTTGGAAGCTCTTTATGAGACTTGAATCCCTACTTCCTTTTACAAAAGGCCTTTCTTCCACCATTATATTGAGTCTCCACCTTCTATCTTTATGCACTACTTTGAGAGCATAGTGGCCATTCTTAGTTCTATGTGCATTGTCCCAAGACTAGTTGATTGATGCATAACTTTTTATTGCTTGTTTTAAACTATTGTATCTAGTCACTCTTATGAACTTTGAAGGTGTCCTTTGCATTTATATTTGCTACTCTATTGAGGGACAAGCTGAATACTATTATGCTATGTTTTCTTTATGTGAAACAAACAAACGTCTTGCAAAGCATGTTATTCATGAATCTTTTGTTTGTGCCTTTTCATGTTGCATCATAGTCTCTTTGCCTATTGCTAGAACTTTGTCTTTCATGCTATGATTGAAGTACTATGATCCCAGCCTTGAATGTTTTGCAAATACTTTGATCAAGTCTTTGATGGTGCATGTCACCTCAAAAATCTTTCTTTTTATCACTTACCTACTCGAGGACGAGCAGGAGTTAAGCTTGGGGATGTTGATACATTGCAAATGTATCTATAATTTTTGATGTTCCATGCTTAGTTTTATCCACTTTCTTGTGTTTTGTTCCAACTTTGGAGTACTTTTCATATGATTTCTTGGACTAACCTATTAACAAGAGCCATAGTTCCAGCTGCCTGTTTTCTGCTGTTTTTGGTTCCAAGAAAGTCAGAAAATGAATATTCTCTGAATTGGACGGGACAAAAGCCAAAGTGCCTATTTTTCCAGAAGGGATCAAGTGCCAGAATACGAGACGGAGAGGGGCCAGGGGACGGCCACACCACCTGGCCATGCGGCCAGGCCTGGCCTGCGCCAGGGGGTGGTGTGGTGGCTCCCGGCACCCCCTCGGCCTCTCCTTCCGCCTATATATTACCCTCGAGACGAAAACCCTAAGTACCCGATCAAAAATCCACGAAAGAGTCTGTAGCCACCGTCATCTCCATCCCTAGATCGGGAGGGATCTGAAGCTCTTCCCGGCACCCTGCCGGAGAGGGGAATTCACCCTGGAGGCCTTCTTCATCACCATGCAAGCCTCCGGTGTGATGCGTGAGTAGTTCAACCTTGGACTACGGATCCATGCAATAGCTAGATGGCTGGTTTCTCCTCCTTTGTGCTTTCATGTTTAGATCTTGTGAGCTACGTTCATGATCAAGATCATCTATTTGTAATCCATACATGTTGTGTTTGCGGGGATCCGATGGATATTGAGATGCTATTTCAGATTGATTATTGATTCTATCATGTCTTTGTTATTTGAGGTCTTGCATGGTTTCTGTTGTTAGTAGCTATCTTGGCCAAGTAGATGCTAGCAACTCCAAGAGTTAGTATTTATGCTCGATAGTGGGTTCATGCCTCTGGTAATCTGGGGAAGTGACAGAAATCTCTAAGGTACTAGATGTGATGTTGCTACTAGGGAGAAAACAACAATCCTTTGTTCATAGAACAATCGTATTGTTTACTTTACACGCAGTTCATAAAGCAATAATCTATTGCTTGCAACTTAATACTGGAGGGGGTTCGGATGATAACCTGAAGGTGGATTATTAGTCATAGATGCAGTTGGATGGCGGTCTATGTATTATGTTGTAATGCCCAATCAAGTCTCAAAGGAGTCAAGATGAATAGTATATGCATGTATTGCTCTCTCGGTGTTTATCAATTGCCCCGCTGTAATTTGTTCACCCAGCATGTTATCTATCTAAGGAGAGCCACCTCTAGTGAACTATGGATCCCGGTACTTGTCTTTTACATACAATCTACAATCCTTTACTGCTTTATGTTTACTTTCTGCAAACTTTTACTTCTTTCCATTCGATACGTTTAATCCTTTGTTTTCCGCAAAACACAGTGAGATTGACAACCTCATCGCAAGTTGGGGACAAAGTTCTATGGTTGTGTTGTGCAGGTCTCCACGCTGCTACTAGAACCGGTAGTGCGCCTTTCCAAAGCTCTGCTAGTAACACCTTTGGGGTGTTTCCTTGCTCCTACTAGTTCGATTAAACCTTGGTTTCATAACTGAGGGAAAACTTGCTGCTGTGCTCATCATACCTTCCTCTTGGGGTTCCCAAGGAGCTCTACGTCGATCGTCGAGCGCATCAGTGTGTTCTTTTTACTAACAACAACTGGAGTCATTGCATGTGTGTTCTTTTCAGATACCACATATTGATCCACCAGTGTCATTGCATGTGTGTTCTCTTCAAAGACCACACATGGATCCACCTGTGTCATTGCATGTGTTATCTTTTTACTAACAACAACTAGAGTCACTTCATGTGTGTTCTTTTCACATACCACATATGGATCCACCAGCGTCATTGTGTGTGTGTTCTCTTCAGAGACCACACATGGATCCACCAGTGTCATTGCATGTGTGCTCTTTTTACTAACAACAACCAGAGTCATTGCATGTGTGTTCTTTTGACATACCACATACGGATCCACCAGCGTCATTGAAATGTGTGTTCTTATCATTAACCACAACTAAAGTCATTGCATGTGTGTTCTCTTCAGAGACCACACATGGATCCACCAGTGTCATTGCATGTGTGTTCTTTTTACTAACAACAACTGGAGTCATAGCATGTGCATTCTTTTCACATACCACATATAGATCCACTAGTATCGATGAAATGTGTGTTCTCTTTAGAGACCACACATGGATCCACTAGTGTCATTGCATGTGTGTCCTTTTTACTTATAACAGCTGGAGTCATTGCATGTGTGTTCTTTTCACATACCACATATGGATCCACCAGTGTCATTGAAATGTGTGATCTTTTTAGAGACCACACATGGATCCACCAGTGTCATTGCATGTGTGTTCTTTTTACTAACAACAACTGGAGTCATTGCATGTGGGTTCTTTTCACATACCACATATGGATCCACTAGTATCATTGAAATGTGTGTTCTCTTTAGAGACTACACATGAATCCACCAGTGTCATTGCATGTGTGCTCTTTTTACTAACAACAACTGGAGTCATTGCATGTGTGTTATTTTCACATACCACACATGGATCCACCAGTGTCATTGAAATTTGAGTTCTATTCAGAGACCACACATGGATCCACCTATGTCATTGCATGTGTGTTCTTTTTACTAACAACAGCTGGAGTCATTGTACGTGCGTTCTTTTCACATACCACATATGGATCCACTAGTATCATTGAAATGTGTTTTCTCTTCAGAGACCACACATGAATCCAGTAGTGTCATTGCATGTGTGTTCTTTTTACTAACAAGAACTAGAGTCATTGCATGTGTGTTCTTTTCACATACCACATATGGATCCACTAGTGCCATTGCATGTGTGTTCTCTTTAGAGATCACACATGGAACCACCAGTGTCATTGAAATGTGTTTTCTTCTCTATAAACCACAGCTAGAGTCATTGCATGTGTGTTCTCTTCAGAGACCACACATGGATCCAGCAGTGTCATTGCATGTGTGTTCTTTTTACTAACAACAACTGGAGTCATTTCGTGACTATTCTTTCCACATACCACATATGGATCCACCAGTGTCATTGAAATGTGTGTTCTTCTCATTAACCACAACTAGAGTCATTGCATGTGTGTTCTCTTCAGAAACAACACATGGATCCACCAGTGTCATTGCATGTGTGTTCTTTTTACTAACAACAACTGGAGTCATTGCATGTGTGTTCTTTTCACATACCAGATATGGATCCACCAGTTTCATTGAAATGTGGGTTCTCATCAGAGACCACACATGGATCCACCAGTGCCATTGCATGCGTGTTCTTTTTACTAACAACAACTAGAGTCATTGCATGTGTGTTCTTTTCAAAGAACACATGGATCCACTAGTGTCATTGCATGTGTGTTCTCTTCAGAGACCACACATGGATCCACCAGTGTCATTGCATGTGTGTTCTTTTTACTAACAACAATTGGATTCATTTCATGACTATTCTTTTCACATACCACATATGGATCCACCTTTGTCAGTGAAATGTGAGTTCTTCTCAGAGACCACACATGGATCTACCAGTGTCATTGCATGTGTGTTCTCTTCAGAGACCACACATGGATCTACTAGTGTCATTGCATGTGTGCTCTTTTTACTAACAACAACTGGAGTCATTTCATGACTTATCTTTTCAGATACCACATATGGATCCACCAATGTCATTGAAATGTGTGTTCTTCTCATTAACCACAACTAGAGTCATTGCATGTGCGTTCTCTTCAGAGACCACACATGGATCCACCAGTGTCATTGCATGTGGTTTCTATTTTACTAACAACAACTAGGGTCATTCCATTTGTGTTTTTTTCACATACCACATATGGATCCACCAGTGTCATTGAAATATGTGTTCTCTTCAGAAACCACGCATGGATCCACCAGTGTCATTGCATGTGTGTTATTTTTACTAACAACAACTGGAGTCATTGCACGTGTGTTCTTTTCACATACCACATATGGATCCACTAGTGTCAGTGCATGTGTGTTCTCTTAACAGACCACACATGGATCCACTAGTGTCATTGCATGTGTGTTCCTTTTACTAACAACAACTGAAGTCATTTCGTGACTATTATTTCCACCTACCACATATGGATCCACCAGTGTCATTGAAATGTGTGTTCTTCTCATTAAAAACAGCTAGAGTCATTGCATGTGTGTTATCTTCAAAAACCACACATGGATCCACCAGTGTCATTGCATGTGTGTTTTTACTAACAACAACTGGAGTCATTGCATGTGTGTTCTTTTCACAAACCACATATGGATCCACTAGTGTCATTGCATGTGTGTTCTCTTCAGAGACCACACATGGATCTACTAGTGTCACTGCATGTGTGTTCTTTTTACTAACAACAACTGGAGTCATTGCATGTGTGTTCTTTTCACATACCAGATATGGATCCACCAGTATCATTGAAATGTGTGTTCTCATGAGCGACCACAGATGGATCCACCAGTGTCATTGCATGTGTGCTCTTTTTACTAACAACAACTAGAATCATTGCATGTGTGTTCTTTTCACATACCACATATGGATCCACCAGTCTCATTGCATGTGTATTCTCTTGAGATACCACACATGGATCCACCAGTGTCATTGAATTGTGTGTTCTTCTCATTAACCACAGCTAGAGTCATTGCATATGTGTTCTCTTCAGAGACCACACATGGATCCACCATTGTCATTATATGTGTGTTCTTTTTACTAACAACAACTGGAGTCATTCCATGTGTGTTCTTTTCACATACCACATATGGATCCACCAGTGTCATTGCATGTGTGTTCTCTTCAGAGACCACACATGGATCCACCAGTGTCATTGTATGTGTGTTCTTTTTACTAACAACAACTGGAGTCATTTCATGACTATTCTTTTTCACATACCACATATGGATCCACCAGTTTCATTGCATGTGTGTTCTCTTGAGAGACCACACATGGATCCACCGGTGTCATTGCATGTGTGCTCTTTTTACTAACAACAACTGGAGTCATTTCATGACTTATCTTTTCACATACCACATATAGATCCACTAGTGTCATTGAAATGTTTGTTCTTCTCATTAACCACAACCAGAGTAATTGCATGTGTATTCTCTTCAGAGACTGCACATGGATCCACCAGTGTCATTGCATGTGTGTTCTTTTTACTAACAACAACTGGAGTCATTGCATGTGTGTTCTTTTTGCATACCACACATGGATCCACCAGCGTCATTGCATGTGTGTTCTCTTCAGAGACCACACATGGATCCACCAGTGTCATTGCATGTGTGCTCTTTTTACTAACAACAACCAGAGTCATTGCATGTGTGTTCTTTTCACATACCACATACGGATCCACCAGTGTCGTTGAAATGTGTGTTCTTATCATTAACCGCAACTAGAGTCATTGCATGTGTGTTCTTTTCAGAGACCACACATGGATCCACCAGTGTCATTGCATGTGTGTCCTTTTTACTAATAACAATTGGAGTCATTGCATGTGTGTTCTTTTCACATACCACATATGGATCCACCAGTGTCATTGAAATGTGTGTTCTCTTCAAACACCACACATGGATCCACCAGTGTCATTGCAGGTGTGTTCTTTTTACTAACAACAACTGGAGTCATTGCATGTGTGTTCTTTTCACATACCACATATGGATCCACGAGTATCATTGAAACGTGTGTTCTCTTTAGAGACCACACATGGATCCACCAGTGTCATTGCATGTGTGTTCTTTTTACTAACAACAACTGGAGTCATTGCATGTGTGTTCTTTTCACATACCACATATGGATCCACCACTTGTATTGCATGTGTGTTCTTTTCAGAGATCACACATGGAACCTCCAGTGTCATTGAAATGTGTTTTCTTCTCTATAAACCACAGCTAGAGTCATTGCATGTGTGTTCTCTTCAGAGACCACACATGGATCCACTAGTGTTATTGCACGTGTGTTCTTTTTACTAACAACAACTGGAGTCACTGCATGTGTGTTCTTTTCACATACCACTTATGGATCCACCAGTGTCATTGCATGTGTGTTCTCTTTAGAGACCACACATGGATCAACTAGTGTTTTTGCATGTGTGTTCTTCTCATTAACCACAACTAGAGTCATTGCATGTGTGTTCTCTTCAGAGACCACACATGGATCCCCTAGTGTCAATGCATGTGTGTTCTTTTTACTAACAACAACTGGAGTCATTGCATGTGTGTTCTTTTCACATACCACATATGGATCCACCGGTGTCATTGAAATGTGTGTTCTCTTCAAAGACCACACATGGATCTACCAGTGTCATTGCATGTGTGTTCTCTTTACTAACAACAACTGGAGTCATTGCATGTGTGTTCTTTTCACATACCACATATGGATCCACCAGTGTCATTGCATGTGTGTTCTCTTCAGAAACCACACATGGATCCACTAGTGTCATTGAACTGTGTGTTCTTCTCATTAACCACAGCTAGAGTCATTGCATGTGTGTTCTCTTCAGAGACCACATATGGATCCACCAGTGTCATTGCATGTGTGTTATTTTTACTAACAACAACTGGAGTCATTGCATGTGTGTTCTTTTCACATACCACATATGGATCCACTAGTGTCATTGCATGTGTGTTCTCTTTAGAGACCGCACATGCATCCACCAGTGTCATTGCATGTGTGCTCTTTTTACTAACAACAACTGGAGTCATTTCATGACTATTATTTTCACATACCACATATGGATCCACCAGTGTCATTGAAATTTGTGTTCTTCTCATTAACCACAACTAGAGTCATTGAAACGTGTGTTCTCTTTAGAGACCACACATGGATCCACCAGTGTCATTGCATGTGTGTTCTTTTTACTAACAACAACTGGAGTCATTGCATGTGTGTTCTTTTCACATACCACATATTGATCCACCAGTGTCATTGCATAAGAGACCACACATGGGTCCAGCAGTGTCATTGCATGTGTGTTCTTTTTACTAACAACAACTGGAGTCATTTCATAACTACTCTTTTCACATACCACATATGGATCCACCAGTGTCATTGAGATGTGTGTTCTTCTCATTAACCACAGCTAGAGTCATTGCATGTGTGTTCTCTTCAGAGACCACACATGGATCCACCAGTGTCATTGCATGTGTTCTTTTTACTTACAACAACTAGAGTCATTGCATGTGTGTTCTTTTCAAATACCACATATGGATTCACCAGCGTCATTGCATGTGTGTTCTCTTCATGGACCACACATGGATCCACCAGTGTCATTATATGTGTGCTCTTTTTACTAACAACAACCAGAGTCATTGCATGTGTGTTCTTGTCACATACCACATACGGATCCACCAGTGTCATTGAAATGTGTGTTCTTATCATGAACCACAACTAGATTCATTGCATGTGTGTTCTCTTCAGAGACCACACATGGATCCACCAGTGTCATTGCATGTTCGTCCTTTTTACTAACAACAACTGGAGTCATTGCATGTGTGTTCTTTTCACATACCACATATGGATCCACCAGTGTCATTGAAATGTGTGTTCTCTTCAAAGACCACACATGGATCCACCAGTGTCATTGCATGTGTGTTCTTTTTACTAACAACTACTGGAGTCATTGCATGTGTGTTCTTTCCACATACCACATATGGATCCACCAGTATCATTGAAATGTGTGTTCTCTTCAGAGACCACACATGGATCCACCAGTTTTATTGCATGTGTGTTCTTTTTACTAACAACAAATGGAGTCATTGCATGTGTGTTCTTTTCACATACCACATATGGATCCACCAGTGTCATTGCATGTGCGTTCTCTTCAGAGATCACACATGGAACCACCAGTGTCATTGAAATGTGTTTTCTTCTCTATAAACCACAACTAGAGTCATTGCACGTGTGTTCTCTTCAGAGACCACACATGGATCCACCAGTGTCATTTCATGTGTGTTCTTTTTACTAACAACAACTGGGTCATTACATGTGTGTTCTTTTCACATACCACATATGGATCCACCAGTGTCATTGAAATGTGTGTTCTCTTAAGAGACCACACATGGATCCACCAGTGTCATTGCATGTGTGTTCTTTTTACTAACAACAACTGGAGTCATTGCATGTGTGTTCTTTTCACAAACCACATATGGATCCACAAGTGTCATTGCATGTGTGTTCTCTTCAGAGACGACACATGGATCCACTAGTGTCATTGAACTATGTGTTCTTCTCATTAACCACAGCTAGAGTCATTGCATGTGTGTTCTCTTCAGAGAGCACACCTAGATCCACCAGGGTCATTGCATGTGTGTTCTTTTTACTAACAACATTTGGAGTCATTGCATGTGTGTTCTTTTTACTAACAACAATTGGAGTCATTGCATGTGTGTTCTTTTCGCATACCACACATGGATCCACCAGTGTCATTGCATGTGTGTTCTCTTTACAGACCACACATGGATCCATCAGTGTCATTGCATGTGTGTTCTTTTTACTAACAACAACTGGAGTCATTTCATGACTATTATTTTCACATACCACATATGGATCCACCAGTGTCATTGAAATATGAGTTCTTCTCATTAACCACAGCTAGAGTCTGTGCATGTGTGTTGTTTTCACATACCACATATGGATCCACCAGTGTCATTGCATGTGTGTTCTCTTCAGAGACCACACATGGATCCACCAGTGTCATTGCATCTGTGTTCTTTTTACTAATAATAACTGGAGTCATTGCATGTGTGTTCTTTTCACATACCACATATGGATCCACCAGTGTCATTGAAATGTGTGTTCTCTTCAGAGACCACACATGGATCCACCAGTGTCATTGAAATGAGTGTTCTCTTCAGAGACCACACATGGATCCACCAGTGTCATTGCATGTGTGTTCTTTTTACTAACAACAACTGGAGTCATTGCATGTGTGTTCTTTTCACAAACCACATATGGATCCACCAGTGTCATTTCATGTGTGTTCTCTGCAGAGACCACACATGGATCCACCAGTGTCATTGAACTGTGTGTTCTTCTCATTGACCACAGCTAGAGTCATTGCACGTGTGTCTCTTCAGAGAGCACACATGGATCCACCAGTGTCATTGCATGTGTGTTCTTTTTACTAACAAAGTCATTGCATGTGTGTTATTTTCTCATACCACACATGGATCCACCAGTGCCATTGCATATGTGTTCTCTTTAGAGACCACACATGGATCCACCAGTGTCATTGCATGTGTGTTCTTTTTACTAACAACAACTAGAGTCTTTTCATGACTATTCTTTTCACATACCACATATGGATCCACCGGTGTCATTGAAATGTGAGTTCTTCTTATTAACCACAGCTAGAATCATTGCATGTGTGTTCTTATCACATACCACATATGGATCCACTAGTGTCATTGCATGTGTGTTCTCTTCAGAAACCACACATGGATCCACTAGTGTCATTGAACTATGTGTTCTTCTCATTAACCACATCTAGAGTCATTGCATGTGTGTTCTCTTCAAATACCACACATGGATCCACCAGTGTCATTGCATGTGTGTTCTTTTTACTAACAACATTTGGAGTCATTACATGTGTGTTCTTTTTACTAACAACAATTGGAGTCATTTCATGACTATTATTTTCACATACCACATATGGATCCACCAGTGTCATTGAAATATGAGTTCTTCTCATTAACCACAGCTAGAGTCTGTGCATGTGTGTTGTTTTCACATACCACATATGGATCCACCAGTGTCATTGCATGTGTGTTCTCTTCAGAGACCACACATGGATCCACCAGTGTCATTGCATCTGTGTTCTTTTTACTAACAATAACTGGAGTCATTGCATGTGTGTTCTTTTCACATACCACATATGGATCCACCAGTGTCATTGAAATGTGTGTTCTCTTCAGAGACCACACATGGATCCACCAGTGTCATTGAAATGAGTGTTCTCTTCAGAGACCACACATGGATCCACCAGTGTCATTGCATGTGTTTTCTTTTTACTAACAACAACTGGAGTCATTGCATGTGTGTTCTTTTCACAAACCACATATGGATCCACCAGTGTCATTTCATGTGTGTTCTCTGCAGAGACCACACATGGATCCACCAGTGTCATTGAACTGTGTGTTCTTCTCATTGACCACAGCTAGAGTCATTGCACGTGTGTCTCTTCAGAGAGCACACATGGATCCACCAGTGTCATTGCATGTGTGTTCTTTTTACTAACAAAGTCATTGCATGTGTGTTATTTTCGCATACTACACATGGATCCACCAGTGCCATTGCATATGTGTTCTCTTTAGAGACCACACATGGATCCACCAGTGTCATTGCATGTGTGTTCTTTTTACTAACAACAACTAGAGTCTTTTCATGACTATTCTTTTCACATACCACATATGGATCCACCGGTGTCATTGAAATGTGAGTTCTTCTTATTAACCACAGCTAAAGTCATTGCATGTGTGTTCTTTTCACATACCACATATGGATCCACTAGTGTCATTGCATGTGTGTTCTCTTCAGAAACCACACATGGATCCACTAGTGTCATTGAACTATGTGTTCTTCTCATTAACCACAGCTAGAGTCATTGCATGTGTGTTCTCTTCAGAGACCACACATGGATCCACCAGTGTCATTGCATGTGTGTTATTTTTACTAACAACAACTGGAGTCATTGCATGTGTGTTCTTTTCACATAGCACATATGGATCCACTAGTGTCATTGCATGTGTGTTCTCTTTAGAGACCGCACATGCATCCAACAATGTAATTGCCTGTGTGCTCTTTTTACTAACAACAACTGGAGTCATTTCATGACTATTATTTTCACATACCACATATGGATCCACCAGTGTCATTGAAATGTGTGTTCTTCTCATTAACCACAACTAGAGTCATTGATACGTGTGTTCTCTTCAGAGACCACACATGGATCCACCAGTGTCATTGCTGGTGTGTTCTTTTTACTAACAACAACTGGAGTCATTGCATGTGTGCTCTTTTCACATACCACACATTGATCCACCAGTGTCATTGCATGTGTGTTCTCTTCAGAGACCACACATGGATCCACCAGTGTCATTGCATGTGTGTTCTTTTTACTAACAACAACTAGAGTCATTTCATAACTACTCTTTTCACATACCACATATGGATCCACCAGTGTCATTGAGATGTGTGTTCTTCTCATTAACCACAGGTAGAGTCATTGCATGTGTGTTCTCTTCAGAGACCACACATGGATCCACCAGTGTTAGTGCATGTGTGTTCTTTTTACTAACAACAACTAGAGTCATTGCATATGTGTTCTTTACACATACCACATATGGATCCACCAGCGTCATTGCATGTGTGTTCTCTTCAGAGACCACACATGGATCCACCAGTGTCATTGCATGTGTGCTCTTTTTACTAACAACAACCAGAGTCATTGCATGTGTGTTCTTTTCACATACCACATACGGAGCCACCAGTGTCATTGAAATGTGTGTTCTTATCATGAACCACAACTAGATTCATTGCATGTGTGTTCTCTTCAGAGACCACACATGGATCACCAGTGTCATTGCATGTGTGTCCTTTTTACTAACAACAACTGGAGTCATTGCATGTGTGTTCTTTTCACATACCACATATGGATCCACCAGTGTCATTGAAATGTGTGTTCTCTTCAGAGAACACACATGGATCCACCAGTGTCATTGCATGTGTGTTCTTTTTACTAACAACAACTGGAGTCATTGCATGTGTGTTCTTTTCACATACCACATATGGATCCACCAGTATCATTGAAATGTGTGTTCTCCTCAGAGACCACACATGGATCCACTCGTGTCATTCAACTGTGTGTTCTTCTCATTAACCACAGCTAGAGTCATTGCATGTGTGTTCTCTTCAGAGACCACACATGGATCCACCAGTGTCATTGAATGTGTGTTCTTTTTACTAACAACAACTGGAGTCATTGCATGTGTGTTCTTTTCACATACCACATATGGATCCACCAGTGCCATTGCATGTGTGTTCTCTTTAGAGATCACACATGGAACCACCAGTGTCATTGAAATGTGTTTTCTTCTCTGTAAACCACAGCTAGAGTCATTGCATGTGTGATCTCTTCAGAGACCATACATGGATCCTCCAGTGTCATTGCATGTGTGTTCTTTTCACATACCACATATGGATCCACTAGTGTCATTGCATGTGTGTTCTCTTTAGAGACCACACATGCATCCACCAGTGTCATTGCATGTATGCCCTTTTTACTAACAAAAACTGGAGTCATTTCATGACTATTATTTTCACATACCACATATGGATCCACCAGTGTCATTGAAATGTGTGTTCTTCTCTATAAACCACAACTAGAGTCATTGCATGTGTGTTCTCTTCCGAGACCACACATGGATCCACCAGTGTCATTGCATGTGTGTTCTTCTTACTAACAACAACTAGAGTCATTGCATGTGCGTTCTTTTCACATACCACATATGGATCCACCAGTGTCATTGCATGTGTGTTCTCTTTAGAGACCACACATGGATCCACTAGTGTCATTGCATGTGTGTTCTTTTTACTAACAACAATTGGAGTCATTTCATGACTATTATTTTTCACATACCACATATGGATCCAGCAGTGTCATTGAAATGTGTGTTCTTCTCATTAACCACAGCTTGAGTCATTACATGTGTGTTCTCTTCAGAAACCACACATGGATCCACCAGTGTCATTGCATGTGTGTTCTTTTTACTAACAACTGGAGTCATTGCATGGGTGTTCTTTTCAGATACCACATATGGATCCACTAGTGTCATTGCATGTGTGTTCTCTTCAGAGACCACACATGGATCTACCAGTTTCATTGCATGTGTGTTGTTTTTCATAACAACAACTGGAGTCATTGCATGTGTGTTCTTTTCACATAGCACATATGGATCCACTAGTGTCATTCCATGTGTGTTCTCTTCAGAGGCGACACATGGATCCACCAGTGTCATTGCATGTGTGCGCTTTTTACTAACAACAACTGGAGTCATTTCATGACTATTCTTTTCACATGCCACATATGGATCCACTAGTGTCCTTGAAGTGTGTGTTCTTCTCATTAACCACAGCTAGAGTCATTGATACGTGTGTTCTCTTCAGAGACCACACATGGATCCACCAGTGTCATTGCATGTGTGTTCTTTTTACTAACAACAACTAGAGTCATTGCATGTGTGTTCTTTTCACATACCACATATTGATCCACCAGTGTCATTGCATGTGTGTTCTCTTCAGAGACCACACATGGATCCACCAGTGTCATTGCATGTGTGTTCTTTTTACTAACAACAACTAGATTCATTTCATAACTACTCTTTTCACATACCACATATGGATCCACCAGTGTCATTGAGATGTGTGTTCTTCTCATTAACCATAGGTAGAGTCATTGAAACATGTGTTCTCTTTAGAGACCACACATGGATCCTCCAGTGTCATTGCATATGTGTTCTTTTTACTAACAACAACTGGAGTCATTGCATGTTTGTTCTTTTCACATACCACATATGGATCCACCAGTGTCATTGCATGTGTGTTATCTTTAGAGACCACACATGGATCCACCAGTGTCATTGCATGTGTCTTATTTTTACTAACAACAACAAGAGTCATTTCATGTCTGTTCTTTTTACATACCACATATGGATCCACCAGTGTCATTGAAATGTGTGTTCTTCTCATTAACCACAGCTAGAGTCATTGCATGTGTGTTCTCTTCAGAGACTACACATGGATCCATCAGTGTCATTGCATGTGTGTTCTTTTTACTAACAACAACTGGAGTCATTGAATGTGTGTTCTTTTCACATACCACATATGGATCCACCAGTGTCATTGCATGTGTGTTCTCTTCAGAGATCACACATGAAACCACCAGTGTCATTGAAATGTGTGTTCTTCTCTATAAACCACAGCTAGAGTCATTGCATGTGTGTTCTCTTCAGAGACCACACATGGATCCACCAGTGTCATTGCATGTGTGTTCTTCTAACTAACAACAACTAGAGTCATTGCATGTGCATTCTTTTCACATACCACATATGGATCCACCAGTGTCATTGCATGTGTGTTCTCTTTAGAGACCACACATGGATCCACTAGTGTCATTGCATGTGTGTTCTTTTTACTAGCAACAATTGGAGTCATTTCATGACTATTCTTTTCACATACCACATATGGATCCACCAGCATCATTGAAATGTGTGTTCTTCTCATTAACCACAACTTGAGTCATTGCATGTGTGTTCTCTTCAGAAACCACACATGGATCCACCAGTGTCAGTGCATGTGTGTTCTTTTTACTAACAACAAGTGGAGTCATTGCATGTGTGTTTTTTTCACATACCACATATGGATCCACCAGGGTCATTGCATGTGTGTTCTCTTCAGAGACCACACATGGATCTACCAGTGTCATTGCATGTGTGCTCTTTTTACTAACAACCAGAGTCATTGCATGTGTGTTCTTTTCACATACCACATACGGATCCACCAGTGTCATTGCATGGTTGTTCTCTTTAGAGACCACACATGGATCCACCAGTGTCATTGCATGTGTGCGCTTTTTACTAACAACAACCTTAGTCATTTCATGACTATTCTTTTCACATACCACATATGGATCCACCAGTGTCCTTGAAATGTGTGTTCTTCTCATTAACCACAGCTAGAGTCATTGAAACGTGTGTTCTCTTCAGAGACCACACATGGATCCACCAGTGTCATTGCATGTGTGTTCTTTTTACTAACAACGACTAGAGTCATTGCATGTGTGTTGTTTTCACATACCACATATGGATCCACCAGTATCATTGCATGTGTGTTCTCTTTAGAGACCACACATGGATCCACCAGTGTCATTGCATGTGTGCTCTTTTTACTAACAACTGCTGGAGTCATTTCATGACTATTCTTTTCAGATAACACATATGGATCAACTAGTCTCCTTGAAATGTGCGTTCTTCTCATTAACCACAGCTAGAGTCATTGAAACGCGTGTTCTCTTCAGAGACCACACATGGATCCACCACTGTAATTGCATGTGTGTTCTTTTTACTAACAACAACTGGAGTCATTGCATGTGTGTTCTTTTCACATACCACATATGGATCCACCAGTGTCATTGCATGTGTGTTATCTTCGGAGACCACACATGGATCCACCAGTGTCATTGCATGTGTGTTATTTTTACTAACAACAACTAGAGTCATTTCATGACTGTTCTTTTCACATACCACATATGGATCCACCAGTGTCATTGAAATGTGTTTTCTTCTCATTAACCACAGCTAGAGTCATTGCATGTGTGTTCTCTTTAGAGACTACACATGGATCCACCAGTGTCATTCCATCTGTGTTCTTTTTACTAACAACAACTGGAGTCATTGCATGTGTGTCCTTTTCACATACCACATATGGATCCACCAGTGTCATTGCATGTGTGTTCTCTTCAGAGATCACACATGGAACCACCAGTGTCATTGAAATGTGTGTTCTTCTCTATAAACCACAGCTAGAGTCATTGCATGTGTGATCTCTTCAGAGACCACACATGGATCCACCAGTGTCATTGCATGTGTGTTCTTCTTACTAACAACAACTAGAGTCATTGCATGTGCATTCTTTTCACATACCACATATGGATCCACCTGTGTCATTTAAATGTGTGTTCTCTTTAGAGACCACACATGCCACCAGTGTCATTGAAATGAGTGTTCTCTTCAGAGACCACACATGGATCCACTAGTGTCATTGCATGTGTGTTCTTTTTACTACCAACAACTTGAGTCATTGCATGTGTGTTCTTTTCACATACCACATATGGATCCACCAGTGTCATTGCATGTGTGTTCTCTTCAGAGACCACACATGGATCCACCAGTGTCATTGAAATGTGTGTTCTTCTCATTAACCATAGCTGGAGTCATTGCATGTGTGTTCTCTTCAGAGAGCACACATGGATCCACCAGTGTCATTGCATGTGTGTTCTTTTTAATAACAACAACTGGAGTCATTCCATGTGTATTCTTTTTGCATACCACACATGGATCCACCAGTGTCATTGCATGTGTGTTCTTTTTACTAAAAACAACTAGAGTCTATTCGTGACTATTCTTTTCACATACCACATATGGATCCACCAGTGTCACTGAAATGTGAGTTCTTCCCATTAACCACAGCTAGAGTCATTGCATGTGTGTTCTTTTCACATACCACATATGGATCCACCAGTGTCGTTGCATGTCTGTTCTCTTCAGAGACCACACATGGATCCACCAGTGTCATTGCATGTGTGCTCTTTTTACTAACAACAACTGGAGTCATTTCATGACTTATCTTTTCAGATACCACATATGGATCCACCAGTGTCATTGAAATTTGTGTTCTTCTGATTAACCACAACTAGATCCATTGCATGTGTGTTCTCTTCAGAGACCACACATGGATCCACTAGTGTCATTGCATGTGTGTTCTTTTTACTAACAACAACTAGGTTCATTGCATGTGTGTTCTTTTCACATACCACATATGGATCCACCAGTGTCATTGAAATGTGTGTTATCTTCAGAGACCACACATGGATCCACCAGTGTCATTGTATGTGTGTTCTTTTTACTAACAACAACTGGAGTCATTGCATGTGTGTTCTTTTCACATACCACATATGGATCCACCAGTGTCATTGAAATGTGTGTTCTCTTCAGATACCACACATGGATCCACCAGTGTCATTGAACTGTGTGTTCTTCTCATTAACCACAACTAGAGTCATTGCATGTGTGTTCTCTTCAGAGACCACACATGGATCAACCAGTGTAAGTGCATGTGTGTTCTTTTTACTAACAACAACTAGAGTCACTGCATGTGTGTTTTTCCACATACCACATATGGATCCACTAGTGTCATTGCATGTGTGTTCTCTTCAGAGACCACACATGGATCCACCAGTGTCATTGCATGTGTGCTCTTTTTACTAACAACAACTGGAGTCATTTCATGACTATTATTTTCACATACCACAGATGGATCCACCAGTGTCCTTGAAATGTGTGTTCGCTTCAGATACCACACATGGATCCACCAGTGTCATTGCATGTGTGTTCTTTTTTACTAACACCAATTGGAGTCATTGCATGTGTGTTCTTTCTACATACCACATATGGATCCACCAGTGTCATTGCATGTGTGTTCTCTTCAGAGACCGCATATGAATCCACCAGTGTCATTGAACTGTGTGTTCTTCTCATTAACCACAGCTAGATTCATTGCATGTGTGTTCTCTTTAGAGACCACACATGGATCAACCAGTGTCATTGCATGTGTGTTCTTTTTACTTACAACAACTAGAGTCATTGCATGTGTGTTTTCCACATACCACATATGGATCCACTAGTGTCATTGCATGTGTGTTCTCTTCAGAGACCACACATCGATCCACTAGTGTAATTGCATGTGTGCTCTTTTTACTAACAACAACTGGAGTCATTTCATCACTATTCTTTTCACATACCACATATGGATCCACCAGTGTCCTTGAAATGTGTGTTCTTCTCATTAACCACATCTAGAGTCGTGGAAACGTGTGTTCTATTCAGAGACCACACATGGATCCTCCAGTGTCATTGCATGTGTGTTCTTTTTACTAACAACAACTGGAGTCATTTCATGTTTGTTCTTTTCACATACCACATATAGATCCACCAGTGTCATTGCGTGTGTGTTCTCTTCAGAGACCACACATGGATCCACCAGTGTCATTGAAATGTGTGTTATCTTCAGAGACCACACATGGATCCACCAGTGTCATTGTATGTGTGTTCTTTTTACTAACAACAACTGGAGTCATTGCATGTGTGTTCTTTTCACATACCACATATGGATCCACCAGTGTCATTGAAATGTGTGTTCTCTTCAGATACCACACATGGATCCACCAGTGTCATTGAACTGTGTGTTCTTCTCATTAACCACAACTAGAGTCATTGCATGTGTGTTCTCTTCAGAGACCACACATGGATCAACCAGTGTAAGTGCATGTGTGTTCTTTTTACTAACAACAACTAGAGTCATTGCATGTGTGTTTTTCCACATACCACATATGGATCCACTAGTGTCATTGCATGTGTGTTCTCTTCAGAGACCACACATGGATCCACCAGTGTCATTGCATGTGTGCTCTTTTTACTAACAACAACTGGAGTCATTTCATGACTATTATTTTCACATACCACAGATGGATCCACCAGTGTCCTTGAAATGTGTGTTCGCTTCAGATACCACACATGGATCCACCAGTGTCATTGCATGTGTGTTCTTTTTTACTAACACCAATTGGAGTCATTGCATGTGTGTTCTTTTTACATACCACATATGGATCCACCAGTGTCATTGCATGTGTGTTCTCTTCAGAGACCGCATATGGATCCACCAGTGTCATTGAACTGTGTGTTCTTCTCATTAACCACAGCTAGATTCATTGCATGTGTGTTCTCTTTAGAGACCACACATGGATCAACCAGTGTCATTGCATGTGTGTTCTTTTTACTTACAACAACTAGAGTCATTGCATGTGTGTTTTCCACATACCACATATGGATCCACTAGTGTCATTGCATGTGTGTTCTCTTCAGAGACCACACATCGATCCACTAGTGTAATTGCATGTGTGCTCTTTTTACTAACAACAACTGGAGTCATTTCATCACTATTCTTTTCACATACCACATATGGATCCACCAGTGTCCTTGAAATGTGTGTTCTTCTCATTAACCACATCTAGAGTCGTGGAAACGTGTGTTCTATTCAGAGACCACACATGGATCCTCCAGTGTCATTGCATGTGTGTTCTTTTTACTAACAACAACTGGAGTCATTGCATGTGTGTTGTTTTCACATACCACATATGGATCCACCACTGTCATTGCATGTGTGCTATCTTTAGAGACCACACATGGATCCACCAGTGTCATTGCATGTGTGTTAATTTTACTAACAACAACTAGAGTCATTTCATGTCTGTTCTTTTCACATACCACATATGGATCCACCAGTGTCATTGAAATGTGTGTTCTTCTCATTAACCACAGCTAGAGTCATTGAATGTGTGTTCTCTTCAGAGACTACACATGGATCCACCAGTGTCATTGCATGTGTGTTATTTTTACTAACAACAACTGTAGTCATTGCATGTGTGTTCTTTTCACATACCACATATGGATCCACCAGTGTCATTGCATGTGTGTTCTCTTCAGAGATCACACATGAAACCACCAGTGTCATTGAAATGTGTGTTCTTCTCTATAAACCACAGCTAGAGTCATTGCATGTGTGTTCTCTTCAGAGACCACACATGGATCCACCAGTGTCATTGCATGTGTGTTCTTCTAACTAACAACAACTAGAGTCATTGCATGTGCATTCTTTTCACATACCACATATGGATCCACCAGTGTCATTGCATGTGTGTTCTCTTTAGAGACCACACATGGATCCACTAGTGTCATTGCATGTGTGTTCTTTTTACTAGCAACAATTGGATTCATTTCATGACTATTCTTTTCACATACCACATATGGATCCACCAGTGTCATTGAAATGTGTGTTCTTCTCATTAACCACAACTTGAGTAAATGCATGAGTGTTCTCTTCAGAAACCACACATGGATCCACCAGTGTCATTGCATGTGTGTTCTTTTTACTAACAACGACTTGAGTCATTGCATGTGTGTTCTTTTCACATACCACATATGGATCCACCAGGGTCATTGCATGTGTGTTCTCTTCAGAGACCACACATGGATCTACCAGTGTCATTGCATGTGTGCTCTTTTTACTAACAACAACCAGAGTCATTGCATGTTTGTTCTTTTCACATACCACATACGGATCCACCAGTGTCATTGCATGGTTGTTCTCTTTAGAGACCACACATGGATCCACCAGTGTCATTGCATGTGTGCGCTTTTTACTAACAACAACTTGAGTCATTTCATGACTATTCTTTTCACATACCACATATGGATCGACCGGTGTCCTTGAAATGTGTCTTCTTCTCATCAAACACAGCTAGAGTCATTGAAACGCGTGTTCTCTTCAGAGACCACACATGGATCCACCAGTGTCATTGCATGTGTGTTCTTTTTACTAACAACAACTGGAGTCATTGCATGTGTGTTCTTCACATACCACATATGGATCCACTAGTATCATTGCATGTCTATTCTCTTTAGAGACCACACATGGATCTACCAGTGTCATTGCATGTGTGTTCTTTTTAATAACAACAACTGGAGTCATTGCATGTGTGTTCTTTTCACATACCACATATGTATCCACCAGTGTCATTGCATGTGTGTTCTTGTTACTAACAACAACTAGAGTCATTGCATGTGTGTTCTTTTCACATACCACATATGGATCCACCAGTGTCATTGCATGTGTGTTCTCTTCAGAGACCACACATGGATCCACCAGTGTCATTGAAATGTGTATTCTTCTCATTAACCATAGCAAGAGTCATTGCATGTGTGTTCTCTTCAAAGACCACACATGGATCCACCAGTGTCATTAGATCTGTGTTCTTTTTACTAACAACAACTGGAGTCATTGCATGTGTGTTCCTTTCACATAGCACATATGGATCCACCAGTATCATTGCATGTGTGTTCTCTTCAGAGACCACACATGGATCCACTAGTGTCATTGCATGTGTGTTCTTTTTACTAACAAAAATGGAGTCATTTCATGACTATTCTTTTCACATACCACATATGGATCCACCAGTGTCATTGAAATGTGTGTTTTTCTCATTAACCACAGCTAGAGTCATTGCATGTGTGTTCTCTTCAAAGACCACACAGGGATCCACCAGTGTCATTGCATGTGTGTTCCTTTTACTAACAACAACTAGAGTCATGTCATGTGTGTTCTTTTCACATACCACATATGGATCCACCAGTGTCATTGCATGTGTGTCCTTTTTACTAACAACAACTAGATTCATTGCATGTGTGTTCTTTTCACATACCACATATGGATCCACCAGTGTCATTGAAATGTGTGTTCTCTTCAGAGACCACACATGGATCCACCAGTGTCATTGAAATGAGTGTTCTCTTCAGAGACCACACATGGAACCAGTAGTGTCATTGCATGTGTGTTCTTTTTACTAACAACAACTTGAGTCATTGCATGTGTGTTCTTTTCACATACCACATATGGATCCACCAGTGTCATTGCATGTGTGTTCTTTTCACATACCACATACGGATCCACCAGTGTCATTGCATGTGTGTCCTTTTTACTAACAACAACTAGATTCATTGCATGTGTGTTCTTTTCACATACCACATATGGATCCACCAGTGTCATTGAAATGTGTGTTCTCTTCAGAGACCACACATGGATCCACCAGTGTCATTGAAATGAGTGTTCTCTTCAGAGACCACACATGGAACCAGTAGTGTCATTGCATGTGTGTTCTTTTTACTAACAACAACTTGAGTCAATGCATGTGTGTTCTTTTCACATACCACATATGGATCCACCAGTGTCATTGCATGTGTGTTCTCTTCAGAGACCACACATGGATCCACCAGTGTCATTGAAATGTGTGTTCTTCTCATTAACCACAGCTAGAGTCATTGCATGTGTTTTCTCTTCAGAGAGCACACATGGATCCACCAGTGTCATTGCATGTGTGTTCTTTTTACTAACAACAACTAGAGTAATTACATGTGTATTCTTTTCGCATACCACACATGGATCCACCAGTGTAATTGCATGTGTGTTCTCTTCAGAGACCACACATGGATCCACCAGTGTCATTGCATGTGTGTTCTTTTTACTAAAAACAACTCGAGTCTATTCATGACTATTCTTTTCACATACCACATGTGGATCCACCAGTGTCATTGAAATATGAGTTCTTCTCATTAACCACAGCTAGAGTCATTGCATGTGTGTTCTTTTCACATACCACATATGGATCCACCAGTGTCATTGCACGTGTGTTCACCTTAGAGACAACACATGGATCCACCAGTGTCATTGCATGTGTGCTCTTTTTACTAACAACAACTGGAGTCATTTCATGACTTATCTTTTCAGATACCACGTATGGATCCACCAGTGTCATTGAAATGTGTGTTCTTCTAAATAACCACAACTAGATCCATTGCATGTATGTTCTCTTCAGAGACCACACATGGATCCACTAGTGTCATTGCATGTGTGTTATTTTTACTAACAACCACTAGGGTCATTGCATGTGTGTTCTTTTCACATACCACATATGGATCCACCAGTGTCATTGAAATGTGTGTTCTTCTCATTAACCACAGCTAGAGTTATTGAATGTGTGTTCTCTTCAGAGACTACACATGGATCCACTAGTGTCATTGCATGTGTGTTCTTTTTACTAACAACAACTATAGTCATTGCATGTGTGTTCTTATCACATACCACATATGGATCCACCAGTGTCATTGCATGTGTGTTCTCTTCAGAGATCACACATGAAACCACCAGTGTCATTGAAATGTGTGTTCTTCTCTATAAACCACAGCTAGAGTCATTGCATGTGTGTTCTCTTCAGAGACCACACATGGATCCACCAGTGTCATTGCATGTGTGTTCTTCTAACTAACAACAACTAGAGTCATTGCATGTGCATTCTTTTCACATACCACATATGGATCCACCAGTGTCATTGCATGTGTGTTCTCTTTAGAGACCACACATGGATCCACTAGTTTCATTGCATGTGTGTTCTTTTTACTAGCAACAATTGGGGTCATTTCATGACTATTCTTTTCACATACCACATATGGATCCACCAGTGTCATTGAAATGTGTGTTCTTCTCATTAACCACAACTTGAGTAAATGCATGTGTGTTCTCTTCAGAAACCACACATGGATCCACCAGTGTCATTGCATGTGTGTTCTTTTTACTAACAACGACTTGAGTCATTGCATGTGTGTTCTTTTCACATACCACATATGGATCCACCAGGGTCATTGCATGTGTGTTCTCTTCAGAGACCACACATGGATCTACCAGTGTCATTGCATGTGTGCTCTTTTTACTAACAACAACCAGAGTCATTGCATGTGTGTTCTTTTCACATACCACATACGGATCCACCAGTGTCATTGCATGGTTGTTCTCTTTAGAGACCACACATGGATCCACCAGTGTCATTGCATGTGTGCGCTTTTTACTAACAACAACTTGAGTCATTTCATGACTATTCTTTTCACATACCACATATGGATCGACCGGTGTCCTTGAAATGTGTCTTCTTCTCATCAAACACAGCTAGAGTCATTGAAACGTGTGTTCTCTTCAGAGACCACACATGGAACCACCAGTGTCATTGCATGTGTGTTCTTTTTACTAACAACGACTGGAGTCATTGCATGTGTGTTCTTTTCACATACCACATATGGATCCACCAGTATCATTGCATGTGTGTTCTCTTTAGAGACCACACATGGATCTACCAGTGTCATTGCATGTGTGTTCTTTTTAATAACAACAACTGGAGTCATTGTATGTGTGTTCTTTTCACATACCACATATGGATCCACCAGTGTCATTGCATGTGTGTTCTTGTTACTAACAACAACTAGAGTCATTGCATGTGTGTTCTTTTCACATACCACATATGGATCCACCAGTGTCATTGCATGTGTGTTCTCTTCAGAGACCACACATGGATCCACCAGTGTCATTGAAATGTGTATTCTTCTCATTAACCATAGCAAGAGTCATTGCATGTGTGTTCTCTTCAAAGACCACACATGGATCCACCAGTGTCATTACATCTGTGTTCTTTTTACTAACAACAACTGGAGTCATTGCATGTGTGTTCCTTTCACATAGCACATATGGATCCACCAGTATCATTGCATGTGTGTTCTCTTCAGAGACCACACATGGATCCACCAGTGTCATTGCATGTGTGTTCTTTTTACTAACAAAAACTGGAGTCATTTCATGACTATTCTTTTCACATACCACATATGGATCCACCAGTGTCATTGAAATGTGTGTTTTTCTCATTAACCACAGCTAGAGTCATTGCATGTGTGTTCTCTTCAAAGACCACCCAGGGATCCACCAGTGTCATTGCATGTGTGTTCTTTTTACTAACAACAACTAGAGTCATGTCATGTGTGTTCTTTTCACATACCACATATGGATCCACCAACGTCATTGCATGTGTGTTCTCTTCAGAGACCACACATGGATCCACCAGTGTCATTGCATGTGTGCTCTTTTTACTAACAACAACCAGAGTCATTGCATGTGTGTTCTTTTCACATACCACATACGGATCCGCCAGTGTCATTGCATGTGTGTCCTTTTTACTAACAACAACTAGATTCATTGCATGTGTGTTCTTTTCACATACCACATATGGATCCACCAGTGTCATTGAAATGTGTGTTCTCTTCAGAGACCACACATGGATCCACCAGTGTCATTGAAATGAGTGTTCTCTTCAGAGACCACACATGGAACCAGTAGTGTCATTGCATGTGTGTTCTTTTTACTAACAACAACTTGAGTCATTGCATGTGTGTTCTTTTCACATACCACATATGGATCCACCAGTGTCATTGCATGTGTGTTCTTTTCACATACCACATACGGATCCACCAGTGTCATTGCATGTGTGTCCTTTTTACTAACAACAACTAGATTCATTGCATGTGTGTTCTTTTCACATACCACATATGGATCCACCAGTGTCATTGAAATGTGTGTTCTCTTCAGAGACCACACATGGATCCACCAGTGTCATTGAAATGAGTGTTCTCTTCAGAGACCACACATGGAACCAGTAGTGTCATTGCATGTGTGTTCTTTTTACTAACAACAACTTGAGTCATTGCATGTGTGTTCTTTTCACATACCACATATGGATCCACCAGTGTCATTGCATGTGTGTTCTCTTCAGAGACCACACATCGATCCACCAGTGTCATTGAAATGTGTGTTCTTCTCATTAACCACAGCTAGAGTCATTGCATGTGTTTTCTCTTCAGAGAGCACACATGGATCCACCAGTGTCATTGCATGTGTGTTCTTTTTACTAACAACAACTGGAGTCATTACATGTGTATTCTTTTCGCATACCACAGATGGATCCACCAGTGTAATTGCATGTGTGTTCTCTTCAGAGACCACAGATGGATCCACCAGTGTCATTGCATGTGTGTTCTTTTTACTAAAAACAACTCGAGTCTATTCATGACTATTCTTTTGACATACCACATGTGGATCCACCAGTGTCATTGAAATATGAGTTCTTCTCATTAACCACAGCTAGAGTCATTGCATGTGTGTTCTTTTCACATACCACATATGGATCCACCAGTGTCATTGCACGTGTGTTCTCCTTAGAGACAACACATGGATCCACCAGTGTCATTGCATGTGTGCTCTTTTTACTAACAACAACTGGAGTCATTTCATGACTTATCTTTTCAGATACCACGTATGGATCCACCAGTGTCATTGAAATGTGTGTTCTTCTCAATAACCACAACTAGATCCATTGCATGTGTGTTCTCTTCAGAGACCACACATGGATCCACTAGTGTCATTGCATGTGTGTTATTTTTACTAACAACCACTAGGGTCATTGAATGTGTGTTCTTTTCACATACCACATATGGATCCACCAGTGTCATTGAAATGTGTGTTCTTCTCATTAACCACAGCTAGAGTCATTGAATGTGTGTTCTCTTCAGAGACTACACATGGATCCACCAGTGTCATTGCATGTGTGTTATTTTTACTAACAACAACTGTAGTCATTGCATGTGTGTTCTTATCACATACCACATATGGATCCACCAGTGTCATTGCATGTGTGTTCTCTTCAGAGATCACACATGAAACCACCAGTGTCATTGAAATGTGTGTTCTTCTCTATAAACCACAGCTAGAGTCATTGCATGTGTGTTCTCTTCAGAGACCACACATGGATCCACCAGTGTCATTGCATGTGTGTTCTTCTAACTAACAACAACTAGAGTCATTGCATGTGCATTCTTTTCACATACCACATATGGATCCACCAGTGTCATTGCATGTGTGTTCTCTTTAGAGACCACACATGGATCCACTAGTGTCATTGCATGTGTGTTCTTTTTACTAGCAACAATTGGAGTCATTTCATGACTATTCTTTTCACATACCACATATGGATCCACCAGTGTCATTGAAATGTGTGTTCTTCTCATTAACCACAACTTGAGTAAATGCATGTGTGTTCTCTTCAGAAACCACACATGGATCCACCAGTGTCATTGCATGTGTGTTCTTTTTACTAACAACGACTTGAGTCATTGCATGTGTGTTCTTTTCACATACCACATATGGATCCACCAGGGTCATTGCATGTGTGTTCTCTTCAGAGACCACACATGGATCTACCAGTGTCATTGCATGTGTGCTCTTTTTACTAACAACAACCAGAGTCATTGCATGTGTGTTCTTTTCACATACCACATACGGATCCACCAGTGTCATTGCATGGTTGTTCTCTTTAGAGACCACACATGGATCCACCAGTGTCATTGCATGTGTGCGCTTTTTACTAACAACAACTTGAGTCATTTCATGACTATTCTTTTCACATACCACATATGGATCGACCGGTGTCCTTGAAATGTGTCTTCTTCTCATCAAACACAGCTAGAGTCATTGAAACGTGTGTTCTCTTCAGAGACCACACATGGAACCACCAGTGTCATTACATGTGTGTTCTTTTTACTAACAACGACTGGAGTCATTGCATGTGTGTTCTTTTCACATACCACATATGGATCCACCAGTATCATTGCATGTGTGTTCTCTTTAGAGACCACACATGGATCTACCAGTGTCATTGCATGTGTGTTCTTTTTAATAACAACAACTGGAGTCATTGCATGTGTGTTCTTTTCACATACCACATATGGATCCACCAGTGTCATTGCATGTGTGTTCTTGTTACTAACAACAACTAGAGTCATTGCATGTGTGTTCTTTTCACATACCACATATGGATCCACCAGTGTCATTGCATGTGTGTTCTCTTCAGAGACCACACATGGATCCACCAGTGTCATTGAAATGTGTATTCTTCTCATTAACCATAGAAAGAGTCATTGCATGTGTGTTCTCTTCAAAGACCACACATGGATCCACCAGTGTCATTACATATGTGTTCTTTTTACTAACAACAACTGGAGTCATTGCATGTGTGTTCCTTTCACATAGAACATATGGATCCACCAGTATCATTGCATGTGTGTTCTCTTCAGAGACCACACATGGATCCACCAGTGTCATTGCATGTGTGTTCTTTTTACTAACAAAAACTGGAGTCATTTCATGACTATTCTTTTCACATACCACATATGGATACACCAGTGTCATTGAAATGTGTGTTTTTCTCATTAACCACAGCTAGAGTCATTGCATGTGTGTTCTCTTCAAAGACCACCCAGGGATCCACCAGTGTCATTGCATGTGTGTTCTTTTTACTAACAACAACTAGAGTCATGTCATGTGTGTTCTTTTCACATACCACATATGGATCCACCAACGTCATTGCATGTGTGTTCTCTTCAGAGACCACACATGGATCCACCAGTGTCATTGCATGTGTGCTCTTTTTACTAACAACAACCAGAGTCATTGCATGTGTGTTCTTTTCACATACCACATACGGATCCGCCAGTGTCATTGCATGTGTGTCCTTTTTACTAACAACAACTAGATTCATTGCATGTGTGTTCTTTTCACATACCACATATGGATCCACCAGTGTCATTGAAATGTGTGTTCTCTTCAGAGACCACACATGGATCCACCAGTGTCATTGAAATGAGTGTTCTCTTCAGAGACCACACATGGAACCAGTAGTGTCATTGCATGTGTGTTCTTTTTACTAACAACAACTTGAGTCATTGCATGTGTGTTCTTTTCACATACCACATATGGATCCACCAGTGTCATTGCATGTGTGTTCTTTTCACATACCACATACGGATCCACCAGTGTCATTGCATGTGTGTCCTTTTTACTAACAACAACTAGATTCATTGCATGTGTGTTCTTTTCACATACCACATATGGATCCACCAGTGTCATTGAAATGTGTGTTCTCTTCAGAGACCACACATGGATCCACCAGTGTCACTGAAATGAGTGTTCTCTTCAGAGACCACACATGGAACCAGTAGTGTCATTGCATGTGTGTTCTTTTTTCTAACAACAACTTGAGTCATTGCATGTGTGTTCTTTTCACATACCACATATGGATCCACCAGTGTCATTGCATGTGTGTTCTCTTTAGAGACCACACATGGCTCCACCAGTGTCATTGAAATGTGTGTTCTTCTCATTAACCACAGCTAGAGTCATTGCATGTGTTTTCTCTTCAGAGAGCACACATGGATCCACTAGTGTCATTGCATGTGTGTTCTTTTTACTAACAACAACTGGAGTCATTACATGTGTATTCTTTTCGCATACCACACATGGATCCACCAGTGTAATTGCATGTGTGTTCTCTTCAGAGACCACACATGGATCCACCAGTGTCATTGCATGTGTGTTCTTTTTACTAAAAACAACTCGAGTCTATTCATGACTATTCTTTTCACATACCACATGTGGATCCACCAGTGTCATTGAAATATGAGTTCTTCTCATTAACCACAGCTAGAGTCATTGCATGTGTGTTCTTTTCACATACCACATATGGATCCACCAGTGTCATTGCACGTGTGTTCTCCTTAGAGACAACACATGGATCCACCAGTGTCATTGCATGTGTGCTCTTTTTACTAACAACAACTGGAGTCATTTCATGACTTATCTTTTCAGATACCACGTATGGATCCACCAGTGTCATTGAAATGTGTGTTCTTCTCAATAACCACAACTAGATCCGTTGCATGGGTGTTCTCTTCAGAGACCACACATGGATCCACTAGTGTCATTGCATGTGTGTTATTTTTACTAACAACCACTAGGGTCATTGCATGTGTGTTCTTTTCACATACCACATATGGATCCACCAGTGTCATTGAAATGTGTGTTCTCTTCAGAGACCACACATGGATCCACCAGTGTCATTGCATGTGTGTTCTTTTTACTAACAACGACTAGAGTCATTGCATGTGTGTTCTTTTCACATACCACATATGGATCCACCAGGGTCATTGCATGTGTGTTCTCTTCAGAGACCACACATGGATCTACCAGTTTCATTGCATGTGTGCTCTTTTTACTAACAACAACCAGAGTCATTGCATGTGTGTTCTTTTCACATACCACATACGGATCCACCAGTGTCATTGCATGGTTGTTCTCTTTAGAGACCACACATGGATCCACCAGTGTCATTGCATGTGTGCGCTTTTTACTAACAACAACTTGAGTCATTTCATGACTATTCTTTTCACATACCACATATGGATCGACCGGTGTCCTTGAAATGTGTCTTCTTCTCATTAACCACAGCTAGAGTCATTGAAACGTGTGTTCTCTTCAGAGACCACACATGGATCCACCAGTGTCATTGCACGTGTGTTCTCTTCAGAGACCACACATGGATCCACCAGTGTCATTGCATGTGTGTTCTTTTTACTAACTACAATTGGAGTCATTGCATGTGTGTTCGTTTCACATACCACATATGGATCCACCAGTGTCATTGAAATGTGTGTTCTCTTCAGAGACCACACATGGATCCACCAGTGTCATTGCATGTGTGTTCTTTTTTACTAACAACAACTAGAGTCATTGCATGTGTGTTCTTTTTACATACCACATATGGATCCACCAGTGTTATTGCATGTGTGTTCTCTTTAGAGACCACACATGGATCCACCAGTGTCATTGAACTATGTGTTTTTCTCATTAACCACAGCTAGAGTCATTGCATGTGTGTTCTCTTCAGAGACCACACATGGATCCACCAGTGTCATTGTATGTGTGTTCTTTTTGCTAACAACAACTAGAGTCATTGCATGTGTGTTTTTTCACATACCACATATGGATCCACTAGTGTCATTGCATGTGTGTTCTCTTTAGAGACCACACATGGATCCACCAGTGTCATTGCATGTGTGCTCTTTTTACTAACAACAACAAGAGTCATTTCATGAGTATTCTTTTGACATACCACATATGGATCCACGAGTGTCCTTGAAATGTGTGTTCTTCTCATTAACCATAGCTAGAGTCATTGAAACGTGTGTTCTCTTCAGAGACCACACATGGATCCACCAGTGTCATTGCATGTGTGTTCTTTTTACTAACAACAACTGGAGTCATTGCATGTGTGTTCTTTTCACATACCACATATGGATCCACCAGCGCCATTGCATGTGTGTTCTCTTCAGAGACCACACATGGATCCACCAGTGTCATTGCATGTGTGCTCTTTTTACTAACAACAACCAGAGTCATTGCATGTGTGTTCTTTTCACATACCACGTACGGATCCACCAGTGTCATTGATAATTGTGTTCTTATAATTAACCACAACTAGAGTCATTGCATGTGTGTTCTCTTCAGAGACCACACATCGATCCACCAGTGTCATTGCATGTGTGTCCTTTTTACCAACAACAACTGGAGTCATTGCATGTGTGTTCTTTTCATAGACCACATATGGATCCACCAGTGTCATTGCACGTGTGTTCTCCTCAGAGACAACACATTGATCCACCAGTGTCATTGCATGTGTGCTCTTTTTACTAACAACAACTGGAGTCATTTCATGACTTATCTTTTCAGATACCACATATGGATCCACCAGTGTCATTGAAATGTGTGTTCTTCTCAATACCACATATGGATCGACGTACGGATCCACCAGTGTCATTGAAATGTGTGTTCTCTTCAGAGACCACACATGGATCCACCAGTGTCATTGCATGTGTGTTCTTTTTACTAACTACAATTGGAGTCATTGCATGTGTGTTCTTTTCACATACCACATATGGATCCACCAGTGTCATTGAAATGTGTGTTCTCTTCAGAGACCACACATGGATCCACCAGTGTCATTGCATGTGTGTTCTTTTTTACTAACAACAACTGGAGTCATTGCACGTGTGTTCTTTTTACATACCACATATGGATCCACCAGTGTTATTGCATGTGTGTTCTCTTCAGAGACCACACATGGATCCACCAGTGTCATTGCATGTGTGTTCTTTTTGCTAACAACAACTAGAGTCATTGCATGTGTGTTTTTTCACATACCACATATGGATCCACTAGTGTCATTGCATGTGTGTTATCTTTAGAGACCACACATGGATCCACCAGTGTCATTGCATGTGTGCTCTTTTTACTAACAACAACTAGAGTCATTTGATGAGTATTCTTTTGACATACCACATATGGATCAACCAGTGTCCTTGAAATGTGTGTTCTTCTCATTAACCATAGCTAGAGTCATTGAAACGTGTGTTCTCTTTAGAGACCACACATGGATCCACCAGTGTCATTGCATGTGTGTTCTTTTTACTAACAACAACTGGAGTCATTGCATGTGTGTTCTTTTCACATACCACATATGGATCCACCAGCGCCATTGCATGTGTGTTCTCTTCAGAGACCACACATGGATCCACCAGTGTCATTGCATGTGTGCTCTTTTTACTAACAACAACCAGAGTCATTGCATGTGTGTTCTTTTCACATACCACGTACGGATCCACCAGTGTCATTGATATGTGTGTTCTTATCATTAACCATAACTAGAGTCATTGCATGTGTGTTCTCTTCAAAGACCACACATCGATCCACCAGTGTCATTGCATGTGTGTCCTTTTTACCAACAACAACTGGAGTCATTGCACGTGTGTTCTTTTCACATACCACATATGGATCGACCAGTGTCATTGAAATGTGTGTTCTCTTCAGAGACCGCAGATGGATCCACCAGTGTCATTGCATGTGTCTTATTTTTACTAACAACAAGTAGAGTCATTGCATATGTGTTCATTTCACATTCCACATATGGATCCACCAGTATCATTGAAATGTGTGTTCTGTTCAGAGACTACACATGGATGCACCAGTGTCATTGCATGTGTGTTCTTTTCACATACCACATATGGATCCACCAGTGTCATTGCATGTGTGTTCTCTTCAGAGATCACACATGGAAAGACCAGTGTCATTGAAATGTGTGTTCTTCTCTCTAAACCACAGCTAGAGTCATTGCATGTGTGTTCTCTTCAGAGACCACACATGGGTCCACCATTGTCATTGCATGTGTGTTCTTTTTACTAACAACAAGTAGAGTCATTGCATGTGTGTTCATTTCACATACCACATATGGATCCACCAGTATCATTGAAATGTGTGTTCTCTTCAGAGACCACACATGGATGCACCAGTGTCATTTCATGTGTGTTCTTTTCACATACCACATATGGATCCACCAGTGTCATTGCATGTGTGTTCTCTTCAGAGATCACACATGGAAAGACCAGTGTCATTGAAATGTGTGTTCTTCTCTATAAACAACAGCTAGAGTCATTGCATGTGTGTTCTCTTCAGAGACCACACATGGATCCACCAGTGTCATTGCATGTGTGTTCTTTTTACTAACAACAACTAGAGTCATTGCATGTGCGTTCTTTTCACATACCACATATGGATCCAGCAGTGTCATTGCATGTGTGTTCTCTTCAGAGACCACACATGGATCCACTAGTGTCATTGCATGTGTGTTCTTTTTACTAACAACAACTGGAGTCATTTCATGACTATTCTTTTCACATACAACATATGGCTCCACCAGTGTCATTGAAATGTGTGTTCTTCTCATTAACCATAGCTTGAGTCATTGCATGTGTGTTCTCTTCAGAAACCACACATGGATCCACCAGTGTCATTACATGTGTGTTCTTTTTTACTAACAACAAGTAGAGTCATTTCATGGGTGTTATTTTCACATACCACATATGGATCCACCAGTGTCATTGCATGTGTGTTCTCTTCAGATACCACACATGGATCTACCAGTGTCATTGCATGTGTGTTCTTTTTACTAATAACAACTGGGGTCATTGCATGTGTGTTCTTTTCACATACCACATATGGATCCACCAGTGTCATTGAAATGTGTGTTCTCATCAGAGACCACACATGGATCCACCAGTGTCATTGCATGTGTGTTCTGTTTACTAACAACTAGAGTCATTGCATGTGTGTTCTTTTCACATACCACATATGGATCGACCAGTGTCATTGCATGTGTGTTCTCTTCAGAGACCACACATGGATCCACCAGTGTCATTGAAATGTATGTTCTTCTCATTAACCATAGCTAGATTCATTGCATGTGTGTTCTCTTCAAAGACCACACATGGATCCACCAGTGTCATTACATGTGTGTTGTTTTTACTAACCACAACTAGAGTCATTCCATGTGTGTTCTTTTCACATACCACATATGGATCCACCAGTGTCATTGCATGTGTGTTCTCTTCAGATACCACACATGGATCCACTAGTGTCATTGTATGTGTGTTATTTTTACTAACAACAAATGGAGTCATTTCATGACTATTCTTTTCACATACCACATATGCATCCACCGGTGTCATTGAAATGTGTGTTCTTCTCATTAACCACAGCTAGAGTCATTGTATGTGCGTTCTCTTAAGAGACCGCACATGGATCCACCAGTGTCATTGCGTGTTTGTTTTTTACTAACAACAACTAGAGTCATTGCATGTGTGTTCTTTTCACATACCACATATGGATCCACCAGTGTCATTGCATGTGTGTTCTCTTCAGAGACTACACATGGATCCACCAGTGTCATTGCATGTGTGTTCTTTTTACTAACAACAACTGGAGTCATTACATGTCTGTTCTTTTCACATACCACATATGGATCCACCAACGTCACTGCATGTGTGTTCTCTTCATAGACAACACATGGATCCACCAGTGTCATTGCATGTGTGCTCTTTTTACTAACAACAACCAGAGTCATTGCATGTGTGTTCTTTTCACATACCACATACGGATGCACCAGTGTCCTTGAAATGTGTGTTCTTATCATGAACCACAACTAGAGTCATTGCATGTGTGTCCTTTTTACTAACAACAACTGGAGTCATTGCATGTGTGTTCTTTTCACATACCACATATGGATCCACCAGTGTCATTGAAATGTGTGTTCTCTTCAGAGACCACACATGGATCCACCAGTGTCATTGCATGTGTGTTCTTTTTACTAACAACATTGGAGTCATTGCATGTGTGTTCTTTTCACATACCACATATGGATCCACCAGTATCATTGAAATGTGTGTTCTCTTCAGAGACCACACATGGATCTACCGGTGTCATTGCATGTGTGTTCTTTTTATTAACAACAACTGGAGTCATTGCATGTGTGTTCTTTTCACATACCACATATGGATGCATGATGTTCTCGTCGTTCGACGTAGAGCTCGTTGGGAACCCCAAGAGGAAGGTATGATGAGTACAACAGCAAGTTTTCCCTCGGTTATGAAACCAAGGTTTAATCGAACCAGTAGGAGCAAGGAAACACCCCAAAGGTGTTACTAGCTGAGCTTTGGCAGGGCGCACTACCAGTGCTAGTAGCAACGTGGAGACCTGCACAACACAAACACAAAACTTGGTCCCCAACTTGCGATGAGGTTGTCAATCTCACCGTGTTTTGTGGAAAACAAAGGATTAAACGTATCGAATGGAAAGAAGTAAAAGTTTGCAGAAAGTAAACACAAAGCACTAAAAGATTGTAGATTGTATGTAAAAGACAAGGATCGGGATCCATAGTTCACTAGAGGTGGCTCTCCTTAGATAGATAACATGCTGGGTGAACAAATTACAGCGGGGCAATTGACAAACACCGAGAAAGCAATACATGCATATACTAATCATCTTGACTCCTTTGAGACTTGATTGGGAATTACAACATAATACATAGACAGCCATCCAACTGCATCTATGACTAATAATCCACCTTCAGGTTATCATCCGAACCCCCTCCAGTATTAAGTTGCAAGCAACAGATTATTGCTTTACGAACTGCGTGTAAAGTAAACAATACGATTGTTCTATGAACAAAGGATTGTTGTTTTCTCCCTAGTAGCAACAACACATCTAGTACCTTAGAGATTTCTGTCACTTCCCTAGATTACCAGAGGCATGAACCCACTATCGAGCATAAATACTAACTCTTGGAGTTGCTAGCATCTACTTGGCCAAGATAGCTACTAACAACGGAAAGAATGCAAGATCACAAATAACAAAGACATGATAGAATCAATAATCAATCTGAAATAACATCTCAATATCCATTGGATCCTCGCAAACCCACCATGTATGATTACAAATAGATGATCTTGATCATGAACGGAGCTCACAAGATCTAAACATGAAAGCACAAAGGAGGAGAACCATCCATCTAGCTACTACATGGATCCGTAGTCCAAGGATGAACTACTAACGCATCACACCGGAGGCTTGCATGGTGATGAATAAGGCCTCCAGGGTGAATTCCCCTCTCCAGCAGGGTGCCGGGAAGAGCTTCAGATCCCTCCCGATCTAGGGATGGAGATGACGGCGGCTACAGACTCTTTCGTGGATTTTTGATCGGGCCCTTAGGGTTTTCGTCCCGAGGGCAATATATAGGCGGAAGGAGAGGCCGAGGGGGTGCCGAGAGCGGCCACACCACCCCCTGGCGCGGGCCAGGCCTGGCCACGCGGCCAGGTGGTGTGGTGGCTCCCGGGCCCTTCTCTGTCTCGTATTCTGGCACTTGATCCCTTCCGGAAAAATAGGCACTTTGGCTTTTGTCCCGTTCAATTCTGAGAATATTCATTTTCTGACTTTCCTGTAACCAAAAACAGCAGAAAACAGGCAGCTGACACTGTGGCTCTTGTTAATAGGTTAGTCCAAGAAATCGTATGAAAAGTACTCCAAAGTTGGAACAAAACATAAGAAAGTGGATAAAACCAAGCATGGAACATCAAAAATTATAGATATATTTGCAATGTATCAACATCCCCAAGCTTAACTCCTGCTCATCCTCGAGTAGGTAAGTGATAAAAAGAAAGAATCATTTTTGAGGTGACATGCACCATCAAAGACTTGATCAAAGTATTTGCAAAACATTCAAAGCTGGGATCATAGTACTCCTATCATAACATGAAAGACAAGGTTCTAGCAATAAGCAAAGAAACTATGATGCAACACGAAAAGGCACAAACAAAAGATTCATGAATAACAATGCTTTGCAAGATGTTTGTTTGTTTCACATAAAGAAAACATAGCATAATAGTATTCAGCTTGTCCCGCAATAGAGTAGCAAATATAAATGCATAGGACACCTTCAAAGTTCATAAGAGTGATTAGATACAATAGTTTAACACAAGCAATAACAAGTTATGCATCAATCAACTAGTCTTGGGACAATGCACATAGAACTAAGAATGGCCACTATGCTCTCAAAGTAGGTGCATAAAGATAGAAGGTGGAGACTCAATATAATGGTGGAAGAAAGGCCTTTTGTAAAAGGAAGTAGGGATTCAAGTCTCATAAAGAGCTTCCAAAAATTATGGTACTTGTAGTTTTCAGCTCTCATTGCCCCTATCATAAGCATCTTGAAGGTGATTAAGGTTGTGACACAACTAAGAGGATATGCTTGACAAGTTATAAACCGAAATCTCATGCCCCTTACTTATGAAGACCGATCCTCATGATACTCAACTTCAGTCACGAGTAAGCTCTTGTCATTGTAAGTATATGTGTATCATTAAGAACCGCCAACGGGGTACCCCTTGCACATGATACGGGAGCTTTCCCATAATCAAAATGACAAGGCAAGCAGACAATGAGCATCTCAGCGATCTTTTTATTTGCTATTTGCATAGGTTTTTATTGAGGATGCTTCATAGAGTGCTCATTATGGTGATGCTACAAGTTTCCACCATGACTAGGCATGGCTTAGGCTAGCGGCCTAGGCGTTTCTCTAACACACATACAAACTCCATGATCTTACAAGTTCCACTTTTATTTCACACCGCCGGGATCCGTAAGCAAAAAACATGATATCAATGGGGTACAAAGTACAAGTGCAATGTTGAAAGCGTTCCCCATGGTGCATGGTTCTGCTAATTTCAACTTATAAAGCACAAGCATATACGCAACAAAGAAGGACTCAATGGTTCAAGTTTATTAGAGGCAAAAAAGTAAAGTGTGCCATCAAGTTCATGAGAGCTTTAATCACTAGTTTTCTCATAACAAGTGGAAGGTAAACAAAAGCATGAATATACTTGGAATAACATAAGATAGTAGGTAGGTATGGTGGACTCTTTGGAATAACATGGTTTAGGGAGTTGGATGCATGAGTGGAACTCATACTTTGTTGTGGAGGCTAGCAAAAGACTGGGAGCGACAAACTAAGAGAGCAATAATGGCCATAATCATGCAGAGCAACAAAACATCATTCATCAAAGAATAAAGTGATACTAAAAGTTGAAAACTAAAGGATCATAAAGGCTATGGTGACTTTGGATAGTCATAACATGGTGTGAGCATGTGCCAAGTCAACCCAAATAAAGCATCAAAGGAGAATACCACTATACTATGCTTTAATTTGCTAAAACAACGCATGATTCATCCAAGGCACATTAAGAAATCTCAATTGTTTATAAAATGTCATGCTAAAGCAAAGAATAATAAGCATAAAGCCAAAACAATATCAATCATGGCATGACAAAGCATAGGCCATAGTCAAAAACGAGCTCTTTTTACCACATAAGTATGAACTTTCCTACTCTTTTCCAAACCAAACCAAACTATTTGCAAACCAATGTATGAAAGAGGGGGTCCAACCAATTTATTCAGAAAACTAAGCAAACCAAAGCAAACGAAAAACCAAAACTAAAACGAAAAAGAAGACGCCCCAAGAACAACACAACTGTGCATGAAACAATAAAAATGAAGCGTTTGGAAGAAACCTAGAATTTTTATTGATGAAGAAGGGGATGCCTTGGGCATCCCCAAGCTTTGACGCTTGTACTTATTGGATATTTCTTGGGGTGACACACATGGCATCCCCAAGCTTGAGATTTAGTCCATCCTTCATCTCATTACTCATTCCTTCCATACACCTGAAAATTTTCCTTCATACAAAACTTCACACAATCTTATTAGCAACATTAGTGCACTTAAGATAAATAAGTCTTAAGGTTCAGTTCTAACACCAAATAAACTTCAATTAGGACACTAGCTACTGTATCACTTCCCTCAAAAATCTCAATTCCCCAAAATAACTCAAAAAGGAACCCACAAGAAGCAAATGTAGAAAATGGCAGAAATCTGTCAAAACAGACCAATAGGTAAAGACGATTTTTTTTGAAGACCTTCTGTTGCTCGAATCAAAAAGTGTTGAACTAACTAAAGTTATAACAACCTGGGTCAGAAGCACAAACAATTACAGCTCAATCCGACATAAAGATCTCTCTCACTAATTTTTACGGTGAAGCACAAAAATCTGTTTCGGGACAGCAACTTTCCCAATCATTACTTCTCTCTCATTAGAGGTTACTCTTGGCACAAAAAGCAAATAAAAAGGATAAGGAGAGGTTATTACTGAAGTAATAACTTCTAAGACTCATCTAAAACTTTTGGGTTATCTCCCAATAAGTACTTTTCTTTAACGCCTTTAAGTTAGGCATAAGAACCAAAGAAAGAATCAAGTGTTCTCAAATGAATAAGAATTAAGACCAAATTTTGTTTTCATAGGAAAAGAAAAAGAAATATTTTATCTCTTTTTAGGGAAGTGTTCTATACCTTTCTTGAGTGGGAGTTGATATTTAATGGTGCCTTCTTTCATATCAATGATGGCACCAACAGTTCTAAGAAAAGGTCTTCCCAAAGTAATAGGACAAGAAGCATTGTATTCAACGTCCAAAACATAGAAATCAACGGGGACATAGGAATCGTTAACCATAATAAGAACATCATTAAGACTCCCCATGAGTTTCTTTTTAGCATTAGCATCAAGTGGGACATTCAAATAACAATCCTCAAGAGGAGGCAAATCAAGCATATCATAAATCCTTCTAGGCATAATAGAAACACTACTATCAAGATCACACAAAGCTTTGAAATCAAAGTCATTCACTTTCATATTAATGATGGGTTCCCAACCATCTTCTTGTTTTATAGGAATAGAAGCTTTATGTTTCATCTTTTCTTCTTTAATCTTTATGAGAGCATCAGTAATGTGTTTTGTAAAGGCCATGTTCATAGCACTAGCATTAGGACTCTTAGCAAGCTTTTGTAGGAACTTAATAACTTTAGAGATATTGCAACCATCAAGATCAAAACCATACTTATCATCTAAAGTAGTAGAACTATTACTAGCCTCAACACTAGTGGTGGTAATAGCAGAAACACTAATGTTTCTAGCAATTTCATCTTCTCTTTCCCACTTAGCATGTAATTCAGCTAATAGTCTAACATTTTCATCAATTCTTACTTGTATGGCATTAGTAGCTGCAAAGGGATTCTCATTAGTTTCAGGTTTAGCAGCCATTTTACTAATCAATGAAGATTGAGCTTGAGACAAAGATGATATATTTCTTTCAACATTAGAGAGTTTCAATTGTAAACTAGGGATTTCCCTATTTAGACTCTCAAGTTGATGGCTAATGTTCTTCAAAATGATAGATTGTTCCTCCATAGTTTTAGTGAATAGTTTATTTTGGTCATATTGCATTTACATGAAGTTTTTAGTGGCTCTTTCAACTTCTAAAATTCTTCCTTCACTAGGTAATCCAGGTTTACCATTATAGCCATAAGTATTATTAGGAGGGTAGGGCCTATAATTGTTATTACCATAAGCATTGTTGCCAAAATTGTTATTTCTTATGAAGTTCACATCAACTTGCTCTTCTTGAGCAACCAAAGAAGCCAAAGGAACATTATTTGGATCAATATGGGCTTTCCCATTAACAAGCATAGACATAATAATATCAATTTTATCACTCAAGGAGGAGGTTTCCTCAACAGAATTTACCTTCTTACCTTGTGGATCTCTCTCAGTATGCCATTCAGAATAATTAACCATCATATTGTCCAAAAGTTTTGTTGCAGCACCCAAAGTGATGGTCATAAAGGTACCTCCAGCAGCAGAATCCAATAGGTTCCTTGAAGAATAGTTCAATCCTGCATAAAAGGTTTGGATGATCATCCAAGCAGTCAGTCCACGAGTGGGACAATTCTTTACCAAAGATTTCATTCTTTCCCAAGATTGAGCAACATGCTCATTATCAAGTTGTTTAAACTTCATTATTTCACTTCTCATGGATATAATCCTAGCAGGAGGATAGTACGTTCCAATAAAAGCATCTTTGCATTTAGTCCAAGAATCAATACTATTCCTAGTTAAGTAATTCAACCATTCTTTAGCTTTTCCTCTCAAAGAGAAAGGAAACAATTTCAGTTTAATAATATCACCATTTATATCCCTATGCTTTTGCATCTCACAAAGTTCAAGAAAGTTATTTAGATGGGAAACAACATCTTCATTACCAATACCAGAAAATTGTTCTCTCATAACAAGATTGAGCAAAGCAGGTTTTATCTCAAAGAAAGTATTTTCAGCCACAAGTGGAGCAATTGGTGTGCTCATAAAATCATTGTTGTTGGTGCTAGTGAAGTCACACAACTTAGTGTTTTCAAGAGTAGTCATTTTTTTGGGTTTTCAAATAAGAAAGCAAACTTGTAAAACTAATTTTTTTTGTGTTTTTTGAAAAACAAAACAAGCAAACAAAGCAAAAAGAAAACTAAGCAAAACAAAAACATAAAAGTAAAGAGATTGGTTATGAGGGACTCCCCTTGTGAAGATGTCCTTGACTCCCCGGCAACGACGCCAGAAAACCTTGATGTGCTCGTCTATCAACACCCGGATTTTTAATCCCAGATGCCCGTTATTCCATACCTCGCCATCCCAGGATTACCATTTTTGCGAGACATAACGGATTGGATATCACAGTACATCATCCATTACAAACCATACATAAGGTCTTACACAAATAAGGATCTCATGATCCAGTCATTAATACAACAAGGAGCAGAAATAAAAGATAAGCGTAGCGGTGGGGTCCTTCTTCAGGGGCACAAGCAATGCTGACGAAGGCAGTAGTCCTAGTTATCATAGCCATCCTGTTGGCCATCATCTTGATAGTCTCCTTCATAGTCTGGCCATGAGAATAGCCAGGGACAAAAGCCATGAGTACTCTTTAAGTACTCGCAAACTACTATTAACAGGTACTATAGGTCTAAGTTAAAGTGCTAAATCTAAGTTTAACTATAAAGTTAAGTTTGAAACCTAAGATGAGTTTTGAAGCAAAGAAAGATAAAGTAAAGTTCTAGAATCACTTAAGTTGGGAAGCTATTGTCATAAACACAACCCTGTTGTGGTCAAGTCAAAGTTCATCATTCATTTCAAGTTATTTGGAAAACATCTGACAACGAAACAGTATGGCCATTCCAACTGTCTATAACCGCGGACGCGGCTATTCGAATAGTTTGACACTCTACAGAGGTGGTACACTTTCGCCACAAGATTCGATCCATCTGTCAGGGATAACGCTGAATCATCATAATTAGTATACAGATAATCAAACACAACTTTCCCTTTACACACCCTAGTATAAGCACCTCTCCTATGAGCATGGCCTCCCAACCATGACCATCAGTCATCTTGGGCACTACATAGGTGGATATCATGAGAGGTAGCCTCAGCTCAAACCTCTCCCACGAGGGAACTAATAGTAATGCATATAAATTTACAGCTAAGCCTTACCCAATTTAGGTAGTGTGGTTGTACGATAAATTTGGAATGGTATCGCATCCAAATCCAACCATCAGTTTTATAAAAGGGTTAAGGCTCATGCCTCAACATTTTCATCATCAACCATTTGTGTTTCTCAACACATGTCAAAACATCTCAATAGAATGACTCATCATTCCAAGGTTTTCATAATTCATTTTCACCAAGTGTTCCCATCTAAAGTGACTCAAGTTTTGATCTACCTTAAACTACGAAGTTAAGAGTGTTCACTAAAGTGGAATTGTGGGTTCAATCTCATGCCGTAGAATGACATCTAAAGTTATCTAAATAGGTCAATTTTTATACTTTTTATGCTACCTTCAAAACAAGTAAAGAACTTGGGTAAAGTAAAGGAAGTAAAGCTTAAAAATAATACTTGGGGTAAATACTAGTCAAAGTGGTACAATCAAGGCATGCTCTAAGCATCTTTGTTAAACCATCTAGTTCAATCCTAGCTTGCTAATGGTAGCTTGCACTGTTAATGGTGGCTTGCCTTGGTTGGTGCAGTGGTTGAAGTTTTCTTCGTCTTCGTCTTGATAACACTCCTCCTCCTCGTAAGCTTGGTCGGTACTATCTTCTATAAATACATACGGAGTACACAATCACCAAACAATACTTAACTAGGCTAGATAGCATTCTAAGACACACAATTGATGATCTATTATCATCACAAGTTTAATTCAATAGTTTCATTCTCTTTAATTTAGAAAAGTAATTTCTACTCATTGAAAACTTTAACTAACATTTAATATTCACCACTTAAAATATGGGATCATGTTGACACATGTCATCACCACATATTCTAACATGTGGGAATGATATTTAAAGGTTGGATCATAATTACTTTGGTTTAAGTTTATTATTTAATGATTTAAAGTGACTAGAAATGCCTATATAGCATTATTTTGGTACTAGTACAAATTCACTGCATGTAAACCTTAATATTATTACATATTTAGAGAGATATGGTGAAATGTGATTTTTTAGAGGTGGAATCAACTCAAAAGCTATCTTGGTTGATTTTATAAAAATGTTGCAAGGTGCAAATGCTTCTGTTTTGTTATTTTTATTAGGAGAGATCTATAACTCTAATTGAATTAAATCCAATGGGCTTGGATAGATCATTTCAATACCTTTCAGACAAAATTGGTTTCATGCAATTTAGATTTATAAAACTCCCAGAATTGAATTTTAAACTAGTGGACAGAAACTAGATTCAACTTAAAAAGAAAAATCTAGATTTGAATGGTTGGGCTAGCGCATGAAAGAACTTGGGCCGGCCCAGTGGTGCTCCGCAGCGCGGGGCTTAGCTGACAGGGGGGTCCCGCTTGGGCAAACGAACTGGTGGTCGAGGGCAAGGTGAGGCGCGGTTGCGGCGGAGCTTGGGGTGCCCTTTTCCTCCTGCTGCAGCTGCTCCGGCTCCAATTCTGGCGAGGCAAAGCTCGCTTGGCTCCGGCGAGAGGTGGGTGAGGTTCAGTGAGAGGTGGGGAGTGAGTGGGTGTGGAGAGAAGAGGCTGGGGAGGCCGGTTTATATAGGCCCGACGGTGATACCGAGCGGGATGGGCAGGCGACGGTGGCGACATGGCTACGGCCGTCTAGAGGCATTGCGGAGGGTGGCGATCGACATCGGTCTCCTGGCGGTTCTCTAGGAAGTGAATCCGAGTGTAGGGCGGTGGCATGCGGTCGGGGCGAGCTGGCGCTCTGAGCGGCAAAAGCAGGAACGTCCACAGCAAGCGGGGGCTATGGTGCGTTGGGCGGCGAACGGGGGTGTCTGGGGTGTTCCCTGGGTCATGGTAGAGCGGTGGGCGCGGGCTGCGCTCGAGCGGCGGTCTGTGCATGCATGCCGGGTGCGGTGCTCTGGCGCATGCTCGGGATGGTGCGGTTTCACTAGGCGCGGGCTTTCCTCGGTGGTCCACGGCGAGGCTCGGCTCGGGCAGGGGACAGAGGGTGGCGGTGAGCTCCTAGACATGGCGAGGGAGGGGGGAGTGGTCTGCTGCAGTGGGGCAAGGTTTGGGCGGCGAGCACGTCCTCGGGTTGGCATGGCATGGTGGCTAGGGACAAGGGGAGGGGTGCTAAGGGCCTGGTTAGACCAAGAGGGGACAGAGGGATTAAATGGAGATCAAATGGGGGCAAAACCCTGTGCAGAACAGTGAGCTATGATTTAGAGTTTAAACCTGCCTGCCAAGTGTTTGATTAAATGACCGCAAGAAATAAACTTTTGAATTTTGGTTTCAAAAACTTTGGGTGTTCTCCACTAGTGCTAGGTAGTCTTTGGTTGCAAGGGTTTTGAAAGTGGAGCTTGTTTGAAAAGTTTTTGAAAAAGTGGGATCTTACCATATGAAATAGATTCAATTCTGAACTGTCATTTAAAATTAGCATTTGAAAGATTTTTGTAGATCACAAGGTGGGCCTTGGTACCTCATTATGTGTACTAGCAAGGGGTGTAAAGATCCACACATGTTTCTGTTAAGTTTTGAGTACTAGGATTGGCCAAAGTAGGCATGAGAGTTAATTTGGCCAAAATGACCATTTACTTCAAATATTCATTTTGAGTTATTTTTTTGGGAAAAGTTTAGCAATGACTTAGATGATGTTTAATTCACCTAGGAAACATTTTACAAGCATTGGATCACTTAAACAAGGCACTTCAATTCAACTCCTATTTTAAATGCACACACATATGAATGCTTTCATTTTAAATTTGGAAAAGTTTTTGTTAACCCTATTTTTGGATGATTTGATCTTGATAACCTTGGATTAAAGTTTTGGGATGTTACAAACCTCCCCCCTTAAAAAAAATCTCATCCTGATATTTACAAAGAAAACTAGGAACTAAAGAGATCTGGGAACTCTATCCTAATATAATCTTCGCGCTCCCAAGTGGCTTCCTCCTCGGTATGGTTGCTCCACTAAATCTTGAGAAACTTGATACTCCTGGTCCTGGTGTGTCACATCCCAAAATTCTCCTAATTTTTGGAATGTGAAACATAAATAAGATTGATTGATTGTTTGACTTTGTTGAAAATTCTCAAAGAGAAGAAACTTTTTGAATAGAAAATCCTCTCAACCTTGAATTCAAAATCATATATTATTTTGTTAAGACCTAAGTAGCCATATAGGCAAAAGGGCATGGATTGATTATGGATTGTAGAATTGGTGTGAAAGATTTCAAAATGAAAATCATGAAGCATTCATTTGCATTTCATCCATGCAAAGTTCTCACAAACTAAATCCAAATCCTGGTATCTAAATCCTATAGTTGATTCGCCCAAATGTTTCTAAGGGTAATTAAATTGACTTATTAAAACCCACTATTGCTAAGGCATAAATTATTGCTAAATCATAGCCTAAAGAGATCCAATTAATACTACAAAATTTTAGAAACAAAATTGAGCTCATTTGGAGCTAGTATGAAAAAGTTATGGAATAAATACAAACACATAAAGATATAAATAAAATGAGATATACAAGGATTTATAAACCCACTACTTCCAAACTAGTAAAAGGATTACAAATTTGATTCTATAATGACCTATTCAATTTTAGAAAAATTTAGGAACAAGAATCATATCATTTGGAGTTCGTATGCAAAAGATATGAGGGAAATAAGTAAATAGAAAAAGAAAAAGAAAAAAAATCTAACGGGCCGGCCCAGCAAGGACCGACCGAACCAGCCACGACCGGGTACAGAGAACGATCGATCTAGTTCTTTAATTTCCGTGCAAAAATCTGTTTTCTAGACCTAGCTCTACTCAAACTCTTATAACTTTTTATCTACAACTCCGAATCGACTTCCGTTTATTTCTACTTGTTCCCTACTCCAAGGCCTATCTCTACACCATCCTAAATCTCCATATAAACTCGTGGAGCCACGGCTGTACGAGTTTCTATTCTCGAAATCCCGAATCTACCTATTCCCGAATCTTGTTTCGCTTTTTAACCCATCTAGACTTCGTCGTTTGCTTTCGGTATAAAAATGAAAGTTGAAAATCGCTTCGAAATCTTTCAATCCTGACAAACCTCACCTCTTTTCATCCACCACAGCCGGAGAATTTCGTATCGCAATATTTCAGATCTTACGGTGTAAATCCAAGATGTATTCGCGCTTGTTTCTTCAAATCCAAATTCCTTTGGTGAGAAGGTAGGAATAATGATTCCCCACAACTTTCATGTTCTGAGTTTTTCGATTTGACCTACGGATTTGTCTCTCTAACACAGATCTATTTCTTGTCTACTCTGAGCCAAAATCGGGTCAATCTCTTCTTCTAGCCACCGGATCCTATCCAGACGGTCGAGATCCAATCAAACCGGTGCGTGCCATGTCGTCATCCCGGTCATCTTCCTCATCAACGCCACGTCAACGTAAGGTCAACATCTAGTCCCAGTCAGCATGCAAATTCAACCTGTCCAGTCAGCGGAATATTCCCTGGAATATTCCGTTCGAATTTAAATTTGCATATTATAGATCTAACTTGTAAAATTCATTAGAAATTCATACCATGTCCAAAAATTGCATATAATATACCAGATTGAAGATAATTTCACGTAGAATCATCTTATCAGAATAGATCCAACTTTTACTGTACGTGATTACTGCAGTAATTTAATTAGTTTTAATGGTCTTTTAAGTTAATAAATTCATAGGATATTATCTGTAACTCCGAAAAATATGAATAATATATCAAATAGAAGCTACTGTAATGTACTTTAATAATATCTGGTTGGATCTATCCTTTGCAAATTATTTAACCCGTAGCAATTTAATTAGTTTTAATGGCTTTATAAATCATTAAATTTATAGCAAATTAATTGCTTGTCACAAAAATACAAATGATATACCGATGGAAAGCTGGTTCCATGTAGATCATCAATATGCAATTAGTTCAGCATTTTACTGTAAGGATTTGCCGTGAAGGTTTAAATGGTTTAATAGCCTATTTAGAGTAATAAATTCATAAGAAAATAAATACTATTCAGAAAATTACAAATAATATGTCCCTGAAATCACAATTCCGTGGAGATTACAGATATAATTTTTGTTTGATTTTTAGGCAACAGAAACTGTATGAATCATTTAAAACCCATTAAACACTATTTAAATCATATAAAAAGATCTATAACTCCGATTAGGGTGAATCCAACGCCTACTGGTTCATATTAACGTTCTCTATCCACTAAACCCAAGAAACAAATTTAATTCTACAGTTAGAACAGGCGTTACAACAGAACTATCAAAACCCTTATATTGGCAAGTAATTATTAATAACAAGTACCCTATTGCATTAAATGAACTCATACATGCATCATATGATATATTAATATTCATAAAACTAATTATACCCATTGTGTAATGTTAAATCATCATGCATGTTTTCGATCATCCTTGTTGTGTTTGCTATGTTTGCAATTGTTTTGATTGGAACTACCTTGTCCTCGTATTAGATTGTTCGGAGAGTGCGATTGCTACGGGGAAATACAATCAACACCCATATTATCAACATAAGGCAAGTTACACCACTTGTTCATATTATCGTCCCAGTTTTGATTCTATGCATTTGATCTTCAAAATTCTGTAGTATGCTTGTGTAGGATGTTCTAGTAGAATTTTTCCTTAGTATTATTTTTCAAGTGCGATGATTTTGTAGTACGCCATGAGTAGCTCTATACTTAGGATTTTCCCTCCTAATAGATTACCCCTGTTTTTGCTAAGTATTGCTTGCTATGCTATATATACAAAGTACCGTTGGGGGGTTCGAAAGACAAAGAATTTTTCTAAGTATAAAGGCTCTCTAGAGCAAATTTTCTTCTCAAATCCACTTCAAAATAAAACTAAGTTTTCTTCTGGGCGGAATGGTTGTCGGGTCAACGAGTGTGATTTTTGGTGGAGGACGGCCGCCCAGGAATCAAAGAAGTCTGCCATGTTTCAGAATTCAGAAGCTTCCAGTGTAACCACAATACATTATGGGCTCTGTCTTGGCCTAGTACTTAGTGGGAAACCTCACCTGGGTACCAACATTTGGAGGTTCTTGGCACGGTTGGATCCGGAAGGTAGAGGGGCTACTAAGGGAAAGCCTCGCCATGGTCTTGTCTGTAAAAGGACTTGATCGTGGATTGTGGGTAAAGTGCACAAACTCTCGAGAGTATTGCAATCTGATCGATCAGCCGTGTTCACAGTAACAGAACAACAATGAGCGTCTGAAGGATGGAGCCTCTGAAGGATCTTCCTCTCTCTTTTCTAAAACAAAGTTTTGAAACCCCATGGCGTGCGTAATATCGCTAATGGGTGGGATTTTGGGAAACTTGGTGTGTAATATCCAAGTGACGCTTGGTGCGTAATATCCAAGTGTTTGGTTGTTTGGACACTTGGTGCGTAATATCCTCGTGTGCCACTCGACCTTATTTTATGCAAGCAAATGTTTACAAAGTAGGACAATCTTCTCTTCTCTCTACTTAAGAAAACTAGCTTTATGCAAATGAACTCCAAAGCCTAAACTAGCCTTGCATGTAGAGTTAGTCTTTCCTTCCTTGGTGTAATTTGCCAATACATTCAAAGTATTGACCCAACTTGTTGGCTGCACGTTTCATGTGCAGAATTTCGGAGATCTTTGAAAGGTGCGCTAGGATCGCGGGTCTTCACTAAACCTGCCTGTGGCATTGATGGGACTCCAAATTGTATTTATATCGCTTCTATTGTAATAATGTAAACTCTGGATTATTCGATTCATGTAATAAAGACTTGTGTTTTACATGATATTTCATCGACTGTGAGTGCTAGCTATTGATCCAGGGACTAGCATGTTATTCATAGGGACTTAGGATCTTACTTGATCCGAGGTCACTACAGATGGTATCAGAGCATAAGTTGACTGTAAATCGTGACCCTAGACATGGAAAAACCTTAGGACAAATATTTTCTAAGTTATTTTAGAAAACTCTCATACTTCTCATCATCTACCTTTGGGGTTTTAAAATTTAAGTCTCTTCTTTTCAACATTAGAAAATGACCACTACACACTTCAAGAAGAAACTTTTCTCAAGATTACCTTCTCAAAGAAGATCATCTCAATGTTTCGATTAAGTTGGTACTTGAAGATCTCTATGAAAGATGTTCCAAGACTGAAGCTACGAGATTAAAGACTTCAAAGGCCTTAAATCAATGTTATTAACTGAAGAACTCGAAAGATTGAAGATTATGAAGAACATGAAGACTATCAAGAGCACGAGTACTTTTGGAGACTCGAAGCCTCGAAGATTCCAAGTGACCTATTAGGAACCAAACCCGAATAAGATTTTGCTAAATATAGATGCGACAAATTGTTTGCTATCTTGTATGGTTTATTACCTTAGCTAATGAAAAACTGTTTTCTAAACAAGATTTCTTGTATGGGTTATTCTTCTTCTTCCATACTCCATTTGTTCCTACTCTAAACCTTGGTCAACTCGACGGATGGACCATATCAATAAGGAGGACAAGGAACTCAACTCCACCAAGCGTAAGAGCCACGCCGATGCAAAGAAGTGGATGCTCCAGGTTGAAGAAAGAATGAAGGATGCCAACATTGAAGTCAACAGAATGCTTCATTATGCCACCCAATTCCTAAAGGACGACGGTCCAACCTGGTGGGTAATGCAACACACCATTGATGATCATCAAGGGGTGATATCTTAGGAAGAATTTAAAGTGGTTCTACTACAATCTCGTCTCGTATACCAAAAATCCAAGAAGTTGAAGTCCCGAAACTTTTAGCTTGCACGATCTGTGGAGAAATAGGGCATATCACCAAGGAGCATCATGATCAGCGCCCCTACTGTGAAGGAAGGCACCCATCAGAAGAATGTCCCACCTCTCAAGTTACATTCTTCCTATACGAAGGGACCAATCACAACCCCGCTCAATGCACCTCTACCCGGTGGTACATCAACTGAATCAACAAGTCAGAGACGGAATGCGCCAAGACCTCATGAAGCTCCGCGAGGACACGACAAATACAAGGAATGGATTCAAGACTCTAGACACCGCACCCAAAGTCATCACTTCGCAATACTCGACATATGAAAGGAATGCCCATTTTCCCCAAACTGGCTCAAGGAAACGATCAAGGCTTCCAAATGTTGAGGGAGAGCATGAAGAACCACAAGACGGGATGTCCTTGCCAAAAAGGAGGAAGGATCTAAGCAAAAGTCCTATGCTTCTAGTGTCACAATCCTGGGCATTATGTTGATAATTGTCCAAAACATGTGAATGTAGCTGGAAAGGATAAAAACGACGATGGTAATAGAAATAGAAGACCTTTATTAGGAGAACTATCATATTTTATACTTATTAGAGTTCTTATATTCCTTGTCTATCATTTTCCAACACCTCTCCTTGTTCAAACTTGTAGATGTCCATTCATTTGATTAGTAGAAGAAGTGATCTACCATAAAAACTACAAGAATTGGAAAATGTTATTAGTAGTTTTCCGTAAAGCAAATCACTATATGAGAGTTGGACTACAAGTAAAGAACAAATAACATGGCATAAATGAACACCTCACCAAGTTTTTTTAGGTCTGGACCACCATATTTTATCTCTTTAGGAGATCATCGCTATCGTGTTAGCATATTGTTCTTACCAACTTATGTGGTATGACAATATAGGTTGTTTGCTTGGTTGTATTGAGCTATTTTGTGTGATGCCTTGTTTAGGATCTGTTGTTTTGAAACTCTAAAGTTTCTGGAGTTTTCGTGTGGTTTTAAAATTATTTTAATGGTGTGAATTGATTGAAATTCGTGGGATTACTGCTGCAGTTTTCTGCCTGACCTGTTGTGCCATGCGATTTTTCATATTTTATTGATAACTCAGATAAGTCTCAAAAAAATAGGATCTGGAGCGTAATTACCTGTAGTATATGCGCAAAAATTGGCTAAAATTCTTGATGAGTTTAGTTCTGTCAGAAAAATTCGTGAAACCTGCTGTACCGTTTTGATAGATTTTGTTTGTTGCTTATATGTTGCTATGTTTTACTCTAGTATTGTTTCCAATGCTTTAAAACTATTTTGTAGTTATATACTACTAAGTTTAGACAACTGTATTATTGTTATGCAAGTGTTTGATTGTGTGTTGATCGCCTATGATTGTTTCCTTGTTGTGACATTGATTGCTTCATATAGTTATAGGTAGGATTATTTTCTTAGTCGTTTCTCTCCTATAGAATCTATTCTTTCCTATCTTGAACCCTTGGAGATATAATGATTTGTTAAGTGGAAGGTTTAACAACACAATGCATTTAGGAAAGAAAATGCTTCACCTAATGGAAAAAGGATGTGGAAGTATGAAGTGTTGCACATGATGTTATGTAGTAGATTACCCAACCTGAAAGTTGAAGTATCGATAGCTTAGTTTTAGTAGTAGCTTTGTTGATTGAATACATGGGAGTATACATAGAGCATTAGTTCGTGCCCATGGAAACATTCTTCAAGGCAAGTGAGAATGCCCGAATGATAGAAAAACGTGATTCACCTATCCTCATACAGGGTAATGATTTGGGTGCAGGATGGATTCATCACCATTCCTATTACTCTTATTATTCCCTCTTGTACTGTTGGCTTTGCGAATCTTGAGTGCCCTTTTCAACCTTAGTAGAGAGTCGACGTTGAGCCTAAACCCTAGAATGGTATATTGTTACACCCTTCTAAAAAGCATCCATTGCTAAGCATAGGATGTACGGTAAGGATGAATCCCAACCGTGAATTATGGGCACCATGAAGTAAACGTTCCCTATTTGTCCACCATGAGAGTTTTGCTAGTTTAAGAAGTGCTTTCTCGGAAACTATCAATCATGATGTTTAGAATGTGCTAGAGACATTGTGCCAATAAAAGTCTAAAGGAGAACCAATCTGAGCTAAGTGAATCCTCGAGAAGTGACCTTGTCAATTTTCTTTTAAGGGTGGTAGCATCCTAATGGATCCCGAACCTTTCTTTCTTTCTAGCCTTCCCAAATCTCGGGACGAGATTTCTTTTAAGGGTGGTAGTCTGTCACATCCCAAAATTCTCCTAATTTTTGGAATGTGAAACAAATAAATAAGATTGATTGATTGTTTGACTTTGTTGAAAATTCTCAAAGAGAAGAAACTTTTTGAATAGAAAATCCTCTCAACCTTGAATTCAAAATCTTATATTCTTTTGTTAAGACCTAAGTAGCCATATAGGCAAAAGGGCATGGATTGATTATGGATTGTAGAATTGGTGTGCAAGATTTCAAAATGAAAATCATGAAGCATTCATATGCATTTCATCCATGCAAAGTTCTCACAAACTAAATCCAAATCCTGGTATCTAAATCCTATAGTTGATTCGCCCAAATGTTCCTAAGGGTAATTAAATTGACTTATTAAAACCCACTATTGCTAAGGCATAAATTATTGCTAAATCATAGCCTAAAGAGATCCAATTAATACTACAAAATTTTAGAAACAAAATTGAGCTCATTTGGAGCTAGTATGAAAAAGTTATGGAATAAATACAAACACATAAAGATATAAATAAAATGAGATATACAAGGATTTATAAACCCACTACTTCCAAACTAGTAAAAAGATTACAAATTTGATTCTATAATGACCTATTCGATTTTAGAAAAATTTAGGAACAAGAATCATATCATTTGGAGTTCGTATGCAAAAGATATGAGGGAAACAAGTAAATAGAAAAAGAAAAAGAAAAAAAAAGAAAAAAAATCTAACGGGCCGGCCCAGCAAGGACCGACCGAACCAGCCACGACCGGGTACAGAGAACGATCGATCTAGTTCTTTAATTTCCGTGCAAAAATCTGTTTTCTAGACCTATCTCTACTCAAACTCTTATAACTTTTTATCTACAACTCCGAATCGACTTCCGTTTATTTCTACTTGTTCCCTACTCCAAGGCCTATCTCTACACCATCCTAAATCTCCCTATAAACTCGTGGAGTCACGGCTGTACGAGTTTCTATTCTCGAAATCCCGAATCTACCTATTCCCGAATCTTGTTTCGCTTTTTAACCCATCTAGACTTCGTCGTTTGCTTTCGGTCAAAAAACGAAAGTTGAAGATCGCGTCAAAATCTTTCAATCCTGACAAACCTCACCTCTTTTCATCCACCACAGCCGGAGAATTTCGTATCGCAATATTTCAGATCTTACGGTGTAAATCCAAGATGTACTCGCGCTCGTTTCTTCAAATCCAAATTCCTTTGGTGAGAAGGTAGGAATAATGATTCCCCACAACTTTCATGTTCTAAGTTTTTCGATTTGACCTACGGATTTGTCTCTCTAACACAGATCTATTTCTTGTCTATTCTGAGCCAAAATCGGGTCAATCTCTTCTTCTAGCCACCGGATCCTATCCAGACGGTCGAGATCCAATCAAACCGGTGCGTGCCATGTCGTCATCCCGGTCATCTTCCTCATCAACGCCACGTCAATGTAAGGTCAACATCTAGTCCCAGTCAGCATGCAAAGTCAACCTGTCCAGTCAGCGGAATATTCCCTGGAATATTCCGTTCGAATTTAAATTTGCATATTATAGATCTAACTTGTAAAATTTATTAGAAATTTATACCATGTCCAAAAATTGCGTATAATATACCAGATTGAATATAATTTCACATAGAATCATCTTATCAGAATAGATCCAACTTTTACTGTACGTGGTTACTGCAGTAATTTAATTAGTTTTAATGGTCTTTTAGGTTAATAAATTCATAGGATATTATCTGTAACTCCGAAAAATATGAATAATATATCAAATTGAAGCTACTGTAATGTACTTTAATAATATCTGGTTGGATCTATCCTTTGCTGATTATTTAACCCGTAGCAATTTAATTAGTTTTAATGGCTTTATAAATCATTAAATTTATAGCAAATTAATTGCTTGTCACAAAAATACAAATGATATACCGATGGAAAGCTGGTTCCATGTAGATCATAAATATGCAATTAGTTCAGCATTTTACTGTAAGGATTTGCCGTGAAGGTTTAAATGGTTTAGTAGCCTATTTAGAGTAATAAATTCATAAGAAAATAAATACTATTCAGAAAATTACAAATAATATGTCCCTGAAATCACAATTCCGTGGAGATTACAGATATAATTTTTGTTTGATTTTTAGGCAACAAAAACTGTATGAATCCTTTAAAACCCATTAAACACTATTTAAATCATATAAAAAGATCTATAACTCCGATTAGGGTGAATCCAACGCCTACTGGTTCATATTAACGTTCTCTATCCAGTAAACCCAAGAAACAAATTTAATTCTACAGTTAGAACAGGCGTTACAACAGAACTATCAAAACCCTTATATTGGCAAGTAATTATTAATATCAAGTACCCTATTGCATTAAATGAACTCATACATGCATCATTTGATATATTAATATTCATAAAACTAATTATACCCATTGTGTAATGTTAAAACATCATGCATGTTTTCGATCATCCTTGTTGTGTTTGCTATGTTTGCAATTGTTTTGATTGGAACTACCTTGTCCTCGTATTAGATTGTTCGGAGTGTGTTATTGCTGCGGGGAAATACAATCAACACCCATATTATCAACATAAGGCAAGTTACACCACTTGTTCATATTATCGTCCCAGTTTTGATTCTATGCATGTGATCTTCAAAATTCTGTAGTATGCATGTGTAGGATGTTCTAGTAGAATTTTTCCTTAGTATTATTTTTCAAGTGCGATGATTTTGTAGTACGCCATGAGTAGCTCTATACTTAGGATTTTCCCTCCTAATAGATTACCCCTGTTTTTGCTAAGTATTGCTTGCTATGCTATATATACAAAGTACCGTTGGGGGGTTCGAAAGACAAAGAATTTTTCTAAGTATAAAGGCTCTCTAGAGCAAATTTTCTTCTCAAATCCACTTCAAAATAAAACTAAGTTTTCTTCTGGGCGGAATGGTTGTCGGGTCAACGAGTGTGATTTTTGGTGGAGGACGGCCGCCCAGGAATCAAAGAAGTCTGCCATGTTTCAGAATTCAGAAGCTTCCAGTGCAACCACAATACATTATGGTCTCTGTCTTGGCCTAGTACTTAGTGGGAAACCTCACCTGGGTACCAACATTTGGAGGTTCTTGGCACGGTTGGATCCGGAAGGTAGAGGGGTTACTAAGGGAAAGCCTCGCCATGGTCTTATCTGTAAAAGGACTTGATCGTGGATTGTGGGTAAAGTGCACAAACTCTCGAGAGTATTGCAATCTAATCGATCAGCCGTGTTCACGGTAACAGAACAACAATGAGCGTCTGAAGGATGGAGCCTCTGAAGGATCTTCCTCTCTCTTTTCTAAAACAATGTTTTGAAACCCCATGGCGTGCGTAATATCGCTAATGGGTGGGATTTTGGGAAACTTGGTGTGTAATATCCAAGTGACGCTTGGTGCGTAATATCCAAGTGTTTGGTTGTTTGGACACTTGGTGCGTAATATCCTCGTGTGCCACTCGACCTTATTTTATCTAAGCAAATGTTTACAAAGTAGGACAATCTTCTCTTCTCTCTACTTAAGAAAACTAGCTTTATGCAAATGAACTCCAAAGCCTAAACTAGCCTTGCATGTAGAGTTAGTCTTTCCTTCCTTGGTGTAATTTGCCAATACATTCAAAGTATTGACCCAACTTGTTGGCTGCACGTTTCATGTGCAGAATTTCGGAGATCTTTGAAAGGTGCGCTAGGATCGCGGGTCTTCACTCAACCTGCCTGTGGCATTGATGGGACTCCAAATTGTATTTATATCGCTTCTGTTGTAATAATGTAAACTCTGGATTATTTGATTCATGTAATAAATACTTGTGTTTTACATGATATTTCATCGACTGTGAGTGCTAGCTATTGATCCAGGGACTAGCATGTTATTCACAGGGACTTAGGATCTTACTTGATCTGAGGTCACTACATGGTGGTTCGGTAGGATTCTTCTAAGATACGGATGGGCACTTCCCGATAGGTCAGGTCATTGTTGATTTCCACAGTTCTGTGATCGATGTTCTTGAAAACTTCCATCTTCTCGGGCAACTTCCAAACATTTGCGAAGTAACGAGATATGGAACACATTGTGGATGGCTGACATCTCTTCAGGCAGTTCCAGCTGATACGATACTTCTCCTCGACGGTTCCGAATTTTGAAAGGTCCGATATATCTGGGGGCTAACTTTCCCTTCAGACTAAAGCGTTGATTTCCCTTCAATGGTGAAACCTTCAGATATACAAAATCTCCAACATTGAAAGTCAGGTCTCTCCTTCTCTTGTCAGCATAACTCTTCTGTCTGGATTGGGCGGTCTTGAGGTGCTCATAGACTTTGTGAACTTTCTCTTCTGCTTCTCGGAGAATGTCGGGTCCAAAGATCTGACTCTCTCCTATTTGCGACCGATTCAAAGGGGTACGAAACTTTCTTCCGTATAGGAATTCAAATGGTGCCATCTGCAAACTAGCTTGATAACTGTTGTTATATGAGAATTCTGCGAAAGGCAGGCAGTCTTCCCATTTTGATCTGTATTCCAACACATAAGCTCTAAGCATATCCTCTAAGATCTGGTTGACTCTATTAGTCTGTCCATCTGTTTGCGGGTGATAAGTGGTACTGAAGTTCAACTTGGTTCCTAAACCTTCCTGAACTTTCTGCCAAAATCTCGAGGTAAACTGGGTTCCTCGATCTGATACGATGGTCTTGGGGGTTCCATGCAGACTAACAATCCTAGCAATGTATAGTTCTGCTAACTTTGCACTCTGGTAGGTTGTCTTGACAGGTATGAAGTGGGCTACCTTGGACAGTCTATCAACAATGACCCAGATTGAGTCATTTCCCCTACTAGAAGTAGGTAAACTGGTGATAAAGTCTATTCCGACGGAATCCCATTTCCATTCCAGAATCTGCAATGGTCTCTGATGCTCTACTTTGACTCTTTGACAGATGTCACATTTGGCGATGTAGCTTCCGATCTCTCTCTTCATCTTGTGCCACCAAAATTGCTCTTTCAAGTCTTGATACATCTTCGTTCCTCCGAGGTGGATAGAATAAAGAGTATCATGAGATTCCTTCATGATAATTTCCTTCAGCTCCGAATCTGCTGGCACACAGATGCGTCCTTTGTACCACAGTACTCCTTCTTCGTCTTTGGTGAATCCAGGTACCTTTCCTGTACCAATACGATGTTTGATTCCGTCGATACTTTCATTCCATTTTTGGACTTCCTTGATTTGGCTAATCAAAGTGGGTTGAAGTTCAATGCTAGCTAAGAATCCTTTGCTAACTAATTCAGTCCGGAGCTGCTCCAACTCCTCATACAAACTTGGTTGCTTCTCCTTGATCATGGTGTTAAGCCTACACGGCAATCTGCTAAGAGCATCCTCTACCACATTGGCTTTGCCAGGGTGATAGTGAATGTCCAGGTCATAATCCTTGATTAACTCTATCCATCTCCTTTGTCTCATATTCAGCTCTTTCTGAGTGAAAATATACTTCAAGCTCTTGTGATCTGAGTAAATCTCACAGCGATTACCCATCAAATAATGACGCCATGTCTTCAACGCTAGAACCACAGCTGCTAGCTCAAGATCATGGGTCGGATAGTCCTGCTCATGCTGCTTCAGTTGTCGAGATAGATACGCGATAACTTTGCCTTCTTGCATCAATACACATCCTAGACCAATCTTGGATGCGTCACAATACACATCAAACGGCTTCTTGATGTCTGGCATGACCAAAATTGGGGCTGATATCAATCTCTTCTTCAGCTCCTGGAAACTGGCTTCACACTTGTCTGTCCATTCAAACTTCTTGTCCTTCTTCAACAATTGGGTCATGGGTCAGGCAATGCTCGAGAATCCTTCTACGAACTTGCGGTAGTATCCCGCTAATCCAAGAAATGCACGGACTTGGGTTTGAGTGGTTGGGGCTTCCCATTTTTCGACATCTTTGATCTTGGTGGGATCAATAGAGACTCCTCCAGCAGACACAATATGTCCTAGGAATCCTACTCCTTTCAGCCAAAACTCACACTTGCTGAACTTGGCATATAACGGATGCTCGCTCAGGGTTTCTAGGATGATTCTTAGATGTTGCTCATGCTCTTCTTTTGACTTGGAGTAGATAAGGATGTCGTCGATGAACACAACTACAAACTTATCTAGGAAATTCATAAAGATCTTATTCATGAGATTCATGAAATAAGCAGGGGCAATGGTTAATCCAAAAGACATAACCGTATACTCGTATAAACCATAGCGAGTAGTAAAGGCGGTCTTCGGAATATCTGTTGCACGAATCTTAAGTTGGTGATAACCAGTCCTAAGATCAATCTTTGAGAATACCTGAGCTCCGGCTAACTGATCAAATAGATCCTCTATCTTTGGCAAGGGGTACTTGTTCTTGATGGTGACATCATTCAACTTTCTGTAATCTGTACACAGACGGTTGCCTCCATCTATCTTGTCGACGAATAACACTAGTGATCTCCATGGCGATGCGCTTGGCTGAATCAAGCCTGTTGCTAACATGGCATCCAACTGCTTCTTCAGTTCCACTAACTCTGAGGGGTTCATGCTATAGGGTCTATGGGCTATAGGTCCGGTTCCGGGGATTAGTTCGATAATGAACTCAATATCCCTATCCGGGGCATACCTGGCAATTCATCTGGGAATACGTCGGGGTATTCACAGACTACTCTGACTTGGTCTATGGTGGGCAGGGCTACACTCTTGTTGCACTTGAATTGACGGGGTAAGGTTTCAGAGATATGCTCTACTGTTACTCCAGAACTACTGGTCATGGTGATGGCTTTCTTAGCACAGTCTATCAATCCTTTATGCCTTGACATCCAGTCCATACCTAGTATTACTTCCAATCCTTTGGTTCCAAGTACAATTAGGTTGGCATAAAAATCTATCCCATGTATTCTGATAGGTACAACTTTGCAAATTTTTCTAGCTTTTGTAGTTGAACCGGGGATTTGAACTATCATGACATGCTTCAGGTTGGTTGGGTGAATCTTACTAGTGCATGCAAATTCTTCGGTGACAAATGAATGCGATGCTCCCGAATCAAACAATACTCTTGCTAAAACTGAGTTGACTGAAAACATACCCAGCACTACATCTGGCGCTTCCTGGGCTTCTTCTGCGTTCTTGTGGAAGAGGCGACCGTTGCGGTTGTGAGGGTTCCCTGGGGCAAATCTCCTTCCTAGTTGAACACGACGCTGCTGCTGAGCTGGGGCATTCACAGGGGCATTGGCGGCAGTCTTCTTGGGACATTCATTGGAGTAGTGACCCTTCACTCCACACTCGAAACAAGTGATCTGGGACTTGTCCTTGACTGCGACAGGCACAACATTGCTGCCAGTTCTAGGTGCAGTGTTGTTGTTGTTGTTGCTCTTGGGAGGGGCACGGTTGAAATGGTTGGCATTGCTGGAGTTGTGATTGTTTCCTCTGGACTTCACATTGCCTCCGCTACGGTTGGGGTAGCTTGGGCGAGAATTTGGGGGTCGGTTGTTCCTTGGTGCATATCCTGGTGAGGGGTTGGGATGGTACTTTTGGTGACTACTGGATCCATACTGCTGCATCATACGACGCTTGCGGTTGTCGTTTGACTGGTTAATCTTCCCTTCCATATGAATGGCAGAGTCGACTAGCTCTTCGAGATCCTGGAAACGGATGTTGACGAGGACAGTCTGCATCTCATCATGCACTCCGTTCAAGAATCTCTCCTTCTTCTTGGCCTCCGTGTTGATCTCATCAGGTGCATATCTGGCAAGTGACAGGAATCTATAACGGTACTCCACCACAGTCATTCTTCCTTGCTTCAATTCGTGGAATTCATCTCTCATTCTGTTAACTAGACCTTGCGGCACGTGGGTGCGGCTGAACTTGACTTTGAATGCTTCCCATGTCATCACTTGGCCATGGTTCATATTGCGGATACTATTCCACCAAGCTCTGGCATCTCCCGCCAGATAGTGGGTGGCGAAGAGAACTTTCTCATTTTCATCAACTCCTGCATCTTCGAGGTTGTTTTCCATGGTCTGTAACCAGTCGTCAGCATCTAATGGATTTTTAGATTGGTTGAAGATTGGGGGATTGGTATTCTGAATTTTTTTGAGTTTGGATCCATGGTGATCCTGATTTCCATGTCCTTGGTTGTTGAGAGCCATTTGGGCGATCTGCTGCAATGTTGCTAAGTTGGCTTGGCGCTCGGCCCTGCTTGCTTCATGGTCTGCGATGAGATTCTGCAAGATTTGCAGCATTGGGTCCTACGACGAGCTGCTCCCTCCTTGGTTTCCACGAGTCATCTGAAGATTGACATAGATATAGGGGTAAGAGGGAAATTCTAAGGTTCATGGTTTTGGGTTTTCAAAGCTAAAACTTTGAGTTAGACTCGGGTTTTTCAACTAACTTCCTTTTCATTTATGCAAGCAAGCACACGATACAACACACACCACAACAAAGAAAGGAAAGCAGATGGTTTGAAGAACCATTCTTCCAGCTACGATACAGTGGGACCGATACAACTGATGCTACGTCAGTGCTCTCATGCATCTACTCATCATCGTTGTTGAGGTAAGAATCCATGTCTCTCTGGATGTCTTCACCCTCATCTTCTTCTTCCTTGGCGGCAAGCTGAGTTCCTGCTCCTTGACAGTCTTCTCGAGGTCGGCCACCTTATTGCAAAGATGGCGATGGTGCGATCCTTCTTTGCACGCTGGCGGCAAAGAGACTGGCGATCTTGGACGAGCAGTGCGAAAGTCTAGGCCTTCTGGTCGGCAATGGCACGATTCTGGTTGGCTAACTCCCTGGCATTCCCCAGTTCCTGCTGTCTGTTGTGCAGCAAGAAGTCAAGATTCTCCACTTGACGCCTCAATTCTAGGTGACTTGGCATCTCCATCGGCATTCCCATGAAATCACGTCTTGCATAGTGGGCAAAACGGGTTCCTTGGATCTTGTTGACGCTGAGGGCACATAGACGTGCGAGAGCTTCATGCATTGCCCTGGCTAATCCATCTAGCCAGTTGTTCTCTCTCACGGAGAACTGAATTCTCCCGGAAGTTGGTGCTTCGATGCTTCCTCTAAGATCTGCGGTGACTAGCCACTGTAGGTCTCCTCCTGGGGGTCCTGGAAGTTTAGCTCCAAGAAACTTCGGATGTGGGCGTCCCAGTAATTCCGACAGTGAATCCAGATCCCTCTCGAAGATCAGCTGACCTCCATTTCCCAACTGGTAGAACTTGCTGAACTGATTCTCCATCTACAAGAATTAAGGATGAGGAAATTAGTGAGGTGATCAAGTGTGTCAAGTTTTAAGTAGTAATGTAAGAATTTTGAGGAGCATGAATTTTTGAGAAAGAATGAGTTCACAAGGATAAGAGAGGAAATAGTTTTTCATACATAATCACTTTGGTTTTGAAACTAAGTTTTTGTTTGGACGTCCATTCTAACTAGGCTCTCCTATGGTCAGGATGGCTCTGATACCAACTTGTCAACACCCGGATTTTTAATCCTAGATGCCCGTTATGCCATACCTCGCAATCCCAGGATTACCATTTTTGCGAGACATAACGGATTGGATATCACAGTACATCATCCATTACAAACCATACATAACGTCTTACACAAATAAGGATCTCATGATCCAGTCTTTAATACAACAAGCAGCGGAAATAAAAGATAAGCGTAGCGGTGGGGTCCATCTTTAGGGGCACAGGCAATGCTGATGAAGGCAGATAGTCCTAATTATCATAGCCGTCCTGTTGGCCATCATCTTGATAGTCTCCTTCATAGTCTGGCCATGAGAATAGCCAGGGACAAAAGCCATGAGTACTCTTTAAGTACTCGCAAACTACTATTAACAGGTACTATAGGTCTAAGTTAAAGTGCTAAATCTAAGTTTAACGATAAAGTTAAGTTTGAAACCTAAGCTGAGTTCTGAAGCAAAGAAAGATAAAGTAAAGTTCTAGAATCACTTAAGTTGGGAAGCTATTGTCATAAACACAACCCTGTTGTGGTCAACTCAAAGTTCATCATTCATTTCAAGTTATTTGGAAAACATCTGACAACGAAACAGTATGGCCATTCCAACTGTCCATAACCGCGGACGCGGCTATTCGAATAGTTTGACACTCTGCAGAGGTGGTACACTTTCACCACAAGATTTGATACATCTTTCAAGGATAACCCTGAATCATCATACTTAGTATGCAGATAATCAAACATAACTTTCCCTTTACACACCCTAGTATAAGCACCTCTCCTATGAGCATGGCCTCCCAACCATGACCATTAGTCATATTGGGCACTACATAGGTGGATATCATGAGAGGTAGCCTCAGCTCAAACCTCTCCCCCGAGGGAACTAATACTAATGCATATAAATTTCCAACTAAGCCTTACCCAATTCAGGTAGTGTGGTTGTACGGTAAATTTGGAATGGTATCGCATTCGAATCCAACCATCAGTTTTATAAAAGGGTTAAGGCTCATGCCTCAACATTTTCATCATCAACCATTTGTGTTTCTCAACACATGTCAAAACATCTTAATAGAATGACTCATCATTCCAAGGTTTTCATAATTCATTTTCACCAAGTGTTCCCATCTAAAGTGACTCAAGTTTTGATCTACCTTAAACTACGAAGTTAAGAGTGTTCACTAAAGTGGAAGTGATGGGTACAATCTCATGCCATAGAATGACATCTAAAGTTATCTAAATAGGTCAAGTTTTATACTTTTTATGCTACCTTCAAAACAAGTAAAGAACTTGGGTAAAGTAAAGGAAGTAAAGCTTGAAAATAATACTTGGGGTAAATACTAGTCAAAGTGGTATAATCAAGGCATGGTCTAAGCATCTTTGTTAAACCATCTAGTTCAATCCTAGCTTGCTAATGGTAGCTTGCACTGTTAATGGTGGCTTGCCTTGGTTGGTGCAGTGGTTGAAGTTTTCTTCGTCTTCGTCTTGATAGCACTCCTCCTCCTCATAAGCTTGGTCGGTACTATCTTCTATAAATACATACGGAGTACACAATCACCAAACAATACTTAACTAGGCTAGATAGCATTCTAAGACACACAATTGATGATCTATTATCATCACAAGTTTAATTCAATAGTTTCATTCTCTTTAATTTAGAAAAGTAATTTCTACTCATTGAAAACTTTAACTAATATTTAATATTCACCACTTAAAATATGGGATCATGTTGACACATGTCATCACCACATATTCTAACATGTGGGAATGAGATTTAAAGGTTGGATCATAATTACTTTGGTTTAAGTTTATTATTTAATGATTTAAAGTGACTAGAAATGCCTATATAGCATTATTTTGGTACTAGTCCTAATTCACTGCATGTAAACCTTAATATTATTACATATTTAGATAGATATGGTGAAATGTGAGTTTTGAGAGGTGGAATCAACTCAAAAGCTATCTTGGTTGATTTTATAAAAATGTTGCAAGGTGTAAATGCTTCTGTTTTGTTATTTTTTTAGGAGAGATCTATAACTCTAATTGAATTCAATCCAATGGGCATGTATATATCATTTCAATACCTTTCAGACAAAATTGGTTTCATGCAATTTGGATTTATAAAACTCCCAGAATTGAATTTTAAACTAGTGTACACAGACTAGATTCAACTTAAAAAGAAAAATCCAGATTTGAACGGTTGGGCTAGCGCGGGAAAGAACTTGGGCCAGCCCAGTGGCACTCCGCGGCACGGGGCTTAGCTGACAGGGGGTCCCGCTTGTCAGTAGGTCTTAACACGCGAAACGGTACGCGCTCTGTGGGCCGTTAGATTAGAACTGGGATCTACGGCTGGGGATCGTCGTCGACGACGAACAGGTCGCCGGCGAGCTCGAACCCTAGCGGCTCGGTGGGGGTCTACTGGGGACGTACCAGGGCTCCAGCGGGGTTGACGAGGCGGGCAAACAAACTAGTGGTCGACGGCGAGGCGAGGCGCGGTTGCGGCGGAGCTTGGGGTGCCCTAAATCGCAGGCGCCCTTCTCCTCCTGCTGCGGCTGCTCCCGCTCCAATTCTGGCGAGGCAGAGCTCGCTTGGCTCCGCCGAGAGGTGGGTGAGGTTCAGTGAGAGGTGGGGAGTGAGTGGGTGTGGAGAGAAGAGGCTAGGGAGGCCGATTTATATAGTCCCGGCGATGAGACCGAGCGGGATGGGCAGGCAACGGTGGTGACATGGCTACAGCCGTCTAGAGGCATGGCGGAGGGTGGCGATCGACAGGCGGTCTCCTGGTGGAGCTCTAGGAAGTGACTGCGAGCGTAGGGGCGGTGGCATGCGGTCGGGGTGAGCTGGCGCTCTGAGCGGCAGAAGCGGCAACGTCCACGGCGAGCGGGGGCTATGGTGCGTTGGGCGGCGAACGGGGGTGTCTGGGGTGTTCCCTGTGTCATGGCGGAGCGGTGGGCGTAGGCTGCGGTCGAGCGGCAGTCTGTGCACGCGTGCCGGGTGCGGTGCTCTGGCGCGTGCTCGGCATGGTGCGGTGTCACTGGGCGCGGGCTTTCCTAGGTGGTCCACGGTGAGGCTTGGCTCGGGCAGGGGACAGAGGGTGGCGGTGAGCTCCTGACTACCTCCTAGACATGGCGAGGGAGGGGGGAGTGGTCTGCTGCAGCGGGGCAAGGTTTGGCCGGCGAGCACGTCCTCGGGTTGGCATGGCATGGTGGCTAGGGACAAGGGAGAGGGGTGCTAAGGGCCTGGTTAGACCAAGAGGGGACAGAGGGATTAAATGGAGATCAAATGGGGGCAAAACCCTGTGTAGAACGGTGAGCTATGATTTATAGTTTAAACCTGCCTGCCAAGTGCTTGATTAAATGGCCACAAGAAATAAACTTTTGAATTTTGGTTTCAAAATTTTTGGGTGTTCTCGACTAGTGCTAGGTAGTCTCTGATTGCAAGGGTTTTGAAAGTGGATCTTGTTTGAAAGGTTTTTGAAAAAGTGGGATCTTACCATATGAAATAGATTCAATTTTGAACCGTCATTTAAAATTAGCATTTTAAAGATTTTTGCAGATCACAAGGTGGGCCTTGGTACCTCATTATGTGTACTAGCAAGGGTTGTAAAGATCCACACATGTTTCTGTTAATTTTTGAGTACTAGGAATGGCCAAAGTAGGCATGAGAGTTAATTTGGCCAAAATGACCATTTACTTCAAATATTCATTTTGAGTTATTTTTCTTTGGGAAAAGTTTAGGAATGACTTAGATGATGTTTAATTCACCTAGGAAACATTTTACAAACAATTGGATCACTTAAACAAGGAACTTCAATTCAACTCCTATTTTAAATGCACACACATATGAATGCTTTCATTTTAAATTTGGAAAAGTTTTTGTTAACCCTATTTTTGGATGATTTGATCTTGATAAGCTTGGATTAAAGTTTTGGGATGTTACATCGTCGTTCGACGTAGAGCTTGTTGGGAACCCCAAGAGGAAGGTATGATGAGTACAGCCGCAAGTTTTCCCTCGGTTATGAAACCAAGGTTTAATCGAACTAGTAGGAGCAAGGAAACACCCCAAAGGTGTTACTAGCTGATCTTGTGCAGGGCGCACTACCGGTGCTAGTAGCAATGTGGAGACCTGCACAACACAACCACAGAACTTTGTCCCCAACTTGCGATGAGGTTGTTAATCTCACCGTGTTTTGCGGAAAACAAAGGATTAAACGTATCGAATGGAAAGAAGTAAAAGTTTGCAGAAAGTAAACACAAAGCAGTAAAAGATTGTAGATTGTATGTAAAATACAAGGACTAGGATCCATAGTTCACTAGAGGTGGCTCTCCTTAGATAGATAACATGCTGGGTGAACAAATTACAGCAGGGCAATTGACAAACACCGAGAAAGCAATACATGCATATAGTAATCATCTTGACTCCTTTGAGACTTGATTGGGCATTACAACATAATACATAGACCGCCATCCAACTGGATCTATGACTAATAATCCACCTTCAGGTTATCATCCGAACCCCCTCCAGTATTAAGTTGCAAGCAACAGATTATTGCTTTATGAACTGCGTGTAAAGTAAACAATACGATTGTTCTATGAACAAAGGATTGTTGTTTTCTCCCTAGTAGCAACAGCGCATCTAGTACCTTAGAGATTTCTATCACTTCCCCAGATTACCAGAGGCATGAACCCACTATCGAGCATCAATACTAACTCTTGGAGTTCCTAGCATCTACTTGGCCAAGATAGCTACTAACAACAGAAAGCATGCAAGATCACAAATAACAAAGACATGAGAGAATCAATAATCAATCTGAAATAGCATCTCAATATCCATCGGATCCTCGCAAACACAAGAAAGTATGATTACAAATAGATGATCTTGATCAAGAACGGAGCTCGCAAGATCTAAACATGAAAGCACAAAGGAGGAGAACCAGCCATCTAGCTACTACATGGATCCATAGTCCAAGGATGAACTACTCACGCATCACACCGGAGGCTTGCATGGTGATGAAGAAGGCCTCCAGGGTGAATTCCCCTCTCCGGCAGGGTGCTAGGAAGAGCTTCAGATCCCTCCCGATCTAGGGATGGAGATGACGGTGGCTACAAACTATTTCGTGGATTTTTGATCGGGCCCTTAGGGTTTTCGTCCCGAGGGAAATATGTAGGCGGAAGGAGAGGCTGAGGGGGTGCCGGGAGCGGCCACACCACCCCCTGGCGTGGGCCAGGCCTGGCCGCGCGGCCAGGTGGTGTGGTGGCTCCCGGGCCCTTCTCCGTCTCGTATTCTGGCACTTGATCCCTTCCGGGAAAATAGGCACTTTGGCTTTTGTCCCGTCCAATTTCGAGAATATTCATTTTTTGACTTTCCTGGAACCAAAAATAGCAGAAAACAGGCAGCTGACACTGTGGCTCTTGTTAATAGGTTACTCCAAGAAATCGTATGAAAAGTACTCCAAAGTTGGAACAAAACACAAGAAAGTGGATAAAACCAAGCATGGAACATCAAAAATTATAGATACATTTGCAATATATCCACCAGTGTCATTGCATGTGTGTTCTCTACATAGATCACACAAGGAACCACCAGTGTGATTGAAATGTGTTTTTTTCTCTATAAACCACAGCTAGAGTCATTGCATGTGTGTTCTCTTCAGAGACAACACATGCATCCACCAGTGTCATTGCATGTGTGTTCTCTTTACTAACAACAACTAGAGTCATTGCATGTGTGTTCTTTTCACATACCACATATGGTTCCAACAGTGTCATTGCATGTGTGTTCTCTTCAGAAACCACACCTGGATCCACCAGTATCATTGCATGTGTGTTCTTATTACTAACAACAACTAGAGTCATTGCATGTGTGTTCTTTTCACATACCACATATGGATCCACCAGTATCATTGCATGTGTGTTCTCTTCAGAGACCACACATGGATCTACCTGTGTCATTGCATGTGTGTTCTTTTTATTAACAACAACTGGAGTCATTGCATGTGTGTTCTTTTCACATACCACATATGGATCCACCAGTGTCATTGAAATGTGTGATCTCATTAGAGACCACACATGGATCCACTAGTGTCATTGCATATGTGTTCTTTTTACTAACAACAACTAGAGTCATTGCATGTGTGTTCTTTTCACATACCACATATGGATCCACAAGTGTGATTGCATGTGTGTTCTCTTCAGAGACCACACATGGATCCACCAGTGTCATTGAAATGTGTGTTCTTCTCATTAACCACAGCTAGAGTCATTGCATGTGTGTTCTCTTCATAGACCACACATGGATCCCCCTGTGTCATTACATGTGTGTTATTTTTACTAACAACAACTAGAGTCATTGCATGTGTGTTCTTTTCACATACCACATATGGATCTACCAGTGTCATTGCATGTGTGTTCTCTTCAGAGACCACACATGGATCCACCAGTGTCATTGTATGTGTGTTCTTTTTACTAACAACAACTGGAGTCATTTCATGACTATTCTTTTCACATACCACATATGGATCCACCCGTGTCATTGCATGTGTGTTCTCTTTAGAGACCACACATGGATCCACCAATGTCATTGCATGTGTGCTCTTTTTACTAATAACAACTGGAGTCATTTCATGACTTATCTTTTCACATACCACATATGTATCCACCAGTGTCATTGAAATGTGTGTTCTTCTCATTAACCACAACTAGAGTCATTGAATGTGTGTTATCTTGAGAGACCACACATGGATCCACCAGTGTCATTGCATGTGTGTTCTTTTTACTAACAACAACTAGGGTCATTGCATATGTGTTCTTTTCACATACCACATATGGATCCACCAGTGTCATTGAAATGTGTGTTCTATTCAGAGACCACACATGGATCCACCAGTGTCATTGCATGTGTGTTCTTTTTACTAACAACAACTGGAGTCATTGCATGTGTGTTCTTTTCACATACCACATATGGATCCACCAGTGTCATTGAAATGTTTGTTCTCTTCAAAGACCACACATGGATCCACCAGTGTCATTGCATGTGTGTTCTTTTTACTAACAACAACTGGAGTCATTGCATGTGTGTTCTTTTCACAAACCACATATGGATCCACCAGTGTCATTGCATGTGTGTTCTCTTCAGAGACCACACATGGATCCACTAGTGTCATTGAACTGTGTGTTCTTCTCATTAACCGCTGCTAGAGTCATTGCATGTGTGTTCTCTTCAGAGAGCACACATGGATCCACCAGTGTCATTGCATGTGTGTTCTTTTTACTAACAACAACTGGAGTCATTGCATATGTGTTATTTTCGCATACCACACATGGATCCACCAGTGTCATTGCATGTGTGGTCTCTTCCACCAGTGTCATTGCATGTGTGTTCTTTTTACTAACAACAACTGGAGTCATTTCATGACTATTATTTTCACATACCACATATGGATCCACTAGTGTCATTGAAATGTGAGTTCTTCTCATTAACCACAGCTAGAGTCATTGCATGTGTGTTCTTTTAAGATACCACATATGGATCCACCAGTGTCATTGCATGTGTGTTCTCTTCAGAGACCACACATGGATCCACCAGTGTCATTGCGTGTGTGCTCTTTTTACTAACAACAACTGGAGTCATTTCATGACTTATCTTTTCATATACCACATATGGATCCACCAGTGTCATTGAAATGTGTGTTCGTCTCATCAACCACAACTAGAGTCATCGCATGTGTGTTCTTTTTACTAACAACAACTGGGGTCATTGCATGTGTGTTCTTTTCACATACCACATATGGATCCACTAGTGTCATTGCATGTGTGTTCTTTTTACTAACAACAACTGAAGTCATTGCATGTGTGTTCTTTTCACATACCACATATGAATCGACCAGTGTCCTTGAAATGTGTGTTCTCTTCACATACCACATATGGATCCACCCGTGTCATTAAAATGAGTGTTCTCTTCAGAGACCACACATGGATCCACCAGTGTCATTCCATGTGTGTTCTTTTTACTAAAAACAACTGGAGTCATTGCATGTATGTTCTTTTCGCATACCACGTTTGGATCCACCAGTGTCATTGCATGTGTGTTCTCTTCAGAGACCACACATGGATCCACCAGTGTCGAACTGTGTGTTCTTCTCATTAACCACAACTAGAGTCATTGCATGTGTGTTCTCTTCAGAGAGCACACATGGATCCACCAGTGTCATTGCATGTGTGTTCTTTTTACTAACAACAACTGGAGTCATTGCATGTGTGTTCTTTTCACATACCACACATGGACTCACCAGTGTCATTGCATGTGTGTTCTTTTTACTAACAACAACTGGAGCCTTTTCATGACTATTCTTTTCACATACCACATATGGATCCACCAGTGTCATTGAAATGTGAGTTCTTCTCATTAACCACAACTAGAGTCATTGCATGTGTGTTCTTTTCACATACCACATATGGATCAACTAGTGTCATTGCATGTGTGCTCTTTTTACTAACAACAACTAGAGTCATTTCATGACTTATCTTTTAAGATACCACATATGGATCCACCAGTGTCATTGTAATGCGTGTTCTTATAATTAACCACAACTAGAATCATTGCATGTGTGTTCTCTTCAGAGACCACACATGGATCCACCAGTGTTATTGCATGTGTGTTCTTTTTACTAACAACAACTGGGGCCATTGCATGTGTGTTCTTTTCACATACCACATATGGATCCACCAGTGTCATTGAAATGTGTGTTCTCTTTAGAGACCACACATGGATCCACCAGTGTCATTGCATCTGTGTTCTTTTTACTAACAATAACTGGAGTCATTGCATGTGTGTTCTTTTCACATACCACATATGGATCCACTAGTGTCATTGAAATGTGTGTTCTCTTCAGAGACCACACATTGATCCACCAGTGTCATTGCATGTGTGTTCTTTTTACTAACAACAACTGGAGTCATTGCATATGTGTTATTTTTACATACCACATATGGATCCACCAGTGTCATTGCATGTGTGTTCTCTTGAGAGACCACACATGGATCCACCAGTGTCATTGAACTGTGTGTTCTTCTCATTAACCACAGCTAGAGTCACTGCATGTGTGTTCTCTTCGGAGACCACACATGGATCCACCAGTGTCATTGCATGTGTGTTCTTTTTACTAACAACAATTGGAGTCATTGCATGTGTGTTATTTTCACCTACCACATATGGATCCACTAGTGTCATTGCATGTGTGTTCTCATTAGAGACAACACATGGATCCACCAGTGTCATTGCATGTGTGCTCTTTTTACTAACAACAACGGGAGTCATTTCATTACTATTCTTTTCACATACCACATATGGATCCACCAGTGTCCTTGAAATGTGTGTTCTTCTCATTAACCACAGCTAGAGTCATTGAAACGTGTGTTCTCTTCAGAGACCACACATGGATCCACTAGTGTCATTGCATGTGTGTTCTTTTAAAAAACAACTACTGGAGTCATTGCATGTGTGTTCTTTTCACATACCACATATGGATCCACCAGTGTCATTGCACGTGTGTTCTCTTCAGAGACCACACATGGATCCACCAGTGTCATTGCATGTGTGTTCTTTTTACTAACAACAACTGGAGTCATTTCATGACTATTCTTTTCACATACCACATATGGATCCACCAGTGTCATTGAAATGTGTGTTCTTCTCATTAACCACAGCTAGAGTCATTGCATGTGTGTTCCCTTCAGAGACCACACATGGATCCACCAGTGTCATTGCATGTGTGTTCTTTTTACTAACAACAACTGGACTCATTGCATGTGTGTTCTTTTCACATACCACATATGGATCCACTAGTGTCATTTCATGTGTGTTCTCATTAGAGACAACACATGGATCCACCAGTGTCATTGCATGTGTGCTCTTTTTACTAACAACAACTGGAGTCATTTCATTACTATTCTTTTCACATACCACATATGGATCCACTAGTGTCCTTGAAATGTGTGTTCTTCTCATTAACCACAACTAGAGTCATTGAAACGTGTGTTCTCTTCATAGACCACACATGGATCCACTAGTGTGATTGCATGTGTGTTCTTTTTACTAACAACTACTGGAGTCATTGCATGTGTGTTCTTTTCACATACCACATATGGATCCACCAGTGTCATTGCATGTGTGTTCTCTTTAGAGACCACACATGGATCCACCAGTGTCATTGCATGTGTGCTCTTTTTACTAATAACAACTGGAGTCATTTCATGACTTATCTTTTCAGATACCACATATGGATCCACCAGTGTCATTGAAATGCGGGTTCTTATCATTAACCACAACTAGAGTCATTGCATGTGTGTTCTCTTCAGAGACCACACATGGATCCACCACTGTCAGTGCATGTGTGTTCTTTTAACTAACAACAACTGGACTCATTGCATGTGTGTTCTTTTCACATACCACATATGGATCCACTAGTGTCATTGCATGTGTGTTCTTTTTACTAACAACAATTGGAGTCATTTCATGACTATTCTTTTCACATACCACATATGGATCCACCAGTGTCATTGAAATGTGTGTTCTTCGCATTAACCATAGCTAGAGTCATTGCATGTGTGTTCCCTTCAGAGACCACACATGGATCCACCAGTGTCATTGCATGTGTGTTCTTTTTACTAACATCAACTGGACTCATTGCATGTGTGTTCTTTTCACATACCACATATGGATCCACTAGTGTCATTGCATGTGTGTTCTCATTAGAGACAACACATGGATCCACCAGTGTCATTGCATGTGTGCTCTTTTTACTAACAACAACTGGAGTCATTTCATTACTATTCTTTTCACATACCACATATGGATCCACTAGTGTTCTTGAAATGTGTGTTCTTCTCATTAACCACAACTAGAGTCATTGAAATGTGTGTTCTCTTCAGAGACCACACATGGATCCACTAGTGTCATTGCATGTGTGTTCTTTTTACTAACAACTACTGGAGTCATTGCATGCGTGTTCTTTTCACATACCACATATGGATCCACCAGTGTCATTGCATGTGTGTTCTCTTTAGAGACCACACATGGATCCACCAGTGTCATTGCATGTGTGCTCTTTTTACTAATAACAACTGGAGTCATTTCATGACTTATCTTTTCAGATGCCACATATGGATCCACCAGTGTCATTGAAATGCGGGTTCTTATCATTAACCACAACTAGAGTCATTGCATGTGTGTTCTCTTCAGAGACCACACATGGATCCACCACTGTCATTGCATGTGTGTTCTTTTTACTAACAACAACTGGGGTCATTGCATGTGTGTTATTTTCACATACCACATATGGATCCACCAGTGTCATTGAAATGTGTGTTCTCTTCAAAGACCACACATGGATCCACGCGTGTCATTGCATTTGTGTTCTTTTTACTAACAATAACTGGAGTCATTGCATGTGTGTTCTTTTCACATACCACATATGGATCCACCAGTGTCATTGAAATGTCTGTTCTCTTTAGAGACCACACATGGATCCACCAGTGTCATTGCATGTGTGTTCTTTTTACTAACAACAACTGGAATTATTGCATATGTGTTATTTTTACATACCACATATGGATCCACCAGTGTCATTGCATGTGTGTTCTCTTGAGAGACCACACATGGATCCACCAGTGTCATTGAACTGTGTGTTCTTATCATTAACCACAGCTAGAGTCATTGCATGTGTGTTCTCTTCAGAAACCACACATGGATCCACCAGTGTCATTGCATGTATGTTCTTTTTACTAACAACAACTGGAGTCGTTGCATGTGTGTTCTTTTCACATACCACATATGGATCCACTAGTGTCATTGCATGTGTGTTCTCTTTAGAGACCACACATGGATCTACCAGTGTCATTGCATGTATGCTCTTTTTACTAACAACAACTGGAGTGATTTCATGACTATTCTTTTCACATACCACATATGGATCCACCAGTGTCCTTGAAATGTGTGTTCTTCTCATTAACCACAGCTAGAGTCATTGAAACGTGTGTTCTCTTCAGAGACCACACATGGATCCACTAGTGTCATTGCATGTGTGTTCTTTTTACCAACAACTACTGGAGTCATTGCATGTGTGTTCTTTTCACATACCACATATGGATCCACCAGTGTCATTGCACGTGTGTTCTCTTCAGAGACCACACAAGGATCCACCAGTGTCATTGCATGTGTGTTCTTTTTACTAACAACAACTGGAGTCATTTCATGACTATTCTTTTCACATACCACATATGGATCCACCAGTGTCATTGAAATGTGTGTTATTCTCATTTACCATAGCTAGAGTCATTGCATGTGTGTTCTCTTCAGAGACCACACATGGATCCACCAGTGTCATTACATGTGTGTTCTTTTTACTAACAACAACTGGAGTCATTGCATGTGTGTTCTTTTCACATACCACATATGGATCCACCACCGTCATTGCATGTGTGTTCTCTTCAGAGACCACAGATGGATCCACCAGTTTCAGTGCATGTGTGCTCTTTTTACTAACAACAAATAGAGGCATTGCATGTGTGTTCTTTTCACATACCACATATGGATCCACTAGTGTCATTGAAATGTGTGTTCTTATCATTAACCACAACTAGAGTCATTGCATGTGTGTCCTTTTTACTAACAACAACTGGAGTCATTGCATGTGTGTTCTTTTCACATACCACATATCGATCCACCAGTCTCATTGAAATGTGTGTTCTCTTCAGAGACCACACATCGATCCACTAGTGTCATTGCATGTGTGTTCTTTTTACTAACAACAACTAGAGTCATTGCATGTGTGTTCTTTTCACATACCACATACGGATCCACCAGTATCATTGAAATGTGTGTTCTTATCAGAGACCACACATGGATCCACCAGTGTCATTGCATGTGTGTTCTTTTTACTAACAACAACTGTTGTCATTGCATGTGTGTTCTTTTCACATACCACATATGGATCAACCAGTTTCATTGCATGTGTGTTCTCTTCAGAGGTCACACATGGAACCACCAGTGTCATTGAAATGTGTGTTCTTCTCTATAAACCACAACTAGAGTCATTGCATGTGTGTCCTCTTCAGAGACCACACATGGATCCACCAGTGTCATTGCATGTGTGTTCTTCTTACTAACAACAACTGGAGTCATTGCATGTGCGTTCTTTTCACATACCACATATGGATCCACGAGTGTCATTGCATGTGTGTTCTTTTCACATACCACATATCGATCCACCAGTGTCATTGCATGTGTGTTCTCTCCAGAGACCACACAAGGATCCACCAGTGTCATTGCATGTGTGTTCTTTTTACTAACAACAACTAGCGTCATTTCATGACTATTCTTTTCACATACCACATATGGAACCACCAGTGTCCTTGAAATGTGTGTTCTTCTCATTAACCATAGCTAGAGTCATTGCATGTGTGTTCTCTTCACAGACCACACATGGATCCACCAGTGTCATTGGATGTGTGTTCTCTTTACTAACAACAACTGGAGACATTGCATGTGTGTTCTTTTCAAACACCACATATGGATCTACCAGCGTCATTGCATGTGTGTTCTCTTTAGAGACCACACATAGATCCACCACTGTCATTGCATGTGTGCTCTTTTTACTAACAACAACCAGAGTCATTGCATGTGTGTTCTTTTCACATACCACATATGGATCCACCAGTGTCATTGAAATGTGTGTTCTTATCATTAACACAACTAGAGTCATTGCATGTGTGTTCTTCAGACACCACACATCGATCCACCAGTGTCATTGCATGTGTGTCCTTTTTACTAACAACAACTGGAGTCATTGCATGTGTGTTCTTTTCACATACCACATATGTATCCACCAGTGTCATTGGAATGTGTGTTCTCTTCAGAGACCACACATGGATCCACCAGTGTCATTGCATGTGTGTTCTTTTTACTAACAACAACTAGAGTCAATGCATGTGTGTTCTTTTCACATACAACATATGGATCAACCTGTATCATTGAAATGTGTGTTCTCTTCAGAGACCACACATGGATCCACCAGTGCCATTACATGTGTGTTCTTTTTACTAACAACAACTGGAGTCATTGCATGTGTGTTCTTTTCACATACCACATATGGATCCACCAGTGTCATTGCATGTGTGTTCTCTTCAGAGATCACACATGGAACCACCAGTGTCATTGAAATGTGTGTTCTTCTCTATAAACCACAGCTAGAGTCATTGCATGTGTGTCCTCTTCAGAGACCATACATGGATCCACCAGTGTCATTGCATGTGTGTTCTTCTTACTAACAACAACTGGAGTCATTGCATGTGCGTTCTTTTCACATACCACATATCGATCCACCAGTGTCATTGCATGTGTGTTCTCTCCAGAGATCACACAAGGATCCACCTGTGTCATTGCATGTGTGTTCTTTTTACTAACAACAACTGGCGTCATTTCATGACTATTATTTTCACATACCACATATGGAACCACCAGTGTCCTTGAAATGTGTGTTCTTCTCATTAACCATAGCTAGAGTCATTGCATGTGTGTTCTCTTCACAGACCACACATGGATCCACCAGTGTCATTGGATGTGTGTTCTCTTTACTAACAACAACTGGAGACATTGCATGTGTGTTCTTTTCAAATACCACATATGGATCCACCAGCGTCATTGCATGTGTGTTCTCTTTAGAGACCACACATAGATCCACCACTGTCATTGCATGTGTGCTCTTTTTACTAACAACAACCAGAGTCATTGCATGTGTGTTCTTTTCCCATACCACATATGGATCCACCAGTGTCATTGAAATGTGTGTTCTTATCATTAACACAACTAGAGTCATTGCATGTGTGTTCTTCAGACACCACACATCGATCCACCAGTGTCATTGCATGTGTGTCCTTTTTACTAACAACAACTGGAGTCATTGCATGTGTGTTCTTTTCACATACCACATATGTATCCACCAGTGTCATTGAAATGTGTGTTCTCTTCAGAAACCACACATGGATCCACCAGTGTCATTGCATGTGTGTTCTTTTTACTAACAACAACTAGAGTCAATGCCTGTGTGTTCTTTTCACATACCACATATGGATCCACCAGTATCATTGAAATGTGTGTTCTCTTCAGAGACCACACATGGATCCACCAGTGTCATTACATGTGTGTTCTTTTTACTAACAACAACTGGAGTCATTGCATGTGTGTTCTTTTCACATACCACATATGGATCCACCAGTGTCATTGCATGTGTGTTCTCTTCAGAGATCACACATGGAACCACCAGTGTCATTGAAATGTGTGTTCTTCTCTATAAACCACAGCTAGAGTCATTGCATGTGTGTACTCTTCAGAGACCACACATGGATCCACCAGTGTCATTGCATGTGTGTTCTTCTTACTAACAACAAATGGAGTCCTTGCATGTGTGTTCTTTTCACATACCACATATGGATCCACGAGTGTCATTGCATGTGTGTTCTCTTCAGAGACCACACATGGATCCACTAGTGTCATTGCATGTGTGTTCTTTTTACTAACAACAACTGGAGTCATTTCATGACTATTCTTTTCACATACCACATATGGATCCACCAGTGTCATTGAAATGTGTGTTCTTCTCATTAACCACAGCTTGAGTCATTGCATGTGTCTTATCTTCAGAAACCACACATGGATCCACCAGTGTCATTGCATGTGTGTTCTTTTTACTAACAAGAACTGGAATCATTGCATGTGTGTTCTTTTCATATACCACATATGGATCCACCGGTGTCATTGCATGTGTGTTCTCTTCAGAGACCACACATGGATCTACCAGTGTCATTGCATGTGTGTTCTTTTTAATAACAACAACTGGAGTCATTGCATGTTTGTTCTTTTCACATACCACATATGGATCCACCAGTGTCATTGAAATGTGTGTTCTCATCAGAGACCACACATGGATCCACCAGTGTCATTGCATGTGTGTTCTTGTTAGTAACAACAACGAGAGTCATTGCATGTGTGTTCTTTTCACATACCACATATGGATCCACCAGTGTCATTGCATGTGTGTTCTCTTTAGAATCCACACATGGATCCACCCGTGTCATTGAAATGTGTGTTCTTCTCATTAACCACAGCTAGAGTCATTGCATGTGTGTTCTCTTTAAAGACCACACATGGATCCACAAGTGTCATTACATGTGTGTTCTTTTTACTAACAACAACTGGAGTCATTCCATGTGTGTTCTTTTCGCATACTACATATGGATCCACAAGTGTCATTGCATGTGTGTTCTCTTCAGAGACCACAGATGGATCCACCAGTGTCATTGCATATGTGCTCTTTTTACTAACAACAACCAGAGTCATTGCATGTGTGTTCTTTTCACATACCACATATGGATCCACCAGTGTCATTGAAATGTGTGTTCTTATCATTAACCACAACTAGAGTCATTGCATGTGTTTTCTCTTCAGAGACCACACATCGATCCATCAGTGTCATTGCATGTGTGTCCTTTTTACTACAACAACTGGACTCATTGCATGTGTGTTCTTTTCACATACCACATATGGATCCACCAGTGTCATTGAAATGTGTGTTCTCTTCAGAGACCACACATGGATCCACCAGTGTCATTGCATGTGTGTTCTTTTTACTAACAACAACTAGATTCATTGCATGTGTGTTCTTTTCACATACCACATATGGATCCACCAGTATCATTGAAATGTGTGTTCTCTTCAGAGACCACACATGGATCCACCAGTGTCATTACATGTGTGTTCTTTTTACTAACAACAACTAGAGTCATTGCATGTGTGTTCTTTTCACATACCAGATATGGATCCACCAGTGTCATTGCATGTGTGTTCTCTTCAGAGATCACACATGGAACAACTAGTGTCATTGAAATGTGTGTTCTTCTCTATAAACCACAGCTAGAGTCATTGCATGTGTGTCCTCTTCAGAGACCACACATGGATCCACCAGTGACATTGCATGTGTGTTCTTCTTACTAACAACAACTGGAGTCATTGCATGTACGTTCTTTTCAAATACCACATATGGATCCACTAGTGTCATTGCATGTGTGTTCTTTTTACTAACAACAACTGGAGTCATTTCATGACTATTCTTTTCACATACCACATATGGATCCACCAGTGTCATTGAAATGTGTGTTCTTCTCATTAACCACAGCTTGAGTCATTGCATATGTGTTCTCTTTAGAAACCACACATGGATCCACCAGTGTCATTGCATGTGTGTTCTTTTTACTAACAACAACTGGAATCATTGCATGTGTGTTCTTTTCACATACCACATATGGATCCACCGGTGTCATTGCATGTGTGTTCTCTTCAGAGACCACACATGGATCTACCAGTGTCATTGCATGCGTGTTCTTTTTAATAACAACAACTGGAGTCATTGCATGTTTGTTCTTTTCACATACCACATATGGATCCACCAGTGTCATTGAAATGTGTGTTCTCATCAGAGACCACACATGGATCCACCAGTGTCATTGCATGTGTGTTCTTATTAGTAACAACAACGAGAGTCATTGCATGTGTGTTCTTTTCACATACCACATATGGATCCACCAGTGTCATTGCATGTGTGTTCTCTTTAGAATCCACACATGGATCCACCCGTGTCATTGAAATGTGTGTTATTCTCATTAACCACAGCTAGAGTCATTGCATGTGTGTTCTCTTCAAAGACCACACATGGATCCACAAGTGTCATTACATGTGTGTTCTTTTTACTAACAACAACTGGAGTCATTCCATGTGTGTTCTTTTCGCATACTACATATGGATCCACAAGTGTGATTGCATGTGTGTTCTCTGCAAAGACCACAGATGGATCCACCAGTGTCATTGCATGTGTGCTCTTTTTGCTAACAACAACCAGAGTCATTGCATGTGTGTTCTTTTCACATACCACATATGGATCCACCAGTTTCATTGAAATGTGTGTTCTTATCATTAACCACACCTAGATTCATTGCATGTGTGTTCTCTTTAGAGACCACACATGGATCCACCAGTGTCATTGCATGTGTGTTCTTTTTACTAACAACAACTGGAGTCATTGCATGTGTGTTCTTTTCACATACCACATATGGATCCACCAGTGTCATTGCATGTGTGTTCTCTCCAGAGACCACACATGGATCCACAAGTGTCATTGAATGTGTGTTCTCTTTACTAACAACAACTGGAGTCATTGCATGTGTGTTCTTTTCAAATACCACATACGGATCCACCAGCGTCATTGCATGTGTGTTCTCTTTAGAGACCACACATGGATCCACCACTGTCATTGCATGTGTGCTCTTTTTACTAACAACAACCAGAGTCATTGCATGTGTGTTCTTTTCACATACCACATATGGATCCACCAGTGTCATTGAAATGTGTGTTCTTATCATTAACCGCAACTAGAGTCATTGCATGTGTGTTCTTCAGACACCACACATCGATCCATCAGTGTCATTGCATCTGTGTCCTTTTTACTAACAACAACTGGAGTCATTGCATGTGTGTTCTTTTCACATACCACATATGGATCCACCAGTGTCATTGAAATGTGTGTTCTCTTCAGAGACCACACATGGATTCAACAGTGTCATTGCATGTGTGTTCTTTTTACTAAAACCAACTAGATTCATTGCATGTGTGTTCTTTTCACATACCAAAAATGGATCCACCAGTATCATTGAAATGTGTGTTCTCTTCAGAGACCACACATGGATCCACCAGTGTCATTACATGTGTGTTCTTTTTACTAACAACAACTGGAGTCATTGCATGTGTGTTCTTTTCACATACCAGATATGGATCCACCAGTGTCATTGCATGTGTGTTCTCTTCAGGGATCACAGATGGAACCACCAGTGTCATTGAAATGTGTGTTATTCTCTATAAACCACAGCTAGAGTCATTGCATGTGTGTCCTCTTCAGAGACCACACATGGATCCACCAGTGTTATTGCATGTGTGTTCTTCTTACTAACAACAACTGGAGTCATTGCATGTACGTTCTTTTCACATACCACATATGGATCCACCAGTGTCATTGCATGTATGTTCTCTTCAGGGATCACAGATGGAACCACCAGTGTCATTGAAATGTGTGTTATTCTCTATAAACCACAGCTAGAGTCATTGCATGTGTGTCCTCTTCAGAGACCACACATGGATCCACCAGTGTCATTGCATGTGTGTTCTTTTTACTAACAACAACTGGAGTCATTGCATGTGCCTTCTTTTCACATACCACATATGGATCCACCAGTGTCATTGCATGTGTGTTCTCTTTAGAGACCACACATGGATCCACTAGTGTCATTGCATGTATGTTCTTTTTACTAACAACAACTAGAGTCATTTCATGACTATTCTTTTCACATACCACATATGGATCCACCAGTATCATTGAAATGTGTGTTCTTCTCATTGACCACAGCTTGAGTCATTGCATTTGTGTTCTCTTTAGAAACCACACATGGATCCACCAGTGTCATTGCATGTGTGTTCTTTTTACTAACAACAACTGGAATCATTGCATGTGTGTTCTTTTCACATACCACATATGCATCCACCAGTGTCATTGCATTTGTGTTCTCTTCAGAGACCACACATGGATCTACCAGTGTCATTGCATGTCTGTTCTTTTTAATAACAACAACTGGAGTCATTGCATGTGTGTTCTTTTCAAATACCACATATGGATCCACCAGTGTCATTGAAATGTGTGTTCTCATTAGAGACCACACGTGGATCCACCAGTGTCATTGCATGTGTGTCCTTGTGAGTAACAACAAAGAGAGTCATTGCATGTGTGTTCTTTTTAGATACCACATATGGATCCACCAGTGTCATTGCATGTGTGTTCTCTTTAGAGACCACACATGGATCCACCAGTGTCATTGAAATGTGTGTTCTTCTCATTAACCACAGCTAGAGTCATTGCATGTGTGTTCTCTTCGAAGACCATACATGGATCCACCAGTGTCACTACATGTGTGTTCTTTTTACTAACAACAACTTGAGTCATTCCATGTGTGTTCTTTTCACATACCACATATGGATCCACCAGCGTCATTGCATGTGTGTTCTCTTCAGAGACCACACATGGATCCACCAGTGTCATTGCATGTGTTCTCTTTAGTAACAACAACTGGAGTCATTCCATGTGTGTTCCTTTCACATACCACATATGGATCCACCAGTGTCATTAAAATGTGTGTTCTTATAAGAGACCACACATGGATCCACCAGTGTCATTGCATGTGTGTTATTTTTACTAACAACAACTGGAGTCATTGCATGTGTGTTCTTTTCACATACCACATATGGATCCACCAGTGTCATTGAAATGTGTGTTCTCTTTAGAGACCACACATGGATCCACCAGTGTCATTGCATGTGTGTTCTTTTTACTAACAACAACTAGATTCATTGCATGTGTGTTCTTTTCACATACCACATATGGATCCACCAGTATCATTGAAATGTGTGTTCTCTTCAGAGACCACACATGGATCCACCAGTGTCATTACATGTGTGTTCTTTTTACTAACAACAACTAGAGTCATTGCATGTGTGTTCTTTTCACATACTAGATATGGATCCACCAGTGTCATTGCATGTGTGTTCTCTTCAGAGATCACACATGGAACCACCAGTGTCATTGAAATGTGTGTTCTTCTCTATAAACCACGGCTAGAGTCATTGCATGTGTGTCCTCTTCAGAGATCACACATGGATCCACCAGTGTCATTGCATGTGTGTTCTTCTTACTAACAACAACTGGAGTCATTGCATGTACGTTCTTTTCACATACCACATATGGATAAACGAGTGTCATTGCATGTGTGTTCTCTTTAGAGACCACACATGGATCCACTAGTGTCATTGCATGTGTGTTCTTTTTACTAACAACAACTGGAGCATTTCATGACTATTCTTTTCACATACCACATATCGATCCACCAGTGTCATTGAAATGTGTGTTCTTCTCATTGACCACAGCTTGAGTCATTGCATGTGTGTTCTCTTTAGAAACCACAGATGGATCCACCAGTGTCATTGCATGTGTGTTCTTTTTACTAGCAACAACTGGAATCATTGCATGTGTGTTCTTTTCACATACCACATATGGATCCACCAATGCCATTGCATTTGTGTTCTCTTTAGAGACCACACATGGATCTACCAGTGTCATTGCATGTGTGTTATTTTTAATAACAACAACTGGAGTCATTGCATGTGTGTTCTTTTCACATACCACATATGGATCCACCAGTGTCATGGAAATGTGTGTTCTCATTAGAGACCACACATGGATCTACCAGTGTCATTGCATGTGTGTTCTTTTTACTAACAACAACTGGAGTCATTGCATCTGTGTTCTTTTCACATACCACATATGGATCCACCAGTGTCATTGCATGTGTGTTCTCATCAGAGACCACACATGGATCCACCATTGTCGTTGCATGTGTGTTCTTTTTACTAACAACAACTGGAGTCATTGCATGTGTGTTCTTTTCAAATACCACATATGGATCCACCAGCGTCAGTGCATGTGTGTTCTCTTCAAAGACCACACATGGATCCACCAGTGTCATTGCATGTGTGCTATTTTTACTAACAACAACCAGAGTCATTGCATGTGTGTTCTTTTCACATACCACATATGGATCCACCAGTGTCATTGAAATGTGTGTTCTTATCATTAACCACAACTAGAGTCATTGCATGTGTGTTCTTCAGACACCACACATCGATCCATCAGTGTCATTGCATGTGTGTCCTTTTTACTAACAACAACTGGAGTCACTGCATGTGTGTTCTTTTCACATACCACATATGGATCCACCAGTGTCATTGAAATGTGTGTTCTCTTCAGAGACCACACATGGATCCACCAGTGTCACTGCATGTGTGTTCTTTTTACTAACAATAACTAGATTCATTGCATGTGTGTTCTTTTCACGTACCACATATGGATCCACCAGTATCATTGAAATGTGTGTTCTCTTCAGAGACCACACATGGATCCACCAGTGTCATTACATGTGTGTTCTTTTTACTAACAACAACTGGAGTCATTGCATGTGTGTTCTTTTCACATACCAGATATGGATCCACCAGTGTCATTGCATGTGTGTTCTCATCAGAGACCACACTTGGACCCACCAGTGTCATTGCATGTGTGTCCTTGTGAGTAACAACAACGAGAGTCATTGCATGTGTGTTCTTTTCAGATACCACATATGGATCCACCAGTGTCATTGCATGTGTGTTCTTCTCATTAACCACAACTAGAGTCATTGCATGTGTGTTCTCTTCAGAGACCACACGAGGATCCACTAGTGTCATTGCATGTGTGTTCTTTTTACTAACAACAACTGGAGTCATTCCATGTGTGGTATTTTCAAATACCACATATCGAACCACCAACGTCATTGCATGTGTGTTCTCTTTAGAGACCACACATGGATCCACCAGTGTCATTGCATGTGTGCTCTTTTTACTAACAACAACCAGAGTCATTGCATGTGTGTTCTTTTCACATACCACATATGGATCCACTAGTGTCATTGAAATGTGTGTTCTTATCATTAACCACAACTAGAGTCATTGCATGTGTGTTCTTGAGAGACCACACATGGATCCACCAGTGTCATTGCATGTGTGTCCTTTTTACTAACAACAACTGGAGTCATTGCATGTGTGTTCTTTTCACAGACCACATATGGATCCACCAGTGTCGTTGCATGTGTGCTCTTTTTACTAACAACAACTAGAGTCATTGCATGTGTGTTCTTTTCACATACCACATATGGATCCACCAGTGTCATTGCATGTGTGTTCTCTTTAGAGACCACACATGGATCCACCAGTGTCATTGCATGTGTGTCCTTTTTACTAACAACAACTGGAGTCATTGCATGTGTGTTCTTTTCACAGACCACATATGGATCCACCAGTGTCGTTGCATGTGTGCTCTTTTTACTAACAACAACTAGAGTCATTGCATGTGTGTTCTTTTCACATACCACATATGGATCCACCAGTGTCATTGCATGTGTGTTCTCTTTAGAGACCACACATGGATCCACCAGTGTCATTGAAATGTGTGTTCTTCTCATTAACCACGGCTAAAGGCATTGCACGTGTGTTCTCTTTAGAGACCACACATGGATCCACCAGTGTCATTACATCTGTGTTCTTTTTACTACCAACAAATGGAGTCATTCCATGTGTGTTCTTTTCACATACCACATATGGATCCACCAGTGTCATTGCATGTGTGTTCTCTTTCGAGACCACATATGGATCCACCAGTGTCATTGTATGTGTGTTCTTTTTAGTAACAACAACTGGAGTCATTGCATGTGTGTTCTTATCACATACCACATATGGATCCACCAGTGTCATTGCATGTGTGTTCTCTTCAGAGACCACACATGGATCCACAAGTGTCATTGCATGTGTGTTCTTTTTTCTAACAACAACTAGAGTCATTGCATGTGTGTTCTTTTCACATACCACACATGGATCCACCAGGGTCATTGCATGTGTGTTCTCTTTAGAGACCACACATGGATCCACCAGTGTCATTGCATGTGTGCTCTTTTTACTAACAATAACTGGAGTCATTGCATGTGTGTTCTTTTCACATACCACATATGGATCCACCAGTGTCATTGCATGTGTGTTGTCTTCAGAAACCACACATGGCTCCCCTAGTGTCATTGAAATGTGTGTTCTTCTCATTAACCACGGCTAGAGTCATTGCATGTGTGTTCTCTTCAGAGACCACACATGGATCCACCAGTGTCATTACATGTGTGTTCTTTTTACTAACAACAAATGGAGTCATTCCATGTGTGTTATTTTCACATACCACATATGGATCCACCAGTGTCATTGCATGTGTGTTCTCTTCAGAGACCACACATGGATCGACCAGTGTCATTGTATGTGTGTTCTTTTTACTAACAACAACTGGAGTCATTGCATGTGTGTTCTTATCACATACCACATATGGATCCACCAGTGTCATTGCATGTGTGTTCTCTTCAGAGACCACACATGGATCCACCAGTGTCATTGCATGTGTGTTCTTTTTACTAACAACAACTGGAGTCATTGCATGTGTGGTCTTTTCAAATACCACATATGGATCCACCAACGTCATTGCATGTGTGTTCTCTTTAGAGACCACACATGGATCCACCAGTGTCATTGCATGTGTGCTCTTTTTACTAACAACAACCAGAATCATTGCATGTGTGTTCTTTTCACATACCATAGATGGATCCACTAGTGTCATTGAAATGTGTGTTCTTATCATTAACCACAACTAGAGTCATTGCATGTGTGTTCTCTTCCGAGACCACATATGGATCCACCAGTGTCATTGTATGTGTGTTCTTTTTAGTAACAACAACTGGAGTCATTGCATGTGTGTTCTTATCACATACCACATATGGATCCACCAGTGTCATTGCATGTGTGTTCTCTTCAGAGACCACACATGGATCCACAAGTGTCATTGCATGTGTGTTCTTTTTTCTAACAACAACTAGAGTCATTGCATGTGTGTTCTTTTCACATACCACACATGGATCCACCAGGGTCATTGCATGTGTGTTCTCTTTAGAGACCACACATGGATCCACCAGTGTCATTGCATGTGTGCTCTTTTTACTAACAACAACTGGAGTCATTGCATGTGTGTTCTTTTCACATACCACATATGGATCCACCAGTGTCATTGCATGTGTGTTCTCTTCAGAAACCACACATGGATCCACCAGTGTCATTGAAATGTGTGTTCTTCTCATTAACCACAGCTAGAGTCATTGCATGTGTGTTCTCTTCAGAGACCACACATGGATCCACCAGTGTCATTACATGTGTGTTCTTTTTACTAACAACAAATGGAGTCATTCCATGTGTGTTATTTTCACATACCACATATGGATCCACCAGTGTCATTGCATGTGTGTTCTCTTCAGAGACCACACATGGATCGACCAGTGTCATTGTATGTGTGTTCTTTTTACTAACAACAACTGGAGTCATTGCATGTGTGTTCTTATCACATACCACATATGGATCCACCAGTGTCATTGCATGTGTGTTCTCTTCAGAGACCACACATGGATCCACCAGTGTCATTGCATGTGTGTTCTTTTTACTAACAACAACTGGAGTCATTGCATGTGTGGTCTTTTCAAATACCACATATGGATCCACCAACGTCATTGCATGTGTGTTCTCTTTAGAGACCACACATGGATCCACCAGTGTCATTGCATGTGTGCTCTTTTTACTAACAACAACCAGAATCATTGCATGTGTGTTCTTTTCACATACCACAGGTGGATCCACTAGTTTCATTGAAATGTGTGTTCTTATCATTAACCACAACTAGAGTCATTGCATGTGTGTTCTTCAGAGACCACACATGGATCCACTAGTGTCATTGCATGTGTGTCCTTTTTACTAACAACAACTGAAGTCATTGCATGTGTGTTCTTTTCACATACCACATATGGATCCACCAGTGTCATTGAAATGTGTGGTCTCTTCAGAGACCACACATGCATCCACTAGTGTCATTGCATGTGTGTTCTTTTTACTAACAACAACTAGAGTCATTGCATGTGTGTTCTTTTCACATACCACATATGGATCCACCAGTATCATTGAAATGTGTGTTCTCTTCAGAGACCACACATAGATCCACCAGTGTCATTACATGTGTGTTCTTTTTACTAACAACAACTAGAGTCAGTGCATGTGTGTTCTTTTCACATACCACATATGGATCCAACAGTGTCATTGCATGTGTGTTCTCTTCAGAGATCGTACATGGAACCACCAGTGTCATTGAAATGTGTGTTCTTCTCTATAAACGACAGCTAGAGTCATTGCATGTGTGTTCTCTTTAGAGACCACACATGGATCCACCAGTGTCATTGCATGTTTGTTCTTCGTACTAACAACAACTGGAGTTATTGCATCTGTGTTCTTTTCACATACCACATATGGATCCACCAGTGTCATTGCATGTGTGTTCTCTTCAGAGAACACACATGGATCTACCAGTGTCATTGCATGTGTGTTCTTTTTAATAACAACAACTGGAGTCAATGCATGTGTGTTCTTTTCACATACAACATATGGATCCACCAGTGTCATTGAAATGTGTGTTCTCTTCAGAGACCACACATGGATCCACCAGTGTCATTGCATGTGTGTTCTTTTTACTAATAACAACTGGAGTCATTGCATGTGTGTTCTTTTCACAATCCACCTATGGATCCACCAGTGTCATTGAAATGTGTGTTCTCTTCAGAGACCACACATGGATCCACCAGTGTCATTGCATGTGTGTTCTTTTTTCTAACAACAACTAGAGTCATTGCATGTGTGTTCTTTTCACATACCACACATGGATCCACCAGGGTCATTGCATGTGTGTTCTCTTTAGAGACGACACATGGATCCACCAGTGTCATTGCATGTGTGCTCTTTTTACTAACAATAACTGGAGTCATTGCATGTGTGTTCTTTTCACATACCACATATGGATCCACCAGTGTCATTGCATGTGTGTTGTCTTCAGAAACCACACATGGCTCCCCTAGTGTCATTGAAATGTGTGTTCTTCTCATTAACCACGGCTAGAGTCATTGCATGTGTGTTCTCTTCAAAGACCACACATGGATCCACCAGTGTCATTACATGTGTGTTCTTTTTACTAACAACAAATGGAGTCATTCCATGTGTGTTATTTTCACATACCACATATGGATCCACCAGTGTCATTGCATGTGTGTTCTCTTCAGAGACCACACATGGATCGACCAGTGTCATTGTATGTGTGTTCTTTTTACTAACAACAACTGGAGTCATTGCATGTGTGTTCTTATCACATACCACATATGGATCCACCAGTGTCATTGCATGTGTGTTCTCTTCAGAGACCACACATGGATCCACCAGTGTCATTGCATGTGTGTTCTTTTTACTAACAACAACTGGAGTCATTGCATGTGTGGTCTTTTCAAATACCACATATGGATCCACCAACGTCATTGCATGTGTGTTCTCTTTAGAGACCACACATGGATCCACCAGTGTCATTGCATGTGTGCTCTTTTTACTAACAACAACCAGAATCATTGCATGTGTGTTCTTTTCACATACCATAGATGGATCCACTAGTGTCATTGAAATGTGTGTTCTTATCATTAACCACAACTAGAGTCATTGCATGTGTGTTCTCTTCCGAGACCACATATGGATCCACCAGTGTCATTGTATGTGTGTTCTTTTTAGTAACAACAACTGGAGTCATTGCATGTGTGTTCTTATCACATACCACATATGGATCCACCAGTGTCATTGCATGTGTGTTCTCTTCAGAGACCACACATGGATCCACAAGTGTCATTGCATGTGTGTTCTTTTTTCTAACAACAACTAGAGTCATTGCATGTGTGTTCTTTTCACATACCACACATGGATCCACCAGGGTCATTGCATGTGTGTTCTCTTTAGAGACCACACATGGATCCACCAGTGTCATTGCATGTGTGCTATTTTTACTAACAACAACTGGAGTCATTGCATGTGTGTTCTTTTCACATACCACATATGGATCCACCAGTGTCATTGCATGTGTGTTCTCTTCAGAAACCACACATGGATCCACCAGTGTCATTGAAATGTGTGTTCTTCTCATTAACCACAGCTAGAGTCATTGCATGTGTGTTCTCTTCAGAGACCACACATGGATCCACCAGTGTCATTACATGTGTGTTCTTTTTACTAACAACAAATGGAGTCATTCCATGTGTGTTATTTTCACATACCACATATGGATCCACCAGTGTCATTGCATGTGTGTTCTCTTCAGAGACCACACATGGATCGACCAGTGTCATTGTATGTGTGTTCTTTTTACTAACAACAACTGGAGTCATTGCATGTGTGTTCTTATCACATACCACATATGGATCCACCAGTGTCATTGCATGTGTGTTCTCTTCAGAGACCACACATGGATCCACCAGTGTCATTGCATGTGTGTTCTTTTTACTAACAACAACTGGAGTCATTGCATGTGTGGTCTTTTCAAATACCACATATGGATCCACCAACGTCATTGCATGTGTGTTCTCTTTAGAGACCACACATGGATCCACCAGTGTCATTGCATGTGTGCTCTTTTTACTAACAACAACCAGAATCATTGCATGTGTGTTCTTTTCACATACCACAGGTGGATCCACTAGTTTCATTGAAATGTGTGTTCTTATCATTAACCACAACTAGAGTCATTGCATGTGTGTTCTTCAGAGACCACACATGGATCCACCAGTGTCATTGCATGTGTGTCCTTTTTAATAACAACAACTGAAGTCATTGCATGTGTGTTCTTTTCACATACCACATATGGATCCACCAGTGTCATTGAAATGTGTGGTCTCTTTAGAGACCACACATGCATCCACTAGTGTCATTGCATGTGTGTTCTTTTTACTAACAACAACTAGAGTCATTGCATGTGTGTTCTTTTCACATACCACATATGGATCCACCAGTATCATTGAAATGTGTGTTCTCTTCAGAGACCACACATAGATCCACCAGTGTCATTACATGTGTGTTCTTTTTACTAACAACAACTAGAGTCAGTGCATGTGTGTTCTTTTCACATACCACATATGGATCCAACAGTGTCATTGCATGCGTGTTCTCTTCAGAGATCGTACATGGAACCACCAGTGTCATTGAAATGTGTGTTCTTCTCTATAAACGACAGCTAGAGTCATTGCATGTGTGTTCTCTTTAGAGACCACACATGGATCCACCAGTGTCATTGCATGTTTGTTCTTCGTACTAACAACAACTGGAGTTATTGCATCTGTGTTCTTTTCACATACCACATATGGATCCACCAGTGTCATTGCATGTGTGTTCTCTTCAGAGACCAGACATGGATCTACCAGTGTCATTGCATGTGTGTTCTTTTTAATAACAACAACTGGAGTCATTGCATGTGTGTTCTTTTCACATACAACATATGGATCCACCAGTGTCATTGAAATGTGTGTTCTCATCAGAGACCACACATGGATCCAAGAGTGTCATTGCATGTGTGGTCTTGTTACTAACAACAACTAGATTCATTCCACATATGGATCCACCAGTGTCATTGCATGTATGTTCTCTTCAGAGACCACACATGGATCCAGCAGTGTCATTCAAATGTGTGTTCTTCTCATTAACCACAGCTAGAGTCATTGCATGTGTGTTCTCTTAAAAGACCACACATGGATCCACAAGTGTCATTACATGTGTGTTCTTTTTACGAACAACAACTAGAGTCATTCCATGTGTGTTCTTTTCACATACCACATATGGATCCACTAGTGTCATTGCATGTGTGTTCTCTTCAGAGACCACACATGGATCCACCAGTGTCATTGTATGTGTGTTCTTTTAACTAACAACAACTGGAGTTATTTCATGACTATTCTTTTCACACACCACATATGGATCCACCAGTGTCATTGAAATGTGTGTTTTCTTCTCATTAACCATAGCTAGAGTCATTGCATGTGTGTTCTCTTCAGACACCACACATGGATCCACTAGTGTCATTGCATGTGTGTTCTTTTTACTAACAACAACTAGAGTCATTGCATGTGTCTTCTTTTCACATACCACATATGGATCCACCAGCGTCATTGCATGTGATTTCTCTTCAGAGACACCACATGGATCCACAAGTGTCATTGCATGTGTGCTCTTTTTACTAACAACAACTAGAGTCATTGCATGTGTGTTCTTTTCACATACCACATAAGGATCCACCATTGTCACTGAAATATGTGTTCTTATCATTAACCACAACTAGAGTCATTGCATTTGTGTTCTCTTCAGAGACCACACATGGATCCACCAGTGTCATTCCATGTGTGTCCTTCTTACTAACAACAACTAGATCCATTGCATGTGTGTTCTTTTCACATACCACATATGGATCCACCAGTGTCATTGAAATGTGTGTTCTCTTCAGAGACTACACATGGATCCACCAGTGTCATTGCATGTGTGTTCTTTTTACTGACAACAACTAGAGTCATTGCTTGTGTGTTCTTTTCACATACCACATATGGATCCACCAGTATCATTGAAATGTGTGTTCTCTTCACATACCACATATGGATCCACCAGTGTCATTGCATGTGTGTTCTCTTCAGAGACCACACATGGATCCACCAGTGTCATTGCATGTGTGTTCTTTTTACTAACAACAACTGGAGTCATTGCATGACTATTCTTTTCACATACCACATATGGATCCACCAATGTCATTGAAATGTGTGTTGTTCTCATTAACCACAGCTAGAGTCATTGCATGTGTGTTCTCTTCAGAGACCACACATGGATCCACCAGTGTCATTGCATGTGTGTTCTTTTTACTAACAACAACTGGAGTCATTGCATGTGTGTCCTTTTCACATACCACATATGGATCCACCAGCGTCATTGCATGTGTGTTCTCTTCATAGACCACACATGGATCCACCAGTGTCATTGCATGCGTGCACTTTTTACTAACAACAACGAGAGTCATTGCATGTGTGTTCATTTCACATACCACATACAGATCCTCCAGTGTCATTGAAATGTGTGTTCTTATCATTAACCACAATTAGAGTCATTGCATGTGTGTTCTCTTCAGAGATGACACATTGATCCACCAGTGTCATTGCATGTGTGTCCTTTGTACTAACAACAACTAGAGTCATTGCATGTGTGTTGTTTTCACATACCACATATGGATCCACCAGTGTCATTGAAATGTGTGTTCTCTTCAGAGACCACACATGGATCCACTAGTGTCATTGCATGTGTGTTCTTTTAACTAACAACAACCGGAGTCATTGCATGTGTGTTCTTTTCACATACCAGATATGGATCCACCAGTATCATTGAAATGTGTGTTCTCTTCAGAGACCACACATGGATCCACCAGTGTCATTGCATGTGTGTTCTTTTTACTAACAACAACTGGAGTCATTGCATGTGTCTTCTTTTCACATACCACATATGGATCCACAAGTGTCATTGCATGTGTGTTCTCTTCGGAGATCACACATGGAACCACCTGTGTCATTGAAATGTGTGTTCTTCTCTATAAACCACAGCTAGAGTCATTGCATGTGTGTTCTCTTCAGAGAACACACATGGATCCAACAGTGTCATTGCATGTGTGTTCTTTTTACTAACAACAACTAGAGTCATTGCATGTGTTCTCTTTTCACATACCACATATGGATCCACCAGTGCCATTGCATGTGTGTTCTTTTTACTAACAACAACTGGAGTCATTGCATGTGTGTTCTTTTCACATACCACATATGGATCCACTAGTGTCATTGAAATGTGTGTTCTCATCAAAGAACACACATGGATCCACAATTGTCATTGCATGTGTGTTCTTTTTACTAACAACAACTAGAGTCATTGCATGTGTGTTCTTTTCACATACCACATACGGATCCACCAGGGTCATTGCATGTGTGTTCTCTTCGGAGACCACACATGGATCCACCAGTGTCATTGCATGTGTGCTCTTTTTACTAACAACAACCAGAGTCAATGCATGTGTCTTCTTTTCACATACCACATATGGATCCACCAGTGTCATTGAAATGTGTATTCTTCTCAATAAACCACAGCTCGAGTCATTGCATATGTGTTCTCTTCAGGGACCACACATGGATCCACCAGTGTCATTGAAATGTGTGTTCTTCTCATTAACCACAGCTGGAGTCATTGCATGTGTGTTTTCTTTAGAGACCACACCTGGATCCACTAGTGTCATTACATGTGTGTTCTTTTTACTAACAACAAATGGAGTCATTCCATCTATGTTCTTTTCACATACCACATATGGATCCACTAGTGTCATTGCATGTGTGTTCTCTTCAGAGACCACACATGGATCCGCCTGTGTCATTGTATGTGTGTTCTTTTTACTAACAACAACTGGAGTCATTTCATGACTATTCTTTTCACATACCACATATGGATCCACCAGTGTCATTGAAACGTGTGTTCTTCTCATTAACCACAGCTAGAGTCATTGCATGTGTGTTCTCTTCAGAGACCACACATGGATCCATTAGTGTCATTGCATGTGTGTTCTTTTTACTAACAACAACTGGAGTCATTGCATGTGTGTTCTTTTCACATACCACATATGGATCCACCAGTGTCATTGCATGTGTGTTCTCTTCAGAGACCACACATGGATCCACCAGGGTCATTTCATGTGTGTTCTTTTTACTAACATCAACTGGAGTCATTTCATGACTATTCTTTTCACATATCACATATGGATCCACCAGTGTCATTGAAATGTGTGTTCTCTTCAGAGACCACACATGGATCCACTAGTGTCATTGCATGTGTGCTATTTTTATTAACAGAAACCAGAGTCATTGCATGTGTGTTCTCTTTAGAGACCACACATTGATCCACCAGTGTCATTGCATGTGTGTTCTTTTTACTGACAACAACTTGAGTCATTGCATGTGTGTTCTTTTCACATACCACATATGGATCCACCAGTATAATTGAAATGTGTGTTCTCTTCAGAGACCACACATGGATCCACCAGTGTCATTGCATGTGTGTTCTTTTTACTAACAACAGCTGGAGTCATTGCATGTGTCTTCTTTTCACATACCACATATGGATCCACCAGTGTCATTGCATGTGTGTTCTCTTCAGAGATCACACATGGAACCACCTGTGTCATTGAACTTTGTGTTCTTCTCTATAAACCAAAGCAAGAGTCATTGCATGTGTGTTCTGTTCAGAGACCACACATGGATCCAACAGTGTCATTGCATGTGTGTTCTTTTTACTAACAACAACTAGAGCCATTGCATGTGTTCTCTTTTCACATACCACATATGGATCCACCAGTGTCATTGCATGTGTGTTCTCTTCAGAGACCACACATGGATCTACTAGTGTCATTGCATGTGTGTTCTTTTTACCAACAACAACTGGAGTCATTGCATGTGTGTTCTTTTCACATACCACATATGGATCCACTAGTGTCATCGAAATGTGTGTTCTCATTAGAGACCATACATGGATCCACAATTGTCATTGCATGTGTGTTCTTTTTATTAACATAACTAGAGTCATTGCATGTGTGTTATTTTCACATACCACATATGGATCCACCAGTATCATTGAAATGTGTGTTCTCTTCAGAGACCACACATAGATCCACCAGTGTCATTACATGTGTGTTCTTTTTACTAACAACAACTGGAGTCAGTGCATGTGTGTTCTTTTCACATACCACATATGGATCCAACAGTGTCATTGCATGCGTGTTCTCTTCAGAGACCACACATGGATCCACCAGTGTCATTGAAATGTGTGTTCTTCTCATTAACCACAGCTAGAGTCATTGCATGTGTGTTCTCTTCAAAGACCACACATGGATCCACCAGTGTCATTACATGTGTGTTCTTTTTACTAACAACAACTAGAGTCATTCCATGTGTGTTCTTTTCACATACCACACATGGATCCACCAGTGTCATTGCATGTGTGTTTTCTTCAGATACCACACATGGATCCACCAGTGTCATTGTATGTGTGTTCTTTTTACTAACAACAACTCGAGTCATTTCATGACTATTCTTTTCACATACCACATATGCATCCACCAGTGTCATTGAAATGTGTGTTCTTCTCATTAACCACGTCTAGAGTGATTGCATGTGTGTTCTCTTAAGAGACCAGACATGGATCCACCAGTGTCATTGCATGTGTGTTTTTTTACTTACAACAACTGGAGTCATTTCATGTGTGTTCTTTTCACATACCACATATGGATCCACCAGTGTCATTGCATGTGTGTTCTGTTCAGAGACCACACATGGATCCAACAGTGTCATTGCATGTGTGTTCGTTTTACTAACAACAAGTTGAGTCATTGCATGACTATTCTTTTCACATACCACATATGGATCCACCAGTGTCATTGAAATGTGTGTTCTTCTCATTAACCATAGCTAGAGTCATTGCATGTGTGTTCTCTTCAGAGACCACACATGGATCCACTAGTGTCATTGCATGTGTGTTCTTTTTACTAACAACAACTGGAGTCATTGCATGTGTGTTCTTTTCAGATACCACATATGGATCCACCAGCGTCATTGCATGTGTGTTCTGTTTAGAGACCACACATGGATCCACCAGTGTCATTGCATGTGTGCTCTTTTTACTAACAACAACTGGAGTCATTGCACGTGTGTTCTTTTCACATGCCACATATGGATCCACCAGTGTCATTGCATGTGTGTTCTCTTCAGAGACCACACATGGATCCACAGTGTCATTGAAATGTGTGTTCTTCTCATTAACCACAGCTAGAGTCATTGCATGTGTGTTCTCTTCAGAGACCACACATGGATCCACGAGTGTCATTACATGTGTGTTCTTTTTACTAACAACAAATGGAGTCATTCCATGTGTGTTATTTTCACATACCACATATGGATCCACCAGTGTCATTGCATGTGTGTTCTTTTTACTAACAACAACTGGAGTCATTGCATGTGTCTTCTTTTCACATACCACATATGGATCCACCAGTGTCATTGCATGTGTGTTCTCTTCAGAGATCACACATGGAACCACCTGTGTCATTGAACTGTGTGTTCTTCTCTATAAACCAAAGCAAGAGTCATTGCATGTGTGTTCTGTTCAGAGACCACACATGGATCCAACAGTGTCATTGCATGTGTGTTCTTTTTACTAACAACAACTAGAGCCATTGCATGTGTTCTCTTTTCACATACCACATATGGATCCACCAGTGTCATTGCATGTGTGTTCTCTTCAGAGACCACACATGGATCTACCAGTGTCATTGCATATGTGTTCTTTTTACCAACAACAACTGGAGTCATTGCATGTGTGTTCTTTTCACATACCACATATGGATCCACTAGTGTCATCGAAATGTGTGTTCTCATTAGAGACCACACATGGATCCACAATTGTCATTGCATGTGTGTTCTTTTTATTAACATAACTAGAGTCATTGCATGTGTGTTCTTTTCACATACCACATATGGATCCACCAGTATCATTGAAATGTGTGTTCTCTTCAGAGACCACACATAGATCCACCAGTGTCATTACATGTGTGTTCTTTTTACTAACAACAACTGGAGTCAGTGCATGTGTGTTCTTTTCACATACCACATATGGATCCAACAGTGTCATTGCATGTGTGTTCTCTTCAGAGACCACACATGGATCCACCAGTGTCATTGAAATGTGTGTTCTTCTCATTAACCACAGCTAGAGTCATTGCATGTGTGTTCTCTTCAAAGACCACACATGGATCCACCAGTGTCATTACGTGTGTGTTCTTTTTACTAACAACAACTAGAGTCATTCCATGTGTGTTCTTTTCACATACCACACATGGATCCACCAGTGTCATTGCATGTGTGTTTTCTTCAGATACCACACATGGATCCACCAGTGTCATTGTATGTGTGTTCTTTTTACTAACAACAACTCGAGTCATTTCATGACTATTCTTTTCACATACCACATATGCATCCACCAGTGTCATTGAAATGTGTGTTCTTCTCATTAACCACGTCTAGAGTGATTGCATGTGTGTTCTCTTAAGAGACCAGACATGGATCCACCAGTGTCATTGCATGTGTGTTTTTTACTTACAACAACTGGAGTCATTGCATCTGTGTTCTTTTCACATACCACATATGGATCCACCAGTGTCATTGCATGTGTGCTCTGTTCAGAGACCACACATGGATCCAACTGTGTCATTGCATGTGTGTTCGTTTTACTAACAACAAGTTGAGTCATTGCATGACTATTCTTTTCACATACCACATATGGATCCACCAGTGTCATTGAAATGTGTGTTCTTCTCATTAACCATAGCTAGAGTCATTGCATGTGTGTTCTCTTCAGAGACCACACATGGATCCACTAGTGTCATTGCATGTGTGTTCTTTTTACTAACAACAACTGGAGTCATTGCATGTGTGTTCTTTTCAGATACCACATATGGATCCACCAGCGTCATTGCATGTGTGTTCTGTTTAGAGACCACACATGGATCCACCAGTGTCATTGCATGTGTGCTCTTTTTACTAACAACAACTAGAGTCATTGCATGTGTGTTCTTTTCACATACCACATATGGATCCACCAGTGTCATTGCATGTGTGTTCTCTTCAGAGACCACACATGGATCCACAGTGTCATTGAAATGTGTGTTCTTCTCATTAACCACAGCTAGAGTCATTGCATGTGTGTTCTCTTCAGAGACCACACATGGATCCACGAGTGTCATTACATGTGTGTTCTTTTTACTAACAACAAATGGAGTCATTCCATGTGTGTTATTTTCACATACCACATATGGATCCACCAGTGTCATTGCATGTGTGTTCTTTTTACTAACAACAACTGGAGTCATTGCATGTGTCTTCTTTTCACATACCACATATGGATCCACCAGTGTCATTGCATGTGTGTTCTCTTCAGAGATCACACATGGAACCACCTGTGTCATTGAACTGTGTGTTCTTCTCTATAAACCAAAGCAAGAGTCATTGCATGTGTGTTCTGTTCAGAGACCACACATGGATCCAACAGTGTCATTGCATGTGTGTTCTTTTTACTAACAACAACTAGAGCCATTGCATGTGTTCTCTTTTCACATACCACATATGGATCCACCAGTGTCATTGCATGTGTGTTCTCTTCAGAGACCACACATGGATCTACCAGTGTCATTGCATATGTGTTCTTTTTACCAACAACAACTGGAGTCATTGCATGTGTGTTCTTTTCACATACCACATATGGATCCACTAGTGTCATCGAAATGTGTGTTTTCATTAGAGACCACACATGGATCCACAATTGTCATTGCATGTGTGTTCTTTTTATTAACATAACTAGAGTCATTGCATGTGTGTTCTTTTCACATACCACATATGGATCCACCAGTATCATTGAAATGTGTGTTCTCTTCAGAGACCACACATAGATCCACCAGTGTCATTACATGTGTGTTCTTTTTACTAACAACAACTGGAGTCAGTGCATGTGTGTTCTTTTCACATACCACATATGGATCCAACAGTGTCATTGCATGTGTGTTCTCTTCAGAGACCACACATGGATCCACTAGTGTCATTGAAATGTGTGTTCTTCTCATTAACCACAGCTAGAGTCATTGCATGTGTGTTCTCTTCAAAGACCACACATGGATCCACCAGTGTCATTACATGTGTGTTCTTTTTACTAACAACAACTAGAGTCATTCCATGTGTGTTCTTTTCACATACCACACATGGATCCACCAGTGTCATTGCATGTGTGTTTTCTTCAGATACCACACATGGATCCACCAGTGTCATTGTATGTGTGTTCTTTTTACTAACAACAACTCGAGTCATTTCATGACTATTGTTTTCACATACCACATATGCATCCACCAGTGTCATTGAAATGTGTGTTCTTCTCATTAACCATGTCTAGAGTGATTGCATGTGTGTTCTCTTAAGAGACCAGACATGGATCCACCAGTGTCATTGCATGTGTGTTTTTTACTTACAACAACTGGAGTCATTGCATCTGTGTTCTTTTCACATACCACATATGGATCCAACAGTGTCATTGCATGTGTGTTCTCTTCAGAGACCACACATGGATCCACCAGTGTCATTGAAATGTGTGTTCTTCTCATTAACCACAGCTAGAGTCATTGCATGTGTGTTCTCTTCAAAGACCACACATGGATCCACCAGTGTCATTACGTGTGTGTTCTTTTTACTAACAACAACTAGAGTCATTCCATGTGTGTTCTTTTCACATACCACACATGGATCCACCAGTGTCATTGCATGTGTGTTTTCTTCAGATACCACACATGGATCCACCAGTGTCATTGTATGTGTGTTCTTTTTACTAACAACAACTCGAGTCATTTCATGACTATTCTTTTCACATACCACATATGCATCCACCAGTGTCATTGAAATGTGTGTTCTTCTCATTAACCACGTCTAGAGTGATTGCATGTGTGTTCTCTTAAGAGACCAGACATGGATCCACCAGTGTCATTGCATGTGTGTTTTTTACTTACAACAACTGGAGTCATTGCATCTGTGTTCTTTTCACATACCACATATGGATCCACCAGTGTCATTGCATGTGTGCTCTGTTCAGAGACCACACATGGATCCAACTGTGTCATTGCATGTGTGTTCGTTTTACTAACAACAAGTTGAGTCATTGCATGACTATTCTTTTCACATACCACATATGGATCCACCAGTGTCATTGAAATGTGTGTTCTTCTCATTAACCATAGCTAGAGTCATTGCATGTGTGTTCTCTTCAGAGACCACACATGGATCCACTAGTGTCATTGCATGTGTGTTCTTTTTACTAACAACAACTGGAGTCATTGCATGTGTGTTCTTTTCAGATACCACATATGGATCCACCAGCGTCATTGCATGTGTGTTCTGTTTAGAGACCACACATGGATCCACCAGTGTCATTGCATGTGTGCTCTTTTTACTAACAACAACTAGAGTCATTGCATGTGTGTTCTTTTCACATACCACATATGGATCCACCAGTGTCATTGCATGTGTGTTCTCTTCAGAGACCACACATGGATCCACAGTGTCATTGAAATGTGTGTTCTTCTCATTAACCACAGCTAGAGTCATTGCATGTGTGTTCTCTTCAGAGACCACACATGGATCCACGAGTGTCATTACATGTGTGTTCTTTTTACTAACAACAAATGGAGTCATTCCATGTGTGTTATTTTCACATACCACATATGGATACACCAGTGTCATTGCATGTGTGTTCTTTTTACTAACAACAACTGGAGTCATTGCATGTGTCTTCTTTTCACATACCACATATGGATCCACCAGTGTCATTGCATGTGTGTTCTCTTCAGAGATCACACATGGAACCACCTGTGTCATTGAACTGTGTGTTCTTCTCTATAAACCAAAGCAAGAGTCATTGCATGTGTGTTCTGTTCAGAGACCACACATGGATCCAACAGTGTCATTGCATGTGTGTTCTTTTTACTAACAACAACTAGAGCCATTGCATGTGTTCTCTTTTCACATACCACATATGGATCCACCAGTGTCATTGCATGTGTGTTCTCTTCAGAGACCACACATGGATCTACCAGTGTCATTGCATATGTGTTCTTTTTACCAACAACAACTGGAGTCATTGCATGTGTGTTCTTTTCACATACCACATATGGATCCACTAGTGTCATCGAAATGTGTGTTTTCATTAGAGACCACACATGGATCCACAATTGTCATTGCATGTGTGTTCTTTTTATTAACATAACTAGAGTCATTGCATGTGTGTTCTTTTCACATACCACATATGGATCCACCAGTATCATTGAAATGTGTGTTCTCTTCAGAGACCACACATAGATCCACCAGTGTCATTACATGTGTGTTCTTTTTACTAACAACAACTGGAGTCAGTGCATGTGTGTTCTTTTCACATACCACATATGGATCCAACAGTGTCATTGCATGTGTGTTCTCTTCAGAGACCACACATGGATCCACTAGTGTCATTGAAATGTGTGTTCTTCTCATTAACCACAGCTAGAGTCATTGCATGTGTGTTCTCTTCAAAGACCACACATGGATCCACCAGTGTCATTACATGTGTGTTCTTTTTACTAACAACAACTAGAGTCATTCCATGTGTGTTCTTTTCACATACCACACATGGATCCACCAGTGTCATTGCATGTGTGTTTTCTTCAGATACCACACATGGATCCACCAGTGTCATTGTATGTGTGTTCTTTTTACTAACAACAACTCGAGTCATTTCATGACTATTGTTTTCACATACCACATATGCATCCACCAGTGTCATTGAAATGTGTGTTCTTCTCATTAACCATGTCTAGAGTGATTGCATGTGTGTTCTCTTAAGAGACCAGACATGGATCCACCAGTGTCATTGCATGTGTGTTTTTTACTTACAACAACTGGAGTCATTGCATCTGTGTTCTTTTCACATACCACATATGGATCCACCAGTGTCATTGCATGTGTGCTCTGTTCAGAGACCACACATGGATCCAACTGTGTCATTGCATGTGTGTTCGTTTTACTAACAACAAGTTGAGTCATTGCATGACTATTCTTTTCACATACCACATATGGATCCACCAGTGTCATTGAAATGTGTGTTCTTCTCATTAACCATAGCTAGAGTCATTGCATGTGTGTTCTCTTCAGAGACCACACATGGATCCACTAGTGTCATTGCATGTGTGTTCTTTTTACTAACAACAACTGGAGTCATTGCATGTGTGTTCTTTTCAGATACCACATATGGATCCACCAGCGTCATTGCATGTGTGTTCTGTTTAGAGACCACACATGGATCCACCAGTGTCATTGCATGTGTGCTCTTTTTACTAACAACAACTAGAGTCATTGCATGTGTGTTCTTTTCACATACCACATATGGATCCACCAGTGTCATTGCATGTGTGTTCTCTTCAGAGACCACACATGGATCCACAGTGTCATTGAAATGTGTGTTCTTCTCATTAACCACAGCTAGAGTCATTGCATGTGTGTTCTCTTCAGAGACCACACATGGATCCACGAGTGTCATTACATGTGTGTTCTTTTTACTAACAACAAATGGAGTCATTCCATGTGTGTTATTTTCACATACCACATATGGATCCACCAGTGTCATTGCATGTGTGTTCTTTTTACTAACAACAACTGGAGTCATTGCATGTGTCTTCTTTTCACATACCACATATGGATCCACCAGTGTCATTGCATGTGTGTTCTCTTCATAGATCACACATGGAACCACCTGTGTCATTGAACTGTGTGTTCTTCTCTATAAACCAAAGCAAGAGTCATTGCATGTGTGTTCTGTTCAGAGACCACACATGGATCCAACAGTGTCATTGCATGTGTGTTCTTTTTACTAACAACAACTAGAGCCATTGCATGTGTTCTCTTTTCACATACCACATATGGATCCACCAGTGTCATTGCATGTGTGTTCTCTTCAGAGACCACACATGGATCTACCAGTGTCATTGCACATGTGTTCTTTTTACCAACAACAACTGGAGTCATTGCATGTGTGTTCTTTTCACATACCACATATGGATCCACTAGTGTCATCGAAATGTGTGTTCTCATTAGAGACCACACATGGATCCACAATTGTCATTGCATGTGTGTTCTTTTTATTAACATAACTAGAGTCATTGCATGTGTGTTCTTTTCACATACCACATATGGATCCACCAGTATCATTGAAATGTGTGTTCTCTTCAGAGACCACACATAGATCCACCAGTGTCATTACATGTGTGTTCTTTTTACTAACAACAACTGGAGTCAGTGCATGTGTGTTCTTTTCACATACCACATATGGATCCAACAGTGTCATTGCATGTGTGTTCTCTTCAGAGACCACACATGGATCCACCAGTGTCATGGAAATGTGTGTTCTTCTCATTAACCACAGCTAGAGTCATTGCATGTGTGTTCTCTTCAAAGACCACACATGGATCCACCAGTGTCATTACATGTGTGTTCTTTTTACTAACAACAACTAGAGTCATTCCATGTGTGTTCTTTTCACATACCACACATGGATCCACCAGTGTCATTGCATGTGTGTTTTCTTCAGATACCACACATGGATCCACCAGTGTCATTGTATGTGTGTTCTTTTTACTAACAACAACTCGAGTCATTTCATGACTATTGTTTTCACATACCACATATGCATCCACCAGTGTCATTGAAATGTGTGTTCTTCTCATTAACCATGTCTAGAGTGATTGCATGTGTGTTCTCTTAAGAGACCAGACATGGATCCACCAGTGTCATTGCATGTGTGTTTTTTACTTACAACAACTGGAGTCATTGCATCTGTGTTCTTTTCACATACCACATATGGATCCACCAGTGTCATTGCATGTGTGCTCTGTTCAGAGACCACACATGGATCCAACTGTGTCATTGCATGTGTGTTCGTTTTACTAACAACAAGTTGAGTCATTGCATGACTATTCTTTTCACATACCACATATGGATCCACCAGTGTCATTGAAATGTGTGTTCTTCTCATTAACCATAGCTAGAGTCATTGCATGTGTGTTCTCTTCAGAGACCACACATGGATCCACTAGTGTCATTGCATGTGTGTTCTTTTTACTAACAACAACTGGAGTCATTGCATGTGTGTTCTTTTCAGATACCACATATGGATCCACCAGCGTCATTGCATGTGTGTTCTGTTTAGAGACCACACATGGATCCACCAGTGTCATTGCATGTGTGCTCTTTTTACTAACAACAACTAGAGTCATTGCATGTGTGTTCTTTTCACATACCACATATGGATCCACCAGTGTCATTGCATGTGTGTTCTCTTCAGAGACCACACATGGATCCACAGTGTCATTGAAATGTGTGTTCTTCTCATTAACCACAGCTAGAGTCATTGCATGTGTGTTCTCTTCAGAGACCACACATGGATCCACGAGTGTCATTACATGTGTGTTCTTTTTACTAACAACAAATGGAGTCATTCCATGTGTGTTATTTTCACATACCACATATGGATCCACCAGTGTCATTGCATGTGTGTTCTTTTTACTAACAACAACTGGAGTCATTGCATGTGTCTTCTTTTCACATACCACATATGGATCCACCAGTGTCATTGCATGTGTGTTCTCTTCATAGATCACACATGGAACCACCTGTGTCATTGAACTGTGTGTTCTTCTCTATAAACCAAAGCAAGAGTCATTGCATGTGTGTTCTGTTCAGAGACCACACATGGATCCAACAGTGTCATTGCATGTGTGTTCTTTTTACTAACAACAACTAGAGCCATTGCATGTGTTCTCTTTTCACATACCACATATGGATCCACCAGTGTCATTGCATGTGTGTTCTCTTCAGAGACCACACATGGATCTACCAGTGTCATTGCACATGTGTTCTTTTTACCAACAACAACTGGAGTCATTGCATGTGTGTTCTTTTCACATACCACATATGGATCCACTAGTGTCATCGAAATGTGTGTTCTCATTAGAGACCACACATGGATCCACAATTGTCATTGCATGTGTGTTCTTTTTATTAACATAACTAGAGTCATTGCATGTGTGTTCTTTTCACATACCACATATGGATCCACCAGTATCATTGAAATGTGTGTTCTCTTCAGAGACCACACATAGATCCACCAGTGTCATTACATGTGTGTTCTTTTTACTAACAACAACTGGAGTCAGTGCATGTGTGTTCTTTTCACATACCACATATGGATCCAACAGTGTCATTGCATGTGTGTTCTCTTCAGAGACCACACATGGATCCACCAGTGTCATGGAAATGTGTGTTCTTCTCATTAACCACAGCTAGAGTCATTGCATGTGTGTTCTCTTCAAAGACCACACATGGATCCACCAGTGTCATTACATGTGTGTTCTTTTTACTAACAACAACTAGAGTCATTCCATGTGTGTTCTTTTCACATACCACACATGGATCCACCAGTGTCATTGCATGTGTGTTTTCTTCAGATACCACACATGGATCCACCAGTGTCATTGTATGTGTGTTCTTTTTACTAACAACAACTCGAGTCATTTCATGACTATTCTTTTCACATACCACATATGCATCCACCAGTGTCATTGAAATGTGTGTTCTTCTCATTAACCACGTCTAGAGTGATTGCATGTGTGTTCTCTTAAGAGACCAGAGATGGATCCACCAGTGTCATTGCATGTGTGTTTTTTACTTACAACAACTGGAGTCATTGCATGTGTGTTCTTTTCACATACCACATATGGATCCACCAGTGTCATTGCATGTGTGTTCTGTTCAGAGACCACACATGGATCCAACAGTGTCATTGCATGTGTGTTCGTTTTACTAACAACAAGTTGAGTCATTGCATGACTATTCTTTTCACATACCACATATGGATCCACCAGTGTCATTGAAATGTGTGTTCTTCTCATTAACCATAGCTAGAGTCATTGCATGTGTGTTCTCTTCAGAGACCACACATGGATCCACTAGTGTCATTGCATGTGTGTTCTTTTTACTAACAACAACTGGAGTCATTGCATGTGTGTTCTTTTCAGATACCACATATGGATCCACCAGCGTCATTGCATGTGTGTTCTGTTTAGAGACCACACATGGATCCACCAGTGTCATTGCATATGTGCTCTTTTTACTAACAACAACTGGAGTCATTGCATGTGTGTTCTTTTCACATACCACATATGGATCCACCAGTGTCATTGCATGTGTGTTCTCTTCAGAGACCACACATGGATCCACAGTGTCATTGAAATGTGTGTTCTTCTCATTAACCACAGCTAGAGTCATTGCATGTGTGTTCTCTTCAGAGACCACACATGGATCCACGAGTGTCATTACATGTGTGTTCTTTTTACTAACAACAAATGGAGTCATTCCATGTGTGTTATTTTCACATACCACATATGGATCCACCAGTGTCATTGCATGTGTGTTCTCTTCAGAGACCACACATGGATCGACCAGTGTCATTGTATGTGTGTTCTTTTTACTAACAACAACTGGAGTCATTGCATGTGTGTTCTTATCACATACCACATATGGATCCACCAGTGTCATTTCATGTGTGTTCTCTTCAGAGACCTCACATGGATCCACCAGTGTCATTGCATGTGTGTTCTTTTTACTAACAACAACTAGAGTCATTGCATGTGTGGTATTTTCAAATACCACATATGGAACCACCAACGTCATTGCATGTGTGTTCTCTTTAGAGACCACACATGGATCCACCAGTGTCATTGCATATGTGCTCTTTTTACTAACAACAACCAGAGTCGTTGCATGTGTGTTCTTTTCACATACCACATATGGATCCACTAGTGTCATTGAAATGTGTGTTCTTATCATTAACCACAACTAGAGTCATTGCATGTGTGTTCTTCAGAGACCACACATGGATCGACCAGTGTCATTGCATGTGTGTCCTTTTTACTAACAACAACTGGAGTCATTGCATGTGTGTTCTTTTCACATACCACATATGGATCCAACAGTGTCATTGAAATGTGTGTTCTCTTCAGAGACCACACATGGATCCACCAGTGTCATTGCATGTGTGTTCTTTTTACTAACAACAACTAGAGTCATTGCATGTGTGTTCTTTTCACAGACCACATATGGATCCACCAGTGTCATTGCATGTGTGCTCTTTTTACTAACAACAACTGGAGTCATTGCATGTGTGTTCTTTTCACATACCACATATGGATCCATCAGTGTCATTGCATGTGTGTTCTCTTCAGAGACCACACATGGATCCACCAGTGTCATTGAAATGTGTGTTCTTCTCATTAACCACGGCTAAAGGCATTGCATGTGTGTTCTCTTCAGAGACCACACATGGATCCACCAGTGTCATTACATCTGTGTTCTTTTTACTACCAACAAATGGAGTCATTCCATGTGTGTTCTTTTCACATACCACATATGGATCCACCAGTGTCATTGCATGTGTGTTCTCTTCCGAGACCACATATGGATCCACCAGTGTCATTGTATGTGTGTTATTTTTAGTAACAACAACTGGAGTCACTGCATGTGTGTTCTTATCACATACCACATATGGATCGACCAGTGTCATTGCATGTGTGTTCTCTTCAGAGACCACACATGGATCCACAAGTGTCATTGCGTGTGTGTTCTTTTTTCTAACAACAACTAGAGTCATTGCATGTGTGTTATTTTCACATACCACACATGGATCCACCAGGGTCATTGCATGTGTGTTCTCTTTAGATACCACACATGGATCCACCAGTGTTATTGCATGTGTGCTCTTTTTACTAACAACAACTGGAGTCATTGCATGTGTGTTCTTTTCACATACCACATATGGATCCACCAGTGTCATTGCATGTGTGTTCTCTCCAAAACCACACATGGATCCACCAGTGTCATTGAAATGTGTGTTCTTCTCATTAACCACAACTAGAGTCATTGCATGTGTGTTCTCTTCAGAGACCACACATGGATCCACCAGTGTCATTACATGTGTGTTCTTGTTACTAACAACAAATGGAGTCATTCCATGTGTGTTATTTTCACATACCACATATGGATCCACCAGTGTCATTGCATGTGTGTTCTCTTCAGAGACCACACATGGATCGACCAGTGTCATTGTATGTGTGTTCTTTTTACTAACAACAACTGGAGTCATTGCATGTGTGTTCTTATCACATACCACATATGGATCCACCAGTGTCATTGCATGTGTGTTCTCTTCAGAGACCACACATGGATCCACCAGTGTCATTGCTTGTGTGTTCTTTTTACTAACAACAACTGGAGTCATTGCATGTGTGGTCTTTTCAAATACCACATATGGATCCACCAACGTCATTGCATGTGTGTTCTCTTTAGAGACCACACATGGATCCACCAGTGTCATTGCATGTGTGCTCTTTTTACAAACAACAACCAGAATCATTGCATGTGTGTTCTTTTCACATACCACAGATGGATCCACTAGTGTCATTGAAATGTGTGTTCTTATCATTAACCACAACTAGAGTCATTGCATGTGTGTTCTTCAGAGACCACACATGGATCCACCAGTGTCATTGCATGTGTGTCCTTTTTACTAACAACAACTGGAGTCATTGCATGTGTGTTCTTTTCACATACCACATATGGATCCACCAGTATCATTGAAATGTGTGTTCTCTTCAAAGACCACACATAGATCCACCAGTGTCATTACATGTGTGTTCTTTTTACTAACAACAACTGGAGTCAGTGCATGTGTGTTCTGTTCACATACCACATATGGATCCAACAGTGTCATTGCATGTGCGTTCTCTTCAGAGATCACACATGGAACCACAAGTGTCATTGAAATGTGTGTTCTTCTCTATAAACGACAGCTAGAGTCATTGCATGTGTGTTCTCTTTAGAGACCACACATGGATCCACCAGTGTCATTGCATGTTTGTTTTTCGTACTAACAACAACTGGAGTCATTGCATCTGTGTTCTTTTCACATACCACATATGGATCCACCAGTGTCATTGCATGTGTGTTCTCTTCAGAGACCACACATGGATCTACCAGTGTCATTGCATGTGTGTTCTTTTTAATAACAACAACTGGAGTCATTGCATGTGTGTTCTTTTCACATACCACATATGGATCCACCAGTGTCATTGAAATGTGTGTTCTCATCAGAGACCAGACAAGGATCCAAGAGTGTCATTGCATGTGTGGTCTTGTTACTAACAACAACTAGATTCATTCCACATATGGATCCACCAGTGTCATTGCATGTATGTTCTCTTCAGAGACCACACATGGATCCAGCAGTGTCATTCAAATGTGTGCTCTTCTCATTAACCACAGCTAGAGTCATTGCATGTGTGTTCTCTTAAAAGACCACACATGGATCCACAAGTGTCATTACATGTGTGTTCTTTTTACGAACAACAACTAGAGTCATTCCATGTGTGTTCTTTTCACATACCACATATGGATCCACTACTGTCATTGCATGTGTGTTCTCTTCAGAGACCACACATGGATCCACCAGTGTCATTGTATGTGTGTTCTTTTAACTAACAACAACTGGAGTTATTTCATGACTATTCTTTTCACATACCACATATGGATCCACCAGTGTCATTGAAATGTGTGTTTTCTTCTCATTAACCACAGCTAGAGTCATTGCATGTGTGTTCTCTTCAGACACCACACATGGATCCACCAGTGTCATTGCATGTGTGTTCTTTTTACTAACAACAACTGGAGTCATTGCATGTGTGTTCTTTTCACATACCACATATGGATCCACCAGCGTCATTGCATGTGTGTTCTCTTCAGAGACCACACATGGATCCACCAGTGTCACTGCATGTGTGCTCTTTTTACTAACAACAACCAGAGTCAATGCATGTGTCTTCTTTTCACATACCACATATGGATCCACCAGTGTCATTGAAATATGTGTTCTTATCATTAACCACAACTAGAGTCATTGCATGTGTGTTCTGTTCAGAGACCACACATGGATCCACCAGTGTCATTCCATGTGTGTCCTTCTTACTAACAACAATTGGATTCATTGCATGTGTCTTCTTTTCACATACCACATATGGATCCACCAGTGTCATTGAAATGTGTGTTCTCTTCAGAGACCACACATGGATCCACCAGTGTTATTGCATGTGTGTTCATTTTACTGACAACAACTAGAGTCATTGCATCTGTGTTCTTTTCACATACCACATATGGATCCACCAGTGTCATTGAAATGTGTGGTCTCTTCAGAGACCACACATGCATCCACTAGTGTCATTGCATGTGTGTTCTTTTTACTAACAACAACTAGAGTCATTGCATGTGTGTTCTTTTCACATACCACATATGGATCCACCAGTATCATTGAAATGTGTGTTCTCTTCAAAGACCACACATAGATCCACCAGTGTCATTACATGTGTGTTCTTTTTACTAACAACAACTGGAGTCAGTGCATGTGTGTTCTTTTCACATACCACATATGGATCCAACAGTGTCATTGCATGTGCGTTATCTTCAGAGATCACACATGGAACCACCAGTGTCATTGAAATGTGTGTTCTTCTCTATAAACGACAGCTAGAGTCATTGCATGTGTGTTCTCTTTAGAGACCACACATGGATCCACCAGTGTCATTGCATGTTTGTTTTTCGTACTAACAACAACTGGAGTCATTGCATCTGTGTTCTTTTCACATACCACATATGGATCCACCAGTGTCATTGCATGTGTGTTCTCTTCAGAGACCACACATGGATCTACCAGTGTCATTGCATGTGTGTTCTTTTTAATAACAACAACTGGAGTCATTGCATGTGTGTTCTTTTCACATACCACATATGGATCCACCAGTGTCATTGAAATGTGTGTTCTCATCAGAGACCAGACAAGGATCCAAGAGTGTCATTGCATGTGTGGTCTTGTTACTAACAACAACTAGATTCATTCCACATATGGATCCACCAGTGTCATTGCATGTATGTTCTCTTCAGAGACCACACATGGATCCAGCAGTGTCATTCAAATGTGTGCTCTTCTCATTAACCACAGCTAGAGTCATTGCATGTGTGTTCTCTTAAAAGACCACACATGGATCCACCAGTGTCATTGCATGTGTGTTCTCTTCAGAGACCACACATGGATCCACCAGTGTCATTGCATGTGTGTTCTTTTTACTAACAACAACTGGAGTCATTGCATGACTATTATTTTCACATACCACATATGGATCCACCAATGTCATTGAAATGTGTGTTGTTCTCATTAACCACAGCTAGAGTCATTGCATGTGTGTTCTCTTCAGAGACCACACATGGATCCACCAGTGTCATTGCATGTGTGTTCTTTTTACTAACAACAACTGGAGTCATTGCATGTGTGTCCTTTTCACATACCACATATGGATCCACCAGCGTCATTGCATGTGTGTTCTCTTCATAGACCACACATGGATCCACCAGTGTCATTGCATGCGTGCACTTTTTACTAACAACAACGAGAGTCATTGCATGTGTGTTCATTTCACATACCACATACAGATCCTCCAGTGTCATTGAAATGTGTGTTCTTATCATTAACCACAATTAGAGTCATTGCATGTGTGTTCTCTTCAGAGATGACACATTGATCCACCAGTGTCATTGCATGTGTGTCCTTTGTACTAACAACAACTAGAGTCATTGCATGTGTGTTGTTTTCACATACCACATATGGATCCACCAGTGTCATTGAAATGTGTGTTCTCTTCAGAGACCACACATGGATCCACTAGTGTCATTGCATGTGTGTTCTTTTAACTAACAACAACCGGAGTCATTGCATGTGTGTTCTTTTCACATACCAGATATGGATCCACCAGTATCATTGAAATGTGTGTTCTGTTCAGAGACCACACATGGATCCACCAGTGTCATTGCATGTGTGTCCTTCTTACTAACAACAATTGGATTCATTGCATGTGTCTTCTTTTCACATACCACATATGGATCCACTAGTGTCATTGAAATGTGTGTTCTCTTCAGAGACCACACATGGATCCACCAGTGTTATTGCATGTGTGTTCATTTTACTGACAACAACTAGAGTCATTGCATGTGTGTTCTTTTCACATACCACATATGGATCCACCAGTGTCATTGAAATGTGTGGTCTCTTCAGAGACCACACATGCATCCACTAGTGTCATTGCATGTGTGTTCTTTTTACTAACAACAACTAGAGTCATTGCATGTGTGTTCTTTTCACATACCACATATGGATCCACCAGTATCATTGAAATGTGTGTTCTCTTCAAAGACCACACATAGATCCACCAGTGTCATTACATGTGTGTTCTTTTTACTAACAACAACTGGAGTCAGTGCATGTGTGTTCTTTTCACATACCACATATGGATCCAACAGTGTCATTGCATGTGCGTTCTCTTCAGAGATCACACATGGAACCACCAGTGTCATTGAAATGTGTGTTCTTCTCTATAAACGACAGCTAGAGTCATTGCATGTGTGTTCTCTTTAGAGACCACACATGGATCCACCAGTGTCATTGCATGTTTGTTTTTCGTACTAACAACAACTGGAGTCATTGCATCTGTGTTCTTTTCACATACCACATATGGATCCACCAGTGTCATTGCATGTGTGTTCTCTTCAGAGACCACACATGGATCTACCAGTGTCATTGCATGTGTGTTCTTTTTAATAACAACAACTGGAGTCATTGCATGTGTGTTCTTTTCACATACCACATATGGATCCACCAGTGTCATTGAAATGTGTGTTCTCATCAGAGACCAGACAAGGATCCAAGAGTGTCATTGCATGTGTGGTCTTGTTACTAACAACAACTAGATTCATTCCACATATGGATCCACCAGTGTCATTGCATGTATGTTCTCTTCAGAGACCACACATGGATCCAGCAGTGTCATTCAAATGTGTGCTCTTCTCATTAACCACAGCTAGAGTCATTGCATGTGTGTTCTCTTAAAAGACCACACATGGATCCACCAGTGTCATTGCATGTGTGTTCTCTTCAGAGACCACACATGGATCCACCAGTGTCATTGCATGTGTGTTCTTTTTACTAACAACAACTGGAGTCATTGCATGACTATTATTTTCACATACCACATATGGATCCACCAATGTCATTGAAATGTGTGTTGTTCTCATTAACCACAGCTAGAGTCATTGCATGTGTGTTCTCTTCAGAGACCACACATGGATCCACCAGTGTCATTGCATGTGTGTTCTTTTTACTAACAACAACTGGAGTCATTGCATGTGTGTCCTTTTCACATACCACATATGGATCCACCAGCGTCATTGCATGTGTGTTCTCTTCATAGACCACACATGGATCCACCAGTGTCATTGCATGCGTGCACTTTTTACTAACAACAACGAGAGTCATTGCATGTGTGTTCATTTCACATACCACATACAGATCCTCCAGTGTCATTGAAATGTGTGTTCTTATCATTAACCACAATTAGAGTCATTGCATGTGTGTTCTCTTCAGAGATGACACATTGATCCACCAGTGTCATTGCATGTGTGTCCTTTGTACTAACAACAACTAGAGTCATTGCATGTGTGTTGTTTTCACATACCACATATGGATCCACCAGTGTCATTGAAATGTGTGTTCTCTTCAGAGACCACACATGGATCCACTAGTGTCATTGCATGTGTGTTCTTTTAACTAACAACAACCGGAGTCATTGCATGTGTGTTCTTTTCACATACCAGATATGGATCCACCAGTATCATTGAAATGTGTGTTCTCTTCAGAGACCACACATGGATCCACCAGTGTCATTGCATGTGTGTTCTTTTTACTAACAACAACTGGAGTCATTGCATGTGTCTTCTTTTCACATACCACATATGGATCCACAAGTGTCATTGCATGTGTGTTCTCTTCGGAGATCACACATGGAACCACCCGTGTCATTGAAATGTGTGTTCTTCTCTATAAACCACAGCTAGAGTCATTGCATGTGTGTTCTCTTCAGAGAACACACATGGATCCAACAGTGTCATTGCATGTGTGTTCTTTTTACTAACAACAACTAGAGTCATTGCATGTGTTCTCTTTTCACATACCACATATGGATCCACTAGTGTCATTGCATGTGTTCTATTTTCACATACCACATATGGATCCACCAGTGCCATTGCATGTGTGTTCTTTTTACTAACAACAACTGGAGTCATTGCATGTGTGTTCTTTTCACATACCACATATGGATCCACTAGTGTCATTGAAATGTGTGTTCTCATCAAAGAACACACATGGATCCACAATTGTCATTGCATGTGTGTTCTTTTTACTAACAACAACTAGAGTCATTCCATGTGTGTTCTTTTCACATACCACATACGGATCCACCAGGGTCATTGCATGTGTGTTCTCTTCGGAGACCACACATGGATCCACCAGTGTCATTGCATGTGTGCTCTTTTTACTAACAACAACCAGAGTCAATGCATGTGTCTTCTTTTCACATACCACATATGGATCCACCAGTGTCATTGAAATGTGTATTCTTCTCAATAAACCACAGCTCGAGTCATTGCATATGTGTTCTCTTCAGGGACCACACATGGATCCACCAGTGTCATTGAAATGTGTGTTCTTCTCATTAACCACAGCTGGAGTCATTGCATGTGTGTTTTCTTTAGAGACCACACATGGATCCACTAGTGTCATTACATGTGTGTTCTTTTTACTAACAACAAATGGAGTCATTCCATCTATGTTCTTTTCACATACCACATATGGATCCACTAGTGTCATTGCATGTGTGTTCTCTTCAGAGACCACACATGGATCCGCCTGTGTCATTGTATGTGTGTTCTTTTTACTAACAACAACTGGAGTCATTTCATGACTATTCTTTTCACATACCACATATGGATCCACCAGTGTCATTGAAACGTGTGTTCTTCTCATTAACCACAGCTAGAGTCATTGCATGTGTGTTCTCTTCAGAGACCACACATGGATCCACTAGTGTCATTGCATGTGTGTTCTTTTTACTAACAACAACTGGAGTCATTGCATGTGTGTTCTTTTCACATACCACATATGGATCCACCAGTGTCATTGCATGTGTGTTCTCTTCAGAGACCACACATGGATCCACCAGGGTCATTTCATGTGTGTTCTTTTTACTAACATCAACTGGAGTCATTTCATGACTATTCTTTTCACATATCACATATGGATCCACCAGTGTCATTGAAATGTGTGTTCTCTTCAGAGACCACACATGGATCCACTAGTGTCATTGCATGTGTGCTATTTTTATTAACAGAAACCAGAGTCATTGCATGTGTGTTCTCTTTAGAGACCACACATTGATCCACCAGTGTCATTGCATGTGTGTTCTTTTTACTGACAACAACTTGAGTCATTGCATGTGTGTTCTTTTCACATACCACATATGGATCCACCAGTATAATTGAAATGTGTGTTCTCTTCAGACACCACACATGGATCCACCAGTGTCATTGCATGTGTGTTCTTTTTACTAACAACAGCTGGAGTCATTGCATGTGTCTTCTTTTCACATACCACATATGGATCCACCAGTGTCATTGCATGTGTGTTCTCTTCAGAGATCACACATGGAACCACCTGTGTCATTGAACTTTGTGTTCTTCTCTATAAACCAAAGCAAGAGTCATTGCATGTGTGTTCTGTTCAGAGACCACACATGGATCCAACAGTGTCATTGCATGTGTGTTCTTTTTACTAACAACAACTAGAGCCATTGCATGTGTTCTCTTTTCACATACCACATATGGATCCACCAGTGTCATTGCATGTGTGTTCTCTTCAGAGACCACACATGGATCTACTAGTGTCATTGCATGTGTGTTCTTTTTACCAACAACAACTGGAGTCATTGCATGTGTGTTCTTCTCACATACCACATATGGATCCACTAGTGTCATCGAAATGTGTGTTCTCATTAGAGACCATACATGGATCCACAATTGTCATTGCATGTGTGTTCTTTTTATTAACATAACTAGAGTCATTGCATGTGTGTTATTTTCACATACCACATATGGATCCACCAGTATCATTGAAATGTGTGTTCTCTTCAGAGACCACACATAGATCCACCAGTGTCATTACATGTGTGTTCTTTTTACTAACAACAACTGGAGTCAGTGCATGTGTGTTCTTTTCACATACCACATATGGATCCCACAGTGTCATTGCATGCGTGTTCTCTTCAGAGACCACACATGGATCCACCAGTGTCATTGAAATGTGTGTTCTTCTCATTAACCACAGCTAGAGTCATTGCATGTGTGTAATCTTCAAAGACCACACATGGATCCACCAGTGTCATTACATGTGTGTTCTTTTTACTAACAACAACTAGAGTCATTCCATGTGTGTTCTTTTCACATACCACACATGGATCCACCAGTGTCATTGCATGTGTGTTTTCTTCAGATACCACACATGGATCCACCAGTGTCATTGTATGTGTGTTCTTTTTACTAACAACAACTCGAGTCATTTCATGACTATTCTTTTCACATACCACATATGCATCCACCAGTGTCATTGAAATGTGTGTTCTTCTCATTAACCACGTCTAGAGTGATTGCATGTGTGTTCTCTTAAGAGACCAGACATGGATCCACCAGTGTCATTGCATGTGTGTTTTTTTACTTACAACAACTGGAGTCATTTCATGTGTGTTCTTTTCACATACCACATATGGATCCACCAGTGTCATTGCATGTGTGTTCTGTTCAGAGACCACACATGGATCCAACAGTGTCATTGCATGTGTGTTCGTTTTACTAACAACAAGTTGAGTCATTGCATGACTATTCTTTTCACATACCACATATGGATCCACCAGTGTCATTGAAATGTGTGTTCTTCTCATTAACCATAGCTAGAGTCATTGCATGTGTGTTCTCTTCAGAGACCACACATGGATCCACTAGTATCATTGCATGTGTGTTCTTTTTACTAACAACAACTGGAGTCATTGCATGTGTGTTCTTTTCAGATACCACATATGGATCCACCAGCGTCATTGCATGTGTGTTCTGTTTAGAGACCACACATGGATCCACCAGTGTCATTGCATGTGTGCTCTTTTTACTAACAACAACTGGAGTCATTGCATGTGTGTTCTTTTCACATGCCACATATGGATCCACCAGTGTCATTGCATGTGTGTTCTCTTCAGAGACCACACATGGATCCACAGTGTCATTGAAATGTGTGTTCTTCTCATTAACCACAGCTAGAGTCATTGCATGTGTGTTCTCTTCAGAGACCACACATGGATCCACGAGTGTCATTACATGTGTGTTCTTTTTACTAACAACAAATGGAGTCATTCCATGTGCGTTATTTTCACATACCACATATGGATCCACCAGTGTCATTGCATGTGTGTTCTTTTTACTAACAACAACTGGAGTCATTGCATGTGTCTTCTTTTCACATACCACATATGGATCCACCAGTGTCATTGCTTGTGTGTTCTCTTCAGAGATCACACATGGAACCACCTGTGTCATTGAACTGTGTGTTCTTCTCTATAAACCAAAGCAAGAGTCATTGCATGTGTGTTCTGTTCAGAGACCACACATGGATCCAACAGTGTCATTGCATGTGTGTTCTTTTTACTAACAACAACTAGAGCCATTGCATGTGTTCTCTTTTCACATGCCACATATGGATCCACCAGTGTCATTGCATGTGTGTTCTCTTCAGAGACCACACATGGATCTACCAGTGTCATTGCATATGTGTTCTTTTTACCAACAACAACTGGAGTCATTGCATGTGTGTTCTTTTCACATACCACATATGGATCCACTAGTGTCATCGAAATGTGTGTTCTCATTAGAGACCACACATGGATCCACAATTGTCATTGCATGTGTGTTCTTTTTATTAACATAACTAGAGTCATTGCATGTGTGTTCTTTTCACATACCACATATGGATTCACCAGTATCATTGAAATGTGTGTTCTCTTCAGAGACCACACATAGATCCACCAGTGTCATTACATGTGTGTTCTTTTTACTAACAACAACTGGAGTCAGTGCATGTGTGTTCTTTTCACATACCACATATGGATCCAACAGTGTCATTGCATGTGTGTTCTCTTCAGAGACCACACATGGATCCACCAGTGTCATTGAAATGTGTGTTCTTCTCATTAACCACAGCTAGAGTCATTGCATGTGTGTTCTCTTCAAAGACCACACATGGATCCACCAGTGTCATTACATGTGTGTTCTTTTTACTAACAACAACTAGAGTCATTCCATGTGTGTTCTTTTCACATACCACACATGGATCCACCAGTGTCATTGCATGTGTGTTTTCTTCAGATACCACACATGGATCCACCAGTGTCATTGTATGTGTGTTCTTTTTACTAACAACAACTCGAGTCATTTCATGACTATTCTTTTCACATACCACATATGCATCCACCAGTGTCATTGAAATGTGTGTTCTTCTCATTAACCACGTCTAGAGTGATTGCATGTGTGTTCTCTTAAGAGACCAGACATGGATCCACCAGTGTCATTGCATGTGTGTTTTTTTACTTACAACAACTGGAGTCATTTCATGTGTGTTCTTTTCACATACCACATATGGATCCACCAGTGTCATTGCATGTGTGTTCTGTTCAGAGACCACACATGGATCCAACAGTGTCATTGCATGTGTGTTCGTTTTACTAACAACAAGTTGAGTCATTGCATGACTATTCTTTTCACATACCACATATGGATCCACCAGTGTCATTGAAATGTGTGTTCTTCTCATTAACCATAGCTAGAGTCATTGCATGTGTGTTCTCTTCAGAGACCACACATGGATCCACTAGTGTCATTGCATGTGTGTTCTTTTTACTAACAACAACTGGAGTCATTGCATGTGTGTTCTTTTCAGATACCACATATGGATCCACCAGCGTCATTGCATGTGTGTTCTGTTTAGAGACCACACATGGATCCACCAGTGTCATTGCATGTGTGCTCTTTTTACTAACAACAACTGGAGTCATTGCATGTGTGTTCTTTTCACATGCCACATATGGATCCACCAGTGTCATTGCATGTGTGTTCTCTTCAGAGACCACACATGGATCCACAGTGTCATTGAAATGTGTGTTCTTCTCATTAACCACAGCTAGAGTCATTGCATGTGTGTTCTCTTCAGAGACCACACATGGATCCACGAGTGTCATTACATGTGTGTTCTTTTTACTAACAACAAATGGAGTCATTCCATGTGTGTTATTTTCACATACCACATATGGATCCACCAGTGTCATTGCATGTGTGTTCTTTTTACTAACAACAACTGGAGTCATTGCATGTGTCTTCTTTTCACATACCAGATATGGATCCACCAGTGTCATTGCATGTGTGTTCTCTTCAGAGATCACACATGGAACCACCTGTGTCATTGAACTGTGTGTTCTTCTCTATAAACCAAAGCAAGAGTCATTGCATGTGTGTTCTGTTCAGAGACCACACATGGATCCAACAGTGTCATTGCATGTGTGTTCTTTTTACTAACAACAACTAGAGCCATTGCATGTGTTCTCTTTTCACATACCACATATGGATCCACCAGTGTCATTGCATGTGTGTTCTCTTCAGAGACCACACATGGATCTACCAGTGTCATTGCATATGTGTTCTTTTTACCAACAACAACTGGAGTCATTGCATGTGTGTTCTTTTCACATACCACATATGGATCCACTAGTGTCATCGAAATGTGTGTTCTCATTAGAGACCACACATGGATCCACAATTGTCATTGCATGTGTGTTCTTTTTATTAACATAACTAGAGTCATTGCATGTGTGTTCTTTTCACATACCACATATGGATTCACCAGTATCATTGAAATGTGTGTTCTCTTCAGAGACCACACATAGATCCACCAGTGTCATTACATGTGTGTTCTTTTTACTAACAACAACTGGACTCAGTGCATGTGTGTTCTTTTCACATACCACATATGGATCCAACAGTGTCATTGCATGTGTGTTCTCTTCAGAGACCACACATGGATCCACCAGTGTCATTGAAATGTGTGTTCTTCTCATTAACCACAGCTAGAGTCATTGCATGTGTGTTCTCTTCAAAGACCACACATGGATCCACCAGTGTCATTACATGTGTGTTCTTTTTACTAACAACAACTAGAGTCATTCCATGTGTGTTCTTTTCACATACCACACATGGATCCACCAGTGTCATTGCATGTGTGTTTTCTTCAGATACCACACATGGATCCACCAGTGTCATTGTATGTGTGTTCTTTTTACTAACAACAACTCGAGTCATTTCATGACTATTCTTTTCACATACCACATATGCATCCACCAGTGTCATTGAAATGTGTGTTCTTCTCATTAACCACGTCTAGAGTGATTGCATGTGTGTTCTCTTAAGAGACCAGACATGGATCCACCAGTGTCATTGCATGTGTGTTTTTTACTTACAACAACTGGAGTCATTGCATCTGTGTTCTTTTCACATACCACATATGGATCCACCAGTGTCATTGCATGTGTTGTCTGTTCAGAGACCACACATGGATCCAACTGTGTCATTGCATGTGTGTTCGTTTTACTAACAACAAGTTGAGTCATTGCATGACTATTCTTTTCACATACCACATATGGATCCACCAGTGTCATTGAAATGTGTGTTCTTCTCATTAACCATAGCTAGAGTCATTGCATGTGTGTTCTCTTCAGAGACCACACATGGATCCACTAGTGTCATTGCATGTGTGTTCTTTTTACTAACAACAACTGGAGTCATTGCATGTGTGTTCTTTTCAGATACCACATATGGATCCACCAGCGTCATTGCATGTGTGTTCTGTTTAGAGACCACACATGGATCCACCAGTGTCATTGCATGTGTGCTCTTTTTACTAACAACAACTGGAGTCATTGCATGTGTGTTCTTTTCACATGCCACATATGGATCCACCAGTGTCATTGCATGTGTGTTCTCTTCAGAGACCACACATGGATCCACAGTGTCATTGAAATGTGTGTTCTTCTCATTAACCACAGCTAGAGTCATTGCATGTGTGTTCTCTTCAGAGACCACACATGGATCCACGAGTGTCATTACATGTGTGTTCTTTTTACTAACAACAAATGGAGTCATTCCATGTGTGTTATTTTCACATACCACATATGGATCCACCAGTGTCATTGCATGTGTGTTCTTTTTACTAACAACAACTGGAGTCATTGCATGTGTCTTCTTTTCACATACCACATATGGATCCACCAGTGTCATTGCATGTGTGTTCTCTTCAGAGATCACACATGGAACCACCTGTGTCATTGAACTGTGTGTTCTTCTCTATAAACCAAAGCAAGAGTCATTGCATGTGTGTTCTGTTCAGAGACCACACATGGATCCAACAGTGTCATTGCATGTGTGTTCTTTTTACTAACAACAACTAGAGCCATTGCATGTGTTCTCTTTTCACATACCACATATGGATCCACCAGTGTCATTGCATGTGTGTTCTCTTCAGAGACCACACATGGATCCACCAGTGTCATTGCATATGTGCTCTTTTTACTAACAACAACTGGAGTCATTGCATGTGTGTTCTTTTCACATACCACATATGGATCCACTAGTGTCATCGAAATGTGTGTTCTCATTAGAGACCACACATGGATCCACAATTGTCATTGCATGTGTGTTCTTTTTATTAACATAACTAGAGTCATTGCATGTGTGTTCTTTTCACATACCACATATGGATTCACCAGTATCATTGAAATGTGTGTTCTCTTCAGAGACCACACATAGATCCACCAGTGTCATTACATGTGTGTTCTTTTTACTAACAACAACTGGAGTCAGTGCATGTGTGTTCTTTTCACATACCACATATGGATCCAACAGTGTCATTGCATGTGTGTTCTCTTCAGAGACCACACATGGATCCACCAGTGTCATTGAAATGTGTGTTCTTCTCATTAACCACAGCTAGAGTCATTGCATGTGTGTTCTCTTCAAAGACCACACATGGATCCACCAGTGTCATTACATGTGTGTTCTTTTTACTAACAACAACTAGAGTCATTCCATGTGTGTTCTTTTCACATACCACACATGGATCCACCAGTGTCATTGCATGTGTGTTTTCTTCAGATACCACACATGGATCCACCAGTGTCATTGTATGTGTGTTCTTTTTACTAACAACAACTCGAGTCATTTCATGACTATTCTTTTCACATACCACATATGCATCCACCAGTGTCATTGAAATGTGTGTTCTTCTCATTAACCACGTCTAGAGTGATTGCATGTGTGTTCTCTTAAGAGACCAGACATGGATCCACCAGTGTCATTGCATGTGTGTTTTTTACTTACAACAACTGGAGTCATTGCATCTGTGTTCTTTTCACATACCACATATGGATCCACCAGTGTCATTGCATGTGTGTTCTGTTCAGAGACCACACATGGATCCAACTGTGTCATTGCATGTGTGCTCGTTTTACTAACAACAAGTTGAGTCATTGCATGACTATTCTTTTCACATACCACATATGGATCCACCAGTGTCATTGAAATGTGTGTTCTTCTCATTAACCATAGCTAGAGTCATTGCATGTGTGTTCTCTTCAGAGACCACACATGGATCCACTAGTGTCATTGCATGTGTGTTCTTTTTACTAACAACAACTGGAGTCATTGCATGTGTGTTCTTTTCAGATACCACATATGGATCCACCAGCGTCATTGCATGTGTGTTCTGTTTAGAGACCACACATGGATCCACCAGTGTCATTGCATGTGTGCTCTTTTTACTAACAACAACTGGAGTCATTGCATGTGTGTTCTTTTCACATACCACATATGGATCCACCAGTGTCATTGCATGTGTGTTCTCTTCAGAGACCACACATGGATCCACAGTGTCATTGAAATGTGTGTTCTTCTCATTAACCACAGCTAGAGTCATTGCATGTGTGTTCTCTTCAGAGACCACACATGGATCCACGAGTGTCATTAGATGTGTGTTCTTTTTACTAACAACAAATGGAGTCATTCCATGTGTGTTATTTTCACATACCACATATGGATCCACCAGTGTCATTGCATGTGTGTTCTTTTTACTAACAACAACTGGAGTCATTGCATGTGTCTTCTTTTCACATACCACATATGGATCCACCAGTGTCATTGCATGTGTGTTCTCTTCATAGATCACACATGGAACCACCTGTGTCATTGAACTGTGTGTTCTTCTCTATAAACCAAAGCAAGAGTCATTGCATGTGTGTTCTGTTCAGAGACCACACATGGATCCAACAGTGTCATTGCATGTGTGTTCTTTTTACTAACAACAACTAGAGCCATTGCATGTGTTCTCTTTTCACATACCACATATGGATCCACCAGTGTCATTGCATGTGTGTTCTCTTCAGAGACCACACATGGATCTACCAGTGTCATTGCACATGTGTTCTTTTTACCAACAACAACTGGAGTCATTGCATGTGTGTTCTTTTCACATACCACATATGGATCCACTAGTGTCATCGAAATGTGTGTTCTCATTAGAGACCACACATGGATCCACAATTGTCATTGCATGTGTGTTCTTTTTATTAACATAACTAGAGTCATTGCATGTGTGTTCTTTTCACATACCACATATGGATCCACCAGTATCATTGAAATGTGTGTTCTCTTCAGAGACCACACATAGATCCACCAGTGTCATTACATGTGTGTTCATTTTACTAACAACAACTGGAGTCAGTGCATGTGTGTTCTTTTCACATACCACATATGGATCCAACAGTGTCATTGCATGTGTGTTCTCTTCAGAGACCACACATGGATCCACCAGTGTCATTGAAATGTGTGTTCTTCTCATTAACCACAGCTAGAGTCATTGCATGTGTGTTCTCTTCAAAGACCACACATGGATCCACCAGTGTCATTACATGTGTGTTCTTTTTACTAACAACAACTAGAGTCATTCCATGTGTGTTCTTTTCACATACCACACATGGATCCACCAGTGTCATTGCATGTGTGTTTTCTTCAGATACCACACATGGATCCACCAGTGTCATTGTATGTGTGTTCTTTTTACTAACAACAACTCGAGTCATTTCATGACTATTCTTTTCACATACCACATATGCATCCACCAGTGTCATTGAAATGTGTGTTCTTCTCATTAACCACGTCTAGAGTGATTGCATGTGTGTTCTCTTAAGAGACCAGAGATGGATCCACCAGTGTCATTGCATGTGTGTTTTTTACTTACAACAACTGGAGTCATTGCATGTGTGTTCTTTTCACATACCACATATGGATCCACCAGTGTCATTGCATGTGTGTTCTGTTCAGAGACCACACATGGATCCAACAGTGTCATTGCATGTGTGTTCGTTTTACTAACAACAAGTTGAGTCATTGCATGACTATTCTTTTCACATACCACATATGGATCCACCAGTGTCATTGAAATGTGTGTTCTTCTCATTAACCATAGCTAGAGTCATTGCATGTGTGTTCTCTTCAGAGACCACACATGGATCCACTAGTGTCATTGCATGTGTGTTCTTTTTACTAACAACAACTGGAGTCATTGCATGTGTGTTCTTTTCAGATACCACATATGGATCCACCAGCGTCATTGCATGTGTGTTCTGTTTAGAGACCACACATGGATCCACCAGTGTCATTGCATATGTGCTCTTTTTACTAACAACAACTGGAGTCATTGCATGTGTGTTCTTTTCACATACCACATATGGATCCACCAGTGTCATTCCATGTGTGTTCTCTTCAGAGACCACACATGGATCCACAGTGTCATTGAAATGTGTGTTCTTCTCATTAACCACAGCTAGAGTCATTGCATGTGTGTTCTCTTCAGAGACCACACATGGATCCACGAGTGTCATTACATGTGTGTTCTTTTTACTAACAACAAATGGAGTCATTCCATGTGTGTTATTTTCACATACCACATATGGATCCACCCGTGTCATTGCATGTGTGTTCTCTTCAGAGACCACACATGGATCGACCAGTGTCATTGTATGTGTGTTCTTTTTACTAACAACAACTAGAGTCATTGCATGTGTGTTCTTATCACATACCACATATGGATCCACCAGTGTCATTTCATGTGTGTTCTCTTCAGAGACCTCACATGGATCCACCAGTGTCATTGCATGTGTGTTCTTTTTACTAACAACAACTAGAGTCATTGCATGTGTGGTATTTTCAAATACCACATATGGAACCACCAACGTCATTGCATGTGTGTTCTCTTTAGAGACCACACATGGATCCACCAGTGTCATTGCATATGTGCTCTTTTTACTAACAACAACCAGAGTCGTTGCATGTGTGTTCTTTTCACATACCACATATGGATCCACTAGTGTCATTGAAATGTGTGTTCTTATCATTAACCACAACTAGAGTCATTGCATGTGTGTTCTTCAGAGACCACACATGGATCCACCAGTGTCATTGCATGTGTGTCCTTTTTACTAACAACAACTGGAGTCATTGCATGTGTGTTCTTTTCACATACCACATATGGATCCAACAGTGTCATTGAAATGTGTGTTCTCTTCAGAGACCACACATGGATCCACCAGTGTCATTGCATGTGTGTTCTTTTTACTAACAACAACTAGAGTCATTGCATGTGTGTTCTTTTCACAGACCACATATGGATCCACCAGTGTCATTGCATGTGTGCTCTTTTTACTAACAACAACTGGAGTCATTGCATGTGTGTTCTTTTCACATACCACATATGGATCCATCAGTGTCATTGCATGTGTGTTCTCTTCAGAGACCACACATGGATCCACCAGTGTCATTGAAATGTGTGTTCTTCTCATTAACCACGGCTAAAGGCATTGCATGTGTGTTCTCTTTAGAGACCACACATGGATCCACCAGTGTCATTACATCTGTGTTCTTTTTACTACCAACAAATGGAGTCATTCCATGTGTGTTCTTTTCACATACCACATATGGATCCACCAGTGTCATTGCATGTGTGTTCTCTTCCGAGACCACATATGGATCCACCAGTGTCATTGTATGTGTGTTATTTTTAGTAACAACAACTGGAGTCACTGCATGTGTGTTCTTATCACATACCACATATGGATCCACCAGTGTCATTGCATGTGTGTTCTCTTCAGAGACCACACATGGATCCACAAGTGTCATTGCGTGTGTGTTCTTTTTTCTAACAACAACTAGAGTCATTGCATGTGTGTTCTTTTCACATACCACACATGGATCCACCAGGGTCATTGCATGTGTGTTCTCTTTAGATACCACACATGGATGCACCAGTGTTATTGCATGTGTGCTCTTTTTACTAACAACAACTGGAGTCATTGCATGTGTGTTCTTTTCACATACCACATATGGATCCACCAGTGTCATTGCATGTGTGTTCTCTCAGAAACCACACATGGATCCACCAGTGTCATTGAAATGTGTGTTCTTCTCATTAACCACAACTAGAGTCATTGCATGTGTGTTCTCTTCAGAGACCACACATGGATCCACCAGTGTCATTACATGTGTGTTCTTGTTACTAACAACAAATGGAGTCATTCCATGTGTGTTATTTTCACATACCACATATGGATCCACCAGTGTCATTGCATGTGTGTTCTCTTCAGAGACCACACATGGATCGACCAGTGTCATTGTATGTGTGTTCTTTTTACTAACAACAACTGGAGTCATTGCATGTGTGTTCTTATCACATACCACATATGGATCCACCAGTGTCATTGCATGTGTGTTCTCTTCAGAGACCACACATGGATCCACCAGTGTCATTGCTTGTGTGTTCTTTTTACTAACAACAACTGGAGTCATTGCATGTGTGGTCTTTTCAAATACCACATATGGATCCACCAACGTCATTGCATGTGTGTTCTCTTTAGAGACCACACATGGATCCACCAGTGTCATTGCATGTGTGCTCTTTTTACAAACAACAACCAGAATCATTGCATGTGTGTTCTTTTCACATACCACAGATGGATCCACTAGTGTCATTGAAATGTGTGTTCTTATCATTAACCACAACTAGAGTCATTGCATGTGTGTTCTTCAGAGACCACACATGGATCCACCAGTGTCATTGCATGTGTGTCCTTTTTACTAACAACAACTGGAGTCATTGCATGTGTGTTCTTTTCACATACCACATATGGATCCACCAGTGTCATTGAAATGTGTGGTCTCTTCAGAGACCACACATGCATCCACTAGTGTCATTGCATGTGTGTTCTTTTTACTAACAACAACTAGAGTCATTGCATGTGTGTTCTTTTCACATACCACATATGGATCCACCAGTATCATTGAAATGTGTGTTCTCTTCAAAGACCACACATAGATCCACAAGTGTCATTACATGTGTGTTCTTTTTACTAACAACAACTGGAGTCAGTGCATGTGTGTTCTGTTCACATACCACATATGGATCCAACAGTGTCATTGCATGTGCGTTCTCTTCAGAGATCACACATGGAACCACCAGTGTCATTGAAATGTGTGTTCTTCTCTATAAACGACAGCTAGAGTCATTGCATGTGTGTTCTCTTTAGAGACCACACATGGATCCACCAGTGTCATTGCATGTTTGTTTTTCGTACTAACAACAACTGGAGTCATTGCATCTGTGTTCTTTTCACATACCACATATGGATCCACCAGTGTCATTGCATGTGTGTTCTCTTCAGAGACCACACATGGATCTACCAGTGTCATTGCATGTGTGTTCTTTTTAATAACAACAACTGGAGTCATTGCATGTGTGTTCTTTTCACATACCACATATGGATCCACCAGTGTCATTGAAATGTGTGTTCTCATCAGAGACCAGACAAGGATCCAAGAGTGTCATTGCATGTGTGGTCTTGTTACTAACAACAACTAGATTCATTCCACTTATGGATCCACCAGTGTCATTGCATGTATGTTCTCTTCAGAGACCACACATGGATCCAGCAGTGTCATTCAAATGTGTGCTCTTCTCATTAACCACAGCTAGAGTCATTGCATGTGTGTTCTCTTAAAAGACCACACATGGATCCACAAGTGTCATTACATGTGTGTTCTTTTTACGAACAACAACTAGAGTCATTCCATGTGTGTTCTTTTCACATACCACATATGGATCCACTAGTGTCATTGCATGTGTGTTCTCTTCAGAGACCACACATGGATCCACCAGTGTCATTGTATGTGTGTTCTTTTAACTAACAACAACTGGAGTTATTTCATGACTATTCTTTTCACATACCACATATGGATCCACCAGTGTCATTGAAATGTGTGTTTTCTTCTCATTAACCACAGCTAGAGTCATTGCATGTGTGTTCTCTTCAGACACCACACATGGATCCACCAGTGTCATTGCATGTGTGTTCTTTTTACTAACAACAAATGGAGTCATTGCATGTGTGTTCTTTTCACATACCACATATGGATCCACCAGCGTCATTGCATGTGTGTTCTCTTCAGAGACCACACATGGATCCACCAGTGTCACTGCATGTGTGCTCTTTTTACTAACAACAACCAGAGTCAATGCATGTGTCTTCTTTTCACATACCACATATGGATCCACCAGTGTCATTGAAATATGTGTTCTTATCATTAACCACAACTAGAGTCATTGCATGTGTGTTCTGTTCAGAGACCACACATGGATCCACCAGTGTCATTCCATGTGTGTCCTTCTTACTAACAACAATTGGATTCATTGCATGTGTCTTCTTTTCACATACCACATATGGATCCACCAGTGTCATTGAAATGTGTGTTCTCTTCAGAGACCACACATGGATCCACCAGTGTTATTGCATGTGTGTTCATTTTACTGACAACAACTAGAGTCATTGCATGTGTGTTCTTTTCACATACCACATATGGATCCACCAGTGTCATTGAAATGTGTGGTCTCTTCAGAGACCACACATGCATCCACTAGTGTCATTGCATGTGTGTTCTTTTTACTAACAACAACTAGAGTCATTGCATGTGTGTTCTTTTCACATACCACATATGGATCCACCAGTATCATTGAAATGTGTGTTCTCTTCAAAGACCACACATAGATCCACCAGTGTCATTACATGTGTGTTCTTTTTACTAACAACAACTGGAGTCAGTGCATGTGTGTTCTTTTCACATACCACATATGGATCCAACAGTGTCATTGCATGTGCGTTCTCTTCAGAGATCACACATGGAACCACCAGTGTCATTGAAATGTGTGTTCTTCTCTATAAACGACAGCTAGAGTCATTGCATGTGTGTTCTCTTTAGAGACCACACATGGATCCACCAGTGTCATTGCATGTTTGTTTTTCGTACTAACAACAACTGGAGTCATTGCATCTGTGTTCTTTTCACATACCACATATGGATCCACTAGTGTCATTGCATGTGTGTTCTCTTCAGAGACCACACATGGATCTACCAGTGTCATTGCATGTGTGTTCTTTTTAATAACAACAACTGGAGTCATTGCATGTGTGTTCTTTTCACATACCACATATGGATCCACCAGTGTCATTGAAATGTGTGTTCTCATCAGAGACCAGACAAGGATCCAAGAGTGTCATTGCATGTGTGGTCTTGTTACTAACAACAACTAGATTCATTCCACATATGGATCCACCAGTGTCATTGCATGTATGTTCTCTTCAGAGACCACACATGGATCCAGCAGTGTCATTCAAATGTGTGCTCTTCTCATTAACCACAGCTAGAGTCATTGCATGTGTGTTCTCTTAAAAGACCACACATGGATCCACAAGTGTCATTACATGTGTGTTCTTTTTACGAACAACAACTAGAGTCATTCCATGTGTGTTCTTTTCACATACCACATATGGATCCACTAGTGTCATTGCATGTGTGTTCTCTTCAGAGACCACACATGGATCCACCAGTGTCATTGTATGTGTGTTCTTTTAACTAACAACAACTGGAGTTATTTCATGACTATTCTTTTCACATACCACATATGGATCCACCAGTGTCATTGAAATGTGTGTTTTCTTCTCATTAACCACAGCTAGAGTCATTGCATGTGTGTTCTCTTCAGACACCACACATGGATCCACCAGTGTCATTGCATGTGTGTTCTTTTTACTAACAACAACTGGAGTCATTGCATGTGTGTTCTTTTCACATACCACATATGGATCCACCAGCGTCATTGCATGTGTGTTCTCTTCAGAGACCACACATGGATCCACCAGTGTCACTGCATGTGTGCTCTTTTTACTAACAACAACCAGAGTCAATGCATGTGTCTTCTTTTCACATACCACATATGGATCCACCAGTGTCATTGAAATATGTGTTCTTATCATTAACCACAACTAGAGTCATTGCATGTGTGTTCTGTTCAGAGACCACACATGGATCCACCAGTGTCATTCCATGTGTGTCCTTCTTACTAACAACAATTGGATTCATTGCATGTGTCTTCTTTTCACATACCACATATGGATCCACCAGTGTCATTGAAATGTGTGTTCTCTTCAGAGACCACACATGGATCCACTAGTGTTATTGCATGTGTGTTCATTTTACTGACAACAACTAGAGTCATTGCATGTGTGTTCTTTTCACATACCACATATGGATCCACCAGTATCATTGAAATGTGTGTTCTCTTCACATACCACATATGGATCCACCAGTGTCATTGCATGTGTGTTCTCTTCAGAGACCACACATGGATCCACCAGTGTCATTGCATGTGTGTTCTTTTTACTAACAACAACTGGAGTCATTGCATGTGTGTTCTTTTCACATACCACATATGGATCCACCAGCGTCATTGCATGTGTGTTCTCTTCAGAGACCACACATGGATCCACCAGTGTCATTGCATGTGTGCTCTTTTTACTAACAACAACCAGAGTCATTGCATGTGTGTTCATTTCACATACCACATACAGATCCACCAGTTTCATTGAAATGTGTGTTCTTATCATTAACTACAAGTAGAGTCATTGCATGTGTGTTCTCTTCAGAGACGACACATGGATCCACCAGTGTCATTGCATGTGTGTCCTTTTTACTAACAACAACTAGAGTCATTGCATGTGTGTTGTTTTCACATACCACATATGGATCCACCAGTGTCATTGAAATGTGTGTTCTCTTCAGAGACCACACATGGATCCACTAGTGTCATTGCATGTGTGTTCTTTTTACTAACAACAACCGGAGTCATTGCATGTGTGTTCTTTTCACATACAAGATATGGATCCACCAGTATCATTGAAATGTGTGTTCTCTTTAGAGACCACACATGGATCCACCAGTGTCACTGCATGTGTGTTCTTTTTACTAACAACAACTGGAGTCATTGCATGTGTGTTCTTTTCACATACCACATATGGATCCACTAGTATAATTGAAATGTGTGTTCTCTTCAGAGACCACACATGGATCCACCAGTGTCATTGCATGTGTGTTCTTTTTACTAACAACAACTGGAGTCATTGCATGTGTCTTCTTTTCACATACCACATATGGATCCACTAGTGTCATTGCATGTGTGTTCTCTTCAGAGATCACACATGGAACCACCTGTGTCATTGAAATGTGTGTTCTTCTCTATAAACCAAAGCAAGAGTCATTGCATGTGTGTTCTGTTCAGAGACCACACATGGATCCAACAGTGTCATTGCATGTGTGTTCCATTTACTAACAACAACTAGAGCCATTGCATGTGTTCTCTTTTCACATACCACATATGGATCCACCAGTGTCATTGCATGTGTGTTCTCTTCAGAGACCACACATGGATCTACCAGGGTCATTGCATGTGTGTTCTTTTTACTAACAACAACTGGAGTCATTGCATGTGTGTTCTTTTCACATACCACATATGGATCCACTAGTGTCATCGAAATGTGTGTTCTCATTAGAGACCACACATGGATCCACAATTGTCATTGCATGTGTGTTCTTTTTATTAACAACAACAAGAGTCATTGCATGTGTTCTCTTTTCACATACCACATCTAGATCCACTAGTGTCATTGCATGTGTTATCTTTTCACATACCACACATGGATCCACCAGTGTCATTGCATGTGTGTTCTTTTAAATAACAACAACTAGAGTCATTGCATGTGTGTTCTTTTCACATACCACATATGGATCCACTAGTGTCATTGAAATGTGTGTTCTCATCAAAGACCACACATGGATCCACAATTGTCATTGCATGTGTGTTCTTTTTACTAACAACAACTAGAGTCATTGCCTGTGTTTTCTTTTCACATACCACATATGGATCCACCAGGGTCATTGCATGTGTGTTCTCTTGGGAGACCACACATGGATCCACCAGTGTCATTGCATGTGTGCTCTTTTTACTAAGAACAACCAGAGTCAATGCAGGTGTCTTCTTTTCACATACCACATATGGATCCACCAGTATCATTGAAATGTGTGTTCTCTTGAAAGACCACACATGGATCCACAAGTGTCATTGCGTGTGTGTTCTTTTTTCTAACAACAACTAGAGTCATTGCATGTGTGTTCTTTTCACATACCACACATGGATCCACCAGGGTCATTGCATGTGTGTTCTCTTTAGATACCACACATGGATCCACCAGTGTTATTGCATGTGTGCTCTTTTTACTAACAACAACTGGAGTCATTGCATGTGTGTTCTTTTCACATACCACATATGGATCCACCTGTGTCATTGCATGTGTGTTCTCTCAGAAACCACACATGGATCCACCAGTGTCATTGAAATGTGTGTTCTTCTCATTAACCACAACTAGAGTCATTGCATGTGTGTTCTCTTCAGAGACCACACATGGATCCACCAGTGTCATTACATGTGTGTTCTTGTTACTAACAACAAATGGAGTCATTCCATGTGTGTTATTTTCACATACCACATATGGATCCACCAGTGTCATTGCATGTGTGTTCTCTTCAGAGACCACACATGGATCGACCAGTGTCATTGTATGTGTGTTCTTTTTACTAACAACAACTGGAGTCATTGCATGTGTGTTCTTATCACATACCACATATGGATCCACCAGTGTCATTGCATGTGTGTTCTCTTCAGAGACCACACATGGATCCACCAGTGTCATTGCTTGTGTGTTCTTTTTACTAACAACAACTGGAGTCATTGCATGTGTGGTCTTTTCAAATACCACATATGGATCCACCAACGTCATTGCATGTGTGTTCTCTTTAGAGACCACACATGGATCCACCAGTGTCATTGCATGTGTGCTCTTTTTACAAACAACAACCAGAATCATTGCATGTGTGTTCTTTTCACATACCACAGATGGATCCACTAGTGTCATTGAAATGTGTGTTCTTACCATTAACCACAACTAGAGTCATTGCATGTGTGTTCTTCAGAGACCACACATGGATCCACCAGTGTCATTGCATGTGTGTCCTTTTTACTAACAACAACTGGAGTCATTGCATGTGTGTTCTTTTCACATACCACATATGGATCCACCAGTGTCATTGAAATGTGTGGTCTCTTCAGAGACCACACATGCATCCACTAGTGTCATTGCATGTGTGTTCTTTTTACTAACAACAACTAGAGTCATTGCATGTGTGTTCTTTTCACATACCACATATGGATCCACCAGTATCATTGAAATGTGTGTTCTCTTCAAAGACCACACATAGATCCACAAGTGTCATTACATGTGTGTTCTTTTTACTAACAACAACTGGAGTCAGTGCATGTGTGTTCTGTTCACATACCACATATGGATCCAACAGTGTCATTGCATGTGCGTTCTCTTCAGAGATCACACATGGAACCACCAGTGTCATTGAAATGTGTGTTCTTCTCTATAAACGACAGCTAGAGTCATTGCATGTGTGTTCTCTTTAGAGACCACACATGGATCCACCAGTGTCATTGCATGTTTGTTTTTCGTACTAACAACAACTGGAGTCATTGCATCTGTGTTCTTTTCACATACCACATATGGATCCACCAGTGTCATTGCATGTGTGTTCTCTTCAGAGACCACACATGGATCTACCAGTGTCATTGCATGTGTGTTCTTTTTAATAACAACAACTGGAGTCATTGCATGTGTGTTCTTTTCACATACCACATATGGATCCACCAGTGTCATTGAAATGTGTGTTCTCATCAGAGACCAGACAAGGATCCAAGAGTGTCATTGCATGTGTGGTCTTGTTACTAACAACAACTAGATTCATTCCACATATGGATCCACCAGTGTCATTGCATGTATGTTCTCTTCAGAGACCACACATGGATCCAGCAGTGTCATTCAAATGTGTGCTCTTCTCATTAACCACAGCTAGAGTCATTGCATGTGTGTTCTCTTAAAAGACCACACATGGATCCACAAGTGTCATTACATGTGTGTTCTTTTTACGAACAACAACTAGAGTCATTCCATGTGTGTTCGTTTCACATACCACATATGGATCCACTAGTGTCATTGCATGTGTGTTCTCTTCAGAGACCACACATGGATCCACCAGTGTCATTGTATGTGTGTTCTTTTAACTAACAACAACTGGAGTTATTTCATGACTATTCTTTTCACATACCACATATGGATCCACCAGTGTCATTGAAATGTGTGTTTTCTTCTCATTAACCACAGCTAGAGTCATTGCATGTGTGTTCTCTTCATACACCACACATGGATCCACCAGTGTCATTGCATGTGTGTTCTTTTTACTAACAACAACTGGAGTCATTGCATGTGTGTTCTTTTCACATACCACATATGGATCCACCAGTATCATTGAAATGTGTGTTCTCTTCACATACCACATATGGATCCACCAGTGTCATTGCATGTGTGTTCTCTTCAGAGACCACACATGGATCCACCAGTGTCATTGCATGTGTGTTCTTTTTACTAACAACAACTGGAGTCATTGCATGTGTGTTCTTTTCACATACCACATATGGATCCACCAGCGTCATTGCATGTGTGTTCTCTTCAGAGACCACACATGGATCCACCAGTGTCATTGCATGTGTGCTCTTTTTACTAACAACAACCAGAGTCATTGCATGTGTGTTCATTTCACATACCACATACAGATCCACCAGTTTCATTGAAATGTGTGTTCTTATCATTAACTACAAGTAGAGTCATTGCATGTGTGTTCTCTTCAGAGACGACACATGGATCCACCAGTGTCATTGCATGTGTGTCCTTTTTACTAACAACAACTAGAGTCATTGCATGTGTGTTGTTTTCACATACCACATATGGATCCACCAGTGTCATTGAAATGTGTGTTCTCTTCAGAGACCACACATGGATCCACTAGTGTCATTGCATGTGTGTTCTTTTTACTAACAACAACCGGAGTCATTGCATGTGTGTTCTTTTCACATACAAGATATGGATCCACCAGTATCATTGAAATGTGTGTTCTCTTTAGAGACCACACATGGATCCACCAGTGTCACTGCATGTGTGTTCTTTTTACTAACAACAACTGGAGTCATTGCATGTGTGTTCTTTTCACATACCACATATGGATCCACTAGTATAATTGAAATGTGTGTTCTCTTCAGAGACCACACATGGATCCACCAGTGTCATTGCATGTGTGTTCTTTTTACTAACAACAACTGGAGTCATTGCATGTGTCTTCTTTTCACATACCACATATGGATCCACTAGTGTCATTGCATGTGTGTTCTCTTCAGAGATCACACATGGAACCACCTGTGTCATTGAAATGTGTGTTCTTCTCTATAAACCAAAGCAAGAGTCATTGCATGTGTGTTCTGTTCAGAGACCACACATGGATCCAACAGTGTCATTGCATGTGTGTTCCATTTACTAACAACAACTAGAGCCATTGCATGTGTTCTCTTTTCACATACCACATATGGATCCACCAGTGTCATTGCATGTGTGTTCTCTTCAGAGACCACACATGGATCTACCAGGGTCATTGCATGTGTGTTCTTTTTACTAACAACAACTGGAGTCATTGCATGTGTGTTCTTTTCACATACCACATATGGATCCACTAGTGTCATCGAAATGTGTGTTCTCATTAGAGACCACACATGGATCCACAATTGTCATTGCATGTGTGTTCTTTTTATTAACAACAACAAGAGTCATTGCATGTGTTCTCTTTTCACATACCACATCTAGATCCACTAGTGTCATTGCATGTGTTATCTTTTCACATACCACACATGGATCCACCAGTGTCATTGCATGTGTGTTCTTTTAAATAACAACAACTAGAGTCATTGCATGTGTGTTCTTTTCACATACCACATATGGATCCACTAGTGTCATTGAAATGTGTGTTCTCATCAAAGACCACACATGGATCCACAATTGTCATTGCATGTGTGTTCTTTTTACTAACAACAACTAGAGTCATTGCCTGTGTTTTCTTTTCACATACCACATATGGATCCACCAGGGTCATTGCATGTGTGTTCTCTTGGGAGACCACACATGGATCCACCAGTGTCATTGCATGTGTGCTCTTTTTACTAAGAACAACCAGAGTCAATGCAGGTGTCTTCTTTTCACATACCACATATGGATCCACCAGTATCATTGAAATGTGTGTTCTCTTGAAAGACCACACATGGATCCACAAGTGTCATTGCGTGTGTGTTCTTTTTTCTAACAACAACTAGAGTCATTGCATGTGTGTTCTTTTCACATACCACACATGGATCCACCAGGGTCATTGCATGTGTGTTCTCTTTAGATACCACACATGGATCCACCAGTGTTATTGCATGTGTGCTCTTTTTACTAACAACAACTGGAGTCATTGCATGTGTGTTCTTTTCACATACCACATATGGATCCACCTGTGTCATTGCATGTGTGTTCTCTCAGAAACCACACATGGATCCACCAGTGTCATTGAAATGTGTGTTCTTCTCATTAACCACAACTAGAGTCATTGCATGTGTGTTCTCTTCAGAGACCACACATGGATCCACCAGTGTCATTACATGTGTGTTCTTGTTACTAACAACAAATGGAGTCATTCCATGTGTGTTATTTTCACATACCACATATGGATCCACCAGTGTCATTGCATGTGTGTTCTCTTCAGAGACCACACATGGATCGACCAGTGTCATTGTATGTGTGTTCTTTTTACTAACAACAACTGGAGTCATTGCATGTGTGTTCTTATCACATACCACATATGGATCCACCAGTGTCATTGCATGTGTGTTCTCTTCAGAGACCACACATGGATCCACCAGTGTCATTGCTTGTGTGTTCTTTTTACTAACAACAACTGGAGTCATTGCATGTGTGGTCTTTTCAAATACCACATATGGATCCACCAACGTCATTGCATGTGTGTTCTCTTTAGAGACCACACATGGATCCACCAGTGTCATTGCATGTGTGCTCTTTTTACAAACAACAACCAGAATCATTGCATGTGTGTTCTTTTCACATACCACAGATGGATCCACTAGTGTCATTGAAATGTGTGTTCTTACCATTAACCACAACTAGAGTCATTGCATGTGTGTTCTTCAGAGACCACACATGGATCCACCAGTGTCATTGCATGTGTGTCCTTTTTACTAACAACAACTGGAGTCATTGCATGTGTGTTCTTTTCACATACCACATATGGATCCACCAGTGTCATTGAAATGTGTGGTCTCTTCAGAGACCACACATGCATCCACTAGTGTCATTGCATGTGTGTTCTTTTTACTAACAACAACTAGAGTCATTGCATGTGTGTTCTTTTCACATACCACATATGGATCCACCAGTATCATTGAAATGTGTGTTCTCTTCAAAGACCACACATAGATCCACAAGTGTCATTACATGTGTGTTCTTTTTACTAACAACAACTGGAGTCAGTGCATGTGTGTTCTGTTCACATACCACATATGGATCCAACAGTGTCATTGCATGTGCGTTCTCTTCAGAGATCACACATGGAACCACCAGTGTCATTGAAATGTGTGTTCTTCTCTATAAACGACAGCTAGAGTCATTGCATGTGTGTTCTCTTTAGAGACCACACATGGATCCACCAGTGTCATTGCATGTTTGTTTTTCGTACTAACAACAACTGGAGTCATTGCATCTGTGTTCTTTTCACATACCACATATGGATCCACCAGTGTCATTGCATGTGTGTTCTCTTCAGAGACCACACATGGATCTACCAGTGTCATTGCATGTGTGTTCTTTTTAATAACAACAACTGGAGTCATTGCATGTGTGTTCTTTTCACATACCACATATGGATCCACCAGTGTCATTGAAATGTGTGTTCTCATCAGAGACCAGACAAGGATCCAAGAGTGTCATTGCATGTGTGGTCTTGTTACTAACAACAACTAGATTCATTCCACATATGGATCCACCAGTGTCATTGCATGTATGTTCTCTTCAGAGACCACACATGGATCCAGCAGTGTCATTCAAATGTGTGCTCTTCTCATTAACCACAGCTAGAGTCATTGCATGTGTGTTCTCTTAAAAGACCACACATGGATCCACAAGTGTCATTACATGTGTGTTCTTTTTACGAACAACAACTAGAGTCATTCCATGTGTGTTCGTTTCACATACCACATATGGATCCACTAGTGTCATTGCATGTGTGTTCTCTTCAGAGACCACACATGGATCCACCAGTGTCATTGTATGTGTGTTCTTTTAACTAACAACAACTGGAGTTATTTCATGACTATTCTTTTCACATACCACATATGGATCCACCAGTGTCATTGAAATGTGTGTTTTCTTCTCATTAACCACAGCTAGAGTCATTGCATGTGTGTTCTCTTCATACACCACACATGGATCCACCAGTGTCATTGCATGTGTGTTCTTTTTACTAACAACAACTGGAGTCATTGCATGTGTGTTCTTTTCACATACCACATATGGATCCACCAGCGTCATTGCATGTGTGTTCTCTTCAGAGACCACACATGGATCCACCAGTGTCACTGCATGTGTGCTCTTTTTACTAACAACAACCAGAGTCAATGCATGTGTCTTCTTTTCACATACCACATATGGATCCACCAGTGTCATTGAAATATGTGTTCTTATCATTAACCACAACTAGAGTCATTGCATGTGTGTTCTGTTCAGAGACCACACATGGATCCACTAGTGTCATTCCATGTGTGTCCTTCTTACTAACAACAATTGGATTCATTGCATGTGTCTTCTTTTCACATACCACATATGGATCCACCAGTGTCATTGAAATGTGTGTTCTCTTCAGAGACCACACATGGATCCACCAGTGTTATTGCATGTGTGTTCATTTTACTGACAACAACTAGAGTCATTGCATGTGTGTTCTTTTCACATACCACATATGGATCCACCAGTATCATTGAAATGTGTGTTCTCTTCACATACCACATATGGATCCACCAGTGTCATTGCATGTGTGTTCTCTTCAGAGACCACACATGGATCCACCAGTGTCATTGCATGTGTGTTCTTTTTACTAACAACAACTGGAGTCATTGCATGTGTGTTCTTTTCACATACCACATATGGATCCACCAGCGTCATTGCATGTGTGTTCTCTTCAGAGACCACACATGGATCCACCAGTGTCATTGCATGTGTGCTCTTTTTACTAACAACAACCAGAGTCATTGCATGTGTGTTCATTTCACATACCACATACAGATCCACCAGTTTCATTGAAATGTGTGTTCTTATCATTAACTACAAGTAGAGTCATTGCATGTGTGTTCTCTTCAGAGACGACACATGGATCCACCAGTGTCATTGCATGTGTGTCCTTTTTACTAACAACAACTAGAGTCATTGCATGTGTGTTGTTTTCACATACCACATATGGATCCACCAGTGTCATTGAAATGTGTGTTCTCTTCAGAGACCACACATGGATCCACTAGTGTCATTGCATGTGTGTTCTTTTTACTAACAACAACCGGAGTCATTGCATGTGTGTTCTTTTCACATACAAGATATGGATCCACCAGTATCATTGAAATGTGTGTTCTCTTCAGAGACCACACATGGATCCACCAGTGTCACTGCATGTGTGTTCTTTTTACTAACAACAACTGGAGTCATTGCATGTGTGTTCTTTTCACATACCACATATGGATCCACTAGTATAATTGAAATGTGTGTTCTCTTCACAGACCACACATGGATCCACCAGTGTCATTGCATGTGTGTTCTTTTTACTAACAACAACTGGAGTCATTGCATGTGTCTTCTTTTCACATACCACATATGGATCCACTAGTGTCATTGCATGTGTGTTCTCTTCAGAGATCACACATGGAACCACCTGTGTCATTGAAATGTGTGTTCTTCTCTATAAACCAAAGCAAGAGTCATTGCATGTGTGTTCTGTTCAGAGACCACACATGGATCCAACAGTGTCATTGCATGTGTGTTCCATTTACTAACAACAACTAGAGCCATTGCATGTGTTCTCTTTTCACATACCACATATGGATCCACCAGTGTCATTGCATGTGTGTTCTCTTCAGAGACCACACATGGATCTACCAGGGTCATTGCATGTGTGTTCTTTTTACTAACAACAACTGGAGTCATTGCATGTGTGTTCTTTTCACATACCACATATGGATCCACTAGTGTCATCGAAATGTGTGTTCTCATTAGAGACCACACATGGATCCACAATTGTCATTGCATGTGTGTTCTTTTTATTAACAACAACAAGAGTCATTGCATGTGTTCTCTTTTCACATACCACATCTAGATCCACTAGTGTCATTGCATGTGTTATCTTTTCACATACCACACATGGATCCACCAGTGTCATTGCATGTGTGTTCTTTTAAATAACAACAACTAGAGTCATTGCATGTGTGTTCTTTTCACATACCACATATGGATCCACTAGTGTCATTGAAATGTGTGTTCTCATCAAAGACCACACATGGATCCACAATTGTCATTGCATGTGTGTTCTTTTTACTAACAACAACTAGAGTCATTGCCTGTGTTTTCTTTTCACATACCACATATGGATCCACCAGGGTCATTGCATGTGTGTTCTCTTCGGAGACCACACATGGATCCACCAGTGTCATTGCATGTGTGCTCTTTTTACTAAGAACAACCAGAGTCAATGCAGGTGTCTTCTTTTCACATACCACATATGGATCCACCAGTGTCATTGAAATGTGTATTCTTCTCTATAAACCACAGCTCGAGTCATTGCATATGTGTTCTCTTCAGGGACCACACATGGATCCAAGAGTGTCATTGCATGTGTGTTCTTTTTACTAACAACAACTAGAGTCATTGCATGTGTGTTCTTTTCACATACCACATATGGATCCACAAGTGTCATTGCATGTGTGTTCTCTTCAGATACCACACATGGATCTACCGGTGTCATTGTGTGTGTGTTCTCTTTACTAACAACAACTGGAGTCATTGCATGTGTGGTGTTTTCACATACCACATATGGATCCACCAGTGTCATTAAAATATGTGTTCTTATAAGAGACCACACATGGATCCACCAGTGTCATTGCATGTGTGTTATTTTTACTAACAACAACTAGAGTCATTGCATGTGTGTTCTTTTCACATACCACACATGGATCCACCAGTATCATTGCATGTGTGTTCTCTTCAGAGACCACACATGGATCCACCAGTGTCATTGAAATGTGTGTTCTTCTCATTAACCACAGCTGGAGTCATTGCATGTGTGTTCTCTTCAGAGACCACACATGGATCCACTAGTGTCATTACATGTGTGTTCTTTTTACTAACAACAAATGGAGTCATTCCATCTATGTTCTTTTCACATACCACATATGGATCCACTAGTGTCATTGCATGTGTGTTCTCTTCCGAGACCACACATGGATTCGCCAGTGTCATTGTATGTGTGTTCTTTTTACTAACAACAACTGGATTCATTTCATGACTATTCTTTTCACATACCACATATGGATCCACCAGTGTCATTGAAACGTGTGTTCTTCTCATTAACCACAGCTAGAGTCATTGCATGTGTGTTCTCTTCAGAGACCACACATGGATCCACCAGTGTCATTGCATGTGTGTTCTTTTTACTAACAACAACTGGAGTCATTGCATGTGTGTTCTTTTCACATACCACATATGGATCCACCAGTGTCATTACATGTGTGTTCTCTTCAGAGACCACACATGGATCCACCAGGGTCATTTCATGTGTGTTCTTTTTACTAACATCAACTGGAGTCATTTCATGACTATTCTTTTCACATATCACATATGGATCCACCAGTGTCATTGAAATGTGTGTTCTCTTCAGAGACCACACATGGATCCACCTGTTCATTGCATGTGTGCTCTTTTTATTAACAACAACCAGAGTCATTGCATGTGTGTTCTCTTCAGAGACCACACATTGATCCACCAGTGTCATTGCATGTGTGTTCTTTTTACTAACAACAACTGGAGTCATTGCATGTGTGTTCTTTTCACATACCACATATGGATCCACCAGTATAATTGAAATGTGTGTTCTTTTTACTAACAATAACTGGAGTATTTGCATGTGTCTTCTTTTCACATACCACATATGGATCCACCGGTGTCATTGCATGTGTGTTTTCTTCAGAGATCACACATGGAACCACCTGTGTCATTGAAATGTGTGTTCTTCTCTATAAACCACAACAAGAGTCACTGCATGTGTGTTCTGTTCAGAGACCACACATGGATCCAACAGTGTCATTGCATGTGTGTTCTTTTTACTAACAACAACTAGAGCCATTGCATGTGTTCTCTTTTCACATACCACATATGGATCCACCAGTGTCATTGCATGTGTGTTCTCTTCAGAGACCACACATGGATCTACCAGTGTCATTGCATGTGTGTTCTTTTTACTAACAACAACTGGAGTCATTGCATGTGTGTTCTTTTCACATACCACATATGGATCCACTAGTGTCATCGAAATGTGTGTTCTCATTAGAGACCACACATGGATCCACAATTGTCATTGCCTGTGTGTTCTTTTTACTAACAACAACTAGAGTCATTGCATGTGTGTTCTTTTCACATACCACATATGGATCCACCAGGGTCATTGCATGTGTGTTCTCTTTGAAGACCACACATGGATCCAGCAGTGTCACTGCATGTGTGCCCTTTTTACTAACAACAACCAGAGTCAATGCATGTGTCTTCTTTTCACATACCACATATGGATCCACCAGTGTCATCGAAATGTGTATTCTTCTCTATAAACCACAGCTAGAGTCATTGCATCTGTGTTCTCTTCAGGGACCACACATGGATCCAACAATGTCATTGCATGCGTGTTCTTTTTACTAACAACAACTGGAGTCATTGCATGTATGTTCTTTTCACATACCACATATGTATCCACCAGTGTCATTGCATGTCTGTTCTCTTCAGAGACCACACATGGATCTACTAGTGTCATTGCGTGTGTGTTCTCTTTAGTAACAACAACTGGAGTCATTCCATGTGTGTTCCTTTCACATACCACATATGGATCCACCAGTGTCATTAAAATGTGTGTTCTTATAAGAGACCACACATGGATCCACCAGTGTCATTGCATGTGTGTTATTTTTACTAACAACAACAAGAGTCATTGCATGTGTGTTCTTTTCACATACCACATATGGATCCACCAGTGTCATTGCATGTGTGTTCTCTTCAGAGACCACACATGGATCCACCAGTGTCATTGAAATGTGTGTTCTTCTCATTAACCACAGCTAGAGTCATTGCATGTGTGTTCTCTTTAGAGACCACACATGGATCCACCAGTGTCATTACATGTGCGTTCTTTTTACTAACAACAACTGGAGTCACTCCATCTGTGTTCTTTTCACATACCACATATGGATCCACTAGTGTCATTGAAATGTGTGTTCTCTTCAGAGACCACACATGGACCCACCAGTGTCATTGCATGTGTGTTCTTTTTACTAACAACAACTGGAGTCATTGCATGTGTGTTATTTTCACATACCACATATGGATCCACCAGTGTCATTGCATGTGTACTATCTTTAGAGACCACAGATGGATCCACCAGTGTCATTGCATGTGTGCTCTTTTTACTAACAACAACTAGAGTCATATCATGACTATTATTTTGACATACCACATTTGGATCCACCAGTGTCATTGAAATGTGTGTTCTTCTCATTAACCAAAGCTAGAGTCATTGAAACGTGTGTTCTCTTCAGAGGCCACACATGGACCCACCAGTGTCATTGCATGTGTGTTCTTTTTACTAACAACAACTGGAGTCATTGCATGTGTGTTCTTTTCACATACCACATATGGATCCACTAGTGTCATTGCATGTGTGTTCTCTTCAGAGACCACACATGGATCCACCGGTGTCATTGCATGGGGGCTACCGGGCTGCGGTACCAAAGTTCGAGGGTGAGTGCACCGCGGTACCTAAGTTACCTGAAATTGACGCGTTTCGAAATGTTGGGCCGCCAACTACCGAGAGGGGCCATTTTGATGCAAACTCGTCTCACCCCTACCAAATCCAAACATGTCGTGAAACTGCCCCGTGAAGTAGACGGTCGGGACCCTCATGTCAGTAATATTTCTGTGACACGAGCGCCAACGCGGAAACCATGTAGGCGAAACGAGATACTAAAGGAGCATGGTGCGTTGACCAAATTCAAAAATCCACTCCCTCCCTCCTTTCGCATGAACCCTAGCACCGGCGGCGGCAAAATCCCCTCTCCAACCAGAATGCTCTCTTCGGGCATTTGACTTCCGGCGCCAAGTTGTTGCGCCTACTCGCTGCTACCGAGCTCTAATGCGGAATGCCGTGCCAGCCATTGCGACGATCTAGCCCGCCTCTACCGCCGACGAGCTGAGCAGCGCGAAGGATGATAGATCCATTTCCCGAGGAAGAAGTACTTTTGGCTAATTTCGGGTGAGCTACTCTTCTCTTTGCTATCCGCACTACCTATAACTGCTAGTAGCTATTGGCATTACAGAGATATATCGAACATAGAATTGTTTGCTAGCACGACGCTGACAAACAATTCTTATCTTTTGTCTCCAATTTTTTGTCAACTAGGATCTCCGCTGAACCCAAATACACGGTTCTGGTGGCCATCTGCGGCTACCTCATTAAATTAGCACATGGGAAGAGCACGTGGAAACAAGTTTAGAATCTGAAGATGGAAGTAGCGCCTGTGTAGTTATGCACTATCCCTGGTTTGGTTGCTGCTGTGCGTGAACTTGCTAAAATAAGGCCAGAGTAGACTGCACGGTTTAGCATCGTTGATGAACGAGGCTTCAAGGTTCCTATAGCGTGTGACAGTCAGCTAATTGGGTTGATGAAACAGCATGTTAGGCTTCGTGTGGTTATGCTGGTGTGTAACATACTGGATGAGGAAGCTCATGCTACTAGGAGTCGCCCAGCTATTATTGGACAGGGAGGTCTAACTCGAACCCCTGCTGTTGTTGAGCAAAATGTGGTTCCTCGTTGTAACTACCTCGGTGAATTACGCTCTTAGTTACAAGCCTGGATGAGCGGAAATGGTTAAAATAGTACGGTGGGGCCAAATGCCACTCACAGGTAGACCTTTCGGCCATCCTAACCATTTCCAAACATCGGGACAAGAACGAGCGGCGTAATCGGCAGGCAAAGGGATCAACTACATACACAAATGAGTATGTATGCAATCCACATACAACAGTCCTCAGAGCCATTCCATCTAAAAGAAATAGAAATATTGCAACGCCATACGGCAAGATCCAAATGTCCTAGATAGATATAATAGTTTAGGATATCTCCTCATACATCAAACATAAGAGTATCAGGCGGAAGAGGAAAACAAGATCCGAGTACGGATAAGAAGCAAATCGGCATAAGATGCCCCATAAATAAACACATCCCGCCCACAGATCTCACGGATCCCCGTTCCCAGAATCTCTACACCGAGTGATCGTTGCCAACATCGTCCGTCTCCTCCACCCAGTATCCATCTTGCGAGTATACCTGTTCATCTGAATCAAACAATTTATCGTGTGAGACCCTAGGGGTACTCAGCAAGTCTTTATGCCTCTAAAGGGGACACAACCTGGGGTGACGCAATTGCAGCAAAAGATAATACCTAACAATTCTATAGATACTCACTAACCATCCGCCTAACCAAAGATAGACGGATGTCCGTGAATTAATAACAACAGTTATAATAGTAATATTAACCGATCCATCCTCCTCCTCGCTTACCAACGAGGAAGCGGACGAACAACCCCCCCATCCGTTGGCAGTTTTATTAACCATTCCATGAGTGTTGCACTATTTACTAGTCAGGTACTTAGTCAAATTAAAAGCGGTACTTTAGTTATACTTGTCTATGATCGAGAAACTGTGCTCTAAGTCGTCCATAACCGCGGATACGGCTTTCAGAAAGATTTACCCTGCAGGGGTGCACAAATAGCAACACGCACTCGATCAACCTCGGAAAAACCAAATCAAAACCCAACGAGGCATTCACGACAAAGCGATCACAGGATTCAGAAATGTTTCAGGGGGCCACCCCATTAAGCTACCCGCAACAAAGTTGGCCGACTTCGAGGCGGACCCAAGGTTTGCGCCAATGGCTGTAAATGACTGGGAACCCGAAAGTGTGACTGGGCTTGTCGATACCGCGAAAACACTCCGCAATCCTAAATAGTACAGGTGCTCCTCGCACAATCTTAAATAAAGCAGTAAAACATGGCATAAGTATAGGATAGTAATAAAGCCCCAAACTACTTTGTGGCCCCAAGAAATAAGAATGAATCAAGCTCTAGCTCAGGGGGGTCCATAAGGCCTCCCGGATGTGGATAGTGCGAATAGTCAAGGAACAGGAATCAAGTACTCGGGGTCCTACGGGACACAAGTGAGCATGAAGAACCAAATAGCAGATATTGCTCACCGGTGCCACTTTCATTAGTTATCCCATTACTACTCAGGTTAAGTTGTTTAGGTACCTTGTTATCCATCAGACTCTCACATACCCTACACATGCTATTCTACAACCCGCATGGCTCAAACAACTCCTGTAGTAATGGCTCATGGGATGGAGGAACAAGCTTCGGTGGGGTTTGAAAGTAAAGGCTATGCAGTACTTGGGATTCAGTTCAATGCAATCGCGACTCAATGATGCAAGAATAAGATAGAGGCTATAGGTACTATATGTATGCAAGCATGTGGTAGTGCTTGCCTGGCAGCTCAGTTGAAGCGAGAGAAGGATCTGGGTAGTGCTCCTGGGATTCCTGATATATCCCCTGCTCAGCGTCTATTCGAAGAAGAACCAAACAAACAAGGGCCAACATAAATAGAGTGCACAAGCATATGAATTAAAATGCGACAAGCAAACAATCATGCCATGATGATTGATGCACAATTTGCTTGGCAATAATGTAGCATGGCATGGGTGAGGTGTGGGGTACAAGATTAAAGCATTTAATTAAGTTTTTAGCCCGGTTTGCTCTCATAAAACTTGATGTACACTTAATATTTATGTGATGCATGCTGCAATTCAGAACATGGAATGCCTAGTTAGAACAGGCTCGTCGCGCTGATCCATTTAGACATATTATTTGTTAAATTTGGATTTGTAAAACCAAAGATATGAATTAATTAAGCAAAGGGCATTTTATTGTAATTTTAAGCATCTCGAAAATTTAAAGTGTGCAAACATTATTTGAATAGCATATTTGAAATCCTCACGTTTTTCTGATTCCAAAACATATATTACATGTTGGTTTTGGATTTACATTTTAAAAGATATTTAAAACAGATTCAAATTTGAATTTAAACAATTTCTGAAAAGGTTTAAATTAAACATGCAATAGGAAAAGCTTTTGTCACCCAGCCCGACCCAGCCATAGCCACTGACGGGTGGGCCAGCTGCTGGCGGGGTACACGCGCGCAGGGAAACTTTTGCTACCGCGGCTCCACCTAGCCACTGAGGGTGACAGATGGGACCAGCGGCTAGAGGCCCGCGTGACAGCGGTTGGACCTGAAGGGGCTGACAAGCGGGGCCAGCTGGACCGCGGGTTAGGGGTGAAGAAAGGACGGGGTGGCTTTTGAAAAACTTCCATAGAGGCTGACTGGTGGGCTCGGCGGACTGTGGGTTGAGCGAGAAAACAAAAAGGGGTTTTCTGCGAAAAGGGGGCCGAGGCACTGTTGTTCTTCTCTGCGTTTTCTGACGAGGGATCGGTGTCCGACAGAGCAGGGCACACGCAGGGATCAAACACGCGACCTGGCGTGCGCGGGCGGCGGCGGCTACCGCTGGGCTAGGGAGGGATTGGTGTCAGGAGGGAGGATCGCGGCTAGTTGAGGCACTACGCGACGCGGGCACGTGCAGACACAGCGAGCGGCGGCGCACTGAGGGCGTTCGGCGCAACGCCTGGCGCGGCCATGGCTTTACGGCGGAGCGGATGTTGTCTAGGAGGGAGAGGGACTCACCGCGGAGTGGTCGGTGGTGACGGATCGGTGCGGCCGACGACGGGGCGGCGAGGAAGCAGAGGCCGAGGTTCTAGGGTTTCGACGGAGCGGCGAGGATCTGGCGGTCCTGGTGGCCTTCTCCTTCGCGTCGGCATGTACAGGGCGGTGTAGAGGGACGTCCTCGATCTCCTTGACCACTCCCACGTCGTGCTCGCTGGCTGGAACGAGGAGACGACGGGGTAGACGGCGGCGACTGGCGGCAGAGCTGGGCGACGGTGAAGAGAGAGGGGAGGCGCGGCAGGGCTTGGGGCGGATCTGGGCGAGGCAGGAGAGCCGTGTGGATGAGGGCAAGCGAGAGAGAGGGAGAAGGTGGCGTGTGGGCATGGCTCGGGGTAAATTGGCTTCGTCCCTTTTCTCTTTCTCCTCGAGCACGTGGTCGAGCTGGGGTTCGACCTGGGGTGACCAGGCAGGCAGGGAGAGGGGCTGCAGGTGGGGACGACATGGGGTAGCAGCTGGGTGGGGCTGGCACGGCGGGTAGAGAGAAATAGAGAGGAGAGAGGGCTCGGGTGTAACTAGGGTTAGATTAGAGAGGGGCTCAGGTTAGGGTTTGTTAGGGATAGGGTAGGGGTAGCTGAGGTGTGGGCCGAGGAGAGAGGGTGGCCAGGTGGGGCCAACATGGTAGGGAGAGGGGACACCTCGGCATGGTGAGAGGAGAGGGTGAGGTGAGAGAGGGGTGGTAGGGATTAGGGTTTAGAACTAGGGTTAGAAGAAAAGAGAGGAAACTAGAGTTAGGGTTTAGATGAGGTGTTAGGTTTTTGGAGAGAGATTAGAGAGGGGATGTAGATGATCCACAAAGACAAGAACCAATAAACCCAAGAGGAAAACAATTGGCTAAAGGTGGTGGTACTCTTGCATGGCCCATGCAAAATAATTAATGCCATGTTTAAATTCTTGTGAAAACAAAATAATAACATGGCATTATTCATATGCATTCCCAAGAAGTGGAATAGAAGCCAAGCAAAAGAATTTATAGAATTAGATCGACCCCACCCACATGAGCTAGAATAAAAATCAAAAGAAAAGAATTACAAGCTCATGGGTTATTGGAATGGTGGAATTATAAGGTGGTGACAAAGAAAGGTGGTGGAGTTGAAATAAAAGATATGCCCCCAACTCAACTTGGGCATTAAACAATATATCAATAACCAAATACAATATCAAGAGGCAAAAACAATTAATGATGCATATGAGAGAAGACCCAAAAGAAAAAGGGTTTTATATGATGCTCAAATGCAAGGTGGCATGATGACATGAGCATGATATAATTATGGTGCAACAATTGTATGTAGTAAGTAGCATTTATGTAGACTAGGCTAGTAGCATTGCAATTGTTTGAGAATTGGGATGCTACACTCGTCCATGACATGCTTCTGTCAGGCAACCTCCTCGTAGGAGTCCCCGTATTGACGTTGTGGAAATCTCTGCTCTAGAATCTGCTGGTACTGGTCGTCCCTGTCCCCGTGCCCGTGTTGCCGTGGCTTCTACTCACCCAATCCATGCTGCTCTTGAGCAAACTAAGGCTTCTGGAGGCTGCACCGCTGTTGTTGCCAAGACCGCCGCCTTGTTTGCTTCTCCTCCTTGAAACTGTCCTCAAGTTGTGTGAACCCCTGCTCTGAAATCTGCTGGTACTAGTCGTCCTCGTGTTGTTGTTGATCTGGATGCTGTTGACCCAATCCCTGCCGCTGTTGATCAAACTAAGGCTTTTGGGGGCTGCCCCACTGTTGTTGCAAAGACTGATGCCTTGTCTCCTCCTCGAACCCGTGTTCTGGTTCAGCGAGCTGCTGGTCTGGAGCCAGCTCATGGTCTGGACTCTGCTAGCACTCGAAACACTGCTGTTGTGGGAAATGCTCCTGATCGTCGATGTGGCATGGCAGCAGCTGATCCTATTGTCGCTGCCGTTAGAAGGGGCCCTGCCTGTCCACCATGTAATGTAGCTCCCGCTGCTAAGGGCCCTCGCCTTGCTCCTGGTCCTGGTACTTCCACCGAGGTTGATCCAGCTAACGATGATGCTAGTGATGGCGGCGGTGGCATTGGGGCTGGGTCTGATGGTGCCGCTCCATCTCTCAAACCTCTCGGAGGTTTCTATCCTAAAGAACTTGATGATGGCAAAGGAATCGTTCGTATCGGTGTCACGGATTATACTGCAAAATTAGATGATGGCACATAAAAATTCTATGACATGTTTGATGTAATCCTTGGCATATACGACCCTGAAGTGGTAGAGTTATCTGACCTGATGGCATCGTTATGTGTGAAGGTGCTGTGGGGGTCCTCCCATGAAGCACGTTTGTTATATTATGGTTACAGGAGAAAAAAGGCTATCGAAGTGAAAGATACCAGGGACTTAGTTGTACCGTTTACAAGGAAACATTATAGAGGTGAAGTTTACTTCCACTTGGTAGTGCTCGTGGTTGGAGAGGAATTAGAACTCGACAATAGAGATGATGGACTTTTAGAAGGCATGCGTGACCAGATCCATGGCATCACTAGGGCTGGTGCGACTGAGGGTAGCTTCGCACAGAGGAGAGTCTTATAGAGGAGCGTCATAAAGAGGAGCAGGAAGAGCATCCCCAGAAAGGGCACCCCGAAGAAGAATGTCACCAAGGAGACCATGCCAGAGAAGAGGACGCCCAAGAGTCACACGACAAAAGGCACCACGCCGAAGAGTACACCCCTGAGATCCAGTCAAAATGCCACACCGAACGGTAGCAGCAAAAACGCTAAGAGGGCTAGCACAGTGGTGAACACTCCCAGGAGTGGTAGCAAAGAGGCGAAGATAGCCAGCACGGAGGCTACCACACCCAGTGGGAGCAGAAAAAAAATACTAATTTGGAGCGGAACATGCTGCTATCAGGGAATTATGCCAGCACGAAGGAGAACATGCCCAATAGTAGCAGCAAAAGGGCTAATTTGGAGCGGAACACGCCGCTGAGGTCAGGCAATAATGCCAGCACGAAGGAGAAGACGCCCAATAGTAGTAGCAAAAGGGCTAATTTGGAGCAGAACACGCTACTGGGGTTAGGCAATAATGACAGCACGAAGGAGAACATGCCCAATAGTAGCAGCAAAAGGGCTAATTCGAAGAAGAACATGCCGCAGAGGTCAGGCAATAATGCCAGCACCCTGGAGCCAACACCCGTGAGGGGAGGCAGTAAGGATATCATACCCAAGAGCGGCAGCAAAAAGCCTAGTTCGATGGGGAATGGAACGCGGATGTCAAGCCCTACTGATACCATCAGGAAAGATTACATTAGGAAGGAGGATGTACACAGGAAGAGCAAGAGGGTTTTGTACACTCAAGATGAAATTGATTCTGACTGCTGTTTGTCCACTGAAGTACCTGGGATGCGTGCAAACGTAAGACCACCCCATGTGGTTGCAGCAGAACCAACCGAGTGTCTTGGAGAAAACAGAGTTGCCGGTGAGGTGGATTGGGGAAATGTTCCTGTCCATCCAGGTGGAGACGATGGTGCAGCCCCACCCATGGGAGTCAATATGATGTGTGCAGTACTCGGCATTAGAGACGATGGCGAAGATTCTGAATCAGTTGAAGAAGAAGGCACTCTAGAGGATCAAGAATCTGGTGATGATTAAATAGATGAGAAACTTAACGACGAGGCTGGTATTCCAGTCGATGATTTGGGTGTTGAAGTAGAAGAAATGAAACATGACCACGAGTATCCTATAATTTTAGTCGGCACCGAGTTCAGGAGCATGCATGAGTTCAGGATGTCGTTCCGGCATTTTTGTATCAAGGGGGAGTCCGGCATTTTTGTATGAGGCCGTTTGCAAGTTAACGTGGATGAATGGATGGGCGGAGGTACATTGTCCATGCAGGATCACATCAAGAGCCTTACCTGCGTCAACTGCAATTAGGGTACTGGGGCAATGAATGCGGCAAATCATTAGAACTCTCTCTCTCTCTCTTTTCACTCTATAACTACAATTGATGTTCAATATCTTTCTGGCAACTAGTCGACTCCGCTTATCTTTTAAATGAATCTGTGTTGCAGGTGAACAAAATGGGCCCTCCACACATGTGTCCGAGATGCAGCAAACTGAAATCCTCAATGGCTGATACGGAGTGGGTGGCTATGCAATCTATGTCCATACTAAAGGATAACCCTAAGGAGACCGCGAAGAATATTCAGACTAGCCTCGGTTCTAAATACAACATTGTCCTTCCGTATTACAAGGTTTGGAAAGGTAAAGAGAAAGCTCTGGGGGTCTTGCACGGGGATTGGACCGATAGCTTCAGGATGTTGTACAACTTCAAGGCAGAGGTACAAGCTAGGTGTCCGGGGAGTGTTGTGGAGATTGACACCAAATCAGAAGGTGGTAAAATATATTTCAAAATATTTTTCATGGCGCTTAAACCTTGCATCTAGGGATTCAAGGACGGCTGTAGGCCGTATCTGAGTGTAGACAGCACTGTCCTAACTGGCAAATGGAAATGCTGCCTGCCATCTGCCACAGCACTTGATGGTCACAACTGGATGTTCCCAGTGGCATTCGGGCTGTTTGAAACAGAAACGGAGGAAAACTGGGTCTGGTTCATGAGGCAGCTTAGGAGATCAATAGGCCACATGGATCCATTGGCTATATCCACAGATGCATGTAAAGGGCTGACGAATGCAGTGAGGGAGGTGTTCCCGCGAGCTGAAGGTAGAGAATGACATGCCCATATGATGCTCAACTTGTACTCACACTACGCAGGCAGCGTATTTCGTTACATGTTTCCTGCTGCTAGAGTTTACAAACCTAGTAGCAGCGAATATTTCACGAGCAAGATTTTTGCCGAAGCCCCTGAACTTCCAGAGTACTTAGCCATCCATCATTTGCAGCTATGGAAGAGGAGTCAATTCAACCCTGACATCAAAGTTGATTACATAAACAACAACATTACAGAATGCCTAAATAACTGGGTGAAGGACATTAAAGTGCGTCCTGTTCATATCTTGATGGACATCATACGTGGTATGATCATGAAGCTGTTAAATATAAGGAGAGAGATCACTAGGAGACTTAGAGGACATATGCTACCGCCATTTGTACAACAACTGCACAAGAGAAGCCGAGGACTTGCTCATCTTAAGGTTCTCCTATCAACCAGCAGAAGCTGTGAGTTGGTCGATATGTCCAAGAGTGGCAAAAGGGATGTTGTGAACTTCCAGCTGCGAGAATCCACCTGCTTAGAGTGGCAGCATACCGGGAAACCTTGCGACCACGCCTTGGCCTTCTTGGTGAAGAAAAGAACTCTACCACATTTGGATTAGTATTTGTCAGACTACTACTCTATGGAAAAGTTCAGAGCTGCATACGCTGGATCCGTCGAGCCATGTACAAACCCATCTCAGTGGCCTCAAGTCCAACTGTCTTTCGAACTTTGCCAGCCAGTTAAAAAAAGTGGGAGAGGAAGACCCCAGGTGAATAGGTTTAAGAATTTTCTCGAGAAGAAGGGTTCGGCTTTCTGTGCTACAAAGAAGGGCAAAAACAGATGCAAGACCTGCCATCTTATAGGCCATAGAGCAGCTGGATGTCCCCTTAATGCTCCCAAACCTAGGTATTAGATGGTACATTCACACAAAAAATTGTTTATACTCTATAGATATAAGGTAGTAATCCATGTATTTTTTTCAGGAAGCGCAAGGTAAGAAACAAGATAGCCGACTCAGTGATTTTGCTGCGGGAAGAAAACCAAAACGAGTGGAGTGTTGATGCTAGAAAAAATTCTGATGCTGATTGGCCTGACTTCCCTCGGCCTGGAGATGCAAGGTATGTGAAGGTGAGAAAATTGGCACCCAGGAAGAGGAAGAAGGCAGGAGATGAAGAAGCCAGTGGACGTGAAGGAAAGAGGAAGAAAGTTGGCACCCAAGCAGAGAAAGAGGGCTAGCAGTGTAGCAACCTAATGATGTATTGAACTTGAACCTATATATGTAGTTCGGTTAAACTCTAGAGCTATGTGCGTGGAACTTGTAGGGCGAAACAATCTGCCTCCCGTACTCGGAGTAAAATGTATCGCGACTTTAGGATTTGATACGACCGAGGCCACTAGTTGATTCCAAAACTGTGACTGTGCCACTACTATCTGAACAATCGCGATAGCTGAGCGGTTAAATCCTCTCCAAAATCAATGGGTGTTAGTGGAACAAACTTTATTTATTTATAGGCGCTTAATAAATCCCTATTGTTGGCATTACACTTATGATAAGTTTCTGGGCTGAAAAACAATTTCTTAAGCTGGCTGCTACACCCCACAAAGCAGCAACCTATTTCAGCCGCGGGACAACGACATGACAACATAAACTGCAAATGCAACAGATAATGCCCAGATAATGAGGAAATTGTTTCCACTATTTGGCCTAATCTTGATCCCATCTGTCTCACCACCTCCCTTCCCTTGCCTCCCCTGCACCTGGCGAAGCTCCCGGATCTCTCACTCCATCGCACGAATTTACTCTTTCTTGTCCCACACAGCATCACACAGATCCTGAACAAGCTCTCTGTGAAAACCTGTCAGTGGCTTTTTGATCCACAAAACTTGTCATAGCCAGTCCCCCTCCCTTCCTGCGTAGTAGATCGAAGGAAACAAAAAAAAGAATTACATTACGCTTTTCGGATCCAGGTTACCATTGTACCTACGGTAGGAACTTACCGCTCTGATGCTACAGTTGCTGAATTTTCTTGCAGTATTTTCGTCGGTCCATGAAATCCATCTCGGCATCTTCTCACCGCACAAACACAGCATATCGGGGTAGTAATCGTAGGGCGCCCTCCGGTACCTGATGGGGGCACCCGCCTGACGGCGTTGAGCCGACCCTGATTCCGCCCGAGACGAACTGCACGAGCTGCGAGCCATGAGCGAGGGGAGCGAGGGCAGAGGAAAGAGGAGCCTTTGGATGTCAGGGTACTGGTGAAACGTGATTTATCCCTACTTAATAACTCGGGCAGTATCCTACCATCCACATTTGGCTGACATGTGGGGGACCTAGCGTGTGGACTTGTCAACCAAACCTCGCACCTTCGTGGTTCAAAATCCCTCTCGCCCGCATTAGACGAAATTTTTTGGCACCTTGCCCACGTACATATCACTGGGAGGCCTTGCTCAGGAACCAAACACGCCTGGCCCACAATCTTACTCCCTCCTAGGAACTTGTCATGGCTCGTGCCGGCAGATCCATCCGCTACACTGCTTCCGGTAGGGCTCGCCACGGCGGATCCACCCCAAGATCCTACCATCGCAGTATCAAATGGCCATGGTTTCTTGAGAGGAGTGACGATGCTACGTATGCGAGATCGGCCCCTCCTACCTATAGAAGGACTGATGCGGAATCAAGCTCGAGAAGGAGCCGCCAGGCGCAACGGTGCTCAGTCCACGCCAACCCCGTCACCTTCGTCATTGTCGATTCCGATGTGGAGGACGATGGGGACGAAGCTCTGCAGAACGCCATTTTTGCCTCCTTGGCGAAGGGCAAGCCACGGGCAGGAGTGGATGTTTCTGGGAAGGGCACGGCGGTGTCACCAATCGAGGTGGACTCCGATGACAGCGGTGTGATGTGGGTTTAGATGTTGATTAGGATGGTTGCATTTTAGGTTGTGTTTAATGCGAGTACAATTATTGCAATGGGTTTGTTGAGCTATATTGAGAAATATGTGCAATAGCAGCATGTGAGTGCTTCCACTTTAGAAATTATGTCTATGCCATTTGCATGTTGCATTATCAACGTAGATTACATGTAAACAATCCAACAAAAATCAGATTACAACCATCGGACGGGAGTGGCAGGATGGAAGAGAAGTTGGGACAGTGGCTTCGAGGGGAAGGAAGAGGAGGGGGCGTGACACTGGCAGGTGGGCCCTCGGAACACGTGACACTAACATGCGGGAGAGGGGGCACACGGTATTGCTGGTCTGTCCAAAGCAAGCGGACATTGCAACGTGACAACAACAAGCTGATTGGACCAATATAATAATTTGTCGAATTATTAAGGAGTACTGAAAACTACAACTAGGTACATTCGCACACCACGTATTCTCTAAGAGCCTGAGAAGCATCGCTTAAGTCTAACAGTAATGATAGCACAAGTACTACATTTCCCTGTCGGTCTTCTCGATACAAATGTAGAAATGCATCTGCCTGTTCGGTCTAGCACCGACAAGGTACTGAGATGGCACGCATAGGATCAAACTTAGATCCACATACTCCACCTTCCCGCGGTGTTGGGCAGCTCGGCGCCTCGTCTAGCACAAGAATGCTATCCGACGATGGCGGCTGGGCGTTCGCCCACATGCGCACCGTGTATACGGGCCAGGCGCACGAGACCGACCTGACGCATATGGTGGGCCCGTCTCTGGTTCTCGGAACACCGGCGGTGATGGTCAGGACGAAAACAGAGCCGTCTCCCCCTGGAAAATTAGCAGGCGGCGTGCCGAGTCAGTGAACGGCACCTGCTCTTGGAGAAGTTGGGCTTGCCTGTACGAGATCCTAATCACTTTGATCAAGTGCCCCTCTGCAAGGTGGACGACAAGCTCTGCCGGCGGGCCGGTGTAGTTGCAGCCCGGCTCCGTGCAGGAGCACGCACCGTGCGGGCACGCGAGCTCGTGGAGCGAGAGCTCCTGGTAGGAGTAACGGCGAAAGCATCCTGGGTGGGAGCACACGAACGGGAACGTCGCTACGAAGTTGCACGCGAGGATCTCCAGATTCTTGGGTTGCAGCATCTGCCACATCTGAAGTTCGTCGAGAAATCGGAAAAAAGATCAGCAATTAGATTGGCGAATAGCAGGAATATGTAGGATAAGTTCAAAAGCTTGTAAAATGATTTTTTAGCATGAAGGTAGCGACCGGAGAATTAGCTTGTTACTACTCACGGCAGGATGGAAGTGAAGTGGGGAAAGTGGCTTCGAGGGGAAGGAAGAGAAGTAACGGGGATGTGACACTGGGATATGGCCCACAGAACTCATGAGTCGTAACACTCGCAACATTCCAGTTTGTCCAGAGCAAGCGTGGCCAATCATGCCGCAGAACATCCTACTCGAGTATCGCTCTCGCGAAGACCATCCCAATCGTCCAAGCGCCCCAATCGAACGGTATGTAACAATCGTCAAGAAGAACAACTGTGTTATGGCGTGCCTTCTAGAAGACTCGGTCTAACGATGGATCCATCGGGGGGCTAAGGTTAGGGCTCTCCTAAGGTTAGGGCTCTCCTAAAACACACATGCCATCTACACTGGTGGATCCATGAGTGGTTTGTGCAAACAACACACATGCAAAGACACTGGTTGATCCATGTGTGGTTTGTGGAAAGAACACACATGCAATGACAGTGGTTGATCCATATGTGGTTTGTGGAAAGAACACACGTGCAATGACACTGGTTGATCCATATGTGGTTTGTGGAAAAGAACACACATGCAATCTACACTGGTGGATCCATAAGTGGTTTGTGGAAAGAACACACATGCAGAGACACTAGTTGATCCATGTGTGGTTTGTGGAAAGAACACACATGTAATGACACTGGTTGATCCATATGTGGTTTGTGGAAAAAACACATGTGCAATGACACCGGTTGATCCATGTGTGGTTTGTGGATAGAACACACATGCAATGACTCTAGTGGGTCCATATGTTGTTTGTGGAAAAGAACACACATGCAATGACCACTGGTTGATCCATGTGTGGTTTGTGGAAAGAAAACACATGCAATCACACTGGTGGATCCATGTGTAGTTTGTGGAAAGAACACACATGAAGTGAACACTGGTGGATCCATATGTGGTTTGTGAAAAGAACACACATGCAATGACTCTAGTGGGTCCATATGTGGTTCATGTCTGGAACACACATGCAGTGAACACTGGTGGATCCATATGTGGTTCACGTCAGGAACACACATGCAGTGAACACGGGTGGATCCATAAGTGGTTTGTGGAAAGAACACACATGCAATGAACACTGGTGGATCCATATGTGGTTTGTGCAAAGAACACATGCAATGACTCTAGTGGGTCCATATGTGGTTTCCGAAAAGAACACACATGCAATCAGTCTAGTGCTGGTTTTAGTATAAGAACACACATGCAATGACTCTAGTGGGTCCACATGTGGTTTGTGAAAAGAACACACATGCAATGACCACTAGTTGATCCATATGTGGTTTATGGAAAAGAACACACATGCAATGAACACTAGTGGATCCATAAGTGGTTTGTGGAAAGAACACACATGCAGTGAACACTGGTGGATCCATATGTGGTTTGTGAAAAGAACACACATGCAATGACTCTAGTGCTGGTTTTAGTATAAGAACACACAAGCAATGACTCTAGTGGGTCCATATGTGATTTGTGGAAAGAACACACATGCAATGACACTGGTTGATCCATGTGTGGTTGGAAAGAACACACATGCAATGCCATTGGTTGATCCATGTGTGGTTTGTGGAAATAACACACATGCAATGACTCTAATGGATCCATATGTGGTTTGTGGAAAAGAACACACATGCAATGACCACTGGTTGATCCATGTGTGGTTTGTGGAAAGAACACTCATGCAATGACTCTAGTGGGGCCATATGTGGTTCATGTCAGGAACACACATGCACTGAACACTAGTGGATCCATATGTGGTTCATGTCAGGAACACACATGCAGTGACCATTGGTTGATCCATATGTGGTTTGTGGAAAGAACACACATGAAATGACACTGGTGGATCCATGTGTGGTTTGTGAAAAGAACACACATGCAATGAGTCTAGTGCTGGTTTTAGTATAAGAACACGAATGCAATGACTCTAGTGGGTCCATGTTAGGTTTGTGAAAAGAACACACATGCAATGACCACTGGTTGATCCATATGTGGTTTGTGGAGAAGAACACACATGCAATGAACACTGGTGTTTCCATAAGTGGTTTGTGGAAAGAACACACATGAAGTGAACACTGGTGGATCCATATGTGGTTTGTGAAAAGAACACACATGCAATGACACTGGTGGATCCATGTGTGGTTTGTGAAAAGAACACACATGCAATGAGTCTAGTGCTGGTTTTAGTATAAGAACACACATGCAATGACTCTAGTGGGTCCACATGTGGTTTGTGAAAAGAACACACATGCAATGACCACTGGTTGATCCATAAGTGGTTTGTGGAAAATAACACACATGCAATGAACACTGGTGTATCCATAAGTGGTTTGTGGAAAGAACACACATGTAGTGAACACTGGTGGATCCATATGAGGTTTGTGAAAAGAACACACATGCAATGACTCTAGTGCTGGTTTTAGTATAAGAACACACAAGCAATGACTCTAGTGGGTCCATATGTGATTTGTGGAAAGAACACACACGCAATGACACTAGTTGATCCATGTGTGCTTTGTGGAAAGAACACACATGCAATGCCATTGGTTGATCCATGTGTGGTTTGTGGAAATAACACACATGCAATGACTCTAATGGATCCATATGTGGTTTGTGGAAAAGAACACACATGCAATGACCACTGGTTGATCCATGTGTGGTTTGTGGATAGAACACACATGCAATGACTCTAGTGGGTCCATATGTGGTTCATGGCAGGAACACACATGCACTGAACACTAGTGGATCCATATGTGGTTCATGTCAGGAACACACATCCAGTGACCACTGGTTGATCCATATGTGGTTTGTGGAAAGAACACACATGCAATGACACTGGTGGATCCATGTGTGGTTTGTGAAAAGAACACACATGCAATGAGTCTAGTGCTGGTTTTAGTATAAGAACACACATGCAATGACTCTAGTGGGTCCACACGTGGTTTGTGAAAAGAACACACATGCAATGACAACTGGTTGATCCATATGTGGTTTGTGGAAAAGAACACACATGCAATGAACACTGGTGGATCCATTAGTGGTTTGTGGAAAGAACACACATGCAGTGAACACTGGTGGATCCATATGTGGTTTGTGAAAAGAAGACACATGCAATGACACTGGTGGATCCATGTGTGGTTTGTGAAAAGAACACACATGCAATGAGTCTAGTGCTGGTTTTAGTATAAGAACACACATGCAATGACTCTAGTGGGTCCACATGTGGTTTGTGAAAAGAACACACATGCAATGACCACTAGTTGATCCATAAGTGGTTTGTGGAAAAGAACACACATGCAATGAACACTGGTGGATCCATAAGTGGTTTGTGGAAAGAACACACATGCAGTGAACACTGGTGGATCCATATGTGGTTTGTGAAAAGAACACACATGCAATGACTCTAGTGCTGGTTTTAGTATAAGAACACACAAGCAATGACTCTAGTGGGTCCATATGTGATTTATGGAAAGAACACTGTTGGGGATATACTTTCCGGGTATCCTCACAGTTCCTCACTGACCAGGGTGGCCCACTTCGGTTAGAGCTTTGCTTCACGGGCGGCCTAGTCAGGGAGAAAAGGCAGAGTCCAGTCCGGCTACGGGAAGGCCCAGAAGACTTACCGACTTAGGCCCATAGTGTTACTTGTAGTTCAAGATGTACTCTGTAACCGACTCTTAGTCGTAGCCGGATAGATCTCTCCTGTAAACCCTAGGCCAGATATCTATATAAGTCGTCCTAGGGAGAGATTTTGGGGCACAACACAATAGTCTACAATTTCAACTCGCATAGGCGAAACCCTGTAACCCATATTCCGGCTCTACCATATTACTGGATTGCTAGCAGGAGTAGGGTCTGTCCAAAGCCAGCAGATTTGAACCTGGGTAAACTTGTGTGCTCACCGTCCCGGAACACCGTACGTCTCACACACCTCTCTTCCGCACGCCTCGAGGACCCCCTCATGGCGTACTTGTCATCAATCCGACGACAGTTGGTGCCCACCGTGGGGCAAGTGAGCTTCGGATCTGCGTTCCGAGCAGAATCTGCAAGAATCGGAACCGGCAGAACTATCACCATCAGTCGCATCCTCTACACCAACGACGTCACCCTCATCGTTCTCGACGAGACGTGGATTCTTACTAGGGAGGCTGTAACTGCCTACACAATCATGTCTTTTGGTGAGATTGATGTTTACATCGGTTTTGCTGAACCCATCCCACCCACCCCAGCGGTGATGATAGAGGCAGAAGAATCTTCTGGGTCCCCTTTGTCCGTGGAGGTGGCAGAGTTCCGGATCTCAGAAAACCCTAATCCCATCCAGCCCGCACCAGTTGCGGAGATAGTGGAGAAATTCGAACCTGAAGCAGACCTAGCGGTCCAAGTCAAATCTGGAGCGGATCTCCTTGGAGAGATTGAATCCCAAATCGACCCACCCGCTGATGTCAAAATCCAGGAGGAGCATAGTAGTGACACTGATTCCGGCTCTGATGACGCCGGGACAGACATGCCTTTCCTAAGGTACACGCTGTGACGTATGATAATGAAGAACTTAGGCATAGATGCAATTCTCGAGACCATCAAAAGTTTCGATGAAGCTGATCACGAGAGCCGCAGGTACCTCAGGAAGAACACATCGCACTTTATCGGATACGTGGGATCCGGATCCGGCTCGGCCGATGCTGGAGACAACACCGACTCGGTGCTAGAGGCAATTGGAACAAACGCCGACGTACCCGCATCCTCGGATGAATCAATGACGTCGGCAGATTTCCGAAAGTTCTTCATGGAGTATGAAGTGGAGTACAACTCCAAAGCTGTAGAAGAAGGAGAAGCCATGGATGAAGGATCCGGGGAACACTCTCCCAAAGCACAGGATGACATGGAAATCGGAGATAATCCCGAGATACAGAGGTCTAAAAATACCGATTAGAGCTTGACTTCGGGAAACGGACCCAAAGCCGTCTTTGCTACCGGCGCTGCCAAGAAGGCAAAGATGAAGAACAAGAAGAACAATACCCCGACAAAAGACCCTCTGACGGAGGAGGTGATTGCCATGGAATACGAGGAAGACTCGGATGGAGCACTTATCCTAGAAGAGCCGAAAAAAGAAGAAACGGTGGATGGACACGTGATCACTGAAGGTGCGCATAAACTCATCGATGCTGCATTAACCACACATATCCCTACAGCTATAGAGCTTACTGCTCAAGAGCTGGATGAAAGGGCCCAAGCCCTAGAAGCGCGTCTTCAACAACTCCTGGATGAAGCCAAAAAAATCGAGGAGGAGAAGAAACGCATGGAAACTACAGAGAATTACATCTCTCGGTTGCATCAGAAGACACGGAAACGTTACACACGTGATGGTCAATTTCCGAAAGTGAATAAAGTTCTCTTTGAAGGAGATCCAGGGATGCCTCATCGCGATAGCAAAGGAGATCTGGTGTACCCAACACCGGTACAGAACACTATCGCGGCTCGGGATATCCTGTCGAATAACCCAGGCCCAAAACAGGTTCGGTTGGGCATCAAGCTACTCACCAAGGGTCTGGAGGAACAGATGGCTGCAAAATATGGAAGGGAAAGCTGGTCTCCAAATCCGACCAATGTCGCACGGACTCAGCCTGGAATGATATAAGGCCCCAGTGTGTTCCAGAATAGCTTCACCGTTCCGACCGATGGGAACACAACTACTCCAGAACCGGATCATCAGGACAGCATCACAGATCTGCACGTGACTGGCGCAACGTCGCTCCAGCGGCCGAGCAAGAGGCCATTGCTGCACTATATCCAAGGAATCCTCCCCGACAAGAGACGAACGATCGAAGGGGAGAAGATATAGAGAAACATCGGGAGGAGGATCGTCAAAAAATGCCACCTCCTAGACATGCAAGCCGTCCGGGTGAGCCTCACCGTAGTGGGAACGAAGGACGAATGAACGACGGAAACCATGCCGAGACAAGCCAACAGGGGGCTCGTCGTAGTGAAGACCCTCCCCGAAACCGAAATAATGATGCTCTGGATGGAGGCCGGCGAACAGCCGGAAACAATCCAGCTGCCCCACCCTCTCCACCAAGCAATCATCACAACGGCTCTCAAGGGGGACAAGGAGGACGACATGGCGGAGGAGGTGGTGGTAGAAGCCGGAGTCCGGCTCCAAGGCACCGCAGTAAGAGCTGTCACTCTAGGAGACGATCTTTGTCTCCAAGTGACGCGTGACACGGGATCACCTCCAACATAGAGGCAGAGCGCTACGAAAACAATGATACTTACGTGGGCCCGAAGTGCTTCGGACCATGCATTAGAGCTACAAGATTCCCAGAAGCATTTGCTATCTCACGACATATCCAAGCCTACGACGGCATTGCTCGGCCAGATACCTGGCTACAAGACTTCTTCCAAGCTTGCTGCATCGCCAAAGGCGGAAACAGCCTGGTCGCAACCCGATATCTCCCACTCATGTTGCGGAAGACGGCACGATCATGGCTTAATGAACTTCCAGAGAACACCATCCACAACTGGTATGACATGCAAAGCACGTTCTTTTGGAATTTCGAAGGCACATACCGGAGGCCCTGTACAGTCAGAGACCTACAGCGTTGCACCCAGAAGGCCGGAGAAACTTGACGGGATTACCTCGGATGATGGATCGACACCAAGAACTCCTGTGAAGGAGTAAATGATCAAACTGCGATTGAAGCTTTCATTGCAGGTCTCCCAATTGGTCTACTGCGTCATCGCTTGAAGTGTGACAAAGTCATTGATTTGGTAGAGATGCTAGAAACAGCGAGCAAGTATGCAAATGCTGACGACGATGCAGAGGGATTACTCAATGCCCTAGCTGTGCCACAGTCGTCAAAACAACCAAAACAACAAGCTCAGAAGCGAAAAAATACCTCGGAAGGGAAACCCAACACAGAAACGGCAGTGGTCACTGCTACTTTCGGGTCTAGACAACAAGGAGGACGCGGCGAAGGCCGCAGGCATGGCCGTGGGACTTCGAGAGTTCAAGGTAGAGGAGACTAGCAACCGGGAAAAACCTACTCTTGGGCTAACATTGCCAAAAACCCATGTGTGCATCACTTAGACGCCAATGGGGGCTCGTCCCACACCAACGCTGAATGTCGTTTTAATGACGACATCAAAAGAGATGACACCGCTGGCTACAAAGCTAAGCGGAAGAAGGGAAAGAAGTATCCCAGAAAAGATAAAGAGACCAAGGAAGATTCCGACATGGAGGAAGCTGATGCTTCAAATCCCAAGCCGGAAGGGAAGAAAATTTTTTCGACCAAGAAAGACACTTATGTCACCTTCCTCGGATCTCAACCAGCAAAGGTTAAGAAAGCAGTTCTACATGAGCTCAATACAATAGTTCCGGCTGTCCCCCAATTCTTGGACTGGTCGGAAGTGGCAATCACATTTGACCATGCTGATCATCCACCTAAGTTGCACAGGCGAGGAAAATACGCCTTAATCATCAATCCACTTATTGACGATTATGGTTTCTCCAAGACCCTCATGGACGATGGCAGCAATATCAATATTCTGTATGTCGAAACGCTATGCCGGATGAAGATCTCGGAGACCCAGCTGAACCATAGCTTTGTGATCTTTCACGGAGTTGTCCCAGGAAGATAAGCCAATTCCCTGGGAGAGATCACTTTGGATGTTACCTTTGGAACTCCAAAGAACTATCGGACGGAGGGACTTTCCTTCGAAGTGGTCCCATTCAAGAGCGCGTACCATGCTATATTTGGACGTCCGGCTTACTGGGATTTTATGGCTCGTCCGTGTTACATCTATAATATGATGAAAATTCCAGGTCCCAACAGCGTAATCACTATCAGGGGAGACCCGAAGAAAGCGCGAGAGTGCGAGGATGGAAATGCCGCCTTCGCTGAAGCCGTGCTGCACGCCTAGGAGTACCAGGAGATCAAGAAGAGCATAGATCCGTCCGAGATGCCCGCAAAGAAGAAGGAGGTGACAAAGCCAAATCCGTAGTTCAAGGCATCAGAAGAGACGAAGAAGACGTTGTTGAAGGATGATGACCCCTCCAAGGTGACCCAGATAGGCGTAGGCCTAGATAGCGCATAGGAAAGCGCGCTCTTCAAGTTCCTCCAAGCAAATCAAGATATCTTTGCATGGCAGCCATCTGACATGACCGGAGTACCTAGGGAACTTGCCGAGCACTCTTTAAATGTAAACCCAAACGCTAAACCCGTCAAACAGTCATTACGACGTTTCAACAATGAATAGCATAAGGCAATAGCTAAGGAACTAGTGCGGCTCGAGTTAGCCGCATTCATAGAAGAGGTCATCCACACTGAGTGGTCGGCTAATCCTGTAATGGTCCCTAAAAAGGACACCACTGATATAAGGATGTGTGTTGATTATACTGCCTTGAACAAGGCTTGTCCAAAATATCCGTTCGCTCTGCCTAGGATTGATCAAATTATCGATTCTACGGCAGGCTCGAAACTCCTCTGTTTTCTCGACGCATATTCCGGTTATCACCAAATTCGGATGAAGTAATCTGACAAAGTCAAAACTTCATTCAGAACCCCCTTCAGAACCTTTTGTTTTGTTACGATGCCCTTTGGGCTGAAGAACGTAGGATCTACGTACCAGAACACGATGCAGCGTTGCCTCCACGACCAAATCGTACGCAAGGTACATGCATACGTGGATGACATTGCGGTGATGTCCAAAAAGAAGGAAACGTTGATTTCCGACTTGGAGGAAATGTTCGCCAATCTACGAAAATACAACATCATGCTTAATCCGAAGAAATGCTTCTTTGGAATTCCAGCTGGAAAATTGTTAGGTTTCATCGTGTCTCAAAGAGGCATAGAGGTGAACCGGGACAAAATCAAGGCTATACTCAATATTTTCAGGCCAACTCGCCTGAAGGACGTACAAAGACCAGCTGGTGGCATCGCCGTAGTCAGTCGATTTGTAAGCTGGCTTGGTGAAAGAGCCGCACCATTATACAAACTCCTGAAAAAGACCAAGGATTTTGTGTGGACCAACGAAGCTGAAGCTGCACTACAAGACCTGAATAAAGTACTCTCATCTTCTCCTATCCTTGTTGCGCCAGAACCACAGGAACCGATGTTGCTTCATCTTGCTGCGACGAACAAAGTCGTTAGTATCGTCATGGTGGTGGAGAGACCAGAGGAAAATCAGGAACACTTAGTGCAACGTCCGACGTAGTTTGTCAGCGAGGTTCTGACAGAATCAAAATAGCAGTATCCGCACTATCAAAAGTTGGCTTACTGTGTTTTTCTAGCATCTCGTAAGCTACGACACTACTATCAGGAGCATCCAATTAACGTGGTGAGCACAACTCCCATGAGAGATATAATCAACAACAGTGATGCCACAGGACGCGTCGCCAAATGGGGCATAGAGCTTTAAGCTTTCGATATTGAGTATAAACCCCGGACAACAATCAAATCCCAAATCCTTGCCGACTTTGTTGCTGATTGGACAGAGACGAAGGAGAATATGACCCTCCCTGAGTCGGAATATTGGACCCTCTACTTTGATGGGTTTAAGGCTCGAGGGGGCTCGGGGGCTGGTGTGGTGCTCAAATCACCCCAAGGAGATAAACTTCTATACGTGTTGCAGATCCACTTCACAGTGACAAATAATATTGCCGAGTATGAAGCACTGCTGCATGGATTCCGGATTGATAAGGATATCAGCATCCGACGTTTGATGTGTTACGGAGATTGAGATCTTGTTGCTCAGCAAGTGTCAGATATTTGTAATGCAAATAAACACATGGCAGCATATAAAGCTGTCGTGGATGATCTATCTAAATTGTACGAAGGGTTTGAGGTTCAACACATCCCTCGAGCAGAAAATGAGGAAGCAGATGCACTATCTCGGATAGGCTCTGCGTGGAAAGAGGTCTCGGATGGCGCTTTTCTAGAGCACCTCAAAGTTCCCTCAATAAAGAGAGTGGATGAGGAATATCTGACAAAATCCGACTCACCTCTAATAGCGGTACTGGATGTAATCCCCAGCTGGACCCAACCCTACCTTGATTATCTGATAGATGGCAAATTACCCGAAGATGAGGTTCTAAGCCGGCAGATCGTCCGACGAGCAAAAACCTATACTATAGTTAAAGGTGAGCTCTATAAGAGGAGCGTTTCTGGGGTTTTTCAGCGCTACGTATCTCCGGAGGAAGGAGTGGAAATCCTAAGGGAAATCCACGAAGGCGAGTATGGTCACCACGCTGCAGCCAAATCTTTAGTGGCAAAAGCCTTCAGACACGGTTTTTTCTGGCTTACAGCCAAGGCAGATGCCGAATGGCTAGTCAAGATGTGCAAGGGCTGCCAAAAGTACGCCAAGCAAGCTCATATTCCGGCTGATCTGCTACGAACAATACCTATACCATGGCCTTTCGCGGTCTGGGGGCTTGATATGGTAGGACCATTTAGACGAGCTCCAAGTGGATTTAGTCACCTCTTAGTGATGGTGGATAAATTCACCAAATGGATTGAGGCTAAACCCATCACTAGTTGTGATGGAGCAACAGCCAAAAGATTTGCCGAGGATGTTATAATCCAGTATGGTTATCCGCATAGCATTATCACGGACAACGGGAGTAATTTCTCTATGGGAGAATTGGCCGAATTCTGCAACGAGCAAAATATCCAGCTTGACATTGCGTCAGTCGCACATCCACATGCTAACGAACAAGTTGAAAGAGCAAATGGTTTAATCCTACAGGGCTTGAAACCGAGACTCGAAGCACCACTACGACGTGCTGCGGGGGCTTGGGCAGAGGAATTACCCTCTGTAATATGGAGTTTACGAACAACTCCGAACAGGTCAACCGGATACACACCTTTCTTCTTGGTCTATGGTGCAGAAGAAGTTCTTCCTAGTGATTTAATTCACACTTCTCCTAGAGTGGCCGCGTATATCGAAGAAGATTCTGAGATTTCTCGACAAAATGATCTCGACTTAGTCGAAGAAGTTCACGTCGTTGCTGAAATGTGATCAACAGCCTATCAGCAGAAGTTACGCAAGTATCATAGCCAGAGAGTCCGAAACAGATCTTTCAATAAAGGTGATTTGGTTTTCCGGCTTGTGCAACAAAGAAAGCACAAACTTTCCCCAGTATGGGAAGGGCCCTTTTTAGTTAGTCGAGTATTGCACAATTGTTCGTACTACTTAACTGACATGAGGCCAGTCAAAGAAAGACCTGCTACTAAGAAGATAAAGAGAGCTAGAGGTAGTACAAATCTGGATGAGTTAGACATACCATGGAATATTGCTTAGCTACGTCCCTTTTATTCTTATTTTATCCTTCTTTGTAATCATACATGTGTACATGTTCTGTGAGAAATAAAAGTCTTGGTTGCCTCAAGTTTTTTCTGAGAAGTTTTTACCATCTTATTTCCGAATGATCATGTTATAGGCGAAAATCCCAGAATACTTGAAAGTACTTTATGCTCATGTTTGTTCTGGTTTAGATTTCCGATTCTAAAAATGCTACCTTTGGGTATACCTCTAAAAGTTTCTAGTCTATACTTTGGTTATTTGTCTGATTGCTGGAAGCGGGTATTTTCCGAGTAGTGAATTGTTGGTAATGGAAGCCAGCTTTGTTTCTGAGTTTAAACTGGTTTAGCAATTGAGCTCCGTTGCTCGGCAAAGTTTCCGTGCAGAAGGTTTAGCCGGCTCACGAAAGGGACGATGCGGAAAGCCAGATAGAGGATAAGTATAGACAAAAAGTATAAGTTCTTATGCAAACATTTCAGGCATACAAAAATTTGAAGTCAAAAGTGCTGAATAGATTAAAACTTGGCACTAGCAAAAGTATCATACTGCATATTTATAGACCCATAATGTTTCTCAGAATAATACATTTTCTGGTAATTTATGATGCAGGAGGAGAGGAAGGAGCTGCCGGCTCGCTAGATACATCGCCTTGATATCGTTCCGAGATGTCCACGTCTGACATGGTGTGGTCATCATCGGAAACTTCTTCTGATTCTTCGGGAGGCGGAGGCGGCGTGTCCACGCGGGTGAAGAAGGGAGTGTCGTAGCTGGTTAGATCAGCTACATGGCACCCATATCCAGCGTAGGAGTCCATGATTGCCTTTATGTCTTGCTCATGTCCGTCTTCATCCACCTTGCAGTACCCTCTAGTCACTTGCCAGATCTCCATGCTTCCATGGTGGCTCATGACCATGGTGAGAGCGTTTTGCGCTGCGGATCACTCGTAGGACATGTTCCAATCCTGGACAAGTTGCGGCATCTCCTTCTCCTTGTCCCGCACCTAAAATTCCGACATGTTATGCATGCCCGGAATCTTGAGAGCTTCGCCAATATCCTCAAGGGATTGGCAGAAGTCATGAAGCAGATCACCGACTTGGGTAAGACGGTGGGTGCGAGGCTCGGCGGAGGTGGAGTCCATCAAGTTCAGAGGACCTATACACAAAAACAATTAAGGAAATCCGACATTGAAAGAAGTCGAAAAAAAATAGACAAGTCGGACATATGGAACATACCGAAGATGACATCATCAACTTTGGTCTTCTCTTCCCGAAGACTCCGGAGTTCATGTAAGGTCCCCAACCTTTAATAAGATTGAGCCCCCTGTGTTTACAATGCTAGTCCCTGGATCAATAGCTAGCATCCACAGTTTAGATGTAATATCAAGAGACAAAGGTCATAATATAACTTTATAACCAGGAATAACATAGTTTTATTACATCAATACATAGCTCATTGGCTATTTACATTACATTGCAGCGGAATAACTATAAGCATGGGGTCCTTCATCTTCAAAGTGCCACAGGCAGATGTTGGTTGTAGACTTTGTAATCCTAATCAATCAATCTTCACTAAAATCAATCAAACCTGCAACATTACAAGTTACAGCCACAAGGGTCAATACATTTGAATTGTATTGGCAAGTGATACTTTGGTAGTATGGTGGAGTCTATCATCTATATGCATTTGTCTAAGTGGAGTTGAGGCTTGCATTGCTCAAAATAGATTTTTCCTTAACAATTGAAAACACTAAGTTTTTGTTTGGCACAAATTCACCCAAGGCATCTACCAATCAAAGACTGAAGATCCACTCAGGGCATCTACCAATCAAGGACTGAAGATCCTTTTAACCCTTGTTCACCCACAAATTTTATTTAGAAATTGGAGTGATGAGATTCTTGAAGCTTCCATGTCTTGATGCTCAAATTTTCCTTTACCAGGGACATGGCTAAGTACTTAGGTTTTACACTCTGCAGAGGCGGTGCACTTTCCCCACAAGACTTGGTTTCCCAAGACAAGATCTTTCAGAAGCTTTCCCTTAGACCAACATGGACGCGTTCCAACCTATCATTCCCCTACCACCAACTGTCCATTTGGCTAAGTTATTGCAACCTATGATCCAGGCAGAGCCCATATTGCCAAGTGGCTGCACTTGAAGCTTCTCAACATTTGACATCTCAAATCTCTTTGTTCCTGGGTGGCCATCCACAAGTGAGATACACAAGCCAGGTCATGGCCTTGTGAACCACTCAACACAAACCATTCCTTCCATTCCACCTAGGTGATTCATTCACTTAGTTGTTTTATTAAACAAAACATAAGTCCACAGACTTAGTAATTTTTCATAGCATGAATATATATTCCACCCTTGTTTTCTATTAGCTAAGCTAAGCATGAAGTTAGTAGGAATCTTAACTTAGGAAATTTCTACTAAGGCTTCATCTATTAGGTTTTCCCATAGCAAGGTCTATACTTAGCAAAATAAAAACCATGCAAGTTTTACTTAGCAAAAACACTAATGCATAGTGAAAATAATGGGACAACAGTATGAAGCATCACTTGCCTTTTTGGTAGAGGGTATAGTTTCACTCCTTGATCTTTCTAGTCTCACACTTCACTACAAGTCAATCAAGCAAACACAATTCAATTCTCATTCCAAACCAAAGTCAAACAAACAATTTTTTACACACAAAGTAATGGGATCTAAGTCATGCATAAGCATGCAAAGGTTGGTTCTATTGTAAGGATGGTCTCCACTAGGCTTCTAAACTTTGTAAGTTCCAAATTGGTCATTTACCAAAATGGCAAAGTCATTTGCAAAGGGTTTCACTTTAAAAACCATTTTCAAAACAAAGTATCATTTTAGGTGGTGTAGAAATATTTCTACTAAGGCATTAGCCTATAGGGTTCACCAAATATGTTTTCAAACTACAAAACTTGGGGTTTGGGATTAGTGAGTTTAAAACAAATCATTTTCCAAAGGTTTTCCTCCAAACCATTTTTAATAAAATAACCACATTTCTATTTGACTAGAAATGGTTTTAAATCAAAGATTCCTTATTTTTGTTTCACCAAATGAGTTGCTATTGCAAAACTTGGTGTTTGGGTCAGTAGGTTTGGTATAAACCATTTTCCCAAAGTTTTCTTTACAAAACATTTTCATAAACAAAACAATAGTTTTATTTAGTTAGAAATGGACTAAACCAAGTAATCCATTCTAAACTTTTCCAAATTCATTTTCCAAAACATGGGTTGGTTCCTAGGGTCAGTAAGGTCACAACAAACCAATTTGCAAAGGTTTTAACCTAAAAATCATTTTTAAACAATTTTTCTAGTCTTAGCAAGCACACAAATGAATCTGCAAAAACAAGCAAGCTAACAGTTACTATATGCTAAACTAAGGCCAGGGTTGGTTAGAGCTTGCTCTCCTGAATCCAACGACATAAAATTTGTAATTTTTGGACGTGTGGATCCAAAGATACAAGGGTTTGAAAATGGCATCAAAATCTGTTTTCATATTCTGTTTTAAAACAGACCTGGCCACGTGGCTTGCTACTATTCGCCAGTACCGGTTCGCATGGATCGGTCGCTGTGGAGCGTTGGATTTAAATCAGATCGAGCGGCTCAGGATCTATCTTACCCCTTCGCTTAAGTCAACTGTTTCTACGCGTCTGATCTAAATCGAATGGTCCTGATCGAATCAACCACAAAGTGGCGGCGCTGGCGGCGGTGGTTGGCGGCGGAGCGGTCGGTCGACGACGGTGCCGTTGTTACAGGAGGTGAGGGAGAAAGAGGAGATGCTCACTGGGCTCAGGGGGTCACGGCGATGCTCGGGGAGGTGTTGGTCGGGCGAGGGGCGCTCTGGTCTTGGCAGGATTTCTCGCCGGAGTGGAGGACGGCGTCGGGTGCGTCAGGTGGTCGTCGTGGGCAGTGCTGTGATTCACCCCAAGGCATAACAAGGACGTTGTTAGATGCGCAGGACCAAGGCAAGGTTGAGTGCGTGAAGGATAGGGCTCGGGGTGGTCGGCTCTTACCAGGAAACGTCGCCGGAGAAGAAGCAGACACGGCGGTGCTCTGAGCTTGTCAAAGACGAGGATAGAGGACGCCCTAAGACCATTAGATTGTACCGTTAGGTTCGCAAGAGGGAGGCGAGTATGTGTGCGTGAACGAGAGGTAGAGGGGCGACCGGAATCTACCTGTGGGGCTCGTCGGAGAAAGAGGCAAACGGTGGCGCTGTCAGAGCTTGTCGTAGCCGATGCTTTGGGGCTCCCGCGGTTGAGAGGAGGGTGCTGGGAGATGCGTCTGGAAGTGGGTAAGCTACCAGCGTGCTCAGGGAGGCTAGGGGCGGTGTGAACTGGCCGGAATTCGTCAGAGATTATGGTCGGAGCAGAGGAGCTCGAGGAGGAATTGGGGGCGGTCTAAGGCGTGCCAGCGCGGGGTGTCAGAGGGGAATTATAGGGGAGACACGGGCGTTTCAATCTGCGTGATCAAGGCGAGGTAAAGGCTCGGCATTATGACGAATTAAGCCGGAGAAATCAACGGCAGAACGGGGGGAAGAACTGGTCCATGGGGAGGGGGTGAAGGAGACGATGAACAGTAGAGCGGGGTCTACCTGGCAGTGGAAAAAGAAAGGAGGGGGAGGGTCCACCGGTCAGCTGCTTAGCGGGTTGTTTAAGCGGTGAAGAAAAACGTTTCGGGGGCGTGGGTGAAGAAGATGGTGAGGTGGCAGTGGGGGCCGGCATCAGCGAGAGGGAGAGAGGAGGAGTGGGTCCAGGCTGTCACTCTCTGCGCGGGTTAACTAATTGGTGCGAAAGTTTTTCTGAGGGAAAAGAGAGGTGGGCTGGAGTTGGGCCTTAGTGGGCTGGGTCTGTTTTCTTATTTTTTTTCTGTCTGCTTTTCTTTTTCTTTTTCTAGTTCTTTTTCTGTTTTGAATTTCAAACAATTATTCAAACAATCAAACCATTCAAACAATTCAAACAAACACTCAACTTTGTACTTTGAATTTGGTTCTGTTTATCAACATAATCCAAATTCCAAAATAAAAATAATATTTTATTCTTTTTAGGATCCATTTAATAATTAAATAAAATGGATCTTTAGTTATTTAATTAATAAAATTTCCACTTAAATTCTTTAAACTTCTCAGTTCCTTTCAGTGGGTTTTTATTTGTTTAGTTGGTTCAAATAATTCATCTTGAATTATTTGGAAAGTATTCTAATATGATTTATTAATCATTTAAGATTGGGTAATTGTTTTAATTCCAATGGAAATTAATATAGTTTTAATTCCCAAATTTTTATTTGGAGGTTTTATTTTATTTAAGTTGATTAAACAACTTTTATTCCACTTGGGTGAATTCCAAATATCATTTTCTCATGTATTCTTATTTAGAGATTTGTCCTTATTAAGATAGGGATAGAATGGTTATTGCCATTTTATTTTATTTGGAATATTCTTTATCCTTTTATTTTATTTGGATTGGGATTAATCACTCCATTTACTTAATGGATTAGGCCAAGATTTGATTTGGCCTTTAAATATTCTTTATTTAATATTTTTATCTTTGTCTTATAAAATCCATATCTTTTTATTTATAGATCCAAACTTGGTGATTCCAATTTGTGAAATCTTATTTTATTATTTGTTTAACCTTTTGAATCCTTTTAGGATCTATTGTTCACCACTTGGTATGGATTTTAGATGAGGGCTTTAATGGATTTTGGAAATTCAATTCCTTTATTAAATCCATAAGATTTTTATTTATGGTTCCAAATTAAGTGAAACCAATTTCTATGGTCTTACTTGATCCTTTGTGAATATTTGTTGATCAATTTTTCATATGGATCAAATCCATGGATTTGGAGATAACTTGGAAATGGTTTTTATTCCATTAGGGTTTAGGGTTTTGGATTTATTTTCCAAGTGTTCAAATTTCCAGATACATTCATTGAGGAATGCATTTCTCTTGATTTGGATTTGTTGAATTCAAACTTTAACCAAAGTTTGTTCGGGATGGGATTTCAAGTTTCCTTTTAGAAACAAAAGTTTCTTTTCACCCTGATTTTCAACAAAAAATTATTTTGTTTATTTATTTTTCACATTACAAGATTTGGAAAATCTTGGGATGTGACAGGCTACCACCCTTAAAATAAATCTCGGCCCGAGATTTGGGGAGGCTAGGGGTTACAAGCAGGCTCAAAACAACTAGGGTACTACCACCCTTAAAAATTTTCCAACTGAACTACATCTTGGCTTGCTTGGAATCTTGGAAAACTTCTGCATAGTGTCCTTTATTTTCACACTTGACTCATGGGCCAAGGTTGAGCTTCTCCATAGGCTTGTTCAACTTTTCTGGACAATTGTTTGCATAATGGCCTAGTTCCTTGCATTTGAAACAGGTTATAAGTTTGAGGTCTTGAGGTGGCTTCTCTGGACAAACATCTGCGTAGTGTCCTTTGTTTTCGCACTTGAAACATGTGACTTGGCTGATATCCCTCATAGGCTTGTTCAACTTGTTCTTCATCTTTTCTGGACAGTTGCTTGCATAGTGTCCTGGTTCTTTGCAATTGTAACATTGCAACTGGCTTATGTCCTTCTTCTTCTTTTTAGGTCTCTCCAAAGCTAGGAGTTCTTCTAGTTCATATTCTTCATGAGTGGGAGATCTTTCTCTCTTCTTGGGGTATTGATTTTCATGTTCCTTGGGTGCATGATCCTTGGCTTCATAGATAATGCAAGCTTGGGTTCCTTCTAGAATAACATCTTTGTCATCCTTGTTGTCATTAGCTCTTTGGGAAAAGTTTTCTTTTATGTTGATCATTTGTGTAACCAATCCTTGCATCAATTGGGATTGAAGTTTCAAAATCCTTTGTATGGCTGGGTCTAGTCCATTGTTGTTGGCTAAAAGCTGAGTTGTCTCTTGGCTCAATTGGTTTTGGGTTGCTATGAGTTCTCTCATGTGCTTCTCTTGGTTGTTGTTGTTGTCACCATCCTTGATGTTGAATTTTCTTGGGGAAGTCATCTTTTTGGGTTGGGTTGGGATTAGAATAGGCAAAAGGTTTTTCTAAGGAAATAATTCTAATCACACACAACACAATTCACACAAGCAATGTGTAAGCAATCACAAACAAACACTCCACTCAATCAACAAGTTTTCAAGCACATTTTTAGGCAACCAAAAATATTTTTTGTTACACCACATAAGTTGGTGTGTTAGACTTAACTATAATATGGTGGTCCATCTATATGGTTCACTTGTGATCTTTCCATCCTTGGTTGATTCTTCTTGAAAAGATCTTTGTATCCTTGGAGAATTCTTGTGTCTTGGTCACATATACTTCAAAGATGATGATGGTTCCTTCTAAGTTGTTTTTCCTTAGTCTTCAAGTCTTGAGCAAGATTTCTTGTCTCACTTGTAGTCCTTAGTGGTATCCAAGTTGGAATTCCTTGGTGAAAATGATGAAGATGTTGAAGTCATTAGGGTTGAAGAAGTTGAAGTCATTAGAGTTGATGAAGTCCTTTGCACATGGTGAAGTCTTTGGTCATGGGGTAGGTTTTTCCATCAAGTTTGAATATAGATGAGATGTAGAGTTGAAACCAAAAATGATTGAGGAATGAGTTTACAAGATTGTTTCTGTAAATAAGTTTTTGGAATAAAACAACTCCTATTTTTCTAAGGGTTTTTTGTCCAATCCTACAGGCAACACAATGCTCTGATACCATCTGTAAGGTCCCCAACCTTTAATAAGATTGAGCCCCCTGTGTTTACAATGCTAGTCCCTGGATCAATAGCTAGCATCCACAGTTTAGATGTAATATCAAGAGACAAAGGTCATAATATAACTTTATAACCAGGAATAACATAGTTTTATTACATCAATACATAGCTCATTGGCTATTTACATTACATTGCAGCGGAATAACTATAAGCATGGGGTCCTTCATCTTCAAAGTGCCACAGGAAGATGTTGGTTGTAGACTTTGTAATCCTAATCAATCAATCTTCACTAAAATCAATCAAACCTGCAACATTACAAGTTACAGCCACAAGGGTCAATACATTTGAATTGTATTGGCAAGTGATACTTTGGTAGTATGGTGGAGTCTATCATCTATATGCATTTGGCTAAGTGGAGTTGAGGCTTGCATTGCTCAAAATAGATTTTTCCTTAACAATTGAAAACACTAAGTTTTTGTTTGGCACAAATTCACCCAAGGCATCTACCAATCAAAGACTGAAGATCCACTCAGGGCATCTACCAATCAAGGACTGAAGATCCTTTTAACCCTTGTTCACCCACAAATTTTATTTAGAAATTGGAGTGATGAGATTCTTGAAGCTTCCATGTCTTGATGCTCAAATTGTCCTTTACCAGGGACATGGCTAAGTACTTAGGTTTTACACTCTACAGAGGTGGTGCACTTTCCCCACAAGACTTGGTTTCCCAAGACAAGATCTTTCAGAAGCTTTCCCTTAGACCAACATGGACGCGTTCCAACCTATCATTCCCCTACCACCAACTGTCCATTTGGCTAAGTTATTGCAACCTATGATCCAGGCAGAGCCCATATTGCCAAGTGGCTGCACTTGAAGCTTCTCAACATTTGACATCTCAAATCTCTTTGTTCCTGGGTGGCCATCCACAAGTGAGATACACAAGCCAGGTCATGGCCTTGTGAACCACTCAACACAAACCATTCCTTCCATTCCACCCAGGTGATTCATTCACTTAGTTGTTTTATTAAACAAAACATAAGTCCACAGACTTAGTAATTTTTCATAGCATGAATATATATTCCACCCTTGTTTTCTATTAGCTAAGCTAAGCATGAAGGTAGTAGGAATCTTAACTTAGGAAATTTCTACTAAGGCTTCATCTATTAGGTTTTCCCATAGCAAGGTCTATACTTAGCAAAATAAAAACCATGCAAGTTTTACTTAGCAAAAACACTAATGCATAGTGAAAATAATGGGACAAAAGTATGAAGCATCACTTGACTTTTTGGTAGAGGGTATAGTTTCACTCCTTGATCTTGCTAGTCTCACACTTCACTACAAGTCAATCAAGCAAACACAATTCAATTCCCATTCCAAACCAAAGTCAAACAAACAATTTTTTACACACAAAGTAGTGGGATCTAAGTCATGCATAAGCATGCAAAGGTTGGTTCTATTGTAAGGATGGTCTCCACTAGGCTTCTAAACTTTGTAAGTTCCAAATTGGTCATTTACCAAAATGGCAAAGTCATTTGCAAAGGGTTTCACTTAAAAAACATTTTCAAAACAAAGTATCATTTTAGGTGGTGTAGAAATATTTCTACTAAGGCATTAGCCTATAGGGTTCACCAAATATGTTTTCAAACTACAAAACTTGGGGTTTGGGGTTAGTGAGTTTAAAACAAATCATTTTCCAAAGGTTTTCCTCCAAACCATTTTTAATAAAATAACCACATTTCTATTTGACTAGAAATGGTTTTAAATCAAAGATTCCTTATTTTTGTTTCACCAAATGAGTTGCTATTGCAAAACTTGGTGTTTGGGTCAGTAGGTTTGGTCTAAGCCATTTTCCCAAAGTTTTCTTTACAAAACATTTTCATAAACAAAACAATATTTTTATTTAGTTAGAAATGGACTAAACCAAGTAATCCATTCTAAACTTTTCCAAATTCATTTTCCAAAACATGGGTTGGTTCCTAGGGTCAGTAAGGTCACAACAAACCAATTTGCAAAGGTTTTAACCCAAAAATCATTTTTAAACAATTTTTCTAGTCTTAGCAAGCACACAAATGAATCTGCAAAAACAAGCAAGCTAACAGTTACTATATGATAAACTAAGGCCAGGGTTGGTTAGAGCTTGCTCTCCTGAATCCAACGACATAAAATTTGTAATTTTTGGACGTGTGGATCCAAAGATACAAGGGTTTGAAAATGGCATCAAAATCTGTTTTCATATTCTGTTTTAAAACAGACCTGGCCACGTGGCTTGCTACTATTCGCCAGTACCGGTTCGCATGGATCGGTCGCTGTGGAGCGTTGGATTTAAATCAGATCGAGCGGCTCAGGATCTATCTTACCCCTTCGCTTAAGTCAACTGTTTCTACGCGTCTGATCTAAATCGAATGGTCCTGATCGAATCAACCACAAAGTGGCGGCGCTGGCGGCGGTGGTTGGCGGCGGAGCGGTCGGTCGACGACGGTGCCGTTGTTACAGGAGGTGAGGGAGAAAGAGGAGATGCTCACCGGGCTCAGGGGGTCACGGCGATTCTCGGGGAGGTGTTGGTCGGGCGAGGGGCGCTCTGGTCTTGGCAGGATTTCTCGCCGGAGTGGAGGACGGCGTCGGGTGCGTCAGGTGGTCGTCGTGGGCAGTGCTGTGATTCACCCCAAGGCATAACAAGGACGCTGTTAGATGCGCAGGACCAAGGCAAGGTTGAGTGCGTGAAGGATAGGGCTCGGGGTGGTCGGCTCTTACCAGGAAACGTCAACGGAGAAGAAGCAGACACGGCGGTGCTCTGAGCTTGTCTAAGACGAGGATAGATGACGCCCTAAGACCATTAGATTGTACCGTTAGGTTCGCAAGAGGGAGGCGAGTATGTGTGCGTGAACGAGAGGCAGACGGTGGCGCTGTCAGAGCTTGTCGTAGCCGATGCTCTGGGGCTCCCGCGGTTGAGAAGAGGGTGCTGGGAGATGCGTCTGGAAGTGGGTAAGCTACCAGCGTGCTCAGGGAGGCTAGGGGCAGTGTGAACTAGCCAAAATTCGTCAGAGATTGTGGTCGGAGCAGAGGAGCTCGAGGAGGAATTGGGGGCGGTCTAAGGCGTGCCAGCGCGGGGTGTCAGAGGGGAATTATAGGGGAGACAAGGGCGTTTCAATCTGCGTGATCAAGGCGAGGTAAAGGCTCGGCATTATGACGAATTAAGCCGGAGAAATCAACGGCAGAACGGGGGAAGAACTGGTCCGTGGGGAGGGGGTGAAGGAGACGATGAAGAGTAGAGCGGGGTCTACCTAGCAGTGGAAAAAGAAAGGAGGGGGAGGGTCCACCGGTCAGCTGCTTAGCGGGTTGTTTAAGCGGTGAAGAAAAACGTTTCGGGGGCGTGGGTGAAGAAGATGGTGAGGTGGCCGTGGGGGCCAGCGTCAGCGAGAGGGAGAGAGGAGGAGTGGGTCCAGGCTGTCACTCTCTGCGCGGGTTAACTAATTGGTGCGAAAGTTTTTCTGAGGGAAAAGAGAGGTGGGCTGGAGTTGGGCCTTAGTGGGCTGGGTCTGTTTTCTTATTTTTTTTCTGTCTTCTTTTCTTTTTCTTTTTCTAGTTCTTTTTCTATTTTGAATTTCAAACAATTATTCAAACAATTAAACCATTCAAACAATTCAAACAAACACTCAACTTTGTACTTTGAATTTGGTTCTGTTTATCAACATAATCCAAATTCCAAAATAAAAATAATATTTTATTCTTTTTAGGATCCATTTAATAATTAAATAAAATGGATCTTTAGTTATTTAATTCATAAAATTTCCACTTAAATTCTTTAAACTTCTCAATTCGTTTCAGTGGGTTTTTATTTGTTTAGTTGGTTCAAATAATTCATCTTGAATTATTTCGAAAGTATTCTAATATGATTTATTAATCATTTAAGATTGGGTAATTGTTTTAATTCCAATGGAAATTAATATAGTTTTAATTCCCAAATTTTTATTTGGAGGTTTTATTTTATTTAAGTTGATTAAACAACTTTTATTCCACTTGGGTGAATTTTTCCAAATATCATTTTCTCATGTATTCTTATTTAGAGATTTGTCCTTATTAAGATAGGGATAGAATGGTTATTGCCATTTTATTTTATTTGGAATATTCTTTATCCTTTTATTTTATTTGGATTGGGATTAATCACTCCATTTACTTAATGGATTAGGCCAAGATTTGATTTGGTCTTTAAATATTCTTTATTTAATATTTTTATCTTTGTCTTATAAAATCCATATTTTTTATTTATAGATCCAAACTTGGTGATTCCAATTTGTGAAATCTTATTTTATTATTTTTTTAACCTTTTGAATCCTTTTAGGATCTATTGTTCACCACTTGGTATGGATTTTAGATGAGGGCTTTAATGGCTTTGGAAATTCAATTCCTTTATTAAATCCATAAGATTTTTATTTACGGTTCCAAATTAAGTGAAACCAATTTCTATGGTCTTACTTGATCCTTTGTGAATATTTGTTGATCAATTTTTCATATGGATCAAATCCATGGATTTGGAGATAACTTGGAAATGGTTTTTATTCCATTAGGGTTTAGGGTTTTGGATTTATTTTCCAAGTGTTCAAATTTCCAGATACATTCATTGAGGAATGCATTTCTCTTGATTTGGATTTGTTGAATTCAAACTTTAACCAAAGTTTGTTCAGGATGGGATTTCAAGTTTCCTTTTAGAAACAAAACTTTCTTTTCACCCTGATTTTCAACAAAAAATTATTTTGTTTATTTATTTTTCACATTACAAGATTTGGAAAATCTTGGGATGTGACAGTTCAGCCCGGATGGCCCCGGAAAGGTCCTTCTCTCTACAAAGCTCATTATTGAGGTCCGAGATTTTCTGATCTTGAGCAGCAATATTACGATCATGCTCGTTAGTTGCCATGGAGGAGGATTCGAGAATTTGAGCGATGCTCTTCTCATGATCCCCCTTGAGCTTATCCAGCTCTTGGCGAAGTTCTTTGTTCTCCACCACCAAGGTTTTGAGGTTCTCGGCCTCTTCAATCATATCGCAGGATTGTTTGACCAGTGCTGTAAGTCAAAAAGAACAAACAGTTCAACGAAAAATATTCGACTATGAAAACATAAAAGACAAGGTTTGAGTCTTGGAATGTTTACCTTCGGCCTCATCCTTGGAGACCTTTAGCTCAGCATTTTCAAGTCGGAGAGCTCGGATCTCTCTTCGCTTGTTGCAGATATTCTTCAACAAATCCTGGTTATATGAATGAACTTTTTGTAAGTCAGAATACACAGAGTCAGAAGTCTACTGAAGACTCGAGCTAATATTGTTACTAATATCAACACGAGCCTTGGGGGCTACACCAGTTCATTCTTTGGCATCCTAAGGAAGCATAAACCCGGATTATATATACAACTTCATGCTTGGGGGATAGAGGATATGATATAAAGTACAATAAAGAAAAACGTGAGTTAGGATTCCGACTTACATGATGTTCATGTGTGAGCTTGCTTAGACATATGTTCACCTCGGTGGAAATTTTCTCGGCGAGGGTGAGTGGAATAATCGGAGGTGGTGGAAGCACACCAGATCTAAGTCCCTCGTCGCGAAGGCGAACTTGTTGAAGAAGGTCGGAATACTTGATGTCTTCCGCCTCTTGTGCTTCTTCATCGGCAGAGAGATTTCTCTTCTCTAGGCACTGCCGGGCCAGCCGCTGGATCTCCTCCGTAGATTTCCTGGACAAGCCAAGTTTGGCAAGCCCCGGATTGGTGAGAAGGTTTTCGGCAAAGGTCTCTACCGAAGGATCATTACCCGAAGAGGCTTCACCCTTATCAAAATCTGACTCACTCATGGTGATATCAGTCTACAATTCAAGGATCGATGGCTCCGTTGAAGGAGCCGGATCTTCTGCGACAGCTGGTGATGGAGTAACCACCGGCGTTGCAGAGGGTTGAGGGGTAGGAGTCGGAGGAGCCACGGCAGGAGAAGCTATGGTTAGCTTCGTCTGCTGCAAGGGCTTCGAAGAAGTTCCCTTCCCCTTTCCCTTGATGAGCTGCTTAGCCCTGAGAATGTAATAGAATGGAAAACATTACATCTCGGAAGAAAGTTCGAGTAAGGTACAAAGGCGAAAAAGTTGTGTCGAAAAGTTACCTCTTCACGACTGGCACCTCCTTTGTGCCAACAGCCAATATCGGAGTGTTGCGCTTCTTGGGCACAACGTCCGGCAATGGAACCAACTAAGCCTCCTGAGAAAACTCCAGAGGATATCCCTCGAGTGGAGCAAGTTCTGACTCGGGGAGGTCGACAAGCTGAAAAGAAAGAAAACATCTCATTATTGTGAAACAATTTAAAGGTGAAACACATAGAAAGGGTTTATTGTTAAAAGCTTACCAGCACAACAGGGTTTTCTGCTATGTGCATGTCCAGAGAAACCTCCGGGATCCTCCTCTCGATCTGCTCCCTTATCAGCCATTTAATCTGGCTTATGTAACCTTGCGATGTATAGGCTCTAGGGCTGATGCGGAGGGAATATTTTTTGGATGTCGTGATGGAGTGCATCAGTCGGTCTCCGTGGTGCTGGAGGGGTTGGATCCAACATGATACCCAACAATGGACTAAGTCGGATCCCTTCAGTCCTTTGTGTTTCATCAGATATTCGATCCGCCTCTTGGCAAGAAGCAGATCCGCCTCTTGGCAAGAAGCAGCCTCGTCCCAAAATAATTGAGGCGTGGCAGCTCCATCGATGAAAGTCGGCAAAGTGGTGGCTTTGAAGGGAGCAGGAACATCCTTATGATAAAATAAAGTGGCTGGCCATTGCTTGACCGAGTCACTGGCTAGAATTTTAGGATATGCGCACTCACGCCTACCTGAAAAACTAATTGTGGCGGTAATATAAGGATTATCGGCAATAGAATTTCTCTGGACATAGAAGTAATACCGGAACAAAGTAAGACTTGGCCTAATGCCGAGAAACCCCTCGAACTAGGCTGCGTAAGAACTCATCTCTAAGATGGAGTTCGGGGGAAGATGGTGGAGTTGTACACCATAGTGGTCAATCACCTCAGAAAAGAATTCCGAGGGAGGAAAGGACAAACCTCTGTCGAGGTGGGTGCCGAAGTGGACCCGCTCGTCAGCACGCGGGTTGGGGATGGTTTCGCTGAAACCGCTCCGCCAGTCACCGGCGCGGAGGAGCCCTTTAGTCTCCACGCCGCGGAGCTTCTCGTCATCTAGCAGACAGGGGATCCAAACCCCGCGGTTGCTTTACTTCTCTGTCGCCGCCTCCATCGCCGCTGCCGCCACCAAACCGGAAGAGGAAGAGGAAGCCATTTCTCCGGTGCACCGGTGACCTTAGATGGGCGGTGTTGGGATTTTTGGGGAAAGCAGAGGAGCTCTGTGCGCGAGGGATATGTGAAGGCGAAGGAAACGGCGAAGGAACAGTTGAAGAAGATGAGGGAAGAGGAATCCTCACCCCTTATAACCACCTAACCGCGCCAAGATTCGTGCAAATAACACTATGTAACCGCCACGCATCGTGGAAGGAACTGGGAAGGACCCACGCGATGATTACGTCACCTCGATCTCCGTGTACGCATTGAAACGATGCCTCGGTTCCACGAACGGTGGACCCACCAACGGTCGTGCTGATAGGATGTTTGTCAGATGACGTGACTTGACCATGACTGGTGTCAGGTGGCGTTAGAGACCAAGTTCTGTCTTAGTTTGAAAATCAAGCTGAGAAATCCGAGTAACATGTTGATAGGTCCAACTTATTTTTAAGACCCGGATCTTATTTTTTGTTGTGAAGTTTCAGGAACCCTTCAAGATTCTGTAAGCCGAAGATCAAGCTAGACGATGATAAATCCGACTTTGGATCTTGGAGACTTCTAGGGGCTGCTGTTGGGGATATACTTTCCAGGTATCCTCATAGTTCCTCACTGAATAGGGTGGCCCACTTCGGGTTAGAGCTTTGCTTCACGGGCGGCCCAGTCAGGGAGAAAAGACGGAGTCTTGTCCGGCTACGGGAAGGCCCAGAAGACTTACCGACTTAGGCCCACAGTGTTACTTGTAGTTCAAGATGTACTCTATAACCGACTCTTAGTCGTAGCTAGATAGATCTCTCTTATAAACCCTAGGATGGATATCTATATAAGCCGTCCTAGGGAGAGACTTTAAGGCATAGCACAATAGTCTACAATCTCAACTCGCACAGGCGAAACCGTGTAAACCATATTCTGGCTCTGCCATATTACTGGATTGCTAGCAGGAGTAGGGTCCGTCCAAAGCCAGCGGATTCGAACCTGGGTAAACTTGTGTGCTCACCGTCCCGGAACACCGTACGTCTCACACCCCTCTCATCCGCACGCCTCGAGGACCCCCTCATGGCGTACTTGTCATCAATCCAACGACAAACACACATGCAATGACATTTGTTGATCCATGTGTGGTTTGTGGAAAGAACACACATGCAATGACACTGGTGGATCCATGTGTGGTTTGTGAAAAGAACACACATGCAATGAGTCTAGTGCTGGTTTTAGTATAAGAACACACATGCAATGACTCTAGTGGGTCCAAATGTGGTTTGTGAAAAGAACACACATGCAATGACCATAGGTTGATCCATATGTGGTTTGTGGAAAAGAACACACATGCAATGACTCTAGTGGGTCCACATGTGGTTTGTGAAAAGAACACACATGCAATGACCACTGGTTGATCCATATGTGGTTTGTGGAAAAGAACACACATGCAATAAACACTGGTGGATCCATAAGTGGTTTGTGGAAAGAACAAACATGCAGTGAACACTGGTGGATCCATAAGTGTTTTGTGGAAACAACACACATGAAGTGACTCTAGTGTTGGTTTTAGTATAAGAACACACATGTAGTGAACAATGGTGGATCCATATGTGGTTCATGTCAGGAACACACATGCACTGAACACTGGTGGATCCATGTATGGTTTGTGGAAAGAACACACATGCAGTGAACACTAGTGGATCCATGTGTGGTTTGTGGAAATAACACACATGCAATGACTCTAATAGATCCATATGTGGTTTGTGGAAAATAACACAGATCCAATGACCACTGGTTGATCCATGTGTGGTTTGTGGAAAGATCACACATCCAATGACACTGGTGGATCCATGTGTGGTTTGTGAAAAGAACACACATGCAATGAGTCTAGTGCTGGTTTTAGTATAAGAACACACATGCAATGACTCTAGTGGGTCCACATGTGGTTTCTGTAAAGAACAAACATGCAATGACCACTGATTGATCCATATTTGGTTTGTGGAAAAGAAAACACATGCAATGAACACTGGTGGATCCATAAGTGGTTTGTGGAAAGAACACAAATGCAATGACCACTGGTTGATCCAAGAGTGGTTTGTGGGAAGAACACACATGCAATGACTCTAGTGCGGGTTTTAGTATAAGAACACACAAGCAATGACTCTAGTGGGTCCATATCTGATTTGTGGAAAGAACACACATGCAATGACACTGGTTGATCCATGTGTGGTTTGTGGAAAGAACACACATGCAATGACACTGGTGGATCCATGTGTGGTTTGTGAAAAGAACACACATGCAATGAGTCTAGTGCTGGTTTTAGTATAAGAACACACATGTAATGACTCTAGTGGGTCCACATGTGGTTTCTGTAAAGAACAAACATGCAATGACCACTGATTGATCCATATTTGGTTTGTGGAAAAGAAAACACATGCAATGAACACTGGTGGATCCATAAGTGGTTTGTGGAAAGGACACACATGCAGTGAACACTGGTGGATCCATATGTGGTTTGTGAAAATAACACACATGTAATGAATCTAGTGGGTCCATATGTGGTTCATGTCAGGAACACACATGCAGTGAACACTGGTGGATCCATATGTGGTTCATGTCAGGAACACACATGCAGTGAACACTGGTGGATCCATAAGTGGTTTGTGGAAATAACACACATGCACTAAACACTAGTGGATCCATAAGTGGTTTGTGGAAAGAACACACTTGCAGTGAACACTAGTGGATCCACAAGTGGTTTGTGGAAAGAACACACATGCAATGAACACTGGTGGATCCATAAGTGGTTTGTGGAAAGAACACACATGGAGTGAACACTGGTGGATCCATATGTTGTTTGTGAAAAGAACACACATGCAATGACACTGGTTGATCCATGTGTGGTTTGTGGAAAGAACACACATGCAATGACTCTAGTGCTAGTTTTAGTATAAGAACACACATGCAATGACTCTAGTGGGTCCACATGTAGTTTGTGAAAAGAACACACATGCAATGACCACTGGTTGATCCATAAGTGGTTTGTGGAAAAGAACACACATGCAATGAACACTGGTGGATCCATAAGTGGTTTGTGGAAAGAACACACATGTAGTGAACACTAGTGGATCCATATGTTGTTTGTGAAAAGAACACACATGCAATGACTCTAGTGCTGGTTTTAGTATAAGAACACACAAGCAAAGACTCTAGTGGGTCCATATGTGATTTGTGGAAAGAACACACATGCAATGACACTGGTTGATCCATGTATGGTTTGTGGAAAGAACAAACATGCAATGCCATTGGTTGATCCATGTGTGGTTTGTGGAAATAACACACATGCAATGACTCTAATGGATCCATATGTGGTTTGTTTAAAGAACACACGTGCAATGACACCGGTTGATCCATGTGTGGTTTGTGGATAGAACACACATGCAATGACTCTAGTGGGTCCATATGTGGTTCATGTCAGGAACACACATGCACTGAACACTGGTGGATCCATATGTGGTTCATGTCAGGAACACACATGCAGTGACCATTGGTTGATCCATATGTAGTTTGTGGAAAGAACACACATGCAGTAACACTAGTGGATCCATCGGTGGTTTGTGAAAAGAACACACATGCAATGAGTCTAGTGCTGGTTTTAGTATAAGAACACACATGCAATGACTCTAGTGGGTCCACATGTGGTTTGTGAAAAGAACACACATGTAATGACCACTGGTTGATCCATAAGTAGTTTGTGGAAAATAACACACATGCAATGAACACTGGTGGATCCATAAGTGGTTTGTGGAAAGAACACACATGCAGTGAACACTGGTGGGTCCATATGTGGTTTGTGAAAAGAACACAGATGCAATGAATCTAGTGGGTCCATATGTGGTTCATGTCAGGAACAGACATGCAGTGAACACTGGTGAATCCATATGTGGTTCATGTCAGGAACACACATGAAGTGAACACTAGTGGATCCATAAGTGGTTTGTGGAAAGAACACACATGTAGTGAACACTGGTGGATCCATATGTGGCTTGTGGATAGAACACACATGCAATGACTCTAGTGCTGGTTTTAGTATAAGAACACACAAGCAATGACTCTAGTGGGTCCATATGTGATTTGTGAAAAGAACACACATGCAATGCCACTGGTTGATCCATATGTGGTTTGTGGAAAGAACACACATGCAATGACATTGGTTAATCCATGTGTGGTTTGTGGAAATAACACACATGCAATGACTCAAATGGATACATATGTGGTTTGTGGAAAAGAACACACATGCAATGAACACTGGTGGATCGATAAGTGGTTTGTGGAAAGAACACACATGCATTGAACACTAGTTGATCCATATGTGGTTTGTGAAAAGAACACACATGCAATGCCATTGGTTGATCCATATGTGATTTGTGCATAGAACACACATGCAATGACACTGGTTGATCCATGTGTAGTTTGTGGAAAGAACACACATGCAACTACTCTAGTGGGTCCATATGTGGTTCATGTCAGGAACACACATGCAATGACTCTAGTTGGTCCATATGTGGTTCATGTCAGGAACACACATGCAATGACTCTAGTGGGTCCACATGTGGTTTGTGAAAATAACACACATGCAATGACCACTGGTTGATCCATATGTGGTTTGTGGAAAAGAACACACATGCAATGAAAACTGGTGGATCCATAAGTGGTTTGTGAACAGAACACACATGCAATGACACTGGTTGATCCATGTGTAGTTTGTGGAAAGAACACACATGCAATGACTCTAGTGGGTCCATATGTGGTTCATGTCAGGAACACACATGCAATGACTCTAGTGGGTCCATATGTGGTTCATGTCAGGAACACACATGCAATGACTCTAGTGGGTCCACATGTGGTTTGTGAAAAGAACACACATGCAATGACCACTGGTTGATCCATATGTGGTTTGTGGAAAAGAACACACATGCAATGAAAACTAGTGGATCCATAAGTGGTTTGTGAACAGAACACACATGCAATGACTCTAATGATGGTTTTAGTATAAGAACACATATGGATCCATTTGTGGTTTGTGGAAAAGAACACACATGCAATGACCACTAATTGATCCATGTGTGGTTTGTGGAAAGAACACACATGCAATGACTCTAATGCTGATTTTAGTATAGGAACACACATGCAATGACCACTGGTTGTTCCATAAGTGGTTTGTGGAAAAGAACACACATGCAATGACCACTGGTTGATCCATAAGTGGTTTGTGGAAAGAACACACATGCAGTAAACACTGGTTGATCCATGTGTGGTTTGTGAAAAGAACACACATGCAATGCCATTGGTTGATCCATATGTGGTTTATGGAAAGAACACACATGCAATGACACTAGTTGATCCAAATGTGGTTCATGAAAGGAACACACATGCAATGACTCTTGTGGATACATATGTGGTTTGTGGAAAGAACACACATGCAATGAACTCTAGTGGATCTATCTTGGCATAATTTGATGTATGCCATGATGCATTTCATTGTAAAAGACACCCACTTTCCATTTTTATACTACTCAACTTTGCCCTTGGTTTTTTGATACTACCCAGTTTTGCCCCCTCTTTTTTTTGTAGAAGCCCAAACATGTGCCCACTCTGTCTGCTACGCCCTGATTGGTTGTCACAGTTGTCACGCAGATCGTGCGCACCAACCGTTGATCCTGTGTTATCCAACAAGGCTCGTTGCACACGTCGTGATCTTCACAGGACAGCGCAAGACAGCACTGACGTCTCCCTCAACGAGACTTCTACAAGAAGGAACACGATGCCGTCCATGGAAAAAGTGGTCGAGTGGTCATGTCATGTTTAATCTAGTCTGCAAAGGCTACAAGTCTACTTTACGGCAACTGGTCATCCACAGCCCATGGGCTATACCATTTTTACTATGCAGCGCGCCTGCACTCTCACTTCCGATAGGCCCCCACCACACGAACCTTCCACGCGGCAGCCGCAGCCGGAAGAGCTGCCAACCGTGGCCCTCGAGGAGGCCTAAACGTCCTCGCATTAAAAAATCCAGCCTATCGGGTCCTCCATTCCCACTCATCCACTACTCTCTCTTCCCTATCCAGCAAAACCCCACAATCTTGAACGTACTTGCACGAACCTTCTCCATGAAACCAGTGCGTGGGGGTGAGTGTCCGGGCATCGCCGCCGGGGTGGTGCTTCACGCGGCAGATCTGGAGGAGCATCACGCAGCACAAGGCAAGGTGGACGTGCAGTTCAAACCCTTGGGGGACCATGTGCTCGCTAGTGCTGACGACTTCGGAGGCGCTGATGAGGGCGTGGAGTTCAACGAACACGCTCCGCTCGTGTACCCGGAGGTACATCTATTTCTACATGTTTTATATTTTCTGCTCGAGCTTAATTTATCCTGGCATCATAAAAAAATCTAGTCCTAATGATTAGATGCAACGTACGAACCGGTACATGGAGAGATCTAGTATGTTCTGAATGAATCCACATTATTTATTTATTAATAAGTTACCAAGAACACAAACCATATTAATTTAGGAGCGAGCTGGGGAGACGGCCATAATGAACTGCTGAACCTGTATAGACATGTTATTACATCGAAAGTAACTTGGAATAGTGGAAGGAATATATATTTATTATTTTTCTCATTTCGTTTTGTATTCCATACATTACATGTGTATTCAAGTGAGATGGACTCTGACAAGGAGACCAGGGACAACAAGAGCCGCCATGTCATGAAGAAGCTCAAGAGCGGGATAATCCCTTTCCGCACTCGACTTGGGGAGCTCAAGTGCCCTTTCTGTAAGAAAGGAGTCAACCCGAGGATTGCCAGCTTGCTTCTTCATGTGGTTGGCATCGGTAAAAGCCCGGATAGTAAACACAAGTCGGCGACCAAGGCTAAGCACGCTTCTTATGGCAAATTCTTGACGGAGTATGTCAAGACCGACCTAGTGTCCCCTTACTTAGGAATCAACAACTTCTAGCCGACCAACCCCGTCACTGTGCTGGCCTGGCCACTAATAATATTTAGTTCTCTTACCGTATCTAGACCATTAAACTATGGGGATTTCTATTTTCGCACCCTGGAAAATATATTCAAGTTCATCTGTTTATGGAGTTAAAGTTCCGGTGGCATACTCGTTATTTTGCATGGATAGAGGGGTGCCCCCGACAGATATAAGGGTTATCCTGTCCGCTAGATCACAGAGGACCAACGGTTGGTGGGCAAAACTGAGTACAACTGAATCGCCAGGGTTAGACACGAGGGAAAAAACGTGACTCACGATACGCTTTTGTGGTGCACCGGGCGGTAGCGGACACGTGTGGCCGTGCACGGTGCATTAGCGTACGCGTTGTACGGTAGTGCAACAAAACGTTGCTTCCCTTCTCCTTTAATAGAGGCCTCCCCACTCCCACTCATCACGCACTCTCTCACTCAACCATCTCCACTGTCCCATCAGCTTCTGCAAATGCCCAACAAAACTCCAACCACGCCGACGATGGAGAAGAACGGCGTGGTGGCCATCGGCGCCTCCAAGGCCACCGGCGAGGAGCCCCCTATCCCCGTCCTCGTCCCCGCATCCGCCGTAGCCACCGGCGAGGAGGCCCCCGCCGGTCTCGGACAGATCCCGCTCGGCTGAGACCCCTACGAGGAGGTTGTCTACATAAGGCCGGAGAACCCCTACGACACCAGCATTGCCGACCCATGGTCTGAGGTAACCAAGGTTTTCTCCCCTTCCCTTGTTCTTCCCCTATTCCCATCGTTGGATGCTAGATCGTATGTTATTAGGGCTCGGCTGTTCGTATTTTTTATAGTAGCTAACCTTCTTGTGTTAAATCTCGATTTTCGATGAATCCCCCTGTTCGTAGTTGGGATCAGTATTCGATTTGGTTTGAGATTTGGGGAATAATCGGGAGATCTCATTCGGTTAATTTATGCCAAAAATCAATCCCGATAATCAAAGTATCTCAATCATGTCCTTATTTCACTCTACTGTTTTTTCCAACAGGAGGATAGCAACGACGACGAGTCCAAGGACACCAAGACTCATCATGTGCCGAGGAGGCTAAAGTCTGGTCAGTACAACAACTTCTTCGCCGGCGACGTGTACAGGTGCCCCTTCTGCCCCACCAGGAGGCTCCACACCACGAACTTCAACTCCCTCGTGAAGCATGCCGAGGACGTGAGGACCTGCGGTGAGTCCGTGAACATCCATGGCTTCAGGGCCAAGCAGCAGGCACTCGGTATTCACCTACGCAACCTCCAGAAGGTGGCTATCGAGGAGGGTCGCATGCCCCCGATCAGACCCAAGGCGCCCAAGGTCAAGGGGCTGGGTAGCAAGAAGTGGAGGAGGCGCCAGAGGGAGGAGGCGGATGCCCTCCTGGCAGAAGCCACGAGAGGCCACTAATCAACTGCTGTAAAGCAGCTTCTTTTGTCTTGTTTGTGTTGAACCTGTCAGTTGTTGCTTCTGCTGAGCAGCCTAATTGTCGAACCTCGTTAAGTACCGTACTATATAACCTATATTAGCTGCTTTATCTACATCTGCTTTGTTTACTGAATTTATTTATGGTACTGGTTTGTTTTGCTGCACTAGATTTGCTACCAGATTGGGTAAAAACGATTGCAAAAGGAGCAATGAATGAAGAGAGAAGCTGCTCTAGATTCCCTACCTTTTTGGGCAAAAAAACACAACTGTTAGACAGAGAGAGGGGAAAAGGCACTCTTAAAAAGGCCAAATAATAAAAAAACTTTCACTTTAGGCGTCATGGCGCACGTAACGGCCAAGCCTTTGACTAGACGGCACCCTCCTCCAAGTGCATGTGAGGGCTTCAGAATATCGGGAGGGAAAAAGTGAGGACAAACGAGACACAATGTTGCTATAGCTAAATTTGACAAAAAGCTGAAAATTTGGCTTTACCATGCAATTTGGCTAGAGCTCCACAATGTAGCTATTCTAAATCCCTCAACTATGTGGTGCGTTGAAACCTAATGCTTTTCCACCGACATGTGTGTTGCAAAGTTGCTTAACCGTGCATGCTTACACAAGTGGCGTACAAAGAAACTTATAGAAGCATGGGCAAACGAGCTTCATTTTGGCAAATTCGGGACAAGCTTTGCGCAATCGGCAGGCCTGATCGGCTGCCCCGGGGTGCAGGGATGCTAGGTCCATGTCTATGCTTACACTTCTTGAACTTGTTAGGAATTAATAATAACCGTACACTTCCTTCTGTCCTATCACGTTACGTCGTGTCAGCACCACGCACCCGTTGCGAATCGGCAACTGGACGGTGGTCTACGTGACCGGTCTCTGCCACGCCAAAGCCACGTCGCACACCCGTCCCATCGCCTACCGGGACAGACGCTGAATTTAATTGCTAGGATTGGAAACCATCGGTGCTTGCCCGGTCAAACTTGCTTCCGCATGGGTATGACCGGAATATTGGTAAACGGAATTTATGCATCGCCTTCCATCTCCTCAGCACATCACTGTGCAAAAATCCCCAACTCATTCCTTCTGCCGCCACCGCCACCGCAAGAACCATCGACGCTGCCGTAGGCACCGCCTCCGCCTGGCCATACCACCACAACAGATCACTCCACCGCACGCCTAGTCCCAGCCAATGCTACCAACCCTAGGCGACCGCCGCGCATTAGCTGCTGCCATGGACGCAGAGTACGGCGTGTTCGGCGACGGGAGCGACTACACTGACAAGTACACTGTCACCGCCCATGGCACCACCAAGCTGACGGTCATCCACACAAATGCGATAGCGGAGGTCGCAATGTATGAGCGGTGGCTACGGGAGCTGATGGACAGGTACAAGATTGTCAGCCTTGACCTCGAGTATACCGGAGATAGGAAGAGGACGGCGCTTTTGCAGATGTCCATGCGCAACCACTACCTCCTATATCACATATGTAGGGCCAAATCTGTATGCCTGGAGCTTCGCGAATTCCTACACAGGAGGGAGATCTACTTCGCCAGCGTCGACATCAAGAACGACACTCCGAAGCTAGAACGGGATCTCCTCGTTCATGTCGTCAATCACGTCGATCTCCAACATTTGTGGAGGTACCCGGATGGTGGTACGGGGAAAGCTGGCATGGCTATACTCGCTGCCGACATCATCGAACGCGAGTATGCCGGCATGAAAGTCGAGTTCCCGAAGCACCTGCACGAGCGATGGGACTGGAGGCACCTGGATTACGATGCGATCAAGTACGCAGCCAGGGACGCGTATGTTTGCTACGAGATGCTCAACGGGATCTGGTGGGTGGGTGAGTGTTCTGTTTACCACTACTAGTTTTGCATTTCGTTCCTAGTTTTACCTCGCCTGTATTTTATCTCGTATGTATTTTCTAAGAATTCTGTGTGTAAGAACCAAGCTCGTATGATCCCTGTGCTATTAGATACTTAACCTGTATGCTCAACATTACCCCTTTTGTATGCTCAACATTCATTCTTACAAATTCTGTCTGTGCCATTTGCATGCGGTAGAATGCACGACTGACATGCATAAGATGTGATACAATTATAAGTCATAACCAAACCCAGATTATAGCGAAGGATACAGTCATAAAAAAACCCAGATTATAGTTTGACAAAGGTAATACACAGCAGTTCGTAATTGCTCACATAGTGTACTTCTGAAATAACATGTTTTCATAAACACAACAATCATGCAATAATAGTCTACATCCCAGCCAGTTGGAGAAGGCAATTGATCCTAGGATGCCTTTGGTCGCTTGCCCCGGTTTGTAGATTCATCAACACTCCGGCATCTGGGGAAAACAACCTGCCTTGGTGGTGGTTCAATGATGCGATGCCTGGAACGAGATTTTACAATCTGGCGGTATAACTCGTGGCTAACATACCCGTCAATTGCAGCGTACTTTAGATTAGGTTCAGAAAGTGGCTTATCATCCCAGTAATCATGCCCTAAACGCCTCCACGAACATCTCGGCAATTTGTCCTTCATGTCAGTGTACCACGGGTCGATGAGTTCAGAGGCAAGAGCGGCCATCCCGGTCTTTCCGCCCTTCGTCCCTGGGATCTAGTAAATTTTCTGGATGTCCACTCTGCACTCCTTTGGGATTCTAATGTTGACAGTCGGGCTTTCAAGCAGTTTGTAAATGTTATGTGCTGGTTCACGAGAAAGTCATGAAACAGATCCCTAATGCTTTCACCCCACCTGCATGAAAATGAATTCAAACAAATAATATAGCAATAACTTTTGCAAACAGACGGTTCAGGAACAAAAAGACAGCAAAGTCTACCAGATCCCGTCAGCCCCCTTCTCGCAAAAAGGCTGGTATATGAGGATGTGCCCCTTCATGGAGAATTGCACCACGACGATCCTACGGTGATCGCGGTTGTACTCGAGGTCGAGACCTACGAACCTGTTTTCTTCGAACTGTAGCCAACTCGTGTAATTATTCAGAGTGTTCCTCACCGTCCTAGGGTCGGTGGTGTAGACGACATCGATCTTCTTCCCGCCATGTACTTCGATGTCGAAGTGCACAGTTTCTTGCCTGCCGTTGTTTCGGACGTCCGGAGTGTCCATGACTACAGGCAAGAGGGAAAGGATATGGAGGAAGAGGGTGATGTAGTTGTGGAGGAAATGGATGAGGCCGTGGAGGAGAAAGACGATGAGGCCGTGGAGGAGGAAATGAGATGGAGAAGTGAAAGATTGGAACCGCCCTTACCAATATATGGAATGGTGCACGACCGTTCGTAGTAGGGTGAAGGTGGAGAAAAATGGCGGTTTTACACGTCGACGCTAGCGCTTCCTAAAATTTGTTCTGCGCCACTTGCATGCGATGGACTCGAGGTCTGCCATGCATGATCCAAGTCAAACGTAGGGACGTTTGCGCATGCCGACCTTCACTAACTGACAGGCGGGACGCACATTTCTCTCTTACGATTTATTTTTTCATTTCCTCTAGATGGTTCCGGTGCCCGCTCTCAATAATTATGCCCCCCTTCTTGTCTCCCACGCGGACGAGAACCGGCGACGGCGGCGGTTCCTTGAAGATTCAATCCCCACTCGAACAACTGCCCCCATCCCTGATTCCATCCCCTGTCGAATCCATCCGCCTCCTTATCACAACGCCTCCATTAATCTACTGAATTCCAGACTCCATTTGCCGCTATGGGTAGAGCTTGGGGTAGTAGCAGACTGAAGCGAAAGGCATGTGATGACGACCCAGATAGCCAGGGCGATCGCTACCGCGAGGATTGGGGATAGCCGAACCTCAGCGCCGTGAACATGCACATGATCGCCTCGGGGTTGGACATCATCTCAGCCAGCCGCCTCGCTCGCTGCATCCGTGGCTATCGCTTGACAATGCGGAACATGGACGAACAACCATTCGGCACGCCCGACCTTCTTTACCCCGATAACAGCAAATGGCCAAACGACCGTGATGGCCACGTAAGTTCCAGTACCTAGCTTATTCGTTCAGTCATATCGTTGATTCATATGTGCTGAACTCTCATCAGAATCCTATGTTCCTTTCGTCGAACGTGTTGTGTGCACGTGCGGTTTGAACAAATCGAACCATTTAAGACTATTCTGTATAGCGGAAGCTCTGCTCGTACCTGATATTCTAGTATTTTCGTAGTGACACAGTCTTACTTTAGGTGATAGACGAGTTGTCAATTTCGATTTTGCAATGGAATGCCTGCTAGGTGATATTCTGTTTCCTAAAATAAAAACAAACAGATTAGACGATTTAAGGCTATTATGCCCCGAGCTGTTTATGATCATCGTCAAGAGTTTGTTCTGGGGGCTCTGCTACTACTCCATATATTGAGTATCTTCGTAGTAACACAGGCACAATTTAGGCGATATCTGAGGAGACACTCGTATTTAGGCGATATTTTGTGTACTTTAATCTGAAGGTCTAGTTGTAAAATTGTATTTGCAATAGAATCCATGCTAGGTGATTGTACCAACTAACAACAAACTCTACAGAATATTCATGCAAAACTGATGCTGATGGATAAGTGGTACGAATCAGTAGTGGTGAATATCAAGGAAGAAGAAGAGACAGAAATGGAAGATGACCAGAACTGGGTGGGTGGCCGCGTCGAGTGGCTGGTCCTTTTATCACAGGATGGCAGTACTTGGACTCTAAAAATGGCTACAGATCGGTGAGACTTGTAGTGCCATCTTTGAAGGGTGTCGACATTACTGCATTCAACAACGGGTGGCCGCCGCCCATTTCCAAATTCTCTTATAGGTTAAACATGGCAGAACTTGACCTCGTGAAGGTACAACTCCCACATAGACCGCGGGAGGGGGCGTGGAAGAACTGGGAGTACGACCTCTTAGCGGTGTTCGACAAGGAATCACATTCATTAGATGCCCAGAAGACAATGAATGGACAGTCTTGCGCGATGACTTCCTGCGGCCGGAGAAGTATGTCGACACCGTCTTCACCTACGGCTACTCTTCGTACAGACCGCAACGCATTTATGCGGTCACTAAACCTAGCGGCGACGTGCGTGTTTGGCAGCCGTCCATTTGGGGTGAGTCATGGTGTCATATAGCATGTAAAATCCCATTCAAAATTCTGCTTACTGACTGTTAGTAACACGCAGGTACCCACGCAGCCCCGCGCATCATTCCAGCTCTAGTCATCAAAGATGTAGTAGCAAATGCTGAACTTGGGACACGGCGCTGGTTCATGGCACCTCTCAGAGACAACACAGAACAGGATGATGAACTCATGTGGATTCATATCATGGGAGCACTAAACAGCGTTGGTGATACAATAGAACATATGGGGACACAACTTTCTTCATACCGATCGCTGCGGTGTCACGTTTTCTCGAGGTCTGCATGCCCATCCAAAGACCCAGTAGAGCAAGTCTGGAGCAGAGTCAAGAATCTGAAGGGACAATCTATGTTTCTTGGGATCAACTACCCTTTCTTTTCGGAGCCCCTGGAGCTGTTAAACCTGTAATTGCTTAGGCAGCCCTGGCCCCTGATGCCGGTGCTGCTGGTGGTGGTGGAGCTGACGAAGAACTAGCTGTTGCTGCTCCTGGTGAAGCTGACGAAATACTTGGTGATGCTGCTACTGGTGAAGCTAACGAAATACTTGCTAATGCTGCTACTGGTGAAGCTGACGAAATACCTACTAAGGCTGCTGCTGGTGAAGCTGATGAAATACCTGCTGAGGCTGCTGCCGGAGTCCAGGAAGAACATGCTGGTGTTGTTGCTGAGGTTCCAGCACTTCCAGTGTTGATAGCAGACTGTGTGTTTGCTGCACACTCACGCGCCTATCATGTTGACACTCCAGATCCGACCTGGAGCTGAATCCACGTCGGGGGGAGGGGCCTACAATTGGCTCTTCAATGGGGTCGTATGATTTGAAGGAGAATGAAAGACGGCCAAAGGCAGCATTCTTGTTCGTTCCGACGATACCACCAGCTCCAGGGACCTAGTGCTCATACTGGTAGATCCGATGAACCATTTGTCTTTATCTTTATCATTAGTTACGCTTATGTGTGTAAAGACTAAGCTGTGCTTATTTGTGTAAGATTAAGTTAGGCCTAACTGCGTAATATTCAGTGAAGCCCGGATTTTCTTTCCATGCCCATAACAACAAAATTGCAGCATAGAACATACAAATGCAATGTGCATACCAGGCATTTTTGCTCAGGATGACAACCACTTCAAGAAAATGATACATCGTGTACGCATTTGAACGCATCACTAGAATGTGCCACCTATTGATGATTGATGACATGGATCTAGCTTTTCTGCGCGTATTTGCATTGAATCGCTCATTGATTTGTTCACATATTTTTTGGCAATGGCTG